>CM038674.1:668856665-671724664 GCA_021605145.1 Aegilops bicornis
CCGCCATGCAGTTGGAATTTACGATTAGATGGCTACATCTCACCCTTCCACGATCATGCAGAACCACATAAACCCTGACTTTAGGAACCGTCTGACCGTTGTACAAGATGGTGTATTTGAGATAATCAAGATGGAGAAGTCATGGGGAAAATAAATGATACACTAAAAATTCATTTATTGCGGCCTCTATGGTTTAATCGAACGAGAGGATGGATATTGTGTAGTTCATTTAGTTTGTTAACGATAGGAGCTTGCGGCCGGGACCGCATGTCAGTTGGTTTCTAGAGTGGAAACGGGGAGGGATGGGAAGGGGTTGTGACACCATCACTTATTAACCAACTATCCTCTATTAATAGTAAAGAAGATTAATAGAAAGATAACAAGGAAGAATACCTCACATACGAAAACAACAAATTGCTTCACTAACATGTCTTTGGGTAATTCTTTTTGCCTGATGCTGGGTTTTCATGCTCTTGTGGCATATCTCAACACCACGAGCGAGGTGGATGAAGAACACCCATAGAAATTAGAGTTTGGGCGGTTTCGAGCAGGACACAAATAGCAAAACCAATACAGAGAGAGACACGTCAGAACAATGTTGCATAGTTCCCTTTGGTGCAAGAGCATATATAGTATTTGTGTTCACTCACAACCTGGATCTAGAACACATCCTTTATTAACTCAAATAATGGTTATATCCTAAGTGTGAAATAAAATGAAGTGGATTGTCCAATCAAACATGGGGTGGAGATCTTTGTGCTTCAAGCTAACACCTGATGAACAACATTAGCTTCATGTGGACAATTTCAAAGGATACATTCATAAACTTTCTTGGCAGCATTCCTCGTAGATGGTAACAAACATAATCTGGATCACCTTCATGAAGTCGTAATTTATAATCGGGCGGTTGACTTTAGGGATCCACTTGTACATGTCTGTGGGGCATCTCATTATACTTGTGGTGCAACAAATATAATGCCAAGTGCTCACGGAGTCCTTTGGCGTCAGACTAGCAGTCAATGAATTATGTTATAAGCATTATAGTAAAGAATAACCACATGTTTCAACTATTAATGAAATGTGAAAAAAGTATTGTACGTGACACATTTAATTAGGGATTAATAATATTTACTAATAGTTATTGGCATTTAATGATGCCTACTCAATTTGAAAAACGCATACTTCTCTACTATTACGTGGGAGATATTTAGGCAACCATTGTAGATGACAAAAGAGAGGAATGGCAACTTACATCGTTAAAGAAGATATGTTTCGCTCCATCATATAAATCTAGTGTCTTCATGATAAATATACCACTATTGGATCTATCAAATTAGATAAAGAAAAGGTAAGCGGAGGGGCATGGTTAAATTAGTTCGTAAAATAATCCATTTAACATTTAAGAGAAATGGTGAAGATTTGAAAAAAATGTGCGATGTTGCATTAAATATTTGAGTGTAAAACTCAACTCGTTGTGTGAGTTTGATATGGTATGGAAGGTAATATCCATATCTTCGATTTTTACTGTATGGAGCTGAGGATATGCACTATGAAAAGCTTCCCGGAAGTTGCATACAATAAACTGTGCTTGTGTAATCAATTCATCAGTGCACCCCATTGGACTCAATACCTCGAGCCGTCTTTTCCAAAAATTTGCTACAAGTAGGTACCAAGTCTCGCAATTTAGCAATGGTACAAAAACCTGCAGACGTGATCATGTCATGTCGTAATGATTAGTTTTGGACATGCATTGAAGCAATGAAAAACTAAAAAAAAGTTATACATGGTGATAAGAAATGACTATACAAAGTTCCATAAATGTAATACTCACTGCATCCATGTTTTCGGGTTTGAATCCCTGATTGGGCTTAGATAGGTAGTTTGAAATGCTTTCTCGGCATGTGGAGGGCATTGAAGCATTTTCTGTATGAGAAAATTAGATATGTGGAAAATAAAAATAAGATCATTATATATAATGATATATATTAATTAACAAAGTATATTAAGAATGATAAACATGAATAATAGGTTTATTTTAGAGGTATTGAATGTGGGAGTACATACTCCCACAAATACAGAAAATTAGTGAAAAAATGAATGGGAAAGTAGTAAAAACAAGCTAATGGGGTTAAGTGGAATCTAAAACAAATCTACCACGACGAAAACAAAAACATTTTTTATCAAACAATGTAATGTTGCAATGTGTAAAATTCAATAAAACAGGATATTACCGCTTTAAACAAATATACCTCCATCACATATTAAATAAATTGCTTATCGGGATGAATGAAAATAAATGCACTCACTCCAAGCTCGGAATTAAACACATGCTTCAAGAAATGTGCATCACGCTGTTCTGACATGATAGCTTTTCCCATCATGTTGATAACATATTCTGATATATAACCGTTCACACGCATTGATAGTCCAAATGTCCTATGGTCCACCCATGTTTTTTCTATCTGCACAACTCTAGGGCTTCTTCATGCATAAGAAAATAATACACAAGTGAAGTTAGAAGTCAATTAATTAAATCAAATTTCATTTCAAGAATTTACAAGCGAGAAATATGTTTGTATGGCGAGTTTGAGAAAAGACTCCATTTTTCGTAAATAATTACCCATGCCCTGGGAACGGTATTCCTCGAACAAAATATTCATAGTCTTCCTTCCCTCTGGATGTTGTGCGGAAACAGATGCTTGATGGCGCATGTCCCTGTGTTATGTGTGATAAATAGTGTCTCCTTACATAACTCAGTTCACTCGCAAAATTTGGGGGAGTGGTTGAAATGACCCACTGAGGCTGGAGAAGTTGGAGTGCCTGCTCTAACTCATTACCAGATGAGTGATTCGAGAAACAAACACGCCAGACCCCATGACAATCCTGCTCAGCTTCTGTTAGGCTGGGTTTCTGGTTTGGACCACAGGCATTGGAGTACCAAAATGCTGAAGGACGAATAAATAAAGGTTCTAGCTGATCGCCAGCCCTTGCCTCTTCGAGCTTCTTGGTTGCTATCTTATTTAGCTCCTTGTATTTAACTGGCAGTACCTGCCAAGTTAAGAAGTTAGAGCACTTACAGTGAATAGTATCATGCATTATTTACATTGCATAATATTATATATTAGTATGATGTTGTCACTTCATTTATTTATCTCTACAATCCTAATACAAACTTCTGGATATAATCTATTTTTTAGTAACTTTTGTCGCTTGGAATGTGATATTATAATGTTCTCCCACGTAATTAATTTTATTTGACACCACCATTTCTTAGGTGGCGCCTCTCTCTCTCTCTCTCTCTCTCTCTCTCTCTCTCTCTCTCTCTCTCTCTCTCTCTCTCTCTCTCTCTCTCTCTCTCTCTCTCTCTCTCTCTCTCTCTCTCTCTCTCTCTCTCTGCGCGCGTGTGTGTGTATTTGGGGTTCCACAAGTACATTACTTTCTCGTATGTGGGTGTAATTTGAAGAAACAAATAACATATGGAAGGTCGCATTAACAAAATTGAATGTATTTCATAGATTGACACACCTGGAAGCAACAAGCTGGATCATCAGTGATTATTTCAGGGACTGTTTGTGACAATGTGTTAAAACAATCCCAGTACAGTCCCTTATCAACATAGATTTTTGATCTAAATGATCTTGACACCTCTTTTAAGATCTCTTCTTGGCCAAGTCTTTCACATGCAAGATAAATGAAAGGTGCACGCGAATGCTTCGATATGCAAGCTATAACCTGCAATCAGCGAGTCGTTTCTTAGTCCAAGAAGTCACAACAAGAACATCTAAAGCCTCAGTCTAGAAGGAAACCTGCTGAACCGCCGACTTCTTGCTCGGAAACTCGAGGAATTTGGAAAATGTCAAGTCCAGGTACACAGTGTCCAACCGGCAAAGATTTGCTTCCAATTTCAGTAGTAATTTCCGTACACAGTCTGATGTGAGCCGGCAGTCCCCCGTGTGCAGTATGGTACCAAATGTACCCTCGAACAACAACATAACCGCTCCTAGAGTCACAGCACAAGGAAAGTGTTAACCATGCCCACCCCCAACCATGTTCAATTTCCGGCCCGTGTATTATTAAATATGTGCACATGTTTATGACTAATAAGTATGGTTGGTCATAAACATGTGCACATGCACGATCTACAAGTGTGATTGTTATTGAATTACACTATTGTAATTTAGGATAGATACATCTTTATTAAATATTATTAATGCCATTTAGTAACATATTCTATATCCTATATACCTAATTAGTCGATCCTCACTACTTCTGTTTATCTCAACATGCACACATGCCACATCATCAAAATCCCATCTCACCATGCATGTAAAAAAGCTTTACATTATTAGTTGATCTCCACTATCTCTATTTATCTCAACATGCACACATTCCACCTCACCACAAATGTCACATCATCAAAGGACCGCCACAACATGCATGAAAAAAGTTTCCTTTATATTATGTTATGTATATTCAATAAATATTTTTCAACTACACAATAATCAAATACAATTAGTTCATATATTATTAACACAAATATTTATGTTTAATACAACCTAACGACGACTACAAGCACGGAAGCGAGCCGATGATGGCGGCGCGCCTTAGGCTCACTTCAGTGCTTGTAGTCATCACTAGGTGGTCTACGGATCTAGATGTAATTTTTATTATTGCTGGTGTTCGTTGTATTGCCATGATTAAAGATGAATAGATTGGAAGTTTGCTCGCAAAAAATAATACAACCTAATGTCATTGAAATATATTGCAACCGATTTTTGCAGCAACACACGAGGTATCATCTAGTTTGCTTCATTATTTATCCATCAAGCAAACAAGAACGTATATTTCTCAATTAGCTTTTGTGTGTACATGATTAACAAATATACATGCATGCTTTTCGATTCTTCTACATTCGGATAAGTGAGTACTCATGTTTATAAGAATTTTTTAACAAATTCCATATTCCTTTGTCAAACTTATATTATTAGTAATTATTTTGATGGTGAAAACTTGAATGGTTAAGGCTAAATTCAACACTCCTATTATGTGATATCCCATTTCAAGGACATATTTTTACTAGATTCTTTGCTCAGGTAGGCAATTCATGAAACATTTATTTTCCAAAATATTATATTTTGTAGTATACATACTCTATTATTCTGTCGATAAATATATATGCATAGGAAATCTAAGACACACACAATCATATATGACTTGCATATGCAAATTATCTAAAGCATGAGATCCAAGTTATGCATATACAGATAAATGGATTAGAGTCCTTTTCATCTGTTAGTATTATTTTAAATAATTGGGCGAATTGCCAATCCATGCACATGCACATACTTGCAATGTCGAAAATCACACAAATAATAGGTTTCTCTGGAATATTATTTAACAAATCAACAAATGACCTTAAATGAATAATATTAAATTAGGCACAATGTATTGCTCTGTTACATACTCCTCCATTTCTTTTTATTGGGAGTATTAGTTTTCCAAAGTCAAACTTTGCCATGTTTACCAAGCTAGTAAAAAAAACTATCAACATATATAATACTAGATCCTAAATAAATAAGTATGGAATTATATTTAGAATTGATATAATGATACACATTTTCTAATGTATATGATGATAGTTTTCTTTTCTAGAAACTTGATCGGTTATAATGATAATTGAAACATCGAATACACTTAATAAAAAGCGAAGAGTGAAATTGGTGAGAAATATATTTTAATAAATAGAAAAATTATTAAGTTGTATTAATTAGTATTTATGTTTGTTGTATGACGTTGTGTGTATTTTTTTTCTTCAGTTTTCTATGGACTATACGGGCAATACATGACAAGGTTTCAAATTTTAGTCATGGTAAGTTTCTAGAACTAACCAAAAAAATTAAAAAAAATCAAGTTCATCTAGATTTTGATCAATCAAAATCCAATTAATTTTTTTTAAGTTTTCATTTCTTTTAAAATAGTTGGACTCTGTTCCAAAATTTTAAGTTTACAAATATTTAGGTACCCTCCAAAATTACTACAATTTTAGAAATTTTGTTGAAATTTAGAACCGTGATACATGATAGAGGTAGATTCTTTGTGTCTTCCTTTTATTCAGATTAATGCAGACATATTACTCTTTCAACGATGGGCACTATTATATACATGGTGTACTTACTTTTCACACACATGTGGTCTAATAGATTTCATATATACATAGATGAGACTTGAGACATGTATAATTCTTCAATTGGTCTATTTGTTAGGCACATATTTTTTTCTTCCTCGGATATAATGTCAAATATTATTTATATAACTCAGTTCATAAAAAGCACCAACCATCGATTGGGTGGCTAGTGGGGCAATTGTACCTTTAGGCTTTAGCCTATCCAGAATGGAATCTCCATGTCTAATACCTTACGTGTATGTAGTGGGGGAGGCAAGAGTGAACTGGAGGTAGAAAGCTTAAAACTTGCTGTTCTACTAATTGTATTGTAGGAATAACTGGAGTATTTTACACCTTTCTCCCAAAAATAATGGTTCTACATCTGTACACCAAGTACTACTTTATTAACTCCATTCAATTGTACTCACTCTGTTCCTAAATATAAGTCTTTTTAGAGATTCCACTGCAAACTAGATACGGATGTATATATACATATTTTAGAATGTAGATTCACTCAGTTTGCTCTGAATGCAGTCCATGATGGAATCTCTAAAAAGACTTATTGGCAAAGATTCTTTTATCTGAGGTTTCTATTGATAACGAGAATTTGATAGACGGTGTCCAACTTGCTACTCCCTTCGTCCGGAAATATTTGTCATCAAAATGAATAAAAGGGAATGTATCTAGATGTATATTAATTCTAGATACATATTCCTTTTTATCCATTTTGATGACAAGTATTTTTGGACGGAGGGAATAGATTCAAGATTACCAGGGCAGTGATTGGCATCGTAGGCGGTAACGGAAAAGGCGCCGGCAGGGTCGTCCACCACCCAACGCTTTCCCACCTCCATTTCCACAAAGTTAACCCGCTCCAGCTACAATTAATACAACCAAATCGGACGAGAGGTCTCGATTAATCAGCACAAATACCGTACCAAACAGGAACTAGCAGAATTTAAGCGAGGCTCCAGGAGCTGGGAGCTGCGCAGCAAGTATCTAACCTGGGGATGGCGTTGGAGGGCGAGGCGCATGGTGAGCTGCGTGGCGTAGACGGTGTCGCCGGGGCCGGCCCAGGCATCGGCAATGTGGTCCGTGTGTGCGTGGGTGATGAAGCGGTGGCGCCGGTAGCGGCGGGATGGGCCCCATGTGTCGACGGTGAAGGGGAGGCCCAGCGGCATCTCTGGCGGCGTCCGCATCGATCAATGATCGATCGTAGCTGAAGCTTCGCCGGAGCTACGGCTTGGTTCTCCACTCTCTGACTCAGCGCTGTCTTGTTTTAGTGGATGGAGTACGTAGGTTGCGTCCGTTTATATAGCAGCCGAGGGGAAAGTGGTGCCTTCGGGAGGAAGGAAGAGAGCGCCTTAGTGGATTTGCAACTTTATAGTTCTTTTATACATGGACGGTGAGGCTTTACACGTCCGGCGGGCCACCTACCTAGTACCACCTTGCCTGGCTGCTCTCACGACACGCACACAAACAGTTAAACATTTAACTAGAAGTAATTAGTTTATTCGCAAAAAAAAAAAACCTAGAAGTAATTAGCTTGTTGTGTTGGCAGCATCCTAGTGGTTGGACATTAGCCCATATGTTCGTTGGACCGACGCATGCATGGATTAGTACAAGCAATAATCATTGAAGAGGAGTAGTGCAACGTGGCTTGATACTAGAGGATGTTAGAGCATTTCTGTCACATCCAAATTTTCCCTAAATTTACGATGTGCATTTATAATCATTTGCATCCATGATTTTCCTTGCATATTTGGTTTTTGAAACAAACATGACCAATTCTTCTATACCTACTCATAAAGTGAGTAATGTTTCTGCCCGTCCGTCATCAAATTACCCTCGAGCTTGGCAAAAATTACTCACTAATGTCATCCGTAAGTGGCTAAAACAATTCTTTTTTTTTCTTAAGTCACCGCCGGTTGCGTTTGGTTCATGTACAAATATGCCCTTTCACAACACAAGCACACAAAGCTTGTGATTGGCTAGAGCGATACATCTCCATCTTGTAGACCTCGGTTTGATCCTTGCTTCTCCCCATTTTTTTTCTGACTTTTCTCCAAGAATTTCAATCGGTGCAAGATAGAGCTGTCTCACCAAGTGTCGTTTAGCAGATGGCCTGCACAATGTAATTTCAGCCCAAATATTCTCTTTTTAATTATTTTATGCAGATTCAAGTGCTTTTTAAAATATTCATATCTTTCAAATCTTAACTTCATGTTTAACATGTTATATATGAAAATCGCTCAGAAAAATGTGTAGATTGTAAATATGATATTATCTTGCATATTAGTCATTTCTAAAATTATGTTTATGTTCCACCCTTAATTATATTTATGCCACAGAAAAATTGATTGATTCATGTGGTCTTAAACCCAAGACCTCAACCACCGTTTAGAAGGTTGCCACCAATTGAGCCGGGCTATGCTGGTGTTAGAACTTTGGGTTCTCTACCCAATAAAATAGTCTCATCTTGATTTTTTTGCATCAAATTCCACAAGTTTATATACGTGCATAAGTTGTCTGGAAAATAAACATGTGGTCCTCTAAAAAGAAAAAGCTCTCAGGGCTAAGATCTCATGGGATGTTGTGGTGCTAAATTAAATATGAATGATCGGTTTAAATGGGCATATAAAATAAAGAAAGGAGCGAATAAATGGTGTGACCAGTGGGCATAAAATAGGAACGGAAGCTTCAAAACAATGAAGGAGAGAATTATGCAAAGGAATTGGTATTACTAATACCAAAGGCGTGGCATGCATGCAATAACGAAAAGGAATTTATACCCACGGATGTGGGAGGGGCACCCATATATGCGTTGATGAGCCATTTAATCCGTCAGGTGCAACAAAAATAATGCAACCAGAAAGGTGAGAGGCGCTATGTAAGCACCGAGTTGCATGCAACAAACTAGGGTCATTTCGGTCAGATGTAGACATTTTTCTATTAATCTTCAAGCGTATGCAGAGATGGCATAAAACGCATTTAACAAAACCCTTTATTGAGAGTTTTTTCATGACTTGGTGCAAATTTCAAACATTGCTTCAACTTAAAAATAGTTCCTTGGTATGAAAGATTTAAAAATTAGCCTCTTTAAGATCCGAATCATCTTACAAAACCAGTAACAAAAGTGTTGTATGCGTAGGATGCTTCTTAATGTACTATGTATTTGTATTTCTACTAGACCTCAGTGTGCGCCCCTCTGCACTGGCTAGGTGGCACCATTGAGATGTTGTTGGGCCATGATGATGGATATTTTGGCCGACACATCAATTATCTCACTCGTTGCAATGCACGTGCATATGTGCTAGTAAACATTAAAGCATCATAGAGTTTAACTAATGGCCATGTAGTTTCTCCGAATAAAAGTTTTATCAAAACAATTCATAAGGGCAGGAAAGAAATTTTCTAAGATAAATATTTGCCTATTTACATTGCTTGAACCAGGGTTTGGAAATAGTTTAAATAGTGGCAATTTTAAACTATAAGTAAATCATGGTTAAATGAATAAAAAAATATATAAATATAAATACTTTGCAAAAGGGCCCAATAGGAGTAGACAAAAATAGTTTGCCAAAATCCACAAAGGTAATGTTCACACAACGAGAAGTATTCCAAAGTGAATTTAAGGCAAATTTGTAGTTGGGAGAATAAATAAATCCAAATTATATTTGAATTTACATAAGACAAAAGAGAATAGGAAAAAGGAAAAGAACAAAAAAATGGCCTAGTCTTCCCTCTCTCTCTCATTGGGAGGCGGGACCCACCCGTCAGGGTCACCCCTAACCTCCCGCAATAGGGGTGCAACGCGCACGTGCCTACGATCTCCATTTCGCGGCCATCGTGCATGATACTTCTCCAGCGTATCTATTATTTATGAAGTATCCCTTCCATGTTTACAACAATTCTTTATGGTTTTGGTATGATTTGAATGGAACTAACTCGGACTGACGTTGTTTTCAGCAGAAGTACCGGGGTGTTCTTTTTTGTGCAGAAATAAAAGTTCTCCAAATGCAATGAAACTTTTTGACGAGTTTTTGGGTACAAAAGAGGCACTAGAAGTTTCGTCGGAGGACCAGAAGGTGAAGGAGGTAAGCACAACCCACCACGGCGCGCCAGGGGCCCAACCCGTGTGCTGGTGGGTTGTGGTCACCTCGAAGCCCGTCTTCCCGTGAAACCGACGCCAAAAATCGTCCTATAAATACAGAACCCCCCAGAAATAACCTAGATCAGAAGTTCCGCCGCCGCAAGCCTCTGTAGCCACGAAAAAATAATCTAAACCTCGTTCCGGCACCCTGCCGGTGGGGGAAATCATCACCAGAGGACATCTTCATCATCCCTATGGCCACCATGATGAGAAGGGAAGGGCTTAGGGTTTGTACCAGTAGCTATGTGTTTAATCTCTCTCTCTCTCTCTCTCTCATGTTCTTGAGATGGCACGATCTTGATGTATCACGGGTTTTGTTAATATAGTTGCACTAGTATAAAAAGGACCTATTGTCCCGGTTCGTGAGGGCCATTTGTCCCGGTTTTTGAACCAGGACTAAAGTGTTGATACTAATGCCCTAAACCTTTAGTCCCGGTTCTTGCATAAACCGGGACAGATGGGCCTCCACGTGGCCGATCTTGTGAGTCGAGCAGGAGGACATTTGTTCCCGGTTGGTGGCACCAACCGGGACCAATCAAACATCCAGCGTCGACATTTCAGAGTCTTTGGGGTTTTTGTTTTTTTTTTTGAAAGGGGGGGGGTTAGGGGGTTTTGGGGGGTTAATTTAGGTGTTTCATATATTGTGTTAGCTAGCTAATTAATAGAGAGAAGTGTCCTCTCTTATCTCCGTGCTTGGTCGATGCTACGTACTATACGTATAGAGAGGACTAGACACGCTAGCTAGTAAACAGGAGATATGAATGTTGTTTGAACATGAAAAATACAGTAAATGGACAAAAGAAAAGCATCACATGCGGTTCTACTTTGGAAACTGCATGTAATTATAGAGAATAGGAGGTGGTATCAAATTTATAACCGCCTTGAGGCATCCAGACATTGGAGGAGGTTGTATTCGTAAACCGCCACTGGACCATTTGTTGGAACGGCCTCCAATGTCCGATTTTGTACCAGTGGCTTTTCAGATGATACATTTACAAACTCTCTTGGCAGCTTTTCTCGAAGCTTGTAGCAAACACAATCTAAATGACCGCCATGCACTTGGAATTTACGATTAGATGGCTACATCTCACCCTTCCACGGTCATGCAGAACCACATAACCCCTGACTTTAGGAACCCTCTAACCGTTGTACAAGATGGTGTATTTGAGATAATCAAGATGGAGAAGTCATGGGGAAAATAACTGATACACTAAAAATTCATTTATTGCGGCCTCTATGGTTTAATCGAACGAGAGGATGGATATTGTGTAGTTCATTTAGTTTGTTAACGATAGGAGCTTGTGGCCGGGACCGCATGTCAGTTGGTTTCTAGAGTGGAAACGGGGAGGGATGGGAAGGGGTTGTGACACCATCACTTATTAACCAACTGTCCTCTATTAATAGTAAAGAAGATTAATAGAAAGATAACAAGCAAGAATACCTCACATACGAAAACAACAAATTGCTTCACTAACATGTCTTTGGGTAATTCTCTTTGCCTGATGCTGGGTTTTCATGCTCTTGTGGCATATCTCAACACCACGAGCGAGGTGGATGAAGAACACCCATAGAAATTAGAGTTTGGGCGGTTTCGAGCAGGACACAAATAGCAAAACCAATACAGAGGGAGACACGTCAGAACGATGTTGCATAGTTCCCTTTGGTGCAAGAGCATATATAGTATTTGTGGTCACTCACAACTTGGATCTAGAACACATCCTTTATTAACTCAAATAATGATTATATCCTAAGTGTGAAATAAAATTAAGTGGATTGTCCAATCAAACATGGGGTGGAGATCTTTGTGCTTCAAGCTAACACCTGATGAACAACATTAGCTTCATGTGGACAATTTCAAATGATACATTCATAAACTTTCTTGGCAGCATTCCTCGTAGATGGTAACAAACATAATCTGGATCACCTTCATGAAGTCGTAATTTATAATCGGGCGGTTGACTTTAGGGATCCACTTGTACATGTCTGTGGGCCATCTCATTATACTTGTGGTGCAACAAATATAATGTCAAGTGCTCACGGAGTCCTTTGGCGTCAGACTAGCAGTCAATGAATTATGTTATAAGCATTATAGTAAAGAATAACCACATGTTTCCACTATTAATGAAATGTAAAAAAAGTATTGTACGTGACACATTTAATTAGGGATTAATAATATTTACTAATAGTTATTGGCATTTAATGATGCCTACTCAATTTGAAAAACGCATACTTCTCTACTATTACGTGGGAGATATTTAGGCAACCATTGTAGATGACAAAAGAGAGGAATGGCTACTTACATCGTTAAAGAAGATATGTTTCGGTCCATCATATAAATCTAGTGTCTTCATGATAAATATACCACTATTGGATCTATCAAATTAGATAAAGAAAAGGAAAGCGGAGGGGCATGGTTAAATTAGTTCGTAAAATAATCCATTTCACATTTAAGAGAAATGGTGAAGATTTCAAAAAAATGTGCGATGTTGTATTAAATATTTGAGTGTAAAACTCAACTCGTTGTGTGAGTTTGATATGGTATGGAAGGTAATATCCATGTCTTCGATTGTTACTGTATGGAGCTGAGGATATGCACTATGAAAAGCTTCCCGGAAGTTGCATACAATAAACTGTGCTTGTGTAATCAATTCATCAATGCACCCCATTGGACTCAATACCTCGAGCCGTCTTTTCCAAAAATTTGCTACAAGTAGGTACCAAGTCTCGCAATTTAGCAATGGTACAAAAACCTGCAGACGTGATCATGTCATGTCGTAATGATTAGTTTGGGACATGCATTGAAGCAATGAAAAACTGAAAAAAGTTATACATGCTGATAAGAAATGACTATACAAAGTTCCATAAATGTAATACTCACTGCATCCATATTTTCGGGTTTGAATCCCTGATTGGGCTTAGATAGGTAGTTTGAAATGCTTTCTCGGCATGTGGAGGGGCATTGAAGCATTTTCTGTATGAGAAAAATAGATATGTGGAAAATAAAAATAAGGTCATTATATATAATGATATATATTAGTTAACAAATTATATTAAGAATGATAAACATGAATAATAGGTTTATTTTAGAGGTATTGAATGTGGGAGTACATACTCCCACAAATACAGAAAATTAGTGAAAAAATGAACGAGAAAGTAGTAAAAACAAGCTAATGGGGTTAAGTGGAATCTAAAACAAATCTACCACGACGAAAACAAAAACATATTTTATCAAACAATGTAATGTTGCAATGTGTAAAATTCAATAAAACAGGATATTACCGCTTTAAACAAATATACCTCCATCACATATTAAATAAATTGCTTATTGGGATGAATGAAAATAAATGCACTCACTCCAAGCTCGGAATTAAACACATGCTTCAAGAAATGTGCATCACGATGTTCTGACATGATAGCTTTTCCCATCATGTTGATAACATATTCTGATATATAACCGTTCACACGCATTGATAGTCAAAATGTCCTATGGTCCACCCATGTTTTTTCTATCTGCACAACTCTAGGGCTTCTTCATGCATAAGAAAATAATACACAAGTGAAGTTAGAAGTCAATTAATTAACACTAGTAGAAAAAGGGCCTATAGTCCCGGTTGGTGAGGGCCTTTAGTCCCGGTTCATGAACCGAGACTAAAGGGTCGGTACTAATGCCCTGACCCTTTAGTCGGTTCAATCCAGGCAGGGACAGATGGCCTCCACGTGGCCTGTGAGCCGAGCCGAGGAATTAGGGCCTTTGGCCCCGGTTGGTGGCACCAACCGGAACCAATAAACATCCACGCGTCAGCATTTCTGTGGCTTGGGTTTTTGTTTTTTTAAAAGGGGGGTGGGGGGGTTTTTGGGGGGTTAATTTAGGTGTTTCATATATTGTGCTAACTAGCTAATTAATAGAGAGAAGTGTCCTCTCTTTTGTCCGTGCTTGGTCGACGCTACGTACTATACATACGTATAGAGAGGACTAGCTAGACACGCTAGCTAGCTAGTAAGCAAACTGAAGATCGTCATGAACATATATGCATACAAAGAGAAGTGATATCGACCACCTCTCCTTCTCCGAGAGATTGGTCGAACAACAAGTTCTCGTATATCTATCCGACACTACCGGCTACATATATACAATAATTATCTTTTACAAATATAATCTCCTAAATACGGACGCGTGGTCCACATAGTATTCTCCATCTTCAGCGATCACGTGGTCAAGAAAGAATGCCGCCAATTCCTCTTGAATTGCTCGCAGGCGATCTGGTGAGTTCATCCCGCATCCGAAACATCTAATTTTAAGAAGGGGGTAAATAAATAGATATATATATATATATGAATAAATGAAACTCAACACAAATGATGGTAATAAAATAAAATTGTGAATATTGTTATTTACGCACTTCATATTGTTTGTCGGAGTAGCCCCGCTCACATGTCGTGTGGCGGATGGACTCGCAAATGTAGTATCCACAGAAATCATTCCCTTGTTCCTGCCACAACCACTTTACAAGAAATAGAGGTCAATCAAACTGATAATTAGCAAGCATGCTAAATGGTATTGATGAAACTAGCGCTTGAATCACTAGGAGATGCGTGGAATATGCTACTATATAGTACTTACTTTCGGGTGTTTAAATTGCAGCTTCTTCGGTAGTCCCAGAGCTTTTTTGGTGAATTTTCTCCAAGCCCTGCCATACAAAGAAAACAATTACTTGATATCAGAAATGAACAAAGTTGCTGATATGGTGGATAATGATCGATTTAACTTACTTCTCGAGCATTTCAGTCATGTCCGCATACTCCTTGTGATCTTTTCGCTTGGAGTCTAAGACAGTTACTACTCCCTTCTCAAGCTTAATCTCTAGGAGAATATAGTGGTAGCTGCGAACACATGCATAACTCATCAATATTACATTACTATAACCTTGACTAATAAGGAAACCGAATATGCCACAAGACAAGAACACTCACTTGAAGTTGTAAGGAAAGGGTATTATATCTTTATGTTCATTTATTACCAACGATTGTAGCAAGTTGGCCTCGGTATTTTCTTTATGAAATTCAACCTCAGTTTTATCTATGAGATATGTGTTAATGAACCCAATATCACCCACTTGTCTTTTCTTCAATTCGGCGATCTTCAATCTGCATAATATAGTGAGTATAATTATAAATACATGCAATGAAAGGGCTGAGTTATATAGATAGACTTAATGATGTAAGTAGTACTACTTACAGACATGTAGCAGGTGACCGTTGCTTTATCGAGGGCCAATTGATTGAAAAACTGATAGAACTCCTCAAATGGAATAGGCAACAGTTCAATTCCAAGGAGGTCATGCTCCTTTTTAACTCTCACATACAAAGTACTCCTCCCCTCAGACTCTTTGCAAGTTTTCATGTACCAATCATGCAATCTTCGCATCATCGTTGATAGAGAACTTTCATCTTTAACGAGAGGCTTCCCGTACTCGTATCTTTGTATCTGCACCTCCAAGAAATCATAATGTACACCGTCGGGCAGGTAATCTGCAGGATTGCCATAACCGGGCACCATCCTTGGATCGACGATGTCGCTAGCAGCCACCTTGAGCGGGGGGGCACGATTGCTTGCTTGTTCACGAGCTGGGCAATTTGTTTCCCAGCTCGTCATTCTTTCATCCTTTGATCACTTTTAGTACTTCCCGACCTCTCCGCTTCGGCAAATGCCTTTCCAATATGCGCTCATAGCTGCCTTTCGGCGGAGACATGGGTGGTTTTGTCAGGGCAGCCAGAGTGCGCTTCGCTTTCACCGGATCTACCTTCTCCTCCAGAGGTGGATGTCTCTTTGCTTTCAACTGTTGAAACCAGTCATCCACTTCGGTCTGCGCGATCTTCGCATTTTCCTCCTCGCTCCTCAGACGGAATCTTCTCCGGAGTCTTGAGTAGGACCGAATCTGTATCTCCTCCCGCCTTTGGCTGTACTGCTAGACTCCGGCAGAGCAGACGGAGCGGATGTCTTCTTTCCTTGCTTACGAGGCGGAGGAGAAGGACTACGACGCGCCGGAGCAGCTGGAGCGGTGGCGGGTCTCTTCCGCCCTTGCTGACGAGGCGGAGAAGGAGGAGGCTGGCTGCTCGGCGCCCGGGCGCAGGTGGAGAAGGAGGCGGAGTGCCGCCACGCCGGAGAAGGAGCCGGTCGAGTGCCCTGATCGTCACTCACGGGAGGAGGAGGAGGCGGTGGAGGAGGCGGAGTGCTGACTTCGCCGGAGGAGGAGGAGGAGGCGGAGGCGCCCAGTTCGTAAGGTTGATGAGATCCTTCCGCCATCGGCATGGAGTCTTGAGCAGAACCCAGCCGATACTCCCCTTCACCGGTAGGGTGGTCAAGCCGAGGTTCTCAAATCCTCCGTTATTTCATCCACCATCACCTTAGCATATCCTTAGAATCGGCCGGCAGTGAAAAGTTGAGTCGGGTTTAGTAGGATAAACAGAGCCAACAGCCGCCTTGACCTTCAAATTGCTCCATTCCGCCATAAGGTGGCAATTTTGAGACTCCGTGATAGCATCCACGGGATAGCTGGTAGGAGCCGTCAAGGCATGCTCCGGCTGAAGCAGCTCGGTGGAAGCCACGCTGCTTCTCCGCTGAGATGGCGGGGTAGCTTCGGAGGAATCTTCGGCAGGTCGTTTGCTGTGATCTGCTTCTCGTTCCTCTAGCCCCATTACCCTTTCGTGCAGCGCCTGCAGTTGGCTCTGCTCCAGTTTCTTCCTCCTCTCCTGGGTTTTGTAACCCCCTGCGTCCGGAAATCCAGCCTTCCACGAAACGGAGCCTGGCGTGCCCGAGCCATTGTGAGCTCGTCCTTCTCCCTGTCTGGAACGAACGTCCCTTGCTGCGCTGCTTCGATATATTGCTGAAGCCTCTTGACCGGTATGTCCAATTGTTCGTCCGTCCAAATGCACTTCCCTGTTATAGGGTCCAAGGATCCGCCGGCCCCGAAGAACCAAGTCCGGCAACGGTCTGGCCAGTTCATTGTCTCTGGTTCGATCCCTTTATCAAGCAGATCATTCTCAGCCTTGGCCCACTTAGGCCGGGCTACGAGGTAGCCACGACCCCGTCGCGATGGTGAAGCTTCTTCTTCGCAACATTTCTCTTGTTTGTCGCCGACATCTTTTACTATTTTCCTATGTCTTGTGGGCTACAAATGCGGGCCGATCATCTCGATCTTCTCATATTTGCCCTTGAATTCTGGTGTCTCATTTTTTTCGACATACCTATTGAGGTCTTTCTTCCAATTCCTGAATAGGTCTGCCATCTTCTTCAGAGAAAAAGACTTGATTAATGGCTCTATAACTGGCTTCTCCGGATCATCCTCTGGCGGTAGGGTGAAATTTGACTTCAGCTCAGTCCAAAGATCATTTTTCTGCATATCATTGACATAAGACACCTCGGGGTCTTCGTTCTTAGGCTTATACCATTGGTGGATGCTGATCAGGATCTTGTCCCTAACCGTAACCCCACACCGAGCAACAAATGCCTTCTTTGTCCGGTAGGGTTCAATCGGTTGGCCGTCATGTAGCGATTTGTATGATCTCAAACTTTTCATCCGAGCTCAACTTTTCTTCGGCCTCGTCTCTTTACCGGGTTGTGCTTTCGATCCGGAGGGCTAGAAAAAAGAAGACGAGAGTTAATTAATATGTGTACATACCAAAACAATGAATGCATCAATTAGCTAGTCAGCATAGGCTTAACTAATATATATACCTGGTCGGACTCGGTTTGGTGATCACCGGAGCCGTCCTCACGGTCTACTTCTTCACCCTCTCCTTCTTGCACCGGCATTGGGTCATCGGAGCCATGTAAATCATAGCCGGCTGCTTCTTCACCCTCTCCTTCCAGACCATCGTTGTCGTTGAGAAACATCAACGAAAGCGACATCACTTCCTTGTGCGATTATGTCCCTCAACAATGCTTCTTGTGCTTCGTCTCGTGGCGGGGTGTCCATAGTTTCTACAAATATTTACAACATGGCAATTATTATTCAAACATGACAGATATGGATATATTAGTGGCAAACGTAGAACTAGCCAGCTAATCACAATAAGGAATCATATTAATTAGTGGCCTCGACGCTGCTTCTCTAGGGTTTCGGGTGGCCTCGACAATGCTTCAAAGGTTAGGGGGTGGCCTCGAGAACGCTTCAAGGATGGGGTGGCCACATGTATCTCACACCGACGATACTTGCTATTTAATTAGGGTTTCCTCTGCGATTGGCGACCCTCGGCGACCCTCGTTCCGATAAAAAAGAGGAAGAAGAAGAAAAAAGAGGAGAAGAAAGAATAGAGGAGAACTCCTCTATTCTTTCTTCTCCTCTTTCTTCTTCCTCTTCTTTTTATCAAGTCGAGGATCGTCGGTCGAGGTCGAGGGTCAAGGATCGCCCGGCGGTCGAGGTCAAGGGTCGAGGATCGCCGAGGTCGGGAGGTTGCCTAGTGTCAAAGTTCAACAAAACCATGTCTTCATCATTAGTGAAAATGTAACAGTGCATGATGGTGCAAGCTCTCCAAAGTTATTTTGGAGCGGAGTCCCGAGATAGGATAATTAACTTTTTGGTACACAGTTCAGCAAGAACCTTCCGAATATCGTTATTTGGAAGGCCTTTGCTGAAATTGCATACAAAGGCAAATTATCCTATCCGGACTCCATTCCGTAATAACTTTGGAGGACTTCATGCCATCATGCCCTGGTTACTTCGACTAATGATGAAGCCATGGATTTCTTCAATACTTTGACACTATTTAAACCTCTCTCGACCTCGAACCCTCGACGACCCTGGAACCATCGACCCCTAGACGACCCTGGAACCCTCGACCCTCGATCCCTCGAACCCTCGACCCTGAAACCCTCGACCCTTGACCCCTTAACGACCCTCGACCCTCTACCCTAGTTCCCGACCCTCAACACCCTCGTTATATCGACAACGACGCGACATACATATACATGGGAAACTAATGTTATCGGGGAGGGGGTATCGGTACCCCCCCCCTCGTGTTGAAGTTTCTTCTTTCTCCTGCATTCCTTTCTTTCTTCTTCTCCTCTTCTTTTTCTTCTTATCCCTCGAGAAAGGAAAATAAGGAAAAGGAAGAAAAGAGGAAGAAGGGAGAAGGAAGAAGAAGAAGAAAAAAAAGAAAAAAAAAGGAGAAGAAGAAAGAATAGAGGAGAAGAAGAAAAATAGATTTTTTTTCTATTTTTCTTCTTCTCCTCTATTCCTTTCTTCTTCTCCTCTTCTTCTTTTTCTTCTTTTTCTTCTTCTTATTTATTTCTCCTCTTCTTCCTCTCCCCTCTTCTTCTCCTTTCTTCCTCTTCTTATTTCTTTTTCCTCTCATTCTTTTCTTCTTCTTCCTTCTTAAAAATACAAGAAGTATTATTGCCTAATTCATTGTTCATATGAATATACAAACATTTGCATATTTACAATAATTAATATCACCAAAAAATCTATGAACAGAAAAAATCCTAATTTTTCTAAAAACTATCTTTTGCATTGTTCACATACACATATACATTATAGCCACATACACATATACATCACATATGAACAAAAAATTAAAGTAATAAAAATAAAAAACAGAGCAGGCGGCGGCTCACATGAGGGCAGGCGAGGCGCCGCTGGGTGGGACGGGCAGGGCAGGGCAGGCGGCGATGAGGAGCGGGCGGCGACGGCGAGCCCGTAGCAGGGATCTTGAGGCGACGGCGGGGCGGCGAGGCGCGCTGGGCGGGGGGCAGAGGCGACGGCGAGCACGGGCAGGGCGGCGGCGAGGCGGCGACGGCGAGCACGGGCAGGCGCTGAGGCGACGGCGACGGCGAGCACGGCAGCTGACGGCGTCGTCGAAGCGAGCTCAGCAACTGGCGGCATCGTCGGGGAACTGGCGATGAAATCTAAAAAACGCTAAGTCTTTGCTTATATAAAAAGGCTTTGGTCCGGTTCGTGGCACGAACCGACTAATGCCCCCCTTTAGTCCCGGTTGGTGGGACCCACCGGGACCCAAGGCCACTTTTTGAGCAGCCCAAAAGGCGGGAAGCGGCGGTTGGTCCGGTTGGTGGCATCAACCGGGACTAAAACATTGGTCCCGATTCGTGACACCAACCGACCAATGCACTTTTAGTCCCGGTTGGTGCCACCAACCGGGACCAAAGGCCTTGTGCTGCCTCACGCCCAAAGTTTAGTCCCACCTCGCTAGTTGAGAGAGCTCGAGAGTGGTTTATAAGCGCTGCGCCCACCCTCTCGAGCTCCTCTCAAATGCAGGCTTTCAGCCTAATCATCACTAGCTATTTGCACTGGGCCTACTTGGCCTCCTGCGGGCCCTGAATCACAGCACATGTAGGGTTTCTAGTCGTATTCAGGCCGTGGGGGTCCAGTAGGCGGCACTATTTTTTTCCAGTTTTTTTGTTTTGTTTTCTGCATTATTATATATTTTTTGTTGTTTTTTGCTTTATTTTTTAATTCTTATTGCTTTTAGTTTTAGAAAAATTATTAACTTTCTGTTAGTGCCATTAGTTTTCAAATTTGTAAACATTTTTTTGTTGCTTTATTTATTTTATTTTGTTTCTACTTACAACAAAATACTTATTGTTGCTATTTTTATTTTTTTCCAGTTTTTTTGTTTTGCTTTCTGCATTATTTATTTTTTGTTGTTTTTTGCTTAATTTATTAATTCTTATTGCTTTTAGTTTTAGAAAAATTATAAACTTTCTGATAGTGCCATTAGTTTTCAAATTTGAAAACACTTTTTTTGTTTTCCTTGTTGCTTTATATAATTTATTTTGTTTCTACTAACAACAAAATACTTATTGTTGCTATTTTTATTATTTTTCAGTTTTTTGTTCTATTTTCTGCATTATTTATTTTTGTTGTTTTTTGCTTTATTTTTACTTCTTTTTGCTTTTAGTTTTAGAAAAATTATAAACTTTCTGTTAGTGCCATTAGTTTTCAAATTTGAGAACACTTTTTTGTTTTCTTTGTTGCTTTATTTATTTTATTTTGTTTCTACTTACAACAAAATACTTATTGTTGCTATTTTATTTTTATTTTTTCAAGTTTTTTGTTTTGTTTTCTGCATTATTTATTTTCTTTTGGTTTTTTGCTTTATTTTTAAATTTTTTTGCTTTTAGGTCAGCAAAATTATAAACTTTCTGTTTGTGCCATTAGTTTTCAAATTTGAATTCTTTAAAATTTGTGTGAATCACAAGTTTGTGAGCTCAACAAGGCGTGTAGAGGGATGCGCTTATAAAACGGTGTGAGCGCCCTTCGGTTGGCGAGGTTTTTAAATTCATAGTTTTCAAATGAACTCTGAAAAAGTTGGCATAGAATGAGCAAGTACAAAACGGACAATGGTATCATACAAATGCATTTACAAAGTTGGCATGGTATCATCATAATAGTTGCGGAGAAAGTCTTCACTTTTTCTTCGCTTGTGTCGCTTGCTTATTGCGCGTAACCATGGATAATCTTCATCGCTTATCAGGATTCTTGGGTCAGCCTTGACTTTGAAGGGGGAATTTCATGAAACTTTTCATACTCTTCGGACATGTCCATCTTGCCCTCCACTCCTGTGGATGTCCATTTTTCCCGAAGAACTATGTGGCGCTTTGGCTCATTGTATGATGTATTCGCTTCCTTATCTTTTCTTTTCCTCGGTCCGTAGACATGTCCTTCACATAGATAACATGTGCCACATCATTGGCTAGGACGAGCGGTTCGTCGGTGTTCCCAAGATTTTTCAGATCCACTGTTGTCATTCCGCATCGTGGGTCTACCTGCACTCCGCCTCCTCGACAGATTGACCCACTTGCACTTAAACAAAGGGACCTTAAAATCTACTCCGTAGTCAAGTTCCCATATGTCTACTATGTAACCATAATATGTGTCATTTCCCTTGTCGGTTGCTGCATCAAAGCGGACACCGCTGTTTTGGTTGGTGCTCTTTTCATCTTGGTCAATCGTGTAAAATGTATTCCCATTTATCTCGTATCCTTTCCAAATCATTACAGTCGAAGATGGTCCCTGGACAACAAGTACAGCTCATCACAAACAATGTTGTCACCTTTGAGACGATGTTTCCAACCAACTGCAGAAAGTCCTGATGTGTTCACATGTAATCCGATTCGTCGCCGCTCCGGGTGTTTGGAGCGCAGACTGTTCTTGTGTTCATCGACATACAGGTCACCAAGGTAGAGTTCTCAGAGAACTTTGTAGTGTGCTTGAGACCAAGAATATCCGTCCCTGCATATTATTGAGTCCCTTCCAAGCGTGCCTTTTCCAGTCAGTCTCCCCTCATACCGCGATTTAGGGAGACCTATCTTCTTAAGGCCAGGATTGAAGTCAACACAAAACCCGATGACATCCTCTGTTTGATGGCCCATGGAGATGCTTCCTTCTGGCCTAGCGCGGTTACAGACATATTTCTTTAGGACTCCCATGAACCTCTCAAAGGGGTACATATTGTGTAGAAATACGGGCCCCAAAATGACAATCTCGTCGACTAGATGAACTAGGACGTGCGTCATGATATTGAAGAAGGATGGTGGGAACACCAGCTCGAAACTGACAAGACATTGCGCCACATCACTCCTTAGCATTGGTAAGATTTCTGGATCGATCACCTTCTGAGATACTGCATTGAGGAATGCACATAGCTTCACAATGGCTAATCGGACGTTTTCCGGTAGAAGCCCCCTCAATGCAACCGGAAGCAGTTGCGTCATAATCACGTGGCAGTCATGAGACTTTAGGTTCTGGAACTTTTCTCCGCATATTTATTATTCCCTTTATATTCGACGAGAAGCCAGTCGGGACCTTCATCTTGAGCAGGCATTGAAAGAATATTTCTTTCTCTTCTTCGTAAGAGCGTAGCTGGCAGGACCTTCATCTTTGCTTCGGAGGCATGCCCTTTTTATCGTGCAAGCGTTGCAGGTCCTCCCGTGCCTCAGGTGTATCTTTTGTCTTCCCATACACGCCCAAGAAGCCTAGCAGGTTCACGCAAAGGTTCTTAGTCACGTGCATCACGTCGATCGAAGAGCGGACCTCTAGGTCTTTCCAGTAGGGTAGGTCCCAAAATATAGATTTCTTCTTCCACATGGGTGCGTGATTCTCAACGTCATTCGGAACAGCTAGTCCGCCGGGACCCTTTCCAAAGATTACGTGTAAATCATTGACCATAGCAAGTACGTGATCACCAGTACGCATGGCGGGCTTCTTCCGGTGATCTGCCTCGCCTTTGAAATGCTTGCCTTTCTTTCGACATTGATGGTTGGTCGGAAGAAATCGACGATGGCCCTTGTACATTCTTCCTGCAGCTTCCCAGGTATATACTATCGGTGTCAAGTAAACAGTGCGTGCATGCGTGGTATCCCTTGTTTGTCTGTCCTGAAAGGTTACTGAGAGTGGGCTAATCGTTGATGGTCACGAACAGCAACGCCTTTAGGTGAAATTCCTCCTTTTTGTGCTCATCCCACGTACGTACACCGTTTCCATTCCACAGCTGTAAAAGTTCTTCAACTAATGGCCTTAGGTACACATCAATGTCGTTGCCGGGTTGCTTAGGGCCTTGGATGAGAACTGGCATCATAATGAACTTCCGCTTCATGCACATCCAAGGAGGAAGGTTATACATAAATAGAGTCACGGGCCAGGTGTTGTGATTGCTGCTCTGCTCCCCGAAAGGATTAATGCCATCCGCGCTTAAAGCAAACCATACGTTCCTTGGGTCCTTTGCAAACTCATCCCAGTACTTTCTCTCGATTTTTCTCCACTGCGACCCGTCGTGGTGCTCTCAACTTTCCGTCTTTCTTACGGTCCTCACTGTGCCATCGCATCAACTTGGCATGCTCTCCGTTTCTGAACAGACGTTTCAACCGTGGTATTATAGGAGCATACCACATCACCTTCGCAGGAACCCTCTTCCTGGGAGGCTCGCCGTCAACATCACCAGGGTCATCTCGTCTGATCTTATACCGCAATGCACCGCATACCGGGCATGCGTTCAGATCCTTGTAGGCACCGCGGTAGAGGATGCAGTCATTAGGGCATGCATGTATCTTCTCCACCTCCAATCCTAGAGGGCATACGACCTTCTTTGCTGCGTATGCTCTGTCAGGCAATTCGTTATCCTTTGAAAGCTTCTTCTTCATTATGTTTAGTAGCTTCTCAAATCCTTTATCAGGCACAGCATTCTCTGCCTTCCACTGCAGCAATTCGAGTACGGTACCGAGCTTTGTGTTGCCATCTTTGCAATTGGGGCACAACCCTTTTTTGTGATCCTCTAACATGCGATCGAACTTCAGCTTCTCCTTTTGACTTTCGCATTGTATCCTTGCATCGACAATGACCCGGCGGAGATCATCATCATCGGGCACATCGTCTGGTTCCTCTTGATCTTCAGCAGCTTCGCCCGTTGCAGCACCATCGTGCACATCGTCTTGTGCATCTTGATGTTCAGTAGCATCACCGTATTCAGGGGGCACATAGTTGTCATCGTACTCTTCTTCCTCGCCGTCTTCCATCATAACCCCTATTTCTCCGTGCCTCGTCCAAACATTATAGTGTGGCATGAAACCCTTGTAAAGCAGGTGGGTGTGAAGGATTTTCCGGTCAGACTAAGACTTCGTATTCCCACATATAAGGCATGGACAACACATAAAACCATTCTGCTTGTTTGCCTCAGCCACTTAGAGAAAATCATGCACGCCCTTAATGTACTCAGAGGTGTGTCTGTCATCGTACATCCATTGCCGGTTCACCTGCGTGCACTATATATAATTAAGTGTGTCAAAAATCATTACAGAACATCATGAATAGATAATTAAGTGACCAAATTAATAGAAGTTCATCATCACATAAAAACCAAAGTACATACATAGTTCTCATCTAACAACATAAAGCTCTGCAGAGCATCTAAATTAATTAAACCATACATTGAAACTATGTAAAACATTTCAATGCGAAAACAAATGCGATCATAATCGCAACTAAGGTAACAACTGATCCAACGGCATAATGATACCAAGCCTCGGTATGAATGGCATATTTTCTAATATTTTTCATCTTCAAGCGCATTGCATCCATCTTGATCTTGTGATCATCGATTTACATCCGCAACATGCAACTCCAATATCATCTTCTCCTCCTCAAGTTTTTTATTTTTTCCTTCAAGAAATTGTTTTCTTCTTCAACTAAATTTAACCTCTCGACAATAGGGTCGGTTGGAATTTCGGTTCAACAACCTCCTAGATAAATAAAATCTATGTCACGTTGGTCGACATAATTTTCATAAACAATAAATGAACCAATAGTTATGAAAAGATAATATATACCACATCCAAATCATAGACAGGACGAGGGCCAACGGGGGCGGATACCAAAACCATTGCACTCTATAAGATGCAATAATAAAAGTAAGAAAATAATACAAGTATCTATCTAAACATACAAGTAAGCATATTTTTCCTTTCAGAAAGAAGATAAGAACAAGAGGCTCGCCACGTTGGTGCCGGCGATGAGATCGGCGCGGGTGATCGGCAATGGTGAAGACGGGACGGGCGTGACGGACCGCTAAACCTAGATAAATATTGAGGAAAATGGAGCTTGGCGGTCGAGCTTGGAGAGGAGAAACCTTAAGTAGTGTGGCTCGGGCATTCCATCAAGACCTTGTGTGCATAGGAGGTGAGCTAGAGCACCACCAAGCCCTCTCCCCTCGGCGGAAAAAACTGAGCAGTGTGCTCTGCTCTTGCGCCGAGGGGCTATATACAGAGCACCACCATTGGTCCCGGTTGGTGGCATCAACCGGGCTAAAGGAAGCCTTTGGTCCCGGTTCATGCCACCAACCGGGACCAATAGTGGTGGCCAGAGCCAGGCCCATTGGTCCCGGGTTCGTCCCACCAACCGGGACCAAAAGGTCCGGACGAACCGGGACCAATGGCCCACGTGGCCCGGCCGCCCCCCTGGGCTCACGAACCGGGGCAAATAGCTCCATTGGTCCCGGTTCTGGATTGAACCGGGACTAATAGGCTGAACTGGCCTGGGCCATTGCCCCCTTTTCTACTAGTGTAAATCAAATGTCATTTCAAGAATTTACAAGCGAGAAATATGTTTGTATGGCGAGTTTGAGAAAAGAGAAATATGTTTGTATGGCGCAAAATATCCCAAGAGTGTTCATCGAGTCGGACTGCAAAGAGATAGTAAGCAAAATTGGGAGCAAAGAGAAGGATCTGTCATCTCTGGGGCCGATCGTGGAGGAGGTCAATAGGATAATGGAGGCAAGGGAGGAGTGGAAGATTGCATGGGTAAGGAGAGATGCAAATCGGGTTGCTCATGTTTTATCTAGGGAAGCTGTTTCTAATAATCTTTGTATGGAGTGGCCGAATATGCCCCCAGACTCTATTTTGCATGTAATTTCGGACGAGATCCCCATTGGGGAGAGTTGAATAAATTGTTTTGAACTTTAAAAAAACCTTTATTATTATTATTAAGCGATGCAACGAATTGATTTATCATACATATGCAATGAAGCAAGTCTCTAGCTTACTACTATGGCGCACACTCGTGCAATACGTGCTGGTGATATAGAAACTATCTTAGATAAGTCTCCAAATATGTACTACCTGGCAGCAGAAATTTTTGGTCCTTATGATTCCAAACTCTGTCTACGTGCATGCTGCACAACACAGCGGTAGATTACTTCAACGTGCATGCTACAACATTGCGCAACTCGTCCGCGCGCACTGCACGCATGGGCGGGACGAGGTGAGGGGAGACGGCGGAGGTGGTTGCCCGCGTGTCTGCGCCCAAGTGACAGTGGCCTTCCGAGGCTTGTGATGGGTTTTGTCCGGCGTGGTTATGGTATAAGTTTGTCATGATGCTACTAGGGTGGTTTAAGGGCTATTGAGGAATCTTCCAAGATCTAAATATGGGTTTCTTAATTTCTGCTTAAAGTTGTTTCAATTTGAAAGTGGTATAAATTGAAATCTGGGGCGCAAGTGATAGTGGTCACCATGGCAAAGAACTGTGTAGCGCTTCAACATATCTAACTGGTTTTGGGGATTTTCTTTTTCAAGGGCATGCGTGTGTGAGAGATGGTGGCCACAAGAAAACGTCCTCCTTATCGCACTGCTTTCGCAAGCAGTGTGACCATAAGTCTAGACCATGCCCTTTCTTGCGTCCCAAATCTTCATAGGGAGGTAAGAAGAATAAAAGGCCACACCCTGGCTGGCGCACCATGTGATAGTGAGGCATCTCAAAGGTCATCAACCTCCATAGATATAGTAGTGACATCCAGGCATTGCCACACCCTTGTTGCAAGTGGGCATGGGACGAAGAGGTGGGATGTGTGTCTTCATTTTGGTATCGTCAACGAAGGCACACATTGTTGGAGATGATGTGCTTATGGAGTTATGGGAACGTTGGTGCAAGTATTGAGCCTCTTACGTAAGAGCAGGCAAGCGAAGACTTTAATTTTGTTGGGCACTTGGGACCTTCAAATGATTGTTGCATTGTGGTCTAGTCTAACTCAGGCTGGCATGTGAGCACATCATAGGCTCGCCTCGTGAAGAAATCTGAGCCACCAACAAGGAACCTCTGATCTTCACCCGCAGAAGGAAAGAGATCCTCCAACACATACAAAAGTGAAATGAGTTCTTGTTTGGCGTCAGGAGTAAGACGATTTCCAAGTTTTAGCTCCTTACACTTTTATATTTGAGTACAGTGTATTATAGATCATGATAGAACTATTTACGGGCTGTATGTAGGTCATGAGACTTTGAAAATCACCGAAAGAGAGCCTATGTACCTGGTGACTAGATCAACTGCAAGAAACGGATTACATGGCCGAAGAAAAACATAGGTAGACCCCAAGTACAACGCCACAACCCACCCTAAGACACATAAACACATGACAACGCCCTCAAGAGGGGAAACAACATTGAGTGTTGCGGCCCCAAGAGGAGAGCGGCACCCGCACTGTCTCCGCCGTTGGTTCCAAGGTGTAGAGTTTAGCTCGGTAGCTCACATGTGCCACAACAAGGCACCCATGACAATCGTGATGAGCACAAACCTCCAGATCTGGCTCTGGGCATCACCACTAACAACCGCAGAGAATGAGCCCTCGGCCACCCGACCAAGCAACCGCCACTGTCATGGTTCCCGCCGGAAAACCATGGGGAGCACCATCCGGAGACGGAGCCCTCGGCATCCATGGTCTGAGACAGTGCCACCCGCCCACGTTACTATGCACCAACCATGGTAGGAAGAGCAACAACACCACCAACTACTATTATCCCAGCATAACCCACCAAGCCCGGGTCAAGCCTTCATGGTAGGAGGAGCCCACGCTTGCATCCCAACCAGTCCCAGTGGACCGGGGGGCATGATCTAGTGATTATCGACGGTTGTTGCCGAGCAAGTCCCTGGCATAGCCCTATGGCCTTGTCCAAGGCGAGCTGGCATGACGCCACATATGTGGCCATCGACAGTCAGCCCATGCAGAGCTGTCTTGACCTCCACCATCGTTCACTGACCCGCAAAGGAGAGAGGACTCACTAGCCGCGGACACCGCCCGGACCGCGACCAATCACTCCTAACCGGAGCAATAGCTCCGACACGCCTCAGACCCAGATTTGGTCCGTCCGACCATTAGCCCGAAGGCCAAGCTATTGTCCGCAGGATCCCGGACTAAAGAGAAGGATGATCCCCAACAGGCCTGCACCGCTATCGGTGCCCGGTAGCCAGATCAACGTCGCCCGTCAGCACCACGGAAATGCACTACCGCCCCGGTCCACCCGAGCCTTCGAGAAAAGCCAGTCAGCATCACCACCGCCAAGAGCGAGCCCCACCACATTGTCCTCAGCATGGTAGACCACCGGTGCACGCTACCCATAGCATGTGCCTCCCGCGTGTAGCTGGGCGGCAGATCTGGGCGGATCCCATGACATCGCCGCAACCTACCCAGACAGCCCCTGCCATGACCTCCATGACATGCGCCACACCACCGCCACGACGCCATTACTGAAGAACTCTCACGTTCCACCACGTTGCAGGACTAGCCATCAACGTCGCATCCCGACTTGGTCGCCTCGACCCGCGCCAGATCTCCTGCTTGAGGAGAAAGACCACCCCGCCGGTGCCGGTGCTGACGAGCCTTCGGCTGGTCGTGCCCCTAGCGGCAGCGAAGGAAGCGAGGGGAGACGAGGGGACGGACCCTGGCAGCGGCGCCTAGGGTTCTCCCATGAAGCACGTGCAAGGAGGGTTTTTTTTGGAACCTGAGCAATCGCTCATGTATTTTACTCAAGGAACCTGAGAAGAAACGGGAAAACGGAAAATTTGAAAAAGAGGGAAAAGAAAACAGGAAAAGCCCATAGGTCAGCACTTACTCCAACTTCACAATAGTCAAGATATAGCTTTTGTAGTGTGCAATATAATCATCCATTTTCCTAGGGAATCTTCTACTTTTCTATTAAATCATAATGCTATGTAGTCCCTATGTATATCTAGACCAACACTATATATACCTTGCAATAATTCCATATCTCAGAAGTTAAGATTTCACAAAACAAACATTTGTAAGCACTTGTAGACTTTCTAAAAGTGAAAATTGCAGGAAAACAATTACTATTAAATTACCAATTCAGGTTTCAACAAGTGCAAACAACCCAATTGCACAACTCTAACCAAAAATTGACCAGAAAAACATATGTAATTTAGGGTTCTAATTGTGCAAACTACCCTCGAAAAAAGCAGATTACCGAGTTGCACATTTGTAAACACAAAATAATGCTACGCACAACGGGGTTCAAAACATGCAATTATGAAAAATCAATAAATTTGTATATGTAACACAAATAATCAAAACCCTTTGAAATACAAGCTCAATTGAATAATCAAAACAATAACTAAAAGTTGAAATGTGTACCTATAGGTGCGTAGGATCCGACTCCACGTATCAGTGACACAATGGTCTGTCATTTCATCAAAGCTGTGTTATTTTTATTTTTATTGAAGGGGGTTATTTTGTCACATGAGAGACCATGCATAATCCATACCGGAGTTTTTTTAGGGTTATCCATACAGACACAGGAGTTGGTATCTAAGGTTTCCTCATTTTTTCTGAATGCTCAAATCAAAAAAAAAGTTGAAAACATCTAAAGAAACTTTTTGGGGGATATGTTTTATTTTTGAACAAAAGCATTCTTGTTTGGGATATACATCTAAAAGAATTTTTTTTTGCATGGTCATATATGTCTCATTTATAAGATGAAATCAAGTTACAAGGCACGTAAACACCGACCTTACAGACCTCAAAAGATAGGATAAACTTATGCAAAAAACCAGCGCCTATCTCCCTCCTTCGACACCACCGAAGCGACCACCAAAGGGACGGAAGACAGATCACCTCTACACCCGAGCTCGACGCGGCTCCATCGCTGATCAACAGCTTTACGGACCTCCAAAGTCGTTTGCCAGAAGCAAAACCATTGCCGTTGAACGAATCAGACCGGGGCAACATGTCCCCGGACACGCCATCAAGCTCCAGAACTGACATCCCCGCACGACTACAACGTCGGAGAAAGAAACCAGAGCTGTCAGCCTCCAACCACAAAACCAGCACATGATACATCATCTTCTAGCTGTGACATGCGCAAACAGCAGTCTACGCGTACTCCTGAACGACCTCCCGGGCTCCACTCCGACGTTGGAGAAAACGTCGTCGCAACGACGAAGCCCCAGAACACAAGTCCACCACGGGGAAGATGCCGCCGCCACACCATCCCCGCTTGGACACACTTCCGTCCAGATCCCTCACCGACCACAGTGTAGAACACCGCATCGGAGAAGAAACTGAAATACTTTTATTCATCGCCAGATCTGAAGAACGACGAGAAGACCAAGCTGCCGATCTACAGGACCGAACAACATACGTTGCCATCAACTCCGAGACGCCGCCGTGAAGGTCGCCGCCGGTGTGGGAGTAGAATTGAGGCAGATTTATTTGCCCGGGCATCGCTCCCACCACCACAACGGCGCCCTAAGAAGAACTAGACAAACCCTAACTATAGGCCGGCGTCGAAGCGCCGTGGTCCCCACCTCCTCACGTGGCCGGAGTGGCCAAACGGAAGAGGCAGGGACCGGCGGCGGCCGGTGGAGTTGGCCTCGATCGCCTCCATTTCTCGTGGAGCGAAACGGTTCTCGGCCGTATTCTCTTTCCACGAGGCGACGTGGTTTGGCCCATCTAAAGAATTAAGTTAAGCTGAAAACGCATTAATTATGGTATATACGCCGGGTGGTCGCGAACTTGCCATTGCAAGCTGGAGCATTCAACGTCTGGATATGATTCTCCCTATTAACGTAACTGTCCTGATTTTGGCGATCGCCTTCCTTCGGGAATCCATTCGATAAATAACAGCTGCACCTTCTCAATCCTAACACCTTCATAGATACGACTGAGAAGAAGCCGACCATGTCGACCAAAAGACGCCGACGTGTCCGCGGGCCGCCGGCGAGGGAGACCCTCTCGTTGGATCTCCTGCTCGAGATCGTCGTTCAGACCGCCAAATACAACGATCAATATGGTGAGCGACTTGATCGACCATGACAACTGGTCTTGGAATCGGGATCTGATCCGCGCAACCTTTATCACACCGGATTCGGGAGCAATCCTGAATATCCCCCTACGTCATGGCGGTGGGGAGGATTTTTATGCGTGGGCACATGAGAGATCCGGCACTTATTCTGTTAAAACAGCCTATCGAGCTCTAATGAATCAAAAAGAGCAATCAGCTCTAAAAGAAGGGCAGGTAGCAGGACCATCAGAGAATGAACAACAGATGTGGAGTGCTCTATGGAAGCTCAAAGTAGTCCCCAAGGTCAGGGTGTTCTGGTGGCGAGTCATTCGAGGAATCATCCTAGATGAGAGGACACTCCAATACAGACACATAAAGGAGACGAGCTTATGCAAGCTCTGTCTCGTGATGGATGAGGACTTGATGCATGCGTTAGTGCACTGTTCTCATGCAAGAAATTTTTGGGAGGAGGCTCGGCTGCTGTTTGAGATATCATTACCAAGGCTCCACCCCAACACTTGGGCGCGTGACATACTCTGTGAGCAACGCTTCTCAGAGAGAGACCGTGCCATCATTATCACGGTCATGTGGGCTATATGGATGTCCCATAACAGGAGGACACATGATCAAGACATCATCGACCCAGCATCTTCGGTTCGGCGTATCCGGGAAGACCTGGCGTTGCTTGATATTCCCCGGCAGAGTATTACACCGTTGCCGGGCCACGGTTGGCGGCCGCCCGAGACGATCTACGTCAAGGTGAACACAGACGCGGCGATCCAGCGCGATGCTGGCAATGCTGGTGCGGGTGGCGTCGCCCGCTCTTCATCGGCTTTCCTGGGTGCATGGTGCAAACCCCACATGGGGGTCACGGATCCTTTCATCGCCGAAGTCCTTTCTCTCCGGGAGGGCACCATCTTTGCAAAGCTTCGAGGATTCACGCATGTGCAACTGGAAACCGACTGTCTAGAGGCAGTAAACCTCTGGAACTCTAGCTACACTGATCTTTCGGTGGTAGCACCGATCCTGTCTGAAATTAGAGAGCTCTCTGCTAGTTTTTTGTCTTTTGATATTTCTCATGTAAGTAGAGCTGCTAACGGTCCTGCACACTTGTGTGCTAAGCGTGCTTGTATGCTTAACGTGACCGAGAGCTGGCTAGATACCACTCCAAGCTTCCTGATCAGCAACCTCTTGGCTGACTGCCCAGCGAACGCTTTTATTAAATAAAGCTCTCTAATTCCCCCGCAAAAAAAAAGCTGGAGCATTCAAAGTCTGGATATGATTCTCGCAATTAACGTAACTGTTCCGATTTTGGCGATCGCCTTCCTTCGGGCATGCATATCCATCGGGAATCCGCTCGATAAGTAACAGCTGCACCTTCTCAATCCTAACACCTTCATAGATACGACCGAGAAGAACGCAAACTCCTTTTTACCGGAGTGGGGATGTACCGGAGCTGCATCCGTCGTTGGCGTTGTTTGCGGTTCGTGCATAGTTGTGGCCCACCTTTTGTATACGACTGTATTTCTATTACCCATCTCTAGTATATCACTGTAGTATGTCAGGAGGATGGCCTACTATTTGTACTAGTTTGTCAGCTTTGTCAGCCCAGCATGCATGCAACCTTTTTCCTCTCTCCCGCTCCCAAACAAATCCATCTTTTTATTTTTGCTTACAATTTTAGATGGTCATCATATTTCACATTAAAATTTCGTTATAAATTTCTTTTATAGATTCAAATTCCTTGCAACATGATCTTCAGAACAAAATCAATCTTGAATGTTTTAAAATTAGATTTCAAAATAACATGTTTCATAGTCTTCAAAAAATATCTCGTTTCATAGATTTCACTTAGTTCAAAAAATAAATTTCACTAAGTTCATAGATATAAATTATTTCAAAGAATTGAGACATATATTTTGTAATGAGTGAAATCACTTTTTACAAACAAGTGAAATATAGTATTTCAATTGAATGAGTGTAATATATCTTCTGAAACTACTGAAATGAGTGAAATCTATCTTTTTTAACAAGTGAAATCACTTTGTTGAAACAAGTGAAATATAGTATTTCAATTGAATGAGTGTAATATGTTTTCTGAAACTAGTGAAATCAGTGAAATCTATCTTTTGTAAAGAGTGAAAGCACTTTCTTGAAAGAAGTGAAATTTAGTATTTTAATTGAATGAGTGTAATATGTTTTCTGAAACTCGTGAAATCTTTCTTTTGTAACGAGTGAAATCACTTTTTTAGAACAAGTGAAATATAGTATTTGAATTGAATGAGTGTAATATGTTTTCTGAAGTAGTGAAATGAGTGAAATCTATCTTTTGTAACAAGTGAAATCACTTTTTTAAGACAAGTGAAATATAGTATTTCAATTGAATGAGTGTAATATAGTTTGAGATGAGTGAAACAGTTGAAATACAATAATATTGAAATATGATACATAAAATTCAAACTAGTCAAAATGTATTCAAGATTGGTCTTGTTTGAAAGGTCTTATCGTCCTAGACTCGAATATATAAAAAATTTCAAAAATGAATATTTGGTTCAAAATGTATCAAGTATTCAAAAATATGAGGATGGAAATTAATCCATCTGAGTGTATGGAAAGAGAGGCTGCATGCATGCGTCGTCCATCTCCACTCTTACTCTCTCTCCTATGTGAAAAGCCTGAAAAGACATGCAGTGTCAGCTTTGTCAGTCTGGACAGTTGTATTACAATTGTATAAAGGTGCCGCTTCGTTCAGTAACTTATACGGACTCGGGTCGCACAGATCTTGACGAAAGTGACCAACAGCGGATGCGGCTCCGGTACATCCCGCCTCCGGTAAAAAAAACTTAGTCGCCGAGAAGAGGCAGACCATGTCGACCAAAAGACGCCGTCGTGCCCGCAGGCCGCCGGCGAGGGAGATCCTCTCGTTGGATCTCTTGCTCGAGATCGTCGTGCGCTCCGATGTCACAACTGTCGTCCGCTGTGCCGCCACCTGCAGGATCCTCCGCCGCGCCATCCTCGACCCGGCCTTCGGCCGTCGTCTCACGCTCCAAGCAGCGGCCGGCTTCGAGTTCGACCCGGCGCTCCTCCTAGCCGTCTCGTACTTTGAATCCTACAGCCATTCCGACAGCAATATCCTGAACCGTTGCCTCATCCACACACCAGATCCAACCCAGCGTCGCGTCCCCCTGGACTTTGACAACATTACCTACGGGTGCCTCGCGCCCCTGCTCGCTCGAGACGGTTTGTTCCTCCATCGGGTCATTTTTCTTTGTGGTGATGGCCACATCGCCCTGGTCGTCTGCAGCAACCTCACCGGCCACATCACCGGCCTACCCCTGGGCACCCTGAAGAGCGCGTACCAATGCGCCTTCCTAAGAGTCGACGACGGGGGCTCCTTCGAGCTGCTCGTCGCCGACAGTACAATGTGATTCCAGATCTTCTCTTCCAAGCACTAGTGCAGAACCGGGCAATAGCACCGGTTCGTAAGGCCCTTTAGTGCCGGTTACATAACCGGCACTAAAGTGTGGTCACTAAAGCCCCCCCCCCTTTAGTACCGGTTCAGCACGAACCGGTGCTAAAGGCCAACCACGTGGCACGAGCCAGCTCCGGGGCGGAGTTTTAGTACCGGTTGGTAACACCAACCGTACTAAATGTTTGTGGGTTTTTGTTTTATTTTCTATTTTTCAATTAAATTTGTGTTATCAATTTAATTCTTTTTCGTTTGCTGATATTTTACAATACTACACATTGTACACGTTATGCATATATATATATATATATATATATATATATATATATATATATATATATATATATATAAATAGAATTTCTAATAGAACCAATCATGCATATATATATATATATATATATATATATATATATATATATATATATATAATAAATGTCTCACAAACAAAAATATTAATTAATTCACACATACACACATGTATAGCTATATACAATTTCTCCTACATATGCATGTTGCCTTCGGAGCCAGTGGAATTAGCCTAATTGGTGCCTTCGGAGCTCGATGGGGGCAGCGGGTAATAGAATTCTCCCTTCGGATTTATGACCTGGTCGAGCAAAAATCCCGCTATTTCCTCTTGAAGTGCTTCTACGCGCTCCGTTTCTAGGAGCTTCTCCGCACCTCTGTGAACTGTTAAGAAGGAGATCAATATGCATGTGTATTAGTTGTGTGACTAGATATCGATAATGGTGTAAAAATTGTGAATAGTGTTTTGACGAGCGTACCCATTCCTGTCTTTCAGATCTGCTCCTTTCGGACGCCATCATGCGAATGTTCTCGCAAACGCAGAATGCACACAGATCAGTCCCCTGCGCCTGCTTCAGGGCCTTTACGAGAATGGAATTTGATCAGATAATAATTAATCAAGAATGATAATTAAAGAGATGGCAGCTAGCTAGCTAGCTAGTAGTACTTAATTACTTACCTTGGGTCGAAACCATTTAAGCTTTTTTTTCCATTCTCCTGGGGTCACCCTGATGAACCTTGCCCAAGCCCTGCCCGCCGACAATGAAAATGAATAAAGGGGTTATTAAATATAGTTCATATCATGAAAAATGACGAACTAAATAGGCTGAGATATATAGTTAATAATGATTGAAATTACCCGTTGACTATCCCAAAAAGATGTTATAGTCAGTTTTTTCTTTGAGTAGTGAGTCCAGTACTTCAACTGTTCCGGCGTTAACTTTAATGATACACAAGACCCAGTGATATATGCATGCACACACGTTTGCATGCCTTAATTAAGCGGGCATATGTAAAGCAAAAACATGTAGCTAGCTAGTAGGCAAAAACAGAGAATTTGTAGTACAAGACAGTGTGACTCACTGGAAGTTGTAAGGAAGTAGTATATCTTCATTTTATTTGAGGCGCTTCAAGAACTCTAGCATGTTGTCCTGTACGTCCTTTTGATAACGTGGATTTAGATTCCATGTGTATTCATTAACGGTGTTTGGGTCAATGAACCCGATGCCAAAGCGTCCACCTTTTCTCATTTCATATATCTTCATCCTGCATATAATACCACAGAAAAGAATATAGTGAGGATAATTACAGGTAATGATTGATCAAAAGGATCAATATAGCTAGCTTGAGACTTAAATTACAGAAAGAAATCACTTACAGACAATAGCAACTCCATTTATAGCTTTGTCGAGTGCGTCTTGATTGTATAACTGAAACAGTTCAGAATACTCAACGGACAAAGCATGCTCATGGAAGTAATGCTCCTCCTTGACATTCACCATGAAGGGCACTCGATCGAAAATCTTGGTAATGTTCATGTACCATTGATGCAATTCATACATTCTCGTTGGGAGGTTCTTGACCTTGTCTGGATGGACCAAAGGTTGGCCCCGGACATATTTCCGTTTTATTTCATCCTCTCTAAGCACAGGCATGGGCTCGATCTCGAGGAGTTGTCCAACAGTGATTTTGAGAACTTCAGCCTGCATTATATGGTCCTCCGTTATTACCACATTGCCCACCTCAGAACGTAAACTGTTTGCCCACAATAATATTGGGCGCGTCAGATCACGTGTTGTTGGCACAACAAGCGAGGGATCGATTGCGCCTGTTCTCCCAATTGGGAATGGTTTTCCGCATTTTTTGACAGCTGCTTTTTGTTTGCTCGATCCCGAGCTCGCCTCCTTACATAGACGTGCTCGATTTAACTTCCTGATGTGGCGCTCATAGTCTGTGTCAACAGGCTTGGGAGCTGGTGGTTGAGCCATACGAATGAAGTGGTCAATCGTCTCCTTAGGCACTTTCTCCCTTGGCGGCGGTGGCGGTTTCGGTGCAAAATGGGCTTCCACCTCGGACTTCGATATGGCTGCGATTTCCTCCTCGGACCTGTCATAAGACCTCTACGGAAGAGGCGTGAGGCTTGGACCATATTTATATCGCTTGCCTCCGCCTGTACTTCCTGTACTACCTCGACTCGTACCGCTACGCACCATAGCTGCGGGATGTCTCTTCTGCGATTGCTGAGGCGGCGGAGACGCCGGCTGACGGGGCTGCGTTGAACGAGGAGGAGTGGCCTCCTGAAGATGTGCCGGACTTGGAGGAGGAGTGGCTTGAGGTTGTGCCGGACTTGGAGGAGGAGTGGACGTCTGACGCTGTGGCGGACTTGGAGGAGGAGGAGTGGCCTGACACTTTGCCGGACTTGGAGGAGGAGTGGCCTGACACTTTGCCGGACTTGGTGGACTTGCAGGAGCGGGAGACTGCTGACTCGGTGGCGGACTTTGACGAGGAGTCAGATGACGCGGTGTCGGTGGCCTTCGAAAGATGATGCAATCCTTTTTCCATAGGATGATACGATGGTTGGCGTCTCCGAGAAAGCGCTCGTCCTCACCTCCAGGAATGTCAAGCTCTAGCCCCGAATATGGCTGCACCACCTCGTAGACCATGACACGAGCATAGCCCTCTGGAATCGGGGGTAACTGGAAAAGCTTCTCCGTCCGCCACCTTCATGGATATGTTCTTCATTTTGACGTGTAGCTCGCAGCTAGTGTTCTCCGTGATGTCATCCACGGGGTATCTACCCAGCATTGCGTCGTCCCGGGCAGAACCCACGCTGCTTCTCTGCATGGATGGGGCGGTGCTATCCAATGCCGGATCATCCGCTAGCTGCTGCAGCTGCTGAGACCCCTTCTTTGGCTAAGTGAGTCGATCTACTCCTGCTGCCGCTGGAATTTGACTGCCAATTCCGCTTGACTTGCTTCTAGGCCTTGAAGGCGTTCATAGTCCCGCTTCCTCTGCTCCTCCTCCATCTTCCTCTTCTTCTCCTCCGCAATCTTCTTTCTCGCACGGGTTCTGTAGTGGTTGTTCCAGTCTGAAAACCCCTCATACCACGGAATAGCGCCCTTGCCTCGTGTTCTTCCCGGGTGTTCAGGATTTCCCAGGGCACGCGTAAGCTCGCTGCTCGTTCTCTGTTGGGCTAGAACACCACCGTTCGTGCCTCTTCTATTGCAACAAGTATCGCATCGTCGGCTCCCTTCAGACTTGCCCTCGTCGAAACATTGCCTGTCTTCGGATCCAACGCCCCCCCATGCGCATAGAACCAAGTCCTGACCCTGGGGGGCCAGCTCTTAGTAACCGGAACCGCACTGACGAATGAACTTGTCCGCAATCTTCTTAGGCGCTAATGGTTCGCCATTAGATCTGACTGCCTCGATATTGTACTTTACGCCCTCCTTCAACTTTTTGTTCGGGCCTCATTTCGTCCTTTTGCCTGAAGATTTGCTCGACCCGGATGGCTGAAAGAACAAAGATCGATTCGTTAATATATCTTCAAGTCATTTAAAACATGTGATGATCACCAGAAACCTGCTTATATAAATATATATACCTCGCCGGTCTTTGTTGTTTCAGGATCAACATGTTCTTCGTCATCGTCATAATCGTAGTTCATGACTTCATCGTCACGATCGAATATCATATCACCCTCTCCGGTGTTGTTTAGAAATTCGGAGCCGTCATAATCTTCTTCATTCTGATCATCATCTGGCCCGCGTATCATATCGAACATGGTCTGTTCTCCTTCTCTGTCGGTATTGTCTGCCATAGCTTTTATTTAACTAATTCAAAAGAAATATAAAACAATTTAGTATTCAAATTACATCGTCTCGAATAATAGATATAATCTCGAATACTTTGTCTAGAATAATAGATACAATCTCGAATACATCGTCTCAAATAATATATAATATTGAATAGTACATCACCGCTAGCTAATTAAAGATCGAATACTACAGAAGAATCTAGGACACTTTCGCGGTTCTGCGTCATGGCGGTGGACACCCAAAGAGAAGGAACCCTCACAGGATCATAGCTGATGTGAGATCCTCGAAGATATTGCTGGTATTGGAGAACCTGCCGCCCTCTAACGCAACCATGTAGCGATGGGCGTGCTCGTCCTCCTCCCCGACACGGGCGACGCATTTCCTCCGGCGGGGCCGGGTCCCTCCGCACCGAGACTGGCCTACGCGAACGCCACCAAACGAGATCAGGATCGACGACGGGACCCTGGGCCGGGTTCCTCATCAAGCGGCGCGCCCCTCCAGGCAGTACCTCCCAGTGCCAGCCCGGCGGAGCCCAGTCCCGGACATGGGCCGGGCATCGTCGATAACAAATACTAGCTATATGCCCGCAAAAAATAATATTTTTTTAATGATTGGATTTTGATAACTAAAATTTATAACATTTCTACTATTTCAAAAATCTATATACTATTTCATACTAATTAAGCATCTAACACTAAAAACATAAAAACAATTTCTATACATCCATTAAAAAACAGAAAAACAACATTATATAAAAAATTCCATACTAATTAAACACTAATTATATCCATCTAACATGCATTCATACATATATACTAGTGAAAAAACAATAGTCTAAAATCTAAACTAATTAAACATACAAAATCTAAACTAATTAAATATATACGTGTATGTGTGTGTGTGTTCATCATGCTTGTGTGTGTGTATGGGCTCGGGAGGGCGGCGCCCATGGTGGTCGCCAAGCGAGGGAGAGGTTAGAGGGGAGAGCTCACAGCGGCGACGGCGACGGGCGAGGCGACGTCTGGGCGGCGACGGCGGGACGGCGCGACGGGACGGGACGGCGAACGGGACGGGCCCGGGCGGCGAGAGACGAGGGCGGCGGGGACGGGCGGCGACGGGGACGGGTCGGCGACGAGACGAGCAGCGACGGAGACGATCGAGGGCGGCAAGCGACGGCGACGGAGACGGAAACAGAGGAACAAAATGAGAGGGAAACTGAAATTTTCGTAGCTGTTGTATATATAGAAGGCATCTTTAGTACCGTTGGAGCCACCAACCGGTACTAAAGGCATGTTTTGGCTAGGCTAAGCGGCGGTTGCTGATTCCCTTTAGTACCGGTGGTGGCACAAACCGGTACTAAAGGCCCTTTAGTACCGGTTTGTGCCACGACCGGTACTAAAGAAATCTTAAGGCAGGTGCGGTGCGGCAAGTTTAGTCCCACCTCGCTAGCCGAGGGGCGACCGCAGTGGTTTATAAACCCCCGTGCGGTCGCTCTCTCGAGCTCCTCTCCAAATCAGGCCTACTGGGCCTACGTGTTCTTTGCTGCCCTGTTGGCCCACTTGGCCTTTGCGGGCCTGCATCCCGCCCAACACAGGTTGGGTTTCTAGTCGTATGCAGGCCGTTACGGCCTAGTAGGCGGGCTTTCTTTTGCTTTATTTATTTTTGTGTTGTTTTTTTTGTGTATTTAGAGTTTCTTTGTGAATATTTTTGCTTTAGGTACAAAAAATTACAAACATTCTGTTAGTGCCCGTAGTTTTCAAATTTGAATAGTTTAAATTTTGAATTATTTGAAATAAGTGTGAATCACTAGTTTGTGAATAATTTAACTTTAAAAATCAGTAAAGGCATGAAAGAATTTGTTTGCACATAAAATTTCTTCGCGTTTCAAATGCCAAAACACATAACTACCCTAACTATTACAGAGATTCCCCTGTGTGTGTGAAACACAGAAGAAAGTGATGATAGTGAAGCCGATCACATCCCAGATCTTTGGGTGTGAAACTTTTTCTTCGCGTGTGTCCCTTTGCACCGTAACCATGGAAAATCTTCATCATTTAACGGGATGCTCGGGTCAATATTCACTGTGAATGGAGAAATTTCATCAAACTTTTCATAATCTTCTGACTTGTCTGTCTTGTCATCCACTCCCACGATGTTTCTCTTCCCGTAAAGAACTATGTGCCGCTTTGGCTCATCGTAAATGCGATGCATTCGCTTCCTTATCTTTTCTTTTTCTTGGCTTGGTAGACATGTCCTTCACATAGAAAACCTGTGCCACATCATTGGCTAGGACGAATGGTCTGCTCGCATACGCAAGATTGTTGAGATCCACTGTTGTCATTCCGTACTGCGGGTCTTCCGTTACCCCGCCTCGTGTCATATTGACCCATTTGCACCGAAACAAAGGGACCTTTAAACCACGTCGATAGTCAAGTTCCCATATGTCATGTATATAACCATAATATGTTTCCTTTCCCGTCTTGGTTTCTGCATCAAAGCGGACACCACTGTTTTGGTTGGTGCTCTTCTTATCTTGGGCGATCGTGTAAAATGTATTACCATTTATCTCGTACCCTTTGAAAGTCATTATATTCAAGATGGTAATCGGGACAGCAAGTACAGGTCATCTTCAATAGAGGTGTCATGCATGGTACGCGGTTCCGCAACCAGTCAAGCGAAACTCCTGGTTTTTTCTCGTGTAATCGAGTCATCAGACCGCTGCAGGTGTTTTGAGCGTAGCAAATTCTTGTGTTCCTCCATATACGGAGCCACCAAGGCGGAATTCTGTAGAACTGTGTAGTGTGCTTCAGTGAGAGAATGTCCGTCCATACATATTATTTGATTCCCTCCTAGCGTGCCTTTTCCATCCAGTCTGCCCTTATGCCGCGATTCAGGAACACCAATCGGCTTAAGGTCAGGAATAAAGTCAATACAAAACTCAATGACCTCCTCATTTTGATGGCCCTTGGAGATGCTTCCTTCTGGCCTAGCACGGTTATGAACATATTTCTTTAAGACTCCCATGAACCTCTCAAAGGGGAACATATTGTGTAGAAATACAGGACCCAATACGTTAATCTCTTCAAGATAGGTGAACTAGGACGTGCGTCATGATGTTGAAGAAGGATGGTGGGAACACCAACTCGAAATCGACAAGACATTGCACCAAATCATTCTATAACCTTGGTATGATTTCTGGGCGATTACCTTCTGAGAGATTGCATTGAGAAATGCACATAGCTTCACAATGGCTAATCGAACGTTTTCCGGTAGAAGCCCCTCAATGCAACCGGAAGCAGTTGCGTCATAATCACGTGGCAGTCATGAGACTTTAGGTTCTGGAACTTTTTCTCTGCCATGTTTATTATTCCCTTTATATTCGAAGCCGACGGTACCTTAATACTGAGCAGGCATTCAAAGAAGATTTCCTTCTTTTCTTTGGTAAGAGTGTAGCTTGCATGACCCTGATATATGCCGTCTTCTCCGTGCATACATTGCTGGTCCTCCCGTGCCTCAGGTGTATCTTTTGTCTTCCCATACACGCCCAAGAAGCCAAGCAGGGTCACGCAAAGATTCTTCGTCACGTGCATCACGTCGATTGCGGAGCGGACCTTTAGGTCTTTCCAATATGGCAGGTCCCAAAATATAGATTTCTTCTTCCACATGGGTGTGCGTCCGTCAGCGTCCTTTGGAACAGGTTGTCCGCCAGGACCCTTTCCAAATATCACCTTCAAATCCTTGACCATATCATGTACATCAGCACCAGTACGGTGGCGAGGCTTCGTCCGGTGATCCGCCTCACCTTTGAAATGCTTGCCTTTCTTTCTTACGGGATGCCTGCTCGGAAGAAATCGACGATGTCCTGTACATATTCTTCATACAACTATTCAAATATATATCGTCGGTATCATCCAAACAGTGCGTGCATCCGCGGTATCCCTTGTTTGTCTGTCCCGAAGGTTACCGAGAGCAGGCCAATCATTGATGGTCACGAACAGCAACGCCTTTAGGTCAAATTCTTCCCCATGTGCTCATCCCACGACGTACACCTGTTCCATTCCACAGTTGTAAGAGTTCTTCAACTAATGGCCTTAGGTACACATCAATGTCGTTGCCGGGTTGCTTAGGGCCTTGGATGAGCACCGCATCATAATGAACTTCCGCTTCATGCACAACCAAGGAGGAAGGTTATACAAACATAGAGTCACAGGCCAGGTGCTATGGTTGCTGCTCGCTCTCCAAAAGGATTAATGCCATCTGCGCTTAGACCAAACCATACGCTCCTTGCGTCATCTCGCAAACTTCTTCCCGTACTTTCTTTCAATTTTTCTCCACTGCGACCCGTCACCGGTACTCTCAACTTTTCGCCTTTCTTACGGTCTTCTACGTGCCATCGCATCGCCTTGGCATGCTCTTTGTTTGGGAACAACGTTTCAACCGTGGTATTATAGGAGAATACCACATTACCTTGGCAGGAATCTTCTTCCTGGGCGCCGCCTCGACATCACCATGCTCATCGCGGCTGATCTTATAGCGCAATGCACCACATACCGGCAAGCGTTCAAATCCTCGTACTCACCGCGGTAGAGGATGCAATCATTAGGGCATGCATGTATCTTCTGCACCTCTAACCCTAGAGGGCAGACAGCCTTCTTTTGCTTCAGACGTACTCTCGGGCAATTCGTTGTCCTTTGGAAGCATATCCTTTATCATTACCAACAACTTTCCAAATCCCTTGTCGATACACCATTCTCTGCCTTCCATTGCAGCAATTCCAGCAGTGGTGCCCAGCTTTTTCTTGTCACCTACGCAATTCGGTACAACAATTTTTTGTGATCCTCTAACATGCGCTGCAACTTCTTCTTCTCCAAATCACTTGCTAGTTTCTCTGTGCATCGGCAATGGCCCGACCTAGATCATCAACGGGCTCATCTGATGCCTCTTCTTCAGCTTCTTCCTGCATTGCCGGCCCAGCTTCTTCCCGCATTACCGGCTCAGCTTCTTCCCCCGTTGTTGTATCATCGTATTCAGGGAACCCATGGCCAGGATAGCTGTCTCGTCCTCTTCTTCTTCATTGTCTTCCATCATAACCCCTCTTTCTCCGTGCTTGGTCCAAACATTATAGTGGGGCATGAAACCGGACTCAAACAGGTGGACGTGAATGGTTCTTGACGAGAGTAATTGCGACCATTCTTACAGCCAGCACATGGACAAGGCATAAAACCATCCGCCCGCTTGTTTGCCTCAGCCGCAAGCAGAAAAGTATGCACGCCTCAACGAACTGGGGAGAGCATCGGTCATCGTGACATCCATTGCCGCTCATCTTCATTACACAACACCGAATAGACCAAATTAATACAAGTTCATACATAAAGTTCATACAACACTTAAATGCAACAAACAAATAACTCTCTAGCTAAAGCACTTAAATGCAACAACAAATGCGATCAAGATCGCAACTAAGGTAACAATTGATGCAACAGCATAATGATACCAAGCCTCACTATCGATGGCATATTTTCTAATCTTTCTAATCTTCAAGCGCATTTTCTCCATCTTGATCTTGTGATCATCGACGACATCGGCAACATACAACTCCAATTCCATCTTCTCCCCCTCAATTCTTTTCAATTTTTCTTTCAAGTACTCGTTTTCTCTTTTAACTAAATTTAACCTCTCGACAGTAGGGTCGGTTGGAATTTCCGGTTCACATACCTCCTAGATAAAAATATCTATGTCAACTTGATGGGCATAATTTGTCATAAACACGAAATGCAACAAATAGTTTTAAAAGAGAATATACCACATCCGAATCATAACAAGGACGAGGGCCGACGGGGACGGATATCAAAACCATGGCACTATGTATAACAAACAACGACGGGTAAGATAATTATTATACGAGTAACTATATATCCAAATCACACAAACATCAATTTTTATATAAAATTTCATGAACAAGAGGCTCACCACAAGGTGGTGCCGGCTGACGGACTGATGCGGGCGATTGACGGTGGTTACGACAGAGATTTAGAAGGCACTAAGTAAACCACACCTACATATGCAAACTAAGTGTTATTTTGACCTCAAATTGCATATAAATCAAATACTAGCACATATATATATTTCCTCCCAAATTACTAAACTCACAAATTAATAACTATATGAACCAATGCAAGAGCTAATCTAGCAATGAGAGATGAAAGGACAAAGTTGCTAACCTTTGTGATCACTTGAATGGATGGGGGCCTTCAAATCTTGACAAATTTTAGGCAAAATGTGTGATGAGCTCGAGGGGAGAAGAGGAAGAACAGAGAGGAGAGGAGAGGGGAAAGGGGAAGAACAGAGCGAGCTGGACGAAGGGTTTATATGCAGGAAGACCTATAGTACCGGTTCTTGGCACGAACTGGTGCTAAAGGTTAGCCACGAACCGGTGCTAAAGGCTAGCCGTTGGAACCGGCACTAATGTATACATTTGTGCCGGCTCTTATACAAACCGGCACTAATGTGCTTCACGTTTGACCCTTTTTCTACTAGTGAAGGAAGACAAATGGGGCATTATCCGCCAGGCCTCCTCCATCCCCCCGCACCGCCCCAAAATGTATCTAGGGGGCTTTTCCGATCCGGTCGTCATCGGCCGCACTATCTATTGGATCTGCCATTGAAAGTTGGATGCATCCGATTAACTAATATTTGCCCCGATTTTGGCGATTGCTTTCCTTCCTTTGCATCCATATATATCCATCGGAAATCCCCTCGACAATTTGTGGCTCCGATCTTCTCACGCCTAACACCTCCAAGTAGATACGAGAAGAAACCGATCATGCCGTCCAAACGACGCCGACGTGTCTGCAGGCCACCGGCGAGGGAGACCCTCTCGTTGGATCTCCTGCTCGAGATCGTCCTGCGCTCCGACGTCACAACCGTCGTCCGCTGTGCCGCCACCTGCAGGATCCTCCGCCGCGCCATCCTTGACCGGGCCTTCGGCCGCCGCCTCACGCTTCAAGCAGCGGCCGGGCCGAAGTCCGACCCGCGCTCCTCCTGGCCGTCGTGCATTTTGAAACCCACATCCATTCCGATAGCAACATCCAGAAGAGTCGCCTCATCCACACACCAGAACCAACCCAACGCCCGCGTCCGCCTGGACTTTGACATCATCAACTACGGGTGCCTCACGCCCTCCTCGCCGAGACGGTCTGTTACTCCACCACTACGGCTTCCTTTGTGGTGGTGGCCACATCGCCCTGGTCGTCTGCAGCAACCTCATCGGCCACATCACCGGCCTGCCCCTCGGCACCCTGAAGAGCGCGTACCAACGCGCATTCCTAAGAGTCGACGACGGGGGCTCCTTCGAGCTGCTTGTCGCCGACGATAGAATGCAGTTCCAGATCTTCTCTTCCAAGGAAGGCAAATGGGGCATTGTCCGCGAGGCTTCCTCCATGCCCCCGCACCGCCCCGAAGTGAATCTAGGGGCTTTTCTGATCCGGTCGCCATCGGCCAAACTGTCTATTGGATCTGTCGTTTGAACCCCTGGGAAAGTGCCCGGAGTGGAGGATCCTCGCTCTCGGCGTCGACACGGCGGAGGCAATGATCATGGACTTCCCGCCAGACTGCATCTCCAGGATGATGCCCTACAAGAACGACAAGCGCAGCCTTCAGGACGATACCTCCTCCTGGCCTCGGTGCGTGGACGGCTAAGCTTGCTCATCATGGAGAGCATTGGGATATCGATATGGATGCTGACGTCGGCTGCCTCGGACTCAAGGCGTCGACTTGGAACCGCATCTGGTGATCGGAGCGGCGGAGATCTTGAGGCAAGCGGGATTCGTGGTCAATGACAACCTCACCCGCACGCCCTTTGAACTCGAGGGGTTCGGTGAAAGAAGCGGATCCGTGATCCTTTCTCTGGACCATGGCCAGCTCTTTCGGCTCGACCTTGGAAATACAGAGGAAGCACCCGTTGTCACAAGGCTCATTAGCCCCGGAAGTGTCAAAATCTCGGGATTGTATTTGCACGAGATAAATCGGATCACTTTGCTGCAAGCCATGAAATCTTTCTGAGCATGTTCAATTGCCTTTTTTTTAGAGAAAATTATGTTTTTGGTAACTCATGTTTACATAAACTGTACATTTGACCCCTTATAATTTTTTTCCGTCGACATTTCCTATCACCCTCGCTCGGCTGTTTCCACATTGTTCTTCTGTTTGCCATCATTAACAGACAATGTGCCCTTTGATACAGGTTGCCGTCCGAGCAGGAAAAAAAATATGTACTACCACGGTACATATCATCAGAGGAATTATGCTCCGCCCGAACAGGATTTTACCTGTCACAACTGCTCATGGCTCCGCCCAAAATTCAAAATTTCTGACAAAGTATCGAATACAGCTCTCAGGTTAAGCACCTTATCTTTCTTTCCAACCTATACGCGCATTACTGCGGTTCACGCAAATGAGATAATGGGACCCTAGCACTGATCCCTGGCCCAGTATGACCTGTCCAGATTTAGTGATCACGTGCCAGTGCGTCCCAAAATGCAGGCCACTCACTCTGTTCAAACCCGATCAACACCGATTGCACCATCCGGCCCAGCCTAGGCAACGAACTGCCGAGGTGAAAAGATTAACTTCAGTTCTCAAGTTATTTGTTTTGGATGTGAAAAATCTTTTGTTCTTGAGCGCTAGATGAATGACAACGAAATTTTAGTGTTTCTGCAAGGATGATTATGTTTCCAATTTTGATACTAGAGCTCTGAAAACTTTATCACCTCCTCAAACAAAAGAGCTGATACAATTCTCTACCCTTTAGTGCCTGAATGCAAACCTCACTCTGTTCTTCATGTGGCACCGGGTCTATCATCAAAACAGAATTCTAAATAGTGATCACCGGAGTTGAACACACACCTGCAAGGCTGCAATAGTGAGAACTCAAATACCCTCTCCATCTGAAATGCCTTAAAAATGATTGAAATGTGAGAGCAGTCGGAGCAACAATGTAAAATGATCATGCAAAGTTTTACGCACAGTGAGACCAATTTAATTAGCATGAACTCCTCCTACAAACATATCAGCAGCGAGCATGTTGTCGAATCCAAAAGAACGTAGATGTAGCAGTCAACTAGTCACATTTTCTCCCCATATGTCCTGAAGCACCACCCAAAAGAAACAGGCCTAATAAAAAGATTATGGATCTCTATCATTCAAGTGGGCTGCCCAAGTTTTGCACGTAAACTGCAAGCTTCATCACGACCCTCCAGGCCAGGTGCGACTCATCCTCCACGTCGAGCTTCTCGCGCTCCACCTCCTGCAGCCGCTGCTTCACAGCAAGGAGCTCCTGGTGCTGCATAAGCATATTCTCTTCCATCGTCCTCAGCTCACTCCTCAGGACCCGGGTCTCCTCATCAACGACGGCCTTCACGCGGTTCTCCTCCTCCTTGGCGGCTGCTTCCATCAACCCGAGCTTCGTCCTCAGCTGCGCCATCTCCTCGTCCTTCAGCCGTAGCGTGTCCCAGGCCGCTTTGGAGCTCATCTTCTTACCCGGCGGTGTCGATGCGTCGTCAGCTGCACGGGTGGTGATGCATTTCGCTCTGGCTCCGTACTCCAGGGTGGATATGGTCTTGTGCAGGTCCCTTGGGTCAGGGCTTGCACACAAGATCATGAGGATCTTGGATTGCCCGTCGTCAAATGAGTCCTGAAATTCCATTGAAGAAACATAAGCTTCGAGCTAAGTACTGACAAGAGGAAGATGAATAGAAACGGCGTGTGGTTATCCCGTTCCCGTAGCAGCATTGTGAGCTTGCTGTCCCGGAATGGGACATGTGAGTCACCATTGGCAATCGACTCAACCACCGGCTTCAGCGTCGTGTTCCCTTGATTAATTCTTCCGGTCTGCGCAAGACTAACCAGTGTTAATTATAAACCAGAAGTGCAAGAAACTATTAACTGAATTTGCAAGTTGCAGCTCATTAGTAAGCTCAGCTGCTACAAATATGCTATAGCTCTGCAGCATAATAACAATTCAGTTGGAACAGATGCTGATCGTTTTCCAAAGAGAAACGGAAAAACAGTTATAACGCTCTGTAACAATGCACACCTCAGATTTGCAAGTTCCAGCTCATTAGTTAGCTCAGGTGCTACAGATATGTTATGGAGTGTGTAACCATGAGTTAATTCTCCTAGCATATCAGCTACAAGCTGTGAAAAATGCATACCAGCTACATAATAATGATTCAACTGCAATAACACGCTTTTCATTTTTATCAAAGAGAAACTGAAAACATAATTCAGTTATAATTATCCATAACATTGTGCACCTCAGATTTGGCTTCATAAACATGAGTTACTAAAATATGTTCATGCAGTTGCTATTTGTCTAACCAGAATTCGTATCAGCTGAACAGTTCATTGCTCCAGTTAGCTGCTAAAACATGTTCATGCAGTCCTTAAACATGAGTTAATTCTTCTACTACATAACAATTATTCAATTGCAGTAACATGCGGATCATTTTTTTTAGAGAGAAACTGGAAAACAGGCTTAAATTCATAAGGTGTCACCTCCGATTTGGCTTCAGGTCCAGTTTGGCCTGCAGCTTCTATGTTCTCAGAGCCTGCCATGTCCACAAGCATGAGCCTTCCTCCCACTGACGGCACATCCAAGATTATCTGCACAAGCAAGACAAGCAACAGGCATGGTTATACTACAACATAAAAGTGAGAAGAACTGCTCAATGCAACCAACCATGCAGTGGCTGCGCGAACTCCTCGCGTTACAGCTCGTGCCCTTCACAGCACGCCGCCTCTCCACTTCAGCGACTTCTCTTGATATCTTCCCTGCTTCATTTCCGGATATGCTTGTTGCATTTTTCGCTCTTGTTCCCATCAGTTCTAGCCTCACCTGTACATAGTGCATTGAAAAAATTCAACCAAATGATATTCCGGGGATGTGTATATACTGCCATTCCTGGCTTTTGTTCCCACTACAAATCCACACTGCCTGCCAACATAACTGTCAACGTATTTTGCCGGCTCAAGTTTCGCTTGTTAAGATTCATGCTACAACCAATCCTGAAGATATTACGCGTGTCCCTAAATAGTCGGATAGTTTAAGTAGTACCCAACACCCATTTGCAATGGACTCTCATTGTATTTACCACACACAAACCTAAAACCTCCATGTTCAACTGATCTAAACAGTGAGGGTTGATCAACTGTCACTAGTGCAGAATCGGCTTTTAGTGCCGGTTCGTAACGGTCTTTAGTGCCGATTCTACAACCGGCACTAAAGACTGGGGACTAAAGGTCCCCCCTTTAGTACCGGCTCGTCACGAACCGGCGCTAAAGTGCAAACACGTGGCACGAGCCAGACTTGGGTGCGCGTAGGGCTTTAGTACCGGTTGGTAACACCAACCGGTACTAAATGTTTGGGTGTTTTTTATTTTCGGTTACATTTTTTTCCATTACTAACTGCTGGTACTTCACGATACTACAAATTGTACACGTTATGCATATATATAAATAGATTTTCTCGTCGTATAGAATCATATATATATATATATATATATATATATATATATATATATATTATCGAATGTCTCACAACCAACACCATTATTCACACATACACATGTATATACATATACAATTTCTCCTACATATGTTGCCTTGGTGCCTCCGGAGCACGATAACAAGTGGTTCATGAGGGCGGTAGCGGGTAATAGTATTCTCCTTCGGGATTTATGACCTGGTCGAACAAAAATCCGGCTATTTCTTTTTGAAGTGCTAGTATGCGGTTCGATGGTAGGAGCTTATCCCGCACCTCTCTAAACTGTTAAGAAGGAGATCAATATGCATGTGTGTTAGTTGTGTGACTAGATATCGATAATGTTGTGAATAGTGTTCTGACAAACGTACCCAGTCCTGTCTATCAGATCTGCTCCTTTCGGACGTCATCATGCGAATGTTCTCGCAAACGTAGAATGGGCACAGATTATTCCCCGACGCCTGCTTCAGGGCCTTTACGAGAATGGAATTGAATCAGATAATGATTAATCAAGCATGATAATTAATTAATGATATTGAAACAAGAATTAAAGAGATGGTAGCTAGCTAGTACTACTTAATTACTTACCTTTGGTCGATGCCAAAACAACTTTGTTTCCATTCGCCTGGAGTCACCGCGATGAACTTTGCCCATGCCCTGCCCGCCAGCAAAGAAAATTAATAAAGGGTTATTAAATAGTTCATATCAGAAAATGGCGAACTAATAATAGGCCGAGATATATATAGTTAATAATGATTGAAATTACCTGTTGACTATCCCCTTCACGATGGTGAAGTCACTTTCTTCTTTAGTTAGCGAGTCCAGTAATTCAACTTTTCCTTCCTCAACTTTAATGTCTATCAAGACCCAGTGCCAACTGCATGCGCACACGTTTGCATGTCTTAAATAAGAGGGCATGTGCATAAAATTAATCAACTACCGTAAACCATATACACTTAATTATTAACATCTAGCTAGCTAGTAAGCAAAAACAGAATTTGTAGTACAAGACAGTGTGACTCACGGAAGTTGTAAGGAAGTAGTATATCTTCATTGCTATTGAGGCGCTTCAAGAACTCTACCATGCTTTCCTCTACACCTGCTTGATAAAATGGATACTTCCATATGTCCTCATTAATGGTATTTAGGTCAATGAACCCAATGCCATAGCGTCCAGATTTTTTCATTTCATACATCTTCATCATGCATATAATACCATAGAAAAGAATATAGTGAGGATAATTACATGTAATGATTGATCAAAATTATCACTACATAATTAGCTTGAGACTTAAATTACAGAAAGAAATCACTTACAGACAATAGCAACTGACGATAGACTTGTCGAGTGCGTCTTGATTGAATAACTGATATAGTTCTGAATACTCAATGGACAGAGCTTTCTCATGGTAATAATGGTCCTTCTTGACATTCACCATGAGGGACACTCGATTGGAAATCTCGGTCATGTTCATGTACCATTGATGCAATTCATACATTCTCGTTGGGAGGTCCTTGACCTTGTCTGGATGGACCAAAGGTTGGCCCCAGGCATATTTCCATTTTATTTCCGGTTCTTTAAGCGGAGACATGGGCTCGATTTCGAGGAGTTGTCCAACAGAGATCTTGAGCATTTCAGCCTGCATTATATGCTCCCCCGTTATTACCACATCGCCCTGCTGGGGAACGCTAACGGTTTGCCCACAATACTATTTGGTGCGCGTACTCCTCTCATGTGTTGTTGGCACAACAAGCGGGGGGATCGCTTGCGCCGCCTGTTCTCCCAGCTGGGGAACGGTTTTCCCGCATTTTTTGCCAGCTGCTTGTTGCCTCGAGCTCGAGCTCGCTTCCTTCTTTAGCCGTTCTCGATGTAGTTTCCTGATTTGGCGCTCATAGTCCGAGTCAACAGGCTTGGGAGCTGGTTCTCTAGCCATACGAATGAAGTGGTCAATTACTTTCTCAGGCACTTTCTCCTTTGGCGGCGGTGCCAGTTTCGTCCAAAATGGGCGCCCACTTGGGCCTGCACTATGGCTGCGTTTGCTCCTCGGTCATGTCGTAAGGCCTCCGAGGAAGAGGAGCGAGGCTTGGACCATATCTATATCGCTTGTCTCCGCTTTGTACTTCCTGAACTACCTCGACTCGTACCGCTACGCACCAAAGCTGCGGCATGTCTCTTCTGCGATTGCTGAGACGGCGGAGACGGCTGACGTGGAGTTGGACCAGGAGAAGTGGTCTGACGATGTGCCGTACATGAAGCAGGAGGTGTGGCCTGACACGGTGCCGGACTTGAAACCGGCGGAGGAGGTGGCGGACTTCGAGGAGGAGTCGTCTCACGCATTCGTGGACTTGGATGAGCGGGAGTCTGCTAACTCGGTGGCGGACTTCGAGGAGTCGGCAGACGACGCGGTGTCGGTGGACTTAGAAAGATGATGCAATCCTTTCTCCATAGGATGATACGATGTATGGCCTCTCCCAGTGTGCGCTCGTCTTCACCTCCAGGAATGTCAAGCGTTAGCCCGAATATGGGTCCACCACTTCATCAACCATGACACGAGCATAGCCCTCTGTAATCGGGATGCAATGGTAGGTTGCTCCAGGGGTCACTGGAAAAGCAACGCCGTCCGCCACCTTCATGGATATGTTCTTCATTTTGGAGTGTAGCTTACAGTTAGTGTTCTCTATGATGTCATCCACAGGGTATGTATCCAGCAGTGTGTCGCCCGGGGCAGAACCAACGCTGCTTCTCGGCATGGATGGGGCGGTGCTATCCAATGCTGGACGATCATCCGCTTGCTACTGCCACTGCTGAGACCCCCCTTTCCTGGCTAAGTGAGTCGATCTGCTGCTGCTGCTGGAATTTGAGTGCCAGGTCCGCGTGCCTTGCTTCTAGGCCTTGAAGGCGTTCTGCGTCCTGCTTCCTCTGCTCCTCCTCCAGCTTCCTCTTCTTCTCCTCCTCCATCTTCTTTCTTGCACGGCACCTGTAGTCGTCATTCCAGTCCGAAAAGCCCTCATACCAGGGAATAACACCCATGCCTCGTGTTCTTCCCGTGTTCAGGATTTTCCAGTATGCCAGAAGCTCGTCGTTCTCTCTGTTGGGCGTGAACACCCCGCCGAGCTTCTTCTATTAAGGCCAATTATCTTTTGTTCGGCTCCTTTTAGACTTGCCTTCTTCGAAACCAGGCCTGTCTTCTGGTCCAACGCCCCCCCCCCCCATGCGCATAGAACCAAGTTCTGCACCTGGGGGGCCAGCTCCTAGTAATCAGAGTGACCCGTGCAGCCTCCATCTCTTGCTCAGACTTATCCCACTTAGGCAATCCCACCGCGTAGCCACCTGGACCCAGCCTATGGAACTGCGTCTTTCTTGCGGCATTTGCCTTGTTTTTCATTGACCGTTCCTTAGATAATTCTGAATCCTTGAAGGTCACGAAATCATACGTTCCTTGGGTCACCTGCAAACTCCTCCCAGTACTTTCTCTCGATTTTTCTCCACTACGAACCGTCAGCGGGTACTCTCAACTTTCCATCTTTCTTACGGTCTTCTGCGTGCCACCGAATCACCTTCGCATGCTCTTTGTTTTGGAACAAACGTTTCAACCGTGGTATTATAGGAGCATACCACATCACCTTGGCAGGAATCTTCTTCCTGGGGCGCTCACCCTCGACATCACCAGGGTCATCGTGACTCATCTTATAACGCAATGCACCGCATACCGGGCAAGCATTCAAATCCTCGTACTCACCGCGGTAGAGGATGCAGTCATTAGGGCATGCATGTATCTTTTGCACCTCTAACCCTAGAGGGCAGACAGCCTTCTTTGCTTCATACGTACTCTCGGGCAATTCGTTGTCCTTTGGAAGCATATTCTTTATCATTACCAGCAACTTTCCAAATCCCTTGTCAGATACACCATTCTCTTCCATTGCAGCAATTCAAGTATGGTGCCCAACTTTTTTTGTCACCTTCGCAATTCGGGTATAACAATTTCTTGTGATCCTCTAACATGCGCTGCAACTTCGTCCTCTCCAGATCACTTGCGCAGTTTCTCTTTGCATCGGCCCGACCTAGATCATCAGCGGGCTCATCTGATGCCTCTTCTTCAGCTTCTTTCTGCATTGCCGGCTCAGCTTCTTCCCCCATTGTTGTATCATCGTATTCAGGGAACCCATGGCCAGGATAGCCGTCGTCGTCCTCTTCTTCTTCATTGTCTTCCATCATAACCCCTATTTCTCTGTGCTTGGTCCAAACATTATAGTGGGGCATGAAACCGGACTCAAATAGGTGGACGTGAATGGTTCTTGACGTAGAGTAACTGTGACCATTCTTACAGCCAGCACATGGACAAGGCATAAAACCATCCGCCCGCTTGTTTGCCTCAGCGGCAAGCGAAAAGTATGCACACCATTAATGAACTCGGGAGAGCATCTGTCATCATACATCCATTGTCGGCTCATCTTCATTACACAACACCGAATAGAACAAATTAATACAAGTTCATACATAAAGTTCATATACAACACTTAATTAAATGCAACATACAAATAACTCTCTAGCTAAAGAATTTAAATGCAACAACAAATGCGAAGAAGATCGCAACTAAGGTAACAATTGATCCAACAACATAATGATACCAAGCCACACTATCAATGGCATATTTTCTAATCTTTCTAATCTTCAACCTCATTTTCTCCATCTTGATCTTGTGATCATCGACGACATCGGCAACATGCAACTCCAATTCCATCTTCTCTCCTCAATTCTTTTCAATTTTTCTTTCAAATACTCATTTTCTCTTTCAACTAAATTTAACCTCTCGACAATAGGGTCGGTTGGAATTTCGGTTCACATACCTCCTAGATAAAAATATCTATGTCAACTTGATGGGCATAATTTGTCATAAACACGAAATGCAACAACTAGTTTTAAATGAGAATATACCACATCCGAATCATAACAAGGACGAGGGCCGACGGGGACGGATATCAAACCATGGCACTATGTATAACAAACAACGTATGGGTAAGATAATTATACGAGTAACTATATATCCAAATCACACAAACATCAATTTGGTAATATAAAACACTCATGAACAAGAGCCTCGCCACAAGGTGGTGCCGGCGACGGGACGGTGCGGGCGATAGATGGTGGTTACGACGGAGATTTAGAAGGCACTAAGTAAACCACACCTACATATGCAAACTATGTGTTATTTTTGACCTCAAATTGCATATAAATCAAATACTAGCAAATATAATTCCTCCCAAATTAATCACTATACAAAGCATTGCAAGAGCTAATCTAGCAATGAGAGTTGAAAGGACAAAGTTGCTAACCTTTGTGATCATTTGAATGGATAGGGGCCTTCAAATCTTGACAAATTTTTGGCAAAATTTGTGAGGAGCTCGAGGAAGAGAGGGGAAGAACAGAGGAAGTGAGGGGAAAGGGGAAGAACAGAGCGGCTCGGGTGGACGAAGGGTTTATGTACGTCGACCATTAGTACCGGTTCGTGCCACGAACCGGTACTAAAGGTGCTGGAGGGGCCCCAGACTGACAACACCCTGCCACCACTCTCTTTAGTACCGGTTCGTGGCACGAACAGATGCTAAAGGTTCGCCACGAACCGGTACTAATGAGAATGGCCGGCTAGCCGTTGGAACCGGCACTAATTGACACATTAGTGCCGGCTCAAAATCAAACAGGCACTAATGTGTCCCATATTAGGTCCTTTTTCTACTAGTGTGTAAGAGGGGAAAATGCCCCAACGCATCCTAAATTTCTACTGATCAGCAACACTCTGTATTTTGATGCACATTCCAAAGAAACTCACTATATATTGCTAATAATTAATTTGATCTACAATACTAAAAGGGAATGCAGAAGTGAGAATTGACCTTGGCATTGGCTCCTCCGCTGGCCGCAAGCAAATCGTACACCACCTCATTGTATATCTCCAGCACGGAGACCGTCATGAAGCTCTCGCGGTCGCCGTCGCCGCTGGCACTGCTTCCCTTCAGTATGTCCATGAGCGCCCGGTACACGACGCCGGGCTGCTTGTCGGAGCCGAACATGGTGTGGCTCTTCCCGGAGCCCGTCGGCCCGTAGACCATGACGGTGCACTTGGCGCCCGCGCGCACGCCCTCGACCACAGGGCCGCACGAACCGGGTGTAGAACGCCTCCAGCCTTCGTGCGCGATGCGGACACGCCGTCGGCGTGAACTTCGCGGCACGCAGCGCTGGCGTGGCGCCGCAGCGCATCGACGTCCCGCTGCCGCCGACCTCCAGAGCGGACTCCTCGGCACCGTCGGCGAGGCTGCGGATGCGCGCGACCACCTCCACCGGGCGCTCCTGGCGCGCTGCGGCGGTGGGGACGCGGAGGCGGTGGGTGATGCTCCTCGGTGGAGCCGGGGAATGGAGGAGGCGGCGGGTGTTGCCGCTCATTGGGGTGTTCGGCGAGCGGCGGAGGAGGCGGCTGCCGCTCCTGCTCATCGGGGTGGCCGGGGAGCGGGGGAGGAGGCGGCTGCCGCTCCTGCTCATCGGGGTGGCCGAGGAGCGGGGGAGGAGGCGGCGGGTGGAGCCGCAGGGAGTGCCCGCGTGGACTCGGGCGAGGTCGCGGCGGATGGTACGGCGCGAGCTTGACGACGGGGGGGGGGGCGATGGCCCAGGTTGATCTCCACTAAGCTCCGCCACTGCATCAGCGCATGGGCCTCGTGCGACATCTGGCCCACCTCCCGAGCCCTTTCTTTGGTTCAGCCGCTGTCTTCTTTCTCTCGATCCCCTTCTATGTCAGCCCTCCTCGTCTTCCTCCTTCAAATCCGCCACGGCTAGCCCCAATCCGACGTAGGTCCCCATCTCCAACACCAGCGCCCACAAACACTTCTTCCACTGCCCTCGGTTTGCAGATTCATTCCGCCCCGGCAAGCCGGAGTTGGGAAGCCGCCATGGACATGCCGTCCGCGAGCTGCTGCTCACAATTTCATACGCTAGACCCGTCTACTGGATATGCTACAACTGACAACCTAAAAAGCTACAACAGTTTGATTCAAAAGCTTCAACCTCCGACATATAAAGTTTTCAACTCGACACCGTGCACTAGAAAATCTACATTCATTCATATGAAAGCTTCAACCATAGTTTGAAAAAGCTTCAACTGGGCGAAAGAGTAGTTTCATCCTACCACTACAAAATATAAAAAAAGCTACAACCATTGTTTTGGGAAGTTTCATCCATTGGATTGAAAAGTTTCAACCCACTTTTCCATGTTAACGGCGGCGACTGAGAAGCAAAATAAATGAGGCAACTAACGACAAGAACTTCTGCTGGAAGCGGCCGAGTTTTTTGCTACAACCGTCGCCATTTTTTGCTACAACCTGCGACGAATTTTGCTACATCCATCATGGGCGGAGCTGCGACCTACTACGGCGGTGACTTTTTTTGTTGCAACCGTACTCAGATTGTGCTACTACCAGCAACGAGTTTTGCTACATCCATCATGGCGGATGCGACCCGCGACGGCGGCGACGCCGAATTGCTGCAACCGTCGTACGTTTTTGCTACCACCGGCGTTTTATTCTGCTACATCCATGAAGGGCATAATTTTTGCTACGACCCATGATTTTGTTTTTGTTTTTGTGACCAGCAAATTGAGGACGTGGTACGGCGCGAGCTTGACGACGGGGGGGGGGGCGATGGCCCAGGTTGATCTCCACTAAGCTCCGCCCTGCATCAGCGCATGGGCCTCGTGCGACATCTGGCCCACCTCCCGAGCCCTTTCTTTGGTTCAGCCGCTGTCTTCTTTCTCTCGATCCCCTTCTATGTCAGCCCCTCCTCGTCTTCCTCCTTCAAATCCCGCCGCCGGCTAGCCCCAATCCGACGTAGGTCCCCATCTCCAACACCAGCCCACAAACACTTCTTCCACTGCCCTCGGTTTGCAGATTCATTCCGCCCGGCAAGCCGGAGTTGGGAAGCCGCCATGGACATGCCGTCCATGAAGCTACTGCTCACAATTTCATACGCTAGACCCGTCTACTGGATATGCTACAACTGACAACCTAAAAAGCTACAACAGTTTGATTCAAAAGCTTCAACCTCCGACATATAAAGTTTTCAACTCGACACCGTGCACTAGAAAATCTACATTCATTCATATGAAAGCTTCAACCATAGTTTGAAAAAGCTTCAATGGGCGAAAGAGTAGTTTCATCCTACCACTACAAAATATAAAAAAGCTACAACCATTGTTTTGGGAAGTTTCATCCATTGGATTGAAAAGTTTCAACCCACTTTTCCATGTTAACGGCGCATTTAATCGAGAAGCAAAATAAATGAGGCAACTAACGACAAGAACTTCTGCACGGAAGCGGCCGAGTTTTGCTACAACCGTCGCCATTTTTTGCTACAACCTGCGACGAATTTTGCTACATCCATCATGGGCGGAGCTGCGACCTACTACGGCAGTGACTTTTTTTGTTGCAACCGTACTCAGATTGTGCTACTACCAGCAACGAGTTTTGCTACATCCATCATGGCGGATGCGACCCGCGACGGCGGCGACGCCGAATTGCTTCAACCGTCGTACGTTTATTCTACCACAGGCGTTTTATTCTGCTACATCCATGTAGGGCATAATTTTTGCTACGACCCATGATTTTGTTTTTGTTTTTGAGAACAGCAAATTGAGGACGTGGTACGGCCTTGAGCTTGACGACGGGGCGATGGCCCAGGTTGATCTCCACTAAGCTCCGCCCTTTGCATCGGTAGCATGGGCCTCGTGCGACATCTGGCCCACCTCCCGAGCCCTTTCTTTGGTTCAGCCGCTGTCTTCTTTCTCTCGATCCCCTTCTATGTCAGCCCCTCCTCGTCTTCCTCCTTCAAATCCCGCCGCCGGCTAGCCCCAATCCGACGTAGGTCCCCATCTCCAACACCAGCGCCCAAACACTTCTTCCACTGCCCTCGGTTTGCAGATTCATTCCGCCCGGCAAGCCGGAGTTGGGAAGCCGCCATGGACATGCCGTCCATGAGCTGCTGCTCACAATTTCATACGCTAGACCCGTCTACTGGATATGCTACAACTGACAACCTAAAAAGCTACAACAGTTTGATTCAAAAGCTTCAACCTCCGACATATAAAGTTTTCAACTCGACACCGTGCACTAGAAAAGCTACATTCATTCATATGAAAGCTTCAACCATAGTTTGAAAAAGCTTCAACTGGGCGAAAGAGTAGTTTCATCCTACCACTACAAAATATAAAAAAAGCTACAACCATTGTTTTGGGAAGTTTCATCCATTGGATTGAAAAGTTTCAACCCACTTTTCCAAGTTAACGGCGGCGATCGAGAAGCAAAATAAATGAGGCAACTAATGACAAGAACTTCTGCTGGAAGCGGCCGAGTTTTTTGCTACAACCGTCGCCATTTTTTGCTACAACCTGCGACGAATTTTGCTACATCCATCATGGGCGGAGCTGCGACCTACTACGGCGGTGACTTTTTTTGTTGCAACCGTACTCAGATTGTGCTACTACCAGCAACGAGTTTTGCTACATCCATCATGGCGGACGCGACCCGCGACGGCGGCGACGCCGAATTGCTGCAACCGTCGTACGTTTTTGCTACCACCGGCGTTTTATTCTGCTACATCCATGAAGGGCATAATTTTTGCTACGACCCATGATTTTGTTTTTGTTTTTGTGACCAGCAAATTGAGGACGTGGTACGGCGCGAGCTTGACGACGGGGGGGGGGGGGGCGATGGCCCAGGTTGATCTCCACTAAGCTCCGCCACTGCATCAGCGCATGGGCCTCGTGCGACATCTGGCCCACCTCCCGAGCCCTTTCTTTGGTTCAGCCGCTGTCTTCTTTCTCTCGATCCCCTTCTATGTCAGCCCCTCCTCGTCTTCCTCCTTCAAATCCCGCCGCCGGCTAGCCCCAATCCGACGTAGGTCCCCATCTCCAACACCAGCGCCCACAAACACTTCTTCCACTGCCCTCGGTTTGCAGATTCATTCCGCCCCGGCAAGCCGGAGTTGGGAAGCCGCCATGGACATGCCGTCCGCGAGCTGCTGCTCACAATTTCATACGCTAGACCCGTCTACTGGATATGCTACAACTGACAACCTAAAAAGCTACAACAGTTTGATTCAAAAGCTTCAACCTCCGACATATAAAGTTTTCAACTCGACACCGTGCACTAGAAAAGCTACATTCATTCATATGAAAGCTTCAACCATAGTTTGAAAAAGCTTCAACTGGGCGAAAGAGTAGTTTCATCCTACCACTACAAAATATAAAAAAGCTACAACCATTGTTTTGGGAAGTTTCATCCATTGGATTGAAAAGTTTCAACCCACTTTTCCAAGTTAACGGCGGCGATCGAGAAGCAAAATAAATGAGGCAACTAATGACAAGAACTTCTGTTTGGAAGCGGCCGAAGTTTTGCTACAACCGTCGCCATTTTTTGCTACAACTGCGGCAATTTTGCTACATCCATCATGGGCGGAGCTGCGACCTACTACGGCGGTGACTTTTTTGTTGCAACCGTACTCAGATTGTGCTACTACCAGCAACGAGTTTTGCTACATCCATCATGGCGGACGCGACCCGCGACGGCGGCGACGCCGAATTGCTGCAACCGTCGTATGTTTTTGCTACCACCGGCGTTTTATTCTGCTACATCCATGAAGGGCATAATTTTTGCTACGACCCATGATTTTGTTTTGTTTTTGTGACCAGCAAATTGAGGACGTGGTACGGCGCGAGCTTGACGACGGGGGCGATGGCCCGGGTTGATCTCCACTAAGCTCCGCTTTGCATCGGCGCATGGGCCTCGTCGACATCTGGCCCACCTCCCGAGCCCTTTCTTTGGTTCAGCCGCTGTCTTCTTTCTCTCGATCCCCTTCTCTGTCAGCCCCTCCTCGTCTTCCTCCTTCAAATCCCGCCGCCGGCTAGCCCCAATCCGACGTAGGTCCCTGTTGGGGAACGTAGTAATTTCAAAAAATTTCCTACGAACACGCAAGACCATGGTGATGGCATAGCAACGAGAGGAGAGTGTCTATCCACGCACTCGTGAGACCGAAAGCGAAGCGTTATAACAACGCGGTTGATGTAGTCGTGCGTATTCACGATCCGACCGATCCAAGTACCGAGCGTCACGGCACCTCCGTGTTCAAGACACGTTCAGCTCGATGATGATCCCGGGCTCCGATCCGACCAAAGCGTCGGGGATGAGTTCCACAAGACGACGGGCGTGGTGGCGATGATGATGCTCCACCGACGCAGGGCTTCACTTAAGCTCCGCGACGATATGACTTCACTGGCGCAGGGCTTCGCCTAAGCTCGCGACGATATGACCGAAGTGGAATATGGTGGAGGGGTACCGCACGGCTAAGGAACGATCCGTAGATCAACTTGTGTGTCATGGGGTGCCCCGCCTCAGATATAAAGGAGCAAGGGGTGCGGCCAGCCAAGGCGGCGCTGGAGGAGTCCTACTCCCACCGAGTAGGACTCCCCCCTTTCCTAGTTGGATTAGGATTGGAGGAGGGAAGAGGAAGAGGCGTCGCCCCCCTCTCCTTGTCCTATTCGGACTAGGGGGGAGGGGGCGGCCTGCCCTGGCCGGCCCTTCCTTTTCTCCCTATGGCCCATCAAGGCCCATAGACCCCCGGGGCGGGGGGGTTCCGTAACCCCGGTGTTAGGTAACTTCCTGTTTTCATTCGGAACCTTTCCGAAGTCCAAACATAGGCTTCCAATATATCAATCTTTATGTCTCGACCATTTCGAGACTGCTCGTCATGTCCGTGATCACATCCGGGACTCCGAACAACCTTCGGTACATCAAAAATTATAAACTCATAATGAACTGTCATCAAAACGTTTAAGCGTCACGGACCCTACGGGTTCGAGAACTATGTAGACATGACCTAGAACCATTCTCGGTCAATAACCAATAGCGGAACCTGGATGCCCATATTGGTTCCTACATATTCTACGAAGATCTTTATCGGTCAAACCGCATAACGACATACGTTGTTCCCTTTGTCATCGGTATGTTACTTACCCGAGATTCGATCGTCGGTATCCAATACCTAGTTCAATCTCGTTACCGGTAAGTCTCTTTACTCGTTCCATAATACATCATCTCACAAGTAACTCATTAGTTGCAATGCTTGCAAGGCTTATGTGATGTGTATTACCGAGAAGGCCCAGAGATACCTATCCGACAATCGGAGTGACAAAACCTAATCTCGAAATCGCCAACCCAACAAGTACCTTTGGAGACACCTGTAGTACTCCTTTATAATCACCCGATTCGTTGTGACGTTTGGTAGTACCCAAAGTGTTCCTCCGTAAACTGGAGTTGCATAATCTCATAGTTACGAACATGTATAGGTCATGAAGAAAGCAATAGCAATATACTAAGCGATCAAGTGTTAAGCTAACGGAATGGGTCATGTCAATCACATCATTCTCCTAATGATGTGATCCCATTAATCAAATGACAACACATGTCTATGGTTAGGAAACATAACCATCTTTGATCAATGAGCTAGTCTAGTAGAGGCATACTAGTGACTATGTGTTTGTCTATGTATTCACACATGTATTATGTTTCCGGTTAATACAATTCTAGCATGAATAATAAACATTTATCATGATATAAGGAAATAAATAATAACTTTATTATTGCCTCTAGGGCATATTTCCTTGATCTCCCACTTGCACTAGAGTCAATAATCTAGATTACACAAGTAATGATTCTAACACCCATGGAGTCTTGGTGCTGATCATGTTTTGCTCGTGGAAGAGGCTTAGTCAACTGGTCTGCAACATTCAGATCCGTATGTATTTTGCAAATCTCTATGTCTCCCACTTGGACTTGGTTCCGAATGGAATTGAGCGTCTCTTGATATGCTTGGTCCTCTTGTGAAATCTGGATTCCTTTGCCAAGGCAATTGCACCAGTATTATCACGAGAAGATCTTCATTGGTCCCGATGCACTAGGTATGACACCTAGATCGGAAATGAACTCTTTCATCCAGACTCCTTCATTTGCTGCTTCCGAAGCAGCTATGTACTCCGCTTCACATGTAGATCCCGCCACGACGCTTTGTTTAGAACTGCACCAACTGACAGCTCCACCGTTTAATAAAAACACATATCTGGTTTGCGATTTAGAATCGTCCGGATCAGTGTCAAAGCTTGCATCGACGTAACCATTTACGACTAGCTCTTTGTCACCTCCATATACGAGAAACATATCCTTAGTCCTTTTCAGGTATTTCGGGATGTTCTTGACCGCTGTCGATGATCCACTCTGGATTACTTTGGTACCTTCCTGCCAAGCTTCTTTGCTAAGCATACGTCGGTCTGGTACACAGCATTGCATACATGATAGAGCCTATGGCTGAAGCATAGGGAACATCTTTCATTTTCTCTCTATCTTCTGCTGTGGTCGGGCATTGAGTCGACTCAATCTTACACCTTATGTCTGAGGTAAAAAACCTTTCTTTGCCTGATCCATTTTGAACGTCTTCAAAACTTTATCAAGGTATGTGCTTTGTGAAAGTCCAATTAAGCGTCTTGATCTATCTCTATAGATCTTGATGCCCAATATGTAAGCAGCTTCACCGAGGTCTTTCATTGAAAAACTTTTATTCAAGTATCCTTTTATGCTATCCAGAAATTCTATATCATTTCCAATCAATAATATGTCGTCCACATATAATATCAGAAAAGCTACAGAGCTCCCACTCACTTTCTTGTAAATACAGGCTTCTCCAAAAGTCATTATAAAACCATATGCTATGATCACACTATCAAAGCGTTTATTCCAACTCCGAGAGGCTTGCACTGCACCATAAATTGATCATTTGGAGCTTGCACACTTTGTTAGCACTCTTTGGATCAACAAAACCTTCTGGTTGCATCATATACAACTCTTCTTCTAGAAATCCATTCAAGAATGCAGTTTTACATCCATTTGCCAAATTTCATAATCATAAAATGCGGCAATTGCTAACATGATTCGGACAGACTTAAGCATCGCTACGGGTGAGAAAGTCTCATCGTAGTCAACCCCTTGAACTTGTCGAAAACCTTTCGCAACAAGTCGAGCTTTGTAGACAGTTACATTACCATCAGCGTCGGTCTTCTTCTTAAAGATCCATTTATTCTCAATGGCTTGCCGATCATCGGGCAAGTCAACCAAAGTCCATACTTTGTTCTCATACATGGATCCCATCTCAGATTTCATGGCTTCCAGCCATTTCGCGGAATCTGGGCTCACCATTGCTTCTTCATAGTTTGTAGGTTCGCCATGGTCAAGTAACATGACTTCCAGAATAGGATTACCGTACCACTCTGGTGCGTATTTTATTCTGGTTGACCCTCTGATTCAGTAGCAACTTGTCTGAAGTTCCATGATCAACATCATTAGTTTCCTCACTAATTGGTGTAGTTGTCACAGGAACCGTTTCTTGTGATGAACTACCTTCCAATAAGGGAGCAGATACAGTTATCTCATCAAGTTCTACTTTCCTCCCACTCACTTCTTTCGAGAGAATCTCCTCTAGAAAGGATCCGAATTTAGCAACGAAAATCTTGCCTTCAGATCTGTGATAGAAGGTGTACCCAACAGTCTCCTTTGGGTATCCTATGAAGACACATTTCTTTGATTTGGGTTCGAGCTTATCTGGTTGAAGTTTCTTCACATAAGCATCGCAGCCCCAAACTTTAAGAAACGACAACTTTGGTTTCTTGCCAAACCACAGTTCATATGGTGTCGTCTCAACGGACTTAGATGGTGCCCTATTTAACGTGAATGCGGCCGTCTCTAAAGCATATCCCCAAAAGCGATAGCGGTAATTCAGTAAGAGACATCATAGATCGCACCATATCAAGTAAAAATGCGATTACGACGTTCGGACACACCATTTCTCTGTGGTGTTCGGGTGGCGTGAGTTGCGAAACTATTCCACATTGTTCCAAATGTAAACCAAACTCGTAACTCAAATATTCTCCTCCACGATCAGATCGTAGAAACTTTATTTTCTTGTTACGATGATTTTCCACTTCACTCTGAAATTCTTTGAACTTTTCAAATGTTTCAGATTTGTGTTTCGTTAAGTAGATATACCCATATCTGCTCAAATCATCTGTGAAGGTGAGAAAATAACGATACCGCCGCATGCCTCAACATTCATTGGACCACAAACATCGGTATGTATGATTTCCAACAAAAGCAGTTGCTCGCTCCATAGTTAGGAGAGCGGCGTTTTGGTCATCTTGCCCATGAGGCACGGTTCGCAAGTACCAAGTGATTCATAATCAAGTGATTCGAAGCCCATCAGTATGGAGTTTCTTCATGCGTTTTACACCGATATGACCTAAACGGTAGTGCCACAAATAAGTTGCATTATCATTATCAACTCTGCATCTTTTGGTTTCAACACTATGAATATGTGTATTACTACTATCGAGATTCAATAAAATAGACCATTCTTCAAGTGCGTGACCATAAAAGATATTACTCATATAAATAGAACAACCATTATTCTCTGATTTAAATGAATAACCGTCTCGCATCAAACAAGATCCGGATATAATGCTCATGCTCAATGCCGGCACCAAATAACAATTATTTAGGTCTAAAACTAATCCCGAAGGTAGATGTAGAGGTAGCGTGCCGACCGCGATCACATTGACTTTGGAACCCGTTTCCCAGCGCGCCGTCACCTCGTCCTTTGCGATTGCTCGTCTATTCCGTAGTCCCTGTTTGAGTTGCAAATATTAGCAACAGAACCGGTATCAAATACCAGGTGCTACTACGAGCTCTAGTAAGGTACACATCAATAACATGTATATCACATATACCTTTGTTCACCTTGCCATCCTTCTTATCCGCCAAATACTTGGGGCAGTTCCGCTTCCGATGTCCGATGCCTTTGCGGTAAAAACACTCGATTTCAGGCTTAGGTCCAGACTTGGGTTTCTTCTCTTGAGCAGCAACTTTCTTGCTGTTCTTTTGAAGTTTCCCTTCTTCTTTCCTTTGCCCTTTTCTTGAAAATAGTGGTCTTGTTGACCATCAACACTTGATGCTCTTTCTTGATTTCTACCTCCATGACTTTTAGCATTGCGAAGAGCTCGGGAATTGTTTTGGTCATCCCTTGCATATTATAGTTCATCACGAAGCTCTTGTAGCTTGGTGGCGATGATTGGAGAATTACATCAATGACACTATCATCCGGAAGTGTAACTCCCGGTTGAATCAAGTGATTATTATACCCGGACATTTTGAGTATATGTTCCTTGGGAACTATTCTCCTCCATCTTGCAGCTATAGAACTTATTGGAGACTTCATATCTCTCAATCCAGGCATTTGCTTGAAATATTAACTTCAACTCCTGGAACATCTCATATGCTCCATGACGTTCAAAAGCGTCGTTGAAGACCCGGTTCTAAGCCGTAAAGCATGGCTGCTTGAACTATCGAGTAGTCATCAGCTTTGCTCTGCCAGACGTTCACAACTTCTGGCGTAGCTCCTGCAGATGAGCACGGCACCCAGCGGTGCTTCCGGGGCGTAATTCTTCTGTGCAGCAATGAGGATAATCCTCAAATTCTGGACCCGATGCGTGTAATTGCTACCATCATCTTTCAACTTTGCTTTCTCAAGGAACGCATTAAAATTCAACGGAACAACAAAGACGAGCCATCTATCTACAGTAAACATAGACAAGCAAAAAATACTATCGGTACTAAGTTCATGATAATTTTAAGTTTAATTAATCATATTAAAAACCTCCCAGTTAGGCAGACATCTCTCTAGTCATCTAAGTGATTACGTGATCCAAATCAACTAAACCATGTCCGATCATCACGTGAGATGGAGTAGTTTAAATGGTGAACATCACTATGTTGATCATATCTTCTATATGATTCACGCTCGACCTTTCGGTCTCCGTGTTCCGAGGCCATATCTGTTATATGCTAGGCTCGTCAAGTTTAACCTGAGTATTCTGCGTGTGCAACTGTTTTGCACTCGTTGTAGATGGACGTAGAACTTATCACACCCGATCATCACGTGGTGTCTAGGTACTACGAACTTTTAGCAACGTTGCATACTGAGGGAGAACACTTCTTGATAATTTTAGTGAGAGATCATCTTATAATGCTACCGTCAATCAAAGCAAGATAAGATGCATAAAGGATAAACATCACATGCAATCAATATAAGTGATATGATATGGTCATCATCATCTTGTGCTTGTGATCTCCATCGCGGCTTACCGTCATGATCACCATCGTCACCGGCGCCGACACCTTGATCTCCATCGTAGCATCGTTGTCGTCTCGCCAACTATTGCTTCTCGACTATCGCTACCACTTAGTGATAAAGTAAAGCAATTACATGGCGTTGCATTTCATACAATAAGCGACAACCATATGGCTCCTGCCGATTGCCGATAACTTCGGTTACAAAACATGATCATCTCATACAATAAAATATAGCATCACGTCTTGACCACATCACATCACAACATGCCCTGCAAAAACAAGTTAGGCGTCCTCTACTTTGTTGTTGCAAGTTTTACGTGGCTGCTACGGGCTGAGCAAGAACCGTTCTTACCTACGCATCAAAACCACAGCGATAGTTTGTCAAGTTGGTGCTGTTTTAACCTTCGCAAGGACCGGGCGTATGCACTTTCAGTTCAACTAAAGTGAGAGAAACTGACACCCGCCGGTCACCTTTAAGCAACTAGTGCTCGAAGCGGTGAAACCAGTCTCGCGTAAGCGTACGCGTAATGTCGGTCCGGGCCGCTTCATCTCACAATACCGCCGAACCAAAGTATGACATGCTGGTAAGCAGTATGACTTATATCGCCCACAACTCACTTGTGTTCTACTCGTGCACATGACATCAACGCATAAAACCAGGCTCTGATACCACTGTTGGGGAACGTAGTAATTTCAAAAAATTTCCTACGCACACGCAAGACCATGGTGATGGCATAGCAACGAGAGGGGAGAGTGTCTGTCCACGTACCCTCGTAGACCGAAAGCGGAAGCGTTATAACAACGCGGTTGATGTAGTCGTATGTCTTCACGATCCGACCGATCCAAGTACCGAACGTACGGCACCTCCGTGTTCAGCACACGTTCAGCTCGATGACGATCCCCGGGCTCCGATCCAGCAAAGCGTCGGGGATGAGTTCCGTCAGCACGACGGCGTGGTGACGATGATGAAGCTCCACCGACACAGGGCTTCGCCTAAGCTACGCGACGATATGACTTCACCGGCGCAGGGCTTCGCCTAAGCTCATGACGATATGACGAAGTGGAATATGGTGGAGGGGGGCACCGCACACAGCTAAGGAACGATCCGTAGATCAACTTGTGTGTCATGGGGTGCCCCCCTGCCCCCGTATATAAAGGAGCAAGGGGGGGTGCGGCCAGCCCAAGGGGGGCGCGCCTGGAGGAGTCCTACTCCCAGGAGTAGGACTCCCCCTTTCCTAGTTGGATTAGGATTGGGCGGGGAAGAGGAAGAGGCGCGCCCCCCCTCTCCTTGTCCTATTCGGACTAGAGGGGGAGGGGGCGCGCGGCCTGCCCTGGCTGGCCCTTCCTCTTCTCCCTATGGCCCATCAAGGCCCATAGACCCTCGGGGGGGTTCCGGTAACCCCCCCGGTGTTCCGGTAACTTCCTGTTTTCATTCGGAACCTTTCCGAAGTCCAAACATAGGCTTCCAATATATCAATCTTTATGTCTCGACCATTTCGAGACTGCTCGTCATGTCCGTGATCACATCCGGGACTCCGAACAACCTTGGTACATCAAAACTTATAAACTCATAATGAACTGTCATCGAAGCGTTTAAGCGTGCGGACCCTACGGGTTCGAGAACTATGTAGACATGACCTAGAACCATTCTCGGTCAATAACCAATAGCGGAACCTGGATGCCCATATTGGTTCCTACATATTCTCTGAAGATCTTTATCGGTCAAACCGCATAACGACATCGTTGTTCCCTTTGTCATCGGTATGTTACTTACCCGAGATTCGATCGTCGGTATCCAATACCTAGTTCAATCTCGTTACCGGTAAGTCTCTTTACTCGTTCCATAATACATCATCTCACAACTAACTCATTAGTTGCAATGCTTGCAAGGCTTATGTGATGTGTATTGCGAGAAGGCCAGAGATACCTATCCGACAATCGGAGTGACAAAACCTAATCTCGAAATACGCCAACCCAACAAGTACCTTTGGAGACACCTGTAGTACTCCTTTATAATCACCCGATTACGTTGTGACGTTTGGTAGTACCAAAGTGTTGCTCGATAAACGGAGTTGCATAATCTCATAGTTACAGGAACATGTATAGGTCATGAAGAAAGCAATAGCAATATACTAAGCGATCAAGTGCTAAGCTAACGGAATGGGTCATGTCAATCACATCATTCTCCTAATGATGTGATCCCATTAATCAAATGACAACACATGTCTATGGTTAGGGAACATAACCATCTTTGATCAATGAGCTAGTCTAGTAGAGGCATACTAGTGACTATCTGTTTGTCTATGTATTCACACATGTATTATGTTTCCGGTTAATACAATTCTAGCATGAATAATAAACATTTATCATGATATAAGGAAATAAATAATAACTTTATTATTGCCTCTAGGGCATATTTCCTTCAGTCCCCATCTCCAACACCAGCGCCCACAAACACTTCTTCCACTGCCCTCGGTTTGCAGATTCATTCCGCCCCGGCAAGCTGGAGTTGGGAAGCCGCCATGGACATGCCGTCCATGAGCTGCTGCTCACAATTTCATACGCTAGACCCGTCTCTTTGGATATGCTACAATGACAACCTAAAAGCTACAACAGTTTGATTCAAAAGCTTCAACCTCCGACATATAAAGTTTTCAACTCGACACCGTGCACTAGAAAATCTACATTCATTCATATGAAAGCTTCAACCATAGTTTGAAAAAGCTTCAACTGGGCGAAAGAGTAGTTTCATCCTACCACTACAAAATATAAAAAAAGCTACAACCATTGTTTTGGGAAGTTTCATCCATTGGATTGAAAAGTTTCAACCCACTTTTCCAAGTTAACGGCGGCGACTGAGAAGCAAAATAAATGAGGCAACTAACGACAAGAACTTTTCTTTGAAGCGGCCGAGTTTTTTTGCTACAACCGTCGCAATTTTTGCTACAACCTACGGCAATTTTGCTACATCCATCATGGGCGGAGCTGCGACCTACTACGGCGGTGACTTTTTTTGTTGCAACCATACTCAGATTGTGCTACTACCAGCAATGAGTTTTGCTACATCCATCATGGCGGACGCGACCCGCGACGGCGGCGACGCCGAATTGCTGCAACCGTCGTACGTTTTTGCTACCACCGGCGTTTTATTCTGCTACATCCATGAAGGGCATAATTTTTGCTACGACCCATGATTTTGTTTTGTTTTTGTGACCAGCAAATTGAGGGCGTGGTGCAGTAGCGAGCTTGACGAAGTGCTGCGGCCATCTCCACCGGAGTTGCCATGGAGGTATCTTGTGGCGACCAAGGATCCTATGCCGAGCACGAGACCGAGGACGGCGCGTGCGGCCAAGGATGCGGCGGCGAGCGGAGGTTGCCGGCGAGAACGAGGGCGAGGACGAGCGCAGGCGGCGCGACGGCAAGGCTGCGAACAATTACGGAGCGAGCTTCAACGGCGACGACGGCGAGCTTCAAGGGCGATAGCGACGGCGACGGTTCCGATTTGGGTCGAAGAACGGTTGCTGCAACGTTTGGTTTGGTGGAGCCTCGTGTGCGCAGATCTGACGGCCTTCACCATCTGCATCGGACGGCTGGGGCTCGACCTGCCCAACAGTTGGGCCGGCGCACCGGCGCAGATCGCTGCCCTTTCCCATATCCTCCTCCTTCGGCTGAAGCATCAATCAATGCATGCATGGTTTTGTTTCCTCTTGGTAGGAGTACATTTTATTTCAATTCGTCTTCATCAAAGAGCGGTTAAATTTCGTGTTTGGACCCTTTTTTATACTATTTCAAGATCTGACCCTCCTTCCAAAAAATTTCGGGATTTGACCCTTTCACCTACCGCCAGGAACCGTGGCGATAGGATTGTACAACCTACCGCCAGTGGCCCTGGCGGTAGGTTTCTTGACGGCGCCTGACGGCCGTTTGCCGGGGCTGACGTGGAAAAGGGCCTACCGCCGGAGCCTCTGGCGGTAGGGTCCTGTGTGTGGTGGATAAGGTGGGGAGGGGCTGAATATTTTCTCTCACTCCTCAACCATTCATTCAAGCCACATACAACTCACCTCTTGCACCGAGCTCAAGTCTCTCCCCCCCCTCCCCTCTCTCTTTGAAGCACTAGAGCCTCTCAAATCTCTCTCATTTGCTTGAGATTTCACCGGTGGACCCGGATCATTTTCATCACCCAAGGTACCTCCCCCATTTCCCCTCCTTTTGATTGGTTGTGATCTTTGTTTTGCTTGCCACCTCCAAGGCTAGCCCTTCCTCCACGGCCACGGCCACCTCCAAGGCTAGTCCTCCGTCCACGTGTTTGACTAGTGCCCGTGTTGGTTCTAGGTTTCTTGCATGTCCTAAGGTTGTGTCGTGTGTCGTTGCATTCTCCACAATTGTTGTTCTCCGGTGGCTCCATGAAATGACCACTACAAAATTGCTTCATTCCGGTGTATCCAGCTAGATCATCCATATCACTCCGGAATCTCTTCTTTTTTCTTCTTCCCCTCATAGGCACCATGAGTGCGGGATCTGGCACAATGTCTGGCCCAACATACTCGAGCCCTTGTGAGGCATCAAGGAAAGGATTGACTGAGGCGCCCACGTCAACCTTGTTCGTTCCAATGTGAACTCATGCAACCGCACCGTTGTGCCATCGGATACGGGCAAGTTTCTCGCCCGTGTTGCGGTCATCAAATGCGAGCAAGGCCAATGATACTTGTGTGGCCTCTCACACTGGCACCAACGGTTTTTTATGTGCACCTCGTACGCAACTCCACCATAAGACCTACCGTCCCTTGTTGTCCCACCCGGCTCATCGATTTGATAAATCATTTCTTTTTCATTATATTTGACCACTTGTTATTTGGAGGACTTCTGCGCTTGATGCGACAACCAATCGTGAACCTTGAATGGATAGTCCATCTTCTCCCCGATCCACTTGGCCGTGCTTTCTGAATGCTTTAGGAAGTACTCATTGAGCTTGATGAAAGTGTACTTGAGTATTGCGGTCACCGGCAAGGAACGGACACCCTTCAACACATTGTTGAAGCATTCCACCATGTTGCTTGTCATGTCCCCATACCGCATACCTCCTTCATCATAAGCGCGTGACCACTTTTCTTTATCCGGCTCGTGCCTAAGCAAGAATTCTTTCCCCCCTTTGTTCTTCTCCAAAGCCTTGAGGAGTTTATCATATCGGCTTTTGTATGTGTCGGTGTTGAATGCAACACAAACTAGGGTAAGGTCTTTGCAAAACTCCTTGCTCTTGCATGCCCTATAAAAGTTTGCAACAAAGTGTCTCATGCACCAACGGTGTTGAAGCTTTGGAAGACCGAGAATATCAACTTCTATTGCTTTGAGAATCCCATGATGGTGATCTGATATAATGCGTACCTCTCGGTTGCCTATAACCTTTGTTCTCACATGCCCCATGAACCACTCCCAATTATCATCGTGCTCCGAAGGCACCAAGGCAAATGCCACCAGCAACACGTTATCATTTGAAGAGTGGGCCGTCGCCACCATCAATGTGCCCTTATATTTGCCGGTCAAGAATGTACCATCTATAGACAAGACCGGGCGACAATACTTGAATGCCTCAATGCATTGTCCAAAGCTCCAGAAGGCACGACAAAACACTCCGTCGGTTGACTCCACCCGATGGCGCATTCCCGGGTTTCGATGAGCAATGGCTGCCAACATCTTGGGAAGAATGTTATATGCGGCCTCATAATCACCATGCAGCATCCTAATAGCGTTTGCCTTCGCCATCCATGCATTCCCATACTTGACCGGGTACCCGAAAAGTTCCTCAATCGAAGACATGAGAAACTTGACCTTCACGGTTGGATCATGTGCTATTTGATGCAACAATTTGTGTCCCAAATACTCAGACGTGAGTTGACAATGTCCTTCGCTTCGGTCGGCCTTGTCCGGGGGTACGCACGTGTGAGTGCCAACATGACTCTTCAACACCCATGGCCCGATTTCTTTGATTTTTCTACCGCAGACCTTCCATTTGCAACCTTCTTGGTCACATTTGACTGTGTACCGAAGTTTTTGATTTGAATGACCAACAACAAATGGCCTATGGTTCCTAATGGCATAGTCACACAACAATATCTTGAACTCTACCAAAGAACCAAACTTGATGCCTTTCTTCAAATGAGCATTCTCATCCTTATTTTCTGGTCGAGGATCACTGAATTTGGGGCACAGCGTTGGCTCAGACAACCAGAATCTCAGCCCACCGTCAATGACTGCATTGTCCGCAAGACTCACGTCCCTAAACAATGGCGGCCCTCTCTCCTTGCCATTCACCTTCTTGTAGATTTCATTTTCTTGCGTAGTCAACCCATCCTCATCCAATTCTTCCTCCGAACCCTCGTCATCCGAGTTATACCCACACATACGGTTATAAGGGAGGGTACGGTCCATGTCTTGTTGCCGCACAATGACATCCAAGTCACCAATTGGATTGTAATGGATCTCTTTATTCTCTGAGTAAGCATCCTCTCGAGCAACAATAGCATCATCATCAACATGACCACTAGCATCTTCTTCGACATGAGGAATAGCATCTTCTTCAACATAAGGAATAGCATCATGACGGAGTACTATGGCGCTAGCATTCATATGATCTTCATTGGGTTGGCTACTTGGTGGTTGGCTAGAACAATTGGGGATATACACCTCGGCACTATCATCATGTATTGGGGAGGATGCATTGCGATTGAGATCAATTTGCAAGGGGGGAGGAGGATCAACCTTTGTGGCAAAGATCTCAAGAGACTTGTCTTGTGATGCGTCTACTTTTTCCTTGTAGACATTCCAATGCAATTGAGAGGTGATGGGCATACTCTTTAATCGGGTCTTTACTCCCAATCCAACGTCATACCTCCCAATAAGCTTAACCTCAGCATTTGGGTCATTCCAATGTAACACGCTTCTCACTTTGACTACAAGATCATAAAAGCTTGGACTTGTGTCAAAAACCATAGCCTCTTCCCCTTCATCGTCATTTCCAAGCATAAATTTCGTCTTGTCCAAATAATGAACATTTACGAGCTTATGCATCTAAGAAATTGGAAACAATATAATCAATCCATATATGTCATCCAACCAACTCAAATGGACAAATTAACTAAATTTTGCACAAATTGAACAAGTAACTACTATTCATACTCAAGTTAACCTAACCATTAACCCTAACCCTAACCCTAACCCCAACATACCAACTATAACCCTAACCCCCAACATAACCCAAACCCTAACCCTAACCCTAACACTAACACTAACCCTAGCCATAATGCATCATAAATGCACACAACAAGATCAACACCTAGGGTTTGCAACCAAATGAGCAAATGCAAGCAAAGCAAAGATCTCAACCAATCAAAAGGAGGAGAAATGGGGGTGGTACCTTGGGTGATGAAAATGATCCGGATCCACCGGTGAAATCTCAAGCAAATGGAGGGGATCTAGTGGGGGTTTGTGAGGGTGAGAGAGGGGGGAGAGGAGCTGAGCATGGGGAAGAAGATGAGTGGAGAAGAAGAGTGGTGGTGGGGCCCACAAACCAGCCCCTCCCCACCTTATCCACCACACATGACCCTACCGCCAGAGGCTCTGGCGGTAGGCTTCAGTACCCTACCGCCATGGGCCCTGGCGGTAGGCCCTTTTCCACGTCAGCCCCGGCAAACGGCCGTCAGGCGCCGTCAAGGAACCTACCGCCAGGGCCGCATGCGGTAGGTTGTACAATCCTACCGCCACGGTTCCTGGCAGTATGCGAAAGGGTCAAATCCCGAATTTTTTTGGAAGGAGGGTCAGATCCTGAAATAGTATCCAAAAAGGGTCAAAACACGAAATTTAGCCTCAAAGAGCCAACGGTCCATTTGAACACGATGCGAAGCCACTACGGATAGTACAAGGTTTTTTTTGCCTATGTGGTACTCCATCCGTGAAGAAATATTTTTACAAAGGGAGTACGTACTTCAGATGTCCTGGCCCGGCAGTGCACGTCTGAAACGGAGAAAACAGCTAAGCTGATCAATCGTAGCTGATGCTCAAGTGTGTGTACGTGCAACAAGTACTTGTACAAAAACGCTCGCTCGTATGGTGGTTATTTCTGAAATTTGGGATGGGCTTTATGCCCATATAGCAATTTCTGAAAATCTTTAAAGGCCCATATGGTTTATTTGGCACTAGGTGTAATGGGAAGTTTAGTCCCACACTAAAAATGGAAGAGGAGTTGGACCTCCTTAAAAGGGTTTCTCTTCTATATGCTATTGGAGCTTGAGAAGAGAAGAGGCCCTCACGCACTCCTCTGTCCCCCGCCTCGTCGCGACACGGGTTGCGGTAATGAGCCGAGCCGAGCTCACACATACGCGCTTATTTTTGCCATCTCACTGACTAAGAGTTTCTGACAGCTGGCCCACGTCTCTCCACGCAGCTACGCCTATATAAGTGTGTCTCTCCGGTTCCTGTACGGGAGAGAGGCGAATAGGTTTTTGAAAAGCGACTACGCGACTGCTCGCCTCTGATCCACTACTTCCTCTACGTCCGCATCGTCTTCGTCATCACCATGTCCATCGACGCCGAACGTTCCGCCACCGAGAGGATCGAGGCCGGCAAGAAGGATGTCGCTGCTGCTGTCACTGTCACCGCGGCTTCTGCCTGGCCTACTGGAGGGTATAACACGTTTATCTCGCTCCTGTTTATTTTTGTATTAGCAGTACTAGCAGTATGTGTAGATTTGTCTACAGTTTGCTTAGTACGTGCCTGTTTATATCCGAGTCAGTATGTCGTCAATTCAGTCAATGCCATGCTAGTGATTTATCTATGGATTAAATTCATCAAAAAATTGCCTATTTACTGAACAATTATTGATAGGTCTTGTTCGTCAGCCGTCGGCAGAGGTTAGGCTCCAGATGCGCACGACCGCCTCGACTGGGCACTCCTTGTTGAGCAAATAGGCAATTTTTAGACTAATTTAATTCATAGATAAATCACTAGCATATGGCATTGACAAAATTAACGACATAATGATTCTGATCTAGACAAGCACGTACTATGCAAACAGTAGACATATCTACATATAATGCTAGCACTGCTAATGCGGAAATAAACATGAGCGGGATAAACGCATTATACCCTCCAGTAGGCCAGGAAGAAGCCGCGACGGCGGTGGCGGCAGCAGCAGCGTCCTCGGCGGCCTTCTTGTTGGCCTCGTGGATGCTACAGGAGCCTGTCTTCACGGCTCCTGCTAGCTACCCCGTGGATGCTATCACGGAGTCTCAACATTGCCACCTTATGATGCAATGGCCGAAATTGAAAGTCAAGGCGGCTGTTGGCTCTGTTGCACCTCCTGAACCTGGCGCAACTTATCACTGCCGGACGATTCCAGAAGGATATGCTAGGGTGATGGTGGATGAAATAACAGACGGATTTGAGGACCTCGAGCTTGACCACCCTACGGGTGAAGGGGAGACTCGGCTGGGTTCTTCTCTGAAGACTCCATGCCTATGGCGGAAGGAGCTCATCAACTTTCCAAACTGGACGCCTCCGCCGCCTCCTCCTTCTCCGGCGAGTCAGGGCACTCCGCCTCCTCCTCCGGCGAGTGATCAGGGCACTCAGCCTCCTTCTCCGACGCGTGGTGGCACTACGCCTCCTTCTTCGCTTGCACCGGCACACCCGAGCAGCGAGTCTCCTCCTTCTCCGCCTTGCCAGCAAGGGCGGAAGAGATCCGCCGCCGCTCCGGCTACTCCGGCGCGTCGTAGTCCTTCTCCTCCGCCTCGTAAGCAAGCACGAAAGAAGATAGCCGCAGCCGCTCCGTCTGCTCCGGCGTCTAGCAGTACAGCCAGAGGTGGGAGGCAATACATATTCAGTCCATCTCTCAAGCCTCTAGAGAAGCTACCATACGAGAAGACCATGAAGGAAACCGTGAAGATCGTGGAAACCGAAGTGACAAACTTCTTTCAAGCGGTGAAAGCAAAGAAACATCCACCTCCGGAGGAGAAGATGGATCCGGTGGAAGTAAAGCGCACTATCGATGCCCTGAAGAAACCACCACCATCTCCGCTGAAAAACAACTATGATCGCATTACTGAAAAGGTATATAATGAAGTGGAGCGGTCAGGAAGTACTATCAGTGATCAAAGGTTAAAAGAACGACGATCTGGAAAAAAAATGCCCAGCTCGGCGAACAAGCGAACCAATCGTGCCCCCGCTCAAGGTGTCTAGCGATATCATCACTAATGATCCGAGGATGGTGCCCGGTTATACCAATCTTGGAGATTACCTTCCCGACGATGTACATTGTGATTTCTTGGAGGTGGACGAATACAAATACCATTACGGGACGCCTCTCCTCAAAGATGAAAGATCTCTAACAATGATGATGCGAAGATTCCATGATTGGTACATGGAAACCTGCTGAGAGTCTGGGGGGACGAATACTTTGACGCTGAGAGTTAAAGAGGAGCACGACCTCGTTGGAATTGATCTGTTGTATATTCCATTTGAGGAGTTTTTCGCCTTTTTCAATCAAAAGGCCATCGATAAATTAACGGTCACTTGCTACTGTCTATAAGTACTACTTCTGTCATTAAGTCTCTATATATAGCTCAGCTCTTTCATTGCATGTACTTATAATTATCCTCACTATATTATGCAGATTGAAGATCGCCGAATGCAGAAAAGCAGAAATGTATGATATTGGTTTCATTAACACAAATCTCATAGATGAATATTCGGTTAAACATCAAGCCAGAGAAACCGAGGCCAACTTGCTCAAATCGTTGGTAAAAAATCAAAACAAAGATATAATACTCTTTCCTTACGAATGCAAGTGAGTGTTACTGTCTTGTGCATATTCACTTTCCCTTATTACTCGAGGTTATAGTAATGTAATTGATCAGTTATGCATGCGTGCGCAAGTACCACTATATTCTCCTGGAGATTAAGCTTGAGCAGGGACTAGTAATCGTCTTAGACTCGAGACGAAAAGTTCCCGAGACCTATGCGGGCATGACTAAAATTCTCAGCAAGTAAGTTCAATCGATCATTATCGCACCATATCGGCAAATTTTTGTTCATTTCCTGATATCAAGTAATTATTTTCTTTGTCTCGCAAGGTGTCGGTGTCAAAACCGGCGGATCTCGGGTAGGGGTCCCGAACTGTGCGTCTAAGGCTAATGGTAACAGGAGACTGGGGACACGATGTTTTACCCAGGTTCGGGCCCTCTCGATGGAGGTAATACCCTACTTCCTGCTTGATTGATCTTGATGATATGAGTATTACAAGAGTTGATTTACCACGAGATCAGAGAGGCTGAACCCTAGAAGCTAGCCTATGGTATGATTGTTCTTCTGTCCTACGGACTAAACCCTCCGGTTTATATAGACATCGGAGGGGGCTAGGTTTACACAGAGTCGGTTTACAGAAGAGGAGATCTACATAGGAATCACCAAGCTTGCCTTCCATGCCAAGGAGAGTCCCATCCGGACACGGGACGAAGTCTTCAATCTTGTATCTTCATAGTCCAGGAGTTCGGCCAAAGGTTATAGTTCGGCTATCCGGACACCCCCTAATCCAGGACTCCCTCAGTAGCCCCCGAACCAGGCTTCAATGATGATGAGTCCGGCGCGTAGATTGTCTTCGGCATTGAGAGGCGGGTTCCATCTCCGAATACTCCAAGATAAATTCCGAACACAAGGACCGTGTCCGGCTCTGCAAGATAAATTCCATATACCACCGTGGAGAGAATAATAATAATCCACGAATCTAATCTGCTGACAATTCTTCGAAAAGTGGCATCATGCCACGGCTCGGTTTTTATTCGAACCGTTCTTACAACTTGCTACCGCTCACACCACGAGGCGGTTTCCTTGGCACGTCCCGTCGGAGCAGAGATCGTGTTCCCCTTATTACGAGATTCTCATCAATACGGTTATGGGTAATCCAACCGTGCATGTTGGCATGACCTCGTGTTTTTAGGCAAGTCCCAAACGACCATGTTCGGGGACGCTTGATATTGTCCCCCTTTATAAAGGAGCCGAGGCCTATCCCTCTATCTCCACGCTCGCACATCTCGCGCCCTGAGTTCCAACACCCAAAGCCCGAGCTTAAGCACCCCGGATCTTCGATCATGTCCGGATCTGACCATCAAGGCCGATGGATGGCTGACAGAGGAGGATATTGCGAAGCTCAGGGAGGCGGGGTATTTGATCGCCGATGTCAAGCATAGGCTTCCTGCTCCCGAACAGGTTATCCCCACTCCCGAGACCAACGAGAGCGTCGTATTTGTCTGCCACTTCCTCCGGGGCTTAGGTCTTACTCTTGATCCCTTCGTGAGGGGGCTCATGTTCTACTACAGGCTAGATTTCCATGATCTAGCTCCGGATTCCATCCTCCACATCTCGTCATTTATCGTTGTGTGTGAAGCCTTCCTCCACATCGCCCCCCACTTCGGCTTATGGCTCAAGACTTTCAATGTGAAGCCGAAGATAATTGAGGAGCGACACACAGAGTGCGGAGGTGCCATGATAAGTAGGAACGCCGACGCCCCGCGGCCCGAAGGCTCCTTACCGGAGGTATCTGATTTGTGGCAAGGGAGGTGGTTCTATGTCACAGCTCCTCGAGGCTCAAAGTGGGCGGCCGCGCCTGCCTTCCGCTCGGGCCCTCCACCTCAACCGGCATCGTGGGCCAACATGGGACTAAATTGGGGGCCTGCGAACGATGTACCAATGCTACAAAGCCGCATTTGGGAGCTCCTCGAGAGGGACATTAGTCTCATCAAAATAATCCAAGTAATGCTAGTTCGACGGATCCTGCCGTGCAAACGCCAGCCTCTCCGGATGTGGGAATTCAATCCAGAAGGTCCGCGAACCATTCAGCACTTCTTCGGCATGACGCCCGAAGGGATGTATAAGCTGTTCTTCGGACCACGAATAAAGTGTCTGTGCACCACCGAGGATGCGGGCCTAAGCTGCAATCGCCTCGATACCCGAGTAAGTAACCCTATAACCGAACACTTTGCTTATATTTGTCATAGCATTGTTCTGAACACTGTCTGCAACCAAGATTGGCTTAGTAAGGCGGAGAGGATCAGGTGTCTGGCCCCTCTTCCCGAAGGTTTGCCTGGCCCGGCAATGGCCAGGATTCTTAAACGGACACTAAGTCGGGTGCCACCAGAGAAAGCTGAAGGGGAGAGCGGGGAGGCCAAGAGTGGGCCTCACACATTGCACATCCGAACCGGGGGAATCAGCACCTCCACAGAGGAGGAGAATCGGGGAGGCGAATCTGAGGTTTCCTCCCCCCGTGGGAAGAAGAGGGCCGCCTCCGAAGATTTGGAGACGGGGGCGCCTAAACAAGGGAAAAGAACTTCGCCAAAGGACCCTGCCCCGAAGGGCATCCTCACCGTACAGTGCCCGCAAATGGGCCAGCCCTCCACCGAGCTGTAAGTTTAATTAAGCAAGGATCTTATTGCTTTTTCCTCTGAGAGGAATAACCGGGACCTGTTTTTTGTAGTACGGACAACAGTTCATCTCAATAGGGTTCGTCCTTGGGGGATCTTATTCCGGAGGTGATGGAGAGTGAAACCCCACCTGCCTCTCCGCCCCGTGAGGCGGGCGACCCTGAGGTATCGTCACGGAGGAGTCCGGATCCAATGGGGCCGGAAGCTAACACTTTGGCCGCTCCGAGCCCAGCGCATTCGGCTCCCGTGGCGGACAGTGGAAAGGGTCCGGGAGAGTCCGGTGTCCGGCCGAACATGCTGACGGGCCTCCTGGAGTCAGCTGATCTCTTGGAGGATCATCGTACCCTAATGGGTACGGTGTTGGAGAAAATCTCCTTCGCCACAAGCGGTTTAAACGAAGCTTTTAGGAGCCTGCTCAAAGGCTTTGAGGTAAGCCGTAATTTTTAGTTGAACCGCACGCGATACATGCGCTCTGTATAGATAGTAGCCCCTGAGGCTGTGGATGCCAGCCCATGGCGGCAACCAGAGGATCAAACTCCCAGATAATGATCGCACTTGTATTGATGTGCAGGTTGCTAAGGGTTCGGCAATATACCAGGCCGCTGAATGCGCCGAATTGAGGCGGCAGATTGACGTTGTGGAGGCCGACGTCACACTTGTGAACAAGCGATTCGAGGAGTCGCAGAGTATGCTTTCCTATATCCACATCTATTTTTGCAAGAAGGTTGAAATATTAATGTGATGTTATGTAGTTGCAGGCAGAGCTGCTACCGTTGAGGCCCTGAGGGCGGAGCTTGCTCTAGCCAAGGAACAAGCCCGGATTAGCAATGCGGCTGCTCTACAGGCAGCCGAAGAATTAAAAGCCGAACAGGCCGCTCGTCTCCGAAGCGAGGAGAAGATAGCCGAGATGGCTGTGGAGCTGAGGGACGCCGGCGGCCGGTATGAGCTTCTTGAAAAGGAGAATCAGACAAAGGCGGCCGACCTGAAGAAGGCGCTGGATTCGGCTAAGGAGACCCACTCTCAGATTAGAGACGCACGGGAAGAACTTCGACAAGCCGGAGAAATCGCGGCAGGAAATCCTTATGTGTTGAGGATGAAGTTTTTGGATCCAAAGTATGCTCCATTGGATAAGCTATGGAGTGCTGCAGATGAGTATGCGGACTTGGCAAAGCGTGCAGCTGATGCGACCAAGTTGTTCAAAGACCATGAAGATAATAAAATAGAAAGACTGTTCTAGTCGCAGTTTAATGCTCCAGCGCGCTCCTTACCCGAGCTCCATAGGTTGTCCGGCCTTGCAATGAGGTTTGTAATAGACCATCTGTGGCGGAAAGAGCCGAAGCCGGATAGTTACTTTGGTTTGGTGCAACGATTATTTGGCGCCAGAGCGCAGATCGATGCCATGAAGAGATCGGCGTGCATAGAGGGTGCGCAAATGGCTTTTGCCCATGTGAAAACATATTGGCGGATATGGAGGCCACCCGCATTGCAACCCGGGGTCCGGCAGGAAGCCACGACCCAGCCGAGCACTATTTTGAGAAGGTCATAGAAGGTGCTCGTAGAATAGAGGCCCAATGCTCCAAGAATGTCATGTTTGAGTGACGAAATTGTAAACAACTATGTGTTTGATTATAGAGGCTGCTTTTTTTGTATACTTTTGCCTGAAAGTATTATAGTGTCTCCTGTGCGGCTGTTTATATATGCATATAACGTGAAAGTTAGCAGTCGTTGGCTTCAGCCCCCATGCACATAATGCGGGGGTGTTCGAGAAAATATGCGTGAACACACTTGATCCAACGTCTTGGTCCATTAAGGAGGTGATCGCACGTCGAACCAGGCAACCGGACTATATAGCTGTAACACTTTCGCTTAGCCATAGGAGTTGAAAGGTGGGGCTACTATATAGCCCCTGGTACTTCTGCATGCATCCGGATACGGTGCGCGTACTTGACCGGTAGACCAGTCCTTCATTAATGCGGAGGAATCCTATAGATTCCAATGAGTCCTCGAGTGGTTGATCAGTCTCTCGCTATATCATGACAGTCAGTTTTCGGCTTTCTCTACTGAGGTGCTCATCCGGAATAACCAGGGCACAATCGCAGTAGTTCTCCTTTGGCCGCCTTAGCCGATAGAAGCGGAACGTAAGGCAGCAAACCCAGGAGCCGGGCAAACCCAACATTTGACCAAAGACATGATTCGGAGCTGATGCATATAAGGCCAAACTCGTGACGCCGAACACTCCCGAAGGTATTCGGGCTTTATAACATATTTTGGGCTGAATAATGCCCTTGACCCTGTGATTGCAGGTACGCACACTGATCTATCGTGGCAAAAAGCCTAAAACGCCAGTGTCCTTTACAGGTGTATGAAATACCCATGGGACGTTGAGCAACAAGAGACAACTAGCAGAACGCCCGTGCGTTGCTACGGGCTATCCGCAATATCTATAACATCCGGGTTCAACACAAAAACCCTATCCAATGACGCACCTTCCCTTTTTCTGTCGGAACCTCTCATTCTTGACCGATTTTCCGCCGTAGCGAGACATTTCTTGTTTTTTCTCTCACTGACGCCACCTCCTTTGAAAGAAGATGACAGCCAACTCATCTTCGCCATGCATTGCAGTAAGGATGAAATTTTCTTGTTTACGATATAATAGAGTGGGTTAAACTAACACATACTATTGACACAAAACAACAAATAACTACAGAGATCTTTCCTAGTCACCAATAAGCTCCACCTCCATCCCACATATGCTAGAAGGGATAATTGTCGTTCTTCTCTTCTTCATATTTCCCTACGTCTTCTACTCCATGCCTCTTCGCCAATCCGTTTAATTGGCACCAACCAACACCACGTCAACATTAATGTGTTCATCACCGATGCCTCATATTCTTCTTTCTCATTCCTCGGCAACTTTATTTCTCGTTCCTACTTATTTCCTCGAATACTCTTTCTTTCTTTTTTCTCTTATTATTTGGAACACTCTTACTTTCTCCAACACCGTGCACCACTTTGGCTTCAGTTCTTTTTTCCTTCTTGTTTTTGGAACACTCTTCCTTTTTACTATAGCATGAACCACCTAGCTAGTGTTGTGTCATGTTGTCCTCACCCGCGAACATTTCGGCCACCGTCATCGAGTGGACATCTCGCGGAGCATAGACTTCATCCATCTTGGTGAATGCTAGGTCGCCCATGTCGCGAGCGCATGGTGGCCGTTGTCCATGTTGGCAAGCGGTGCTCGGTGCTTTGCAATGTAACTGAGAGCCCGTTGATTGTTTATGCCCACCCTCGACCGTTAGTGCTTGGTCGTCCTCAAGCACGCGACCGTTGACCTTGTTCTATGGCATCTGTTATCCTCGCCCGCAAACATTTCGGCAACCATCAGTGTGTGGACGACGGTCATCATCCATCTTCTGAATGCTTGGTCGCTCATGTCACGAGGCATGGTGGTTGTTATCTATGTTGGCAAACGCTGGCCAACCATGTCGTTGAGAGCATGTTGGCGGTCACCAATGGCAGCGATAGCCTAGCTACCGCTGTCCTCGCCCACAAACGCTTTCAAACTGATTCGGCACGATTAACTGCCTGCCTAATTAATTAATAACATGCCTAATTAACGGCATGCCTAATTATGTGCATGCCTATTAATTATTTGCCTAATTATCTGTGTGCTTGATTAATTGTTTCTAGGTCTTAAACTTCTCGCTTTGACTCTCGGAGCACATCCAAATTTTTATGTACTTGGTTTTTTCTTTTTGCGAGTTTTGGGAAATCAGCACCAAGCAAGGCATTGCTTATCCTGGTAGTTTCTCTAATTTTGTTGAAATAGTAAACATGGTTTTGAGGATCTTGTCTTACAATTTTAACATCATGTCAGCTAAACTTACACATCACACAGGTAAACCAGCTAGAGATTGAGAAGTAGTGCATTTTGGTCACCAAGAGCATTCTCATATTTGACCAAAGAAAATTTTCCAAATAAAAAGCACGCCATTGCAGCTGGATGGCTGTGCCAATGCATCATCGTTAATTAACCCCACACGACCAGCAGCCAAGACACTTCAGCAATCGCATGTTTGCTGAACCCGTCGCTTCATCTGAGTACGCCAAAACTATGAAGCTATATTGTTTTACTACTTCCGATCGTAAATCAGTTTTAATTCACTGGCCAGGCAAAAGTTGCATCCAATGCGTAAGCACGATCGGGAGGATTGACAAAAATCCAGATAATCGGTGTACACATGACTTGGAGTTGACTTGATGCAACTGCCGCTTCTTGATTCGCCTACTCCTTCTTTGGTCTCCTCTCAACACTACCAGTCTACCAGATCCGTGTCCATGGAATCGGACCCTTTGCCATTACGGAGGCAGGGAGGTGGCGTTGGGGCGCCGAGCAAGGTGGCCAGCAATGGCGGGGCGGTGGCGGCGGCGGCGAGCCATCGAAAGGACGGCGGCATTCTCGCAGCGGAGGCGGCGGCGGGCTGCGTGCGAGCAGAGGTTAGACCTCTTGCTCGGAAGTCTCAAAGGATGTGTGCGTTGGTTTTCTTTTGAGGGGTGCCCCATCATTGATTTGGTTTGGAGAGGATCGGAAAACGGGATCTGTTTCCTTTTTAGGTAATGCGACGATATAATTGGAAGGACGACGACGGTGATTTAAGCGAAACCATCGGGACCGCAGCTCCTCCATTCTGATAGAGATAGCCTTTGAGGTAATTGAAATCTATTACCATATAATTACCGTATTCGAAATTTTCTGATTTATGGCCTTACCATACCTGGATTGATAGCCTTTAGGATAATTTAAATTTATTACCATATAATTACTATATTCGAAATTTTCTGAGTTATGGCCTTACCATACCTAGATTGATGAGATTTCTGAGTTTATAGCCTTTCCATACATGGATTAATTGTGATTGATTACCATAAGTACGTTGGGTATTGCCGGCCAGACCAGAGAAGAGGAAAACCGATGGAAGGGGGTGGTGGGAGGTGGGACAAAAAAACCAGACGAAAAATAACCGGTTGAAAATAAACCGGTTGAAAATGGTGGGACTATTCAACCAATTCGTCCATTATGAGTAGAGAATTACCATATTCGAAATTTTCTGAGTTATGGCCTTACCATACCTGGATTGATGAGATTTCTGAGTTTATAGCCTTTCCATACATGGATTAATTGTGATTGATTACCATAAATACGTTGGGTATTGCCGTCCATTACGAGTAGAGATAGCCTTTGAGGTAATTCAAATCTATTACCATATAATTACCGTATTCGAAATTTTCTGATTTATGGCCTTACCATACCTGGATTGATAGCCTTTAGGATAATTTAAATTTATTACCATATAATTACCATATTCGAAATTTTCTGAGTTATGGCCTTACCATACCTGGATTGATGAGATTTCTGAGTTTATAGCCTTTCCATACATGGATTAATTGTGATTGATTACCATAAATACATTGGGTATTGCCGGCCAGACCAGAGAAGAGGAAAACCGATGGAAGGGGGTGGTGGGAGGTGGGACAAAAAAACCAGACGAAAAATAACCGGTTGAAAATAAACCGGTTGAAAATGGTGGGACTATTCAACCAATTCATCCATTAGGAGTAGAGATAAAGAAGGTTTATGCAGGGGCTTAATCTAAAGAGAAACATGTGGGCGGGGCCCTGCTGCACGTCTGCGCCTGTGTCTCCTTGTGCAGTAACCTGGAAGGGTGTCGCACTGGTAGTGTCTCTAAGAATGAAAGAAAAAGAAAACGTGCGAAAAGTTAGTTATGCTCGAGAGATGTTCGAGATCCGGCCTGTTAACGAGGCAAGCCGAATTGTGGGATTGTGTTACATGTTTGCAGCCCCTCGTATTATTTGTGTGGACACATATACAGCCCCTGTCTCAGGTTTATCCGAGCCATTGTGAAGAATGGTGTATTGGACTCGTCTAACCGTGTCCGTGGTCTTGACGACCGGTCATGCGTTCCGGTGGGAGAGGCCGCCTATAGTCCGGCAGCGGGAACTGCCGCATACTACTATGTGTTTCCTCTAACCGTGATGACGCCGCATGGACCGGGCATCTTGAGTTTAAGGCAGGCGTAGTTCGGTATTGCGTTAAGGCAACCGAAGGCCGGTCTTCTAAGCAATGCATGATAATCAGTGCTAAAGGGAGCGATGTTGAAGAGTAAGTTCTCGCGTCTGAAATTGTCGGGAGAACCGAATGTTACTTCTAACACGACGGAGCCCCAACAATGGGCCACGACGCCTGGAATTACTCCATTGAAGGTGGCGTTATTTTGATTTATTCTGGATGGGTCTATCCCCGTCCTGCGGATGGTGTCTTGATATATCAAATTAAGACTACTGCCGCCGTCCATTAGGACGTGAGTAAGATGGTATCCATCAATTATTGGGTCGAGCACCAAGGCAGCCGATCCTCCGTGCCGGATACTGGCCGGGTAGTGTCGTGGTTCTAAGTCTGACAGTAGTGTAGGGGGGTACTAATGGAGAGGCAAGATCCTAGCTATGGAGTAGTTGTATACGCAAGAGGTTTACGAGTTCAGGCCCTTCTCGGAGGAAGTAACAGCCCTACGTCTCGGAGCCCGGAGGCGGTCGACTAGATTATATGCGTATGAGTTACAGGGGTGCGAACCCTTTACACCGAGGAGGGGAGTGGCTTATATAGAGTCCGCCAGACCCCTTCGGCCCTCAGTTATGCAGGGTTTAAGATACATTAAGGTTGGGCGTTACTGGTAACACTATACATAAAGTGTTATGATGACCATAAAAGCTACTTAATGACCGACCGTTGGCGCGCAGAGTGACTTTAGATCTCCTGGCCGTCGAGTGGTTGGCTTCATGGTCGAGTGTTTGGCTTCGTGGTCGAGTGTCCTCGAGTCCGTTGAGTGGAATACTTCTAAGTCGATTGACAGGTGGTTTCTTCTAGAGATGTCCTTGGGTAGGGTATTTTGGACAGGTCCATGACCCTACCCTAGGTACATGGCTTCATCATTAGCCCCCGAATGGATCGAGGTTTGAGTGAGGAAGGAGTTGAGAACTCTCCTGGCCCATTATTCGTGCTATGAGTATGGCTTGTACTGGATCAATGAACTTTAGGTGATGGCACCAACTTCTTTTTCAGTCACCTTGATCCATTCTTTGTATCCGTCGAGTGAAGTTTTCACTTGGAGAGCTCCGAGCGACAGAGCGGAGGAGATCTTTCGTCTGATGATTTGTTCTGCAACCCGCAGATTTCGTGGGATTTGAATTTCAAGAAGCACGCGGGGCGGAGCGAGGCCGCAGCAATCGGATGGGATAAGGCAGGGACACCTCGATCTCCGTGCCACCTTTTTCGCCACGTATAGCGCGCGTGACTGTTGTGGGATTTGACAGGATCGTCCGGGCCTACATGTCAGTCACTCGGAAGCAACCTTATATAAAGCGCCGGACGGGGGTTTTTTTAATAGTGCGCCCTCATTCCCCCCCTCTCTTCTCCAGACTCCTCCACCACGTTCGCTTCTGCCCCAGCGCCGCTGCTCCGTGCGTGCCTCGCCAGCGACGATGGTGAAGGAGAAGACAGCGGCCCTGGAGCGAGCGAAGAAAGCAACGGCGAAGGCGAAGGGGAGGGAAATCAGTCGGAGCGGATCTTCATCGAGGAATGGCCTGCCGCCGGGCTGGATCCAGGGCGACTGGATCCGCTCGACGATTAGTCAAGCGGATCTTGACGACCTGGCCGAGGGAGGGCTGATCCCCCATGGATCGGTGCGGCTCCCGGGGAGGGGGTCAGAGCCGCAGCCTCGGGAGGGTGAGTGCGTTCTCTTGGCCACCCACGTCGACCGTGGGTTTTCTTTGCCGCCCCACCCTTTCTTTCGGGGATTTCTGAATTTCTTTGGGGCACAACTCCACCACTTCACACCCAACACCATTGTGTACCTCGATGCTTATGTATCTTTGTGCGAGAATTTCTTGGGTTGCCGGCCCCATTGGGGTCTTTTCAAGCACATCTTCACCTGTCGCTCCCAAACGGTGAAGAAGGCCAACCCGAGTGACGAAAGGACACACGTGATTCAGATGTGTGGGGTTCTTGGGGTTCAGTTGAGAGGGAAAAGCTCCTTTCCGACTATGATTTTGCCCGACTCCATCCGTGGATGGCAGTCGACCTGGTTCTACTGCAAAGACCAGTCGATGCCAGGGCAGTCGACTGGGCTCCCTCCCTTTTCCATGGAACGAGTGAGGAAGCCCTCCTCTTTGAAGGTGGTCCCGGAAGAGAAGGCGCAGGTGAAGGTGCTGGTCGAGCGTGTCATGCAGCTCATCCGTGACGGGGTGACTTGCATGGACCTCTTGGAGGTCTTCCTCCGATGACGCATCCAGCCGCTCCAGGCTCGCGATCATCCAATGTGGTTGTATTCTGGCACTGAGGACACCACTCGGATTCATCCGGAGGAGATTGACGCCGCCACGCTGGAGCGGTGGATGGCGAGCATCATGGGGAACAAAGACAACCCCCGAGGAGCCAGGAGGATTGTCCCACTCGACCAATCATATGAAGTAGAGAAGGTCCTATTCTGCATTTTCGACTGCGATTCCGCTTTCTCCATTTTGTTTGCTTAAAATCAGTCGACTGACCTTTGCCTTGTTTGTTGTCTTCTAGGCTACGACTGAGATGTACTCGATGCCCAACGGGTAGCAGGAACAAGCCGAGGAGGGACAGGCGAGTGGAGGTGAAAGTGAGGAGGAGGAGTGGCAATCTGACGGTGAGGGGGGAGAGGTTGAAGACGGCTCTAGCGAGGAGGAGGAGGAAATGGAAGTCGATCCTCCTCCCACGGAAAGGCGGTCCAAGCTTGCCCACGACCCCGCAGGTGAGCGTGGCAAGGCGGTCGCGCCTGTTGTGCAGCCGTCTAAGCGTCCTCGGGCGGCTTCTCTGGCGCCGACTAAGAAAGCGCCGAAGTAGCCGAAGCCGTCAAAGCCGCCGAAGGCCTTGCCCAAGATGAGAATGGTCATTCCCACTATCTCCGGGTAACAGCAGAACTTGCGTTTCCTTGTTTAGCTCGGGCGAACTTCTAGTCGACTCATCGACTGACCGACTGATTTCTGAAATCTGCAGTGCTGCTACTTCTTTGACCTCCGCCAAGAACGACGACCAGGAAATGGAAGACGCTGCCACCTCCAACCCTGGTACGCTCTCTAGCATTTTCACTTTTGGTCGATTGGGTTTCGTTTCTGACTCTGGATTTATCTTGCAGCTCCTCACCATGTCATTGATCTTCCTGATGATGATGACGAGGTGCCACTGAGGGCGTGGAAAAATAGAAAGGCGCCGGCTGGCAAGGCCACTCGGACTGCATCAGTGCCTGAGGTACTGGTTCAAGAAGGTGGCGATGTCACTCGGCATTTTGTGACCTTTGCTGTGCCGTTGACGAGTGCTAGGCCTTCGTCGTCGACTGCTGATCCGCCCTCCCTTTTCGCCACACATCACGTCCCAGAGGACCAAGCGGGTGCTGCTAAGGAGGCTATACGCTAGGCGGGGATTATGATGGAGCAGGTGAAGGCGATCCGAGAAGCCAGCCAAGCGGCTTATGATGCGAGCTCAGCCCTTCAGAGCAATGTCCAGGTTAGTTGGTCACCGCCTGTTCTGTTAGGATATGCTATCTGAAGACTTTTTTTCCGAAGATCTTTGAGTCTATACACCCACTGGGTGCGTCGATTGATGTTTTGAACTGGTGGGGGCACGCTGAGTGCACCCACTGGGTGTAGTCTCCAAGACTATGGTCGACTGCTGGCAGTCGACTGTAGTCTTTGTATTTTGAATTTCCTCATTCCAACTTCTTCAGTCGATCTGGTCGGACCATGTCGAATGGAATCTTGGAACCGGTGGGGGCACGCTGGGTGCACCCACTGGGTGTAGTCCCCGAGACTACGGTGGACTGCTAGCAGTCGACTGTAGTCTGAAGGTCTTGTTTTTTTTTGTAGATCATGATGAGACAAGGACTAACTGCTGGCAGTTAGCTGTGGTTCTGGAACCATAATCTCTTTGTTCCTTTCGGTCGACTGATCGGATCGAGTCGATAAAACTAGTGGGGGCACGCTGAGTGCACCCACTGGGTGTAGTTCCCGAGACTACTGTTGAATATTTTGATTCGATTGTAGTCTTAAAAATGTTACGGTTTTTCTCTTAGTTACTCGGAAGCAACCTCTCTTTGATATCTGTCGACTGACTCTTTGCAGAAATCTTGCGAGCTTGTGGCTCGTTATACTGAATTGGAAAAGAAACATATGCAGCTCGACCTTGCGCCGAGCCCAGGCAGGAGGGCCTTTGGTCCCGGTTGGTGGCACCAACCGGGACCAAAAGGCATCCACGCGTCTGCATTTCAGTGGCTGGGGTTTTTGTTTTTTTGAAAGGGGGGGGGGTTGGGGGTTTTGGGGGGTTAATTTAGGTATTTCATATATTGTGTTAGCTAGCTAATTAATAGAGAGAAGTGTCCTCTCTTATGTTCGTGCTTGGTCGACGCTACGTATTGTACATAGAGAGGCCCTCGACATGCTAGCTAGTAAGAAAATGAAGGAACCATTAAGTACAGAAATTAAATCATGCATACCGAGAGAAGTGATCGATCGACCTCTCCTTCTCCGAGAGATTGGTCGAACAACAAGTTTTCATATTATCTATCCGACGCTACTAGCTACATACATATACAATATGTAAGATCTCTTACAATCCCCTAACAATTGAAATCAACTTCCACATGGTATTCTTCGGCTTTATTGATGACGTGGTTGTCGGTGTCAAAACCGGCGGATCTCGGGTAGGGGGTCCCGAACTGTGCGTCTAGGCGGATGGTAACAGGAGACAAGGGACACAATGTTTTTACCCAGGTTCGGGCCCTCTCGATGGAGGTAATACCCTACTCCTGCTTGATTAATATTGATGATATGGGTAGTACAAGAGTAGATCTACCATGAGATCAAGGAGGCTAAACCCTAGAAGCTAGCCTATGGTATGATTGTTGTTCGTCCTCTGAGACTAAAACCCTTCGGTTTATATAGACACCGGATAGGTTAGGGTTACACGTAGTCGGTTACAATGGTAGGAGATCTACATATCCGTGTCGCCAAGCTTGCCTTCCACGCCAAGGAAAGTCCCATCCGGACACGGGACGAAGTCTTCAATCTTGTATCTTCATAGTCTTGGAGTCCGGCCGTGACGATAGTCCGGCTATCCGGACACCCCCTAGTCCGGGACTCCCTCAGTAGCCCCTGAACTAGGCTTCAATGACGACGAGTCCGGCGCGCATATTGTCTTCGGCATTGCAAGGCGGGTTCCTCCTCCGAATACTTCATAGAAGGTTTTGAACACAAGGATAGTGTCCGGCTCTGCAAAAAAAGTTCCACATAACACCGTAGAGAGAATATTTTTTGCACAGATCTGCTGACGTATTCCGCAGCGTGACATCACACCACGGCCAGGCCTTTATATGAATCGTTTTTACTGTTCCACCTCAGCGTATTTAGCGAGGCAGATTCCTTGGCACGTCTTATCAAAGCATAGATCGTGCCCCCTTATTCCGGGATTCTCATCAATACGGACGTAGGTAACCCAACCGTGCCCGTTGGCCTGCCTCCTCTATCAAAGGCGAGTCCTAATCGACCACGGGTGGGCTCTTGGTATTCAACCTCTTTATAATGAGACCAAGGCCCTCTTCTTTTACACCCTCCATCGAGTTCGCCTCGCGCCGAGTTCCAACACCCAAAGCTTCAGATTCGGGCGCTTGGACTTTCAACGATGTCCGGATCCGACCAAGACGGCCGATGGATGTCTTCCTCCATCACGAGAAGAAGATGTGCTAAAGCTGCGCGCCGCCAGTATCTAACCGCGAGATCTCGCATAGGCTGCCTGCTCTAGGGCAGGTTATTCCCACTCTGAGCCCGGCGTTAACGTGGTGTTCGTGTCCCACTTCCTTCGGGGTTTAGGCTTCCCGACGGATCCCTTTGTGCGGGGGCTCATGTTTTATTATGGGCTTGATTTCCATGACTTGAATCCGGAGTCAATCTTCCATATCTCGTCATTCATTGTCGTATGTGAGGCCTTCCTCCATATTACCCCCCATTTTGGATTGTGGCTCAAGACCTTCAAGGTGGAGCCAGAGATGATCGAGGGGCAACAAGCAGAGTGCGGAGGGGCGGTCATAAGCAAATATGCTGATGCTCCGTGGCCTGAGGGCTCTTTTCAAGAGGAGCTTGGTTTATGGCAACGGGAGTGGTTTTATATCACCGCTCCCAGGGGCACCAAATGGGCGGCGCTCCCTGCCTTCCGCTCAGGTCCACCACAGCGGCTGGCATCATGGGCCAACAAGGGGCTCGACTGGGGGCCGTTCAAGGACGTTCCCTTGCTGCAGGGCCGTATTCGAGACCTCCACGAAAGAGGAATCAATCTGGTTGCAGTGGCGCAGATTATGGTGATCCGGCGCCTTCAGCCCTGCAAACGCCGCCCCTCCGCCTGTGGGAATTCAATCCGGAGGGACCACGAGCTCTCCAAAATGGGGCACGACGCCCGTGGAGATGTATAAACTGTTCTTCGGACCACAAGAGAAGTGTCCGGACTTGACCGAGGATGCAGGACTAAGTTGCAATTGCCCAGATACTCAAGTAAGTAGTCATGTAACCGGACAAGCTGTTCATTCATTTATTTTATATATGTGCCCTTTAAAGGAGCCGTTTCTTGAACAGGAGTGGATAGCCAAGGCAAAGTTAATAAGGTGTCCGGCTCCCTCCCGGAGACCACGCGGATCCCATGCGGACCAAGATGTTGAAGGTCGCGCCTTTTGAAGAAGGCGAAGGGGGAGCGGGAAGCAACTGCCTCTACGAAGGAGGCTATCAAGGAAGGAGGGATTAAGAGTCCCACCTTCCGAGGAGAGAAGAGGACCGCTTCGGAAGATCCGGAGGTCAAGGCCTCAAAGAGGGGAAAGGAATCCTCCGCAGAGAGTCCGGGGCTGGGAAGTAACCCAGCCTCATTATTTCCCCAAGGGGATCAGCCCTCCAGCGAGCCGTAAGTAAAAAGAAGGGGTCTTGTAAATAAGGAACATCCCTGTATTTATTCATGAAGATAACCGAAGTTGTACCTTGTAGTTCGGACCTCAGCCCTTCTCAGCAGAGCTCGAATTCGGGGGATCTTCTTCCGGAGATGATGGAGAGCGAAACGCCTCCACCTGTCGCACCCTCATGTGAAGCGGATGACCCGGAGGTGTCGTCACGGAGGGCTCCCCCAAGTCCCGCGGGTCCGGAAGGTCCGGCGCCAAGTGGTGTGCGGTCGGAGGAGTTGAAGGATCTGCTCGGGCGAGCGGCTATTTCAGAGGATCACCGTGCTCTAATGGGTACGGTGATTGAAAGAATTGCATCCGCGGAGAGCGGATTGCATGAAGCCGTCAGAAGCTTCTTGTGACGGGGTTTGAGGTACGCATAAAACTGATGTACCTTCCAGCGAGTTATGCATCCGTAAAGAGAGGAACTTAGTTTAAAAGAAAAAGATCGTGCAAAAGATGTACTTAATATTAAATAAACAGAGTATGGTTCAAGAAAAGTTGAGCTTTATTGTCTCTTGTTATACGTGCATGTAGCCCCTCGTATGGGGGTGTGTCGCTAGTAGGCGCCGGACTCGTCTAGCCGTGTCCGGGGTTTGAATGACCAATTCAGGTTCTTTGCCTAGCACAACCGGATAGCTGTGGGGCTGTCAAGGCAGTCTCCCGTTCTTCCGTGCTCGAGTAACACTTAATACTTCCTTTTAACGAGATGATGCCGCGTGGACCGGGCATTTTAAGTGTTAGAGATGCATAATGCGGTATTGCGTTAAAGCGGGCGAAAGCTTTGCGTCCCAATAGTGCTTGATGGCTACTTTTAATCGGGGCGATATGGAAGAGTAACCTTTCATGACGGAAGTTGTCGGATGAACCGAACACAACTTCTAGCGATATGGAGGCCGTTCAATGGGAATATGGGCCTGGCATTACTCCTTTAAAGGAGGTGTTGCTACGGCGAATTTTTGTTGGGTTTATCCCCATCCTGCGGATTGTGTCCTGATATATCAGGTTTATGTCACTGCCGCCATCCATGAGGACTCGTGTAAATTGGAATCCGTCGATTATAGGATCCAATATCAGGGCAGTCCATCCTGCGTTCCGGATATTTTTGGAATAGTCCTGATGGTCGAAGGTGATTGGTTTTGACAACCAGTGTGCGGCGTGCCTTTTAGTGGGCGCCTGCTTTTTTTCCCTTTGATCACGTGAAGTGAGTTTACTATTTTAACCTCTTGTGGGAAAGTCTTTTTGTTTTCCGGGGCTCGCTTGTGGTGCTCATCGTCATCTTCACTTGGTGCGCCGAGCCCCTTGTGTTCGGCGTTGCTCACGGACTGTTTGAAGACCCAACAGTTTCGGTGGGTATGGTTAGCGAGCCTCCCGAAGTACTGTGGATTTGACATATCTTGTCCAGGATTTTGTTGAAGTTGGATAGCTCATTGCTATTGTCCTTAAGGGGCAGTTTTTTGTTGTTCTACCGTGAGCTTTTGAATCCGGCGTTGACTGCCGTGCTCTTTGGACTGTTCCTTTTAAACCGGCGCTGGTCCTTGTTGCGCCGTGGTTTCCCATTTCCATCCCTGATTTCGGATGTACTTGGGTCGCTGGTGCTGCATCTTGCTAGCCATCTATCCTCTCCCGCTGAAAAGCGGGTCATGATGCTTGTTAATGCGGCCATTGTTCTTGGCTTTTCTTGGCCGAGGTGTCTGGCGAGCCATTCGTCTCAGACGTTGTGTTTGAAAGCTGCTAAGGCTTCGGTGTCCGGACAGTCGACTATTTGGTTCTTTTTAGTAAGGAACCTGTTCCAGAATTTCCGGGCTGACTCTCCGAGCTGTTGAGTTATGTGACTTAGATCGTCTGCATCCGGAGGGCGGACATAAGTCCCCTGAAAATTTGCCCGAAATGCATCCTCGAGCTCTTCCCAGCTTCCAATGGTATTTTCGGGGAGGCTCTTAAGCCAATGCCGAGCTGGCCCTTTGAGTTTAAGGGGTAAGTATTTTATGGCGTGGAGATCATCTCCTCTAGCCATGTGTATGTGGAGGATGTAATCCTCAATCCAGACTCCAGGGTCTGTTGTTCCGTCGTATGCCTCTATGTTTACGGGTTTGAATCCTGCTGGAAATTCATGATCCAGCACCTCATCGGTGAAACATAGGGGGTGTCTGGCGCCCTATATTTGGGTGTGCCGTGATCTTCGGAATTTTTGCGTATTGCATTGCTTTGACGAGCATGCTTTCTTGGCCCATAAATGGACCTAACTGGGCCATCCTTTTGATGTGAATCCTTATGCGGATCGCATATTGGCTTGTGTGCGGCCCAATTCGCCACTCTCTTTTTGCCGTGAGGTCGTCCATCCGACCGGGTGGCCTTCTTGTTTTTTAATTGTGGGGGCTCTAAGGCCTCCTCGTCGAATTCGGGCAGTAGCTTTCTTTTCGGGTAGCTCTTTGTTCGTCAACTGTCGCCGTACTTGTCTGCGGTGCTGAATACTTTGCTCCATCTGATCCTGAATGCATCTTCCGCTGTTTTGAGCTTCCGCTTCTGCTTTTTCAGGCTACGCGCGGTGGCGACGAGCCTTTTCTGGAGGTCATTTTGCTCCAATAGTTTGTCCGGAGTCAGATCGTCCAGACTGTTGTCTTCGCCGGGATAGATTGTTTATCCAAGTTGTCTTGTTCGGACGATTGCTCGATAGCTTGTTCGTTGTCCACCGGTTCGCCCTGCTTTATGGCTGGGTCTTTGTTGAGGCGGGACTTTGTTCGGCGTTTACATTGCCGTTTTGACTGCTTTTCGAGGGATTTATCCTTCACGGCGTCCCGTTGTTCCTCGTCTTCATTTCCTTTAGGTGTATCCACCATGTATACATCATGGGATGAGGTGGTTGTCCAGCATCCTAGAGGTGCTGGCTCATTGTTGTCTCCTACATCGTCGTCCATACCGTTGATGTCTTCGGAGTTGAAGTCGAGCACGTCGTGTAAGCTTTCGACAGTGGCTACGGAGTGGGCGGTGGGTGGGCGTTGAGTTTCTTCGTCGTCCGCATCCCAACCTTCCTGACCGTAGTCCGGCCAGGGCTCTCCGGATAAAGAGAGAGACTTTAGTGAATTCAGGATGTCGCCAAAGGGCGAGTGCTGAAAGATGTCCGCGGCCGTGAACTCCATGACCGGCGCCCAATCGGGTTCGATTGGCAGGGGCGCGGAGGGTTCGGAGTCCGGAGAGGAGTCCGGCACCCTGGAGTCGAGGTCTTCGCAAAGGACAGGGATGGAGTTCGGCTCGATCGCCGTAGAGATTGTAGCCCCCGAGGCGGTGTCGAACCACTCTTCCTCGATCGGGGAATCCGGCTCCGGATTAAGGGTCGGAGCGGATACTGGTGCGGCCTCCGAGGCAATCGCCGCAGAGCTAGATCATGCCCATCGAGACAGTGCGGCACGCTTGGTTGCGGCTCGAATCCGTCGAAGATCAAGTCTCCGCGGATATCGACCGTATCGTTCAAACTTCCAAATCTGACCTGACGGCCAGGGGCGTAGCTTTCGATTTGCTCCAGATGGGCAAGCGAATTGGCCCGCAGTGCAAAGCCGCCGAACACGAAGATCTGTCCGGGGAGAAAAGTCTCACCCTGGACCGCGTCGTTGTTGATGATCGAAGGAGCCATCGGGCCTATCGGTGACGACACAGAGGAACTCTCAATGAAAGCACCAATGTCGGTGTCAAAACCGGCGGATCTCGGGTAGGGGGTCCCGAACTGTGCGTCTAGGCGGATGGTAACAGGAGACAAGGGACACAATGTTTTTACCCAGGTTCAGGCCCTCTCGATGGAGGTAATACCCTACTCCTTCTTGATTAATATTGATGATATGGGTAGTACAAGAGTAGATCTACCACGAGATCAAGGAGGCTAAACCCTAGAAGCTAGCCTATGGTATAATTTTTGTTCGTCCTACAGACTAAAACCCTCCGGTTTATATAGACACCGGATAGGTTAGGGTTACCCAGAGTCGGTTACAATGGTAGGAGATCTACATATCCGTATCGCCAAGCTTGCCTTCCACGCCAAGGAAAGTCCCATCCGGACACGGGACGAAGTCTTCAATCTTGTATCTTCATAGTCTTGGAGTCCGGCCGTGACGATAGTCCGGCTATCCGGACACCCCCTAGTCCGGGACTCCCTCAGTGGTCAAGAAAAAGAATCCCGCCAATTCCTCTTGAATTGCTTCCATGCGATCTTGTTCTAGGAGTTCATCCCGCATCTGCCACGTCTAATTTGAAGAAGGGGGTTAATACATATATGAATGAAACTCAACAGAAATGATGGTGTAATAAAATGAAATTGTGAATATTATTGCTTACGCACTTCATATTGTCTTTTAGAGTAGCCCCGCTTATTTTTCAAAGTCGCGTTGTAGATGAACTCGCACACGTAGTATCCACATAAATCATTCCCTTGTTCCTGCCACAAGCACTTTACGAGAAATAGAGGTCAATCAAACTGATAATGAAGCATTATAAATGGCATTGATGAAAGTACAGCTATAGAATCAACGGGAGATGCGCGCAACTAGCTAGCTAGTAGTACTTACTTTCTGGTATGTATATCGCAGCTCCTTCGGCAGTCCCGGAACTTCTGTGGTGAACTGTTTCCAAACCCTGCAAGACAAAGAAATTAATTATTATTACTTGAGATATCAGGAAATGAACAAAAAAAGTTGCCGATATGGTGCGATAATGATCGATTGAACTTACTTGTTGAGCAAATTAGTCATGTCCACATAGGTTTCGGGATCTTTTCGTCTCGAGTCTAAGACGTTTACTACTCCCCGCTCAAGCTTTAATCTCCAGAAGAACATAGTGGAATCTGCATGCGCATGCATAACTCATCAATTACATTACTATAACCTCGCTCGAGTAATAAGGGAAACCGAATATGCACACGACAGTAACACTCACTAGAAGTTGTAAGGAAAGAGTATTAAATCTTTGTTTTGATTTTTGACCAACGATTGTAGCAAGTTGGCCTCGGCCTCTTCGACGTGCTTTGTAACCTGAATTTCATCTATGATATTTGTGTTAATGAACCCAATATCATACATTTCTTGTTTTTTGCACTCGACGATCTTCAATCTGCATAATATAGTGAGGATAATTAATTATAAATACATGCAATGAAAGAGCCGAGCTATATATAGAGACTTAATGACAGAAATAGTACTTACAGACAGTAGCAAAAGACCGTTAATTTATCGAGGGCCTTTTGATTGAAGAACTCGAAGAACTCCTCAAATGGAACAGTCAACGGATCAGTTCCAACGAGGTCGTGCTCCTCTTTAATATTCAGATACAAAGCATTCGTCCCCCCAGACTCTCTGCAGGTTTTCATGTACCAATTATGGAATCTTCGCATCATAGTTGTTAGAGATTTTTCATCTTTGACGAGAGGCTTCCCGTACTCGTATTTGTGTTCGTCCACCTCCAAGAAATCAGGAAGTTGATTGTCAGGCAGGTAATCTGCAAGATTGCCATAACCGGCCACCGTCCCCGGAGCATTAGTGACGATGTCGCCGCTAGACACATTGAGCGGGGGGCACGATTGCTTTGCTTGTTCGCCGAGCTGGGCAATTTTTTCCCAGCTGCTCGTTCTTTTAACCTTTTATCACTGACAGTACTTCCCGACCGCTCTGCTTCGAGATATGTCTGTTCAGTAATGCGCTCATAGTTGGTTCTCGGCAGAGACTTTGGTGGTTTCCTCAGGGCATCGATAGTGCGCTTTACTTTCACCGGATCTACCTTCTCCTCCGGAGGTGGATGTCTCTTTGCTTTCAACCCTTCAAAGAAGTCGTCCACTTCGGCCTGCACGATCTTCACGTTTTCCTCCTTAGTCCTCTCATACGGTAACTTCTCTAGAGGCTTGAGAGAAGGACCGTATCTGTATTACCTCCCGCCTCTGCTGGCTGTACTGCTAGACGCCGGAGCAGACGGAGCGGCTGCGGCGCCTGTCTTATTTCGTGCTTGCTTATGAGGCGGAGGAGAAGGACTACGACGCGCCGGAGCAGCCGGGGCGGCGGCGGGTCTCTTCCGCCCTTGCTGGTGAGGCGGAGAAGGAGGAGGCTACTGGCTGCTCAGGCGCGCCGGCGCAGACGTAGAAGGAGGCGGAGTGCCGCCACACGCCGGAGAAGGAGGAGGCTGCTGGTTGCTCGGGCGCGCCGGCACATGCGGAGAAGGAGGCAGAGTGCCGCCACGTGCCGGAGAAGGAGGCCGAGTGCCCTGATTGTCACTCGCCGGAGGAGGAGGCGGAGTGCCCTGACTCGCCGGAGGAGGAGGAGGAGGCGTCCAGTTCGGAAGCTTGATGAACTCCTTCCGCCATAGGCATGGAGTCTTCAGAGCAGAACCCAGCCGAGTCTCCCCTTCATCGGTAGGGTGGTCAAGCTGGAGGTCCTCAAATCCCTCCGTTATTTCGTCCACCATCACCCTAGCATATCCTTCTGGAATCGGACGACGGTGAAAAGTTGCGCCGGGTTCAGAAGGTCGAACTTGGCCGACAGCCGCCTTGACTTTTAAGTTCTGCCATTGCGTCATAAGGTGGCAATTTTGAGCCTCCGTGACAAAATCCATGGGGTAGCTAGCAGGAGCCGTCAAGACATGCTCCGGCTGAAGTAGCTTGGTGGAAGCCACGCTGCTTCTCCGCTGAGATGGCAGGGTAGCTTTGGGGGAAGCTTCGGCAGGTCGTTTGCTGCGATCTGCTTCTCGTTCCTCTAGCCCTTGTACCCTTTCGTGTAGCGCCTGCAGTTGGCTCTGCTCGAGTTTCTTCCTCCTCTCGTGGGTTTTGTAACCCCTGCGTCCCAAAACCAACCTTCCACGGAATGGAGCCTGGCGTGCCTCGTGTCCGTCCAGGGTTCTCAGGATTCCCGAGGGCCATTGTGAGCTCGTCCTTCTCCCTGTCTGGAATGAACGTCCCTTGCTGCGCTGCATCGATATAGTGCCGAAGCCTGTTGACTGGTGTTTTCAGTTGCTCGTCCGTCCAATGGCATTTCCCCGATACAGGCTCCAAGGTTCCGCCAGCCCCGAAGAACCAAGTCCGGCAACGGTCTGGCCATCGCATTGTCTCTGGTTTGATCCCTTTATCAAGCAGATCATTCTCAGCCTCGGACCACTTAGGTCGGGCTCTGAGGTAGCCACCTGACCCCGTGCGATGGTGAAACTTCTTCTTCGCAGCATTTTGCTTGTTTTTCGCCGACATCTTCTTACTCTTTTCCGATGTCGTGTGGGCGAAAAATGCGGGCCAGTGATCTCTGATCTTCTCATATTTGCCAATGAACTCTGGTGTCTCTTCTTTCTCGACAAACTTTTTCAGCTCTTTCCTCCACCTCCTGAATAGGCCTGCAATCTTCTTAAGAGCACAAGACTTGATTAATTGCTCTTTAACTGGCTTCTCCGGATCCTCCTCTGGCGGTAGGGTGAAATTTGCCTTCAGCTCAGTCCAAAGATCATATTTCTGCATATCATTGACATAAGACAGCTGAGGGTCTTCCTCCTTAGGCTTATACCATTGGTGGATGCTGATCGGGATCTTGTCCCTAAAAAGAACCCCGCACTGAGCAGCAAATGTGTTCTTTGTCTGGATGGATCCAATCAGTTCGCCGTCGCGCGCGATTGCTGTGATCTCAAACCTTTCATCCGAGCTCAACTTTTTCTTTGGGCCTCGTCTCCTTACCGAAGTTGTGCTCGATCGGCAGGGCTAGAAAAAAGAAGAAAGATGAGAGTTAATTAATATGTGTACATATACCAAAACAATGAATGCATCAATTAGCTAGTCAGCACAGGCTTAACTAATATATATACCTGAAGAGACTCGGTTCGGTCACCGGAGCCATCATCACGGCCTCCTTCTTGCACCGTCATTCGGTCATCGGAGTCGTCCTCATGGTCTCCTTCTTGCACCGGCATTGGGTCAAAGGAGCCATCATAATTGCCTGCTTCTTCACCCTGTCCTTCCAGACCATCGGTGTCGTTCAGAAACATAAGACGGCATCACTTCCATGTGCGATTATCTCCTCCAACATCACTTCTGTTGCTTCGTCTCGGGGGGTGTCCATAGTTTCTACAAATATTTACAACATGGAAATTATTATTCAAACATGACAAATATGGATATATTAGTGGCAAACGTAGAACTAGCTAGCTAATCACAATAAGGAATCATATTAATTAGTGGCCTTGACGCTGCCTCGAGAGAGTTTGTCGGGTAGGGGCGCGGCGGGAGGGGGTAGGAGACCAACATCGTTTTTTCTCTAGGGTTTGGGTGTCCTCGAGAGTTTTGGTCGAGCGAGAGGGTCGAGGGCGGTGCTGCCATGGTATAAGTTATCACGGTCAAGAGGGGGTATATATATCGACCGCCCCTCATGTCGAAGTTATCCGGGAGGAGTTATATCGACAACGACGACATACATACATGGGAAAGTAATGTTATCGGGGAGGGGGTATATTGACCCCCCCCCCTCGTGTTGAAGTTATCGGGACGGGGTATATGGACAACGACATACCCGATAAAAAATAAAAAGACAAAAGAAGAAATAAAAAGAGGAGAAGAAGAAAGGAATAGAAGAGAAGATCGAAGAAAAAAAGAAGAAAAAAAAGAGGAGAAGAAGAAAGGAATACAGGAGAACAAGAAAAAATAGAAAATATTCTATGTTCTCTTCTTATCCTCTATTCCTTTCTTCTTCTCCTCTTCTTTTTCTTCTTTTTTCCTCTTCTTATCTATTTCTCCTCTTCTTCCTCCCCTCTTCTTCTCCTTTCTTCCTCTTCTTATTTTCCTTTTTCCTCTCATTCTTTTTATTCTTCTTCCTTTCCTAGCTAGATAAATAAAAAATTTCTAAAAATTAAACTAACCTAAAATGTACTAAATCAGAGAACATATATAGTTAAAACTTTTCTAAAAATCTAACTTTTGCATATATGTATACTTTAAAACATCATTAGAATTGAAAAAATACATACATACATACAAAAAACATGTAAAAAATACATACATACATATATGAACACACATAAAAAATACATATATCTAAAAAATACATACATACATATATAAATCTAAAAACATATAAAAAATAGCATGTATAAACTAAAAAAATAGCACGGCGGCAGCGGGGCCACAGAGGCACGGTGCTCACAGAGGGAGGATGCGTGGCCTTGGCGGCCGGGCGTGGCAGGCGTGGGAGTGGCGCGGCGTCGGGCAGGAGCGGCGCGTAGGCGGCGCGGCCGGGCAGGGACGGCACGCGGCAGCGCGTGGCGAGGGCAGGCGACAGCGAGGGCGCGGGCGGCGACGACGACGGCGCTGAGGCGACGGCGACGGCGACAAGCGGCGTGAGGCGGCGTCAGCAACTGGCGGCGACGATGTGGTCGGCGTCGTCGGGGGGCAACTGTGGTGATGAACACTGCAAAATTGCTAAGTGCTACTTATATACCATGAGCATTAGTCCCGGTTCGTGGCACCAACCGGGACCAATGCCCCCCCTTTAGTCCCGGGCTGCCGAAAAGAGGCCTTTGGTCCTGGTTGATGGCACCAACCGGGACTAAAGGGGGCATTGGTCCCGCTTGGTGCCCCGAACCGGGACTAGCAGGCATTGGTCCCGGTTCGTGGCACCAACCGGGACCAATGGCCTTGCACAGCGGCGTGGTGGTGGGAGTTTAGTCCCACCTCACTAGTTGAGAGCGCCCCGCACCTGTTTATAAGCACTGCTGCCTCCTCTCTCTCGAACTCCTCTGAACTACAGGCCTATGGGCATAACCTGACACTGCTTTGCTGTGGGGCCTCATGGGCCTTCTGCAGGCCCTGAATCAGCCCATGGTAGGGTTTCTAGTCGTATTCAGCCGTGGGGCCGATGGGAGGCACTTTTTTGTTTTTGTTTTCTTTACTTATTGTTGCTATTTTTATTTTTTTTCCAGTTTTTTGTTTTGTTTTCTGCGTTATTTATTTTCTTTTGTTTTTTACTTTATTTTTTAATTCTTTTTGCTTTTATTTTTAGGAAAATTATAAACTTTCTATTAAGTGCCATTAGTTTTCAAATTTGAAAACACTTTTTTTGTTTTTTTTCTTTCTTGCTTTATTTATTTTATTTTGTTTCTACTTACAACAAAATACTTATTGTTGCTATTTTTAATTTTTTTCTAGTTTTTTTTGTTTTGTTTTCTGCATTATTTATTTTCTTTTGTTTTTTGCTTTATTTTTTAATTCTTTTTTGCTTTTAGTTTTAGAAAAATTATAAACTTTCTGTTAGTGCCATTAATTTTCAAATTTGAAAACACTTTTTTTGTTTTTTGTTTTTTGTTTTCTTTGTTGCTTTATTTATTTTATTTTATTTTTACTTACAACAAAATACTTATTGTTGCTATTTTATTTTGTTTCCAGTTTTTTTGTTTTGTTTTCTGCATTATTTATTTTCTTTTGTTGTTTGCTTTAATTTTAATTCTATTTTCTTTTAGGTCAGCAAAATTATAAACTTTCTGTTAGTGCCATTAGTTTTTAAATTTGAATAGTTAAAATTTGAATTCTTTGAAATTTGTGTGAATCACAAGTTTGTGATTAACTTTACTAAAAAAATGAACATAGATGCGTCTATAGAGAAAATTCAACCTAAATTCATAATAAATTTCAGAGAAATTCACTATGAATTTAGGTCAAATTCCTCAGATAATGGGCATCTATTTTCACTTTGAGAGGAGCTCAACAAAGGCGAGAGAGGGACGGGCTTATAAACCGGTGTGAGCGCCCTTCGGTTGGCGAGGTGGGACTAAACTCTGAGCGCAACGAGGACCAACCCTTTAGTCCCGGTTTGTGGCACAAACCGGGACTAATGGTCATGGGCCAGGGGCGAGGCGCATTGGGCCCGGTTCGTGCGTGGAACCGGGACCAAAAGGTCCAGACGAACCGGGACCAATGGCCCACGTGGCTGCCCTCTTGAGAGTGTTCTTGGTGAGAACATAGTTGACAAGGAGCGAACTGGGATTAATGGTATTACGAGGGCCGAACCATAAGACATTAAAGCATTTCAAATGAACTCTGAAAAAGTTGCAAGTTGGCATGGTATCATAATTTCACCCACATAGCATGTGCATGTACAAAACGGACAATGGTATCATACTAAATGCATTACAAAGTTGGCATGGTATCATCATAATAGTTGCGGGAGAAAGTCTTCACTTTTTCTTCGCTTGTGTCATTTGCTTATTACGCCGTAACCATGGATAATCTTCATCGTTTATCAGGATGCTGGCGTCAGCCTTGACTTTGAAGGGAGGAATTTCATGAATCTTTTCTTTATCTTCATGCATGTCTGTCTTGCCCTCCACTCCCAAGATGTCCCTTTTTCCGAAAAGAACTATGTGGCTCTTTGGCTCATCGTATGATGTATTCGCTTCCTTATCTTTTCTTTTTCTCGATGCGGTAGACATGTCCTTCACATAGATAACCTGTGCCACATCATTGGCTAGGACGAACGGTTCGTCAGTGTACCCAAGATTTTTCGGATCCACTGTTATCATTCCGTATTGTGGGTCTACCTGTACCCCGCCTCCTGATAGATTGACCCATTTGCACTTAAACAAAGGGACCTTAAAATCATGTCCGCAGTCAAGTTCCCATATGTCCACTATGTAACCATAATATGTGTCCTTTCCCCTCTCGGTGGCTGCATCAAAGCGGACACCGCTGTTATGGTTGGTGCTCTTTTGATCTTGGTCAATCGTGTAAAATGTATTCCCATTTATCTCGTATCCTTTCCAAATCGTAACAGTCGAAGATGGTCCCCTAGACAACAAGTACAGCTCATCACAAACAGTGTTGTCACCTCTGAGACGTGTTTCCAACCAACTGCTGAAAGTCCTGATGTGTTCACATGTAATCTAGTCGTCGCACTACTCTGGGTGTTTGGAGCGCAGACTGTTCTTGTGTTCATCGACATACGGGGTCACCAAGGTAGAGTTCTCAGAGAACTGCAAAGGTGCTTGAGACCAAGAATATCCGTCCCTGCATATTATTGAGTCCCTTCCAAGCGTTCCTTTTCCAGTGAGTCTCCCCTCATACCGCGATTTAGGGAGACCTATCTTCTTAAGGCCAGGAATGAAGTCAACACAAAACCCGATGACATCCTCTCGCTTGATGGCCTTGGAGATGCTTCCTTCCGCCTAAGCGATTACGGACATATTTCTTTAGGACTCCCATGAACCTCTCAAAAGGGGAACATATTGTGTAGAAATACGGGCCCCGTAATGATAATCTCGTCGACTAGATGAACTAGGACGTGCGTCATGATATTGAAGAAGGATGGTGGGAACACCAGCTCGAAACTGACAAGACATTGCGCCACATCACTCCTTAGCCTTGGTATGATTTATGGATCGATCACCTTCTGAGAGATTGCATTGAGGAATGCACATAGCTTCACAATGGCTAATCGGACGTTTTCCGGTAGAAGCAGTTGCGTCATAATCACGTGGCAGTCATGAGATTTTAGGTTTTGAAACTTTTTCTCAGCCATATTTATTATTCCCTTTATATTCAACGAGAAGCCAGTCGGGACCTTCATACTAAGCAGGCATTCAAATAATATTTCCTTCTCTTCTTTGGTAAGAGCGTAGCTGGCAGGACCTTCATATCTTTCGGAGGCATGTCGCCTTTTTCGTGCAAACGTTGCAGGTCCTCCGTGCCTCGTGTGTATCTTTTGTCTTCCCATACACGCCCAAGAAGCCTAGCAGGTTCACACAAAGGTTCTTCGTCACGTGCATCACGTCGATCGAAGAGCGGACCTCTAGGTCTTTCCAGTAGGGTAGGTCCCAAAATATAGATTTCTTCTTCCACATGGGTGCGTGTCCCCCAGCGTCACTCGGAACAGCTAGTCCGCCGGGACCCTTTCCAAAGATTACGTGTAAATCATTGACCATACGTGATCACCGGTACGCATGGCGGGCTTCTTCCGGTGATCTGCCTCGCCTTTGAAATGCTTGCCTTTCTTTCGACATTGATGGTTGGTCGGAAGAAATCGACGGCGGCCAGTACACATTCTTCCCGCAGCTTCCTGTATATACTTTCGGTGTCAAGTAAACAGTGCGTGCATGCGTGGTATCCCTTGTTTGTCCGTCTCCGAAGGTTACCGAGAGCGGGCCAATCGTTGATGGTCACGAATAGCAACGCCTTTAGGTCAAATTCCTCCTGTTTGTGCTCATCCCACGTACGTACACCGTTTCCATTACACAGCTGTAAAAGTTCTTCAAGTAATGGCCTTAGGTACACATCAATGTCGTTGCAGGGTTGCTTAGGGCCTTGGATGAGAACTGGCATCATAATGAACTTCCGCTTCATGCACATCCAAGGAGGAAGGTTATACATACATAGAGTCACGGGCCAGGTGATGTGATTGCTGCTCTGCTCCCCGAAAGGATTAATGCCATCCGCGCTTAAAGCAAACCATACGTTCCTTGGGTCACGTGCAAACTCAGCCTAGTACTTTCTCTCGATTTTTCTCCACTGCGACCCGTCAGCGGGTGCTCTCAACTTCCCGTCTTTCTTACGGTCCTCACTGTGCCATCGCATCAACTTGGCATGCTCTCCGCTTCTGAACAGACGTTTCAACCGTGGTATTATAGGAGCATACCACATCACCTTCGCAGGAACCCTCTTCCTGGGGGGCTCGCCGTCAACATCACCAGGATCATCTCGTCTGATCTTATACCGTAATGCACCGCATACCGGGCATGCGTTCAGATCCTTGTACGCACCGCGGTAGAGGATGCAGTCATTAGGGCATGCATGTATCTTCTGCACCTCCAATACTAGAGGGCATACGACCTTCTTTGCTGCGTATGTACTATCGGGCAATTCGTTATCCTTTGGAAGCTTCTTCTTCAATATTTTCAGTAGCTTCTCAAATCCTTTGTCTGGCACATCATTCTCTGCCTTCCACTTCAACAATTCCAGTACGGTACCGAGCTTTGTGTTGCCATCTTCGCAATTGGGGTACAACCCTTTTTTGTGATCCTCTAACATGCGATCGAACTTCAGCTTCTCCTTTTGACTTTCGCATTGCGTCCTTGCATCGACAATGACCCGGCGGAGATCATCATCATTGGGCACATCGTCTGGTTCCTCTTGATCTTCAGCAGCTTCACCCGTTGCAGCATCATCGTGCACATCGTCTGGTTCCTCTTGATGTTCTATAGCATCACCGTATTCAGGGGGCACATAGTTGTTATCGTACTCTTCTTCTTCGCCGTCTTCCATCATAACCCTTATTTCTCTATGCCTCGTCCAAACATTATAGTGCGTGTGGCATGAAACCCTTGTAAAGCAGGTGGGTGTGAACGATTTTCCGGTCAGAGTAAGACTTCGTATTCTCACATATAGGGCATGGACAACACATAAAACAATTCTGCTTGTTTGCCTCAGCCACTTCGAGAAAATCGTGCACGCCCTTAATGTACTCGGAGGTGTGTCTGTTATCGTACATCCATTGCCGGTTCATCTGCGTGCATTATATATAATTAAGTGTGTCAAAAATCATTACAGAACATCATGAATAGATAATTAAGTGACCAAATTAATAGAAGTTCATCATCACATTAAAACCAAAGTACATACATAGTTCTCATCTTCAAGCGAAAATCATTACGTAACAACATAAAGCTCTGCAGGGCATCTAAATTAATTAAACCATACATTGAAACTATGTAAAACATTTCAATGCGAAAACAAATGCGATCATAATCGCAACCAAGGTAACAACTGATCCAACGGCATAATGATACCAAGCCTCGTATGAATGGCATATTTTCTAATCTTTCTAATCTTCAAGCGCATTGCATCCATCTTGATCTTGTGATCATCGGCGACATCCGCAATATGCAACTCCAATATCATCTTCTCCTCAATTTTTCTTATTTTTCCTTCAAGAAATTGTTTTCTTCTTCAACTAAATTTAACCTCTCGACAATAGGGTCGGTTGGAATTTCGGTTCAACAACCTCCTAGATAAATAAAATCTATGTCACATTGGTCGGCATAATTTTCATAAACAATAAATGAACCAATAGTTATGAAAAGATAATATATACCACATCCGAATCATAGACAGGACGAGGGCCGATGGGGGCGGATACCAAAACCATCGCACTATATAAGATGCAATAATAGAAGTAAGAAGATAATACAAGTATCTATCTAAACATACAAGTAAGAATATTTTTCCTTTCAGAAAGAAGATAAGAACATGAGGCTCACCACGGTGGTGCCGGCGATGAGATCGGCGCGGGTGATCGACGGTGGTGAAGACGGGGACGGGGCGTGACGGACCGCTAAACCTAGACAAATATTAAGGAAAATGAAGCTTGGATGTCGAGCTTGGAGAGGAGAAAGCTTAAGTAGTGTGGCTCGGGCATTCCATCGAACACCTTGTGTGCATAGGAGGTGAGCTAGAGCACCACCAAGCCCTCTCCCCCTCGGCGGCCAGAAAAAACAGAGCAGTGTGCTCTGCTCTTACGCAAGGGGGTATATATAGGCACCTCATTGGTCCCGGTTGGTGGCATGAACCGGGACTAAAGGGCAGCCTTTGGTCCCGGTTCAAGCCACCAACCGGGACCAATAGTGGTGGGCCAGGAGCGAGGCCCATTGGTCCCGGTTCGTCCCACCAACCGGGACCAAAAGGTCCAGACGAACCGGGACCAATGGCCCACGTGGCCCGGCCGGCCCCCGGGGCTCACGAACCGGGTCCAATGCCACCATTGGTCCCGGTTCTGGACTGAACCGGGACTAATGGGCTGACCCGGCCTGGACCATTGCCCCCTTTTCTACTAGTGTAACACCCTAAATTAACCCCCCAAAACCCCCTAAACCACCCTTTAAAAAAAACCTCAGCTCCTGCCAGCTGCTGACGCGAGGATGCCTTTTGGTCCCGGTTGGTGCCACCAACCGGGACCAAAGACCTCCCCGCCTGCGCCAGAAGGCCACGTGAGGTTTCATCTGTCCCGGTTCATGTAAGAACCGGGACTAAAGGCCTAGGGCTTTAGTAACGACCCTTTAGTCCCGGTTCCCCAACCGGGACAGATAGGCCTTACGAACCGGGACAAATGGCGCTTTTTCTACTAGTGGTTGCACATTTGTAAACACAAAATAATGCTATGCACAACGGGGTTCAAAACATGCAATTATGAAAAATCAATAAATTTGTATATGTAACACAAATAATCAAAACCCTTTGAAATACAAGCTCAACTGAATATGTAGATAACACAAAACAATAACTAAAACCCTTCACTTGAAATACAAAATTTATTTGTCCTTGGCACACAAATTCATTTTAGTCTAATGTTTTGCGCACTAGCATGTTCACATGTAGGTCGATTTGCGCCCGGTTTTTTATTAATTAACTGAGCAATTCTCTTCTGCTTAATTAATCGATGAGGCAAATCTTTTGTCTCCTTTTCGAAGAAAAAAATGTGTACCTATAGGTGCGTAGGATCCGACTCCACCTATCAGTGACACAATGGTCTGTCATTTCATCAAAGCTGTGTTATTTTTATTTTTTTGAAGGGGGTTATTTTGTCACATGAGAGACCATGCATAATCCATACAGGAGTCTTTTTAGGGTTATCCATACAGACACAGGAGTCGGTATCTAAGGTTTCCTCATTTTTTCTGAATGCTCAATTCGAAAAAAAAAAAGTTGAAAACTCTAAAAGAATGTTTTGGGGGATACATTTTATTTTTGAACAAAAGCATTCTTGTTTTGGATATATCTTTACCTAATATTAAAGGGAGGATTGTTTCTCCAGTTTTTTTGGTTTAGTATGGGACCTAGATAATTTTCGTACGTCCATGTTGTTTCCTCGTGCGGGAGTTTTCCCGTTCTCCCGATTCGTTTCGGTCAAAAAGTACATCACAGGACGCACAAGCCGCAATGGGCCGGCCCATTGGCGTGCGAACAGAAACAAAAATTCCAAAAAGAAAAATACTGCAATGCTGCGAATCGAACACAGCAGCTCACACTAGGGCGTTCAGAATGCTACCATAAGACTAAACAAGAATTGATGATTAAACGGTCGCACGAAAGTTTAAATTAAACTCACACTCGCGCCAGTTACTAAGAGAAAAAGTTTTTTAAGTCAATATATTTTAGAACGTGAATTTTTGCAAAGTTGTTAACATTTTTTTATAAAATCGAACATTTTTGTTAAAAAAGAACAATATTTTTTTTTCAAACCTGAGTATTTCTTAAAACACAAACAAGTTTTTAAAACTAGGAGGTACTGTTGTGATTTTTTTTCAAATTTGCAAACATTTTTAAAACAGAAATATTTTTTGAACTTTAAATTTGAAAAGGAAAATATTTTTTTAAACATGATTTTTTAATCTATACTTATTAATAAGACTTGGCGAATTTTTGAAATGTGCCCACTTGATGCATTGTTTTAGACTAGGATATGAAAGGAATCTTTTTTTCTGTTGCATCTTCATGTACGACCAGTCTCACTCATGCATGAGGAGTCCAACTAGATTTCATGGTCTATCTGACACAAACTATTCAATTTTCATGATGACACTGCCATATATTATGTGTGTTTTCCCTATTATATTAGTCGGATTATAAAAAAATTTGTTCAACGCTCTTGATCTTCGCCGGATAGGAAGACGGCTCAACAATCCAGCTGTTGGATCTCGCCAACCTTGGTTAGTGACAACTGGTACTGCGACCACATGCGACGAGGATGGCAAAGATGACAAGCGGAAAACATGTGTCTCGTGTTATATTGAAATGGAGGATATGGACCTGAGGATGAGGTATTAGTCATGTTTATTATGTTATGGGCATGAGGGTGAGGTCTTTAGCCATACTCAGCAGGTAAGAAAGTATGGAATTGTTTTCTCCCGTTACAACGCACGGACATATTGGCTAGTACATCTAAAAGAATTAAGTTAAGCTGAAAACGCATTAATTATGGTATACACGCCGGGTGGTCGCGAACTTGCCATTGCAAGCTGTAGCATTCAACGTCTGGATATGATTCTCCCTATTAACGTAACTGTCCTGATTTTGGCGATCGCCTTCCTTCGGGAATCCATTCGATAAATAACAGCTGCACCTTCTCAATCCTAACACCTTCATAGATACGACCGAGAAGAAGCCGACCATGTCGACCAAAAGAAGCCGACGTGTCCGCGGGCCGCCGGCGAGGGAGACCCTCTCGTTGGATCTGCTGCTCGAGATCGTCGTGCGCTCCGACGTCACAACCGTCGTCCGCTGTGCCGCCACCTGCAGGATCCTCCGCCGCGCCATCCTCGACCCGGCTTTCGGCCGCCGCCTCACGCTTCAAGCAGCGGCCGGCTTCGAGTCCGACCCGGCGCTCCTCCTGGCCGTCTCGTACTGTGAAACCCACATCCATTCCGATAGCAACATCCAGAAGAGTCGCCTCATCCACACACCAGAACCAACCAATCGGCGCGTCCGCCTGGACTTTGACAGCTACGGGTGCCTCACGCCCCTCCTCGCTCGAGACGGTCTGTTCCTCCACCGGGTCACTTTACTTTGTGGTGCTGGCCACATCGCCCTGGTCGTCTGCAGCAACCTCACCGGCCACATCACCGGCCTGCCCCTCGGCACCCTGAAGAGCGCCAGACCAACGCCAAGATTCCTAAGAGTCGACGACGGGGGCTCCTTCGAGCTGCTTGTCGTCGACGATAGAATGCGGTTCCAGATCTTCTCTTCCAAGGAAGACAAATGGGGCATTGTACGCGAGGCCTCCTCCATCCCTCCGCACCGCCCCAAAATGTATCTAGGGGCCTTTTCCGATCCGGTCGTCATCGGCCGCACTGTCTACTGGATCTACCGTTTGAACCCCGGTGGAAAGTGTCCGGAGTGGAGGATCCTCGCTCTCAACGTTGACGCGGCGGAGGCAACGATCATGGACTTCCCGCCAGACTGCGTCTCCAGGATGATGCCCTACAGGAACGACAAGCCCAACCTTCAGGATGAGTACCTCCTCTTGGCCTCGGTGCGTGGATGGCTAAGCCTGCTCATCATGGAGAGCATTGGGATATCGGTATGGACGCTGGCGTCGGCTGCCTCTGACATTTCCTATCACCCTCGCTTGGCTGTTTCCACATTGTTCTTCTGTTTGCCACCATTAACAGACAACGTGCCCGTTGATACAGGTTGCCGTCCGAGCAGGAAAAAAATATGTACCACGGTACATTATCATCAGAGGAATTATGCTCCGCCCGAACAGGATTTTACCTGTCACAACTGCTCATGGCTCCGTCCAAAATTCAAAATTTCTGACAAAGTATCGAATACAGCTCTCAGGTTAAGCACCCTATCTTTCTTTCCAACCTATACGCGCATTACTGCGGTTCACGCAAATGAGATAATGGGACTCTAGCACTGATCGCTGGCCTGTCCAGATTTAGTGATCACGTGCCAGTGCGTCCCAAAATGTAGGCCACTCACTCTGTTCAAAGCCGATCAACACCGATTGCACCATCCGGCCCAGCCTAGGCAACGAACTGCCGAGGTGAAAAGATTAACTCCAGTTCTCAAGTTATTTGTTTTGGATGTGAAAAATCTTTTGTTCTTGAGCGCTAGATGAATGACAACGAAATTTTAGTGTTTCTGCAAGGATGATTATGTTTCCAATTTTGACACTAGAGCTCTGAAAACTTTATCACCTCCTCAAACAAAAGAGCTGATGCAATTCTCTACCCTTTAGTACCTGAGTGCAAACTTCACTCTGTTCTCTTTGTGGCACCGGCCAGGTCTATCATCAAAACAGAGTTCTAAATAGTTCTCAAGTTATTTGTTTTGGATGTGCAACTCTTTTGTTCTTGAGCACTAGATGAATGACAACGAAATTATGGTGTTTCTGCAAGGATGATTATGTTTCCAATTTTGATATTAGAGCTCTGAAAACTTTATCCCCTAACGAAAGAGCTGATGCAACTCTCTACCCTTTTAGTACCCCGAATGCAAACTTGACTCTGTTCTCTATGTGACACCGGGTTTATGATCAAAACAGAATTCTAAATAGTGATCACAGGAGTTGAACACACACCTGCAAGGCTGCAATAGTGAGAACTCAAATACCCACAGTGAGACCAGTCGGAGCCTAAAAAACGATTGAAATGTGAGAGCAGTCGGAGCAACAATGTAAAATGATCATGCAAAGTTTTACGCACAGTGAGACCAATTTAGAAGGAAACTCCTACAAATATAGCAGCAGCGAGCATGTTGTCGAATCCAAAAGAACGTGGATGTAGCAGTCAACTACTCACATTTTCTCCCCATATATGTGTCCTGAAGCACCACCCAAAAGAAACAGGCCTAATAAAAAGATTATGGATCTCTATCATTCAAGTGGGCCGCCCAAGTTTTGCATGTAGACCGCAAGTTTCATCATGACCCTCCAGGCCAGGTGCGACTCATCCTCCACGTCGAGCTTCTCGCGCTCCACCTCCTGCAGCCGTTGCTTCATAGCAAGGAGCTCCTGGTGCTGCATGAGCATATTCTCTTCCATCGTCCTCAGCTCACTCCTCAGGACCCGGGTCTCCTCATCGACGGCGGGCTTCACGCGGTTCTCTTCCTCCTTGGCGGCTGCTTCCATCAACCCGATCTTCGTCCTCAGCTGCGCTATCTCCTCGTCCTTCAACCGTATCGTGTCCCAGGCCGCTTTGGAACTCATCTTCTTGCCCGGCGGTGTCGATGCGTCGTCAGCTGCACGGGTGGTGATGCATTTCGCTCTGGCTCCGTACTCCAGGGTGGATATGGTCTTGTGCAGGTCCCTTGGGTCAGGGCTTGCACACAAGATCATGAGGATCTTGGATCGCTCGTCGTCAAATGAGTCCTGAATTTCCATTGAAGAAACATAAGCTTCGAGCTAAGTACTGATAAGAGGAAGATGAATAGAAACGGCATGTGGTTATCCCGTACCCGTAGCAGCATTGTGAGCTTGCTGTCCCGGAATGGGACATGTGAGTCACCATTGGCAATCGACTCAACCACCCGCTTCAGCGTCGTGTTCCCTTGATTAATTCTTCCGGTCTGCGCAAGACTAACCAGTGTTAATTATAAACCAGAAGTGCAAGAAACTATTAACTGAATTTGCAAGTTGCAGCTCATTAGTAAGCTCAGCTGCTACAAATATGCTATCGCTCTGCAACATAATAACAATTCAGTTGGAACAGACGCTGATCGTTTTCCAAAGAGAAACGGAAAAACATACTTCAGTTATAATGCTCTGTAACAATGCACACCTCAGATTTGCAAGTTCCAGCTCATTAGTTAGCTCAGCTGCTACAGATATGTTATGGAGTGTTTAACCATGAGTTAATTCTTCTAGCATATCAGCTACAAGCTGTGAAAAATGCATACCGGCTACATAATAATGATTCAACTGCAATAACATGCTGATAATTTTTTTCAAAGAGAAACTGAAAACATAATTCAGTTATAATTATCCATAAAATCGTGCACCTCAGATTTGGCTTCATAAGCATGAGTTGCTATAATATGTCCATGCAGTTGCTATTTGTGTAACCAGAATTCTTATACAGTTGCAGTTCATTACTCCAGTTTACTGCTAAAATATGTTCGTGCAGCCCTTAAACATGAGTTAATTTTCTTCTACCACATCAGCTACATAATAATGATTCAACTGCAGTAACATGCCGATCATTTTCTTTTCAGAGAGAAACTGGAAAACAGGCTTAAATTCATAAGGTGTCACCTCCGATTTGGCTTCAGGTCCAGTTTGGCCTGCAGCTTCTATGTTCTCAGAGCCGGCCATGTCCACAAGCATGAGCCTTCCTCCCACTGACGGCACATCCAAGACTATCTACACAAGCAACAGAAAGCAGAGCCAATGAGGAGGCACATCTCTTATAAACAGCATGCTTACAGGTTCATATATAAGTGAGAGAACAACCATGCAGTGGCTCCGTGAACTCCTCGCGTTACAGCTTGTGCCCTTCACAACGCGCCGCTTCTCCACTTCGGCGACTTCTCTCGATAGCTTCCCTGCTTCATTTCCAAATATGCATGTTGCATTCTTGGCTCTTGTTCCCATCAGTTCTACCCTTACCTGTACATATATAGCCCCGTCAAAAGATTCAACCAAAATTAATTATATCAACCCAAAAATACTCCTATGCAAGAGTATCACAAAATTCAGGCCTTGCTGCCAGGTATATGTATTATAGATTCAATTGCCACACACTTGACTGCATTATAGATTCGCCCTCCCATGCATTCCTGGCTTTTTTTCCTATTACGAATCCACACTCCCTGACAGCATAGATGTCGACGTATTATGTCGGTTCAAGTTTCGCTTCTGAAGATTCATCCCACAACCGATTCAGATGTACAGCGATCCTTGGGGCCTGACAGCCATTGGCCTCCAGTGATACTATGATTGTTCGAGAATAATTGGACAACTTAAGTAGCAACAAACACCCACTTTTAATGGACTCATTGTACTAATTAGCAAACGCATAAACCTAGAACCTTCATGTTAAATGCAATGAGAAAAAGCAGAAGTGAGACTTGAGTGTGACCTTGGGTTTGGCTACTCCGCTGCCGGCGAGCAGATCGTAGACCTGCTCATTGTAGATCTCGAGCACGGAGACCCTCACGAAGCTCTTGCCGTCGCCGTCGCAGCCGCCCTCCAGCATGTCCGTGAGCGCGCGGTACACGACGCCGGGCTGCTCGTCGGAGCCGAACATGGTGTGGCTCTTCCCGGAGCCCGTCGGCCCGTAGACCATGACGGTGCACTTGGCGCCCGCGCGCACGCCCTCGACCCTGGGCCGCACGAACCGGGTGTAGAACGCCTCCAGGCCTTCGTCTGCCGATGCGGACACGCCGTCGAGCGTGAACTCGCGGCACGCGCCGGCGTGGCGCACGCGCATCGACGTCCCGCTGCCGCCGACCTCCAGAGCGGACTCCTCGGCACCGTCGGCGAGGCTGCGGATGCGCGCGACCGCCTCGACCGGGCGCGCTGCGGCGGTGGGGACGCGGAGGCGGCGGGTGGCGCTCCTCGGTGTAGCCGGGGAATGGAGGAGGAGGCGGGTGCTGCCCCTGCTCATTGGGGTGGCCGGCGAGGGGAGGACGAGGGGGCTGCTCGTGCTCTTGGGGGTGGCAGGCGAGCGGACGAGGAGGCGGTTGCCGCTCATCGGGGTGGCCGGGGAGCGGCGGGTGGAGGCGCAGAGCCTGCCCGCGTGGACTCGGGCGAGGTCGCGGCGGATGCTGCCGACCAGCTGGACAATGTCCTCCATGGCGACGAGGTGGGCGGGGCGGCGGCGCTTGGCCGACGGCGGGGGCGTGGACGTGGCGGCGGCCGCGAGGAACTCCAGGCGGCGCTTGGAGGCGGGCACCGCGCCGGTGCTGCTGGGGGCAGGGCCGGGGCTGGGCGCCATCGCGAGGCGCCGCGGCGGGCGTGGCGGCAGCGTGCGCGGCGACATCGGCGGAGCCAGGCGGGTCTGGTGAAGGCGAAACGAGCCGGTTGGTGGCGGGCGGAGGCGGAGCTTGGCGAGAGAAGAGAGGCTTATTCAAAATTTTGAATGCGGCGGAGTGAGGAGAGAGGCCGTCCCGTCGCCGTTTATTTTGACCGGAAGACGCTTCATCACTGGCTAGCTGCCTGCGGCAAGTCCAATCACTGAACCGAGCCACCCAAGACGAAGAAACCTGACGATCCTCCTCCTTTCGCTGAAGCATCAACCAATGCATGCATGGTTTTGTTTCCTCTTGGTAGGAGTAACATTTTATTTCATTTCGTCTTCATCAAAGAGCCAACGGTCCATTTGAACACGATGCGAAGCCACTACGGATAGCACAAGTTTCTTTTTTCTTTTTTTTGCCTGCGTGGTACTCCATCCGTGAAGAAATATTTTTACAGAGGGAGTACGTACTTCAGATGTCCTGCCCCGGCAGTGCACGTCTGAATCGGAGAAAACAGCTGAGCTGAGCTGATCAATCGTAGTTGATGCTCAAGTGTGTGTACGTGCAACAACTACTTGTACAAAAACGCTCGCTCGCTCGTAGGTTTTTAAAAAGCGACTACGCGACTGCTCGCCTCCGATCCACTACTCACTACAGAAACGATGCGGCGTGAACGTCTACTACCGTGTCATCGCCGTCCGTGAGGGGGGCCACATCCCGGAGACGCGTGCCGCCTCTTCGGACATGCCACCACACCACCCCGCATGTATGAGGGCCCGATGCGACGCTCCGGTGGCATTGCTACCCCCCAGGGCCCCCGTCCCCGCCTAACCTCATAGCGTTTGACCACCGGATCTAGCCCTTTGACTTTGCACGGACGGGATTTGACCGGTGGGCCTCTCCACCCGGTTGTGTTAGGTCAGCCCATAGGAACACTTTGGAGCAACATCCGGCCAGACCCACAGCAAGATCCCTCCGTAGACCCGACGCGTCTGCTTTCTCCAAAGCCGGCGGCGGCGCCGTCCGTGAGGGGGGGCACACCCCGGACACGCGTGCCGCCTCTTCAGACATGCCACCACACCACCCCGCATGTATGAGGGCCCGGTACGACGGGCCGGCGGCATTGCTACCCCCCCAGTGCCCCCGTCCCGCCTAACCCTGTAGCGTTTGACCACGCGATCTAGCCCTTTGACTTTGCACGGACGGGCTTTGACCAGTGGACCTCTCCACCCGGTTGTGTCGGGCCGCCCATAGGGACACCCGGAGCAACATCCGGGCCAAACCCACAGCTACATCCACTCCGTAGACCCGACGCGTCTGCTTCTCCAGGTGCCGGCGGCGGCGCCTTCCGTGAGGGGGGCACACCCCGGAGACGCGTGCCAGGCATTTGCAACCGCCACAACACTTCCAGACTTGTGAGAGGCCGACTACGCAAGATTTGACGGTATGCTAGCCCCCGGAGGCCGCCGGCCACAGTCGTAGACGCTAAGAGCAATCCGCATAGAGGGAAGTGTTCAGATACTTCTCCATCACGAAAAATTATGAAAAATTACCATCGGTCCTATAGCACATGTGCCCACGCCATGTAAAAACTCATGATTTTATCGCGCTCGAGTATTTAATAATATTCACGCCGCATCGCTTCCGCAGAACGCCTACTACCGTGTCATCGCCGTCCGTGAGGGGCCACACCGAGACGTGTGCCGCCTCTTCGGACATGCCACCACACCACCCCGCATGTATGAGGGCCTGATGCGACGCCGGTGGCATTGCTACCCCTGTGGCCCCGTCCCCGCCTAACCTCAGAAGCGTTTGACCACCGGATCTAGCCCTTTGACTTTGCACGGACGGGATTTGACCAGTGGGCCTATCCACCTGGTTGTGTTAGGTCAGCCCGTAGGAACACTTTGGAGCAACATCCGGGCAAGACCCACGGCAAGATCCCCTCCGTGTAGACCCGACGCGTCCGTTTTCCCCCCTCCAGGTGCCGGCGGTGGCGCCGTCCGTGAGGGGAGCACACCCCGGAGACGCGTGCCGCCTCTTCGGACATGCCACCACACCGTACGGCATGTATGAGGGCCCGGTGAGTCGCTCGGGTGGCATTGCTACCCGTGGCACGCAGCGGGCAAAGAACGGTCGTGATGGGGGCAATCGATATATCATCGGGGTATGTTTTTTGTTTAGATAAGGCACATCTATGTTGAGAAAAAACAAAAAATAATAAATAATATAAACAAAAAAATTAAAAAATTAAAAAAATTAAAAAATTGAGATATGCCGACGGCATGGCCGTCGGCATAGCTGAGCACACGGCCACGGATCGATGACGTGGGAAAGGGCCAGGCCTATGTCGACGGTTTGGCCGTCGGCATATGATTGCCTTATCCGATGCGGTTCGCCCCCCACTACCCATTCCCCATCTCTCCTTCCCCCCGACCCACACCCCCGCCGCCACCGGATCCTCTGATCCGCCTAGCGCTGCCCTTCCGCTCCGGTCGCTGCCGCCACCCTTCCCTCGCCCTGCTCCGTCGCCGCCCCACCGCGCTCTGGGCCGCCGCCGCCCTTCGCTCGCCACTCGCCGCAGCCGCCCCACCCGTGCTCACCAGCCTCGTCATCTCGGCTCGCGCCGCCGCCATTACCTTGTCAGCGGGGCGCGTGGACTACTCCCGGCCACCCCTCGGCGCGCCCTCGTCAAGCTCGGTCCGCCGACCTCCCGAGCCCACTCCTCCTCACCGCCCGCCCGATCGCTCCGCCGGGCGGCTAGTCCTGCACCGGCCTCCTCTGCCGCTGCTGCTCTCGGCTAGCCCGAGCCCGAGCTCCCCTCCACCTCCCTCCGTGCCTGCCCCCGAGCCGGCCCTCCCACACGGTGAGCTCCGTCCCTCCCTCATTGAAGCAATTATTTTAATTTAGTTAGATGATTTATGGATGGATGCATTATGTATGATGATAGATGGTTAGATGGATGGATGCATGCATTATGTATGATGATAGTTAGAAATGTGAGAAATGCAAAAAAATTAGATGATACATGATGATGTTGATGATGATAGATTATGATGTTGATGATGATAGATGATGATGTTGATGATAGATGATAATGCTTTTTTTGCCTTGATAATTTTTAGATGATGATGATGATAGATTTCCATTTTTTTGCGGAAGAGATGATAAATGATGATGATTGTTGGATCATGATAAATGATGATGATGATGATTTTTTTATGCTTCGATGATTGTTACATGATGATAGATGATGATGATGATGATATTGATGATGATACGGTGCAGGTTCTGTGGTGTTCCATCTCGGTGGAGTGATCGTCGTAGGATCTGTTGGACCCCGATTGTCCCTCCGCTGTTCGACTACTTCCTCTACAACCGAGGGTGAGCTACGAATCATGTCACTAGATTTCATTCTCAAGTCAATCGGGCGTAACCTAGGCGTTTCCCGTCTGAAAGGGTTGCATCGATAAATATGCATTCAATTGCATATTTATCACCGCAGCTTCTTCGGATTGTCCAAGCTTTCCACGGACAGCCCGAGGATGTGTAGATTGGGTATGTTCTCCATGTTCTACCCCGTTCAGAGACAGGATTTCGGCGGCGCCTCCCCATTGTTCTCCGGAGCACATTCTCTCGGCTATTTGCTGAGACGTGTATCTGGAGAACAGCGGGGAGGTGCTGCTAAAATTTTGTCTCGGAACGGAGTAGAATGGAGAACGTACTCAATCTACACATCCTCAGGTGGGATTAGGACCCATCATTACCTATTAGAGATGTAGGTGGATTCAACGCGGTAGAAACTGAAAATTTGATGTGATTAATTTAAGTGAATCCTTAATTATGTTGTGTGGCTTGCAAAAAAGCAGAGGATGGCAGATAATCAGTGGATGTACAGTGGTTTTATCCGTCGGAATTGAGTAACATCGTGAGTGGATCACGAAAACCGATGTGTATTTGAAGGAGATATTCCGTCGTCCAATGAGAATTATCCCACCATGCCCCTGTGCGAGATGTGCTAGACGTCACCGTAGAAATCAGACGGACATGAGTGAGCACCTTCGCACGCACGGATATATGCCAAACTTTGACATGCCGCCGATAAACATAGCCGAGCAGGACCGTGGTAGAGAGGAGGTGATGCGACAACGCATCGATGGATATGAGGACGACGGGGTCATGGACATGCTAGATGATGTCATTGTTGCAGAAACGGCAAATGCGACACCTTCAGAGAATGATCCGGAGGAGCCGGAGGCAACCGCAAAGGCCTTCTTGGAGGTCTTGGCCTCGTCGAAGAAACCTCTCTATGCGGGTGCGAAAATATCTCAGCTGGATGCCATCTCGCAACTGATTGCGACAGCCAAGGCTGAGTATTTGTCAGAGCTGTAAATGCTTCAAGCATTCCACGGGAGTATGGGCTAACAGCCTCCACGAGGGTCATGAACTGCCGAAAAGCATGAACGATACAAAGAAAATCATGAAGGCACTCTCTATGGATTATGAGAAAATAGATGTTTGCCCTCAAGAATTGCCTTTTGTTTAGGCACGAGTATGCGGATGACAAGTCTGTAGGAAGTGCGGTTCGTCTCGGTACATTGAGGTGGTCGGTGAGGATGGTGAGAAAAAGCAGCTAACCATCCCGTTAAGGTTCTTCGGTATCTTGATTTTATAAAAAGACTGCAGCGCCTTTTCATCACGAAGGAGTCTCGCCAAAATGATGAAGTGGCACAAGGAAGGTATAAGGTACAATCCAAAAAAATCGTACATCCATCGGGAGGAAGCATGGAAGTCATTCGATGAAGAATACCTCGAGGAAGCAGCCGAGGCTGGGAATGTCGAATAGCCATATCGTGTGATGGGTTGAATCCATATGGTATGTCGTCCAATCCATACAATGCTAGCCTGTGTTTGTAATTCCGCTCAATCTTCCTCCCGCCCTAATGCAACGGAAGACCATGTTCTTGTCGCTCATCATTCCGGGCCCGACTACCCGGGAAGCAATTGGGTGTGTTTATGCAGCCGCTTGTGGATGCTTTGCACCATTCTTGGTACTTTCCGAGGTTGACATACGACCGGGATCTGCAGAGAAATTTCTTGATGAAAGTTTGGTTGCACTATTGCATGCATGAATTTACAGGCTATGCTCTATTCTGCGGAAGGTGTACAAGTGGTAATATGACATGCCAAGTGTGCATGCACGCTCTGCGAATGATTTGGCTGAGTAATGGTGGCAATTATGTAGCCTTTGACCTGCATCGACAGTTCCTCCCTCCGCACCATCCAGACAGGGAAGACAAGAAGAACTTCACGAAAGGCCGGGTTGTTCATGAAGTAACCGAGATTCCAACATTTTCGGGGCGTATGTTCTTGCTTTCGGCTAAAAGCTCAAGCCTAAAGTCAAAGGCAAAGGCAAAGCCAAAGACAAAGGCTTCGAGGGATATGGTGAGACGCACAACCGGACTCACATTACCCCCTTCTCGCAGCCTTCCCTATTTCAAGGACCTCAAACTTCCTTACAATATTGATGTGATGCACAAAAAAGAATGTGGCAGTAGTCCCTTTCCACACGATCCTCAACATTCCTGATAAGACGAAGGATAACGTAAAAGCTAGAGCCGATCAACGAGAGAATTTGTGATAGACCACGCCTGAACATGAAGCCTCCCACAGCGGTCGAAAAAACTGGTTCAAGCCGGATGTCGACTTTGTCCTTAAACCGCCGTAAAAAAAAGAAGTACTTATCCGGCTGAAACAAATTTTGAAGCTCACCGATGGTTATGCATCGAATATAAGTAAGGAGTCAATCTTTCAACGGGCAAAGTGACCGGCTGAAGAGTCATGACTACCATGTATGGATTGAGCGGATAATGCCGGTGATGGTTCGAGGCTATGTCCCCGAGCATGTCCGGGCGAAAGTGCTTGCCGAAGCTTAGCCATTTCTTCCGCACGCTCTGTGCTAAAGAAGTAAGTAAAGAGGTGATTGAAAAATTGCATAAGAAGGCACCGGAGTTGATAGTCAAGCTAGAGAAGATCTTTCCGTCGAACTTCTTTACTCCGATGACACATCTCATTCTGCACCTCGCGAACGAGGTATTGTTGGGGGCCCTGCAAAATCGGTGGCGATGACGGCCCCGAGAGGCGTAACAAGCATCTCCGACGGAAATGTGGAAACAAAGCTAAGATTGAAGCTTCCATAGCTGAGGCGCTTATCCTAGAGGAGGTGTCGACCTCGTGACATCATACTATCCGGACCACGTTCCCCATCTTCATAATAAGGTGCCTCGATACAATATAGAAGAGCCCAAGTATCAACCCAGGCTCGATCTATTCAACGCCAAGAAGGTGGGAGGGCTGGGGCCTCGAAATCTTATAACATGCCACGACAAGAGTGGGAGGACCTCATGTTCTATATCTTGCACAACATCAAGGAAGTTGAGGAAGTGTGGATGAGGTAATACCACTACACGATTCCTTTATGTCTTCCACATCATCATGTTTCATGTTCACTTAGTCCCAGTCTAACACCGCTTATCTTTTTTTAGTGATTTCGTTCAAGAGGAATGGACGGGAGTGAATCCTCCTACTGAGGCAGAGGCACTCACTCTTCTCCGTCATGGAAACCCTGGACGTAAAAATTTTGTTGCTTGGTTCATGGAGAAAGTAAATTTCCACACTCCCCTATTAAATACCTACTTCAACATTTATTAGTTAACCGAACTAATGCACGCAACAATTTCCATTATACTTGTAGGGAAAAGATCCGAACATATCTATGGATGATGAATTGAGATGGGTTTCCATGGGTTTTGACCCTGCCGTCATGACATGTACAAAGTATGATGTGAATGGGTATCGCTTCCATACAGAGGAGCACCAAAACAGCCGCCCCGATCCGAAAACTATAAATACCGGAGTGTACACCCCGGTCAAAATTCAGTAGACTACTACTAAGGGTACAAAATATATACGAGGTTAAATTCCGCCAGGGCGTGAGACCCTAAGTCCGCCTGTGTTCAAATGCCGATGGTTCGATCCATGGAGGGGTAAAACATACGCCTTCCATTGGTTTGGTCGGTTAAACCATCAACCGTCTATGCCGGAGCCGATCTCTTCATTGCGGCTACCCAAGCTACACAAGTATATTATCTGCCTTACCCATGCCGTAAAGTGTATCTAAAGGGTTGGGAAGTTGTGTTCAAGGTGTCGCCACATGGTAAGCTACCGTGACCGAATGAAGACGACATTACAACATTAACCCCATGACATACCAGGGAGTGTTCTATCAAGAGCAACCTGATGATGATGATGATGATGTGGTTAGAAACGATGACGCTAGACCATTGGTGATGATGATGTGGACCCAAACGTCGACGATGCACGGAATGATGGTGAGACCATTGTCAATGAAAATGACATACTTATGCTAGAAAAGTTAAACGAAGACACTGACGAGGAGGAAGAGCCTCCACCTCCGTCGGACAACGAAGATGATATGATTGATAGTGATGATGAGACGGACCGAGAAAGAGGTTACAACAGTGATGATTCATATGGGTTCTAGCAGATGTAATGCTTCAAGTTTAGGAATATGCCTTTTTATGCATTTTTATTAATGTGTTTATTATCATGCCTTTTTCTTCATTTCATTAATTTACTAATTGCTTTTTCTCTTTTCAATGCAGGTTCGTGGAACATGGGCAAGGGAAGGCCGACGGCGTGGGTTTCCTACGCAAGGTCGCCGGCCTGCCTAGTCGGAGTGGTCGAGCACGTAATCCTCCCCTCGGCTACTTGACGATGACTCCTCACAGGGAGGTCGAGGGAGAGGTGCCCCTAGAGGAGGAGGGGCGGGGAGAGCCTCTAGAGGACGAGGTGCTGGGGGAGAGCCACTCACAGGGGTCGCGCCAGAAGAGCGCACCATCACCTACTTAGGGGTGTTGTCTTCGAGGCCCTCCTCTAGTGAGGTACCCTCCTCTCGTGAGGTACACTCTAGGGAGGAGGAGGAGGAGGAGGAGGAGGAGGAGGTGGTGGAGGAGGAGGCACGCGAGGAGGAGGAGGAGGAGGAGGAGGAGGAGGTTGGGGAGGGAGAGGCAGGCGAGGAGGGGGGTGGTGGCGGGGATGATGGTGGTGACGGAAGGGGTTGACAACAAGGGATGGCTGCGTGGCAACGCAGCTACCAAAGCAGGTTCCTGCTCTTGAGGAGCGAAGTGGCTCATTGAGCCCACGGAAAAGAGTAAGCGGTTCATTATTTTGCTTGTCACATGCATATTCCGGTTGTTATTTATTTTGCTTGTCACACGCTAATAGTTCATTCTTTTGCAGCAATCGGATATATTCTAAAGGGGTCCGTATTCCCAACGGCCTCATCACCGCCTTGTTGAAGTTATATCGGCCGGGTTGTACTGTCCGGATCGGTCAGAAGCCGGACCGTCGGGTTTTGGCCACGAGCTGGGACCATCGAAGCGGCCCTCCACGCGGACCATGAGACCCATGCCAAGGCCGTGACCACTACTTTCTGGGTGAGTTCTCTTCAGAAGCACAAGTCCATTCTAGTTTCATGAATGATTTAACTCATGGCTTCTTCCATTCTTGTTTCATGCATGATTGTAGAAATTCTATCGAGTTCTTCCGAGCACGTGGCTAGAGCGGATCAGATCGTGTCGCGCCAATGCAAGAAGAAGGCCCGCCAGATGCAGTACGAGGTGCGCTATGTGGCCATCTCGACATACTACCACGACGTTCTTGGTGTGAAGATGACCAAGGAAGAAGCGCAGAGGATGGGCATTACCTTGGAGAGGCACGAGTACTTGGCGGTAAGTATAAATGATTTTTCATTATGCTTTCATATATTATGCTTTCATTACCATGTGGTACATTTCACCGTTTCATATTGACATGCCATTATGCTTTTATTATGTAGGTGTGTCCAAATTGGTGTTATGGAAAAGACGAGTCCTGGGCGGCATTGGTGGATCTTTGGTGTGATGGGGCTGGAGCACAGGCGGCTATGAGAATAAAAAATAAGGCTAACCAAGGGAATGAGGGAGTACATGCTCAGGAAACCGAAACCACTATCTCCACAAGGCGCTTAATGTATGACTAACCCCATTAAACATTCTTCTTCTTCTATTTACCATCACTTTCTTATGTATGACTAACATCTGTTTGGTGGTGCAGGAGGAGAAACTGAAGCGGCCGCTCTCACACATGCAGGCGTGGGAGATCGCCCATACGCGGAAGGACCGCAAGCCTGGCGAGCCCAAGTACTACGGCAAGAAGACCGCGTGGAGGAAGGAGGCCTACTCCGCAGCATATCTGAAGTTACATCCTGACACACCTGACCCCATTGCGGGCGGATCTGGACGATGTGGCGGTGGTGAGCATGGGGCCCAAGGAGCACGGTCGGGAGGCGGTTCTCGGCGTGGTCACTCCGACTATCTCCTACACACAGCTTCGTCGGATCGACCCGAGCCCGAGCCAACAAGATGAGCCAGCCAGCGTCCAGTTCACAGTCCCTCTTTCAGAGCAACAATCAGTAAGTATTTTCCCTCTTATCTTCATTGCTCACTTTATTTTCCGCATCTAGTAGTTTTATGAGTTCCATCATGTCATACGGTAGGCCTACTCGAGTACACACGCCAGAGACCATGGCGTGGCATCGAGGCTTCATGAACACCAAGTGCAGAGGATCCACCGAGCAGGCTTTTCAGAAATGGCGGCCGGCAGTGTCCTCGATTGCAGCCAAGACAATGCCCTCCAAAGACAACCAAGGTCACTGACCTTTGAGGAGTTTGTGGCACGTAACGCTGGCCCTCGCCGGTTAGTTCATCCCCAATCTATTCACCCCAAGCATGTCATGCCTTTCAACACAGATCATATATCCCATTAATATGTCTTTTCAACATCCAGGAACAGATGGATCTACCGTTGGCGATGGTCTTCGCAGACTCAGGAGACACGGAGTCCGACCACTCCGATCCACGGAGGCGGAGGTGGAGGCGGTCTTGGCGGTACCGCTGCCGCTAGCAAAGGACGACACAGGCTTGGCGGTCTTGGCGGTGGCGACCTCCGCGGTGCTCGACGTCCTGGCGCTTAAGCCTAGTGTGTGGTGATGATGCTTGAGATGACTTGTGTGTGGTGATGATCATTTAGAGACTTGTGTGTGGTGCTTTTCTATATGGTTATGCTTATGTTGGTTGTGATGATGATCATTTAGAGACTTGTGTGTGTGATGATGCTTATGCTTACGTTCTTTGATATGTGCTGTTATATATGTGCTTTTATTTGAATTGAACTGATTTGAAAACAAACAGAAAAAAGAAAAAAAATCAGAAGCAAACTATGCCGACGGCTATGCCGACGGCTATGCCGTCGGCATAGGACTGGCGTGAGCTCCCAGTTGCTGACACGTGGCAGGTCTATGCCGACGGCCTGGCCGTCGGCTTAGTTCTGCCCCAGGAGTGCCCAGTTGCCGACACGTGGCATGTCTATGCCGACGGCCTAGCCGTCGGCATAGTTCTAAACTAAGCCGACGGCCAGGCCGTCGGCATAGGCAAGCCCCAGGAGCAACGGCTTCTCGCCACGTGGCACCTCTATGCCGACGGCCTCGCCGTCGGCATAGTTCTAAACTAAGCCGACGGCCAGGCCGTCGGCATAGATGTGCCACGTGGCGAGCCGCCGTTGCTTAGCAGTTGACGGCAACCGCCGTTAGGCGATGGCGTTGCCGACGGCGGCGATCTGCCGGCATAGATGTACGCCACCGTCGGGATAGGGTCTATGCCGACGGCCGTTCTATGCCGACGGTCATCCGGGCTACGCCGACGGATATGTTGCCGACGGCCCTATGCCGACGGCCAGGCCGTCGGCATAGGCCTGTCCCGACGGCTAGTCAGGGCTATGCCGACGGCCCTGGCCGTCGGCATAGGGTGCGATTCCTGTAGTGACTTCCTCTACGTCCGCGTCATCTTCGTCATCACCATGTCCATCGACGCTGAACGTGCCGCCGCCGAGAAGATCGAGACAGGCAAGAAGGATGCCGCCGCTGCTGTCACCGTCACGCGGCTTACATGCAGCCTCTTTGGAGGGTATATACGTTTATCCACTCTGTTTATTTTCAGATTAGCGATTACTAGCGGTATGTGTAGATTTGTCTACAGCTTGCTTACTACGCGTTCGCTTAGATCGTGAGTCAAGATGTCGTCAATTCAGTTAATGCCATGCTAGTGATTTATCAATGGATTAAATTAGTTAAAAAATTGCCTATTTACTCAACAATCATTGATAGGTCTTGTTCGTCAGCCGTCGGCAGAGGTTAGGCTCCAGATGCGCGCGACCGCCTCGACCGGGCGCTCCTTGTTGAGCAAATAGGAAATTTTTAGACTAATTTAATTCATAGATAAATCATTAGCATATGACATTGACAGAATTAATGGCATAATGATTCTAATCTAGACGAGCACGTACTATGCAAATAGTAGACACATCTACATATAATGCTAGCACTGCTAATGCGGAAATAAACAGGAGCGGGATAAACACGTTATACCCTCAAGAGGGTTGTGCAGAAGCCGGGCAAGGCAAAGCAAAGCAGATCCTCGCCGCCTTCTTGTTGGCCTCGAGCTTCTCGGCGGCGAGATGGTCGGCGTCAGACTTGAGACATGGTGATGATGAAGGCGGCACAGATGTAGAGGAAGTAGCGGATCGGAGGCGAGTAATCGCGTGGTCGCTTCCCAAAAATCTATTTGCCCCTCTCCCGTACAGGATCCGGAGAGGCAGGGTTTCAGAGACCTGCTCTCCCGTCGACCGTGTACGCGGCGGACGGGGTGGAGTCACCAGCGACAGCAGCAGCAAATGAACGACGATCGGTGTAGTGCATGGAGCAGATGCGATCTGTTCGTGGCGGCTAGGGTTAGGAGACACCTCATGTACGAGTCCGTGACAACCCACGATTCGACGTCTTAGATCGTGGCCCAACAGTCAGAAAAACTCCCCATTACTGAATGGAAAAATAAGCACGAGCTTAGGTGTGAGCTCGGCTCGGCTCATTCCCACAACCCGCGGTGCGTGCACTGCACGACGAGGCGGGCGGCGAAGGAGGAGTGCGCTAGGGCCTCTTCTCTTCTCAAGCTCCAATAGCATGTGGAAAAGAAACCCTTATAAGGAGGTCCAACTCCTCTTCAACTTCAGGGGTGTGACTAAACTTCCCACTACACCTAGTGCCAACTAAACCCACATGGGCCCTTAGATATTTTCATAAATTGCTAGATGAGCCTAAAGCCCATCTCATATTTCAACACTCCTGGTGCGCTGCGGTGGTGGGGACGTGGAGGCGGCGGGTGGCGCTTCTTGGGGTGGCCGGGGAGCAGAGGAGGACGCAGTTGCTGCTCCTCGGGGTGGCTGGGGAGCGGAGGAGGAGGCGGCTACTGGTGCTCTTCGGGTGTCCGGGGAGCAGAGGAGGAAGCTGCTGTTGGTGCTCTTCGGGGTGTTCGGGGAGCGAAGGAGGAGGCGGTTTCTGGTGCTCATTGGGTTGGCTGGGGTGTGGAGGTGGCGGCCGTGGGTGGAGCAGCAGGGCTTGCCTACATGGACTCGGGCGAGGTCGCGGCGGATGCTGCCGACAAGCTGGACCAGTCCTCTGCCGAGGCGATGTGGGCGAGGCCGGGGCGACGGCGCTTGGATGACCGCGGGGGCGTGGTTATGGCTGCTGCCGGGACCGGAAGGAAGTCGAGGCGGCGCTTGGAGGCGGCCATGGTGAGTGCGGCGGCGGGCGCGCGCGGCGACATCGGCGGGCCCAGCTAGCTCGATCCGTCGGATCACGGTACAGTGGCGAGCGGTGGGATTGGCGGGGTGGCGGCGGCAGTAGGCACGGGCCTATGATAGGTAGTGGTTGTTGGCCCGTTATGCGGTGGGATTTGATGATGAGCCTGACGAAAGTATCTGACGAGGACATGTACCTAAGGTAGGGACCTAGGCCTGACCTAAACACCCCACCCAAGGACACTGACCTACAGTCATAGGCACTCAAGTGCCAACAGAGAATACCGACTGGAATCATCCTGAAGTGCAATCCACTCGACAGAAGGTTCCACTAGGATACCCCAATTCCACTCGACCACATCATAGTCACTCGACCGTATGAAGAATCACTCAGTGTATAGAAGATCTAACGTCATTCCAGGATGGCAACGGTCAGACGTTCACTCTGTAGTCTTAATGATTATTTATGGCAAGCGTTATCAGTAACGCCCCTCTTAACTCACATCGAACCCTGTGTAACGGAGGTGAGAGAGGGTCTTGGCGCACTCTATATAAGCCACCCTTCCCCTCTGGCACAAGGGTTCGCACCCCCTGTAACATTCACGCATATTCAGTCGACACAACCTCAGGACACCGAGACGTAGGGCTTTTACTTCCTCCGAGAAGGGCCTGAACTCGTAAACTTGCGTGTACAACCTCACTGTAGCTAGGACCTTGCCTCTTCATACGTACCCCCTATTCTTACTGTCAGACCTATTCCCACGACATTTGGTGCCCACTATGGGGCAGGCGTCTAAGTGACTTCCGGCGAGGTTGCGTATTTCGTTCTCTGACAACATGGTTTCCAGCGGTGGTTTGGCGTTGGGCCACGAGATCCATCTCGATGCGCTCGTTTTCATTGCCGATGACTCCGCCTGGCTTCATGAAGCTCCCCTCGACGTCGAGGATCTCCCCGTCCACGGGGCGACGCACTTCTGTGTGAGCGCTTGCGGCGCCCTTCTTCGACAACCGCCGACTCAGTATCAGTCGGCTCTGGTGACATCATCGCTCCCCGCTGTTCGCCGTCGCAAGCGGTCCAGCCGTTCGCGGCTCCAGCGATGGGTGAAGCATGCGGTGGCTCGCCAGTCGACCAGCCCCCAGTCGCGGCGATCAAGCTCGATGAATCTCTTTATGGTTTGTTCGATCTGCCGGCTGGTCACTCGGATTCCCTCTTCGAGTGTGAAAGCAATGACCCAGCGGCAGAAGTTCTCCTAGTCACTTCCCAGCATAGCCCACCCGGATTTCGCCGCAACGGTGGTGGCGATGGTGGTGTTGGCTTGTCTCAAGGGTATGAGGAGTACATCCCCGAGGCCCTCACCACGGGAGCAGAGGGAAGAGTTGCATCGACGCAATGTTCGCGCTCCAGACCCCCATCATTGGGGAGACCCCCGAGGCTCGCGCTTTATAAGCTGCACGCTTGACCACCTTGGCTGAGCGTACGCGTCTGGACAATCTGCAGAAGCCACTCGACGAGCAGGCTCGTCGGTGATTCGAATCCAATCGGCCGGCCCATACATTGTTTCCGACTGAAACTCAGGTATATCAAACCCCGATTCAAAATGTTGCAGTAGCAGCAAGCATAGCAGAGTCGATTCATCCATCGCGTTCAGAAGATGGTAGAGGGTTAGAGTAGATCCGTGCATTGCTTAAGGCCGCCGGGGAACAGAATTCTGCCATTTCCCAGTCGCGCAACAGAATTCATAGCAGGTCAGTGATTGCAGACAGAGTTCAGTCGACACATAGTCCAAGGTCACTCAGGCGGTGGGAAGATCATGGTCCCCGCCAGGACCAGTACCTGGAGTGGGGCCATAGCACTACAAGAAATATGCCAACTAGTGACCTTCTGTCAGTGACCCTGGAAGAATTGGTCATAGATCTATGACCATTTCATACCAATTGGTCAAAAGCTGTTCGAGGGGCTCCAAACCCTAAACCATTGCGACCATTTTGGTCAGAAAGGTCGTAATTTCCTTACACGAAAAGGTCATAAAGCAAACATCTCTAGTCCGCTGCCTTATTTCTAGTTGTTAACGACCAATATGGATGGTCATAGCCTTGTAAATTGTGGTGGGTTGCTATGACTAGGCGCCACCTCATCAGTTTTGCCTATGTGTCATGTCCATGTGGCAGTTTTGCCCTAGGTTGTGAAGCAACCTATATTTCTGTCATTCCCAAAATTCCCAAAAAATCTCATAAATTCTTTGGGTCATATCTTCATCAAATATGTAAAAACCTTCCTTTCCTAGTTAAAAATAATTCAAAATATTCATTTTCCTATTCTGTTCGTAACAACAGTTTGTGAAGGAAGTACCACTTTGGCGTGTCCAAATAGTATCCATTTTCTACAGTGCTTTTCTATGCCCAAATAACCATCCTCCACCAAATGCCAGCTCAATCCATTCATTATTTTGAGCCGAGCTTCAACATTCGTAATTATGTCCAGTGTGGTAGTTTGTAAAGCAAGTACCACCTAGGCTCCTACTTTTGAGGTGAAAATTTGTGAAGACGGTCTTCCTAGTAACTGATCATCGTCAGCCAAAACTCACGCCCATTATCCATGTACATTTCCCGTACCGCTAATCAAACACTTGGCTGCTAATTCATGTTTGAGCATCGATCGGTCTCCTCGTGAGAATCTTATGTTGTGATTTTCTTCCTAGAACCTATATGGGGAGTGCCCAACCCACTAGACATGGCTAGGCCGCCCAGAACACATGGCAACGCCACGGTCACGCGGTGACCACGCGGCGGGCATGCGAGCTTACGCGCTCTAGAGTTGGGGCCCTCGGCCACCGTTCAAACCTCAATGTCTCGCCATCAAACCATGTATTTCTGTTAAATAGATACTTATTTACCTAGAAATGATTTTTGTAAAAAATAAAGAGCAAACTATGAGGCAGCTGCAGTTCAAATTTGACCCGCTTCCAAATTTAATCGACTAATTTGTCTTTTTCACCAGAGGTGGATCAAAACTTTTTTTACCCAACCATTTTGTCAATTGTTCATTATATATGGCCTAGTATTTTATAAAATTGATTTGGTCCATTTTTGCAACAATTATTTGGTAGTTCCTTCACAAAAAAACCTCCTTTTGGGCACTCGGAAAATGAAAAATGAATTTTCCGTGCAGAGAAAATGAAAACTTCCTTAGGCAACATTGTTTGTAATTTCAAGATGTACCCGTATGCACAATATGAGATTATTTGAACAAACTATGCCATGAATGTGGCCATAAGATTGATCATTTGGCTTGAAAGCCATGAATCTTCACGCATGATAGCTCATTTCTGAGAACACTTTTTTAAAATAATTACCGTATTACAAGTTTATTATTTTTCCTGGAAACTTGGTCGCATATAATGACACAATGCGAAGGTTTTCCAATTTTTTGATATTTTTTGAATTTTTTATGCCCATTTCAAAATGCGGTCAAAACGGCGGGCTTGACCGTTCCTAGCTAGTGGTTGAATCTTGGAATTTTTTTCGTGTTTCTATGATTAAATAGATACTTATTTACCTAGAAATGATTTTTGAAAAAAATAAAGAGCAAACTATGAGGCAGCTGCAGTTCAAATTTGACCCGTTTCCAGCTGAATCAACGGCAATTTGTCTTTTTCACCAGAGGTGGATAAAAACTTTTTCACCCAACCATTTTGTCAATTGTGCATTATATATGGCCTAGTATTTTATAAAATTGATTTGGTCCATTTTTGCAACAATTATTTGGTAGTTCCTTCACAAAAAAACCTCCTTTTGGGCACTCGGAAAATGAAAAATGAAATTTCCGTGCAAAGAAAATGAAAACTTCCTTAGGCAACATTGTTTGGAATTCCAAGATGTACCCTTGTGCACAATATGAGATCATTTGAACAAACTATGCCATGAATGTGGCCATAAGATTGATCATTTGGCTTGAATGCCATGAATCTTCACGCATGATAGCTCATTTCCGAGAACACTTTTTTAAAATAATTACCGTATTACAAGTTTATTATTTTTCCTGGAAACTTGGTCGCATATAATGACACAATGCGAAGGTTTTCCAATTTTTTGATTTTTTTGAATTTTTATGCCCGTTTCAAAATGCGGTCAAAACGGCGGGCTTGACCGTTCCTAGCTAGTGGTTGAATCTTGGAATTTTTTTGGTGTTTCTATGATTAAATAGATACTTATGTACCTAGAATTGATTTTTGGAAAAAATAAATAGCAAACTACGAGGTAGCTACAGTTCAAATTTGAGTCGCTTCCAGCTGAATCGGCGGGAATTTGTCTTTTTCACGAGAGGTGGATCAAAACTTTTGACACCAAAAATTTGGTAAATTGTGCATTAAATATGTCCTAGTATTTTATAAAATTGATTTGGTACAATTTTGCAACAAATGTATGGTAGGTCCTTCACAAAAAAACCTCCTTTTGGGCACTCGAAAAATGGAAAATGATTTTTTCGTCCAAAGAAAATGAAAACTTCCTTAGGCAACATTGTTTGGAATTCCAAGATGCACCCTTTTGCACAATATGAGATCCTTTAAACAAACTATGCCATGAATGTGGCCATAAGATTGATCATTTGGCTTGAAAGCCATGAATCTTCACGCTTGATAGCTTATTTCTGAGAACACTTTTTTAAAATAATTACCGTATTACAAGTTTATTATTTTTCCTGGAAACTTGGTCACATATAATGACACAATGCAAAGGTTTTCCAATTTTTTGATTTTTTTGAATTTTTTATGCCCGTTTCAAAATGCGGTCAAAACGGCGGGCTTGACCGTTCCTATCTAGTGGTTGAATCTTGGAATTTTTTTGGTGTTTCTCTGATTAAATAGATACTTATGTACCAAGAAATGATTTTTTGAAAAAATAAATAGCAAACTATGAGGTAGCTTCAGTTGAAAGTTGACCCCTTTCCAGCTGAATCGACGGGAATTTGTCTTTTTCACCAGAGGTGGATCAAAACTTTTTACACCCAACCATTTGGTCAATTGTGCATTAAACATGGCCTAGTATTTTGTAAAAATGATTTGGTACAATTTTGCAACAAAGATATGGTAGGTCCTTTACAAAAAAACTCGTTTTGGGCACTCGAAAAAATGAAAAATGGATTTTTTGTCCAATGAAAATGAAATATTTATTAGCCAACATTGTTTGCCATTCCATGATGCACCCTTGTGCACAATATGCGATAATTTGAACAAACTATGCCATTCGAAGATGCACCTTGTGCAAAAAATACAAAAGAAACAAATAGAAAAAACATAATTACATAAGCTTTGTTCTCATTGGTTGAAACATTTGTGCCATGGATCGATGACATGGCATCCATCCATCCATCCATCCCATTTATCTAAAGAAAAAAAAGACAAAAAGAAAAAGAAAACCCTACCCGCAGCCCAACCACCCAAACCCTATCTCAGATCCCCTCCCACTCTATCGCCATCGCCCCTTCTCCCCCAGATTCAATCGCTCTCCTCCCCCTCCCACTCCATCGCCGCCTCCCCTTCTCCCCCAGATCCAATCGCCCTTGTCCCCCTTCACCTCGCCGTCGGCCTCACTCTCCCCCTCTCTTCTCCGCCCCACCCCACTCCCTCCACCTACCGCGTCCACAGAGCCAGAACCCCTCGCCCCGCTGCGTGCCCTCGTCGGCTCGGCCATGTACTCATCGGCCCATGGGTTCCCATCGAGGAGATCGAGGATGCCGCGCGTTTTCCTTCTCTTTCTCGTTGCGCTGCCGCGTTCAAGTAGAATGACCCGACGCCGACGCCAAGTGGTTATGCTTGCAGGCCCGGGAGCGACGCCGATCGAGACGAGGATGACGGCCGTTGATGGAGGTCGATGGCGGAGGTCGAGGAGGCCGCCCAGACAAGGCCGCTGCCAAGGCGCCGGACCAAGATCAGCTCGGGCTCGGGTGCCATCGAGCGCCAGTGCTCCCGTGGCTGACCCCTCCCGGGGACCTCGATAAGGGTATGGTTCCCTCCTCATCTCCTCTTCTTCTGGCTTTCTTATTCGCCGCATCTGATGCGTACATGCGTTGCATGTGCAGTTTGGGGCCAGGGAGAAGCTGCTCGATCTGACGAGTTTGGATGCCCCTCCATGCCGCCCTTGCCGATGCACAAGTTGAATGGATCCCCATCAGCGGCCGGAGCAGATGAGCGACATGGCGGCGCCGACGGCGGGCATCAGCGGCATCATCGACCCGGAAGTCCTCGACTGCGCCATCTGCTTCGACCCCCTCCGGCCTCCGGTCTTCTAGGTCTTTCATCCCTCCACCGTTGCTTCCCTCCATTTGCACCTTCCCTATTCTTTCTCCATTGTCGTCCTTGTCCCCCTGCGATCTCTAAACTGGAACTGAAGAAGATCATCATTTTCACAAGCATGCATGTAAATATAAAATCATGGCGCGTTTCCTTATTTCATTTTGTCTAAGTAGGCACCAGCAAGGATTTTTAATCTTTAGTGGGAATCCTAACTATCTGAAGAAATTTGTGGAGGGCAAGAAGCAACCTGTGACAACCTTATTGCCGTGTAAAGTGATAGTACTTTTCGGCTGAAGGGTGTGGATAACAACGCCCCGTGTCTAGCGTTGTTAGCACTCTCAAACTTGAGCGCGCTGTAACAAGTCGGTTGTTTTTCTGTGAGATAGATTTGGATTTTTCATGTCTTAAACACGCATGTAGTAGTAGTACACTGTTTGATGCAGATCGATCAGGCTGCTACGCATACGTGCATGTGTGCTGGTCCGAGATCCTGCCATGCCATCGCTGATTAAACAGTACTCTGCATGTTCCCTTTGTTAAATGAATGAACAGGGTCGATGTAGTTGCTGTGAATCATTCATGTACCATGCATGGACTGTCATCCCTATTTTGCTATCTTGCTGCCAATGTCAGTTTCATGTTGTTTTTATGTTTCCACAACTACTAGGAAGATGTCATTCTCATTTTGCTATCTTGTTGTCAATGTCAACTTTATGCTACTGTTATTGACTCAAGTTTCCACAACTATAGAAAGATGTATCCCACAATTCATATATGCATCTGTTATCTGGGTTTCCTATTTGTCGGTGCTTCAAGAATCAAGAACTCTAATTTTCTTGATGCTGTTGTTATTTGCTCGTTTCCACAAGTTGTATCCTGCAACTCATATTCTGTAATGATGTCCAGCGTTGCTCTTGCTACTCTATTTTTAACGGAAGGATTAAATCTTTTTGAGAGTCTTTTTACAGCAGAATATTCTTTCTCTTTTTCTGTGGGTGAAGTTGTGATATCTCAGTGTGAATGAGTTAATGATAAGTATAATATGATCAAATCGAGTCTAGGTGCTAGCGCCCAGTGTCCTTTAACACTTGCTTACCATTTTACCAAGCTCATTCACATTTAATGTCCTTGTGGCTGCCAGTACCATGAAGACTAGCGCCACTAGCGCAAGACCCGTAGCTGGCCAGTCTTGTTTTTACTCTTGGTTTTGCCTCACGGGATTCACGCTTAATTTGCTTGGGCAGCGATTAGTTCAGTTGATGACTTGTACCGCTGTTCACCAATACAGATTCGTAACACATCATACGATCATAGTAAGTAAAGTAAGCAGCTCATATCTTATAAACCTATTTGTGCGTTTATAAACTGGCGATCACCAATACAGATTCAGACCTGCAGTTGGCTACTTTTCCTCAAGTTATTTGTGCATTTATAAACCTATTTGAACTTTTCTAGTTCTTGAATGTATCCATGCATAAATGTTTTATACAGATAGTTTTGGAATGTGTTTTTTTGTTAGCTTATGACAAGTTCCAGTTCTAGTTTTGTTGTTAACCTCTACAATCCATGTCAGCATATAATAAGTATATGAATGAATCCGTTGAGTATCTGAAACTAGATGTTTTATTGCTAATAGTGATTAAAAAGAGCGATCAGTTTCTCATCACACACTATTATTATCACTTCATGGCTTTATCTATTGTGTCAGGCTGTTGTAGGTGCTGAACTGTGATCATGTTTTATGGCTCACATGCATGCTACATGTTGGCTGACTTGGCATGACGTGCACGAAAACTTCATGGCATTCATACTGAATAGCACTTCTTAATTTTCATGCAGAATTGCTCTAGCTATTCTTAATTTTCATGCATGTTTCTTTCCTGACTTAATCTTACTAAATAGCACCCCATCACTTGCTGCTGTTGTTATCCACTATATCCTCGCTGTTCTGTTTTCTTGTTGGCAGATATTTTGCCTAAATTCAAGACGAAACAAGATGTTCAAAGAAGCGCCAAGACATTTTTATATAGCAAGTTATGTAATAATAGCTAGGTTATTTGGGCATTGTGAACTCCAGAATTTCATGTATCTCCTCTCTGTTTTTGAATGAAATGTTGTATGTGATTTGATGTAACAGATTGTTGCTTCTTGTTATTTGAAGTATTACACTTGTTTTCTGTCTATTGTGATTTAAATATTGGTTGTTTAATTATTGGCATATTGAAATCTGAGGAACATGACCATGACAGCAAGGACCCACAAACCAGAATTAGAAATTTGGGACCCACATATCAGAACCTGACAATTGGGACCCATTTGAAAAAAGAAAAAACGGGCCACAACCCAAAAATAAAAAGGCCGAATTATAGCTGGGCCAGCCCATGTAGGTAGCAAAAATTAATAGGAAAAATAAATATTAAAAAGGCCGAATTAATGGGCTCGGCCCATATAAACACTGAATTGGACCGGGCTGAATCTTGTGCCACATCAGCTTGCCACGCTGGATGCCTACGTGGCACAGGAAGGTTGCTAGTGACCAAAACGCCACAAGTAGGCATATTTTGGTCAGAACGCGTCTCGACCTTCTCACGCAGAAGGTCGCTATAGTCAATTAACGACCCCCAACTTTTGACCTTATGTTTTTGGTCACAAAAAGGTCACAAATTGAAAACTATGACCTTTCAGTGACCAATAGTGGAGGTCACTAGTTGACATATTTCTTGTAGTGTAGGCAGTTTGATCGTCGGGGTTCCCATGACGACCATCGTCGACAGCTTACGCCCCCTCTGAGGGGTGGATCATACGCGCCCCAGCGTTATGATGATAGGCGCCCGTATGGTGACGAGCGAGGGGCCCCGGTCGACCCAAGAAAGCCGGGATTTGATGCAAGATCACTCCTTGTGCAAGGTTTGGTCGACAGAGGCCGAGCGAACAAAGAAGGACAAGGCAGAGATCATCCGACTGGGAACAAAGCTTTCATTTCTGGGCCTGAATGTTTTAGTATGGCCATTCGATCAGCTGAGATCCCTCCCAACTTCAGGTTGGCAGCATGCGTGAGCAAGTTCACCGGTGAATCGAAGCCTGATAACTGGCTGGAAGACTACCGAGTGGTTGTGTAGATCGGTGGTGGTAATGATGATGTGGCTATGAAGCACCTCCCCCTGATGCTCGAGGGCTCGGCCAGAGCTTGGTCGACTCAGCTAGCACCCGGGAGTATTTTCTGCTGGGATGATTTGGCTCGAGTGTTCATCAAAACATTCAAGGGAACTTGTAAGCGGCCTGCTGGGCTGACTGAATTGCAACACTGTGTTCATAAACCTAATGAGACTTTGCGACATTACATCCAGAGATGGACCACCCTTCATCATACGATGGAAAATGTGTCAGATCACCAGGCGGTTTGCGCCTTCAAAGAGGGCGTCAAGTACAGAGAGCTTACCCTGAAGTTCGGCCAGTCCGGAGATATGACTCTGACCCAAATGATGGAGATAGCCACTCAGTACACAAATGGTGAAGAGGAGGACCGACTCCGCCACGACAAAGGGAAAATAGTCGTCCGGGACTCCGGGGCTGGGAGTTCCAGTCGAAAGCAGATACATAAGGCTGAACCTATAGGGCCTGGTGAAGCTGCGGTCCTGAATGCAGGAGGTGGAAAGTTCAAAGGAAAGACGAAACCACAGTGGAAACCTAAGAAGGTGAAAGATCATTTAGGACAGGACGTCCTAGATTTACCGTGTTACATACACACGAAGAAAATATGAGGAGGGAAACCTGATTCAACTCAAGCATACCACTCGCCAGTGCCGTCTTCTGATTCAGAGCTTTCGAGAGAATCAGTCCAATGAGAAAGAGTATGATAAGGAAGATGAAAAAGAGGAAGAGGAGGGTTACCCTCAGGTGAATGCTACCTTGATGATTTTTGCTAATGTCGAAAGCAAAAGTCGACTCAAAGTCATTAACAGAGAAGTGAATATGGTTGCTTCGGCAACTCTGACATATTTGAAGTGGTCGAAGACTCCCATTACATTCGCCAGTCAGATCACCCAGCACACGTTGCTACCCCTAGGCGGCAAGCGCTTGTTGTCGACCCAGTCGTTGGGGGCACTCGACTGACCAAGGTCCTTATGGATGGCGGAAGTGGGCTGAACATTCTATATGCTGAGACCCTAGAAGGGATGGGCATTCTGATGTCGAAGCTTAGTGAGAGCAAGATGCAGTTCCATGGCGTCATTCTTGGGAAAAAGGCAAAGTCACTCGGGCAGATTACTCTTGATGTGGTTTTCGGCGATTCCAAGAATTACTGCAAGGAAACGTTGACATTTGAGGTAGTGGATTTCCAGAGTGCTTATCACGCCATTTTGGGCAGGCCTGCATATGCCCGTTTCATGGCTCGACCGTGTTATGTATATCTCAAGTTGAAGATGCCCGGTCCCAAAGGTGTGATCACAGTTACAGGAAATAAGCAGAGATCAGAAAAGTGCCTTCAGAAGGGTTGCAAGATTGCAGATGAACAGATGGCAGCCGTAGAGATGCAAGAGTACCAGAAAACCGCAGATCCGAGTGATTTGCTTCGGTCCAAGAAGCCAGCTTCAGAATATGCATTTCAGTCGGCCGGAGAGACAAAGCCTGTTCACATTCACCCGGAAGACCCTAGCAGCTCTGACTCACATATCAACGACACTCGACAGCAAATAGGAAGCCACACTCATCCAGTTCCTCCGTGAGAACTGGGACATCTTCGCATGGAAACCTTCTGACATGCCAGGTGTACCCAAGGGGCTGGCTAAGCACCGTTTGCGTGTCGACCCAAAAGCAAAACCAGTCAAACAACATCTTCGACAGTCCGCCGTTGAGAAGAGAAAGGCGATTGGCGAGGAGGTGGCTCGGCTCCTGGCCGCTGAGTTCATCCGCGAGATTTACCACTCCGAGTGGCTCGCCAACGTCGTCATGGTCCTTAAGAAAGATGATTCACTTCGTATGTGTATTGATTTCAAACATATCAATCGGACCTGCCCGAAAGATCATTTTCCTCTCCCCGCATTGATCAGATAGTTGACTCGACGACGGGGTGTGAGCGTTTGTCCTTCCTGGACGCGTATTCCGGGCACCATCAGATCCGTGTGTATGGGCCTGCCGAAATAAAAACAGCCTTCATCATCCCATTCAGGTGTTTTTGCTATGTTACCATGCCCTTTGGTCTGAAGAATGCTGGAGCCATGTTGATGCGTATGATACAGAAGTGCCTGCTCACTCAAATCAGCCGGAACACGGAGGCATACATGGATGATATCATGGTCAAGTCATGCAAGAGTTTCGACCTGCTGACTGACCTCACAGAAACCTTCGCTGACTTGATAAGATATGACATCAAGATGAATCCATCCAAGTGCACATTCGGAGTTCCAGGGGGAATTTGCTCGGTTTTCTTGTTTCCGAACAAGGTATCGACGCAAACCCGGAAAATATTGGAGCAATCGTCCGAATGAAACGCCCTGTGCGCGTACATGATGTTCAGAAGCTTACAGGTTGCTAGGCTACTCTCAGTTGATTCATTTCTCACCTCGGTAAAAAGGCATTGCCTCTTTACCAACTGATGAAAAAGTCTGATACATTCGAGTAGACTCCTGAAGCTGAAGCGGCGTTTGTAGAGCTCAAAGCCGTTCTTTCTAGCCAGCCCGTGCTTGCTGCTCCAGTCAGCAAGGAGCCTCTGTTGTTATATATTGCAGCCACTGAACAGGTTGTCAGTACAGTGCTCACAGTCGAGCGAGAGGAGGAAGGCAAAGCCTACAAAGTTCAGCGCCCTGTGTATTACATTTCTGAAGTTTTGACTCCGTCCAAGCAAAGGTACCCACATTACCAGAAGCTTGTCTATGGAATCTATATGACAACGAAGAAAGTTCCACACTACTTCACAGATCACTCGGTTTCAGTTGTTAGTGACGCCCCATTGTCAGAAATTTTGAACAATCGAGACGCAACTGGTCGAGTGGCTAAGTGGGCTATTGAACTCCTTCCTCTTGGTATCATGTTTGAAGCAAAGAAGTCTATGAAGTCTCAGGCAATTGCATATTTCTTGGCCGAGTGGATTGAGCAGCAACAACCGACTCAATTCCACTCGGAACACTGGACCATGTTCTTTGACGGGTCCAAGATGTTGAATGGTTCTGGTGCTGGAGTGGTTTTGGTATCCCCGAGAGGTGACAAGCTCAGTTATGTATTGCAGATTCACTTTGATTCTTCCAACAATGAAGCTGAGTATGAAGCACTTTTATATGGGTTGTGTATCGCCATTTCGCTCGGCGTCCATCGCCTAATGGTCTACGGCGACTCGGATCTGGTAGTGAATCAAGTGATGAAAGAATGTGATATCAAGAGACCAGCCATGACAGGCTACTGCAATGTAGTGAGGAAGTTAGAAAAGAAGTTCGAAGGGTTAGAGCTCCACCACATACCCTGACTCAAGAATCAGGCTGCTGATGATCTGGCTAAAATAGGTTCCACTTGGAAGCCTATTCCCAGTAATGTGTTCTTGGAGCATCTCCACACCCCATCAGTTCAAGAAGATCCCTTTATAGAAGAGCCCCCACAACCGATAAGTTCAACTAATCCAACTGAAGTTGAGGTCCCAGCAGTTGTCGACCTAATCATGGAGGTTTTGGTGATCATCCCCGACTGGACAGTGCCGAACATTGCATATTTGCTTAGACAAGAGCTCCCAGAGGATGAAGATGAAGCTCGGCAGATCATTCGCAGATCCAAAGCTTTCACAGTGATAGGTGATCAACTTTACATGGAAAGTGTGACTGGCGTAGCTCAGCGGTGCATTACTCCAGAAGAGGGTCGACTGATCCTAAATGATATTCACTCAGGGACCTGTGGTCACAATGCGTCCTCTCGGACCATCGTGGCCAAAGCATACCGAGCGGAATTCTATTGGCCGCGAGCAAACAAAATGGCTAAAGAGATAGTCGAGAAGTGTGAAAGCTGCCAGTTTTACTCGAACATTTCTCACAAACCTGCATCAACTTTGAAGACTATTCCACTCGTCTGGCCATTTGCTGTTTGGGGACTCAACATGGTTGGGCCCTTGAGGACTGGCAGAAGCGGTTTCACCCATCTGCTCGTGGCAGTCAACAAGTTCACTAAGTGGATTGAGGCTAAACCCATCAAGAACCTCGATTCAAGCACAACCATCACTTTCATCAGAGAGCTGATATTCAGATATGGAGTTCTGCATAGCATCATCACATATAATGGATCGAACTTTGAATCCGATGAATTCAGAGCTTTCTGTGCTTCCCAAGGCACTCGGGTCGACGATGCATCCGTAGCGCATCCGCAGTCGAATGGGCAGGCAGAAAAAGCCAATGGTTTGATCTTACAAGGGCTGAAACCCCGATAGATGCGCGACCTCAAGCATGCAGCAGGCGCTTGGGTAACGGAACTACCCTCTGTACTGTGGGGACTAAGGACGACCCCCAATCGGTCGACTGGCCGGACTCCTTTCTTTATGGTGTATGGAGCTGAAGCAGTGCTTCCGAGTGACTTGCTCCACAATGCGCCCCGAGTGGAACTCTTCTCAGAAGTTGAAGCCGAACAAGCATGTCAAGACAATGTTGACCTTCTGGAAGAGGAAAGGGAGTTGGGTCTAATCCGATAAACCATTCATCAGCAAGATCTTTGTCGATTCCATGCGCGAAATGTCAGGGGTCGAGCATTCCAGGAAGGAGATCTTGTGCTCCGAGTGGATCAGCAGTGCCCTCACAAGCTAGCTTATGCCTGGGAAGGCCCCTTCATCGTCACTAATGTACTTCACAACTATGCGTATCACCTATACAACATGGCCAAGAGGAAGGACGAGGCGCACGCTTGGAATGTGGATCTGCTTCGTCGTTTTTATACTTAAAGACACTCGGATAGACGAGATGTAATAAGAAGTACTTTTCAGATTATTTATCAAATACATGTCTTCCACAGTTGCAAATTGGTTGTTTTTCGTATAAACTTATGTTCAAATCCCCCAGTGGGTGGCTTAGCCGCGAACTTGATTCGCCTAATTTAAAAAAAGCTCCGAGTGAAGAGCGATCTGGGGGCTTAGCTGCGACCCCATACTCGCCTAAGTTAAAAGACACTCTGAGTGAAGAGCGATCCTCTCACTCGGGGGCTTAGCTGCGACCCCGTACTCGCCTAAGTTAAAAAAAACACTCCGAGTGAGAGCGATCCTCTCACTCAGGGGCTTAGCTGCAACCTGTACTCGCCTAAGTTCAAAAACACTCCGAGTGAAGAGCGATCCCGTCACTCGGGGGGCTTAGCTGCGACCCTGTACTGACCTAAGTTAAAAAAATAGTCCGAGTGAAAAGCGATCCCTTTCACTCAGGGGCTTAGATGTGAACTTGATTCACCTAAGTTTCAAAAACCCTCTGAGTGAAGAGAGATCCTCTCACTCAGGGGCATCCCGTACTCGCCTAAGTTTCAAAAACACTCTGAGTGAAGAGCGATCCTCTCACTCGGGGGCTTAGTTGCGACCCCGGACTCGCCTAAGTTAAAATACACTCCGAGTGAGAGATCCTCTCACTCGGGGGCTTAGCTACGACCCCGTACTCGCCTAAGTTAAAAAACACTCTGAGTGAAGAGCGATCCTCTCACTCGAGGGCTTAGTTGCGACCCTGTACTCGTCTAAGTTAAAAATACTCCAAGTGAAGAGCGATCCTCTCACTTGGGGGCTTAGCTGCGACCCCGTACTCACCTAAGTTAAAAAACACGCCGAGTGAAGAGCGATCCTCTCACTCGAGGGCTTAGCTGCGACCCCGTACTCGCCTAAGTTCAAAAACACTCCGAGTGAAGAGCGATCCTCTCACTCGGGGGCTTAGCCGCGACCCCGTACTCGCCTAAGTTAAGAAACACTCCGAGTGAAGATCGATCCCCTCACTCGGAGGCTTAGCTGCGAGCCCGTACTCGTGTAAGTTAAAAACACTCTGAGCTGCGTCACAAGTACAACGTCGACTCCATGCTCTAAGCTGCACCACAAGTACAACGTTGGAATGCACTCTGAGCTGCGCCACAAGTACAACGTCGACTCCACGCTCTAAGCTGCACCCCAAGTACAATGTTGGAATGCACTCTGAGCTGCGTCACAAGTACAACGTTGACTCCACACTCTGAGCTGCACCACAAGTACAACGTTGGAATGCACTCTGAGCTGCGTCACAAGTACAACGCCGACTCCATGCTCTGAGCTACACCACAAGTACAATGTTGGAATGCACTCTGAGCTGCACCACAAGTACAACGTCGACTCCAAGTGGGGAGCAACTGAGGGAGTCCTGGATTAAGGGGTCCTCGGACAGCCGGACTATATACTTCGGACGGACTGTTGGACTATGAAGATACAAGATTGAAGACTTCGTCCCGTGTCCGGGTGGGACTCTCCTTTGCGTGGATGGCAAGCTTGGATATTCGGATGTGTAGATTTCCTTCTCTGTAACCGACTCTGTGTAACCCTATCCCCCTCCGGTGTCTATATAAACCGGAGGTTTAGTCCATAGGGGATGAATCATAATCATAGGCTAGCATCTAGGGTTTAGCCTCTACGATCTCGTGGTAGATCAACTCTTGTAATACTCATATCATCAAGATCAATCAAGCAGGAAGTAGGGTATTACCTCTATCGAGAGGGCCCGAACCTGGGTAAAACACCGTGTCCCTTGCCTCCTATTACCATTAGCCTTAGACGCATAGTTCGGGACCCCCTACTCGAGATCCGCCGGTTTCGACACTGACATTGGTGCTTTCAATGAGAGTTCCACTGTGCCGTTGCGATAAGGCTTGATGGCTCCCTCGATCATCTTCAACGATGCGGTCCAGGGAGAGGTTTTCCTTCCCGGACAGATCTTCGTATTCGGCGGCTTCAGATCAAGGGCCAACTCGCTCGGCCATCCGGAGCAGATCGGACAGCTCGCCTGGCCATCAGGTTAGGTTTGGAAGCTTAAACTATACTGCCGACATCCGCGGAGAATTGATCTTCGACGAATTCGAGCCCATGACAGGTGCGCCGAATAGTCACGACGGACATGACTTTGATCTGCCGTCGGACAGTATTTGGAAGATCGGACCCGCGTTGGCGCCGGGAATCAATCCGGAGCAGATCGTGCCTTCCGAGGACGGGTGGATGGACCCCGCCACGGAGGCCGCACACTCATCAGCATCGGAGCCGAACACTGATCCCACCTCCTGTAAGAGTGGCGTTATCGGACCCCGGACTCGTGTCCGGCTACATGATCCGAACCGCGTGCGTCCGTGTCTATCGAACCAGATTGGGCACCCGTCATGGAATTCACTGCCGCGGATATCTTTCACCACTCACCCCTGGGTGACGTGCTGATCTCATTAAGGTCTCTGTCCTTATCAGGAGATTCTTGGCCGAACTATGTCCGGCTCGAGTGGGGAGCGGACGATGAAGAAATTCGTCCCCCACACACCACCCACTTTATAGCCACTGTCGATGACTTAACCGACGTGTTTGACTTCGACTCCGAAGACATCGACGGTATGGACGACGATGCAGGAGAAGAACGGGAACCACCGCCTACAGGGTGCTGGACCGCCACCTCATCATATGATATTTATATGGTGGAAACCACTAAAGAAAACAATGGCGATGAAGCAACGGAAGATAACCCCTTGGGGAAGCAATCTAGACACCGGCGTCATCGGCACCGCTCCAAGCCCCGCCACAGCAAAAACAGTGATATCGGCACAAGAGATAATAATCCGGATGGTGCCGAAGATGAAGACAATCCTGCCCAGCTAGGCTTCGAGCAGGCCGAGCAAGACGATGGGCAAGCTAGCCCTAAAGAACAGACAACTGATGGAGAATCAAAGGATGATAATTACATGCCTCTCTTCGAAGACGAAGTGAGCCTTGGCGACGAAGAATTCATCGTGCCAGAGGATCCCGTCGAGCAGGAGCGCTTCAAATGCCAGCTTATAGCCACTGCAAAAAGCCTGAAGAAAAAGCAGCAACAGCTTCAAGCTGATCAAGATCTGCTAACTGACAGATGGACTGATGTCCTGGCTGCCGAGGAATACGGACTCGAACATCCTAGCAAAAGCTACCCAAAGTACATGCTGCTACCTCAACTCGAGGAGGAGGCTTTAAAGCCCACACTACCAGCGCATGATGCGGCTGACCGGCCGCCCCGCGGTCGCGAAAAAACGGCGTACCAGCCCGAAGTCCAGATCGCACCCCGCTGCCAATCAAACGATAATACCAAGGCCCGAGGCTACACGAAGGACCTGCGAGAAGTATTGGAAAACAAAGCAGGACAGTCAAGATCGATCTATAGATCACGGGGGCGCGCCACAAGACGTGATGATGACCGTCACACGGATACAATAAACTAAAGTCCGGCCGGGCCAAATACAATAGCTTGGACTCATTTGAACTACGCCGGGATGTAGCCCGGCATAGAGGCCCTGCACATCCCCTATGCTTCACCGATGATGTAATGGATCATGAATTCCCGGAAGGATTTAAAACCGTGAACATTGAATCATACGATGGCACCACAGACCCTGAGGTACGGATAGAAGATTTTTTTCTTCACATTCACATGGCCCGCGGAGATGCTCTACACGCCATCAAGTACCTCCCACTAAAACTAAAGAGACTGGCTCGGCATTGGTTGAATAGCTTGCCGGCAAACTCCAACGAGAATTGGGAGAACCTGGCAGACGCATTCCTTGATAACTTCCAGGGCACTTACGTGCGCCCACCGGATGCTGATGATCTAAGTCACATAACCCAGTAGCCCGGGGAATCAGCGAGGAAATTTTGGACCTGGTTCCTAACCAAAAAGAACCAAATTGTTGACTATCCGGATGCCGAAGCCCTAGCGGCCTTTAAACATAGCATCCGTGACGAATGGCTTGCCGACATCTCGGTCAGGAAAAGCCAAAGTCCATGGCAGCTCTCACAACACTCATGACTCACTTTTGCGCGGGCGAGGATAGCTCGTTGACCCGTAGCAACAATACAGCAAGCAATCCAGGCGCATCGAAAGCTAAAGATAGCAACGACAAATCACGGCGCAACAAACACAAGCGCCGCAAAAACGGAGATAATGCTGAAGACACGTCAGTCAATGCCGAATTCAGCGGCTCCAAGGCCGGTCAGCGGAAGAAACCATTCAACAAAAAAATCCAGGCCCGTCCAGTTTTGACAGCATACTCGACTGTCCATGCCAAATTCATGGCACCCCTAGAAAACCAGCCAACCACACCAATAGAGAATGCTGGGTCTTCAGACAAGCCGGCAAGTCAGATGCCTAAAACAAGGGGAAGGGGTCTCAAAGCGACAACGACGACGAAGAGCCCCGATCACCGGATATAGGAGGAAAAATGAAATTCCCTCCCCAGGTGAAAACGGTGAATATGATACGCACAAGCCACATTACAGGTGGAAACGTGCACTAAGGGAGGTCTATACAATCGACCCAAAGTTCAACCCATGGTCCTTGTCGGTGTCAAAACCGGCGGATCTCGGGTAGGGGGTCCTGAACTGTGCGTCTAGGCGGATGGTAACAGGAGACAAGGGACACGATGTTTACCCAGGTTCGGGCCCTCTTGATGGAGGTAAAACCCTACGTCACTGCTTGATTGATATTGATATTGTGGATGTTTACAAGAGTGGATCTACCACGAGATCAAGGAGGCTAAACCCTAGAAGCTAGCCTATGGTATGATTGTAAGGGTTGTTGTGATTGTAGTCCTCTGGACTAAAGCCATCCGGTTTATATAGACACCGGAGAGGGCTAGGGTTACATAGAGTCGGTTACAATGGTAGGAGATCTACATATCCAGATCGCCAAGCTTGCCTTCCACGACAAGGAAAGTCCCATCCCGACACGGGTGAAGTCTTCAATCTTGTATCTTCATAGTCTTGGAGTCCGGTTGATGATGATAGTCCGGCCGATGATAGTCCGGCCGATGATGGTAGTCCGCAATCCGGACACCCCTAATCCAGGACTCCTCGGTAGTCCCCGAACCAGGCTTCAATGACGATAAGTCCAGATGCGTGTAGTCTTCGGCGTTGCAAGGCGGGTTCTCCTTTAAGTTCCATGTACCTGCCGAACAGTGTCCGGCTTCCTCATCAATGTTGTGCGTCTCGGCTTCCACGCCCAATAATGGCCTTCTTCCACGCGTCGTGCGAATGTGAAAAGCCAGGGTGTCTTTTATGTTTTACCCCCTAGTTGTGCGAACAATCTGCCTATAAGGGAGGCAAGAATCCAGATCCAGTTCACCATCTTCCTCTCGCAAATACTCATCGGAGCGCTTTCGACCAAGAATCCATTCCATCATGGACCGTCAACGCGGCTCCTCTTCTCTCGCTCCCAGCCCTTTGCCAGGAGATTGGAGGAGATGCTCTGTCTCGCACAACGAGCTGGTGAAGCTCCAAATGGGGGGATATCTCCCTCCGTCGTTCATGGTTCCGGTTCGAGCCGGGCTTGCCACCTACAAAGGTGGGAAGCAAACAGAGGTTACCCCTAATCCCAAAAAAGGGGAGCGGGTATGCTTCGTCCCCTATCTGATAAGGGGGCTCGCATTTCCTGTACATCCATTCCTCCGGGCTCACGGAGTTCTCGGACTCCAGCTCCATCACCTCACGCCCGCCTCAATCCTGCATATTGCAGGTTACGTAGCTCTTTGCGAGCTTTTCCTGGGCATCGAGCCCCACTTCGCTGTGGAAGAGGTTGTTCTGCCTTGTACCCCGCTCTCACGAGGGGTCCATATATCAAGTGGGCGGCGCCGAAATATGGCGCATTGCCGGGACCGGATATCCATCCGGAACCCCTAAGAAGGCGCCCGAAGACTGGCCTTCGGAATGGTTTTATATAGAAGACGCTCCGCTGCCGGACCCTGTTCGGATCGGCCTCCCGGAGTTCAGCAATGCTCCTCTGAAGAAACGCCTTAGTTGGCGTCTGCGGAGCCCCCGACTGGAGGAAGACAAGAGCGTCCATTATCTGATGGGCCGAATTAGGTTACTGGCCCATGCCCGGTTGACCATGATTGGAGTCATGGCAACATGCATTACGCGGGGGGTGCAGCCACTACAATACTGAGGGCCACCCCATGTGGGATTTCAACGGGAGGACGATGCCACCCGTCATGGCCGCAAAGGGCGGAATCGGCCAAGATCTGGCGACGATCTTGTCCGGCCTGTATAAGGGGAGAAGGAGGATTTCCTTCGGACGAACCCGTTAAATGGGTTTTCCATGAACAATCCCCGGCCTTGGGTAAGTGAACACTCAGCGTGTCCGACCCGTGCCTTTCGAAACTTAAGTTTCTTACATTGTGTTCTTCTTTCGACGCAGGAACTGCGCCGGACTGTGGAGGGAATGCTGAGTCCGGCTCCGCAGCCTGAGGATCCAGAGAGATCCCGGGATCCGGCCTCCGAAGAGGATCCGGACATAAAGGTGGAGCTAATCGACGGGGTGTTCCACCAGCTCAGCATGGACAATGCTTTGGTCGCCATCACGGCCGACTATCCCGGACTATATCCGGCTCCCCAGGTGATTGCGGCCGAAGCCCTGACACCATCATTCCTTCCTTGCTTATTTCTGACCATCGTATATGATGGCACTATGCAGGAGGCGCCCCTAGGGCGAGAAGCCGAGCCTGCGGTGGCTGACCAACAAGGGCAAGTTCGGACCGGTAGGCGGAAGAGGAGCGCGGCACGGACTGAAACGTCGCGGCAAAGGTGTAGCTCACAATTCATTATCTTCAAAGCAACGTTCCTAGGAAGCGTTTGAGTGCTCATGACTTTTATAGGGAAAAAAGCGTCCGCCGGACTGCGGGCGTGGAAGTTGTCAATCCAACCTCTACCAGCCGGGCTCCCGCACTGCCAGAGGGGGAGGCGGCGCAAGGCGCGAGCCGGACGTTCCTCCCATGGAGGATGCCGAAGACTGTCCGCCACCAAGTCTGAGGTGGAGAGTGCCACTGAATCACAAAGCGCCACGGACAAGATTGCCGTGACGCGTGCTTCTCCCCCGAGGCGTTGAGTGCCTTTAACATGGGGGACGCGCACCTTCGTGCCGCTCAAGATAGTTTTACCAGAGCCACGGAGCAGTATGTAAAAGACATACGGGTAAGAGAATTTAATAGTTGTATATGCCAGTAGCCCCCGGGACTTAAAGTAGTTATATTAACTGATTTAAGGATCATATGAAATGCAGGATCTTACCGAGAAGAATACCCGAGTGTCTCAGGAGTTGCAAGAGTGCAAGGCCCAACTGGAGGCCGCATTTTCTGGTGCAGGAGGAAACGCAAGGACCTCTCCTGGTAACACATTATTTTTAGAAAGATAAGTAGCGCTTGGCCGTTGCGCAAGTCTAAAAAATGACATTGCAGGTCTTTGCGGACAAGATCCGGACAGGCAAGAACTTCTGCGCCAACTAAAGGCGGCGAGAGGGTGCTGCATAAGGTGCAGCATGAAAGGAACAAGATCCAGGATGCCCATGCCCAGCTTGGAGAAGAGCTGAAAGGCGTTGGGCCGAAATCGAGCTCCGTTAAGGAGAATCAACGGCCTCGTCGCGGCATATATAGTAAGTGCTTGAGCGAACTCCTTTGAAAAGAAGAGTTCGCGAGGAAGTCAATTTGATGAGAATATATATCAGAGGCATGCTCACAGGTCGCCCTGCGGAGGAGATGCCTGTAACAACGGGTGATCAACTTCTCGAATTGTTACAACTGATCGAACGAGTTCGGCAGGCTATGAGTGGCGTCGTCCAGGCGTTATGGCCAGCCTTCTCCATACCCGAGGGTCTTGGGGAGCTTGCGGAGAAGCTGCAGGGAGTGCGGCAGCGCTTCCATGTATGGAAGATTTTGGCCTGCCGGCAAGGTGCGAGGGAGGCCTGGGCCATGGTGAAGACGCGGTACAAGAAGGCGGGTCCCAACCACATGGCCGAAGTCGGACCTGTGGGGCCCGATGGGAAGGAGATCCCTGTGAGTTTAGTTTACGACCAAGTGGAGTTGGCCGCGAAATTTTCCCAACAGGACTGTAAATTAGACAACCTGTTAGACGGGATTGAGGAAGAATACAGTTAGTCGATTTGACAATGTATTATAAAATGACATACAAAATGCCTTCTAGCCGGATTGTAGATCGTTTGTCTTTGCCGACCTTTTTCGCTTCGACCTCGGGACCCTATAGTCCGAGTGTGTCCGAATACCTTCTCGGTTATGAAACAACCGGGTATGCATGGAGACCAGGCGTAGGGTCATCGATTGCTTTATCGGACAAGTGCCCAACTAGTTATGTTATATTACATGGTTAGTAAGAAACATCTTCCAGGAAAATAGTTCCGTTAAGGGTTCCTTTCCATTGGGGTGGCATGCCCTAAAGTGCATGTCCGGACTGCGAAAAAAGCAGAAAAACATCTGGGGGCAGATAAATAAGTGGATAAAAATCATCTTTTAAGTCACCGACCGAATATTCCCTTAAGAACGCTAGCTTTCGGCTTCACCCAGTCTGAGGTACACATCCGGCTGACCTAGCAGTAACAATCGCAGAGGTGCTCCCTTTACCTCCTAGCCGAACAATCGGGAACGTAGGGGTAAGCACAGGAGCCAGCAACCCAAGCTTGGCCAAAACTTAAGTCATATCGATGCATATAATGGTGAATAAAAGGTACATGTGGAGGCTTGACACATGTCTGGGCATAAAGCCCGTATAATTAAGCTTCGGTAAAGAAGCCCCTGTATGATGAGTGCGGGTAGCACATCAATTCTTGTATGAGCGTTATGCAGGTGAAGCCCTTTAAGGCTTGGATGAATAGGGTTGAGGAGAAAAAGATAAACAAAAGGCAGCTGAAGTAAATTTTTTTTTGGACGGGGGAAAGGGCGAACTCTTAGTCCGGCGCTAGGCATAGAATCGTCGGAGGCGGGCTGCATTCCATGGGTTCGGCTCGAGTCGGTTATCCGATGCATTTCGTATACGGTACGCTCCGCCGGTCAGGACTTGATCGATGATGAAGGGGCCTTCCCATTTGGGCTTGAGCTTGTCCTTTTTCTTGTCCGGCAGGCGTAGAACCAGTTCGCCAACGTTGTAAGTCTTGGCCCGTACTTCTCTGCTTTGATATCTTCAAGCCTGCTGTTGATAGAATGCGGAACGAGCCTTGGCGACGTCGCGCTCTTCCTCCAATGTGTCCAAGCTGTCCCGCCGATCCAACTCGGCTTCTCTTTCTTCGTACATGCGCACTCGAGGTGAGTCATGAATGATGTCACAGGGCAAAACTGCTTCTGCGCCGTATACCATAAAAATTGTGTGAATCCGGTGGTACGGTTAGGCGTTGTCCGCGAGCTCCCCCAGAGTACGGAGTCGAGCTCCTCTACCCAGTGCGTGTCAGATTTCGTAAGGGACCGCACTAGTCTGGGTTTGATGCCGCTCATTATTAGACCATTTGCTCGTTCCACTTGACCGTTGGTTTGAGGATGATAGACTGAAGCGTAATCGAGCTTGATGCCCATATTTTTGCACCATGATTTAACCTCATCGGCGGTGAAGTTCGTGCCGTTATCGGTGATGATGCTGTGGGGACACCATAACGATGTACTACCCGGATATAAAGTCTATCACTGGTCCGGACTCTGCCGTTTTAAGCGGCTTGGCCTCTATCCATTTGGTGAATTTATCCACCATGACCAATAGGTACCTTTGCTTGTGGGTTCCCCTTTAAGTGGTCCAACCATGTCAAGCCCCCAGACCCATGACGGCCAGGTAATGGGTATAGTTTTGAGGGCGGTGGGTGGCATATGGCTCTGATTAGCAAAGAGTTGACAACCGACGCATCTTTGGACTAGGTCCTGTGCATCTGCTCGGGCCGTCGGCCAGTAAAATCCTGTATGGAATGCCTTTCCTACAAGGGCCCGAGCTGCGGCATGGTGTCCGCCTAGTCCGGCATGAATTTCAGCCAGGAGGTTCCGCCCTTCCTCTTCGGAGATACACCTTTGAAGGACTCCGGTTGTGCTTTTCTTATAAAGTTCTCCCTCATAGACCTTGTAGGCTTTAGATCGCGGACAATGCTGCGGGCCTCATTTTGGTCTTCGTGAAGCTCCTGCCTAAGCAAGTAGGCGAGGAATGGTTCTGTCCACGGGGCAATTGCTGCCATTATGTCGTGGGCGGATGGTGTTATGTCATCGGCTGAAACGCCGGTTGGCGCGGCTTGTTCCGGTTTGTTAGTTCCGGACTCCTCTTCCCATAATACGGATGGCTTGAAGAGCCGTTCCAGGAAGATATTAGGAGGGACAGCGTCGCGTTTGGCGCCAATGCGTGCCAGTACGTCGGCCGCTTGGTTATTATCCCGGGTGACGTGATGGAATTCAAGTCCTTCAAACCAGGCTGACATTTTGAGGACAGCGTTGCGATATGCTGCCATTTTCGGATCTTTGGCGTCAAAGTCTCTGTTTATTTGGGATATTGCGAGGTTTGAATCCCCGCGCACCTCTAGGCGTTGAATGCCCATGGAGATTGCCATCCGGAGACCATGTAAAAGGGCGTCGTATTCGGCTGCGTTGTTGGAGTCCGTGTACATTATCTGAAGTACGTATTGGACTGTATCCCCGGTCGGGGACGTCAGTACGATGCCCACCCCCAATCCGGCTAACATTTTGGAGCCGTCGAAGTGCAAAATCCAATTAGAGTATGCGCCGTATTCTTTAGGGAGTTCAAGCGGTCCATTCGGCGACAAAGTCAGCCAATACTTGTGACTTTATAGCTCGCCGAGGTTTGTAAGATATATCAAATGGTAAGAGCTCAATGGCCCATTTTGCAATCCTGCCGTCGCATCAGCGTTGTTTATAATGTCGTTAAGTGGTACTTCAGAGGCCAGCATTATCGAACACTCTTGAAAGTAGTGTCGGAGCTTCCGGGATGCCATGAACACAGCGTATGCTATCTTACGATAGTGCGGGTAACAGGACTTGCAGGGGTTAACACAGATGAATCGTAGTATACTGGTTTTTGAAGAGGGAATTTATGCCCTACATTTTCTCGTTCGATGACGAGTACCGCGCTTACAACATGATGTGTAGCTGCGATGTATAACAACATTGGTTCGCCCAGGTTGGGCACAGCCAGGACCGGATTTGTTGCCAATATGGCCTTCATTTCTTCGAGTCCGGCGGTGGCAGCATCCGTCCACTCGAAGTGTTCGGTGCGCCTAAGGAGGCGATAGAGGGGTAACGCCTTTTCTCCGAGACGGGAGATGAAGCGGCTTAGAGCCGCCACGCATCCAATCAATTTTTGTATTTGCTTGAGGTCTTTTGGGATATCTAGCTGTGACAGAGCTCAGATCTTGGCTGGGTTTTCCTCTCGGCAGTCCTTTATCCTGTCCATAACCAGGAGGAATCTGGCCCAGTAGTGATGTACTGTCTCGGCGGGCTCTTGCCGAATTAGAGTTAGATCGCGTATGTCTGGGCGGTTTGGGTGGAACTAAGTCCGGAACCCTACCCATATCAAGGCTCGAAGGCCGAGAAGTTTCCAATTTTGGAAGCTTGGATTTCTGGACGTTGTCCAACGAGTCTGGTCCGATGCCTAACTTTAAGTTCAGTGTTTGATCGAGGCCCGTCCCTCCGCGGGAATCCGGCATGGGGGGTTCGGGGTTCCGGACATGACTAGTTTTCAATACAGGAGAAGCGTCGCCGCACTGCTCCTCTACCACTACAACGTGGTGGGTGACACTGGGAGAGTTAATCTCTCTCGGATCGGTTTTAAGCCCAATCCGATCGTGAGTCATGGCGACTCGAGCGGCGATGCGATCCAAGAGCTCGTTTACGGACGAGAGCTCTATTGGATCTTGCCGCTCGGCGAATTCCGAGCTGACGTGAAGATTGCTTTTGATGACTTGGGAGGTCATTGTCGAAGCGATGGCCGGACAGGCGGTCATGAGAAAACCACCTAGCCGGATAGTTTGGCCGGCGGCCAAGGCTCCTTTTGGCGAAAATACCGTCCTTGAAGGCGGGAAGAGGCATCCTTCCTATCGGTGACGGCACGGAGGAACTCTCAATGAAAGCACCAATGTCGGTGTCAAAACCGGCGGATCTCGGTAGGGGGTCCCGAACTGTGCGTCTAGGCGGATGGTAACGAGGAGACAAGGGACACGATGTTTACCTGTGTTCGGGCCCTCTTGATGGAGGTAAAACCCTACGTCCTGCTTGATTGATATTGATATTGTGGATGTTTACAAGAGTGGATCTACCACGAGATCAAGGAGGCTAAACCCTAGAAGCTAGCCTATGGTATGATTGTAAGGGTTGTTGTGATTGTAGTCCTACGGACTAAAGCCATCCGGTTTATATAGACACACGAGAGGGCTAGGGTTACATATAGTCGGTTACAATGGTAGGAGATCTACATATCCAGACGCCAAGCTTGCCTTCCACGCCAAGGAAAGTCCCATCCGGACACGGGGTGAAGTCTTCAATCTTGTATCTTCATAGTCTTGGAGTCCGGTTGATGATGATAGTCCGGCCGATGATAGTCTGGCCGATGATGGTAGTCCGGCAATCCGGACACCCCCTAATCCGAGACTCCCTCAGTCCTCTTGCCCAATCACCTTCGATCGCAGGGACCACCCTACTAGTATCCATCATAGCGGTTCGACCGCATTGGTCCTCGACCCCATCATTGACGGATTCCACCTTGATACGTCTTCAACATATCTACTTTTCCAAACACTTTTGCCCTTGTTTTGGACTCTAACTTGCATGATTTGAATGAAACTAACCCGGACTGACGCTGTTTTCAGCAGAACTGCCATGATGTTGTTTTATGTGTAGAAAACAAAAGTTCTCAGAATGACCTGAAAATCCACGGAGACAAGTTTTGGAAAATATAAAAAATCTTGTGGCGAAAGAATCAAGACCAGGGCCCCACACCTGTCCACGAGGGTGGGCGCGTCCTACAAGCGCCCCTGTCTCGTGGGCCCCCTGAGGCTCCACCGACCTCAACTCCAACTCCATATATTCCGTTTCACGGAGAAAAAAATCAGGGAGAAAGTTTCATCGCGTTTTACGATACGGAGCCGCCGCCAAGCCCTAATATCTCTCTCGGGAGGGCTGATCTGGAGTCCGTTCGGGGCTCCGGAGAGGGTGATTCGTCGCCTTCGTCATCATCAACCATCCTCCATCACCAATTTCATGATGCTCACCGCCGTGCGTGAGTAATTCCATCGTAGGCTTGCTGGACGGTGATGGGTTGGATGAGATTTACCATGTAATCAATTTAGTTTTGTTAGGGTTTGATCCCTAGTATCCACTATGTTTTGAGATTGATGTTGCTATGACTTTGCTATGCTTAATGCTTGTCACTAGGGCCCGAGTGCCATGATTTTAGATCGGAACCTATTATGTTTTCATGAATATATGTGTGTTCTTGATCCTATCTTGCAAGTCTATAGTCACCTATTATGTGTTATGATCCGACAACCCCGAAGTGACAATAATCGGGATACTTCTCGGTGATGACCGTAGTTTGAGGAGTTCATGTATTCACTATGTGTTAATGCTTTGGTCCGGTTCTCTATTAAAAGGAGGCCTTAATATCCCGTAGTTTCCGCTAGGACCCCGCTGCCACGGGAGGGTGGGACAAAAGATGTCATGCAAGTTCTTTTCCATAAGCACATATGACTATATTCGGAATAAATGCCTACATTACATTGATGAACTGGAGCTAGTTCTGTGTCATCCTATGTTATAGCTATTACATGAGGAATCGCATCTGACATAATTATCCATCACTGATCCAATGCCTATGAGCTTTTCACATCTTGTGTTTCGCTTATTTACTTTTCCGTTGCTACTGTTACAATCACTACAAAACTATTATCTTTACTTTTGCCATTGTTACCTTTATTATCATACTACTTTGCTACTAAATACTTTGATGTAGATACTAAGTTACCAAGGTGTGGTTGAATTGACAACTCAACTACTAATACTCAATAATATTCTTTGGCTCCCCTTGTGTCGAATCAATAAATTTGGGTTGAATACTTTACCCTCGAAAGCTGTTGCGATCCCCTACACTTGTGGGTTATCACACCTCACACAAGTCCTTATGGACGGAGGCAGCAACCTGAACCTGCTTTACCAGGATACAATGCGCACAATGGGCATCAACCCTTCAAGGATCAAGCCCACAAAAACCACCTTTAAAGGTATAATACCAGGTGCAGAGGCCTGTTGCACGGGCTCAATCACACTGGAAGTGGTCTTCCGATCTTCGGACAATCACCGTACCGAAGACTTAGTCTTCGACATCGTCCCCTTTCGCAGCAACCATCAGGCACTGCTCGGACGAACCGCATTCGCTCGGTTCAACGCGGTGCCACACTATGCTTACCGTAAATTAAAGATGCCCGGTCCATGCGGCGTCATCACGGTTAATGGCAGAAAAAAATCCCCCCTCCCGGCCGAAGAGTCCACCACCACTTTAACAGCAAAAACAAGGAACGGCACCTTACAGTCGAACCTCGAGTCGAAGGCAAATCTCCCGGACACCACCAAAGGAATCCAAACTACTGCGCGGCGGGATAGCCCGGCCGGCCCGGAGATAAATTAAAAACACTCCAGAAAAGGACAGAACAAGCCACAGGCTGCGGCTCAACCGCTAGGTGGCGCAAAACCATTTCTTACATTTTCTTTACAGGTCCACGTCTACGTAGGATATGATGGAATGAGTGGGAATAGTTCGAGCGCGTCAGGGAATCTCTAGATATTCCCCTGTAATCATCCGATTACACCCCGGATCCGAACACAACTCCCGCATGCCTAGTATCAGCAGGTTCCACAATCATATTTCCTTTTATCACATCACCTGTACTCATACGAATTGACGTATTACTCAAATACAATATGTGGATTTATATGATGCTCACCTGTTACTATTTCTTGTTTAAAATTCCTTTGTTAAAAGGCGGCTGCTTATCGCGATATGCCCCAATATGCCAGGGGCTCCATCACGCCCATATTACGGTAGAAAAGTCCGAACACCTTCACGGTAGTTCGGCACCCCGAACTTATAGCATTATATGCATCAGCTCCGAATCATGTCTTGGGTCAATAGTGGGGTTTGCCCGGCTCCTATGTTTTGGTACCTTACGTTCCGCTATATCGGCTAAGGTAGCACTGGGAGAACTACTGCGATTGTGTCCCGGTTCTTCTGGACGAGCACCTCAGTAGAGAAAGCCGAAAACTAACTGTCATGATGTAGCGAGAGCTAGTCAGCTGTTCGAGAGGTTCTAAAATCTTTAAGGATTTCTTCCGCATAATGCTATAACCAATGCAGTGTGCGATGGATCGGCCTTCTCCGACCAGGCGCTTATAGAGTCCCTTGTGTGGACTTCCGAACACTAGGGGCTGCGCCTACCTTCCTTGAAACAACTCCTATGGCTAAGTGAGAGCGATAAAGCCCTATAGTCCGATTGCCTGGTTCGTTGTGCTGAACACCTCCTTTAGGGACCCAAAACTAGGATAAAGAGTGCTCAGGTTTATCCCGAACACCCCCGTACTCACTACGTGGGGACGGAAGCCGACGACTGGCCGACTCTCAGAATTATTATAAACAACTGCCGCACAGGATGAAAAACATTCATACGACAAAGCAATAGATGATAAGAATGCTCTTGTTCAAATATTACAATGGACGAATTTGACCGTATTCATGGACATATAATGTCCTTGGTGCATTGTTCCGCCGCAAGGCGGCTCCTTTCAAGACACCTTCATAATATAGTTCGGGCTTGCGGTGCTCCTTCCCCTCCGGCGGTCCCTCGGTGATCAGCTTCTCCGCATCCATCTACCCCGAATGCACCTTGGCACGGGCGAAGGCCATTCGCGCACCCTCCATGCATACCGACTGCTTAATGACTTCGAGTCGAGGGCAGGCACCTACAAGCCGCTTCACGAGCCCGAAGTAGCTGCTTGGAATCGGCTTAGCAGGCCACGGCCAGATAATTAAATCCTTCATGGCTAATTCGGCCGCCTTGTGCAGCTCGACCAGCTGCTTCAGCTGATCCGAGAAGGGCACTGGATAATTCGGCGCCAGATACTGTATCCAGAAGAGCTTATCCGCAGTATTCCCCCTTCGACTTGGTAGAATTGAGCGGCATCAGATATGCCGCGCGGCAGCTCCGCAGATACCCCTGTGTACATCAAAATGCAAGATTGTCAAATTTGATTTTCTCATTTCCTATACTTGCTTTTTACAGAAAAAGCCTTACCAGCCGCAATCTTCCTCGCCTCCTGGATTTCCTTCAAGGCACCTTGGGCTTCGCCCCGGGCATCACTTGAGCTTGGCAAGCCTGGGAGAGTTCAGATTCTTTCCCTGCTAAACTTTGCTCCAGGGTCTCGCATTTCTGCACGGCCTCTTGAAGCTCTCGCTCAGCCTCAATAACTCTGGCCTCGTGCTTCTCCCGGAGCACCTGCTTCGCGGCTGCTTTCCTCTCGGCCTCGGCCAAAGCCTTCTTCAAGGTCTCAATTTCGGCCGACGCCCCTAGAGCACACTATCAAAAGATTGTTATCATGCACACTCATCCTTTCGTGCTAAATAAAGAAGGTTTCTACATACCTTGATTATCCTCCAGCTGTCTCTTCACTTGGCCAAGTTCTCCTCCGTCCCGCTTCAGACTATGCCTCAGGCCGGATACTTCCGCAGCTTGAGAGGCCGCAGTCGCTATAGATACCTGCTGATTAAAAAGAGTGATAAATATCATCAAGTGAGTCTCCTGCAAACATGAATTTGATTCCCTGTCCGGTTCCCTTTTTCACCGAACAGTGTATTAGGGGCTGCTATCTATACCATGACATTCTCCCAAGAACTCATAAAACATACCTCAAAGCCTCTTATGAGGCTGACACAGGATTTGTTCAGTCCACTCTCAGCAGACTGAATCTTCTCAATCACCGCACCCATGAGGGAAATACGTTAAGTCTCTCCCTAAGGATGTACGGACAGAATGCATGAATTATCAAACATTCAGTTGCTCACCGAACTTGCGGTGCGGGACAGTTGGTATCCGCAGTCCTCGATGGAGTCCGGCCACGGTTTGCCGGACTTGAAAAGCACCTTCCAGATGTCCTTATCTGTAGAGCCAAAGAGCTTTGACAGGGTCTGGTGCTTGGCCGGGTCAAACTCCCATAGATTGCAAGCTCGGGGTTGACATGGTAGAATCCGGCGAACTAACATCACATGGACTACATTGACGAGCTTGACGCTCTTGTCTTCCATGTCTTGGACGTGCGTCTGGAGCTCTGATAGCTCGTCAGACGAGGCACAGCTCAGGCCCTTCTCGTGCCATGACGTAAGTCATAGGGGGGCACCGGGTCTGAACTCCGGAATGGCGGTCCACTCCTTGCCGCGCGGCTCGGTGATGTAGAACCACTGCTGCTGCCACTCCTTGACGGAATCATTGAAAGTCCTTGTCGGCCATGTGACATTGGGCATCTTGCTCATCATGGCACCTCCGCATTCGGCATGCTCGCCACTCACTACCTTGGGCTTTACATTAAAAACCTACAGCCATAAGCCAAAGTGCGGCGGAACGAGGAGAAAGGACTCGCACACGACTATGAATGTCGAGATGTTGAGAAAGGAATTTGGGTATAGATCATGGAAATCAATCCCGTAATAGTACATGACGCCACGAACAAATGGGTGGAGGGGAAACCCTAGGCCGCAGACAAAATGAGGGAGAAATACCACCCTCTCATGGGGTTCCGGGGTGGGGATTATCTTTCCCGCCGTCGGAAGATGGTGGCCAATTCTTTTGGCCAGATACCCGGCCCCCTGAAGCTTTTTGATGTCCTTCTCCCGGACGGTAGAGGCCATCCACTTGCCTCCTGCTCCAGATCCGGACATCTTCAGGAAGCATTTTTGGGCGAAGAAGAGAAACGCTTGGGCACTAAGGCTCGGGCGGAAAGGAATGGATGACTAGGGAAGGGCGTGGGTGGAAGGGAAGACTCTCATCCCCTTATAAGGGCAGCAAATATCCTGTGCCTCCCCACTTGCCCGCTAAAATCGCTTATTCCCCAAACGCCACGTAAGATGGCACGGTTGGGCTACCCACGTCTATATTGATGAGGATCCCGTGATAAGGGGACACGAACTCTGCTTCGACACGACGTGCCGCTAAAACCGCCTCGCGATATGTGCGGTGGCCGGTTGTGAAAAACGGTTCAAATAATGACTAAACCGTGGCATGATGTCATGCTACAAAAAGATGTCAGCAGATTAGATTTGTGGAATATTGTACTCTCTACGGTGGAATGTGGAATTTGTTTTACAGAGCCGGACACGATCCTTGTGTTCTAAATCTCTTCTGGAGTATTCGGAGAAGGAACCCGCCTTGCAATGCCGAAGACAATATGCACGCCGGACTCATTGTCATTGAAGCCTAGTTCAGGGGCTACTGAGGGAGTCCTAGATTAAGGGGTCCTCGGACAGCCGGACTATATACTTTGGCCGGACTATTGGACTATGAAGATACAAGATTGAAGACTTCGTCCCGTGTCCGGGTGGGACTCTCCTTTGCGTGGATGGCAAGCTTGGATATTCAGATGTGTAGATTTCCTTCTCTGTAACCGACTCTATGTAACCCTGGCCCCCTCCGGTGTCTATATAAACCGGAGGGTTTAGTCCGTAGGGGATGAATCATAATCATAGGCTAGCTTCTAGGGTTTAGCCTCTACGATCTCGTGGTAGATCAACTCTTGTAATACTCATATCATCAAGATCAATCAAGCAGGAAGTAGGGTATTACCTCCATCGAGAGGGTCCGAACCTGGGTAAAACATCGTGTCCCCTGCCTCATATTACCATTAGCCTTAGACGCACAGTTCTGGACCCTGTGAAACTCCAAAAATTTTTAGTTGGTTTTCATCAAAAACTTTGTTGGTTTTGAAGGAGGTCATTTAAACCCTTCCAAAAATCTCTCTCTCAAAAATTTTCCCTTTGGCAAAGGATTTTATTTTGGCACCTTCTTCAACTCTGGTGTTGGTTATTAAAAACCTTCTTCTGATTCTCCCCTTCTCAAATTTTTTTTTTGGGATTTATTTTCTTTTAAAAGAAAACCCTAGGAGTTTTGGGTCTTCTCTCATTTTGAAACCACCCATGGTTTTACCATGCCTCATGTGGTAAATCTTCCCAAAACCCCTCCTTCCACTTTGGGGCAATCCAAATATTCTGTCCCAACAAGTCCAACTCATTTTTGGATTTTATTTCATTTGTCTTTCCCCAAAACAATTCTGTCCATTATTTTGAGCCTAGGTGATTTGCAAAGAAAGTACCTAATTGCCTTTGAACTTTGATCTCCAACTAACTCCTCTGGATAGTCCCTAGCACCCACAACCTAGAACCATCAAGATCCACTCTTCTTCTTTTCAAAATTTTCAAGTTTCAACTTCTACAAGTTTGGACCAGATTTATCAAATTTGGTGAAATTCTTATCTCCACTTCTCCAAAAATTCCACCAAAATTCAGGCAGCCCCCAGTTGCAATGAGAGGCCACTCCACCAAAAATCAGCTCAAGGAAAAATCCCCACATGCCAAAATCATTATGTCGAACACCTGGCCTGCACTGTTACTTTGCACTTTCAGAGAAATTCAGAGTTCAGAAAGTTTAGCGTCGTCAGAGTCCGGTCACACTGTCAGCGATGCATACAGTGCGTTGCGCAGCCCCTCCTCCTGGCGGGCGCGCCCGCCCCCTTGGACGGATCTTTGGCGTCGGTGGCGGCGAGCCTCGCCCGGCGTTAGCGATTTACTGTGGTGGCTGCGCCACCCATGGCGGCCAGCGAGGGCCTGAGCCTGCTCGCCACGCCACTCGGCGCCGCCCATCGCTCCCTGGCCCTCCGCGTGGCTCATGCATGCCAGCGCACCCCCGTTGCACCATTGCCGTGGCCCGGCAAGCACAGGGCACGCCCTCTGCCGCCAACGGGCCCGCGCCGCCCCGTTCCGTCGAACTCCCCCCAAAGCTTCTAATCCTAGCGCGTTTAGTACCTAAATGGAGCCAGTGGACCTCCACGATGACGCTCAACCCCAAAACCACCCCGACCAAGCCCTGCGCCGCCGTAACCTTCGCCGGAGAACTCCGTTCACGGCCATCACCTCGGATCGCCTATAAAAGGGGCCCGAGCTGCGCCCTCGAGCACGCACCATCCCTGCACCTCACCAACACTCCGCTAGGCCACTAGGAGGACCTCGAGGAGGTCTCCTCCCCCAACTCCGGCCGCCCCGTTCCGCCTCGGCCTCCACCTCGATTCACTCCGGTGAGGCCGTCCTGGTGCCCTAACCTCGTCAGCAATCCCCTCGAGCACCCAGAAGACTAACCCCCACTTCAATTTGCCCTTCGCAACACTCTCCGGCGAGATCCAACCCCTCCTGAACCGCCGTCCGCCGGAGCAAGGGCAGCCCGTCGACCACGGTGCTCGCCGGTGACCACCACCACCACCCACCGACGCGGAATGATGCACTGAGCACGGAGGTACCACCCGATCCCCCTGCCTCGCCGTGGATCGCCGCCGGCGACCACCGCAGCTCTCGGGCGCCGACGAGCTCCGTCTCCCCGTTTTAAATTTTCAAACCTGACAGGTGGGACCCACCTGTTAGTCTCTCATCTGTTTTAAACGAACCGTTTTCTGAAAGCGTATTCTGGCAAAATGCGCTTTCCAGTTTGAATCGTTTTCTGGACTTTTCTTCTTAGCCCCCTGGGAAGTTTCTGTTTCATTACAGAGAGGTCCTTGAACCAAAACACTTATAACTTTTAAACAGAAAAGGATTTTTGAGTGATTCTTTTTCTGCCCTCTTCAAAATTTTGTCTAGTTTTTTTATAAGATTTATTTCGAAAATATTTGGTATATTTCTATACACCCTACGGTATTTACGATAGCGCGTGTATTTTTGTATACCGTAGATACCGAAGGAGGTGACGAAACCGCAAACTTCACCGAGCTAGGCCCCGACTACTCCGAACCAGGCAAGCATGTTTGAACCTTTGATATGATGAGTGTCTTGGCATGTTTGTATTAAGTAGTTCCATGGCATGTTTTTGAAGCATCTCGATGAAGGTAATATTACCTGCAAAGTTGAGGCAAGTGAATTTCGATAATCCATGAGTTGCTGGATGTGAGTTTGCATGGCCATGAGGTGGCATGAGAATGGGTAAGATGGCAGTGTTGTAGCATGCCGGTCTTACGCTGAACCGTTGACCAGTGTCAACATGAATCAATCCAGTTCCCGTCCGTTTTCCCTTCCGTGCTACCACATGTTTTCCGCAAGGGATACGGCTTAGTAAGTTGCAAACCGCTTTCTGGTACACACCAAATCGAGAGGCCGGGATGAGGGTTCCATGGCCCTGGATTAAAGCCTATCATCCGGTCAGGGGGCATGGGTGTTTCTGGTTGGGACCGAGAGGGGGCACCCCTTAGAGCGCGCGTATATAAATTTGATCCCATGCTATTCGAGATTGTGATCTCCCCGTCTCAAAGTTTTTCTTGAACGTTGTCGGGGTGATTCACAGCAGCGTAAGGTGGGATGGGTGTGTACTGGTTAGCTGTGTTTCCTCCGAAATACCGTAAACGGAACTAGTCCTTCGCGACTACGGAAATCCGTTGGCTGTGCATAATTTTAGTACAAACTCTGCAGAGTCAATAATCCTTGAAATCATCTTATCCATGTCCAAGTGCTGTGTTCATCTTATCTTGACAAGTGTCAGTCTCGGTGACAGAAACTCCTGAGAACCACATGAGTGTTAAGTCCGATTTAAATGTTTATTTCCTGTGGATGGACTAACCCGTTTATTATCATGTGTTGAATATTTTCCTATGATCACTATTTCTTGCAAGTTAACCGATATGTAAAGTGAATTTCAAGCCCTTTCTGCGATGTCGCTCAGATGTCCGACTGCGGCATTGTTATTATTTACTTTTATTATAAGCCCTTTTTGCGATGTCGCTCAGACGTCCGACTGTGGCGTTGTTATTATTTACTTTCAATATAAGCCCTTTCTGCGATGTCGCTCAGACGTCCGACTGCGGCATTGTTATTATTTACTTTTGTTATAAGCCCTTTCTGCGATGTCGCTCAGACGTCCGACTGCGGCATTGTTATTATTTACTTTTGTTATAAGCCCTTTCTGCGATGTCGCTCAGACGTCCGACTGCGGCATGGTTATTATTTACTTTTGTTATAAGCCCTTTCTGCGATGTCGCTCCGACGTCCGACTGCGGCATTGTTGTCATTTACTTTTAAAATAAGACCTTTCTGTAATGTCGCCCGACGTCCATTTATGCACACATGTCTTTTATTTTCAACATAAGCCCTTTATGTGGTGTCGCTCGACGCCGGCGTGGCATGATTTATTTACTTGTTCACCCTTGAGGCGCCGCTTGCACACCCGATCGGTTTCCAGTTATTTCTTTACTACCACTTGTCTTTCTTCTTACAAATTAATGTCGTATTACTTCCTCATTTGGATGTACCATACTAATTGCTCATGACGCATTCATGCATGCATTTGTTATATCTTATGTCCGAACTGTCTTGCGAGTACTTTCAAAGTACTCACCTGGCTTGTTGATTTGGCCGATGTCTTTGACGAAGGCGATCTCATGGATGAAGAGTTCGATAGCGAGTCCGACGCCTAGAGGACTCCCAGTCAGTCTCGTGCGACCCTGGATTGGTCACTATGTTACTTCCGCTTCCGCTACCAAAATAAATTCATCGAGCCTCACCTCGGCCTTTCGATGAGCCGCCAGTGTAGGAGTCATGTTATCCACTCCACTGTGTTATTCCACTACCACTTTACCTCGAGTCAGTAGTATGCCACCACTCCATTGTGTCATATCCACCATTATGTATAATTTTTGGCGTGCTTGTAATAAATGGTTGAGCACCCCAGCTTGACCTTGTAATATATTCTAATGCTACTGGCTTATTGTATCAAGATATTGTCTACCAGTCAGGAGGATTTTTCCTCGTACTGGACTCAAAAGGTCGGTTTCTCAATAAGCTTCTTACTGGAAAACCGGTCATGACAGACCCCTACCCGAGATCCACCGGTTTTGACACCGACAACAACCCTCTCACTCGGAGGGACGATTGTGATCCCAGATTCATTCAAACCAAGAAACTCCAAAGATCATTGAAAGCGAAGCAACTGCATTCAAACAAAGCAACCAAGTTCGGACAGTTCCAGCAAGGTTCAAGGGCATGAACAGAAGTACTCAAGCATCAGGCTCGAAGGAGTTTTAATGGTTACAAAATCCACTCGGCATTCCGAGGCAAATTAAGTCATCAAGTTTCTCACTCATCGAGAGGCGGGCTGACTGGCTCGACAAATGAATCCAACTCAATGCCATCTGTGATGCGAGTGGCTGCGCCGATGAAGGTCTCCATGAAGGACTGGAATTGAAGCTTCTTGGTGTTAGCTACTTGCAGATCCTTCAGCTTCTCTTCCTTGACGTCCCTATAGTGAATGCGAATGAGGGATAAAGCCACGTCAGCACCATAGCATGCAACTGCCTTCTTCCACGCCTGTACTCGGTCGAGGATGCTGTTGAGTCGAGTCATCAGCGACTCGAGGTCATTCTGTTGCACAACCTATGGCCAGAGCTCCTTGTCGACCCGAGACATCGCGGTTTTCACGCCGGAGATGTAGTCCAAGGTGTTTGCAAGTCGAGCCTCCAGTCGTAGCACGTTCATAGTAGCTTCATCCTTGACAGGGGAGTTGATGGGGTCCAGTCCAGTCTCGATCCACCCGGTTGCCCCCTCGAAGTCATGGCAGAATTCTGCAAGCATGGAAAGTTAGTGAATCGACGGCAACATGGCATGAAAGTTTTCCAGTCGATCGAACGGAAATACCTTCAAGCTTCAGGAACATCTTTTGAGCAAGGTCGCTCAGATAAGCTTCTAGTTCACCCCCCTTCACCAATTCGAGAACAGCCGCAACCAGCATATGCACTTCCTCTTTTTCCTACGGGGCTACCACTAGCGAGCGAGGAGACTGGAGTCTTTCTAGAGTGAAAGGAGGGAGGCCAGTCGACTGACCAGGAGTCGGAACATCCTTGCAGTAGAACCAGGTTGGCTGCCACCCCCTAACAAATTCGGGAAAAGTCATAGGAGGGAAACAACTCCTACCCCTCGTTTGGATCCATAGTCCCCCGCACATTTGGATCACGTGCGTTTTCTGGTCGACTGGGTTAGCTTTCTTCATCGTCTAAGATCGACAAGTGAATATATGCTTGAAAAGTCCCCAGTGCGGGTGGCAGCCCAAGAAATTTTTGCACATGGAGATGAAAGCAGCAAGATACATGATGGTGTTTGGAGGGAAATGGTGGATCTGAGCCCCGAAGAAGTTCAAAAACCCTTGAAAGAATGGGTGTGGAGGCAAAGAAAAACCGCGCTTGACGTGGGTGGTGAGGAGAACACAATCACCATTGCGCGACTGTGGCTCGAACTCCTCGCCACGTAATCTCCACGAGCCGGGTTTAATCAGGCCGTCATGAGCGAGGTTCTCCAAGTCTTGTTCCGAGACCATCGAGCGAGTCCAATCCCCCTGGATCTAGCCAGGCGGTAGAGCGGAACGCGACGATGAAGCCCGTGCCGCCTTCTTCCCCTTCCCCTTCGCTTCCACCTTCTTTGTGCGCTCTAGAGCCGCGGTCTTCTCCTTCACCATTTCGTGGAGCTAGAGAGGGCCGAGGAGAGGTGTGGGGAGCAAGGAGAACGGAGGCGGTGAAGAAGAGAGGATAGAGATCGATTGAAAGCACTGTGCCACGCATCGGTTGCAACGCCTTATATGAGGCTGGGTTCGAGTGGCTGACCAGTGCCCCCCAGCAATCAAATCATATCCCATCACCGGCGCAGGAGCGATATGTGGCGAAAACGGCGGTGCAGAAATTGAGGTGTCCCGGTCCGATTCGTTCCGCTTATCGCGCCACGCCCGGTCCGACGCGCTTCTCTGAAATTTTGAATCCCGTGTAATCCGGGAGCCGCGGTGCAGCCAATCGCGTCTAAGATTTTGTATCCCAATCCACTCGAAGGATTACTGCATTTATTCACTCGACAGCTTCAAACTATCTGAATTGATTGAGCCAACTGAAGCAAGATTGAAAGTTCCTGAGTATTTTCAAGACTTCAGCGAGATGCCCCGGGAGCATTCAACTGAGTCGGAGTCAACTTCAACCTTTTCTTCACTCGGACCTTAGTCCATTCGGGGGCTAATGACGAGGACATGTACCTAGGGTAGGGTCCTAGGCCTGACCTAAACACCCCACCCAAGGACACTGACCTACAGTCATAGGCACTCAAGGGCCAACAGAGAATACCGAGTGGAATCATCCTGAAGTGCAATCCACTCGATAGAAGGTTCCACTTGGATACCCAAATTCCACTTGACCACATCATAGTCACTCGACCGTATGAAGAATCACTCGGTATATAGAAGATCTAACGTCATCCCAGGATGGCAATGGTCAGACATTCACTTTGTAGTCTTAATGATCATTTATGGCAGGCGTTATCAGTAACAACCCCTCTTAACTCACACTGAACCCTGTGTAACAGAGGTGAGAGAGGGTCTTGGCGCACTCTATATAAGCCACCCTCCTCCTCTGGCACAAGGGTTCGCACCCCACTACTAGGAAAAGGCCTACTAATGGCGCACTGGTTTTGCCTACTAATGGCGCATTACCAGTGCGCCATTAGTAGCACGCCAATAGTATTTCTTACTAATGGCGCACCAAGCAGTGCGCCATTAGTATGTAACACCATGCGCCATTAGTGTGCCTCTCGGGGGGCCATACGTAAGCATGTGCTTTGTCATACTATTGGCGCATTCTGTGTTGATGCGCCATTAGTATCCTTTGACATACTAATGGCGCACCTGGTGGTGATGCGCCATTAGTATGAATATTTGGTTTTTTCTTTTCTGATTTTTGCACAGATTACAAAATATATTATTGCACAGAATATAGACAGCAGCACACAGCAACATCAGATTCATCGAATACAATAGAAGATTAGTCTCCGAATACAATTCATCATATTAGTCTCCGAATTCAAAAGACCGAACAAAGATAAAACATTACAAGTCCCAAGACCGCGAGTATCGAGTTTGTCTTCACATTACAAGTCGATATCGATCATCTAAACTACCATCTCATAGAAGAGAGCTGTGGTCATCACGATGAGCATCATCGCGATCAAACTGGTCTTCATCCGGTTCCTCCAACGCTCCCTCCTCTCTCCCGCTAGATAGCGGGCATATCTAGATTCGGCCTCCGCCCTAGTGGTGTACCCTTTGTAACTATTACCCCTGAAACGGTGAACCTGTCTCCGACACTCCTCCTAGTCGTCATAGACTCCGGGAACCTTACCCTTGTACACGACATACGACGGCATCTCTATGCACAAGCCAAACAATGCACAATACATAAGCAATATGTAAGTATGCAACAAAAGGATCGGAAGAGAAAAGCAAGACATTAATAACACGATTCATGGTCCTACTAATAAATAGCATCGATTACATCTAAGTTGAACGACTGTCCAAACCAAAGAGACATACGAATTCATTAAAGTATAATTACAACATGAGCCAATCAATGTTTCAGAACTACACATCACTACTTTCGACTCAACTCATCGGACATGTGCGTGGATGAAGCCGCCGTCTGTCGTGATGGTCATGAAATCGTGGTTGTTGTCACCCTGCATTTGTAGCGTTTCATCTATCTCACTGTTGGACGGTTGATATCTGAGGAAGAACTGCCCCGAGGTATGAAGGACATCTTGATGGATGATGTCCGCAAACTCCGACTGGATGCGAAGAATTCTTGTCCGAGGTCCGCGTCTGGACTGCCGACAAGCTCGCGGCCCAATCTTTGAGATTATCTGGTAGCGAAGTTGATGATGGTCCCTTACGATCGCCTCGCATGTGATGGAGGGCGTAGTAGGCATACTTCGATCGCCAGCGGCTGCTTGACGCAGCAGAACTTCGTATTTGTGTGAGAACATGTGCTTGCTGCATTTACGAACTGCCTTGGTGAAGGTGCCTCCAGATTTGGTGTAGCCGGGAGAACATCATCAAGAACTTTCTTGACATCGGTGTAGTCTATCTTGGAGTTACGGTTCGAATTGAAATACGTGGCCATGGAATATTTCGGGCTTAAAAGGATGAGTGTGCAATGTGTGTCACCGCACGTAACACAGAATGTTAGAAAAAAGAACGATCGAAATCTAAGAAATCATATGTTACGGGCGGTTAAGGGATGACTTACTCGGAAAGTAAGCCACAAGGAAGTTATCCTTATCTGGGTTTGCCAGAATGACGCCTTCGAGGTGTGAACTCGCAACTTGGCGGTCCCCAACGCTGCTCAAGTGCTACGCATGTAGAAGGGGTCGACTATCACGATGTTCCGGGTCTTGTCTCTAATGATCCGCATCTCCATACTCAGCGAAAATAGCCGAACGAAGGTGTAGTGCAGCGGATGAAGGTTAAAAATAGCAAAGATGTCATCAAACCGCAGGACGATCGTACCCCCGATGTCGCCATCCACAAAGCCCTTGCCCTCCGCACCTTGGCCACGAAACCGGGTATGCCACATCCTTCTCTCCGAGACGCCGCTTCTCCAAAGAAAGAACACTGTCGTGCAGACTCCGCATAGCACCGGTTGCGACATTCAGCATATTTGGCGGTAGCATCGCCCTACCCGCCACATGCACCCTCCTCGAGATATCATTAGGTGAAGGTGGCCCGTCCTGAGCACGGATCGAACTCGGTGCCGGCTGGCTCGCACCGGCGCCCTTTTTAGTCTTTCATTTCCGTCCCTTCTTCTTGATCTCCTGTAATGGGACCGAGTTCTGCTCACAGACCGCCTTCTTGAGCGTGTTGGGGCTGATAATATTTCGCACCTCAGCTATCTGAGGCTCGGTGAAGGCGGGAGATGGAGGCGTCTCCTGAGAACTGAACGCCGCATTTGACGCTGTAATTGGATTTCTCCGCCGTACCAGCTAGATCGCGGTCGTCTTGGTTGGGTTCTTGAGAAAGAGGCCCGCAGAACTTCGTCGGCGTACCCATGTTCGGCAAAGTACTTATCAACTTTGGTAAATGTACCGTCGTCGTTGTCGTCGCCGTCTGGATCCTGTGCCATAGGGCTGTCCGGATCCTGTGCCATAGGGATGTCCGACAGGTCCGGTAGCGTTGCGGCGTTCTTGCCATGGCTTGGCGCCGGCACGACTGGCGGTCTTGTCTGTGGGGTGGTGTCCCCCGCCCCCAAACGAATCTGGCTCTTCGGCCAAAGCAGGGGCCAGCTTACGCAGGCGCTGAGGGTCATCTCATCTTCTTCGTCGGCCCCAGCAGGTCGAATCGGAGGTAACAGCTCATCGCAGCCTAGTAGCACCCGAACCACTTAAACCCTATACACTGTGGGTGGCATCGGATTACCGTGGAACATGGGGTTGCCTGGTTGAATGATTCTGCCCTTGGCGACATCGACCAACTCGGCGCCCACGAAGTGCAGAAGAGTGCAAGGAACGTCGGCGGTGCCCTGCGAAAACATGTACAGGGCGTCAGGGATGCCCAGTCAAAGGCAAGGAGATGAAGTCATCGGCCGAGAGGCTTAGTTACCGTGATGCCGTCGAGCTCGGCTAATGTCGAGGCACCGCCAATGGCGGGCGTGCAACTGACGGAGGGGGCGCTTGCTGGCGAGGTGCCGGCCGGCGTACACCCGGGTGCATTAAGCTCCAATGCCCGTGCCGGCGCCGGAGACATGAATACCGCCTCCGCCGGAGACACCAATGGCGGCGCGCACGCTGCTGTCGAGTTCTTTGGCCGTGAAAGTCGGGAACCGGGAGGCCCTGTTGGCCGCCCGCAATCCACGTCGTCGACCCATGAATCAACATAGGCACCATGGCGTTGAGCTTCGTTCCCAGCTTGTTGTTCCACTTGCTCTTGGACAAGCTCCGGAATCCGCGCCACTTGTGCCTTGAGTTCTTCAACCTCGCGCGTCGCTTTCCGAAATGGGCCTTTTCTCCTTCCGCACACCAGCCGTATAGTATGACCCCATTTTGTGGACAAGCCTTTGCCGGCCACACGACCAGCTGACGTCGGCTTACTGAGCTTATCCTTGTTTTTCATTACGTTCAACGCCCTATTTAAAGGGGTGTCGAAAGGGGAGCTCTGAGACGACCCCGCGCTACTGTTGGGGAACGTAGCAGAAATTCAAAAATTTCCTACGTGTCACCAACATCTATCTAAGGAGAAACCAGCAACGAGGGGAAGGAGAGTGCATCTACATACCCTTGTAGATTGCTAAGCGGAAGCGTTCAAGAGAACGGGGTTGAAGGAGTCGTACTCGTCGTGATCCAAATCACCGGAGATCCTAGTGCCGAACGGACGGCACCTCCGCGTTCAACACACGTACAGCCCGATGACGTCTCCCATGCCTTGATCCAGCAAGGAGAGAGGGAGAGGTTGAGGAAGACTCCATCCAGCAGCAACACAACGGCGTGGTGGTGGTGGAGGAGCGTGGCAATCCTGCAGGGCTTCGCCAAGCACTGCGAGATATGAGGAGAAAGAGAGGTAGGGCTGCGCCAATAGAGGGAGAAACTCATGTCATGGGCAGCCCCACACCTCATGTATTTATAGGGGAGGGAGGGGCTGCGCTCCTCTAGGTTCCCTCCCCAAGGGGTGGCGGCAGCCCAGATCTCATCTGGGTGGCGGCCGAGGGGAGAGAGGAGGCGCACTGGGGTGGGCCTTAGGGCCCATCTGCCCTAGGGTTTGCCCCTCCCACTCTTCCCTGCGCCTTGGGCCCCTTGTGGGGGGCGCACCAGCCCACCTGGGGCTGGTCCCCTCCCACACTTGGCCCATGCAGCCCTCCGGGGTGGGTGGCCCCACTTGGTGGACCCCCGGGACCCTCCCGGTGGTCCCGGTACGTTACCGAAAAAACCCGAAACTTTTCCGGTGACCAAAACAGGACTTCTCATATATAAATTTTTACCTCCGGACCATTCTGGATCTCCTCGTGACGTCCGGGATCTCATCCGGGACTCCAAACAACATTCGGTAACCACATACAAACTTCCTTTATAACCCTAGCGTCATCGAACCTTAAGTGTGTAGACCCTACGGGTTCGGGAACCATGCAGACATGACCAGAGGCGTTCTCCGGTCAATAACCAACAGCGGGATCTGGATACCCATGTTGGCTCCCACATGTTCCACGATGATCTCATCGGATGACCCACGATGTCAAGGACTCAATCGATCCCGTATACAATTCCCTTTGTCTAACGGTATTGTACTTGCCCGAGATTCGATCGTCGGTATACCTATACCTTGTTCAATCTCGTTACAAGCAAGTCTCTTTACTCGTTCAGTAACACATCATCCCATGATCAACCCCTTGGTCACATTGTGCACATTATGATGATGTACTACCGAGTGGGCCCAGAGATACCTCTCCGTTTACACGGAGTGACAAATCCCATCTCGATTCGTACAACCCAATGCAGACACTTTCGGAGATACCTGTAGTGCACCTTTATAGCCACCCAGTTACGTTGTGACGCTTTGGTACACCCAAAGGATTCCTACGGTATCCGGAGTTGCACAATCTCATGGTCTAAGGAAATGATACTTGACATTAAAAAGCTTTAGCATACGAACTACGATCTTTGTGCTAGGCTTAGGATTGGGTCTTGTCCATCACATCATTCTCCAAATGATGTGATCCCGTTATCAATGACATCCAATGTCCTTGGTCAGAAACCGTAACCATCTGTTGATCAACGAGCTAGTCAACTAGAGGCTTACTAGGGACATGGTGTTGTCTATGTATCCACACATGTATCTGAGTTTCCTATCAATACAATTATAACATGGATAATAAACGATTATCATGAACAAGGAAATATAATAATAACCAATTTATTATTGCCTCTAGGGCATATTTCCAACAGTCTCCCACTTGCACTAGTGTCAATAATCTAGTTCACATCGCTATGTGATCAACACTCATAGGTCCATCTCCATGTGACCAACATCCAAGAGTTTACTAGTGTCACTAAACTAGTTCACATCATCATGTGATTAAGACTCAATGAGTTACGGGGTTTGATCATGTTTTGCTTGTGAGAGAGGTTTTAGTCAATGGGTCTGCAACATTCAGATCCGTATGTACTTCGCAAATCTCTATGTCATATTGTAAATGTTGCTTCCATGCTCCACTTAGAGCTATTCCAAATGGTTGCTCCACTATACGTATCCAGTTTGCTACTCGAGTCACTTTCCGGATAGGTGTTAAAGCTTGCATCGACGTAACCCTTTACGTGAACTCTTTATCACCTCCATAATCAAGAAACATGTCCTTATTTACTCCAAGGACAATTTTGACCGCTGTCCAATGATCCCCATTCCTGGATCATTCTTGTACCCTTGACTGACTCATGGCAAGGCACACTTCCGTGCGGTACACATAGCATACTATAGAGCCTATATCTGAAGCATAGGGGCGACCTTCGTCCTTTCTCTCTCTTCTGCCGTGGTCGAGCTTTAACTCTTAACTTCATACCTTACAACTCAGGCAAGAACTCCTTCTTTGACTGATCCATCTTGAACACCTTCAAGATCATGTCAAGGTATGTGCTCATTTGAAAGTACCATTTAGCGTCTTTTATCTATCCTCATAGATCTTGATGCTCAATGTTCAAGCAGCTTAATTCAGGTTTTCTATTGAAAAACACTTTTCAAACAACCCTATATGCTTTCCAGAAATTCTACATCATTTCTGATCAACAATATGTCAACAACATATACTCATCAGAAATTCTATAGTGCTCCCACTCACTTCTTTGGAAATACAAGTTTCTCATAAACTTTGTATAAACCCAAAATCTTTGATCATCTCATCAAAGCGCACATTCCAACTCCGAGATGCTTACTCCAGTCCTTAGAAGGATTCTTTGGAGCTTTGCATACTTGTTAGCATCTTTCAGGATTGACAAAACCTTCTGGTTGTATCACATACAACCTTTCCTCAAGTATAATGTCAAGGAAACAATGTTTTGACATCCTATATGCAAGATTTCATAAATAATGCAGTAATTGCTAATCCAATTCCAACAGACTCTTAGCATCGCTACGAGTGAGAAAGCCTCACCGTAGTCAACTCCTTGAACTTGTCGGGAAACATCTTTAACGACAAGTCGAGCTTTCTTAATGGTGATACTTACCATCATTGTCTGTCTTACTTTTAAAATCCATCTGGACCCAACGGCCTTACGACCATCAAGTATTTCTTCCAAAGTCATGGATCCTTTCTCGAATTTTATGGCCTGGAGCCATTCGTCGGAATCCGGGCCCACCATCGCTTCTCCATAGCTAGTAGGTTCATTGTTGTCTAGCAACATGACCTCCAAGACAGGATTACCGTACCACTCAAAGCGCTGGCGTCCTTGTCGTCCTACGAGGTTCGGCAGTGACTTGATCCGAAGTTTCATGATCACTATCATAAGCTTCTACTTCAATTGGTGTAGGTGCCACAGGAACAACTTCCTGTGCCCTGTTACATACTAATTGTAGTGATGGTTCAACAACCTCATCAAGTCTCCACCATCCTCCCACTCAATTCTTTCGAGAGAAACTTTTCCTCGAGCAAGGACCCGTTTCTAGAAACAATTACTTTTGTTTCCGGATCTGAGATAGGAGGTATACCCAACCATTTTGGGTATCCTATGAAGATGTATTTATCCGTTTTGGGTTCGAGCTTATCATGATGAAACTCTTTCACATAAGCGTCGCAGCCCCAAACTTTTAAGAAACGACAGCTTAGGTTTCTCTAAACCATAGTTCAAACGGTGTCATCTCAACGGAATTACGTGGTGCCCTTATTAAAGTGAGTGTGGTTGTCTCTAATGCCTAACCCATGAACGATAGTGGTAATTCAATAAGAGACATCATGGTACGCACCATATCCAATAGGGTGCAACTATGATGTTCGGACACACCATCACACTATGGTGTTCCAGCGGTATTAATTGTGAAACAATTTCCACAATGTCTTAATTGTGTGCCAAAGCTTGTAACTCGAGATACTCATCTCTATGATCATATCATAGACATTTTATCCTTTTGTCACGATGATCTTCAACTTCACTCTGAAATTACTTGAACCATTCAATAATTCAGACTTGTGTTTCATCAAGTAAATATACTCAACATCTACTCGAATCATCTGCGAAGTAAGAACATAACGATATTCATCAGATGCCTCAGCACTCATTGGACTGCACACATCAAAATGTGTTACTTTCAACAAGTTGCTATCTTGTTCCATCTTACTGAAAACGAGGCTTTTCAGTCATCTTGCCCATGTGGTATGATTTGCATATCTCAAGTGTATCAAAATCAAGTGAGTCCAAACGATCCATCTGCATGGAGTTTCTTCATGCGTATACACCAATAGAAATGGTTCGCATGTCTCAAACTTTTCAAAACGAGTGAGTCCAAAGATCCATCAACATGGAGCTTCTTCATGCGTTTTACACCAATATGACTTACATGGCAGTGCCACAAGTAAGTGGTACTATCATTACTATCTTATATCTTTTGGCATGAAAATGTGTATCACTACGATCGAGATTCAATAAACCATTCTTTAGGTGCAAGACCATTGAAGGTTTTATTCAAATAAATAGAGTAACCATTATTCTCCTTAAATGAATAACCGTATTGCGATAGACATAATCCAATCATGTCTATGCTCAACGCAAACACCAAATAACAATTATTTAGGTTTAACACAAATCTCGATGGTAGAGGGAGCAGCGACGCTTGATCACATCAACCTTTGGAAACACTTCCAACACATATTGTCACTCACCTTTAGCTAGTCTCCGTTTATTCCGTAGCTTTTATTTCGAGTTACTAACACTTAGCAACCGAACCGGTATCTAATACCCTGGTGCTGCTAGGAGTACTAGTAAAGTACACATTAACATAATGTATATCCAATATACTTCTATCGACCTTGCCAGCCTTCTCATCTACCAAGTATCTAGGGTAATCCTGCTTCAGTGGTTGTTCCCCTTATTACAGAAGCACTTAGTCTCGGGTTTGGGTTCAACCTTGGGTTTCTTCACCAAAGCAGCAGCTGATTTGCCGTTTCATGAAGTATCCCTTCTTGCCCTTGCCCTTCTTGAAACTAGTGGTTTCACTAACCATCAACAATTGATGCTCCTTCTTGATTTCTACTTTCGCGGTGTCAAACATCGCGAATATCTCAAGGATCATCATTTCTATCCCTGATTTGTTATAGTTCATCACGAAGCTCTAGCAGCTTGGTGGCATTGACTTTCGAGAAACATCACTATCTAATCTGGAAGATAAACTCCCACTTGATTCAAGTGATTGTTGTGCTCAGACAAGCTCAACGATTGAGCTTTTCTCCCTTAGTTTGCAGGCTAAGAAAATCATCGGAGGTCTTATACCTCTGACGTGGGCACGAGCCTGAAATCCCAATTTCAGCCCTCGAAACATCTCATATGTTCCGCGACGTTTTGAAAAACGTCTTTGGTGCCTCAACTCTAAACCGTTTAACTGAACTATCACGTAGTTATCAAAACGTGTATGTCCGATGTTCGCAACATCCACAGACGACATTTGGATTTCAGCACACTGAGCGGTGCATTAAGGACATAAGCTTTCTTCTGTCCGCATAATCGCTACTGTCAACTTTCAACTATATTTTCTCTAGGAACATATCTAAACGGTGGAACTAAAGCGCGAGCTTACGGCATAATTTGCAAAGATCTTTTGACTATGTTCAGGATAATTAAGTTCATCTCATGAACTCCCACTCAGATAGACATCCCTCTAGTCATCTAAGTGATTACATGATCCGAGTCAACTAGGCCGTGTCCGATCATCACGTGAGACGGACTAGTCATAATCGGTGAACATCTTCATGTTGATCGTATCCTCCATACGAATCATGCTCGACCTTTCGGTCTCTTGTGTTCCGAGGCCATGTCTGTACATGCTAGGCTCGTCAAGTTAACCTAAGTGTTTCGCATGTGTAAATCTGGCTTACACCCGTTGTATGTGAACGTAAGAATCTATCACACCCGATCATCACGTGGTGCTTGAAACGACGAACTTTCACAACGCGTTGCAGTTAGGGGAACACTTTCTTGAATTTTTAATGAGGGATCATATTATTTACTACCGTCGTTATAATCAAATTAGATGTATAATCATGATAAACATCACATGCAATCAAATAGTGACATGATATGGCCAATATCATATTGTTCCTTTGATCTCCATCTTGAGGCTCCATGATCATCGTCGTCACCGGCATGACACCATGATCTCCATCATCATGATCTCCATCATCGTGTCTCCATGAAGTTGTCTCGCCAACTTATTACTTCTACTACTATGGCTACCGGTTAGCAATAAAGTAAAGTAATTACATGGCGTTGTTCAATGACACGCAGGTCATACAATAAATAAAGACAACTCCTATGGCTCCTGTCGGTTGTCATACTCATCGACATGCAAGTCGTGATTCCTATTACAAGAACATGATCAATCTCATACATCACATATCATTCATCACATTCTTCTTGGCCATATCACATCACATCGCATACCCTGCAAAAACAAGTTAGACGTCCTCTAATTGTTGTTTGCATGTTTTACGTGGCTGCTATGGGTTTCTAGCAAGAACGTTTCTTACCTACGCAAAAACCACAATGTGATATGCCAATTGTTATTTACCCTTCGTAAGGACCCTTTTCATCGAATCCGTTCCGACTAAAGTGGGAGAGACTGGCACCCGCTAGCCACCTTATGCACCAAGTGCATGTCGATCGGTGGAACTCATCTCACGTAAATGCACGTGTAAGGTCGGTTCGGGCCGCTTCATCCCACAATACCGTCGAAACAAGATTGGACTAGTAACGGTAAGCATATTGAACAAAATCAACGCCCACAACTACTTTGTGTTCTACTTGTGCAAAGAATCTACGCAATAGACCTAGCTCATGATGCCCTTTGTTGGGGAGCGTGGCAGAAATTCAAAATTTTCCTACGTGTCACCAAGATCTATCTAAGGAGAAACCAACAACGAGGGAAGGAGAGTGCATCTACATACCCTTGTAGATCGCTAAGCGGAAGCGTTCAAGAGAACGGGGTTGAAGGAGTCGTACTGTCGTGATCCAAATCACCGGAGATCATAGTGCCTAACTGACGGCACCTCCGCGTTCAACACACGTACCTCCCGGTGACGTCTCCCATGCCTTGATCCAGCAAGGAGAGAGGGAGAGGTTGAGGAAGACTCCATCCAGCAGCAGCACAACGGCGTGGTGGTGGTGGAGGAGCGTGGCAATCCTGCAGGGCTTCGCCAAGCACTGCGAGATATGAGGAGAAAGAGAGGTAGGGCTGCGCCAATAGAGGGAGAAACTCATGTCATGGGCAGCCCCCACACCTCATGTATTTATAGGGGGAGGGGAGGGGGCTGCGCCCCCTCTAGGGTTCCCTCCCCAAGGGGTGGCGGCAGCCCCCAGATCTCATCTGGGTGGCGGCCAGAGGGGGAGAGAGGGGAGGCGCACCTGGGGTGGGCCTTAGGGCCCATCTGCCCTAGGGTTTGCCCCCTCCGACTCTTCCCTGTCCTTGGGCCCCTTGTGGGGGGCGCACCAGCCCACCTGGGGCTGGTCCCCTCCCACACTTGGCCGATGCAGCCCTCCGGGGTGGGTGGCCCCACTTGGTGGACCCCCGGGACCCTCCCGGTGGTCCCGATACGTTACCGAAAAAACCCGAAACTTTTCCGGTGACCAAAACAGGACTTCCCATATATAAATCTTTACCTCCGGACCATTCCGGAACTCCTAAATCACGTCCGGGATCTCATCCGGGACTCGAACAACATTCGGTAACCACATACAAACTTCCTTTATAACCCTAGCGCCATCGAACCTTAAGTGTAGACCCTACGGGTTCGGGAACCATCTTGAGACATGGCCAAGGGCGTTCTCCGTCAATAACCAACAGCGGGATCTGGATACCCATGTTGGCTCCCACATGTTCCACGATGATCTCATCGGATGAACCACGATGTCAAGGACTCAATCGATCCCGTATACAATTCCCTTTGTCTAACGGTATTGTACTTGCCGAGATTCGATCGTCGGTATACCGATACCTTGTTCAATCTCGTTACCGGCAAGTCTCTTTACTCGTTCCGTAACACATCATCCCGTGATCAACCCCTTGGTCACATTGTGCACATTATGACGATGTACTACCGAGTGGGCCCAAAGATACCTCTCCGTTTACACGGAGTGACAAATCCCAATCTCGATTCGTGCCAACCCAACAGACACTTTCGGAGATACCTGTAGTGCACCTTTATAGCCACCCGCCACGTTGTGACGTTTGGTACATCAGAAGCGACCCGACCTCGACGGTCAAGCCTCTGTGTTTCTATGCCATCCACAGATCAGTATCTTTGGCACACACGGTACATCAATGTATATATCAAAGTGCAATCAAATGCATAAATAACGTAAAACTGATATATACCTCATAATACTCAGTGAAACAAACAAACGGGTGTGGAGTCCCATCAACGCCATCGGCAGGTTGAGTGTAGACCGTAACCTGCACTGCGTAACTCTTACTCGTCGAGGAAATATCTGCAACATGATACGTTGCAGCCGTGTAGGTTAGTACATTGAATGTACCGGCAAGATCACAATATGAGAAAACAGATGATAAAACTATACTATATGCAATATGGCTTTATGGCTCTGTATCTGAGTTTTGTTTGCGTAAAAGCTGATTTTGTTTTACCTACATCAAAGGAATAGAATGAAGTCTGTACTAAGGAGTTTTCTATCATGACATGGTTCCACCAACCGATGTCTCATAGCCCAAATTCATCATAAGTTGCCCACAATTAAGTTATCAATCCGGTGTTGAGAGTTCCGAGATAGATCCAAGTCCAGAGGCTCAAATTGTCCGTGAATCGGGGACACGGCTAATCGATTAGGTTTTAAACCCTCTGCAGAGGTTTGTACACTTTACCCGCAAGATTCGATCCCTCTCTTTACGTTCTCGCACTTCAGGTGTTTGAGAACAAGATGACCGAAACATGGTCTTCCAAAGAGTTCCTCTGACCACTGTCCGGTACTCAACCCATCCTACCGTAGTTCTACATCTTCTAGTACCGTCCCAGCCAGAGTCACAACTAAGGTCAACCAAGCCAGAGCCCATAATGACTTGCGGTTGCACAGGTAAGCTTCCGGGCATGAAGTATTCTTCCGTCTCTTTGGGTCTGGGTGAAGCTTTCCACAAGATGTCATGGCGCTTCTCCATGCATCCCGGCCAACCACTGGATTCTCCAGGGTGCCCGTCAACCATCCTTCACCCGATGAGTGTGTATTGAATTCTTGTCTCGAGTCTTGAAGTCTTGAGGCCTTGAAGATGCAGTCCTTGCAGGTACCATCATGGAGTTGTCGTCATTGACGAAATCCTTCCTTCTCACACCACTCCTGAGCACTCATACCAAACCCCGTCTACTATAGCGTAGCATTAAAATAAAATATCGTCCCGGGCTTGGTAACAGGGGGATGGGTTCCTACCTCATGCATACTACTCAACTACAAGGATTCAATAACACTCTTTGAGGGGTGGTTGCAAAGATGTCACTAAATGCAATAAAACATAGGTATGAAAGCATGGTCAAAGTGAACTTGCTGGTAATACTTGATGAAGATAACAACGCTGTCGAGAAAATGACTTGGTAGAACTAATCGTCACTCCGTTGAAAATCTATATAGTCAAACATAGCATTCACATAAGCAAACATCCTAGCAAACAATTTTAGCACTCGAAATAACAATCAAAACAGCAAGGAAAATCGATAATAAAACTCAAACAAAATCAAAAGAAACTTCAAATAAAACTACAAAGAAAAACTACTAACGAAGATCTATGACTTTGCTACAAACATCTAATATAGTTTTGCCTTAAGTAAAAACTTAACAACAATTAAAATACTAAACTAATAAATTAACAGAAAATAAAATGTAAAATAACTAATTTAACAGAAAGTATTTTTTCCATAAAATTTTATTTGCAAAAAGAAACAAATAAAAGCTTTTATAAAACTCTAACTATGACCTATAGAAGGTTTCATACAAAACTAAGGAAAATAAATTTTTTAAATAAAAATAAAATTTTTCCTGTTGTCTAACAGAAACACAACTAATTTTGTCAAAAGTGACAAAAAGAAATAATTTAAAACTAATAAAAACAATAAAGAAAAAGCTAAAACAGAACTAATAATAAAACAGTACTGTTTTGCTAAAACCTAATTTAAATTAACCTAGAAATAAAATACTAAATACTACTGGATAAACAAAGGTCCTAGAGACCAGGAGCAAAAAGAATTAATTAAAAACCTATTTTTAAACTCCCGGAATAAGCAAAACAAGCTTTAATTCAAATCTGATCTAACTCAATTTTTATAAATCCAAACATAGACAAATTATATATTTTTGTAAACTACAAGAAAATTGTGATCTAACGCAAAAAGAATCAGCATCATTGGACTTCTAGATCAAAAGTGATAAGCTAAACAAGAACGGAACTAAATCTGTTACGGAAATAAATCTGAAAACGAAAAAAAACAACAAGGGAGTTACCTGTCGTGAGGCAGAGATGGCAGGAAGGAGGCAGCGATATGGAGGGCTGCTCCGAGAGGGGCGAGGTCGCCGGCGAGGTGGGGGTGGCGGAGGAGGGGTCGGCGCTTGGGAGGTGGCGCTGGGCGCCTCAGTGCTGCTCACTCCACGTCGGGCTCTGGGAGAGCTCCTGGTGAGCGTTCTAGGCAGGAAAAGGAGGACGGTGGCGAGAAGGCTACGGGCAGGGAGGCGTGGTGATGGGAAAAATGGAGCGAGGAGAGGGAGGCGTTTTATAGGCGGTCTCGGGAGGCGCTGGGATGGAAAGACGAGGGAGATCGGGAAGGTGGAGTTTCCTGTCTCCATGGATATGGAAAGCTTCTGTAACGTGAGAGGAAACAGAGGAAGGAGATGATCTCTTGTTGGGCTAGAATAGGAAAGTGCTTAATGGGCCAGCAGGTTTTTCCTAATAAAAACGATTCCGTTCCTATTTTTAAAATTAGGAAACTAAAACAATAAAAAGGAAAGCAAATCAATTCGAATAAAGATTTTTTATATACTAAAATTATCAGAAAAATAAAATGTAGATGATGAGCATTATTCCACGGCAAAAATAAAAACTTAAAAATGTTTTTCAGAAAATCCCTAAAGGCTTTATTTCTTTTTGCAAATAATTTTTAAATAAAAACTTTGGTTTTCTTGGCTCAAATACTTTCAAAAATGCCCCTGATTTTGGAGGTCATTTTCCTCCGCTCTTTCTTGCTTGCAAGAATTTATTTTTCGAGGTATTTCTCGGGAAGAAAAATAGAGAAGCAAGTGCAAATATTTGAAAGAATTAAATTGCAAAACTCCGTTCAAATTCTTTATAGTTGAAGAAGTCATGTCATCTTCTCTCATTGATTTTAATAGAATGAATTTGAATTTACCGGAGAAGGGGAAAGTCATTTTATTCCCTCTCATTCAAAAGTTTTTGAAAAGGTTCAAATTTCACTCAAGTTTAATTCCACTCAAGCAAACAAACAAACAATTCAATTATATTAACATTCCAAAATTTGGGATGTTACAAACCTACCACACTTAAAATGAATCTCGTCCTCGAGATTCGAAGAGGCTAGCAAGAAAAGGTTAGGGGTTGGGGTCTTCTAGCAAATGTCTTGGTCGGAAAGGTCAGGTGCTACCACACTTAAAAACAAGGTCATGGTTCCAATAAACTCAGATATTTCCTCTGGAGGGCTGACAATGTATGTCTCTTCACATATCTTACAATAGCTCCTTCATTAAACTCTTCTGTCAGAAGCATAGAGTGTTCCTCAAAATCTTGGGTCGGTGTGTCAAAGTTGAAGTTCGTCCGAGACTGGATCTTCTTAGCTGATGGGTCTGTGTCCATTCTAGTCAACTATCGAAATACTCATGGTGGTCTACCATTAATGGTTTCTCCTGCAGAAAACGGGTCTGGGTTGAACTTCACCGTATATCCTACGATTGGCAACGGTTGGCTGTAAAGGGTTCCATCGTACTACCATTCTATGGTTTTATGGCTTATCGTGTCGACACTCTTCTAAGGTTTTCGAGGCTCTCTGATTTTCCATCAACATATGATAGTTCATGATAGAAGTCTTCGGTATGGGGGCCAATCCATCCCGCATTTGAATCATTACCACATACGTAAATATCGAATCACGTATTCTAACACTTGGGCATACTCACAAGCATTGCAGAATTTCTCTTGTTCTCGAACTGGTTTCGAGTAAATCCATGGTTTCTGCAAGCCAAACAATACATCTATCGTTACTTCACCACTCTCAGGGTTTTGCGTAACCTCCTATGAAACGTATGCTGATTGAATCACTGATTCTTCCAAATTTATTCCTTTATCGGGGTTACAACGGTTCCTTCTCAAAATCCTGGGCCTGTGGGTTATGGCCCACTTCAACACTAGTGCAGCTTTAACTCATCCTTGGAGTAACTCTCTTGTTACACCTCCTTAAATCCAGTAGTACTCTGTTTCTTCATACCATCATATCAAAACAAAACTCCAACTTATTTTGTCCAGCTTCCTTCTATGGCCGTCATGAATAACACGTTTCTTTCTTCATTGATCATGTGGCTTTATAGAGTACTATGACCAAAAGAAGTGCACAAGTTTATCCATAAAATCTCATTATTTTCATATCAATCCTTCATTACATCCTTAATCATTTTCGTAAATCCAAATTCCAAAAGTACTTTGTTACAAATGCTGCCACCCACATGATTTGGTATGGTGGGACATTACTTCCACTTTATTTATTTATCCTCCTCGAGGATTCTTCAGTCCCACTGGAATTGTGCGACATGAGCCTTGAAATCTTCAATCTTCTGTTTCATCATGGTGGTCTTGAGCTTCACCTTCATCATCTCTGCATGCACTTCGCTTAGGTATTCCTGAGTATAACGGAGTCTTGCTTCAAGTATTTCTCCGATCTGGCGTATGGCTTCCATGGCTGCTTCATTGATTTTAATAGAATGAATTTGAATTTACCGGAGAAGGGGAAAGTCATTTTATTCCCTCTCATTCAAAAGTTTTTGAAAAGGTTCAAATTTCACTCAAGTTTAATTCCACTGAAGCAAACAAACAAACAATTCAATTATATTAACATTCCAAAATTTGGGATGTTACATACACCCAAAGCATTCCTACGGTATCCGGGAGTTGCACAATCTCATGGTCTATGGAAATGATACTTGACATTAAAAAAGCTTTAGCATACGAACTACGATCTTTGTGCTAGGCTTAGGATTGGGTCTTGTCTATCATATCATTCTCCAAATGATGTGATCCCGTTATCAATGACATCCAATGTCCATGGTCAGGAAACCGTAACCATCTGTTGATCAACGAGCTAGTCAACTAGAGGCTTACTAGGGACATGGTGTTGTCTATGTATCCACACATGTATGTGAGTTTCCTATCAATACAATTATAGCATGGATAATAAACGATTATCATGAACAAGGAAATATAATAATAACCAATTTATTATTGCCTCTAGGGCATATTTCCAACAGCTACTGCTTTCAGTGTCCTGCAAAAGGAACGTGAACCATTTAGAAATATTGGGGATTAATTAGAGTGCAACCATATGGAGCTAATTACGCGGGGGTGTATTCCTTACCAGAACAAGCTCAAGCGCCCTGGTCTTCAGATCCGTGGTAAGCTCCTTTGTTATCGGGTCCTCCTTGTACCGGGCCCTGACAAAGTTCCTGGTCTGCTTGTCACTGCTGTATTTCTCGAAGCGGGGCGGTAGGCCTTGCTCGGCACGCTCCGCATCCTCCTTGTCCCATATAGGCTCCGCCACTCTGTAACCGCCGGGACCGAGTTTGTGTTCCCTAAGTTCAACTCCCGCATTTCTTTCCCCCACTGACTTGATTCGGAGGTTGCACTGCTCGCACTTGATCTTGAACTCCTTGTACTCATCTTCGCTCATCAAAGGATATTTCGCCTTGATCTTCTCATAACTATCACCTTTATCAATCATTCTCTTCACCGCTTCTCCGAGTAGACAGGGCCGTGCTCATCCTCGTGAGGGCGGCACTGTTCACTTTATTCCCTGAGAGGCGTGTGTTTTCAAATTCGGCGGGGAACTTGTATCGTTCGTGCAGCTTCGTGAAGAGGAGGTTGTGCAAATTCCCGTGGTCCTTATGCCTAAGGTTATCGGTGTTGATCGAAACGGTGCTCCGGAGAATGCACCCGAGATGAAGCGAGTACCCCTTGACTATATGTTTGGGTTCCGTTGGATGCCCATCAGAGTCCACTTGAGTGAATTCCTCCTTGAGGGTGTGGAGCGCATTCGGGCGCCGGTCCTTCCTTTGCTTCTTCGGTTGGCTGCCATCTGTGTGTGCGCCGCCATCATCAGTGGTGGCATCCTCGGCGGCTTTCATCGGTGGTGTCATCCCCGACGCCACTAGGGGTCGTGTAGTCGAGATCAGTATCTTCCGCGGCGTCCTCATAGCGGTGAGGTTGTTCCTCCATCTCCTGGGACAGCTCCTGAATTGCTTGCCGCCTCAACCACCGGCCTCATCGTTACGGGCCATGTTTACGCTCTAAATAGGAAAAAGTTTGGTCAAAAAGTTGGTTATTGTCAAGGAACAAGATCATGGTCTCATCATTTAGGGTTTGTCGACGCTGAGGCACCCTAAAAGCCTAAGCTTTCATCATTTAGGGTTTGTCGGCCTGAGGCACCCTAAAAGCCTAAGCATATATCATTTAGGTTCTCATCGACACCGAGGCATCCGGGGCAGCCAAGTTAAGTTTTCATCATTTAGGGTTTATCGATGCCGAGGCACCCTAGGTTGGGCCTAATCACTTGGCACTAATCACTTGGCTCTATTGCCACCTATGTTGGGTTTATCATCTAGGGTTTATCGATGCTAAGGAGAATTCTAAGTTGGGCCTAATCACTTGGCTCTATTGCCACCTATGGTTTAATGCAGCAAGAACAAGGGGCAGTTGATCCTACTTAATTAAGTACTAAGATACCCCGGCCCATGCATTAGTCGCAAGTACCCCATATGTCCTATTTTTAGCAAAGTCATGTTAAAATTCACGGAAAATTTCAGCATGACCTTTGCTGAAAATAGGACATATGGAGTACCCGAATTTGCCGGAACGGAAGTTAATCAACATTCCGGCAAACTCAACGGCCTCTCGGGGTACTTGCAAATTCATCACGACACGATGGTCGGAGACAAAACCCAGCAAACTGGCACCACAATGTGCCTCTACTTTCATATGGACGAAAAGGCCACAGGCCATATGGTCCTCTGCTTTCATATGGACAAAAATCAGCTCAAGTTATGTGAGCTTCCTTTCCAGATCGAATATCAGCAAGTTGTTCACTTGTAGCTCAACTTATGTGAGCTGCCTTCAAGACAAGAAATCTGCAGTGGCACATCTGCTCTTTGAATACATTGGCAAGAAACAAAACAACACCTAGTACCATCCATCGGCTATGGCCGTATCATGCAGTTTAACTAAGCACTAACAGGTAATTATATAACAGAAAACTTGGCGCGTACGGGTCACTTAGCTTGGGCAAGCAACATACCTCGTCCTCTTGGTTAGTCCAAACAAGCTGTATGCTGAGCCTCAACTCACCACCTGCACATTTTACAGCACCCATGAAATGAAAAACTAAACATAATTGTCAACTAACAAAACCAAAACACAAACAGGACTTCAAATTTTCACGATCAGGAAGAAAAACAGGGTTTTCAACTACTATATTCAGTTTCATGGCATCAGTTGAACAGTTGAAAAGAACAAGCTTCATTTAAATATCTTGCTGCTAACAAACATAACTAATGTCAAGACTCAAAAAATAGAGTGACCACACGAGGAACAAACAAACTATTCACTTTTTATTTCTTCAGAATTGGACCAGACGAACAACTCCTTGGAAGCAAACTGAAACCATCTTTGAAACTATCTGAAACCATGCTGAAACTTTATGAAACTACTCCTTGCAATCAAACTGAAACTACTCCTTGGAAGCAAATTGTCTTGGAAGGAGTATTGTGTGCACAAATCTACTCCAACTAGTTGCTTTCACTTAGAGATTGTTAGCACAAACAGCATGAGTCATTCTTTAGACCGTTACAAATAGAAACAATGGCAACCAAGGTTAAAAACCAACAATCCTATATATTATTCTGAAACTTGATATATTGAAACCACTTAGCACTCTCTTTATGTGTTCATTCAACACTTAAAATTGAGGAAAATAATACCAACTAGGATCGGTATGACCTTCGTTTTTCATTTTCAAAGAACAACTAAAAGTGCCTAGAGGAAGCGAGAGAGAGTTGTTTTTAACGGATGAATTAACGCATAAGTAATTTCAGGATTAGAAAGAAACAATAGGGCCATAAATATTGATTAGGGAGAAATTAGAGCTTAACCCAGACACATCACAAAGTAAGAAGACTGAAGCAAGATTTACCTGCTACCAATAGCACAAGCAGCCAAAGGTCCTACTTGTGTTTACACAAGTTACTCATTCTCAACCAAAGCATCCAGTAGATTTTTTTAAGAATATAAATGTTACAGTAATCACATTTTCACAGTAGAAAAAAAATAAACGGTCCATCAAGGATTCCTAGTTGACTAGCAAAGAACTTGAAATGCATGTGCTACATAACTTCAGAGACATGTCCATATATATAAACAATACTATGTAGCTAGGGTTTACAAGATCGCAACCATCTTTGGGCCATCTTGACTGACTCCACCAAAATGGAGCAGCCCAAATCATTGTGGATAAACACCAGCTCCGTAATGGCTAGTAGTTAGAAAATCGGCTCTGAGCTACAGCTTGTCGGAGGTTGGATCCAAAATCGAAATATGCCATCCATATAATGGCACTCTCTTTATGTTTTCATTTTCATGCGACGAGAGGGGAATGGGTGGGGTGGAGGAGGCTCACCACTATTGCAAACCAAACAAGTAAGTAGAGCACATGTATATACCTGAATCACTGTCTTGGAGCCAACAAACGCCTCAATTTTTCTCCAACTGTGATCGAACCTGTTACGCAGAAACACAAACAGAGAGATACATGTAACTAACGAGGACAAACAGACAAGGTAACAAGAACTCCACAGCTCAATTAAGCCTATGTTTCTTCTTTCACTCTCCTGCATAAAGTTATTGTTACTACCTGGGAGGGATTATATGCTTGTTTACCACTACTAATACCATTTTTTAATATAATCTTCATTCTCCTGCTTTTTCTTTTCTTACAAGTGTTGATGCCAAAACATTGCAACCACAGCAGTTCAAGATCGAGTCAAAATTGACCTACACGATTGTTTACCACTACTAAGACATGGATCTAATAGCTATCTCCCCCCTTGTTCCTCATGCCTTAGTTGAATTCAGAGAAGAGAGAGCTCAGATCCTAGAACAGGGATCTCTCTGGAAGATATGTGTTAACCAATTTCGGCCAGTATAACCAACACAAAGCTCCTGCTCTCTCAAATTGCAGATAAAACAACTTAATCTACAATTTGCTAACACGTTTAAACCAAAACATTTGCTCATGAAAAATATTCAACCTACAATTTGTAAACATTTGCCCTTAGAGGCATTATCACAAACACCTATCAAGCACAATCCTTTCACATGTAAACTTGAGCATGCTCTGGAAAAATCACGCAGCAAGCAAGAAATAACTATCATTATATTCCCACAGTATCGAATCTACATCAAGTACTCATGCAAGAGGAAGGAGGGAGGGGGGATGAGGGAAGAGGGAGGAAGGACGAAGGAGTGGTGGCTACACGCCTCACGGACCGGTCGCCGCGTGGCTCACGGGCGGTTCTTTGCTGGGCAGGAGCGCCTTTGCTCGAGGGGGAGCCGCTGGTGGGAGCGGCTGCTTGATGGGGGGAGGCGCTGCTGGGGTCCTGTACCGGAGGCGGGGCAGCGGAGGGTTCGGCCGGCAGCGGTGGCGGCGGCTAGGAACCCTAGCTGTCGCGCTCGAGAGGGAGGTTGATGCAGGCGGGGCTGCAGGGGGAGGGGGACGGCGAGGGCGTGGGCACGGGCGGAGGGGGGACGGTGAGGGAGGTGGTCGGGTGCGGTGGGGGAAGCGAGCATGGCCGGGGACGGTGAGCACGGGGGAAGTGGTGGGCGGTGGTGGTCAGGCGCGGGTGAGACGAGGCAGGGGAGGGATTAGAGAGAAATGTGAGAGATTGGGGATTTTACTGTGGGGGAGGCTTAGCAATGGCGCACCAGCCAGGGGTGCGCCATAAGTACATCCATAGCAATGGCGCACCACCGAGGGGTGCTCCATAAGTAATTTAATCTAGCCCGACTTGTCAGGTTAAATACCACCTAACCCTATCTACGACAGAACCCGCCCACTAGCCTGACTGGTCAGTACGTAGCACCACACCAGGAGGTCCTGGGTTCGATTCCCAGGCTCCCCAAATTTTTTTATGCATTTTAAATCCTGTTTGATATTTATTCGTGTTTAAATATGTTCAAGCTTGTTTAAATCATAACAGTAATATTTTTTTTATAAAAACAGTAATAATTTTTTTAAATATGTTCAAATTTGTTACTTGAAAATATCATCGGCGGGGCGGTGAGCGGGGGAGGGTGCGGGGGGTGCCCGTTGGCGGCGGTGGAGCGGGGGAGGGTGCGGGGGCCGGGTGCTCGTCGGCGGCGGTGGATCGACCACGTCTATGTGTTGTAGCGCGACTAGGTTTGCTCTTTCAAAGTCGGCGAGTCGACCCTCGAAGTCGACAAGCATTTCGCAGCGACCCTCACGGTGACCCCATCCAGCGAGCCTGCCGAGGTGCGTGTTGACGGGCAGACCAACGGGGTTCTCGATGCCTAGATAATTCGATGCGATGGGAGATGCACTCTTGATTGAAAGCCCCTGGCTATACTTCCCTCTGGACGTGACATGTTGCAAACGTATCCTTTGATGACACCATTTATCCTTTCGAACGGCATCATGCTGTGCAGGAACGTCGGCCCGAGTTGGATGATATCCTCCACGATATGGACCAGTAGATGCACCATAACGTCAAAGAATGCGGGCGGGAAGTACATCTCAAGCTTGCATAGTATCACCACGATCTCTTCATGTAGCCTTCTGAGTTGCCTCACGCCAATCGACTTCCGAGAGATGACATCGAAAAAGTTGCATAGGCCAAATAGCGTTTCACGGACGTGTGCGTCCATGATCCCACGGATTGCAACTGGAAGTATCTGCGTCAACAGCACGTGACAGTAGTGAGACTTCATCCCGCTGAACTTCTGCTTCGCTGGGTCTAGGTATCTGCTTATCTTCCCCGCATAACCGTAAGGAAGTTTTACTCCTAGGATGCAGGTGAAAAACTGCTCGATCTCCTCCTAACTTAGAGTGAAGCACGCGGGAGGGTAGTCATTTCCGGTCTTCTTGGCCTTTTTGCCTTTGCGACGACTTTCTGTGTCCTGCTTCGCCTCATCATCATCATCATCATCATCATCATCATCATCATCATCATCATCATCATCATCATCATCATCATCATCATCATCATTAGCGTGAAGCTCCTGCCTGATGCCCATTGATTTCAAGTCTGTCCTTGCTTTCGCCCATCTTTGGTCCTCTACGGCATGTTGAGCAGGGTACCAAGCAGACTCTCACACACGTTCTTCGTGATATGCATGACATCAAGGCTGTGAGGCACACGGTGGATCTTCCAAGACGACAAGTCCCGGAAAACAGACCTCGTTTTCCATACCTTCAAGCGGCTCTGGCGCCTTTCGCTTCTTTCCGGCTCTGGCGCCTTTTCTTCTTTCTCGGCGGTGGGCGGTCTTTCCAATTTTTCAACAGCTGGTCTATTTCCTCGCCGCTCCTGGTACGCGGGCGTCTTCGGGGTTCGGTTTCACCATCGAACAGATCCTTGCGTTTCCTCCACGGGTCATCATCGTGAAGCCACCTTCGATGTCCCATGAACACGGTTTTCGAAGACCCGGGATCTCTATCTAGCTGGCGATACGTTGTGTCATCCATGCACCTTACGCATCCAGAAAATCTGTGGACTATCTGCCCCGCGAGATATCCGTAACCGATATAGTCGTGCACCGTCGTGAGCAGTGCGGCTCTCATAGGGAAATATTCTTTCTCTGCGGCGTCCCACGTATTGGCTGGCGTTTTCCACAGCGTGTCTACCTCCTCCTTCAACAGCCCCGATCTGATTGATGTCGTTTCCCTGGTTGTTTCGGTCCTTCAATTAGCATACTCATGTGAATGTACTTCCTCTTCATGCACAACCAGGGGAAGGTTGTACATCCACACAAACACATGCCAGGTGCTATGTGTGCTTCTCCGCTGCCAAACAGATTGACTCCATCGGTGCTCGCGCCAAAGACGATGTTCCTTGGATCCTTCCCAAATTCTGGGTATTCAAGTTCAACGCTTGCCACCGCTCGCATCCTTAGGGTGACTCAGCATCTTGTCTTTTTATTTATCTTGGATCATTTCCTTCATCTTCCCGCTTCTTCTCCTCCCTATCCGCGTGCCAACGCAGGAGCTTTGCTACCTTAGGGTCCGCGAAATACCGCTGCAGACGAGGAGTGATCGAAAGTACCACACCGGTTTCGAGGAGCTTTCTTCCTCTTCTTGTATCGAGTGACACCGCACACCGGACATATGGTAGACTCCGCGTGCTCGTCCCGATAAATGATGCAATTGTTCATGCACACATGGTATTTCACGTGCGGTAAATCCAGAGGACACACGATTTTCTTCGCCTCCTCAAAACTGGTCGGGCACTTGTTCCCCTTGGGAAGACGTTCGTGCCAGAATGACATGTTCTCTTGAAGCATGCGTCGGTCATTTTGTGTTTTACCTTCATCTCCGTGAGCCAAGAGCGTTACTTTCAAAGCGGGTATTCTCGGCCTGCATCCTTCATACAATGGAGTAACCGCGTCTATCTCCAGTTGATCCAGCTTGGCTTTCTCTCGGGCGGCAGCTCTTGTGTTATCCGTCTGCTTGAGAAGCAGCTCTTGAATATGAGGGTCCTGCACCCAGCCTCCATCGTCGTCTGCTCCGGCATCTTCATCTTCATGATCATGCCCTTCGTCTTGATCTTCCTTATCATCATGTACGACATCTTCTACATGATGACTCTGTACAACATCACCTCATGATCATGTCCTGGAGATTCTTCGTCTTCTCGCCCGCCCTCGCCGCGGTGGTACTTGTCTTGTTGCCCTTCCTCATTTCTTGCCCGGGCCCCATGGACGACTTCATAGCCATCTTCATCACCTTGCCACCGATAGCCATCCATGAAACCACGCAAGAGCAGGTGGTCCCGCACCTGGCCGGAATCCGGGTCCGCAATAAGGCTCTTCAGCTTGCATCTTCGACATGGACATCTTATCTCCGTCTCGTTCTTTTGAAGCATCTCTGACTAAGCGGAGCTCAAAAACCTATTCACGATGCGTTCGGTCATCGTGCGGACCATGGTCGCCTGCGGGGTAGAGCAAAACAATATTTTAGAACCAAGAAAAAATTTGGCATGACCTTCCCTAAAAATAGGACCAAAAAGAATGCATAGTGCCAAAATTCTACTTGAAACGGAAATGAATCAACATTCCGGAAAATATTGGCAACTATCGCATTTCAAATACCGGTACCTGCAAACACAAACATATATGCAACACCACAAACACATGCAACACCACAAACATACATAGATCTAGCTAGGCCACAAAAAGTGCATGTGCACATTGTTGGAGTGAGCTAGGGAGAAAAAAAGTAGATCTACATCATGAAGAGAGCTTTCCCTTACTTACCTATCAAAAAAGGTAATTTCACCACTTAATTTTGATGAATCTATGGTGGAAATGAGGTGAGGAGGAGGAGGCAACCGAAAGCTTGGAGAAGGAGGTGGAGGGAATGAAGTGGGGAAAGTGAGTGGGTAGGTGTGGGGCTGTCCAAAATATCTTGTTGCGGTCCCAGGTTACTAATGGCGCACCACATGCAAATGCGCCATTAGTAACCCTGGTTACTAATGGCGCACCTGCATGTGGTGCGCCATTAGAGTTTTGCAGAAAAGTTATATATATATATATATATATATATATATATATATATATATATATATATATATATATATATAGACTAATGGCGCACTGTGACACGGTGCGCCATTAGTAGTTTAAACTAGTAATGGCGCACTGTGACACGGTGCGCCATTAGTAGTTTTGCAAAAAAAACATACAGTAATGGCGCACTCCTAGACTGGTGCGTATTACTAGTTAGAACTAGTAATGGCGCACTAGTCTAGGAGTGCGCCATTAGTATGTATGTAAAAATGAAAAAAAAATTATCACCAGTGGCGCACCTTTGTATGGTGCGCCATTAGTGTCTTCCACACTAATGGCGCATCACAAACCGGTGCGCCATTAGTATATAGTAGTGGCGCACTGCTTCCCTGGTGCGCCATTAGTGTCAATCCTATCTATAGCCCTTTTCCTAGTAGTGCCCCCTGTAACATTCACGCATATTCAGTCGACATAGCCTCAGGGCACCGGGACGTAGGGCTTCTACTTCCTCCAAGAAAGGCCTGAACTCGCAAAATTGCGTGTACAACGTCACCGTAGCTAGGACCTTGCCTTTTCATACGTACCCCCTATTCTTACTATCAGACCTATTCCCGCGACAATATCTACTCCGTATCTATTGCCTCTCTGCAATTTGTCAAAAAAATTAGCAATCTTTCTCTACCATCATCAATCCATGCTTGTTTTCTCTTCATTTTATTCGTGCTGAGGAGAAGTAGCAGTCCAGTGATGTCACCAATGGATGCTACGTACTACTCCCTCCGTTCCACAATATAGTGTGCTCATGCTTTCCGAGATTCAAGTTTGACCATAAATTTAATCAACAAGTCCGATTGCGGCGGGGACAAAATTATATCACTATATTCATATTGAAAATACGAATTCAGTGGTATAATTTTTGCCCCCACTGCAGTCGGTCTCGTTAGTTAAGTTTACGGTCAAATTTAAATCTCGAGAAACATGGACGCACTACATTGTGGAATGGAGGAAGTAGTACCACTCCTGTTGGGCTGTGCATTCACCAGTCGGGCTTGCTGTGTCTTGGCTTGTCAACACGACGACGAAGAAAATGGTGGTGGCCAATGTAGAGCAGCAAAGCACCAACAAATCCGAGCCAAAGATCTTAACGAGCTTGTATTTCCAGCATCGAAACTACTTTTCGCATTACTTTTTTAGGAAACTTTCGATCTATTCATCTTTAATCATGGCAGTACAACAAATATCAGAAATAATAAAAATTACATCCAGATTCATAGGCCACCTAGCGACGACTACAAGCACTGAAGCGAGCTGAAGGCGTGCGGCCGTCATTGCCCCTCCCTTGCCGAAGTCGGGCACAACTTGTTGTAGTAGACATCCGGGAAGTCGTCGTGCTAAGGTCCCATAGGACCAACACCCCAGAATAGCAACCGCCGCCGATGAAGAGAATTTTAGATCGAAAGGATCCAACCTGAAGACACATGAACAAAGACGAACAAAGACCGGATCCGAGCGCATCCACCAAAGACAACCATCGATCAAATCTCGCGAGGTCTGGTGGAGACACACCTCCACACGCCCTTCGAGGATGCTAGACACACCATTGGGATGGGGGCTAGGCGGGGAGAACCTTATTCCATCTTTAAGAAGTCGCCGCCTTCTTGTCTTCTTGAGCAAGACACAAACTCTAACAAGATTTGAAGAAGCACCTGAAAACGGAACCCTCCCGCCGGCAAAAGCCGAGATCCACCACGCACCCATGGCCCTAAGACCACAAGAGACGTGGGAGATCGGCGGTGCCGCCGATGGGAGACAGAAACCCTAGCTGCCTTTTCTTGAAGGAGGGACAAAGGGAAGAGATGCGATTTACCCTTGCACGAGGCTGATCCAAAGGTGCTAATCCACGCATCAGACTTGATCAAAGGCTGAGCTGGCTGATCATGTGTAAATCGTCCCAAGAGAATCGTGTGTGTAGCACTTCCAGCATATCCCCCACTAGCCTAACGGACTACTACCCTTTTCTTTAATTACTATACTAGTATACTTATATGTTATATGATGTAATAATGGTACTGCAGCTGATGCCCAAGTGTGTGCATTTTAAGTTGTACTGATCCGCTTGTACTACTCACTGCTAATTACAAATAAATACTCCCTCGGGCCTTTTTTACTCCGCATATTAGATTTGTCTGATGTCAAACTTGGTAATTTTTGACCAACTTTATAGAGAAAAGTATCAACATCCACAATATGAATGCAAGATAAAAGAGCAGGGCATCTCAGATAGAAGTATCATAGAAACATCAAATCCAACAGTATAGTACTACTCCAACAATATCCAACAGCAGAAATGAAGATGCATCCAACTTGATGAAAAAAGCTTGAGTATGGAGCTTCCTTGTTGCAAGAAAAAATGACCGCATATTCCAAGTATTCATATGGCGGGAGGGGGAACACTACAGCCCACTCCATCTGTCATCAAACACATCTTCTTTTAAACAACAACAACAACAACAACAACAACAACAACAACAACAACAACAAACAAGGCCGTATCATCATCATCATCAAATATACAACAACCATGAAGAAAAAAGGCGAGGACAAAAAAGAAAAGAATCGAATGCACGACATGATTGAGCTGACTTACTGTTGAAGCAACAAAACACTAGGTATTGTCAAAATATTTAAAGTTGATTTATTAAAACAGAAAATATGTGCAAACCAAAAGAATACAAAATAACTCATACTAGGTTCTAGTACAAGGCAATAATGATATATATATATATATATATATATATATCCAGAGGTAATTGCACGCTGTAATGAAAAGAAACATCATCATGTGTCCAAATCCTAGAAAGAGTCTACCATATGTTGCATGTTATACGTTGTCATTGTCTGTTTTACATTCAGAAGTAGAACTAAGCATTTAGCCTTAGCTAAACTAATAAACATGGTATCTTTGATCCCTCGTGTTACGATTTCATACTCCGACAAATAATATGTATATATTTATGAAATTCAATGCAAATGTGAGATGAATGTGGAAGTGCTTTAAGGAGATAATTTGAATGTGTGTATTGAATGTCGTTTGAACATGAAAAATACAGTAAACGAACAAAATAAAAGCATCCCATGCAGTTCTCCTTTAGAAACTGCATGTAATTATAGAGAATAGGAGGTGGTACCAAATTTATTACTGCCTTGAGGCATCCAGACATTGGAGGCGGTTGTATTCGTAAACCGCCACTAGACCATTTGTTGGAACCGCCTCCAATGCCCGATTTTGTACCAGTGACTTTTCAAACGATACATTTACAAACTCTCTTGGCAGCTTTCCTCGAAGATTGTAGCAAACGCAATCTAAATCACCGCCATGCAGTTGGAATTTATGATTAGACGGCTACATCTCACCCTTCCACGATCATGCAGAACCACAGAACCCCTGACTTTAGGGACCCTCTAACCGTTGTACAAGATGGTGTAGTCGAGATAATCAAGATGGAGAAGTCGTGGGGAAAATAAATGATACACTAAAAATTCATTTATTGCGGCCTGTATGGTTTTATCAAACGAGAGGATGGATATTGTTTAGTTCATTTAGTTTGTTAACGATAGGAGCTTGTGGCCGGGACCGCATGTCAGTTGGTTTCTAGAGTGGACACGGGGAGGGATGGAAGGGGTTGTGACACCATCACTTATTGACCAACTGTCCTCTGTTAATAGTAAAGAAGATTAATAGAAAGATAACCAGGAAGAATACCTCACATACCAAAACAACAAATTGCTTCACTAACATGTCTTTGGGTATTTCTCTTTGCCTCATGCTGGGTTTTCATGCTCTTGTGGCATATCTCAACACCATGAGCAAAGTGGATGAAGAACACCCATAGAAATTAGAGTTTGGGTGGTTGCGAGCAGGAGACAAATAGCAAAACCAATACGGAGGGAGACACGTGAGAACGATGTTGCATAATGCCCTTCGGTGCAAGAGCATATATAGTATTTGTGTTCACTCACAACCTGGACCTAGAACATATCCTTTATTAACTCAAATAATGGTTATATCATAAGTGTGAAATAAAAGTAAGTGGATTATCCAATCAAACATGGGGTGGAGATCTTTGTGCTTCAAGCTAACTCATGATGAACAACATTAGCTTCATGTGGACATTTTCAAATGATACATTCATAAACTTTGTTGGCAGCATTCCTCGTAGATGGTAACAAACATAATCTGGATCACCTTCATGAAGTCGGAATTTACAATCGGGAGGTTGACTTTAGGGACCCACTAGACCTTGTACATGTCTGTGGGGAATCTCATTATACTTGTGGTGCAACAAATATAATGCCAAGTGTTCATGGAGTCCTTGGGCGTGAGACTGGCAGTCAATGAATTATATTATAAGCATTATAGTAAAGAATAACCACATGTTTCCACTATTAGTGAAATGTGAAAAAGTATTGTATGCGACACATTTAATTAGGGATAAATAATATTTACTAATAGTTATTGGCATTTTAATGACGCCTACTCAATTTGAAAAACGCATACTTCTCTACTATTATATGGGAGATATTTAGGCAACCATGGTAGATGAAAAAAGAGAGGAATGGCTACTTACATCGTTAAAGAAGATATGTTTCTCTCCATCATATAAATCTAGTGTCTTCATGATAAATATACCACTATTGGATCTATCAAATTAGATAAAGAAAAGGAAAGGGGAGGGGCATGGTTAAATTAGTTCTTAAAATAATCCATTTAACATTTAAGAGAAATGGTGAAGATTTGGAAAAAATGTTCTATATTGCATTAAATATTTGAGCGGAAAACTCAACTCATTGTGTGAGTTTAATATGGTATGGAAGGTAATATCCATATCTTCGATTGTTATGGTATGGAGCTGAGGATATGCACTATGAAAAGCTTCCCGAAAGTTGCATACAATAAACTGTGCTTGAGTTATCAATTCGTCAGTGCACCCCATTGGACTCAATACCTCGAACCGTCTCTTCCAAAAATTTGCTACAAGCAGGTACCAAGTCTCGCAATTTAGCAATGGTACAAAAACCTGCAGACGTGATCATGTCATCCCGTAATGATTAGTTTTGTACATGCATTGAAGCAATGAAAAACTGAAAAAAGTTATACATGATGATAAGAAATGACTATACAAAGTGCCATAAATGTAATATTCACTGCATCCATGTTTTCGGGTTTGAATCCCTGATTGGGCTTAGATAGGTAGTTTGAAATGCTTTCTCGGCATGTGGAGGGGCCTTGAAGCATTTTCTGTATGAGAAAAATAGATATGTGGAAAATAAAAATAAGATCAATATATATAATGATATATATTAATTAACAAAGTATATTAAGAATAATAAACATGATTAATAGGTTTATTTTAGAGGTATTGAATGTGGGAGTACATACTCCCATGAATACAGAAAATTAGTGAAAAAATGAACGAGAAAGTAGTAAAAACAAGCTAATGGGGTTAAGTGCAATCTAAAACAAATATACCAGAAAGAAAACAAAAACATTTTTAATCAAACAATGTAATGTTGCAATGTGTAAAATTCAATAAAACATGATATTACCGCTTTAAACAAATATACCTCCATCACATATTAATTAAATTGCTTATGCGGATGAATGAAAATAAATGCACTCACTCCAAGCTCGAATTTAAACAAATGCTTCAAGAAATTTGCATCACTCTGTTCTGACATGATAGCTTTGCACATCATGTTGATAATTTTTTTTGATATATAACCGTTCACACCCATTGATAGTCCAAATGTCCTATGGTCCACCCATGTTTCTTCTATCTGCACAACTCTAGGGCTTCTTCATGCACATCAATTTTTTAAGAGAATAATACAAAAGTGAAGTAAGAAGTCAATTAATTAAATCAAATTTCATTTCAAGAATTTACAAGGTAGAAATGTGTTTGTATCGTGAGTTTAACGAAAGATTCCATTTTCCATACATAATTACAAACACGCCATACATTACCATCCTGCTCAGCTTCTGTTAGGCTGGGTTTCCGGTTTTGAACTTAGGCATTGGAATACCGCCAAGCTGAAGGACGAATAAATAAAGGTTCTGGCTGATCGCTAGCCCTTGCCTCTTCGATCTTCTGGGTTGCTATCTTATTTAGCTCCTTGGATCGAACTGGCAGTACCTGCTAAGTTAAGAAGTTAGTGCACTTACAGTGAATAGTATCACACGTTAGTATAATATATAGTACATGCAGTGGCGGAGCTTGAGAATAATTCAAGAGGGGGCCATTAGTCAAAAGCAAACAAGTTAATAGGGAAGGAGGGGCTAATTTGTAGTTTAAACACTAATTAGGCTCATGATGTAGCTTGTTCTTCAATGGATGCAAAAAATAAGGGGGGGGGCATGGCCCCTGTTGGTCTCCACTAAGCTCCGCCACTGAGTACATGGTACTAATTTACTTACTACATTTACATTACATAATATCATATAGTATATATGATGTTGTCACTTCATTTATTTCAGGGACAATGTGTAGGTGTAATTTGAAGAAACAAATAACATAATGGGAGGTCGCATTAACAAAATTGAATGTATTTCAAGATTAACACACCTGGAAGCGACTAGTTGGATCATCAGTGATTATTTCAGGGACAATGTGTTAAAACAATCCAAGTACAGTCCCTTATCAACATAGATTTTCGATCTAAATGACCTTGACACCTCTTTTAAGATCTCTTCTTGGCCAAGTCTTTGACATGCAAGATAAATGAAAGGTGCACGTGAATGCTTCGATATGCAAGCTATAACCTGCAATCAGCGAGTCGTTTCTTACTCCAAGAAGTCCACAACAAGCATATATAAAGTCTCAATCTAGAAGGAAATCTGCTGAATCGCCGACTCCTTGCTAGGAAACTCGAGAAATTTGGGAAATGTCAAGTCCAGGTACACAGTGTCCAACCGGCAAAGATTTGCTTCCAATTTCAGTAGCAATTTCCGTACACAATGTGATGTGAGCCGATAGTCCCCCGTGTGCAGTATGGTACCAAATGGACCCTCGAACAGCAACATAACCGCTCCTGGAGTCATAGCACACAGAAAGTGTTAACCGCCCAGCCCCAACCATGTTCAATTTCCAACACGTGTATTATTTAATATGTGAACATGTTTATGACTAATAATAAGTATGGTTGGTAATAAACATTTGCACATGCACGATCCATAAGTGTGATTGTTCCAATGCAAAGGTGCTAAAATAAGGTGCTAAGTGTATTAAATGCCTTAGCAACTGAAGTCCTCAATGCAAAGGTGCTAAGCTTTTGGGTGCTAGCTTCGTGTATTTAATTAGTTGTAGACTTAGAATTATGCTTCCACCTAGGTACACGTGCTTAGCTCCGTTTCTTCCTGGGGTCACCATACTACTCTCTCTCTCTTCTTAACTAGCATGTCATTTTTTGCTTAGCTGGCAACCTTATAGCACCTGTACAAGGTGGAGCATTGAGAGGGCCCATAGGCTACGAGTGCGAGCTTTTGGCCGGGGACCTCCATGGATGTGGATATTTTTAAAAATTCAATAATTACGTTTTGGAGTTTAAAAATTCTACACATTCATATGGATGTCTTCTACATGTGTATAAAATGTGACAATGAAATACATTATGGTTTGAGCCGCACAAAAATGAGAAAATCCTGCATTTCTAATAGTGAACGGTGTTTGTACTGTTCATCAGTTTGAAAAACGCGATTTGTCTTTTTTGTGTAGCTCTCACCATAATGTATTTCATCTTCAAAATTTAACACATGTAGAATACATCCATGTTAAGATGTATCATTTTTGTCACAATTTTTTGAAACTTTTAATTTTCTTTTGATTTTTTCAAAATACCCACCTCCATGGAGGTTGCCCACCATTGTCATTTTGCGCTTAGGCTACTAGTATCATATATTAGTATCATGCATATGATATACTATCTTCATAGTGCATAGTATCATACTCATCTTATTTATTGTCATGCATTACACATAGTAGCATAACATTTATTCTACCTATGTTACTCTAACCCTCTCTCTTCTTTAATTGTATTCTACATAAGCATGTTTGCTAGTCTCAAGTGCATGATACTAGCTATGTGACCCCCACTATGGCCAGCCTTATTGAATTACACTATTGTAATTTAGGATAGATACATCCTTATTAAATATTATTAATGCCATGTAACATATTCTATATCCTATATACCTGATTAGTCAAACCTCACTACTTCTATTTATCTCAACATGCACACATGCCACATCATCAAAGCCCATCTCAACATGCATGTAAAATTTTTTACATTATTAGTTGATCTCCACTATCTCTAATTATCTCAACATGAACATATTCCACCTGACCACAAATGTCGCATCATCATAGGACCGCAACAAAATGCATGAATTTTTTTCCTTTCTATTATGTTATGTATATTCTATAAATATTTTTCAACTACACAATAATCAAATGCAATTATTCATATGTTATTAATCCAAATAATTATGTTTAATACAACCTAAATATCATTGAAATATATTGCAACCAATTTTTGCAACAACGCGCAAGGTATCATCTAGTTTTCTTAATTATTTATCCATCAAGAAAGCAAGAGTGTATATTTCTTCAATTAGCTTTTGTGTGCACATGATTAACAAATATGCATGCATGCTTTTGATTCTTTTACAGTCGGATAAGTGAGTACTCATGTTTATTAGAATTGTTTAAAGAAGTCATATTCCTTTGTCAAACTTATATTATTAGTAATTATTTTGATGAAGAAAACTTGAATGGTTAAGGCTAAATTCAGAAATCCTATTATGTGATATCCCATTTCAAGAACATATTTTACTTGATTCTTTGCTCAGGTACACAATTCATGAAACAATTATTTTCCAAAATATTATATTTGTATAGTATACATACTCTATTATTTTGTCGATAAAATATATATGTGCATAAGAAATCTAAGAAACACACAATCATATATGACTTGCATATGCAAATTATCTAAAGCACGAGATCCAAGTTATACGTATACAAATAAATGTAGTAGTGTCTTTTTCATCTGTTAGTATTATTTCAAGTAATTGGGTGAATTGTCAATCCATGCACATCCACATACTCGCAATGTTGAATATCACACAAATAATAGATTTCTCTGGAATATTATCGTAGCAAAGCAACAAATGACCTTAAATGAATAATATTAAACTAGGCAAAATGTATTCCTCTATTACACACTCCTCCATTCCTTTTTATGGGGATTGTTAGTTTTCGAAAGTCAAACTTTGCCATCTTTTACCAAGCTAGTAAGAAAAATTATCAACATATATAGTACTACATCCTAAATAAATAAGTGTGGAATTATCTTTAGAATTGATGTAATGATACTCATTTTCTAATGTATATGTTGATAGTTTTCTTTTCTAGAAACTTGATCAGTTATAAAAAAAATGAAACAATGTATAGACTTAATAAAAACCGAAGAGGGCAACTGGCGAGGAATATATTTTGACAAATAGAAAAATTATTAAGTTGTATTAGTTAGTATTTATGTTTGTTGGATGATGTTGTGTTTATGTTTTTTTTCAATTTTCTATGCAATATATGGGCAATACGTGACAAGGTTTCAAACTTTGGTCATGGTAAGTTTCCAGAACTCACCAAATTTTTAAAAAAATCATGTTCATATGGATTTTGTTCAATCAAAATCCAATTAATTTTAACAAAATTTGAAAATTTTATATTTCTTTTAAAATAGTTTGAATCTGTTCCAAAATTTTAAGCTTACAAATATTTTGGTACCCTAAAAAATTACTAAAATTTCGGAAATTTAGTTGAAATTTAGAGCCTTCATACATGATAGACGTAGATTCTTTGGGTTTTTCTTTTATTCATATTAATGCAGACATATTACTTTTTCAACGATGGGCACTATTCTATACACAACGTACTTACTTTTCACACACATGTAGTCTAATAGATTTCATATATACACAGACGAGACTTGGGGCATGTATAATTCTTGAATTGGCCTATTTGTTAGGCACATCTTTTTCATCGTCAGATATAACATCAAATATTATATATGAAACTCAAGTGGTAAAAAGGACCAACCATGGATTAGGTGGCTAGTGGAGTAGTTGTACACCTTTAATTAGGCTTTAGCCTACCTAGAATGAAACTCCATGTTGATAATACCTTACGTGTATGTAGTGGCGGAGGCAAGATTGAACTCGGTGTATAAACCTTAAAACATGGTGTTCAACTAATTGTATTACACCTTTTCCCAAAAATAATGGTTGTACATCTGAACACCCAAGTACTACTTCATTAACGAGTGCGGCGTTTCTACTCCCGAGCTTATCTGCATCCCCCCGATGAAAAAACTCAAAACAAATACTAAAAAAATTCAAAAAATTCCAATTTTTTTGTGGTAGATAAGTTTATGCGTGAGGTGCGCTTCAAATTTCAACACATTTGGACATCCGAGCAACTCTCAGGGAAAAAGAAAAATCCAGAGTTTGTAAAAAAGTTACTGTTCACACACTGTTCTGACCTGATTTGTTTTTTTTGCTGAGAGCTGCTCAAATGTCTAAATAAGTTGAAATTTGGAGCGAACCTCACGTATAAAACCTCCCGTGGGGACGGGAGGAAGAGCTGGGAGCGCTAACCATGTTGGGGTGGTTTATGCTGGCAAGCTCTGAGGATTCCTCGCTTGGTGTGGATTGGATCTGAAGATCCCCGTCTCTTTAAATAGACAACTTTCTTACATGGTCAGGGTGGTATGTGCAAAAATACCCCGACCTCTTGTATTCTCTCGACACATGGAAGTTGAAATCGTGAAGGTGCAGAAGCCGATGAGCGCGACATTAAATAAAAAGTCAGATACTGCTCTTTAAGTTAGGCACTTTGAAGTAATCGAAGAAGGAACCCGCCTTGCAATGCCGAACATAATCTGCACATCGGACACCTCGTCATTGAAGCCTGGTTCAGGGTCTACTGAGGGAGGCCTGGATTAAGGAGTCCTCAGACGGCCGGACTATTAACATGGGCCGGACTGTTGGGCTATGAAGATACAAGACAGAAGACTTATTCCCGTGTCTGGATGGGAATCTCCTTTGCGTGGACGGCAAGCTTGTTGATTCGGATGTATAGATTCCTTTCTCTATAACCGACTTTGTATAACCCTAGTCCCCTCTGGTGTCTATATAAACCGGATGGTTTAGTCCATAGGGCAGAATCATAATCACATAGGCTAGACGTCTAGGGTTTAGCCATTACGATCTCGTGGTAGATCAAGTCTTGTAATACTCATATTAATCAAGATCAATCAAGCAGGAAGTAGGGTATTTCCTCCATTGAGAGGGCCCGAACTTGGGTAAACATCGTGTCCCCTGTCTCCTGTTACCATCGACCTTAGACGCACAGTTCGGGACCCCCTACCCGAGATCCGCCGGTTTTGACACCGACACCAGTTCCAGCCACGAACCGTGACCAATGATATGCCTACGCGTTGCCCGCGAGCAGAGTAGTGGATTGCTCTATTTTCTTGGGAGAGGTGTGTGAGAGGTGTGTTGTGCTCTAGATCACCTCCTATGCACATGAGGTGTGCCCGTGTACAAGCTCCATTTTCCTCGAGATTTGTCTAGGTTTGGAGGTCCGTCCTGTACCGTCCCCGTCCTCACTGCTGTTGATCGCCCGTGCCGATCTCGTCGCCTGCACCACCACTACAAAAAGAAGACACATCCGTGACATTTTGGGCCGAACGTATTTTTTTCCTGTCATACATATGACACTTCTATGACGATAATTGTGACAAAACCCGGTATCATCATAGATGTGGTGGGCTCCTACTTCTATGACAAAAGATCATGACAGAAAATGGGCTTTTCGTCCTGGGCGGGCCGGAGACGCAGCTGCATGACATTCTTTGGGCCGTCCATGACGGAAAATATAATGGTAGAAGCGAGGGGGAGGAAAATTTCGGGGAGTTCCTGGTTACGGTGGCAGGTCGGGGGCCGAGCGATGCGCGTTTCTCTCGTACACGACGCTGCTGCGTGCGAGGGCGTTGGATCTAATCGAAACCGAAGCGAGGCGTTGGGCTCTAATCAACCCGGCGATTGCACCGCAGGCTACGACATCGAACCCGAGCGATCGATCGATGGTCGTTAATCGAACCCGATCGAGCGATTCTTCGCTATCGCTGCTAATCAAGCCGATCGATTGGATGAACAAAGTGAGCGTTATGGGGGTTGGATGAGCGGTGAGTGGTGGCGTTGCCTCTGGATGAACAGGACCCCGTGGTGTGGAGGGCTTGATGAAGCGATGACGGTGGAGGGTGCTCATGGAGGGGTGGTTGAACAAGAGCGGTGGAGTAGCGCGGTGGAGGCCGGATGAACAGGAGCCCGTGGAGGCTGGAGGAGGTCGACGGTAGCCCGTGGAGGCTGGAGGAGGTCGACGGTGGAGATGAACAGTATCCCGTGGAGTCCCGTTTTGCGGTACGCCACACCCCTCCCGATGAACAGGACCCCCGTTTTGACTGTAGCGCTCCAACACAAGTCCGTTCCATCCGTTTTGCGGTACGCCACACCCCTCCCGATCAACAGGACCCCGTTTCGACCGCAGGAGGTCCGTTTCGTCCGTTTTGCGGTACGCCACACCCCTCCCGATCAACATGACCCCTGTTTCGACCGTAGGAGGTCCGTTTCCTCCGTTTTGCGGTACGCCACACACCTCCCGATCAACAGGATCCCCGTTTCGACCGTAGGAGGTCCGTTTCCTCCGTTTTGCGGTACGCCACACCCCTCCCGATCAACAGGATCCCGTTTAGAACATGGCCGGTTGAACACAAGGCCGTTTCCTCTATTGTGCGGTACGCCAGGCCTCGTTTTCATCGCCTGTTCCGTCCAAGCCCTCCCGATGAACACGACCACGCATTCCGTTCCTACCCAGCCGGTTGGCTCCCCATGAACATGACGACGACGCTGTTTCTCCGTTCCGACCCAGCCATGTACGTATGCGCGAGTAGGCGTTCGAGACCCTGCCCGTATGTACGTACGTGGCCGTATTTTCTTTCTTGCACCCTCGCCGCTGTACGTACGTGTACATGCTACGTGCGCGCCTCTACTACGACACATGCGCGCCTCTACATCCACCAGTATATATATACATACACGTTTGCGACCAGAATGACAACGCCACATACACTTCGACCAGGTGGGTCCCGACTGTCAGGCACTTCCTTGCCTGCGAAGATGTAGCTGGTGGGTCCCAGCAGTCAGGGGGGCGAATCGTTTGGTTTTTTTTGCCCGGACGCACTTCCTTGCGTGCGAAGATGTAGGTGGTGGGTCCCAGCAGTCAGGGGCGCGAATCGTTTTATTTTTCCCGGACGCACTTCCTTGCGTGCGAAGGTGTAGCTGGTGGGTCCCAGCAGTCAGGGGGCGAATCTTTTTGTTTTTTTTTGCCCGGACACACTTCCTTGCGTGCGAAGATGTAGCTGGTGGGTCCCAGCACTCAGGGGGAAACATTTTTTTCACAAAATACAGTGGCCCGTCCGATGGGTCCCAGCTATCAGGTGGAGGAATCATTATTTTCCGCGTAATAAGGAGGCATTTCCTTGCTGCGGCCGTGGACCCAGCTGTCAGCCTCTCCACATACAGTCCACGTCCGATGGAAGTCGTTCCTTGACCACGTTGACCACGCTGCACCGAGAGCACCAGGGCGGTGGACGACGGCGAGGCCTAGGAAGGGGACGACAGGGAGCCGGGGAAGACGCGGCAGTGGAAGCCCGTGCGGAGAGGAGTACGAGGGTTCACTGGTTCGGCTGTGGTGTGAGGCTGCCGTCGCCGCAGGGCCTGGCCAGCGATTGGAATAGTAGGGGGCGATGAGTCCTCCGCGGCAGCACAGCCGGCCACGGGAGGCAGGAGCATGCGGCACGACCGGCGCTGCTTTGGGCGGCTGGAGCAAGAAGACCACAAGTTGAAGAAGCACTACGGCCGTTGGATGGACATCGTACGGTCACTGGAGCTAGAATTGTTCATATTGACTAACGTTGACAAAGGCCCCCGTCCCAGTCAACTTAGTAGGCCCACAAGTCAGCCTCCCACCATGGTGGGTCCCAGCAAGCAAGGGGAGTATTCATTTTTTGTGCGTAATAAGGAGGCACATCCGATGGGTCCGAGCTGACAACAGGGGGAACATTTTTTTTTGCGAAATACGCTGGCCCGTCCGGTGGGTCCCAGCAATCAGGGGGGAAACATTTTTTTCGCAAAATAAGGTGGCCCTTCCGGTGGGTCCCTGCTGTCAGGTGGGGGAATAATTATTTTGCGGGTAATAAGGATGCACTTCCTTGCGGCCTGGACCCAAATTGTCGCCCTCTCCACGTCTGATTTCCTTCCGATGGAAGTCGGTCATTGACCACGCCGCGCCGAGAGCACCAGGGCGGTGGCCTGGACGATGGCGAGGCCTAGGAAGGGGACGACACGGAGCCGGGGAAGCCGCAGGAGTGGAAGCCCGCGCGGAGAGGAGTACGAGAGTTCATTGGTTCGGCTGCGGTGTGAGACTGCTGTCGCCGTAGAATAACAGGGGGTGTGGGTGAGTAGAGGGATGGCCTGGCCAGCGGTGGGAGTAGTACGGGGCGGTGAGGCCTCCGCGGCATCACAGCCGGCCATGGGAGGCAGGAGCACGCGACACGACCGGCGCTGCTTTGGGCGGCTGGAGCAAGAAGACCAGAGGTTGAAGAAGCACTACGGCCGTTGGATGGACATCGTACGATCACTGCAGCTAGAATCGTTTATATTGACTAAGTTGACAAAGCCCTTGGTACGCGTCAACTTAGTAGGCCCACAGCTCGGATTTGGCAGAGAACATATAGCCCATTTGCGATTTGTAAGAATGTACAACCCATTTTTTAATTCTAATGGAATATACTACAACCCATTTACAGTTTGTTAAAAGTACAACCCAACTTCTAGCTAGGACAACGATTAATAATTTCAAACAACCTCTCAAAACAGAATTCAAAAAAAATTCCCACATTTTGATGGGATCCGAAATATTTTTATCTGAAATTTTTAGTCAGGTTAAATATAATGTCAAAATAAAGTTGTATTACGTTAAAATCCAACGAAATATTGCGCGCGCAACAAGTAATGAAATTAAAATTTCCAAATTCCAAAAATTATATATTTTTCAAACTAAATACGTGTTTGGTGCATAGTAATTGCCCAGTTATTATAATTACATCCCATTTATTATTTCTTAAAGTCCATTTTCTTGTTAAGCCTAATGCATACCTCCTAGGAAACTTTGCAGCCCAAGCGGATAACAAGTTGACCGGATATTGTGTACAACCTGTCGCCCAGCTTGCATTGCTGATGTTGAAAAAAGGCCTCAGAGTACAAAGACAACCTAACATGGTTACTCAGCCCACATTCAGCGACGCGGAAAAGGCCCAAACAAGGCTTCAGACAACTTTTTGAAGTCACCGAGCTCAATTAATAACTTGAGAAAAAGTTAGATTACAGTGGAACCTAATTAAAAGCTGTCACGAGCAAATAAATAATTCAACAGGTCCCACTTGTGCGTAAAGCGCTGCGTGTGCGTAAAAGCGTGTGTGAGAGAGAGATAGAGAGAGAGACCCATCGGTCGATGCTCAGAATACATCTTTCGGCCATATGCATTGCTGATGCTCAGTAAAAAACTTATATAGTTGACACAATCATATAGAACATCATAGCACACTGAACTTGCATACAAAAATTTCACGCAGGCGGCACAATTAGGATGGAAGCAGTGGATCGCTACGGGAAGGGCTATGTTGAAACCAACGAAGTCGTACATAACAGTTCATCGTCTTTATAAATGACGGGGAAATATCTTGAATGTTGTGCAAAGAAAACAGACAGGCAACACAATAAGTTCTGCTAGCACATTAAGTTGACGTACAACCCTTTCTAAAAAAAGTTCAGGTACAAAATTAGATCAGGTCACAATCAAATGTACCGCATATCGCTGCTTCGGACCCATAGCTCGGATTTAACTAGTACTATCTGACAAGATTCAGTTGTTACCTCAAATTAGAGCACATCCAGGCAGCCAGCCCTGCCTCTTCTCCCAAAGAAGCAGTGGCCTCTGCCGCGCGATGGAGTAGGCCCTGTGCCATCCATCATTCCGAGCAACACCGGGAAAGTCTGACATTGACTCCTGTAATGGACGTCGTCGACGGACCCTGACACCAGTGGCGGCGAAAGGACTTCGATTGATGGATTGACCACTTCTTCGACATGCACGAACACTCGATACAGGTACATCCCTAACGTGGTCCGCGGCGGCCTTGGTGCCGACGAATAGTACAACCCCGGTTCCTGCACCGGTATCTCAACACCAATCACCTTCGGTATGGTGGACGGCTTCTTCATCCATGCCATAACCATCAGAGCCCAGCTATCTGGAGGAACAAACATACTTATGTAGCGACCCGACCTCAGACGGTCACGCCTCTGTGTTACTGTGCCATCCCTAGATCAGTATGCTGGCACACACAGTACATCAATGTATATATCAAAGTGCAATCACATGCATAATTAACGTAAAACTGATATATACCTCATAATACTCAGCGGAAACAATCAAACGGGTGTGGAGTCCCATCAATGCCATCGGCAGGTTGAGTGTAGACCGTAACCCTGTACCGTATTCTTACTCGTCGAGAAAATATCTGCAACATGATACGTTGCAGCCGTGTAGGTCAGTACATTGAATGTACCGGCAAGATCACAATATGAGAAAACAGATGATAAAACTATACTATATGCAATATGGCTTTATGGCTCAGATTCGAGTTTTGTTTATGTAAAAGCTGGTTTTATTTTCCCTACATCAAAGGAATGAATGAAGTCTGTACTATGGAGTTTTCTATCATGACATGGTTCCGCCAACCGATGTCTCATAGCCCAAAATTCATCATATGTTGCCCACAATTAAGTTATCAATCCGGTGTTGAGAGTTCCGAGATAGATCCAAGTCCAGAGGCTCAAATTGTCCGTAACCGGGGACATGGCTAATCGATTAGGTTATAACCCTCTGCAGAGGTTTGTACACTTTACCCACAAGATTCGATCCCTCTCTTTACGTTCTCGCACTTCAGGGTGTTTGAGAACAAGATGACCGAAACATGGTCTTCCGAAGAGTTCTTCTGACCACTGTCCGGTACTCATCCCATCCTACCGTAGTTCTACATCTGCTAGTACCGTCCCAGCCAGAGTCACAACTAAGGTCAACCAAGCCAGAGCCCATAATGACTTGCGGTTGCACAGGTAAGCTTCCGGGCATGAAGTATTCTGCCGTCTCTTTGAGTTTGGGTGAAGCTTTCCGCAAGATGTCATGGCGCTTCTCCATGCATCCCGGCCAACCACTGGTTTCTCCAGGTGCCCCACAACCGCCCTTCACCCAAGAGTGTGTATTGAATTCTGTCTCGAGTCTTGAAGTCTTGAGGTCTTGAAGATGCAGTCCTTGCAGATTCCATCATGGAGTTGTCGTCATTGACGTAGAATCCTCCATTCTCACACCACTCCTGAGCACTCATACCAAACCCCGTCTACTATAGCGTAGCATTAAAATAAATAACGTCCCGGGCTTGGTAACAGGGTGATGGCTTCCTACCTCATGCATACTACTCAACTACAAGGATTCAATAACACTACTGAGGGGTGTTTGCAAAGATGTCACTAAATGCAATAAATCATAGGTATGAAAGCATGGTCAAAGTGAACTTGCATGGTAATACTTGATGAAGATAACAACGCTGTCAGAAAATGACTTGGTAGAACTAATCGTCACTCCGTTGAAAATCTATATAGTTAAACATAGCATTCACATAAGCAAACATCCTGGCAAACAATTTTAGCACTCGAATTAACAATCAAAACAGCAAGGAAAATCGATAATAAAACTCAAACAAAATCAAAAGAAACTTCAAATAAAACTACAAAGAAAAACTACTAACGAAGATCTATGACTTTGCTACAAACATCTAATATAGTTTTGCCGTAAGTAAAAACTTAACAACAATTAAAATACTAAACTAATAAATTCACCGAAAATAACATGTAAAACAACTAATTTAACAGAAAGTATTTTTTCCATAAAATTTTATTTGCAAAAAGAAACAAATAAAAAGCTTTTATAAAACTCTAACTATGACCTATAGAAGGTTTCATACAAAACTAAGGAAAATAAATTTTTTAAATAAAAATAAAATTTTTCCTGTTGTCTAACAGAAACACAACTAATTTTGTCAAAAGTGACAAAAAGAAATAATTTAAAACTAATAAAAACAATAAAGAAAAAGCTAAAACAAAACTAATAATAAAACAGTACTGTTTTGCTAAAAACCTAATTTAAATTAACCTAGAAATAAAATACTAAATACTACTGGATAAACAAAGGTCCTAGAGACTAGGTGCAAAAAGTATTAATTAAAAACCTATTTTTAAACTCCCGGAATAAGCAAAACAAGCTTTAATTCAAATCTGATCTAACTCAATTTTTATAAATCCAAACATAGACAAATTATATATTTTTGAAACTACAAGAAAAATGTGATATAACGCAAAAATAATCAGCATTAGTGGACTTCAAGATCCAAAGAGATAAGCTAAACACGAACCGAACTAAATCTGTGACGGAAATAAATCTAAAAACGAAAAAAAAACAACAAGGAGTTACACAGACGTGAGGCAGAGATGGCAGGAAGGAGATGGCGATGTGGAGGGCTGCTCCGCGAGGGGGCGAGGTCACGGCCAGGGTGGGGGTGGCGGAGGAGGGTCGGCGCTTGGGAGGTGGCGCTGGGCGATGGGGAGGTTCCAGGAGAGCTCCTGGTGAGCGTTCTAGGCAGGAAAAGGAGGACGGTGGCGAGGAGGCTACGGGCAGGAGGGGCGTGGTGATGGGAAAAATGGAACGAGGAGAGGGAGGGGTTTTATAGGCGGTCTCGGGAGGCGCTGGGATGGAAAGACGAGGGAGATCGGGAAGGTGGAGATTCCTGTCTCCATGGATATGGAAAGCTTCAGAACGTGAGAGGAAACAGAGGAAGGAGATGATCTCTTGTTGGGCTAGAATAGGAAAGTGCTTAATGGGCCAGCAGGTTTTTCCTAATAAAAACGATTCCATTCCTATTTTTAAAATTAGGAAACTAAAACAATAAAAAGGAAATCAAATCAATTGAATAAAGAGTTTTTATATACTAAAATTATCGTAAAATGAAATGTAGATGATGAGCATTATTCCACGGCCAAAATTAAAACTTAAAAAATGTTTTTCAGAAAATCCCTAAAGGCTTTATTTCTTTTTGCAAATAATTTTTAAATAAAAACTTTGGTTTTTCTTGGCTCAAATATTTTCAAAATGCCCCTGATTTTGGAGGGTCATTTTCCTCCGCTCTTTCTTGCTTGCAAGAATTTATTTTTGGGGTATTTCTCGGGGAAGAAAAATAGAGAAGCAAGTGCAAATATTTGAAGGAATTAAATTGCAAAACTCCGTTCAAATTCTTTATAGTTGAAGAAGTCATGTCATCTTCTCTCATTGATTTTAATAGGATGAATTTGAATTTACCGGAGAAGGGAAAGTCATTTCATTCCTCTCATTCAAAAGTTTTTGAAAAGGTTCAAATTTCACTCAAGTTTAATTCACTCAAGCAAACAAACAAACAATTCAATTAATTATATTAACATTCCAAAATTTGGGATGTTACAAACCTACCACACTTAGAATGAATCTCGTCCTCGAGATTCGAAGAGGCTAGCAAGAAAAGGTTAGGGTTGGGGTCTTCTAGCAAATGTCTTGGTCGGAAAGGTCAGGTGCTACCACACTTAAAAACAAGGTCATGGTTCCAATAAACTCAGATATTTCCTCCGGAGGGCTGACAATGTATGTCTCTTCACATATCTTACAATAGCTCCTTCATTAAAGCTCTTACGTCGAGCATAGAGTTTTCCTCAAAAGCTTGGGTCGGTTCGTCAAAGTTGAAGTTCGTCCGAGACTGGATCTTCTTAGCTGATGGGTGCATGTCCATTCTAAACAACTATCGAAACACTCATGGTGGTCTACAATTTATGGTTTTCTCCTGCAGAAAACGGGTGCAGGTTGAACCTCACCGTATAACCTACGTTTGGCAACGGTTGCCTGTAATGGGGTTCCATCGTCCTACCATTTTATGGTTTTATGGCTTATCGCGTCGACACTCTTCTAAGGTTTTCAAGGCTCTCTGATTTTCCATCAACATATGTTAGTTCATGATAGAAGTCTCCGGTATGGGGGCCAATCCATCCCGTACTTGAATCATTACCACATACGTAAATATCGAATCACGTATTCTAACACTTGGGCATACTCACAAGCATTGCAGAAATTTCTCTTGTTCCCGAACTGGGTTTTCGAGTAAATCCATGGTTTCTGCAAGCCAAACAAAACATCTATCGTTACTTCACCACTCTCAGGTTTTTGCGTAACCATCCTATGAAACGTATGATGATTGGATCACTGATTCTCCCAAATTTATTCCTTTATCAAGGTTACATCTTTTCCTTTTCAAAATCCTGGGCCTGTGGGTTATGGCCCACTTCAACACTAGTGCAGCTTTAACTCATCCTTGGAGTAACTCTCATGTTACACCTCCTTTTAATCCAATAGTACTCTGTTTCTTCATACCATCATATCAAAAAGCAAAACTCCAACTTATTTTGTCCAGATTCCTTCTATGGACCGTCATGAATAACACATTTCTTTCTTCATTGATCATGTGGCTTTATAGAGTACTATGACCAAAAGAAGTGCACAAGTTTATCCATAAAATCTCATTATTTTCATATCAATCCTTCATTACATCCTTAATCATTTTCGTAAATCCAAATTCCAAAAAGTACTTTGTTACAAATGCTGCCACCCACATGGTTTGTTATGGTCATACATTACTTCCAACTTTATTTATTTATCCTCCTCGGGGATTCTTCAGTCCCACTGGAAGTGTGCGACATGAGCCTTGAAATCTTCAATCTTCTGTTTCATCATGGTGGTCTTGCGCTTCATTACCATCATCTCTGCACGCATTTCAGCATAGGTATTCCTGAGTATAACGGAGTGTTGCTTCAAGTATTTCTCCGATCCGCGTATGGCTTCCATGGCTGCTTCACGAACAGCATCGAAGAAAGTTGCTTGTGGCACACGTGAGATGAAAAAGTACTGCCCCATCATCTTTGGGAAAACTCCTTTCAAATGGTGGAGGTGTACCTCCACATACCAAAGTTCCACTCCCTTTTGCATGAAAGGGTAGCCTTTGTAGACTGCATCTCCTTCAAGGTGAATATGCTTCATCATGTCCTTCAGGATCTTCGGGTAATCATGATCACTTGTCAGGGTCATGATCGTTTCAGGGCCCTTAAGGAAAGACTCGTAAAGGGTTGTCATCTGCATGAGTAGGGTAAGAGGGGTGCTCAGAACAAGGAATGTATATCTATGGGGAAATTGCAATTGTCTCCAGAAAAGTTTGGTGTTCAGTTGTCCATGGGTTCAAGATTTCGGGGTCTGGTTGAGATAGAAAGAGAAAGCAATTACCCACTCATCAACAAAATTATCGTTTGTAATGGGCCGTTCTACTATGGTTTCGCTTTCTAAGTCCTCATTTCTTCAGGTCTTCAATGCTCGGAGTTTCCAATTCACGATGTCGTTCCCATATGAAGGCCTTCTACCATTCTTTCGTAACTTACGTCTCTCATGATTGAAATAAATACAAACCTACGAATATCGCATCTATCCAACCATTCAATAAACACACAAAAATAATAGCAACCAAGCATTCATTTATTCAATCAATTCTACAGTATCGCCACCCACATAAATTGGTATGGTCAGATACTTAAATCGAGATGGCGTTCATCTTTATTTCTCTCATGGTGGGATACTACTAATTTACTGGGGTTCCTTCTGTATGGACTTGATCTCCTCCAGTTCTTCTGCTAGATTTTCCCTGTCGACGCGGAGTTTCTTGTGACGACCCTGTATGTCCTGAAGTTGTTCCTTGAGCTTACGGATTTCAACGTCCTTTGCATGAGACATGGTCCTGCTGTTCTTCGCCTCTGACGCATTCTCGAGATCTCGAGGTTCTCCTCCTCTAGCTGGTTTACCTTCAGTCTCTGAGTCTTGACCTCTTCTCGTAGTGCTTCATTGTCGAACAGGGCTTCCAGGAGGTCCATCTGAAGATTCTTGACGTATTGTTCCAGATCCTGATTGTACACTAAAAGTGGGGGAAACTTCATCTTTTGCGCTTCCGTCAAGGCAATAGTTGCTCCATCAGACTACAGCCATCCCATCCTTCCAAAGAAGTGTGGGTTTAGTGCAGCACGATGACGATAGCACAAACGTGCAATAGCATCATGGACGGCAGTGTTGATGCCCATATCACAGTCACCATTTATAGTTCCGAAGATGATGTCTGCAGTCTTGGGGGCTTCTTTACGACCAAAAACTTGGGTCTTGACTCCCCACGATCTGGACGTCCTCTTAGTTGCCTTGATCTCAGGTATCGGTAACTTCAGCAGCCTGACTAGCTCCACAAGGAAGGGGCCTCCAAGAACCTTCTCGTAGTGTTCTCTTTTGTTCAGAATGTAGCTCTCCATCTATAGGGTGAAATAAGGAAGGTTCAGTGAAAGGAATCAGGTGTTACGGGAGTAGTACAAAACAAAGGTCATTCCTATTGGGGTCTTCATATTACTAAGTCATTTTCTAGGGTCACGTTCTACAGCCAACATGTGCTCTGATACCATCTCTGTAGCGACCCGACCTCGTGACGGTCACGCCTACGTATTCTTGTGCCATCCACTGGATCAGTATCTTTGGCACACAGTACATCAATGTATATATCAAAGTGCAATCACATGCATAATTAACGTAAAACTGATATATACCTCATAATACTCAGCGGAAACAATCAAACGGGTGTGGAGTCCCATCAACGCCATCGGCAGGTTGAGTGTAGACCGTAACCCTGTACAGTATTCTTACTCGTCGAGGAAAATATCTGCAACATGATACGTTGCAGCCGTGTAGGTCAGTACATTGAATGTACCGGCAAGATCACAATAAAAGAACAGATGATAAAACTATACTATATGCAATTTGGCTTTATGGCTCAGATTCGAGTTTTGTTTGCGTAAAAGCTGGTTTTATTTTCCCTACATCAAAGGAATAAATGAAGTCTGTACTATGGAGTTTTCTATCATGACATGGTTCCGCCAACCGATGTCTCATAGCCCAAAATTCATCATATGTTGCCCACAATTAAGTTATCAATCCGGTGTTGAGAGTTCCGAGATAGATCCAAGTCCAGAGGCTCAAATTGTCCAGAATCGGGACATGGCTAATCGATTAGGTTATAACCCTCTGCAGAGGTTTGTACACTTTACCCACAAGATTCGATCCCTCTCTTTATGTTCTCGCACTTCGTGGTGTTTGAGAACAAGATGACCGAAACATGGTCTTCCAAGAGTTCCTCGACCACCGTCCGTACTCATCCCATCCTACCGTAGTTCTACATCTGCTAGTACCGCCCCAGCCAGAGTCACAACTAAGGTCAACCAAGCCAGAGCCCATAATGACTTGCGGTTGCATGTAAGCTTCCGGGCATGAAGTATTCTTCCGTCTCTTTGAGTCTGGGTGAAGCTTTCCGCAAGATGTCATGGCGCTTCTCCATGCATCCCGCCAACCACTGGTTTCTCCAGGTGCCCACAACCGTCCTTCACCCAAAGAGTGTGTATTGAATTCTGTCTCGAGTCTTGAAGTCTTGAGGTCTTGAAGATGCAGTCCTTGCAGATTCCATCATGGAGTTGTCGCCATTGACGTAGAATCCTCCATTCTCACACCACTCCTGAGCACTCATACCAAACCCCGTCTACTATAGCGTAGCATTAAAATAAATAACGTCCCGGGCTTGGTAACAGGGTGATGGCTTCCTACCTCATGCATACTACTCAACTACAATGATTCAATAACACTACTGAGGGGTGTTTGCAAAGATGTCACTAAATGCAATAAATCATAGGTATGAAAGCATGGTCAAAGTGAACTTGCTCGTAATACTTGATGAAGATAACAACGCTGTCAGAAAATGACTTGGTAGAACTAATCGTCACTCCGTTGAAAATCTATATAGTCAAACATAGCATTCACATAAGCAAACATCCTGGCAAACAATTTTAGCACTCGAATTAACAATCAAAACAGCAAGGAAAATCGATAATAAAACTCAAACAAAATCAAAAAAACTTCAAATAAAACTACAAAGAAAAACTACTAACGAAGATCTATGACTTTGCTACAAACATCTAATATAGTTTTGCCGTAAGTAAAAACTTAACAACAATTAAAATACTAAACTAATAAATTAACAGAAAATAAAATGTAAAATAACTAATTTAACAGAAATTATTTTTTTGCATAAAATTTTATTTGCAAAAAGAAACAAATAAAAAGCTTTTATAAAACTCTAACTATGACCTATAGAAGGTTTCATACAAAACTAAGGAAAATAAATTTTTTTAATAAAAATAAAATTTTTCCTGTTGTCTAACAGAAACACAACTAATTTTGTCAAAAGTGACAAAAAGAAATAATTTAAAACTAATAAAAACAATAAAGAAAAAGCTAAAACAGAACTAATAATAAAACAGTACTGTTTTGCTAAAAACCTAATTTAAATTAACCTAGAAATAAAATACTAAATACTACTGGATAAACAAAGGTCCTAGAGACCAGGAGCAAAAAGAATTAATTAAAAACCTATTTTAAACTCCCGGAATAAGCAAAACAAGCTTTAATTCAAATCTGATCTAACTCAATTTTTATAAATCCAAACATAGACAAATTATATATTTTTGGAAACTACAAGAAAATTGTGATCTAACGCATAAAGAATCAGCATCATTGGACTTCTAGATCAAAAGTTATAAGCTAAACAAGAACGGAACTAAATCTGTTACGGAAATAAATGTGAAAACGAAAAAAAACAACAAGGAGTTACCTCAGACGTGAGGCAGAGATGGCAGGAAGGAGATGGCGATGTGGAGGGCTGATCCGGCGAGGGGGCGAGGTCGGCCGAGGGTGGGGGTGGCGGAGGAGGGGTCGGCGCTTGGGAGGTGGCGCTGGGCGATGGGGAGGTTCAGGAGAGCTCCCCGTGAGCGTTCTAGGCAGGAAAAGGAGGACGGTGGCGAGGAGGCTACGGGCAGGAGGGTGTGGTGATGGGAAAAATGGAACGAGGAGAGGGAGGGGTTTTATAGGCAGTCTCGGGAGGCGCTGGGATGGAAAGACGAGGGAGATCGGGAAGGTGGAGATTCCTCTCTCCATGGATATGGAAAGCTTCAGAACGTGAGAGGAAACAGAGGAAGGAGATGATCTCTTGTTGGGCTAGAATAGGAAAGTGCTTAATGGGCCAGCAGGTTTTTCCTAATAAAACGATTCCATTCCTATTTTTAAAATTAGGAAACTAAAACAATAAAAAGGAAATCAAATCAATTCGGAATAAAGAGTTTTATATACTAAAATTATCAGAAAAATGAAATGTAGATGATGAGCATTATTCCACGGCCAAAATAAAAACTTAAAAAATGTTTTTCAGAAAATCCCTAAAGGCTTTATTTCTTTTTGCAAATAATTTTTAAATAAAAACTTTGGTTTTTCTTGGCTCAAATATTTTCAAAAATGCCCCTGATTTTGGAGGGTCATTTTCCTCCGCTCTTTCTTGCTTGCAAGAATTTATTTTTCGGGTATTTTTCGGGAAGAAAAATAGAGAAGCAAGTGCAAATATTTGAAGGAATTAAATTGCAAAACTCCGTTCAAATTCTTTATAGTTGAAGAAGTCATGTCATCTTCTCTCATTGATTTTAATAGGATGAATTTGAATTTACCGGAGAAGGGGAAAGTCATTTCATTCCCTCTCATTCAAAAGTTTTTGAAAAGGTTCAAATTTCACTCAAGTTTAATTCACTCAAGCAAACAAACAAACAATTCAATTAATTATATTAACATTCCAAAATTTGGGATGTTACAACTTACGAGCTCACCTCCAAGGTCGTTGATAAGCTCGTTCATGGACTCGCTGTTCCAAGCACGTCGAGGCATGCCGTGGAAGGTAAGCTTTGTTAAAAACTCAAGCTTAGAGGGCACGGAGCCCCATCCTGGATGCCACGGATCAAAGCTCACCAGCACGCCATGGCAGAATAAACGCCGGGAAGATTCGTACACACGACTGCAATCGAAAGTTGTCCGGAACCTGACAAAGAAATCAGCCGGTGGCAGACAGACTTTGATGAGCAAGTCACTTATTTGGATGCCGTGCGCAATGCCAAGAGCTTTGACAAGGTCGTCCGGCGAGACGGGAGGCCGGTCGCCGTTGATGGTTACCATCATCACTTTGCCGGCAAACTGGTCGTCAAGCGCCGCCATGCCACTGTTGAGCGACAGCACGCAGCGACCGAAGGCAGGACGGACCTCAGGATCTCCGGCTCGGAGATCCGCGTTGACCGGCGACATGATAGTGCGCTTGAGTACGGGGAGTACAGGAGGGGGATTTGGGGGAACTGGAGTAGGAATCGAGATTCCAGAGGTAGGGGAGGGGCGGGAGACTGGCGATGAAAAGGTAGCATGAATTTCAAGAACGCGCCAATATGCTCTTGGCGCGCAAGCACACGAAAACACCGATGACACCCACATGTTGGCCTAAGAGTCCTTATTCTTTATTTTTTGGAGAGCCCGGCCTTTTTTTCCAGGATCTTTTGAGAGCCCGGCCTGAGAGTCATAATTGACATGTTTGGCATTGCGTTACTACTCGGCCCATATTCGACGACACCTCACTGGCCCAAACAAGTGTACATCATCGAAAAGACAGTGAGCTCAAATTATATAACTTGAAAAAGGAGATATACTCTGAACACTGGAGAATGGTGATGCCCTCATTTAGCCCACCAATAGTTCGAGACAATAAACAGTCCGAAACAACGATATATACAACATTCAAACACTGACTAGTGACTACTACTGACATAAATAGCAAGACATGATAGTTCATAAGAAGTCTTGCTACATCACCAAAACGCACCCATCTGCAGCGCTCAGACTCTCGTGATCTAGACGAGAATGACATTCTAAAAAGAAGCAACTATTACATAGAAAGAGTGACATAGACGAGGATGACCAAATGATAAGGAATATGCATAACAAAAGAAAGAACTACCCATCCAGAACCAGCAGCAAAGACAACAAAGTCATTCGAAGAGATGATCAAACACCATCATAATTTGCAGCCCCGCTTCAGCGACGAGTGATCCGGAGACACCAGTACTCCACCCTTTCGATGCAACAGCCCAATTACCTATCAACCTCAAGGCTTGAACCACATCAACGCTCGTCAGAATTGAGACATCCAAGGATCAAAGTTAATCCGGATGCCTTTGTCATTCTCACCTTCTTTTGGCTGTAGGCTGTATCGTTGACAATCAGGGGAGTTTGCTCTCGAACTCCTAGGGCTCGCCGTGTAGACACAGTTTTCCATAGCAAACAAAGCCTCTCTGCCATCAAGATCCTTGCCAACGGTGATCTCCTGGTTGGATAATTGAGTCCGAGAAACAGAGAGTGTGAACCAAGGCTGTTTACCCGCCTCCAACTAAAAAATCCTAAAGGCCCCAACAAGCTGGTATCCTTCTCATAGACATAACAGCCGTTGTCCGGATACTCACGTATTACACGGTGCTTGTATACAGTGGGGTTTTTGCAATATAACTTTTCCGGCTCATGTGTCCGAATGATCATCAGTCTTTTGTCGTCGTCTGATCGAGCGAGGAACCAGTTGTGCTTCCCTATTTTTGGCAAAGGTGGTGTGATTACAAAGGGCGGTAACTGTAGGGACACTACATCATATCAAAAAGGACGGGCATTGTTAATGTAAGATCAGCATTGTTCAGAGTATGAGTAGGATAATGCAAGAAACAACAGTGATATGTCCCTATTGGAACTAGGAGGAAAATACAGGGAAATGTATACTGGGTTCGAAAATATAGAAGTGCCATGCATGGTTATACTCATGTTATCTCGCAATCGATTCTTCACAGAAACTACCATGTCATGCATGTTATGTAATCATGTTCTGTCCTCACAAACAAATTCTTCAAGGTAACTAACAGACCATGCATTGTTATATACTCGTGTTCTGTGGGCAAATTTTTTGTGAGGATATTATTCTAGCCATTGATTGCTGAACGGCGAATATAGATATGTACACATGGTAAGCATTGCAGGATTTCACTACTTCCAAATATAGAGTTCTCCATATGCACATTTACTTCCCTAATGTATGGTTAGATGAAACCAACAGTGTGGTGCATGTTTCTACATCATGAAAATGAGGAAACTAACATGGCCATTGATACACACTCATATGTAGTAGTAGTATATAGATTATCAGTAAAATAAGGATAATATCCATATATTCCTAACCATTTGATTATTCAGGGTACAAATTGGCTGTAATGACATGGTCACAATCGCATGAATAACTCATTCCAAATATAGCTGATTTACGGCGTCTATATTGCCATAGTTCTACTCAAATTCTGCTCAAACAGGGATATGCCAATCATCACAAAAAGTTCAAACAGTGTCATGGCGTCATCATTAACATGAGATGGAAACAACTTACACGCCGTCCCCAAAGAATACGTGGTGCCATCTGCTTTGTCGATCGCGTAGATGATGCCATTGTGTTCAATAGCATCACGTAAGTGTGTATCGGCTTTGACGATGATCCATCGCGAGCCGAGTTGTCTCCGACTAAAGAAGGCACAGGCGTAAAGATAGGCGAGTCCACGGTCGAACAAGGCAATTAGCTTGAAGTCTGCGTAATTCGCATGTCGTGTGGGCACTTGGCAGATTACAATCTTCTGCAAAACAAGGTCCGTCCAACTGACATAGTAATCTAGATGACTTGGACCGCGGTGGTAATACTCTATATAATCCAACGGAGGAAGGATAATCTCATGGGAGGTTTGGAAGTTCACGAGCACCAACTTTTACCGTCTTCTCTGAAGGTAGCCATCCAGTGGGAGTCCATGCCGACCCAGTACATACCTGCCAAGAAGTTTCAGGCAATGGTGATCAGATCGATGTCGAGGAAAATGATGTACGACGACACACTACATACCTGCAAAGAAGTTTCGGCTAATGGAGATCGGATTGAAGTCGAGGGGCATCATGCACGCCTCCGTATCATGGTGAGCCAATCTCGCAAGACCAGATAGCAGCAAGCAGGGTGTCTTGAAAAGCTTAGGCCTCGCTTCGATGATGGCCGTGTGCATGTCCCTCGAGCATGCAGCCAGCCGCAGGGCGGTCAACATATCCATACACGAACAACAGAGGTCGAGGATGTCACTGGGGAGATTGCTCCAATCGCGGCTCATATGGATCTTTGCCGCGGTTCGCGTTCGCCATGGTGGAGTTTGGAAGGGGCTTGATTTACGGTGAGAAGGTTGTCGGTGTTGGAGCGGCTAGCGAGGGAATAGTGGTACTGGGGGAGGCGAGTGAGGCGCCGGTACACGGGGGCACAGTGAGATGGAGACGGAGACGGAGATGGAGAAGGAGATGGAGATGAAGTGGTGCTATGGGAGCGGAGAGGGAGACGAGGTGAGGCGCCAATGTGCTGTACAGCGGCGGTGACAGAATGCACAGTGCACAGGGTGAAACTGACTTTGGTAACCCGAACACGCCACCTCGCATGGACTAGTGTCAGGCGCAGGGTGTTGTCACTTCACTCTATGGACCGGATGAATAGTATTTTGACCATCAAGTGTACCACAGTTGTACTACTACTACTACTACTACTACTACTAGTAGGAACATGAGTACTCCAGTATTGTATAGCGGAAATAGGTCTCCCGTGCTAGCATGCCTGTTCACTTCATCGTTCAGGTATCATCCATATTGCGAGCACAACCAAATTCTCGTGCATTCCCAATCAATGCCCTGCCGCGATGCATGCAGTTGTCATTCTGGTGCATCAACGACGGCATGCAGATCGTTCCACACTTGAGAAGAGGAAAAATGGAAAGGTAGAACGCAGCGGCGAGAGGAAGAGAACGGCTGGCTAACGAGGCTGGGAGGATCGAGCAGGAAGTTAATGCTCCACGCCTAAAGATTTTGGGAAAACCTGATTTTCATAAGGTGACTTATACTCACCTAAACGGAGGGAGTATTCCTTAACCAGAGAATGTTGTGTCTCCCACTCACGCGCTCAAAAAAGCTACGGCAATAGAGGTGACTTATCAGGAAGGATGGGCACGTACACGAACAGGTATGACTCCTCAGTCTACCCGCATAGCCTTTTCGTTTAGTCTACCTAGCCGTCTAATCAATTGCCTGCACGCCACTTCTCCCATTTACTTCTCCATCGGGAACCGATTCGCCTCGGCTTCTTCACCTCCCCTTCGTCTTCATTTGTATCCAAACCCCACGTTCATATTGTTTTAACCTCTTTAAATAATCATCTACTACTTCAGTTAGACTAGCCATCTAATCCTAATTCTCCAAACCATAGCCCTCCGTTCCAGCGGTTCCAAATGGCAAAAGAGATCGAGATGCAGGTTTTTAGCGTCCAACATGTCCTCGTCGAAGGCTTGATGCGCATAGTTGCCACCGTCACCGTCCACCCAAGGGTTGTTCGGTAGTGGATCAACAATGTATCCAAGTCCCTCAAAAAAGTAGAGACGAGGGTCATCGGTCTCGACGCAGAGTACAGGGAGCGTGCCCCTGGGAAGATCCAGCGCGCCACCGTCCTTCACCTGTACCTCGAAGATGATATTTTGGTGTACCACATCATACACTCGCCCACCATACCAGGTGAGCTTCACGATTTCTTGTCTCGGGAGGACGTATACTTCTGTGGGGCAGCCATCGAAGGGGACAAACAAAAGTTGGAGCCGTACAACCTTGATTTGAAAAGCATCGCTGACCTACAAACCAGAATCAAAATTCCTGTAGAAGATTGTGCTAAACAGACACCATCCCTATTCAACGTAGCAAATTTTGTGCTCGGTACAAATATTCAGAAGGGTGACGAGACGGTGGCATTAAGTTCTTCTGGATGGGAGAATTATCCCTTGACGTACGAGCGGATAAAATATGCTACCCTCGATGCCCGTGTGAGTTTCGATATAGCTGCAAGGTCCAAAGAGCTTGTTGCGAAGCCGTCTCCCACAGAGAATGAGAACAAGAAGAAGAAGAAGAAGAAGAAGAAGAAGAAGAAGAAGAAGAAGAAGAAGAAGAAGAATAAGAAGAATAAAACGCTGCACCAGCAGGAGGGCATTATGGATGGATGAACTATTTCCTCTCTTGTAAAAAAATTATTCCCTCTCGGTGTATATTGATATAGATGGACTATTTCGATGGTGTGCATGTCTTTGGAACAGAGTAGTAGCATGGGTCCGCTTGACTATAAGGAACTATTTATCCGCATATATAGCTTTCTCTGCTACTCCTTCGAGTGATCGGTATGCAGTGCATGTGTCCGTAGACATGACAGCTTGTCCATGGAAGTTCAACTACGGCGAGCATCACGTTTCATCTCGCGATTCCCACGATGCCTCACCAACCCACGGCACCACGCCCCCCGACGTGCGCCTCACCCCTCTCGGCCGCACCGCCCCTCTGCCTTTGTGTGCATGACATGTGGGCCACCTAAAATGCGGCGAGCATCAAGTTTCTACCACAGCCACCATGATTCCCACGACGGCACTCGAACCCATGAAACCACACGTCCCCGATCTGCGGCTCACCCTCTTGGCCCCACCGCCTCTACCTTCGGGAGCATTACATGTGGACCAGTCACCTATCGGGTCCACATGTTATTGACTCAAAGGTAGTTGTAGTAAGGTGCTGAAGCTCAGTCCCGACGGCCCTGAGAGGGAAATGTAACTCCTGCGCCAGGGCTTGTGGTGCTCCCGTAGCACGAACTCGTGCCAAACTCGAGATTTGTTTCTTTACTATACATGCACGCAACGATTTAATGGACATTGTAATCTCAACATGTGATGGGGAGCTCTAAATTTGAATTTGAAACTTATAAAAAGAATAAACTGGGAGAGAGCGAGTATATCGTAGGATGTGTCCCATACAAAATAAGTCCCCTGGTTTGTCATCGCGAAGATGCGGTTAGAAAAGAGCACAACGTCTTCCTACTCGTACGACAACAAATCGGCCGCAGACAGCATGGTCCGCCTTTTACCGCCATGTGCAAGGTCTGTGCTATCTTATTCAATCTCACCGTGGTTCCATCGTACCAATTCATGCGGTGGCCCGTTGCATGGCTGATCCCAATGTTGGACAAAGGTTCTACGGGAACGGTGTCACCGTTGTAAATGTTGTGCAAATTGATGTTGGTACCCTCCCGTACATATGCAAGCCAATCTCCACTCGCACTGAGCCTAGCCTGTGAAACAGTGGGCAGGGGGAGAATTAGGAAATCGACACGGAAGTAGTCTTTAGAATGCATTTACTGCATGATCAAACTCATCTTACCTGCTCATCGGAGGAAATCCGAGTGCCCCTCTACGTCGGCATCTCAAGGGGCGTCAACTTGCAACTACGGCCATGCCGCGCTGGAGAGACCCCCAAGGAAACATCATCGTGCGTTCCACGGAACATCAAGATGCATTTGTATGAGTAGTTTATCTTGTGAGAGAAAAGGATGAAGGAGGAAAGGACTCTAGAGATAGAGATGGACACTACTACTACCAATGTGCTGGCCCGTGCGTTGCAATGGATCCAAAAGAGTAGAATAATACTTGTTCACGTGCTTGAAATATAAACACTTAGTTTTGATATACATGTGTCGGCAGACACGACAGCTTGTCCATGGAAGTTGAACCACGGCGACCATCACGTTTCTTGTTTCTACCACTGCCACACCCACACGCGATTCCCACGACGCTGCTCCAACCCACGGCACGACGTCCCCCGACGTGGACATGGATCCTCTGACGTGGCTATCACTGCCTTGCCCTGCCTTTCCTTCGTTGACAGGTGGGACCCATTGAGGGAGTCCTGGACTAGGGGGTGTCCGGATAGCCGAACTATCATCGCGGCTGGACTCCAAGACTATGAAGATACAAGATTGAAGACTTCGTCCCGTGTCCGGATGGGACTTTCCTTGGCGTGGAAGGCAAGCTTGGCGATATGGATATGTAGATCTCCTACCATTGTAACCGACTACGTGTAACCCTAACCCTATCCGGTGTCTATATAAACCGGAGGGTTTTAGTCCGTGGGGACGAACAACAATCATACCATAGGATAGCTTCTAGGGTTTAGCCTCCTTGATCTCGTGGTAGATCTGCTCTTGTACTACCCATATCATCAATATTAATCAAGCAGGAGTAGGGTATTACCTCCATCGAGAGGGCCCGAACCTGGGTAAAACATCGTGTCCCTTGTCTCCTGTTACCATCCGCCTAGACGCACAGTTCGGGACCCCCTACCCGAGATCCGCCGGTTTTGACACCGACATTGGTGCTTTCATTGAGAGTTCCTCTGTGTCGTCACCTATAGGCCCGATGGCTCCTTCGATCATCAGCAACAACGCAGTCCAGGGTGAGACCTTTCTCCCCGGACAGATCTTCGTATTCGGCGACTTTGCACGGCGGGCCAATTCGCTTGGCCATCTGGAGAAGATCGAAAGCTACGCCCCTGGCCATCAGGTCAGGTTTGGAAGTTTGAACTACATGGCCGGCATCCGCGGAGACTTGATCTTCGACGGATTCGAGCCACAGCCAAGTGCGTCGCACAGTCTCGATGGGCACGATCTAGCTCTGCCGCCGAACAGTGTCCTGGAGGCCGCACCTGCGTCCACTCCGACCCCTAGCTCGGAGCCTACTCCCCCGATCGAGGATGAGTGGTTGGACACCGCCTCGGGGACTACGATCTCAACGGCGATTGAGCCGAACTCTATCCCTGTCCTTTGCAAAGACCGTGACTCCAAGGAGCCAGACTCCTCTCCGGACTCCGAACCCTCCGCGCCCCTGCCAATCGAATCCGATTGGGCGCCGGTCATGGAGTTCACTGCCACGGACATCTTTCAGCACTCGCCCTTTGGCGACATCTTGAATTCACTAAAGTCCCTCTCTTTATCAGGAGAGCCCTGGCCGGACTACGGTCAGGAAGGTTGGGATGCGGACGACAAAGAAATTTAACGCCCACTCGCCACCCACTTTGTAGCCACTGTCAATGATTTAACCGACATGCTTGACTTCGACTCCGAAGACATCGACGGTATGGACGACGATGTCGGAGAAGACCAAGACCCAGCGCCTACAGGGCACTGGTAGGCCACCTCGTCATACGACATATACATGGTGGACATCCCAAAAGATGGGAACGGCGATGGAACAGCGGAGGATGACCCCTCTAAGAAACGGCCCAAGCGCCGACGTCAGCGGCGCCGCTCTAAATCCCGCCACAGCAAAAACGGTGATTCCGGCACGGGAGATAATAACACCCCGGACTGTGCCGAAGACAACCCCCTCCAGCAGGACTCAGCGCAGGAGGAGGGAGATGCAAGTCCGCACGACAGTGCTGCAGAAAGAGAGGTAGAGGACGATAATAATGCGCCTCCCTCCGAAGATGAGGCAAGCCTCGACAACGACGAATTTGTCGTGCCTGAGGATCCCGTCGAACAGGAGCGTTTCAAACGCAGGCTTATGGCCACGGCAAGCAGCCTCAAGAAAAAGCAGCAACAGCTTAGAGCTGACCAAGACCTCCTAGCTGACAGATGGACTGAAGTCCTTGCAGCCGAAGAGTATGAACTCGAACGGCCCTCCAAAAAATACCCCAAACGCAGGCTGCCACCCCAATTAGAGGAAGCAGCACCCAAACCTACATCACCAGCGCATGAAGCGGCCGACCGGCCACCCCGTGGTCGCGACAGAGAGGCCTCTAGACCCTCCATTCAAGCCGCACACCGACGCCGCTCAAAAAGTACCAAGGCACGTGAAAACGCGCCGGACTTGTGAGATATATTAGAGGATAAGGAAAAACATACAAGATCGGTCTACGGATCGCGTGGGGGCCCAACGACTCGGGATGATTACCGTCGCGCCGGATACAGCAATCCCGGCCGGGCCGAACACATTAGACAAAGCTCATATGAGCTACGTCGTGATATAGCCCAATACAGAGGCGCCGCACACCCACTATGCTTCACAGATGAAGTAATGGATCATCATATCCCTGAGGGCTTCAAACCCGTAAACATCGAATCATACGATGGTACCACGGATCCTGCGGTCTGGATCAAGGACTATCTCCTCCATATCCACATGGCCCGCGGTGATGATCTACATGCCATTAAATACCTCCCACTCAAGCTTAAAGGACTAGCTTGGCATTAGCTCAACAGCTTGCCAGCAGAATCAATTGGTTGTTGGGAGGACCTGGAAGCCGCATTCCTTGATAACTTCCAGGGCACATATGTGCGACCACCAGACGCCGATAACTTCAGCCACATAATTCAGCAGCCAGAAGAATCGGCCAGACAATTCTGGACATGGTTCCTAACCAAGAAAAATCAAATCATCAACTGTCCGGATGCAGAGGCCCTTGCAGCCCTCAAACATAACATCCGCGACGAGTGGCTAGCCCGTCACCTAGGACAGGAAAAGCCGAAATCCATGGCAGCCCTCACCACACTCATGACCCGCTTTTGCGCGGGAGAAAACAGCTGGCTAGCTCGTAGTAACAACTTGACCAAAAATCCTGTTAGTTCGGATACCAAGGACAGCAATGGCAGGTCGCGTCGCAACAAGAACAATCGCCGCATTAACGGCGATAATGCTGAAGATACGGCCGTCAATGCCGGATTCAGAGGCTCTAAACCCGGTCAGCGGAAGAAGCCATTCAAAAGAAATACCCAGGGCCCGTCCAACTTCGACCGAATACTCGATCGCTTGTGCCAGATACATGGCACCCCCGAAAAACCAGCCAATCACACCAACAGGGATTGTTGGGTGTTCAAGCAAGCAGGCAAGTTAAGTGCCGAACTAAATGACAAGGTGTTGCATAGCGACGACGAGGAAGAGCCCTGGCCGTCGAACAATAGAGGAGAGAAGGGCTTTCCCACACAAGTGCGGACGGTGAACATGATATACGCAACCCACATACCCAAAAGGTAGCGGAAGTGTGCACTAAGGGACGTATACGCGATGGAGCCAGTCGCCCCGAATTTCAACCCATGGTCTTCCTGCCCGATCACCTTTGATCGAAGGGACCACCCCACTAGCATTCGTCATGGCGGTTTCACCGCATTGGTTCTTGAACCAATTATTGACGGATTTCACCTCACTAGAGTCCTGATGGACAGCGGTAGCAGCCTGAACCTGCTTTATCAGGATACAGTGCGCAAAATGGGCATAGACCCCTCAAGGATTAAACCTACAAAGATGACCTTTAAAGGCGTCATACCGGGTGTAGAGGCCAATTGTACAGGCTCAGTTACACTCGAAGCGGTCTTTGGATCCCCGGATAACTTCCGAAGCGAAGAGTTAATCTTCGACATAGTCCCGTTCCGCAGCGGGTATCACGCACTGCTGGGACGAACCGCATTTGCAAAGTTCAATGCGGTGCCGCACTATGCATACCTCAAGCTCAAGATGCCAGGCCCTCGAGGAGTAATCACGGTCAATGGAAACACCGAACGCTCTCTCCGAACGGAGGAGCACACGGCGGCCCTCGCGGCGGAGGTGCAAAGTAGCCTCTCACAGCAATTCTCGAGTCCGGCCACTAAATGTCCGGACACTGTCAAGCGCGCCCGGAGTAACCTACAACAAGACCGCCTGGCTCGATTCAAGCATCGCCAGAGTAATCTGGCCCCAACCCCAGCCCTCGCGAAACAGCGAAGCCGATTACGCTGCATATAACTACGCTCTGGAGATACCATGGGCATAAGGGGAGGGGCACGACCACGTCACGCCTAGAATGCGGCTCAACCGCACCAGGGGCTCCCGATTGTGTCATTCTTTTTCTTTTTTCTTTTTCTTAATTCCAGGACTCCGTTTTCCAGAAGACCTGTCCGGCACTAGAATCGCCGAACTCACGATGCAATAGCCAGGGAAGCAGAAAGCTACGTCGAGCGTTCATGTGGTCTCTACTACGAGCATTAAAGCTGTTTTACATACCATCCCACAGCTTACCCCTGGAGGGGGATATGTTAAATAGTCCCATCCCTTGCTTATCGCACTATTTGTATCGTTATGCTTTTATTTGTAGTTTCTTTTGAATAAACAATACATAGCTTTTGCCTATTATTGCACTCCTTTCTTTATCTATATATATGGTCATTTCATGACATGTTGCACCCGTACACTTTGGTACGGCCAATACACCAGGGGCTTAAGTACCCCAAAATAATGGTGTGATAAGTCCGAACACTTTGACAAGTGCGGCGCCCCGAACTTATAGCATTATATGCATCGGCTCCGAATCATGTCTTGGGTCAATAGTTGGGTTTGCCCGCCTCCTGTGTTTTGCTGCCTTACGTTTCGTTCTATCGGCTAACGCGGCACCAGGAGAACCACTGCGATTGTGCCCCAGTTCAGCCGGGTTGAGCACCTCAGTGGAGAAAGCTAAAACTGACCGTCATGATGGGGCGAGAGCCGGTCGCTGTTCGAGAGCTTTTTTCGGGTCCCTAAAGACTTATGCCGCTTAGAGCGAGGAACCGGAATTGTCCGGCCAAGGCGTGGATAGCGCCCCGAACTCGGTCTTCCGAATACTAGGGGCTTCACCAAAATTTAAAATTATAGAATTCTATGCCTAAGTGATAGTGTTCAAGCACTATAAGTCCGGTTGCCTTGTTCGTTGCGTTGAGCTCCTCCCTCGATGGACCCAAGAATGGGAACAAGAGCGCTCAAAATTATCCCGAACACCCCAAAGACTTTCGTGGCATGGGGCTGAAGCCAATGACTTGCCATCTCTCGATTTGATAAACGGCCGCACGAAGGTAATATTTTAAATTAACAAGCGTTGCTTAGCGCATATGAACAAGTTTTTAGCGTCAGTGATAACAAATGCGAGTCTATTCAAAATTACATCTCTGGTACACTCATCCGCTATACGGCGGGCACCCTTCAGGAGGCCCTCATAGTACATTTCGGGCGTACGATGCTCCTTGCCCTTCGGTGGCAAATCTGTCAAAAGCTTCTCCGCATCCAGCTTGCCCCAGTGCACTTTAGCACGGGCAAGGGCCCGACGGGCACCTTCAATGCAGACGGAGCGCTTGATGACTTCAATCCGTGGACAGGCGTCCACCAGCCGCCGCACTAGCCCAAAGTAGCTCCCAGGCATGGCTTCCAATGGCCATAGCCGAACTATGAGGCCCCTCATGGCCTATTCGGCGACCTTGTGGAGCTCGACCAGCTGCTTCAGCTGGTCGCTTAGGGGCACCGGATGTCCGGCCTCAACATACTGAGACCAGAACACCTTCTCCGTCGAGCTCCCCTCCTTGGCGCGGTAGAATGCGGCAGCATCAGACACACAACGGGGCAGATCTGCGAATGCTCCTGGAGAGCTCCGAATCCGGGTAAGTAATAGGTAATTCACTTTCACATTCTTGCTCTGCATAAAGAATGCCTTACCCGCCGCGATCTTCTTTATTGCCTCAATCTCCTGGAGGGCTTTTTGGGCCTCGGCCTTAGCAGCTTTGGGACTCTCAAGAGCCGAAGCAGGCTCGGACTCTCGGGTCTTCGAGTCACGCTCCAAACCCTCGTGTTTTTCCACGAGAGCCTGGAGCTCTTGCCGCACCTCTGCCAGCTGCGCCTCCCCCTTCTCTCGCTCGCTGCGCTCCACGGCCGCTTTGTTTTCGGCCATGGACACCGCTTCCTTCAGGGCCGCCACCTCGTTCGTGGCCCCTGCAGTACCCATGTTATTCCTGTTATTTTTTGCAACCAAATCCTTTCTATAAGGTATTTCTTTAATAAGGTATTACTTACCTTCCTTGTCCTCGAGCTGCTTCTTGGCAAGGCCGAGCTCGTTCTCGGACCGCTCGAGGCTCTGCTTCAATGCATTGACCTCCGTAGTCAGTGCGGCAGAGGTCAGCAGCGCAGCCTGCATTCCCATATTGACATACTTATGTTAGACTCCTGCGTATATCTTTTTAGATCCTTAGTCCGGCTTTTCTTTCCAAACACCGAACTAAGCATCAGGGGCTACTATCTATGCGGTAATATTTTTACATATTATAAAACTTACCTCAAAGCCTGTTCGAAGGCTGGCACAGGCTTCAGTCAGCCCGCTCTTAGCGGACTGAACTTTCTGGATCACCACACTCATAACAGTGCGGTGCTCCTCCTCGATGGAGGCGCTGTTAAGCGCCTTCAGTAAGCTATCCGGTGCCTCCAGTTGGACGGAGGACACCGGCGTCTTACCCTTCTTACGAAGGGGCCGCTTGCCGGACTTTGGAACCGCTGAAGGTTCCGTTATGGAGTCCGGACAAGGGTCGGGCTTAGAGCCCCTGGGGGTCTCGCTCCCCACGCGCCTGGAGTCCGGGAGGTTGCCTTGCGGCGCCTCCTACGCCACCTCCTCTTGACCAGGCCCCCCTTGGGGCCCCACCTTGGCGTCGTCCGCAGCATGAGGAGAGGAGGCGGTCGGAAGTGAAGTACTTTCCATCTCCGACGAACTCAGGGACCCGCTCAACGAAGCGGCGAGCTCGCCCTTGGGCGGGCTGTATGGTTGTTCGGCATTAGAAAACGCTATGCAATGAAAAAAATGGGTATCCGGACACTTACGATCTCGCCAGGGGCTTGGCCCTTGTTGGCCACTCCTCCTCATCGCTGTCGGCGTTGGCGGAGAAGTCCGGAGGAAGGGCCTTCCCTTCTTGGACCCTCCGGCCTCCCCAATTGGGGCGGCCTTCCTTTTCCTCTCTTCCCCCGCTGGGGGGAGGCTTCTTTTTCCCCCTCCTCGTTCTCAGGAGAGGATATGGCTTCAGAATCTGACAGCACTTGGCGCCGGGAGCTCCTTCGAGTTCCCGTGGCCTCCTTCTTGGCCTTCTTCTCCGTCACCATGTGAGGTGCCGGAGCCAGCAGTCCTGTCAGTCGGGCGTCCGCTGGGTCTTCAGGCAAAGGAGCCGGACAGTTAATCTGTCCGGACGTCTTCAGCCAGTCCTATCAAAGGTTAGGGAATTTGAGATCCCACATACAGTCAATCTATGAAAAAATAGTCCCGTAAAGGGTAAAATAACTTACCTCGCTGGCTTGATGCTGCGAGCTGAATCCGCGATCTTCGGTAGCGGATGCGGGGGCTTCGGCGCCCTTGAACAACACCTTCCGTGCATCTTCGTGCGTAGTGTCAAGAGCCAGCTCAAGGTCCGGTGTCAGGCCGGATCAAACTCCCACAAATTGAAGGCCCGTTCTTTGCACGGGAGAATCCGGCGGATGAGCATAACTTGGACTACCTTGACAAGCTTGAGCTTCTTCTCCACTGTGTTTTCGGACATGTGTTTGGAGTCCGGTCAGCTCTTCCGAATCACCCCACGCCAGGCCCGTCTCTTTCCATGATGTGAGCCGTGTGGGGGAACCAGATCTGAATTCGGGGGCCGCCACCCATTTGGAGTCGCGCTGCTCGGTGATGTAGAACCACCCTGATTGCCACCCCTTTACTGTCTCCACGAAGGAGCCCTCGAGCCATAGAACATTGGGCATCTTACCCGCCATGGCGCCTCCGCACTCCGCCTGTCGGCCGCCCACTATCTTCGGCTTGACGCTAAAGGTCTTCAACCATAAACCGAAGTGGGGTTGGATGCAGAGGAAAGCCTCGCATTACGATTTATAAACGTCGAGATATTGAGGATGAATTTTGGGGCCAGATCATGGAAATCCAGGCCGTAGTAGAACATGAGCCCCCGGACAAATGGGTGAAGTGGAAAACCTAGTCCGTGGAGGAAGTGGGCGAGGAACACCACCCTCTCATGGGGCCTGGGAGTAGGGACGAGCTGCTCCTTGTTGGGGAGCCGACACGCGATGTCGCCGGACAAGTATCCGGCCTCCCGCAGCTTTGTGATGTGCCCCTCCATGACGGAGGAGGCCATCCACCTGCCTCCCGCTCCGGACATAGTTGGAGAAGGTTGAGGTGGGATGTGCGGACTTGGGCGCTGGAGCTCGAGTCTTGCGGAAATGGATAAGCAAAGGAGGAAGAAGGCGTAGGTGAAAAGGTGGATCCTTATCCCCTTATATGGACGGACGAAGCTATGCGTCCCCCACCAGCCTGGTAAAACTCGCTTATCTCCCAAGCGCCGTAATCAATGGCACGGATGGGTTACCCACGTCCGTATTGATGAGAATCCCGGAATAAGGAGGCACGATCTATGCTTTGATAAGACGTGCCAAGGAAACCGCCTCGCTAAACGCTACCGAGGTGGAACAGAATAAACGATTCATATAAAGGCCCTGGCCGTGGTGTGATGTCATGCCGCTGAATACGCCGCCAGATTTGTGCAAAAGTTATTCTCTCTATGGTAGTATGTGGAACTTGTTTTGCAGAGCCGACACTATCCTTGTGTTCAAAACCTTCTATGAAGTATTCGGAGGAGGAACCCGCCTTGCAATGCCGAAGACAATATGCGCGCCGGACTCGTCGTCATTGAAGCCTGGTTCAGGGGCTACTGAGGGAGTCCTGGACTAGGGGGTGTCCGGATAGCTGAACTATCATCGCGGCCGGACTCCAAGACTATGAAGATACAAGATTGAAGACTTCGTCCCGTGTCCGGATGGGACTTTCCTTGGCGTGGAAGGCAAGCTTGGCGTCTGGATATGTAGATCTCCTACCATTGTAACCGACTCTGTGTAACCCTAACCCTATCTAGTGTCCATATAAACCGGAGGGTTTTAGTCCATAGGACGAACAACAATCATACCATAGGCTAGCTTCTAGGGTTTAGCCTCCTTGATCTCGTGGTAGATCTACTCTTGTACTACCCATATCATCAATATTAATCAAGCAGGAGTAGGGTATTACCTCCATCGAGAGGGCCTGAACCTGGGTAAAAACATCATGTCCCTTGTCTCCTGTTACCATCCGCCTAGATGCACAGTTCGGGACCCCCTACCCGAGATCCGCCGGTTTTGACACCGACACCCATTCTTATTAGTCCCACATGTCAGTGACAGAATAGTAGGATTGTTCATGCCCCTCATCCCTCTCGGCCCCACCGCTCCTCTGCCTTTGTGTGCATGACATGCGGGCCACCGAATCATGGCGACCATCAACTTTCTACCACAGACACACCCGATTCGACACGGTTTGCCTGCTCCGCTGATGTGCTCCGATCCGTACTCCCGCACCATCGAATTTTCTTCCAGCGGCTGTGACACATTTTGTCCCAGGCATCAATCCTCAGTTGGAGTACTTATGTACTACAGGTAGTACCCGCCAGTGTGGCCATCTATGCCTCGTAATGCCCCGACGCCCAGCTGTGGCACCCTCGCCATGGCCACGCCACCACCGGCCGGTTCATCTCGAACGAGTAAGTCGCGAACCACGCCACCACCATGAGAATGACATGTGGGCCAGCCGCATTTAAGGTCCGCATGTCATTGACTCATAGGCCGGGCACTAAGCCAACGAAGTTCGGTCCCGTGGGCCCCGAGAGGGAAATGTAACTCCTGCGGCAGGCCTTGTGGTCTCCCGCAGTACGAGCTCGTGCCAAAACTGGAATTTGTTTCTTACTAGTACTACCAACTGGAGTAGTACTAGTAAGGTACACGTGCATTGCACGCATGAGATTCTGGTGGTTTGTGCATTATGCTTCTACATGTGGAGTTTTCTGGATTCTAACATGTGGCAAAATCTGGTGGAATGTAAGGTTAGGCAAGTTTGATTAACTTAGGTGAGTTTTTGGTTCAAGCCACACCTCGTGCAAGCCACACTAAGGCCCCACATGACATACACACAAAAATGTTGCAAGATTCCCTTAGGCTTGCCAACTTGTGGCTCTCATTTTGAAGAACTAATAACTTTGCCTAAGCTTAGTTGTGGCAAAGTTAGTCATGAATTAAGTTCAACCATGGAGTCTTCTAGATTATACATGTGGCAGAATCTGGTGGATAATATCCAACGTCCAGTAGTGCTCGGATTTGCCATCTTTGTACCGTCGGTTTGCCTTCATCCAACGACCAACTTTCAAAGTTTTTCACACACTATATAGGGGGTATAGATATAGATGTGCCGATCCGTTGCAATGGATCCAAAGTATATCTATTTAGTGGAGTGCACTCTAAAAACATTATCTATTTATTTTTCTCTAACCTTCTGTATCCATGCAACCAAGCCACATAAGCTTCATGGGTGCCCCCCACATCATATTATTCATACTACGTTGATTAAAAAAAGATAAATCATCCAAAACAAGATCTTCCCGTTTTTTGTTCCTACGATGTTGTGCCGTGCACGTACCTACTAGTTGTATAGTGGTAGTACTTGTAATATAGTATTAGGAGTATAAACTTGGTACTAGTAGGAGTAGTACTAGTACGGAATGCTCCTACTCTATCAACGAGCCCCGTTTGACACCAAATTTCTTGGCTTCCGTGCAACAGCTAGATCTTCCCCTCGTTTCTGTTTTCCAACCGGCGCCGGGCGGGGTGTCGGTTTGCTCAACAACGGTCCCACATGAAAGGTAAAATGCTAGGCAACACGCCTTCCCTAAGCTATGTGTCGTGCCGGACGGCCCGTGTTGTACTCCCGATTCCCGGGCGTGTGGGGGTGCGACGCGAACGCGACAGGCCTTTTCCTTTTACTAGCAATGTGCCCGTGCGTTGCGACGGATCCAATGTAGTAGAATAGTAGTATTTGTTCACAAACTTGAAAGAAATCACTATTGTTTTGATATACTCCTAATATATTACTCCCTCCGTACCTAAATATTTGTCTTTTTGAGATTTCAAATGGACTATCACATACGGGTTATATAGACATATTCTAGTGTTTCTAGGAAGATGCCCGCGCGTTGCACAGAGTTAATGGAAAAGGTAAGCACAACTTATAAATTGACGGATGGAGTACTAGTTACAGTGATGCATATAATTAAGGAAAGGGATCGCACATGTCAGTATTGACTGGAATGAGAATACAATAGCCCAATAAGAATTAAGGCCACGATGATGCGATCGCAGTGGTGGTTACAGAAGGCAAGAAGAAAGATGGATCCACGAACGTACGACCTCCTCCCCCTCAACTTAGTGCGCCGAGCCACCGACTGACGGCTAAGGAGCGGCGACTTTTGTGGCGAGGTCGAGGTGCTTCTCAGCAAAGGCATCCAAGGCTTCCAGCCGGTTGAGGAAGGCCAAGGTCGTAGCGTCGTCACTGGCCTTGTAGATAATTATGTACACGATTTTCTCGTACACGTGGATGTGTAGGTCGACGAATTCTTGCAGGGCGAGGCGCCTCGTGGCGAGCGCGACCTCCAGGTGGACATTCTTCGTGGCGCCGGCGGGCATTCGCAGGGCCACCAGTGCTTGGAAGAGGTTCTGGCCATGGAGGCCCATTAGGGTGGCAGGCAATGAGGAGCCCGGGCGCGCGGGCTGGAGGAGTACGGCAATGTCGTCCGCGAGCTTCTTGAGGACGGTGAACTTGTTGCTGGTGGCAACGATCATCTGGTCCAACTGAGAGTCGTAGTTGGCGTCGACGGCGGCCATCCACCAGCCGGTCTCCAACACCGTCTGGAGACGATCCTCGGCGCCATGCCGTAGGCCGACGTCATGGACCATCTGGCGCAGCCGCTGGCCGCTCACGCGCATCGCCGCCATGGGTCTGGAGTGAGCTCTTTTGCTCTTAGTATAGGTTCTTAGGCAAATGCTTAGGTGCGTACGATGTGGTAGATGAATTGGAATGGAGGGGCGCCTTTATATGAGGGCAATGAGGGCAAACTGCGTTGCATTCACATCGTGCAACCTCTTTTCCCGGACCTCCTCCCATTACTTCCCTCATGCATTAATTGAAGGAGGATGCATTGGCCGTTCAACATATCGGGAACCGCTACTCCCTCCTAAATTCATTAAAGTCGATTGTGAACTGCGCCGCCTACCAATCAAATCGAATACTCCCTCCGTCTAGGTGAGTATTAAGTTATCTTACGAAAACCAAATACTAGTAAACACATAGGCATGGTGCATTAATTCTCACTTTGTTTCTTATTTTTTGACATAAATAGAGGAATGACTTGTATGCTTTTAATGACTTGAGACTATCAAACATGACATGCAGTGGTCAGTTTGTTGCACAAGAACAAATACAACCCACGTCAGCACACACGCATCTTATAGCAACACACCAATGGCTATAAAAGATGAATGAGACCAAATTATATCTCATCTAGACGAGTTCTAGCAAAACTGTATTAATAATACTTAGGCTGGTCATATGTATATGTTACTAGTCTATGTTACTACTACCTCTATAGTGCATAGTATCATAGATTAGTATCGTAGGTGGTCTCATTTATTGCCATGCATGACACATAGTAGCATCGCATTTATTATCTTACGGTATCTACCTATGTTACTATAACCATCTTTCTCTTCTTTAATTGCCCGCCACATAAGCATGTTTGCGAGTCCCAAGTGCATGTTACTACTGGATGTTACCCCCACTATGGCCAGTCTTAGTACTCCTGCACCATGTATCATATATTAGTATCACTAGCACATTTTCCCATGCGTTGAATCTGGAGTTATTTTTTTGCGAGAAGCATCGGGAGAGGTAATTGATGTGTCCATCAAAACAGCCTCCGCAGTGGTGGGGCGACAGAGCGAGGAGTTGCGGTGTTCTCACGGGTCATCTTTGGTCCGCGAGATCTTGATAGTAGTGGGGTTGGTCCATGTGGTGGCCACCACTCAACTCATGCTTCTTTTTCTCCGGGTCCGCCTCCGTGTCGAGGTTATGGATGCCTCCTCATTTTGTGGCTGCACGGTGACCTTCGGGGCATAGTTGCTTCGACCACTCTCTCCTACGATGGCGTAATCGGATGGATTACTAATTCAATGAATCGCATTTCATTGCCATAATAAGCGCATGACCAGGTAGTCCCTCCTTTACCAGGGTTTATTCTTCTTTAATTTTTCTAGCGCTTACTTGCCTATATTATTTAAATCAGAGTCAAACCATCATATCCTATTTTATTGGCATGTGCCTACAATTTCTTTTAATTATAGTCAACCAACATATTCTCTTTTATCGTTAAATGGCATGTGGGACACCCAATAGTTCGCGTTTGGATTAGGCCACTGGCAGTTACCGAAACGACGTGTGTTTGTAAAACACGAATCAAAATCCAAAACAACTGCTGAGTTGAAGCATTACACTCATGACCTCAATATCTCGACCACGTGCTGATAGCCATTTGAAAAAAAGGCTCCAGCTAAAAAATGGCCGGCACGAATGTTTACAAACATAATGTAGCCTAACATTCAAAACATTTTTTCATTTTTCTGATTTTTTAGCTTTTCAATAAATAAAGTAATAATTATGAAATTCTGAATATTCTTCAAACTGTGAGTAATTTTTCAAATCCTGATTACTTTCCTAGAAAATGCGAACATTTTTTATGAAAAATACATTAAATTTGGAAAAATACGAACACAATTTGAAAAGATTTTTTAAAAAAATTCACAAACATTTTTTGAAAACATGAACCTCTTTTAAAGATTTTTTTATGAATTTTTAAACAATTTGTGAAAATGTAAACATGTTTTGAACATTGAAAACAATTTTTTTAAACGTGTCTTTTTCAAAAAAAATACTTTAAATTTGTGAACATTTCAATAAACATGAATATTTTTGGAATTTGCATCATTTTCTAAAATATAATTTATTTTTAAAATCTCAAACTATTTTGGAAAACATATACATTTTTCTGAAAATGCGAACATCTTTTTCAAAATGCGAACATTTTTTATTTTTGAAAAAATATAGGAGCGAGAAGAAAAATTTATAGTTTCAAGCATATTACAAAATGGAACAAAATTTTGAAATTCTGCAGATTTTCCGAAAATATAAATAAAAATGGAATGCTGAAAAAATTGAATAATAGAATTTATGAAAATGAAGAAATATAAGCTTGGAAGGAAAAAATAAAAAAAAGGATAAAAGAAAAAAAAGAAACAAAAAATAGAAACAGAATAGAGGAAAAAATAGAAACGGGCCGGCCTAATCTTTTGCGTCATGTATGAAATTATGAGTATTTGCCGCCCCATGCGATAAATAATGTTTCTCAGATGCACTGGCAGGAAACCGATGGGCTTGCTTTTCTGGGCTGCAGCGTGTGCGGCTCACGTACCAAATTCGGGTAAAACTATTTTTCTTTTCTAGCAGATGGATGCACAAAAATTTAGTACCACCTTGGATAGAATAAAAAAACGGTGGTGAACGGATGAAAAAAATTGGAGAAACGCACCTTACTTTATTAGTAGGTATAGATGTAGTAGTATTTATTGCCATGTATGACACATAGTTCACGAGCGCTCTCTATATGTACCACCTTTTTTTTAATTTCAAGTTTTGCTCCATGGCGCAATCCATCGATACTACTACTGTACAAAAGTGGAGTATATACATTTTTAAAAGGCTAGAGGGCGGGGCAGTCTAGCTCGGTCGGTTTCACGAGAGGCGAGGGCCTTTGTGATTTGATGGCTCATTACTGCTGTCCAATCGATTAGTATCAAGGCCGCCACGCACGCCCGACGCCTCCATTAAACCCCTCCGTTAAACCCGCATGCAAACCGAGAATCCTACTCCGGCCACACGTCCATTCATGAGCGGGCCGGAATTAAACGCAACACCGGCAAAGCTCCTCCCGTCCGCCCTCAGTTTAAACGAGGCCAGACACCGGCCAAGCTCCTAGCATCCGCCCTCTATTTACACGAGGCCAGACAGACAACGGGCAAGAATTGCACCCCTCTGCCGCTCCCCCATCTCCTCCTTCACCATTTTCTCCACTCTTCCGATGGCTTCCGGTGAGCCGTTCTCCGGCATATTACCCGGCTGGGTGGCCCGCCGAGCCCTCCGGATACGGGCGAGGCCGCTCGGTGCTTCACCAACCTCACTTGGCCCGACGGAGCCAGTTGTCGCCCAAGCGCGCAGAGTTCAAAGAATCTCGCCGCCCAGTTCAGCTCGATGAGGAGTGGCGAAGTTGCTCCACACCGCACGGTGGCGAGCATGCCGGGTACGGCGCCGTCGCTGCCGCTGGCTGCATCAGCGCCACCGGTGTCTGCGGCGGCCGCCTCGTGTCTGTGGGCGCGCCTCCGTGTTTCGCGGCAGCGCCATGCGGCAGAGATGTAAGCCGGGTGCATGGAGAGCGACGAGTCGGTGGCCAGCTTCTCCGTGTCCGCCGCCATCATCGAGGAAAAGTAGAACACGGGAGGCCGCCGCCACTTGGGACCCATGAAGGCCACCGCCGAGGCGACGACCACGGATTCAGGTGGTTTCTTTGCAGCTTCGTCTCTTCCGAGGACCTTCGTCGACCCCGCAACTCTAACCAATGGATATATCTAGACTTATTTTAGTTCTAAATGGCCGCCCGCGGATCCCTTTGTCTTCCTCATGTTTATATGAAGATTCGGCTTTTTTATACGAAATCCATAATGCTTATATGAAATCAGTCCGTATTTGCACGAATTTCATTTGGTTGGTTAGAGTTGTAAAAATGTATGCCGCTGGCGTTTGATGTCGTCCTCCGCGGAAGGAAGCGGGAGGAAATTTGCCGGCTACCGTTGGAGATGCTCTTTATGCTGGAAATAATAGAGTGACATCCAATCCATTTGAGTTAATTGCCTGTATGATTGTACCTCTATAAAAAGTTAATTGCATGTACAGTGTACACGTGACTTGCAGGGTGGCTACAGCTTCGTACAGAAAGTTAAAAAGAAACAAGTCCATCCTTAATATTCTAAGTACTCTGTGGGTTCCACTGTCAGTACAGTAGCGAAAGAAGTACATATTAAATAAGTAGAGTAATATATAATATAAAAATCGAAAGTTAAAAGACAAAATTCGAACTCATGTCATCGTGTTGCGAGCATCCGGCGCTAACCAGCCCAGCACATTTTTGTTGTAGACCATGCTGGAGATATATCTCCATGTCTACTCTTATATATACTCCATTCGTTCCTAAATATTTGTCTTTTTTAGATTTCAAATGGACTACCACATACAGATGTGTATGTAGACATATTTTAGAGTGTAGATTCACTCATTTTGCTATATATGTCTTTTCAGGAAGGGGTCAGATTTGTCCTTGATTTATTTATGAGGTATCCAGATGGCACTGCACCGCCAAGAAAAGAGGGTAACATCAAAATTATGGACTACTTTTTTGAGTATGTTGGTAAGGTCCGGTCATAGTCACTTGTTGAAATATCTAAAGATAATACTCCCTCCGTCTCGAATACATGTCATCAAAATGGATAAAAGGAAATGTATCTAGATGTATTTTAGTTTTAGATACATCTCTTTTTATCCATTTTGATGACAAGTATTTTCGGACGGAGGGAGTAGAAAACAGAGTTGGTGATGATGGTGTGCGTGCCATCCTGCAATATAGGCCGTCAGATTTATATCTAACAGATTCGAAAGAAACTATGGCAATTTTGCAAAAATATACGCACACGTCTCTCCACGTTCGCAAATAAGGCCTTCCCTCGTTCAGCCTTTTCTCTCACAAGATAAACTACTCATACAAATGCATCTTGATGTTCCGTGCAATGCGCGGGTAGCTAGCTAATTTCTTTTAAAATAGTTGCTGCGATAATTGGGTTGAAGTAATATATTTTTTGTGTGCCCCGAATGATTTCAGATTCACTAGTAGTAACAAAGAAAAGGTTGCCTTGTTAATTAACAGAAAACAGGGTGGAAACTATCACATGAGGCCGGTAAAAACAAGGCACACTGGGTTCAGCGTCATCATCACTACAGTTGTGCACGCGCGAGAAGTCTACATATCGAGGGGCTACCGAGCGAGGCACCGAGACACAATGTTTGAGAGAGAAACCAATTGACAGATTATGATCAGATCGAGTTGTCACCCTTCTGTTGTCATTGTTGGGGGGGGGGAGAGAAAGACGATCGAGAGTCTTGTGCAGTAGGCACAGAGGCACAACTAGCGAGTGTGTGTGTGTGTGTGTGTGTGTGTGTTTGAAAGAGGAGTAGCTAGATTATTATCAAGATCGATGTGCCACCCTACTCCTTCGGTGCCAGGTAGTGTGTGTGTGTGTATGTTTGAGAGAGAATGCAGTCGATATTTTAGTATCAAGATCGAGGTATCACCCTACTCCTTCGGTGCGGGGTAGTGTGTGTGTGTATGTTTGAGAGAGAAGCCAGTCGATAGATTAGTATCAAGATCGAGGTGTCACCCTACTCCTTCGGTGCGGGGTAGTGTGTGTGTGTGTGTGTGTGTGTGTGTTTGAGAGAGAAGCCAGTCGATAGATTAGTATCAAGATCGAGGTGTCACCCTACTCCTTCGGTGTTGGGAAGTGTGGGTGTGTGTGCGTGTGGGGGGGGGGGGCAGTGACACTCACATATCTCTACTCTTATAAAAAAACAGAGTTGGTGATGATGGTGTTCCTGCCATCCTGCAATATAGGCCATCCGATTTATATCCGATGCATGTGAAGGAAAATATGGCAATTTTGCAAAAGATACCCACACCCCTCTCCGCATTTGCAAATAAGTCATTCCCTCGTTCATCCTTTTCTCCCACAAGATAAAATTCTCATACAAATGCATCTTGATGTTCCGTGCAACGCATGGGCATCTTTCTAGTAGGGAGAAGGAGTTTGTGTGACACATATCTAGCTATATTAAGGGATACGTAGATAGCATATGTGTGAGAGACATTATTATACTTTGAGACATTAGTGGCTGTGGATGGGCGATATTAAAGGGGTTGGCGTGTTAGACATAGAGAGCGTGTGTGTTTCTATGTGAGAGACTTGTAGGACGGGGTAGAAAGACGAATTTAACCCTGACGGAGGGAGAGAAATACATGAAGTGCGCGTGTGTGATTCCGATGCCCACAGGGAAATGAGATATGTATGCGTGTCAGAGAGATTGCACAATTCATTCACGTATCACTATCTAGCGATCATGGATGTGCATTGCTTGAACGTAAGTCAATATCTACTTCGTATCGTGGCCAAAGGTACAATATCGATTCAACGCTATAAAGATTGGACACTCACATATCACATTTTTTTCTATTTAAATAAACCTTTTCAGTTGTGCATGCCAAAGTTACAGTGATGTTTCTTCAAACAACCAATGTAGCTATCATGTATATGCACCATTGTTACTCTTGCATTCAAATTCATTAGTCTTGAATGATTTAAGTTTCTATTTTGAAGTAATATATGTAATATTCATATATGAATTCAACGGGTACGCAATTTATGAAATGGAGGCTATGTAATCATATGAGGTAACACTTTTAAGTAGCTAACTACAATATCCATTTCCTTTTGCACGCCTCTACACTGACACGTCAATGCATTATGTTTAAAGTAAATAACCAATGGCACTAAATTATTTATTTACACGAGAAATACATAGGCTGAGCGTTGATCCCTTTTTTTGTGAACGCGCCACTACACCCGTACGATTGGCCACGCCCGTGTGAACGCCCAAGTTATCGGCACATCATCCCGAGTTATTGTGTTTTTTTCTGGGGTGGACTTCACACCAGTTATTAACTGCTGACACGTGCCCCGTGTACACAGTCTAGCATGACCTTCCCGCTAGCACGGTCCAAAATTTGTCGAAACTGGATACGAATGATCCCGCGGCGGCAAAATCTCCCGCCTCCTTCTAAAATTTCCGCCACCTTAGTCTTTAGCATGCGAAATCCCCCTTTTTTCCTTGGTGCACGGAGGCCAACAGTTACAATACCGCCCTCATCTACATGATAGGTCGGGCTGCTTTGGTAACTTCCAGTTCCCCCACTACACGGCACCCCATTTCCTCTCCCCTCCCAAAAACGACTAAGTCCACAACACCAGAGCATCTTACATCACGCCGTCCGCATTTCATCGCCTCTTTCTCCCTCCCTCTCGAAACCCTGGACTACTCATCCACCGCGCATTATAGCCCATTCATCGCCAGCCGCATCCACCTCGCCGGATCTCGCTTCAGGGCCGCATCTATCCCTCCCACCTCCCTAGAAACAAGTAGACTGCTCATCCACCACTGTACCACAGCCCATTTAGTGTCTGGCCTTGTCCACGGCGCCGGATCTGCTTCGCCGGTACTTTCGCCAACCGCCACAGATCTGCAGCGGCTCATTCAGATTCCCCATCGGAGACGCTTCGTCCACACCCCCCGGAGCCGCCCCACCGACGCTCCCGTCGACGGCCTCTGATCCTCTTCGCCAACACCTTCCTCAACCCTACCGGAGCCGCTTCGCCGACACCTTCCTCAACCCTACCGGACCCGCTTCGCCGACACTATCGTCAACCCTACCGGAGTAGCTTCGCCTATACCATTCTCAACCCTACTGGGGCCGCTTTGCCAACTCATAAGTCCACGGCCTCAGATCCGCTTCCTCGCACCCTCATCCAACCTACCGGTGAAGCTTCTGACGCCCCGTCCACGACCGCAGATCCGCATCATCGACACCACCCTTAACCCAACCACCGAAGCAGCTTCTGACGCCCCGTCCACGGCCGCAGATCCGCATCGTCGACACCATCCTTAACCCAACCACCGGAGCAGCTTCTGACGCCCCGTCCACGGCCGCAGATCCGCGTCGTCGACACCATCCTTAACCCAACCACCGGAGAAGCTTCACCTACGCCCTCGTCCACGGCCACAGATCCGCTTCGCCCACACCGTAGTCCACCCTACCGGAGCCGCTCCACAAACAGCCTACTCGACGGTTCTAGATCTCCTTTTCGGACCCCGATAGCCAGCGCAGCAGCATCACCCTCGATGTTTCTAACCTGTTTCTCACCGTCTGGAGAGATGCCAAGCACCCGCCACGGCCTAGGTACTTGACACCTTTAAACCCTTCCAGCATCACCTCCCCGATGTACTTCAAATATACTAACCGGTCACTGTTACCTGTTATGCAGCTGGCAAAAACTACAAGGACAATCTTTCTTCTAGATCTAACAGCTTGGCCAACCAAGATCCTGGACTGAGGCATTGCTATGATCTTGTAAGCGCGTCTCTCTCTCTTGTATTGTTCTCGTGCTCGCCAAATAAGGCTTTGCTAGGATTTTGACCAGTAATCCCTTTGTGCAGACAATGATTTCTAGTAATGGCTGCTAAATTACTAAATTAGATATGTAGATGTCATACATGATACTACCTCGTACCTCCGTTCCTAAATATAAGTCTTTCTAGAGATTCCACTATAGGCTACATACGGAGCAAAATGAGTGAGTCTACACTCGAAAATGCATCCATATACATCTGTATGTGGTCCATACTAGAATCTCTACAAAGACATATATTTAGGAACAGGGGTAGTACATCACACAAAATCGTAGGTGGCATGTAGGAATTCCAGTGCACTACATTAGGCTCCCTTAGAGTGCCTGCTAGTCCAGCATACAGAGTCATGGCTAGTTTATGGTACGCACACAATCGTTAATTGGTGGTTTAAATATGCACAAGGGATATGCAATGTAGTATCATTTAGAGATGTCTGAAATTAGCCGTGTCAACTTGCAGATAGGGTTACACAATGAAAAAATACAAGATGTATGTGGCAATTTCATGGAACATCGCAAAAAAGGAGAGGCAACGGTGAGCCTATACAGTGTGCTATGGTACGTCACTCCTCCATTGCAATCATCGTGACATGTTATTTGTATGCTAGTTCTATTAGCCAAGTTTCTTAGGGACAGTTGTTACGAGTTATCCTAAGAAAATGAGCACCTGTGAATATAAGCTCCATGTAATAAGCAACCAGTTCTTTTCATTGCGTTTTCAGCTTATCTTTGGTATGATCAGTGGAAAGTCTAGATTGCATTATATATTTTTCATTTTGCTGCCCATATGGAAATTAATTTGACTTGCAAACATCACAAATTGAACCCAAAGTGCAGTAATTAATATGATAGGAAAACATACCATCACTATTTGCTCAAAATGCAAATACAAATATACCATCTACTTGGCACAATCTACTTTGGTCAATGTTTTCCATAGAGATCCCATTGCCTAATTTAAACGAAGAATACATGACCCACATTTAAATGAAGAAAAATTATTTATCGAAATTTGATGGTCCAAGTGGCTGGTTATTATCATATAGCAGCACCACCTGAAAGCATCATATAGTAGCAGCAACAGGTCATAGCAACTCATCATACAGCAGCAGCAGTCTGCAATTCATCATATACCGGCAGCAGCTCATAGCAATTCATCATATAGCAGCAGCAGGAACAGCTCATAGCAATTCATCATATAGCAGCAGCATGAGCAGCTCATTGCAATTCATCATATAGCAGCAGCAGGAGCAGCTTGTAGCAACTCATCATATAGCAGCAGCAACTCATATCAATTCATCATATAGCAGCAGCAGCAGCTCATAGCAACTCATCATACATCAGTAACAGCTCATAGCAATTCATCATATAGCAGCAGCAGGAGCAGCTCATAGCAATGCATCATATAGCAGCAGCAGAAGTAGCTCATAGCAATTCATCGTATAGTGGATCATAATGAAAATTTGGCAAAAAATCAGAGGAGATCCTCACCTTGTTGGATGAGCTCATCCTTCAACAGCACCTCAAGGCCATGGCCTGGGAGGAGGGGAGGGGGAATGATAATCCCCAAGTGCAAGGAATCATCGTAGCACTTTCCAAAGGTGGAAGTGATAAGTATGAAGTGTGGAACCCACAAGGAGCTAAAGGTAAGATCAATATTCTCTCAAGCCCTATCTGCCACTGATACGACTCTACGTGCACCGAACATTTACTTCCAACTAGAAACGAGAAATGAAACTACGTTGTGGGTAACTAGAGGATAACTTTGCATGATATCGGAGAGCTAAAACAAAAAAGTAGGTGCTGTTATCATAAAGTTAGAATATATTACTAAATAATATAAATAGCGAGTGTGGAATAATGGTGGATCAAGCAGCGGAATTGTCCTAGGCAATTGTTAACAAGACCGGTAATCACTATTGCAGTTTATATGAGGGAGAGGCATAAGCTAACATACTTTCTCTACTTGGATCATATGCACTTATGATTGGAACTCTAGCAAGCATCCGCAACTACTAAAGATCATTAAGGTAAAACCCAACCATATCATTAAAGCATCAAGTCCTCTTTATTCCCATACACAACAATCCCTCTTACTCGGGTTTGTGTTTCAGTCACTCACCAACCCACTATAAGCGAATCATGAACGTATTACAACACCCTACAGCGGGAATCCCTCACGCTTGCGAGACACGGAGGGCACCATAGGACAGCACCAAAGTAAAACATACAACTCATACCAATCTAGATCATCGATCAACCCAAAGACAAAAGATATCTACTCAAAACATCATAGGATGGCAACACATCATTGGATCATAATATGTGGCATAAAGCACCATGTTCAAGTAGGTATTACAGCGGGTGCACGTGGACCGCGTAAAAGAGATGAGGATGGTGATGTTGATGAAGACGATCACCGTGGCGATGATTCCCCTCCCGATGGCACTCCGGCGCCACCGGAAGAAAGGAGGAGAGGTTCTCCCCTTTGTGCTTCCTCCTCCATGGCCTCCACCCTCTGGTCCTTGGCCTTCATGGTGATGATGGCCCCTCCGGGATACTCCTCCATGGCCACTGGTGATGATGGCCCCCCTCCGGCAGGGTGCCGGAGAGGGCCTAGATTGACTTCTCGTGGCTACAGAGGCTTGCGGCGGCGGAACTTCCGATCTAGGTTTATTTTCCGAGGTTTCTGTATTTATAGGAATTTTTGGCGTCGGTCTCACGTCAAGGAGGTGCCTGAGCTGTCCACGAGGCAGGCCCACGCGCCCTGGGGGGGTGGGCGTGCCCCCACCCTCGTGGGCAGCTCGGGACTCTTCTGGCCCAACTCCGATACTCCGTGGTCTTCTTTTGGTCCATAAAATATCATAAAAAATTGACCCGTCAATTAGACTCCGTTTGGTATTCCTTTCCTGCAAAACTCAAAAACAAGGAGAAAACAGAAACTGGCACTGGGCTCTAGGTTAATAGGTTAGTCCCAAAAATCATATAAAAATCATATAAATGCATATAAAACATCCTAGAAGGATAGTATAATAGCATGGATACTTCATAAACTATAGATACGTTGGAGACGTATCAGGGACTAAGGTGCCTTCTGCCGCAGTGTGGCATCAGCCGTAGTTGTGCAAATACCGCCGAGTAGAAAAGTGCTGGGCGAACCACAAAGTGGAGCAGCTTTGGAGACCATGAGAATGAGGCGGCGCCAAGGGAGGAGTAGCTGTGGAGATTTTCCCCTACCCGCCGCCATGTAGCCTAGCTGGACATAGCATCATCGAGGACCCGGGCGGATGGGACCAAAGTGACGACTCACTGGAGGAACCCTAGTGCTGCAGTAGGGGATCGAGGTAGAGGGAAAGGGGAGAGGAGATGCAAGCGGGCAGGGCAATGAATTCTTGCCTGCTTGTTTTTACTTGAGGGTCAGGTGTGACACGGGCGTCAGGAGTTGCATTTTGAGTGTAATATTAGGAAGACAACAGAGTCATTTCACTATTCCCCTTCCCTTCAATTTTTAGTGAGGTTCTACCCGAAACACCCCCCCTCCAAAGAGAAATTAGTTAAGCCCAAGCCCATAACTCAAAAATGACTTCTTTACATCTTTTATGGCTTATTTTGACAATATGCCCTAAAAAGGCGGAATTGAACTGGCCCTTAACCTGCAATTCAATTGTGTGTGCAATGATGAATCACTCCTGCCTGCTATCTGTACATTTAGGCATCATCATACATGGCATAACCTAATACATGTGCATTCCATTGTAGAATCTGGAATATGCAATGTTTATGTTAGTTCATACGTTGCACATGATGTTTAAATGCCCCTTAAATCTGGTCAGTCAAGTGATGGTCTTTAAGCCTCCTTCTTTGCTTCTTTTCTTGATATGTAAGATTTGCTCACACATCTGTTAAATTGCTTGTTTGCATCAGCCAGCCATACTAGGACTGTTTTCTTTGATTACTTGTTGTTCTTGACCTAACACTCTAACAGAGCTTGTCAACGATTTAAACACTAAGGGCTGCTGTAGTGGGGCCTTGTCTAACTCATAGGTGACATAAAGGTTTGGTCATACACTACAAGAGGCTCTCCAAGAGTACCGGAGATCCAGTTCAAGGTATGCCTAGGTTTTACATAGTGCAGACATAGTAAATGCTCATTTCATTGTGTGCAAGTGCAAGAGATGCGGCATGTTTCATTATGTGGTGTTGTTTTGTTATAATCTCATATTTTTGTGTTCATAGACTGGAAAGGATGCATATTTATCTTCCAAGGAGACGAGTAACTAGTTTGTGTCACCTTGCAGAGGGGGTGCAATGAAGACAAGGTTGAGGATTTCCAAGTACAAGATGTTAGGAAAGAGCCTTGCAAGAGAAGTAGGAGTCTCACCGAGCCTCTTCAACCTGCTAAGGTAAGTCACTGTATGCAACTCAATAGTTCAATTCCTTGTTTGTTTCAGGCATAGTTAATTTTCTCTTTTCAATTGCTTTATTTGTCCTCACTTAATGAGATGCCCAAATAATTATGCCTGATGTTCGGTACTTGTATCACTATTTGTTTACATAATTAAAGGCCTTACCATTTAATTACTCTGCCGAAGTGTGCCTGAGGCTTTGAAGTCTATTAACCAACTATTATTGCATGAGGCTCACAATCTAGTTTATACTACGCTAATGATTGCATAGTTTTGACTGCTGTATTATGTTTGTATTAAACACTCTTACGCTCATTATGCTCCCTAAGACTTTAATTGAGGTACGTAATGGCCAACTGCTTGCTTACTTATACGCAACATGCTGCCTAAATCAGAATTTGTCTGTGTTTTTATTGGGCCCCAACATCATGCTCCTCCGGTGAGCTAAGAGGATTTCTGTATGCAGGCTGCATGCACTATATTTTTATAATTTTTAAAATATCACCCGCTTATGCTTCATGACGTGTAATTTTTGTGTGAAAGTGATGTGTAACATTATTGTTAGTCCTGTTTTGCCATGTAGTACAAAATAGTGTCCTGTTAAACTTCAATCGTTGTAACTATATTTTTGCCCTAGTCATGTGTACTTACGTAAACATTTCAGGATGAAGTGACATCAACACAAAAATCATGAGCAAAGGCGGCATGGCCGTTACCGAATGATTATGGATTGGAATTGGAATGTCTTGATGTTCTCGAGCATCAACTAGAGGTGGCAAGACAACGTGTACATGATTGTCAACGATAATCAACAAGTTGAGACTGGACATGCAGTGTATTAGATGCAGGAGTCAAAAATGAAACAAGACACCGAGGTAATCATGAAGGAATTGGAGATTTTGCAGACTGAAATTTGTGCTATCTGAATCCGCCAATCCTATTTTCTCAAGAGATTATAGTTCAAATGGAGTTAAGTTGATGCGCCATCCATGATGTATGAGCTGTATTTGTCCAAAGGTATGTAATTTGTTGTTTGTGTATGCTTTATTATCACCGTGTCGAACCATAATGCCCAAAGGTATAATCGGTCAGTAATTTCTTTATTGTATAGTGTAGGATTATTCTACCTTTCTATGCCTTTATCTCTTTGTTGTATAGTGTATGCTTTTTAGAGGTGATAGTATTGAGTAGGATAATTCTTTGAATATGCTATATCGCTCAAACGGGGCCAACTTCGCTCGACCATGGCCCTTCACGTCACAAATCCATGGGCCTTCTACGTCTCATAGGATCCATGGGCCTTCTACGTCTCGTAGGATCCATGGGCCTTCTACGTCTCATAGGATCCATGGGCCTTCTACGTCTCGTAGGATCCATGGGCCTTCTATGTCTCGTAGGATCCATGGGCCGCCGACTCATTTATGGGTCTTGTACGGGCCTTTAATGGGCTGTAGATGGGCCTATAATGGAAATCGTGACGCTTTATGGGCTGACCATAACGAGCCGTTAATAGGCCGTGTTGGTGATGCTATGAAAATGGCCCAACAGAGTAACGGACCACAAACGGGCCGATCAGAACGGCGGGCTAAATTTGGCCCACAAGCGTAAAATGACAAGAACGGCCGTAAGTAACCGAATGCTGCAAATGAGACCAAGAATAAATGGGCCCTTAGAAGGCCGAAAGTTAACTTGGGCTGGAAACGGTCCAACGGAATAACGGCCCGTTAATGGGTATAAAGTGTTACATTGTTCATTATGGGCCAGTTTCACCGCGGGCCGTTAATGGGTGTAAAGTAATACACTGTTCATTACGGGCCAGTTTCAGCACGGGCCGCTAATGGGCCAAGAGTTACAAAGGGCCTCATATGGGCCGAAAGATGTCATGGGCCATACATGGGCCGGCGAAGTGGCTGGAATCATATTGGATGGCCCAGATGACGCTACTGGGCCTAATTCGCATAGGGCGTAACGGGCCTTGGGTTAGTGGGCTGTAAATGGGCTATATGCTAACAGGCCGTTAACACACTTTCCATGTGCCGGCCCGCCAACTTTTGACCAAGTCAAACGGGCCGGCCTTTTCACAGGAATGGGCCACTATTGGGTCGTGCCACGTGTCGACGTATCATAGGCGCCTTCTGTCAAGTGAGTGGATGACATCTGTCCCAATGATGAGCCGACACGTGTTTCCTCCAGCCAATGATGATTTTACACGTGGAAAATCCCCATTGGTCGGGGCTGTTAACGGGTTATCGGATCCAAAACCCGACCCGATAGCTTAACGGCGTTCCGTTACGGTGGATGCAACATGTCGGTCACCCTTGACGAAAGCACTTCTGTGACGCGCGATTTATCGTCATGGAAGTGGACACTTCCGTGATGATAATTTTGGTAATGTCATGGAACACATCTATGACAGCACATGTATGACTATCTTGATTCTGTCATAAATTTGTCATAGATGTACATGCATGACAGAAAACGTGACCTACTGTGACAAACACGTATCATCACGGAAGTGTATTTTTTTTGTAGTGCACCATGGTGAGCCTCTTGATCTTATCTTCTTTCTAAAAGAAAGAAGTTCTTACTTATAGGATTTAGATAGCTACTCGTGTAGTTTTCTTACTTATTATTGTTTGTTATTATATGGTGCGACGGTTTTGGTATCCGCCTTCGTCAGCCCTCGTCCTGTCTATGATTCAAATGTGGTATATATATTTTCTTTTATAACTATTAGTTTCATTTAGTGTTTATGACAATTATGCCGAGCAACGTGACATAGATTTTTTTATCTAGGAGGTATGTGAACCGGAAATTCCAACCGACCCTATTGTCGAGAGGTTAAATTTATTTGAAAAAGAAAACAATTACTTGAAGGAAAAATTGAAAAAAATTCAGGAGGAGAAGATGATATGAGTTGCATGTTGCGGATGTCGTCGATGATGACAAGATCAAGATGGATGCAATGCGCTTGAAGATTAGAAAGATTAGAAAATATGCCATTCATACTGAGGCTTGGTATCATTTTTCCCTTGGATCAATTGTTACCTTGGTTGCGGTTATGATCGCATTTGTTGTTGCATTGAAATGTTTTACATAGTTTCAATGTATCGTTTAATTGGATGCTCTGGAGAGCTATATGTTGTTCAATGAGAACTATGTATGTACTTTGGGATTAATGTGATGATGAACTTCTATTAATTTGGTCATTTATCTATTCATGATGTACGTAGAGATGAACCGACAATGGATGTACAGTAACAGACGCACCTCCGATTACATTAAGGGCGTGAATAATTTTATCGTAGTGGCTGAGGCAAACTTGCAGAATTGTTTTATGTGTTGTCCATGCCCTATATGTGGGAATACGAGGTCTTACTCTGACTCCAAAACCATTTACACCCACCTTCTTTATAAGGGTTTCATGCCACACTATAATGTTTGGACCAAGCATGGAGAAAGAGGGGTTATGATGGAAGACACAACGAAGAAGAAGAAGAAGATGAAAACTATGTGCCCCCTGAATACGGTGATGCTGCAACAGCGGAAGGTGAAGATGCTGCAATGGGGGAAGCTGAAGATCAAGAGGAACCAGACGATGTGCCCGATGATGATCTTCGCCGGGTCATTGTTGATGCAAAGAGACAGTGCGAAAGTGAAATGGAGAAGCTGAAGTTCGACCGCATGTTAGAGGATCAAAAAAAGGATTGTACCCCAATTGCGAAGATGGCAACACAAAGCTCGGTACCGTAATGGAATTTCTGTAGTGGAAGGCAGAGAATGGTGTGCCTGACAAAGGATTTGAGAAGCTACTGAAAATATTGAAGAAGAAGCTTCCAAAGGATAACAAATTGCCCGATAGTACGTATGCATCAAAGAAGGTTGTATGCCCTCTAGGATTGGAGGTGCAGAAGATACATGCATGCCCTAACGTCTGCATCCTCTACCGCGGTGCGTACAAGGGTTTGAACGCATGCCCGGTATGCGGTGCATTGTGGTATAAGATCAGACGAGATGATCCTGGTGATGTTGACGGCGAGCGCCCCAGGAAGAGGGTTCCTGCCAAGGTGATGTGGTATGCTCCTATAATACCACGGTTGAAATGCCTCACTACAACAAAAAGACACATCCGTGCCATTTTGGGCCGAACGAATTTTTTTCTGTCATACTTATGACACTTCTATGACGATAATTGTGACAAAACCCGGTATCATCATAGATGTGGTGGGCTCCTACTTCTATGACAAAAAATCATGACAAAAAATGGGCTTTTCAACCTGGGCGTGCCGGAGACGCAGCTGCATGACATTCTTTGGGCCATCCATGACGGAAAAAACCATGGTAGATGTGAGGGCGAGGAAAATTTCGGCGAGTTCCCGGTTACGGTGGGTGGTCGGGGGCCGAGCGATGCGCGTTTCTCTCATACATGTAGGCGCGTGAGTGCGAGGCGTTTGGCTGTAACTGAACCCGAGCGAGGCGTTGGGCTCTAACTGAACCCGAGCGATTGCACTGCAGGCTACAGGTAACTGAACCCGAGCGATCGATCGATGGCTGTTAACTGAACCCGATCAAGCGATTCATTCGCTACTGCTGCTAACTGAAGCCGATCGATGCTGCCTCTGGATGAACAGTGAGCGTTGCGGGAGGGGGGGGGGGTTGGATGAACAGTGAGCGGTGGGGTGGATGAACAGGACCCCGTGGTGTTGCCTCTGGATGAACAGGACCCCGATCGATCTAGCCGGTTGGGGCTGGATGAACAGGACCCTGTGGAGGGCTGGATGAACAGGACGACCCTGTGGAGGGCTAGATGAATAGTAGACGATGGAGGGGTGGATGAACAATAGCCCGTGGAGGGGTGGTTGAATAGGAGCCCGTGGAGAGGGGTGGTTGAACAGTAGCCAGTGGAGTAGCGCGCGGTGGAGGCTGGATGAACAGGAGCCCGTGGATGAACAGTCGCAGGTGGAGGCTAGAGGAGGTCGATGGTGGATGAACAGTAGCCCATGAAGGCTAGAGGAGGTCGACGATGGAGATGAACAGTATCCTGTGGATTCCCGTTTTGCGGTACGCCACACCCCTCCCAATGAAGAGGACCCCCGTTTCGACCGTAGCGCTCCAACACAACTCCATTTCCTCCTTTTTGCGGTACGTCACACCCCTCCCGATCAACAGGACCCCGTTTCGACCGTAGGAGGTCCAACACAAGTCCGTTTCCTCCGTTTTGCGGTAAGCCAGACCCCTCCCGATGAACAGGATCCCGTTTCGAACGTGGCCGGTCGAACACAAGGCCGTTTCCTCCGTTCTACGGTACACCAGGCCTTGTTTCCATCGCGTGTTCCGTCCAAGCCCTCCCGATGAACACGACGACGCATTCCGTTTCGACCCAGCCGGTTGGCTCCCCATGAATACGACGACAACGCTGTTTCTCCGTTCCGACACAGCCATGTACACGAGCCCTAGCCGTACGTATGTGCCAGTAGGCGTTCGAGACCCCGCCCATATGTACGTACGTGGTCGTATTTTCTTTCTTGCACAATGGCCGTTGTATGTACGTGTACATGGTACGTGCGCGCCTCTACTACGACATGTGCGCGCCTCTACATCCACCAGTATGTACGTACACGTTTGCGACCAGAATGACAATGCTTCGTACGCTTCGACCAGGTGGGTCCTGACTGTCAGGTACTTCCTTGCGTGCGAAGATGTAGCTGGTGGGTCCCAGCAGTCAGGGGGAATCGTTTTTTTTGTGAAATACGGTGGCCCGCCCGGTGGTCCCTGCTGTTAGGTGGAGGAATAATTATTTTGCGCGTAATAAGGAGGCACTTCCTTGCGGACGCCGTGGACCCAGCTGTCAGCCTCTCCATGTACATTACTCTTCCCGATGGAAGTCGTTCCTTGACCACGTTGACCATGCCGCGCGGAGAGCACCAGGGCGGTGGACGATGGCGAGGTCTAGGATGGGGACGACGTGGAGCCGGGGAAGACGCGGCAGTGGAAGCCCACGTGGAGAGGAGTATGAAGGTTCACTGGTTCGGCTGCGGTGTGAGGTTGCCTTCGCTGCATGGCCTAGCCAGCGGTGGGAATAGTAGGGGGCGGTGAGGCCTCCGTGGTAGTACAGCCGACCACGGAAGGCAGGAGCATGCGGCAGGACCAACGCTGCTTTGGCGGCTGGAGCACGAAGAGCAGAGGTTGAAGAAGCACTACGGCCTTTGGATGGTCAACGTACGGTCACTGGAGCTAGAATCGTTCATATTGACTAAGTTTACAAAGCCCTTCGTCCCCGTCAACTTAGTAGGCCCACAAGTCAGCCTCCCACCAAGGTGAGTCCCAGCTAGCAGGGGGAGTATTCATTTTTTTGTGCGTAATAAGGAGGCACTTCTGGTGGGTCTGAGCTGACAGTGGGGGGAACGTTTTTTCGTGAAATACAGAGGCCCTTCCGGTGGGTTTGAATCTTTATTTTGCGCGTATCAGGTGGAGGAATCATTATTTTGCGTGTAATAAGGAGGCATTTCCCTGTGTGGGCCCCTACTGTTAGCCTCTTCCGATGGATGTTGTTTGTTGACCATGTTGACCTCGCCGCGCCGACAGCACAAACGCGGTGGACGAGGGCGAGGCCCAGGAAGAGAACCACTCGGAGCCGGCGAAGCCACCGCAGTGGATGCCCACGCTGAGTGGAGTACGAGCGCTGACTAGTCGGCTGCGGGGTGAGACTGACGTCGCCGGAAAATAACAGGATGTGTGGGTTGTTAGAGGGATGGCTTGGCGGCAGCACAGCCAGCCACAGGAGGATGGAGCAGGCAGTCCCGCCGACGCTGGTTTTGGTGGCTGGAGCAGGAAGATCAGAGATTGAAGAAGCACGGCGGCCGTTGGATGGACATCCAATTGTCACTGTTGTGTGTTGACTAAGTTGACAAAGCCTTGTGTACGCATCAAAAAATATTTAGGACAGCGTCATCGTCAACCTAGTAGGCCCAGAAGTCAGCCTCCAAATCTGTTGAAAATAGCATACAATCCATTAGCCATTATTTTCAATAATTTACAGCCCATTTGCTTATTCTTAAGGATATTTGAAGCCCATATTCTTTTTATTAGCATTACAGACCATACATTCTGGGTACTGATAAAAAATTCAACGAAATTTTGCATATTTCGGTGGGGTCCAAACTCGTTTATTCACGAAATTTCGAGTCACGTTAAAAATAGTTTTCAAAAAATTATATCAAAATATAATTCAAAAATCAGTTCTCCACAAAAAAATGAATGAAATTTAGAACCTTAACTAGCAAGATGCCCATTCGTTGCACGGAACATGAAGATGCATTTGTATGAGTAGTTTATCTTGTGGGAGAAAAGATGATATTTGAATGTAATTGCCAGTTGGCTTTGGTTTTTATAAGAGTAGAGAGTAGAAAAATCTTGAAAAAAATGATATTTAATGTAATTGCCGGTTGGCTTTGGTTTAAAAATTTACAGCCCATTTCTTACAACCTATAGCCCATTTTCTGGGGAATCCCATTTATTACTACTTACATCCCTCCTCGTCTTGAAAGATTTGCAGCTCAGCACGGCTGAGAAAAGCAAGTAGGCCTCGGTTTTGGTATTCTCCAAAAAAAAGAACTGGGCTAGCCATTTTCAGAAACAAAAAATATATCAACCGGGCTCGTCATGTGCTTAATAAAAGCGTAAGCGTGGGCTAGACGGCCAGACCCCCGACAACGCTGCAGCTTGAGCTCCGTCTCTGAAACTAAAAAAACAACTGGGCGAGCTGTTGGGTCCCTGGTGTTATCCGCTCATTGTGTAATTTTCTCGTTTATTGACTACATTGACAATGGCGTGGTACCTAGTTGTCAAACAATTAGGAGGAAGTATTTTTTTGGCTTGTAATAACGAGGCACCTGCTTACGAAATGCAATGACCCTGGTGTGTCCCTACTGTGAGCCTCTCCACGGACAGTCATCTCCTGATTCCTCTTGGTTGTTGACCATGTTGACAACGCCAGATGGCGGCGGGCACAGAGAGCGAACCAAGGCAGAGAACAGCGGCGAGGCCCCGGACGGGAACGAACAGCAGCCGTGGAAGATGCGGCAGTGTAGTGGCAGGTGGAGGGGAGTACGAGGGCAACAACATGCAACTCAAGCATACAAATGGTACAAAAAACCCAAGGATTAATTGTTCATCAATTTTTTAGAAAAAACCCAGATTGAACATGACGGTAACATCTAACCCAGCCACTCTTTTTTGCAGTCACAAACAAATGGATCGGTCTGATCCATAAAATCAACATCCTGTGCAAAAATATATATTTCAGGATGACTACAACTTGTTGTAAATAGAAGCCGAGCACGTTTAGAAGCCCGTTTGTCCACCTGAAACTTCTTTTTGCTGTTCAACTTGTCCGTCCGTGAGAAATCTCTTGCGGTAAAAATTAAGCCTCATGGACAATAGTAACCTCGCATTAAACAGGAAGAATGTGACAAAGCTTCTGTTTGCCTGGTTGGATGCATATCGTTCCATCGTTATTGTCCTCAAACGAATGTCATGAGAACTGAGAAAATCCTAGTGCTTATTACGCCACCGATTGGTTATATGTTTTTCTCCATGTGGATCTGCCTAAGTAGACATGTAGATTGAAAACAGTTAAGGTCTAAAAAAGAGTACGTCGAAAGAACGACAACTGAACAGTTAATTCTAGTACAATATAAACGGGCTTTCAATGTGCATGAAATCATCATCTCTATGTATAAATTCTCCAGATATCGAAAGCATCGCAGCAAGCCAATAATTATGTCCAAATCAAAACTAAACATTCTAATATATATGATCTTGACATAATCCAGCAGCATTGATAGGTTATGAATGGACGAACTCTTCATTGAGCATATAACATAATATTAGTACCCAAAGTGTACTCCAAGATGATATAAAACGTATGCGCACAAATGAAAAATGCAGCATATGATTACAAATGTGTAGGTGATAATATACGGTATCGGAAAAAGTGAGGAGCCAAACACCAACTCCTTGTGATTATTAAACGGGTCACGAATTGCTACAAAGGTCTCCAGTTTGGGCGCAGAGACAACCGTTATATGTGAAGGTGTATAACAATTATCAAGGAGCAACCATTTAAGTGAAGGGGCATCTTCGATGATGAGCTGTTGTCCTTCAAAACAAATTCCAAGCTTTTAAGGTGAGGCGACTATATTTGGAGACAACTGATACGTATTTCTATTCCCAAAACAATCAGCATGTGCTCTAGGGCAGGGCAACTGGAGTGGATGATGCAGTTAAGTGAGGCCTCCGGTAGATAAACCACCACAAGCGAAAGTTTTTTTAGAAGTGGGAGTCGAAGCATTTGTAATAGATCGTCTGGTAGATGGCAACGGGCGAAGGTAGCGGTGTGGAGAGAGAGGAGGAAAATCGCGAGATGGACAATGGTGGTGTGGGCTCGAATTCTTGGTGTGTTCGTGGTATGAAACTTTTGTGGTAATGGTACAACTCAAACTGCTGGAGTTTTCCAAATTCAGGGGATGTCAGCCAAGCGTCCACCTTGCCGGGTATGGACAGTAGGTAGTGTGTCGGGATGCAGAGGCATTGAACAGGGCCCTGCTGGTGAGAAGAGACGATGGCTCTGAGGAGATCAAATTCAGGAAGGATGATATCTCGGCGGCCGAGATTGAGGGGCGCGGTGCGCCATAGAGGACGCCACCGAGTTGAGAGGGCTTGTGTGCGGCAGCAATCCTTGGTGGGGAGAAGCGAGATGATCTCCTCAAGGATTACGTCTGGGAGATCGCTGATGCAGTCCACCGGAGATTCTACCAGTTCATCAGATCCGGGAGGGGGGGCTCGCCGCTTCTCCCCGCGCTACTGGGTGCGGGATTTACAACCGGCGTCACTGCTAGCAGGAGCCTCATCTTCTTGGCGCTGGGGCCAGCCAACTCCATTTTCCTTGTGGGCGTTGCACCGAGCTCACGGGTTTGAGCAGAGTAGCCAGAGACGAGCCTAGTGGCAGTGCGAGTCGGGAAGAAGGAGGGCTGGGGATTTCTGGAGGAGTGGAAGAAGAGGAGCAGACATTTTCTGTACGAGTGAGGAAGAAGGTAAGCAGGGGTTTTCTCGACGAGTGAGAAAGATTGGGGAGTGGGGGGAATTAGGGGGGAGACAGAAGCGGGAGAGCGAGTTATTCGTGTTTATAAGGCCCGCTGCACTAACTACTCGCTTTTTCCCAAGAGCCGCTCTCTTCTTTTGCGTTGCTGCATTGGAGCTGGCGCATGGACTTGGATGACTGGCCATGGATGCAGGATGCATGTGCCCGCCGGCCACTTCATGCTCCTGGTGTGTTACTAGGCCTATTTAATAGGGTGGTTATGGAGTAAATTAAGGAGATTTATTTTCTCTGTGTGCATCCACCAAATTAGACGATGCGGTACTAGATACAGACACTCACATTAAACTAAGCTTCAGAAGATACAGTATGCATACAAACATTCAGAAGAACAAAAGTTCAGCATGTTAATGCATCTCAATGATTCACCATACTATAACCAATAAAAAGCTATGAGAAGGTGTGGAAATAAAGAAAATCAGTCGATGCTTCTCTGAGCAAAGGGCCTCCCTGCGCACGTATTAATTTCCTCGGCATGCTTGTTTCTTCTCAATGTTGCGAGCACTTTGAGCATGTTGGCAACTCCACAGCTAGCTGGCTGCCTCATCTTGCAATTGATGCTGACACGTTTGCAGCAAACACATGAGGCAATAGAGATGACTAAACATGAGTCCATATTGTGCAGTTCCCCTGAAATCATATTCACTGTCATGAATCTGAAAAGATAGGAAACAATAGCTATACTTAAATGGTGTTGCAAAACAGTAGCACATATCAATAGCTCGGCATGACAAAACACGATCATCTGGACGAAGGGGATACTGACCTGCCTGAGGAAAATTATATATAATTTCATAAGTCCTTGGTTGATTTCCACCTTCGACTGCACTGCTTGTTTGCTCCTCCACACATGACAGGATCGTTCCGCACTGCATTCAGCAAGTCAACGTACGAATAAGCTAATTTCATCTTGCGGTGGTCATTGTACCTAGTTACGAATGTAGGAATACCTGGAGCACCATGAGGTTAGCTGACAGCAGGTAGATGCAGCCATATAAATTTTGTGCGGTGCTACCAAAATTGAGGTTTGTATCCCTTCCGGTTATGAGAATTCTTCTTGAAGTTGGTAGAATGTGGCGGCTTGTTATTTGCATCAAACTTGCCTTTCCCCCGAGATTTGTTCTTGTTGTTTTGGGGCTGGTTGGCTGGAAGTTCTTCTCGTGTACCATGTGGGCACTAGAAGCTGCCTCAGCGACCCGAGCACGTGTGTCTTTTGCTCTCGCCTTCTCCTCAAAATCAAGACTGCTAATGAGATCCAAAACAAAAAACTCATGTCTCTTGTTTCTCAGAGAAGTAGCAAAATTGTTCCACGAAGGTGGAAGCTTGGCAATGATGGTCCCATCAACAAATTTTTCCGGCAACACACACTTAAAGTACTGAAAATTGTTCCTTAGAGAGTGACTGTATCTCATGAGTCTGCTGAACAACACAGCGCTCATCAGTCATCTTGTAGTCACATAATTTCTCCATGACGTACAACTCGTTGCAAGCGCCCGAGGGCCCAAACGTGGCCTCGAGCGCCGCCCACATGTCTTTGCCGCTGTCAAATGACATATATGAATCCATAATGGAGTCGTCAAGAACACTCAGCAGGGCGGCTTTGAAGAGGGTATCCATGTTCTGAAAAGCTTCCTGCTGTGTAGGATTAAGATCGCCCTCAAGCTTACCCTTAGTGGCGTCATAGCAGTACATGATCTGAAACCAATATACTGCTCTTGTGCGCCACCTTTTATATTGCACCCCCTTAAAAGTAGGCGGCTTCAAAAGCGCAGCAAAACCACTCGGAGTAAATTGCCTATAATCAGGTTTTTGGATTGGATTGTTGAATATATTAGCAATTTACTATGAGATTTAATCCGAATCAGCAGTAAATAGATCATGATGACAATTGCAAACATCAAAGTAATGATGCGGACTAAACCAGGAGGGCAGAATCACATACTGTATAGCGGGAGTAGAACTGATGTGGTTGATGTTGTCACTCATGTCGTTGATGAAGAGGTTACCGAGGTCGGGGAAGAAGGCTGTCGTTGAGGAAGTCGTCGCTGGCAGTAGTCACATGAGTGTGCTCCCCAAAAATCTGATTGCCCCTCTCCCATATAGGATCAGGAAAGGTGGGGTTCGGAGGACTGCTGTCCCTTCCCGCGGTGCACGCCGGAAGGGGGGCTGGAGAAGAATTGTGTGGCGGCGCTAAGATCTGGAACGGTGCGAAACCATATGATACAGCGGCGGCTAGGGTAGAGCATGTCAGGTCGGTCGTGCGAGTAAGACCAAGTATAATAGTAGGTCTTCGGCCCCCAAACCCCACGTCCAAGTCAATAATAGCCCCACCAAGGTTTGTCTCAAACAAAAAACGGAGTAATTAAGGCGTCCGTTAGTCCCTTTAGTATAAATACTATATCATTAATAATGGCCCCACCTTTTGTCTCACAAAGTATGTTCGTGCTCCTGCTACAACCGGCTACAAGTTTACCATCTGCTTCTCTTCTCTCTCCTTCAACTAAGCACAAATACTATTTTTAAATCCTTATAGCCTGCTTATGTCATCTAATTGTAGTACTTGCTCTAAAGTTACTCTCTACTTTGTAGTCTGAAATACCGGGCATGCATTGGGTGGAGCCCTCGGTCGGCGCGCCGCTTCAACGATGGAAGCAGTGAGAGGTCGCGTCGCCCTGACTTGCCATCAATGTGGAGCGGCGGGCTCAGCTGGCGCCGGGCGGGAAGCGCGCGTGGGAGGGGGGAGGGGTTTTTGTTGGGCCAAGAAGGTGAGAAGCCAACTTGGGATCGGTCCGGACGGGGAAATATCATGTGCTCCCATACTCTGCATATGTGCTCCCATACTCTGCATATGACACTAGTCTATGTTACTACTCCATCCTTTCCGGTTTATAGAGATGTTTAGAGTAACATAGTAATATGTTACACTATAAGTTACTCCCCACTATGACCAGCCTTGGCCTGTCCTAGTGCTCCACCATGTATAGCTGCTAAGCCTGCCACGTAGGCATAAAATATGATGTGGCAAGTTAGTTAAGAAGAGAGAGACTAGTTTGGTGACCGCAGGAAGAAACGGTGGAAAGATAGTTTTGAGTCTATAGCTAATTAAATGAAGCAAGCTTAGAAACAATAAACTAAGCACCTATGCATTGAAGACTTGAGTTACTAAGCCATTTAATGAACTTAGCACCTCATCTAAGCACATCTAAGAACTTAGCACTTAGCACCCCCTTCACCGTGGACCTTGATGGTGTACGTCACCTTGTGTCTCATAATTTTCCTCGTCATGATCTGAGTCCTAGAAGATCTCACCCACATGATCATTAGGCATGCAGCCGGCTTGATAGACAACTGCGCAGAAGGAGTAGGGGCGACTGGGGATGCACCACGTCGTGAGCACTCCGTATGTGCTCGTGTGCGTGCAGCGTGCGTGTTTTTCCACCAGTGCTAGATCTAAGGCCGAGGCTGCGGTCGTCTTCATCTCCGACTAGTCGTTGAGCAACAACGACAAAGAGGTGCTGCAAGAGATGCGTAGGCGCCGTTGTCTGCGAGCTTCACCGTAGCACGACCAACCGGACGTCACCGCAGATGGCGCACGCCTCCATGCAGCCAGTCGAGTGTGTGCGCATGCATGTGTTATTGTGCATTCTGCGGCCGAGTGTGTGTGCATGCACGTGTTGTGTACGTGCGTTGTGTGCTCCATGCGGTGCGCGTATGTGCATGAGTTCGATCGGATGGAGTTAGTGCGTTGGCTTGTGTACATGCGTGGCTGCATGAGTCATGTACATGTGTGGCTTGTTGCGTGGTTATCAATATAAACTATAAAACATCTTCAACTTAGCATCCTGATGTACCGTTTCTTGTGGTTAGCGAAGAGTTCATGTTCTTTTATTTGTTTATACGTGGGCAGGTGGAAAAAACAGGGGAAAACGCGCAAGGTTCCTTGCAGACGCTCCACCGCGAGGTTCCTTACTCCTTCTCGGTCGTCGGAAATCTATGCTCTTCAACTCTTTTCTTTTAAGTGAGCTTTGTTCATCCTTTTCCCAACACGCGAGATATCTAGCATCAAGGTGCACGTGTCATGCAAGAAAATGGAGATAATCATATAAGCAGTGCTAAGTGAGTCGTGCACTTCGATGGCACCTACGCAATATTTTTTCTCCTCGATGGCACGTGAATAGTGCATGTACTCAACGACGGAGCACCGGATGGTAGCAATGACATGGTCAGCCCTTTTTTGGAGATAGTACGTACTAAATAACTTTGATGTGTCCCGTCAACTCGCAGAACGACGAGAAGCTTGATTATGCCTTCTCCCTCGCCAACGCGTGCGCGGTGGCTCGTAACCTGAGGAGAAACTTTTTTGCCTAGCGGTGGACGTGCAGCAGTTCATTTGGTGTCAGATTGCCAGAAGTACTACCGTAGAACCATCGACTTCCGGAAGAGGCGAAGAGCCAAGCGCAAGGTAACCTACTAACCTTAGGCTAGGCGTAGTGGCAGTAACATAAGTAGGGCTACCTCCTTTTTTATTCTAGAAACAACCACACACGAATATCGAGGTGCTGGTTACGTAGAACAAATTTCCTGGAGTCCGTGCTCAGCCCTCCTCTATTTCTCTTCTCAGCCAGCCAGCGGACGCGCGGAGCCCATCATCTGTTTGCTGATATGCGGTCCCACATGTCAGTGAAAACGCAAGAGGACCCACTGAACCTGCACATCTTTCACCTCGACGTCTTTGGTGATGAAAAACAAATCCAATAAAGATCTTCGGTGGCCGCTTTTGGAGTTACTCAAGAGTAGTAAGATTCTATTTACAGTTTAACCCAAGATGCACATCATTTGGCTTCAACTACCACTCTATTTTCTTGCATGACATGACCTGGATGAAGGATGTCCCACGTGTCGGCAAAAGGAGGAAGAACCCAACCAAATCTTCGGTTGTGCTGTCGGATTAGACTAGTTGTGCTAACTTAAAAAATTTATTGTGTAGAATGGATGTAAGTTTTGGTATTGGGAAGAAGAGTACATCGATATATTGATAGAGCGCAATTTAGTAGATGTTCTAGCACTTTTAGCTAGCATAGAGGCTAGAGATGAGACTAGTGCACTTGTCGATACTAAAATAGAGGCTAGAAATGAGACTAGATGTGAGGAAGCAATGTCTACTTCTTTACACTCGAAGAAGAAAGAAGCACGCAAGATCGAGCCTCCGCAGATCAACAATGAATGCATCGAGAAGGCACTAATCCAACTTACAGGAGCAGTTATGGAAGTTGGATATCTTCTAAAATGTATTCTTGTGGTTCTTGTTTTCTTTGGTCTTGCTTTTCTAGTCAAAGTTATCGTTGGAGTTTGTGCAAAACGGAGGTCCGTTTGGGGTCGTGCGTTGGAGTTGGCCCTACAAGTGGGGCCGCAGTTGAGGAAACCGACTATCAGCAAACCCCCACCTCGCCCGCCGAGCGATGGCTGAGTTAGAGAAACGACGAGGTTGAAGAGATTGCTCTAGCACAGACTCCAAGAAATATGGTGTCAGATGGATGTCGTGCTCGTGGCGTGTGCCGTACTCCTGGACATGAATGCTTGTTCTGGCCCATGCCACCCTACTACTCCTAATACTTATATAGTACTAGTAGTATCGAGGATTCGAGGTTCTGGTTACGTACAGTGAACACATTAACAGATGGCTACAGTAAAACACAACCGCCCGACGCGCGAAGCATGTGAAGCTAGTACAAATAGTGTACTACTATTGTTGATTGGCCTCATCCGATAACCTGTTGCAATGCATGTACAATTATGTATCCGGAAAATATTTTTTTGCCTCATTGCACCACTCACTCAGAGAAGTAACTCGAAAGCCATTCATAAATTTAGTAAGTTTATCACAGGCATATCATTTTATTACATACAACAGGTCATCAACCCACATCGACAACGAGGATACATTATAAATACTAAAGTTTTCATCACACAACAAATAACAAGCAGTGAAATGAACTTCAACTCAACCAATCCTCGGCGTTGGAAATGCTTGCTTTGAACCACAAGTGATTCTCTAAGACGGGCGATCTATTGTCAATCTCGAGACCAACGCAGGACTGGTCATCCAGGCTGAAGCGGCCTACTATATCAGTACCAGGGTAGGGAACGACCCAAATGTCTGAGGTATAGATACAGTTGCTTCTCATAAATGGTACTAGTAACATTGTGTCAACAGCAGTTGGATCGCCTTTCACCATCATCAGATAGTTTTGTCCATGGAAGAGCGAGTTTTCTCCAAGACTATCAATTCTGTACCAGGGAGAAGGTGTTGCTGCTAGCACACTAGTATCCATCCCGAATACCATGCAACGAGTGTTAGAATAGGTCCGAAGAGTGCGACCATGGGAGACAACACGTGCTCCGTCAGTAGTGACAAACTCAGTGCATTGTATACACACAAGAAGAGGTGATCCATCAAAATTAGTTGCCAGGCGCCACTGAGTATATAAGTTCTGCTCGTCCTCATGCTCGTGATCATCACCATCGTCATCTCCCCCTTGGTTACAAAAATTTTCAAGTATAGGTGCTGGAATGTTCATAGGACCTTGGAAATACAAGAAGAAGGTTAATTAGTAAAGGGAAACTTGCTAACCCGCATGCATGTGGATGAAACAATTATAATAATGGTGGAAGACAAACATACTGAAACTACAATGATCCCATGCAAAAACAGTGCCATGAGTGGTGGAAGCAAACACAAGACCCTCGTATTGAATTGCATCACAGTACACATCCGTGTATAGAAACTGATTTTTAAGCAATATCCATCGACTCGAACCACAAAGGACGGCAAAAAAGCTTGTCGAAGATAGCAACAACTTCGTAGTTCTTGTAATTCCAAGAGCGGCTGGGAACTCGCCAAATTTCTATCTTCCGTCGAAGACAGTCACCATAACCATATTTGAACGTGCGTACAATACAGGTGTGCTCAACCTCTGGGCAGTCTGCTGAGATTTTTCGAAGTGGAACCCGGTGACAAGTGTACACATTCACAAGTTCCCACTCGCAGTTGTGCCCAATATAAACAAGCCAATCTCCATTTGCGCTTGCCAAATCCTTTCCCTCAAGCGATGGCATCTTAAGATCATACGTATCATTATCAAGCAGGATCTACTTGCACAAGGCAAGGCCTCCGTCGTCCCCTCGCCAGTCATCAGGGTCACGGTGAAGAAGATAGGGGAGATCAAACCGCTCCTTGACCCTTGGGTTCTTTGTAATGATGTTATTAGTTGAGTCGAGAATGGTCTTGAACGAACCTGCCATGCTTGCCGAGGTGATGACGTCGCACCGATCAACGAGTTCCTCCACCACGTCATCTTTCAGATCGGGGCAAGAATAACGGGATCGTTTCTGGCCTGTTCCCTCCATGGAGAAGACGATCGAACAATGGCAGAAGGAAGGGTGAAGGAAAATAGAGGAGGGAGGAGAGCGTGCAACAGGAGTTCCAAATCGAGAGGGAAAGGCGACGAGTCGATGGACGGTTGCCAATTTGCCACGGTACACGAAGAGGCACCCCGGCCTACATGTTGTCTCACTGACATGTTGGAACGGGACCACATGTCAACGAAACATGGTGTGTAATTTCTCGTGCAAAATGCGATCTGGCCGCGTTGGCCCGAGTTGCCGCATTAGTTTTTTTTGAAAGTTTGCCACATTAGTTATCGACCTTTATTTTTTTAACATACATTCTGAATGGATAGCTCCTGTGGTCATCACACGTGAGCGGATATATAGGTGGGCTAGGTGGGCAGGCGGTTGAGCAGGCGGCAACAATCTGGGTGCTAAAAGAGTTGATCCAATGCTTGGTTTTGTTTTGATTTTCCAACTATGACCATTGGATAGAGTGAATCAATGGCTTACGTTAAAAGTTATTCTCATACTATAGAATTTCTGATTCAGTTGCTGTGCAGCTACCGTCCAATATTCGCGTGTGATTGTTTCTAGAGTTAAAAAAGCAGGTACTAGTACTTACTGTGGGAAAGGTGAAGTGATGGTTGATTTGCCTGAGCAACTTATTACTATGGGAATATGGGATTACTAGCGGATTCAAGGAACAGAGAAATGATGGTTGCTTCGTCCGAGCAACTTACTGTGGCGAAAGTGGGGCTCTGTGATTTGACTGCTCACTAGTCATTACTACTGCGGCACAACGACCGGGGTGAATCTTTCACTGCAGTTGTGTTGTGCACTCAATATTGCTGCATGGCAGGTGGAGCCGGATGAAGGATGTCCAACATGTCGGCGAAACGAAGTTGAATTATTTCTAGCATTGCTATCAATTCTTCAGGATTTGTTTATACGTACGCATAATTTTAATGAAATTATACTGTGATGCTATGTAGGTTTCAACTTTGGTTCCCACAGGAAAAAAAGGTTTCAACTTAGGATTCATGTGTCTTGCCTCAAGATCATCTCGTTAAAATATTCCATCAAATACAAATGAAACTACCATGGCTACCATGGCTAATGCATCTCAATGGTTCGCAGATCAGCGCCAATATTCACATCATAACTGAAGACAAAGTTGTGAGAAGGTGTACAAATAAAGACAAAATATAATTGATCGATGCTGTTCGTAGGAATGGCTCCATTTCCTTGGCACAGTGTTCATTCCTTGGCAGCCAGTTTCACCCATCTCTGTAGCCAAAAAAGAGGTGTATGGGCGACACCGCAATCCGATCATTTTGTGCAGCCCCACTAAAATCGAGCGGACCAACCCTGTTTGCAAAGATATCCAGTCAGTGTGATTACAATAATAGTGGAACTAGATGATGAAACATAACACACATAAATAGAAGCCGATCACCTCTACGATCTCTCTTTAAGACTAACTTCTTGTTGGAGAAGATTAGGCACGGAGTTGGATGAGGAGGATAGCAAAACCAATATCCCTTTCTGCAGTCCCACAGAAATTTAAAAACGTTGCCCATGTGACATTTTGGCGGAACTGCACAAAACACTCTTAAGAAAAAAGTGATTTGTGCAGTTCACCAAAGGGTCGCAATAGCAACGAGGTGAAAATGGATAGCCATGTTTGCAAAAGGAGGTAGAAAGGAAACAATTACTGCCCAATAACACGAGTTGAAGACACATACGCTGACAAAAAAGAAGCATATTCCATGTAATAAGGGAAAGATAGCACATGGTGGTTTATCACAAATGGCTTGAGGACGAGATTGCAAGATGGAAAGTACGCCGGCCGAGATACGATTTAAGCAAACAACTAAAGAAGATCCACATGCAGCAACGTGGGAAGATGGGTAGTGGAGCAAGGCCGGAGAGGAAGCTGTACCTGAGGGTCGTCAGGATGTTACTAGGAGGGTGCCGGCGGCCGGGATTTTCCCATACTGCGGTAGCGAGCAAGTGGCGAAGGCCCTACCGCGCCGGAGCTTGGTCAGAGAGAACGGAGGGTACCTCAGATCGGGACGTGCTGCCTCAACGCCGTCGAACGGAGAGACGATGCACATCCTCCCTTTACGCCGATGGATGGGATGCGGCCGGATCACTGACCAACGCTGAGAGAGAGAGAGAGAGGCCACGGCCGCCTTGTGTGAGATGGTATGACGAGAGACAAACCCATTTTTCCATTTTCCCCACGGCAATCGTTTTATATTCTGTACGTGCCATTGAGGAATATATAACTTTATTTAATACTAACGCGTCAAGTCAAACTTTGTTCCGTCTAGGCGTGGTACCCGACCCTCCTTCGAGTAAACAACAGCTACACGCGTCAAATTATCACGTCGGCTGCCTTTTCGTACAGAAAAGATTTCCACCGTGTACCCGTGCGGGTGTGGCCGGGAACGAGACATGAGTATGTGCGTCCTGTGTGCACTTCTTCTTTAGGTGCAGGTACGTAAGTGGGTGGGTGTGAGAGAGATGGTTTCTGCGAAACAGAGGCAATGTGTTGATGATATCTCAAACAGAAAAATGTAACATATGCAATGTGTGTGAAACGGAGTCATGGACGTGAGATATTGATAGAATTGAAAACAGGGATGAAGTGTGTGGCTGCGTGATCGATAAAGAGTGCCATCGAATTTGTGTTTGCCCACGTCAAAGATACAGGGCAGCTAGCCTACATGAATTTGAGAGGGCAGAGGTGCAGTTTTTCTCTATGGCATGGATACCTACCTACAACGTTCGACTATCGGTGTGTGTGTGTGGGGGGGGGGGGGGGAGGGGGCAGAGACCGATCGACTAGTATATGCGTGGGGAAGGAGAGAGACCTAGCTATGTATTCAGGGAGATCGATCGACATCCATGGATATGTGTAGCAGAGGAATAAGGTTGGGGGAAAGACAAAGGTAGAGCGTCAGAGGTTGGTGGTGGAGTGGCGTCTCACAAATGGTGGGAGAGGCCTGCTAGACAAACGGAGGGTATGAGTGCAATATCAATAAGAGAGGGCGGGGGATGTCTGTCTGTCTATGCACGTGCGTGTGAGAGACAGGTCGGGAGGTACTACTAGGGAAAAGCCTAGCAGCAGCGTGGGTTTTAGACCTATCAGTAGCGCGGGCTGGAGTGCTACTGGTACGGCGCTACAGCTAAAGCTTAGCAGTAGCGTGCCTCAACCCATGCTACTGCTAAATCGACTTAGTAGTAGCGATTTCCCAGAGGAGCGCTACTGGTAATTAGTAGTAGCTCTTCTCCCTGCCCGCACTACTACTATTATTTCGTATTTTAGTTCTTTTTTATTTCAGGTTGTATTCATACACCTTTCACAAGTTTATCTCCTCAAGATCATCGTTTTCATCAATGAGACATCACATAGCAAATTGGTCACTAGTCGTAATCACAAGTACTCCTCATCATCAACTCTAACACATTGTACCACATAATAAACATATTGTACCTCATAGGACCTAATACATTCTCTTAGGAGCTACTATATTCTCTAAGGTAAAATAGCAAAACACAAGATAGCCCCTGACTCTCCATTATGGAGAATGGAGATTATCCTGTCTCCAATTCTTGCCTTTTGCTTAATGTTACTTCCAAGAACCTCCTTGCGAATGTCCAAACATTTTTTCCATTCTTTGATTAGCGTGTGTTCACCGGTTTTAGAAATCCGATATGCACAGGTGAGCTCCTTAGATTGACCTGGCTGTATGTTCAGAACTGCAAGGCGACCATCTGATACATCAGATGAGGCACACAACCCATCGGGATTTTCTGTTGAAAAACATAGTAATAACTTCGTAGTTAGCAATGATGTACTAGTTTTAGAAGTATGCAAAAGATGCACGGATGTCGTAATAGTAAAAAATCTTACCAGGGTATCTCCATAGAAGTTACAGTGGTTCAACACGTGCACTAGTGGCACGTATTCACCATAATTTGGAGGAGTTCGATAATAGGTATTGTAATTCTCAAGATAAGTACAATAAATGATTGGATGACTTTTCTCCTTATAAGTTAATTTGGAGCCATGAGTGTAGTGGGTTTTGTCTACCATCTTCCGCACATTCTTTGAAGAATCAAAATAAGCTGTCAATGGAAATAAGTTGTCAACTATTTTGAAATAAACAATATAAATTAGTTAATAACTATGTTTGAGAAACTCACATTGCGGTAGAATCGGAAGCGTATCAACAAGGACCCAAATGGCCATATTGTCTTGCTCGATATCAAGATCACCAAGATCCATGGTGACAACCATACCCTCATAAAAACCATACATTTTGCAAAGTGCTTCCCAATTTTGGCAACCAAAATGGGTTACGGTCTGAGAATTGTACAAATTTACTTCAAAATCCATATCATGATGGGTCCTTAGGTGTATTTTCTTTGTTTCAAAATTTTCATGGTCTTCAAAACCCATCCTCTCCAAGACATAGCGTCTTGCATGGCATGGGATAAGCTAGTCGAATTGTAAAAGATGAAAATTAGACGTTAAAATAGTTGAAGTCATGCTTAATTACGAAAAACACTTGTCATTGTTGTGTACCGTTTCAATATCGAATGTCTCCTCGAGCTTAATGCTGAAGCGCAGATCTTGGTCCAGCTCAAGGAAAATGTCGCACATACCTCGATCGTCGTGGCATCAGCTGCACTCCTCTGGGAGACGGTCATGGTCCGAGTATGACATTTCCTACGTTCATAATTCAAAGCTTAAACTTGTACAATTAAATATATGTACTAAAAGACCTAAATTAGATCATTATTTTTTGAGAAAATCCAAGCCACTCGATATTTCCTACATATTCTAGCACAAGTCATGCCAGAATTCACGGAAAAATCCGGCATGACCTTTGCTAAAAAAGGACATATCGAGCGCCTGAAATTTGCCAGAACAGAAATTAATCAACACTCTCGCAAAACATAGGCCACTCGGAGGTGTAACCTGAACATGACCGGCCACTTGGTTCAACTAAAAATATATTAGTTCTATTAATTCAACTAGTTCAACTAGTTTATTAATTTACTTACTAAACTAGTTCAAATAAAACTAAACTAGTTCAACTAGTTTATTAATTTACTTACTAATTATTTTAAACACTTACTAAAAACAATAAAAATAAACTACATTATACAATAGTAAAAAACACCTACTATTAACCATACTGCCCTAGTTAACTAGTACCATCACTACTACTAATTAACATCTACTACTACTAAAAATCATTATCTATGAACCCTAAATTAACATCTACTACTACTAAAAACATCTAGTACTAACTAAGCAGAGAGAAAGGGGGTTGGGGAGGGGTGGGGGGCTTACAAAGAGGGGAGAGACGGTGACGGGGAGGTGCTCGGCGACGGAGAGGTAGGGGCGGCGAGGGCGCGCTCGGGATCGGGAGGCGGCGGTGCTGGGCGGGCTCGGGCGGCGGCGGTGAGGTTGAGGGCGTCGGCGGTGAGGTCGAGAGCAGCGGTGGGTGGCGGCCGTGAGGTTGAGGGCGGACTGCGGCGGTGAGGGCAGGCTCGGGGGGCGACGGCAGAGGAGTTGGGGGAACAGGGGGGAGTGGGGGGAAAGGAGGACTTAGCAAAATTTTGTGCCCACATGTGGTTAAGTCGAACTAGCAGTAGCGCTGTTTTGGAAACGTGCTATAGCTAAGTTAGCTATAGCGCGTTTTAGCAAAACACGCTGCTGGTATAAGAAGTAGTAATTTATTTTGTTTATCCTTACATTTTCTTTTTTTTTCATTTCTCTGTTTCCTACTTCTATCATTTTCATTTACTTTTCTATTTTGTTACATTTTTCTTTTCTTTCTTAGCAGTAGCTCTCTACGCTGGAAACACGCTGCAACAACGACCATAGTGGTAGCGCGCTTTGCGCGGAATCGCTACTACTACTCCTAGCCTACCGCCAACACGGTGGGAATTATAGTGGTAGCGCTTTTTGCTGAACAGGCGCTACTGCCATAGTTGAAGCTATAGCACGCTTTCCTCGAACTCGCTACTACAAAGTAGCAGTAGCGCCCTATTTTTACCAGCGCTGCTGCTATATCTCTGTGTATAGGCTTTTCCCTAGTAGTGGGACGATATGGTTGTGGTAAGCATATGTAACTACATAGGAAGATCAACCGTCGTGTGTCCGAGAAAGGGAGAGACATAACTAGCGAGGTAAGTGTATGGGTGCGTGGGGAAAACAAATTATAGTCGACCTGGCTATATGTAGGGGGATCAGTTCATATACACGCCTGCATGTGTTAGAAGCAAATAAGGTCCGGAGAGACGGACAGGGGAGAGGGGTGCGACTAGGAAGTGGTGCGAGAGGCCTACCATGTCGGGGGGGGGGGGGAGGAGTGTGCGAGTATGTGACCAATGAAAAGAGGGGCGGGAGAGTGCACCTACGTGGAACCGTATTGGACATAGGGGGGCATGGACGGTGAGAAGAGAAGAGGGGAAGTATATATGTGTTTGTTGTAGGCACACTTGGCTAGAGAGGTATATCGACCGGTGTGTGCCGAAAAAAGGAGTCGGGGGCCTAAACACACCGCAGGTGGACGACCTAAAGAGAAATAATGAACGTGCGCAATGGAGGGGACGCTAAGGGTGGGTGAGAGGGGGCCAGGCGTGTGCATGCACGATAGAAAGTTAGCGCTACAAATAGAAGAGGATCTTGAAGGTGTAAAAGACGAACAAAGATCATAATTCATTATAAAAAAGTTGATACGGATACTTGAAGAAGATATCATAATGTAAGTCATTGATTATAATTTGGGCTAATGTGTGGCTTTTGCAACTCAGGTCTAAATACTTGTCATAATGTAGGGGGCGGGGCACTACACTACACCACGAACCCCTCTATAGCTACGCATACCTTCCAACGAAATAGCCATGTGTTGCTGGGATTGTAGCTCCCACTTCCCACGACTATTAATAACTCCCTGCGACAATTAAGGAAATATCACTTTTCGAAAATAAAAAGTAAGGGAAACAACCCACTTCCTCCCGATAGGTAGGACACCGCACACGTCGCCGCTGCCTACCTTCGTTCTATCGTGTGATCCCTAATCCGGATTCCAACAGATCGTCTCCGTCCTCCACACTCGGCCGCCTCAACTGCGTCCCGTGATCCTGATGTGGTCCCCAACCCCCCCCCAACGCCAACCCTGCGGCATCGGAGGAGCATGACGATGTCGACCGCCAGCGGCGGTGCAAGCCGGCGACTTGCCGGACCAGATGGAGAGGAACCTTCTGGAGCAGGAGAGTCTTCATCGGAAGCAAGACCACCTGCAGCTCCTTCACCTCCATGCTCGTAGCCGTCGTCCGCTTGTTCGTGCTTGTCCATCGATTCCGCCAGTACCACATCCTCGCCAAGGACTTCTCCAACCTCAGCGCCATGGTAATTTTGTATTTTCTCCCCTCTCTCTTTGCTTCCTGCCGGTTCACTCGATCGGCCCAGGTTGTTGGTATTTGCGAGACAGGCATAATCTCATGATGGCTATTAGAAATTTAGAATGGAGACTTCCAATTCTGGGTGTTTTTGTAGGTATGCGGTACTACTTTCTGATATGTGGCTGGTTGATGGAACCTATATATTCCCAATCCTTTGGAATAGAGATTCTACTTGTGCTTAGTAATGGATTTCATATTATACCTTGTAAGGTGACAACGGAAGATAAGGTCTGTGACTTGTACGTTCTGCTAATGACCGACTTTCAGTAAAAATTAAGGTGTCTGCCTTGTAGAAAAAATTACCAATCATTTAGCAGTTTCCTTTAAGTATTATAGTATTCCTGATCCACCGTTGTGGTTGTTGGCTGTATGTACACGCTAACGGCCGGCTGGTCGCAGCTAATTACTCATTAGCCAATATGTTAATGAACTACCACGAAATTAGAGAATCCCAAAGCAAGCAGGCAATAGCCCATGTACGATCGTGGCTGGCTTATTTTGATGGATGAATCGATCAAATCGTGACCTGTGTATGTGCATGTTATGCACTTTCACCGGCTGGATGTAGTAACTTTGGTTCAGATTTGATTGTCGCCGTCATACTAGAGCATAGTAGCAGCTGGTGCTAGCAGCCGAACGCATGAGCACATGAGCACTTGGTGCAGCGCCGCAACACTCGTCTTCACAACAGTGTGTTCGCTGCGCACCGTCTTCCATGACGCATTGATCCTCGGAGTCTTTGAACTTGGCATCACAACTCATGTAAGTCAACCTTAAACTTAAGGTATATAATTACAACTTAATATTGTTGTTAGAAATTTTGAAGATTGCTGGTCAGTGTTTTTGTTGGATCAACATAAATGTGCTTGCAAGTGCTTATGAAATGAATCCATCATTGTTTACAGGACAAAAAATTCTTACATATTCATCTTTGGGAAAAAGTTCAGGGAATATATAGCGGGTTACTTCTGTAGAAGGAGGTACGACTGCATGAATAATGTTGGCTTGTAAAGCTGTAGTTTATTTAAGTGACATCATCTGTAGTGTAACTAAAAAAATTGAAAAGATTTTGTATTCACTCAGATATATTACTATTGTTGTCAATCATATATATATAAATCAAAATCACTAGAAAACACACTTGTTAACATTTAATACAGCCACCTGATATAGCTTTGTGCGAATTATTTTCTATCAACTTCAAGTATTTCTGGAATTTTTTCAATCTCTGCATTTATATATGCACTGTTTTGGTAACTACAGATCTGTGTTTGTAATGAAGCATGCTCTATTTGTCAGCGTACATATTTTCTGGGCATTTACCTCACTGTATCTTCATTATATTCTTTGTAAGGTGTTTATTAATTTAATTAACATATGAATGGTCTGTTCATAAGGCTCTCTTTTCTTTGTATACAGAGTTGAGTGCTATGGCCGGGTTTGTAAAAAAGTGGTCAAATTATGATATATCAAAGCCCTTCACACGTGATGACATATGTTGGATGATGGAATGATTATTCTGTTCAGTGCTTGCTTTGACTTGGATGTTCAGAGAAGTAAAACTTCAACTATCATGTTTAGTGAAGCAACATATTGTATCTGAAGTGAAAATTTCTGTTTGATACGGAGATATGAGCATCGAACTAACATCCATCTAAAGATAAGGTATGCTCATTTCTCTACTGTTTGGAATTCAACATGGTTGAGCAACAATCTATTATTGATCATTCCTTTTGCAATATGAATGCTCATTTTAGTTCCTGCTTAGCTTTAGGAAATCTAAACAAGAGTGTTGCTCTTGCTACACTCCAAAGTACCGATCTAGAATATAAAACAAAAATTGTGGGTGTTGAACTTTGAATTTATTCTTGGTTGATACAACCACTAAAACAAAACTATTGGTCATATAGCAAGATGAAATATCAGATGGCCTTCAAGCTTCGTATGTTGCTCTTTGTTTGAATTTTACTGCCTTAGTAACTTGATTTTATATGATGGCACCTTATTTTTCTCATTTCTTTGTTGTTGTAGATTGCCAAGATAAATCGATGATCCATGGCTCAGAAGTTGATTGCAAGATCGAGAAGGTGGCTACTACTAGATAGTTTTAGATTAGGTTATTAGAATGTCATTCAGGTCAATGTTTCAAACATTATGTTTTAGATGGCTGACATGTTGATTGCAAGGTTGAGAATCAGACTACTACTAGGTAGTTTCACATACTGTAGTCTTTGTATCATGTTCTTTGTAAAGCAACCAAGTTGATTAATATATGTGACCTTTCTAATTATTATGTTTGTCTCTCCTATACACTATCATCATTGATATAATAATTTAGAATTTTGATATACAAAATACATTAATTGTCCAAGCTATGCGACGATGCTTTAGGAATTGTAAGGATCTTTTCTGGGCAGCCACCAACGCATACAGAGGTTGTTATGCTCTAGCTCTATACGTTGCTTCCTTACAACACATATTCATGCTGGTTACCAACGAATTTATATATGTTGTTGTAGACCTTTGCAACCCCAGCAACGGCAACACATATAAATCCGTTGGTGTAGACCTTAGCAACGCTTAAATGGGCATTCGACAACACATCGATGCGTTGCTCAAGGGGGGTTCTTGTTGTAGTGATATATACTTTGTGTGATAAACTCGGTGTACGTATGGAACATGGTTTAGATTATGAATATATAGTTAGTACATCAAATGTACTATTATTTGGAATCAACATCAAGTGTATTTATAAAAATAGAATTCGAGTTCATGTAGTACACATAGTTCATATCTATCTCTATAGTAATCATGTGGTGTGTTATTAAGGTAATACACGAATGATGGTTGAAGTTGGCAACAATCATGATTGTAGATTCTTATTGAAATAGAGAAAAGAATTCAAATTTAGTTCGAATTGTAGCGGTAGTATAGACATTTGGAATGCACTAAAATGTTGTTATGAGTAGGTTACATGCATTATACAACAAGCGAAAAAATTTAATTGGACATAACATGGATTCATACTCTCTCCTTCCATCTATATAGGTCGTAATGAGTTTTTTAAGACCGCCTTTGACTATTCACAAGATTAATAGTACATGACATGCACAATGTGAAAATTATATCATTGTAAGAACCTTTCACAGACGAATTTAATGGTGTGCTTTGTGTAAGTTGCATGTCATATATTATTGCTCTAATATTTGGTCCAAGTTAGCATCAAAAAACGCATTAGGCCCTATATAGATGGAAGGAGGGAGTAGCTTTGAATAGCATTTGTATAGTAAAAGCAGGGCAAGACTCTCTCTTTGTGTGGTGTGAATAGTTTTATTTTTTGTTTTCTTTTTGGTTGAGGGAAGTGCGAATTGATTTGGTACGTACAAGTACAATATTACTACACGTTAGGCTTGTCCCTAAAATTCAACCCGTGCCTTGTTATATCCCGAAAATTTAGATATCGTGCTCCCAAAACTGGCGCCTTGCTATCCCGAAATTACAACGTGAAATCCCCCTTCTAACCCTGAGCCGAAAGGGCCGCTAGTTCAAATTGGTGGGGGGTTCACCCCCTCCCATCGCCCCCTTTTTGCCATTCAAAATCCCAGGCCGCCATAACCTCTCCGCTCTAGCCGTGAAACCCCACCCTCCTCCGTCCGCCACCTCACCGCTGCCCAGCCGGACTTCTTCCCCAACGACCTCGTCCAACACAACAGCTCGACGTCCCTCATCCACCTCCTTGGATGAGGATCTATCATCCATGTCCTCGTCCCGCCGGTTCAGCCGCCCCATCCTCCACCTCCAAGGAGCTTCTTAGACGATCGCCTCGTCTATCGCGGCTGCTCCATCCCCACAGCCGCCTTAACCTGTTCCACCGGAACCACAACATCCTCACCGAATCCTTGGACGAACCCAAGGCCTACTCGGCGCCACCAAAGAGGTTGTACACTCATCGCATCGCACCTTCTCCTTAACTCGACCTCCCGGCACCGACGGTGCTCCATCCCACACCACCATGGAGCGGCTACCTTGAAGCCAGCGCCGCGGGCGACATCTCCACGGCAGCTCTCCCCCAGTGCGAGGCCCCTTCGGGGGCGGCGTCCATACCAGCTGGATCTGCTGCTGCTGCTCCGGCTCTCGCTCGCTCGGTCACGCTGCTGCTGCTGCTGCTCCGGCTCTCGCTCGGTCGCCCAGCTGCTGCTGCTCTGGCTCTCGCTCGCTCGCTCATGCTGCTGCTGCTACTCTCCCCCTCGCTTGTGCTGCTACTCTGCTCCGATTTAACCACACTTCAGTCGACTGAATCGACTTTTGGGTCAGTCGATTTTCAGGGGTTGGGGGGGCTCGCCAGAGTTAAGGAAGAACCACCCGCAGCAGGGACGGGGGCTCGCCGAAGAGGTACCCCAATATCTATCTTAGGGTTCAGGGTGGGGGCGGAGGGCCTAGAGGGCGGGCCGGGGCGGTGATAACTCACAAGTGTAGGGGATCGCAACAGCTTTCGAGGGTAAAGTATTCAACCCAAATTTATTGATTCGACACAAGGGGAGCCAAAGAATATTATTGAGTATTAGCGGTTGAGTTGTTAATTTAACCACACCTGGATAACTTAGTATCTGCAGCACAGTATTTAGTAGCAAAGTAGTATGATAATAAAGGTAACGGTAGCAAAAGTAATGTTTTTTGGTTTTGTAGTGATTGTAACAATAGCAACGGAAAAGTAAATAAGCGAAACACAAGATGTGAAAAGCTCATAGTCATTCGATCAGTGATGGATGATTATGTTGGATGCGATTCCTCATGTAATAGCTATAACATAGGGTGACACAGAACTAGCTCCAATTCATTAATGTAATGTAGGCATGTATTTCGTATATAGTCATACGTGCTTATGGAAAAGAGCTTGCATGACATCTTTTGTCCTACCCTCCCGTGGCAGCGGGGTCCTAGCGGAAACTAAGGGATATTAAGGCTTCCTTTTAATATAGAACCGGAACAAAGCATTAGCACAAAGTGAATACATGAACTCCTCAAACTACGGTCATCACCGAGAAGTATCCCGATTATTGTCACTTCGGGGTTCTCAGATCATAACACATAATAGGTGACTATAGACTTGCAAGATAGGATCAAGAACACACATATATTCATGAAAACATAGTAGGTTCAGATCTGAAATCATGACACTCGGGCCCTAGTGACAAGCATTAAGCATAGCAAAGTCATAGCAACATCAATCTCGTAAGCAGTGGACACTAGGGATCAAACCCTAACAAAACTAACTTGATTACATGGTAAATCTCATCGAACCCATCACCGTCCAGCAAGCCTACAATGGAATTACTCACGCACGGCAGTGAGCATCATGAAATTGCTGATGGAGGATGGTTGATGATGACGACGGCGACGAATCCCCCTCTCCGGAACCCTGAACGGACTCTAGATCAGCCCTCCCGGGAGAGATTAGGGCTTGGCGGAATATATGGAGTTAGAGTTGAGGGCGGCGGAGCCTCAGGGGGCCCACGAGACAGGGGGGGCGCGCCCAGGGTGGTGGGCGCGCCCCCCACCCTCGTGGACAGGGTGTGGGCCCCCTGGTCTTGATTCTTTCACCATTATTTTTCATATTTTCCAAAACGTGCCTCCGTGGATTTTCAGGACATTCCGAGAACTTATGTTTTCTACACATAAAACTACATCATGGCAGTTCTGCTGAAAAACAGCGTCAGTCCGGGTTAGTTTCATTCAAATCATGCAAGTTAAAGTCCAAAATAAGTGCAAAAGTGTTTGGAAAATTAGATACTTTGGAGACGTATCAACTCCCCCAAGCTTAAACCTTTGCTTGTCCTCAAGAAATTCAGTTGATAAACTGAAAGTGATAAAGAAAAACTTTTACAAACTCCGTTTGCTCTTGTTGTTGGAAACATGCAAAGCCATCATTCAGGTTTCAGCAAATATTATGAACTAACCATACTCACAATAACACTTAGGTCTCACAATTACTCATATCAATAGCATAATCAGCTAGTGAGCCATAATAATAAAACTCGGATGACAACACTTTCTCAAAACAATCATAACATGATATAACAAAATGGTATCTCGCTAGCCCTTTACGAGACCGCCAAAACATAAATGCAGAGCACCTTTAAAGATCAAGGACTGACTAAATATTGTAATTCATGGTAAAAGAGATCAAGTCAAGTCATACCCAATATAAACCAATAATAATGAATGCAAATGACAGTATGTGTAAGTGCATCTAGTGCCACCCCTAGTTTGGTTTTGGAGTATTGACGACAAACGTGGTTGAGGGACTAATGTGTTTGTGAGAATTGCAGGATAACACAGGTAGTAGTCCCTCCTTGATTCGGTTTACCTACCGGAGATGACCCCTAAAATTGTATGAAGATATTGAAGATAATGGTGGTACGTGAAGATATTCACATTGAAGACTATGACAGAAGAAGACATTGAGTGAACACTATGGAGCGCGAGGACTTAACAGTTTCGTTGTTTCTTTTCTTCTTTGTTGAGTCATAGGAACCACCGCACTGTTAAGTGGGGTCCAAGTGAACAAAGTCAGAGTGACTGAAGTGATCCTCAAAACAAATCCTATGTCTTCGAGCGAAGACAATGAGAGCAAATCTTATCCAGAGTCGGATAAGTCAGCTTTACTTGTAGCCCAAGTCAAGCTGTTGCGTGTGTTTGAAATCTGACCGTTGTGACACGTGTCAGTTCCTTAGTGACCCAGGGTCATTTCGGACAAACCAGGTCGGGTTGCCTAGTGGCTATAAATAGCCCACCCCCTACACCATAAATTGGTGGCTGCTCAGAGTTAGTGCACGGCTTTTGTCGTTTGAGAGCAACCCACCTCCAAAGCTTTTGAGAGAGAGAAATCCTTGTGAGGACAAAGCCCAAACACCCAGAGCCAAAGAGTGTTAGACATCACTGAAGTCTTTCTGTCCGCGTGATCTGAAGACTTGTTACACTTGAGGATTGTGAATCCTCCAGCCGGTTAGGCGTCACATTCTGAGCATCCAAGAGTAATTGTGAATTGCCGGTGAACGAAGAGTGTGAAGGTTTGGAAGTCTACCTTGAAGACTTACCAGAGTGATTGGGCGGGGACTGTGTGTCCTTAGCTCAACGGGGATAGCCGGATTATCGTCACGGCCGGACTCCAAGACTATGAAGATACAAGATTGAAGACTTCGTCCCGTGTCCGTATGGGACTTTCCTTGGCGTGGAAGGCAAGCACAGCGATACGGATATGTAGATCTCCTACCATTGTAACCGACTCTGTGTAACCCTAAGCTATCCGGTGTCTATATAAACCGGAGGGTTTTAGTCCGTGGGGACGAACAACAATCATACCATAGGCTAGCTTCTAGGGTTTAGCCTCCCTGATCTCGTGGTAGATCTACTCTTGTACTACCCATATCATCAATATTAATCAAGAAGGAGTAGGGTATTACCTCCATCGAGAGGGCCCGAACCTCGGTAAAAACATCGTGTCCCTTGTCTCCTGTTACCATCCGCTTAGACGCACAGTTCGGGACCCCCTACACGAGATCCGCCGGTTTTGACACCGACAGCGCTCAACAGATCAGTCCAGCTCAGGAAGGATTTGAACCACCATGTTTAAAATGCATTGAACGTTATAATGTTGTTTCTGTTGCTGGATGTTCTACTGCTCCTGTTGCCATATCTTCAACTGCTGATGTGGTAACTAACCCCTCTGTTGAGGATACCACTACTATTGCTAATGAGAATGCCAGGTTGAAGACACTATTTGAGACAGGGATGTACAAAAGCCTCAAAGGGCATCAGACATTATGTGATGTCCTCAAAAAGCAGATTCAGAACCGAAACCCTAGAAAAGAGGGTATTGGGTTAGAGAGGAAAATGAATGTTGATGGGTCGTCTTTGGAAGCCTGAGCAGTACCCCAAAACCACATGGAGTTCTTTGTAAAGGAATCTCCAGTAGATCCATCCACCTTATCTGGTTTCACTTGCACCTACCCCATTATCATTGATGAATCCTTTGATGCAAACTATAAACTGTTTAAGAATCAGAATGGTGAAGTGTTTGCCAGGTATATTGGTACTAACTGCAGGAATGGACCACCTATGAAGAAGATCTGGGTACCTAAGCAGTGTATTGAGAATCTTCCTGTGAATCTCATCATGACACCACCAAGGAAGAAGACAAACCCCAGACCTATGGCTTCATATGCCCCAAAGGCTTCATACAGATACAGGAATCACCTGAGTCACCCTAACGCCAATGTTTTGCAGGGAAACCATACTCAGACTTATGAATATGAGCGTGTGTCTTCAAACCACTATGTTCATAGAACTAAGAACTTTTCTGCTTATTCATATGAGTATCGTTCTTCTCCTGCAACGCTATTTGCTAGGGCTCCAAAGCCGAAGTTCTCAGATGCTGCACTTAGACTCATTGCTTCTAAGCCACCCCTGAAGATGTGGGTGGTTAAGAAGAATTAACTTTCTTTTGCAGGGAAAGGTCTCCAAATGGAATTCAAAGGCGTCCGATGCTGTTGCTGGGGACCTAAAACACATTATGGGACGCAAGATAAAATGCCCAAATGGTCTTACTATGTATTTCATTCCTGAACCGCTTGCCAGTCATACTATCAGTCCTAACCTTGATCTGAGCTTTAATAATCCTCTTGTGCGTCAAATGTTTATGCTTCACAATACTCTTTGTGAAGCCTATCCTCCTAACTGCACTGTAGGGTACGACACCTCGTGCTTCGGAATGGATTATGGACAGCGGATGCACTGACCACATGACTGGTGATCTTACGCCCATGTGATAAAAGTCACATCACATTCGCTGACACTGGTAAAAGCAAGGTATTGGGCCTAGGTAGAGTTGCAATCTCAAGGGATCGGCACATGGACAAAGTGATGCTTGTTGCATGGTGCGCGGACCACATCCTGAGAATGCTGACCCGTCTTCACTGCTCTGGTGTCGTGAAGACAGTCTGTTCAAGCGCAACTACCAGTTTTCCAAAGACTCTGCTACAAAGAACAAGAAGGAACTAGGGCTTGACTTCAACCCTGGTCCCTCCTCACCTCGGGACAATGGCACCCGTGAAGCCAATGAAAACAGGATTGGCCCCTTCTACAACCTTGCTGGCCTCATCACTCACATTACTGTTCAAGGTGCCAAAGTGGATCACTCTGATGATGATGATGCTGACACTGACGAAGCTCCAGCTCCTCCTCCAAAACCTAAGAAGCAAAAGAAGTCTAAAGCTTCAAAATCATCTACTGCTCCAAAAGCTTCAAGAGTGAAGCCATTGGCAACTGCTCCTTCTGCTCCCAGTAATAACTCTGAAGATCTCTCTCGCATCTCCATGAGGCGTGAGAAGCCACAGAAGACACCAGTTCAGCAACTGAGTCATGCACTGACACCTGCTGCCATTCTGAGAAATGAATCTGAAACCATTGAGTTGTCCTCAGATGAAGAATTTGGTGACGATGCTTTGGAGCAGCTGATCAAGAGCAAGCAAGAGGCAGAGATCTTCAATGATCTGCCCCTCTTTGATGTAAACATTCTGAAAAACATCATTGATGAGTGGTTCGACAATCAAGATCTCAGCTTTGATGACCTTCAACTTCCCATTGGCGTCAGCGTTGCTTTCCAAGGCGCCATTGCTCCTGAGCTTGCTTTGGCTCAATGCATAGTTGAACTGAAGCGCAAGATATACTTCGAGAAGGAACAGTTCAAGAAGCATGTAGCCAAGATGAATGTGGCTGATGTGCAAAAGTTCAAGGTGATGCTTAATGACCTCAACGAGTCGTTTCGGAAGAAAAGCGAGGAAGCCAAAGGCTCAAGAGAGCGCATGAAAGCACTTGCAGACAAATGCGTTCAAGCCTACAATGAAGCTGAAAAGCGCAAGGCACTTGGCCGCCCTGGCATTGACCCCTCAATGACTGCCAAGAAAGAGAAGTCATCTGAAGCCAACACTGAAGCACCACGGCAGGAAGAACCACCCATTGTCTTCCCTGCCAGCATGCGCGGCTCGAAGCCCAAGGCTCCTTCAGTGGCTTCTGAACAGAAGAAAACCAAGGAAGCTGAAGCCGAAGCCAGGAAGTGGAAAACCAAGCGCAACACTGATGATGCACCACCCCCTAAGAAGAGAAAAACCAAGAAGAGAGATCGGGCTTCTTCCACAGAGCCCCTTGTTGTTGAACCCCTTGCTTTTGTTCCCCCTCCGTCTGCAAACCAGGAGCTTCAGATGATTGTTCATGAGGCTGCTTCCACAGAGGCTCCTGAAGCTCAAGAAGTTCCTGTCGTCGACCCCATCGCGACTGAAGACATTGTACAAGATGATGTAGTTCTTCCTCAGATCGAGCGCCCAATGGTATCATCGCCTGTTCGAACAAACAATGAGCTTATTAGTATTGGTCGTCCCTTGACGCCAATCTCACAAGATGCATCGTGGGCCGATCGCCCCCAGCAAGCTACCCCACATCAAGACTCACACGGTACATCCCAACTGTCATCTGTGCCCGTCATCAGCCCCATGTCTAATGATGACAACTACAAGGAGACATCACCATCACCAAAGGCGTCGCCCGTATTCCAACGGCTTCGCAAAGGCTTGAGGCCACCCATCTCCATAACCACCGTCACAGAAGAGGTCTCCAACTTGTCAAGTTCAGTGGCACGTCAAATGCTTACTGAAGACAATCCTTCTGTGACGGTCCCTGTGTCTGAAGCCGGTCTTTGAAGACCCTCCATTGCATCGGCGAACAACACAAGAAGAGCGTGTCGCTACTCCTCCTACGACTCAAGAAGAAGTTCATGAAGAGAACCAGTCTATGCCAGAACCTCCAGTTACTCAAGTGGAGGGTGAAAATCCCAAGGCTGCCACCAATGACATTCCTGAAGCCAATGTGGAGCCTACAGTGGCCAATGTCCCAGTGCCCAATGAAGCCAATGAAGCCCATGAACCAGATGAAGTTAATGCCGCACCTGACACAAATCTGCAGTCTGAAGTCAATGCCACTGCTCCTGTTCCACCTCCAAGGCCACATACTATCGAGCAAGCATACAACTATGGCCGGCTTGTCACTGCCAGATGGCCCATTCTGATCCCTCCACCTGTTGCTGGTCCTCAATTTGATTACCATGTCGAGCACAGGCCTCAGATTCAGAAGCCAAAGCCAAGACTGCCCAGATTTCCAGTAATCGCCACTTCGCCAGATCTTTCAATGTCAACGGCTTCATTGCACACAACACCTTCTTCGATGAAAAGAACCCCTACACCAGGCCCAAGATTTCATCTGATCGGTTCTGGAGTTATCAGCAGCGCAGCTACTATTCATGCATTCTGTACAACCAAGGCCGCATATTTCCGCATATGCGCCTTGATACTGAAGCCTTAGCTGGCCTGCCCTGCTTAGAAGAAGCTCTCGATTGCTTCAGAGAGGCTGGCTTACTGCATTTTGTCACTGAGAAGGAGCACTGGAATGAAGAGTTGCCGCTTTAATTCTACGCCACTCTTCATATCAGAGGCTACAACAGGGATCCTAAGACTTGGGTACTTGAGTGGATGACAAGGAATGTCCATCATGAAGCCAAAGCGTTTGATGTCAATGAGCTCACTGGCCTGCCCACTCCTGGGGATCTATATGAGCCTGGTTGTCAGCTTCACACTGCAGCTTTGGAAAGCATCTTTCACAAGTCAGAATCCGACATGAGCCAAATGCTAAGCATGATGAAGCCATTGCCTCCAGATGCAGAATATCCTACGGAGTTCTTTGTTGAAGATCTTGAGTATCTGGCACGCACAATCTATCACATCATAAGGCGAACTCTTTGGCCCATCAAAGGACATTCTCCAAAGGCTAAGCTAGAAGGTGCAATGAAGACATTGGTCTTCCATATTCTTCATGGAAAATGTTTCAACACACAAGATTTCTTCATCCGCCAACTTGCTGCACCAGGATCTGACATTTTTGGCTTGAAGTTCTATGCTCCATGGATCATGCGTCTGATCAAGCTTCACACTGCTTTCAACTATCAGCCATCTGCACGCAACCACATTGTCTTCTTGCCAGATGTCGATATGTCTGTTGAAGCCATCTATCCAGAGCCTGACAAGGAGCCACTTTATCTTCATAATGCTGATCGCCAGAGCTTCACTCAGCCTATTGAAGGTGTGCTGGCTGCCACTCGAATCTATCCATTGGCTGGTACTACACGTGCACCTCACCGTGCCCAAATTGAAGCCACTGACAGCACAATTGCTCAATGGCCTCGAAGGCGATCTCGTGTTCTCAATGACCGAGAGCTTCTCGTTGGCCTGCATCAGAAACAGGATAGGCATCATGATTGGCTCAAGCGCCGGAATCACGAGCATCATGATCGACGTCAATCGCATTCGCAACCTTGCAACCAAGAATGCCTTTATCGCCCATGAAACTGTCGGCGCACATGGAAAGGGTGGCGCTTATGTGTCTTGAGGAAGATCTTGGGGCGATGGCTTCTCAGAAAGATTCAAGTTTGACTCCACTCCGCCCAGAAATGCTGTTCTGCGGCGCACTCCATCTCTTGAAGACTTAGAGTACTCCTCTTCTGCTGCAACCGTGAATGCTCGTGTGATCGATGATCAAGATGATGCTACTTCGCCACCTCCAACACGACGACACTGCTCCAAGTTCTTACGCACCGCCAAACCTCGACACCAACCTCTGCATCTTCTCCTACTCATACGGGAATGAGTAGAGGCTCAATGTCTTCAACCCTTTTTGGTCCTTACCGACAAAAGGGGGAGAAGCTATGAGTTGATAGTCTTCAAGCGCGTTCATATGGGCGGTTGCTTTATATTTTGCCTAGTGTTTACAACTCTTGATCTTGATACATTTGGTTCTCTGAGTTGTAACACTTAAACTCGATAATTAAATGCGCTACTTATTTGCTATTTTGTGATGCGATGATAAATTCCGCGTAATGCGATGATAACTTCCGCACTCAAATCATCTTGCAGACGTCCATTTTTCATTATGCATGTCATTATCTTCGTTACATCAAATCATGCATGATGAATTGTCTTCATAAGTTGAAGAGGATCTGCACAAGTAGAACCTGCCATGTGCATTTGCATTCCAAAAGCAAATTACTTATATGCACATCTTCAGGGGGAGCCTTTTGCTACTTATGAAGACAATACCTCATCCTTTACAATTTCATCTAGTGCCACCCCTAGTTTGGTTTTGGAGTATTGACGACAAACGTGGTTGAGGGACTAATGTGTTTGTGAGAATTGCAGGATAACACAGGTAGTAGTCCCTCCTTGATTCGGTTTACCTACCGGAGATGACCCTAAAAATGTATGAAGACATTGAAGATAATGGTGGTACGTGAAGATATTCACATTGAAGACTATGACAGAAGAAGACATTGAGTGAAGACTATGGAGCACGAAGACTTAGCAGTTTTGTTGTTTCTTTTCTTCTTTGTTGAGTCATAGGAACCACTGCACTATTAAGTGGGGTCGAAGTGAACAAAGTCAGAGTGACTGAAGTGATGCTCAAAACAAATCCTATGTCTTTGAGCGAAGACAATGAGAGCAAATCTTATCCAGAGTCAGATAAGTCAGCTCTACTTGTAGCCCAAGTCAAGCTGTCGCGTGTGTTTGAAGTCTGGCCGTTGTGACACTTGTCAGTTCCTTAGTGACCCAGGGTCATTTTGGACAAACCAGGTCGGGTTGCCTAGTGGCTATAAATAGCCCACCCCTACACCATAAATTGGTGGCTGCTCAGAGTTAGTGCACGGCTTTTGTCGTTTGAGAGCAACCCACCTCGAAGCTTTTGAGAGAGAGAAATCCTTGTGAGGACAAAGCCCAAACACCCAGAGCCAAAGAGTGTTAGGCATCACTGAAGTCTTTCTGTCCGCGTGATCTGAAGACTTGTTACACTTGAGGACTGTGAATCCTCCAGCCGGTTAGGCGTCGCGTTCTGAGCATCCAAGAGTAATTGTGGATTGCCGGTGAACAAAGTCTGTGAAGGTTTGGAAGTCTACCTTGAAGACTTACCAGAGTGATTGGGCGAGGACTGTGTGTCCTTAGCTCAAGGGGAATAAGGTGAAGACACGGTCTTCTGAGTTCAATCTCAGCCTCCCTAACCATACGTACAGTTGAAACTACAACTGGAACTGGTCGAACAAACCCTTGTCTTCACAACACACTGGTTCTATCTCTTACTCTCCTTACTTATAATTTGTCTTTGTGAAGTCATTCCCTGATTACTCTACCTATTTGTCTTCACTGTGTGACTACTTGTTCTGATTGGCTTCATACTATCTTCCATCCTGATCCTACTACATAGCTGCTATCAGTCATCATGCTTTAGCTTCATACTTGTTTGACTATGGCTTGTCTAGTGTAGTTCATCTTCCACTGCATGTTTATAGGTCCAGTTTTCATGTTTGTCTTCGAAACTTTCATGTTTTGAAGACTTTCTTAAAAATCGCCTATACACCCCCCTCTAGTCGATAACTAGCACTTTCAGTATGCTCTCCAGCGGGTCCTTTCTAATAAGAAGGGTGATGACTCAACATAAAAGAAAATAGATAGGCCCTTCACAGAGGGAAGCAGGGATTTGTAGAGGTGCTAGAGCTCGATTTTAAAATAGAGATTGAATAACATTTTGAGCGGCATACTTTCGCTGTCAACGCAACTGAAAGTGCTAGTTATCGACTAGAGGGGGGGTGAATAGGCGATTTTTATGAAAGTCTTCAAAACATGAAAGTTTCAAGACGTATATGAAAATCGGACCTATAAACGCAGCAGAAGATAAACTACACTAGACAAGCCATAGTCAGACAAGTATGTAACTAAAGCATGATGACAGATAGCAGCTAGGTAGTAGGATCAGGATGGAAGATAGTATGAAGCAAATCAGACCAAGTAGTCACACAGTAAAGTTAAACAGGCATAGTATTCAGGCAATAACTTCACAAGGATGAACTGTAAGTAAGGGAGAGTAAGAGATAGAACCAGTGTGTTGTGAAGACAAGGATTTGTTCGACCAGTTCTAGTTGCTGTGACAACTGTACGTCTGGTTAGGGAGGCTGAGATTGAACTCAGAAGACCGTGTCTTCACCTTATTCCCCTTGAGCTAAGGACACACAGTCCTCGCCCAACCACTCTGGTAAGTCTTCAAGGGAGACTTCCAAACCTTCACAGACTTCGTTCACCGGCAATCCACAATTACTCTGGGATGCTCAGAACGCGACGCCTAACCGGCTGGAGGATTCATAGTCCTGAAGTGTAACAAGTCTTCAGATCACGCGGACAGAAAGACTTCAGTGATGCAAAACACTCTTTGGGCTCTTGGTGTATTGGGCTTTTTCCTCACAAGGATTTCTCTCTCAAACTCTTCGGAGGTGGGTTGCTCTCTACGACAAAAGCCGTGCACTAACTCTGAGCAGCCACCAATTTATGGTGTAGGGGGTGGGCTATTTATAGCCACTGGGCAACCCAACCTGATTTGTCCGAAATGACCCTGGGTCACTAAGGAACTGACACGTGTCACAACGGTCAGATTTCAAACACACGTGATAGCTTGACTTGGGCTACAAGTAACGCTGACTTATTCGACTCTGGATAAGATTTGCTCTCATTGTCTTCGCTCGAAGACATAGGATTTTGGTTCAGCATCACTTCAGTCACTCTGACTTTGTTCACTTGGACCCCACTTAACAGTGCGGTGGTTCCTATGATTCAACAAAGAAGAAAAGAAACAACAAAACTACTAAGTCTTCGCGCTCCATAGTCTTCACTCAATGTCTTCTCCTGTCATAGTCTTCAATGTGAATATCTTCACGTACCACCATTGTCTTCAATGTCTTCATACATTTTTAGGGGTCATCTCCTAGGTAAATGTAATCAAGGAGGGACTACTACCGTGTTATCCTGCAATTCTCACAAACACATTAGTCCCTCAACCACGTTTGTCGTCAATACTCCAAAACCAAACTAGGTGTGGCACTAGATGCACTTACAATCTCCCCCTTTTTGGTGATTGATGACAAACTGGTTGAAGTTTTCAACGGAAATAAAATTATGTGAAATTGTAAAGGATGAGGTATTGTCTTCGTAACTAGCAAAAGGCTCCCCATGAAGATGTGCATATAAGTAATTTGCTTTTGGAATGCAAATGCACATGGCAGGTTCTACTTGTGGAGATCCTCTTCAACTTATGAAGACAATTCATCATGCATGATCTGATGTAACAAAGATAATGGTATGCATAATGAAAAATGGACGTCTGCAGAATGATTTAAGTGCAGAAGTTATCGTCGCACATGCGGAATTTATCATCGCATCACGAAATGGCAAATAAGTAGCAGACGACCATCGAGTTTAAGTGTTACAAATCAAAGAACCGAATGTATCAAAAGTAAGAGTTGTAAACACTAGGCAAAATATAGTGCACCCGCCCATATGAACCCGTTTGAAGACTATCAACTCATAGTTTCTCCCTCTTTTGTCAGTAAGGACAAAAAAGGGTTGAAGACATTGAGTTTCTACTCGTTTTCAGAAGGAGTAGGAGAGGACGCCGGGTTGGTGTCGAGGTTTGGCGGTGCAGACGAACTTGGCGCGGTGTCGATGCGCATTGAAGGAGGCGAAGTAGCATCATCTTGATCATCGACCACACGAGCATTCACAGTTGCAGCAGAAGAGGAGTATTCTGAATCTTCAAGAGATGGAGTGCGCCGCAGAACAACATTTCTGGGCGGAGTGGAATCAAACTTGAATCTTTCTGAGAAGCCATCGTCCTGAAGATCTTCCTTAGCACACATAAGCATCAGCCCTTTCCATGTGCGACGACAGGTTTCATGCGTGACAAAGGCATTCTTGGTTGCAAGGTTGCGGATGCGATTGACGTCAGACATGATGCTCTGCATCTTGCGCTTGAGCCAATCATGATGCCTATCCTGTTTTTGATGCAGGCCAACGAGAAGCTCTCGATCATTGAGAACACGAGATCGCCTTCGAGGTCGTTGAGCAATTGTGCTGTTACTGGCTTCGGTTGGGGCACGGTGAGGTGCCCATGTAGTACCAGCCAACGGATAGACACCAGTGGCAGCCAACACACCTTCAATGGGCTGAGTAAAGCTCTGACGATCAACATTATGAAGAGAAATTGGCTCCTTGTCAGGCTCTGGATAGATGGTTTCAATAGACATATCGACATCGGGCAAGAATACAATGTGATTGCGTGCAGATGGCTGATAGTTGAAAGCAGTGTGAAGCTTGATCAGTCGCATGATCCATGGAGCATAGAACTTCAGGCCAAAAATGTCAGATCCAGATGATGCAAGTTGGCGGATGAAGAAATTCTGTGCATTGAAGCTTTTGCTATGAAGAATATGGAAGACCAAGGTCTTCATTGCACCTTCTACCTTAGCCTGTGGAGAATATCCTTTGATAGGCCAGAGAGTTCGCCTTATGATGTGGTAGATCGTATGCGGCGTATACTCAAGGTCTTCAACAAAGAACTCCTTAGGATATTCTGCATCCGGAGACAATGGCTTCATCATGCTCAAAGATCCTGCTCATGTCGGGTTCTGGCTTGTGAAAGATGCTTTCCACAGCTGTAGTGTGAAGCTGACAACCAGGCTCATAAAGATTACATGGAGTGGCCAGGCCAGTAAGCTCAATGATATCAAATGCTTTGGCTTCATGATGGACATTTCCTGTCATCTACTCAAGGACCCAAGTCTTCGGATCCCTGTTGTAGCCTCTGATATGTAGAGTGGCGTAGAATTGGAGCAGCAACTCTTCATTCCAAAGGTTCTTGTCACGATAAATTGCAATAAGCCACCTCTCAAGCAATCAAGAGCTTCTTCTAAGGTGGCAGACCAGCAATGGCTTTAATATCAAGGCATATGAGGAAATATGCGCTTTGATTGCATGTAATGCATGAATAGTAATCGCTGCCGATAGCTCCGTAACCGATCGATGAAATCTTGGGTTTGGTGTAAGGGTTCTTGTCGCTATCGAAGAAGGTGTTGTGTGCAATGAAGCCGTTTACATTGAAAGATCCTGGCGAAGTGGCAGTACCTGGAAATCTGGGAAGTCTTGGCTTTGGCTTCTGAACCTGAGGCCCGTGCTTGACATGGTAATCAATTTGAGGACCGGCAGCAGGCGGAGGAATCAGAATAGGCCATCTGACAGTTACAAGCTGACCATAGTTGTATGCTTGCTCGATAGTGTGTGGCCTTGGTGGCGGAATAGTAGCAGTGGCATTTACTTCAGACTGTAGATTGACGACAGGTGCGGCATTGACTTCATCTGTTTGATGGGCTTCATTGGCTTCATTGGTCACTGGTGTAGAAGGCTCCACATTAGCTTCGGCCATGACAACGTCGTTGGCTTCAGGAATGTCATTTGTGGCAGCTTCAGGATTCTCACCCTCCAGTTGAGTAGCTGGAGGTACTGGCACAGATTGATTCTATTCATGACCTTCTTCTTGAGTTGCAGGGGGAGTAGTGACACGCTCTTCTTCTTGTGTTTCTCCGGCTGATGCAGCCGGAGTGTCTTCAGCAGTAATGGCTTCAGACACAGGCACCGTCACAGAAGGATTGTGGTCAGTAGTGTCTTCAGTGACGGTGGTCATGGAGACGGATGGCCTCAGGCCTTTGCGAAGCCTTTGGAATACGGGCGACGCCTTTGGTGATGGTGATGCCTCCATGTAGTTGTCATCATTTGACATGGGGCTGATGACGGGCACACTTGTCGGCTGGGGTGTACTTGGTGAGTCTTGTGGGGTAACTTGCTGGGGGCGATCAGCCCACGATGCATCTCGTGATATTGGCGTGAGAGGACGACCAATACTGATAAGCTCACTGTTCGTTCGAACATGCGATGATACCGATGGGCACTCGATCTGAGGAACTACTGCATCATCTTGAGCAAAATCTTCAGTCGTGATCGGGTCGACGACTGGAACTTCTTGAGCTTCAGGAGCCTCTGTGGAAGCAGGCTCATGAACAATCATGCGACACTCTTGGTTTGCAGACGGAGGGGGAACAAATGCAAGGGGTTCAACAACAAGGGGCTCTGTGGGAGCAGCCCGATCTCGTTTCTTCTGTTCTGAAGCCACTGAAGGAGCCTTGGGCTTCGAGCCGCGCATGCTGGAAGGGAAGACAATGTGTGGTTCTTCCTGCCGTGGTGCTTCAGTATGGGCTTCAGATGACTTTTTTTTCTTGGCAGCCATTGAGGGGTCAATGCCAGGGCGGCCAAGTGCCTTGCGCTTTTTAGCTTCATTGTAAGCTTGAACGCATTTGTCAGCGAGTGCTTTCATGCGCTGTCTTGAGCCTGTCAGATTTCGGATTCCAGCAGACCCTTGAGGTTCGAACACTGGGGTGCGCGCGGAGATCCAACCCCCCACCGTCTCGTACCTCGCCAAATCGCAGGGACCTAAACTACTAAAAGAACACCACAAGAGACACAAGATTTATACTAGTTCGGGCCACCGTTGTGGTGTAATACCCTACACTAGTTTGTGGCGTGGTGGATTGCCTCTTGGGCTGATGAGGAATAAGATAGGAAGAACAGCCTCGCGAGGGTCTGTTCTTGGTGGGTGTGATGACCTGCTAGGTGGTGTCCCGTCGCTCTAGCTTGAGGATGGGGTGTCTATCTCTCTCTCTGGATTCCGATCGTTTCGATCCCAAATCTCTCTCCCTACTCTCAGTGTGGCTACTCCTATTTATAGGCGAAGGCCCTGGGCCTCTTCCCAAATATCGAGCGGGAAGGGCGCCAACAATTGGCCATTTTGAAAGGGAACAGCGGGTACACTTATCCTGACTAAAGTTGGTCCTCGCCTGCCAAAGACTCTGGTGATGACGCCTGCTTGGGCTCCACGATGACTCCCTTCCAGCCGTTGGGGGCTGGTCTTGGTCTTGTTGCAATCAAACGGATGCCTTTGCTTGATGCTCTCGCCGCGCTTGCTCCCTTTGCACCAAAGAGGAAAGGAGGACGCCGCTGGCTGGCGCTCGATCGGGCGCCTTGGTCGTCATGGCTTATGCCATGGGCACCTCGCGAGGTACCCTGCCTTGAACTCTCTGCCTCCTCATGAGCCAGCCTGACGAGGCCGTGCCTGAGGAAGCTCCTTGTCATCCGTCCCGCGAGGCTTGGCCCCTCGCGAGGGTCTTGAGCTTGTGTTGATGAAGATGGGCTGTCTTGGGCCTCCTTTGAGCCATGCCGCAGGCCGCAGGCAGGCAAGTCTGGGGACCCCTGCTCCCGTAACGCCGACAGAGCTCCCCGGCCCACGGCGCGCCTCAACTTGGGCCGAGTGGAGAGGCGAAAGGGTAAGTGCGGCGTCGTGGCCCTAACAGCTCGCGGGTTTTGGGCGCCGCGTGGCGGTTGATTGGACGCATGCGCACTGCTTCCCCAGGATGCCACGGTAACCACCCGGATTCGACAGGTCCCTGCATGCAGAGCTGGTCATGATGATCGGTGATCGTGGAGGCCGACGGTTGGCCTTCGTCGGCTATAAGTACGGAACGGCGCGCGCCCTTCCAGTCTATCCTTCCACTTCTCCTCTTCCTTGTCTCGTCTGGTTGCCATGGCTCTGATCCGCCGGTTCTCCATGGAAGAGAAGGGAAAGGCTCCTCAAGAGGATCATGACCTGCTCCCCCCAAAGAAGCGGCTTGCTCTCTGGTGTCAGGGTAGGAGCGCTCGCCAGGAGGCGCCCATGCCCTGGTGCGTGCGGCCGCCACCAGGGTTAACTCTTCCCTTGTATGCGCAAATTGGTGGCCCTGAAGGAGGCGACGCCGGGCGCCACGAGCGGCGCCGCTGACGACGCCGGCGGGTCACGAAGGTGTGCGTCTTCCCCCCTGGAGTCCACGCCGAGGGCTCCTGCCGGGAGTTCGTGCTCCGCGTCGCTGCGCCTCCTAAGTCTTGGATTCGTCTTCCTTCTTTCTTCGCCGCCGTCGAACGGTAGGGGGAACCCCTGGGACTCTGGCTGCAGCACGCCGGCTGCGGCACCTCACCCTGTGGCCCAGGCGGAGGTCGCGGTAGTTGCCCCGGGCGAGGTCTTCATGACTCGAGGCTGGGACGAGGTCGCACGGGTCTGCAGGGCGAGGGGCGCCCTCACGATCCACCTGGAGTACGACGGTGCTTCGGTGGTGTCCTTCAAGGTCTTCAACATGGAGGGTCGTCGGCTGGAGTGCTGACCCGGGAGAGGCGGTCGGGGCCCTGCTGCGGTGAGGCGGAGGCCGACCGACCACTCCCTTGGCAGCTTCTCAGGCGACGAAGGCGCCGGAGGATCCAGCGACTACGCCGAGCTCTTCACGGCGCCGGAGACGAGCGACGACACCTATGAGCCCCCGAGCCTGCGCCGATCCCGGAGCAGGGCGAGCTCGTCAGGTCGTCGCCGCCCCTGATCTGGATGGGGTTGGCTCCGGACCGGGTGGCCCACTGTTGATGATGGCGTCTGCCGTGGCGGTCCCTGTAGATAGGACTCCTTAGGATTCGCGTCTTTTGTTCCTGCGAGGAGCCAAGAATGTACCCCGCGGGGGCTTGTAAGATGTTTGTAGCTTCGGTTTGTCAGTATGATCCTGATTGCGAGGCAGTGCGAGATGCTCATTCCGTTCTAGCTCAGTTTCTTCCTTTCGGACCTCGTGAGGGCTTGATGCTCTACGCCGACAGGTCCCAGTCCCAAGGCGGCTTCAGCCGTCGCTGGTATGCCAGGTCGCGATGCCGTGGTCAAGGCCAGGAGGTGAGCGGCCCGAGGTCCGGTAAGAGCCTCTGAGTCACGATGCTCAGGGGGCCCCCCTTGGCGCTCAAGCGGCCATCATTCGGTGAGAAAGGAGAGCGACGTTGCCAACACGGAGTTGCATTGAGTGTGAGGATGGTGTTGCACGACTAGTGTGTCCGGGGAGTGACTTATCTCGAGGGTTAGGACAATGCTTCCTGGTGCGGCGCTAGGTCCGTGCCTTGGCCGGCGAGAGATTGTGTGGCGAGGTCGTTTCGTGCTCCCTGGAGGGACCCTGCAGGTTCACCACAAAAGGAACAAGAGCTCACCGTGGCGATCGTTAGTCCTGCCGTTAGTTGCTTTGGAGAGGCGCGAGGGGCCTCACGAGGTGTGCTGGGGCACCCGTGAGCCAGCGCGGGACTCATGAGGCCCTACCTCAAGGCGGGTTGTGCCTGGCTCTGGGCCTTATCTTCGAGTGTGTTCCTGCAAATTTGGCCAGATGCCGCTGTTTCCTCGTCTTCGGTCCCGGCTCTCGGGCTGGTCTCAGTCGTCGCTGGCGAGCCAGGTCGCGATGCCATGGACAAGACCAGAGGGTGAGGGCCGGAGAGCCGGTAGGAGTCCTGAGTCGCGATGCTCATGCACCCCCGCTTAACACGCAAGCTAGGTTAGATGACACAACTCTCGTCCTCGGGTCCCGGCTCTCGGGCTGGTCTCAGCCGTCGGGCAAGCCAGTCGCGATGCCATGGACAAGACCAGAGGGTGAGGGCCGGAGAGCCGGTAGGAGCCCCGAGTCGTGATGCTCGTGCAACCCCCTTTAACGCGCAAGCCGGGTCGATGCAACAACTCTCGTCCTCGGGTCCCGGCTCTCGGGCTGGTCTCAAACCCGTCAGCAAGCCAGGTCGCGATGCCATGGACAAGACCAGAGGGTGAGGGCCGGAGAGCCGGTAGGAGCCCTGAGTCGCGATGCTCGTGCACCCCCATTTAACGCAAGAAGCTGGGTTAGATGATGAAACTCTCGTCCTCGGGTCCCGGCTCTCGGGCTGGTCTCGGCCGTGTGGCAAGCCAGGTCGTGATGCCATGGACAACACCAGAGGGTGAGGGCCGGAGAGCCGGTAGGAGCCCTGAGTCGCGATGCTCAGGCACCCCCCTTTAACGTGCAAGATTCCGCCACCCAGTAAAAGTCACCAAACAACAAGCATGGTGGTGCGAGAGCATAATCCTAAGGAAAACGCAAGAAGGATACATGCCGCTGGGACTGGCCCGCGCGGCTTGGGGATGATGCGGCCCGAGGGGCGCCCCCAACAGGATAGGCTAATGACATGAAATAAAAGGGATACATGCCGCAGGGACGGACCCACGCGGCTGGGAATAATGCGGCCTCAAGGCGCCTCCACCGGAAATAAAACTTAAAGATGTCACCCGGTGATGTTGGGGATGAAGGGGTGTTCTTTGTCAGAAGACTCGGTGGGCTGCGGAGCTGATCCTCCACGAGCCTCCAGGCCCGGGGCCTCGGAGTCTCGGAGGCGCTGGTAGCTCCTTAGGGGCCATCTCCATCTCCGCCAGGCTGCGGGCGTGCTCGACCTCTTGAGCCTCGGGATGGCCCTCATGAGACGCTGGTGCGCAGCAGCTTGGCAGGCCATAAGGCATGCGTACGTAGCTGTGGGGCGGACCTTCGCAACGTCCCACTCGCGAGGGCCAGACACGCTCTTGAGATGCGGCTCGGTTGAGCCCTGGTATGTCGATGCAGACGCGCAGCCCACCATCCTCGCCTGGATGGGGGGCCACAGCGGGTAGGCGGCGGCTGCCCCTCATGACCATTGACTGCTGTAGCTCCTGAATGGCCTTGCTGACAAACTCCTGAGGGTTCGGCCCTCCTTGCCTTGCTCCTGCTTGCGGTAAACGTGCTTCGAAACTCGCCTCCATGTGGTGCCCAAGCGCCTCCATAGAGACCTTGGCGAGGTCGGCGGCCCTCCAGGGGAGAGCCCCCGAGCCCTGCCTGAGGAGGGCGCCGGGCGCGCTTCCCTATGCGATGGACGGAGGCTCCCCCTGGCCCGGCGCGGGCCCTGAGGGGCCTGTCTCTTGAGGAGTCGGGCCGGTCGATGTTTTCTTCTTCTTGGGAGCGGCCTCGGGAGGCCTCCTGCTGCTGTGGTCTGGGTCTCCCAAATAAGCGTTTAAAAAGCTCGCCTGTGGAGCACATCGCCTCTCTCTTCACAGGGCACCGTGATGACTCCGCCGCTTCCTGGCATCTTGAGGACGTTGTAGCCATGGTGGGTTACGGCCATGAATTTGGCCAATGCTGGGTACCCGAGGATGCCGTTGTACGGCAGGCGAATCTGGGCGACGTCGAAGTCGATCAGCTCGGTGTGGTAGTTGTCGCGAGCCCCGAAGGTGACGGGAAGGCGGACCTGCCCGATCTGGACCGTGGAGCCGTCGGTGACTCCGGAGAAATGCTTGGTTGGCTGAAGCTGACTGTAAGGCACCTGAAGGTTGTTGAATGTTTCCATGGATAGGACGTTGAGCCCTGCTCCGCCGTCGATGAGGGTCTTGGTGACTAGCACATTGCTGATGATTGGGGAACAAAGCATCGGGAGAACTCCGGCTGTGGCTGCGCACTTGAGCTGATCCGCTGAGCTAAACGTGATGGCGCACGCCGACCACCTGAGAGGGCGCGTGGCCTCGAGCTTGGGGAGGACTGCATTCACTTCGCGGGCGAACTGCTTGAAGATGCGCTGAGAGGTCGGGCTTGAGCTCCGCCAGATGCAAAGCGATCGCACGTGCTTCCGGAAGCCCCCACCTCGGCCCCGATGACGTCTCGATTCTCATTGGCGGCGGCGGCAGCGGAGGGAGGCTCATGCGTTCCCTGGGCGATCCTCGCGAGGCTGATCCCTCCAGCCTCCCTCGCGAGGTGGGTCTTGCCACGGTCCTCGCGAGGTTGGTCGCGCCACCCTTGGCGTGGGCCGCTGTCTTACCAGCGTCCTGCAATCCTTCCTACACCTCGGCCAGAGTCTTGCCGGCTGCGCCGGGCGTCTGCCGACCCTTCCTCACAAGACGGCCGGAGCTCTTGACATTCATTGGTGTTGTGGGCGTGGAGGTCGTGGTACACGCAGTACCGGCTGCCCTTGGAGGACTCGGGCTAATCTCTCCCTTGCTTGGTGTCTGATTCGGCTGCGAGCACGGCATCCCCCTTGCGCTTCACGTCCTTGGCCTTGGACTTCTTTTCTTCGGGATCCGCGGCAGGCAGCTTGAGGAGGGAGAGGCGTCCTTCATGCATCGCCAGCTCCTCCTTCATCTTGATGTCGCGCACGCTGTCGGAGAAGGCAGAGATGATGGCCTCCTCCGTTACCACAGGGATCTTGAGGCGCTGCGTTGTTGAAGCGCTGGATGTACTTTTGTAGGGTTTCCTGGCTGCTGCTTGATTCGACGCATGTCGCCACGGCGGTGGCCGGTCGCGAGTACCTTGGAAGTTGGCGATGAAGCGGGTACGCATCTCGGCCCGAGAAGAGATCGTGCTCGGGGCCAGATTAAGGAGCCAAAAGGGCCCTGCCCTTGAGCGCCATGGGAAACCAGTTCGCCATGACCTTTTCATCCCCGTTGGTAGCCTCGATGCCCAGCTCGTAGAGCTGGAGGAACTCCGTAGGGTCAGTTGTGCCGTCCTAGCAAGGAGGCAGGTCCGGCTTGAACTTGGCGGGCCACGCGACGCTGCGCAGCTCGGAGGTGAAGCGCGGCAGCCCGCCGTGGGTCATGGGGGCCTCGCATTTACGAGAGCCTGGTCTTGTGGGCCTCCCTGTGCCGCGGCTGGGGGCAGCGCAGGGTCTTGACGTGATGGAGCAGGGAGCGCTCGGGCAGCTTCTTGTGGGCGAGGAACTTCCTGACAGCTCTGCTCTTGCCGCGCCGGCGCCTGGCGGAGCGGGATCCGCCCAGGGAGCGCGCGCCTTGGGGCCAGGGCGCCGTCTTGAGAAGGAGGCGGCTGAGGCGCCCCGGGAGCTTATCGCCAAGGCGGGTGCGGTGCAGCGAGACGGACGACGCGGTCGCTTCTGCAGCAGCGGACGAGCTCGGCGACTCGGTCGAGCCATTCTTCAGAGACGCTATCGACGGGCGGTAGCGCAGGAGCTCGTTAGCCGCGATGAGTGCAGCTCGGACCTCCATGGCCGCGCGGGGCACGCGTGACGAAGAACCAGCGGGGGTGAGCGAAGGCGTGGCGGTGCGGCCGTCCCGCCTCATGGACGGGTGCTGGGACGACGTTTGCTGCTCGTTCGTCGCCGGGCCGGTGGCGGTGTTGACGGCAGGTGATGGGGAACGACGAGGGCGCCCGCCGACGGGAGCCGTCTAGGCGACATGGGAGGCGAGGGCGGCTCGGCGCGTTCGACGGGCGCCGAACATGGTTATGTGGTCGGGAAGAACGAGGCGACGAAAGGCAGATTCCGGTGCACCCCTACCTGGCGCGACAAATGTCGGATTTCGGGTTCCGGAAGACCCTTGATGTTCGAACACTGGGGTGCGCGCGGAGATCCAACCCCCCACCGTCTCGTACCTCACCGAATCGCAGGGACCTAAACAACTAAAAGAACAGCACAAGAGACACAAGATTTATACTAGTTCGGGCCACCGTTGTGGTGTAATACCCTACTCTAGTTTGTGGCGTGGTGGATTGCCTCTTGGGCTGATGAGGAACAGTACAGGGAAGAACAGCCTCGCGAGGGTCTGTTCTTGGTGGGTGTGATGAACTGCTAGGTGGTGTCCCGTCACTCTAGCTTGAGGATCGGGTCTCTATCTCTCTCTCTAGATTCCGGTCGTTTCGATCCCAGATCTCTCTCCCTACTCTGAGTGTGGCTACTCCTATTTATAGGCGAAGGCCCTGGGCCTCTTCCCAAATATTGAGCGGGAAGGGCGCCAACAATTGGCCATTTTGAAGGGGAACAGCGGGTACACTTATCCTGACTAAAATTGGTCCTCGCCTGCCAAAGGCTCTGGTGATGACGCCTGCTTGGGCTCCACGATGACTCCCTTCCAGCCGTTGGGGGCTAGTCTTGGTCTTGTTGCACCGAAACAGATGCCTTTGCTTGATGCTCTCGCCTGCGCTTGCTCCCTTTGCACCAAAGAGGAAAGGAGGACGCTGCGCGGGCTGGCACCCGACTGGCGCCCTTGGTCGTCATGGCTTGCGTCATGGGCACCTCGCGAGGTGCCCTGCCTTGAACTCTCCGCCTCCTCATGAGCCAGCCTGACGAGGCCGTGCCTGAGGAAGCTCCTGGTCGCCCCGCCTCATGGGCTTGGCCTCGCGAGGGTCTTGAGCTTGTGTTGACGAAGATGGGCTGCCACTGGGCCTCCTTTGAGCCACGCCTTTGCGGAGCCTTGAGCGAGGCAAGTCTGGGGACCCCCGTTCCCAGAACGCCGACAGAGCCTTTAGATTCCTCGCGTTTCTTCCAAAATGACTCTTTGAGGTCATTCAGCATCACTTTGAACTTTTGCACATCAGCCACATTCAGCCTGGCGACATGCTTCTTGAACTGTTCCTTCTCGAACTCGATCTTTCGCTTCAGTTCGATGATGCGCTGAGCTAGAGCAAGTTCAGGAGCAATGGCGCCTTGGAAAGCAACGCTGGCTCCAATGGGAAGTTGAAGGTCATCAAAGCTGAGCTCCTGATTATCAAACCACTCATCAATGAAATTCTTCAGGATGTTGACGTCAAAGAGGGGCAGATCATTGAAGATCTCTGCCTCTTGCTTGCTCTTGATTAGCTGTTCCAGAGCATCTTCACCAAATTCTTCCTCAGAAGACAAGTCAATGGGTTCAGATTCATTTCTCAGAATGGCAGCAGGCGTCAGTGCTTGACTCAGTTTCTGAATAGGTGGCTTCTATGGCTTCTCACGCCTCTTGGAGATGCGAGATAGATCTTCAGAGTTATTGCTTGGAGCAGAAGGGGCAGTTGCCAAAGGCTTCACTCTTGAAGCTTTTGGAGCTGCAGATGGTTTTGAAGCTTTAGTTTTCTTTTGCTTCTTAGGCTTAGGAGGTGGAGGTAGAGCTTCGTCAGTGTCAGCATCATCATCATCAGAATGATCCACTTTGCCACCAATAACGGTAATGTGAGTGATGAGGCCAGCAAGATTGTAGAAAGGGCCAATCCTGTTTTCATTGGCTTCACGAGTGCCATTGTCCCGAGGTGCGGAGGGGCCATGTTGAAGTCAAGACCCAGATCCTTCTTATTCTTTTTCGCTGAGTCTTTGGCGAACTGGTAGTTGCGCTTGAACAAATTGTCTTCACGACACAAGAGTAGTGAAGACGGGTCAGCATTCTCAGGCTGTGGTCCGCGCACCATGCAAGGATAGAAGCCTTGCTCAATGGCTTCAGCCTGATTCCTGGGTGGAAGATTTCTGTACAGAATATCACTCCAGGGTGCCTTGATGGCATTCTTCTCTGCATATTCCTTGGTGATGAAGCGGTATCTGAACCACTCTTCTGCCCAATATCTTCGAATCCATTGGATTCGATTCTTGCGTTCAGTGTAGGTTTCTTCTGGATCAGTTTTGTACATCTCATGCAAATCTGGAGGTAGGTCCTTGGAGGTGTCACCACGACTCTGTCTGCCTTCCTTTCTTGCTGATTTTTCAGTTGCCATGAAGTGTAAACTGAGAGGCTTCAGTACCTTCAAAGGCTTCAAACGGCTGGACTGACAGGAACTGGCTTCAGGTGAGTTGATGTGATTCCGCAAGTACTCTGCAAATGAATGCAGACTATGAGAACCAAGGGATTCTCCCACGGACATGTACCTGTGACAGCATTAAAGGTGCGAGGGAAGGGGACGAGGTCATATGCATTCTCAGAAGATTTTGAAGATAAATCAGTTGGAAGACATTGACCTCATAACGTGGAGACATTCACTTATACGATAAGAGTTGGTTCTAGAGTTGTACAAATCCAAGAATAAGTACAATTGAGGAATCTAACTTGCGAAGAAGCATAAGTGAATATACTAGGCAAGACCATGAGATGCAGAAAGAGATAGATCCATGTTCGAAGATCTAAAAACCACTTTAGGTAAGAAGGGATGAATCTATCGGATCAAAAGGTTGGTAAAAAGGAAACTTTTATTACCACATGATGAACTGCTAGACGGGGCGAAGATGGATGCCGAGCAGTTCGATCTTCTGTGCCCTAACTTGGCGACGGAAGACACCTACGGCGACGGCGGAGAAGACGAGGTCCGCGGCCGGCGTGAGGACGGCGTCGATGAAGTTGCGGCAGCTAAGCGCTCCGTCGTCGGCGTCGTCGAGAGCTAGCGTAGGCGCTAGGGTTTGCGGGAGATGGAGAAGGAGGAAGAAGGATTTTGACCGAGACGGGACACGCATTTATAAGGATAGAGACAACACAACACAATTACGCAGGTGCCCCTGGCGGTTCACATCTGATGGACACGTGGAAAACATGAAACACATTGCGAAATGTTCCACATTCCCACACGTGCCTGAATTGTCGGGGTGGTCGTTCCGAATTCTCCGGGTTACGGGCAAAAGGATATGACATTAAAACTAGATATAAATGTTTGTCCCTGTATCTTCCGCTAACAAGGACGCGGAGAAGACATTCAACAGTTTCAACAGAATGCATATGATTTGGATAGATAGAGCTTGAGATAGAAAGCATAGAGAGGTTAGGGTCCGATCACATTCACTTAGTTCAACAGATTCAAATAAGAAGACATAGCTATAAGTGAATGCTGTGGAGGACAGAATACAATATATATATAACAGAGTAAACCTCAAATCAGTATTCACGAAGTCAAATTAAAGTTGAAGTTAAATCAAATGCGAAGACTTTGCAAATATGACGCCATTAGGAAACACTTCATAAGAGTTTGGTGGTGGCGTTACCCACCGTATAGGAAGTATTAGACCCAGACACGGCGCACAATTATCGTGGCGCTCTGAAGTCAATTTCCACGTTAATGTATTCACACTTAGAGTGTATGTCTTCATTGATTGAAGATATACATTACTTCGTGTGTTGCACATCTAAGTCATCAACATGCATAAGTGTTAGGATGAGTGCCTAATCACAGGACATTCGAGGATTCCAAGATATTTAGCTCACACCGCAACTTGCAAAACCTTCTCTCATCCAAGGGCTTAGTGAAGATATCAGCCAACTGCTATTCTGTCTTGACAGGAATGATATCAATATCTTCTTTCATAACATGACTCTGAGGAAGTGATGACGAATTTCAATGTGCTTCGTCTTCGAGTGCTGAACTGGGTTATTGGCAATCTTGATAGCGCTTTCATTATCGCAGTAGAGTGGCAGATGCTTCAAATTGATGCCATAGTCCTTAAGAGTTTGCTTCATCCACAGAAGTCGAGCGCAGCAAGATCCAAAGCAATGTATTCAGATTCAGCAGCTTGAGAGTGATACACAGTTACGCTTCTTTGAGGACCAACAGACAAGAGATCGGCTACGTAAAGTGACATGTGCCTGATGTTGACTTGCGATCCACCTTGTCACCAAAGCATAGTCGACATCCCAAAACCAACCAGATCAAATTTCGAGCCCTTTGGATACCATAATCCGAGTGTTGGGGTGTAAGCCAAATATCGAAGAATTCGCTTCACTGCTAAGTGATGCGACTCCTTTGGTGCCGCTTGGTATCGGGCACACATGCAAACACTAAGCATAATATCTGGCCTAGATGCACATAAGTAAAGTAAAGAGCCAATCATGGAGCGGTATACCTGTTGATCGAAATCTTTACCATTGGCGTCGGGACTTAGATGACTTTTGGATGGCATTACGTCGTGTATCCTTTGCAGTGTTGCATTCCAAACTTCTTCAGGCAATCTTTGAGATATTTTTCCTGAGATATGAAGATGCTGTTGTGTTGCTGACGGATTTGAAGACCGAGAAAGAACTTCAGCTCTCCCATCATGGACATTTGATATTGTTCTTGCATCATGTGAGAAAATTCATCGCTGTATTTCTTGTTGGTGCAACCGAAGATAATGTCATCCACATAGATTTGGCACACGAACAGTTCACCATCATATGTCTTCATGAAGAGAGTGGGATCTAGAGAACCAGGTTTGAAGCCTTTGCTCTTCAGAAAGTCTTTGAGTGTGTCATACCAAGCACGAGGGGCTTGTTTGAGGCCATACAAAGGCCTTGTTGAGCTTGTATACCATATCAGGATGTTTTGGGTCTTCAAAGCCAGGTGGTTGCGCAACATATACTTCCTCTTCAATCTTTCCATTGAGAAAGGCACTCTTCACATCCATTTGGTACAGAAGGATGTTATGATGATTTGCGTAAGCTAGCAGTATGCGAATGGCTTCAAGCCTAGCCACTAGAGCAAAGGTTTCATCGAAGTCAACTCCTTCAACTTGTGTGTATCCTTGAGCAACGAGTCGAGCCTTGTTCCTGATTACATGACCATGCTCGTCTTGTTTGTTGCGATATATCCATTTTGTGCCTATTATGTTGTGCTTGATCTTGATGCCATAGTTGTTCATGGCGCGGTTGGCGAAGCATCTGAAGACATCCTGCACTTCAGTCTTGAAGAGAATTATGTCCACCCAAGTGTATCTTGAATAATCATCAACAATAACGAAACCATAGAGACAAGCAGTAGCAGTGAGACTAGAGTAGTGAGTGGGACCAAACAAGTCCATGTGGAGCAACTCAAAAGGTCGTGATGTAGTCATGATTGTCTTCGAGGGATGCTTCGCCCTTGTCATCTTCCCAGCTTCACAAGCACCACATAGATGATCTTTCTTGAACTTTACGTCTTCGATGCCTATGACATGCTTCTTCTGGGCGAGAGTGTGAAGGTTCCTCATGCCAGCATGCCCTAGCCTCCGATGCCAGAGCCAGCACTCTGAAGATTTTGCTAGAAGACATACGACCCTCTGTGGTCCTGCTGAGAAATCTACCATGTACAGATCATCTTTCCTGTACCCTTCAAAGACTAGAGACTTGTCAGATTCCATTAGTACAAGGCAATGATATTTTTTCCAAATAGCACAATCATGTTTAAGTCACAAAGCATTGAGACATACATTAAGTTGAAACCAAGGGATTCAACAAGCATCACTTTGTCCATGTGCTGATCCCTTTAGATGGCAACTCTACCTAGGCCCAATACCTTGCTTTTACCAAAGGTCGTTGAATGTGATGTGACTTTTATCACATGGACGTAAGGTTGAGTCCATGAGAAGACTTCGATCACCAGTCATGTGGTTAGTGCATCCGCTGTCCATAATCCATTCTGAAGCACGAGGTGCCGTGCCCTACAGTGCAGTTAGGAGGATAGGCTTCACAAAGAGTATTGTGAAACATAAACATTTTACGCACAAGAGGATTATTAAAGCTCAGATCAAAGTTAGGACTGACAGTATGACTGGCAAGCGATTCAGGAACGAAATACATAGTAAGACCATTTGGGCATTTTATCTTGCGTCCCATAATGTGTTTTAGGTCCCCAGCGATAGCATCGGACGTGTTTGATTTCCGGCTGGAGACCTTTCCCTGCAGAAGAAAGTTAATTCTTCTTAACCACCCAGATCTTCAGGGGTGGCTTAGAAGCAATGAGTCTAAGTGCAAGATCTCGAGAACTTGACTTTGGAGCCCTAGAAAATAGCCTTGCAGGAGAGGAACGATACTCATATGAATAAGCAGAAAAGTTCTTAGTTCTATGAACATAGCGATTTGAAGACACACGCTCATATTCATGAGTCTGAGTATGGTTTCCTTGCAAAACATTGGCGTTAGTGTGACTCAGGTGAGTCCTGTATCTGTATGAAGCCTTTGGGTCATATGAAGCCATAGGTCTGGGGTTTGTCTTCTTCCTTGGTGGTGTCATGATGACATTTACAGGAAGATTCTCAATACACTGTTTAGGTACCCAGATCTTCTTCATAGGTGGCCCATTCCTGCAGTTAGTACCAACATACCTGTCAAACACTTCACCATTCTGATTCTTAAACAGTTTATAGTTTGCATCAAAGGATTCATCAATGATAATAGGGTTATCACAAGTGAAACCAGATAAGGTGGATGGATCTACTGAAGATTCCTTTGCAGCAACCCATGTGGTTTTGGGGTACTGCTCAGGCTTCCAGTAAGACCCATCAACATTCATTTTCCTCTCGAACCCAATACCCTCTTTTCTAGGGTTTCGGTTCAGAATCTGCTTTTTGAGGACATCACATAATGTTTGATGCCCTTTGAGGCTTTTGTACATGCCTGTCATGTACAGTTCCTTCAGCCCTGCATCATCAGCAATAGTAGTGGTATCCTCAACAGAGGGGTTAGTTACCACATTAGCAGTTGAAGATATTGCAACTGGAGCAGTAGAACACCCAGCAACAGAAACATTGTTATCACGCTCAATGCATTTTAAACATGGTGGTTCAAATCCTTCCGGAGCGGAACTGATCTGTTGAGCGCGAAGTGACTCGTTCACCATTTGAAGATCTTCATGATCCGATCTCAATTTCTCAAGTTCCTGCTTCCTTTGACGATAATTGTAGGAAAGCTTTTCATGGGATGTTGAGAGGGTTTCATGACGACCTTCAAGTTCCTGGTACTTAACATGAAGATTTTTTATGTCTTCAATTAAGGACTGAGTCTTAGTCATTTCCGCGTCCAACAGGTCATCGCTTTTGTCTAACAGTTTTTGAATATGTTCCATAGCTTTCTGTTGTTCAGTTGCAATTTTAGCAAGTTTTTTGTAGCTAGGTTTGGATTCACAATCAGAGTCATCTTCACTTGATGTTTGAAAGTAAGCATCGCGTGAGTTTACCTTGGCACCACGTGCCATGAAGCAGTAAGTGGGAGCGGATTCATCCTTGTCACTGGCATCAACATTGGTGATGCAAGCATTGTCTTCAGTGTTGAAGATGGATTTGGCAACGTAGGCTGAAGCTAAAGCCAGACGTGCAACACCAGAGTCAGACTCCTCCTCAGACTCCACCACTTCTGCCTCCTCAGAAGGAGACTCCTCCTATGAATCCATTTCCTTGCCAACAAAAGTACGAGCCTTGACAGACGAACTTTTCTTGTGTGATGAAGACTTGGAGATTGACTTGGAAGAAGATTTTGAGTATTTCTTCTTCTTCTTGTCATTAGAATCATATTCCTTGCTCTTCTTCTTTTTCTTCTCATTGTCCCACTGTGGACACTCAGAGATGTAGTGACCAGGTTTCTTGCACTTGTGATGTGTTCTCTTCTTGTGGTCATTGGAAGAAGCTTCATCATTTCTTGAACTGGATCGTGAAGACTTTCAAGCCTTTATTCTTAGTGAACTTCGGAACTTCTTCACAAGCATAGCAAGCTCCTTTCCAAGGTCTTCACTTCACCGTAACTGCAATGATTCTTCTTCAGATGAGGAAACAGCCTTTGCCTTCAAAGCGCGAGTTCAGCCATAGTTGGGACCATAGATATCTCTTTTCTCAGATAGCTGGAAATCATGTGTGTTAAGCCTCTCAAGTATGTCAGATGGATCGAGTGTCTTGAAGTCAGGGTTTTCTTGAATCATAAGAGCTAGAGTGTCAAATGAGTTGTCAAGAGATCTCAGAAGCATCTTGACGATTTCATGCTTGGTGATCTCAATGGCACCGAGAGCCTGAAGCTCGTTTGTGATGTCAGTGAGACGATCGAATGTGAGCTGGACATTTTCATTGTCATTTCTCTTGAAGCGGTTGAAGAGGTTGCGTAGGACACTGATTCTTTGATCTCTCTGAGTTGAAACACCTTCATTGACTTTGGAGAGCCAGTCCTAGACTAGTTCGACGTTTCCAAAGCACTCACACGGCCATACTGCCCTTTGGTCAGATGACCACAGATGATGTTCTTCGTAGTAGAATCGAGTTGAATGAACTTCTTGACATCAGCAGCGGTGACGCCTTCACCAGTCTTGGGAACGCCATTTTTGACAACATACCACAGATTGACATCAATGGCTTCAAGATGCATACGCATCTTATTCTTCCAGTAGGGATATTCAGTGCCATCAAAGACAGGGCATGCAGCGAAGACTTTGATTATCCCTACAGTCGACATAGATAAACTCCAGGTGGTTAAACCGAATCACACAGAACAAGGGAGTACCTTTCTCTGATACCAATTGAAAGTGCTAGTTATCGACTAGAGGGGGGTGAATAGGCGATTTTTATGAAATTCTTCAAAACATGAAAGTTTCGAAGACAGACATGAAAACTGGACCTATAAACGTGCAGCGGAAGATAAACTACACTAGACAAGCCATAGTTAGACAAGTATGCAACTAAAGCATGATGGCAGATAGCAGCTAGGTAGTAGGATCAGGATGGAAGATAGTATGAAGCCAATCAGACCAAGTAGTCACACAGTGAAGTTAAACAGGCATATATTCAGGCAATGACTTCACAAGGACTGTAAGTAAGGGAGAGTAAGAGATAGAAATAGTGTGTTGTGAAGACAAGGATTTGTTCGACCAGTTCCAGTTGATGTGACAACTTTACGTCTGGTTAGGGAGGCTGAGATTGAACTCAGAAGACCGTGTCTTCACCTTATTCCCCTTGAGCTAAGGACACACAGTCCTTGCCCAATCACTCTGGTAAGTCTTCAAGGGAGACTTCCAAACCTTCATAGACTTCGTTCACAGGAAATCCACAATTACTCTTGGATGCTCAGAACGCGACGCTTAACCGGCTGGAGGATTCACAGTCCTCAAGTGTAACAAGTCTTCAGATCACGCGGACAGAAAGACTTCAGTGATGCCAAACACTCTTTGGGCTCTGGGTGTCTTGGGATTTTTCCTCACAAGGATTTCTCTCTCAAACTCTTCGGAGGTGGGTTCACTACTAGGGAAAAGGCTAGCAGCAGCGCGGGTTTTAGGTGTATCAGTAGCGCGGGGTGGGGCGCTACTAATAAGGCGCTACAACTAACATATAGCAGTAGCGTGGTCATCGGGCGCCATCGCTACACAAGTGTAGCAGCAGCAGATTATCGGAAGCACGCCATCGCTAGTAGCTCTAGCGCCCTTTGCGTAAACGCAGCCATCGCTAACTTCTATACACTCGCCATCGCTAATATAACAGGTTTTTTGTTTTTTTGGCATATTTGTTTTGTATTTGAACAGGCTTTATAGAAGAATCTTTAGCACATAAAAATGTCATCATGATACACATACAAATGCCTACGAGACCACGAATATAATCATAACATAAACATACAAATAGTCTCATCATAAAAATCATCCAACACAAAGTGGTCTCTCGTCATCATCTCGAAAATAGCGATACAAGTCCTTGATTACTTGCAAATACATCATCATCCATCTAAACAATGGTATACGCGAGAAGAGCTATCACTTTGAGTACATGAGTTTGTATCCCTCTCTCGCATTAGCGTGAACCTAAACTAACTACACTGCCGTCAGCCGAAACCGGAAACTGGCAACACCTGGGCCTGACACTCCGGCCACTCATCGTATAAATACTCCTGGCGTAGCACTTCTTCGCCATCGATGATCTATGCACCTGCATCGTCACATGAGTCGATGATATGCAACCTATATAGTTGAGCAACAGAAAGAGACAGACTTGACAAAAATAGAAAGAACATATCATAAGCATAAATAACAAAGTTCATCGTATCCAAAATGCCCTAACTAGAGTGATCTTCGCTAGTCGAGGAGGAGGACGGTTTAATTACATCACAAATAAAGTTTCATCACGCATAACTCAAAGTTTTGTCATACGGAAAGTATGGACTAAAATGTACACATTGTCATATATCGACAATCACTCCAACATGCCGTACATCCATCGAGGTCAGGGAGATAGTCCCCGAGTTTAGTGAAAGGCTTCATGTCGAGATGCTGAGAGGCTATCCATGTTCGGACGTCTTCCCGCGACATTTGTCCTTCTCCGTAGAACATCCCTGTTTTTCCGACGACATCTTTCATGATGATTTGGGCAAGTTCGCGCTGGATGTTATAGAACTCAGCTCGAAGTCGATGATCCTCGATATCTCCTATGTCCTTTACAATCTCGGAGTAGGGTTCCCCGTCGTTGATCTTTGCTTTCACTCGATTTTTCCACGCGGCCAACGCGTCGCTAAACTTGGTCATGGCGTCTTTGTTTATCTTCTTCATTGTCGGGTCCTCGTCTGGATCTTCATAATCCTTCTCATTCCGCCCGGAACAAGAATATCTGGTGAAACTTCTTTAGGAGGGAGCTCCTCATATTTTCTATCTTCTATAGTTTCTCATCATTGATGGTGGCGGTTGTCCGTACGATGCAGCCAATTTGATTGCCGTAGCACGCGCGCGCTTCCTCGGGCGCCTTTGGCTCAAAATTGCCGCCGTCCACCCCCGTGACCACCAGTCTAGTAGTCCTGAGTTTGTTAGGAACCCGTTGCCTCTTTGCTTTCGGTTCTACACCAGCTCCGCTCCCCGAGGCAGCACAGGTTTCAGCGCCGGTCTCGATGCCGGTCTGAATCTCAGCGCCGGTCTCAGTCTCAAAGACCGGTCTGCGTGTCGGTCTCGATCCCGATGCCACCGGTGGGCCCAGCAACAACATCGGTTGATCGTCGGTAAGGCTAAAATATTAAATATTCGCCCGCCGCCAGTAGACGCGTCGCAATCACCGTAACCCTGTCCTTCATCGTTGCTAGCCATGTTTCCTATGATTAAATCTAGTCAATTAATTCTAGACCTAATAAAATGAATAATGACATAAAGGACTATTGTTTTGCAGGAATGTTGACTCCTTCCTGGTGCGGCAAATCTCGGCACTCGATATGTCCTAGTTTAGAAGCACAAGTCATGCCGAAATTCACGGAAAATTTCGGCATGACCTTTGCTAAAAGTGGACAAATCGAGAACCTGAAATTTGCCGGAACAGAAATGAATCAACATTCCGCAAAACATAGGCCACTCAAAGATCAGTCCCTGGAAACAACAAAGCCACTTGGGCACAATCGAACAACTTCAATGAAAAGATATAACATGAGCAAACACTATTGAGGAATTTGCATATAACATGGCCACTTCAATGAAAAGATATAATCAACAATAATGGAATATGCAAATGAACATCAATGACATATAGCTACTGTTACTGTTTGACCAAGTTTTTGAAAAGAAAAACAATTCTGTTTTTTGTTTATAGCTAAATGCCATAGCTACTGTTTTTTATTTATAGCTAAATACTTTTGTTTTTTGTCTAAAGCTAAAAGTATTTATAGCTACTGCCTGGTTTGACCAGGTTTTTGAAAAGAAAAACAATTCTGTTTTTTGTTTATAGCTAAATGCCATAGCTACTGTTTTTTATTTATAGCTAAACACTTTTGTTTTTTGTCTAAAGCTAAAAGTATAGGAACTACATTTTCTCTAACCCTTTTGACCTCACCAGAATTTCCACAGCAAGACCTTCGTACCTACACCCAATTTCTTCAAAAATATTCAGGTCCATAGTCCAAATAATTCAAATTTCATTTGAATGAAATTTGGAACAAATTCAGGTCCGTAGTCAAAATATTTTTTATAGCTAAGTGTTTTTTGTTTATACCCTCTGTTAATTTAAATCTAAATGCTACTATTATTTATATACCCTCTATTAGTTTAAAGATAAATGGAATTACTGTTTAGGAATTTTCATAAAAACTGCCCTAGCTAATTTCCTAAAAAAATTGCAAATCATTTTTCCTAAATGCTATAAAATGCCTACTGCCCTAAAAATCTAGGGTTCATATGAACACCTAGGGTTCATATGAACATCAACACAGTATCAACACATATATATAATTGCCCTAGCAGAGAAAAATAGGAGGGTAGGGACAGGAGAGGCATAGCCTTACGGTCGGCGGCGAGGGCAGGCTCTGGCTCGAGCAGCGGCGGTGAGGTCGAGGGCGGAGGCGGCGAGCTCGAGAGAGGCGACAGTGAGGTCAACGACGGCCTTGGGCGGCGGCGGTGAGGTCGAGGGGCAGCCTTGGGCGGCGGCGGTGTGGTCGAAGGCGGCGGGCGGCGGTGGTGTGGTCGAAGGCGGCCTCGAGGCGTGCGGCGTGGTGTGGTCGAAGGTGCTGCAGGTCAACGGCGATGGAGCAGTTGGGGGACAGGGGGAGGAGAGAGGGGGGGATAAGGACGTAGAGAACTTTTGAGCCAGGGGCGCCGGGATTTGAGTCAAACTAGCAGCAGCGCGTTTTGATGAAACTCGCTATAGCTAAGATAGCTATGGCGTGTTCCAGAGAAATGCGCTGCAGTTATCCATTTCTGTTTTCTTTTTCTTTACATTTTCTTTTTTTCATTTCTCCTTTTTCTATTTCTTTCATTCTCATTTAGTTTTCTACTTATTTTTCTATTTATTTTCTTGTACATAGCAAGAGGCTACCAGAAGAAGAAAGCAGCGCTACAATGTTTTTAGCGATGGCGTGCTTCGGGAGAAGCGCTACATTATTCCTAGCCTACCGGCACTAGTGAGAGAATTTTAGTAGTAGCGCTTTTCTGTGAAGACGCGCTACTGCTAAAATAATGATTGTAGCGTGGTTTTGCAACAAGCGCTACTACTAAGTAGCGCTAGCGCCGAGTTTTGACCAACACTACTGCTATACCTCTGTGTATAGCGTTTTCCCTAGTAGTGGTTGCTCACTACGACAAAAGTCGTGCACTAACTCTGAGCAGCCACCAATTTATGGTGTAGGGGGTGGGCTATTTATGGCCACTGGGCAACCCGACCTGATTTGTCCGAAATGACCCTGGGTCACTAAGGAACTGACACGTGTCACAACGGTCAGATTTCAAACACACGCGACAGCTTGACTTGGGCTACAAGTAACGCTGACTTATCCGACTCTGGATAAGATTTGCTCTCATTGTCTTCGCTCGAAGACATAGGATTTTGGTTGAGCATCACTTCAGTCACTCTGACTTTGTTCACCTAGACCCCACTTAACAGTGCGGTGGTTCCTATGACTCAACAAAGAAGAAAAGAAACAACGAAACTACTAAGTCTTTGCGCTCCATAGTCTTCACTCAATGTCTTCTTCTGTCATAGTCTTCAATGTGAATATCTTCACGCACCACCATTGTCTTCAATGTCTTCATACATTTTTAGGGGTCATCTCCGGTAGGTAAACCGAATCAAGGAGGGACTACTACCTGTGTTATCCTGCAATTCTCACAAACACATTAGTCCCTCAACCATGTTTGTCGTCAATACTCCAAAACCAAACTAGGGGTGGCACTAGATGCACTTACAACAACAACTATGAGATGGCTGTATCTTCCATACTACATGCATTATAGGCAGTTCCCAAACAGAATGGTAAAGGTTTATACTCCCCTAACCACCAACAAGCATCAATCCATGGCTTGCTCGAAACAATGAGTGCCTCCAACTAACAACACCCCCGGGGAGTTTTGTTTAATTATTTTGTTTTGCTTTGATCTTTTTGGATCATGGGACTGGGCATCCCGGTTACCGGCCCTTTCTCGTGAATGAGGAGCGGAGTCCACTCCTCTTGAGAATAACCCACCTAGCATGGAAGATATAGGCATCCCTGGTTGTAACATAGCTGCTCGAGCATACAAAACAGAATTTCATTTGAAGTTTGGAGTTTGGCACATACAAATTTACTTGGAACGGCAGGTAAATACCGCATATAGGAAGGTATGGTGCACTCATATGGAACAACTTTGGGGTTTAAGGAGTTTTGATGCAGAAGCAGTATTCCCGCTTAGTATAGGTGAAGGCTAGCAAAAGACTGGGAAGCGACCAACTGATAGAGCGACAACAGTCATAAACATTCATTAAAATTAATTCACACCAAGTACAAGCATGAGTAGGATATAATCTACCATGAACATAAATATCATGAAGGCTATGTTGATTTGTTTCAACTACATGCGTGAACATGTGCCAAGTCGAGTCACTCAATTCATTCAAAGGAGGATACCATCCCATCATACCACATCATAATAATTCTAATAGCATGTTGGCACGCAAGGTGAACCATTATAACTCATAGCTAATCAAGCATGGCACAAGCAACTATAATCTCTATATGTCATTGCAAATATGTTTACCTCATAATAAGCTGAATCAGAAACGATGAACTCATCATATTTACAAAAACAAGAGAGGTTGAGTTTATACCAGCTTTTCTCATCTCAATAAGTCCATCATATATCGTCATTATTGCCTTTCACTTGCACGACCGAACGGTGTGTATAATAATAATAGTGCACGTGCATTGGACTAAGCTGGAATCTGCAAGCATTTAACTCAAGAGAGAAGACATGGTAATATGGGCTCTAAGTTAAATAAACTGTCATGCATATGAGAGCCACTAAACATTTTCAATATGGTCTTCTACTCTCGACCCCAAAGAAAAGAAAAGAAAATAAAACTATTTACACGGGAAAGCTCCCAACAAGTAAGAAGAAGAACGAGAAATCTTTTTGCGTTTTCATTTTAATTTCTACTACAAGCATGGAAATTAAACTAACTAATTTTTTTTGGTTTTTCTTAAGGTTTATCAAACACACAAGAAGAAACCTAGAAAAAGAAAATTAAACTAGCATGGCTAATACAATGAAAGAGTATGAGAACCGACGACTAGAATAGTGTGTGAACATGAATGTAAAGTCGGTGAGAAATACGTACTCCCCCAAGCTTAGGCTTTTGGCATAAGTTGGTCTCATACCAAGGACCGCCTAGCTGATATCCGTAGTTGTGGCTGGGGTCGTACTGAGATGCCGCAGCAATTGCCTCCTGAGCTGCGGCATGTTGGCGAGCCGCCTCCGCTCTGCCCTCATGTTCAGCTACTTTCTCCTTGGTAACAACATATCTTCCTTTTGCCTGATAATCAAAAAGGAGAGGAGCAGCAAGAGTAACATGGACGATGTTGTGTCTTTCATAGATTAGTCGATATTGGAGGAATTGTTCATTCCTCCTAAGAAAATGATGGTTGACCATAGCGTCATAATCTAAATAAGCAGGAGGTAACATCATATCCCCCTCTCGTGGGGCTATACCAAGATAATTAGCCACACGGGTTGCATAAATTCCTCCAAATAAATCTCCAGCTCTACCATTATTCTGCAACCTACGTGCAACTATTGCCCCCAAGTTATAACCTTTATAACCTAATACAACACTCTTGAGGACACAAATATCATGGACACACATATGACATGCTTCGTCTTTATCGTTAATGCATCTACCAATGAAGAGAGCAAAATAATGTATAGCAGGAAAATGAATGCTCCCTATGGTAGCTTGTGCAATATCCCTGGATTCTCCCACAGTAATACTAGCAAGGAAATCTCTAAATTCAGTGTTGTGAGGATCATTAATATTACCCCACTACGGAAGTTTGCAAGCAGTTGTAAAATCCTCTAAGTCCATGGTATAAGATGTATCATAAATATCAAATAGGCCACTAGGAGAATTACGCTGCATGCTTATATTTAGACCTCCGCACAAAGGAATCAGTCAATTGATAGTACTGAGGACACTTATCTTGTAAGAAGTCCTCCAGCTCAGCATTACGCACATACGCGTCAAATTCCTCCTTAAAGCCTGCTTCGACCATAAAATCGTCGAATGGCCACTCACAAGCTCGTACATCTGCGTCCCTCGGTAATTCAACGTATAGCAATCCTCGGCCCTTTCTTCACCGAGGAACCACCTTGGTACATTCTCCTAGACATAATTCTTTTTCTGAAATTTTAGTCACTTCAAAATAAAAGTGAATAAAACTAAACAAGATTGGTAGCAACTACTCCTACAAGTGCCTAGAGCCTATATCATGCATTAGAATTACTTGGAACCTCATAAATTTAACATGCAAGCTCAAGAACAGGGTCACCTATGCAGCAAAAATTTGCAATGAATAAAGCACTAGAACAAAAATTAATTGGACCAATGGAGGAGTCACATACCAAGCAACAATCTCCCAAAGAAGTTTTGTGAATGGAGCTTTGAGCAAGGAGATCGAAAATCACAGCAAAACAAGCTAGAACTCGTGCTTGAGCTGGATGGGGATTTTTTTGGGGTAGAATATGGAGTGTGTGGGTGCTGGCATAAGTGGAGGGGGGCCACCAGGGGCCCACGGGACAGGGGGGCGCGCCCAGGGTAGGTGGGCGCGCCCTCCACTCTCGTGGCCTGGTGCTTGCCACTCCTGCAGTGATTTCAATGCCTAAAATCCTCAAATATTCCATAAAAGACATACTAAATTTGCAGGGCATTTGGATCACTTTTATTTTTGGGGTAGTTTTTATTGCACGGATAATTCAGAAAACAGACGGATAATACTATTTTTGCTTTATTTATTCTAAATAACAGAAAGTAAAAAGAGGGTACAGAAGGTTGTGCCTTCTAGTTTCATCCATATCGTGATCATCAAAATGAATCCACTAACAAGGTTGATCAAGTCTTGTTAACAAACTCATTCCGAATAACACGGGACCGAAGAAATTTCTAATAAGACTAAGTTACCTCAACGGGGATATGAAAATCCCCAACAATAAGAATATCATACTTTTTATTGACAGTAGGGAGAGGAAATTCAAAACCGCCAGTAATGATAGTTGGAACTTTTCCAATAGAATTGATGCTATGAACTTGAGATTTTTTCCTCGGAAAGTGTACCGTATGCTCACTACCATTAACATGAAAAGTGAAATTTCCTTTGTTGCAATCAATAACAGCCCCTGCAGTATTCAAAAAGGGTCTACCAAGGATAATCGACATAGTATCGTCCTCGGGGATATCAAGAATAACAAAGTCCGTTAAGATAGTGACATTTGCAACTACAACAGGCACATCCTCACAAATACCGACAGGTATAGCAGTTGATTTATCATCCATTTGCAAAAGATATTTCAGTAGGTGTCAACTTATTCAATTCAAGTCTACGATATAAAGAGAGAGGCATAACACTTACACCGGCTCCAAGATCACATAAAGCAGTTCTAACATAATTTCTTTTAATGGAGCATGGTATAGTTGGTACACCCGGATCTCCAAGTTTCTTTGGTATTCCACCTTTAAAAGTGTAATTAGCAAGCATGGTGGAAATTTCAGCTTCCGGTATCTTTCTTTTGTTTGTAATGATATCCTTCATATACTTAGCATAAGGATTTACTTTAAGCATATCAGTTAAGTGCATACGTAAGAAGATAGGTCTAATCATTTCAGCAAAGCGCTCAAAATCCTCATCATCCTTTGTCTTGGATGGTTTAGGAGGAAAGGGCTTGGGTTTCTGAACCCATGGTTCTCTTTCTCTACCGTGCTTCCTAGCAACAAAATATCTCTTATCATAACGTTCATTCTTTGGTTGTGGGTTATCAAGATCAACAGCAGGTTCAATCTCTACTTCATTGTTTTGGCTAGGTTGAGCATCAACATGAACATTATCATTAACATTATCACTAGGTTCATGTTCATCACCTGATTGTGTTTCAAAGATCGTAAATAGAAATATCATTGGTGTTCTCAGGTGTGTCTACAGTAGGTTCACTAGAAGCATGCAAAGTCCTATCATTTTTCTTTTTCTTCTTTTTAGAAGAACTTGGTGCCTCTGTATTATTTCTCTGAGAATCTTGCTCGATTCTCTTAGGGTGGCCTTCAGGATACAAAGGTTCCCGAGTCATTCTACCAGTTCTAGTAGCCACTCTAACGGCAAAGTCATTTTTATTATTTAATTCCTCAATCAAATCATTTTGAGCTTTAAGTACCTGCTCAGCTTGAGAAGCAACCATAGAAGCATATTTGCTAATGAGTTTGAGTTCACCTTTAACTCTAGCCATATTATCGCTCACGCATCCTATCTCGAAAGCATTATTCTTTAACTCTCTACCAACAAAAGCATTAAAGCTTTCTTGTCTAGCCATAAAGTCATCAAATTCATCTAAGCATGGGCTACGAAATTTAGTAGAGGGGATTTCAACTTTATCATATCTAGAGAGAGAATTTACCTTTACTACCTGTGTCGTGTTATCCAGACAATGTGGTTCTTCAACAGGCGGTATATTAAGACCATGTATTTCTTCAATAGGTGGTAAATTCTTAACATCTTCAGCTTTAATACCTTTTTCTTTCATTGATTTCTTTGCCTCTTGCATATCTTCAGGATCAGAAATAGAACACCTCTCTTCTTCGGAGTGGGTTTAGGAATAGGCTCAGAGTTGGCTCAATTGGCTCGTGAAGAGTCCAATTATTTTCATTAGTCAACATATTATTCAATAGTAATTCAGCTTCACGATCGTTTCTTTCCTCGAAAACACAACCAACACAACTATCCAAGTAGTCCTTGGAAGCATCGGTTAGTCCATTATAAAAGATATCAAGTATTTCATTTTTCTTAAGAGGATGATCAGGCAAAGCATTAAGTAATCAGAGAAGCCTCCCCCAAGCTTGTGGGAGACTCGCTTCTTTGATTTGCCCAAAATTATATATTTCCCGCAAGGCAGCTTGTTTCTTATGAGCAGGGAAATATTTAGCAGAGAAGTAATAAATCATATCCTCGGGACTACGCACACAACCAGGAGCAAGAGAATTATACCAAGTCTTAGCATCAGCCTTTAACGAGAACGGGAATTTCTTAAGGATATAATAATAGCGAGATTTATCATCATGAGTAAACAGGGTGGCTATATCATTCAACTTGGTAAAATGTGCCACGACAGTTTCAGATTCAAGGCCATAAAAAGGATCAGATTCTACCAAAGTAATAATCTCAGGATCAACAGAGAATTCATAATCTTTATCAGTAACACAAATAGGTGAAGTAGCAAAAGCAGGGTTAGGTTTCATTCTAGCATTAAGAGACAGCTGCTTACATTTAGCTAATAACCTTTTAAGATCATATCTGTCATTGGAAGCAAAGATAGCTCTAGCAGCTTCTTCATTCATAACATAATCCTCAGGAACAACAGGCAATTCATAATCATTAGGAGAACCTTCATCATCACTATCATCAATAATAGCATCTTCAATAATTTCGTTCTCTCTGGCCCTAGCAAGTTGTTCATCAAGAAATTCACCTAATGGCAAAGTAGTATCACGCATGTAAGTAGTTTCATCATAAGTATCATGCATAGCGTAAGTGACATCATCAATAACATGCGACATATCGTAATTCATAGCAAGAGCAGGTTTAGGTGTCGCAAGCTTACTAATAACGGAAGGAGAATCTAGTGCAGAGCTAGATGGCAGTTCCTTACCTCCCCTCGTAGTTGAGGGCAAAATCTTGGTTCTTTCATCTTTCAAGTTCCTCATAGTGATCAACATATATGAATCCCAAGTGACTCAGAGAATAGAGCTATGCTCAAGACAACGGCTTTAAATTAGTCTAGATAACCCACAAGTGTAGGGGATCGCAATGTTTTCGAGGGTAATGTATTCAACCCAAATTTATTGATTCAACACAAGGGGAGCCAAAGAATATTATTGAGTATTAGCCGTTGCGAAGTCAATTCAACCACACATGGATAACTTGGTATCTGCATCAAAGTATTTAGTAGAAAAGTAGTATGATAATAAAGGTAACGGTAGCAAAAGTAACGTTTTTGGGTTTTGTAGTGATTGTAACAATAGCAACGGAAAAGTAAATAAGCAAAACACAAGATGTGAAAAGCTCGTAGGCATTGGATCAGTGATGGATGATTATGTCGGATGCGATTCCTCATGTAATAGCTATAACATAGGGTGACACATAACTAGCTCCAATTCATCAATGTAATGTAGGCATGTATTCCGTATATAGTCATACGTGCTTATGGAAAAGAACTTGCATGACATCTTTTGTCCTACCCTCCCGTGGCAGCGGGGTCCTAGCGGAAACTAAGGGATATTAAGGCCTCCTTTTAATAGAGAACCGGAACAAGGCATTAGCACATAGTGAATACATGAACTCCCCAAACTACGGTCATCACCGAGAAGTATCATGATTATTGTCACTTTGGGGTTGTCGAATCATAACACATAATAGGTGACTATAGACTTGCAAGATAGGATCAAGAACACACATATATTCGTGAAAACATAATAGGTTCAGATCTGAAATGATGGCACTCGGGCCCTAGTGACAAGCATTAAGCATAGCAAAGTCATAGCAACATCAATCTCAGAATATAGTGGATACTAGGGATCAAACCCTAACAAAACTAACTTGATTACATGGTATCTCATCCAACCCATCACCGTCCAGCAAGCCTATGATGGAATTACTCACGCACGGCGGTGAGCATCATGAAATTGGTGATGGAGGATGTTTGATGATGACGACGGCGACGAATCCCCCTCTCTGGAGCCCCAAAAGGACTCCAGATCAGCCCTCCCGAGAGAGATTAGGGCTTGGCGGCGGCTCCGTATTGTAAAACACGATGAAACTTTTTCTCTGACTTTTTTCTCCACGAGACAGAATATATGGAGTTGGAGTTGAGGTTGGCGGAGCCTCAGGGCGACCATGAGACAGGGGGCACCCCCACCCTCGTGGACATGGTGTGGGCCCCCCTGGTCTTGATTCTTTCGCTAGTATTTTTTATATTCTCCAAAATATGCCTCCGTGGATTTTCAGGACATTTCGAGAACTTTTGCTTTCTACACATAAAACGACACCATGGCAGTTCTGCTAAAAACAGCGTCATTCTGGATTAGTTTCATTCAAATCATGCAAGTTAGAGTCCAAAACAAGGGCAAAAGTGTTTGGAAAATTAGATACGTTGGAGACGTATCAGGCGGCGGCGGACCGACAGAGGGGAGTTGTTTCGGGGCGGCGAGGCGGCACTGGGGCCGGCGGTTTTGCCGATGGTGGCTGGCGGTTTAGGGCGGTGCAGGTTGAAGATGAACTGCAGGCCCTCCCTAAACCACATGGCAAGTGCCTCTCTGCTACCATTGCGTTCAGTTTCGACAGTAATATTCAGATTCCAAAATAAATTTCAGTTTCGACAGTTAAGTTCAGAGTCAACAGTTTTTACCTCATCTGTTGTAGTCAGGTGGTTTTTGGTGATGTAAATCTTACATCATCTATTGGAGATGCTATTAGAATCCCACTTGAGATTGACGATGTCTGTCTTGTGCTGCTTCAGCCTTGACGTCTTACGGCTCACTGGAGCTGCTCCAACGACATAACGATCCATCACAATAGAGCAGTGCCCTGGACGCCGTCTACAGATTCCTTAGATCTTCCTCCACACCTCCGACAGCCAACTCTTCCTCAACTGCTTCAGCGACCAACCAAATGATGTTGAGTTCTACATGGCTACGGCAAAGAGGTTGTACACTTGTTGCATCACTTATTACTATACATTCATGTCGATCCATTAGGGCTATTTTGGTTCAAGGAAAAACATAGCAATAGGGAATTTTCCAATGGCACTCTACTAATCAATTATTCATGCATTTTGTTGAAAGGAATGAAGCAAAACATCCACCTGGACCTACTTTTCAAAAACCTATGCATGAAAACAAGACCAAGTGCATTAGTGGCAGAATAACATTATTTCTCTGCTATGTTTCTTTGTATTCCTCTGCTCTTTCGATTCCTGTAAAGCAAACACCCAAGTTGACAGAAATCCTATGTTTACAAATGCCCTTTTTACCATGTGCATTCCTATCCTATTCCGGTGTTTTTCCTATCCCTACGTTTTTAGAATCATGTAAGCCAAATGAGCCCTTACAGAATTACTTTAGTTACAGGTAGGTGTTGAAGGGAACTTTGTGTGGTTTGTCCTGCTCCTGTCGCGACGTCGTCCACCTAACCTGAGCTGCTCCATCGACAGAAGCATCAACCAAACCAGACATCACGACTCTTGACTATCTTTCACCACCTTAGATCTCCTTCCCTGCCTCCAGCACCCACCGCAACAGCATCACGATCATCGACTCAGCAGATGAACCTGAGGAGTACACGGGTCCACAAGAGAGGTCGCACTCTTTTGTTTCTGCTTATGTTATGCATTGCTTAAAATTACCTGCTACTTTATCGTCCTGTTCACCTCTTGGACTCCAAGTCAGGTCCAAATTAATGTTCAAACTTGAGTTCTAAATTAGTTGTGGGGCACATATCGAGGCAGCAATGAATATTATGCCTCTCTAATATCTGTTTCACCTAGGGTATGCCTATGTTGTTCATCTTGGGTGGGAAACAAATAGTAAAGCAATCATCATCTGTCTTTTTATTAAATTAAAGCAATCATCAGCCTGCTATCATTATTTTTGGATCCATCCACTGGTTGTTACCATCACTCTAAATTTCTGCATGCTCTCCTTACACAATCTCACCATATTTTTTTGTATGCATGTCAGATATTGTACACAGTCATGCTGAACATGTAGAGAAAAAGAGAAGATTTTTGCGCGGTAATACAATGTCATGCAGACATTGCTCCATGGTGGGTTCAATGGCAAAACCTCCCCACCCCTCTCCAGATTGTAATCCAGAGCAAGATATTTTTTCTGAGGTGGATTCAGACGCCGATAACCACTCCTATTTACCCCCCAAGGTGTTTGCTCTACCTTGGCATGATGATGTTAGTCATATCATGCATATGTTTCCTTGCAGTGTCTACTTTTGACATCATATCTGTCATCTGCTTAGTTTAGACAAGTTCTGTAATGCCACCTGTTTAGTTTCTATATCATTTATGGGAATTATGCAGTCTCATGTCTTTTAGCTAGCCATAATATATGTGAAATGTGCAATCCCATCCTGTTTAACCAGGCATCATATATTTGAATGATACCTTGCCCATCATTTTCTTTATTACATTTCCATTTGTCGACAATGTTTGTACATTAAACTACTCTTCCTATGAATCAGCCATTTGGGTGGGAGATGGAAAAATCTGGAGTGAAAACAAGGCCTTCGTGAGCGATGCTACCTGTCGAAGCAGATCTCTTGTTGGCTCCCGATAGCTCCTTAGAGATGGATTCAGAGACAGATGACCAGTCCTATTCCCCCACCTAGGTGTATGCTCTAACTTGGCACGGTTATACTGCTCATATCATGCATATGGTGTCTTGCATTGCATAGTTTAGACACCATATAGACAATATTCAACACCATGTTCTTAGTTCATACATCATATCGAATGCCCTCTGTTTAGCATATAAATCACATTGTGAATTAAATGATGCGATCCTGATTACTTAGATAACATGTAAGTGAATTATTTCATGCGATCCTCTTTAGTTATTCATCATATCTTTGAATTATATTATGCTATGCTATCCAGTTTAGATAGACATCATATATGTGAAATTATGTCATGCTAACCGATTTAGTTAAACAATATACATGTCAACTATTGCATGCCCTCTTTTTTCCATACTATCTATTGCATCTGTCTCTCATACAATGTCTCTACATTCAACTATGTTTCCTGTTTATCAGCCATTTGAATTGGACCGGGTGATGCCAGTATCTAGCGAACTAAAAAGATGGTCTTCAAAGAAAACAGTGCTACCTCTTGGTGGAGATAGCACCCCAGTTGTACATTCACAAGAACCAGCCCTACCACACATAACCCAAACTCTCGCTGATTGTACCCCTATTGCGATGGACAAAGAACCAGCTTCACCCAATCTAACCCCAACCCCAGCCGATAGTAACCCAGTTCCTGTTGACACATCACCATCTCTACCACAGAGCTCCCAAACAAGAGCAGTTAGTAAGGCTGCTCCAGTGCCCAAAGGGCCAGTACTACCACGGCGAACCACAAGTCCACCACTTAGTACGCCTATTCCTGTGGAGGAAGCACAACCAGCTAGTCGTAGTTTAGCATCTATCACATTTGATGTTGTTAAATCGTATATGCGTATCTTCCCATCTTGGAAATATTATACTGAAGATGAAGGAAAATGTCAGTTGCAGGTGTTTGTCTAGGAGTTATGTGTAAGTAATGTTATTCATGGCAATTACTTTGCTTTGTCCCATACATCCTACCTCCATGATGGTTATAATACAACAAATTTTCCCATTTTTCTCTATAGAGAAGGACCTATTTGGAAACTCAGGATGAGGTAACCTGTGCTAATACCTCTGTTATCTTCAAGAATGTTTGGTGCCAGTATCGGAATTACCTGAAGAAAACGTACTTCACCAGCAAAGAAACTCATCAAATTCCCTTGCGTTCTCCTGAGACACATTTACTGGACGATCACTGGGAACGCCTTGTTCTTTACTGGTCCCGAACCAAGAATTTGGTAAGGTCTATGAGCTCATTTTCTATTTTTAAGTACTATATTCTTGCGTCTTACTGTACTCTGTTCATGTAGAACAAGTGCCTAAACCTGAAGAACAACTGTTCTAATTTAAGATTCCATTGCTATCATAGTTCAAAAAAGAGCTAGGCATTAATTGTGCATTTTGCCACTGCCTTGCGCTTTACTGACCAAAGCGCATGCTTATGCATAGTTATGCACAGATTAAGCGTAGTTATGCGAAATGCGTTTTGCCAACGCCAAGAGCCAAGGCGCGCTTAAGCTCTCGCTTAGGCGCGCCTTTTTAACTATGATTGATTTGCTTTTGTATCACTGTATTTACTCATACAAACTTATTTTTAAATTGTAGGATCCAATCGAAACTCCAATGGCACAGCAGGTATGTTTACGCATATTTCTTTAACAGGTTTGCTCTTATCAATAGCTCTGTTGATTTCAATTTCAATTGTGTATACAATTGACTTCTCATATCATGCACATTACTAGCATCACAACAGAGCCAATAGTGTTGTTGTACATGTAGACCCGTGGTACCCATCTGAAATCTTTTTGTGCCGTGTAGTTTCCCATGCTTTGTATTCTTTCACTACTGCTTTGTCTTGAACTGATATGATTTGAACCGTGTCTCTAGTTTGATTTGGCAAGACAATGCAGTGACCATAGGACATAGATATATGTTTGTTTGATGCTTTTATTATGTACTAGTACTTGGCAATGGAAGACTTGGTAGTTTAATCCTGTCCACCTTACTAATGAACTGGTTCACTGAAATGAGTTTCATATACTAGTACATGCTATACTTGTTATGTGTCTGCTTGTTTCTTCTTTTAGAATGCTAACAGAATATTGGGGAAGAGTGCCTTATTAAGCAATGGTAAAGAAGTAATGCAGATAAAGTTTAGGATAGTGACACATCCTTGTTGGTCTCCAACAAAGCTGATAAAACCGCTAAGGAAGACTATCTTGAAGACAACGAGACAACCCCAAAGTCCTGTCTTGGTTTCTTTATCGCTCGAAAGTTCTGGCCACTGCCGCTTCCAGAAGCTCAAACTCACTGTCTGAATCAGTTCGGTTTCTTGAGTCTCAACTACAAGCTGAAAGACATCGATCAGTTGTGCTGCAACAAGAAGCGGAAGGACTGCGGAAGTCCCTGTAGCATTCAGATAAATACTTTCTGGTGCAACAGCAAGCATTGGAGGATTTTAGCGCCAAACAGGACAAAGCTAATAAGCTTGCTAAGCTTATTTCCAGCATGGTGGATACCCAGGATAACGTTTCTTGAGCTCTTCCGAAGTTGTTTCAGTTATGCTCTTGTTTTGCTGCCGCGTTTATTTTCACTGGTGGCCAATTTTGACGGCCAGTGTATGTAATATGCTGCTTTGTTCCCTATATTTGCACTGGTGGCGAACTTTGATGCCCAGTGGATGTAATATGTGTAATAGAGTTAATTGCTTGCCTATTTATTTCCTTGTTGTCTTGTTTAGTTGTTTGCTTGTAGTCACTGCAGTTCTTTTTCTGTGTTTTTCTAGTGGCCACAATATCCTATTTTTGGTAACTAGGCCAAAATAATCATGGCAACACACGGACAGTTGTAACCATGGGCCTCCTGTGGGCCGTATGATCCATGGGCCTTCTACGGGCCATAGGATCCATTGGCCTTCTATACGGGCCTTAGGATCCATGGACCTTCTACGGGCTGTAGGGTCCATGGGCCTTCTACGGGCCGTACGATCCATGGGCCTTCTACTTGCCGTACGATCCATGGGCCTTATGCGGGCCGTAGGATCCATGGGCCTTCTACGGGGCGTATCATCATTTCACCAATCATGCCATACTATTCGTGGACCATAACGGGCCGTTAATAGGCCGTATTTCATAACTCTATGAAAACAGCCCAATGGGTTTTTTTTGACATGAAAACGGCCCAACGTATTAACGGTCCACAAACGGGCCGACTGTAATGACGGGCTGAATTTGGCCCACAAGCAGAAAATGACAGTAACGGGCCATATGTAACCAAATGCTGCAAATGAGCCCAAGAATAAATGGGCGCTGAGAAGGCCGAAAGATAACTTGGGCTAGAAACGGCCCAATGGAATAACGGACCGTTAATGGGTATAAAGAGATACACTGTTCATTACGGGCCAGTTTCACCATGGGCCATTAATGGGCCAAGAGTTACAAAGGGCCTCATACGGGCCGAAAGAAGTCATGGGCCACACATGGGCCGGAAGTTAAAACGGGCTGGAATCATATTGGATGGCCCAGATGACGCTACTGGGCCTAATTCGGAGAGGTCGTAACGGGCACTGGGTTAGCGGGCTGTAAATGGGCTATATGTGAACAAGCCATTTACAGGCTTTCCGTGGGCCGGCCCGCCACCTTTTGACCAAGTCAAACGGGTCGGCCTTTTCATAGGAATGGGCCTCTGTTGGGCCGTGCCACGTGTCGCCATATCATAGGCGCCTTCGCACTACAAGAAATATGTCAACTAGTGACCTTCTGTCAGTGACCCTAGAAGAATTGGTCATAGATCTATGACCATTTTAGACCAATTGGTCAAAAGCTGTTTGGGGGGCTCCAAATCCTAAACCATTGCGACCATTTTGGTTCGAAAGGTCGTAATTTCCTTACACGAAATGGTCACAAAGCAAACAGTGCTAGTTCGCTGCCTTATTTCTAGTTGTTAATGACCAATATAGATGGTCATAGCCTTGTAGATTGTGGTGGGTTGTGATGACTAGGCGCCATCTCATCAGTTTTGCCTATTTGTCATGTCCATGTGGCAGTTTTTGCCCTAGGTTGTGAAGCAACCTATATTTATGTTATTCCAAAAATTCCCAAAAAAATCTCATAAATGTTTTGGATCATATCTTCATCAAATATGTCAAAAACATTCCTTGCCTAGTTAAAAAATAATTCGAAAATATTCATTTTCCTATTACATTCGGCAAAGACTTTGTGAACGAAGTACCACTTTGGCATGTCCAAATAGTATCCATTTTCTACAGTGCTTTCCTATGCCCAAATAACCGTCCTCCACCGAATGCCGGCTCAATCCATTCATTATTTTGAGTCGAGCTTCAACATTCGTATTTATGTCCAATGTGGTACTTTGTAAAGCAAGTACCACCTAGGCTCCTCCTTTTAAGGTGAAAACTTGTGAAGAAGGTCTTCTTAGTAACTGATCATCCTCAGCCAAAACTCACGCCCATTAGCCATGTGCATTTCCGTCTGCAAATCAAACACTTGGTCGCTTATTCATGTTTGAGCATCGATCGGTCTCCTCGTGAGAATCTTATGTTGTGATTTTCTTCCTAGCACCTACCTGGGAGTGCCCAACCCACTAGACATACCTAGGGCCGCCTGAACACATGGCAACGCCACGGTCACGCTGGGTGACCATGCGGCGAACATGAGAAGTTCTGGCGCTCTAGAGTTGGGGCCCCTACCACCGCCCAAACCTTGACGACGCCACCAAACCATGTATTTATGATTAAATAGGTACTTATGTAACTAGAAATGATTTTTGGAAAAAATAAATAGCAAACTATGAGGCAGCTGCAGTTCAAATTTGACCCGCTTCCAAATGAATCGGCGGAAATTTGTCTTTTTCACGAGAGGTGGATCAAAACTTTTTGCACCCAACCATTTTGTCAATTGTGCATTAAATATGTCCTAGTATTTTAGAAAATTGATTTGGTCCAATTTTGCAACAATTATTTGGGAGGTCCTTCACAAAAAACCTCCTTTTGGGCACTCAAAAATGGAAAATGGTTTTTTCGTCCAAAGAAAATGAAAACTTCCTTAGGAAACATTGTTTGCCATTCCAATATGCACCCTTGTGCACAATATGCGATCATTTGAACAAACTATGCCATGAATGTGGCCATAAGATTGATCATTTGGCTTGAAAGTCATTGATCTCCACACGTGATAGCTCGTTTCTGAGAACACTTTTTAAAAATAATTGTTGTATGACAAGTTTGTTATTTTTCCTGGGAACTTGCCACATTTAATGACACAAGCGAAGGTTTCCCAATTTTATGTTTTTATTTGAATTTTTGATGCCCGTTTCAAAATGCGATCAAAACGGCGGGAATGACCGTTCCTAGCTAGTGGTTGAATCATGGAATTTTTTGGTGTTTCTCTGATTAAATAGATGCTTATGTACCTAGAAATGATTTTTGGAAAAAATAAAGAGCAAACTATGAGGCAGCTGCAGTTCAAATTTGACCCGCTTCTAGCTGAATCGGCGGAAATTTGTCTTTTTCATGAGAGGTGGATCAAAACTTCTTACATCCAACCATTTGGTCAACTGTGCATTAAATATGGCCTAGTATTTTAGAAAAATGATTTGGTCCAATTTTGCAACAATTATTTGGGAGGTCCTTCACAAGAAAACCTCCTTTTGGGCACTCGAAAAATGGAAAATGTTTTTTCGTCTAAAGAAAATGAAAACTTCCTTAGGCAACATTGTTTGCCATTCCAAAATGCACCCTCGTGCACAATATGAGATCCTTTGAACAAACTATGCCACGGATGTGGCCATTAGATTGACCATTTGGCTTGAAAGCCATTGATCTCCACACGTGATAGCTCGTTTCTGAGAACACTTTTTAAAAATAATTAACGTATTAAAAGTTTGTTATTTTTCCTGGGAACTTGGCCACATATAATGACACAGTGCAAAGGTTTCCCAATTTTTTGATTTTTTTTTTGAATTTTTATGCCCGTTTCAAAATGCGGTCAAAACGGCGGGAATGACCGTTCCTAGCTAGTGGTTGAATCTTGGAATTTTTTGGTGTTTCTCTGATTAAATAGATGCTTATGTACCTAGAAATGATTTTTGGAAAAAATAAAGAGCAAACTACAAGGCAGCTACAGTTCAAATTTGACCCGCTTCCAGCTGAATTGGCGGAAATCTGTCTTTTTCACGAGAGGTGGATCAAAACTTTTTACACCCAACCATTTGGTCAATTGTGCATTAAATATGGCCTAGTATTTTAGAAAAATGATTTGGTCCAATTTTGCAGCAATTATTTGGGACGTCCTTCACAAAAAAACCTCCTTTTGGGCACTCGAAAAATGGAAAATGGTTTTTCCGTCTAAAGAAAATGAAAACTTCCTTAGGCAACATTGTTTGCCATTCCAAAATGCACCCTCGTGCACAATATGAGATCCTTTGAACAAACTATGCCATGAATGTGGCCATAAGATTGATCATTTGGCTTGAAAGTCATTGATCTCCACACGTGATAGCTCGTTTCTGAGAACATTTTTAAAAAATAATTGCCGTATGACAAGTTTGTTATTTTTCGTGGGAACGTGGCCACATATAATGACACAATGCGAAGGTTTCCCAATTTTTTGATTTTTTTGATTTTTTTATGCCCGTTTCAAAATGCGGTCAAAATGGCGGGAATGGCCATTCCTAGCTAGTGGTTGAATCTTGGAATTTTTTGGTGTTTCTTTGATTAAATAGATACTTATGTACCTAGAAATTATTTTTGGAAAAAATAAAGAGCAAACTACCAGGCAGCTACAGTTCAAATTTGACCCGCTTCCAACTGAATCGGCAGAAATTTGTCTTTTCCACAAGAGGTGGATCAAAACTTTTTACACCCAAAAATTTGGTCAATTGTACATTAAATATGGCCTAGTATTTTAGAAAAATGATTTGGTCCAATTTTGGAACAATTATTTGGGAGGTCCTTCACAAAAAACTCCTTTTGGGCACTCGAAAAATGGAAAATGGTTTCTTCGTCCAAAAGAAAATGAAAACTTCCTTAGGAAACATTGTTTTCCATTCCAAGATGCATCCTCGTAGATGTATAATCACACAATACGAAGGTTTTTCATTTTTTGTCAATTTCCTATGCCGATTTCAAAATGTGATCAAATTTTGCCGCATGACCCTTCTTAGTTAGGTGGTTCATAATGCAAAATTATTGGTTTGCCTATGATGAAATAGCTACTTTTGTATCTAAAAATGATTTTTTAGAAAATAAATAGCAAACTATAGGATACCTGTAGTTCAAATTTGACTCGTTTCTTGCCGAATTGGCTGTTTCTCAAAATACCTTGAAAGATAGGAAATGCAATCAAATTGATGATTATCGATGAAAGGTGGTCTAACTTAAGTGAAACTTTTCGTGATGCCATTTTGCAAAATATTTTTGGTAGCTACCTCACAAACCTCCCTTGTTTTTAACACTAAGAAGAGGAAATTTTAATAGCTCATTTTCGAAACAATCAGGACGCAGCACACGGATCACCCCACTGTATTCGGTCTGAGCCGTCCGCCTCCTAGTGATCCAGCGTCTCTCCCTTCCTCCCTCGACCCCCTCCTTCCCGAGAAACCCTAGGTCAAGCGCTGTCGTCACCCTCTCCCCGATCCAGACCCCTCCCCCGCCGCCCCTCTCCCTGATCCAGATCTGTCCTCCTCCGATGCCCTCCCCTCGGCTCCATCCTCCCCTTGGACAAGATCCGGCACGCACGTCCCACACATCGACCGCGCCCTCCCACACACACCTTGCCGCCTCCACCCACCGTCCCGTCTGACCTCGCCGCCGCCACCCACATCCCCGTATGACCTCGTCGCCGTGCACCGCTCCCGGTCTCATCCCCCTACACCCGCCGCCCCCTCCCTCTCCTCCTCCCATCATAAGAGAAGAGGGATCTCGCGTGGATCACACCAGGGCATCGATCTATACTTCCATCTGCACGAGGGGACGCGTGGAGCAGGAGGGGCAGCCATGGCGCCGGCAAAAGATGGCCGCCTACTCCGTCCGCACCCAACCTCGCGAGTGGCCGTGGCTAGGGTTTTGGCTGCGGTGTCGCGTCCATCACCGCTCATCCCTGGCGGCTCCTCCCCGTCGGACACCGCGCCCTCTCCACCCCTGGATGGCGCCCACTAGCTCGGTTTGCTCGCGCGTGTTGGGTTGTATGGCGTCGACCCCGACCTCCTTTGCCGCGTCTTCGGCGCGGGCGTGCATCCCGTGCATCATGTGACGGCCTCCTCCGCCACGCGATGGTGGTAGCCGACCTGCACTGCGACGGGTGCATCGCCTACAATCTTCTTCAGTGAGCACTTGGACCTCTGCTCTCTCCTCTACAACATCTGCTTATTTTATTTCACGTGTTTTTCATGAATATTGGTGGAACTGATAACAATCATGTGTAATGCTGGAATTTGCATTCTCAAATTTATTTGCAACATTCGCTTGTGACTGGTCACTTTTGGTTCCTGATCTATATTCAGCATAGGTTATAAGCCTTGCATTTTCACTTTGATTGCATACCTAAGGTTAACCAGATAGATATCACATGAATTCTGTAAGTTTGAACTTTGCATGATTGACCACAGGACATCCAGGGCAGGTGAGGCCTAGGTATTTCATTTTAGTTGGCACATTTCAAGTACGAGTAATATGGTGTCTGATATATTTGTTTAAGTCATACCAATGTAAAGATGGAAAATATGTTCTTTTTATTATTATCCAAAGGATGGTCAGTGTTACACAACTTCAGGTTTCTAATGCTAGATCATTAATTCCAAGTAGTAAATAGATACTTGTTACTTTATGCATGACATAACCTCATCATGAAGAAAGTGAAAGTAATGTGCAGCTGCCCATTATAAATTGTCCCTTCTTAGTTCAGTTAGTATGCAATTGAATCAATTCTTTAAGAATTCAGTTAGTAAATTTAGATATTTGGGAAGGCATAGTTCTTATAGAATTCGGTTCAGTTGAGACAACATTTGCATTTCAGTAATAATGAAATGAGATATCTAATTGTCATACTAATATCTTTGCTTTGCACATTATAGTCAGTACATCTCCCACCTGATCGACGCCGATGCCACGGTCCTCAAGCAGAACAGGGTGAGCTTCATACCGTTCCATTCGTGATGTGAATTATTCAGGCTGTAGATTTTGAGATGTTCAAGGTGTGGACTGTTGTGTGGTTCCAGTAAAAATATAACTGTACAAATATTTTTGTGTGCATAAAATCTGCATTGTACAATCTCCCTGATATTATGCATTTTATTGATACTCCACTATAGTTGCTATCTCCTGGTGTTCATGGGCTTTGAGTCTGCCTGTACAGATTTTGAATTTTTCATGTAATAACAAGTAATACTGCTTAGTACTCCACAAATAAACTATTAGTGTGGGAGGTCTCTCAGTGAAACTGTATCATAATATTTGTTAATATTTTGCATGCCATTTGAAGTTCACTTGGCAAGCAAGTATTGTTTAGTACGGTATTTTTGCTTTGAGATGAACTTGCATCATAAACATCGAATTAGATGATAAGTCCTTAGGTGCCGATTCTGATTTAAACATTGAGTTAATATAGTCCACAACATTACATATTTTGATTTGAATTTAGTATGTACAAGCCTATGTTTATGCCCGGTTTGTGTTAATTATCTTGAAGTTAGTCTGTCACTTCTTTACTGACATTCTTGTTTGTTAAGGAATGGTGTGGTAGAGTGTCTAATTTTCAGCTGATCGCTTGTATAGAAAATTTTGATCCGTAAATAACAAGTACTTGTACAGCACGCATGACTTCCTCTCACTAAAAAACCAAGTGCTTGTCTCTCTCACTTTTGTTCACATTTGATCCAGATAAACTAAATACCTGCAGGCACACAACTTCCTCTCACAAAAAACTAAGTACTTGTCTCAGATATCATGTTTGTTTGCTTTCTTTGAGAAATCTCATGTTTGTTTGCCGTGCCGGAAAATAGACAGCTCCCAGCCTGGTTAGCCCCATGCACTTACTGCAGCTCCCAAAGATGGTTAGCCCCATGCACTTACTGTTTGTTCGGTCCAGAACCAATGGCTGAACCAACTGCTGCACTTTTAGTTCTGTGATGTGTGTTTGTTACTTGCACTTGTAGGCTAACTCGATTATACTTTCTTTTGACACAGTTTTATTTGGACTAATTTTGCTTGTTTTGACGTGTTGCCCACATTTACGTGGTACCTTAGTATAGTAGTGGTGTGTCCATGGATGATTGCTTGGAAAATCAACTAATATTACTATCTATATTCATTTGGGAGCTTGCTTTTTATAACATATTATAATTTTGAATGTGTTCTGATTCTACATAGGTTTGGCAGTTAATCCATGTTACTGCAGACTGAAGTTTTTTAGCAGGAATTACTTCGGTTCGGAAGCTGCCTTCAATCGTTGCTGTTGGAGATTAAAATCAGCTAGCAGTGCATTTTCTTTTAAGTCATGTAACTCACTTTTTACAAAAAAAACTTATAGTGCTTTCTAGATGTGCTTTGGATGTTTTGATATTAGCTTTGCTTTTTCAAATCAGATTAGATTGTTGGAAATCTGTCTCTCTAAAAAGAGTAACAACCGTACTAATGCTTTAAAGGCCAAACAGAAATCAGTTAGCATGTATGTATCAGGATATACAGCTTTTGTACACTTGTCGTTTGCATATTTAGTTCTGTTCGATTTAGTTCTGTTCTATACTATTGATAACTATACTGTCAATACATGCTTGTTCTGTAACTTGTTGTCTCGATTGTTCAAATGATAATTAAGTTGTGTTCGATTGATGTCCTGCTAGCTGCTACTATTAATTTTCACTGTCATGATGTTAACACTTCTTAGAATATGTTCAGCGCCTTAATTCTAGTAGTATTTGTTATTGAAAACATGATTGTATTGTGAGCCATCACGTTCTTGGATTCTTCTTAGAGCTTGTTGGTATGTACCTTTTTCCACCAATATAATATTTGCTATTATTTACTCCTCATGGTTGCTACTGTTATCCATGCCCTCATGCTTCAGGATAGACTCCTAGCTGCTTGTGTATCTATTATTATTCTGTTCATTATTCTTTTCCTAGTTGTTCTTTGTTGGAAGATATTGCTTTCATTCTGAATTGGCAGCCATGATAATGATCATTTTCATTCTTCTACAGGAGCTCTAGGTTGAAGAAGTTAAAAGAAGGTAACGCTTCATCTTTATAGCTAGTTTTATGTTCCTGTGTGTTTTATGTTCCCGGTGTTGTACTTCATAGCGACACTTCACAGGTGTTCCCGGGTGTTCTAAATTCTCGGATGATGTGAACTATGGCATGATTGTAATATCTATAATAGACTCATTTTGGTCGTCATTTGTGAAAATTTTTGTGATTGAAATACTCGAAATATTTATCATTTATTGTTTTTTCAGGTGATGATCCTTAATTGCTGATACATCAGAAATGAAGCAAATACTATTTGCGCCCTAAAAAGGCCACAAATCAAACAATTCAGAAAAAAATGAACAAAAATCGCTTAAAAATCAATTTTGAATAGGTGAAGGCCAAGAAAATAAAAAGGCCTCGGCCCAAAAATAACAAGGCTGAAATGTTGGGCTTGGCCCATCTACCTAATCAAAATTAATATGAGAAAAAAACACGAATAGGCCGAATTGTTGGGCTAGGCCCATGTAGAAAACTGAATTGGACCGGGCTGAATCTTGTGCCACATCAGCTTGCCACGCTGGATGCCTACGTGGCCTGGGGAGGTTGCTAGTGACCAAAACGCCACAAGAGGGCATATTTTTGTCAGAACGCGTCTACGACCTTCTCACAGAGAAGGTCGCTATAGTCAGTTTACGACCGCCAGCTTTTGACCTTCTGTTTTTGGTCACAAAAAGGTCGTAAATGAAAAACGATGACCTTTCAGTGACCAATAGTGGTGGTCACAAGTTGACATATTTCTTGTAGTGTCGGTCCAATGAGTGGATGACATCTGTCCCAACGGTGAGCTGACACGTGTTTTCTCCAGCCAATGATGATTTTACACATGGAAAATCCCCATTGGTCGGTGTCGGTGTCAAAACCGGCGGATCTCGGGTAGGGGGTCCCGAACTGTGCGTCTAGGCGGATGGTAACAGGAGACAAGGGACATGATGTTTTTACCCAGGTTCGGGCCCTCTCGATGGAGGTAATACCCTACTCCTGCTTGATTAATATTGATGATATGGGTAGTACAAGAGTAGATCTACCACGAGATCAAGGAGGCTAAACCCTAGAAGCTATCCCATGGTATGATTGTTGTTCGTCTACGGACTAAAACCCTCCGGTTTATATAGACACCGGATAGGGTTAGGGTTACCTGAGTCGGTTACAATGGTAGGAGATCTACATATCCGTATCGCCAAGCTTGCCTTCCACGCCAAGGAAAGTCCCATCCGGACACGGGACAAAGTCTTCAATCTTGTATCTTCATAGTCTTGGAGTCCGGCCGCGATGATAGTTCAGCTATCCGGACACCCCCTAGTCCAGGACTCCCTCAGTAGCCACTGAAGCAGGCTTCAATGACGACGAGTCCGGCACGCATATTGTCTTCGGCATTGGAAGGCGGGTTCCTCCTCCGAATACTTCATAGAAGGTTTTGAACACAAGGATAGTGTCCGGCTCTGCAAAACAAGTTACACATACTACCGTAGAGAGAATAACATTTGCACAGATCTACTGACGTATTCCGCGGCATGACATCACACCACGGCTAGGCCTTTATATGAATCGTTTTTTACTGTTCCACCTCAGCGCGTTTAGCAAGGTGGTTTCCTTGGCACGTCTTATCAAAGCATAGATCGTGCCCCCTTATTCCGGGATTCTCATCAATACGGACGTGGGTAACCCATCCGCGCCATTGATTACGGCGCTTGGGAGATAAGCGAGTTTTACCAGTTGGTGGGGACGCATAGCTTCGTCCGTCTATATAAGGGGATAAGGATCCACCTTTTCACCTACGCCTTCTTCCTCCTTTGCTTATCCATTTCCGCGCACTCGAGCTCCAGCGCCCAAGTCCGCACATCCCACCTCAACCTTGTCCAACTATGTCCGGAGCAGGAGGCAGGTGGATGGCCTCCTCCGTCACGGAGGGGCACATCACAAAGCTGCGGGAGGCCCGATACTTGTCCGGCGACATCACGTGTCGGCTCCCCAACAAGGGGCAGCTCGTCCCTACTCCTGTGCCCCATGAGAGGGTGGTGTTCCTCACCCACTTCCTCCGCAGACTAGGTTTTCCACTTCACCCATTTGTCCGGGGGCTCATGTTCTACTACGGCCTGGATTTCCATGATCTGGCCCCAAACTTCATCCTCAATATCTCGACGTTTATCGTCGTGTGCGAGGCTTTCCTCCACATCAAGCCCCACTTCGTTTATGGTTGAAGACTTTTAGCGTCAAGCCGAAGATAGTGGGCGGCCGACGCGGAGTGCAGAGGCGCCATGGCGGGCAGGATGTTCAATGTTCTATGGCTTGAGGGCTCCTTCGTGGAGACAACAAAAGGGGTGGCAATCGGGGTGGTTCTACATCACCGAGCCGCGTGACTCCAAATGGGCGGCGGCCCCCGAATTCAGATCTGGTTCCCCCACACGGCTCACATCATGGAAACAGACTGGCCTGACGTGGGGTGATTCGGAAGAGCTGACCGTACTCCAAACCTGTGTCCGAAACCTGGTGGACAAGAAGCTCAAGCTTGTCAACGTAGTCAATGTTATGCTCATCCGCCGGATTCTCCCGTGCCAGCAATGAGCCTTCAATTTGTGGGAGTTTGCTTCGGCACAGCACCAGACCTTGAGCCGGCTCTTCGACACTACGTACGAAGATGATGCCCGGAAGGTGCTGTTCAAGGCGCCAAGCCCCCGCATCCGCCATCAAGATCGCGGATTCAGCTCGCAGCATCAAGCCAGCGAGGTAAGTTATTTTACCCTTTACGGGACTCTTTTTTCATAGATTGACTCTATGTGGGATCTAAAACTCCCTAACCTTTGACAGGACTGGCTGAAGATGTCCGGACAGATTAACTGTCCAGCTCCTTTGCCTGAAGACCCAACGGACGCCCGACTGACGGGACTGCTGGCTCCGGCACCTCACGTGGTGACGGAGAAGAAGGCCAAGAAGGAGGACACGGGAACTCGAAGGAGCTCCCGGCGCCAAGTGTTGTCAAATTCTGAAGCGGAATCCTCTCCTGAGAACGAGGAGGGGGAAAAAGAAGCCTCCCCTCAGCGGGGGAGAAGAGGAAAAGGAAGGCCGCACCAATTGGGGAGGCCGGAGGGTCCAAGAAGGGAAGGACCCTTCCTCCGGACTTCTCCGCCAACGCCGACAGCAACGAGGAGAAGTGGCCAACAAGGGCCAAGCCCCTGGCGAGATCGTAAGTGTCGGGATACCCATTTTTTTTTCATTGCATAGCGTTTTCTAATGCCGAACAACCATACAGCCCGCCCAAGGGCGAGCTCGCCGCTTCGTCGAGCGGGTCCCTGAGTTCGTCGGAGATGGAAAGTACTTCACTTCCGACCGCCTCCTCTCCTCGTGCTGCGGACGACGCTGAGGTGGGGCCTGGTCAAGAGGAGGTGGCGCAGGAGGCGCCGCAAGGCAACCTCCCGGACTCCAGGCGCGTGGGGAGCAAGACCCCCAGGGGCTCTAAGCCCGACCCTTGTCCGGACTCCATAACGGAACCTTTAGCGGTTCCGAAGTCCGGCAAGCGGCCCCTTCTTAAGAAGGGTAAGACGCCGGTGTCCTCCGTCCAACCGGAGGTACCAGATAGCTTACTGGAGGCGCTTAACAGCGCTTCCATCGAGGAGGAGCACCACACTGTTATGAGTGTGGTGATCCAGAAAGTTCAGTCCGCCAAGAGCGGGCTGACTGAAGCCTGTACCAGCCTTCTAACGGGCTTTGAGGTAAGTTTTATAATATATAAAAATATTACCGCATAGACAGTAGCCCCTGATGCTTAGTTCGGTGTTCGGAAAGAAAAGCCAGACTAAGGATCTAAAAAGATATACGCAGGAGTCTAACATAAGTATGTCAATATGGGAATGCAGGCTACTCTTTGACCTCTACCGACCGATCATGGAGGTCAATGCATTGAAGCAGAGCCTCGAGCGGTCCGAGAATGAGCTCGGCCTTGCCAAGAAGCAGCTCGAGGAGAAGGAAGGTAAGTAATACCTTATTAAAGAAATACCTTATAGAAAGGATTTGGTTGCAAAAAATAACAGGAATAACATGGGTACTGCAGGGGCCACGAACGAGGTGGCGGCCCTGAAGGAAGCAGTGTCCGTGGCCAAAAACAAAGCGGCCGTGGAGCGCACCGAGCGAGAGAAGGGGGAGGCGCAGCTGGCGGAGGTGCGGTAAGAGCTCCAGGCTCTCGTGGAAAAGCACGAGGGTTTGGAGCGTGACTCGAAGACCCGAGAGTCCGAGCTTGCTTCGGCTATTGAGAGTGCCAAAGCTGCTAAGGCCGAGGCCCAAAAAGCCCTCCTGGAGATTGAGGCAATAAAGAAGATCACGACGGGTAAGGCATTCTTTATGCAGAGCAAGAATGTGAGAGTGAATTACCTATTACTTACCCGGATTCGGAGCTCTCCAGGAGCATTCGCAGATATGCCCCGTAGTGTGTCTGATGCTGTCGCATTCTACCACGCCAAGGAGGGGAGCTCGACGGAGAAGGTGTTCTGGTCTCAGTATGCTGAGGCCGGACATCCGGTGCCCCTAAGCGACCAGCTGAAGCAGCTGGTCGAGCTCCACAAGGTCGCCGAACAGGCCATGAGGGGCCTCATAGTTCGGCTGTGGCCATTGGAAGCCATGCACAGGAGCTACTTTGGGCTAGTCTGCGGCGGCTAGTGGGCCTTTGTCCATGGATTGAAGTCATCAAGCGCTCTGCTGCATTGAAGGTGCCCGTCAGGCCCTTGCCCGTGCTAAAGTGCACTGGGGCAAGCTGGATGCGGAGAAGCTTGTGACGGACGGGCCACCGAAGGGCAAGGAGCATCGCACGCCCAAAATGTACTATGAGGGCCTCCTGAAGGGTGGCCGCCGTATAGCGAATGAGTGTTCCAGAGATGTAATTTTTGAGTAGACTCGCATTTGTTATCCTGTATGCTGAAAACTTGTTCATATGCGCTAAGCAACGCTTGTTAATTTAAAATATTACCTGCTGTGTGGCCGTTTATCAAATCTCAGAGATGGCAAGTCGTTGGCTTCAGCCCCCATGCCACGAGTCACTACTAGGGAAAAGCCTAGAAGCAGCGGGGGTTTAGGGCCTATTAGTAGCACGGGGGCCGGCGCTACTAATAAGGCGCTACAGCTAACGTATAGCAGTAGCGTGGGTGCCACCCGCGCTACTACTATGTCCTTTAGTACTAGCGTGGGTAAAAACCCGCGCTACTACTACCAGCGCGGTTTTTTTTTGGAATTTTTTCGAAAAAATATTTCGATTTTTCCCCTAATTTTCAAATTTCTGAATTATTTTAACCTCAAATCTCTAATCACCCCTCATCGTTGCTCAATTTAATCTCTAATCACCCCTCATCGTTGCTCAATTTAATCTCTAATCACCCCTCATCATTCCAAATCATCTAACTTCCCGGACGGTCACCCATCCTCTCACTACTCCAGCCTGAGCACGCTTAACTTCCGGGTTCTATTCTCCCTCGTTTCCAAGTCTGCACTTGTTGTTTCCCTGACAATAGTAAGATGTCAATCCTATTAACATCAGGAATTTAGCTTGAGCATGAAGTCACACATTTCACTATTTGAGTTTGAAACTATTGTTCTAAAAAATTAGTAACACTAATATTTCTTGAATAATTAGTTTGACCACAGTTTGACCACAGTTTGGCCATAGTTTGACCAGATTTGAAGAAAATTCAAAAAAACAAAAATAACTATTTAGTAACACTAATATTCTAGAATAATTAGCTTGACCATTGTTTGACCACAGTTTGAATTTTTTTCGATTTTTTCCACTCTAGATCTTAAAAGCCCCGTAAATTTTTTTCTGTTAGGTTTTTGAGGTTTTTGAAAATGTTTAACGGGGTTCCCCCGGTTAAATTTGGGTGTAACTTTTCGAGTAGAAGATTTTTCATATAAAAAACTTTTTCATCCGAGTTAGTATGCAAAAGTTATGCCCATTTTTACAAATTCTCGAGAGATTTTGCAAATAAAGTCGAATTCATATTTGCAAATTTTCCCAACAACTAGACCACATATCACATGGGAAACTTATTTTCTTTTATTTTTTTGACATTTTCATCATTTTATGTTATTTTTTTAAACTGAAAAGGCGATCCACGAGGTGGGGGGGGGGGGGGGGTAGAGTTTGAAAATGGGACCTTTAGTAGTAGCGCGGGTTTTACCCCTCGCTACTACTATGGCATTCACTTAGTAGTAGCGAGGGCTAAAACCAACGCTATCGCTATCAAACTTAGTAGTAGCGAGGTTTTAAAAACCCGCGCTACTACTATGGCATGTCCCGGGGCACGGTAGATACCGGTTAGTAGTAGCGATGGTTAAAAACCCGCCATCGCTATCAACTTAGTAGTAGTGAGGTTTAAAAACCTGCGCTACTGGTAAGTAGCAGTAGCGAGGGTTTTTAACCCTCGCTACTAGTAACTTTCTGTGTATAGGCTTTTCCCTAGTAGTGAGTGCTGGGGTGTTCGGGATAAATATGAGCGCTCTTGTTCCCATTCTTGGGTCCATCGAGGGAGGCGCTCAACGCAACGAACAAGGCAACCGGACTTATAGTGCTTGAACACTCTCACTTAGCCATAGAATTCTATAGTTTTAAATTTTGGCGAAGCCCCTAGTATTCGGAAGACCGAGTTCGGGGCGCTATCCACGCCTTGGCCGGACAATTCCGGTTCCTCGCTCTAAGCGGCATAAGTCTTTAGGGACCCGAAAAAACCATTCGAACAGCGACCGGCTCTCGCCCCATCATGACGGTCAGTTTTAGCTTTCTCCACTGAGGTGCTCAACCCGGCTCAACCGGGGCACAATCGCAGTGGTTCTCCTGGTGCCGCGTTAGCCGATAGAACGGAACATAAGGCAGCAAAACACAGGAGCCGGGCAAACCCAACTATTGACCCAAGACATGATTCGGAGCCGATGCATATAATGCTATAAGTTTGGGGTGCCGCACTTGTGAAAGTGTTCGGACTTACCACACCATTATTTTGGGGTACTTAAGCCCCTGGTGTATTGGCCGTACCAAAGTGTACCAGTGCAACATGTTATGAAATGAACATATATATAGATAAAGAAAGGAGTGCAATAATAGGCAAAAGCTATGTATTGTTTATTCAAAAAGGTACTGCAATGAAAGCAGAACGATACAAGTAGTGCGATAAGGAAGGGATGGGACTATTAACATGTCCCCCTCCAGGGGTAAGCCGCGGGATGGTATGTAAAACAGGTATAATGCTCGTAATAGAGACCACCTGGACACTCGACGTAGCTTTCTGCTTCCCTGGCTGTTGCATCGTGAGTTCGGCGATTCTAGTGCCGGACAGGACTTCTGGAAAAGCGGAGTCCTGAAAGTAAGAAAAGAAAAAGAAAAGAATGACACAATATGGAGCCCCAGTGCGGTTGAGCCGCATTGGCGCGCCGTGGTCGTGCCCTCCTTATGCCCATGGTATCTCCAGAGCGTAGTTATGTATGCGTAGTACTGGCTTCGCTGTTTCGCGAGGGCTGGGGTTGGGGCCGGATTGCTACGCGTGCTTGAATCGTGCCAGGAGGTCTTGTTGTAGGTTACTCCGGGCGCGCTTGATAGTGTCCGGACGTTTAGTGGCCGGACTCGAGAATTTCTGTGAGAGGCTGCTTTGCACCTCCGCCGCGAGGGCCGCCGTGTGCTCCTCCGTTCGGAGAGAGCGGTGTTTCCATTGACCGTGATTACTCCTCGAGGGCCTAGCATCTTGAGCTCGAGGTATGCGTAGTGCGGCACCGCATTGAATTTTGCAAATGCGGTTCGTCCAAGCAAAGGCGTGATAGCCGCCATGAACGGGACTATGTCGAAGATAAACTCTTCGCTTCAGAAGTTATCCGGGGATCCGAAGACCACTTCGAGTGTAACGGAGCCTGTACAATTGGCCTCTTCACCCGGTATGACGCCTTTAAAGGTCGTCTTTGTAGGTTTAATCCTTGAGGGGTCTATGCACATTTTGCGCAGTGTATCCTGATAAAGCAGGTTCAGGCTGCTACCGCCGTCCATCAGGACTCTAGTAAGGTGAAATCCAGCAATAATTGGGTCAAGAACCAATGCGCTGAAGCCGCCATGATGAATGCTAGTGGGGTGGTCCCTTCGATCGAAGGTGATCGGGAAGGAAGATCATGGGTTGAACTTTGGGGCGACTGGCTCCATCGCATATACGTCCCTTAGTGCACGCTTCCGCTCCCTTTTGGGTATGTGGGTTGCGTATATCATGTTCACCGTTCGCACTTGTGTGGGAAAGCCCTTCTGTCCTCTATTGTTCCCCGGCCGGGGCTCTTCCTCGTCGTCGCTATGCAGCCCCTTGTCATTTAGTTCCGCACTTAACTTGCCTGCTTGCTTGAACACCCAACAATCCCTGTTGGTGTGATTGGCTGGATTTTCGGGGGTGCCATGTATCTGGCACAAGCGATCGAGTATTCGGTCCAAGTTGGACGGGCCCTGGGTATTTCTTTTGAATGGCTTCTTCCGCTGACCGGGTTTAGAGCCTCTGAATCCGGCATTGAGGGCCGTATCTTCAGCATTATCGCCGATAATGCGGTGCTTGTTCTTGTTGTGACGCGACCTGCCATTGTTGTCCTTGGTATCCGAACTACCAGGATTTTTGGTCAAGTTGTTACTACGAGCTAGCCAGCTGTCTTCTCCCGCGCAAAAGCGGGTCATGAGTGTGGTGAGGGCTGCCATGGATTTCGGCTTTTCCTGTCCTAGGTGCCGGGCTAGCCACTCGTCTCGGATGTTATGTTTGAAGGCTGCAAGGACCTCTGCATCTGGACAGTCGACGATTTGATTTTTCTTAGTTAGGAACCGTGTCTAGAATTGTCTGGCCGATTCTTCTGGCTGCTGAATTATGTGGCTGAGGTCATCGGCGTCTGGTGGTCGCACATATGTGCCCTGGAAGTTATCAAGGAATGCGGCTTCCAGGTCCTCCCAACAACCAATTGATTCTGCCGGCAAGCTGTTGAGCCAATGCCGAGCTGGTCCTTTAAGCTTGAGTGGGAGGTATTTGATGGCATGTAGATCATCACCGCGGGCCATGTGGATACGGAGGAGATAGTCCTCGATCCAGACCGCAGGATCTGTGGTACCATCATATGATTCGATGTTTACGGGTTTGAAGCCCTTAGGGATTTGATGATCCATTGCTTCATCTGTGAAGCATAGTGGGTGTGCGGCGGCTCTGTATTGGGCTATATCACAACGTAGCTCATATGAGCTTTGTCTACTGTGTTCGGCCCGGCCGGGTTTGCTGTATCCGGCGCGACGGTAATCATCCCGAGTCGTTGGGCGCCCACGCGATCCGTAGATCGATCTTGTATGTTCTTCCTTATCCTCTAATATATCTCGCAAGTCCTGCGCATTTTCCCGTGCCTCGGTACTTTTTGAGTGGCGTCGGGGTGCGGCTTGAATGGAGGGTCTAGAGGCCTCTCTGTCGCGGCCATGGGGTGGCCGGTCGCCCGCTTCATGCGCCGGTGATGTAGGTTTGGGTGCTGCTTCCTCTAATTGGGGTAGCAGCCTGCGTTTGGGGTATTATTTGGAGGGCCGTTCAAGTTCATACTCTTCGGCTGCAAGGACTTGATCCATCCGCTGCCTAGCGAGTCTTGGTCAGCTCTAAGCTGTTGCTGCTTTTTCTTGAGGCTGCTTGCCGTGGCCATAAGCCTGCGTTTGAAACGCTCCTGTTCGGCGGGATCCTCAGGCACGACAAATTCTTCGTCGTCGAGGCTTGCCTCATCTTCGGAGGGAGGCGCATAATTATCGTCCTCTACCTCTCTTTCTGCCGCACTGTCGTGCGGACTTGCATCTCCCTCCTCCTGCGCTGAGTCCTGCTGGAGTGGGTTGTCTTCGGCACTGTTCGGGGTGTTATTATCTCCCGTGCCGGAATCACCGTTTTTGCTGTGGCGGGATTTAGAGCGGCGCCGCTGACGTCGGCGCTTCGGTTGCTTCTTGGATGGGTCATCCTCCGTTGTTCCATCGTCGTTCCCATCTTTTGGGATGTCCACCATGTATATTTCATATGACGAGGTGGCCTTCCAGTGCCCTCGTAGGCGCTGGTTCTTGGTCGCCTCCAAAGATCGCCGTCCATACCGCCGATGTCTTGGTCGAAGTCGAGCATGTCGGTTAAATCATCGACAGTGGCTACAAAGTGGGTGGTGGTTGGGCGTTGAATTTCTTCGTCGTCCGCATCCCAACCCTCTTGACCGTAGTCCGGCCAGGGCTCTCCTGATAAAGAGAGAGACTTTAGTGAATTCATGATGTCGCCAAAGGACGAGTGCTGAAGGATGTCGGCGGCAGTGAACTCCATGACCGGCGCCCAATCGGATTCGATTGGCCGGGGCGCGGAGGGTTCAGAGTCCGGAGAGGAGTCCGGCACCTTGGAGTCACGGTCTTCACAAAGGACAGGGAAAGAGTTCGGCTCAATCGCCGTTGATATCCTAGCCCCCGAGGCGGTGTCCAACCACTCGTCCTCGATCGGTGAATCCGGCTCCGGATTAAGGGTCGGAGCGGATCTTTGATGCGGCCTCCGAGCCGCTCGGGCGGCAGAGCTAGATCATACCCATCGAGACAGTGCGGCACGCTCGGCTGTGGCTCGAATCCGTCGAAGATCAAGTCTCCGCAGACATCGGCCGTATAGTTCAAACTTCCAAATCTGACCTGATGGCCAGGGGCGTAGCTTTCGATCTGCTCCAGATGGCCTAGCGAATTGGCCCAGCAAAAGCCGCCGAATACGAAGATCTGTCCAGGAGAAAAGTCTCACCGTGGACCGCGTCGTTGTTGATGATCGAAGGGCCATCGGGCCTATAGGTGACGGCACGGAAGGAACTCTCAATGAAAGCACCAATGTCGGTGTCAAAACCGGCGGAGCTCGGGGAGGGGGTCCCGAAAGGGGCGGCTAGGCGGGTGGTTCCAGGAGACAAGGGACACGATGTTTTTACCCAGGTTCGGGCCCTCTCGATGGAGGTACTACCCTACTCCTGCTTGATTAATATTGATGATATGGGTAGTAAAAGAGTAGATCTACCACGAAATCAAGGAGGCTAAACCCTAGAAGCTAGCCTATGGTATGATTGTTGTTCGTCCTACGGACTAAAACCCTCCGGTTTATATAGACACCGGATAGGGTTAGGGTTACACAGCGTCGGTTACAATGGTAGGAGATCTACATATCCGTATCGCCAAGCTTGCCTTCCACGCCAAGGAAAGTCCCATCCGGACACGGGACGAAGTCTTCAATCTTGTATCTTCATAGTCTTGGAGTCCGGCCGCGATGATAGTTCGGCTATCCGGACATCCCCTAGTCCAGGACTCCCTCAGTCGGGGCTGTTAACAGGTTATCGAATCCAAAACCAGACCCGATAGCTTAACGGCGTTCCGTTACGGTGGATGCCACGTGTCGGTCACCCTTGACGAAAGCACTTCTGTGACGCGCGATTTATCGTCATGGAAGTGGACACTTCTGTGATGATAATTTTGGTAATGTCATGAAACACTTCTACGACAGCACAGGTATGACTATGTTGATTCTGTCATTAAATCGTCATGGATGTACATGCATGACAAAAAACGTGACCTACTGTGACAAACACGTATCATCACGGAAGTGTATTTTCTTTTGTAGTGCCTGTTCAGAAACAAAAAAGCATGCCAAGTTGATGCGATGGCACAGAGAGGACCGTAAGAAAGAGGGGAAGTTGAGAGCACCCGCTGACGGGTCGCAGTGGAGAAAAATCGAGAGAAAGTGCTGGGAGGAGTTTGCAGGTGATGCAAGGAACGTATGGTTTGGTTTAAGCGTGGATGGCATTAATCCTCTTGGGGAGCAGAGCAGCAATCAGAACACATGGCCCGTGACTATGTATCTATAACCTTCCTCCTTGGCTGTGCATGAAGCGGAAGTTCATTATGATGTCAGTTCTCATCCAAGGCCCGAAGCAACCCGGCAACGACATTGATGTGTACCTAAGGCCATTAGTTGAAGAACTTTTACAGTTGTGGATTGGAAACGGTGTACGTGTGTGGGATGAGCACAAACAGGAGGAATTTGACCTGCATGCGTTGCTGTTTTGTAACCATCAATGATTGGCCTGCTCTCAGTAACCTTTCAGGACAGACAAACAAGGGAAACCACATATGCACACACTGTTTAGATGACACCGAAAGTATATACCTGGACAAATGAAGGAAGAATGTGTACCCGGGGCATCATCGATTTCTTCCGACCAACCATCAATGTTGAAAGAAAGGCAAGCATTTCAAAGGCGAGGAAGAGCACCGGAAGAAGCCTGCCATGCGTACCGGTGATCATGTAGTTGCTATGGTCAATGATTTAATAGTAATCTTCGGAAAGGGCCTCGGCGGATTATCTGTTCCGAATGACGCTGAGGGATGCGCACCCATGTGGAAGAAGAAATCTATATTTTGGGACCTACCCTACTGGAAAGACCTAGTGGTCTGCACTTCAATCGACGTGATGGACGTGACGAAGAACCTTTGCCTGAATCTGCTAGGCTTCTTGGGCGTGTATGGGAAGACAAAAGATACACCAGAGGCACGGGAGGACCTTCAACATTTGCACGAGAAAGATGGCATGCCTTCAAAGCAGTATGAAGGTCCTGCCAGTTACGCTCTTACCAAAGAAGAGAAGGAAATCTTCTTTGAATGCCTCATCAGTATGAGGGTCCCGTCTGGCTAATCGTCGAATATAAAGGGAATAATAAATATGGCAGAGAAAAAGTCCCAGAACTTGAAGTCTCATGACTGCCACGTAATTATGACGCAACTGCTTCCAGTTGCATTGAGGGGGCTTCTGCCGGAAAACATTCGATTAGCCATTGTGAAGCTATGTTCATTCCTCAATGCAATCTATCAGAAGGTGATTGATCCAGAAATCCTACCAAGGTTAACATGTGATGAGGCAATGTCTTGTTAGTTTCGAGCTGCTATTCCCACCATCCTTCTTCAATATCATGACACACGTCCTAGTTCATCTAGTCGACGAGATTGTCATTCTAGGCCCTGTATTTCTACACAATATGTTCCCCTTTGAGAGGTTCATGGGAGTCCTAAAGAAATATGTCTGTAACCGCGCTAGTCCAGTAGGAAGCATCTCCATGGGCCATCAAACAGAGTATGTCATTGGGTTTTGTGTTGACTTCATTCCTGACCTTAAGAAGATAGGTCTCCCTCAATTGCGGTATGAGGGGAGACTGAGTGGAAAAGGCACGGTAGGACGGGACTCGATATTATGTAGGGACGCGCATTCTTGGTCTCAAGCACACTACACAGTTCTACAGAATTCTACCTTGCTGACACCGTATGTCGATGAACACAAGAACATTCTGCGCTCCAAACACCCGGACCAGTGTGACGACTGGATTACATGTGAACACACCAGGAGTTTCCGCAGTTGGTTGCAAACACGTCTCAGGGGTGACTACACTATTTCTGATGAGCTGTACTCGTTGGTGAGGGAACCATCTTGGACTGTAATGACTTACAAAGGGTATGACATAAATGGGAATACATTTTACACGATTGCCCAAGATCAAAAGAGCACCAACCAAAATAGTGGTGTTCGCTTTGATGCAGCAACCAAGATGGGAAAGGACACATATTATGGTTACATAGTGGACATATCGGAACTTGACTATGGACATGAGTTTAAGGTCCCTTCGTTTAAGTGCAAATGGGTCGATCTGCCAGGAGGCGGGGTACAGATAGACACATAGTACGGAATGACAATAGTGGATCTGAACAATCTGGGGTACACAGACGAACCATTCGTCCAAGCTAATGATGTGGCGCAGGTTTTCTATGTGTAGGACATGTCTACCATACCGAGAAAAAAAAGATAAGGAAGCGGATACATCATACGATGAGCCAAAGTGCCACATAGTTCTTTCAGAAAAAAGAGGCATTGTGGGATTGGACGGCAAGACAGACATGTCTGAAGATTATGAAAAGTTTCATGAAATTCCTCCCTTTCAAAGTCAAGGCTGACCCAAGCACCCTGTTAAACGATGAAGATTATCCATGGTTACAGCGCAATAAGCAAAGGACACAACCGAAGAAAAAGGGAAGACTTTCTATCCGCAACTATTATGATGATGCCTTTGATCTAGAATATCACTGAAGTTACATGCGAACAAATGAAATCCCTTTGTAACATATGAGTTCTCGTCCGAAACCCTGATACTGCCAAAGAGATTGTCTGTTCTGTACACGACCTGCATCCAGTTTTTGTCATAACCCTCTCAACTTTTTAGCACATGCTATGTGGGTGAAATGATAACACCATGCCAACTTTCAACCTTTTAAGAGTTCATTTGTAGTGTTTTCAATTTAAGGGTCATTTAGCTGAAAGAATGAACTAATAGCAAAAGGAATTAACTAAATATAATCAATTAAAAAATTCTGTTATGATCAACTAAAACAAAACTATAATATCCTTCAATAGCAAAAATAATCAACTAAAAAGCTTTTATAAAACTCCAATAGCAAAAGGAATCAACTCAAAAGACTTTTGTAAAACTCAAGTATTATTGAAACTAAAATTATATAAAATTTATGCAACCAAAATTATCAAAGTATTTTTTGTTCAAAACATAAAAATCAAAAAGAATTTTCATAAAGAATTTTTTTGTTAGAAACTTTAATAGCAAAAAGAATTATTCTGTTAGAAACTAAAATAACAAAATTTGTTTTTTAATATAATGATAAAAAGAGGTAATATTAAATAGCAGGAAAAAGAATCACTCAAAAATCTATCCAGAAACTAGTGATTCACACAAATTTCAAAAAAAGAATCAAATTTAAACTATTCAAATTGGAAAACAAATGGCACTAACTGAAAGTTTATAATTTTTATTACCTAAAAGCAAAAAAGAATTAAAAAATAAACCAAAAAACAAAAGAAAATAAATAATGCAAAAATCAAAACAAAAATACTGGAAAAAATTAAAAAAAATGCCGCCTACTGGGCCACACGGCCTGCATACGACTACAAACCCATCTGTACATGGGCCAGGATGCAGGCCCAATAGGCCCAACATGGCAGTGACAAGGGTAGGCAAGTACTGCCAGCAAATTAGAGAGGAGCTCAACATCTCAGCCGCAATGCAGCTTATAAACAGGTGCTGAGCTCTCTTCGCTAGCGAGGTGGGACTAAACTCCCACCACACAACCGTTGTGCCACCCTGTGACGCCCGGGTAATCAAGCTACATTAACCCTGCGCTAATGATGCCACATCACCTTGGTTACTGCTGGTAAACTCGTGTTAGTTCAAAACGATTCAAATTCAAATTTAAAATATAGGCAAACAACAAAGGTTTTCCAAAGATATAACAAAAATGTTCGGGTTGTGCCAAAATTGGCATAGGTAATTGTAGTGCAGCAAACTCATTTTTAGAAATTGCCTAAATGATTTAAAATGAAATAAAACAGAATAGATAATAAACAAAAGAAAGAAAATACAAAAGGAGAAAACAAAAAAAGGAAAAGAAAAGCAAGCACCCCCTCCCCACTAGGCTCCGGCCCAGCTGGCCTGCCCAACTGGGCCAAGGCCCACCCCCACTCCCTTATACCCACTCGCCCCGTAACCTAATCCACCCACCGACACCCGCTCCCCCACTCGTGCCCCCACTCTTCCTCTCCCGATCCAATCTGGATCGGGGAGAAACCCCCACGATCCCCAACGCTCCTCTCCTCCTACCCCCGATCAAGAACGGGATCGTGGCACTCGCCACTGATGCCACCGCCCCGATCCCGTCCCCCCGGAGCTGCCACACCGTCGTCAACTGCCTCGACGCCATTCCGTCCCCGACCTCCTCTTCGTGAGACCCCGCCGGAACTCGTCGCGCCGCCGACTGTCATCGACGCCCGCCTCCTCATCTCCTCCCCCCCGCCCGACGTGCTCGACGCCGGCGCCGCATCGCCACCGCTTGGAGGACCTCCCGCCCGTCGCCGTTCGTCGGGGCAACCTCACCGGAGCACCTCTGCCTCGACCCCGCCGTCGCCAGAACGCCACCTCGACCCCCTCCTCGTCGGACCTCCCCGACCTCCGTCGAGCCCGCTGCCATTCCCCCTACGGCCCCAGTGAGCCCCGCCTCGCTCCCTCCTTCTCCCTCCCGTAGTCGCCGCAGTCCCCGCCGATATCTTCGGCGGTTGACGCGTTCCGGGCGCGTCCGATGCGCGGTCACTCCGCCACTCGCGCCCTCTCTCCCGCAGCTCCACGCCGGCGCGTCACCCGCGCCGTGCTCGCGGCCACCGCGGTCCCGGTCCAGGCCAGGCCCGCTCGATCGCGTGCCCCCGCCACGCTTCACCCGCCCGCCGTGGCCTCTGCCACCCTCGCCCGCACTCGCCGCGCCACGACGCCCCACCCGCGCCTGGCCTTGGCCTCCTCTTGGCCTCCCCTGCTCTGGCGCCCGGTTGGGTACGCCCGCTCGGGGCAAACCCGCAACGCCCCGTGCCCGTTTGCCCGGCGCCCGCAACCTCCCTCTGGCCCAATGACAAACGGGGCCCCGCCCAGAACGTTTTTATAAAAAAAAGAATTTAAAAAATAATTATAACAATAATAAAAATATTAATTATTAATTAATTAAAGAATTAATTACCTTAATTAATCATAATTAGACTAATCTAGTCACTAATTAACTGTTAGTTAATTAATCAGTCAATGACATGTGGGACCCTCACGCCAGTTTGACCCCAGTCAACGCCCTGTTGACTGCTGATGTCATGCTGACATCAGCATACACTATTCTGGATAATGTTGCATTAAATTAATTAATTAAATTCTAAAAATGATTTAAACTTTAGAAAATCATATAAAATAAACCATAGCTCAGATGAAAATGTTTTCTACATGAAAGTTGCTCAGAACGACGAGACGAATCCGGATACGCAGCCCGTTCATCCGCCACGCGTCCCTAGCATAGTGAACCTGCAACGTTTCACCTCCGGTTCATCTGCCCGAAAACACGGAACAACCGGGGATGCTTTCCCGGATGTTTCCCCCCTTCACCGGTATCACCTCATACCGCGTTAGAACACATCTAGCTCTGCTTGTTGTCCTATTATGCACTTGCTTGCTATGTATTTATTGTTTCTTCCCCCTCTTCTTCCGCTAGACACCGAGACCGACGCCGCTGCTACCCAGTACGACTACGGTGTTGACGACCCCTCTCTCTTGCCAGAGCCACCAGGAAAGCCCCCCCCCCTTGATCAGTAGATATCGTCTATTCTTCTCTATACTGCTTGCATTAGAGTAGTGTAGCATGTTACTGCTTTCAGTTAATCCTATACTGCTGCATAGCATGTCCTTGCTACTACTATTTTTATCTTTACCTTTATCCTCTTTGCTTAGTATAGGATGCTAGTGTTCCATCGGTGGCCCTACACTCTTGTCCGTCTGCCATGCTATACTCTTTGGGCTGTGATCACTTGAGGAGGTGATCACGGGCAAATACTATATACTTTACACTATTACATTACAGTGATACCGTTAGGAGATGAAATTTGAAAGGACAGGTGGCTCCATCCCGGTAGAGGTGGGCTTGGGTTCCCGACGGCCCCTGACTGTTACTTTGTGGCGGAGCGACGGGGCAGGTTGTGACCACCTAGGAGAGAGGTGGGCCTGGCCCTGGTCGGCGTTCGCAGATACTTAACACGTTTAACGAGATCTTGGTATTTGATCTGAGTCTGGCCATTTGGTCTATACGCACTACCAACTACGTGGGAACGATTATGGGCACTTTCGGCGTCGTGGTATCAGCCGGCACTTCGTGACGTCGGCCCGAGCCGCGCGTGCCGGATTGGATCGAACGCTGCTAGGCTAGGTCTGCCTTCCGGCCGCCCACGCAACATGCAGGTGTGCTAAGGGCGATGGGCCTGACCCACTGTGGCGCTTAGGTTTAGACCGGCATGCTGACCTTTCTGTTGTGCCTAGGTGGGGCTGCGACGTGTTGATCTTCCGCGGTCGGGCATGACCCAGAAAAGTGTGTCCGGCCAAATGGGATCAAGCGTGTTGGGTTATGTGTTGCACCCCTGCAGGGAAGTTAATCTATTCAAATAGCCGTGATCTTGATGTGAGGCGACTTGGAGTTGTACCTTGACCTTATGACAACTAGAACCAGATACTTAATAAAACACACCCTTCCAAGTGCGGATATAACCCGGTGATCGCTCTCTAACAGGGCAATGAGGAGGGATCGCTGGGTAGGATTATGCTATACGATGCTACTTGGAGGACTTGATCTACTCTCTTCTACATGCTGCAAGATGGAGGCTCCCGAGCGTAGTCTTGACGGGATTAGCTATCCCCTCTTATTACGGCATTCTGCAGTTCAGTCCACCGATATGGCCCTTTACACATATATCCATGCATATGTAGTGTAGCTCCTTGCTTGCAGTACTTTGGATGAGTACTCACGGTTGCCTTGTTCCCCTTTTTCCCTATCTCTATCGATTGCTGCGACCGGATATCGGAGCCGAGCCGAGACGCCACCGTCGGCGGCGACTACTACCTCGGAGGTGCCTTCTACTAAGTGCAGCCCGCTGACGACGACCTGGAGTAGTTAGGAGGATCCCATGCTGGAGGGCTTCTCCTATTTCGATCTGTATCCGAGTTTGTGCTAGCCATCTTATGGCAACTTGTTTAACTTATATGCGTACTCAGATATTGTTTCTTCCGCTCACTCGTCTATGATCGAGCACTTGTATTCGAGCCCTCGAGGCCCCTGGCTTGTATTATGATGCTTGTATGACTTCTTTTATTTTAGAGTTGTGTTGTGATATCTTCCCGTGAGTCCTTGATCTTGATCGTACACGTTTGTGTGCATGATTAGTGTACGATTGAATCGGGGGCGTCACACACCCTTTCGTCCTGGTTGGTGGCATCAACCGGGACCAATGCCCACCTTTGGTCCCGGTTGGTGGCACCAACGGGTATGAATGCCAACCTTTCGTCCCGGTTGGTGCCACCAACCGGGACCAAAGGTCTCCTTTTCCCGCCCTTTGGGCTGCTGAAAAGAGACCTTTGGTCCTGCTTGGTGGCACCAACCAGGACCAAAGGTGGGCATTCGTCCCGGTTCGTGCCACGAACTGGGACCAATACACTGTGTATATAAGCAACACTTACCAAATTTTCACAATTTCATCGCCAGTTGCCTCCCCGCCCGATGACGCCGAGCTCATCAATGCTGCCAGACTGCCCTGACACCGTCCGCCGCCCCTGCCGTCGCCTCGAGCGCGCCGTCACCGTCCGCCCTCGCCGTCGCCCGTCCCTCGTCGTCGCCGTCTCAATTGCCCTCGCCGATGTTTTCCCCGAGTCCGCTCTCCCCCGCCCCCGCCCCCGAGCGCGCCGTCGCCGTCCGCTGCCCCCGAGCCCGCTCCTCGTCGCCGACGCGTCCTCGCTACGAACGTCGCCCCGATCCCCTCATCCTCCTTGTACTGGCCGTCGTCGCCGCCGCCCTGCCCTTCGCTGTCACCTTGCGCCGCCCACAGCCTGCTGTGACGCCCTTGCCGTCGCCCCCCGCCTGCGCTGGCACCATGCACAGCCCCTCTGCCCCTGCCCTACAATTTCTTTCATAGCATTTTTCAGAAATGTTTTTTTGTGTATATGTGTGCGTATGTGTATATATGTGTGTACATGTTCATAGGTTTTTTTTCATAAATATATTTTTTTATCAATTTTTGTATATTTTCATATATATATATATACATATATATATATATATATGCATATTTGTAAAAAAATTGTGTATGTATAGGAAAATTGTGCATGTATAGGAAAATTGTGTATGATCAAAGTCATTTATGTATATGTTCATATTTAGAAGAAAAAGAAGGAGAGGAAAAAGGAAAATAAATAAGAGGAGAAGAGGAAGGAATAGAGGAGAAGACGAAAAATTAGAAAAATTTCTATTTCTATTTTTTTTTTCTCCTCTTTTTTTCTTCTTTTTTGTCTTCTATTTCTTCTTCTTCTTCTTCTCCTCTATATTTTCTTCTTCTTCCTTTTCTTATTTTTATCAGGAATGAGGGTGTTGGGAACTAGGGTGTCAGAAACTAGTGTAGAGGGTCGAGGCTCGCCGTGGGGTCGAGGGTCGTCGAGGAGTCGAGGGTCGTCGAGGGGTCGAGGGTCGTCGAGGGTACGTCGAGGGTCGACAGGGGCGTCGAGGGGTCGAGGGCCGAGGGGTCGAGGGGTCGAGGGTCGAGGATCGCGGAGGGGTCGAGGGTCGAGGATCGCCGAGGGGTCGAGGGTCGTTTAGGGGTCAAGGGTCTCTGTTTAACAAGAATGCCCCCATTATGGATATGCACAAGTTGATCCATTTTTTTTGATCTCATCTATATATATATTCTTCTATATGTCACGTTGTATGTCAAAGTATTGAAGAAATCCATGGCTACATCATGTGCTGGAAGTAACAGGCGTATGACGCTACGAATCTCTTCAAAGTTGTTTTGGAACGGAGTTCCTGATAGAATGATTTGCTTTTTGGTACGAATTTCAGCAAAGGCCTTCCAAATAGTGATATTCGGAAGGCTCTTTCTGAACTTCGTACCATAAAGCTAACTATCCTATCCGGGACTCCGTTCGAAAACAATTTTGGAGAGCTTCGTACAATTATGTGCCAGTTACTTTCGGGAAATGATGAAGCAATGGTTTTCTTGAATCCTTTGACTCTAGACAACGTGACATATGGAAGGGTAGATGAGATCAGGAAAAATATGGACCATTTTCTGCACATCCAGAATGGCACCAACTTGTTAAATCCCTTAATGGTTAAGAGAATCCGAGCGGTCGAGGATCAGAACTAGGGTAGAGAATTAAGGGTCGCCAAGGGGATGAAGGTCGAGGGTCATCGAGGGGTCGAGGGTCGTTGAGGATCGCTGTGGGGTCGACAGGGGGACGTCGATCAACCCCCTCTCGCTCGACCAACTCTCGAGGACACCCAAACCATAGAAAAAAGCGTTGTCAATCTCGTACCCTCTCCCGCCCCTACCCGACAAACTCTCTCGAGATTTATAAGAGATTTATCAAAAATGCCCCCATTATGGATGAGCATAATTAAGTTGATCCCTATTTTTTCTGATCTCATCTACCATTCTATATGTGCACGTTCTCTTGTGTCAAAGTATTGAATCCTTTGACACTAGACAACATGACATATAGAAGGGTAGATGAGATCAGGAAAAATAGGGACCATTTTATTCTGCACACCCAGAATAGCGCCATCTTGTTAAATCCCTTGTTTGACATTCATGAGAGAGGCGGTCCGGATAATGGACATTCATGAGAGAGGCGGTCCTGGCCAAACCCTAGAAGCGTTGCCGAGGCCACCCCAAACCCTAGAAGCGTCGAGACCACCCATATTTACCAAGTTAAAAGAGCGTTGTCGAGGCCACCCCAAACCCTAGAAGTGTTGTGATTAGCTATCTAGGTCTATATTTGCCACTATTAATATATCCATGTCTCATGTTTGTATACTAATTGCCATGTTGTAATATTTGTAGAAACTATGGATCAACAAAGAGACTTCAAACAAGAAGAGATATTGGGGGACATAATCCGCGACGGACGTGATGTCTTGTCATTATTTCTCAATAAAACCGATGGTCTGGAAGGAGAGGAAGCAGGCTAAGGTGATCGAACAATGGAGGAGGAAAGTCATGATCATGATGGCTCTGGCTACCGTGATGACGGTTCCTGTGACCGAATAGAGTCGGGAGCATATGTTGCAAAGTATTTATTTAGGTATATATATATATATATATATATATATATATATATATATATATATATATATATATATATATATATATATATATATATATAAAGCCTGTGCTGACTAGCTAATTGATGCATTAGTTGTTTTCGTATGTACATATATTAACTCTTCTTTCTTCTTTTATAGCCCTCCGGATCGAGCCAAACTTCGGTAATGAGACGAGGCCCGAAGAAAAGGTTGCGCCAGGATGAAAGGTTCACAATCACAGAAATCACGGGCGATGGCCAACCGATTGAACCCCTCCGGACCAAGGAAGCATTTTCTGCTCAGTGTGGGGTTCTTGTTAGGGACATGATCCCGATCAGCATCCACCAATGGTATAAGCCTAAGAACAAAGACCCTCAAGTTTCTTAGGTCTATACCTTGGACCGCGCTAAAGGAAAATTTCACCCTACAGGCAGAGGAGGATCCGGATAAGCCAGCTATAGAGCCATTGGTCAAGGCTTATGCTCTCAAGAAGATGGCAGATCTATTCAGGAGGTGGAAGAATGAGTTGAAATCAATGTATGTCTACAAAAACAAGACTCCAGAATTCACCGACTGATTTGAGAAGATAAAGATCACCGGGCCGCATTTGTGGCCCACAAGACATCGTAGAAGAGTAAGAAGATGTTAGCGACGAACAAGATAAATGCTGCAAAGAAGGAGCATCACCATCGCACAGGGTCAGGTGGCTACCTCAAAGCCCGGTCGTCGTGGGACAGGGCTGAGAGTGACCTGATTGCTAAAGGGGTCGAACCAGAGACATTGAACTGGCCAGACCATTAAAGGACTTGGTTCTTCGGGGTTGGGGGAACTCTGGACCGTGAAACAGGGAAGTGTTGTTGGACGGAGAGCAACTTGCAACACCCATCACAAAGCTTCAGGCAGCAATCAAGGCAGCGCAGGAAGGGACGTTCGTTCCCGACAGAGAGAACGACAAGCTCACACAAGCCCTCGGGAATCCTGAGCACCCTGGACGAACACGAGGCACGCCAGGCTCTGTTGCGTGGAAGGTTGGGCTTCCCAATGCAGGCGGTTACAAAACCCAAGAGAGGGGGAGGAAAGTAGAGCTGAGCGAACTACAGAAGCTTCAGGAAAGGGTACGAAAGCTAGAGGAACAACAAGCTGTTGAGAACCAGCGAGATCCTACCCAAGCTACCCCAGAAGCTACCACGCAATCTCAGCGGAGAAGCAGCATGGCTTCCACCAAGCTTGTTCAGCAGCCTGACTTCCTCCTAGATACCCCGTGGATGCTATCACGGAGTCACACGAGTGCCAGCTTATGACGCAATGCCGGAACCTCCAAGTCAAGGCGGTCGGCTCTGTGTTCCCTCCTGAACCCGACGCAACTTTTCACTGCCTTCTGATTCAACAAGGCTATGCTGTTGTGATGGTGGGTGAATTAACGGAGGGATTTGTGTAGCTCCAGCTTGACCACCCTATAGGAGAAGGGGAGACTGAGCTTGGTCTTGCTTTGAAGACTCCATGTCTATGGCGGAAGGAGCACATCAAGCTTCTGAACTTCATGCCTCTGCCTCCTCCTCCTCCTCCGGCGAGTCAGCTGGGCACTCCGCCTCCTCAGTCTCCTCCTCCTCCTCCTCCAGCGAGTGATCAGGCCACTCTGCCTCCTGCTCCGGCGCGTGAGGGCGGCATTACTCCGCCTCCTTCTCCGCCTGCTCCGGCGCGTCCGAGCCGCCCGCCTCCTCCTTCGCCTCGTCGGCAACGGCAGAACACAGACGCCGCCGCTCCGGCTGCTCCAGCGCGTCGTGTAACTCCGCCTCCTTCTTCTTCGCCTCTTATAAACGAAAGAAGGCAGCCGCAGCTGCTCTGGCTGCTCCGGCGTCTAGCAGTACATCTAGAGGCGGGAGGCAATACAGGTTCGGTCCATCTCTCAAGCCTCTAGAGAGGTTACCATACGAGATGACCAAGGAGGAAAACATGAAGATTTGTAAAGCCCAAGTGAAGGACTGTTTTGCAAAGAAAAATCCACCTCCAGAGGAGAAGATAGATCCGGTGAAAGCGAAGTGCACTTTGGATGCACTGAAGCGACCACCACCGCCTCCGCCGCAAACCAACTATGAGCGCATTATTGAAAGGACATATAAGGAAGCAGAGCGGTCGGGAAGTACGTGTAGTGATCGAAGGTTAGCCGAATGAAGAAGTGGGAAAAAAATTCCCCAGCTCGGTGAACAAGCAAACCAATCGTGCCCCCACTCAAGGTGTCTAGCGATATCGTCGCTAATCATCCGGGGATGGTTCCCGGTACCAATCCTGGAGATTACCTACCTGACGATGCACATTTTGATACAATGGAGGTGGACAAATTAAAATACTGGCACGGGAAGCCTCTCGTCAAACCCGGTCATCCTCCTGTAACAACGATGATGCGAAGATTCCATGATTGGTACATGGACATCTGCAGCAAGTCTGGGAAGGATACTTTGACGCTGAGAGTTAAAGAGGAGCATGACCTCGTTGGAATTTATCTGTTGTCTATTCCATATGGGTTCTTCCAGTTTTTCAATCAAAAGGCCCTCGATAAAATAATCATCACTTGCTACTGTCTGTAAGTAGTACTTCTGTAATTAAGTCTCTATATATAGCTAGGGCTAGAATTCGAGCCGAGTCAAGCCAACTCGGCTCGACTCGCTAGAGCTCGTTTCGTTAATGAGGTAGCTCGACTCAACTCGTTATTATAACAAGCTCAAACCCAAGATTGGCTCGACTCGTATAACTCGTGAGCTGGCTCGTTTAGCTTGTTAAGCTCGTTAAAGATATCAACATAAAGCCCTCAAATATGATAAAAATGATTATGTATATATTAAACATATATATCACTAAATAATTGTAATTTCCTTGGAACGCATGAGTCTCCTAGGCGGCTAGGCCTTCAACGGCTAGGCCTTGTGTTGTGCGCCTGGGACGTAGGGTGCTGAGTGGCTGATCTTTGTTTGTATCGGGAGTGACTGATCTACTGTACTGAGCCTAACGAGTTACACGAGTACTCATGAGATTGGCTCGTTTAACTTGTTCTATAAACGATCTTAAACTAAATCTCGGCTCGACTCGTTATTCTTCGAGTTCGAGTCGAGCCGAGTCACGAGCTACTCGTTTAGCTCGCGAGCTTCGAGCTTTTTTTACAGCCCTATATATAGCTCAGCTCTTTCATTGCATGTATATATAATTATCCTCACTATATTATGCAGATTGAAGATCGCCGAATGCAAGAAAAGACAAATCGGTGATATTGGGTTCATTAACACAAATCTCATAAATGAATGGAATGTTAAACATGATGCCAAACAAATCAAGGCCAACTTGCTACGATCGTTACTTCGAAATCAAAACAAAGATATAGTGCTCTTTCCTTGCAACTTCAAGTGAGTGTTACTGTCTTGTGCATATTTGGTTTCCCTTATTACTCGAGGTTATAGTAATGTAATTGATGAGTTATGCATATGTGTGCAGCTTCCACTTTATTCTACTAGAGATTAAGCTTGAGCAAGGACTAGTAACCGTCATAGACTCGAGACGAAAAGATCCCGAGGAGTATGCGACCATGAATAAAATGCTCGAGAAGTAAATTTGGAACGAAGGGAGTACTAGATAACAAATTCATGGATAGTCAACATGCATCCTCAAGCAGTACAAGGTCATATCGACGGCGATCATCATATGTAGTTCTAGATGATATCCGCGATGATCATCATATGTAGTTCTAGATGATATCGACGACGATCATCATATGTAGTTCTAGATGACATAGCCACACACACATATGTAGTTCTAGATGATACCAAAGACAATCATCATCCTCAAGCCTGAGCGGTTGGTGTTCCTGATAGTAATTAGGATGGCCTGTCCAACACGAAGATTCTTGACATCGAAGAATTTCGTCCACCCAACCGAGTTTAAGTGTGTGCGACCGTCCGTGTCCACGCGGTAAGTACAGGTTGTGACGGAGCGCCTTGCAGTAAGGCGTAGTCCAGCTGAGCCTTCTTCATCAGGCTCGATACCATAACTCACAGATATGCTCTTTGCCAATTTTTGAATAAGAAAAACATATCAATTAATAAATAGCCTCGCAAAGAAGTACATATGGATTATCTACACTATTAATAGTTCCTTAGATTCTACACAAATAAGCATGTGATCGAACTCTACACTAAAACATATCATCGACTAGATTCCACACAACATACCATATCATTGGACTGTACACTAAGTATTTCATCGGATAATTTGCATTTGTAAGTATAACATACCATATCATGTCGATCAACCATGGTATTTGTCAGGCGGGTCACGAATGGCACCCCAACAAAGTCAGCACGTGGCTGAATTATGTCCCACAGGTTGGACACCTCCTCCTCGCTCAGCCTTGTTCTTTGAGCTACGATGGCTTCATGAAGTGGGTCCTCATCATCTTCATCGAGTGGGTCCTCATTATCTTCATCATCTTCATGATCTTCGTCATCTTCATCATCTTCCACCAGGTTGACATAAATGACAGCCAGCTTGGGTCTTTCTGCTCTGAAGGAGAAGCTGATCAACTCACACCAGTAAGATGCATGCGGGCGAGGCCCATCCATCTCCTCCAATCTGCGACATATTGCATCCTTTCTCAACCTCCATAGTGTACGTCCCCCTAGGAGCCTCAAATGTCACAGTGTCTCCTGTCAGCTTGTTGAATTTCAACCTCACATTGCATGGGACGATCTGTGTAAAATAAGAAAAATGACACAATGCAGTAATGCCAACACTAAAAATAAAGTAGTTATTACATTTCATCTAATTTCTTACCGCCGCATGACGAAAATTCGGCTAGAAGTAGATGCCGAATAGCTTGCCAGTTGCAAGGCTACTGGCGCACCTTCACTTGCACAGTCGACATAGTGGAGGTGGTGGTGGCGCCATTTTTCCTAAAGCAATATGAGCAAAGGATTAACGATCCACTTCGCAGGAAAGAAAAACAGTAGCATGTGATATTTTTGGTACTTCCGTGAGAAGCAATTTGATGGACAATTATAATCCTAAGATCTACTAACATATTAGATGACAAGGTACCACCTACATTTTGCCAAAAAGTAACTTATTACAAAAAAACAAAAGAATCTACCTATCCATGTACAGAAAAAATAACAATAAAAATGGTGCATACTAAATCAACTAAATCAACTAGCCTACTAAATCAACTAAATCAAAATGTTCTAAATCAACTAAATCAACTAGCCTACTTAATCAACTAAATCATATCAAATAAATCAAAATGTTGCATATGAACTAGCCTACTAAATCAAAATGTAGCAGGGAGGAGGGAGAAGGAGGGACGACTCGAGGAGGGAGAAGAGAGTAGGACGGAGGAGGAAGGCGGAGCGAGGAGGGGCCGGCCGGCAGCCAGTGTAGGGAGGACGGAGGAGGAAAGCGGAGCTAGGAGGGGCCGGCCAGGGGCGTGTGGAGGGAGGACGAAGGAGGAGGCCGGTATCGAGTCCAGCAAGGAGGAGGAGGTGACGGCGGTGCAGAGGGAGGAAGGGCGACGGGGGAGGACCGGCGCGGGGGGTTGAGAGGGGATCCAGTGAGTGTGTGAGTGTGAGTGGATCGGATAGAGGAGAGGGGGGGGGGGAGATGGAATGGCTTAGCAGTAGCGCACTATAGAGAAAGACGCTACTGCTAAACTACCTAGCAGCAGCGCCTTTCACAAAGAAGCGCTACTCCTAAGTGTCAGCATGTAAAAATAGACTTCAATGTATCAAAAATACATTGATCATCAATGATCTTTTTGTGTACAATATGATTTGTCAATATGAGTCCTCATCGGTTTAGGAACCGGTGAAGACTCATATTGCGGGCACAAATTCTACACATATAGTTCAATGAAGACCAAGTGCTTGTCAAAGTTTGAGAAGTAACATATTTAAGGTGGTATAAACTCTCTTCACGGAGCAAGGTGGGACTAAATTTTTGTAGTAAACTTAGCAGTAGTGCTTATTAGTGAAATGCGCTGCTATTATGCTACATAGTAGTAGCGCTCTTCGTGATAACGCGCTGCTGCTAGAACTAGCCTCGCGGCGGCCTCGTGGGAATTATTTCAGTAGCGCGTCTTTGAGCGGGCGCGCTACTGCTATATTTATTTCAGCAGCGAGTTGAGCTTGAGCTCGCTACTGCTACGTAGCAGCAGCACCTTACTTTAAAGCGCGCTGCTGGTAAGATTTTGTGTATAGGCTTTCCCAATAGTGAGAGCACTATGCAAGGCGTATGCATTTGATTAGTTGATAGCTTATAGGGTTTTTGTTTTTGCAGAAATCTAGGAGCCCCCTCCATCATCCCCGCCGTCGTCCCCGTCACCGACCCCCCTCCGACCTCGAGGTGAGACTAGCCAAATCTCCATGTCAATATGAGTCCTATAAGATATTTTGAAATGTTTTTGCTCATACTTTCAACCAATGAAATGTAATTGCCATCAAGTTTGAATGCTCATATGAAGTAGATAAAAACATGTATATTTCCGTTCCGGAAAATTTCAGGCGCTCGACATGTCCTTTTTTAGAAAGACAATTAAAAGATATTTCGGGTTGACTTTAAGTCTGTCGAGTCTCCACCATATATGAGAGGACGAAGAATCCCGACTGTTGTCGTGGGGGTAGCTTCTCATTCGTTCCCGTGTGCTAGACAATTTGGTGTAATGCACTCGGGAACGAAAGGAGGAGCTACCATCACTACCGGTCGCAAATGTCAGAGAGGAATCAGTGAGGGAGAATGTCCACCATATATATATGAGAGGACGAAGAATCTCGACTGTTGTCGTGCGGGTAGCTTCTCCTTCATTCTCGTGTGCTAGACAATTTGGTGTAATGCACTCGGGAATGAAAGGAGGAGCTACCATCACCGACGGTCGAATATGTACACCACATGAGCTGAGAGTTTTCAAGAAAAGACTCGACAGACCGATAGTCAACCCGTGATGAATAATAATGATGTAATTTAGGTTTTTTAGTACATATATTTAATTGTACAAGTTTAATATTTGAATTATGAACATAGGAAATGTCGTACTCGGACGACAAAATCGCCCGGGGGAGTGCGACTGGTGCCACGACGACCGACGTATGTGCGACAGGTTCCTTCAGGTGGACGAAGATCGGCACTTCAGCATTAAGCTCGAGGAGACCTTCGATGTTGAAACTGTACGCAACGACGATAAGTGTTTTTTTCTGTAATTAAGCACGACTTCAACTATTTCAACGTGTAGTTTTCATCTAGCTTATCCCATGCTATGCAAGACGCTATGTCTTGGAGAGGATGGGTTTTGAAGACCATGAAAGTATGGAAACAAAGAAAATTCGCCTAAGGACCCACCATGGTATGGATTTTGAAGTAAATCTGTACAATTCTGAGAGCGTCACCCATTTTGGTTGCAAGAATTGGGAAGCATTTTGTGAGATGTATGGTTTTTATGAGGGTATGCTTGTCACCATGGATCTTGGTGATCCTGACACCGTCGAATACAATTTGGACATTTGGGTCCTTGTTGATACGCTTCCAATTCTTCCCCTATGAGAGCTTCTCAAACATAGTTAATAAGTAATTTATATTGTTTATTTCAAAATAGTTGACAACTTATTTCCGTTGACAGATTATTTTCATTCTTCAAAGAATGTGCGGAAGATGGTAGACAAAACCCACTACACTGATGGCTCCTAATTAACTTATCGGGAGAAAAATCATCTGATCGCATTTTGTACTGATCTTGATAATTACAATATCTATAATCAAACTCCTCAACATTATGGTGAATACGTGCCACTAGTGCACGTGTTGAACTATGGTAACTACCATGGAGATACCCTGGTAAGCTCTTTTACTATTACGACATCCGTGCATCTTTTGCATACTTCTAAAACTAGTACATCATTGCAAACTACGAAGTTATTACTATGTTTTTCAACAGATAATCCCGAATGATTGTGTGCCTCATCTGATGTATCAGCATGGCCGCCTTAATGTTTTGAACATACAGCCAGGTCATCCTACGAATCTCAACTGTCCATACTGGATTTCTAAAAGAAGTGGAGACATGACAATCAAATAATGGAAAAAATGTATGGACAGTCGTAAGGAGGTTCTTGGAAGCAAAAGGAAGCGAAGCGCAAGAATAGGAGACAGGATGATCTCCATTCTCCATAATGGAGAATCAAGGTCTATATTGTTTTATGCTATTTTACCTTAAAGAGGGTATTTAGGTCCTACCTAATACTGATGATCATGTGCTAAGAACAATTAAGTAGGATTGGTTCGATGATTATGAGGATGATGATCGTATGACTTGTTATTAATAACGAGTAGAAGTTGTATGATGATGATTAGTAGGACTTGTTATTATGATGATGCATGATGCGAGCATGAAGAGTTATTATATATCAGTGGGTGAAATGAACATGGATTGGATTGAAGTGAAGGCAACATGCATGTGGTGCATGTCGAAAGTAGTACAATCCAAACTTGATCAAGTTAGGATTAGTATTACTTTCAACATGCACCACATGTTGCCTTCACATCAATCTAAGCCATGTTTAGGCATAACAGTAGCATTGGTAAACCAAGTATGGAGATAAGAGAGAACAATTCTCTCTATTAGCTAGCTAACAACCTAAATTAACCCCCAAACCCCTAAACCACACCCTTTCAAAAAAAAACCTCAGCTCTTGCCAGCTGCTGACGCGTAGATACCTTTTGGTCCCGACTGGTGCCACCAACCGGGACCAAAGGCCCTCCTGCTTGGGCTCGCCGCAGCGGCCACGTGGAGGCCCATATGTTCTGGTTCATGAAGAACCGGGACTAAAGGCCTAGGGCTTTAGTAATGACCCTTTTGTCCCGGATCCACAACCGAGACAGATGGGCATTACGAACCAGGACAAATGGTCCTTCTTCTACTAGTGTTAGGGAACACAATAGAAACGGTCAGCCAGATCAAAGTGTGTGCAATGGAGGGCATACAGTTGACTCGGATGAACTGTTTGCAATGAGTCAACACAACAGAAACAGTTCAACTGAACAAGATGTGTGTGATACGTGGCAAACAGGTCAGTAATCAGAAATGTGTGTGAAGACCAATAATAACACAGACGATTGCTGCTAATAAGCCATGCGATTTGCTCTGTCTACAGAAGAATAACATTTATATATACATACACACACACACACACACACAAATATATATATATATATATATATATATATATATATATATATATATATATAGGGATTGACTATTAGTCACCCTGGGTGAGGAATAGTTATTCTTCACCCCCCTCTATTTTACCATCAATGCATCGTAATTTTACGTTACGTGCGTTTTGTCTTATTTCCGATGTAAAAAGAGACTGTCAGAAAAATATATAATCGTCGTAAAAAATATTTTATGTTATGTAAAATTACAAACGTAAAAATATAGTGTAAATTATACATTAACTGTAATTTTTTTTGTCTTATGACCTATATTTTTATTTTCTTATGCAAAATTTTACGTAGTGAATCAATAGGAATGTAACTATTTGAATTCCAAACGTAATTTAATTATGAAACAATTGTAAGATTACCTCGGGTGAAGAATAACTTATTCTGCACCCTGAATGATGAATAGCATCAATATATATATATATATATATATATATATGTATATATGTAAGTGACTATATAGATCATTCGCACACACCTGAATAAACAATTGTATGCATTCTAAACTAGGAGAAATGATCGTCTAGTCATCTACTTCTTGTGACGCTCCTGCCACTGCTCTATGGCTCGATCCCTCGTCTGGGGTAGGAAGAAGACACTTCCTCATGTCAACGATCCGCATGTACATCCCGTAGCTTGTGTATGCATCCTTGGCCGCGTACTTGATGTGTTGTTCATCTAGTTTCTCATGCCAGACACCGTGCCATGCATTCTTGTCCTTCTTGCTCTCATCCTTCATATTCATGTAGTAGGGGTAGATGATGGCCAAGGCAAGGTCAACCAGTGAGTTTTGTTTGCTGTTGTCGCTGCCCCAGACCTTGTAGTGGTCCCGAATGTTGACAAGATTCTGGCATTTCAAGCACGAAACCTTGAGTGCTTTTAGATCGTCGGTGGTGTCCACCATAGCGAAACTATAGTCAGAGCTGTTGATAAACCTGGAGAAACGCTCGCAAGGCCTTGTGGCCAGGTGGTAGCGGTAGACGAGGATGTCATGTCGCACGCACAACTGGGCGACGATAACCTTCTGATCCTGCCCGGCATGACCGATGGTATACTCGAGGTCAAAGCCGACCACTTGGTACTTGTCCTCATGAAGCAACTGCTCCATAGTTTGGATGGAGCTCTCCATCGAGACCGGCTCATTCATGTACACCAACGAGAGGGCCTTCCCCCTCATGTGGGTGTCCACTAAGTGATGCATGGTGAATTGAATGCCTTGTCATCGTCGGCCGCTTGGAGCACCATTGGAGCCATAGGGAGCGCCACTTGGAACCGCTGGATGTCCTCTCTGTATGTGTCGTTGTGGGTGTGCTTATTGTGTCGTGTGGTGCGAGAGATGATGGTAAATGGCCATAGGAATAAATGGGGGCCGAGCGGCCTGGATTCTCGGCGCGTCCGCATGACAGTTTTTGCAGCGGGTAACTGCACCGTGGCGCCGCGCCCGGCGCAACCGCATGCACACGAACGTACGTGATCATGCACCAGCCCCAAACACTGGCATCATGCGTGGAGGGACGAGGGCAGAGCGCTCAGAGGGACATGAGAGCAGAGCGCGCGCGGCGGGACGCGAGCAGAGCATGTTGCGGCTGCCTCAACCGCGAGCAACCACACACATAGAGCAATTGAACACGCAGGAAATGGTCCTCTACAAACCGGCCGGCAGTTGTGTCGCTGCGTAGAGAGCGGCCGTGTGCTACTACCTCCGTCTTGGTCTATTAGTCCCCTCTATATTCTATGACTTATTTTGACCTTAAATTTAACCAACAAAATGGTAATGCATGTTACAAAAATTATATAATTCGAAACTATGTTCAAATACGAATCCAACGATATAATATCTGGCGACATGCATTCATATTTTATTATTTAAATCTCTAGTCAAATTTTGGCACAAAAATACATAGACGACCTACAAACCAGGACGGGGGTAGTAGGTAATTTAATCGCATTTTTTATTAATTGTGTGTGTACGTGTCCTTTCGTCCTCCTCTCGAACGTCTTGGCACCCCGCTGCCGCAGATGACTTATAGCACAAGCTTGTGAAGCGCGCGGGGGCGTTCTTTGGGCCAAACGGCGGTGATCCCGTTCCCGCGCAACCACGCAGGTTCCCGCGCAAACTTCCTGCCTGACTCGGTGAAATGCCCCAAAAACCCAATGCGTACCGGCTACTATATAAACCCTTACGGCCGGCGAGTCCTGCGTGGCATTTTCAAGTGAAACTCATGATATGTGACGAATAAAAATATAGTTTCAAGTAAAATACCGATGGTGCCTGCGTGGTTGCATTTAGAAGAAAGAGGGGATGCCACTCGGGGGCATACCCAAGCTTAGTTGCTTGATACTTCTTGAATATTATCTTGGGGTGCCTCGGGCATCCCCAAGCTTAGCATTTTGCTAATCCTTATTCCTTCATCCATTGCGATATCACCCCAAAAAAACTTGAAACACTTCAATCACACAAAACTCAACAAAACATCATGAGATCCGTTAGTATAAGAAAGCAAATCACTACTTTAAGTACTGTTGCAAACCCATTCATATTTTGTTATTGTATTAAATCTATTGTATTTTCACTTTTCCATGGAAAAAACTCTTGAAAGGAAATCATAGAATAGAAAAAAATAGATAAGTAACATAAGTTAGAAAATTCATCGAGGGCCATAGCAAAGGCGTATTTTAGAATTACGCCTCCACTTACGTATTGGTTTGGGAGGGCCTAGGCCACTGACGGGTGTGGTCGGTGGAGTGCTCTACAAGGCCAGCCCTTCTAGCCAATGCCTGTCCTGTCTGCTCGGGCATTCAGCCCCCGAATACGTCATGGTTATTGTCAGGGGTCTCTTCGGGGATCTTCTCTGGTCGATTTCTCCTCTCATATCCTATGGACTGTACTTCCTGCACTAAGCTTTTTACCGAGGTATACCTTTGGATTTGGTTAGCATTTCCCCACACTAAATAGTTTTGGATGAGGCATGTATACACAACACTTTTCCTATACCACGGTATTCAATGCTCCATCAGTATGTGTTGAATAACTACCCTGAGATTCCGCCTTATACCGAGTAGGTGGTAAGTACTACAACTTATACATCATAATCTACTACACTTGCAGCACATTCTTATATATTTGATGTTTGACGTGACCGCTATGTTCTGCAGCATGTATGAAGAGGAGTTACTCGCGAAAAATCCAAGAAACAATGAGAAATGGGTTAGGAAAGGATTTGTGAAATGGTTGAAGAGCCGTGTAAGCATTTGAATTGCACTGTAAGTTTATATATATATTGAGTACAAGAAGGTGATCAAATTGTCTATTTTCTAACCGTAGGTTAAGAAGATCTGGGAGGAGGGGCAGGCAGTTAGTGATGCCCTTTATGCACTAGCAATGGGTCATGGTATTTGGGTAAGTCATTATGCATCTTGCATTGTTGATGATGTATGGTCTACAACACCCTTGCACATGACGAAGGCAAGAAGACACCAAACAGTGTTGTGATGAGCGCGAATACGCTTGAAAAGATGGGAACTAAAATGTATGCTATTATAGCAGACATTGTTCGGTTGCAGTATGTGTCTCCAGTTTGGAGATTCCTCTGTGCGTGGTTCTGTTATGTTGTCGTTGGTATAACCAATTTATCGTGATCTCAAAACCCAAATCTGATGAATTTTATAAAGCCATCAATGTCAAGGTGTCGTATCGCACTGACGAGCCTTATATATTGGCAAATCTAGCAACATATATATATTTTTCTTGGATGACACCATTGAAGGTAAGCAAGTCTGGAGAGTACAACAATAGTTTGAGCAGAGTAATTCGCTTAACGAAGTTGCACAACCAGATGATTCCTACACTGCTACTAATGTAGTGCGTGCAATAGATGTTTATGATATGTTAGAGGGTAAACACACCCATGAGCTTGGAGAAAAGATTGTCTGGTGGCATGAGCAAGTATATGAATTGATCAAAAAGAAGCCAACATTCAAGTACATTGATAGTGAATATTCATACTGACGCATATGGTGAAGATGTTGACGCTGGTGCTGCGGATCATGATTAGGTTGCTTTTGTCGTATTTGCATGTGAGCATGCCTAGTTGTACTTTAAGACTAAGTAACGAATATTTGGTATAGACTCAACTTCTGTCATTGCTCATTATTAATTCATCATACTACCCAACCTTATTATTTGTTACATCACACATCCTATGAGAATTGCAATGTTTTCTTTGTTTAACACTCTTTTTGGCAGAGACAAAAAATTTTATATTGTGCGTATATGTAACATAACCCCTTGGTAAAGCCCTCCTTGTGGCAGGCTTTAGCACATGGATCCACCCTGCATGATACTGTCATATAGGTCCTGCTAGCTACCTCGCAGGTCTTGGCTCCTGAGCCTACAAAACAACCACAAAATATGGTATACAAAAGACTCAGATCCTATGAAGTTCCATCCAAAAAGAAGATAAAATTAGTTTGCATGAAGTAGGAATTCCACATATTAGTGGGAAATTCTTTGAGAACACATTTAGGAAGTGCCTTGTTCTTCACGCAAAGTTTTCAGACAATACTTACAAGGAACTAAAAGAAGTGGCATGAGTAGTAGAAGGCATAACAGGCTTGGCACCTTGATGTCGCCCATTTCTTCAGGAATGAAAAATCACAAAAACAAGTACACGAGAATGGAATAGATGCACATCAAAATAGGCTACGCCATAACTTATAACATGGAAAGATGAGACCCAAAAATAGTAAAATATAAGATTGTGTGATGCTATCTAGAAGATATGCATGTTGGAATTTTGATATTCTATCTAAAAGATGTGGCTATATCTGCAAGAAATCTGCTCCCAAGGAGGATATAAACCAACATATATATGGAGTATAATAATATAGAAATTTAACATCTCCATGCACACTACAATTGTGATGTTCTATGTAGAAGATGTGGCTTTATATGCATTAAATCATTTTAATAGAGGATATGAACCAAAAACTTTATTGAGTATAATAATGTACACATTTACATTCAACCTATTAAAGTTGTTGCACAAATGCAGATTGATTTTCTAAGATGATCAGATCGTCACCACCTAATATCGGACAAGCTATTTTGTTTTTGATCCATTGCACAAGGGAGAATATTACCTATTAATAGGCCATCATGTATTACAACTCTATAGTTAACATATAAAAATACATTTCTAAAGAATTATTTTTTTGTGTTCTCCGCCTGCAAAGCTTCTGGTTGTGACGCTGCGGTGGGCTCGGCGATGACATCCGTCCTGGCGGTCTTGGTCTTGTTGCACGGGAAAGGAAACCTTTGCTAGATTCCTCGAGAATCCACGCCTGTACTTGCCTCCTTAGCACCAAAGAGGAAACTGCCCATTCTGTGCCCGCTGGCGCCCGCCTGGCCTTGGTCGCCATGGCTTGCGTCATGGTAGCCTCATGAGGTCGGGCAGTTGCTTAGGAATCTCCGCTCCTCGGGAGGTCGCCTTAGGAGGCCGCTCCCTCTGGAGGTCTTGATGTCGCCCGCCTCGTGAAGCTTGGCCCCTCGCGAGGGTCTTCTCTTGGTGGTCTTATAGATGGGATGTACCAGGGCATTGATGGAGCCATGCCATGCGCCATAGGCACGCAAGTCTGGGTACCCTGGTTCCCAGAACACCGACGGTAGCCCCCGGTCCCAAGGCGTGATCAGACTTGGCTTTGAGACGAAGCAAGGCCAAGGGCAAAGTGCCGCGGGCCCCAATCGCCTCCAGACTAGGCTGATGTGTTGCACTTGATGGGACATGGGCGTCTCCATTGCCCCACGCGCCTCGCGAACTGCTCGACTTGACAACTGCCCGGCGCATGCACCTTAGCCATCATTGCCACCTGTCCTCTTACCTTCTTCTCGTTCTCCTCTTCATGAACTTGTGCCCTCTTCGCCAGACTCTGTGACAGCTCGGACCCGCCTCGCCGCCATGGCTCCCAGGAAGAAGAAGGGCAAGACTCATGCGGCCGCGGAGCCCTCGCTGGGACCGTAACCAGCGCTGGACCAGTCCATGATGATCAACCGTGAGGGGCTGGACAATGTCCGGCACGCCATCGCCGACGATTCCAATGAGTGGAAGGCAATGAAGGTCTGGCTTGCCTCCTGGACCTTAGCTGAAATGAAGTCCACCGAGATCCCCCTTCATTTCCATGCTCTTTTTGCCAGCCTGCTGGCTCCGTTCTCCGATTTCTTCAACCTCGTGCTCTCGCACTACCAGATCCATGCGCTGCTTCTGGAACCCGGATCCATTATTCTCCACTTCGCCTTCTCCTTCTTGTGCGAGGCCTTCCTGGGCATTGCCCCGTCCGTGGCCTTACCTCGCCATTTCTTCTTGCTCCACTTGGTCGACAGCGGGCAGCGCTTGGGGTGCGTGTTGCTTCAGGCGGTGGCGACGACCACAGGCTCCGGCATCAACTTCATGCTCCGCCCGGACGTGAGGGGGTTCTAGAAGCAATGTGTGTATGTGGACGCCACCACGCGCGCCCCCCTACTCCTCATCCCATCGGCGCCGACGGAGCCAAGCTTCGGCTGGGTGCACGCGGAGCTCGCTGACCCGCGGCTTGCATGCGCCTATTCCAGGTTGGCCAAGCTGAAGGAGGCGGGGGTGACGACTGCGATGGTGGCGAGGGAATTCGTCCGGCGGCGCATCGCTCCGCTCCAAAGCCATACTCGCCAAATGTAGGCCTTTACCGGCCCATACGACCCCATGAGGCCCCAGATGCCTCCGCTCCCCTCCAACATGTTGCGCGGGGTGCTCCAGCTCCTGACTGGTGAGGCGCCCACAACGCTTCCTCCCGAGGGACGTCCTTTATACAACTGCCTAAACGGGAGGGCTTTCGCCGAGAAAAATGCCATGCTCCAACGAGTGGGGCCTGGTCCCCTAGGGCCATGAGGGGCCTCGCGACAACCCCCTCTTGGTGACTCCCGTGCTCGGAGGCCCTGTGGTGCATGCTCCTGGGGTGGCCGCGGGGGGAGCGGGCACCGCCAAGCGCTCCTCAGGCGGCCGCTGGGAAGCATGCACCACCATGTGCTCCTGAGGTGGCCGCTCGGGAGCGAGCGCCACCATATGCTCCTGAAGTGGCCGCTGGGGAGCGGGTGTTGCCACGTGCTCCTGAGGTGGCCGCCCCTAACCCAACAGGCGGCGAGGGAGGAGCCCCGCCCGCGGATGGGGCTTCCATCACTGCCGTGAAGGGCTACGCGCCGTCCTGCAGTGTGTCCCTTCCAGACCCTAGGTTATCCCGCAAGAGTAAGGGGCTCGGGAGCCACTACGACCTTGTCCCACAGACCCTGAAAAGGAGGAAGTGGATAGCCGTTGACGAGTAAGTACCTTGCCCTTCCCTTGACTCTTGCATGTTGCGTCCTATTCTGACTTTTTCCCCTTAGGATCTGTCGCTTTTGGGGGGCGTGCTCTGGAGGGCTCCAGTCCTGTCGCGACCTTAGGCCTCACGAGCCCGGCGGCCGCGCGCGAGGTCTTGCCTGCATACGAGCCAGGGTCGCCCTCGGGAGGCCACAGACTCGTAATCCCGGCACCCTTCTCCTAGGTCGGCTCTATGGGACAGATGTTGTGCCGAGGGCTCCCTCGCAGATCCTCGCCAGGAGCCGGGTGCCCTGCAGGATGGCGCCGTCTTCGAGCAGCGGGGTGAGGTTGCGTCGGGCCTCATCTCAGGCCACAGGAGCGGGCAAAGGAGTCCCATCCCCCGGGCCCCTGCCCAAGGCGGGCGAGGCCTCGCGTGCCTCTCAGGCTAGCGGGGCCGTTGGGGAAAGCCCGGGCCAGGTGTTGGAGATTGCACACGGGCCCAGCGCCATCCGTCATGACCTTATTCTAGAGGCAGCGAGCGTGCTGGGGCGCCTCGGGGTGGAGGTCGGTGACGTCGACGCCGCCTCGAGGCAGAGCGCCTGCGCTTGGCGCGCGAATGGCGGCACCTACAAGTCACCATCGACTTCGATCGTCTGAAGTGCGAGCAGGCCCGAGTGGAGGCGGAGGGGCCCCTGGCCGTGGCGAGGGAGGCTCGCGATCGCGCCTTGGAGGAGGGATGAGCTGAAGACCGCCGATGTGAAGCGGCGGAGGCGTGCGAGAGGGAGCTCCAAGCTTCCAACGCCATCCTTGAGCAGCGAGTCCCGGCCAGATGGTCATGGCCGCTTTGCTCGACGATCAAGGCCGCCATGAGCGAAGCGAGGCCCTGCATGCCCAATGACATGATGGCGCTGGCGGCGGTGGAGCTAAGCCTAGAGCGCGAGCCCCTTGAAGTGATAGAGTGCCAACTGGCCGCTGGCGAGGATGCCCTTGCTTCTTGGGAGGCAAGGAACCAGCGAGAGGTCGACGAGAAGGTGGCGGGGATCCGCGAGACACTTGCCGAGGAATACCATTGGAAGCTGGAGCTCCAGGAGGCTCACTTCTGCACGCGATGCGATGAGCTGCAGGGCAAGGCCGACGCTCTCAAGGAAAAGCTAGCTGCAAGGGAGCAGCACGAGAAGGCCGCTGAGGCAGCTCAAGCTACTACTGAGGCCAAGTTGTCCTTCCTCCATTAGCAGGTTGAAGGTGTTACATCCCTCCTGGAGAAAACCTCGGATGAGGCGGGCTGCTGCCGAGTGCTTCAGCGTGAGCGCTCCTTGATGTTCGAGGCCCTTGGGCTGAGGGCCAACTGGACCCTGCTACTTCTTGAGCTTGCGTTGGTTTTTCCCTTGAGGAGGAAAGGGTGATGTAGCAGAGATAAGTATTTCCCTCAGTTAAGAACCAAGGTATCAATCCAGTAGGAGAAATGCGCAATTCCCCAATAGATGCACCTGCATAAACAATCAAACACTTGCACCCAACTCTATAAAGGGTTTGTTAATCCCTTCATGGTCACTTGCAAATGTGAGATCTGATAGAGATAGATAGAACTAAACAAAAGATAAAATATTTTTGGGTTTTTTTCTTTATAGATCTGAAAATAAAAGATTGCCAAATAGTAGATCGGAAACCAATATGATGGAAAATAGACCCCGGGGACATAGGTTTAACTAGAGGCCTCACTACTGCAATCAGGATCTTTGCCGTCAGCCAGTTCTTTGTCGTCAGCTAGCTGATGGCGAAGAGGGTCTTTGACATTAGCTTGCAGAAAACTGACGACAAAGAGGTAGCTGACGGCAAAGATGGTGTTTGCCGTCAGCCGCCTCTTTTCCATCAGCTAGCTGACGGCATAGAATCTTTGTCGTCGGCTAGCGGACGGCAAAGAGGGAGGGTGGCCCACTAGCGAGAGCCACCTAATGGCCATTTTCTTTGCCGTTTGCTAGCAGACAGCAATGCTTCTTTACCGTCCGCTGGTGGACGGTAAAGAGAATACCCAACCTATCTTTTGTTTCCCCTCGGCCCCACCCCACTAGATACGCTCTTTGTCCTCTGCAAGCAGACGACAAAGAAATTAAAGCTAACCAGAAAACGGCCGTTTCCCCGCGCTCCACCCCCCTCTCTCTCACCCCTCTCTCTCCCTCACCTCACCCGCGGCGCCCCGTGCTCGCCGTCCCCGTGTACACCGCCCCAGCCGCCTACCCCCACCGCCCCCGACGCCCCCACCCCCATCGCCCCCGCCGCACCCGACCATCACGCCCCAGCGCCCGGCGCCTCGCCTCCGTCGCCTGGCGCCTCGCCACCCGTTGCTGCTCCGTCCCGCCACGAACCCCACAGCCCCGATGCCGCCGACCCCCATCGCCCCCTTGCCGACCACCACCGCCTCGGCGCCCCTCGGCACCTCGCCTCCCGTCGCCCCGACGCCTTGCCGCCCGTCGCCACTCCGCCCGTCGCCCGTCGCTGCTCCGCCCCCCGTTGCCCGGCGCCGCTCCGCCCCCTGGTGAGGATTCTTCACTTTTTTTCTTGTTGTTTTTTGATTTTGGTTAATTTGTTAGTTAGTTAGTTAGTTTTTGAGGTTAATTAGTTAGTTGTTTTACCCTACTGTACATACGTTAATTAGTTAGTTAATTGTTTTTTCGGTTAATTACTTACTAAGTTAGTTAGTTAGTTAATTAGTTAGTACATAGTCATAAAATGAGATTTAGATTGGTGATTTTAGCTGATTTTAAGTTAGTTAGGTTAGTTTCTAGGTTAGTTTGTAGGTTAGTTCTTGGAAAAATTTATTAGGAGTAGAAGAAGAAGAAGAAGAAGAAGAAGAAGAAGAAGAAGAAGAGGAGGAGGAGGAGGAGGAGGAGGAGGAGGAGGAGGAGGAGGAGGAGGAGGAGGAGGAGGAGAAGACGAAGAAAAGGGGCAGGAGAAGAAAAGAAGAAGAAGAAGAAGAAGAAGAAGAAGAAGAAGAAGAAGAAGAAGAAGAAGAAGAAGAAGAAGAAGAAGAAGAAGAAGAAGAAGAAGAAGAAGATCGCTGGTCCCCGACACCACTGACACCCCGACCCCCGACACGACACCCCCTCCCCGACCCCTGACACCACCGACAACCCGACCCCGACACGACACCCATACACCGCCTCGACACCCTGACACGGCACCCCGAGCCCTCCCCCCCCCCCCCCCCAACACGACACCCCGACACTGCGACCCCGACATAGCACCCCGACACCCCGACCCCCAGCATGACACCCCAATACTGCCGCGACACCCGACCCCGACCCCCAACACCCGAGACCCCAACCCGGCACCCCTGACCCCGACACGGCACCTCCCGTAAAAGGTTCTCTTCGGCCTTCCAGAGGCCGATGGGGTCATATATTTGTGAATTATGAGTTAGGTCAATTCTTAAATTATTATTATGTACATATATATATATATTATTAATTAGTTTATGTTATTAGGTATTCCATTTTTTTTATGTTCATGATGATACACACTTAATTTTTTATTATTTTTATGTTGTACTAATTCCGTTTACTCTTTGTCATTGCAGGTGTTGACAAATGGTGGGCTTGGGTCGAGAGCGCTCTGAGCCTCCTTCCTCGGCGCGTGCTGGGAGGGGTCTTGTTATTGCACCCGAGCACCTTCGGAGAGCGCTGGTAGACAACATGCAGACACGCCCAGCACCTTCAGTGGATCTTCGGCCGGGAGAGGTCGGTGGAAGAAGAGGGGTGCAGGTAGAGGTGGACGCGGCGCTGGGAGAGGTAGGAAGGCTATTGTCTCTTCCTTGCCGCCACCCCCCGCCGATTCTCTGGACCACTGGAGTGCTCCCCTCAGGTGGACCCGTCTGACCTGGACCCATCTCAGACTCCGGTCCATGAGCCTCAGGTCGACGAGCCTCTGGTCGCCGAGCCTCGGGTCGACGAGCCTCTAATCACTGAGCCTCGGGTCCCAGATTCTTCCTCCGAGGAGACTCGGGTCCCGGAGTCTTCCTCCTAGGAGACTCGGGTCACAGAGTCTTCGTCCCACTTGACTCCGGAGACTTGCGGCCATGCTGATGGTGTTGAAGAGTACTGTTCTGAGGATAGCTACAGCGAGGGCAAGCTGGTTGAGGAGGGCAAGAAGGTCTACCAGCATGGTAGCTACCGTCCGTGCCAGCGACCCGCGACCAGAGGTGGTTGATTCAGCCTAACGGGGAGAAGTAAGTGCATTTACTATTTTTAACCTTTTGCCTTCATTTTTGTTCAAATTAATATCTAATGTGTTGGCCTTGTCATACTGCAGGGGCTCGATACACGCAGATGGTGTCCGTAGGCCCAACCAACCCCTTGGTGCCCTTTGTCGGCACCAATTCCCGGGGTGGGTCACGTTGCCCGGTGAGGGTGAGCTTCCACAACTAGCACTGACCTGGGAGCTGTACGAGGCTGCCTCGGCCCCGCCAGGGGAGATGGTCGACTGTGTCGTGTGCGAGATGGTGGCCGACATTGTGAGACGGTGGTTTTGGATAATTTCTCCTTTACAGAATTAAAAATCAACATTACCTAGTGATTGTACTAATGATCAGTGTTCTCTTGTTTGATTGCAGACGTTCTACATGTGTCTTGAGGAACACAAGGCGGACGCGGATATGGTTCTCAAAGCCGAGTGCAAGCGCCTACTTCAGAACTTACGGCACGAGGCTCGGGTGCAGGCTGTTAGAGACTACTACGCCTCGACTAACATTTGGAGGGAGAAGAATTAGTGTCGCGGCAAGTATCTGAGTAAGGACAAGTACATGAAGGTAATTACCTATTCTTAAGGCCTGTACTTAGTTTCCTTGATTTGATTCGTACGCGTAGCGCAGAAATTTCTCTTTGTCTAACTTAGGTGCCCCCGAAATGGCGTGCGGATAAGATGGACTGTTGGGAGAGGTTGGTGGACGAGTGGTGCTCTCCTCAATCGATAGCCATCCACAACAAGGCCAAGGACACGCGTTCCTATATGCAAGGTGTGCCACACCATCAAGGAAGCTCCAACCTGTTCGAGTACGGGGATCACTGGGTATGTGGTTCGAGCCTTTATCGGTTCATGCAATTTCATTCTTCATGCTGGCTTCAGCCCTTTAATTACCACTTTACCTTGTTCCTCTCTTTCAGGCGTGACACAACAAGAAGGAGGTTCAACCGCTGTACGACCTCTATGCGATGGCCCATAGTGCGCCGCTCAAGAAGGCCAAGGCATTCTCGGAGGATGACATCGATCATCCAGAGAGCTTCACCAACATCTCCTCCCACGACAAGCTCGTGAGGCATGCATAATCGGGGAAGAAGATGAAAGGTGAGGACTTCAACCCGAGCCAGAGTCCTTTTGATCCTCAGCTTATGATGCTATCTGGTGATGGGAGGAGACATGGCTCGGTAGCCATTGGGGATGGACTAATATGTTGTCCTAGAAGTCTCCCGGAGATCAGGAAGCGCCAGACGAGGTCTCTTCCTAAGATGAGGCCTCGACCACGACCAATGGAGCTCGCCGTCGAGGCTAGGGCCCAGGAGCTTCTGGTGGAGGCAAACAGGCAGGCGGCGCAGAGAGAGAGAGAGGCAGTTGGAGGAGAGGACGGCTAATATGTCAGAAGCGGAGAGGAACCAAAACAACACGGGTCACCGAGCCCTATACGAGCTCCTCGTGGTAAGTTTCTCCCGCATACTAGCCAAATCATGCACGTAATGTTCGTTTCACTACTAACTAATATGAGTGACTCGTGAAAACAAAATGTGTAGTCCGTGTGCGAGAAAACCAGCCAGACCCCTACGCCGATGCCCCAGATTGGTATAGCAGACACGGTGAGTTACATTTGAATGGTCTTTAGTTACTACTATTCACATTTGAGTTGCATCATGCTAACTAAACATTGCAAATGATCTTTGGTGCAGCACGCCTCCCAAAAAGGATCGACCAATCCTTCTCCATCTCGCGGTGGCGCAACCTCGACCGGTCCTTCACCTCCCTGATGATGGTAAGTTTTCTCAAGTGTCTTGCTTAACAAATGCATACTTAGCTTAAGAAATGACCTATACTTAGCTTACTTTCCTCGAAAATGACAGAATAACCTTACTTACCTCCGAAAAATGACATATTCTACGTAGGATAGCTATAAAATGACCTATACTTAGCTTTTTTTTCCTCCAAAATGACTTGATATGCTTTGTTAGCTAGAAAATGGCATAACTACCTAGGATAGCTCAATAGTGATCTAAAGCTAGCTTAGCTAGTTCATTTATGACATAATTAGCTCACTTGGGTAAAACAAATGGCATAACAATCTAGGATAGCTCAATAATGATCTAGAATTAGCTTAGCTACTTCATTTATGACATAATTAGCACTTAGATAAAAAATGGCATAATAACCTTGGTTTATTTTCCTCAAAAATGACATAATAACCTTACTTAGCTCCGAACTGACATACTTTACCTAGAATAGCTTTGAAATGACCTATACTTAGCCTTTTTTCCTCCTAAATGACTTGATATGCTTAGTTAGCTGAAAAATGTCATTACTACCTAGGATAGCTAAATAATGATCTATACTTAGCTTACCTAGTTCATTTATGACATAATTAGCTTACTTAGATAAAAATGGTATAATAACCATAGTTTAGCTCCAAACTATCATATAATTAGTTTATTTTCCTCCAAAATGACAAAATAACCTTACCTAGCTCCAAAATGACCGATTTTAACCAGGATATCTCTAAAATGACATACACTTACCATTTTGTCCTCCAAAATGAATAAATATGCTTAGTTAGCTCAAAAATTGTATAACTACCTAGGTTAGCTACAAAATGACCTATTTACCTAGCTTAGCTCTAAACTGACCTACACGCTTAACATTTTTACCTACCTTAGCTAAAAAATGTCATTTTTACCTACCTTAGTTAGAAGAAGAATAACAACAAGAAGAAGTCTTCTTCTTCTTTTTCTTGTTTTTCTTCTAGATAGTCTTCTTCTTCTACTAACTTTCATCTTTCCTAATTTGCATATTTGCTCGAGATGAGGGAGCTTGCATTGATGGAAACTTGTTGCAAACTTTGACTTGTACTTGTGCTTCCTTTTTAATTATGGAAACTTGTTGCAAACTTGTTGGATATGTATGTATGGAAATGTTGTTGGAAACCATTGTATGTTGTTGGAAACTTGTATATGTTCATGTTGCTGGAAACTTGTATATGTTGTTGGAAACTTATTGTTGGTATGATTGTTGAAATTATTTTGAAATGTGTATACATATATGTGAAATTATGTCAAAATGAATGAATTTATGAAAAAAAACAGGAGAAGTAGAGGCTATATAGCCACTTCGCCGTTTGCTGGCAGACGACAAAGGTCTTTGCGGTCTACTAGCAGACAGCAAAGTTGCCACGTGGCAGCTACCTGTACAACCTGGGGTGTAATGGGATGGCCTATTTGGCAGATTTGCCGTCAGCCAGCAGACGGCAAAGGCCTTGGGTGATCTTACGATGGATGAAGGAACAAGGATTAGCAAAAGGCTAAGCTTGGGGATGCCCGAGGCACCCTAAGATTATATTCAAGAAGTAGAAAGCATCAAAGCTCGGGGATGCCCGGAGTGGCATCCCTGCTTTCTTCTAACAACCATCGGTATTTTACTTGAAGCTATATTTTTATTTGTCACATATTATGAGTTTTGCTTGCAGCGTCTTCTATGATATGAGTCTTTCTTTGTTTTTCTTTGTGTTTTATGTCTTGAATCGTTACTGAACACACCTTTTGAGAAAGCCAAAAAAATTCTATGCTTGCTCCAATGCTTAACTTAAATTTTTAGAGCCATGGATTTGCTCTAGTGCTTCACTTATATATATTTTTTAGCACGGTGTGCTTTGTTATTTTTAAAGAAATGCTCTCATGATTCACTTAGATTTATTTGGGGGTTAGTAAATTTTTCAAAAGTTCTCTCTTGCTTCACTTAGAATATTTTGAGAGAAAGAAAAGTTATGCTCATGTTCTTCACTTATATTTGTTTCAGCTTATCAAAAGCAACATACGAAAATAGTCCCAAAGTGATAGATATTCAAGAAGGATATAATAAAAACTTTCATGAAGATCATTGGACAAAATAAACATGATTCTTAGTAATGGTTTTGAGAAATGACAATATGATATGTGAGTCATGTTGATGAGTAATTGTGCTTTAGTAAGAATATTGATGTTAAGGCTTGTGATTCGGCCTTAAGCACGAAGTCAATAGTTATGCAATGAAATTTATATCCTACTTATGGTGGATTATTTGGTGTTACTTATGCTTAATACTTGAGTACGAGAAGTTTTGCTTTTTGGTTGGTCGCTTCTCAATCTTTTTGCTAGCCTTCATTATGCACTAAGTACGATCACAACTTGTGCATCCAAAACCCTTTAAACCAGATTTTCCATATGAGTCCACTATACCTACCTATATGCGGTATTTCCCTGCCGTTCTAAGCAAATTTGCATGTTTCATCTCTAATATTCAAAATAAACTTCTCTTTTGTGTGTTCTACCGCTCGCGAGCGGTGAAGGCTGGCCAATATTTACCATGCTAGATGTGTTATTCTCACGATGAGTGTTTATTCACTTGTCATTGTATGTGAGTACGACAAAGTTATTAGGGATGCCCTGTCCTGAAATGAAAAATGAATTTACTTTATGTTGTCAAATAATAAATTCCTTGGAAAGTGTTGGTATGGAGGGCAACCGTGGATTCGGCTAGCCATGGAAAGTGAAAGTAATGGTGGAAAAAGGAATAAACTTTATTTTCTGTTTGGGAAACGCCTATGATATCTAGCATGTAAAGTGTTGGGAGCTCTAAGTCCATTTCGTTGGTGGGAAAATTATGCCTCTCAAACATGTTTTTATCTCTCAATTTAAGCTTTGAGCTCTGGCACCTCTACAAATCCCTACTTCCCTCCGCGAAGGTCCTTTCTTTTACTTACGCAATTTTTATTTTGAATTTGAGTCTTCGTCTTCTCTTGTAAAGCACAAAGGGGCACTATTATCCTATTTGAGCATTGGGTGTAGCTAATATTCGAGTGTGTTTCTTGAATGGATCAATGGTTGGGCATAATGGGCTAGGAATAACTTGCTTTAGTGTTGATATTTTGAAAGACATGGTTGCTTGTTGGTATGCTTGAGTATTAAAGTATTCATGTCAAAACTAGACTATTACTTTGAATCATATAAAAGTCCAAATGTCCAAGGTATAAATAAAACAAATGTGATGAACATGTTAGGCAGCATTCCACATCAAAAATTCTGTTTTTATCATTTACCTACTCGAGGATGTGCAGGAATTTGACTTGGGGATGCTGATATGTCTCCAACATATCTATAATTTTTTATTGTTCCATGCTGTTATATTATCATTCTTGGATGTTTTACAATCATTTTACAGTCATTTTATATCATTTTTGGTACTAACCTATCGACATAGCGCCCAGTGCCACTTGCTGTTTTTTGCATGTTTTTTACATCGGAGGAAATCAATACCAAACGGAGTCCAAACGCAGCGAAACTTCTTGGGGATTTTTGGGGCTAGAAGACATCCAGTGGGCCAGGAAAGCACCTCGGGGTGCTCCGAGGGGAGTACAACCCACCAGGACGCGCCTGGGGGCCCAGGCGCGTCCAGTGGGGTTTTGGTGCCACCTGAACCGCCTCTTTGCTCTATAAATACCCCCAATATTCCAGAAACCCTAGGGGAGTCGACGAAAATCAATTCTAGCCGCCGCAGAGTCCAGAACCACAAGATCCAATCTAGACACCATCACGGAGGGGTTCATCACTTCCATTGGTGCCTCTCCGATGATGCGTGAGTATTTCTTTGTAGACCTACGGGTCCATAGTTAGTAGCTAGATGACTTCCTCTCTCTCTCTCTCTTGATTATCAATACAATGGTTTCTGGGAGATCCATATGATGTAAGTCTTTCTGCGGTGTGTTTGTTGGGATACGATGAACTTTGAGTTTATGATCAGATCTATGTTATTATCCATGGAAGTTATTTGAGTCTTCTTTGATCTCTTATATGCGTGATTGATTATAGCCTCGTATTTCTTCTCCGATATTTGGGTTTTGTTTGCCAACTTGATCTATTTATCTTGCAATGCGAATAGGTGCTTTGTGATGGATCCAATCTTACGGTTGTTGATCCCAGTGACAGAAAGGGAAATGACACATATGTATCGTTGCTATTAAGGATAATAAGATGGGGTCCATTCCTCCATTAATAGATCTTGTCTACATCATGTAATTGTTCTTATTGCATTACTCCGTTTCTCCATGAACTAAATACACTAGATGCATGCTGGATAATGGTTGATGTGTGGAGTAATAGTAGTAGATGCAGGCAGGAGTCGGTCTACTAATCTTGAAAGTGATGCCTATATAATGATCATTGCCTAGATATCATCATGATTATTTGAAGTTCTATCAATTGCCCAACAGTAATTGTTTTCCCACCATTTTCTATTTTTCTCGAGAGAAGCCATTAGTGAAACCTACGGCCCCGGGTCTCTTTTCATCATATTTGCCTTTGCGATCTATTTTCCTTGCATTTATTTTCAGATCTATTAAACTAAAAATAAAAAATACCTTTCTGCAATTTATTTGTTCTGCGATCTATTTATCCTATCTACCACTTTTACCTCACGTTATTGGCCTATCTAGAGGCGTTGTACCCGAAAGGGATTGGCAACCCCTTTAACACGTTGGGTTGCGAGTACTTGTTATTTGTGTGCAGGGGCTGTTTACGTGGTGTGAGGAGGTTCTCCTACTGGTTCGATAACCTTGGTCTCATCACTCAGGGAAATACCTACCGTTGCTATACTGCATCATCCCTTCGTCTTTGGGGAAATACCGACGTAGTTCTAGCAGACATCATGAATTATGAGCATAGTTTTCATAACAATATTTAATTATGTCAAAATTTACAGATTTGTAGAGAGTAATATCATACTTTTCAATCAAAGAAGCAACTTCATAAGCACCCTTAAAAGCAACAAATTCTTCAATTTGTTCAATATCATAGTAACTATAAACAGCCTTTTCATGGGAAGATAAGATTTCATTATCATTTAACTCACATAGGTAGGGAAGGTGTTTTGAGGGTTCTTAGAGCAACTAGTAAAATTACAAAGTTCACAAAGATTCCAAGCATATCATAGCAAACAATTTATTTGATTCCATAAGAGTTTCCCTTTTTCAGACAAACGCAGATGCACAAAATGAGCATGCTCATCTAAAGGCTTTCCGTCAACTAAACTAGTTAGGGTTTCAATATGAGCACATATGGATCAAAGATGATACAGGTAGAAAACTTTGAAAGGATCCATATAATTAAATTTTTAGCAAGCAAAGATGCAAACAAAATAGAAGGCACATGGAAACACAAGCAAACATAAGATCGAACGAAGAAGGGTGAATAAAAAGGCAAATATTTTTGAAAATCATTTTAGAAGTGGGGGAGGGGAAATCGAGAGGCAAATGGTGAATAATGTAATGCAAGAGATGAGAATTTATGGTGGGTACCTGGTAGGCTTGGCGTAGATCTCCCCAGCAACGGCACCAGAAATTCTTCCTGCTACTTCTTGACCTTGCGTTGGTTTTTCCCTTGAAGAGGAAAGGGTGATGCAGCATTGTAGAGATAAGTATTTCCCTCAGTTAAGAACCAAGGTATCAATTCCAGTAGGAGAAACGTGCAAGTCCCCAATAGATGCACCTGCACAAACAATCAAACACTTGCACCCAACGGATAAAGGGGGTTGTCAATCCCTTCACGATCACTTGCAAAGGTGAGATCTGATAGAGATAAATAGAACTAAACAAAATATAAAATATTTTTGGGTTCTTTGGTTTATAGATCTGAAAATAAAAGGTTGCAAAATAGTAGATCAGAAACTAATATGATGGAAAATAGACCCGGGGGCCATAGGTTTCACTAGAGGCTTCTCTCATGAAGGCAAATAATATGGTGGGTGAACAAATTACTGTCGAGCAATTGATAGAAAAGTGCAAAGTTATGACGATATCCAAGGCAATGATTATGCAATATAGGTATCACCTCCTTGTCAAGCACTAGTAGAAAACAGGGCATTTGTCCAGGTTCGTAAGGGCCTTTAGTCCCGGTTCTTGAACCGGAACTAAAGGGTCATTACTAATGCCTCCCCCCTTTTGTCCCGGTTCTTACACGAACCGGGACAGATGGGCATCCACGTGGCCGCTGCGGGCAGCCCAGGCAGGGGGGCCTTTGGTCCCGGTTGGTGACATAAACCGGGACCAAAAGGCTTCCACGCGTCAGCATTTCAGTGGCTTGGGTTTTTGTTTTTGTTCTTGAAAGGGCGGGAGGGGTTGGGAGTTTTGGGGGGTTAATTTAGGTGTTTCATATGTGTTAGCTAGCTAATTAATAGGGAGAGAAGTGTCATATCTTATCTCCGTGCTTGGTCGATGCTACGTACTATATACATAGAGAGGCCCTCGACACGCTAGCTCGTAATAAAATGAAGGAAACCATTAAGTACAGAAGTTCGTCATGCATACCCAGAGAAGTGATTGATCGACCTTTCCTTCTCCGAGAGATTGGTCAAACAACAAGTTTTCGTATTATCTATCCAACGCTACTGGCTACATACATATACAATATGTAAGATCTCTTACAATCCCCTAGCATTTGAAATCAACTTCCACATGGTATTCTCCGGCTTTATTGATGACGTGGTCAAGAAAGAATCCTGCCAATTCCTCTTGAATTGCTTTCATGCGATCTTGTGATAGGAGTTCTTTCCGCATCTGCCACGTCTAATTTGAAGAAGGGGGTTAATACATATATATGAATGAAACTCAACAGAAATGATGGTGTAATAAAATGAAATTGTGAATATTATTGCTTACGCACTTCATATTCTCTTTTAGAGTAGCCCCGCTTATTTTTCAAAGTCGCGTTGTAGATGAACTCGCACACGTAGTATCCGCAGTAATCATTCCCTTGTTCCTGCCACAAACACTTCACGAGAAATAGAGGTCAATCAAACTGATAATGAAGCATTATAAATGGCATTGATGAAAGTATAGCTATAGAATCAACGGGAGATGCACGCAACTAGCTGGCCAGTAGTACTTACGTCCGGGTATGTATATCGCACTACTAGGAAAAGGGCTATAGATGGGATGGACACTAATGGCACACTGTACATGTGGTGCGCCATTACTAAATACTAATGGCGCACCATGTGTTGGTGCGCCATTAGTGTGCAAATACTAATGGCGCACCACATCCCACGGTGCGCCATTAGTAAAAAAAATGATTTTTTCAAAACTACTAATGGCGCACCGTGGGAGTGGTGCGCCATTACTAGGTGACATAGTAATGGTGCACCACACCCACCGTGCGCCATTAGTAGTTTTGAAAAAAAATTAAAAAAAATAAAAAAAAATTGTTAGTAATGGCGCACCTGTGGACAGTGCGCCATTACTAGTTTTAACTAGTAATGGCGCACTGTCCACTGGTGCGCCATTACTAAGTTTTTTCAAAAAAAATTAAAAAAAATTCAAATTTTTATATATTTTTTTCAAAACTAGTAATGGCGCACCGTGGGTGTGGTGCGCCATTACTAGTTTGCCCAATTTCCACCGAATGCACCCCCCCTGGACCGCCTTTTCAGTTTTAAAAAAAATAAAAAAATGATAAAATTGTCAAAAATATAAAAAGAAAATAAGTTTCCCATGTGATATGTGGTCTAGTTGTTGGGAAAATTTACAAATATAAATTTCGACTTTATTTGCAAAATCTCTCTGGAAATTTGTAAAATGGGCATAACTTTTGCATACTAACTCGGATGAAAAAGTTTTTTATATGAAAAATCATCTACTCGAAAAGTTACTTCCAAATTTAACGTGGGGAACCCCGTTAAAAATTTTCAAAATCCTCAAAAACCTAACAGAAAAAAGTTACGGGGCTTTTAAGATCTGGAGGCAAAAAAATTCAAAAAAAATTGATTTTGAATTTTTTTTTGAATAGGTAATATGACCGGGAAGTTTGAAATATTTTTCAAAATTTCATCATAGTCATGAACATGAACAAAGTCCTAGACATCAACAAGGTATAATAGGATTGATATGCTAGATATATCAACAAGTGCCTGTGAAGTGAGCTATTCTTTGGGGTTGGATAGAACTCGAAGTTAAGCATGCTTGAAATTTGGAGTAGTGTGAGGATGGGTGACCTTTCGGGAAGTTTGACCATGGAGTGCGATTTGACCTGAGTTTAAGCATATTGACCCGAATTAAGCTATAGCGACCTGAGATTAAGAAAAAAATGAAAAAAAAATTTTAAATTTTAAAATAAAAATCCTGAAAAAAAAATAAAAAAAATGTTACTAATGGCGCACTTCTATGTGGTGCGCCATTAGTATACCAGATACTAATGGCGCATCGTAGGCTATACTAATGGCGCACTGCATGGTGCGCCATTAGTACAAAATACTAGTGGTGTGATAGTAATGGCGCACCGGTAGTGCGCCATTAGTAGGCAAAACCGGTGCGCCATTAGTAGGCCTTTTCCTAGTAGTGTCACAGCTCCTTCGGCAGTCCCGGAGCTTCTGCGGTGAACTTTTCCAAACCCTGCAACACAAAGAAAATAGTTATTATTACTTGAGATATCAGGAAATGAACAAAAAGTTCCCGATATGGTGCGATAATGATCGATTGAACTTACTTGTTGAGCAATTTAGTCATGTCCGCATAGGTTCCGGGATCTTTTCGTCTCGAGTCTAAGACGGTTACTAGTCCCCGCTCAAGCTTAATCTCCAGAAGAACATAGTGGTAGCTGCGCACGCATACATAACTCATCAATTACATTACTATAACCTCGCTCGAGTAATAAGGGAAACCGAATATGCACACGACAGTAACACTCACTTGAAGTTGTAAGGAAAGAGTATGGTATCTTTGTTTTGATTTTTGAACAAGGATTGTAGCAAGTTGGCCTCAACCTCTTCGGCGTGCTTTTTAACCTGAATTTCATCTATGATATTTGTGTTAATGAACCCAATATCATACATTTCTTGTTTTCTGCACTCGACGATCTTCAATCTGCATAATATAGTGAGGATAATAAATTATAAATACATGCAATGAAAGAGCTGAGCTATATATTGAGACTTAATGACAGAAATAGTACTTACAGACAGTAGCAAAAGACCGTTAATTTATCGAGGGCCTTTTGATTGAAGAACTCGAAGAACTCCTCAAATGGAACAGTCAACAGATCAGTTCCAAAGAGGTCGTGCTCCTCTTTGATGTTCGGATACAAAGTATTCGTCCCCCCAGACTCTCTGCAGGTTTTCATGTACCAATTATGGAATCTTCGCATCATCGTTGTTAGAGACTTTTCATCTTTGACGAGAGGCTTCCCGTACTCGTATCTGTGTTCGTCCACCTCCATGAAATCAGGAAGTTGATCGTCAGGCAGGTAATCTGCAAGATTGCCATAACCGACCATCGTCCCTGGAGCATTAGCGATGATGTTGCCGCTAGACACATTGAGCGGGGGGCACGATTGATTTGCTTGTTTGCCGAGCTGGGCAATTTTTTCGCAGCTGCTCATTCTTTTGACCTTTGATGTCTGACAGTACTTCCCGACCTCCCGCCTCTGGCTATACTGCTAGACGGCGGAGCAGACGGAGCGGCTATGGTGTTAGTCTTCTTTCGTGCATGCTTACGAGGCGGATGAGAAGGACTACGACGCGCCGGAGCAGCCGGGGCGGCGGCGGGTCTCTTCCGCCCTTGCTGGCGAGGAGGAGAAGGAGGAGGCTGCTGGCTGCTCGGGCGCGCAGGCGCAGGCGGAGAAGGAGGCGGAGTGCCGCCAGGCGCCGGAGAAGGAGGCCGACTGCCCTCATCGTCCCTCGCCGGAGGAGGAGGCGGTGGAGGAGGCGGAGTGCCCTGACTCGCCGGAGGAGGAGGCGGAGTGCCTTGACTCGCCGGAGGAGGAGGAGGAGGCGGAGGCGTCCAGTTCGGAAGGTTGATGAGCTCCTTCCGCCATGGGCATGGAGTCTTCAGAGCAGAACCCAGCCTAGTCTCCCCTTCACTGGTAGGGTGGTCAAGCTGGAGGTCCTCAAATCCCTCCGTTATTTCATCCACCATCACCCAAGCATATCCTTCTGGAATCGGCCAGCAGTGAAAAGTTGCGCCGGGTTCAGTAGGATAAACAGAGCCAACAGCCGCCTTGACCTTCAAATTCATCCATGTCGTCATAATGTGGCAATTTTGAGACTCCGTGATAGCATCCACGGGATAGCTGGCAGGAGCCGTCAAGACATGCTCCGGCTGAAGCAACTCGGTGGAAGCCACGCTGCTTCTCCGCTGAGATGGCGGGGTAGCTTCGGGGGAAGCTTCGGCGTGTCGCTTGCTGCGTTACGCTTCCCGTTCCTCTAGCCCCATTACCCTTTCTGCTGCGCTGCGATTGGCTCCGATCAGTTTCTTCCTCCTCTCCTGGGTTTTGTAACCCCCTGCGTCCGGAAAACCAACCTTCCACGGAATGGAGCCTGGCGTGCCTCGTGTCCGTCCAGGGTACTTAGGATTCCCGAGGGCCATTGTGAGCTCGTCCTTCTCCCTGTCTGGAACGAACTTCCCTTGCGGCGCTGCATCGGTATAGTGCCGAAGCTTGGTGACTGGTATTTTCAGTTGCTCGTCCGTCCAACGGCACTTCCACGATAAGGTCCAAGGTTCCGCCAGCCCGAAGAACCAAGTCCGCAACGGTCTGGACAGTTCATTGTCTCTCGGTTCGATCCCTTTATCAAGCAGATCATTCTCAGCCTTGGACCACTTAGGCGGGCTTTCGGTAGCCACCGACCCCGTGCGATGGTGAAACTTCTTCTTCACAACATTTTTCTTGTTTGTCTCGACATCTTCTTACTCTTTTCCGATGTCTTGTGGGCCACAAATGCGGGCCGATGATCTTTGATCTTCTCATATTTGCCGATGAATTCTGGTGTCTCTTCTTTGTCGACAAGCTTGTTCAGCTCTTTCCTCCACCTCCACGAATAGGATTGCCATCTTCTTAAGAGCACAAGACTTGATTAATTTCTCTTTAACTGGCTTCTCCGGATCCTCCTCTGGCGGTAGGGTGAAATTTGCCTTCAGCTCAGTCCAGAGATCATCTTTCTGCATATCATTGACATAAGACACCTCAGGATCTTCCTCCTTAGGCTAATACCATTGCTGGATGCTGATCGGGATCTTGTCCCTAACAAGAACCCCGCACGGAGCAGAAAATGTGTTCTTTGTCCGGATGGGTTCAATCGGTTCGCCGTCGGGCGCGATTCTTTGTGATCTCAAACCTTTCATCCGAGCTCAACTTTTCTTGGGCCTCGTCTCCTTACCGAAGTTGTGCTCGATCCGGAGGGCTAGAAAAAGGAAGAAAGACGAGAGTTAATTAATATGTGTACATATACCAAAACAATGAATGCATCAATTAACTAGTCAGCACGGGCTTAACTAATATATATATATATACCTGGCCGGACTCGGTTCGTTCACCAGAGCAGTCAGCACGGTCTCCTTCTTGTACCTCCATTGGGTCACCGGAGCCATCATGAACATTGCCCTCTTCTTGTACCGGCATTAATGGGCCGGAGCCATCATGAACATAGCCCTCTTCTTCACCCAGTCCTTTCTGTCCATCGGTGTCATTGAGAAATGACGCAACGACATCACTTCCTTGTGCGATTATGTCCCCCAACATCGCTTCTGTTGCTTCGTCTCGGGAGTGCTCCATAGTTTCTGCAAATATTTACAACATGTCAATTATTATTCAAACATGGTACAAATGGATATATATTAGTGGCAAACGTAGAACTAGCTAGCTAATCACAATAAGGAATCATGTTAGTGGCCTCGACGCTGCTTCTCTAGGGTTTGGGGTGGCCTGCATAACGCTTCAAGGGTTTGGGGTGGCCTCGACACAACGCTTCAAGGGTTTGGGGTGGCCTCGATGACAACGCTCTTTTAACTTGGTAAACTTGGGTGGCCTCGAGAGAGTTTGTCGGGTAGGGGCGCCAAGGGAGGGGTAGGAGACCAACATCGTTTTTTCTCTAGGGTTTGGGTGTCCTCGCGAGTTTTGGTCGAGCGAGAGGGCCGAGGGGGTGCTGCCGTGGTATAAGCTATCACGGTCGAGAGGGGGTATATATATCGACCGCGCCTCATGTCGAAGTTATCCGGGAAGGGGTTATATCAACAACGACGCGACATACATATACATGGGAAAATAATGTTATCGGGGAGGGGGTATATCGACCCCCCCTCCTCGTATTGAAGTTATCGGGAGGGGTATATCGACGACGACAGACCTGATAAAACATAAGAAAACTAAGAAGAAATAAAAAGAGGAGAAGAAAAAAGGAATAGAGGAGAAGATCGAAGAAAAAAAAGAAAAAAAAAGAGGAGAAGAAGAAAGGAGTAGAGGAGAAGAAGAAAAAATAGAATATTTTTTTTTCTTCTTCTCCTCTTCTTTTTCTTCTTTTTTCTCTTCTTATTTATTTCTCCTCTTCTCCTCCTTTCTTCCTCTTCTTATTTTCCTTTTTCCTCTCATTCTTTTAGTATTGCTTGTTTTTATTAAAAAATGTTCAAATAGAAAATTTCGAAAAAGTAAAGGTTTTGCCTAATGCATTGTTCATATTTCATCAACATATACGCATACAAAAAAAGCATACATACATACATACATATATACATACAAAAAAAGCATACATACATACATATATACAAAAAAAGCATACATACTTTCCTAGCTAGCAAAAAAAGCATACATACATACAAATATCATCAACATTATGCAAAAAAAGCATCACTAGCTATGGGCCCGCGGCGGTGGCGGCAGGGGGCAGGGCACGGGGGCTCACTATGGGCGGCGTCGGCGACGGCCAGGTCGGGGCCGGCCTGAGGCAGAGGCGGTGGCGCGCGGGGCAGGGGACGGCGTCGGGGCGGCGATGGCGTCGAGGCGGCGATGGCGACGGCGTCGGGGCGCGACGCGGGGCGGGGCCGGCCTGAGGCAGGGGCGCGCGGGCTCGGGGACGACGTCGGCGACGGTGACGGCGAGGCACGGCGATGGCGACGGGCGTGGTCGGGCGGGGGCGACGGCAGGGGCGGCGGACGGCGTCGGGGCAGCCTGGCGGCGATGAGCTCGGCGTCGTCGGGGGCAAATGGAGATGAGAAACTGAAATTTTCACAAGTCCTGGTTATATACCAAGAGCATTGGTCCCGGTTCGTGGCAGCAACCAGGACCAATCGCCTTTAGTCCCAGGTGCCACCAACCGGGACCAAAGGCTCGATTTCGGCAGCCCAAAGGGCGGAAGCGGCCTTTGGTCGGTTGGTGGCACCAACCGGGACTAAAGGATGGCATTGGTACCGGTTGGTGCCGCGAACCGGGACCAATGCCTTCCTTTAGTCCCGGTTGGTGCCACCAACCGGGACCAAAGGCCTTGCGCTGCCCGCGGCCAAAAGTTTAGTCCCACCTCCCTAGTTGAGAGGGGCTCGGAGTGGTTTATAAGCCCCACTGCAGCTACCCTCTCGAGCTCCTCTCAAATGCAGGCTTACGGTCCTAACCTCACACTGTGCTGCCTGTGGGCCTATTCTGCCTTCTGCGGGCCTGAATCCTGGCCCAGGTTGGGTTTCTAGTCGTATTCAGGCCGTGGTGGCCAATAGCTGGCAGTTTTTTTAATTTTTTCCAGTTTTTTTTGTTTTGTTTTTTGCATTATTTATTTTCTTTCGTTTTTTGCTTTATTTTTTAATTCTTGTTGCTTTTAGTTTTAGAAAAATTATAAACTTTCTGTTAGTGCCATTAGTTTTCAAATTTGAAAAGCACTTTTGTTGTTTTTTTGTTTTCTTTGTTGCTTTATATATTTTATTTTGTTTCTACTTACAACAAAATACTTATTGTTGCTATTTTTATTTTGTTTCCAGTTATTTTGTTTTGTTTTCTGCATTATTTATTTTCTTTTGTTTTTTGCTTTATTTTTTAATTCTTTTTCCTTTTAGGTCAGCAAAATTATAAACTTTCTGTTAGTGCCATTAGTTTTACAAAAATTATAAACTTTCTGTTAGTGCCATTAGTTTTCAAATTTGAATAATTAAAATTTGAATTCTTTGAAATTTGTGTGAATCACAAGTTTGTGATTAACTTTACTAAAAAAATGAACATAGATGTGCCTATAGAGAAAATTCAACCTAAATTCATAATAAAGCATTTCAAATGAACTCTGAAAAAGTTGCAAGTTGGCATGGTGTCATAATTTCACCCACATAGCATGTGCATGTACAAAAAGGACATTGGTATCATACTCGTCTGTTACATAGTTGGCATGGTATCATCATAACAGTTGCGGGAGAAAGTCTTCACTTTTTCTTTGCTTGTGTCATTTGCTTATTGCGCCGTAACCATGAATAATCTTCATCGTTTATCAGGATGCTGGGGTCAGCCTTGACTTTGAAGGGAGGAATTTCATGAAACTTTTCATAATCTTCAGACATGTCATCTTGCCCTCCACTCCCACGATGTCCCTTTTTCCTGAAAGAACTATGTGGCCCTTTGGCTCATCGTATGATGTATTCGCTTCCTTATCTTTTCTTTTTCTCGGTCTGGTAGACATGTCCTTCACATAGATAACCTGTGCCACCTCATTGGCTAGGACGAACGGTTCGTTAGTGTACCCAAGATTTTTAAGATCTACTGTTGTCATTCCGTACTGTGGGCCTACCTGTACCGCGCCTCCTGACAGATTGACCCAGTTGCATTTAAACAAAGGGACCTTAAAATCTACTCCGTAGTCAAGTTCCCATATGTCCACTATGTAACCATAATATGTGTCCTTTCCCCTCTCGGTGGCTGCATCAAAGCGGACACCGCTGTTTTGGTTGGTGCCCTTTTGATCTTGGTCGATCGTGTAAAATGTATTCCCATTTATCTCGTATCCTTTCCAAATCATTACATCGAAGATGGTCCTGGACAACAAGTCCAGCTCATCACAAATAGTGCTGTCACCTCCGAGACGTGTTTCCAACCAACTGCTGAAAGTCCCGATGTGTTCACATGTAATCCGATCGTCACTGCTCCGGGTGTTTGGAGCGCAGATTGTTCTTGTGTTCATCGACATACGGGTCACCAAGGTAGAGTTACGTAGAGAACTGTAGTGTGCTTGAGACCAAGAATATCCGTCCCTGCATATTATTGAGTCCCTTCCAAGCGTGCCTTTTCCGGTGAGTCTCCCCTCATACCGCGATTTAGGGAGACCTATCTTCTTAAGGCCAGGAATGAAGTCAACACAAACCCGATGACATCCTCTGTTTGATGGCCCATGGAGATGCTTCCTTCTTGTAACGCCCCGGATTCAATGCGCCAGGTGTCCGCCAGTTATTCGTCATTGTTGCCATGTCATTTGCTTGCGTGTTGCATTTTGTCATGTCATCATGTGCATCTCATTTTGCATTTGTGTTCGTCTCATGCATCCGAGCCTTTTCCCCATTGTCCGTTTTGCAATCCGGCGCTCCTATGCCCTCCGGCGTTCCCCTTTCGTCTCTCGTTGTGAGTGGGTGTTAAACTTTCTCGGAATGGACCGAGGTTTGCCAAGCGGCCTTGGTATAGCACCGGTAGACCGCCTGTCAAGTTTCGTGCCATTCGGAGTTCGTTTGGTACTCCAACGGTTAACCGGGTAACCGCAAAGCCCTCTTTGTGTTGCAACCCAACACCCCTTTCAAAGTGGCCCAAAACCCAGCAAACTCCCCTCCATGCTCTCGATCGTTCGATCACGATCGTGTGGGAGAAAACCGCTCCTCATTTGGACTCTCCTAGCTCTCTCTACCTATAAATGTGCCTCCCCCCGAAATTCCCGGATAAACCCTAGTCATCTTCCTCCTCGCGCCGCCGGACATGTCCATCCGCGCCGGACATGTCCAGCCGCCACCTCACTCCGGCCAATCGCGGCCTGCCACATCATCACCGCCGCCGTCCCGGCCAACCCGCAGCCGCCACGTCGCCACCCGGGCCGCCCCACTCGACCGCGCGCCGCCGCCCGCCAGCTTCGAGGCGGCCCGCTCCGCCCGTCCCGCCGCCACCGCGACCCGTGGCGCGCCCATGGACGTCACGCCGCCGCAGCCCGCCAGCTCCCGTGCCCAGCGCCCGCCGCCCTCGCCGCCCGGCGAAGCTCGCGCCCGCCTCGCCTCCAGCGGCTCGCCCGGCGGGCCCGCCGCCCGCTCCGTCAGACGAGGCTCACCGCGCCGCCCGCGGCCCTGATCAGCCCCGCCTCCACGTCGCCGCCTCCCTCCGCCGTGCCCTCCGCCGTCGTCACCTCCGGCCGCTGCGCCGCTCGCCGGACTCGTCGCCGGTCGGATCCGGCGGGATCGGGACCAGATCCACCAAAACGTCCAACCAAACGCCCTCGCCCCGCCCGGATCTCCTCGTCCCGGGTCCTCCTCGTCCCATTTTCGGAGGGTAAAATTCCACCAAGTCCCTGAGATTTTTGCATAATGTTTTGATGTTCATCGCATCATAACTTGCTGCATACTGCTCCATTTCGTGCGTGTAATATGTCAAATTGTTCGCCTCGACGAGTACTTCATTTCATTCCATTGCATCATGTTCATTTGAGTTCATCTTGATGCCTGAATCTTCGTTGCAAGAGTGTTATATGATGTTAACCTGCTGAAACTGGTATAACTTGGTGATTTGTCATTTTTGTTGCATTTGATGTGTGCATCCTATGAGTTGATCTATGTCATGTGTGTTGATCTATGTCATGCCATCTTCACAGTGGTGCCATCCATGGACTTTTGTGATTCCTGTAGTGAGTGCATCAAGCTTGTTAAGTAGGGTACTTGCTGTTGCTGTTTTGCATGTCTGAATCTGTTATATCATGATGCTATGTTAACCTGCTGCTACAAGTCATTATATGCATAATCTGGAGATGTTCACTAAGGATGTTTTGTTATACATGTCTTTCTCTATCCGTCCATGCCCTTTTTTGCAATTATGGAGTTCCATAGCTTGAGTCAATCGAGCTCTACTTTTGCTATAAAATGTTTCCTGGCAGATTGTTTACATGTTATTCAATTTTGCCAAGGTTGTTGTTAGTGATCCATGCACTCTATGAACTTTCTATTGTCATTCTTAGCTACATAAACATGTCTTCTTACTGTTGGGTTCCTTGCAATGCCATTTATTGCTCTGTGGTGAGTGGTTCAAGCTCACCAACATGCCTACTAATTGTTGTTCCTGCCATGTTTAAATCTGTAATATAACTTGCTATGTTTACATGGGTGCCATCATATCTTCTGATCCTTTTTGGCTCATGGTCACTAAAGGACTTTGTTCTATGCAGTTAGTAGTATCATGCCATGACTTTGTTTTCCATTATAAGTTCCTGTAACATGTCGTTTGATAGCTCTAAACATTGCAACCTGATGTTATTTCTGCTAAGTCTGAAACTGTTATTATTTGCAATCTTGCCATGTGTGTTTGAGCATGTTGTATTGATTTCTGGAAATAGCTCACTGTTAATGTTTTGTCATGCTCTACCTGTAAATCATGTCCATGCCTTTTGTTATCATGTTAAGATGCTGTAGCTTGTTGTTTAGGTGCTTGCAATATGCCTAGTTGCTGTTTTGGACAGCTTGTTCTTTAAACTTGTATAGAGTGTATGTGTTGAACCGTTGCTCCGTTTTGAGTGTGCTCTATATGAAACTTGCTTGTTTTTGCATGTAGTTTAATATTATCATGTTGCATCCTTGTTTTGAGGTGGTTGCTTGATGTTTGTATGCATTTTGCATCAATGCCATGTTTAATTTGTTTTGCTCATATCTTCTAGGCCGTAGCTCCGAATCTAATGAACTTTATATGTAACTTGACTAGAATTTCTTGTAGATCATCGTGGTGCATCTTAACTTGCTGTTTAACAACTTGAACATAAAGTTATCCAGATCTGGACCAATTTTGAAATTTGCATATGAGGACTTACCGGAATTGTTATATGTTGTTTTCGGCCTCATTTAAACTTGCTTTGATGTGTTGGTCTTGTATGCATTATCTTTTGCCATGAGTAGCTTCATGTAGCCTTGTCATGCATCATACTTGGTTGAGCATCATGTCTTGTTCATGTGTGGTGTGTTTACCATGTTGTGTGCTTCTTCTCGACAGTTCCCGTTACGTTGCGATCGTGAGGACTCGTGCGTCTACGCTTGGTTCGTCTTCGTGGCTTCATCTTCTTCATGGACTCATTCTTCTTCCTAGAGGGATTTCAGGCAAGATGACCGTCACCTTGGATCTCATTACTATCATTGCTATGCTAGATGCTTCGTTCTTTCGCTATGCTGCGCTACCTATCACTTGCTGCTCAAGCCTCCCAAATTGCCATGAACCTCTAACCTTTTTTCACCCTTCCGAGCACAACGTTGTTTGGCTATGTTACCGCTTTTGCTCAGCCCCTCTTATAGCATCGCTAGTTGCAGGTGAAGATGAAGATTGCTCCATGGTGGACAGGATTTTGTTGGGATATCACAATATCTCTTAATTAATTAATGGATCTATATATTTGGTAAAGGGTGGAAGGCTCGGCCTTATGCCTGGTGTTTTGTTCCACTCTTGCCGCCCTAGTTTCCTTCATATTGGTATTATGTTCCCGGATTTTGCGTCCCTAACGCGGTCGGGTGATTTATGGGACCCCCTTGACAGTTCGCTTTGAATAAGACTCCTCCAGCAAGGCCCAACATTGGTTTTACCATTTGCCTCACCACCACCTATCTTCCCTTGGGAGTAATTAACCCAAGGGTCATCTTTATTTAGCCCCCCCCCCCGGGGCCAGTGCTTCTCTAAGTGCTGGTTCGAACCGAGCTGCCTGCGGGGCCACCTTGAGGCAACCTGAGGGCTGGTTTGACTCGTAGCTAGTCTCATCCGATGTTGCCCTGAGAACGAGATATGTGTAGCTCCTATCGAAATGTCTTGTAGCCGGGATTCCGAGACTGATCGGGTCTTCCCGGGGAGAAGGAATATCCTTCGTTGATCGCGAGAGCTTATCATGGGCTAAGTTGGGACACCCCTGCAGGGTATAAACTTTCGAGAGCCGTGCCCGCGGTTATGTGGCAGATGGGAATTTGTTAATATCCGGTTGTCGTAAAGTTGAAGTAAACTCTTCTAAAATACACCAACTGTGTGCGTAACCGTGAGTGTCTCTTTTCGGGGTTGATCGAGAGGAGAACACGGTTTCTGGGTTATGTCTGGCGTAAGTAGGAGTTCAGGATCACTTCTTGATCATTACTAGTTGACGACCGTTCCTTTGTTTCTCTTCTCGCTCTCATTTGCGTATGTTAGCCACCATATATGCTTAGCCGCTGCTGCAACCTCACCACTTTACCCCTTCCATTCCCTTTAAGCTTTGCTAGTCTTGATACCCATGGTAATGGGATTGCTGAGTCCTCATGGCTCACAGATTACTACACCATCGATTGCGGTACAGGTTTGCGATGATCATGACGCGAGAGCGATGCTTGCTTGTCTTGAGTTCTTCTTACGCTTCTTCGATCGTGGGATAGGTTCCAGGTCGGCAGCCTGGGCTAGCAGGGTGGATATTGTTTGAGTTTCTGTTTATGTTTCATCCGTAGTCGGATGTTGATCTTGTATTTGATGTGATGTTGTATTCATGTGGCATTGTATGCCTTATGTATGTATCCCCATCTATTCTGTAATGTTGATGTAATGATATCCACCTTGCAAAAGTGTTTCAATATGCGGGTCTATCCTTGGTGGGACCTTCGAGTTCCTTTTGGATAGGGTCGCATATTAGGCGTGTTTCTCGGCCTAAGCGCGATTACGGACATATTTCTTTAGGACTCCCATGAACCTCTCAAAGGGGAACATATTGTGTAGAAATACGGGCCCCAGAATGACAATCTCGTTGACTACATGAACTAGGACATGCGTCATGATATTGAAGAAGGATGGTGGGAACACCCGCTCGGCCCGACAAGACATTGCGCCACATCACTCCTTAGCGTTGGTACGATTTCTGGATCGATCACCTTCTGAGATATTGCATTGAGGAATGCACATAGCTTCACAATGGCTAATCGGATGTTTTCCTGTAGAAGCCCCCTCAATGCAATCAGAAGCAGTTGCGTTATAATCACGTGGCAGTCATGAGACTTTAGGTTCTGGAACTTTTTCTCTGGCATATTTATTATTCCCTTTATATTCGACGAGAAGCCAGTCGGGACCTTCATACTGAGCAGGCATTCAAAGAAGATTTCTTTCTCTTCTTCGTAAGAGGCGTAGCTGGCGGGACCTTCATACCGCTTGCTTGAGGCATGCCGTCTTTTTTCGTGCAAGCGTTGCAGGTCCTCCTGTGCCTCAGGTGTATCTTTTGTCTTCTCATACACGCCCAAGAAGCCTAGCAGGTTCACGCAAAGGTTCTTCGTCACGTGCATCACGTCGATCAAAGAGCGGACCTCTAGGTCTTTCCAGTAGGGTAGGTCCCACAATATAGATTTCTTCTTCCACATGGGTGCATGATTCTCAGCGTCATTCGGAACAGCTAGTCCGTCGGGACCCTTTCCAAAGATTACATGTAAATCATTGACCATAGCAAGTACGTGATCACCGGTACGCATGGCGGGCTTCTTCCGGTGATATGCCTCACCTTTGAAATGCTTGCCTTTCTTTCAACGTTGATGGTTGGTCGGGAGAAATCAACGATGGCCCAGGTACACATTCTTCTTGCAGCTTCCCAGGTATATACTATCGGTGTCAAGTAAACAGTGCGTGCATGCGTGGTATCCCTTGTTTGTCTGTCCTGAAAGGTTACTGAGAGCGGGTCAATCGTTGATGGTCACGAACAGCAATGCCTTTATGTCAAATTCCTCCTGTTTGTGCTCATCCCACATACGTACACTGTTTCCATTCCACGGCTGTAAAAGTTCTTCAACTAATGGCCTTAGGTACACATCAATGTCGTTCTTAGGGTTGCTTAGGGCCTTGGATGAGAAGCGGCATCATAATGAACTTCCGCTTCATGCACATCCAAGGAGGAAGGTTCTACATACATAGAGTCACGGGCAGGTGCTTTGATTGCTGCTCTGCTCCCGAAAGGATTAATGCCATCCGCGCTTAAAGCAAACCATACGTTCCTTGGGTCACTTGCAAACTCATCCCAGTACTTTCTCTCGATTTTTCTCCACTGCGACCCGTCAGCGGGTGCTCTCAACTTCCCGTCTTTCTTACGTTCCTCACTGTGCCATCGCATCAACTTGGCATGCTCTCCGTTTCTGAACAGAGATTTCAACTGTGGTATTATAGGAGCATACCACATAACCTTCGTAGGAACCCTCTTCCCGGGGGGCTCGCCGTCAACATCACCAGGGTCATCTCGTCTGATCTTATACCGTAATGCACCGCATACCGGGCATGAATTCAGATCCTTGTACGCACCGCGGTAGAGGATGCAGTCATTAGGGCATGCATGTATCTTCTGCACCTCCAATCCTAGAGGGCATACGACCTTCTTTGCTGCGTATGTTCCGTCGGGCAATTCGTTATCCTTTGGAAGCTTCTTCTTCAATATTTTCAGTAGCTTCTCAAATCCTTTGTCAGGCACATCATTCTCTGCCTTCCACTGCAGCAATTCCAGTATGGTACCGAGCTTTGTGTTGCCATCTTCGCAATTGGCGTACAACCCTTTTTGTGATCCTCTAACATGCGATCGAACTTCAGCTTCTCCTTTTGACTTTCGCATTGCGTCCTTGCATCGGCAATGACCCGGCGGAGATCTTCATCATCGGGCACATCGTTTGGTTCCTCTTGATCTTCAGCAGCTTCGCCCATTGCAGCATCATCATGCACATCGTCTGGTTCCTCTTGATGTTCAGTAGCATCACCGTATTCAGGGGGCACATAGTTGTCAGCGTACTCTTCTTCTTCGCCGTCTTCCATCATAACCCCTATTTCTCCGTGCCTCGTCCAAACATTATAGTGTGGCATGAAACCCTTGTAAAGTAGGTGGGTGTGAAGGATTTTCCGGTCAGAGTAAGACTTCAGATTCCCACTTATAGGGCATGGACAACACATAAAACCATTCTGCTTGTTTGCCTCAGCCACTTGAGAAAATCATGCACGCCCTTAATGTACTCGGAGGTGTGTCTTTCACCGTACATCCATTGCGGTTCATCTGCGTGATGCACCGCTAAACCTAGACAAATATTGAGGAAAATGGAGTTTGGAGGTCGAGCTTGGAGAGGAGAAAGTTAATTAGTGTGGATCGGGCATTCCATCGAACACCTCGTGTGCATAGGAGGTGAGCTAGAGCTCCACAAAGCTCTCCAACGGCCGTGCGTAAAAAGCAGGCAGTGAAGTGATCTGCTCGCGAGCGAGGGGTATATATAGGCAATTCATTGGTCCCGGTTCGTGGCATGAACCAGGACTAAAGGGCAGCCTTTGGTCCCGGTTCAAGCCACCAACCGGGACCAATGGTGGTGGGCCAGGAGCGAGGCCCATTGGTCCCGGTTCGTCCCACCAACCGGGACCAAAATGTCCAGACGAACCGGGACCAATGGCCCACGTGGCCCGGTCGGCCCCCGGGGCTCACGAACCGGGTCCAATGCCCCCATAGGTCCCGGTTTTGGATTGAACCGGGACTAATGGGCTGACCCGGCCTGGACCATTGCCCCCTTTTCTACTAGTGAAGTAGACTGACTCGACTCCTGCCGGCATCTACTACTATTACTCCACACATCAACCGCTATTCAGCATGCATCTAGAGAATTAAGTTCATAAAGAACGGAGTAACGCCTTAAGTAAGATGAAATGATTTAAGTAATAAACTCAAGCAATATGATGAAAACCCCATCTTTTTATCCTCGATGGCAACAATTCAATACGTGTCTCACTACCCCTACTTTGTCACTGGGTGAAATCACGCAAGATTGAATCCAAAGCTAAGCACCTCTCGTATTGCAAGAAAAATCAATCTAGTTGGCCAAACCAAACCTATAATTCGAAGAGAAATACAAAGATATCAAATCATGCATATAATAATTCAGAGAAGATTCAAATAATATTCATAGATAAGCTGATCATAAATCCACAATTCATCGGGTCTCAACAAACACACCGCAAAAGAAGATTACATCGGATAGATCTCCAAGAACATCGAGGGGAACAAGGTATTGAGAATCAAAGAGGCAGAAGAAGCCACTTAGCTATTAGCTATGGACCCGTAGGTTTGTGGTAAACTACTCACGCTTCATCGGAAGGGCAATAGAGTATGTAGAGGCCCTCCTTTATCGAGTCCCCCTCCGGCAGGATGCCAGGAAAGGCCCCAAGATGGGATCTCACGAGAACAGAAGGTTGTGGTGGTGGAGAAGTATTTTCGTGGATGCATCTGGTGGTTCTAGAATATATGTGAATATATAGGAGGAAGAGCTAGGTTAGGGGAGTCCCGAGGGGCCCACAAGGTAGGGGGCGCGCCCACCCCCCAGGGAGCACCCCGCACTCTTGCCGCTGCCTTGCGGCTCTTCTGGCTTGGTCTCCAAGTCCCCCGGGTGTCTTCTGGTCCAAGAAAAATCATCGTGAAGTTTTCTTCCGTTTGGACTCCGTTTAGTATTCCTTTTCTGCGAAGCTTAAAAACAATGAAAAAACAAAAAATGACATTGGGCTCTAGGTTAATAGGATAGTCCCATAAATAATATAAAATAGCATATTAATGCATATGAAACATCCAAAATAGATGAATAATATAATAGCATGGAACAATAAAAAATTATGAATACGTTGGATACGTATCAGGCCCTAAGCGACATCTGCGACGACAACGTCTCCCGCCCACTCGAAGCCGAGGGCGCCGACTACCTCAGCTTCTTCACCCAAGTCGTGACTCGCCTCGAGGTCGCGCCAAATCATCATGGAGAAGAGTCACGACTTTCTTGGGCGCGCGTTCTCGCGCGTCTTCTGTCACCTTCTTCGAACCAACCCTGACTTTGATTTTGATGCCGCGATATCCCCCGTGCCTGGGGCAATCCAAGACATCCTAGCGAGATGGGTTGACAATCATGTGGACTACCTGATCGCGGAGCTCGCCCCTGCCGACGACGTGGTCGCGCCCGTGGCCGGAGAGGGCGGAAGTGTTGAAGATGATTATGGTTGCGAAGACGATGACGACGATGATGATGGCCGCAGAGGTGATGACAACGGCACGCTTCGCTAAGCTTGTGTTACCCTACCTTACTATCAGAACTTTGAATGTGACCTCGCAGGGATGCGGAAGTATTTTTTGGAAGAATTTTTCCTGTGACGTTTAGTGATATTTGCACTCCATGTTATCGTCCCTATTTTACTTTTCACGAACTCATGACCCCTGAGTAGGGGTGACCGCTGTTGCCGCACCTGGTCGTGGTACCTGGTTCAAGGTCCAGGAGAGGTCGCCTGTTGAGGGTCCCGGGCTATGCGTGCTTGCTAGTTCGCTCGAGAGCGCCACGCGAGGATCCAGAGAGGTGTGCGCGCGGGCATGCCCACGACTATTGTGGCCTGGGCCCTCAGGGCCTCTTTAGCACTGGCATGCGCACAATGCCCAGCCCTCACTCGCAGGGTGCGATGGAGCGAACCACGGGCGCCCGCCATCTTTCCCAAAAACGGAAACCAAGAGAAGGAAAACAACTAGGAGAATGTAAAACTAGGAACACCCCCCCCCCCCCTTTTAACAACAACGCAAGAGCTGCAAGTTCACTCCAAGAGAAACAAATTCGGCTATAAGAGAAGGGAAGGAAAATAGCCGCGTCTGACACCTATGCTAGTCTTCTAGTCTTCCCGCCAGCGCGGAGCATGGGGCCTCCATTGGGCGTGGGTATAGCCATTGGGGCACCATGTCGTCCACCAGCGCGGAGCATGGGGCCTCCACTAGGCGTGGGTATAGCCATTGGGGCACCGTGTCGTCCGCCAGCGTAGAGCATGGGACTTCCACTGAGACGGGGTGGGAGCCCCCGTGAGGCTCAGGGGCAGCGTGTCGGTGTACAAAAGTACACTACTAGAAAAAAGGCTACTAGTAGCACGGGTACCCGCGCTACTAGTATCGCGCTACAGCTAAATGTTAGGAGTAGCGCGGGTAAAACCCGCGCTACTACTAACTTTGTTAGTAGTAGCGTGTGTGCCACCAGCGCTACTGCTATTACAGACCCGCGCTACTACTAACGAAATAGTAGTAGCGCGTCTATAGTGCCAACGCTATTAGTATCTCAAATACTAGTAGCATGCCATTTTTTCCCACGCTACTACTAGATTATTATGAATTAAAAAAATAAAATCAGCCAATTCCATTCTATCACACATTTGTCGTATCTACTGATAGTTTCTCATTGTAGCGGCAACTCAAGTATAATTCCTATCACACAGTGTTGCCGTAGCAACTTGCTAAGCAGCTACCTAAGTTGTTATGTTCCGATCCGAATATTTGATCACTCGTCAATATGCGGCACCTCCCCGGCCTGATCTCGCGGTGTGCAGCTGCGGCGAAACACATGGGGTAGCCTCGATGAGCCACATCTGAGCGACGGCAACCGCCGTCACGTCTCTAGCAGGCCTCGTCACCAGCAGATGGAGGAAGCCATCGTACAAGTGCCCCACACCCTGAAACCCGAACATCATTAAGATTCAGATTTGGCCACACACCAAATCAAGTTTATCTGCATGTTGATCATCTCTCGGGCTCGGGGTGTCTGGTCGACTGCTTACCCGTGTGCTGTGGTACCAGAGGCAGAGGACGTGCAGCAGCTTTGCTTCTCCGTGCACCGGCTGCCACGACACGCTGGATGGTGCCACGACATCGTTGAGTCTACGAACCTTTCGACGAACATCAGCGTCGCTAACAGAACCCTGCAGCATTACCAACAGAGGTTCAGAAACTTCAGATTCTTCAGAAGAATGACACGAAAAAACAATGCGGTACATGTCGATGTTGTAATGCACAATTAAAGCTATAAGCTATTTCCTAGTGGGATAAAAGTGCAGAGAATAGTTATATAAGAATGCATATATATTTGACAAGTGCATAGAAAAACATAAGGTCCAAAAGAAACACATAATCAAGCAACCACATAATCGGTTAACTTCTATTTACTCACCAATCAAATAACATCAAAATCAACACATTAGCATTGGACCTCGACACAACACACAAGGGGTGCAAAAGAGAATGATGAATTTACAATCTTTAGTCTTAGCCAACACAACATACAACCTTTACAACCTTAAAATATAATAATTTAAGCTTTGACCAAAGTTTTATACAGAAGTAGGTAGTCCAAAAAGCTTCAGGCTATTTTCTGTAACACCATTAATTTCTGGCTTCAAATGCAAAGCTGAAGAAGAAGAAAACTAAAACTTGAGTCAACAAATCTGCTGCTTCATTTCGAAATTCGAATATCAGGTATGGTCTCATTTCTATTTATTTAATAGCATTTAACCCTTGCCCAAAATTGCTTATTGATTATTAGTATATGTCGTAGAATCTAGATTATAAGAATTAGGCATAGACCTTTTAAAAATAAAGTGGGAACCACTATTCAAATTATAAGAATTGGACCGGCGTTAGCTCATTAATGCTGAGGCGCACACAAAGAGGTCACCGTAGCCCCACGAACACAAGAGCATGGGAATGCTGATGGCGAGGCTGCCGGGACGACGGACAATCAGTTCGTACTAAAGTCCGACTGTCTGACAACCAACATCGATTTTAAGTTTATATCACTCAGACTGCATATAAAATAGATAAAACATGCTGGATCGGTTTTCCTCAATTAAATATAGTAACTGTTATGGAAGCAGTCATAGTGTACATTGTCCACTAAAGCAATCATTTCTTTCAGCTTGAAACACAGACACCAAAAAAAGGAAGGAGGAAGTACCAAGCACACATTTACCTTGTAAAAAAATCATATATTCAACATTGAAACGAGTGCCAGCAATCTGAATAATTTCCTTATCAATGCCAAGTTCTGGCCCACCAAATAGGTTGCATGGGAAAGCAAAGATCTCAAAACCTGTTGTCAGATAAAATTGTTAGAATAACATATCATAACTCAGAATCAAGGGCTAATCATATGCAGATAGATCATACCCTGGTCCTTGTACTTCTCATAAGTTCCGTGTAGTTGGAATTGGTCAAGCCACTGCAGTAGTTACATGCAAAGATTATCTTTGTTATTATAACAGAAAGTCCATCCTTTCAGTACCTGACTTACATCTCTCGACATGTGCAAAATTAGATGAAAATGGAACACTAATCAATGTCACAAAACTTATATGCAGTGGACCTCCTTTTCACCCCCAACTGTTAGCTCCCAAACCACTACTGTTGTCAATCACCCCATAGCTAGCTTGATCTATTAATATGTTGCTGTTCCCATGCCACACCTTCTGAACTACAACTGACAACCGCCGTCGGGACAGTTAACATGAGGCAAAATTGGATATATCAAAATTTTAGGTAATCCTAGGGTTAGCAGATACTCAAGTAGTCTGCGTAATCCCAAGCTCTACCCATTCCTAGTCTTTGTAGTTTACTAGCAATTGGCATAAATCAGTCAATTTGTTAGGCATAAATGGCCCAAAGCAAAGCAGCAGGAGGTCGAACTTACATATAGGTGTTGAGCTGGCGGACGAAGCTCAAGAATTTGTTGTGCTTGAAGTACCTCGGTAACAGCACGGTGCTGAAGAGGTATGTTACTTGAACCTGGACGCTTTTTTTAGGTCTTTCGCACTAGCTGAGCCGCCATAAGTTTGCCTCATTGGGAGTACCTCTGTCAACGCCTTGCCATCCTGAAGGGCAAAGTTTAGAAAGTTCTAGCTACCACCGACTCCTAATTTTGGTCGTGATGTACACAGCAAGGATTGCCTAATACCCAGGATTTGCTATTTCATTTATCGGTATTTCACCACCAATTTGGCGATTACTGCCTCCTAGAACCAAGTATGGACGATTTACAGTCATTACTAGAAACTTAGGCAACATGAACTTTAGGGATAATTTCATGGACTCATTAGGCATCGCCTACTTGCTCACATATGAAGGTGCAACGCTAGACTAATGGAAATAAACATTTGGCAACACTTACACTCTCCCCTCTTTGACTGCAACACACGTGCAGCAGCATTGTGGCATTTCCACAAATACCTCGTGACCAAACGGAGGCCCCTGCCGATGAACTCAACTTCGAACTTGTCGAACTAGCACAAACCGTCACGGGACGAGAGGCAAATTTCTAGGATGGCAGTGACTTCTTACCAGTCTGACGCTGCTGGAGCCGGGCACTGCATCGCCAGGGGCGAGACAGACTGGCATGGTAGGCGTCCTGCCATAGCGAAGCGGCCGCGTCACTTCGGCCGCCCCAGCTCGCCAGCATGTCGTGGACGGCCCGCTCGTTCTGCATCGGCAGCTGCTGGGCCCTCCCGCCGCAGGACTCATTCAAGGCCCACTCCCCCCTTCCCGTCCGAGCATACACTCGCAGGAGCTGGAGCCTCCGGTGGGAGCGGCAGAGCTCGCCCGCCTGACTATGCTAATCACCAGCAATTGTTGAGGTCGGAGGCGCGGCGGGAGGCGGGGAGCACGATGGTCTCTGGGACGTGCTTGTTGAGGTCGCGCAGGATCTCGACGAGCGGGCGCGTGATCCCCGACGGCGCGGCGTCCAGCGGCACCACGTAGTTGCCCGTCGAGGCCGCCGCAGCGAGCACTGCCCTACCCCTCCTCCGCCGCTCCGGCGCCACGGCCACGCGCACGCGGCTACGGCGGGAGGCGCGGGGGAGCGGCGAGGAGGCGAGGGTCCGTGCGAGGGAGGCGGCGGCGGTGGCTTCCATGGGGATCGGAGCGGAGGAAGGTGGGAGCTTGGGGGAGTGTTGCGCGCGGTCGGTGCTCGCCGGAACCGGCTGGCGTGGGTGGTGGCGGGGGCGAGGAGATCGTGGGGAGAGGAGCAGGTGAGTTCGTGAGAGAGTTTTTTTTTGATGAGAGAAAGAGAGAGAGTGGTGGGGTTGGAGTGGATCGGGCCGGGATGGATGGTGCAGTGGTGGACAGGTTTAGTAATAGCGTGCGTGTCTTACCTGCGCTACAGCTACTTAGTTAGTAGTAGCGCAGGTTTTATACCCCTCGCTACTACTATGACAATGTTCCGGAGGTATGGTGAAGACCACTTAGTAGCAGCGCGGGTTTATACCCCTCGCTAGTATTATCAACTTAGTAGTAGCGCGGGTTTTATACCCCTCGCTACTACTAATTAGCAGTAGCATCTCCTTTTAAACCGCGCTGCTGATAAGTTTCTGTGTATGAGGTTTTTCCCTATAGTGGTAGCGGCTCTACTTTTCACCCCTTTACCTGTGCACGGGCAGTCAGAGCCGCACCTGTGGCAACACTTAGCATGACAAAGGAAGGAAGCCGACGCCACAAGACTATCAAAGAAGACGGAGACACGAAGAGCAAGGGGGCGAGGTGGACTCCCTCGGCAAGACCATTGCCGGGGCGGCCTCCACGGCCCCGGCAAGGGCCTGTCCGGGGCAACTTGCCCAACGCCAGCAGAGCGTGCCACCCTTGAGCGCGAGGTTTCGAACATCATCAACAACATTGGAACCAAGGCTCGGGAGGAACCTCCATGGTGGCATGCAGATCATCGTGAAGATCATTAACACACAAAATCAGATGGGGACCAGAAGATGAGACCTCCGGCAACATCCTTGGCGGGGAAGACCGCGGTGCCATGGCAAGACCCTTGCCGGGCCCCCCGGCAAGACCCTTGTCGAGGACATCAGCAGCGCCGCGGCCCAGCCCGCGCGGACCAAGACCCCACCACTGTTCCCATGCAGCTGCCAGCCTAGCCAGCCAGGCGAGCACCTGCGTGGCGACATGTGGTCCCGATGCCAACCCAACAAGCACCTGCGCGGTGACATGTAGATATTCGTGAAGACGACGCCACCACGCCAGCTTAGCAGCCAGCCAGCCTACATGGCGCTGCCCACCTCGCTGGCCCGGGCGCGTGTCGAAGCAGGGCGATGCGGCAACAAAGCGAGTGGACACCTCAGGGGCCCATTTAATGTGTCTTGTCCCGTAATGACAAGCGATAGGCATAGCTACTGTACCCTTTCCACCTCCCATGCACCACTGTGGCGCCTCCTTCGACTATAAAAGGAGGCCTGAGGCGTGCTGGAGGGGATTCGGCTTTTTGAGCAAGTGACGCACCATAGCTAGCTCAAGAACATTGATATACACACCAAAGCAGGACTAGGGTATTACGCGATCCCCGCGGCCCGAGCCTGGGTAAACGACCTTTGTGCTGGCTCTTAGACCCACTTTTCTCACAACCCCGCGCGCGCCGACCATAGTAGGGATCCCAGTGATCCCATAGGTGTCGTCGCCATCGACATCTTTGGCATGCCAGGTAAGGGACGCAGTCGTGAGAATCCGGTTTAGAAGCTAGTCTAGCAGCTCTTTGTCGCCATGGCTCCCTAGAGGAAGACGACTACGGTGATCGGTTCATCCGAAGCCGGACTACCTGTACCGGTGCAGGTGAGTAGCGGGCTGGTCGCGGACAGAACACGAGGCGCGACCCGCGAACACCCACATCGCCCTAGCAATCGAGTCCTGGCGAGCGGCGTCGTTCGTGTGCACAATGACGGGCCGCACGCCGCAAATTCCAAAGACGAAGCTGGGCCCCCCGTAGGTGGCGTGGGGCTCTCCCAGGGTGTCGCCGTGCCGCCTACCGGCGGCGCGACGGCTTCCAAGACACCCACACCATCGCCCATGGCGTGCTCTTCCCAAGTTGTGCGCGATGAGCAGCGTCACCATGCTGGTGACCCTAGGCGCCGCTGTGGGAAGAGTCCTGCGCGTCCTTCGGGGGACGAGCACTACTAGGGAAAAGCCTAGCAGCAACGCGGGTTTTGGGTCTATTAGTAGCACGGGGGCCGGCGCTACTAATAAGGCGCTACAGCTAACGTATAGCAGTAGCGCGGGTGCCACCAGCTACTACTATGTCCTTTAGTAGTAGCGTGGGTAAAACCAGCTACTACTACTACCGGCGGGTTTTTTGAATTTTTTGAAAAATATTTCGATTTTTTCCTAGTTTTCAAATTTCTGAATTATTTTAACCTCAAATCTCTAATCACCCCTCATCGCTGCTCAATTTAATCTCTAATCACCCCTCATCATTCCAAATCATCTAACTCTTCCCGGACGGTCACCCATCCTCTCACTACTCCAGCCTTAGCACGCTTAACTTCCGAGTTCTATTCTCCCTCGTTTCCAAGTCTGCACTCGTTGTTTTCCTGACAATAGTAAGATGTCAATCCTATTAACCTCAGGAATTTAGCTTGAGCATGAAGTCACACATTTCACTATTTGAGTTTGAAACTATTGTTCTAAAAAATTAGTAACACTAATATTTCTTGAATAATTAGTTTGACCATAGTTTGACCACAGTTTGACCACAGTTTGGCCATAGTTTGACCATATTTGACCAAAATTCAAAAAAACAAAAATAATTATTTAGTAACACTAATATTCTAGAATAATTAGTTTGACCATTGTTTGACCACAGTTTGACCACACAGTTTGAAATTTTTTCGATTTTTTCCACTCTAGATCTTAAAAGCCTCGTAACTTTTTTCTGTTAGGTTTTTGAGGATTTTGAAAATGTTTAACAAGGTTCCCCCTGTTAAATTCGGATGTAACTTTTGGAGTAGATGATTTTTCATATAAAAAACTTTTTCATCCGAGTTAGTATGCAAAAGTTATGCCCATTTTTACAAATTCTCGAGAGATTTTGCAAATAAAGTCGAAATTCATATTTGCAAATTTTCCCAACAACTAGACCACATATCACATGGGAAACTTATTTTCTATTATTTTTTGGACATTTTCATCATTTTCTTTTATTTTTTTAAAAACTGAAAAGGCGATCCACGAAGGGTAGAGTTTTAAAATGGGACCTTTAGTAGTAGCGAATTTTACCCCTCGCTACTACTATGGCACAACTTAGTAGTAGCGAGGGCTAAAACCAACGCTACTGCTATCAAACTTAGTAGTAGCGAGGTTTTAAAACCAGCTACTACTATGGCATGTCCCGGGGGGCACGGTAGAGACCGCTTAGTAGTAGCGATGGTTAAAAACCCGCGCTACTGCTATCAACTTAGTAGTAGCGAGGTTTAAAAACCTGCGCTACTGGTAAGTAGCAGTAGCGAGGGTTTTTAACCCTCGCTACTAGTAACTTTCTGAGTATAGGCTTTTCTGTAGTAGTGGAGGGAGGCCAGGGTCCACGCCGAGGTGCTGGCGAAAATGGCGGACAGCCGCAGGGCCGTGATAGAGCTCCTTCTAACGTAGTTAGAAGTCGGAGCGCATCACGATCCACGCAGCTTTTGCCGCCGCCCACCCTAGCAGAAGCTCTGGCGTGCGCGCAGCTACTCCTCGACTTTCCTCCTGCTGCGAAGAAGCTCGACGAGTGGAGAGCCACCGTCCGGATCCTCGTCGGCATCGCCAACAAAGATGAGCCGCGACCAGCGGGGCCTGTACGTCGGCGCTCCGTCGAGCCACCGCATGCCAATGGGGGAAGAGCCGGAGGTGATTCAGCCACGGTGCATTCTCCTCCCCCATGCCAGTTACCGTGGGTGTCGATCCGTCGTGATGATGCTTGTGATAACATTTCCATAGCATCGTCCGATCCATGGACCCACCGTGATGAGCACCAAGTTCTTCGGGAGCGAGCCCTTGAAGACGCTCGAACCACCATCGAGTGCTGGCGTGATGCGCGCCACCAGTCAGATAGGCAGGCAGGGCCCCCTATGGACCACCCAGCACTTGGAGGCTACGGTGGCCTACCTTACGAGGTGGGTTTCCCAGCCTTTACCCGTGAGCCGCGGCAGTTCCAATGGCCCTCCCATCGCACGTTCAAGCCCGACGTTGGCGAGAAGTACAACGACAAGACTCACCTGTCGAAGTTCCTCAGCATCTACACCATTGTGATGCAAGCTACTGGAGCCCAATGTCATGTCATGGTTGATGCACTTGCCGGTAAATTCCATTTCTTCTTAGTCGGATCTGTGTCATGAGTTTGTTGGCGCCTTCACTGGAGGCCATCAAGCTCATGGCCAAGCAAGCGATTTGCATGTCATCCCCCAAAAGGAAAGTGAAAACCTGCGCAAGTACATCCAGAGGTTCAGCCGGGTGCGGTACAACATCCCAGACGTTCACCCTGCTGCCACGATCAGCGCATTCCATCAGAATGTGCGTAACCGCAAGATGCGTGAAGAGCTGGCGATGAACAAGGTTAACGATGTGGCCGAACTTTATGTTCTGGCTAATAGATGCGCTCGAGCTGAAGAGGGGAGGAAGTACCCCGGCGAGGACGCCGGTGCGGAAACCGATTCCACGGACGATGATACCGCCGCCCCGACGAAGAAGGGCCGACGCCATAACAGAAAGCACAAGGGCAAGACTGTGCTTGCCGTCGAGGGGTCCGACGACACCGGCACTGCCAAGAAGGCCAAGGCGAGTGACCCCGGCAAGGAAGTTGCCGGGTGTGCCGCTTGCCAGGCCTTGGCGGCTGCCATCAAGCCAGAAAACTCTGACAAGTAGTATTGCAAGATCCACCACCAAGGGCCATGACCTCCAAAACTGCCGAAAAGTTGAGCTGCTTGATGAGAAGCAAAAAGCTGAATACGAGAGGCGGGACAAGGAGAAAGGTCAGGATGGTGCCGAAGGATCCGGCAAGAAGCATGGTGGCCAAGGAGGCCGCGGCGGAAAGGATAACCAGCAAGAGAGGCCCGCCCGGGGCCGAGATAAGAAGCAGGAAGACGATGATCATGACGAGGACGACGAGTCCGGCGACCATGAGTTTCAGAAAGCTACGGAGGCGATGTGCGTCGATGGTGGCGCCTCGCTGCACACCTCTCACCGCCAACTCAAGCAGTGGGCGCATAAGATCACAACGGTGGAGCCATCACTCGACACACCGAAGCCACTGAAGTGGTCCAGCACGCTTATCATCTTTGACACCGACGACCACCCTGATCGCACAACTGCGGTCGGGTGGTTGCCGTTGCTGGTTTCACCAACGATCCGCAACCTCAAGGTGACGAAGATGCTAGTTGACGGCGGGGCCTGCCTGAACTTGATCTCGCATGTCTTGGTCAAAAGGATGCAGATTCCTGATGGAGATCTCGAAGAGACAGGCACGTTTCAAGGGGTCTACCCGGGAAGAAGCCAGTCGAAGGGCAAGGTCACGCTGCCCGTGACGTTTGGAGGCGAGTTGAACTACATGACGGAGAGGATTTCTTCGATGTAGCCGAGAGCCCCTTGCCTTTCAACGGGATTACACCTACAACATGCTGAAGATGCCTGGGCCGATGAACATCATCACCGTCCCCTCCGACAAGAAGGATGCGCTGATCTGCACTGACCAACTCTACCGGGAGGCAGTTGCAGCGACTGCCGCCAAGGCACTTGCTCCTGCCGCTGAAGCCTCGGGAGGGAAGAAGACCAACGAGACCTCTCGCGCCCACTCCGGCAAGCGCACCTCTTCGGTGTGTTGTGCCCCCATCGAGGACGTGCCAAAGAGCTCCACCGGCAAGAGCAAGATATCCGGAGCTGCACCACCAGAGACCAAGAAGGTGTCCGTCAAGGAGGACGGCACGGGAGGAGCTTTCACCATGAGCTCCACCCTCGATAGCAAATAGGAAGGAGAGCTCGTCACTTTCTTGCGGGCGAATGTCGATGTGTTTTCATGGCAAGCATCCGACATCCCCGGCGTTCCCAGGGAGGTGATTGAGCACCATCTTGCTGTCTGTCCTCATGCGCGGCCCGTCAAGCAGAAGGTCAGGAAGCAAGCTTTGGAAAGAGAAGAGTTCATCACAGCAGAGATGAGAAAGCTAGAAGCGGCAGGCTTGGTGAGAGGAGTGCTCCATCCGACGTGGTTGGCCAATCTGGTGGTGGTGCGCAAGGCAAATGGTAAGTGGAGGATGTGTATTGATTACATAGATATCAATAAAGCTTCTCCAAAAGACCCTTTCTCGTTGCCGTGCATTGACCAGATTGTTGACTCCACGGCCGGGTGTGACCTGCTATCTTTACTCGACGCCTACTCGGGATACCATCAGATTTTCATGATGAGGGAAGATGAAGAGAAGACAACATTCATCACCCCATGTGGTATGTATTTCTTTTTACGGATGCCTTTCGGGTTGAAGAGTGCTGGCTCGACCTTTGCAAGAGCAGTCCAAATTGGTTTTGGGCCCCAGCTACATAGAAATATGGAAGCTTATATTGATGACATAGTGGTCAAAACCAAGGACAAGGCAACACTTGTGCAATATTCGGAAGAGACGTTTGCAAATTTGCGCAAGATCAACCTCAAGCTGAACCCTGAGAAGTGTGTCTTCGGCATCCCATCCAGCAAGCTTCTCGGGTTCTTTGTGTCACAGCGTGGGATCGAGGCAAACCCAGACAAGATCTAGTCGATTGAGAAGATTGAGGCACCTAGGCGGAATAAGGATGTGCATCGGCTCACTGTTTGTGATGCCGCCATGAGCAGATTCATCTGCAAATCTGTTGAGCGTGCCCTTCCCTTTTTAAAAATCTTGAGAAAGGCGAGCCCAGTGGAGTGGATCCCAGAGGCAGAAGCAGCGCTGCAGGACTTGAAGAAGTACCTCTCCTCCACGCCAATACTAGTTGGGCCTAAACTACAAGAGCCGCTACTGCTGTATCTAGCAGCAACGAATCAAGTGGTTAGTGCGGAGCAGAGGGAGGTCGACGAAGGAGCAGTGGCGATGGCAGGTTTGGCAGATGGTGAGCCATAGCTCCCCCCGGCAAGGCCTAGTCCCGGCAAGGCGAGGCCCCGGCAGGGCCTGACGCCAGCGAGACAGGGCGTACAAAACCAGGTGAAGTGGTGCAGAAGAAGAAGATGATGCAACACCCGGTTTACTTTGTCAGCTCCCTCTTGCAGGGGGCTAGGTCAAGGTACTCCGGTGTGCAAAAATTGCTCTTCGGCCTTCTTATGGCCTCGAGGAAGCTGCATCATTACTTCAAAGCGCACGAGATCACTGTCGTCACCCGCCTCCCATTGCAACGGATACTGCATAACCCAGACGCAACGGGGAGGATTGGGGAATGGGCCTTGGAGCTCTCAAGCTTTGGTTTGAAGTTTGAAAGCACCTCGACGATCCAGAGCAGAGTCTTGGCGGAGTTCATTGCAGAATGGACCTCAACGCCCGACGAAGAGATCTAAGAGACCACTCTTCCCAGCAAGGAAACAAGTCGCAACTGGGTTATGTACTTTGACGGAGCTTTTTCGCTACAAGGCGCCGGTGCTGGTGTGATGCTCGTCGCACCCTTCCGGAGAGCACCTCAAGTACGTGATCCAGATGCACTTTCCCAGGGAGATGTCGACGAACAACACTGCTGAATACGAGGGATTGCTTGCCGGTCTCAGGATAGCGGCAGACCTCGGGGTCAAGAAGCTCATCGTCAGGGGTGATTCACAGCTTGTCGTCAGGCAGGTCAACAAGGATTATCAAAGCCTGCTGATGGAAGCCTACGTGGATGAGATAAGGAAGTTGGAGGATCGCTTTGACGGTATACAGGCGGAGCATGTCCCCCGAGTGGAGAACGACATTGTTGATTACCTGTCGAAGCGCGCTGCCCTCAAACTACCTGTGGAACCAGGTACCTTTGTGCTTCGGCTAACCCAACCATCCGTTGAACCATCAACAGAGCAAAACAAGCGGAGGAAATCAGGCCCCGACACGTACTTTCTCACCGAGCTCCCTGGAGCCACTGGCGAAGATGTTGCCATGGACACTGAGCCTGTCGTGGGGCAACCGACTCCCGGCAGGGCGCGAAGCCCTGACCGTAGAGACAGTCGTTCCCATGTCGGAGGAGATGCCTTTGGTCCTTGCCGTCGAGCCCCAGGCTCCGTCATGGGCACAACATACCGTCCGATTCCTCGAAACAAGGGAGCTTCCTGAGGAGCAGGAAGAAGCAAAGAAAGTGGCCCGTCAGTCTGCCCTGTACCAGTTAGTTGACAATGTTCTATACAGAAAAAGACCAAATGAAGTGAAATTGAAGTGCATTCCCCGGGAGGAAGGACTGGAGCTGTTGATGGAGATACATGGAGGCATATGTGGCTCCCACATACGGTCAAGGGCCCTTGCCGGCAAGGCTTTCCGGCAAGCTTTCTTCTGGCACACTGCCCTCCAGGATGCGAGGGCACTTGTAACCAAGTGTGAAGCGTGCCAGTATCATTCAAAGAAGCTTCATCGGCTAGCTCAAGCCCTTCAACTATCCCTCTCTCATGGCCGTTTTCGGTCTGGGGCTCGACATACTGGGCCCTTTCCCCGCGCTGTTGGGGGCTTTGAGTACTTGTACGTTGCAATGGACAAGTTCACAAAGTGGCCAAAGGTGGAAGCAGTGAGGAAGGTGACAACGCAGTCAGCCGTCAAATTCTTCAAGGGGCTAGTTTGCCGCTTTGGTGTGCCAAATAGAGTCATCACAGACAACGACACGCAGTTCGCAAGCCACGCCTTCATGCAATACATTGAGGACCTCGGCAACAAGGTCTGTTTCGCTTCCGTGGCAAACCCACGGAGCAACGGCCAAGCGCAGAGGGCAAATGCTGAGGTACTGCGAGGCCTGAGGACAAATACTTTTGATAGGCTGCACAAGAGCGGAAGGCGCTGGATTGATGAGTTGCAGAAGGTTCTTTGATCGATCAGAATGATGCCAAATCGAGCAACCGGCCAGACGCCCTTTGCCCTGGTATACAGGGCAGAAGCAGTTCTCCCCACGGAACTACAATACGGGTCGCCTCAAGTGCTCTCTTATGATGAGCTTGAGCAAGAGCGATTGCGGCAAGATGACGCAACGCTCCTCGAGGAAGATCGTCTTCGGGCGGCTGTGAGAGCAGCATGCTACCAGCAAGTCTTGCGCCCCTACCATAGCCGCAAGGTTCATGCCCGAAGCTTTGAGGAAGGCGACCTTGTTCTTCGGCGCGTTCAATCGGCCAAGAATTCCAACAAGTAGACACCAAAGTGGTAAGGCCCTTATCGGGTAATACGAGTCACAAGGCTCGGTGCAGTCCGCCTGGAGACTGAAGATGCGATTCCGGTGAGCAATTCCTGGAACATCAAGCATCTTCGCAATTTTTACCCATGAGGCGCGGTTGCTGGGCCCCCCGGCAAGCCACCTTTTGTACAAGCTTTGCCGGCAAGGCATGTAACCCTCTGTACAAAGCCAGGCGCAGACCCTGAGCATAAATAAACAAAGCGCTGGCGCCCTAAGTTATAGCATGCATGCTAGGTTGAGTCTCTCCCTCGGTTAGGGTTGATAGTGCTTAGCAGCGACTAACCCCTAGCATAGTGGTCGAGTCTGCGTCCCTCTGTTCCTTTCCGTCTTCTTTGGTTCGCAGGGTACATGGCTTTTCTACTGATCTATATGGAAGAAAGAGAACGAGCTGGCGCTCTGGCCCCGGCAAGCCACGATTGTTGGGGGCTAAAGGCACAAGGGTCCACCCACGGCAAGCCAAGGTTGCCGGGGGACTGCAGATTCAGATAAGTCCTTCTTCCCCTGTTTTGCGTTTCCGTATGTAATTGGGACGTACGAAACCTCGTATTTGTTCCTAGGTTACTGTGCTCCCCTTTGCCCGTACCCAAGAAACTATCCCCTTGGGTCGGAATCTGGTTGTATGTCACGACCGGTTTTTCAATAAAATACTTATTGAGAAACCGATCTTTAGGTCCCAGTATAAGAAGAATTATCCTTACTGGTAGACAAATACTTGATACAGAAGGCCAGTAGCATTAAATATATTACAGGGTTGAGCTGAGGCTGCTCAACAATTTGTTACAAACACGCCAATATTGCACATAAGGGCGGTCATGACACAAGGGTGTGGTGGCATGCTACTGACTCGAGATAAAAGTGGTGGTGGATAACGTAACTCCTAAACTGGCAGCTCATCAAGCATCGATGTGAGGCTCGATGAATTTATTTGGATAGCGGAAGCGGTTATAGTACAGTGACCAAATCCAAGATCGCACGAGACTGGCTGGGACTCCTCTAGGCGTCGGCCTCGCTATCGAACTCTTCATCCATGAGATCGCCGTCACAACATCCGCCAAATCAACAAGCCAGGTGAGTACTTTGAAAGTACTTCCAAGACAGTTCGGACATAAGATATAACAAATGCATGCATGAATGCGTCATGAGGAAATAACAATGCACAATCAAATAATAAATATTGCACAACATGATATGTAAAATATGAGTCGGGCGGTAGTCCTCCCGAAATCCCAACAAAATAACAGAAAACCGATCCGGTGTCTGGAGCGACGCCTCGAAGGGCAAACAATTAAATAATCATGCCAAAGTCGGGCGTCTAGACGACACCACATAAAGGGCTTATATTGAAAGTAAATAACAAGCGTGCCACAGTCGGACGTCATAGCGGCATCGCAGTAAGGGCTTATATTGAAAGTAAATAACAAGCGTGCCACAGTCGGACGTCTGAGCGAGATCGCAGAAAGGGCTTATATTGAAAGTAAATAACAGGTGTGCCACAGTCGGACGTCTGAGCGACATCGCGGAAAGGGCTTATATCAAAAGTAAATAACAAGCGTGCCACAGTCGGACGTCTGAGCGACATCGCAGAAAGGGCTTATATTGAAAGTAAATAACAAGCGTGCCACAGTCGGACGTCTGAGCGACATCGCAGACAGGGCTTAAATTTCATTATTCATATCTGATAAATTCATGAATATATGATACCCATAGGAAATATTCAACAGATAATAATAAACGGGTTAGTCCATCCACAGGAATAATCATTTAGCCGGACTTAACACTCATGTAGTTCACCGGAGTTTTTGTCACTGAGGCTGACAAGGAAAGTTGAACCTAGTATTCGGACATTGATAAGATGATTCGAAGGATTTTGACTCTGCAGAGTTTGTACTAATTGCCCACAGCCAACGGATTTCCGTAGTCACGAAGGACTAGTTCCGTTTACTGTATTTCGGTAGAAACACATCTAACCAGTACACACCCATCCCACCTCACGATGCCAGGAATCACCCTAGACAATGTTCAAGAAAAACTTTGAGACGGGAGATCACAACCTCGAATAGCATGGGATCAAATTTATATATGGCAGCTCTAAGGGTGCCCCTCTCGGTCCCAACCGGAAACACCCATGCCCCCTGCCCGGATGACTGGCTTTAATCCAGGGCCATGGAACCCTCATCACGGCCTCTCTATTTGGTGTGTACCAGGAAAGAGGTTTGCAACTTACTAAGCCATATCCCTTGGGGAAAACATGTGGTAGTACAGGAAGGGGAGACGGATGGGAACATGACTTGATTCACGTTGACGCTGGAGTCAAATAGTCTGGCATAAGACTGGCATGCTACAACACTGTCATCTTACCCATTCTCATGCCATCACATGGCCATGCAAACTTATAACCAACAACATATGGATTTTCGAAACTCACATGTCTCAACTTTGCATGTAACATAACATTTATCAAAATGCTCATAAACATGCCATGAAACTAATTAATGCAAACATGCAAAAAACACTCATCATATCAAAAGTTCAAACATGCTTGCCTGGTTCGGAGTAGTCGGAGTCTAGCTTGGCGAAGTTCGCGGTTCCGTCACCTCCTCCGGTATCTATGGTATGAGAAAAATATGCACTAACATAAATACCGAGAGTGCACAAAAAAGTGTTCCAAATATTTTTCAAATAAATATGACAAAAAACTAGATAGAAGAATAAAGATGACAGAAAAATAATCAATCAAAAATAAGTTTATGTTTAAAAGTTATAAAGGTTTTAATATAGGGACTCATCTGTAATGAAACAGAAAGTTTGCAGGGGTCAACTTATAAAAACAGAAAACGCTTCGGCTAAAAAGCCGTCAACTGCAAAGGAAAACGTATTCTGATCGAAGGCGTTTTCAGAAAACGATTTGAAAAAAAGAAAATACTGACGAGGGGTCCCACCCGTCAGGTTTGAAATTTCAAACGGGGAGAAGCAGAGCTCGTCGGCGCCCGAGAGCTGCGGTGGTCGCCGGCGGCGATCCACGGTGAGTTAGGAGGATCAGAAGGTACCTACGTGCTCAGCGTGACCTTCCGCGTCGGTGGGTGGTGGTGGTGGTCATCTGCGAGCACCACGTCGGCGGCGGTCCTTGCTCTGGCGGACGGCGGCTCGGGTGAAGGTGGATCTCGTTGGGGAGGGCTGCGGAGGTCAAATTGAAGCCGGGGTTAGATCACTGGGTGCTCGAGGAGACTACTGACGAGGTTTGGGCGGCGGGGATGGCCTCACCGGAGTGGATCGAGCTGGTGGCCGAGGCGGATCGGGGCGGTTGGAGTTGGGGGAGGAGACCTCCTCGTGGTCCTCCTAGTGGCTTGGCGGGGTTCTGGTGGGGTGCAGTGGTGGTGCGTGCTCGAGAACGAGCTCGGAACCTCTTTTTATAGGCGATCCGAGGCGGTGGCCGCGAACGGGGATCTCCGGTGATGGTTACGGCGGCGCAGTGCTTGGTCGGGGAGATTAGGGGGTTGAGCATCAACGTGGAGGTCCACGGGTTCCGTTTAGCAGCTAACCTTGGCTGGATTAGGCGTGCTGGGTGGTTTCGACAGAACGGGGCGGCGCGGGCCCGTCGGCGGCAGAGGGCGCGCCCTGTGCTTGCCGGGCCACGGCGACGGTGCTGCGGTGTGTGCTGGCATGCATGAGGCCACGCGGAGGGCTAGGGGGCGTTGGGCGGCGCAGAACGGCGTAGCGAGTTGGCGCTGGCTCCGTTGGCCGCCACGGGTGGCTCTGCCACCGCAGAAGCTGCCGGCGTCGGCGATGCTCGCTGCCACCGACACCTGCGCCCGTCCATGAAGGCGTGCGGTGCTCAGGTTAAGAAGGAGAGGCCTTGCGCAACGCGCCAAGGGTGCACTGGTGATTGATGACAAGGCACTGACGAAAAACGACACTCACACACTCTGAAACTCTGAATTTTACTGAAAGTGTACAGGAACAGTGCCGGCCAAGTGTTTGATGAAATGATTCATGAATGAGAAAAATTTATCTGGGGCTGATCTTTGGTGTGGTGTTCTCTCAAAGCACCTGGGGGCTGCCTAAATTTTTATGGAATTTTTGGAGAAAGTAAAATATGAGTTTCACCAAAAATGATGAATCTGGTCCAAACTTGCAGAGGTTGAAACTTGAAACTTTTGAAAAGAGGAAGAGTGGATCTCGATGGATCTAGGTTGGGGGTGCTAAGGACTATCCAGGGAAGCTGGTTTGAGATCAAAACTCAAAGGAAATCAGGTACTTCCTTTGTAAATCATCTAGGCTTAGAATAATGGACAGAATTGTTTTTGGGGAAATAATAAATGAAATAAAATCCAAAAATGGTTTGGACCTGTTGGAACAGAATGTTTGGGTTGCCCCAAAGTGGAGGGAGGGGTTTTGGGAGAATTTACCACATGAGGCATGGTAAAACAAAGGATGGTTCAAAACAAAAGAGTAGCTCCAAAACCCATAGGGTTTCTCTTTAAAAGAAAATAAATTCCAAAAAATATATTTGAGATGGGAAACACATAAGAAAGGTTTTTAATAACCAAACACCATGGTTAAAGAAGATAAAAAAATAATAAAAATGCTTGCCATGGGGAAAAGTCTTGAGAGAGAGAGGTTTTTGGAAGGATTTAAAAGACCTTCAAATCAAACAAAGTTTTTGTTGAAAACTAAATAAAAAAAAATTTGGTGTCACAACACCTAGCCCCTTAGGAAAAATCTCGTCCCCGAGATTTCAGCTGATCCTCAAATAAGTGTGGGTGCTCTGTTCGAAGAAAATCCTCTCTTTCCCAAGTTGCTTCATTCTCAGTGTGATTGCTCCACTGAACTCTGAAAAACTTGATGGTTTTCTGTCGGGTCCTCCTTTCAGATTCCTCCAATATTTTTATTGGACGTTCCCGATAGGTGAGGTCTGGTTGCACGTCAATGTCTTCATGGGATACTTGCTTCTCTGGGTTGCTCATGCACTTCCTCAACTGCGAGACGTGGAACACGTCGTGGACATCGGATAATTCTTCGGGTAAGTCTAGTTGGTAGGCTACTGTGCCTCTTTGTGCCACTATACAGAAGGGTCCGATGAATCTTGCTGCTAGCTTTCCCTTAACCTTGAATCGTTGCAGGCCCCTCATAGGAGATACTCGTAGGTACATAAACTCACCGGGTTCAAAACTGACTCCTCGATGTTTTTGATCGTAATAACTCTTGTGTCGACTTTGAGCTGTCTTGAGTCGATCCCTAATTATCTTAACTTTCTCCTCAGCCTCCTTGAGCATGTCTGGGCCGAAGATATGGCTGTCTCCGGTTTCTGACCAATTTAGCGGGGTACGACATCTTCGCCCGTACAGAGCTTCAAATGGTGCCATTTGCAGGTTGGCTTGGTAACTGTTGTTGTATGCGAACTCCGCATATGGCAAGCTTTCTTCCCAACTGGTTCCATAGGTGAGGACACATGCTCTCAGCATGTCTTATAGAATTTGGTTTACGCGTTCAGTTTGTCCATCAGTCTGGGGGTGGTAGGCGGTACTAAATGTGAGTTGAGTTCCCAGAGTTTGTTGTAATTGTCCCAAAATCGGGAGATGAATTGAGTGCCTCTGTCTGATATTATCGTCTTTGGAACTCCATGCAAGCAGAGGATACGGGAAAGATAAAGCCTGGCAAGCTTCTGAGTGGTGTGGGTTGTCTTCACGGGGATGAAGTGTGCCACCTTAGTCAGTCTATCAGTGATGACCCATATGGCATCATTCCCGTGTCGTGACCGAGGTAGTCCAACAATAAAATCCATTCCAATCTCGTCCCATTTCCACTCGGGTATCTTATTTGGTTGTAAAAGTACGGCCGGCTTCTGGTGCTCGGCCTTGATGCGTTGACAAGAGTCACAACATGCAATGAATGTGGCTATGTCCCTTTTTATACCATGCCACCAAAAATTTTCCTGAAGATCCTTGTACATTTTTGTTCCTCCAGGATGGATTGAATACGGGGCGGTGTGGCCTTCAGCTAAAATTTGTTGTTTAAGGTCCTCGATATTTGGTACGCAAAGCCTCTCTCCGTACCACAATATTCCCTGCTCGTCTATGATGAATTATGAGGCCTTGCCCAAACTCACTTTCCGTTTTATGCCTTCAATGTTGGGGTGCCCATGCTGAGCCTCCTTAATCCTTTCTATCAGGGTAGGCTGGATTTCCAAATTTGACACATTGCCTTCGGTGACCACCATTAAGTTGAATTTAGCAAACTCCTGCCGAAACTCAGGTCTCAGGTTTGGTAGGTTGTCGCTGTCCGAGCTAGGGTTCCGACTTAGAGCATCTGCCACTACATTTGCTTTTCCTGGATGGTAGTGGATTCCAACATCATAATCCTTCACTAATTCCAACCAGCATCGTTGCCGTAAGTTGAGTTCCGATTGTGTGAAAATATACTTGAGGCTCTTATGGTCTGTGTATATTTCACAACAATTTCCAAGTAGGAAGTGTCTCCACTCTTTGAGTGCATGGATGACTGCTGCCAACTCCAGGTCATGAGTAGGGAAATTTTCTTCATGCTTGCGAAGTTGTCTGGAGACATATGCGACCACCTTGCCTTCTTGCATCAATACGCATCCGAGGCCCTTCCGGGATGCGTCACAATACACCTCAAAATTCTTGTGTATGTCGGGCACAATTAATACTGGTGCTGTCGACAATTTCCTTTTTAGCTCTTGGAAACTTTTCTCGCAAGCTTCAGTCCATTCAAACTTCTTGTCCTTCTTGAGTAACTGCGTCATTGGCTTTGCTATGGTGGAGAATCCTTCAATAAATCTTCGGTAGTATCCTGCCATTCCCAAGAAACTTCGCACGTCCGTTACGCTGGCTGGTGGTTTCCAGCCAAGTACGGCCTTGACCTTTTCCGGGTCTACGGCAATACCTTCTTGGGTCAGTACGTGGCCCAGAAAACCTACCTGTCTTAGCCAAAATTCACATTTGCTGAACTTGGCGTACAATTGATGTTTCCTGAGTTCTCCTAGTACAATTCGGAGATGTTCATCGTGCTCTTCTGGTGTCTTGGAGTATATCAGAATATCATCGATGAATACCACAACAAACTTGTCCATAAACTTCATAAATACCTTGTTCATGAGGTGAACAAAATATGCGGGGGCGTTTGTTAGTCCAAACGGCATTACTGTGAACTCATACAGTCCGTATCTGGAGGTGAAGGTGTCTTGGGGATATCTTCTGTTCGTACTTTTAATTGATGGTATCCCGACCTTAAGTCAATTTTTTAGAAGACCTTGGCCGGAGCGAGCTGATCAAATAAATCATTTATCCGTGGCATTGGGTATTTGTTCTTGATTGTGACCATGTTAAGTGCTCGATAGTCTATACATAATCTCAGTGTCCCATCCTTTTTCTTGGCAAATAAAATTCGTGAACACCAAGGTGAGGAACTGGCTCGTATATATCCCTTGTCCAGTAATTCTTTTATTTTCTTCTTCAATTCTACCAACTCGGATGGTGCCATTCTGTATTGTTTCTTGTAAATGGGAGCGGTTCCGGGTGCTAGCTCAATGCTGAATCATATCTCTCGGTCTGGCGGCATGCCTGGTAGTTCTTCGGGAAATACGTCTGGAAACTCACACACTACTGGAACTTTTCTTAACTCAGAAACGTCCACCTTGTTCAACCTCGGTTGCCGAGATATTTGTCTCTCTTTGGCTGAAACTTTTATTGTCTTCCCGTGATGGTGGGTGAGAATTACTGTCCGGTTGAAGCAGTCAATAAAACCTTTGTTGGTGGTTAACCAATCCATCCCTAGGATGACATTCAGTCCTTTATTTTCCAATACAATAAGGTTGGCGTGAAACTTCAATCCTTCAAACTCAATAATCACAAGTTGGCAGTAACTCTGAGTCATTTGCTTAATCCCAGGGGACTTGATGGTCATTGATTTTTCCAGGGAAGCATCGAAAAATTATTTTGCAAAGCAAATCTCTTCGAAATGAACGAGTGAGAAGCTCCAGAATCAAACAAAACCATGGTAGGTATTGTGTTGACAGGGAACGTACCGAGTACGATATCCGGGGCATTTTGTACTTCTTCTCTGGTTACGTGGTTCAGATGAACCTTCCTGTGGTTGTTATTGGGGTTGAAATTGTTTCGCTTGGGTGCTGAATTATTGCCACCGTTGTTCGGCTTTGGGGTCGAGTTCCTTGGCTTGGGGCACTGCTTGGCATAGTGCCCTTCTTCTCCACAAGCGTTGCATGTAACGCCTGGGCGATATGTGAACTCCTTGTCCCTTGCATGGAAATTATTGATTGGGTGTGAAACATTTGTCGTGGGTTTGTGTGTCCCACCTTTCTGAAAATCCGTCTTGCTCCGGTGGTTGCGAGCAAGAGTAGTCTGGTCCCTCTTGCGTTTGCGGAAATCCTCCAAGCTGCGTCGCTCATTTTCCAAGGTAATCGCTTTATCCACCAGTGTTTTGAAATCCGGGAAAGTGTGCACGACCAGCTGGCATTTAAGCGCGGGTGCCAGACCGTCCAGGAATTTTTCCATCTTCTTGCTTTCAGTCATACGCTCTTTGTTGGCGTAGCGAGACAACAGAGTAAACTGACTGTTGTATTCTGACACCATCATGGTCCTTTGTTTGAGGTCATCAAACTCTCTCTTCTTGATCTTCATAACACTTTTAGGAATGTGCGCCCCACGAAAACCTTCTTTGAACTCCTCCCAGGTTATATCATTTTCGTTGGGGTGCATGTGTAGGAAATTTTCCCACCATGATGCAGCTGCTCTAGTGAGATAGTGCGGTGCATATAGTACTTTCTCACGGTCTGAACACTGTGCAATAATTAATTTTCTTTCCATGTCTCAAGCCATTAAATCGGGCCTCAAGAGGTTTGTCAGTATGAGAAAATGTTGGGGGACGTGTCTTCTGTAGTTCAGATAACTTGGATTGCTGCTGATACTGTCCACGGTGATTTCCCATATTAATGACTTGGTTCATCATTTCCTGATGTTGTTGCTGACTCTGTTCATAAAGGCGGCATACTTGGGTAAATGATGTTTCACTACCGTGTTGACTTGACTGCCCCTGTGTGAAATTGTTGCTTGTTTGTGTGCCAAAATTTGCCTCTGGTGGATTTGGCATGGAGCGCGTCCAAGGACGAGACATTTCACTCTGGGGATATATTTTGTAAAACTCATAAGAAAAGAAAATGAGTCGCAAAAATCAATAAATTCATAAATACGGGAAATTTTAAATGCTCCAAGATTTTTCAAGAGAATAAACGATTGCGCACGGAGAAGGACTATTACATATCTTACACGCAAGCAGTAATTATACAATACATCATTCAGGATATGCGTACATATTCCTGACATGTTATTTAGGCTAGTGCACTTCTCCCAGTTCCTACATGATGCGCAAACAAGCTACTTCTCACAACCTATGTACATATAAACATATCATACAAGTCGGTACATCGCATGGCGGCTAAGCGTACTCAGTCGGAGATGGTAAGGATCTCCCTTGGCCTGCCGAGGGTGAGGCGCAGTGAGGCTGGGGACTCAATCTCCTCCTCGCTAATAGGCTCCAGACGTGAAGTGTTGCGCTGAGTTGATGGAGCGGGCGCCATAGGCGGAGCAACACGGACTGGAGTGGGTGCAATAGGTGGTGCAGAACAAACTGAAGTGAGCGCAATGACCTGGTTGAACTCCTCAGTGGTAGGCAGGCGACGAGCAGTGGCGAGAATGGTAGGTGAATAAGATGCCGAGGACGAGACGAAAGTCAGCGGTGGTGCGGTGTGCAGGACCTCCCTCCTGTTGGCGGCACAGCCATGGACTGAGTTCATGCGGGCAGCCACAAGGTCGTCCACCAGGTTGTCGAAGGCGGCCTCCAGAGCCCGGAGATACTTGACAAGCATCTCAATAGCCTCGTCTCGCTCTCCTCTGGGGCTAGCGAATGAGTAGTGACAGGTGTATGGCACGTGGCATGGAAGGTAGCGGTAGCGACGAGTCTTCATTGAAGGAAGAACATCCCGGAGACGAGCTATTGCCTCACGGGCAGCCACCTGCATAGCATGCCTCTCCGTAGGCATGGCTCTCCCCAAGAACCGGAAGCGGCTTAACTCAACACGCCCTCCCTTGAATTGCACCGTGGTCTGGTGCATGGTTAGACTGTTGTTGATCTTGTGCGGGTAGAGTGTGAAGACTGGGCGCACTGATGGCCCCATCGTGACCTGGACGATGAAGGAGAGGATCTTGACGAACCCCTCAGGAACGTTGGCGAACACCTGTGACTCACAGTCGTTGCCAGCCATCTACAAAGTAGGCAAACATTCTGAATGGTCAGATCATAAATTTATGCTGGCTGTCAGAAAATGACTACATTTGCAAAAAAATAATAAATTAACACTATTATGCTAATAACCGATTAGCGATCCCACCTAGTGGCTTCCTACAACAGCCCGCTCGTACTAAGTTTATCACAACCGGTTTTTCAATAAAATACTTACTGAGAAACCGATCTTTAGGTCCCAGTATAAGAAGAATTATCCTTACTGGTAGAGAAATACTTGATACAGAAGGCCAGTAGCATTAAATATATTACAGGGTTGAGCTGAGGCTGCTCAACAATTTATTACAAACACGCCAATATTGCACATAAGGGTGGTCATGACACAAGGGTGTGGTGGCATGCTACTGACTCGAGATAAAAGTGGTGGTGGATAACGTAACTCCTAAAGTGGCAGCTCATCGAGCATCGAGGTGAGGCTCGATGAATTTATTTGGGTAGCGGAAGCGGTTATAGTACAATGACCAAATCCAGGATCACACGAGACTGACTGGGACTCCTCTAGGCGTCGGACTCACTATCGAACTCTTCATCCATGAGATCGCCTTCATCAACATCTGGCCAAATCAACAAGCCAGGTGAGTACTTTGAAAGTACTCGCAAGACAGTTCATACATAAGATATAACAAATGCATGCATGAATGCGTCATGAGGAAATAACATTGCACATTCAAATAATAAATATTGCACAACATGATATGTAAAAAGGGAGTCGGGCGGTCGTCCTCCCGAAATCCCAACAAAATAACAGAAAACCGATCCGGTGTCTGAAGCGATGCCTCGAAGGGCAAACAATTAAATAATCATGCCACAGTCGGGCGTCTACGCGACACCATATAAAGGGCTTATATTGAAAGTAAATAACAAGCGTGCCACAGTCGGACGTCTAAGCGGCATCGCAGAAAGGGCTTATATTGAAAGTAAATAGCAAGCGTGCCGCAGTCGGACGTCTGAGCGACATCGAAGAAAGGGCTTATATTGAAAGTAAATAAGAGGTGTGCCACAGCCGGACGTCTGAGCGGCATCACGGAAAGGACTTATATCAAAATTAAATAACAAGCGTGCCACAGTCGGACGTCTGAGCGACATCGCAGAAAGGGCTTATATTGAAAGTAAATAACAAGCGTGCCACAGTCGGACGTCTGAGCGACATCGCAGAAAGGGCTTAAATTTCATTATTCATATCTGATAAATTCATGAATATATGATACCCATAGGAAATATTCAACAGATAATAATAAACGGGTTAGTCCATCCACATGAATAATCATTTAGCCGGACTTAACACTCATGTAGTTCACCGGAGTTTTTGTCACTAAGGCTGACAAGATAAGTTGAACCTAGTATTCGGACATTGATTAGATGATTCGAAGGATTTTGACTCTGCAGAGTTTGTACTAATTGCCCACAGCCAACGGATTTCCGTAGTCACGAAGGACTAGTTCCGTTCTGATATTTCGGTAGAAACACATCTAACCAAGACACACCCATCCCACCTCACGATGCCGTGAATCACCCTAGACAATGTTCAAGAAAAACTTTGAGACGGGAGATCACAACCTCGAATAGCATGGGATCAAATTTATATCTGTGGCGCTCTAAGGGGTGCCCCCTCTCGGTCCCAACCGGAAACACCCATGCCCCCTGACCGGATGGTAGGCTTTAATCCAGGGCCATGGAACCCTCATCACGGCCTCTCTATTTGGTGTGTACCAGGAAAGAGGTTTGCAACTTACTAAGCCATATCCCTTGCGGAAAACATGTGGTAGTACAGGAAGGGGAGACGGATGGGAACATGACTTGATTCACATTCACGCTGGAGTCAAATAGTCTGGCATAAGACTGGCATGCTACAACACTGTCATCTTACCCATTCTCATGCCATCACATATGGATTTTCGAAACTCACATGTCTCAACTTTGCATGTAACATAACATTTATCGAAATGCTCATAAACATGCCATGAAACTAATTAATGCAAACATGCAACGAACACTCATCATATCAAATGTTCAAACATGCTTGCCTGGTTCGGAGTAGTCGGAGTCTAGCTTGGTGAAGTTCGCGGTTCCGTCACCTCCTCCGGTATCTACGGTATGAGAAAAATACGCACTAACGTAAATACCGAGAGTGCACAAAAAAGTGTTCCAAATATTTTTCAAATAAATATGACAAAAAACTAGACAGAAGAATAAAGATGACAGAAAAAGAATCAATCAAAAAACAGTTCATGTTTAAAAGTTATAAAGGTTTTAATACAGGGACTCATCTGTAATGAAACAGAAAGTTTACAGGGGTCAACTCATAAAAATAGAAAACGCTTCAGCTAAAAAGCCGTCAACTGCAAAGGAAAACGTATTCTGCCCAAAGGAGTTTTCAGAAAACGATTCAAAAAAAATAAAATACTAATGAGGGGTCCCACCCGTCAGGTTTGAAATTTCAAACGGGGAGAAGCAGAGCTCGTCGGCGCCCGAGAGCTGCGGTGGTCACCGGCGGCGATCCACGGCGAGTTAGGAGGATCGGAAGGTACCTACGTGCTCAGCGTGACCTTCCGCGTCGGTGGGTGGTGGTGGTCGTCGTCGGCGAGCACCACGTCGACGGCGGTCCTTGCTCCGGCGGACGGCGGCTCGGGTGAAGGTGGATCTCGTCGGGGAGGGTTGCGGAGGTCAAATTGAAGTCGGGGTTAGATCACTGGATGCTCGAGGAGACTACTGACGAGGTTTGGGCGGCGGGGATGGCCTCATTGGAGTGGATCGAGCTGGTGGCCGAGGCGGATCGGGGCGGTCGGAGTTGGGGGAGGAGACCTCCTCGAGGTCCTCCTAGTGGCTTGGCGGGGTTCTGGTGGGGTGCACTGGTGGTGCGTGCTCGAGAACGAGCTTGGGACCTCTTTTTATAGGCGATCCGAGGCGGTGGCCGCGAACGGGGATCTCCGGCGATGGTTACGGCGGCGCAGTGCTTGGTCGGGGAGGTTAGCGGGTTGAGCATCAACGTGGAGGTCCACGGGTTCCGTTGAGCAGCTAACCTTGGCTGGATTAAGCGTCTTTGGGTGGTTTCGGCGAACGGGTGGCGCGGGCCCGTCGGTGGAAGAGGGCGCGCCCTGTGCTTGCCGGGCCACGGCGACGGTGCTGCGGTGTGTGCTGGCATGCATGAGGCCACGCGGAGGGCTAGGGGGCGTTGGGCGGCGCAGAACGGCATAGCGAGCTGGCGCTGGCCCCATTGGCCGCCACGGGTGGCTCTGCCATCACAGAAGCTGCCGGCGTCAGCGATGCTCGCCGCCACCTACACCTGCGCCCGTCCAAGAGGGCGTGCGGTGCTCAGGTTACGAATGAGAGGCCGTGCGCAATGCTCCAGGGGTGCACTGGTGATCGATGACCAGGCACTGATGAAAAACGACACTGTCACACTCTGAAACTCTGAATTTTACTGACACTGTACAGGAACAGTGCCGGCCAAGTGTACAGGAACAGCACAAGAAAAATTTATCTGGGGCTGATCTTTGGTGTGGTGGTCTCTCAAAGCACCTGGGGGCTGCCTAAATTTTTGTGGAATTTTTGGAGAAAGTAAAATATGAGTTTCACCAAAAAGGATGAATCTGGTCCAAACTTGCAGAGGTTGAAACTTGAAAATTTTGAAAAGAGGAAGAGTGGATCTTGACGGATCTAGGTTGGGGGTGCTAAGGACTATCCAGGGAAGTTGGTTTGAGATCAAAACTCAAAGGAAATGAGGTACTTCCTTTGTAAATCATCTTGGCTTAGAATAACGGACAGAATTGTTTTTGTGGAAAAAATAAATGAAATAAAATCCAAAAATGGTTTGGACCTGTTGGAACAGAATGTTTGGGTTGCCCAAAGTGGAGGGAGGGGTTTTGGGAGAATTTACCACATGAGGCATGGTAAAAAAAAGGATGGTTCAAATCAAACAAAGTTTTTGTTGAAAACTGAATAATTTTTTTTTTGAGTGTCACATTGTAGCCGCGGTGACAAGGAAGCAAGCGTAGGGCCTAACCCTACTTTGCCCTTGTGTCCGTCAAAAAGCGTGAGTATGGTCGAATGAAGTAAGGGAGCGGCAAGGCCTATTGCCGGGCGACAAAGTTTATATTAAAAATAACAAGGATTCATTCCTTGGTATGGGCTTCGCCACGCAAGGAACCCGGCAAGCACCCTTTTTCATTAATACATCCCGTACAGGCACCATTCATACAAAATGTAAATATGAGCAAGGGGACTACAAGTTTTAAATTTAACTAAGGCCCGTAGGCTTACAAACTAAAAAGAGATATGGTGACCGTAATCCCTTTATTGTCAGGCGAGGTACGAGCAGCAGAAGGCGCCTAGAGAACATGTCGGTGGTAGCCTAGGGGAGGGCTGGTGATGATGGTGCCGGGAGAAGAGCTGGAAGATGAGGCAGCGGTCCGCCAATAAGCTACGAAGGCATCGGTGCCATCATACTCCGACTTGACGGCGGCCACCCGCCTTCTCCGGCCTTCCCACGCCAGCAACCCAAGGAGGCGACCCCGAGAAGGTCAAGGAGCCGGCCCCACCGGGGGAAGGGGCCTGGTGCAGATGCTGCTGCTGCCGGCACCACCCGGGGACAGCGGGTCCGACGCCTAGTCGGACCCTTTATCCTCCCGCCTGCTACCCTTGTCGTTGCTATAGTTGTCCTCCTCATCACTCTCGCTCGAGGAAGAGTCTTAGTCATCAGAGGAGGTCTCCACGTAGCACTTTAGGCTAGTCCCGAAGTCTCCAAAGACCTTGACGGAGAGCAGGTCGTTCTGCATTAGTTTGAAATAGAGAACGAGCCCCGCCATCAGGCTGTGGATGCGAGCGAAGGTCTTTCATCCACGACAGAGATACATGACATGAGGGGCTGGGAAATCAATGTCAGCCCATATGCCGCTATTCCCGTAGCCCCTCATATGCAGTCTCAGAGCCTGTGGCGGGTCGAGGTCCATCTCCCGAGCAAATGGAGTAGGGAGGCGAAGACGACGACGCGCCGGCCAGCGCAGCCTGATGAAGTATTCGCGAGGCTGGTCCCCGACGTGGCCCTCCATTGGGGGAGGGACCGCCGGTGGAGCCGAGGCCAGTGAGCCGCTCCGTCCTCCTCTTCCCTGAGCGCGACGGCGACCTCGGCCTCACCCCCTCGCCCTTCCCCTCATGGCCGGCTCCGCCGCCACGGACTCTTGGGGAGGAGGGGCGCATTGTGGAGCAGAGACCCTTGCCGCCACCGTCGAAGCATCAGCGCGCCCTCTCGCTATAGCGGAAGGAAGAAGGAAGCCAAGATGGGAGGAGGCGGATGGCGAAAGATTGAGGGGTGTCGTCCCTCCCCCTCCCCTCCTTATAAAGGGGCGGGATCGGGGCTCGGCCACCTCTCTCAACCAATCCAGCTGATTAGGATGGCAGTAGGCGAGGCCGCCGACCGCCCTCCTCGCCCAATTGAAGGCGCTTGGGTATCGACCCACGCGCGCGTCTTCCCATATTCCGTGCGCCTGTCACTCGCCCCGCGCCGTGCATGAGGCGTACGTGGCGCAAGGGACAGGTGTAATGGGAAACATGGACGGCAGTTCCAAGGCGAAGAAAGTAAATGAGCAGCGGCCCTGCGGTCTTAAAGGGACACACAAGCTGCCTCTTTACTGTTCACCGCAAGATGATGCAAGCATGCTTCGGTCACCCCACGCATGATCCCCATGTCACGCATTCAACGCAAGTCGTGGGGAAGCGCAGCGGACGAAGGAGTTACTGCGATAAAAGTCGGCCACGCCTGCCCGCGCACCGTTCTGGGCTTAGCCCAACAACCTGTCGTGCTTATGTGTGGCCCAGGCCCGGGGGCTCCTGTCGGTGTACAGAAGCAGGGGCTCTACTTTGCACCCCTTTGCCTGTGCACGGGCAGTCAGAGCCGCACCTGCGACCACACTTAGCAGGGCAAAGGAAGGAAGCCGAAGCCACAAGATGATCAAGCAACGCCAAGACAGAGACACGCAAAGCAAGGGGGCATGGTGGACTCCCCCGGCAAGACCCTTGCCGGGGCAACTTGCCCAACGCCAGCGGAGCATGCCACCCTTGAGCCCGAGGTTTCGAACATCATCAACGACATTGGAACCAAGGCTCGGGAGGCACGTCCATGGTGGTATGCAGATCTTCATGAAGATCGTTAACAAACAAGATCAGATAGGGACGACCGCGGTGCCATGGACGACCGTGGTGCCATGGCAAGATCCTTACCGGGGCCCCGGCAAGACCTTTGCCGAGGACATTAGCGGGGCCACGGCCCGGCCCGCCCGCACCAGGACCCCATCGCCGTTCCCATGCAGCTGCCAGCCCAGCCACCCATGCGAGCACCTGCGTGGCGACGTGCGGTCCCAAGGCCAACCCAGCAAGCACCTACGTGGTGACATGCAGATCTTCGTGAAGACGCCGCCACCGCGCCAGCTCAGTAGCTTGCCAGCCTACATGGCGCTGCCCGCCTCGCTGGCCTGGGCGTGTGTCGAAGTAGGGCGACGCGGCAACAAAGCGAGGAGACACCTCAGGGGCGCATTAAATGTGTCTTGTCCTGTAATGACAAGCGATAAGCATAGCTACTGTACCCTTTCCACCTCATGTGTGCCACTGTGGCGCCTCCTTCGACTATAAAAGGAGGCCCGAGGCGTACTGGAGGGGGATTCATCTTTTTGAGCAAGTGACGCACCATAGCTAGCTGAAGAACATTGATATACACACCAAAGCAGGACTACGGTATTATGCGATCCCCGCGGCCCGAACCTGGGTAAGCGAACTTTGTGCTGGCTCTTAGACCCGCTCTTCTCACAACCCCGCGCCCGCCGATCACAGTAGGGATCCCAGTGATCCATAGCTGTCGTCGCCACCGACACATCGCTCAGGAGACTACGGGGCGTGTACAGCCCCACTCATTATTACGTGAGAGTGTCATGAGCGGAGACTTGAGGGGCACTTCTTGCCCCTCGTGGGAGTACCCCAGCCCGCGCATACTCCGGCCACTGTTGGGGCATCCGGAAACCAGGACAGGACCAAGGGGCAAGGGGTTATGCGGGCAGTGGTGAGGTGGCCACGGGACCTCGGCCGGGGGAGGGCTCGTCGGCTCCTTCCCCGGGGGAGGACCCACATTCGGATAGCGCCGCCACTATAGTGGCGGCGCCATACGCCTCATGACACGGGGGGAGCCCTAGCACCGGGCCCCTCTGCTGCGCACGGGGTGGGTCCTCGCGCGACCTCCTGGCGTGCCATGCCAGCCCGGGGTGGGGCCAGCGCCTGGAGGTGCGGCGTCGTGGCACGATTTACCTGCGATCCAAGGTTAGGGCGACATGTTCCCACGATATTGGTTGTAACCGGTGGCCGTTGTTGCCGGAGGTGCCGTCGGGGCGTTGGGTTGGCCTGTAAAGATCCCCCGTCCCACGCGGCCTCGACAATCTTGATGTCCAGGTCGACGAGGGGAACGTGCTTAGGCTTCCCCTTTGTTCATATAACGAGCCCGTCGGCTGTGGCACAAAGGCACCAGGGGCCACCATCTTGAAGCCATCCCCCAGTCTTGCCGCTCCACTGCCGCCATTTCTAGTACCTGGTCATGCCCGACATGGGGCAGTGCTTCATTGTGGCTCTTGGACGGGCTGCCTATCCCGATCATATTCTGGGGGAACACATATTGACTCGAGCGAGTGCCGTCGCATGTGGGATCAACACCGTGAGATCCTCTGAACTTCCTCTGGAAGGGCGAGAAGACGCCGCGGGAGCAGACGCGAGCCCCCTGCAGCGTCCGTGACATAGGAAGGATACGAAAGGGCTCTGCACCCTTGCAGGCGGCATCGAGCAGCTCAGCGGCCCTGCTAAGCAAGGCGTCGTGGCTGCCTTCTGCTAGCCGGCACCTCAGCAACTCTCGCGCCACGAGTAGTGCTACCCGCATGTTCACCAGCCCCTGGCGAGCATGCAAGGACGACGCCGCGACATGGTCGGAGGACCGTGCGGCGGCACGATTGCGACGCCACGCTTGAGGGGGAGGTGGCGGGCCCCGCCCCGACGGCCGATGACGTCGGCAGCATTGTTAGCCATGGGGAGCATGGGGTGATGATGAGCTCGACGGCCGAGGGGCACCACCTGGGTGGTGCGAGTGGCCCAACACTCAACGCAAGCTCGGGGAGCCTCCGCCATATGGGTGCGACGGAGCATGGACATAACGTGGCTGATGAAGAGGCTGAGCTTTGACACGCCCCTACCTGGCGCGTCAAATGTCGGATTCAAGGCCTCGAAGACCCAAGGAAAGTTCGAACTCTGGGGCATGTGCGAAGAACTCAACCTCTCTCGCCAACCAGCTCGTCGCTCCACGACCTAGCTCGATGAACAAGGAAGAAGATGGACACGACAGTTTACCCAGGTTCGGCCCACCTTGCGGTGTAAAACCCTACTCCCACTTTGTGGTGGATTGGCCTCACGAGGGGCTAAGGATGAACTAGTACAGGGGATGAAAAACCTCGCGAGGTCTGCTCTACTCAGGGTGGAAAGGATCCGATCTCCTCTATGGTGGTGGCTAACCTATACTTATAGTGGCCTCGGTTCTCTTCCCCAAAAATGTAGGCGGGAAGGGATCCCAAAGTGGCCAATTCGAAAGGGGACAAGTAGTACATCTTATCCTGGTGAAAGTTGGTCTTCGCGTGCAAATCTTTTGGTCGTGACACTGCGGTGGGCTCGGCGATGACATCCATCCTAGCGGTGTTGGTCTTGTTGCACAGGAATGGAAACATTTAATAGATTCCTCAGGAACTCACGCCTGCACTTGCCTCCTTAGCACCAAAGATGAAACTACCCCTTCTACACCCGCTGGCGCCCACCTCCACTACAAAAAAATACACATCCGTGACATTTTGGGCCAAAAGAATTTTTTCTGTCATACTTATGACACTTCTATAACGATAATTGTGACAAAACCTGGTATCATCATAGGTGTGGTGGGTGAGGGAGTCCTGGATTAGGGGGTATCCGGACAGCCGGACTATATACTTTGGCTGGACTGTGGGACCATGAAGATACAAGACTCAAGACTCCCTTCCGTGTCCGGATGGGACTCTCCTTTGCGTGGAAGACAATCTTGGCAATCTGGATATTATATTTCCTTCTTTGTAACCGACTCCATGTAAACCCGAGCCCTCTTCGGTGTCTATATAAACCGGAGGGTTTAGTTCTTAGAGGGACGATCACAATCATAATCATCATAGGCTAGCTTCTAGGGTTTAGCCTCTACGATCTCGTGGTAGATCAACTCTTGTACTACTCATATCATCAATATCAATCAAGCAGGAAGTAGGGTTTTACCTCCATCGAGAGGGCCCGAACCTGGGTAAAGATTGTGTCCCTTGCCTCCTGTTACCATTAGCCTAAGACGCACAGATCGGGACCCCCTACCCGAGATCCGCCGATTTTGACACCGACAGTGGGCTCCTACTTTTATGACAAAAAATCATGACAGAAAATGGGCTTTTTGTCTTGGGCGGGCCAGAGACGCAGCCGCATGACATTCTTTGGGCTGTCCATGATGGAAAAAACCATTGTAGATGCGAGGGCGAGGAAAATATCGGGGAGTTCCCGGTTTACGGTGGGTGGTGGGGGGCAAAGCGATGCGCATTTCTCTCGTACCGTACGCGCGTGGGAGCGAGGCGTGGGGCTCTAACTGAACCCGAGCAAGGCATCGCCTAACTGAACCCGAGCGATTGCACTGCAGGCTACACATTACTGAACCCGAGCGATCGGGCGATTCCTTCGCTACTGCTGCCAACTGAAGCCGGTCGATGCTGCCTCTGGATGAATAGTGAGTGTTGCTGGGGGAGTTTGGATGAACAGTGAGCGTTGCAGCTGGGGGGGGGGGGGTGGGTGAACAGTGAGTGTTGCTGGGGGGTTTGGATGAATAGTTCCCGGTGGACGTGGATGAACAGGACCCCGTGGTTGCCTCTGGATGAACAGGACCCCGATCGAGCCGGTTGGGGCTGGATGAACAGGACCCCGTGGAGGGCTGGATGAACAGGGCGACCCCGTGGAGGGCTGGATGAACATTAGACGGTGGAGGGGTGGATGAACATTAGCCCGTGCAGGGGTGGTTGAATAGGAGCCCGTGGAGACGGCTGGTTAACAGTACCGGTGGAGTAGCGCGCGGTGGAGGCTGGATGAACAGGAGCCTGTGGATGAACAGTCGTAGGTGGAGGCTGGAGGAGCTCGACGGTGGATGAACAGTAGCCTGTGGAGGCTGGAGGAGGTCGACGGTGGAGATGAATAGTATCCTGTGGAGTCCCGTTTTGCGGTACGCCACACCACTCCCGATGAACAGGACCCCGTTTCGACCGTAGCGCTCCAACACAAGTCCGTTTCCTCCATTTTGTGGTACGCCACACCCCTCCTGATCAACAGGACCCCCGTTTCGACTGTAGAGCTCCAACACAAGTTCGTTTCCTCCGTTTTGCGGTATGCCCCACTCCTCCCAATCAACAGGACCCCGTTTCGACCGTAGGAGGTCCAACACAAGTCTGTTTCCTCCGTTTTGCGGTACGCCAGACCCGTCCCGATGAACAGGATCCCGTTTCAAATGTGCCCGGTCGAACACAAAGCCGTTTCCTCCGTTCTGCGGTACACCAGTGTGACAGCCTGATTTTTGGCCCTTTCTTTTTCTTTTGTTTTTCTGAGGTTTTTGCTTGAGTTTTCTTTTTCCGTGGCTTTGTGGTCTGGATACTGAAGAAGGCGCCCTCTTCTTTGTTTCCATAGTGGCTTGTCATTCCCAAATCCTTCCCTAGACCCTGTCATTTTCATGCTAGCCCAAATCCCAATATTCTTTTTATTGGAATATTCCTTTTCTCTTAAAGGAATAACTCAAATTGCCCTAGGTTGTGAAGTAACATATATTTTCATCACTCCTAAAATTCCCTAATAATTCTCATAAATTGTTTGGGTCATATCTTGATCAAATATAGCAAAACTTTTCATTGCCATGTTCAAAAATAATCCTCCAATATTTCATTTCCTATTCTGCCCTAAATGGCACATTGTGAAGCAAGTGCTATTTTCCTTTGCACAATTTACCTCAAACTCCTTGGACATATTTTCATGTCCATATAATTGCCACATGCCAACATGCAACCTCATTTGCCTAGTAATTATTTAATTATGATTTTCCAAAGTTTCTTTCCATAAAGAAGCTGTGTGAAGGCGGTACAAGCTAGGCATATCCAAATGAGTTCCAATTCTGCATGGCTCTTCATATCAACGTATCATAGCCCTCCACCAAAGTTGAGCTCGTGTCATGCCTCCATGTGAGCTCATCTTCAATTCTTTGATTTTGCTCAAATTTTTATTATTCGAAGCAAGTATATTTTATCTTGCTCCATTATGGCTGTAAATTTTTCCAGGCCTTCTATTAGCCATATAACCTATCTCCACCCATTTTGAGCATAGTTCATCAAGCCATTATTCCTCTAGAATTTTTGCAAGTTTCTGTCCAGAGGAGATGTTTGTGAAGCAACTACCAGTTTGGCTTGGCCAATTGGTATGAGACTTTTTTAGCATCTTCATAAGACCAAATTCCCCTGCCTTGACCAAATTAAGCTCAAGTTGACAGTCCATGTGAGTGCATCTTGTCGATCTATCTTCTGGACCATTTTGGTCAGTTGCAAAGCAACAGCATTAAATCTTGGTCCATTCCTTCCCAAACTCCCCAGGAATTTAGTCCTTCCTAGCCTAAACACCCTAGACATAACATTTGACCCAAAGCATCTCTCTGTTGATCACACTTAGTTTATCAAGTTTACTGCAGTAAACTTTAGAGGTTGCTTACCATTTACCCAGAGCAATTTTCATCGAACTACCACCGCAGTTGCAACCTCCCCAGGAAGGGCAAACCCCTAGACATCATTCACCAGCTGTTTGCCTCCCATGCATGCCAGTACTGCTGGTGACCACCGCTTTGGCGTGCAATGGCCGCGTCCAGAACGTCTTCTTGCTCGGGCCCCTTCCCCTCTTGTCGTCTTCGCGCTCGTGAGTGTGTCAAACAGCTTCACCATGTCGTCGCCGTCCTCCTGGAGCCATCTCCCCCTCCGTAAGCCCTCCGTCATCGCTCGTTGCCGCGCGCCAACGAGCGCACTGTGGCAGACCAAGCATTAATGGCGCCGTGGCCGCGTCCCCTCTGTGCCCCTCGGCCCCTCCTGCCATGTACGCCTCTGTAGCTCGTCCGCACCTCCCTCGTCGCCTTCTCGGGTCACCTCGTGCTCGCTGAGCCTCGCCAGAGCATCGGCCAGATGTGCACGGCGGCACCCGAGCTCGTGCCCCTCGCCCCGGCTATATAAGAGCCACCCCGAGTCCTCCCGAGCACCTCACCTACCTCCCCACGCTCCACTACGCCTCCCGAGCCGCTCAGAACCTCGCCGGAGTGCCTCCTCAAGCTCCTCTGCCACCACGGTAGCCGGCGAGTCTCGCTTTGATTCCGGCGAACCCGTGCTTCCCCCTCCTCCTCTCCGCTACCAGAGCATCCACTAGAGTCCGACGAACCTTCCTGCAGCCTCGTCCCCTCCTCTCCCCACCGTAGCACCAGTTCCACTGGTGCCCGAAACCCTCCTCCACCATAGCTAACGCCCTCACTTCCCCCAAGCTCCTCGGCGCCCGTGTCCTCCCTGGGTGGATCCGCCTCGTCGCGCTGATCAATCCGGTAGGTCACACGCCACGGGAGGTGGCCAGAGTCGCTGGTTATTTCCGTCGGGCACCGCTCTGCCTCGGCCGGGAGCGGGCGAGCGAGCATGAAGAAGAAGCCAGGCCAGGCGGGCCCACTCTCCACATGGCCCCACCTGTCGGTGGGTAGGCGTTGACCCCGCCTGCCTAGCTGGATAAGTGACCGGCCTCACAGCCCGCGGGACCCGCACGTCAGCATCCCTAAGCCGGGCCCCGCCTTACCACGTCAGTTAAGTGGAAGCGTAGTTCCCGGAATACACTTTGAGTTTTTCTGTTTTGGCCAGTTTGTAAAATTTTCTATTACAAATAGGTCCACGGCAGAAAAACTATCACAACTTTTTGCTCGTAACTCCGTTTAAGGTGAATCCAAAGCCCACTTCCTCGTTTCGTCGAGTCTGTTCTGTTGGTCAAACTTTCACCATGTGTTAACATTCTGAAAATGACCATTTTACCCTTGCACGTAAACAGCCCCTCTAGGAGAGGACTGTTTCCAGTGAATCTTTCCGCGATCCTTCGACACTTCTCCCCGTTGCCTTCTTCATTCCCAGGCAAGCCACAATACCCACTTGAATGATAGTCATGCAGTTGCCATGTTTTTCCACTTGAATATTTAATTAATGTTTGCTTGTTTAAAATATGGTTAGCATTGTTCTGGTGATGATTAAAGTTGCATGTTCACTTTCGTGCTATGTAGTCTTGTACTCTGTTATCATGTTCTACCTGCTAATATTCCTTTCATATGCTTATGCTTGCTAGAAGTACATGTTGATGATGGATTCGGTGCATGACTTCCGTCTGTTCCGAGTGCCTCATATGCGTGTTCCATTGCATCCCGTTGGTTAAATGCTTGCATGGTAGCATTGTTGATATGTCTTGCATGATATTTATTGTTGATGCTAGTGGTCATGCTAGGTTTCTATGAGTAGTGTTGTACTTGTGATATTCATGCATGTCATTATGCCATGCTCAGTTGGATATGATTCATTGTTGATATGGTCGATAGTTATGTTGTACCCTCATGCTTATGTTGATATCATGCTCATGCATTGTAATTGCATCATGTTATTTTATCATGGCTCAGCATATTTGCATTCAAGTTTAACCGGATTAGATTGAACTTGCACAATGGTTGGCTGAGTCATGGTGCCACCATATCGAGCTGACCAGTGCAACCACACTTACCTTTATGGGAGGGTCCTAACTGGGTCTATTGTTGTGCCTCTCGCCGGTGCCTCCAACGAGGGAAGGTTATGTGCGGGTGCTACCTTGGCCATGTAGGATGGCATAAGCCTTGTGATCCCGAGTTTGGTTATATGCGCATGTCCCCGTTTGGGACCGTTTTGCCACGATGTGGCCGTTTTGCCACGACGGTGGTTGTTGGTGTCCGGGGTAGACACGAGGCCACCCATGACAACCCAGTGGGGAGTGAGTCGGAGTAGCCGGGAGAGTGTCATGGTAGTAGGACGGTTTTGTGAGAACACCGTTTGTCCACCCGAATGGGAGTGCGAGGCCATGGGTTACGTGGTGTGGGTACAGTGTGCTAACCTCTGCAGAGTGTGTGTTAAATCTATCGATAGTCGTGCCCGCAGATAAGGGCCCAGTTCGTGTCGGTCACACTATGGGTCAACAGTAATAATAATAATGTGCTTATTAACAACCCCGGTTCAATGATGAGATAAGTTGGATTTGTGATCCATGAACGATCACCGTTTGGTTACAAGGTGATCTGTTGAACCAAGAGTGGTTCCTTTTGTGATCCGTGAGTGATCACCGTGGTATCGAGGATACCGAGTTGTTGGATATTCGTGATGTTGTGCGAGAATTGTGGGTAAAGATCAAGCTCCTTGTGATCATTTAATGATTAGTACGGTATTGTTTATACCAAGCTTAATTTGATCCTAAGATGATCATGTGATGTCCGAGGTTGGTAAGTGATGCATGTGTTGGTTCTGAGGTAACCCGAGCAGAATAAGTGGTGCATATAGTGTCATAATGTTGTGTGCTAGTATCGTCAGATTCATATGTTCATGCTCATATTGTTCTAGCTGTATCATGTTCATGTTGTTCATGCTATGTTGTTCTGATGATATCATGTTAATTCCTGATTAACCTATAATTGCCATGCTTTTGTTTGTCTTGAATGGTTCTGGATTACTATGAGCTTGCAAGTACATTCAATGTACTGACCTGGCATGTCATGCCAGTTTGCAGGTCATGCCGGATTTGAATGCTTGTTTGCCGTGGATTCTTTGTTTGCGAGCTAGGATAAGCATTCCAGCCAGAGTCCCTGCAGAGTGGAGTTCACCACCGTTGTCGTTGTTCCGCTGCTAGAGTTATTCCTCTGCTTCGAGTTGTCTGCTGCTTGCATAGAGCAACAGTGGCAGGCGTAGTGTCGTTGTGCCGATGTAACCCTTGTACCCAAATAGATTGTAATAAAGAGAGGGTTCGTTCTATGCTAAGCAGTGATGTATTCCAGAAGACTTCATCTTGATCTGTGGGCTGGAATACGGGGTGTTCCAGTTTTCTCTTAGCCGGGGTGCCACAGGCTTGGTATCAGAGCAAGTCTAGCTGTAGGACGCCCTAGACCGCGCGAATGTTAGAAAATGGTAGTATTGAGTCCAATTGATTTGTTGCACTTGATTGTTGCATTTGTTTGATGCATAGCATGCATATAGAGTATTATTTTGTCCCTAACGGTTAATCTTGTGAGTGTAGGTGGCATCAACTTCGATCCACTGCCTGCATCCTCTTTCTTAGCATGCCCGCTCTTTGGTGTTTGGCGTCATCCCTATCCCAGCAGAGTGATGCCCTGGTGCCAAGTGTTCTAGATACCATTTGCAGGAATTATGCTCAGGTATCGTTTCGATATCTTTCCGCCACCCACCCACATTTATTTTGGTGAAAGGCTTGTTTCTATCCCGAATCATGCCATCCATCTCGTCCCTCTGATCTTGGTTATCAGAAAAGGGCAATGCCAGCACGCCTTGCTTTTCCACCGCTACCCTACCCAGTCATTCTATTCTTTGTACGTGTATGAATCCCTTTTGTACGCTTGATGATGATGTGGTCGTGACCTTTATGTCTCGCTACTTGATCGTCAAGTCCGTCCTCACCTGTGTATCCATCCAGATCCAGCCAGTGTTGAGCCAGTGCTTGGTGTAGCTTCGGTTACGCTAACTCCTTCCACACATGGATATAATTTTTGTGCACACTGTCACAACATATTAGACCGCAATACCGGAGTTTTCGTGAGATTTGTGTGCTTTGGTATGCATGCATATTATTGTGTGATTAGCAGTATTATGTGATGATTGCTTGATTAATTATATTAGTAGTACACTTTTGTGATTTTGTTTTAGTCATTTCTTTTGTTTCTTTCTTTGGTCCTTTGGTGTTACATATTTTCCCCTATAAAGTTGCTCGTCAGCCGACATCGGACCCGAAGAGTCAACAAGGAATGCGTATATTTGGAAATTCAGCTAAACCAAATGGAATTATCAGTAGACTACAGCGAAATTGGGAATATTTTGACTGAATGCAAAAGAAATCATGGATGAACTGTCAGTATCAAGTTTGCATTGGTATGCACTCCTCGCGACAGTATGTAACTCTCAGACGACTACATTGAGATTGGGGATATCTGATCATGATACAGAATAATCAAGTTTGCCTCAATGTGCACTCCTCATAGCAGAAATGATCAAATCAACAAGAAGATAAATTGTGTGCAAGGTTGACAGAATATTATCAAAGGTATGGCTCAGATACAAGTTTAATTTTTCGTTGAGGATGATTTTGGAACCCGGTGTACCTGGAAGCAAGCAAAAAATATGGCATATACTCAGAAAGGAGGATAGTCCTGCAAAACCCCGTTTCATACAAGAAATCAATAGCAAAAATATTAAGATTGTTATATATGTGGAAATCGGTCCGCATATCACAATGAGAAGCTTCTGGTGTAAGCAACCCACTTCTCCCACGCAAGCTACCAGAGAAGCTTCCAAGGCAAGATTCATCTATCTTCCTCAGTATGATACATGGATGACTTCCCATGCAAGGTACTCTGCCTTCTTCAGTAAGCAACCGCAAAAGCTTCCGGTATAAGGTACCGAGTATTTCCCTAGCAAAGTCTTTAAGGGGGTAAGCTTCTGAAGCATGATACCCAGTCTTCTTCAGTAAGCTGTCCGATGAAATTTTCGAGCACAAGCCAACCAATCTTCCTTAGTAAGACGTTGGTACAAGGTAGTAGGTGTGAATTGACATCATATGACAGTGAATCCCAAGAAGCAGATCCGCAACAGTTTGGTCAGAACCAAGCATCAATCAGAATACACATCTGTCTCGGGAATCAGATTCTCATATATATGCGGTGAGCATACCACCAAGATCTTACAAGTCACTCGGATGAGGATCTGACAACCACGTGAGGATGGTTAAGAGAAGAAAGCTAGTATACACCACAATGTGACAAAGGATTATGAGGACTTACGACATCAATGAGCTCAGTACAAGTACCTGTGAACCTGGAAAATGATCCCGATGAGCCTTTCTCCCCTTTTTTTCTCCAATGATGGCACCACGCCTGTGATGTGAGCTGTTTTTAGCTATCCGGGGTGGATGTCGATTTTTATGTCTCTCTTCAACGACTGTCACGAGTTTTGAGCTGCTTTTCGGCCGTCTCGTACAGTTGTTGAGTTTCTTTTTGTGACAGCAGCCCTATAGCTGCTTTTGGCTTATTTAGGGAGCTGCCACTTTCTTCTTATCGACCCGGTCTCATGCTCTGAGCTGCTTTTTGGTCGTCCTGAGCCGTGGTTGAGTTATTTCAGTAATGTCCCAGATCTGAGTTGTAAGACCGTTCTGGTGGCTACTGATTTATTTGCCGATTTCTTGCAAGGGTTCGGATGATCATTTTCCTACAGTCAGAACTTGAGGGGTGTTGAACCTACCATTTAATGGGTTACCCTGTCAAAAAAATGAGGATAAGCTACGATTGCCGAAATATTGCACCCAACAGTACCTATGGTCATACGAAGAAGCAATATGGCCCAGCTCTTTCACCCAAGGATCCAGCCAAGAAAACAATAATGAAGGAGCAAGACCGGTGATGCAGGTATAAAAAATTGTTGCATGACCCCATGGTGCAGATACCCTAGACAGTCTAAGTCAGTATTGATCAACATGGATATGCCTACAACATGAGTAATCGGTATGAGGAATAACAGTATGGAAGCATGTGCCCTCAGTTATGAGAATCACCAAAGGATGGCTTGGCATGAATAAACTTTCGTCCGTCAGGACCACCGTCAGTCAAGTCTATAGATATTATCATACATGTCAGACCCTTTATGCTAGCCGCGATAGGAGACAGTCAAATATTTGGTATGGATTAGATACTCAAGACAGTGGAACCAGTTAACATGATTCAGAAATTTCTGCGATGAGTCAGAATCTGTCAGGAAAGAGTTATGCTTCAACTCACTGCTTGGAACCCAAAGGACCTGCATTTAGTGGAGAAACCAAATGCAATGAGTCAGAGCTTGGGTGTTCATCAGAAAAATTTTATCATCACTTTATGAAAGGTTGTCAGTACCGGGTGGGACACCCAGCGGAAATCACTCTAGGATTTGTGAGACAGTCATGTATTTCAGTCATGATAACAAATCACACTCAGCTAGTCAGCAGATCTAAAAAGAAATTGGAGCCTATATAAGCATGAGCAAGCCACGTAAGATCTGTCACAATGTGGATACAGTAAAGCAAACCACCCAGAGCCAGTCAGATAAAATTTAGTAGGAACAACAATAAAAGAAAAAGATACCCGAGTTGAAAACGGTTTCCTTAAGTCAGAATATTCATACTTGTTCCCTGAGCAACCAAATCTCGAGGACGAGATTTATTTAAGGGGGTAAGGTTTGTAACAGCCTGATTTTTGGCCCTTTCTTTTTCTTTTGTTTTTCGGAGGTTTTTGCTTGAGTTTTCTTTTTCCGTGGCTTTGTGGTCTTGAAACTGAAGAAGATGCCCTCTTCTTTGTTTCCAGAGTGGCTTGTCGTTCTCAAATCCTTCCCTATACCCTGTCATTTTCATCCTAGCCCAAATCCCAATATTCTTTTTTACTGGGAATATTCCTTTTCTATTAAAGGAATAACTCAAATTGCCCTAGGTTGTGAAGCAACCTATATTTTCATCACTCCTAAAATTCCCAAATAATTCTCATAAATTGTTTGGGTCATATCTTGATCAAATATGGCAAAACTTTTCATTTCCATGTTAAAAAATAATCCTCCAATATTTCATTTCCTATTCTACCCTAAATGGCACATTGTGAAGCAAGTGCTATTTTCCTTTGCCCAATTTACCTCAAACTCCTTGGACATCTTTTCATGTCCATATCAGTGCCACATGCCAACATGCAACCTCATTTGCCTAGTAATTATTTAATTATGATTTTCCATAGTTTCTTTCCATAAAGAAGCTTTGTGAAGGAGGTACAAGCTAGGCATATCCAAATGAGTTGAAATTTTGCATGGCTCTTCATATCAACATATCATAGACCTCCACCAAAGTTGAGCTCATGTAATACCTCCATGTGAGCTCATCTTCAATTCTTTGATTCTGCCCAAATTTTCAGTTTGTGAAGCAAGTATATTTTATCTTGCTCCATTATGGCTGTAATTTTTTCTAGGCCTTCGTACGTCTTCATGATCCGACCGATCCAAGTACCGAACGCACAGCACCTACGAGTTCAGCACACATTCAGCTCAATGACGTCCCACGAACTCCGATCCAGCAGAGTTTTGCGGGAGAGTTCTGTCAGCACGACGGCGTGATGACGGTGTTGATGATGCTACCGACGCAGGGCTTCGCCTAAGCACCGCCACGATATTACCGAGGAGGAATATGGTGGAGGGGGCACCGCACATGGCTGGGAGAGATCAACAGATCAACTTGTGTGTGTAGAGGTTCCCGCTGCCCCCATATACAAAGGAGCAAGGGGGGAGGCCGGCCGGCCCTGTAGGGCGCGCCAGGAGGAGGAGTCCTCCTCCTAGTGGGAGTAGGACTCCCCCTTTCCTAGTCCCACTAGGAGGGGGGAGGAAGGAGAGGGGAAGGAGAAGGAAAGAGGGGGCGCAGCCCCTCCCCTAGTCCAATTCGGACTAGTCCCATGGGGGGCGCGCGGCCAGCCCTCGTGGCTTCTCCTCGTTTTCCCTTAAAGCCCACTAAGGCCCATATGTACTCCCGTATTCCCATAACTCCACCGGTACTCCGAAAAATACCCGTATCACTCGGAACCTTTCCGATGTCCGAATATAGTCGTCCAATATATTGATATTTACGTCTCGGCCATTTCGAGTCTCCTAGTCATGTCCCCGATCTCATCCGGACTCCGAACTACTTCGGTACATCAAATCACATAAACACATAATACCGATCGTCACCGAACTTTAAGCGTGCGGACCCTACGGGTTCGAGAACTATGTAGACATGACCGAGACACGTCTTAGGTCAATAACCAATAGCGAAACCTGGATGCTCATATTGGCTCCCACATATTCTACGAAGATCTTTATCGGGCAAACCGCATAACAACATGCGTTGTTCTCTTTGTCATCGATATGTTTACTTGCCCGAGATTCGATCGTCGGTATCATCATACCTAGTTCAATCTCGTTACCGGCAAGTATATTTACTCGTTATGTAATGCATCATCCCGCAACTAACTCATTAGTCACATTGCTTGCAAGGCTTATAGTGATGTGCATTACCGAGAGGGCCCAGAGATACATGTCCGACAATCGGAGTGACAAATCCTAATCTCGAAATACGCCAACTCAACAAGTTCCTTCAGTGACACCTGTAGAGCACCTTTATAATCACCCAGTTACGTTGTGATGTTTGGTAGCACACAAAGTGTTACTCCAGTAAACGAGAGTTGCATAATTCATAGTCATAGGAACATGTATAAGTCATGAATAAAGCAATAGCAACATACTAAACGATCAAGTGCTAAGCTAACGGAATGGGTCAAGTCAATCACATCATTCTCCTAATGATGTGATCTCGTTAATCAAATGACAACTTGTGTCTATGGCTAGGAAACTTAACCATCTTTGATTCAATGATCTAATCAAGTAGAGGCATACTAGTGACACTCTGTTTGTCTATGTATTCACACATGTATCAAGTTTCCGGTTAATACAATTCTAGCATGAATAATAAACATTTATCATGAAATAAGGAAATAAATAATAACTTTATTATTGCCTCTAGGGCATATTTCCTTCAGTCTCCCACTTGCACTAGAGTCAATAATCTAGTTCACATCATCATGTGATTTAACACCAATAGTTCACATATGTATGTGATTAATACCCATAGTTCACATCGTCATGTGACCAAGACCCAAAGGGTTTACTAGAGTCAATAATCTAGTTCACATCGCCATGTGATTAACACCCAAAGAGTACTAAGGTGTGATCATGTTTTGCTTGTGAGAGAAGTTTAGTCAACTTGTCTGTCACAGTCAGAGCCATATGTATTTTGCAAATATTCTATGTCTTCAATGCTCTGCACGGAGCTACTTTAGCTAATTGCTCCCACTATCAATATGTATCCAGACTGAGACTTAGACTCATCTGGATCTATGTCAAAACTTGCATCGACGTAACCCTTTACGATGAACCTCTTGTCACCTCCATAATTGAGAAACATATCCTTATTCCACTAAGGATAATTTTGACCAATGTCCAGTGATCTACTCCTAGATCACTATTGTACTCCCTTGTCAAAACAAGGTTGGGTATACAAATAGGTCTGGTCCATAGCATGACATACTTTTATAGAACCTATGACTGAGGCATAGGGAATGACTTTCATTCTCTTTCTATTTTCTGCCGTGGTCGGGATTTGAGTCTTACTCAATTTCACACCTTTGCAACACAGGAAAGAACTCTTTCTTCGACTGTTCCATTTTGAACTACTTCAAAATCATGTCAAGGTATGTACTCATTGAAAATCTTATCAAGCGTCTTGATCTATCTCAATAGATCTTGATGCTCAATATGTAAGTAGCTTTACTGAGGTCTTTCTTTTGAAGAACTCCTTTCAAACGATCCTTTATGCTTTCTAGAAAATTCTACATCATTTCTGATCAATAATATGTCTCTCACATATCAGAAAGGCTATAGTACTCCCACTCACTTTCTTGTAAATACAGGCTTCACCGCAAGTCTGTATAAAACTATATGCTTTGATCAACTTATCGAAGCGTATATTCCAACTCCGAGATGCTTGCACCAGTCCATATATGGATCGCTGGAGCTTGCACATTTTGTTAGGACCTTTAGGATTGACAAAACCTTCTGGTTGCATCATATACAACTCTTCTTTAAGAAACCCATTAAGGAATGTTGTTTTGACATCCATTTGCCAAATTTCATAAATATGGCAATTGTTAACATGATTCGGACAGACTTAAACATTGCTACGAGTGAGAAAATTTCATCATAGTCAACACCTTGAACTTTGCAAAAAACCTTTTTCAACAAGTCTAGCTTTGTAGATAGTAACACTACTATCAGCGTCCATCTTCCTCTTGAAGATCCATTTATTTTCTATGGCTTGCCGATCATCGGGCAAATCAATCAAAGTCTACACTTTGTTCTCATACATGGATCCCATCTCAGATTTCATGGCCTCAAGCCATTTCGCGGAATCGGGGCTCATCATCGCTTCCTCATAGTTCGTAGGTTCGTCATGGTCAAGTAACATGACCTCCAGAACAGGATTACCGTACCACTCTGGTGCGGATCTTACTCTGGTTGACCTCCGAGGTTCGGTAGTAACTTGATCCGAAGTTTCATGATCATCATCATTAACTTCCTCACTAATCGGTGTAGGCATCACTGGAACTGATTTCTATGATGAACTACTTTCCAATTTGGGAGAAGGTACAATTACCTTATCAAGTTCTACTTTCCTCCCAGTCACTTCTTTCGAGAGAAACTCCTTCTCTAGAAAGGATCCATTCTTAGCAACGAATATCTTGCCTTCGGATCTGTGATAGAAGGTGTACCCAATAGTTACTTTTGGGTATCCTATGAAGAGGCACTTCTCCGATTTGGGTTTGAGCTTATCAGGATGAAACTTTTCCACCTAAGCATCGCACCCCGAAGCTTTAAGAAACGACAGCTTAGGTTTCTCGCCAAACCATAGTTCATACATTATCGTCTCAACGGATTTAGATGGTGCCCTTTTTTAATGTGAATGTAGATGTCTTTAATGCATAACCCCAAAACGATAGTGGTAAATCAGTAAGAGACATCATAGATCGCACCATATCTAATAAAGTGCGGTTATGACGTTCTGACACACCATTACGCTGTGGTGTTCCAGGTGGCGTGAATTGCGAAACTATTCCGCATTGTTTCAAATGAAGACCAAACTCATAACTTAAATATTCTCCTCCACGATCAGACTGTAGAAACTTTATTTTCTTGTTACGATGATTTTCCACTTCACTATGAAATTCTTTGAACTTTTCTAATATTTCAGACTTATGTTTCATCAAGTAGATATACCCATATCTGCTTAAATCATCTGCGAAGGTCGGAAAATAACGATACCTGCCGCGAGCCTCAACACTCATCGGATCGCACACATCAGTATTTATTATTTCCAGTAAGTCAGTTCTTCGTTCCATTGTTCCGGAGAAGGGAGTCTTAGTCATCTTGCCCATAAGGCAAGGTTCGCAAGCATCAAGTGATTCCAAAATCCCATCAGCATGGAGTTTCTTCATGCGCTTTACACCAATATGACCTAAACGGCAGTGCCAAAAATAAGTTGCACTATCATTATTAACTTTGCATCTTTTGGCTTCCATATTATGAATATGTGTATCACTACGATCGAGATCCAACAAACCATTTTCATTGGGTGTATGACCATAGAAGGTTTTATTCATGTAAACAGAATAACTATTATTCTTTAACTTAAATGAATAACCGTATTGCAATAAACATGATCAAATCATATTCATGCTCAACGCAAACACCAGATAACACTTATTTAGGTTCAACACTAATCCCGAAAGTATAGGGAGTGTGCGATGATGATCATATCAATCTTGGAACCACTTCCAACACACATCATCACTTCACTCGTAACTAGTCTATGTTCATTCTGCAACTCCCGTTTCGAGTTACAGCTCTTAGCAACTAAACTAGTATCAAATACCGAGGGGTTACTACGAACACTACTAAAGTACACATCAATAATCTGTATATCAAATATACCTCTGTTTACTTTGCCATCCTTCTTACCCGCCAAATGTTTGGGGTAGTTCCGCTTTGAGTGACCATTCCCTTTGTAGTAGAAGCACTCAGTTCCAGGCTTGGGTCTAGCTTCGGGCTTCTTCGTTTGAGCAGCAACTTGCTTGCTATTCTTCTTGAAGTTCCCCTTCTTCCCTTTGCCCTTTTCTTGAAACTAGTGATCTTGTCAACCATCAACACTTGATGCTTTTCTTGATTTCTACGTTCGTCAATTTCACCATCACGAAGAGCATGGGAATCGCTTCTGTTATCCCTTGCATATTATAGTTCATCACGAAGTTCTAGTAACTTGGTGATAGTGACTAGAGAACTCTATCAATCACTATCTTATCTGGAAGATTAACTCCCACTTGATTCAAGTGATTGTAGTACTCAGACATTTTGAGAACATGCTCGCTAGCTGAGCTATTCTCCTCCATCTTGTAGGCAAAGTACTTGTCAAAGGTCTCATACCTTTCGATACGGGCATGAGTCTGAAATACCAATTTCAACTCTTGGAACATCTTATATGCTCCATAGCGTTCAAAACATTTTTGAAGTCCCGGTTCTAAGTCGTGAAGCATGGTGCACTAAACTATCAAGTAGTTATCATACTGAGCTTGGCAAACGTTCATAACGTCTGCATCTGCTCCTGCAATAGGTCCGTCACCTAGCGGTGCATCAAGGACATAATTCTTCTGTGCAGCAATGAGGTCAATCCTCAGATCACGGACCTAGTCCGCATCATTGCTACTATCATCTTTCGACATAGTTTTTCTCTAGGAACATATCAAAAATAAAACGTAGGGAAGCAACAACGCGAGCTACTGATCTACAACATAATTTGCAAAATATTATCAGGACTAAGTTCATGATAAATTAAAGTTCAATTAATCATATTACTTAAGAACTCCTACTTAGATAGACACCCCTCTAGTCATCTAAGTGATCACGTGATCCAAATCGACTAAACCATGTCCGATCATCACGTGAGATGGAGTAGTTTTCAATGGTGAACATCATTATGTTGATCATATCTACTATACGATTCACGCTCGATCTTTCGGTCTCCAGTGTTCTGAGGCCATATCTGCATATACTAGGTGATGTCTACTACACAACCTTCTTCTTGTAGACGTTGTTGGGCCTGCAAGTGCACAGGTTTGTAGGACAGTAGCAAATTTCCCTCAAGTGGATGACCTAAGGTTTATCTATCCGTGGGAGACGTAGGATGAAGATGGTGTCTCTCAAGCAACCCTGCAACCAAATAACAAAGAGTCTCTTGTGTCCCCAACACACCCAATACAATGGTAAATTGTATAGGTGCACTAGTTCGGCGAAGAGATGGTGATACAAGTGCTATATGGATGGTAGATAAAGGTATTTGTAAACTGAAAATATAAAAACAGCAAGGTAACAAGTGGTAAAAGTGAGCACAAACAGTATTGCAATGCTAGGAAACAAGGCCTAGGGTTCATACTTTCACTAGTGCAAGTTCTCTCAACAATAATAACATAGATAGATCATATAACAATCCCTCAACATGCAACAAAGAGTCACTCCAAAGCCACTAATAGCGGAGAACAAATGTAGAGATTATGGTAGGGTACGAAACCACCTCAAAGTTATTATTTTGGATCGATCTAGAAAAGAGTTTGTACTAGAATAACACCTTAAGACACAAATCAACCAAAACCCTAATGTCACCTAGATACTCCATTGTCACCTCAAGTATCCGTGGGCATGATTATACGATATGCATCACACAATCTCAGATTCATCCAACCAACACAAAGTACTTCAAAGAGTGCCCCAAAGCTACTACCGAAGAGTCAATAACGTGTGCCAACCCCTATGCATAGGTTCATGGGTGGAACCCGCAAGTTGGTCACCAAAACATACATCAAGTGGCACGTGATATCCCATTGTCACCACAGATAAGCACGGCAAGACATACATCAAGTGTTCTCATAAAAGACTCAATAGCAAAGCTCGGGATACATCAAGATCGTGCCATAGAGGGAACACGAGAGAGAGAGATCAAACACATAGCTACTGGTACATACCCTCAGCCCCGAGGGTAAACTACTCCCTCCTCGTCATGGATAGCGCCGGGATGATGAAGATGGCCACCGGTGATGGGATCCCCCTACGGTAGGGTGCCGGAACTGGGTCCCGATTGGTTTTTGGTGCCTACAGAGGCTTGCGGCGGCGGAACTCCCGATCTATCTTCTGTTCTGGAAGTTTTAGGGTACGACGGTATATATGGGTGACAGGAGTACGTCGGTGGAGCTACGGGGGCCCCACGAGGCAGGGGGCGCGCCCGGGGGGGGTGGGGGGGCGCCCCCCACCCTCGTGAGCACCTCCCTTATCTCCTGACGTAGGGTCCAAGTCTATCTGGTAGGTTTCCTTCCAAAAATAACTTCTCGAGTTGATTTCGTTCCGTTTTGACTCCGTCTGATATTCCTTTTCCTCGAAACACTGAAATAGGCATAAAACAGCAAATCTGGGCTGGGCCTCCGGTTAATAGGTTAGTCCCAAAAATTAAAGTGGAAAATAAAGCCCAATATTGCCTAAAACAGTAGATAATATAGCATGGAGCAATAAAAAATTATAGATACGTTGGAGACGTATCAAGCATCCCCAAGCTTAATTCTTGCTCGTCCTCGAGTAGGTAAATGATAAAAAGATAATTTTTGATGTGGAATGCTAGTTGGCATAATTTCAATGTAATTCTTCTTACTTGTGATATGAATATTCAGATCCGAAATATTTAAGACAAAAGTTCATATTGACACAGAAATAATAATACTTCAAGCATACTAATCAAAGCAATCATGTCTTCTCAAAATAACATGGCAAAAGAAAGTTCATCCCTACAAAATCATATAGTTAGGCTATGCTTCATTTTCATCACACAAAGATGTTCCCAACTTCTATACCCCGATGACAAGCCAAGCAATTGTTTCATACTTAAATAATCTCAAACTTTTTCAACCTTCACGCAATACATGAGCGCGAGCCATGGATATAGCACTATGGGTGGAATAGAATATGATGATGGGGATTGTGTGGAGAAGACAAAAAAGGATAAAGTCTCATATTGACGAGGATAATCAACGGGCTATAGAGATGCCCTTCAATTGATGTCAACATGAGGAGTAGGGATTGGCATGCAACAGATGCACTAGAGCTATAAGTATATGGAAGCTCTACAAAAGAAACTAAGTGGGTGTGCATCCAACTTGCTTGCTCACGAAGACCTAGGGCACTTTGAGGAAGCCCATCATTGGAATATACAAGCCAAGTTCTATAATGAAAAATTCCCACTAGTATATGAAAATGACAAAATGAGAGACTCTCTATCATGAAGATTTTAGTGCTACTTTGAAGCACAATATATGAGACTCACTACATGAAGAACAATGTGCTACTTTGAAGCACAAGTGTGGTAAAAGGATAGTAGCATTGTCGCTTCTCTCTTTTTCTCTCTTTTTTTGGGCCTTTCTATTTTTTTTTGGCCTTGCTCTTTTTTTTATTTCTTCCGGAGTCTCATCCCGACTTATGGGGCAATCATAGTCTCCATCATCCTTTCCTAACTTGGGAAAATGCTCTAATAATTATGATCATCACACTTTTATTTCTCTTACAACTCAACAATTACAACTCGAAACTTAGAACAAAATATGACTCTATATGAATGCCTCCGGCGGTGTACCGGGATGGTGCAATGAATCAAGAGTGACATGCATGAAAACTAATGCATGGTGGCTTTGCCACAAATACGATGTCAACTACATGATCATGCAATGGCAGTATGACAAAAGTAATGTATGTCATAATAATGATGATGGAAGTTGCATGCCAATATATCTCGGAATGGCTATGGAAATGCCATGATAGGTAGGTATGGTGGCTGTTTTGAGGAAGATATTAGGAGGTTTATGTGTGATAGAGCGTATCATATCACAGGGTTTGGATGCACCGGCGAAGTTTGCACCTACTCTCAAGGTGAGAAAGGGCAATACACGGTACCGAAGAGGCTAGCAAAGGCGGAAAGGTGAGAGTGCGTATAATCCATGGACTCACCATTAGTCAAAAGAACTCATATACTTATTGCAAAAATTTAAAAGCCATCAAAAATCAAGTACTACGCGCATGCTCCTAGGGGGATAGATTGGTAGGAAAAGACCATCGCTCGTCCCCGACCGCCACTCATAAGGATGCACAAGCCAGGTACACTTCATGTTTGTAATTTGTTACACAACTTTAACCATACGTGCATGCTACGGGACTTGCAAACTTCAACACAAGCATTTCTCAAATTCACAACTACTCAACTAGCAGGACTTTGATATTATTACCTCCATATCTCAAAACAATTATCAAGCATCAAACTTTTCTTAGTATTCAACGCACTCAAAAGAAAGTTTCACATATCTTGAATACCAAGTATATTAGGATTTTAAGCAAATTACCATGCTATTTAAGACTCTCAAAATAATATAAGTGAAGCATGAGAGTTCATCTATTTCTTAAAAATAAAACTACCACCATGCTCTAAAAGATATAAATGAAGCACTAGAGCAAACAACAAACTACTCCAAAAGATATAAGTGAAGATCAATGAGTAGCTAAATAATTATGTAACTATATGAAGACTCTCTCTCAGTTAATAATTTCAGATCTTGATACTTTATTCAAACAGCAAGCAAAGCTAAATAAAACTACATTGCAAGGATATCACAACTCAAGTGAAGAAGCAAAAACTTAGGTTCAACCGATACTAACCGATAGTTGTTGAAGAAGAAAGATGGGATGCCAACGGGGGCATCCCCAGGCTTAGATTCTTGAGACTTCTTGAAATAATATCTTGGGGTTCCTTGGGCATCCCCAAGCTTGAGCTTTTGTGTCTCCTTAATTCCTCTCATATCATGATTTCTCTTTTTCTCAAAAAGCTTCATCCACACCAAACTCAACAAGAACTCGTGAGATAGGTTAGTATAAACCAATGCAAAACCTTATCATTTTCTACTGTAACAAATCACTAAAATTATTATTCATAATTGCATAATAAATTCCTCTGCGTATTTAATACTCCTATCCTCAAATAGAATCATTAAACAAGCAAACATATGCAAACAATGCAAACATAACAGTAATCTGTCAAAACAGTATAGTCTGTGAAGAGCGCAAGAGTATCAATACTTCCCTAACTTCAAAAATTATGAACTAAAATTCCCACTGTAATAAATTTATCAGAGCTCAATATGCAAAAGGTTTCATCATTATAACACTCCCTGAATTTTCTAGGGAATTTTTTCAACAGCAGTTAACTTTCTGTTTTCTAACAGCAACATGCATACTTGCAAAATAAGCATGGCAAAGGCCATCCTTGACATTTTTATTGAAACTAAATATGAAAAACATTAATCTAAATAACATAAAGTAAAAACTAACAAAATAAAATGACGCTCCAAGCAAAACACATATCATGTGGTGAATAAAAATATAGCTCCAAGTAAAGTTACCGATGAACGAAGACGAAAGAGGGGATGCCACCTGGGGCATCCCCAAGCTTAGGCTCCTGATTATCCTTGAATGTTACCTTGGGGTGCCTTGGGCATACCCAAGCTTAGGCTCTTGCCACTCCTTGTTCCATAATCCATCGAATCTTACCCAAAACTTGAAAACTTCACAACACAAAACTTAACAGAAAACTCGTAAGCTCCGTTAGCGAAAAAAACAAAACACCACTTCAAAGTACTGTAATGAACTCATTCTTTATTTGTATTTTTGTTAAACCTACTGTATTCCAACTCCTCTATGCTTTATAAACTATTTTACTAGCCATAGATTCATCAAAATAAGAAAACAACACACGAAAAATAGAATCTGTCAAAAACAGAACAGTCTGTAGTAATCTGTAACTAACGCAAACTTCTGGAACTCCAAAAATTCTAAAATAAATTGGTGGGCCTGAGGAATTTGTCTAGTAATCATCTTCAAAAATAATCAACTAAATAGCACTCTCCAGCAAAAAGTTATAGCTAATCTCGTGAGCGCTAAAGTTTCTGTTTTTTACAGCATGATCATAAAGAGTTCACCCAAGTCTTCCCAAAGGTTCTACTTGGCACAAACACTAATTAAAACATAAAACCACATCTAAAAAGAATCTAGATGGATTATTTATTACTAAAAAGAACCAAAAAGGAAGAAACTAAAATAAACTTGGGTTGCCTCCCAACAAGCGCTATCGTTTAACGCCCCTAGCTAGGCATGATGATTTCAATGATGCTCACATAAAAGATAAGAATTGAAACATAAAGAGAGCATCATGAAGAATATGACTAGTACATTTAAGTCTAACCCACTTCCTATGCATGGGGATTTTGTGAGCAAACAACTTATGGGAACAATAATCAACAAGCATAGGAAGGTAAAACAAGCATAACTTCAAAAATTTAAGCACATAGAGAGGAAACTTGAAATTATTGCAATTCCTACAAGCATATGTTCCTCCCTCATAATAATTTTCAGTAGCATCATGAATGAATTCAACAATATAACCATCACCTAAAGCATTCTTTTCATGATCTACTAGCATAGAAAATTTACTACTCTCCACATAAGCAAAATTCTTCTCATTAATATTAGTGGGAGCAAACTCAACAAAATAACTATCATGTGATTGAAAATTAAGATCAAGATGACAAGTTTCATGGTTATAATTGTTCTTTAAAGCATACGTGTCATCACAATAATCATCATAGATACGAGGCATGCTTTCATCATAGTAAATTTGCTCATCAAAGCTTGGGGACAAAACTATCATCTTCATCAAACATAGCTTCCCCAAGCTTGTGGCTTTGCATATCATTAGCATCATGGATATTCAAGGAATTCATACTAACAACATTGCAATCATGCTCATCATTCACATATTTTATGCCAAGCATTCTATGTAATTCTTCTTCTAGCACATTGGCACAATTTTCTTTTCCATCATACTCACGAAAGATATTAAAAAGATGAAGCGTATGAGACAAACTCAATTCCATTTTTTGGTAGTTTTATTTTATAGACTAACTAGTGCTAAAACAAGAAACAAAAAGATTCGATTGCCAGATCTAAAGATATACCTTCACTTACCTAGCCTCCCCGGTAACGGCGCCAGAAAAGAGCTTGATGTCTACTACACAACCTTCTTCTTGTAGACGTTGTTGGGCCTGCAAGTGCACATGTTTGTAGGACAGTAGAAAATTTCCCTCAAGTGGATGACCTAAGGTTTATCAATCCGTGGGAGATGTAGGATAAATATGGTCTCTCTCAAGCAACCCTGCAACCAAATAACAAAGAGTCTCTTGTGTCCCCAACACACCCAATACAATGGTAAATTGTATAGGTGCACTAGTTCGGCGAAGAGATGGTGATACAAGTGCAATATGGATGGTAGATAAAGGTTTTTGTAATCTGATAATATAAAAACAGCAAGGTAACAAGTGGTAAAAGTGAGCACAAACGGTATTGCAGTCCTAGGAAACAAGGCCTAGGGTTCATACTTTCACTAGTGCAAGTTCTCTCAACAATAATAACATAGATAGATCATATAACAATCCCTCAACATGCAACAAAGAGTCACTCCAAAGCCACTAATAGCGGAGAACAAACGTAGAGATTATGGTAGGGTACGAAACCACCTCAAAGTTATTCTTTTGGATCGATCTATAAAAGAATTCGTACTAGAATAACACCTTAAGACACAAATCAACCAAAACCCTAATGTCACCTAGATACTCCATTGTCACCTCAAGTATCAATGGGCATGATTATACGATATGCATCACACAATCTCAGATTCATCCAACAAACACAAAGTACTTCAAAGAGTGCCTCAAAGCTACTACCGGAGAGTCAAGAACGTGTGCCAACCCCTATGCATAGGTTCATGGGCGGAACCCGCAAGTTGGTCACCAAAACATAAATCAAGTGGCACGTGATATCCCATTGTCACCACAGATAAGCACGGCAAGACATACATCAAGTGTTCTCATAAAAGACTCAATCCGATAAGATAACTTCAAGAGGGTAAACTCAATTCATCACAAGAGAGTAGAGGGGGAGAAACATCATAAGTTCCAACTATAATAGCAAAGCTCGGGATACATCAAGATCGTGCCATAGAGGGAACACGAGGGCGAACACGAGAGAGAACACGAGAGAGAGAGATCAAACACATAGCTACAGGTACATACCCTCAGCTCCGAGGGTGAACTACTCCCTCCTCGTCATGGATAGCGCCGGGATGATGAAGATGGCCACCGGTGATGGGATCCCCCTCCGGCAGGGTGCCGGAACAGGATCCCGATTGGTTTTTGGTGGCTACAGAGGCTTGCGGCGGTGGAACTCCCGATCTATCTTCTGTTCTGTAAGTTCTAGGGTATGATGGTATATATGGGTGAAAGGAGTACGTCGGTGGAGCTACGGGGGCCCCACGAGGCAGGGGGCGCCCCCCCCCCCACCCTCGTGAGCACCTCCATCATCTCCTGACGTAGGGTCCAAGTCTATCTGGTAGGTTTCCTTCCAAAAATAACTTCTCAAGTTGATTTCGTTCCGTTTTGACTCCGTCTGATATTCCTTTTCCTCGAAACACTGAAATAGGCATAAAACAACAAATCTGGGCAGGGCCTCTGGTTAATAAGTTAGTCCCAAAAATAATATAAAAGTGGAAAATAAAGCCCAATATTTCCTAAAGCAATAGATAATATAGCATGGAGCAATAAAAAATGATAGATACGTTGGAGACGTATCACTAGGCTCGTCAAGTTTAACCTGAGTATTCTGCGTGCGCAAAACTGGCTTGCACCCGTTGTAGATGAACGTTGAGCTTATCACACCCGATCATCACGTGGTGTCTCGGCAAGACGAACTTAGGGAACGGCGCATACTCAAGAAGAACACTTTTACCTTGAAATTTAGTGAGAGGTCATCTTATAATGCTACCGTCAATCAAAGCAAAATAAGATGCATAAAGGATAAACATCACATGCAATCAATATAAGTGATATGATATGGCCATCATCATCTTGTGCTTGTGATCTCCATCTCCGAAGGACCGTCATGATCACCATCGTCACCAGCGCGACACCTTGATCTCCATCTTAGCATCGTTGTCGTCTCGCCAACTATTGCTTCTATGACTATTGCTACCGCTTAGTGATAAAGTAAAACAATTACAGGGTGATTGCATTGCACACAATAAAGCGACAACCATATGGCTCCTACCAGTTGCCGATAACTCGGTTACAAAACATGATCATCTCATACAATAAAATATAGCATCATTTCTTGACCATATCACATCACAGCATGCCCTGCAAAAACAAGTTAGATGTCCTCTACTTTGTTGTTGCAAGTTTTACGTGGCTGCTACGGGCTGAGCAAGAACCGTTCGTACCTACGTAGCAAAACCACAACGATATTTCGTCAAGTTAGTGTTGTTTTAACCTTCACAAGGACCGGGCGTAGCCACAATCGGTTCAACTAAAGTTGGAGAAACAGACACCCGCCAGCCACCTATGTGCAAAGCACGTCGGTAGAACCATTCTTGCGTAAGCGTGCGCGTAATGTCGGTCCAGGCCACTTCATCCAACAATACCGCCGAACCAAAGTATGACATGCTGGTAAGCAGTATGACTTGTATCGCCCACAAATCACTTGTGTTCTACTCGTGCATATAACATCTATGCATAAACCTTGCTCGGTTGCCACTGTTGGGGAATTAGTAATTTCAAAACAATTCCTACGCACACGCAAGATCATGGTGATGCATAGCAATGAGAGGGGAGAGTGTGTCCACGTACCCTCGTAGACCGAAAGCGGAAGCGTTAGTACAACGCGGTTGATGTAGTTTTACGTCTTCAGGATCCGACCGATCCAAGTACCGAATGCACGACACCTCCGAGTTCAGCACACGTTCAGCTCGATGACGTCCCACGAACTCCGATCCAGCAGAGCTTTGCGGGAGAGTTCCGTCAGCACGACGGCGTGATGACGGTGTTGATGATGCTACCGACGCAGGGCTTCGCCTAAGCACCGCTACGATATTACCGAGGTGGAATATGGTGGAGGGGGGCACCGCACATGGCTGGGAGAGATCAAGAGATCAACTTGTGTGTATAGAGGTGCCCCCTGCCCCCGTATATAAAGGAGCAAGGGGGGAGGCCGGCCGTCCCTGTAGGGCGCGCCAGGAGGAGTCCTCCTCCTAGTGGGAGTAGGACTTTCCCTTTCCTAGTCCCACTAGGAGGGGGGGGGAGGAGAGGGGGAGGAGAAGGAAAGAGGGGGCGCAACCCCTCCCCTAGTCCAATTCGAACTAGTCTGATGGGGGGTGTGCGGCCAGCCTGGTGGCTTCTCCTCTTTTTCCCTTAAAGCCCACTAAGGCCCATATGTACTCCCGTATTCCCCTAACTCCACCGGTACTCCGAAAAATACCTGTATCACTCGAAACCTTTCCTAAGTCCGAATATAGTCGTCCAATATATCGATCTTTACGTCTCGACCATTTCGAGACTCCTCGTCATGTCCCCGATCTCATCCGGGACTCCGAACTAGCTTCGGTACATCAAATCACATAAACTCATAATATCGATCGTCACCGAACATTAAGCGTGCGGACCCTACGGGTTCGAGAACAATGTAGACATGACCGAGACACGTCTCCGGTCAATGACCAATAGCTGAACCTGGATGCTCATATTGGCTCCCACATATTCTACGAAGATCTTTATCGGTCAAACCGCATAACAACATACGTTGTTCCCTTTGTCATCCTTATGTTTACTTGCCCGAGATTAGATCGTCGGTATCATCATACCTAGTTCAATCTCATTACCAGCAAGTCTCTTTACTCGTTATGTAATGCATCATCCCGCAACTAACTCATTAGTCACATTGCTTGCAGGGCTTATAGTGATGTGCATTACCGAGAGGGCCCAGAGATACCTCTCCGACAATCGGAGTGACAAATCCTAATCTCGAAATACGCAACTCAACAAGTACCTTCGGAGACACCTGTAGAGCACCTTTATAATCACCCAGTTACGTTGTGACGTTTGGTAGCACACAAAGTGTTCCTCCGGTAACGGGAGTTGCATAATCTCATAGTCATAGGAACATGTATAAGTCATGAAAAAAGCAATAGCAACATACTAAACGATCAAGTGCTAAGCTAACGGAATGGGTCAAGTCAATCACATCATTCTCGTTAATCAAATGAAAACTCATGTCTATGGCTAGGAAACTTAACCATCTTTGATTCAACGAGCTAGTCAAGTAGAGGCATACTAGTGACACTCTGTTTGTCTATGTATTACACATGTATCAAATTTCCGGTTAATACAATTGTAGCATGAATAATAAACATTTATCATGAAATAAGGAAACAAATAATAACTTTATTATTGCCTCTAGGGCATATTTCCTTCAATCTGACCCAAAGCATCTCTCTGTTGATCAAACTTAGTTGATCAAGTTCACTGCAGTAAACTTCAGAGGTTGCTTACCATTTACCCAGAGCAATTTTCACCGAACTATCACCGCAGTTGCAACCTCCCCAGGAAGGACAAACCCCTAGACATCATTCGCCAGTTGTTTGCCTCCCACGCATGCCAGTACTGGTTGTGACCACCGCTTTGGCGTGCAATGGACGCATCCAGAACGTCTTCTTGCTCGGGCCCCTTCCCCTCTCGTCGTCTTCATGCTCATGAGTGTGTCAAATATCTTCACCGCGTCGTCGCCGTCCTCCTGGAGCCATCTCACCCTCCATAAGCCCTCCGTCATCGCTCGTCGCCGCGCGCCCACAGGGCGCACTGTGGCCGACCGAACATTAATCGCGCCGTGGCTGCTTCCCCTCTGTGCCCCTCGGCCCTCCTGCCCTGTGCGCCTCTGTAGCTCATCCGCACCTCCCTCATCGCCTTCTCGGGCCACCCCGTGCTCGCTGAGCGTCGCCAGAGCGTCGGCCTGATGTGCACGGTGGCACCCGAGCTCGTGCCCCTCGCCATGGCTATATAAGAGCCACCCTGAGTCCTCCCGAGCACCTCAGCAGCCTCCCCTCGCTCCACTACGCCTCCCCAGCCGCTCAGAACCTCGCCGGAGTGCCTTGTCAAGCTCCTCTGCCACCACGGTCACCGACGAGTCTCGGTTTGGTTCCGGCGAACCCGTGCTTCCCCCTCCTCCTCTCCGCTTCTAGAGCATCCACTAGAGTCCAACGAACCTCCCTGCAGCCTCGTCCCCTCCTCTCCCCACCGTAGCACCAGTTCCACCGGTGCCCGGAACCCTCCTCCGCCATAGCTAACGCCCTGCTTCCCCCCAAGCTCCTCAACAACCGTTTCCTACCTGGGTGGATCCGCCTCGTCACGCTGATCACTCTGGTAGGTCACACGCCACGGGAGTTGGTCGGAGTCGTCGGTTATCGCCGTCGGGCACCGGCTCTGGTTCGGCCGGCAGCGGGCGAGCGAGTAAGAAGAAGAAGCCAGGCCAGGCAGGCCCCCTCTCCATGCGGCCCCACCTGTCGGCGGGTAGGCATTGACCCCACCTGCCTAGCTAGATAAGTGACAGGCCCCACAGCCCGTGGGACCCGCACGTCAGCGACCCCAAGTTGGGCCCCGCCTTGCCACGTCAGTTAAGTGGATGCGTAGTTCCTGAAATACGCTTTCAGTTTTTCTGATTTGGCCCAGTCTGTAAAATTTTCTATTACAGATAGGTCCCTGGCAGAAAAACTATCACAACTTTTTGCTCGTAACTCCGTTTAAGGTGAATCCAAAGCCCACTTATTTGTTTCGTCGAGCCTGTTTTGCTGGTGACACTTTACCATGTGTTAAATTTCTGAAAATGACCATTTTACCCATGCACGTAAACAGTCCCTCCAGGAGAGGACTGTTTCCCGCGAATCTTTCTGTGATCCTTCCACACTTCTCCCTGGTGCCTTCTTCATCCCCAGGCAAGCCACAATACCCACTTGCATGATAGTCATGCAGTTGCCATGGTTTTGTACTTGAATATTTAATTAATGTTTGCTTGTTTAAAATATGGTTATGTTTGTTCCGGTGATGATTAAAGTTGCATGTTCACTTTTGTGCTATGTAGTCTTGTACTCTGTTATCATTTTCTACCTGCTAATATTACTTTCATATGCTTATGCTTTCTATTAATACATGTTTATGATGGTTTCGGTGCATGACTTCCATCTGTTCCGAGTGCCGTTGTATGCGTGTTCCATTGCATCTAGTTGGTTAAATGCTTGCGTGGTAGCATTGTTGATATGTCTTGCATGATATTTATTGTTGATGCTAGTGGTCATGCTAGGTTTCTATGAGTAGTGTTGTACTTGTGATATCCATGCACGTCTATTTACCATGCTCAGTTGGATATGATTCATTGTTGATATGGTCGATAGTTATGTTGTACCCTCATGCTTATGTTAATATCATGCTCAGTGGCGGAACTAGCGTACAGCCGTTGGGTTCAGTTGAACCCAATGATGTTTTTGTTGCATGTACATGTATATGGGTACGAGCTTGTTATGAACCCAATAGAAACTCATGCCTGAACCCATCGAACTTGGAACGCACCAGCCTGCTTCTCGGTCCCTTCAAGATTTATCCCATGAATGCCCAGCCAAAAGCCCACAAAATAGTTGTAAAAAACAAACAAAAAAGCCCACAACTAAACGCGGTAATGTGTACTCTGCAGGCCACAAAAGCGAGCCTCTCGTCTCCCCTGTCCCCTGTTTGCATCCACATCACGAGATCTCTCCTGTGCCCCCCTCGAAAAAAACGAGCTCTCTCCTGTGATGTTCGCTCATCATCCGGCCGCCAGCATCACCGACAAAGGAAAGGTCAGCAGCGGCAATTACAGTATATATTTGAAGGTAATGAAATCACATCCACGCCTCTTCCCTCTTGTGCATCTCCTATTTAACCTAGTAGCATAATACTTCAACGTCTTTGCCCTAGTTTTCTAATTGATTTTCCCCTAAACTTTGATCGATCTAGACTATGGCGACATTTCTCAAAGAGAATCCATCACTAGATGCAAATGGTACCCTTTACCCCTTCACTAGAGGTAATTGTTGTGTTATGGAACGAGGATGAAGCCATTTTAATCCAGACAATAGAGATGCAAGGCGGCGCCCGATCCACCCCGCTTCGTAGTTAAATCAAATCACCTTAGTTGTATGTTTTCTTAATGACTTGGTTTGAGTTTAAACTAGTCCCTACTCTTACAGGCGTATGCGGGACGCCGCCTTGCATCCCTATGGAGAAAGAAATTGCTGTGTCAAATATGAGCCAAATATGGTACCCAATGAGCAACGTTTTACCTATACGAGCACCCACCTTACCTTTGAACACCTCACATGTGGTCCTCAAAAAAATTATTAGCCTCAAGCTAATCTTGTTCGTCTAACCCAATTTTTTCCCAACCGCTGCCGCGCCTAAAATAGGCTTGATCTGGCCCAAGGCCCAAAAAACTCTAACCTAGCAACCGCAAAAAACCGGGTTCCTTGGGGAGGAAAAACCTCGACGGGGATGAAAGTTTGTTTCCCCCGGGATGTCCATGGAGAAGGGGTCACTAGGACAGTTTTCGGCAAGCAATCACACCTAGGTAATCTCATTGCTGCCATAAAACGAGTGAACCCAATGGCCAAATTTTCTAGCTCCGCCCCTGATCATGCTCATGCATTGTAATTGCATCATGTTATTTTATCATGGCTCAGAATATTTGCATTCAAGTTTAACCAGACTAAATTGAACTTGAACAACCGTTGGCTGAGTCATGGTGCCACCATATTGATCTGACCAGTGCAACCACACTTACCTTTTTGGGAGGGTCCTAACTGGGTCTATTGTTGTGCCTCTCACCGGTGCCTCCAATGAGGGAAGGTTATGCGCGGGCTCTACCTTGGCCAGGTAGGACGGCATAAGCCTTGTGAGCCCGAGTTTGGTTATATGCGCATGTCCCCGTTTGGGACCGTTTTGCCATGATGTGGCCGTTTTGCCACGACGGTGGCCGTTGGTGTCTGGGGTAGACACGTGGCCACCCATGACGAGCCTAGTGGGGAGTGAGTCAGAGTGGCAGGGAGAGTGTCATGGCTGTAGGACGGTTTTGTAGGAACGCCGTTGGTCCACCCGAATGGGAGTGTGAGGCCATGGGTTTCGTGGTGTGGTTACAGTGTGCTAACTGTCGGTGTCAAAACCGGCGGATCTCGGGTAGGGGGTACCGATCTGTGCGTCTAAGGCTAATGGTAACAGGAGGCAAGGGACACGATGTTTTACCCAGGTTTGGGCCCTCTCGATGGAGGTAATACCCTAATTCCTTCTTGATTGATCTTGATGATATGAGTATTACAAGAGTTGATCTACCACGAGATCGTAGAGGCTAAACCCTAGAAGCTAGCCTATGATTCTGATTGTTGTTGTCCCACAGACTAAACCCTCTTGTTTACATAGACACCGGAGAAGGCTAGGGTTACACAGAATCGGTTACAAAGAAGGAGATCTAACATCCGTATCGCCAAGCTTGTCTTCCACGCAAAGGAGAGTCCCATCTGAACAAGGGACAAAGTCTTGAGTCTTGTATCTTCACGGTCCAACAGTCCGGCCAAAGTATATAGTCTGGTTGTTCGGATACCCCCTTATCCAGGAATCCCTCAGTAGCCGCTGAACCAGGCTTCAATGACGATGAGTCCGGCGCGCAGCTTGTCTTCGGCATTGCAAGGCGGGTTCCATCTCCGAATACTCCAAAATAGATCAAGGATCGTGTCCGGCTTTGTGAAATAATTTCCGCACACCACTGTAGAGAGCATAACACTTTACAAATCTAATCTGCTGACAATTTTTCACGGTGTGCCCTCACGACGTGGCCTGGCTTAATACGAACCGGTTTTTCTTGGCCCGCCACGACACGCATTGCAAGGCGGTTCTATTGGCACGCCTCGTCGAAGCAGAGATCGTGTTCCCCTTATTGCGGGATTCCCATCAATACGGGCGTGGGCAACCCCACTACGCCTGTTGGTATGACTCCGTGTTTTTAGGCAAGTCCCAGACGGTCACGCTGGGGACGCTTGATATTCACCCACTTTATAGAGGGACCGAGGCCTATCCCTCTTTCCTACCACGCTTGCGCCTTTCCGCATCTCTATTTCCAACACCTGAGGCCCAAGATTAGGCACTTCGGATCTTCAACCATGTCCGAATTCAACCTTCAAGGCCGATGGATGGCCTCGTCTGTCACGGAGGAGGACATCGCGAAGCTTAGGGAGGTCAGATATCTGACCACCAACATCAAGCACAGGCTTCCTGCTCTAGGGCAGGTCATCCCTACTCCCGAGCCCAACGAGAGCGCCGTATTTGTTTCTCACTTCCTCCGTGGCTTAGGTTTCACCCTCGATCCCTTCGTGAGAGGGCTCATGTTCTATTACGGGCTAGATTTTCCTGACCTAGCTCCGGACTCCATCCTTCACATATCGTCATTTATCGTCGTGTGCGAAGCCTTCCTCCACATCACCCCGCACTTCGGCTTATGGCTCAAGACCTTTAATGTAAAGCCGAAGGTGATTGAGGGGCGACACGCGGAGTGCGGAGGCGCTGCAATAAGCAGAAACGCCGACACCCCATGGCCAGGGGGCTTCTTCCCGGAGGTATCCGATCTATGGCAGCGGAGGTGGTTCTACGTCACGGCTCCCAGAGGCACAAAGTGGGTGGATGTCCCCGACTTCTGCTCGGGCCCTCCACCTCAATTGGCGTCATGGGCCAACGTGGGACTGGATTGGGGGCCTGCTAACAACGTACCGACATTACAGAGCCGCATTCGGGAGCTTCTTGAGAGGGACATCCGTCTTGTCAGCATAATTCAGGTAATGCTAGTCCGACGGATCTTGCCGTGCAAACGTCGGCCTCTCCGGATGTGGAAGTTCAACCCAAAAGGTCCGCGAACTATTCAACACTTCTTCGGCATGATGCTCAAAGGGATGTGTAAGTTATTCTTCGGACCACAAGTTAAGTGTCCGGATATCACCGAGGATGTGGGCCTGAGCTGCAATCGCCCGGATACCCAAGTAAGTAACCTAGAAACCGAACACTTTGTTTATATTTATCATAACATTATTCTGAAAACCATCCGCGGCCAGGATTGGCTCAACAAGGCGGAGAGAATCAGGTGTCCGGCACCGCTTCCCGAAGGCTCGCCTAGTCTTGCCATAGCCAGGATGCTTAGTCATGTGCTAAGTCAAGTGCCTTCAGGGAAAGACGAAGGGAAGAACAGAGAAGCAGAGCTTCACACATTGCACATCCAAACCGGGGGAATTACTATCTCCATGAAGGAGGATAGCCGAGGAGGGCAATCTACGGTCTCCTCCCCCCGCGGGAAGAAGAGGGCCGCCTCCGAAGACTTGGAGACGGAGGTGCCTAGACAAGGGAAGAAAACTTCACCAGGGGGGCCCTGCCCCGGAGGGCGTCCTCACCGCGCCATGCCCGCAAACGGACCAGCCCTCAGCCGAGCGGTAAGTTAATCGTAAATACAAAGCTACAGCTTCCTCCTCCGAGAACAATAACCAGGATCCATTCTTTGCAGTCCGGCTAGCAGCTCTTCTCGACAGAGTTCGTCTTCGGGGGATCTTCTTCCGGAGATGATGGAGAGTGAAACCCCACCTGCCTCTCCGCCTCATGGGGCGGGCGACCCCGAAGTGTCGTCATGGAGGAGTCCAGATTTGCCGAGGCCAGAAGCTAATACTTCGGCTGCCCTGAGCCCGGAGCGTTCGGCTCCCACTGGGGGCAATAAGAAGGTTCCGGCACAGTCCGGTGACCGGACGGACACGCTGACAGGCTTTCTGGAGCGAGCTGCTCTCTCGGAGGATCACTGTTCGTTAATGGGCACGGGGTTTGAGAACATTTCATCTGCCACGAGCGGGTTGAATGAAGCTTTTACGAGCCTGCTCAAAGGCTTTGAGGTACATAATGAAATACGTATTTTTTTGGTTGTTCCGCACACGCTAGGTGTGCTCCGTATAGATAGTAGCCCCTGAGACTCTGGTTGCTAGCCTTAGGCGGCAAATCGAGGATCACACTCTTAAGTAATGATCGCACTGCATTCATGCGCAGGTGGCTAAGGGTACGGCGGCAGATCGGACCGATGCAGTCGCCGAACTGAGGCGACAGATTTTAATTGTGGACGCCGACATCACGCTTGTGAATGAGCGGCTTAACGAGTCACAAAGTATGTGCTCTCCTTTCCTTATGTTTATAGGAAATATTAAGACGAGCTTAATGTTAATGGTATATGCTTCGACTGCAGGCGGAGCTGCTGCCATGGAGGCCCTGAGGGCGGAGCTTGCCCTAGCCAAGGAGCAAGCCCGGGCTAGCAATGCGGCTGCCCTAAAGGCGGCCGAAGAGTTGAGAGCCAAACAGGCTGCTCATCGCCGAAGCGAATATAAAATAGCCGAGATGGCTGTGGAGCTGAAAAACGCCGCCGGCCGGTATGAGCTCCTTGAAAAGGAGAATCAGGCGAAGTCGGCTGACCTGAAGAAGGCCCTGGATGCGGCCAAGGAGACGCGTTCCGAAATTAGGGATGCGCGGGAAGAGCTTCGACATGCCGGAGAAATCGCGGCTGGAAGCCCCTATTTGTTGCGGATGAAGTTCTTAGATCTAAAGTACGCTCCTCTGGATCGGCGCTGGAGCCCTGCAGACGCGTATGTGGATCTGGCAAAGAGTACGGCTGATGCGGCCAAGTTTTTCGAGGATCAAAAAGATAGTGAAGTAGAAAGGTTGTTTTGGTCACAATTCAGTGCTCCAACGCGCCCGTTGCCATTGAGTGAAAGGATGGCCGCTGTGGCCGAGCTCCATAGGTTGTCCGATCTTGCAATGAGGTCTGTAATAGACCATCTATGGCCGAAGGGGCCGAAGCCGGATAGTTATTTTGGTTTAGTGCAACAATTCCTTGGTGTCGTATCACGAATCGATGCCATGAAGAGGTCGGCGTGCATAGAGGGTGCGCGGATGGCTCCCGCCCGCGTTAAAACGTATTGGGCAGATATGGAGGCCACCATCATTGCAACGCAGAATCCGGCAGGAAGCCAGGATCCAGCCGAGCCCTACTTGGAGCAGGTAAGAGAAGGTGCTCGTTTAATAGAGGCTCAGTGCTCGAAGAGTGTCATGTTCGAGTGACAAATCGTTCCGTTGTAAAAAAATTGTGTTTTAGTTATAGAGGCTATGTTTATACTTTCGCCCGAAAGTGTTATTGTGCCTCCTGTGCGGCCGTTTGATGTATATATAACCTGAAAGTTAGCAGTCGTTGGCTTCAGCCCCCCATGCATACAATGCGGGGGTGTTCACAAAAATATGCGTAATCACACTTGATCCAACGTCTTGGTCCATTAAGGAGGTGATCGCATGTCGAACTAGGCAACCGGACTATATAGCTTTAACACTTTTCACTTAGCCATAGGAGTTTGATGGTGGGGCTACTATGTAGCCCCTGGTACCTTCGCGTGCATCCGGATACGGGCGCGTGTGTACGTGACCGGGGAACGGCCCTTCGTTAATGCGAGGAATCCTAAAGATTCCAATGAGTCGTCGAGTGGTTGACCAGTCTCTCGCTATATCATGACAGTCAGTTTTCGGCTTTCTCTACTGAGGTGCTCATCCGGAATAACCAGGGCACAATCGCAGTAGTTCTCCTTTGGCCGCCTTAGCCGATAGAAGCGGAACGTAAGGCAGCAAACCCAGGAGTCGGACAAACCCAACATTTGACCAAAGACATGATTCGGAGCTGATGCATATAAGGCCAAACTCATGACGCCAAACTCTCCCGAGGGTATTCGGACTTTATAACCGAGGGTGGTGTGTCGGACTCGTCTAACCGTGTTCGTGGTCTTAATGACCGATCATGCGTTTTGATAGGAGAGGCCGCTTAGTGTCCGGCTGCTAGAGCCACCGCATACTCTTCCGCACGTAAGATACGCTCTGTATTTGCACTGACGGTGATGATGCCACGTGGACCGGGCATCTTGAGTTTAAGGTAGGTGTAGTGCGGTACTGCATTGAAGCGAGCGAAGGCTATTCTTCCGAGCAATGCATGATAACCACTTTGGATGGGAGCGATGGTGAAGAGTAATTCTTCGCTTCTGAAGTTGTCTGGAGAACCGAATGTCACCTCCAATACGAGGGAGCCCCTGCAGCGGGACTCAGCGCCTGGTATCACCCCTTTAAAGGTGGTGTTACTTTGGCTGACTCGGGATGGGTCTATCCCCATCCTGCGGACAGTGTCCTGATATATTAGATTGAGACTACAGCCGCCGTCCATGAGGACACGAGTGAGATGGTATCCATCGATTATTGGGACGAGCACCAAGGCAGCCGATCCTCCGTGCCGCATACCAGCGGGTGGTCCCTATGATCAAAGGTGATCGGGCAGGCCGACCATGGGTTGAGATTGGGGGCGACGGGCTCTACAGCGTATGCGCGTCTCTGAGCGCGCGTTTGTGCCTTCTCTTTGGTATGTGAGTCGCGTAGATCATGTTTACTATTTTTACCTCTGGTGGGAATTTTTTTCTGTCCCCCAGTGTTCGGCTGGCGAGGCTCATCCTCGTCTTCACTTGGTGTTTCCCTTCCCTTGTGTTCGGCATTTAACTTGCCGGCCTGCTTAAAGACCCAGCATTCTCTGTGAGTGTGGTTCACAGGTTTTTCGGGGGTGCCATGAATTTGGCACAGTCTGTCCAGGACTTTGTTCAGGCCAGACGGTCCCTCTTTGCTGCCTTTAAATGGCTTCTTTTGTTGATAGGGTCGAGAGCCCCTGAATCCGGTGTTGACCGCCGTGTTGTCCGGACTTTCTTCCTTGTTTCGACGCTTGTTTTTATTGCGCCGTGGCTTCCTGTTGCCATCCCTGATTTCGGATGTGCCTGGGTCGCTGGTGCCTCTGCGGGCCAAGCAGAAGCGGGTCATAAGACTTGTTAAGGCTGCCATTGTCCTCGGCTTTTCTTGGCCGAGGTGTCTGGCGAGCCACTCGTCTCGGATACTGTGCTTGAAGGCCGCTAGGGCTTCGGCATCCGAACAATTGACAATTTGATTCTTCTTAGTGAGGAATCTATTCCAAAGCTTGCGGGCGGACTCTCCGGGCTGTTGTATTATGTGACTTAAATCGTCAGCGTCCGGAGGTCGGACATAGGTCCCTTGAAAGTTGGCCCTGAAAGCGTCCTCAATTTCCTCCCAACTTCCGATCGAATTTTCGGGTAGGCTTTTCAACTAGTGCCGAGCTGCTCCCTTCAACTTGAGGGGAAGGTATTTGATGGCGTGGCGGTCGTCCCCACGAGCCATGTGGATATGAAGTATAAAATCCTCAATCCATACCCCGGGGTCTGTCATTCCGTCGTATGCCTCTATGTTCACGGGTTTGAATCCTTGTGGAAATTCGTGATCCAGTACCTCTTCGATGAAGCACAGAGGGTGCGCAGCCCCTCTGTATCTGGACATGTTGTGGCATGCTGTCGACTGTTGTTGTGTCCGGTGTTGATTCCGAACTGGTATTCGATCAGTCTGGTCATTTTGTTGACCATAATCCTGCGTCGGAGCATGTCCTCTAGATCCATAGATGGACCTGGTTGCGCTGGCCTTTTTGTCCAGGAGCTCACGTAAATCGTGTGCGGCGTCAGTAGCTGCTCTATTGCGGTCATGGAGTGATTGGTCCGGCCTACTGGCCGTATTGTTCTTTGGTGGAATGGCCTCATCGTCGAATTCTTGTAGCAGCTTGCGCTTTGGGTAGCTCTTCGTGTGGCGATCATCGTCATATCTTTCTTTAATGTCTAGCACTTTATTCCATCTGCGATTGAGCGTTTCCTACGCGGCCTTAAGCCTTTGCTTCTACTTATTTAGGCTTCTCGCAGTGGCCATAAGCCTTCTGTGGAGGTTATCTCGTTCTAGACGTTTTTCCGGGATGATGAATGCACCATCGTCCGGACTATGCTCTTCTCCCGAGGCAGGTTGATGAGTTCGGCCCTCGGGATCGCTGTGATCGGGCGTCTGCTCCGAACTATGTTTAGCGTGACCTGGCTCTTCCTGCTCCATCGCTGGGTCCATATGGTCGTTGTTGCCTTTGGAGTTGACTCGGGTGTCGATTTTTCTAGCGCTGTTATCGCTATTTTTACGGTGGCTGGACTTACAGCGGCGTCTGCACCGTCGTTTTGGCTTTTGTCCGAGGGTTTTATCCTCCGTTGTGTCCTTTTTGTTGCCACTGTCCTGCTTAGGCGTGTCCACCATGTATATATCTAATGATGAGGTGGCCGTCCAGCGCCCCTTGGGCGGTGGTTCCAAATCGTCCCCTGCGTCGACGTCCATACCGTCGGTGTCGTCGGAGTCGAAGTCAAGCATGTTTGTTACGTCATCGACAGTGGCTATGAAGTGGGTGGTCGGTGGGCAACTAATTTCCTTGTCGCCTGCTTCCCACTCGAGCCGGACGTAGTTCGGCCAAGAGTCCCCTGACAAAGAGAGAGACTTTAATGAATTCAGCATGTCGCCAAAGGGCGAGTGCTAGAAGATATCCGCAACGGTGAACTCCATTACCGGAGCCTAGAACCTACGGCCGGACACAAGTCCGGGGGTCTAGTGATACATACTTCCTTGGGGGTGGAGTCCGTGTTCGGCTCTACCGTCGATGAGTATGCGGCCTCCGGGGCGGGGTCCATCCACCCGTCCTCGGACGACGTGATCTGCCCCGGATTTAGGTCCGGAGCTCTTGCAGGTGCGATATCCGAGTATTGTCTGACAACAGGTCTAAGCCGTGCCCGTCGTGACTGTTCGGCGCTCCTGGCATAGGCCCGAATCCGTTGAATATCAAGTCTCCGCGGATATCGGCCGTGTAGTTCAAGTTTCCGAACCTGACCTGATGGCCAGGGGCGTAGCTGTCGATCTGCACCAGATGGCCAAGCGAATTGGCCCGCAGTGCGAAGTCACCGAACACGAAGATTTGTCCGGGGAGAAAAGTCTCACCCTGGACCACGTTGTGGTTGATGATTGAAGGAGCCATCGAGCCTTGCAGCGACGACACAGAGGAACTCTCAATGAAAGCACCAACGTCGGTGTCAAAACCGGCGGATCTCGGGTAGGGGGTCCTGATCTGTGCGTCTAAGGCTAATGGTAACAGGAGGCATGGGACACGATGTATTACCCATGTTCGGGCCCTCTCAATGGAGGTAATACCGTACTTCCTGCTTCATTGATCTTGATGATATGAGTATTACAAGAGTTGATCTACCACGAGATCATAGAGGCTAAACCCTAGAAGCTAGCCTATGATTCTGATTGTTGTTGTCCCACAGACTAAACCCTCCGATTTATATAGACATCGGAGGAGGCTAGGGTTACACAGAGTCGGTTACAAAGAAGGAGATCTAACATCCAGATCGCCAAGCTTGTCTTCCACGAAAAGGAGAGTCCCACCCGAGCACGGGACGAAGTCTTGAGTCTTGTATCTTCACGGTCCAACAGTCCAGCCAAAGTATATAGTCCGACTGTCCGGATACCCCCTTATCCAGGACTCCCTCACTAACCTCTACAAAGTGTGTGTTAAATCTATCGATAGCCGTGCTCGCGGATAAGGGCCCAGTTCGTGTCGGTCACACTATGGGTCAACAGTAATAAAAATAATGTGCTTAATAACAACCCCAGTTCGATGATGAGATAAGTTGGATTTGTGATTCGTGAACGATCACTGTTTGGTTACGAGGTAATCGCTGAACCAAGAGTGGTTCCGTTTGTGATCCGTGAGTGATCCCGTGGTTTCGAGGATACCGAGTTGTTGGATATTCGTGATATTGTGCGAGAATCGTGGGTATAGATCAAGCTCCCTGTGGTCATTTAATGATTACTACGGTATTGTTTATACCAAGCTTGATTTGATCCTAAGATGATCGTGTGATGTCCGAGGTTGGTAAGTGATGCATGTGTTGGTTCCAAGGTAATCCGAGCAGAATAAGTGGTGCATATAGTGTCATCATGTTGCGTGCTAGTATCGTCAGATTCATATGTTCATGCTCATATTGTTCTAACTGTATCATGTTCATGTTGTTTATGCTATGTTTTTCTGATGATATCATGTTAATTCCTGGTTAACCTGTAATTGCCATGTTGTTTGTCTTGAATGCTTCTAGATTGTTGTGAGCTTGCAAGTACATTCAATGTACTGACCTAGCGTGTCATGCCAGTTTGCAGGTCATGCTGGATTTGAATGCTTGTTTACCGTGGATTCTTTGTTTACGAGCTAGGATAAGCGTTCTAGCTAGAGTCCCTGCGGAGTGGAGTTCACCACCGTCGTCGTTGTTCCGCTGCTAGAGTTATTCCGCTACTTCGAGTTGTCTGCTGCTTGCATAGAGCAACAGTGGCAGGCGTAGTGTCGCCGTGCCGATGTAACCCTTGTAGCCAAATAGATTGTAATAAAGAGTGGGCTCATTCTATGATAAGCAGTGCCGTATTCCAGAAGACTTCATCTTGATCTCTAGGCTGGAATACGGGGCGTTCCGGTTTTCTCTGAGCCGGGGTGCCACAGCCAGGCCTCGTTTCCATCGGCTATTCTGTCCAAGCCCTCCCGATGAACACGACGACACATTCCGTTCTGACCCAGCCGGTTGGCTCCCCATGAACATGACGACGACGATGTTTCTCCATTCCAACCCAGTCATGTACACGATCCATGGCCGTACGTATGCGCGAGTAGGCGTTCGAGACCCCGCCCGTATGTACGTACATGGCCGTATTTTCTTTCTTGCACCCTAGCCGATGTACGTACGTGTACATACTACATGTGCGCCGCTACTACGACACGTGCACGCCTCTACTTCGACCAGTATGTACGTACACGTTCCCAACCAGAATGACAATGCTACGTACGCTTCGACCAGGTGGGTCCCGACGGTCAGTCACTTCCTTGCATGCGAAGATGTAGCTGGTGGGTCCCAGCAGTCAGGGGGCGAATCATTTTTCCCGTAATATGGACGCACTTCCTTGCGTGCGAAGATGTAGCTGGTGGGTCCCAGCAATCAGGGGGAAACGTTTTTTCCACGAAATACGGTGGCCCATCTGGTGGGTCCCCGCTGTCAGGTGGAGGAATAATTATTTTGTGCGTAATAAGGAGGCACTTCCTTGCGGCTGTCGTGGACCCAGCTGTCAGCCTCTCCATGTACAGTACTGTTCCGATGGAAGTCGGTCGTTGACCACATTGACCACGCCAAGCCGAGAGCACCATGGCGGTGGACGACGGCGAGGCCTAGGAAGGGGATGACGTGGAGCCGGGGAAGACGCGGGAGTGGATGTCCACGCGGAGAGGAGTATGAGGGTTCACTGGTTCGGCTAAGGTGTGAGGCTCCCATCGCCGCAGAATAACAGGGGGTGTGGGTGAGTGGAGGGTTGGCCTGGCCAGCGGTGGGAGTAGTAGGGGGCGGTGAGGCCTTCGCGGCAGCACCTACCGGCCACGGGAGGCAAGAGCAGCCAGCACGACCGGCGCTGCTTTGGGCGGCTGGAGCAAGAAGACCAGAGGTGTAAGAAGCACGACGTCCGTTGGATGGACATTGTACGGTCACTGCAGCTAGAATTGTTTATATTGACTAAGTTGACAAAGCCCTTGGTACGTGTCAACTTAGTAGGCTCACAGGTCAGCTTCCGAAATGGTGCGCCCCAGATGTCAGGGGGAGGAATCATTTTTTGGGCGGGTGAAGCTAGAATATCCGAGATTGAAGAAGAAGCACGGCATCCGTTGGATGGACATCCAACGGCCACTGCTGCTAGAACCATGTGTTGACTATAAGTTGACAAAGCCTTGCATACGCATCAACTCTTTTTTTCTGTGGGGACGCGTCAACTTAGTAAGGCCACAAGTGTGTGGCAGAGAACTTATAGCCCATTTGAGATTGGTAAGAATGTGCAGCCCATTTTTTATTTCTAATGGAATTTATTACAGCCCATTTACAGCTTGTTAAAAGTACAACCCATTTTAACCAACTGTTCAAAACAGAATTCAATAAAATTTCCCACATTTTGATAGGATCCGAAATATTTTTATCCCAAATTTCTAGTCAGCTTAAATACAATTTAAATATAAATTTATATTACGTAAAAATCCAACGAAACATTGCGCTCGCAAGAATTAATGAAAGTAAAATTTTCAATATCCAAAATAATATTTTATAAAGTAATTACGTGTTTGGTGCATTTTTTATAGTTCTTGCCAGCTTTTATAATTACATCCCATTTATTATTTCTTAAAGCTCATTTTCTTGTTAGGCCTAATGCATCCCTCCTAGGAAAGATTTGCAGCCCAATGAGTGGAGAATAACAACTTGACCTAGCCTGGGTATTCCTAAAAAAAGTATAGCTGGGCTAGCCATTTTCAGCTCGAAAAAAATTAATATCTGGGCTGCATATCTGGCCTGGGCTAGACGGGCCACAGCCCGCCTAGTTAATACATGCAACAATGTTTTCGTTGTTGTTTAGAGGAGAAAAAATAATATCTGGGCTAAACATCGCTCAAGAAAAACTCTGCAGTGCTCACACCTCAAAAACACAAATACTGCTCGAGCTGCTTGGTCCCAGGTGTCGGCCGCTTCTTGTGCAATTCTCTCGTTTATTGAATACATAGGTTGACAATAGTGTGGGACTGTGATGTCAGGAAACCAGGAGGAAGCAAAAAAAATATAGTTTTATATAATAAGGAGGCACTTGCGTACGTGAGGCTATGGCCCTGGTGGGTCCCCACTGTCATCCTCTCCAAGTAAAGTCACCTCCTCGCCCGCGCGCACTTTCCGCCCAAAATGGTCAGCGCCGCCCGCCCCGCTTCCTGGTGCAGGCAATTGCTCCGCCTTCAAACGACACAAGTGTCATCCGTCCGTCCGACTGCCACCCACATTAATGATATGCGGTTGCCGAGGCGGCTACTCCGGCGCCACACGTCCGTCCCTCCACCGCCCACCATTGCTATATAAACTGTTGCACCGGCCATAGCCGCAGTCATCCGCATCCGTTTCCTTTCTCCTGTCAACACCACTACTGCCCACTATGGCTTCCTCGCGCTCCAGCGCTCTTTGGGACGAGAGGACGATGGACCACAAGGACATGGCAGCCATTGCTGCCAGCTGGCTGGCCGGCAGGCAGCCGGAGGACGACGAGGTCCGAATGGAGAACATGGTAGTCGACGATCCAGTGCCAACCCCCTCCTCCATGCCATCCTCGTCGGTGCATTGCACCATGACCATCGGCGAGGCCCGTGCCCAATATATGGACACGGTGAGGCAGAAGCGTGAGGAGCAGTTCCGGGAGAAGCAGGCCGATGCCGCCTACAACCACCATATCCTGCAAGAGCACCTGCAGGCAGAGGAGCAGATCACCATGGAGCGGGAAGAGCAGGAGGCGCTGCTCGACTCGTACTGCTCCACCCACGAGGGCCGCCTCGAGCGCTAGCGGTACCGCATGCGGGTGGCGGAGGCTGCGGCCTCCTACAAAGAGGGCGCTGAAGCAGGCGAAGCGCTGTTTGGCAAGACCGAGGACGAGGTAGAGGAAAATGCCGGCTCCGCGGAGTCCCCGATCAGCTGGCGTCGACGAGGCGCTGCTCCGCCGAGGCCCCGCGGCGCCAACAACGAGGCAGAGGACACCGCCGGCTCCGCCGAGGCCCCTCCCACCAACAACGAGGCAGAGGACATCACCGGCTAAGCTGAGGCCCCACCCTGCCGGCAACGAGGGGGAGGATTTCTGCCGCTCCGCCGAGGCACCGCCCGTCGGCAATGAGACAGAGGACATCGCCGGCTCCACCGAGGCCCCGCCCCGCTGCCAACGAGGCCGCGCCACATAGAAAATGAGGAAGAGTAGAACACGGTAGGTCGCCGCCGCTCGGGTCCAAGTAAGGCCACCGCTGCTACCCTCCGGTTGAAGCCAAGCTAGGCGGGTTGACCATTGACAGTCGGTTAGCTTCTTGGCGGCGACGTGGAGTTGGCGAGCTATGTTGGAGAAGGACAATGCTTCTACTTAACTGTTGGTGCAGTTGACTGACTGACACGTGGGCCCAACAGGCATCTGGGCCACATGTCAGCTACGCAACTGCACCTAGAGTTAAGTCACTGAAGATTATGTTCGGCTCAGTCGGACACACGTGGGTAGCTTCGGTTAATTAATTATACCTCCAGCGCACCCATTTTTAGTTGAAGAATGTATGAAATGTAATGAAATCCGGCATGTTTATATGAAATCCGACAGTGTATGAATGAATTTATTTCGATTAGTTCGAATTGTTGTATAACTGGCATTGGATGAACATGCAAAACAATACGTACTGGCATTATTCCCAGGGTGATCACCTCGTTTGCAGCAGTTTCACATGTACTCCCTCCGGTCCTTTCTAGTCTGCATACAAGTTTTGTCTGCAGTCAAAGTATCTCTACTTTGACCAATCTTACAGGAAAAAGTATGCACCTTCACGATTAATGCAGTAAAAGGAACAGAAGGAGTACCACGAGTTTGAGCAGCTTTTTAGCGTTCTGTACATTGCAATCTAACACTCAGTCATGTCAATTCATAGAGAACATTCAAAACAATCGTTGATTATGCATCTCAGCGATTCACTTGTCAGAGCCAATATTTACTTCACAACTAAAGAATAAAGAAAAAATTGAACAACGCTGCTGACAGCAAAGGGTGTCCCATTCAAAAATATCAAATGCATGTCTGCTTGCTAAAATCAATTAGCAAATTTGACAAGGTTGTCCCATTCCAAAATATCAAATGCCTATGATTGTGGAATGGGAAGGGTTTGCCATCAGTTCGGACATTGACATGGCACCTCGTGCTAAATAAACCAAATGTTCTTTTTGTGCGGTTCCACCAAAATCAACCAAATTCGCGCGTAGCTTGTATGATTTCGCCCTTATATGTTGTAACGCCTTGAACTTATCGGCACCTCCTTTATTGCGGTGGAAATGAATGATTCGATGTATTCATAAACATTTTGTGCAGTTCCCATTGAAATCAAGCTGAGCACCCATGTTTGCACAAATACAAAAAAGTGATTAGTATAAAGAAAACTGTACTATGAATTGACAGTTTAAACAGGCACCTACATGGTCCATGTAGAGCACACTTTAAGAGAAATGGAACTCACCGGAAAGAATCCTAGAACAACATTGTACTCGCGCATCACAGCAAGAAAATGGAGATTTGTCAGTCCTTCTGAGCTGAAGTTAGTTTGGTCTTGTGGGGAGTAATGTAACCATGCTTCAACTGCTCCTTCTGATGAGAAGATAGACAGGGCTTCTTCATCCTGGCATAATCGGAATTAGTCACTTCACGTACTCCATATTCTTCTTCAGAGGAGGATGATCCTGTTGTGCAAAGACAAGAGGACAACTAAATGCTAGCATCCCTGTTTGCTCGAAAAAAAGGAAAGGCAAATATTTAAAACAACACAGATGAAGCACTTCTCAAGGACAATACCACTTTTTCATGACAGTATCTAAACAGTAGCACAACACCAATACCATTGAGAAAGCTCAATCATATGGATGAAATCAATGGGCGAGTACCAACCTTTGTCAGGAGGCTTATTGTGTAGAGCATACAGATGAAGAACTTCTCCGGAATCATCAGTTGCTATCTACTGTGGTGGCTGAGGGAGTCCTGGATTAGGGGGTGTCCGGATAGCCGAACTATCACCGTTGGCCGGACTCCTTGACTATGAAGATACAAGATTGAAGACTTCGTCCCGTGTCCGGATGGGACTTCCCTTGGCGTGGAAGGCAAGCTTGGCGATACCGATATGTAGATCTCCTACCATTGTAACCGACTCTGTGTAACCCTAACCCTTTCTTGTGTCTATATAAACCGGAGGGATTTAGTCTGTAGGACGAACAACAATCATCCCATAGGCTAGCTTCTAGGGTTTAGCCTCTCTGATCTCGTGGTAGATCCACTCTTTTATTACCCATATCATCAATATTAATCAAGAAGGAGTAGGGTTTTACCTCCATCGAGAGGGCCCGAACCTGGGTAAAAACATCGTGTCCCTTGTCTCTTGTTACCATCCGCCTAGACGCACAGTTCGGGACCCCCTACCCGAGATCCGGCGGTTTTGACACCGACATTGGTGCTTTCATTGAGAGTTCCTCTGTGTCGTCATCTTTAGGCCCGATGGCCCCTTCGATCATCAACAACGATGCTGTCCAGGGTGAGACTTTTCTCCCAAGACAGATCATCGTATTCGGCGGCTTTGCAGTGCGGGCCAATTCACTTGGCCATCTGGAGCAGATCGAAAGCTACGCCCCTGGCCATCAGGTCAGGTTTGGGAGTTTGAACTACACGGCCGACATCCACAGAGACTTGATCTTCAACGGATTCGAGCCACAGCCAAGCGCGCCGCACTGTCTCGATGGGCATGATCTAGCTCTGCCGCCGAACAGTGCCCTAGAGGCCGCACCAGCGTCCGCTCTGACCCTTAGCTCGGAGCCGACTCCGCCGATCAAGGACGAGTGGTTGGACACCGCCTCGGGGGCTACGACCTCTACATCGATTGAGCCGAACTCCATCCCTGTCCTTTGCGAATCCCGTCACTCCAAGGTGCCGGACTCCTCTCCAGACTCCAAACCTCCCGCGCACCGGCCAATCGAATCCGATTGGGCGCCGGTCATGGAGTTCATCGCCGCCAGACATCTTTTCAAGACTCGCCCTTTGGCGACATCCTGAATTCACTAAAGTCTCTCTCTTTATCTCGAGAGCCCTGGCGGACTACGGTCAGGAAGGTTGAGATGCGGACGACGAAGAAATTCAATGCCCACCCACCACCCACTTTGTAGCCATGCCGATGATTTAACCGACATGCTTGGCTGCGACTCCGAAGACATCGGCGGTATGGGCGGCGATGCTTTGGAGGCGACCGAAACCAGCGCCTACAGGGCACTAGAAGGCCACCTCGTCATACGACATATACATGGTGGACATCCCAAAAGATGGGAACGGCGATGGAACAGCGGAGGATGACCCCTCCAAGAAACAGCCCAAGCGCCGGCGTCAGTGGCGCCGCTCTAAATCCCGCCACAGCAAAAACGGTGATTCCGGCACGGAGATAATAACACCCGCCGCAGTGCGAAGACAACCCCTCCGGCAGGATTCAGCACAAGAGGAGGAGAAGCCAGCCCTCATGATAGAGCGGCGGGGCGGGGAGGTGGAGGGCGATAATTATATGCCTCCCTCCGAAGATGAGGCAAGCCTCGTGACGGCGAATACTTCGTGCACGAGGATCCCGCGCCGAACAGGAGGCGTTTCAAGCGCAGGCTTATAGCCACGGCAAGCAGCCTCAAGAAAAAGCAGCGGCAACTTAGAGCTGACCAAGACTTGCTAGGCGACGGATGGACTGAAGTCCTTGCAGCGAAAATCTGAACTCGAACGCCCCTCCAAGAGATACCCAAAACGCAGGCTGCTACCCCAATTAGAGGAAGCAGCACCCAAACCTACATCACCAGCGCATGATGCGGCCGACCGGCCACCCCATGGTCGCGACAGAGAGGCCTCTAGACCCTCCATTCAAGCCGCACCCCGGCTTCGCTCGAAAAGTACCAAGGCACGGGGAAACGCGCCAGACCTGCAAGACATATTGGTGGACAAGGAAAGGCAAACAAGATCGATCTACGGATCGCGTGGGTGCCCCACGACATGCGACGATAACCGTCACGCCGGATACAACAATTCCGGTCAGGCCAAACACAGTAGACAAAGCTCATTTGAGCTGCGTCGTGATATAGCTCAACACAGAGGCGCCGCACGCCCACTATGCTTCACAGACGAAGTGATGGATCATCAAATCCCCGAGGGTTTCAAACCCGTAAACATCGAATCATACGATGGCACAACAGATCCTGCGGTTTGGATCGAGGACTACCTCCTCCATATACACATGGCCCGCGGTGATGATCTACACGCCATCAAATACCTCCAACTCAAGCTTAAAGGACCAGCTCGGCATTGGCTTAAACAGCACGCGGCCAGAATCAATTGGTTGTTGGGAGGACCTGGAAGCCGCATTCCTTGACAACTTCCAGGGCACATATGTGCGACCACCAGACGCCGATGACCTCAGCCACATAATTCAGTAGCCAGAAGAATAGGCTAGACAATTCTGGACACGGTTCCTAACCAAGAAAAATGAAATCGTTGACTGTCCGGGTGCATGGGCCCTTGCAGCCTTCAAACATAACATCCACGACGAGTGGCTTGCCCGGCACCTAGGACAGGAAAAGCCGAAATCCATGGCAGCCCTCACAACACTCATGACCCGCTTTTGCGCGGGAGAGGACAGCTGGCTAGCTCGTAGCAACAACTTGACCAAAAACCACAGTAGTTCGGATACCAAGGGCGGTAATGGCAGGTCATGTCGCCAACAAGCACAAGCGCCGCGTGCAGCGATAATGCTGAAGAATCTGGCAGTCAATGCCGGATTCAGAGGCTCTAAACCCGGTCAGCGGAAAAAGCCGTTCAAAAGAAATACTCAGGGCCAGTCCAATCTGGACCGAATACTCGATCGCTGGTGCCAAATACATGGCACCCCGGAAAAACTAGCCAACCACATCAACAGGGATTGTTGGGTCTTCAAACAGGCAGGCAAGTTAAATGCCGAACTCAATGACAAGGGGCTGCATAGCAATGACAAGGAGGAGCCCCGGCCGCCGAACAATAGAGGACAGAAGGGCTTCCCCCACAAGTGCTGACGGTGAACATGATATACGCAACCCACATACCCAAAAGGGAGCGGAAGCGTGCACTAAGGGACGTATATGCGATGGAGCGATCGCCCCAAAGTTAAACCCATGGTCCTCCTGCCCGGTCACCTTTGATCGAAGGACCACCCACTAGCATCCGCCACGGCGGATTTGCCGCGATTGGTTCTTGACCCAATCATCGTGGATCCCACCTCACTAGAGTCCCGATGGGCCGGCGGTAGCAACTGAACCTGCTCTATCGGGATACGGTCATAATATGGGCATAGACCCCTCAAGGATTAAACCCACAAAGACGACCTTTAAAGGCGTCATACCAGGTGTAGAGGCCAATTGTATAGGCTCAGTTACACTCAAAGTGGTCTTCGGATCCCCGGATAACTTCCGAAGCGAAGAGTTAATCTTCGACATAGTCCCATTCCGCAGCGGCTATCACGCACTGCTTGGACGAACCGCATTTGCAAAGTTCAATGCGGTGCCGCACTACGCGTACCTCAAGCTCAAGATGCCAGGCCCTCGAGGAGTAATCACGGTCAATGGAAACACCGAACGCTCTCTCCGAACGGAGGAGCACACGGCGGCCCTCGCGGCGGACGTGCAAAGCAGCCTTTCGCAGCAATTCTCGAGTCCGGCTATTAAACGTCCGGACACCGACAAGCGCGCCCGAAGTAACCTACAACAAGACTGCCTGGCACGATCCGAGCACGCGTACCAATCCGGCCCCAACCCCAGCCCTTGCGAAATTGCGAAGCCAGTACTACGCGTACATAAATATGCTCTAGAGATACCATGGGCATAAGCGGAGGGGCACGACCACGGCATGCCCAGAATACGGCTCAACCGCACCAGTGGCTCCCGATTGTGTCATTCTTTTTTTCTTCTTTTCTCTTACTTTCAGGACTCCGTTTTCCAGAAGCCCTGTCCGGCATTAGAATTGCCGAACTCACAATGCAACAGCCAGGGAAGCAGAAAGCTACGTCGAGTGTCCAGGTGGTCTCTACTACGAGCATTATACCTGTTTTACATACCATCCCGCAGCTTACCCTTGGAAGGGGACATGTTAAATAGTCCCATCCCTTGCTTATCGCACTATTTGTATCGTTCTGCTTTCATTGCAGTACCTTTTTGAATAAACAATACATAGCTTTTGCCTATTATTGCACTCCTTTCTTTATCTATATATATGTTCATTCATGACATGTTGCACCCGTACACTTTGGTACAACCAATACACCAGGGGCTTAAGTACCCCAAAAATATGGTGTGATAAGTCTGAACACTTTCACAAGTGCGGCACCCCGAACTTATAGCATTATATGCATCGGCTCCGAATCATGTCTTGGGTCAATAGTTGGGTTTTCCCGGCTCCCACGTTTTGGTACCTTACGTTCCGTTATATCGGCTAAGGTAGCGCTAGGAGAACCACTACGATTGTGCCCCGGTTGAGCTGGGTTGAGCATCTCAGTGGAGAAAGCTAAAACTGGCAGTCATGATAGGGCGAGAGCCGGTCGCTGTTCGAGAGGTTTTTTCGGGTCCCTAAAGACTTATGCCGCTTAGAGCGAGGAGTCGGCATTGTCCGGCCAAGGCGTGGATAGCGCCCGAACTCGGTCTTCGAATACTAGGGGCTTCGCGAAATTTAAAATTATAGAATTCAATGGCTAAGTGAGAGTGTTCAAGCACTATAGTCCGGTTACCTTGTTACGTTCGTTGAGCGCCTCCCTCGAAGGACCCAAGGATGGGAACAAGAGCGCTCAAGTTTATCCCGAACACCCAGCACTCGTGGCATGGGGGCTGAAGCCAACGACTTCGCCATCTCTCAAATTTAATACATGGCATACGTAAGGTAATATTTTAAATTCAAAAGTGTTGCTTAGTGCATATGAACAAGTTTTCAGCGTCTGGATAACAAATGCGAGTCTACTCAAAAATTATATCTTTGGAGCATTCATCCGCTATAAGGCAAGCACCCTTCAGGACACCCTCATAATACATTTCAGGCTTGCGATGCTCCTTCTTCGGTGGTGGTCCGTCCGTCACAAGCTTCTCAGCGTCCATCTTGCCCCAAAGGCACCTTAGCAAGGGCAAGGGCCTCTGAGCACCTTCGATGCAGACGGAGCGCTTGATGACTTCAATCCATGGACAAAGGCGTCCACCAGCCTCGACACTAGCCGAAGTAGCTCCAGGCATGGCTTCCTTAGGCCCACGGCGAATTATGAGGCCCTTCATGGCCTGTTCGGCGACCTTGTGGAACTCGACCAGCTGCTTCAGCTGGTCGCTCAGGCACGGATGTCCGGCCTCAAAGCATCTTGAGACCAGAACACCTTTTCCGTCGAGCTCCCTCCTCGGCACGGTAGAGCACGCGGCAGCATCGGACACACTACGGGCAGATCTGCGAATGCTCTGGAGAGCTCGGATTCGGGTAAGTAATAGATAATCCACTTTCACATGCTTGCTTTGCATAAAGAATGCCTTACCCGCCGCTATCTTCTTTAATGATTCAATTTCCTGGAGGGCTTTTTGGGCTTCGGCCTTAGCAGCTTTGGCACTCTCAAGAGCCGAGGTGAGCTCGGACTCTCGAGTCTTCGAGTCACGCTCCAAACTCTCGTGTTTTTCCACGAGAGCCCGGAGCTCTTGCTGCACCTCCGCCACCCGCGCCTCCTGCTTCTCTAGCTCGGTGCGCTCCGCGGCCGCTTTGCTTTCGGCCGTGGACACCGCTTCCTTTAGGGTCACCACCTCGTTCGTGGCCCCTACAATACCCACGTTAGTCCTGTCATTTTTGCAACCAAATCCTCTCTATAAGGTATTTCTTTAAGAAGGTATTACTTACCTTCCTTGTCCTCGAGCTGCTTCTTGGCAAGGCCGAGCTCATTCTCGGACCGCTCGAGGCTCTACTTCAATGCATTGACCTCCGCAGTGAGTGCGGCAGAGGTCAGCAGCGCAGCCTGAATTCCCATATTGACATACTTATGTTAGACTCCTGCGTGTATCTTTTTAGATCCTCAGTCTGATTTTTCTTTCCGAACACCGAACTAAGCATCAGGGGCTACTGTCTATGCGGTAATATTTTTACATATTCTAAACTTACCTCAAAGCCTGTTAGAAGGCTGGTACAGGCTTCAGTCAGCCCGCTCTTGGCGGACTGAACTTTTTGGATCACCACACTCATAAAGGCGGTGCTCCTCGTCGATGGAGGCGCTGTTAAGCGCCTCCGGCAAATATCCGGTGCCTCCGGATGGGCCGGAGGTCATCGGCGTCATAATCTTGCCCTTCTTACGAAGGGCCGCTTGCGGACTTGGAACCAGAAGGTTCAGTCAGAGTCCGCACAGGGCGGACTTAGAGCCCTCTGGGGTATCGCCCCCTTTGCGCCCAGAGTCCGGGAGGTCGCCTCACGGCGCCTCCAGAACCACCTCCTCCTGGCTGGGCCCCTTTTGGGACTCCACAGCGGTGTCGTCTGCGTCACGAGGAGAGGAGGCGGTCGGAAGTGAAGTTCTATTCACATCCGACGAATCCAGGGAGCCGCTCGACGAAGAGGCGAGCTCGTCCTTAGGCGGGCTACATGGTTATATTCAGCGTTAGAAGACACTATGCGAGAAATAAAAAGTCATGAGCTATTCCGGAGTCCGGAAACTTACGATCTCGCCAGGGGCTTGGCCCTTGGTGGCCACTCCTCCTCGTCGTTGTCGGCGTTGGTGGAGAAGTCCGGAGGAAGGGTCCTTCCTTTCTTGGACCCTCCATACTCCCCGATCAGGCGGCCTTCCTTTCTTCTCTCCCCGCTGGGAGAGGCTTCTTTTTCCTCCTCCCCGTCCTCAGGGGAGGATTCCGCCTCAGAGTCGTCGGACGATGAGTCCGACAACACCTGTCGTCGGGTGCTCCTTTGAGTCCCCGTGGCCTTCTTCTTGGCCTTCTTCTCCGGCACCACGTGAGGTGCCGGAGCCAGCAACCGCGTCAGCGGCGTCAGCTGGGTCTTCGGCAAGGGAGCCGGATAGTTAACCTGCCGGACGTGTTACGCCAGATCTGTCAAAGGTAAGGGAGTTTAGATCCCACATAGAGTCAAACTATGAAAAACAAGAGTCCCGTAAAGGGCAAAATAGCTTACCTTGGTAGCTTGGCGCTGCGAGCTGAATCCACGATCTTCGGTAGCGGATGTGGGAGCCTCAGCGCCCTTAAACAACACCTTCCAGGCATCTTCGTACGTAGTGTCGAAGAGCCTTTTCAGAGTTTGGTGCTGTGCCGGATCGAACTCCCACCATTTGAAGGCCCGTTGTTGGCATGGGAGGATCCGGCGGATGAGCATAACCTGGACTACATTGACAAGCATGAGATTCTTGTCCACCAGGGTGCGGACGCAGGTTTGGAGTCCGGACAGCTCTTCCGAATCACCCCACGTCAGGCTCGTCTCTTTCCATGATGTGAGCCGTGGGGGGAAGCCGGATCGGAATTCAGGGGCCGCCGCCCATTGAGAGTCGCGCGGCTCGGTGATGTAGAACCACCCCGATTGCCACCCCTTTATGGTCTCCACAAAGGAGCCCTCGAGCCATAGGACTTTGGCCATCTTGCCAACCATGGCGCCTCCGCTTTTCTGCTTGGCGGCCGCCCACTACCTTCGACTTGACATTGAAGGTCTTCAGCCATAAGCCGAAGTGGGGCTGGATGCATAGAAAGGCCTCGCATACGATGATAAACGCCGAGATGTTCAGGATGAAGTTCGGAGTCAGATCGTGGAAATCCAGGCCGTAGTAGAACATGAGCCCCCGGACAAATGGGTGAAGTGGAAAACCTAGTCCGCGGAGGAAGTGGGTGAGGAACACCACCCTCTCATGGGGCCTAGGGGTGGGAATAAGCTGCCCCTCGTCGGGGAGCCGGTGCGCGATGTCGCTGGACAAGTATCCGGCCTTCCGCAGCTTTTGACTTGTCCCTCCGTGTGGAGCAGACCATCCACTTGCCTCCCACTCCGGACATGGCTGGAGAAGGTTGAGGAGGGATGTGCGGACTTAGGCGCTGGAGCTCGAGTCTTGTGAGAAATGGTTGAGCAAAGGAGGAAGAAGGCGTAGGTTAAAAGGTGGATCCTTATCCCCTTATATGGGCGCACGAAGCTATGCGTCCCCCGCCAGCCTGGTAAAACTCGCTTATCTCCCAAGCGCCGTAATCAATGGCGCGGTTGGGTTAACCATGTCCGTATTGATGGGAATCCCGGAATAAGGGGGCACGATCTCCGCTTTGATAAGATGTGCGAAGGAAACTGCCTCGCTAAACGAGCCGAGGTGGAACAGTAAAAACGATTCGTATAAAGGCCTGGCCGTGGTGTGATGTCATGCCGCGGAATACGTCAGCAGATCTGTGCAAAGGTTATACTCTCTACGGTGGTATGTGGAACTCGTTTTGCAGAGCCGGACACTATCCTTGTGTTCAAAATCTTCTATGAAGTATTCGAGGAGGAACCCGCCTTGCAATGCGAAGACAATATGCGCGTCGGACTAAATCGTCGTTGAAGCCTGGTTCGAGACTCTTGAGGGAGTCTTGGATTAGGGGTGTCCGGATAGCGAACTATCACCGTTGGCGGACTCCTGGACTATGAAGATACAAGATTGAAGACTTCGTCCCGTGTCCGGATGGGACTTTCCTTGGCGTGGAAGGCAAGCTTGGCGATCTGGATATGTAGATCTCCTACCATTGTAACCGACTACGTGTAACCGTAACCCTATCCGGTGTCTATATAAACCGGAGGATTTTAGTCCGTGGGACGAACAACAATCATACCATAGGCTAGCTTCTAGGGTTTAGCCTCTCGATCTCGTGGTAGATCCACTCTTGTACTACCCATATCATCAATATTAATCAAGCGGAGTAGGGTTTTACCTCCATCGAGAGGGCCCGAACCTGGGTAAAAACATCGTGTCCCTTGTCTCATGTTACCATCCGCCTAGACGCACAGTTCGGGACCCCCTACCCGAGATCCGCCGGTTTTGACACAGACAGTGGCCATGCTTACTATATACTCCTCGATTAGTTTAATGTTTCCAACAACTTCTTGTGCTATTCCACTAAAATATATGGCATCTTCAAAGAAGATCCCTGTTTGCACAAGTAGAGATAATTACGTATTACATTAAGAGTGGCATCAAATTAGTGGCAAAACAATTGCTCGTTCCAGCCATATCAATTAATTAAGATGCAAAACTATATCATTACTTGTGTCATAACAGTTCCAGTGCTTCATTACAGCACCAGGAGTTGATTTTTGTTTTTCTTCCGCTTGTTCTTCCCCTTCATCACTTGGTTCAATAACAGACAAGCTTCGCCTTCAATGTAAGATTTGGCATGTCAATTAGGGAGCACAAGTATAGCACTAAACAATGACATCAATTTTCTGATGAAAGTGGCAAAATACAGACCAACAGTTTTGAAATATCCTTATCTTACATCAATGGGATATTACGGTGCACATACAGATTGGAAGTCTTGTCTCCATTTGTGCAGTTCACTAAAATCAAGCAACATTACCATACAAGTAGCACAACATATGAAAGCACGCTGCAGAATCACGTGAAAGAAGGCTAGTACTGACCTCTCATGACGCGGAATTCAAACTACTCACAAGAAGAAGATCTGAACCAAATTTGCACGGATAGGATGTAAGATCTCCTCTTGTGCAATTCCACTAAGATCAAGCAATCAAGCAATGTTGTTGGTGTGACATTTTGGTTGAACTGCACAAAACACTCTCAAAACAAAAGTGTTTTGTGCAGTGCAACAAAAGGTCACAATGGCTATGAGGTGAAGTAGATAAACCTATTTACACAGAGATGCAAAGGAAACAAGTAGTGGTCAATAACGGTGGATGACACAGAAGCCAACAAAAAGAAGCATCTACCTTATCTAAATGGGAAAGATAGCAAGACAGTAGCATTTCTCAAATGGTGGCATTGATTAATATTAACATAGAGATTATATTAACAATAAAATTCGTTAAACATGTAATTTGCTTTTTAAGCGTGGCATTGCATCAATTTTCCAGTGACATTATTACAGGGTGTTTGTTTACGGGGACATTTTGGTGTAGGGACTAAAAAACTCCGTGTCGGTCCATCTAAACCAAACATGAGGGACTTTTAGGGACTAAAAGTGGGCATTTGGGACTAAAGAAAGAAAACCCGAGGAGAATCTTTACGGGACTTTTTCCAATAGTTGCCCCTGCCACGCATCGCACCTTGTCTCTATTAGTTCATTACTAGGGGTAACATGGTCTTTTAGCATGTCATTTAATAACCTCTAGTCCATGTTTAGTCCCTGGAACCAAGCAGGTAGGGACTAGGGAGTTTTTAACCAAACATGGCCTTAGATTAACAACAGCTAAAGAGTTGCACGGGATAGTGGACACACCAGCAACATGTGCATCTACCGATGTACTGGGGTGATGCACAGTCTGTTGCAACAAAGAACAAGCAACCAAGGAGCATATTTGTGTTGGTCCCAGTTCTGTTATCTTTAGACACCTTTCCCTATGTGAGCGCAGCAAATCTAGTCTAGCTCAAACTCTACAGCCTAGTCCCCCAAAACAAAAGATCAGTTTGTTACAGATGTGCGTACTGTGTTTGTCATTGTTTTCCCTTTTCGACCAACGTAGGTGCTGGATAGCCAGTCTGTACTAGTACTTTCCCCCTCCGTTTCCTCTTTGAACCACGTCCTAGATTTATGCTATACATCTTTTGCCACTACTTTCCCCCATTCCTTTCCTCTTTGAACCATGTCTTAGATTCATGCGATACAACTTTCCCCACTACTTTCCCCCTTCCTTTCCTTTTTGAACCATGTCCTAGATTCATGTTATACAACTTTTCCCACTACTTTCCCCCATTCCTTTCCTCTTTGAACCACGTCCTAGATTCATGGTATACAACTTTCCCAACTACTTTCCTGTTTGATCCAACACCTAGATTCGAGTGCAGAAGCGGAAAAAGCCCACATGCAGCTAGAGCAATGCATGTGGAATAAGTAAATTATACCTTAAGGTTTTGGGTCTGGTTCGGTGGGCGACCGGAGGCCGTTCGGCCCACACTATGTACGGAGGCGAAGAAGAAGGGGTTGGAGGCCCTCCAACGCCACCGTTGGGTGAAAGTGAACAGCTACGCCGGTAGTGGATTCCCTCCCTCGCCGACAACGACAGCATTCAGCCTCCTTCCCTTCCCGGCGGACAGATCCTGCCGGCTCTTTGGCCAGCAGTGAGGGGAGAGAGAGAGGCCAACGAAGTCTTGTTTAGATCTGGAGAGGGTGAGAGAGTGTGAAGAGAGCAACTACAAGCGCTGAGAGAGAGAGAGGCCAACGAAGTCTTGTTTAGATCTGGAGAGGGTGAGAGAGTGTGAAGAGAGCAACTACAAGCGCTGAGGCTCCAGCATGTATATATATACTGGAGAGAGAGTGTGAAGAGTGCAAACCCCAACAAACAAGCGCCGAGGCTGCAACTTATACATTATGAGGTGATTATACGGCCACTACAAGATTGTATAGCTCCGTATCCATCCATTTTGACCAGTCAAAGAATCCTCCTGGCATGAATTATGCTCAAGTGTAGTTATCGAACCCGAGACCTCAAGTTTGATGAGCGAACAGGGTAACCAGCTACACAATCCTCCCATTATGTTCAACGAGAGGACAATAACCATTTATACATTCCTGCATTCGTGTGACAAGCATGCCATGTTTTTTGTGTGTGGGAGTCATTGGGATTTAAATCATAATCGTGTCATGTGGCTTTGGTGGTAAGACTATCCACAGTGGTGCAGAAATAATGCAGCCTTAGTCACCTTACCTCTCTCCATCTAGTACATTGGGTCCCACCAGTCAGAGGGTGAAACAAACAAATTAATAAGAAAAATTAAAAGCGGCAATGTGTATCTTACCTCACACATCTCGCTACTGCTCGGGAACACTGTCCAATTGATCCCTCTGTTCACTCACATACTATTTTAAGTGAATCCTTATTATAACATGCACACAATTTTGGGCACTTGTATTCTACCTAAGTCAGTGTGCCACCATATCTCGTACTACTCCCTCCGTCTAGGTGTAATAAGTCACGTTAGAAGGTGCAGCGGGACCAAGGTGCAAGCAGATTGGAGGAGAAGGAGAAACTTGACCGATCATTCCTCCAATCAAAGCCCTGATTTCTGTCTCTAAACGCAACAATTAATCAAAACAACTAAGAGATGCCGTTTTAGCTACCATGCAGGGCCACGTATTAACTCGCATGCAAGACGACTTTGACTTCTGGACTGATCAACGTGTAGTTGCGCTCCATGCATTGGGTTTCCGGGGGAGATAACAAGGCAGAGTAAGGAGCGTTTGGTTATATTGCTTAGGCTGGTCATAGTGGTGAGTAACTTGGACTAGTAACATGCATATGTTACTAGTCTATGTTACTACTACGTGAACTTTGCCGTCGGAAGCGAGCCGATCTGGCTCTCCTGAGCTAGCAAGGTTTTTCTAGCCCACCCAAGCTAGGTGGCCCACAAAAGCTAACATATTTTAACAGTTCCAAATGCCTAACTTTGCCTGGCTATGCTATAAGCTGTTCTTGCTAAGGATCCAAACACTCCCTAAGTAACAACGCTCGCTAGCAACGAGGCCGGAGGGATTGAGATCACGAAGTTAATGGACGACGCCTAAACATTTTGGGAATATCTGATTTCCATAAGATGACTTAACACCTAAACGGAGGGATTACTACTCCTCAGTCCAGGTTTGATGGAATATTCGCCACCTCTTCTCTTCTTGTACGTACTCCATTTGTATCTCACTTCCTGTGGCTTCGCACTCGCACAATTTTCCTATTCTATGAACCTGTGTGTGCATGTGTGTGCTGTTTGTGTGTGTTTAACAACATGTGTGTGTTAGCGAGAGCGACAGATCGACCTACACCTACAGAGAGATGGTGTGTAGTGTACGATTTCAGCCGCGAGAGTCGATGCATCCTCTCATTTCCGGGCGTCCAATAGGGACAGGCGGACAGCTGCCATGCCCACTCCTGACCAGCATGGCCCACCCAAAGCCACTCCATCGCCCGCGCGTGCTTCCCGCCCGAAATGGTCAGCGCCGCTCCAAAGAATCGGTGCCGCATTCATGCCCGGGAAGAGTGGACGCGACCTCTCACTGGCGCCTGCGTTGAAGGGAGAAGCGGATTCAAGAGTGATGGTTGCTTCGTCCGTCCAACTTACTGCTGGGTCTATGTGATTTGACGACTCATTGGTCATTACTACTGAGGTGGTAGGACTGCTGGATGTCCCACGCTTTCGGTGAAAGGAGGTACTACTAGGTTACAATTTTCTCCATTCTTACAGCGGAGGAGTGCAAGAGCAGTGAAAACACACAGGCTCAGTGATTACATGGCCCATCTCACACTATCACCATATTTTCTGGACACCGTGCGACACCTAACTCTTTACATAGTACTCCCTCCGTTCCTAAATATAAGTCTTTGTAGAGATTCCACTAGGTGTACTACAGGCGGAACAAAATGAATGAAAATCTACACTTAAAATGCATCTATATACATCTGTATATGGTTCATGGTGAAATCTCTACAAAGACTTATATTTAGGAACGGAGGAAGTACAATTATAGTACATACTGTAATTTATTAGCGAGATAAATTTGTACAATGCTATGAAGCTTCCAACACATTACATGTATCTTGTGTCCAAGGTTGCCCGTTGCAACATTTCATCAAATACAAAGGAGACTAACATGCATGTTATTGCATCTCAATGGTGACGAGATCATAGCAAATATGTACTCCCTCCGTTCCAAAATAAGTGTCTCAACTTTATGCAAACTTTAGTACAAACTTGTACTACTACTAAAGTTGACACTTATTTTGGAACAGAGGCAGCTAAAGAAAAAACGATCCATGCAGTCCCTAGCCCTTGAACCGTAAACCCTAACCAGGCTTCAATTTGCTGGCAACGTTCGAGCTTCCTAAGAAATGAAGTTTGCAGCCTTTTGACCATCGGATCATTTTGTGCAGTTTCACCAAAATCGAGATGAGCATCCCTGTGGCAAAGAAATTGAAGAAGCGTGATTAGAATAAGATTCTTTGGGACTAGTTTATGAGACATAAACTCATCACAAATATAATGCGTAGAAGCGGTAGAGGTATGTGCGGGGCAAAGAAGTAGAGAAATATCCACATGGAGTGATGTGGGCAGCTGGAGCAGTGGTGCAAGCTGGCTGTAAAGGGAGTTGTACCCGAGGGATGTCGGGACGTAGCTCAACCTTGAGGAGGGCGGCGGGAGGCGGCAACTGCCCACGTCGCGGCAGTCAGCAAGGGACGAAGGCAACCTCACCGGCTTTGTGAGAGAGAATGGCGAGGACCCCTGATCGGGACGTGCCGACAGTGGGTTTTCGCCGTTGGCGACTGCGACCGCATCTACACTAAGCATCCACCCCTTCCCCCGGCGGACGTGATCCACCGGGATGTTAGAGATGTGGCCACATTCATTTTGTGCGAGAGTGTGTGAAGAGAGAAACCCCAGCAAGCAACCGTGTAGGTTGGCCCGTCCTGACTATGCATATAGTGGAGCGTTTTCCTTTTCTCTCCATATGAACCTATCATATTGCGTACGTGCCACTGAAGAAAAAAGACTTTATTTATAAATGGCGCGGAACCTACTACTCGTTCTCCTATAACCTTGCGCTTGGCATCTCCAAAATATTAACCTTGTGATTGGCTCTTTGCCTCTTCGGGAAGTCGAAAAATAATGGTACTGTATTATATATCGTTCTGGCTATATGAGACCGAATGAATTGTTGCATGTCCACCATGTGGGCGAGGGTCGAGGGGCGAGGGAGAGTGCGTACTATTACGTACGTTTCAGGGGGTGTTTGTTTCCAGGGACTTTTTAGTGTAGGGACTAGAAAAGGTCCCTCTTAGAGACTTTTTAACCAAACAGGAGGGAGAACTGGGGACTAAAACTTGCTTTTTAGGACTTAATGAAGAAAAATCTCAAGGAAAGTCTTTTTTGGGACTTTTCCAACAATGCCCCTCCCTGCACCCTTTGCCCCACCGCCCCATGGTGTTGTTTGGTTGTTATTTTTTTGTATACTAGGGGTAACATGGTCATTCAATAACCTCTAGCACTACTAGGGAAAACCCTAGTAGTAGCGCGGGTTTAATGCCCACTAGTAGCGCGGGCAGCCGCGCTACTAATAAGGCGCTATAGCTATTACTTAGCAGTAGTGCGTGCGACACGCGCTACTGCTAAGACACATAGCGGCAGTGTCGGTCTACTAAAGTAGGGGTACCTTAGTACCCCAAACCTGTGCACGGGCAGTCGCAGCGTCCCCGTGGCAAGCCTTGCCGGGCGTCTGCCAAGACCCTCCGCGGCCCTTCAGAAAACAAGACCCCGGCAAGAGGATCTTTCCAGTGAGCCAGTCAAGAACAAAGTAATCAAGACCCCGGCAAGAGGAGCTTGCCGGGAAGGCCACTCAGGGCGCGAAGGAAACAAGGCCCCGGCAAGAGGAGCTTGCCGGGAAGGCTTGGTGAGCGATAAGCTCCCGAGCGACAAGAACCTTGCAGCGGCAAAGTACTCGCCATGACAAGTGACCTCTCTTGATCTCCGCTCCAGCTCACCCGTAGCGTGTCACCACGGGCTCTCCCAAGCACGCAGCGTGTCGACGGGCTGTGCAGCCAGCGGGAGCAGCGATAGCGGCGCTGACAGGCTACCATCGTGGCAAGCGGAGGCGCCTTGACGGTCCCTGTTACCTTTGTTCGGGCGACTGAGACGGGCATTGATGACTCTTGTCCCTTGCCGTCAGAGTTAGGTATAGATTACTGTACACTGTACAGAGCGGTGTACCAACCTATGTTTTTACTATTTTACCCTTGTCTACTTGGCACATGTGGTGACCCCTTGTGCCTATAAAAGGAGGCCCAAGTGCAACGTAGAAAAGGGTTCGGTCCGGCTCCGGCTTAGATCATCATACTCTTACGAAACCACACTCAGGCTAGGTATTGTAGCTCCCATTGCTCCCTAGCAAGAACACAAGATAATCCACAGAGCAGCAGTAGGAGTATTATCTCTCCGGAGAGCTCCGAAGCTGGGTAAATCTGCTCGTGTGCATCGCTTCGATCCGCTCTTTGTGCAATCTCCGCCCCCCTCCGAACTACAAGGGACCCGAGATCCGTAGGTGTTCGTGGGACCTGACCGATTTCTCCCGACATCTTTGGCGTGCGGTAGAAGCGTCGAGGCTGTGTGAACCCGATCCGGCGGTCACACGAGCAACTTCATCAACATCTTCGTCAACATGGCGCCGAAGAAGAAGTCTTCGGCAGCAGCAGAGCCGTCCGCGTCGAACCCACCACCACCGGAGCTATCAGGTGGTGGGGGAAAGGCTGGCGGAGGAACCGGCATCGTCGAGAGAGCCCACAATGCCGCCAGGTCCAAGGACAAGGCAGCACAGGCGTCGGCGTCCGAGTCTGCACTGCGTCCTTCGCAGGAGGCGCGGGATCGACAGCGTCATGATGCTCGCGGCACCATACGCTCATTGGATCAAGGCCAAATTTGGAGGATCCCGAGGCCCTCGAGACCGCATGCACTTCAAGCATGCGATGCAGTGGAGTACGGTCGCTTAGGCGGGATGCTGCTCCTCCTAACTTGGTTAGGAGTCCGAGCACCTCCGTTCCTCGCTACGTATGCCATTGCCACCCACCACACCAGCAGAAGCCTTGGCAAGAGCACAGCTACTTCTAGACTACCCTCCAACGGCCGACAAGGTCGGCGAATGGAGAGCCACAATTCAGAGTCTCATCGGCTTCGCCAACGGCGACGTCCCACGGCAACCGAGTGCCTCGCAGCCGCGGCAAGGCGACAAGGCGCGAGCTGATGGCGACGAGACTTGCGGGGGTGCAGCCACCGTGCACTCGCCGGATCCACCTCGACAGCGACTCCACAGCGTCGTCGGATCCGCGAGCTCGTCGCGACCAACGCCAAGTTCTCCGAGAACGGCAAGAAGAAGACGCTCGAACCCGTATCGAGCGCCGAAGAGAAGCGCCCGTCAATCGACCAACGCCGGGCCCACTGTCGATATGCATGCGCCCGAGAAGAACCAGGCGACTTACCGTACGCGGTAGGTTGCCCTGCGTTCACTCGTGGGCTGCGGCAAGTCCGGTGGCCCGACAAGAAAAACTTCAAACCAGATGTGCCAGAAAAGTATGATGGCAGGACACATCCATCGGAGTTCCTCAGCATCTACACCATTGCGGTGCAGGCTGCGGGAGGACGAGACGACAAGATCCTCGCCAACTACTTTCCTCTAGTGCTCAAGCCAAACGTCAGATCTTGGCTCATGCACTTGCCGGACAGCTCTATCTCTTCTTGGGCAGATTTGTGCCACCAGTTTGTTGGCGCCTTCACAGGCGGCCACAAGCCTCATGGCCAGGAGAGCAACCTCCACCTGCTTGCCCAGAAGGAGGGAGAGTCCCTGCGCAAGTTCATCCAGAGATTCAGTCGAGTGCACTACAACATCCCCGACGTCCACCCTGCCGCGGTGATCAGTGCATTCCATCAGAATGTACGAAACCGTAGGATGAGGGAGGAGATGGCGATGTGCAAAGTGAAAAGACGTTAAGCGAGCTCATACACGGCCGACAAGTGTGCACTTGTTGAAGAAGGAAGAAGACTCCCAGGAGAGAATGTGGGAGCAGAGTCTGACAGTGAGGAGATCGCCCCGGCAAGAAAGAGCCGGCGGCGAAACAACAGGAGGAAGAAAAACCAAGAAGTACTAGTTGTCGAGCAGTCCGACAAGAATGGTGCCGCCAACAAGGCAAAGGCTGGTGGCTCCGGCAAGGAGGTTGCCGTTGACGCCGACCGCCAAGCTGTGGTGGCCGCCGACAAGCCTGACAGCTCCAACAAGCAGTACTGTAAAATCCACCGCACCAAGGGCCACGATCTCCAGAGCTGCAAGAAAGTCGAGCAGCTTGTTGAGCTCTGAGAGAGCTCGATGCGGCGAGACAAGGAGAAGGCCCAAGAAGGTGCAGGTACAACAAGTAAGAAGAGACCGGTCGGGAGGAGGCCGCGGCAAGGCCAAGCAGCGGCAAGGAGACAGACCTCCCCGCGGCCGCGACAAGGAAGAAGACGAAGATGAAGATGACGAAGACATGGAAGACGATAGCTGACGAACAGGAGTTTCAAAAGGCAACGGAGGTCCTTTGCGTTGACGGTGGTGCTTCTCTGCATACCTCGCACCGCCAACTCAAGCAATGGATGCGTGAGGTCAATGCAGCAGAACCATCCATAGAGTCACGCAAACCTCTGAAGTGGTCCGGCCGCCCATCATCTTTGACATTGAAGATCACCACAGGCACATCACTGCGATCGGGTGCTTGCCGATGTTGGTCTCACCAACCATCCGCAACCTCAAAGTCACAAAGATGCTGGTTGGCCGGCGGGGCGGCCTGAATTTGATATCCTCTGCGGTGCTTCAGAAACTTCAAATCCCTGACAGCGAGCTCGAAGAAACTGGTACATTCCAAGGAATCAACCCAGGAAGGAGCAAGCCCAAAGGGAAGATCACGTTGCCGGTAACATTCGGTAGCGAGCTCAACTTCAGAACTGAGAGGATCACATTTGACGTTCCCGACTTCCCATTGCCCTACAATGGCATACTTGGCCGTCCAGCACTCGCCAAGTTCATGGCCGCCTCTCATTATGCTTATAACCTACTCAAGATGCCCGGCCCGATAAGCGTCATTTCTGTCCATGGCGACAAGAAGGACGCGCTTATCTCTTGCCGACAAGATTTACCGGGATGCAGCAGCCGCAACAGAAAGCAAACCACTTGCCGCTGAAGCTCCCGGGGGGAAGAAGAAGACCGCCAAGTCCGGCAAGAGCTCTGTTGCCCACTCCGGCAAGCGCACCTCCTCGGAGTGCTGCGCTACCGTCGAGGACGCACCATCGAGCTCCACCGGCAAGTGCAAGAAGACGATGGCGGCTCCGCCGAAGACCAAAAAGGTGCCCGCCAAGGAGGACAGCACTGGTGGTACCTTCATCATCGATTGCCACGCTTGACCCTAAATAGGAAGGCGAGCTCGTTGCTTTCTGCAGGCGAATGTCGATGTGTTTGCATGGCAACCATCTGACATCCCCGGTGTTCCCAGGAAAGTAATTGAGCACCACCTAGCTGTCTGTCCTCACGCGCGGCCCGTCAAGCAAAAAGTTAGGAAACAAGCAGTGGAGCGCCAAGAGTTCATAGCGGAAGAAATCAAGAAGTTGGAAGCAGCAGGACTCGTCAGGGGAGTACTCCATCCCACGTGGTTGGCCAATCCGGTAGTTGTACGCAAGGCTAATGGGAAATGGAGACTTTGTATTGACTTTACAGATGTTAATAAAGCTTGTCCCAAAGACCCATTTCCCTTGCCACGTATCGACCAGATTGTTGACTCCACAGCTGGATGTGATCTGCTTTCGTTTCTTGATGCATATTCAGGATATCATCAGATCTTCATGGCAGAAGAGGATGAAGAGAAAACTGCATTCATTACACCATGTGGCACGTACTGCTTCATACGGATGCCTTTCGGTTTAAAGAATGCTGGTTCAACTTTTGCAAGAGTAGTCCATGATGCCTTTGAGCCACAGATACACAGAAATGTAGAAGCCTACATGGATGATATAGTGGTCAAAAGCAAGGACAAAGCAACTCTGGTTCAGGATTTGGATGAAACATTTGCAAATCTGCGCAAGATCAACCTCAAGCTCAACCCCGAGAAGTGCGTATTTGGAGTCCCTTCCGGCAAGCTTCTCGGGTTCTTTGTGTCACAGCGGGGAATCGAAGCCAATTCCGACAAGATCAAGGCCATTGAGCAGATCGAAGCACCAAAGCGCGTCAAAGATGTCAGAAGACTTGCCGGTTGCGTGGCTGCTCTCAGCAGGTTCATCTCTAGAAAGTCTGCTTTGAGCAGCATACTGCCGTTTTCAAGATTTTGAAAAAGGCAGGTCCAATGAAATGGAGTCCCGAGCGGAGGCTGCGCTGCAGGACTTGAAGAGATACATCCTCCGCTCCAATACTTATCGCACCTAGGCCACAAGAGAAGTTGCTTTGCTGTATATAGCGGCAACCAATCAAGTGGTTAGTGCTGCGTTAATGTAGCGGAGAGGAGGCGGATGATGAGCCGGCAACCGAGGCAGACGCATCCAGCGACAAGCAAGGGGCTTCGCCGTCAAGCTCTGGTCCCGACAAGGACAGATTAGTGCAGGGTTGCGACAAGACACAGAAAAGGATGGTGCAACGCCCAGTTTACTTTGTCAGTTCCCTTTTGCAGGGGGCTAGGTCAAGGTACTCTGGTGTGCAGAAGTTGCTTTTCGGCCTCCTCATGGCCTCAAGAAAGCTGCGCCATTACTTCCAAGCACATGAGATAACAGTTGTCACTCGCTTCCCGTTGAAAAGGATATTACAAAATCCAGAAGCAACAGGCAGAATCGTCGAGTGGGCACTGGAACTGTCAAGCTTTGGTCTCAAGTTTGAAAGCACTTCAACTATCCAGAGCAGAGCATTGGCGGAATTCATAGCTGAATGGACACCAACGCAAGATGAAGAAATTCCAGAGACAAGTATCCCCGTCAAAGAAGCAAATAAAGAGTGGCTGATGTACTTCGATGGTGCCTTCTCGCTGCAAGGCGCCGGTGCCGGCGTGCTGCTTATCGCACCCACCGGAGAGCACCTCAAGTACATAGTCCAGATGCACTTTCCCAAGGAACAAGCAACAAACAATACTGTAGAGTATGAAGGTTTGCTTGCGGTCTCGAGATTGCGGTAGACCTTGGGATCAAGAAGCTCATTGTCAGGGGGGACTCGCAACTTGTCGTCCGCCAAGTAAATAAAGATTATCAGAGCCCGTTGATGGAAGCATACGTCGATGAAGTGAGAAAGCTAGAAGAGCACTTTGAAGGCCTACAAATGGAACACGTTCCAAGAGCTCAGAATGATATAGCTGATGGCCTCTCCAAATGTGCCGCGCTTAAGTTACCTGTGGAACCAGGAATTTTTGTGCTCAAGCTGACTCAGCCAACCGTAACACCGTCAACAGGACAGAGCAAGAAGAGGAAATTGGTTTCCGGCGACTACTTTCCGGCAGAGCTCCCTGAAGCCGCCGCCAAGAAGGTCCCTAAAATCAACGCAAATATCACTGAGGAGCAGTCTGCTCCGACAAACCATGCAGTTTGTATCGTTGAAGAAAACGCTCCCGACAAGTTTCGCTCCGGCAAGCTTGCCGGGGATCATCAAGCTCCGGCGAACCCACGGGTTCTTGCCGTAGAAGCAGATGTTCCCGCAGTGATAGAAGAGCCTTTAGTCCTTGTTGTCGAGCCACAAGCTCCAGCATGGGCACAGCAAATCGTCCATTTCCCGAAGAGCAAGAAGAAGCGGAAAAAGTAGCCCGGCAGTCAAGTATGTACCAGTTTGTTGACAACATCACATGCGAAGAAGACTCAACGGTGTGAAATTGAAGTGTATTTGCGGGAAGATGGGCCGAAGCTGTTGGCGAGAGATACATGGAGGCATATGTGGTCACCACATCGGCGCAAAACGCACTTGCCGGCAAAGCTTTCCGACAAGGTTTCTTCTGGCCAGAAGCCCTCCAGGATGCAACGGCACAAGTAACAAAGTGTGAAGCGTGCCAGTTCCATTCCAAACAGATACGCCAACCAGCTCAAGCTCTCCAGACGATCCGTTTATCCTGGCCCTTGTCGGTGTGGGGGCTCGACATCCTCGGCCCTTTCCCCGAGCTGTCGGGGCTTTGAAGTACTTGTATGTCGCAATCGACAAGTTCACAAAGTGGCGGAAGTGGAACCGATGAGGAAGGTGACATCACGGTCAGCGATCAAGTTCTTGAGTCAATTGTTTGCCGTTTGGGATTCCCTAACAGAATCATTACCGACAACGGCACAGTTCACGAAACCGCGCACCTTCATGCGATCGCCCAAGATCTTGGCGCCAAGATCTGCTTTGCTTCATTGCTCATCCAAGAAGCAGCGGTCAAGCGAGAGAGCAAGCGCTGAAGTGCTGCGGGGACTCAAGACCAGAACTTTCGACAAGCTGCGCAAGTGTGGAAGAAAGCTGGATCGAGGAGCTGCTGGTGGTTCTTTGGTCGATCGGGGCGGACGCCAAATCGAGCCAGCGGCGAGACACCTTCGCTCTAGTCTATGGAGCGAGGCAGTTCTCCCCACGGAACTTCGTATGCGGGTCACCACGAGTGCTCGCTTACGATGAGCTTGAGCAAGAGCAGCTGCGGCAAGATGGCCGCTGCTCCTCGAGAAAAGATCGTCTTGAGCTGCTGTCTGAGCTGCTCGTTATCAGCAAGCTTTGCGTCGCTACCATAAGCCGCCAAAGTTAATGCCGAAAGCTTCGAGGAAGGCGACCTTGTTCTTCGGCGCATTCAATCCGCCAAGAATTCCAACAAGTTGACGCCGAAGTGGGAAGGCCCTTATCGGGTAAAACGAGTCACTAGGCCCGGCGTTGTCCGCCTTGAGACCGAAGATGACGTTCCGGTGAGCAATTCCTGGAATATAGAGCATCTTCGCAAGTTCTACCCATAAGGCGCGGTTGCCGGAACCCACCCTTTTGTACATGTCTTGCCGCCGTTGCATGTAATCCTTTGTACAAAGCCGGGCGCAGACCCCATGCATCAGTAAAGCCTATATGTTGCGTACAACTTGTCAATACATGCCCTCATAATCATATATGCATGTGTTTACTAACATTTTGTGCAGCACCCGTACCCGGTAAGCGATGACGAGCCACTAGGCTCCATAACTTTATTTTCTCTTCTTTCTTCTCAAACAAGAAGAAGGTTCATCCACCCACAAGTTAACCGGGGGAAGGAAGGAAGATAATGGTGTGGGCCGTAAGCGTCGCTCGAGGAACTGTCGCCTTGCCGGGAAATGGGCAACAGAGAAGCTAAGTTGCTAAGTTTAAACGATCAGTTTTAAATTTTTAAAGTTATCTTCCTCGAACGATAGTACTTTGTATGGAAAACCTGTGCGCGGAGGAACCGACTCGCGACTAGTTTGCGCCCTTACTTTGTTTCGAGTCCGCTCAACAACTTAAGTGTGCTGCAACTAGTTGCGACAAGGTTGCTTGTCGGAGGCGGCATCGCCCGGAAGCTCTTGAAGTTCCGCACTTTCGGCGCTCATGACAAAGGTGTTTGCGACAAGTTCCCCTGAAAGCGTAGGGTATAAACATACAAAGGAAGAAATCGAGTAAAGGAAATAACATTGCATTCGATTGCCTAAGATAGTGTATATTACAAAAATAACTTATTGCGGCACTGGCTAAATTGTTCTCAGAACTGAAATAACAGCGAAGAAGAGAAGAAGGGTGCGCCGGCACCCAAGCCCCGGCAAGCCAGAGTTGCCGGGGGCTGCGGCAAGCCAGAGTTGCCGGGGGCTGTGGTATCAGATAAGCCTTTCGTCCCTTTTCAAGCATCCCTTTTTCATTAAAAACATCCTACTCGGATACAGTCCGTGGAGAATGAAAGAGAGGATTACAAGTTTTAAATGCGGATAAGGCCCGAAGGATTACAATTTAAAAAGATAAGATGCCCGTAATCCTTTTCCTGTCCCTCTCTTCAGGAGGTAGGTCAAGGAGGCGAGAAGGACAAAAGGAGCGCCTAGGCAAGCTACAGGTGCCAGAAGGCACCAAGGGAACATCCCGGGCTGTCAGGGCTTAAGGAAGGCAGCGGCGCCCGGAGGCGGGGCTCGAGGCAGGCGGCGGGGCGTCGGCCGCTGTCGAGGCACTCGCCCTCGTACTCCGACTTGACGGCCTTGTCGCCATCCCTCTTCCCCTTCCGCAGCCTCCCTCGCCGTCGCCCAAGGAGGCGACCCGGGGAGTTCAAGGAGCCAGCGGCGGATGATTGGGTCGCCCGGTGGCCTTGCAGCGGCGCCCGACAACTAATCGGGCCCGCTACCCTCGTCGTCGCTGTCGCTCTCCTCCTCGTCACTCTCGCCGAGGGGGAATCTTATTGTCGGAGGAGCTATCCACGCAGCACTTCACCCGAGTACCGAGATCCCGAAGACCTTGACGGAGAGGAGATCACCCTCCATTAACTTAAAATGGAGGGTAAACCCGCCATCGGGCTGTGGATGCGGGTGAACGTCTTCCACCCACGATCAAGATACATCACATTAGGGGCTGGGAATACAACACGGACTCGCGTGCCGCTGATCCCAGCCCCTCATGTGCGATCTCGATGTCTCGGGCGGATCCGACTCCATCGCGCCAGCTCATGACGGAGCTGGAAGCGGAGGCGACAACGAGGCGCTTCGGCGCAGCCTGACGAAGAACTTCGCAAGGGTCGTCCCTGTATGGACCGCCGCGAGGAGGAACCACCGGCGGAGGCGGAGGCAGCGCCGCCCGTCCGCTTCTTCCCGGCGCCTCGACCTCGTCCACGACCTCGCCCCCTCCCTCTTCCTCTTGTGGCTGGCTCTGCCACCCCGGGCGTGGGGTTGGGAGGGGAGCACTATCTAGCGGCGACCCTCGCCGCCACCGATGAAGAACCAATGTTCCCTTTCTCCATGATGAATGAGAGAAATGGGAGCAGAAGCTGAGGAAAGGAAGAGATGGGAGAGTGCGGGCTTCTGCGCTCCCCTTCCGCTGTTTTTAAAAGAAGCAAGGTGGGGGCTCGGCCGCCCCGCTCAGTGAATCAGGGCATAGGAAGAGCAGGGAATCGGGGCCGACCTGCTGCCTCTGCTCCGCGACCCCAAGAGCATGGGAACCACGTGGCGGGGATGCAGAACCGAGGCGACGGATAAGGCGACCTCGCACGCCGCCCACTTCCCCCACGACGCCGCAATTGACGCGTGCCGTTACGGGGGAACGCGGCGGATACGGAGTGGATTTGGTTTGGACCCAGGCCGCGCGTGCCCGCGCCCTGTTTTGGGCCTGGCCCAACAGCGCTCGGCACCGTGTACGGCCCAGACCCGGGAGCCGGAGTGGATTTGGTTTGGACCCAGGCCGCGCGTGCCCGTGCCCTGTTTTGGGCCTGGCCCAACAGCGCTCGGCACCGTGTATGGCCCAGACCCGGGGGCTCCTGTCGGTGTACTAAAGTAGGGGTACCTTAGTACCCCAAACCTGTCTGCAGGCGATCGCGGCGTCCCGTGGCAAGCCTTGCCGGGCGTCTGCCAAGACCCTCCATGACCCTTTAGAAAACATGACCCGGCAAGAGGAGCTTGCCGGTGAGCCAATCAAGAACAAAGTAATCAAGACCCGACAAGAGGAGCTTGCCGGAAGGCCACTCGGTATGCGAAGGAAACAAGGCCCGGCAAGAGGAGCTTGCCGGGAAGGCTTGGTGAGCGATAAGCTCAGCGCGACAAGAACCTTGCCGCGACAAGTGACCTCTCTTCATCTCCGCTCCAGCTCACCCGCCAACGTGTCACCACGGGCTCTCCCAAGCTGCCAGCGTGTCGACGGGCTGTGCAGCCAGCGGGGAGCAGCGATAAGCGGCTGACAGGCTACCATCGTGGCAAGCGGAGGCGCACTTGACGGTCCCTGTTACCTTTGTTGAGGCGGCCCAGAGGCGGGCATTGATGACTCTTGTCCCTTGCCGTCAGAGTTAGGTATAGATTACTGTACACTGTACAGAGTGGTGTACCAACCTATGTTTTTACTATTTTACCCTTGTCTACTTGGCACATGTGGTGACCCCTTGTGCCTATAAAAGGAGGACCAAGTGCAACGTAGAAAAGGGTTCGGTCCGGCTCCGGCTTAGATCATCATACTCTTACGAAACCACACTCAGGCTAGGTCTTGTAGCTCCCATTGCTCCCTAGCAAGAACACAAGATAATCCACAGAGCAGCAGTAGGAGTATTATCTCTCCGGAGAGCTCCGAAGCTGGGTAAATCTGCTCGTGTGCGTCGCTTCGATCCGCTCTTTGTGCAATCTCCGCCCCCCTCCGAACCACAAGGGACACGACCAGTTTCTCCCCGACAGGCAGCGCTTGTTATCTCCCGCGCTGCTGCTAATCTAGCTAGTAGCAGCGTGTTTACTATCCATCGCTACTAGTATTCTTTTTTATTTTTTATTTTTAGTGTATTTATACGCCGTTATACAAATTTAGGTACAATACCAATTATGAGGTTTATATCATTACGTCCATAACAGTGTGTCAAATCAAGGTGGATAGGTTCAAGTGGAGGCAATATGTGGTGCATGTCAAAAGTATACTACTAATCCAAACTTGATCTAGTTTGGACTAGTAGTACTTTCGATGTGCACCACATGTTGCCTCCACTTGAATCTAATCCATGACACAAGCTATTTAATCATCAACTTAGTCATTAGCACCAACAGTATTTATTTAATCACCACTAACACTAGCTCATAATAATCATCATAGTCATTACCACCAACACTAGCTATTTAATCATCATAGTCATAGTGTAGCACATCATCATCTTTAAACTCATTTCTAGCTAGCTAATCACCCCTGCTGCTCTCTCTCTCTCTCAGGTAAAATAACATAAAGCATGTAGAGCTCTCCTCCTTCATCAAGTTGGAGCATGCAGATGAACCTATCTCTTAATCGTGGGCTGCGCTTCTGCTTGCTGCCCCCTAGTACTTGTCTGCGCTCCTCCATCACAGATTTGGTCCAGTCTTTCACTATTAAGAATTCGTTGCTAATCCTGAATGCACTATAGTGATTTGTAGGATATCTTGGCCGTAAGCTAACAATACTCATGGTACCTTTAATCTCGATCCCATAAGGCGCAACATTCATCGGGAGTCCCTGTTGAAGACCATCGTATGGTAACATGCTTAGCAAAGAAGTTTAGCTTAAAAATGTATGGAAAAGATACACTAGGGACAAATAGTAAAAATCTTACCATCTTTCCTAAATAGATGTGACCGTAGTTCATTACGAACACTATTGGTCACACGTTTTCAGTACTAACATTTCTAAATCCAGGAAGAAAATTTGTCTTGACAGTATCAAGATCCATAAAGCCATGAAACATAATGACTTAGCTCCTCGTAGTTTAGTTACGCCCGGGGACGGTAGTAGGTCCTGTCTACCAAGCGTTGGACATGTTTGCTTGAGCGGAAATAAGGCGACAATAGAAATTAGTTGTCAACTATTTTTGAATAAACAATATCAAAGACATAAATATGGTTGAGAAACTCACATAATGGTATAAGCTGGAGGTGTTCGCACATCGACCCAGATGTCGGTATTACCTTCAATATCATCTTCCGGACGAATATCAAAGGTGATAACCATATCAGGTTCAAATGCATAAGTCTTGCATAGTGCTCGCCATGTTTTGCATCCAAAATAGGTGTAGTCGTCTGAATTGCATAATTTTGCGTGGAAAATATAACCATGTTCAGTCTTCAAGTAAACTTTCTTTACCTCCATAGTATGACTGAAACCTATCTTATCCAATACAAAAACTCTTGCAAGGCAGGGGATACGCTAGTAGAATAGTAAAAAAATTATAAGTTGAAGCAAATGAAGCAGATGTCATGCTTAATTACGAAAAAAGACTTGTCGTTGTGACTTACTCTATCCACTTCGAAGTACTCGTCCAGATTGATGCTGAAGCACCTATCATCATCTAGGAAGATTCCGTCGCACAGGCCGCGCTCGTCTTCGCAGTATTTGCAAATACCAAAATCCTTTTCATCGTCAGACATTTCCTATGTTCATAGTTAAAACATTAATTGAAAATCGGTTGAAGACAACTACCAGGATACTCAACACACAAATCCGGGGCACTCGATATTTCCTACATATTCTGTCACAAGTCATGACAAAATTCACGGAAAAATCCGGCATGACCTTTGCTAAAATAGGACATATTGAGCGCCTGAAATGCCGGAACGGAAATGAATCAACACTCCGGCAAAACATAGGCCACTCGGAGGTGTAACCTGCAAACATGACCGGCCACTTGGGCAAGAACATATCCTATTTGAGCAACACAGGATATACATTTCAAAATATCTTATAGGACTCAAATTAGCATGCATTCAATAAGCAAAAGTAAATCATCTCATGCGTCCGTACATCATCGAATATTATCACTAATACATCCAGAATAGTATCATACGTATAACATCACTAATACAACTAAAACCCTAGCACACGACGGGTATCGGCGTGGGCGGTGGACTCCCACAGAGAAGGAACCATCACGGGATCATAGCTCCAATGAGATCCCTGGAGAACCTGCCGGGTATTGGAGAACCTGTGCTCCAACGCAAACAAGTAGCGACGGCCGTGCACGTCCTCCTCACTGACACGGTGACGCACCACCTCCGCGGGGTCCTCGAGCCTCTGGACCGTCCAGCCCACGCGACCGCCACCAAAGAAGGTTCGGGTCAACGACAGGTTGGCTCCTCACCAACATCGCCCCGGTGAGTAGCGCCTCCAGTACCACCCAGGAGCCAGGTCCGGACATGGCCCATCTGGTCAATCAGGTGTCGTCCTCCGCCGACTCGGCAGCGAGGATGCAGGGATAGGCATCGTCCACGTCGATCTTGAGGAAAAATTTCTTTAACTAAAAAATAGCAACAAGTTCTTACTAACTATTTCTATTAATTCAACTAGTTCTTACTAAAAATAAACTTACTATAAATAAAAATAAACTAGTACCTAATTAGTACCTAGTTCTTACTAATTAGGAACTACTGCCCTAATTACCATATAAGTATCCATTTTTTAACTAGGGTTCGTACTACCTAATTAAATAGGGTTAATACTAATTGTAATTAACTAACTAGCACTAAAAATAGCGTAGGGTTCATACTAACTAGCACTAAATAGCTAGCTAGGGTTCATACTAACAGAGAGCAGAGAAGAGGGAAGGGGAGAGTGCTTACAGAGGGCGGGAGAGAGATGGGGTCGGGGGAGACGGCGGCACCGAGGCGCCGCGAGGCGGGGTCGGGGGGACGGCGGCGAGGCGGGTCGAGGGAGACGGCGGCGAAGAGCGAGGGCAGGGGCTCCGGCAAGGTCGAGGTCTAGGAGGAGGAGGCAGCCTGGTGACGGCGTCGAGGCGGAACTCGGCGGAGGCGAGGCGGAGGCCTCTAAGCGAGGCGAGGCAGGGCTCCGGTGGAGGCGGCGAGGGGGAGAAGAGAGAGTGGGGAATTTGGGGGAGGAAGCAAAGGAGAGGGAAGCCCGCGCGGGGGGTTAGGTGAAAATAGCTTTAATAGTAGTGTGGGGAGCGAAAACGCGCTGCTGCTAAAATCCATAGCAGTAGGGCGCCCTCACAAACTCGCTACTACTAAGATGAGCCCGTCCTGTGGTGTGTTCAAACTTAGCAGTAGCGCCCTACCGTAAAAGTGCGCTTGTACTAATTTTGTAGTAGTAGCGTGGTTTTTAGAAGGGCGCTACTACTATACCTAACACGTCGGGAATGGTGTGGCAACTATAGTAGTAGCGTGTTTTGTTCCTGCCGCGCTACTGCTAAGTGGATAACAGTAGCGCCCTTTAAGCCAACGCGCTACTGCTAAGTAGCAGTAGTGCCACATTTTAACACACGCTACTGGCAAGATTCTGTGTATAAGGTTTTCCCTAGTAGTGTAGGGAGGGACTAGGGACTTTTTAGTCCCTGAAAACAAATAGGGAGGGACTTTTTAAGCAGTAGGGACTTTTTAGTTGGGACTAGAAAAAGTCTTAGGACTTATCAACTAAACAGGGCCTCAATATGGACTACATATAGAGAAAAATGAGTGAATCTAAACTCTAAAATACGTCTATATACATCAGCGTTTGGAGTATGTACTAGTAGTTCCTGATCTTTGCTCAATTTAATATATATCACAATGATGAATTTCTTGTTTCCAGTACATGTCACCATGTTCAGGATGTTACGTACTAAATGCCTCCATCCAGAACAGTTGTAAACATAAACTTTCTGCCGCCCTTTACTCTGTTTTATTTGTTTATAATAGAAACTGGTGTAGAGTTAGATACGTGTAGTGCTTGAAGATTTGTCCTCTTAATTACATACGGTGCCCAACATTTGGTAATGTTATAAACCCAGGTATATGGTCTTTGTAGCTTTTATCCTTCAGTGAGTGTTGGTGCATTGACTGTAAGATAAAATTGTTCATTTTCATTTGTTTGAATAATAATTAGCATATGAAATGGAATATCTTGAGTCCAGGCATCATTAGTAGGGGTTACTTACGGTATGAAATGATTATACCAAATTTCGTTGACAGGTTTATATGGCCTCAACTACTGTTGCTATAGTAATCAGTTTTGTGCTGTGTGTTTTGTTACTTCTCCATTTGACTTACATTTGACACACTTTTCTTTGGATTAATTTTAAGAAACCTCATGTTTACTCTTGTTTTATAGTGGATGTTAATCTCATTTCTAGGCATTGTAAGATTTAAGAATTTTGGACATTTAGTTCATTTTTATATTTGTTGCAATTATATTATTTCTACTATCTACTCATCTCTGTTAAAAAAATCTAAAGTTCTTGTAGATATGCAGGTAAGATTGGGAAGCTGGCTACTTGATGCTGCCCATCACATTTAGCCATGACATGATGGTCGCCATTAGGAGGGCTGATAGCAAGAACCTAAATATCGACCTCGATAGTTTGTATGTTTTGCTGATGTAAAATGAATTGTACTCGTTCCTAATTGTGATGTGTGATTTTTATTCAATCTATATTGTAAGTTATCATTTTGTAGAGGATTTTGTAAACTGCTACATTGTAAATCTATACAGATGGCTGCATATTGGTTGAACTGTGTAATGTTATACACTTTGCAAATACTTGTTATTGGGCCACGCATTATGCTAAAAATGTATCAAGTAAAAATTGGACTGAAAGAAATGGGTTAATGTTTTAGACCATGAAGAATTTTGTGACGGAATGTAGTATCCATGTAGGCAGCCATGTCATTTGAATTTGACACTCAAAAATCCTACGTGGTGCTAATCAATGCCGTTTTGTTCCGTCACAATGGATTGGGCCTTGGCGGGCCTCGGGCAGATCCATGACAAACAAGTATCGTCATGTAAGGCGTGAGGTCAAATTATGACACGATATACATGACGGATTGCAAGTTCGTCGTGGACGGGTACCCATGACAATTTATCATTGATTTGTGACGGATCATGTCCGTCATGTATTAACAGATTTCTTGTAGTGTTACAACTAAATATCGAACAATCTAAACAATACTATATATCGAACATTCTCACATTTTATTTGAATTTGTGGTAATGTGTGGTGTTTGCAACCCACATCTAAATACTTGCAGGCGAAGGGGGCGGGGCATCATACATAATGTGATAAACACATTATACATATGAGACATGGTTTAGATTATAAAGATCTAGCTAGAGCTTGAAATGTAATGTGATTTGAAATCAACATAAAGTGGATTCAAACAATCGAGTTCGAGTTCATATATAACACATAGTTCATATGTAACTCGAGACTAATCATGTGGTGTGTTGTGAAGATAATACACAAATGATGGTTTAACTTGACAATAATGATGATTGTAGATCTTATTACAACAGAGAAACGAATTCAAATGCTTTGACTTCACAACAATCATTATTGTAGATCTTATTAAAATAGAGAAACGAATTCAAATTTAGTTCATATTGAAGCGGTAGTATATATATACGTTTGGAATGCACTAAAACGTTCATTTGAGTAGTAGGTTGCATGCATTATACACGTAGAGAAATATTTTAATTGAACATAACATGAATTCAAAGTTTTGAATGACATTTGTAGTGCGAATTTATTTGGTACAGTACACGTTAGGCTTGTCCGGAAATTTCAACCCACGCCTTGTTAGCCCAAAATATTTATGATATATCTTTGTCTCGTTGTGCACCGACAACACCCTCCCTCTCAACCCGCGCCTTGCTATTCCAAAATTACAACGCGCGCGAAAACTCCCACCTCCTATAAAATCCCGACACACGAAATGCCCATGATACCCCTGAACCAAAAAAACCGCCTCAAATCGGTGGGGGTATTTCGTAACTTACCCCACATTTCGGACAAGCGCGTCCCCAAGCCATGGTTCCCTACTCCCATCCCATCCGCCCACCCATTTATACACCGAGGCCGGGAAAACTCACGAAGCCCCACACCCTCCTTCGTCCGCCACCCAGCCGGAGCCTCTTTCCCGACGATGTCGTCCACAGCAACACCTCGACGTCCCTCATCCACCGTACCGGATGAGGATCCGTCGTCGATCTGGTCGTCTCGCTGGGTCAGCCACCCCGTCCTCCACCACCAAGGAGCTGCCCCGACGTTCCCCTCGTATTTCGTGCCACCTCCATTCCCACACCGCCGCCTTCACGTGCACCATCAGAAGAACATCATCATCACCGTTTCCTCGAATGAAGATGCAGCCTAATCGGCGCCACCAAAGAGGTTGTACACTAATTGCCGCATTTTCTTCTTGATTCGATCTCATGGTGCTGCTGGTGCTCAGTCCTGAGCCGACACGGCGCGCCTCCATCCACGGCTGCGTCGCCGGCCACTTCCTCCACGCCGTCGTTCCCTCGGCGGCGACGTCCACTAATCACCGCGCTGCTGCTTTGCTCTTGCTCTCGGCCCTTGCCTGGTCTCCTCTTGCTCTCGATCCCTTGCCTGGTCTTCTCTTGCTATTGCTCTTGCTCGCACTGCTGCTCTCGCTCTTGATGTTGCTTGCGATGCTGCTCCGATTTAGCTACACTTCAGTCGACTGAATCGACTTTTGGGTCAGTCGATTTTCAGGGTGGGGGGGAGGGCTCGCCGGAGTTAAGGAAGAACCAGCAGCAGCGGGGAGGTGGGCTCGTCGGAGAGGTACCCCACTATCTATCTTAGGGTTCAGGGTGGGAGCGGTGGTCGCCGGTGGTGGTGGGGCGGTGGCGTGGGGATCGTCGGAGAAAAAGCTCAGCACGAGGGGGCCTAGAGGGATGGACGGGGCGGCGGTGGACCGGCGGTGGGGAGTGTTTTCAGGGCGGGCGAGCGGTGCACCGCCGGCCACAGGCGGTGGGGGGCGGCTGTTTGGCCGGTGGGGGCTGGCAGCTCAATGGGCTGGAGGTTGTAGATGAACTGCAGGCCCTTGATTTCGTATCCAACGGCTGCAAAATCGACTGACCAGAGATGAAAAAGTCAGTCGACTGACGTGTAGCCTCACCTCTAGTGCGTTCAGTTTTGACAGTAAAATTCAGTTTCGACAGCAAAATTCAGTTTCGACAGTTTTGACAGTTAAATTCAGTTTTGGCAGTTAAGTTCGGAGATGAGCTGCTGATGTATTTTACATCTAGCACTTTGTGGTTATGTATTTTACGTCACCTATTGGAGATGCTATTAGAATTCCACTCAGGTTAATGTTGTCTCTCTTGTCCTGCTTCAGCCTCGGTGTCGTACAACTCACCGGAGCTGCTCCAACGGCGAAACCATCCATCAGAGCGGAGCAGTACCTCGGGATCCATCTCCAGACGCCTAAGATCTTCTTCCCCTCCTCCGACAGCCAAGTCAGCCGGAGCATCCTCACCGGCCAACCCAATCATGCTGAGATCGACATGGCTTCGCCAAAGAGGTTGTACACTTGTTGCATCTCTTTTTTAGTCTACATGTTATATATATAGTCCACTGAGCACACGTAGTAACGGGAAATACCATTATTTTATCCTACTATATGACAAGCAGTGAGGTACCAAGCAACTTAGCTATCCGTGATGGACTCTCTTAAACGCCATCATTATTTATCTATGCACGTTTGAGCTGTGCATTTGTCGATGGCCCCGGGAGTTGAGCTAGTAGGGCAGTGGCCTGGGTCCAAAGTAATAGAAGTAGCACAAAAACATTTTTTTAGTGTAGGCTTTTCCTTGCTCAAGCCTGCCTACTAGAATCGCCGATTGCTTGAAAGGAAAAGTGAATGAAAAACATAGGAATTGGAAAGTTTCCTATGGTACTACTATTCATGAATTTGGTTCAAAGGAATGGAGCAAAGGAAAATTGTAGGATTTGTTCCTTTAGTGTCTCCTTGAAAGAAAAAAACGTAGGAAATTTTAATTTTCACTTGTCCGCCTTTTCAAATTCCTATTCATGAAGCACAAGACTAAGAGATAGTAGCATAATAGCATTATAGCTGTACATTTTCTTGTGGTTTGACTTAATCTCACCATGCTTCTTTGCATCCTGTGATCTTCCAATTCTTGTGAATCAAACACCCAGATTGGCAGAAATCCTGTGTTTTTAAATTCTCCATTTTGCACGTGCATTCCTATCCTATTCCTGTCTATTTCCTATCCCTGCATTGTTGGAATCCTCCAATTCAAACGAGCCCTTACAGAATTACTTCTCTTACAGATAGTTGTCAAAGAAAACCTTGCATGGTTTGTCCCGCTCCTCCTGCGTCGTCGTCCACCCCAGCTCAGCTGCTCCAACAACAGAAGGGTCCAGCACAACAGGGATCCGGCCATCAGACTGTCTTTCGCTGCCTCAGATCTTCTTCCCCGCCACCAGCAGCCATGAAAACGGCATTACCATCATCAACCGAGCAGATGACCTCGAGGACTACATGGGTCCGCAAGAGAGGTCGCACTCTTTCGTGTCTTCTTACGTTATGCATCGCTTAATATTACATGCTACTTTATCACCTGTTCACCTATTAGACTCTGAGTTAGCTCCAAACTAATGGTCAAACTTGAGTTTTTAAATGGTTGTGGGGTACATATCAGGGCCGCAATCAATAGTATCTATCTACTATCTGGTTAATCTCCGGTGTCTACTATGAGTTTCATGTTTGGTGGGAAACAAACAGCAAAAGAAGCCATTATCTGTATATTTTAACTGAAGCTATTATCTGCCTGCTATTATTGGTTTTGGGTCTATCCACAGGTTGCTAGCATCACTCTGGATTTCTGCATGCACTCCTTACATAATCTCACTATGTTTTATTCCTATGCATGGCAGTTATTGTAAACAATGGAACTGAACATGTAGAGCAAAAGAGACGAGCCTTTCGTGGCAATAAAATTTCATGCAGACGTCACTCCATGGTAGGCGCAAAGGCAGCCCCCCCTCCACCAATTTCGGATTGTAATCGAGAGGAAGATATCTGTTCTGAGGGGCATTCAGAAGGAGAAGACAACTCCTATTTACCCCCTGAGGTATTCTCTCTCACTTGGCATGCTGATGTTGGTTATATCATGCATATGGTGCCTTGCATTGCTTACTTTATACATCAAATATGTCATCTACTTAGTTTAGACATCCTTTGTGCGAATGCCATCTGTTTAGTTTATTCATCATTTATATGAATTATGCAACGCCATCTTGTTTAGCCAGGCATCATATATGTGAATTTTGCAATGCCATCCTGCTTAGCCAGTCATTTTATATGTAAATTATATCAGGCCATCCCTTTTTTTCGTTACATATTACATTTGTCAACAATGTTAGTACATTCAACTGCTCTTTGTGTGCATAAGCCATTTGACACGGTGATGGCAAATTCTGGAGTGAAAACAAGGTCTTCAGAGCAGACTTTGCTATCTGACGAAGCGCATATCTCGCTGGTTACGGATAGCTCCTCAAAGGAGGATTCAGAGACAGATGACCAGTCCTATTCCCTCCCCCCTGAGGTGTATGCTCTAACTTGGCAGGGTTATGTTGCTCATATCGTGCGTATGGTGTCTCGCATTGCTATGTCATTTGATTAGTTTAGACATTCTTTGTGTCAATTCCACCTGTTCAGTGTCTAATTACCATATATGTGAATTATGCATTGCCATCTTGTTGCAAGACATTATATATGTGAATTATGCAATGCTATCTTGTTGCAAGGCATTATATATGTGAATTATGCAATGCCATGCTGTTTAGCCAATCATCATGTATGTGAATTATATCATGCTACCATTTTTTTTGTATTACGTGTTCCATTTATGGAAATAACGTTTGTATATTCAACTACTCTTCCTGTGCATCAGCCATTTGAAGCGGTGATGGAAGTATCTGGAGTGAAAACAAGGTATTGAGCGGACAATGCTACTGCTAAAGCAGACATCTTCTTTGTGTAACGAGCTCCTCGAGAGGAGGATTCAGAGACTGATGACCAGTCCTATTTCCCCCCTGAGGTCTATGCTCAAACTTGGCAGCGTTATATTACCCATGTCATGCATGTTGTCTTGCATTGCTTAGTTTTTACATCATATATGGATTGCCATCTGCTTACTTTCTTACTATATAAATCATATATTTGAATTATATCATGCCATCATGTTTACATAGTACATACACATCATCTATCTAAATTATGGCATGGCAACCCATTTAATAAAGACATCATATAGTTATATCATCTCATCCTGTTTAGTGCTTACATTCATCATATTTTGAATTATGGCATTCTATCCGTGAATGTATGTGAATTATGGCATGCCAACCTATTTAATAAACACATTATATAGTTATATCATGTCATCCTGTTTACATAGTCATCATATTTTGAACTATGTCTTTCCATCTTTTTTAATTAGTTTGCCATCATAATGTGAAATTGTGTCATGCTATCCTGTTTAGTTAGCCATCATATATGTGAAATTGTGTCATGCTATCCTGTTTGGTTAGACAACATAAATGTGAATTATTTCATGCCCTCTTTTATTCCCCACTATCCATTGCACCTATCTATCATACAATGTCTATACTTTCAATTACTTTTCTTGTCTACCGGCCATTTGAATTGGAGAGGGTGATGGTAGTATCTAAGGGAGTAACAACACGGTCTTCAAAAAAGATAGTGCTACCAGTTGATGCAGATATAACCACGGTTGTACTTGCCCAAGGACCAGATCCACCACACTTAACCCAGACTCTCGCAGATTGTACCCCTACCCAGTTGGACAGAGAACCAGCTACACCCCTTCTAACCCCAAGCCCGGCAGATAGTAACCCAGTTCCAGTTGACACAACACCGTTTCCACCACAAAGCACCCAAACACGAGCAGCTAGTAAGGGAACTATAGTGCCAAAAGCACGAGGACCACCACTCCGAATCCCAACTCAACGCTTAAAGGAGAAGAAGATTTGTTCTCAGGTCAGGTTCTGTAGCAATGGTTCATACTCCTTTGCTCTTGCATTACTGTATTTACTCATACCAAATATTTTCAAATTTGAAGGATGGAACTGAAACTCCAATGGCGCAACAGGTATGTTTTAAACCTATTTCTTTAACTGGTTTGCTGTTGTAACCTGCTCTATGTTGATTTCAGTTTCAATTGAATAAACAGTTATGTTCTCATGTCATGCACATTACAAGTGTTGTTATTGCTCTATAGTTTCCCACACTTATATTCTGTCTATTATGCTTTGTCTTGAACAAATATTAATTGAACTGTGTCTCTATCTTGATTTGGCAACAAAAATTAGAATGATATAGACCATAAAGTGACCATGGTACATAGATATATGTTTGTTTCATGTTGTTATCCTGTCCACTTTACTACTGAACTCATTTACCAAAATGAGCTTCGTATACAACATGGTAAACCTGTGATGTGTCTGCTTGTTTCTCTTTTAGAATGCGGACAAAATATTTGAGAATAGTACCCCGTTATGCAATGGTAAAGGAAGTAATGCAGATAAGGTTCAAGATAGTGAGACATCCCTGTTGGTCTTCAAGAAAGCTGATAAAACTTTCTTGGCACGGTGAGAGAACAAAAGTCATGTCTTGATGTAGTGTTAGGATTCTTGGCCACTCTTTCTTTGGCACAAGCTCTTCGAACTCGCTGCCTGAATCAGTTCATCTTCTTGAGTGTCAACTTCAAGTTAAAAGAGATCAATCAGATGTGCCGCGACAGGAAGCTAAAGGACTGAGGAAGTCCCTGCAGAATTCAGATGCATACTTCCTGGTGCAACAGCAAGCGTTGGAGGATTTAAGCGCCAAACAAGAGAAAGTTAATAAGCTTGCTAAGCATCTTGCCAGCATTATGGGTACCTGATGACCCACAAGTATAGGGGATCTATCGTAGTCCTTTCGATAAGTAAGAGTGTCGAACCCAACGAGGAGCAGAAGGAAATGACAAGCGGTTTTCAGTAAGGTATTCTCTGCAAGCACTGAAATTGTAGGTAAAAGATAGTTTTGTGATAAGATAATTTGTAATGGGTAACAAGCAATGAAAGTAAATAAGGTGCAACAAGGTGGACCAATCCTTTTTGTAGCAAAGGACAAGCCTGGACAAATTCTTATAACGAGAAAAGCGCTCCCGAGGACACATGGGAATTATCGTCAAGCTAGTTTTCATCACGCTCATATGATTCGCGTTCGGTACTTTGATAATTTGATATGTGGGTGGACCGGTGCTTGGGTACTGCCCTTTCTTGGAAAATCATCCCACTTATTATTAACCCCTATTGCAAGCATTACGCAACTACAAAATAAGTATTAAGGTAAACCCTCGCATAGCATGAAACAAGTGGATCCAAATCAGCCCCTTACGAAGCAACACATAAACTAGGGTTTAAGCTTACATCACTCTAGCAACCCATCATCTACTTATTACTTCCCAATGCCTTCCTCTAGGCCCAAATAATGGTGAAGTGTCATGTAGTCGACGTTCGCATAACATCACTAGAGGAGAGACAACATACATCTCATCAAAATATCAAACGAATACCAAATTCACATGACTAATAATAGCAAGACTTCACCCATGTCCTCAGGAACAAACGTAACTACTCACAAAGCATATTCATATTCATAATCAGATGGGTATTAATATGCATTAAGGATCTGAACATATGATCTTCCACCAGATAAACCAACTAGCATCAACTACAAGGAGTAATCAACACTACTACCAACCCACAGGTACCAATCTGAGGTTTGGGTACAAAGATTGGATACAAGAGATGAACTAGGGATTGAGAGGAGATGGTGCTGGTGAATATGTTGATGGAGATTGACCCCCTCCCGATGAGTGGATCGTTGGTGAGGACGATGGTGATGATTTCCCCCTCCCAGAGGGAAGTTTCCCCGGCAGAACAGCTCCGTCGGAGCCCTAGATTGGTTCCGCCAAGGTTCCGCCTCGTGGCGGCGGAGTTTCATCCCGTAAGCTTGCTTATGATTTTTTCCAGGGTAAAAGACTTAACATAGCAGAAGATGGGCACCGGAGGGCCACCAGGGGGCCCACGAGGCAGGGGGGCGCGCCCAGTATGACTGGTCGTGCCCCCCACCCTCGTGGCAAGGGTGTGGGCCCCCTCTAATACTTCTTTCGCTCAATAATTCTTATTAATTCCAAAAATGACTTTCATGGAGTTTCAGGACTTTTGGAGCTGTGCAGAATAGGTTTCCAATATTTGCTCCTTTTCTAGCCCAGAATTCCAGCTGCCGTCATTCTCCCTCTTCATGTTAAACCTTGTAAAACAAGAGAGAATAGCCATAATTATTGTGAGATAACATGTAATAACAGCCCATAATGCAATAAAATATCGATATAAAAGCATGATGCAAAATGGACGTATCAACTCCCCAGGCTTAGACCTCGCTTGTCCTCAAGCGGAAGCCGATATCGAAAAATATGTCCACATGTTTTAGAGATAGAGGTGTCGATAAAAATAAAATACGGACATGAGGGCATCATGATCATTCTTATAACAACAACATATATAGATTTTGTCATATGATTTCTTATGCTCAAGTAACAATTTATTCACAATATCAAGTATGGTTCAGAAACTTCATTGAGAACTAGCAAACTATAATCTTAGTCACTGAAGCAATTGCAATTTATCATAACATCAGAAAGAGTCAAAAATAGAGCTTTTTAGCAAGTCCACATACTCAACTATCATATAGTCTTCTACAATTGCTAACACTCACGGAATACTTATGGTTCTTGAGTTTTACTCGGACACAGAGAAAGATAGGGGCTTATTGTGTTGCCTCCCAATGTCTTACCTCAAGGGTAATGTCAACAATAATAGTTCATGCTAACTTACATCCAATTGGATATCTATATCAGGATCTTTCCAACACGAGGGGCTTGCCAAAGGATAAAATGAAAAAGGGAAAGGTGAAGATCACCTTGAGTCTTGCATAATGTAAACGATAGGCCCTTCGCAGAGGGAAGCAGAGGTTGTCATGTGCTTTTAGGGTTGGATGCACAAAATCTTAATGTAAAAGAACGTCACTTTATATTGCCAGTTGTGATATGAACCTTTATTATGCAGTCCATCGCTTTTATCACTTCCATATCACACGATCGTATAAAGCTTATTTTCTCCGCACTAATAAGTCATACATATTTAGAGAGAAATTTTTATTGCTTGCAACATGACAACTTACTTGAAGGATCTTACTCAATCCATAGGTAGGTATGGTGGACTCTCATGACAAAACTGGGTTTAAGGATATTTGGAAGCACAAGTAGTATCTCTACTTGGTGCAAGGAATTTGGCTAGCATGAGGGGAAAGGCAAGCTCAACATGTTGGACGATCCATGACAATATACTTTAACTAAGATGTGAGAAAACATAACCCATTATGTTGTCTTCCTTGTCCAACATCAAATCTTTAGCATGTCATACTATAAAGAGTGCTCACAATCATAAAAGATGTCCAAGATAGTGTATTTATATGTGAGAACCTCTCTTTCTTTATTACTTCCTATTAATTGCAACGATGACCAAAACTATGTTTGTCAACTCTCAACAACTTTTATGCCTCATACTCTTTATGTGTGAAGTCAATACTATCCATAAGATCAATATTAACTCTTTTATTTCTTTTCATTCTTTTTCTTTTTCTCAAGATCATAGCAAGATAACAAAGCCCTTGACTCAACACTAATCTTTATTATATATAGTTCATGGACTCGATTACATAAAGTGATCACAAAGCAAAACTCAAAACTAATTCATACCAAAGCTTTATTCTACTAGATCAAGATATTACCAAAAGGATCGAACTAAGTAAAACGGTAAAGATAGGAGTGTGATGGTGATACAATACCGGGGCACCTCCCCCAAGCTTGGCAGTTGCCAAGGGGAGTGCCCATACCCATGTGTTTATGTCCTCGGAGGTGATGAAGGTGTTGTTGATGATGTAGGCTTGTCGTCCATCTTCCAAGGCACAGGCTCACCATCGTAGAAGGATGATCGAGTCTCCCGGATCCTCAAATCTGCAGCCAAACTTATCCTCTTGAATCTATATTCATACTCACAGTTTTGGTTTTGCAGGTCATAGATCTGGGCTTGGAGGTGCTCGATTTTCTCATGAAGCTTGAAGAAGGTCTCCCCAATGTTCTTGGCGTCCAGCTTGTGGTTGCTGGTGAACTCCGCAATCATCATCTGGTTGGCATGAAAACTTGTTCACCAACAACCACAAGCTTCCTATACTTTAACTAAGTTCACTTGAAAACTTGTTGTTCCATCGCTTTGAGCTTTGTCTCCATGCTTCCGGTACTCCTTGGTCCCTCCACATCGCGGATGTGTAGCAGCCCCTCACGCATCTCAATGGTCTGAGGGTGATGCAACACCTCCACGAGGTAGGGGTTGATGACCCTCTCGAAAAACTTGTCCTTGGGAGCGCTTGGAGACATCATGGTGCTCTAGATCTGTCGGAAAAATAGCTCGAAACAAAGACAGAAGATATTTGCGTAGTACGGTGGTCAAAACCTTCGGGAGATTATATAATGAATTTTTACCTACCAAAAGAAGTAACGTGTAAGAAAACGAAGTCCAGAGAGCACACGAGGTGCCCACGAGGCAGGGGGGCGCGCCCAGTACGGGTGGGCGTGCCCTCCACCCTCGTGGACGCCTCGTGTCCTTCCCGGACTACTTCTTATTTTCCTATTTACTTAAATGTTCCAAAATGGAGAAAATTTGCTATTAGAACTGTTTTGGAGTCGGTTTACTTGTCGTACCACATACCTATTCCTTTTTAGAGTCTGAAACGTTCTGCAAAGTGTCCCTTATGTATTCCTCCGGTATTACAGTTTCAGTAATATTAGTTTCAACATTTATAGGATTACCTGAGATATAATGTTTGATTCTTTGACCGTTCACCACCTTCGGATTTGTGCCTTCGAAGTTGTTGATTTTTATGGCACCGGAACGATAGAGCTCCTCGATAACGTAAGGGCCTTCCCATTTATAGAGTAGTTTTCCTGCAAAAAATCTTAAACGAGAGTTGAATAGCAACACATAGTCATCTACGTTAAACTCACGCTTTTGTATCCTTTTGTCATGCCATCTTTTAACTTTTCTTTAAACAGCTTGGCATTCTCATATGCTTGGGCTCTCCATTCATCAAGTGAGCTAATGTCAAATAACCTCTTCTCACCGGCAAGTTTGAAATCATAATTAAAATCTTTAATGGCCCAATATGCCTTATGTTCAAGTTCGAGAGGTAAGTGACATGCTTTTCCATAAACCATTTTATACGGACAGATACCCATAGGATTCTTATATGCAGTTCTATAGGCCCATAATGCATCATCAAGTTCCTTGGACCAATTCTTTCTAGATCTATTAACAGTCTTTTGCAAAATTAATTTGATCTCTCTATTACTCAATTCTACTTGACCACTAGACTGTGGGTGATAAGTGGATGCAATTCTATGATTAACATCATACTTAGCAAGCATTTTACGAAAAGCACCATGAATAAAATGTGAACCACCATCAGTCATTAAATATCTAGGGACTCCAAAACTCGGAAAAAATTAACTTCTTTAAGCATCTTAATAGAGGTCTTATGATCATCACTACTAGTTGGAATAGCTTCTACCCACTTAGTAACATAATTAACAGAAACTAAAATATGTGTATATCCATTAGAGGCAGGAAAAGGTCCCATATAATCAAAGCCCCAAACGTCAAATGGTTCAATAACAAGAGAATAATTCATAGGCATTTCTTGACATCTACTAATATTACCAATTCTTTGACATTCATCACAAGACAAGACAAACTTACGGGCATCTTTGAAGAGAGTAGGCCAATAAAAACCGGATTGCAATACCTTATGTGCAGTTCTATCTCCAGCATGGTGTCCTCCATATGCTTCGGAGTGACACTTGCGTAGGATCTATTCATGTTCATGCTCAGGTACACAGCATCTAATAATACCATCTACTCCTTCTTTATAAAGGTGTGGGTCATCCCAGAAGTAATGTCTTAAATCATAAAAGAACCTTTTCTTTTGCTAGTATGTTAAACTAGGTGGTATGAATTTAGCAACAATGTAATTAACATAATCAACATAACATGGAGCAGTACGAGAAGCATTTATGTCAGCTAATTGTTCATCAGGAAAGCTATCATCTATAGGTAATGGGTCATCAAGAACATTCTTTAACCTAGACAAGTTGTCTACAACGGGGTTCTTAGCTCCCTTTCTATCAATAATATGCAAATCAAATTCTTGTAGCAAGAGAGCCCATCTAATAAGTCTAGGTTTAGCATCTTTCTTTTCCATAAGATATTTAATAGCAGCATGATCAGTGTGAATAGTTACTTTAGAATCAACAATATAAGGTCTGAACTTATTACAAGCAAATACAACTGCTAAGAACTCTTTTTTAGTGGTAGCATAATTTCTCTGGGCAGTGTCAAGAGTTTTACTAGCATACTGGATAACATTTAATTTCTTATCAACTCTTTGCCCTAGAACAGCACCTGCAGCATAATCACTAGCATCACACATAATTTCAAAGGGTAAATTCCAACTATGTGGCTGGACAATAGGTGCAGTGATCAAAGCTTTCTTAAGTATTTCAAATGCTTCTACACAATCATCATCAAAGACAAAAGGATATCTTTTTGCAATAGATTAGTCAGAGGCCTAGAGATTTTAGAAAAGTCCTTAATGAACCTCCTATAAAAACTGGCATGACCAAGGAAACTTCGTATACCTTTAATGTCCTTGGGACACGGCATATTTTCAATAGCATCAACTTTAGCTTTATCAACTTCAATACCTCTTTCAGAAATTTTATGCCCCAAGACAATGCCTTCATTAACCATAAAGTGGCACTTCTCCCAATTCAAGACGAGACTAGTGTCTTCACATCTCTGCAAAACTCGATCAAGGTTGCTCAAGCAATCATCAAAAGAGGATCCATAAATGGAGAAATCATCCATGAATACCTCACAAATCTTTTCACAAAAGTCAGAGAATATAGCCATCATGCATCTTTGAAAGGTAGCAGGTGCATTACACAAACCAAAAGGCATACGTCTATAAGAAAAAGTACCGAAAGGGCAAGTAAAAGTAGTCTTTGCTTGAACGTCCGCTAACACAGGTATTTGAGAGAAACTAGAATAACCATCTAGAAAGCATAAATGTGTATGTTTGGATAGTCTTTCTAGCATTTGATCAATAAAAGGTAAAGGGTAATGATCTTTTTTAGTAGCTTTATTTAATTTACGAAAATCAATTACCATCCTATAACCTATAATAATTCTTTGCGGGATCAATTCATCTTTATCATTAGGGACTACAGTGATACCTCCCTTCTTAGGGACACAACAGGACTTACCCATTGACTATCAGCAACGGGATAAATTATACCTGCCTAAAGGAGTTTTATTATCTCCTTTCTTACCACTTCTTTCATCTTAGGATTTAATCGTCGTTGACGATGTCTCACTGGTTTGGCGTCTTCGTCCAATTTAATTTTGTGTTGGCATAAAGTGGCACTAATGCCCTTAAGATCATCCAGAGTATATCCAATAGCAGCGTGATGCTTCTTCAGAGTTTTCAATAATCTTTCCTCTTCCTGCTCTAAAAGGTTAGAACTAATAATAACAGGATATATCTTCTTCTCATCAAGATAAGCATATTTAAGTGTATCAGGTAATGGTTTAAGCTCAAACACGGGATCACCCTTGGGTGGAGGAGGATCCCCTAGGATTTCAACAGGCAAGTTGCGTTTCAGAATAGGACCCTGTTTAAAGAATACTTCATCTATTTCCCTTCTTTCATTCATAAACATGTCATTTTCATGGTCTAGCAAATATTGTTCTAAAGGATCAGTAGGTGGCACGGCAATAGAAGCAAGACCAATAATTTCATCCTTACTCTTTATCATGGGGTTGTCTACGAAACTTAGCAAAATTAAACTCATGTTTCATATCCCCTAGACCAATAGTAACAACATCCTTTTCACAATCAATCTTAGCATTAACAGTATTCAAGAAGGGTCTACCAAATATAGTGGGACAAAAGCTATCTTGTGGGGAACCAAGAACAAGAAAATCAGTAGGATATTTAATTTCCCACACAAGACTTAAACATCTCTAACAATCCCAATTGGTGAAATAGTATCTCTATTGGCAAGCTTAATAGTAACATCAATATCTTCTATCTCAGCAGGTGCAATATCATGCATAATTTCTTTATATAAGGAAATAGGTATTGCACTAGCACTAGCACCCATATCACATAACCCATGATAACAATGATCTCCTATTTTAACAGAAATAACAGGCATGCCTACAACATGTCTATGTATCTTAGCATCGGGTCTAGCAATATTAGCAGCCTGTTCATAGAAATAAATAACATGCCCATCAATATTTTCGGCCAAGAGATCCTTAACCATAGCAATACTAGGTTCAACTTTAATTTGCTCAGGAGGTGTTTATGTTCTAGTATTACTCTTACGAACCACAGTTGAAGCTTTGGCATGATCCTTTATCCTAACAGGGAAAGGTGGTTTCTCAACATAAGTAGTAGGAACAATAGGATCATTATAAGTGATAATGTTTTCTTCAACTGTAACAGGTGCAAATACTTTTACTTCAATGGGAGGATTGTATTTAAACCACTTATCCTTAGGGAGATCAACGTGAGTAGCAAAAGATTCACAGAAAGAAGCTAGTATCTCAGAGTCAAGTCCATATTTAGTACTAAATCCACGAAAAGCATCGGTATCCATAAAAGATTTAACACAATCAAACTTAGGTGTCATACCTGACTCCTTACCATCGTCGGAACCCCAATCTTCAGAGTTGTGTTTAATTCTTTCCAATAAGTCCCACTTGCATTCAGTAGTTTTCAGCATATAGGAACTAACACAGGGAGTATCGAGCATGGCGAGATCATTGAGAGAAAGCCGAGCATAATTTTTTTGAATAATCATTTCTCTTGAGATCTCATGATTGGGGCATGAATATAACATTGACTTAAGCCTCCCCCAAGCTTGAGCAATGCTTTCTCCTTCGCAAGGCAAGAAATTATATATGTAATTACTGTTGGGTTCTACGGTAGGGTGCGTCGACTGCAAATTAAAAATTCCTACGCGCAGAAAATCCAGGAACATGCTACGGGAGATGGATCATAGTTCGTTACCACTAGACGCCTTGATGCCGTGCAGCGGAAGAAGAGTTGGGGCAGCGCGTCCGCGTGGATCGTCTCCTCCTCGTTCGATCTCCCTCGAGCGGCCGGTCGTCCGATCCCACTGACGAGTTCGCCGGAGCGGCGCAAGTGCACTGCCTCTAACGGTATCCGGCGTGCGGGAGGAACATCGTCGCGGCGGACTGCTAGGTCCGATCACCACGATCGGCGGTGAGTGGAGGTGGCTATTCGCAACACATGCAAACCCTAGTCGCAGCGCCGGGCGATCAACCGCTGAGTGTGCCGCACCTCCACTTTATATAGGCGTCCGTCGCGAGCTCAACACTTGGGCCTCGCCACGGACCCTAAAACAAAAGTCTACTCGGTCACGTTCCTAGTCCATTCGGATCACATCCGACCGGTGTCCTCTGACGAACTGACCTCGTAGGTTCCTTCCCTTAAGCTGCGCGACCCCTTAGGTTCAAGTCAGCTTGGTCACAGTTCGGATCACCTCCGACACATGCGGTTGGTAGCGGCCTCTAGGAAGGCGTGCCGACCACCAAGCGAACTATGAAGCTGGTTAAGCGAACACAGCCTACAACGTGTCACACTTCGCTCCCTTTGCCGCACGATATATGTTGTCGGGCTCAAGGCGAGACTGTCATCCTTGTGCTAACCCGACCTCTTTCTCGTTCGGTGATATCGACCAGTCCGGATTATCTCATAATCCTTGTCGCATAGCCATGCTGTTCCTGGTCGAGATCACACGAGGGGCCCAGAGTATATCTCTCTGATCGGAGGGCAAATCCCATCTTCCTCGACCATGTCTCGCAGCATGGGAATTTGGACAAACCGAAACCTACCTTTGTAACTACCCGATCCGCGGAGTAGCGTTTTGGTCGGCCCAAAGCAAGTCTATCACCATCTCGAGTACATGCGTCGGCTCAGGTCTTAGGACATAGAACGTATGTTGTACTAGAGACTCACAGATGACATATCGCTGCGTCTCATAGTTGGGTCTGTCCGACTCGGACCTTATCTCGACTTCGGATCCGACTATGTTGAATCCGACCAGACCTTTCCAAGTCCATATTATCCGGTTAGCATCCAATGCTCCATGGCTAGTGAGACCGAGCCATCGACCGTGTCATATGCTAGTGTAGTCATTTCTTGGCGTCCACACAGCCCTTTCGACTAGGGACCTTTTAGGACAGTCACCATACAATGCAAAGTCCCACAAACAAGTCACGTACTTGCCGATACACATCATTGATAATGTCCAAGGACTATCTTTATTCATAAACACATAGGAAATATCATCATACATGATTGCCTCTAGGGCATATCTCCAACAGTCTCCCACGTGCACTAGAGTCAATCAAATAGACATCGAATGCCCATAGCTCTAACGTGGCCCTCATGCTTGGGTTGTGGAAGCGGCTTAGTCAATGGATCTGCAACATTTGCATCCGTGTGAATCTTGCATAACTCTACATCACCATTCTTTATGATCTTTCGTATCAGGTGATATTTCCGGTCTATGTGTCTGACCTTGTGGTGATTCCTCGGCTCCTTGTCTTGTGCGATGGCACCAGAATTATCACAATAAAGGTCCAACGGTTTCACCGAGGCTGGGAAAATACCAAGATCATCCAGAAAATGCCGGATCCAAACACCTTCCTTTGCAGCTTCACAAGCCGCAATGTATTAAACTTCGTGGTAGAATCGCCACCGTATCCTGCTTGGAACTCATCCGATTACCTTTGCTCCTCCGTTCGTGACGTACCACGAATCCAGGCATGTGATCGACATCATCTCTGTCGGTTTGGAAACTAGCATCGACGTAACCCCTTCTGACGAGCTCTTCCTCACCTCCATAAACTAGGAACATCTCTTTAGCCCTTTTCGTGTACTTCAAAATAGTCTTTACCGCTGCCCGGTGACTCTCACCAGGTTGGCCTGGTATCTACTTGTTAGGCTTATTGCAAAAGCAACATCAGGCCTTGTACATATCATGGCATACATGATGGATCCGATTGCTGAGCCATACGGAATCCTACTCATCCTGCTTCGCTCATCAGATGTCGAGGGACTCTGAGTCTCGCTTAGCCTTATACCATGTGAGAGCGGCAAGAACCCTTTCTTCGCCTCACTCATGTGGAACCGCTTCAACACTTTATCTATGTACGTGCTCTGGCTTAAGCCGAGCAGCCTCCTCGATCTATCTCTATAGATCTTAATGCCTAAAATATAGATTGCCTCACCAAGGTCCTTCATCGAAAACTTGCCATTCAATGATCCCTTGACCGAGTTTAACATCGAAACATCGTTCCCGATCAGTAGTATGTCGTCCACATACAAGATCAAAAACACTATCGAGCTCCCACTTAACTTCTTGCATAAAGAAGAGTCCTCTTCGCTTTTGATGAAACCGAGACCAGTGACGACCTCATCAAAACGAATGTTCCAACTCCGAGATGCTTGCTTCAACCCATAAATGGATCTCTTGAGCTTGCATACCTTACTAGTGCTAGTCGGATCGACAAAACCCTCGGGCTGTATCATATACACGTCATCGGTTAAATTTCCGTGAAGGAAAGCCGTCTTGACATCCATCTGCCATATCTCGTAATCGAAATATGCAGCTATAGCTAGTATGATCCTTACCGATTTCAGCATTGCTACCGGCGGGTAAGTCTCGTCGTAGTCAACTCCTTGAACTTGTCCATAACCTTTAGCGACAAGCCGAGCTTTGTGGATCTGAACATTTCCATCCACATCGGTTTTCTTTTTAAAGACCCATTTGCAACCAATGGCGATTCGCCGGTGGCGGAACAACCAAGTCCCAGACTTGATTCTCATCCATGGACTTTAACTCGGATCTCATGGCCTCTAGCCATGCCTCGGAATCTGGGCTCACCATCGCTTCTGCATACGTGGCCGGCTCGTCGCTTTCTAGCAACAATACATCGCACACTTTGCGCAATCTTTCCGACCTCCATGGTTCCGGTGCCGCTTCCACTACGGGTTCCCTGACAGACTCCGGTATGATCTCATCACCAGCTGAGCCGTCCCCGAGTGGTCCTCGAATTTCTTCGAGTCGAACCGTCCTCCCACTGGCCTCCCGACTGAGAAACTCTTTCTCAAGGAAAACCCCGTTCCGAGCAACAAACACTTTGTTCTCTTCCCGGTTGTAGAAGCTATATCCCAAGGTTTCCCTCGGATATCCCACGAATATGCATTTATCCGACTTGGGTGTAAGCTTGTCCGACATAAGTCGCTTGACAAATGCTTCACAGCCCCAAATCTTTAGAAAAGACAAAGCGGGACTCTTCCGGTCCACATCTCATGTGGTGTCTTGTCTACGGATTTTGATGGTACCCTATTAAGTGTGAAAGCTGCAGTTTCTAGAGCGTATCCCCAAAATGACAAGGGTAAATCCGATTTGCTCATCATAGACCGGACCATGTCCAACAAGGTCCTATTCCTCCGTTCTGACACGCCATTTCTCTGTGGCGTACCCGGAGGTGTGAGCTGAGGTACTATACCTCGACTTCTCAGATGATCATCGAACTCCTGGCTCATGTACTCACCTCCACGATCAGATCGCAGAAGCTTTATAGTCTTGCCGAGCTGATTCTCAACCTCGTTTTGAAACTCTTTGAACTTTTCAAAAGTCTCCGACTTGTGCCTCATCAAATAGATATATCCATCTCTACTCAAGTCATCGGTAAAAGTCAATGGCATCGATAGCCACCTCTGGCGGTTGTGCTCATTGGACCACACACATCACTATGTATAAGTTCCAATAGCTCGGGCGCCCTCTCGCAACTCTTTGCGAAAGGAGACTTAGTCATCTTGCCGAGCAAGCATGATTCACATGTCTCGAACGACCCGATGTCGGACGAAGTTAGGAGCCCATCATCATGGAGCTTCTTCATGCGTTTCAGACTAATGTGTCCAAGCCGGCAATGCCAGAAGTATGTCAGATTTATCTCATTAGGCTTATGCCTCTTGACATTTACGTTATAGACCGGTTCCTGTTCTAGATTCAATATAAATAGCCCATCAACAATGGGTGTACAGCCGTGGAACATACCATTCAAAAATATCGAACAACCATTGTCCTTTAAATTGAATTCATAACCTTGACTCATCAAACATGAGGCAGAAATAATGTTCCGACTAAGTGCAGGAATGTAATAACAATTATTCAATTCCATAATGAATCCGGAAGGAAGCTGGAGCTGCATCGTGCCGACCTCCAATGCAGCAACTCTTGCTTTGTTGCCGACCCTGATGTCAATCTCCCCTTGTGCCACACGCCTAGTTCTTACCAGCCCCTGCATCGAGTTGCAAATATGAACAACCGATCCGGTATCAAATACCCAAGAGCTACTAGGTATGTCGGCAAAGGTAAATGTCTATAACATATGCAACAAGTGTACCTTTGCACGAAGAAGCATTTCCGGCCTTCTTGCCATGCTCGCAAGCCACTTGCTACAGTTCCTCTTCCAGTGACCGGTCTCCTTGCAATGAAAACAAACGGTCTTTGAGTCCGGTCCAGACTTCGGCGCAGCGGCAGAGGTTACCATCTCCGTGCCCTTTGCCTTAGCCTTCTTCTTAGACCAACTCTTCTTGAATTTATCCGATTTCTGCACCATCAACACTTGATGCGTGCCTTTCTTAATATCCTGCTCTGCCACCTTGAGCATCCCATGCAATTCAGTGAGCTTCTTATCCATGCCATGCATATGATAGTTCGAGATGAACGTCCCATAGCTGGGCGGAAGAGAACCCGAACTGCATCATAGCCAGCTCATCCAAGAGCGGGAAGCCCGAACGATCCAAAGCTTGCACATATCCGATCATCTTGATCACATGTGGGCTCGATGGATCACCTTCCTTCAGCTTGCAATCCATCAAGGATCGCCAGACGTTGAACCTTTCGGTCCTAGCACGTATGCGAAACATGCTCTTGAGACTCTCGATCATATCGTAAGCCTCAACGTTTTGAAATGCTGTTGCAAATCGGGCTCCATACAAGCCAGCATCGACAGCTAATCTCCGTTGATTCATCAACGAAGTTTCGTAGGCATTTTTAGTCGTGGCACTAGCATTATCAGCAGGTTTCTCTGAAGTGGATCCTCTAGAACATGTTCCTTTTATCGTGCTTGAGAACAATTCTCAGATTTCTATACCAGGTGGTAAAGTTTGTTCCATTCAGTTTATCCTTTTCCGAATTGATTTCAATGCAAAGTTGGGTTGAGCAGGTGGTGCCATTGATCTACAATGTAAAAACATGCAATCACTAAGCAATGTGTTTATGTAGAGTAGTTCTAGCTTAAACAGAAATACTCCCACTGAAGTCAGCATCCTTCCGCAAACTCTCAGTGATTCAGGATCCGACTAGCGCATGCGACTAGTGAGCTTTAGCATCACTGCTAGCCAACATACCTATCCGGTAAGCAACTCCTTGCTAATCGTATCTCTATACGACTCACAGCCGATCGTGAAGGTATCTCATACCCGGCTCCCAACCTTCTTTGCCACAAGGCCCAAAACCGCTTTGATAGCCTTGTCAAGTTAACTTTGATGCGGTGCATCTCCGTGTCCGACACGAACCCTTGAGCAAGGACACCCAACAGCACCCCAATTTTATGAGCCCACTACTAGGCGTACTTGGCGTGCGAAGGTGCAACATCGGGATGGCAATTCACTTGATATTCATGAGGGATCTTTCTACCATTCTAACATGCATAGAAACAAAGAAGCATAACAATCACAAAATAACACATATTGTGAAATAGTATGGCTCCTTCATGGACGTTCTTCCGTGTCGGCTCGACTCGATGACCATCTACGAACTCCATCTTGTTTGTCACGCCGGGACGCCAAGCCACCAACCTGATCTCTATTATCCAACTACTACAACTAGTAATGAATTTACATAGAGTCACAAGTCGACACGTAGGTCGTTATACATTATAATGACAGCACTTTGGCTCCTGCCGGCTGACAAACATGACACGCAGACCACGTATAAATAACACACATGCATCACATACACATGAGCCATACTATTCACATCAAACCTGCAAAACAAAGTTATGCATAGAATTGCATTCTACCGGTTTGTGCGTCGGGTACGAAATACACGGCGCTACGCACACGGCAGTTTTCAGAAATCACAGATCACATCTGAACTCCGATCACGCCGAATTCTCTTATCTGACCGATCTTATCGATCATCGCGAATCCAATTCGGATTTACGTTTCACTGTTAACCCCGATGGCGGATGACCGACCGGTAGGGGTAGATCGTGTCACGACCTCATCGAGCCCGATTTACAGAAAACATAGCCTCAACGATCCCCATGTGGAGTTGGTCACATCAACCGTGCACATAGCCGATCTCTTCAAGGACAACAGATCTCATCTGCCGCCTCCACATATCTAATATGCATACGATCTGAATCCAAATCCTATAACAGAGGATCTGATACCACTGTTGGGTTCTCTACGGTAGGGTGCGTCGACTGCAAATTAAAAATTCCTCTGGCAGAACATCCAGAACATGCTACGGAGATGGATCATAGTTCGTTACCACTAGGCAGCGATCGATGCCGTGCAGCGGAAGAAGAGTGGGGGCAGCGGCGTCTGCGTGGATCGTCTCCTCCTCGTTCGATCTCCCTCGAGCGGCGGTCCTCCGATCCCACGTGACGAGTTCGCCGGGCGGCGCAAGTGCACCGCCTCTAACGGTATCCGCAGCGTGCGGGAGGAACATCGTCTGGCGGACTGCTAGGTCCGATCACCGATCGGCGGCGAGTGGAGGTGGCTATTCGCAACACATGCAAACCCTAGTCGCAGCGCCGAAGCGATTAACCGCCTGAGTGTGCCGCACCTCCACTTTATATAGGCGTCCGTCGCGAGCTCAACACTTGGGCCTCGCACGGACCCTAAAGCCCAAAGTCTACTCGGTCACGTTCCTAGTCCGATTCGGATCACATCCGACCGGTGTCCTCTGAACTGACCTCGTGAGGTTCCTTCCCTTAAGCCTTGCGACCCCTTAGGTTCAAGTCAGCTTGGTCACGTTCGGATCACCTCGACCTGTCACGGTTGGTAGCGGCCTCTAGCAAGGCGTGCCGACCACCAAGCAGACTATGAAGCTGGTTAGGCGAACACCTGGCATAACGTGTCACACTTCATTCCCTTTGCCGCACGATATATGTTGTCGGGCTCAAAGGCGAGGCCATCCTTGTGCTAACCCGACCTCTTTCTCGTTCCAGTGATACCGACCACTGTCCGGATTATCTCATAATCCTTGTCGCATGGCCATGCTGTTCCTGGTCAGATCACACGAGGGGCCCAGAGTTTATCTCTCCTGATCGGAGGGGCAAATCCCATCTTGCTCGACCATGTCTTGCAGCATGGGACTAGATAAACCCGAAACCTACCTTCGTAACTACCCAGTCACGGAGTAGCGTTTGGTCGGCACAAAGCAAGTCTATCACCATCTCGAGTACATGCGTCAGCTCAGGTCTTAGGACATAGAACGTATGTTATACTAGAGACTCACAGATGACATATCGCTGCGTCTCATAGTTGGGTCTGTCCGACTCGGACCTTATCTCGACTCGGATCCGACTATGTCGAATCTGACCAGACCTTTCCAAGTCAATATTATCCGGTTAGCATCCAATGCTCCATGGCTAGTGAGACCGAGCCATCGACCGTGTCATATGCTAGTCTAGTCGGCTGCGCGTCCACACAGCCCTTTCGACTAGGGACCTTTTAGGACAGTCAACATACAATGCATAGTCCCACAAACAAGTCACGTACTTGCTGATACACATCATTGATAATGTCCAAGGACTATCTTTATTCATAAACACATTGGAAATATCTGTTGGAAATATGCCCTAGAGGCAATAATAAATTGGTTATTATTATATTTTCTTGTTCATGATAATAGTTTATTATCCATGCTATAATTGTATTGATAGGAAACTCATATACATGTGTGGATACATAGACAACACCGTGTCCCTAGTAAGCCTCTAGTTGACTAGCTCGTTGATCAATAGATGGTTACGGTTTCCTGACCATGGACATTGGATGTCATTGATAACAGGATCACATCATTAGGAGAATGATGTGATGGACAAGACCCAATCCTAAGCCTAGCACAAAGATTGTAGTTCGTATGCTAAAGCTTTTATAATGTCAAGTATCTTTTCCTTAGACCATGAGATTGTGCAACTCCCGGATACCGTAGGAATGCTTTGGGTGTACCAAAGCGTCCTGGCAATCGGGTGGCTATAAAGGTGCACTAAGGGTATCTCCGAAAGTGTCTGTTGGGTTGGCACGAATCGGGACTGGGATTTGTCACTCCGTGTGACGGAGAGGTATCTCTGGGCCCACTCGGTAGGACATCATCATAATGTGCACAATGTGACCAAGGGGTTGATCACGGGATGATGTGTTACGGAATGAGTAAAGCGACTTGCCGGAAGCGAGATTGAACAAGGTATCGGGATACCGACGATCGAATCTCGGGCAAGTACAATACCGCTAGACAAAGGGAATTGTATACGGGATCGATTGAGTCCTTGACATCGTGGTTCATCCGATGAGATCATCGTGGAACATGTGGGAGCCAACATGGGTATCCAGATCCCGCTGTTGGTTATTGACCGGAGAACGCCTCGGTCATGTCTCAGATGGTTCCCGAACCCGTAGGGTCTACACATAAGGTTCGATGGCGCTAGGGTTATAAAGGAAGTTTGTATGTGGTTACCGAATGTTGTTGAGTCCGGATGAGATCCCGGACGTCACGAGGAGTTCGGAATGGTCCGGAGGTAAAGATTTATATATGGAAAGTTGTTGTTCGGGTTAGAAAAAGTTCGGGTTTTTCGGTATTGTACCGGAAGCTTCGAGAAGGTTCGGAGGATTCGGAGGGTCCAGCGGTCCGGAAATTGTTCCACCACGTCAATACATAGCATGGGCTGTGAGGGGCGCCCTAGCCTTAATGGGCCAGGGGCACCAGCCCCCAAGGCCCATGCGCATGGGAGGGGGAAACCCTAAGGGGGAGGGCCTCCACTTGACTTGGGAGGCACTCCTCCCCCCCTTGGCCGCCCCCTTCAGGTCCAATCTAGGGCTGCCGCACCCCTTGGGTGGGAACCCTAGATGGGGGCGCAGCCACCTCCCCTCCTCCTATAAATAGTGGGGGTTTTGGGGCTGCCCAACACACGAGAACCTCTCCCTCTTGGTGCAGCCCTGCCTCTCCTCCTCCTCCTCTCCCGTGGTGCTTGGCGAAGCCCTGCTGGATTGCCATGCTCCTCCACCACCACCACGCCGTTGTGCTGCTGCTGGATGGAGTCTTCCTCAACCTCTCCCTCTCTCCTTGCTGGATCAAGGCGTGGGAGGCGTCACCGGCTGTACGTGTGTTGAGCAGCGGAGGTGCCGTCCGTTCGGCACTAGGATCTCCGGTGATTTGGATCATGATGAGTACGACTCCTTCAACCCCGTTCTCTTGAACGCTTCCGCTTAGCGCTCTACAAGGGTATATAGATGCACTCTCCTTCTCTCGTTGCTAGTTTCTCCATAGATAGATCTTGGTGACACGTAGGAAAATTTTGAATTTCTGCTACGTTCCCCAACAGTGGCATCATGAGCTAGGTCTATTGCGTAGATTCTTTGCACGTGTAGAACACAAAGTAGTTGTGGGCGTTGATGATGTTCAATATTCTTACCGTTACTAGTCCAATCTTGTTTCGACGGTATTGTGGGATGAAGCGGCCCGGACCGACCTTACACGTACACTTACGTGAGACAGGTTCCACCGGCCCGACATGCACTTGGTGCATAAGGTGGCTAGCGGGTGCCGGTCTCTCCACTTTAGTCGGAACGGATTCGATGAAAAGGGTCCTTATGAAGGGTAAATAGCAATTGGCATATCACGTTGTGGTTTTGCGTAGGTAAGAAACATTCTTGCTAGAAACCCATAGCAGCCACGTAAAACATGCAAACAACAATTAGAAGACGTCTAACTTGTTTTTGCAGGGTATGCTATGTGATGTGATATGGCCAAGAAGAATGTGATGAATGATATGTGATGGATGAGATTGATCATGTTCTTGTAATAGGAATCACGACTTGCATGTCGATGAGTATGACAACCGGCGAGAATATAGGAGTTGTCTTTATTTATTGTATGACCTGTGTGTCATTAAACAACGCCATGTAATTACTTTACTTTATTGCTAACGGTAGCCATAGTAGTAGAAGTAATAGTTGGCGAGACAACTTCATGAAGACACGATGATGGAGATCATGATGATGGAGATCATGGTGTCATGCCGGTGACGATGATGATCATGGAGCCCGAAGATGGAGATCAATGGAGCTATATGATATTGGCCATATCATGTCACTACTATATAATTGCATGTGATGTTTATTATGTTTATGCGTCTTGTTTACTTAGAACGACGGTAGTAAATAAGATGATCCTTACAACAATTTCAAGAAGTGTTCTCCCCTAAGCGTGCACCGTTGCTAAAGTTAAATCGCTTCTAAGCACCACGTGATGATCGGGTGTGATAGATTCTTACGTTCACATACAACGGGTGTTGACGAGCCTAGCTTGTACAGACATGGCCTCGAAACACACGCAATACACTTAGGGTTAACTTGACGAGCCTAGCATGTACAGACATGGCCTCGGAACACAGAGACCGAAAGGTCGAGCATGAGTCGTATAGTAGATACGATCAACATGAAGATGTTCACCGATGATGACTAGGCATCTCACGTGATGATCGGACACGGCCTAGTTGACTCGGATCATGTAATCACTTAGATGACTAGAGGGATGTCTATCTGAGTGGGAGTTCATAAGATGAACTTAATTATCCTGAACATAGTCAAAAGACCTTTTGCAAATTATGTAAAGCTTCGCGCTTTAGTTCCACTGTTTAGATATGTTCCTAGAGAAAATATAGTTGAAAGTTGAAAGTAACGATTATGCGGACGTAGAAAGCTTATGTCCTTAATGCACGCTCGGTGTGCTGAACCCCAAAGCGTCAAATGTGGATGTTGCGAACATCGGACATACACATTTTGATAACTACGTGATAGTTCAGTTAAACGGTTTAGATTTGAGGCACCAAAGACGATTTCAAAACGTCGCGGAACATATGAGATGTTTCGAGGGCTGAAATTGGGACTTCAAGCTCGTGCCCAGGTCAAGAGGTATAAGACCTCCGACGATTTTCTTAGCCTGCAAACTAAGGGAGAAAAGCTCAATCATTGATCTTGTGCTCAGATTATGCAGGTGCAACAATCACTTGAATCGAGTGGGAGTTGATCTTCCGATGAGATAGTGATGTTTCTCCAAAGTCATTGCCACCAAGCTGCTAGAAGCTTCGTGATGAGCTATAACATATCGAGGATAGATATGATGATCCTTGAGCTATTCGCAATGTTCGACACATGAATGTAGAAATCAAGAAGGAGCATCAATTGTTGATGGTTAGTGAAACCACTAGTTTCAAGAAAGGCAAGGGCAAGAAGGGACACTTCATGAAAGCGGCAAATCAGTTGCTGCTCCGGTGAAGAAACCCAAGGTTGAACCCAAACCCGAGACTAAGTGCTTACGCAATAAGGGGAACAGCCAACTGAGCAGCATTACCCTAGATACTTGGTAGATAAGAAGGCTGGCAAGGTCGATAGAAGTATATTGGATATACATTATGTTAATGTGTACTTTACTAGTACTCCTAGTAGCACCAGGGTATTAAGATACCGGTTCGGTTGCTAAGTGTTAGTAACTCGAAATAAAAGAGCTACGGAATAAGCGGAGACTAGCTAAAGGTGAGCTGACGATATGTGTTGGAAGTGTTTCCAAGTTTGATGTGATCAAACATCATGCGCTCCCTCTACCATCAAGATTAGAATTAAACCTGAATAATTGTCATTTGGTGTTTGCGTTGAGCATAGACATGATTGGATTATATGCATGCCATGTCTGACGGTTATTCATTTAAGGAGAATAATGGTTACTCTGTTAATTTGAATAAAACCTTCAATGGTCTAGCACCTAAAAGGAATGGTTTATTGAATCTCGATCATAGTGATACACATTTTCATGCCAAAAGATATAAGATAGTAATGATAGTACCACGTACTTGTGGCACTTTGCCATGTAAGTCATATTGGTATAAAACGCATGAAGAAGCTCCATGTTGATGGATGTTTGGACTCACTCGTTTTGAAAAGTTTGAGACATGCAAACCATGTCTATTGGTGTATACGCATGAAGAAACTCCATGCAGATGGATCGTTTGGATTCACTTGATTTTGAATCACTTGAGATATGCAAATCAAACCACATGGGCAAGATGACTGAAAAGCCTCGGTTTCAGTAAGATGGAACGAGATAGCAACTTGTTGAAGTAACACATTTTGATGTGTGCAGTCCAATGAGTGCTGAGGCATGCAGTGAATATCGTTATGTGTTTACTTCACGGATGATTTGAGTAGATACTGAGTGTATTTACTTGATGAAACACAAGTCTGAATTATTGAATGGTTCAAGTAATATCAGAGTGAAGTTGAAGATCATCGTGACAAGAGGATAAAATGTCTATGATATGATCATAGAGATGAGTATCTGAGTTCTGAGCTTTGTACGCTTATTAAGACATTGTGGAAATTGTTTCACAATTAATACCGCCTGGAACACCATAGTGTGATGGTGTGTCCAAACATCATAGTTGCACCCTATTGGATATGATGCGTACCATGATGTCTCTTATCGAATTACCACTATTGTTCATGGGTTAGGCATTAGAGACAACCGCACTCACTTTAATAGGGTACCACGTAATTCCGTTGAGATGACACCGTATGAACTATGGTTTAGAGAAACCTAAGCTGTCATTTCTTAAAAGTTTGGGGCTCTGACGCTTGTGTGAAAAAGTTTCAGGTTGATAAGCTCGAACCCAAAGCGGATAAAATACATCTTCATAGGACACCCAAAACAGTTGGGTATACCTCCTAATTCAGATCCGAAGCAATAGGGATTGTTTCTTGAATCGGGTCCTTTCTCGAGGAAATGTTTGTCTCGAAAAGTTGAGTGGGAGGATGGTGGAGACTTGATGAGGTTATTGAACCGTCACTTCAACTAGTGTGTAGCAGGGCACAGGAAGTTGTTCCCGTGGCACCTACACCAATTGAAGTAGAAGCTTATGATAGTAATCATGAAGTTTCGGATCAAGTCACTACCGAACCTCGTGGGGCGACAAGGACGTCTTTGCTTCAAAGTGGTACGGTGATCCTGTCTTGAAGGTCATGTTGCTAGACAACAATGAACCCTCGAGCTATGGAGAAGCGATGGTGGGCCCAAATTCGACAAATGGTTAGAAGCCATGAAATCCGAGATAGTATCCATATATCGTAACAAAGCATGGACTTTGGTGGACTTGCCCGATGATCGGCAAGCCATTGAGATAAATGGATCTTTAAGAAGAAGACAGACGTGGACGGTAATATCACCGTCTATGAAGCTCGACTTGTGGCGAAGAGTTTTCCACAAGTTCAAGGAGTTGACTACGATGAGATTTTCTCATCCGTAGCGATGCTTAAGTCCGTCGGAATCATGTTAGCATAAGCTGGATTTATGAAATCTGGCAGATGGATGTCAAAATGAGTTTCCTTACCAGTTTTTACGTAAGGAAAGGTTGTATGTGATACAATCAGAAAGTTTTGTCGATCCTAAGGATGCTAAAAGGTATCTTTGGCTCCAAATGATCCTTTCTAAGGACCGGAGTAAGCATCTCGGAGTTGGAATGTGCACTTTGATGAGATGATCAAAGATTTTGGGTTTATACAAAGTTTATGAGAAACTTGTATTTCCAAAGAAGTGAGTGGGAGCACTATAGAATTTCTGATGAGTATATGTTGTTGACATATTGATGATCGAAATGATGTAGAATTTTCTACGTAAAGCATATAGGGTTATTTGAAAAGTGTTTTCAAGTGAAAACCTGGATTAAGCTACTTGAACATTGAGCATCAAGATCTATGAGGATAGATCAAAACGCTCAATAGTACTTTCAAATGAGCACATACCTTGACATAATCTTGAAAGTGTTCAAGATGGATCGATCAAAGAAGGAGTTCTTGCCTGAGTTGTAAGGTATGAAGTTAAGAGTTAAAAAGCTCGACCACGGCAGAAAAGGTAGAAAGGATTTAAGGTCGCCCCTATGCTTCGGACATAGGCTCTATAGTATGCTATGTGTGTACCGCACGGAAGTGTGCCTTGCCATGAGTCGATCGAGGGTACAAGAATGATCTAGGAATGGATCATTGGACAGCGGTCAAAATTGTCCTTGGAGTAAATAAGGACATGTTTCTCGATTATGGAGGTGATAAAGAGTTCGGCGTAAAGGGTTACGTCGATGCAAGCTTTAACACCTATCCGAGTGACTCTGAGTAGCAAACCGGATACGTATAGTGGAGCAACCATTTGGAATAGCTTCAAGTGGAGCGTGGAAGCAAAATTTAAAATATGACATAGAGAATTGCGAAGTACATACGGATCTGAATGTTACAGACCCGTTGACTAAAACCTCTCTCACAAGCAAAACATGATCAAACCCCAGAACTCATTGAGTCTTAATCACATGATGATGTGAACTAGTTTAATGACACTAGTAAACTCTTTGGATGTTGGTCACATGGCGATGTGACCTGTGAGTGTTAATCACATGGCGATGTGAACTAGATTATTGACTCTAGTGCAAGTGGGAGACTGTTGGAAATATGCCCTAGAGGCAATAATAAATTGGTTATTATTATATTTCCTTGTTCATGATAATAGTTTATTATCCATGCTATAATTGTATTGATAGGAAACTCATATACATGTGTGGATACATAGACAACACCGTGTCCCTAGTAAGCCTGTAGTTGACTAGCTCGTTGATCAATAGATGGTTACGGTTTCCTGACCATGGACATTGGATGTCATTGATAACAGGATCACATCATTAGGAGAATGATGTGATGGACAAGACCCAATCCTAAGCCTAGCACAAAGATTGTAGTTCGTATGCTAAAGCTTTTCTAATGTCAAGTATCTTTTCCTTAGACCATGAGATTGTGCAACTCCCGGATACTGTAGGAATGCTTTGGGTGTACCAAACGTCACAACGTAACTGGGTGACTATAAAGGTGCACTACAGGTATCTCCGAAAGTGTCATTGGGTTGGCACGAATCGAGGCGGGATTTGTCACTCCGTGTGACGGAGAGGTATCTCTGGGCCCACTCGGTAGGAAATCATCATAATGTGCACAATGTGACCAAGGGGTTGATCACGGGATGATGTGTTACAGAACGAGTAAAGAGACTTGCCGGAAACGAGATTGAACAAGGTATCGGGATACCGACGATCGAATCTCGGGCAAGTACAATACCGCTAGACAAAGGGAATTGTATATGGGATCGATTGAGTCCTTGACATCGTGGTTCATCCGATGAGATCATCGTGGAACATGTGGGAGCCAACATGGGTATCCAGATCCCACTGTTGGTTATTATTGACCGGAGAACGTCTCGGTCATGTCGCATGGTTCCCGAACCCGTAGGGTCTACACATAAGGTTCGATGGCGCTAGGGTTATAAAGGAAGTTTGTATGTGGTTACCGAATGTTGTTCGAGTCCCGGATGAGATCCCGGACATCACGAGGAGTTCCGGAATGGTCCGGAGGTAAAGATTTATATATGGAAAGTTGTTGTTCGGGTTCCGGAAAAAGTTCGGGTTTTTTCGGTATTGTACCGGGAAGCTTCCAGAAGGTTCCGGAGGATTCCGGAGGGGTCCAGGGGTCTGGAAATTGTTCCACCACGTCCAATACATAGCATGGGCTGTAGGGGGGCTCCCTAGCCTTAATGGGCCAGGGGCACCAGCCCCCCCAAGGCCCATGCGCATGGGAGGGGGGAAACCCTAAGGGGGAGGGCCTCCACTTGACTTGGGAGGCACTCCTCCCCCCCTTGGCCGCCCCCTTCAGGTCCAATCTAGGGCTGCCGCACCCCTTGGGTGGGAACCCTAGATGGGGGCGCAGCCACCTCCCTCCTCCTATAAATAGTGGGGTTTTGGGGCTGCCCAACACGAGAACCTCTCCCTCTTGGTGCAGCCCTGCCTCTCCTCCTCCTCCTCTCCCGTGGTGCTTGGCGAAGCCTGCTGGATTGCCATGCTCCTCCACCACCACCACGCCCGTTGTGCTGCTGCTGGATGGAGTCTTCCTCAACCTCTCCCTCTCTCCTTGCTGGATCAAGGCATGGGAGACGTCACCGGGCTGCACGTGTGTTGAGCGCGGAGGTGCCGTCCGTTCGGCACTAGGATCTCCGGTGATTTGGATCACGACGAGTACGACTCCTTCAACCCCGTTCTCTTGAACGCTTCCGCTTAGCGATCTACAAGGTTATGTAGATGCACTCTCCTTCTCTCGTTGCTAGTTTCTCCATAGATAGATCTTGGTGACACGTAGGAAAATTTTGAATTTCTGCTACGTTCCCCAACAATATCATCATACATGATTGCCTCTAGGGCATATCTCCAACATTACGATCACGATGAACAAGATGCATAGGATAGAACTTCTGGTGAAATTCCAATTTCAATCGTTTATAGTTCCAAGATCCCGTATCATCACATGGCCTGTACCATGTCAATGCATCTCCCTTCAAAGATAAAGGGAAGACCTTCCTCTTAACAACATCATCAGGTATACCTGCAAGCTTAAATAATCCACAAACTTCATCCACATAGATAAGGTGTAAATCGGGATGCAATGTTCCATCTCCTGCAAAGGGATTAGCTAGCAGTTTTTCTATCATACCCGAAGGAATCTCAAAGTAAACATTTTCAGTAGGTTCAGTAGGTTGAGGAGCAACTCTTTGCTCTACTGGCCGGGGCGAAGATTCCCCGAACAAGCCCCTCAAAGGATTAGTTTCCATAGTAACAAGTGACAGTAAATTTAGCACACTATATAAATGTTTCCTTACCAAGTTCCACTCACCAAAGGTGCTTCACTTCCCGGCAATGGCCCCAGAAAAGAGTCTTGATGACCCACAAGTATAGGAGATCTATCGTAGTCCTTTCGACAAGTAAGAGTGTCGAACCCAATGAGGAGCAGAAGGAAATGACAAGCGGTTTTCAGTAAGGTATTCTCTGCAAGCACTGAAATTGTAGGTAACAGATAGTTTTGTCATAAGATTTGTAACGGGTAACAAGCAATGAAAGTAAATAAGGTGCAGCAAGGTGGACCAATCCTTTTTGTAGCAAAGGACAAGCCTGGACAAATTCTTATAACGAGAAAAGTGCTCCGAGGACACATGGGAATTATCGTCAAGCTAGTTTTCATCACGCTCATATGATTCGCGTTCGGTACTTTGATAATTTGATATGTGGGTGGACCGGTGCTTGGGTACTGCCCTTTCTTGGAAAAGCATCCCACTTATTATTAACCCCTATTGCAAGCATTCGCAACTACAAAATAAGTATTAAGGTAAACCTACCCATAGCATGAAACAAGTGGATCCAAATCAGCCCCTTACGAAGCAACACATAAACTAGGGTTTAAGCTTCTGTCACTCTAGCAACCCATCATCTACTTATTACTTCCCATTGCCTTCCTCTAGGCCCAAATAATGGTGAAGTGTCATGTAGTCGACGTTCACATAACACCACTAGAGGAGAGACAACATGCATCTCCTCAAAATATCGAACGAATACCAAATTCACATGACTACTAATAGCAAGACTTCAGCCATGTCCTCAGGAACAAACGTAACTACTCACAAAGTATATTCATGTTCATAATCAAAGGGGTATTAATATGCATTAAGGATCTGAACATATGATCTTCCACCGGATAAATCAACTAGCATCAACTACAAGGAGTAATCAACACTACTAGCAACCCACAGGTACCAATCTGAGGTTTGGGTACAAAGATTGGATACAAGAGATGAACTAGGGTTTGAGAGGAGATGGTGCTGGTGAAGATGTTGATGGAGATTGACCCCCTCTCGATGGGAAGTTTCCCTAGCAGAACAGTTCCGCCGGAGCCCTAGATTGGTTCCGCCAAGGTTCCGCCTCGTGGCGGGGGAGTTTCGTCCCGTAAGCTTGCTTATGATTTTTTCCAAGGTGAAAGACTTCATATAGCAGAAGATGGGCACCGGAGGGCCACCAGGGGGCCCACGAGGCAGGGGGCGCGCCCAAGGTGTGGGCCCCCTCGGGTACTTATTTTTCTCAATAATTCTTATTAATTCCAAAAATTACTTTCGTGGAGTTTTAGGACTTTTGGAGCTGTGCAGAATAGGTTTCCAATATTTGCTCCTTTTCCAAATTTCGTAATTCCAAAGCAGCATTCTCCCTCTTCATGTTAAACCTTGTAAAACAAGAGAAAATAGCCATAAGTATTGTGACATAACGTGTAATAACAGCCCATAATGCAATAAATATCGATATAAAAGCATGATGCAAAATGGACGTATCAGTACCCAAGATATTGTTTCTTGAGATCTTCTGAAGTGGTTTCACTTCTGGATTTGTTTTGCTGCGGTGTTTATTTGTGCTGGTCGCCAACTTTGACAACCAGTGTATATGATATGCTGCTTTGTTCCCTATATTTGCACTGGTGGCGAACTTTGATGCCCAGTGGATGTAATATGTGTAATAGCCGTGATAGCCTAGCGTAAGTTGCTTGCTTATTTATTTCCTTGTTGTCTTGTTTATTTGTTTGCTTGTAGTCAGTGCAGTTCTTTTTCCGCGGTTTGCTAGTGGCCGCAATACCCTATTTTTTAAAACTAGGCCACAATAACCATGGGCTACATATTTACTGTAGTGACACTGGGCCTCCTACCGGCCGTAGAAACAATGGGCCTTCTACGGGCTGTAGACACAATGGGCCTCCTACGGGCCGTATCATCAATGGGCCTTATATGGGCCGTATGATCGATTGGCCAAACATGGGCCAATAACAGACCGCATCATGATGCTCTCAAAAAACAGACTGCATTATGGCCGTAAACGGGCTAGAGTTGGAATCGTCCGTTCATGGGCCGACCATAATGGGCCGCCGTTAATAGGTTGTATTTGATGAGGCTATGAAAACGGCCCAACATATTAAAGGGCCACAAACGGGCCGACTGTAACAACGGGCTGAATTTGGCCCACAAGCAGAAAATGACAGTAACGGGCCGTAAGTAACCGAATGCTGGAAATCAGCCCAAGAATAAATGGGCCCTGAGAAGGCCGAAAGATAACATGGGATGGAAACGGCCCAATGGAATAATGGGCCGTTAATGGGTATAAAATGATAGACTATTCATTACGGGCCAGTTTCACCACGGGTCGTTAATGGGCCAAGAGTTACAAAGGGCCTCATATGGGCCGAAAGACGTCATGGGCCATACATGGGCCGGAAGTTAAAACAGGCTGGAATCATATTGGATGGCCCATATGACGCTACTGGGCCTAATTCGGATAGGTTGTAACGGGCCCTGAGTTAGCGGGCTGTAAATGGGCTATATGCGAACAGGCCGTTAATAGGCTTTCAGTGGGCCGGCCTGCCACCTTTTGACACAGTCAAACGGGCTGGCCTTTTCATAGGAATGGGCCTCTGTTGGGCCGTGCAACGTGTCGACGTATCATAGGAGCTTTATGTCCAATGAGTGGATGACATCTGTCCCGACGGTCAGCCGACACGTGTTTCCTCCAGCCAATGATGATTTTACACGTGGAAAATCCCCATTGGTCGGGGCGGCTAATGGGTTATCGGATCCAAAACCGGACCCGATAGCTTAACGGTGTTCTGTTACGGTGGATGCCACGTGTCGGTCACCCTTGACGAAAGCACTTCTATGACGCGTCATTTATCGTCATGGAAGTGGACACTTCCGTGATGATAATTTTGGTAATGTCATGGAACACTTCTATGACAGCACAAGTATGTATATCTTGATTCTGTCATAAAATCGTCATGGATGTACATGCATGACAGAAAATGTGACCTACTATGACAAACACGTATCATCACGGAAGTGTATTTTTTTGTAGTGCTGGCCTTGGTCGTCATGGTAGCCTCATGAGGTCGGGCACCTGCATAGGATTCTCTGCCCCTTGGGAGGTCACCTGAGGAGGCCGCTCCCTCCGGAGGTCTTGGTGTCGCCCGCCTTGCGAGGCTTGCCCCCTTGCGAGGGTCTTGTCTTGGTGGTCTTGTAGATGGGATGTACCAGGCCGTCGATGGAGCCATGCCATGGGCCGCAGGCAGGCAAGTCTGGGTAGCCTGGTTCCCGGAACGCCGACAAAAGGATCTGAGTCCTTGCCACCACGTGGCACTACTTTCTCCCCCTGGGAATCTTTACTCTTGATCTCGTCGACTGACCAAGGCTCTCTTGACTGAATGGAAAGTTCTCAGCCAAAGGAAGTCTACCGACTCCAGTTTCCCTCTTTGGAGACACATGGAAGAGATATAACTATAAATGAAACAAGGCCATCCCATTCAGGCAAAATGTGGCTGTACCAAGAAGTTTCGGTTTTGTGGCATTTGTGTTAGCCAACTATTAAAGTGGGTTTAACCAAAACTATTTATCTATAACATTTCAGTAACTACATTAATTCTGTACAATCTTTCATACACCAAGGAAAGATTCACGCGAGATCATTGTTTGAAGTAAAGTCTTTCCCCGATATTCCGTGAATGTTGCCACTTATAATGCTTGATGGTTCATGTTGTCAAAGTAATTACCGGTTAACAGTTATGTTAAAATATTGATTCAAATAGTACTTAAACATAGTGTTTCCCTATTGGATATATATCTCTGCTAACTAAACCATATTATGACAACAATTCTACCACAAGCAAAGTGAAACAAAATAAGACCTAAAGTAAATGCGCAAAAGTGGAAGTTTAACCCATTGCCTTGCAATTCCATCAACAAATTGACTTGCCTTGCTCAAGTGGAGTATCAAAGATCTCCTCGCCTTCACATCCTAGATTATTTCCTTCCATAAACAATTATAAAAAACAAATTCAAAAAATAACATAAATCAAATTCTCTCCAGCGGCATCTAGACACTACTAGGAAAAGGCATACTAATGGCGCACCGCTCGTGCGCCATTAGAATAGCCCACGGTGCGCCATTAGTATCTGGTATACTAATGGCGCACCACATAGAAGTGCGGATACTAATGGCGCACCACATAGAAGTGCGCCATTAGTAACAATATTTTTTCAAATTTTTTTTCAGATTTTTTTAAATTTTTTTTCGTTTTTTTCTTAATCTCAGTTCACCATGGCTTAATCTCAGGTCAAATCGCACTCCGTGGTCAAACTTCCCGAAAGGTCACCCATCCTCACACTACTCCAGCCAAAGCACGCTTAACTTCTATCCAACCCCAGCAACAACTCACTTCACAGGCACTTGTTGATATATCTAGCATATCAATCCTATTATACCTTGTTGAGGTCTAGGACTTTGTTCATGTTCATGACTATGATGAAATTTTGAAAAATATTTCAAACTTCCCGTTCATATTACGTATCATTTTTTGAAAAAAAATAAAAAAAATTCAAAACCAATTTTTTTCTGTTACCAGTGGCGCACCACATCCATGGTGCGCCACTAGTAAGTTTGAATTTTTTTGCATTTTTTTGCCTCTAGATCTTGAAAGCCCCGTAACTTTTTTCTGTTAGGTTTTTGAGGATTTTGAAAATTCGGATGTAACTTTTCGAGTAGATGATTTTTCATATAAAAAACTTTTTCATCCGAGTTCGTATGCAAAAGTTATGCCCATTTGACAAATTTCCAGAGAGATTTTGCAAATAAAGTCGAAATTCATATTTGTAAATTTTCCCAACAACTAGACCACATATCACATGGGAAACTTATTTTCTTTTATTTTTTGACATTTCCATCGTTTTCTTTTAATTTTTTAAACTGAAATGGCGATCCACGGAGGGGGGCGATTCGGTGTTGAACAAGTTAGTAATTGCGCATCGTGGGTGTGGTGCGCCATTACTAGTTTTGAAAAAAATAAAAAATTTTGATATTTTTTTTGAAAAAAAATTAGTAATGGCGCACCAGTGGACAGTGCGCCATTACTAGTTAAAACCTAGTAATGGCGCACCGAGACATGGTGCGCCATTAGTAACAAATTTTTTTTTAATTTTTTTTACTTTTTTTTCAAAACTACTAATGGCGCACGGCGGATGTGGTGTGCCATTACTATGTCAACTAGTAATGGCGCACTATACAACGGTGCGCCATCAGTAACAAATTTTTTTTATGTTTTTTTTGAAAACTACTAATGGCGCACCACACACCAGGTGCGCCATTAGAATATAGTAATGGCGCACCACATGACAGGTGCGCCATTAGTGGCCATTCCATCTATAGCCTTTTTTGTAGTAGTGAGACAATTCAATTAAATCTCAAATTATTCCCACAAAATAAGAATAATATAAGAAAAATAATGTGAAATGTATAATCTCATTGGGACTTATGGTTTAGGAGTTATTTCTGGTAAAAGTTTAGTCAATAGAATGAAGAAAAATAGAGAAGTAACATAAATTAGAAAATTCATCGAGGGCCACAGTGAAGGCGTATTTTGGAACTACGCCTCCACTTGCGTACCAGTTCGGCAGCGGCTGGACCACTCAGGGCTGTGGTCGGTGGAGTGCTCTACAAGGCCAGCCCTTATGGCCTATGTGTGTCCCGTCTGCTTGGGCATTCAGCCCCCGAATACGTGATGGTTATTGTTATGGGCCTCTTCGGGGATCTACTGCGTTCAATTTCTCCTCTCATATCCTATGGCTTGTACTTCCTGCACTAAGCTTTTTATCGAGGTATACCTTTGGGTTTTGGTTAGCATTTCCTGACACTAAATAATTTTTTATGAGGCACGTATACACAACACTTTGCGTATACCATGGTATTCTATGTTCCATCAGTATGTGTTGAATAACTACCCTGAGATTGTTCATTATACCAAGTAGGTGGTAAGTACTATAACTTATACATCATAATCTACTACACTTGCAGCACATTCTTATATATTTCATGTTTGGCGCGGCCACTATGTTCTGCATCATGTACAAAGAGGAGTTACTTTCGCAAAACCAAGAAACAATGAGAAAATTGGTTAGGAAAGGATTTGTGAAATGGTTGAAGAGCCGTGTAAGCATTTGAATTGCACTATAAGTTTTTTTATATATTGAATACAAGAAGGTGATCAACTTATCTATTTTCTAACCGTAGGTTACGAATATGCGGGAGGAGGGGCAGGCAGTTTGTGATACCCTTTATGCACTAGCAATGGGTCCTGGTACTCGGGTAAGTCATTATGCATCTTGCATTGTGGATGATGTGTGCTCTACAACACCCTTCCACACGACGAAGGAAAGAAGACACCAAACAGTGTTGTGATGAGCACGAATGCACTTGAAAAGGTGCGAACTAAAATGTATGCTATTATAGCAGACATTTTTCAGTTGCAGTATGTATCTCCAGTTTGGAGATTCATCTGTGCGTGGTTCTCTTATGTTGTCGTTGGTATAACCAGCTTATCATGATCTCAAAACCCAAATCTGATGAATTTTATAAAGCCATCAATGTCAAGGTGTCGTATCGCACCGACGAGCCTTATATTTTGGCAAATCAAGAAACACATATATTTTTATTGGAAGACACCACTGCATGTAAGAAAGACTAGAGAGTATTACAATAGTTTGAAAAGAGTAATTCGTTTAATGAAGTTGCACAACCAGATGATTCTTACACTTCTACTAATGTAGTGCGTGCCATAGATGTTTATGATATGTTAGAGGGCAAACACACCTATGAGCTTGGAGAAAATATTGTCTGTCGGTGTGTGCAAGTAGATGAGTTGATCAAAAATAAGCCAACGTTCAAGGACATTGATAGTGAAGATTCATACTGACGCATATGGTGAAGATGTTGACGCTAATGTCGCGGATCATGATTAGATTGCTTTTGCCGTATTTGCATGTGAGCATTCCTAGTTGTACTTTAAGACTAAGTGAGGAATATTTGGTATAGACTCAACTTCTGTCATTGCTCATTCACTACTAGGGAAAACCTTATACACAGAAATTTAGCAACAGCGCGGGTCAAAAAAAGGCGCTAGTGCTAGATAGCAGTAGCGGTTGAGAAAAAACCACGCCGTAGATACAATTGTAGCAGTAGCGCATGTGGCCGTAAAAGCGCTACTACTAATATTCCCATTGGTGGAACAATAGGCTACACGTAGCAGTAGCGGGCTTGGAGGAAGCGCGCTACCGCTAGGGCATGACTAGCAGCGTGTTTTCTAAGAAGAGCACTACTGCTAATGGAAATAAAATAAAATGAAAAACAAATAGAAAAGTAAATGAAAATGAAAGAAACAGAAAAAGGAGAAATTAAAAAAAGAATGTAAAGAAAAATAAATGAAAAAGCGAAAAAACAGAGAAAGGCATAGCTGTAGCGTGTGTTCGTAAGAGGCGCTATAGCTAACGTAGCTGCAGCGCGTTTCCTAGACCCCCGCTATAGAAACACAAAAGCAAATAAAAAAAGGGAGAAAATTACATAGCTATAGCAGTAGCGCGTTTGGTAAAAAGGGCTATAGCTACAATAGCTATAGCGCGTTTTGCGAAACGCGCTACCGCTAATTTTGACTTAACCAAAAAATCGTTTCCCCCCGGCCACCACTTGCCCCCCAAATCTCTCGACCCACCCCGCTGCCATCTCCCCGATTCGCCGTCGCCCCACTTCACTGTCGTCTCTTGCCTACGTCGACGCCCCTGGAGCCACCAGAGCCGTGCGCCGTCGACGCCACTGGATCCTCCCTCGCCACAACTACCTCCCTCGCCGTCACCGGAGACGCCCCTGCCTCCCTCGCCACCACCGGAGCCATCCTCTGTAAGCCCCCACCCCTCCTCTCTCTCTCATGCATAGGTTAATTATCTAGGTTATTTAGGCAAAAAATTAGTTAGGGCTTTGACAGAGAACTAGTCAGGTTAACTAGTTTAATTAGGTTAATTATCTAGGTTATTTAGGCAAGTTTAATTTTAAAGATGATCCCTTCCTAGACTTATTGTTGATTATATCTTTTCATTGAAGTGGTCATGTTATATCTTTTCATTGAAGTGGTTCGATTGTGCCCAAGTGGCTTTGTTGTTTAAATGAAGCTGAGTGGCCTATATATGTTTTGCCGGAATGTTGATTCATTTCCGTTCCGGCAAATTTCAGGTTCTCGATTTGTCCACTTTTTAGCAAAGGTCATGCTGAAATTTTCCGTGAAATTAGGCATGACTTATGCTACAAACTAGGACATATCGAGTGCCCGGGATTTGCCGCACCAGGAAGGAGTCAACGTTCCTGCATAAAATAGGCCTTTTTTATGTCATTATTCATTTTATTAGGTCTAGAATTAATTGACTAGATTTAATCATAGGAAACATGGCTAGCAACGATGAAGGACAGTGTTCTAGTGATTGCGACGACGTCTACCGGGCAGCAGACGAATTTTTTAGCCTTACCGACGATCAACCGATGTTGTTGCTGGACCCACCGGTGGCATCGAGGACTGAGACCGACACGCAGACCGGTCTTTGAGGCCGAGACCGTCTTTGAGACTCAGGCCGGCATCGAGACCGGCGCTGAGACTGAGACCGGTGCTGCCTCGAGGAGCGGAGCCGGTACTGTAGAACCGAAAACAAAGAGGCAACGGCTTCCTAACAAACTCAGGACTACTAGACTGATGGTCGCGGAGGTGGACGACGACATTTTTTAGCCAAAGGCGCCCGAGGAAGCGCGTCGATGCTACGGCAATCAAATAGGCTGCATCGTACGGACAACCGCCACCATCAACGATGAGAAACTATAGAAGATAGAAAATATGAGGAGCTCCCTCCTAAAGACGTTTCACCTACTTAGGGCTGCCGCTATGCACGTCTCGACCTACACTTCAGGACTTTATGCCACTTGTCAGCACGGTTGAAAGAAGCTTGTCGTCAACGTTGACCCTTATGTCCCATGCTGGCAAGCTGACCCTTCTCAACTCCACAGTTACCTCACTACTCATCTATGCCATGTGCACGCTACATTTTCCACCAAAACTCATTGAACTCTTAGACAAAATTAGGCATCGATGCCTATAGATTAAAAAGACTGAACAAGGTGATAAGTGTAACTCTCTGGCGGCTTGGGACATGGTATGTAAACCAAAAAAGAAGGGAGGGCTGGGAGTGCTTAACCTTCGTGTACAGAATGAAGCTTTGCTTCTGAAGTTCCTGCACAAGTTCTATAACAAGTTGGATATACCACAGGTGCAGCTCACATGGGACTCCTATTACACCCAAAAACTTCCTCATGCCTCGGATCCAGTCGGCTCATTCTGGTGGAAGGACGTACTCAAGCTCACACCTAAGTTTCGTGGGATTTCTCAAATCAATATTGTGTGTGGCACCACGGCTTTGTTCTGGAAAGATCTGTGGTGAGGGAAAATTCTTCAAGACTCCCATCCTAGGGCCTTCTCTCACTCTCTCGATGAGGATGTTTCGGTCAAAAAGTTCCTGGGAATAACTTCGCTGGAAGAAACGTTTCACCTGCCCTTGACCCCTCAAGCCCTTGGGGAGGTTAGAGACTTGCAGACAATTACGGCTCATCTACAACCATCCTCGTCTTCCACAGATATTTGGCAGTACACGTGGAACGGACTACTACAAATTCTTCTTCAAAGATGTCCATGTGCAGTAGATATTTGGATGGATTTGGGATTCAAAATGCACGATGAAGTTGAAAGTCTTTGCTTGGTTGCTCTTCCATGACAGGCTCAATACGAGGAACATGTTGAAATGGAGGCACTACAACATAGGAGATGACCACAACTGCCTCCTATGTGGTTTGAACATTGAGGAAACAATGGAACACATGATCTTCACATGCACTTTCAGTAAACTCTGTTGGGCCAAACTTGGGCTTCATTGGGAACCTTTCCTTGGCCGAATAAAAGCTGTTGAAGATCACAGAAACTCTCATCCCACCCCACTGTTCCTTGAGAAATTCATTGTGGCAGCACAGGTATTTGGAATGAAAGGAATAACAGGCATTTTCGAGCAATAACACCCTCACTAACCTCCTGGCTGGACAGATTCAAGAGAGACTTTGGGCTTATTCAACATAGAGTCAAGGAGGAGCATAGGCTCCTTGTGTTGAACCTTGTGCACTCCCTTTAGTGGTTTATCTTTGTTTTTCTTAGTGCTACTTGCCACAAAGTTGGCAAATTGTATCTCCCCCCCATGATGTAAATACCCATTGTACAGCTTACTTATTATTATAATATAGTAACACAGTAGGAGCCTTTCCTACTGTTCCTGGTCAAAAAAAGAAGAAGTTTCACCTGATATTCTTGTTCCCGGGTCGGAATGAGAAGGATTATGAAGATCCAGACGAGGACCCGACAATGAAGAAGATAAACAAACACGCCATGACCAAGTTTAGCGACGCGTTGGCCGCCTGGAAAACTCGAGTGAAAGCAAGGATCATCGACAAGAAGGAACCCTACTTTGAGATTGTAAAGGATAATGCGACAATCACGGAAGAGCAGTTTCAAATATTCAAGGAGGCTTGCGAGGCCGAAGCTGCCAAAAAAAGTCTAAGTACATGAAGGGGCTTCAAGAGAGGAACATTGGGAGCCACCACCTCGGAAGCCGTGGTTACGGCGGAAAGAGGTCCAAATGGGCCAAGGAGGACGCGGAAGCCGCGAGTCTGGGCATCCCAGACCCCTTGGCGGATTTCACCGTCCCGCAGGAGCGTGACGTCCTGAGGGCCCGACACCGTTGGGACCCAGTGAAGAAGGTTTACGAGACAACACCGGTCATTACGGAGTTCATGAGACTGCTGGTAATTTTAGTTTCTGATCAATTCGACTGCACATGTTAGTCATATTTGTAAACAATCCTTGTTCCTTTTGTAGAGAGAGCAGCACCGGATTGCGGCCGAAAGCAACTCGTCGTCTGAGGCATTGGCGAGGCCCAAGTGGGACACTCCATTCAAGCAGGCGTTGAACATATTGAAACGACAACCGGTGGATACTCGACCGTCGTATGGACGCGTGCACAGTGTCCGAGACGGCGCCACGTGGAAGAAGTACTACCGTGAGACCACGGAGGAGAGAAAGGAAAGACGGAGGTTAACTGAAGAAAACATCGACAAGAAGGTTGAGATTGCGGTTGAGAAGAAATCATCTCGAACCCGATCATAGCAGTGATGGCTGCCATAAAGCAGTGGTTGCAGATTTGTCTACTTCCTTGGTGACGGGCGTTTTCACTTGGACAAGGTAAAATCCAGAAGCAAATGCAGAGGACTTTCCCCTTGCTAACTTCTTGGGAGCACCTGCTCCCGCACCTGCTCCCGCACCGGCTCCTGCACCGGACGTGCTCAGCGGTGCTTCATATTTGGCTGAGCTCGACGCCCTCACGGTATCTGTCACACCAGCCCCCTTCAATATAAATGTATAATCTCCCGTTTTCATTGCCTTTCGAATGTCTCACGTCACAGACTTTTCTTTGCAGGCCAACGAAACCCCGTGCACCATATTGTACATGATCGGCGACCAGAAGGTGGACGTGGGGAAGGCGACGATAATGGAGCCGAAGGAACCATTGTTCCACAGCCGGCCGATCCCCCCGAACTTCTTCAAGGTTTCCGTGGCCAGTGTCGAACCGGGCCACGAGAATTTGCCTCCTCCAATACTACTGGTGGATGACGAGGAGACACCGCGTCGGCTTGGTGATTGTTGCAATGGGTGGGTCCTGTTGTGGCCAAAGAGTCTGCTTCGTCTGGAGGAGGTCGGGAGCACACCCACGAGCACGCAGCCTCAGCAAGGTATGAACATCAACACCCCACCTACCCAATTAGCGGTGGGTGTCGGGTTGGGTGATAGCGGACGGGGTAAGGAGGAGGCTCCATTAGTCGCTGATAACGTCTCCATGCATGAGGATGGGGACGATGGTGGCGCTGAACAGTATGTCTATACTGGCGCATCCTCAGGGTTTGAGCGTCATGAGCCGGTGCCTGAATTGCCATCTCAACGTATTATGGACGACCTTCCGGTAGTAAAGAAGTCTAGGAAGAGAGCGAGGAAAGGCAAAAAAGATGATTCTATGATCCAGCCACCTCAGTAGCCTCGGCTTCAGGACCATATATATATCCCCGATGCGGATAAATGGCATATCCCCGGTCAACCAATCCTACCTGCAAGAGCTCTAGGGGCCAGATTCGGTGATCTAAGGAGACTTCATGACGATGTGCTGCGGGTAGAGAAAGGCCTCATCGCCTCGACAGATCCAGGATACCCACTCTATGTGGTTAACGTTCATGAAATGTCGTGCGTCGGCGCCTTCCCAGCGGATAAGTTCTTCCTCCGATTCGATTACATATTCGACATGTTTCACGTGAAGAAGCTGGATTTTTACGTTTGTGCGCCTTTATGCCTTGCACATGAACTACATCATCGGGTTTGACCAGATATCTCATATCGTGTCGCTGACCCGTACTACATGCACGAGGGCTTCTTGGGAGTCTGCGCGAGCATCGTGTATCTGTGAGGAATACATCGTCAATTTCATGCTCGCCAATAAGGACAAGGAGACGATTCCCGTGCCTTATCATCCCATGTAAGTCATCCGCTGCTATCCTTCCTTCGATTTCAATCATTCATTTGCACATGGAGGCTAAGTAATTTGAGGTGTACTTATTTTATGCAGCGGTAATGGCCATTCATCCTCATCAGCCTATACCCCCGATTCTCCCACGCTCTTTACTTGGACTCGTCGAAGAACATTCACAAAAAGGATTACACCCACATCAAAGATGCTCTCGATAGTGCTATGTTTTACTACCAAGCAAGGGGTGGAGTGGTTAGGGACAAGAATAGAAGGGGTCGCAGGCTCGCGTTCGGCCATAAGACCGACTTCTGCTGCATCCAGCAACCGAACGATTCTCTTAATGATGGATTCTATGTCCTACACCACATGCTGGAGTACAGACGGGATCACCAGAACCTTCGCATTTCACCTACATCCGGTGATGCCCATATTCTACAATGGGCAAAGAACGTAGGAGATATCGAGGATCATCGACTTCGAGCCGAGTTCTATCACATCCAGCGCGAACTTGCCCAAATCATCATGAAGGAGGTCGTCGAAAAAACAGGGATGTTCTACGAAGAAGGACAAATGTCGCGGGAAGACGTCCGAACATGGGTAGCCGCTCAGCGTCTCGACCTGAAGCCTTTCACTAGGCTTGGGGACTATCTCCCTGACATGGATGGATGGAACGACATGTTGGAGTGATTGTCGATATATGACAATGTGTCCATTTAGTCCATACTTTCTGTATGACAGAACTTTGAGTTATGCACGGTGACAATTTATTTGTGATGTAATTAAACCGTCCTTCTCCTCGACTAGCGAAAATCACTCTAGTTAGGGCATTTTGGGGTACGATGAACTTTGTTATTTATGCTTACGATATGTTGTTTCTATTTTTGCCAAGTCTGTCTCTTTCTGTTGCTCAACTATATATATGTTGCATATCATTGACTCATGTGACGATGCAGGTGCATAGATCATCGATGGTGAATAAGTGCTACGCCAGGAGTATATATACGACAAGTGGCCGGAGTGTTAGGCCCAGGTGTACCGGTTTCCGGTTTCCGAGCGATAGGCGATGAGTTAGTTTAGGTTCACGCTAATGCGAGAGAGGGATCTGAACTCATGTACTCAAAGTGATAGCTCTTCTCGCGTATATCATTGTTTAGATGGATGACGATGTATTTGCAAGTAATCGAGACTTGTATCGCTATTTTTTAGATGATGACGAGAGACCACTTTGTGTTGGATGATGATTATGATGAGACTATTTGTATGTAGATGCTATGATTACATTTGTGGTCTCGCAGGCATTTGTATGTGTATCATGATGACATTTGTATGTGCTAAAGATTCTTCTATAAAGCCTGTTCAAATACAAAACAAATATGCTGAAAAAACAAAAAACTACTAAAATTAGCAGTAGCGAGTGTATGAAAGTTAGCAACAGCGCCGCGATAGCAGTAGCGCGTCCAGCCAGAGCGCGCTAGAGCTACTAGCGATGCGAAGCTTCCACTAAGCGCTGCTGCTACACTTGTGTAGCAAGATACCAGTGAGCACGCCATCTTGCTATGTGTTAGTGCATGCCTTATTAGTAGCGCCACTCCCGCCATCGATACACCTAAAACTCATGCTGCTAGCCTTTTCCCTGGTAGTGATTATTAATTCATCATACCACCCAAACCTTATTATTTGTTACATCACACAACCTATGCTAATTGCAACTTTTTCTTTGTTTAACACTCTTTTTGGCAGATACAAATAATTGTAAATGGTGGGTATATGTAACATAACCCCTTGGTAAAGCCCTCCTTGTGGCCGGCTTTAGCACATGGATCCACCCAACATGCTATTGTCATATAGGTCCTGCTAGCTACCTCGCAGGTCTTGGCTTCTGAGCCTACATAACAACCACAAAATATGGTGTGCAAAAGATTCATATCCTATGAAGTTCCATCCAAAAAGAAGACAAAATTAGTTTACATGAAGTAGGAATTCCACATATTAGTGCAAATTCTTTTAGAACACATTTAGGAAGTGCCTTGTTCTTCATGTGAAGTTTTCAGACAATACTTACAAGGAACTAAAAGAAGTGGCATGAGTAGCAGAAGGCATAACAGGCTTGGAACCTTGATGTCGCCCATTTCTCCAGGAATAAAAAATCACAAAAGCAAGTACATGAGAATGGAATAGATGCACATCAAAATAGGCTACGCGATATCTTATAACATGGAAAGATGAGACCTAAAAATAGTCAAATATAAGTTTGTGTGAAGCTATCTAGAAGATATGCATGTTGGAATTTTGATATTCTATCTAAAAGATGTGGCTATATCTGCGAGAAATCTGCTCCCAAGGAGGATATAAACCAACATATTTATGGAGTATAATAATAGAGAAATTTAACATGTCCATGCACACTACAATTGTGATGTTCTATGTAGAAGATGTGGCTTTATATGCATTAAATCCAGTGTAATAGAGGATATGAACCAAAAACTTTATTTAGTATAATAATGTACACATTTACATTCTACCTTTGAAAGTTGTTGCACAAATGCAGATTGATTTTATAAGATGATCGGATCGTCACCATCTAATATCGGACAAGCTATTTTGTTTTTGATCCATCGCACAAGGGATAGTATTACCTATTAATAGGCCATCATGTCTTACAACTCGATAATTAACATATAAAAACACATTTGTAAAGAATAAAATTTTTGGTGTTGAAATTAATGGCAGTAACAACTATAAAAGGCCATTGTAGTACCCACCTCCTGTGCTCATCCTCACTCGCAGGTGCAATCTGCGCCATCTGATTTGCACAGAACTCATGCCACTGGCTATATATCTAGCGCTAGGGGCAGAGCTATAGTATTGGGCCGAGGTCAATTCATCCCCATGAGCTTGGTCCAAAAACTGTTGCATAAATACAGCTGATGACCCATAAGTATAGGGGATCAAACATAGACCTTTTGATAAGTAAAAGTGTCGAACCCAACGAGAAGCAGAAGGAAATGACAAGTGGTTTTCAGCAAGGTATTTTCTCCAAGCACTGAAATAGTCAGTAACAGGTAGTTTGATAGCAAGATAATTTGTAACAAGAAAGTAATTGTAATGGTAAATAAAGTGCAGCAAGATAGCCCAATCCTTCTGTAGCAAAGGACATGCCAAAATAGTCTCTTATGATAAGCAAAGCGTTCTTGGGGGTACACGGGAATTTCAACATATCAATTTCATCATGTTGGTTTGATTTGTGTTGGCTACTTTGATAATTTGATATGTGGATGCACCGGTACTTTACTGATGTTCTTACTTGAACAAACCTCCTACTTATGATTAACCCCCTCGCAAGCATCTGTAACTACAAGAAATGTATTAAGATAAAATCTAACCATAGCATTAAACTTTTGGATCCAAATCAGTCCCTTACGAAGTACCGCATAAACTAGGGTTTAAGCTTCTGTCACTCTAGAAACCCATCACCTAATAACTACACCACAATGCATTCCCTAGGCCCAAATATGGTGAAGTGCCATGTAGTCGACGTTCACATGACATCACTTAGGGAATCACAACATAAATACCATCAAAATATCGAACACATATCAAGTTCACATGACTACTTGCAACATGACTTCTCCCGTGACCTCAAGAACAAAAGTAACTACTCACAAATAATAATCATGCTCAAGATCAGAGGGGTATTAAATAGCATAATGGATCTGAACATATAATCTTCCACCAAACAAACCATATAGTAATCAACTACAAGATGTAATCAACACTACTAGTCACCCACAAGTACCAATCTAAAGTTCCGGTACAAAGATTCAACACAAGAGATGAACTAGGATTTGAGAGGAGATGGTGTTGTTGAATATGTTGATGGAGATGGCCCTCCCAAAGATGGGAGAGTTGTTGGTGATGACGATGACGATGATTTCCCCCTCCGAGAGGGAAGTTCCCCCGGCGGAATTGCTTCACCATAGGGCAGAAGTGTTCCTGCCCAAGTTCCACCATGAGACGGCGGTGCTTCATCCTGAAAGTTCTTGTAGTGACCAGACCTCAAACAGTCCATCTAAAAACGATAACAGCGGAAGGCTTGGAAGATAAGCGAGTCCATCAACTCCAACGGCATCACTGAGTATAGAACCACGACCTAAAGGCACCTTACTCTTCGTCTGAAAAGTCTGCAACATGAAACGTTGCAGCCCGAAAACGGGTCAGCACATGGAATATGCTGGCAATGTAACAAATAGAGAGTAATGAAATAATAAGCTATACTACATGCATATATGGCTGGTGGAAAGCTCTATGGTTACAGTTTTGCGTAAAGCCAATTATTCCCTCTCAGTAAAGGAATAAATTTTATTTAACTATCATGGTGGTTGTTAAACATTGAGAATGGTTGATGACATCCTCAATCCCAATTAAGCATCATCATTAAAACCCAACAAAATTAATTAAAGTAACATGATGAGATTCACATGATAATCCAAGTACTAGATACTCAAAACGTCCATAACCGGGGACACGGCTAAACATGATTAGTTTGTACACTCTGCAGAGGTTTGCGCACTTTTCCCCACAAGACTCGATCTTCTCCGTTGGATTTCTCGCACTACATGGTGTTTGAGAAACGGATGATCGAGACATAGTCTTTCAGAAGTGCTAGCACCTTACAATCGGGTAGACCGTACCAACCTACATCCCCTACATCAGCTAGTCTACCACTGTAAGAGTTCGCACGACTTAGTCAACTATGCTAGAGCCCATAGTAGCTTGTGGCTGCACACGGAAGTTTCTAGTATGAATAGTGTCATGATCCCTTCGAGCCTGGGTGGCGGTCCAAAAGAAACAGGCAATCCTGGAATACCTAGGTACCTCAATCCACCCAGATCTGTGTTTAAGTTGCCACCTTAGATAAAACATTTATTAACAATCTCACAACTGTCATGGATATCACTCACCCAATCCACGTTTACTAGCATAGCATGGCATAAGAAGCAAACGTAGAAGTAACTCCCAAAGGTTTAATAGTAAAATGGGTAATAGGTACTACCTCATCTACTTCCCATCCCACAATTTAATTAGATATTAATCATGCAATGTTTGAGGATTGATCTAATGCATTAAAAACTGGGCAGTAGAAAGGTATGATCAAAGTGTTACTTGCCTTGCTGATGATCCCCGAAACCTAGAGATTTGAAGTAACAGGCGGCGCACTCCGGGTACTCTATCGCAAACAAACAAACAAGCATACAATAATTACTCATCTAATGCACAGGTAAAACTCAAATAAGAGATCTAACCAGAAAGTTCAACTTAATAACTCTGGTTTGCAAATAGAATCAAATCAAATGAAGCAACGAAAGTCAAACGGCAAAAGAAAACAACTTCGTTTTACTAATCTGGACTTAAGTCAAATTTTAAAGAAGCAAAAACTTGTTTAAGTTGGTTAAAAGGAAAGAGGGTTTAGAGACGAAACACCAGGCGCTTGAATCGGCTGATTCCGATAAACGAGCGAAAATTTATACTAAAACGAAAATCGGATCAGAAATCGCGATCAAAAATAATCGCGGAAAATCCGAGAAAAAGAAAAATGACAAACAGATTAACGAACGAACGTTCGTTACCTGGATCTAAACGATGAACGCGTTCGTTAAAATGAATGAACGAGCGAACGCTCACTAAATAAATAAACCGAAAAAAACCAATCTATAGAAAAACGAAACTTAAAAAAATAAACAGCGCTTAAATAAAAAACCGGGCGGTTTTCTAAGGAAAACCGCCGGCGACGGCGGCTACCTCGGGCGGCGGGTCCGGCGAGGCGGCGGGGCAGCGGCGAGGTGGCTCAATGAGCGGGCGGCGGGCGGCAGCGGCGGCGACGCTGGCGGCGGCGGTGAACGAGGCGGCGTCGCTAGGGTTTAGGGGCGCGGCTGCGGGCGGTCATGGGGCAGTGGGCTGGCTCGGGGCCTGTGGCGGCTTATAAAGCCCGCCAGCGGAGGTCTTGGCCGATTACGCCCAAGGTCGGTTCGGACTTTTTTTTTAAATAATTCCGCGCAGAAAAACTAATGAAAGAAATACTAAACGGACTCCAAAAATCCCAAAATAAATTTTCCCCGACTTCTAAAATCAAGCCGAACAAAGTGAACATTTATTTGGGGCCTAAATGCAATTTCGTAAAACGCATATTTTTCCTAAATTCATATAAAATAGCGAAAAACTCCGAAATAAAATCTTATTTGATTTTATTATTAAATCCTCAATATTTTTTTATTTTGGGAAAGTCATTTTATTCCCTCTCTCATATTTTTTGTGATAGAAATAATTGAAGATAAAATAATTAAAATCAAATGATCCTATTCTCAAAATTTGAGAAAACTGAGATATGAAAAATAACGAAATCCCCAACTCTCTCTGTGGGTCCTTGAGTTGCGTAGAATTTCTAGGATCAAAACCAAAAGCAAACAAAATAAGATATGCAATGATGATCTAGTGTATAACATTCCAAATTGAAAATTTGGGATGTTACAAACCTACCCCCCCTTAAGATGAATCTCGCCCTCGAGATTCGGGTTGGCTAGAAAATAGGTGAGGGTGGTCTTTCAGCAAATCTTCCTCTCGCTGCCAGGTGGTTTCATCCTCTGTGTGGTGGCGCCACTGAACTTTGCAAAACTTGATAACCTTGCTGCGGGTGACTCGGCTGGCAAACTCAAGAATTTTAACTGGTTTCTCCTCATAGGTCAAATCGTTATCCAACTGAATTGCCTCCAACGGCACAGTATCCCTCAGCGGTATATCAGCCATCTCCGCGTGGCACTTCTTCAGCTGCGAAACGTGGAACACATCATGAACTCCTGACAATCCCTTGGGCAATTCCAACTTGTAGGCCACTTCTCCCATACATTCCACAACTCGGTATGGTCCTACAAAACGTGGCGCTAACTTTCCCTTAACAACAAAACGCTTAATTCCCCGAAGTGGAGATACTCGAAGATAAACTCGGTCTCCGACTTCGTAAACTGTCTCCTTGCGTTTAGAATCTGCATAGCTCTTCTGCCTGGACTGGGCTACCTTGAGCCTATCGCGAATCAACTTCACCTTCCGTTCAGACTCCTTAATCAAATCCGGTCCAAACAACTGGCGTCTCCAACTTCGTCCCACGACAATGGTGTCCTGCACCTCCTTCCGTACAAGGCTTCGATAGGGGCCATCTTCAAACTGGATTGATAGCTATTGTTGTATGAGAACTCTGCATATGGCAAGTTGTCATCCCAACTTGATCCATAATCTAGCGCAAAGGCTCTTAGCATATCCTCCAAAATCTGATTGACTCTCTCGGTGCATCCATCTGCATGGATGAAAAGTCTTTGAACTCTAGCCTGGTACCCTAAGTTTCGTGCATCTGATTCCTGAACTTTGAGGTAAACTGGGTTCCTCTATCTGATATGATGCTCCTCGGAACTCCATGCAAGCATACGATTCTGGTCATGTATATCTTCGCCAACTTAACACTGGTGTAAGTGGTCTTTACCGGGATGAAATGAGCTACCTTTGTCAATCGATCAACTACAACCCAAATTGAGTCATAGACTGAACGAGTCCTGGGTAATCCCGTGATAAAATCCATGCCTAGCTTACCCCACTTCCATTCCGGTATCGGCACTGGCTGTAACAATCCTGCGGCTTCGATGCTCGCCTTTACTCTCGGCATACATCACAAACTGCTACATACTCCGCAATATCTTTCTTCATTCCGGTCCACCAGAAAGTATCCTTCAAATCCAAATACATCTTGGTATTTCTGTGGTGAATCGAATATGGTGAATCATGGGCCTCTTGCAGAATTAACTTCCTGATCTCTGGGTCATTTGTCACATAAACTCGGTACTCAAACCATAGGGTATCGTGTTCATCCTCACGAAATCCCTTAGCCTTTCCTTTGCTCATTTTCTCCTTTATAGAGGCAATCTCCTTGTCGGCCTTCTGAGCTTCTTTGATTTTATCCATCAAAGTCGACTGAATCTCCAATGCTGCTACATAGCCTCTCGGAACTATCTCCAAACATAGCTCACGAAGATTCTCGGCTAAGTCCTTTGGCAACTCTCCCGTCATTAGTGTATTGACATGGCTCTTACGGCTCAATGCGTCAGCTACTACATTAGCCTTTCCGGGTTGATAATGCAATCTCATATCATAATCCTTGATGAGTTCCAACCATCTCCTTTGTCTGAGGTTTAACTCCTTCTGAGTGAAAATGTACTTCAAACTCTTGTGATCCGTGTACACCTCACAATGGTTTCCAATGAGGAAATGTCTCCATGTTTTCAATGCATGTACTACGGCTGCTAACTCCAAATCATGCATGGCATAATTCAATTCGTGAGGTTTTAGTTGTCGTGAAGCATACGAAACAACTCTTCCCTCTTGCATAAGCACGGCTCCAAGTCCTCGACGTGAAGCGTGGCAATACACCTCATAATCCTTGTTCTGATCTGGCAGAATCAACACTGGTGAGGTAACCAAACGTTTCTTCAACTCCTGGAAACTAGCCTCACACTCCTCAGTCCATATGAACTTGGTATCCTTCTTCAACAACTCCGTCATAGGCTTTGCAATCCTTGAGAAGTTCTCAATAAATCTACGATAATATGCTGCGAGTCCAAGGAAACTCCGGATCTCTCCAAATTTTGTTGGTGCTTCCCAACTTGTTACAGTGATAACCTTTGTGGGATCAACTGCTATTCCTTCTCCGGATATAACATGTCCGAGGAATCCCACTTCCTTCAACCAAAACTCACATTTGCTGAACTGGGCATACAACTGATGTTCTCTGAGCTTCTCAAGTACCAATCGCAAATGTTATTTATGCTCCTCTTCATTCTTCGAGTAAACCGGAATATCATCAATAAACACTACGACAAACTTATCCAAAAACTCCATAAACACTTTGTTCATCATGTTCATAAAATAGGCAGGTGCGTTAGTCAGACCAAATGACATACGGTATACTCATACAACCCATACCTAGTGGTAATAGCCGTCTTAGGTATGTCCTGCTCTCGAATCTTCAACTGATGGTACCCTGTTCGCAAATCGATCTTGGAAAACACATTAGCCCCTTGCAATCGATCAAACAGATCATTGATCATCGGTAGTGGGTACTTGTTCTTGATTGTTACTTCGTTCAATCCAAAATAATCAACAACCATCCTTAATGTTTCATCCTTCTTCTCCACTAGAAGTACTGGCGATCCCTAAGGCGAAGAACTTGGGCGAATATACCCTTTATCCAATAACTCCTTAATCTGCTTCTTAATCTCCTCCAAATCTTTTGCGGGCATCCTGTATGGTCTCTTAGATATTGGTCATGTGCCTGGTAAAAGCTCAATAAAAAACTCGATGTCTCTATCCGGTGGCATGCACAGCAACTCTTCCGAAATACATCCGAAAATCCTTTACTCTTGGTACTTCCTCCTGCACAACTCCCGATAAGGAATTTACTTGAGTCCTTTTCGGCACATGCCGTGATACATACTTGATCCTTCTTCCTTCAAGGCGTCGTAAGCAAGATTGTCTTACTAAGCGCATTCAATGTTCCCTTCATACTTTGATAACCAATCCATGCCTAATATCACATCCAATCCTTGAGATTCCAATACTATTAGGTCCGAGGGAAACACATAGTTACCAATCCTTAATGGTAATCGATCACACCATTGACTAGCCATATACTGTACTCCAGGCGAGGTTACTAACATGGGTGACCTAAGGGCTTGGGTTGGTAGGTTATACTTATCCACAAATCCCCTTGAGATGTATGAATGCGATGCACCAGGATCAAAAAGAATGAGTGCAGTAAATGACTTAACCAAAAACTTACCTATTACTGCATCAGGTTGAGCTTCAACCTCCTCCACGTTAATGTGGTTCACATGTCCCCTGTTGAAAGGGTTCGGCTTCTTCCCAGAGCTTCCATTGCCATTACGGCCTTCAGACATTCATTGGCATAATGTCCGGTCTTCGACACCTAAAGCAGACGACTTGGCTTAGGTCTCTCTTGGCTGGGGTTGATGGGGTGAATGCAGTTACGCCGTTGCTTCCTCCATTCCCATTACCATTCGTGGGGACATTATGGTTGTGCGAGCTACCTCCTCCATGGGTATGCTGAAAATGAACTCCCGGTTTAGAGGTAAGATGGGGTTTCTGCTGAGCTCCAGAATTGTACTTCCCCTGTCCATACTTCCTCTTGCGGTTTTCAATTTGCTGCTGCTTCCCTTCAATCATAAGAGCACGATCTACCAACTCCTGGTAGTTGGTGAAGCTTGCTACCATCAACTGCATGCTCAACTCATCATTCAGTCCTTCCAGAAACTTCTCTTGCTTAGCTGCATCCGTAGCAACGTCATTTGGGGCATAACGTGCTAGCTTAATAAAGTCATCCCCATACTGGCCAACTATCCGTCCTCCTTGGCGCAAGTTGCGAAACTCACGCTTCTTCATGGCCATAGCTCCTGCTGAAACATGGGCAGTACGGAAAGCTTGTCAAATCGATCCCATGTGACAGTATCCACAGGGTAAGTGGCTGTGAAATTCTCCCACCATGCGGCTGCGGGTCCTTCAAGCCGATGAGCGGAAAATTTCACCTTTTCCCCATCTGTACATCCTGTAGTGGTCAACTCCCTCCCTGTCTTACGGAGCCAATCATCTACCACTATCGGCTCGGTGCTCTTTGGAGAACACCGACGGATTCAGCCTAAGAAAAGCGGGTTAAGTGATCAGCAATTGGTGGCGGTGGTGGGTTGTTGTTGTTGTTCCCCTGGTTCTGGTTCTGGACTAGCAACTGCATCAAAGCATTCTGTTGTTGGATCAATTGAGTGAGCTCCGGTGGGAAAGCAAATCCATTGTCACGTCTCGAAGGCATCTGAGGGTTTAGAAAAGATGAGAATTAAGAATAGAATGAGGTCTAAAGAGAAAACACTACCCAAATGGACATCAAGAAAATGCACACAAAATCACTTCATTTAATCAAACAAGGCATACAATCGGTCTAGAACTATCGTAAAAGTGCTTGGACTATGCTATGTACATGGTGGAACACTACTACTGTTATGGTGGTCTACTAGAAAAACTGCTCCGATGAAAACTCCATGATATCTGCTCCGGCTTCGTCTTGAAGTCATCATCACTAGGATTAGAATCGGTGTAAATGCGATGATGATGTAGTTGTGCGGACAAGTGCAATCGTCATCTTCTCCTCCCGGTGCTGAATTCCCCATGAGTTCTTCAATCTTCTCCTTAAGGTCGCCGTTTTGTCTCACTAGAGCGACGATCTCCTCCATGTAATCCTTGCGAGTGGCCTTCAATTCTCCTTCTAGCTCGATAATTCTAGCCTTTGCTTTCTTCAAATCCATCATGTCTGCGCACATCTGGTTCTCTTGGCGTCGAATGTGCTGGTTTAACTCCTGGATGAAGGCTGCAATGGATCTATCCTTCTTGGTGCTAACTATCTCCCATTGTTCATCTCGGCACCCACAAATCTGGTAGATAGTATCCTTGAGGTCATCTTGGTAGACTTCTGCAATGCCTCCCATGGTGATGTGAGCTGCCATGCTCTTTCCTGCACTCGGTTGGTGCATTAAAAGTACATTCTATGGGCTCCGTGACTGGCGCGAACGTTCTTCCTGGAACTTGAGCTTGAAACTTCCAACGCTCCTCTTCGAGTAAAGTGGCGTTGTAGGTCCCAGTGAAGCTTGGTATTCCGATGTTCAGGTACTTAGTGACTTCCTTCAGGTGTCGTCCAAAGGGTGTATCTTCATCCGGCTGCGTGAACTTGATCCTTGCTTCTGTCATCCTAAAAGAGTAGAAAAGATGAGGAGTCAGAAATGAGAAGAGAGTAGTGATCTAGGGCTTTAGCTTAGTGGTCGTGTCCTACGATCGGTGTGCTCGATACCATCTTGTAGCGACCGGACCTCAAACAGTCGATCTCGTGCTCGGTGTCATCCACGGATCAAGCATGTCTGACACCACCACGATGCTTGAACGATTTATAATAGAGTAGCAATCACACACTTATTACATCGAATGTCTCAAGAGAGAACTTATTACAATAAAAATGGCTTAAGGCCATCTAAAAACGATAACAGCGGAAGGCTTGGAAGATAAGCGAGTCCACCAACTCCAACGGCATCACTGAGTATAGAACCACGACCTAAAGGCACCTTACTGTAAATGCGTCGAAAAGTCTGCAACATGAAACGTTGCAGCCCGAAACGGGTCAAGACATGGAATATGCCGCAATGTAACACATAGAGAGTAATGAAAGAATAAGCTATACTACATGCGAGATATGGCTGGTGGAAAGCTCTATGGTTACAGCTTTTGCGTAAAGCCAATTTTCCCTACTGCAAAGGAATAAATTTTATTTAACTATCATGGTGGTTGTTAAACATTGAGAATGGTTGACAACATCCTCAATCCCAATTAAGCATCATCATTAAAACCCAACAAAATTAATTAAAGTAACATGATGAGATTCACATGATAATCCAAGTACTAGATACTCAAAACGTCCATAACCGGGGACATGGCTAACCATGATTAGTTTGTACACTCTGCAGAGGTTTGCGCATTTTTCCCCACAAGACTCGATCTCCTCCGTTGGATTTCTCGCACTACATGGTTTTTGAGAAACGGATGACCGAGACATAGTCTTTCAGAAGCGCTAGCACCTTACAATCAGGTAGACCGTACCAACCTACATCCCCTACATCAGCTAGTCTACCACTGTAAGAGTTTGTACGACTTAGTCAACTATGCTAGAGCCCATAGTAGCTTGTGGCTGCACACGGAAGTTTCTAGTATGAATATTCTCATGATCCCTTTGAGCCTGGGTGGCTGCCCAAAAGAAACAGGCAATCCTGGAATACCCAGGTACCTCAATCCACCCAGATGTGTGTTTAAGTTGCCACCTTAGATAAACCATTTATTAACAGTCTCACATGTGTCATGGATATCACTCACCCAATCCACGTCTACTAGCATAGCATGGCATAAGAAGCAAACGTAGAAGTAACTCCCAAAGGTTTAATAGCAAAACGTGTAATAGGTACTACCTCATCTACTTCCGATCCCACAATTTAATTAGATCCTAATCATGCAATGTTTGAGGATTGATCTAATGCAGCAAAAACTGGGAAGTAGAAAAGTATGATCAAAGTGTTACTTGCCTTGCTGATGATCCGCGAAACCTAGAGATTCGAAGTAAAAGGCGGCGCACTACGGGTACTCTATCGCAAACAAACAAACAAGCATACAATAAGTACACATCTAATGCACAGGTAAAACTCAAATAAGAGATCTAACCAGAAAGTTCAACTTAAGAACTCCGGTTTGCAAAAAGAATCAAATGAAATGAAGCAACGAAAGTCACACGGCGAAAGAAAATAACTTCGTTTTACTAATCTGGACTTAAGTCAAATTTTACAGTAGCAAAAACTTGTTTAATTTGGTTAAACGGAAAGAGGGGTTCGAGACGAAACTGCAGGCGCTTGAATCGCCTGATTCCGATAAATGAGTGAAAAGTTATACTAAAACGAAAATCAGATCAGAAATCGCGATCAGAAATAATCGCGGAAAATCCGAGAAAAAGAAAAACGATGAACAGATAACGAACGATCTGGATCTAAACGATGAACACGTTCTTAAAACAGAGTAACGAGCGAACTCTCACTAAATAAATAAACCGAAAAAACCGATCTATAAAAAAACGAAACTTAAAAAAAATAAACTGCGGTTAAATAAAAAACCGGGCGGTTTTCTAAGGAAAACCGCCGGCGACGGCGGCTACCTCGGGCGGTGGGTCCGGCGAGGCGGCGGGGCGGCGGCGGTGCGGCGGGGCAGCGACGAGGCGGCTCGTGGCCAGAGCGGCGATGGTCGGCCTGTGAACAAAGGCGGCATGGCGCTTAGGGTTTGGGGCGCGGGCGGCTGTGGGCTGGTGGGCTGGCTCGGGGCCCCGGGCGGCGACTTAGAAAGCCCCGGCCAGGTGGAGTCCTGGCCGGTTACGGCCCAAGGTCGGTTCGGACTTTTTTTAAATAATTCCGCGCAGAAAAACTAACGAAAGAAATACTAAACAGACTCCAAAAATCCGGAAATAAATTTTCCCCGACTTCTAAAATAAAGCCGGACAAAGTGAACATTTATTTGGGGCCTAAATGCAATTTTGGAAAACGCATATTTTTCCTTAATTCAAATAAAATAGCGAAAAACTCCGAAATAAAATCTTATTTGATTTTATTATTAAATCCTCAATATTTCTTTATTTTTGGAAAGACAATATATTCCCTCTCACATAATTTTTTTTAAAATAAATATTTGAAGATAAAATAATTAAAATCAAATGATCCTATTCTCAAAATTTGAGAAAACTCAAATATGAAAATAACGAAATCCCCAACTCTCTCCGTGGGTCTCTGAGTTGCGTAGAATTTCTAGGATCAAAACCGAAAGCAAACAAAATAAGTTATGCAATGATGATCTACTGTATAACATTCCAAATTGAAAATTTGGGATGTTAGAGTTCTCTCTTTATTTTTTTTCTAGGTCAAAATTACTTATATACCAGAAGAGGGGCACCAAAGGTGGGCCGAGAAGGGCACAACCCAACAGGGCGTGCATGAGATCCTTGGTGCACCCAGGTCGGTTGTGCCCACCTGGTGGGCCCCCTCTCGTAGTTATTCTTCTTAAATTTTTAGCTCATTTGGAGATGCATAAAATACGTAACTCTGACGTAGCTTTTTCAGGTCCAGAATTCCAGTTGCCGGTATTATCCCTCTTTGTGTAGATCTTGCATAATATGGGAGAAAAGGCATTAGAAATACTCCAAAAGGCATTATTATGTATAAAAACATTATAAATAACAGTAGGAGAACATGATGCAAAATGGACATATCAACTCCCCCAAGCTTAGACCTCGCTTATCCTCAAGCGAAAACTAAAATCAAAAAACATGCCCACATGCTTAGAGAGAGAGAGATAGGTGTCGATAAAAACAAAATACAGACATATAAGCATCATGCATATTATTATAACAACAAAGAACTTCCACGTAAAACTCTATCCAATAACTTTTATCATATAACTTCTCATGAACAAGTAACAACTCATCAGAACATTCAAGTATAAAGCATAAACCTTATTGATAACCAACAAACTATGCTCTCAGTCAACTTTGCAACTACAATTCATCTTATTTTCAGGAAGGGTCAGGTATAGGAGCCTTTTGGCAAGTCCACATACTCAACCAATATTAAATATTCTATGATTGCTAACACTCATAGCATACCCATGAAGAAAAAGTTTCAACCGGACACATAGAAAGATAGGGGCTTATAGTTTCGCCTCTCAGCGTATTCATCTCAAGGGTGATGTCAACAATAATAACTCATGCCTACTCACATCCAAATGGATATATGTTCCTAGATATTTCCTCGCCACATGATGCTCCTAAAAAGAGAAAAATAAAAAGGAATAGGGAAGAAAACTTTGACTTCTCACAAAAGTAAATGAATAAAAGTAAAATATAGGCCCTTCGCAGAGGGAAATAGAGGTTGTCATGCGCTTATTTGTTTTTATGCCAAATCCCTTAATGCAAAATAACGTCACGTTATATTGCCACTTATGATAGCAACCTTTATTATGCAGTCCATCGCTTTTATTACTTTGCTATCACAAGTTCGTAGAATGCTCAATTTTCTCTTACACTAAATGATCCAACACATTTAGAAGCAATTTTTATTGCCTTATTGCACCAATGAAAACTTAATTGAAGGATTTTACTCAATCCATAGGTAGGTATGGTGGACTCTCAAAATAAGATTTGGGTTAAGGGTTTTTGGATGCACAAGTAGTATCTCTACTTAGTGCAGAATTTTTGGCTAGAAAGGATATTGAGCAAGAAGCAAATGCTAAAGGATCCATGACAATATAACTTCTATGTGAATATGAACAAACATAAATCATTATGTTGTCTTCCTTGTCCAACGTCAACTATTTTGACACAAAATATTTAATGGGGGCTCACAATCATAAAAGATGTCCAAGATAGTATATTTGCATGTGAATCTTCTCTTCCCTTATTAATTCTTTCATGAATTGCATCATTGACTAATGCTATGTTCGTCAATCTCCAACAGATTTTACCACTTATACATTTCCTTATGTCATGTCATTACTTACCATACGATTATCATATTGTATTTTTCATTTATTTTCCTTTCCTTTATCGAGACATAAAAGTAAAGAAACAAAACTCAAACTACTCTTTATTATATATCTCGAACACGATTACATCAATTGACAGATCTCTAAGCAAACACAAAAAAAAGGATCGAGCTAAGACTTTTATTCAACTAAATCATAGGAAACTAAAGATCGAACTAAAATAGATGAAAGCAAAGATAGTGGTGGTGATACGATACCGGGACACCCTCCCCAATCTTGGCACAAGCCAAGGGGAATTGTCCATACCATGAACTCAAGTCTCCTTTGGTGATGAAGAAGGTGGTGGTGGTGATGAGGTAGTAGCGATCTTATCTTCAGGTTTCCGTTGCAATGGCTCACCATCATAAGAGGAGGAGAGAGTCTCGCGAGTCCTGCAACTAGCAGCAAATCTCATACCTTTAAACCTTGCCTCATATTCAAAGACTTCGTTCTGGAGATCATAGATTTGGCTTTGTAGAAAGTTGATTTGCTCGTTGAAGGTGAAGACGACGTCCTTCAAGGATTTGCCATCCACCTTGAGATCACGGGTGTAGTCCGCGATCTTGAGGTGATTGGCGTTGACTCCACGTTCCACCGTCCCCTTACACTTTAAGACCTCCTGCTACATAGCTTCAAGCCTGGCCTCCATGGTCCCCCTCCCCTTGGGACCCTGGACGTCCCGGATGTGGAGCAAACCCTCACGCATCTCAATGGCTTGAGGGTGCTACATCACCTCCCGCAAATACGGGTTGATGACGTTCTCGAATAAATTGTCCTTGGAGGAGCTCAGAGCAGCCATGGTGATGTAGATCTGTCAGAAAATAGCAAGAAAGAAGAACAAAATATTTCCCCACGATACAATGGTTAATACGTTTGGGGGTATATTTAGAGTTTTTATCTTGGGAAACAAGAAAACGGGAGGAAAACTGACTCAGGAAGGTTCCCGAGGTGGGCACAACCCACCTGGGCGCGCCAGGGGCCCCTGCACGCCCTGGTGTCTTGTTCCCTCCTCGGGTGCCTTCGTGATTGTTTCTTATCTTACAAAATTTTAATATATTCCAAAACTGACATAAAATATTTTTGCGGATTTTTCGGAGTCCATTTACTTACTGTATCACATACCTCCTCTTTTTAATTATTCTGGAGTGTTCTGGAAGGTCTCCTTTATGGGTTCCTCACGTGACATATTTTAAATAATATTGCTTTCAACATTAATAGGCGTCCCCGAGATATAGTGTTTAATTCTTTGCCCATTAACCACCTTCAGGTTAGTACCTTCGGCATTATTTATTTTGATAGCTCTAGAGCGGTAAACCTCTTCGATGATGTATGGTCCTTCCCATTTAGAGAGAAGTTTTCCTGCAAAGAATCTGAAATGAGAGTTGTACAATAGAACATATCCAACTTTGAATTATTCTCTTTTCATACCATCTTTTTACTTTTTCTTTCAATAACTTGGCATTTTCATAAGCTTGGTTTCTCCATTCATCTAATGAGCTAATATCAAATAACCTCTTTTCACCGGCAAGTTTGAAATCATAGTTGAGTTCTTTAATTGCCCAATATGCTTTATGTTCTAACTCAAGAGGCAAATGACAAGCTTTTCCATAAACCATTTTATAGGGAGACGTACCCATAGGATTTTTATATGCTGTTCGGTAGGCCCAAAGTGCATCATCCAATTTCTTAGACCAATTCTTTCGGGACCTATTAACAGTTTTCTGTAATATTAGTTTTATTTCTCTAATGCTAAGTTGACCACTAGATTGGGGATGATAGGCTGACGCAATTCTATGGTTAACATCATATTTAGCAAGCATTTTACGGAAAGCACCATGAATAAAGTGTGAACCACCATCAGTCATTAAATATCTTGGTACTCCAAACCTTGGGAAAATAACTTCTTTAAGCATTTTAATGGAAGTGTTATGATCAGCACTACTAGTTGGAATAGCTTCTACCCACACTACTAGGGAAAACCCTAGTAGTAGAGCGGGTTTTGAAGCTAGCAGCAACGCGGGTGGCTGCGCTACTAATAAGGCGCTACAACTAACTTATAGTAGTAGGCGGTCTGCACCCGCACTATTACTGTTGACGATATCAGTAACTCTTTTGCGGAACGCGCTACCATTAGTTAGCTATAGCGATTTCGTTGTCCCTCGCTACTGCTATATCTTTCATCATTTTCCCATTGTACCCCTTTCCCTTTCAGTTTCCATAAACTGCAATTTTCAAATACTAGGTACTAATAGATATCAAATTCATAAACCATTATAAGTACTAGGTAGTACTCCCTTCGTTCCAAATTACTCGTCGTGGTTTTATTTCAAACCACGACGAGTAATTTGGAACGAAGGGAGTACTAGATAACAATTTCATTCATAGTCAACATGCATCCTCAAGCAGTACAAGGTCATATCGACGACGGTCATCATATGTAGTTCTAGATGATATCGGTGACGATCATCATATGTAGTTCTAGATGATATAGCCACACACACATATGTAGTTCTAGATGATATCAAAGACAATTATCATCCTCAAGCCTGGGCGGTTGGTGTTCCTGATAGTAATTAGGATGGCCTGTCCAACACGAAGATTCTTTCCATCGAGGAATTTCTTCCACCCAACCGAGTTTAAGTGTGTGCGACTGTCCGTGTCCATGCGGTAAGTACAGGTTGTGACGGAGCCCCTTGCAGTAAGGCGTAGTCCAGCTGAGCCTTCTTCATCAGGCTCGATACCATAACTCACAGATAGGCTCTTTGCCAATTTTAGAATAAGAAAAACATATCAATTAATAAATAGCCTCGCACAAACTCTTGCAAATAAGTATATATGGATTATCTACACTATTAATAGTTCCTTAGATTCTACACTAATAAGCATGTGATCGAACTCTACACTAAAACATATCATCAACTAGATTCCACACAACATAACATATCATTGGACTCTACACTAAGTATTTCATTGGATAATTTGCATTTGTAAGTATAACATACCATATCATGTCGATCAACCATGGTACTTGTCGGTGGTCACGAATGGCACCCCGACAAAGTCAAGACGTATGGAATTATGTCCCACAGGTTGGACACCTCCTCCTCGCTCAGCCTCATTCTTTGAGCTACGATGGCTTCATGAAGTGGGTCCTCGTCATCTTCATGGGTCCTCATTATCTTCATCATCTTCGTCATCTTCATCATCTTCCACCAGGTTGAGATAAATGACAACCAGCTTGGGTCTTTCTGCTCTGAAGGAGAAGCTGATCAACTAACCACCAGTAAGACGCATGCGGGCGAGGAAACGGGCCCATCCATCTCCTCCAATCTTCGACATATTGCGTCCTTTCTCGACCTCCATAGTGTATGGCCCCCCAGGAGCCTCAAATGTCATAGTGTCTCCTATCAGCTTGTTGAATTTGAATCTCACATTGCATGGGATGATCTGTGTAAAATAAGAAAAATCAAACAATGCAGTAATGCCAACACTAAAAATAAAATAGTTGTTACATTTCATCTAATTTCTTACATGGCTTAAAACTCTACTGAAGTAGATGCCGAACAGCTTGCCAGTTGCAAGGCTGTTGGCGCACCTTGACTTCCACAGTCAACATAGTGGTGGTGGTGGTGGCGCCATTTTTCCTAAAGCAATATGAGCAAAGGATTAATGATCAACTTCACAGGAAAGAAAAACAGTAGCATGTGATATTTTGGTTCTTCCGCGAGAAGCAATTTGATGGACAATTATAATCCTAAGATCTAGTAACATATTAGATGACAAGGTACCACCTACATTTTGCCAAAAAATAACTTATTACAAAAAAACAAAAGCATCTACCTATCCATGTATAGAAAAAATAATAATAAAATGGTGCATACTAAATCAACTAAATCAACTAGCCTACTAAATCAACTAAATCAAAATGTTCTAAATCAACTAGCCTACTAAATCAACTAAATCATATCAACTAAATCAAAATGTTGCATATGAACTAGCCTACTAAATCAAAATGTAGCAGGGAGGAGGGAGAAGGAGGGGCGACTGGAGGAGGGAGAAGAGAGTGGGATGGAGGAAGAAGGCAAAGCGAGGAGGGGCCGGTCAGCGGCGAGTGGAGGGAGGACGGAGGAGGAGGCCGGTTCCGAGTCCAGCAAGGACGAGGAGGTGATTTTAGGCGCAGAGGGAGGAGGGGCGACGGGGGAGGACCGGCGTGGGGGGTTGAGGGGGAGATCCAGTGAGTGTGAGTGGATCGGATAGAGGAGAGGGGGGTGGGAGATGGAAGGGCTTAGCCGTAGCGCGCTATAGAGAAAGGTGCTATGCTAATCTACCTAGCAGTTACGCCTTTCACAAAGAAAGCGCTACTTCTATGTGTCAGCATGTAAAAATAGACTTAAAAATAAACTGATCATCAACGATATTTTTGTGTACAATCTGATTTGCCAATATGAGTCCTCACGGGTTTAGGAACAGGTGAAGACTCATATTGCGGCCACAAATTCTACACATAGAGTTCAATGAAGACCAAGTGCTTGTCAAAGTTTGAGAAGTAACATATTTAAGGTGGTAGAAACTCTCTTCACGGAGCGAGGTGGGACTAAATTTTTGTAGTAAACTTAGCAAGAGCGCTTATGGGTGAAATCTTGCTGCTGCTATGATCCGTAGCGATGGCGCTCTTCGTGATAACGCGCTGCTGCTAGAACTAGCCTCGCGGCAGCCTCGTGGGAATTATAGCAGTAGTGCATCTTAGAGCGGGCGCGCTACTGCTATATTTATTTCAGCAGCGAGTTATGTTTGCGCGCGCTACTGCTACGTAGTAGCAGTGCCTTATTTTAAAGCGCGCTGCTGGTAAGATTCTGTGTATAGGCTTTTCCCTAGTAGTGCCACTTAGTAATGTAATCAACAACAACCAAAATATGTGTATACCCATTAGAGGAAGGAAAAGGTCCCATATAATCAAAACTCCAAACATCAAATGGTTCAACAGTAAGTGAATAATTAATAGGCATTTCTTGATGCTTACCAATATTACTAATTCGTTGACATACGTCACAAGATAAAACAATCTTACGGGCATCCTTGAAGAGAGTAGGCCAATAAAAACCAGATTGCAATACCTTGTGAGCAGTTCTGTCTACCGCATGATGCCCTCCATAAGCTTCGGAGTGACATTTCCATAGGATTTGTTCATGTTCATGCTCAGGTATAAAACATCTAATAATACCATCTACTCCTTTATAAAGATGTGGGCATCCCAAAAGTATTGTCTTAAATCATAGAAGAACTTTTTATTTTGTTGGTATGTTAAACTAGGTGGTATGTATTTAGCAAAAATATAATTAGCATAGTCAACATATCAAGGATTATTATGAGAAACATTTATTATGGCTAACTGTTCATCAAGGAAGCTATCATCAATGGGTAGTGGGTCATCAAGGATATTCTCTAACCTAGATAAGTTATCAACTACGGGGTTCTCAGCTCCTTTTCCATCAGTTATATGTAAATCAAATTCTTGTAGCAAGATAACACACCTAATGAGTCTAGGTTTAGCATCTTTCTTTTCCATAAGATATTTAATAGCAGGATGATCGGTGTGAACAATAACCTTAGAATCAACAATATAATATCTGAATTTGTCACAAGCAAACACAACTGCTAAAAATTCTTTTTTAGTAGTGTCATAATTTCTTTGGGCATTGTTTAGAGTTTTGCTAGCATAATGAATAACATTTAGTTTCTTATCAACTCTTTGTCCTAGAACAGCACCAACAACATAATCACTAGCATCACACATAATTTAAAAAGGCAACTTCCAATCAGGTGGTTGAACAATAGGTGCAGAAGTTAAGGCTTTCTTAAGTGTTTCAAAGGCTTCTACATAATCATCATTAAAAAATGGAACATCCTTTTGTAAAACATTTGTAAGAGGCCTAGAAATTTTAGAGAAGTCTTTAATAAACCTCCTATAGAAACCAGCATGACCAAGGAAACTACGAATACCTTTAATATCTTTAGGACATGGTATTTTCTCAATTGCATCAACTTTAGCTTTATCCACCTCAATACCTCATTCAGAAATTTTATGTCCTAAGACAATACCTTCATCACCCATAAAGTGGCACTTCTCCCAATTCAATACAAGATTAGTTTGCTCACATCTCTGCAAAATTCGATCAAGGTTGCTTAAGAAATCATCAAAAGAAGATCCATATACAGAAAAATCATCCATGAAAACCTCAACAATCTTTTCACAAAAATCAGAGAATACAGCAGTCATACATCTTTGAAAGGTAGCAGGTGCATTGCATAAACCAAAAGGCATATGTCGATAAGCATAAGTTCCAAAAGGGCAAGTAATGGTGGTTTTCTCTTGATCAAGTTCTGAAACATGTATTTGAGAAAAAGTAGAATATTCGTCAATGAAGCAAAAGTGTGTGTGCTTTGATAATCTTTCTAACATTCGATCAATAAAAGGCAAGGGGTAATGCTATTTTCTAGTTGCTTTATTTAAATTTATAAAATCAATAACCATTATATATCCAATAACAATTCTTTGTGGAATGAGTTCATTTTTATCATTAGGAACAACGGTAATAGCTCCTTTATTAGGGACACAATGAACGGGACTCACCCATCTACTATCAGCTATGGGATAGATTATACTATCTTCTAGAAGCTTTAATATTTCAGTTGTTACCACTTCTTTCATCTTAGGATTCAAATGTCGTTGATGATCAACAACGGGTTTAGTATCAGGTTCCATATTAATCTTGTGCTGACAGAGAGTGGGACTAGTGCCCTTAAGATCATCAAGAGTGTATCCAATAGCGGCACAATGCTTCTTCAAAATTTTCAATAATCTCTCTTCTTCATGTTCTGAAAGTTTAGCACTAATAATAACTGGATATATCTTTTTCTCATCAAGATAAGCATATTTCAAAGTGTCAGACAATTGTTTCAATTCAAACACAGGATCACCTTTAGGTGGAGTTTCAATAGGAAAATTATGTTTGAGCAGAGGTCGTTGTTCAAAGAAAATTTTATCTATCTCATTTCTTTCATTCATATGCATATCATTTTCATGGTCTAGCAAATATTGTTCTAGTGGATCAGTAGGAGGCACGACGATAGAAGCAAGACCAATTATTTCATCCTTGTTAGTTAATTCTTTCTTGTGAGGTCGTCTATTATAGTTGGAAAAATTAAACTCATGAGACTCGTCACCAAAGCTAACACTGACAGTTTGTTTTTGACAATCTATTGTGGCATTGACAGTGTTCAAGAAAGGTCTACCAAAGATAATGGGATAGAAGTCATCTTGTGGGGAACCAAGAACTTGAAAATCAGTAGGGTATTTTATTTTCCCACAGAAGACTTCAACATCTCTAACAATCCGAAGTGGTGTGATGGTGTCCTGTTAGAAAGTTTAATAGTAACATATATGTCTTCTATTTTAGCGGGTGCTATGTCATTTATAATTTCTTGGTATAAGGTAAAAGGAATAGAACTTACGCTAGTAGCTAAATCACATAAACCATGGTCAATGTACTGACCTACACGGCTGCAACGTATCATGTTGCAGATATTTTTCTTCCGACGAGTAAGAGTACAGTACAAGGTTACGGTCGACACTCAACCTGCCGATGGCGTTGATGGGACTCCATACCCGACTATTTGTTTCCGCTGTGACTTATGAGGTATATATCAGTTTTACGTTATTTATACATGTGATTGCACTTTGATATATACATTGATGTACTGTGTGTGCCAGCATACTGATCCAGGGATGGCACAACAACACAGAGGCTTGACCGTCTGAGGTCGGGTCGCTACATTTATCCTAACAGGGAAAGGTGGTTTTTCAATATAAGTAGTAAGCACAACTGGATTAAAATTATAAATAACAGTTTCATCTTTAGCTATGTAGGGTTCTTTAATTTCTTCTTCAATAGGTGGGTGATATTTAAACCACTTCTCCCTAGGGAGATCAACGTTAGTAGCAAATGATTCACAAAAGGAGGCTACTATCTCAGAGTCAAGTCCATATTTAGAGCTAAACTTGTGAAAAGCATCGGTATTCACAAAATATTTAACAAAATCAAATTCAAGCTTAATACCTGACTCTTTACCTTCATCGAGTTCCCAATCTTCAGAGTTGCGTTTAATTCTTTCTAAAAGATCCCACCTGAATTCAATAATCTTCTTCATAAAAGAACCAGTACAAGAAGTATTATACACTATGTTTAAAATAATGTATTGCACTCACACTAGCACCCACATTACATAAGCCATGATAACAACGATCTCCTATTTTAACAGAAACAACAGGCATGCCAACAACAGGTCTATGTTTATCTTTAGTATCGGGTTTATCAATCCGAGCAACTTCATCACAGAAATAAATAACATGCCCTTCAATATTATCGACCAAGAGATCTTTGAAGGAAATATGCCCTAGAGGCAATAATAAAGTTATTATTTAGTTCCTTATTTCATGATAAATGTTTATTATTCATGCTAGAATTGTATTAACTGGAAACTTAGTACATGTGTGAATACATAGACAAAACATAGCGTCTCTAGTATGCCTCTACTTGACTAGCTCGTTAATCAAAGATGGTTGTGTTTCCTAACCATAGACATGTGTTGTAATTTGATGTTTGATGAACGGGGTTACAAAATTAGGAGAATGGTGTGATGGACAAGACCTATCCATTAGCTTAGCATTATGATCGTTACAGTTTCATTGCTACTGCTTTCTTCATGACTTATACATGTTCCTCAGACTATGCAATTATGCAACTCCCGAATACCGGAGGAACACCTTATGTGCTATCAAAAGTCAGAACGTATCTGGGTAATCATAAAGATGCTCTACAGGTGTCTCCGAAGGTGTTTGTTGGGTTGGCATAGATCGAGATTAGGATTTGTCACTCCGTGTTTGGAGAGGTATCTCTGGGCCCTCTCGGTAATGTTCATCACTATATCACTATAAGCCTTGCAAGCAATGTGACTAATGATTTATTTGCAGGATGAAGCGTTACAGAACGAGTAAAGAGACTTGCTGTTAACGAGATTGAACTAGGTATGATGATACCGACGATCGAATCTCGGGCAAGTAACATACCGATGACAAAGGGAACAACAAATGTTGTTGTGCGGTTTGACCGATAAAGATCTTCGTAGAATATGAAGGAGCCAATATGAGTATCTAGGTTTCGCTATTGGTTGTTGATCAAATATATGTCTCGATCATGTATACATAGTTCTCGAACCCGTAGGGTCCCCACGCTTAACGTTTGATGACGATTTTGATTATGAGTTATGTGTTTTTGATGAACGAAGTTTGTTTGGACGCCCGGATGAGATCACGGACGTGATGAGGAGTCTCTATGTGGTTGAGACATAAAGATTGATATATTGGACTATGTTATTCGGACACCAGAAGATTCCGAGTGGTTTCGGGTAGAATAGGAGTGCCGGAGGGGTTACCGGAACCCCCCGGGAAGCAATGGGCCAACGTGGGCCATAGGGAAGAGAGAGGACAGCCCACATAGGGGAGGCGCCCCCCCATGGGGAGTCCGAATAGGACAAGGGAAGGGGGCGCGGCCCCCCTTTCCCTCTCCCTTCCTCCCCCTCTTCCTCCAGGTGGAATCCTACTAGGACTTCGAGTCCTAGTAGGACTCCCTTCTCCTGGTGCGCCCTGCAAGGGCCGGCTGGCCTCCCCCTCTCCTCCTTTATATACGGGGACAGGGGGCACCCCAAGGCACATCAAGTTCTCTTAATCGTGTGCAGTGTCCCCCCCCTCCAAGTTACACACCTAGGTCATATCGTCATAGTTCTTAGGCGAAGCCCTACACTGATAACATCATGAACACCGTCTCAATGCCATCGGGCTAACGGAACTATCCCTCATCCTCAACTGGATCAAGAGCTCGAGGGACATCATCGGGCTGAACATGTGTTGAACGCGGAGGTGTCGTACATCCGGTGCTTGGATCGGTTGGAACGTGAAGACATTCGACTATATCAACCACGTTAACTAAAAGCTTCTGCTTTTAGTCTACGATGGTACGTGGACACACTCTCCCCTCTCGTTGTTATGCATCTCCTAGATAGGTCTTGCGTGATCGTAGGAATTTTTTTGAAATTACCGCGTTCCCCCAGGTCTATTCATAGATGTTTTATGCACTAGTAGAATACAAAGAGTTGTGGGCGATAATAGTCATACTGCTTACCACCAACGTCTTACTTTGATTCGGCGGTATTTGTTGGAAGAAGCGGCCCGGACCGACATTACATGACCGCGTTTTCTAGCGACGTGCTTTTGCACATAGGTGGCTGGCGGGTGTCTGTTTCTCCAACTTTAGTTGAATCATGTTTGACTACGGACGGTCTTTGTTGAAGGTTAAAACAACACACTTGACAAAAAATTGTTGTGGTTTTGATGCTTAGGTAAGAACGGTTCTTGCTAGAAGCCTATAGCAGCCATGTAAAACTGGCAACAACAAAGTAGAGGACGTCTAACTTGTTTTTGCAAGGCTTGTTGTGATGTGATATGGTCAAGACATGACGTGATATAAATTGTTGTATGATATGATCATGTTTTGTAACAGAGTTATCGGCAACTGGCAGGAGCCAAATGGTTGTCGCTTTATTGTATGAAATGCAATCGCCATGTAATTGCTTTACTTTATCACTAAGCTGTAGCGATAGTCGTGGTAGCAATAGTTGGCGAGACGACAACGATGCTGCGATGGAGATCAAGGTGTCAAGCCGGTGACGACGAAGATCATGACGATGCTTCGATGATGAAGATCATGAGCACAAGATGATGATGGCCATATCATGTTACATATTTTGATTGCATGTGATGTTTATCTTTTGATGCATCTTATTTTGCTTAGTACGGCGGTAGCATTATAAGATGATCCCTTACTAAATTTCAAGGTATAAGTGTTCTCCCTGTGGCACCCCGGCTCAGAGCGACCAGTTTACCTTGCATTGCCAACCCACAGATCATGTCTTATGGCAACACACAACATCTTGGTACAGAAATGACCGCTTTATTGAAACTAACGGAAGCATAGTGTTACATTACATCTAGTAGCGAGGCCAAGCGGCACACTCGGTGCGGCTAAACAATATGTACATGATTTAGTGAACATAAAGCGCCTCGAGCATGACATCTACATGGCAGCGGAACAACGACGTAGCGGGACTCCATAGCACAGGGACACCGATGTGGACACTGTCTAGACACGGCAGCACTCCGATCCAGTTAGACTTTCCTGAAATCTGGCATAACACGCTAGGTCAGTACATTGCATGTACTTGCAAGCTCACAGCAAACAAAACCATAATGGCAAACAATATCATGACATTTAATGAAATTCAATGCAAATATCAACATGCTACTCATGCAGTGACCAAACTTGTGCATCGAGTCACTCGGACTCTCTTACCAACAGGGTGTCCTGCAACCGAACGGTGATCACGACGGACCACGAACGGAACCACTCTTGGTTCAACAGGTTACCTTGTAACCCAAACAGTGATCACTCCCGGATTAGAAATAATACCACAACCGTCAGTCTCACTGACATCATCATAACTCAGTGCAATGCTAATAACTTAGTGTGCAAGATTATTTATGAAAGTTGATCCATGGTGTGACTTACTTACGAACTAGGCCCTTATCCGCGGGCGCGGCTATGGATAGATTAATACACTCTGTAGAGGTAGCACACTTTACCCACACCGCGGAACCCATGGCCTTGCACTCCCACTCGGGTGGACCAACGACATTCTGACAGAACCCTCCCATTGCCATGACACTCTTACGGCCACTCCGACCAACTCCCCTCTAGGATCAGTCCTGGGTGACCCAGCCTACCAAAGGCAAAACTACCACCGTCGTGGCAAAGAAACAGTCCCAAACGGGGACACGGTACCATAACAACAACAGGTCCACAAGTTTATGTCTACTTACCGGGCCAGGGTAACGCACGCCCATAACCTTCCCTAGTTGGAGGTACCAACAGGAGGCATGACAACGGAATGACTACGGCCTCCTAATACTAAGGCAAATGTGGTTGCACTTGGCAGCCTGATTCAGTGGCACCATGACCCGACTAACTTTAAGTTCAAGTTCATTTATTATCAGGTTTAACTTGAAAATAAAATCAATGCTCGAGTCACAACATGCCATGCTTATGCAACCATGTATCATGCATCATATATCACGCAACAATAACGGATCAACCTTATTCAAAGTTCTCATTGCACAAACTCAACTTGCAACATTGTTGGTCCTTTCTTACTGGTTATTTCTACTCATTACTTTAGTTGGTATTTATCAAATAAAACTCATTTTTCATATAGCAAAACTAATACTCATGATCATAATACCATATTCATGACAAAATTTACTTAGATCAACTACTCAAGCTATAACTGACTAGTTCAAACATTCATTTTCATTAACCAAGCATTTTGATCATGAAAAACTAAATAACACAAGCATCATTTATATTTAATACTATATGCAATTAATATGATATAAACTCAAGTAGAAAATCATGGATATTGCAAAGACACCATGATTATGTTGTTGTGGCTTGTCGTAGTGCAGAGGAGCGTCACACTCCTCCCGGATGCCTTCAAGACAAGCTTCACCTTCTGAAAATAAATCAAATTACAAAAAAAATATGTCAAGAACACTTATGAAAATTACCAAAAATTCTAGGCAGCAAGGAAAAATCCCATCTTGGGTGTGCTACTAGGGTTTTCCAGTAAGAACGGAATGCAAAAAGAATCAACTCATTTGGACTTGTAGAATAAAAGTTACAGCTAGTCAAAGTTCTGGTCAAATTCGAACTAAATTTGAATTAAAAAGAAAGACCGGGGGGGGGGGGGTGACGTCGGAGGAGTAAAATGCCAGGGCGCCACCACTCATACCGCTTCACGCGCGGCCTGAGTGGCTGACTGCGAACCCCAGCTGTCAGGCCGGAGAGGGAGAGAGAGAGAGAAACAAAGGCGGGTGGCGCGGCGATGGCGCTTTCTCCGGCGAGGAGTTCCCGGCAACGAGATCTAGAGGGATAGGATTGAAGAGGAGGTGGAGACGCACCTGCTAGTACCTGTAGCGTGGCTAGGAGTGGCCGAACGGGGTCGGAACGGAGCTCTCCAGCAGCGACTGCGGGCGGAGCTCATCGGAGATGGTAGCTCCGGTGACGCAGGGCCAGTTCAGCAGCTCCAACAACACCAGCACGCACCAGTGGATCACCACGAACAGGCCGGAGGGGTCAGCTGAGCTCGAGCTGCACTGGAGCGGGTGGGGGCAGAGGAGGGGGATCGCCGGCGAGCTCGGGGCAGGGACGGCGGCCAGAGGCCTGCCCGGCCAGGCTGCGGGCTCTACGGGTGTGTGGAGGTGCGATGAGTGTGTGTGAGGAGAGGAACGAGCTCGGGGGAGCTCTATTTATAGCCGAGGCCGAGGCGGGGATCGAGAATTCGCCGGAGTTCTCTGGAGCCTCGCCCGGCGACGAATGGAGTTAGTGAGATAGGGGGAAGATACCGGAGGTCACGCGGGAGCTGTAGGCGAGCTGCGAAGCACAGAGCGCCTTGATCGCATAGCGAGCATAGGGGCACGAAGCGCCTTTGTTGTGATGGCAGCGTCGTGCCCATGCTCGCTCATTGAAGGCTGACATCGGCGAAAGTGCCGGTGCGATTAAGGGGCTCAAACGAAGATGGTGATGCGGTTTGGCACGGTTTTGCAGCGAGGGCAGCGAGGACGCGCAAAGCAGAGGCGTTGGCGCAACGCAGAACGCATCGGACACATACCAGCCACCTGGACGAACATGGTCACCGCGTGAACTATGGCGTTAGGCTGAGCTAAGCCGAAACAACATGTCTGGCAGCTACTCCTTAGTGGTTTTAGTTGTTTTGCACGCTTGGTTGTATCACAGGTGCACTGTGGGAGTGGCTATCTTCTTGGCAAGTTTTCTGGACAGAAACTTGTGAGCTTAACTGAGAAAAATCTAGTGGGAGTTAAGGGCTGTGCTTTGGGGTTTAGTGATCACTTAGGAAGGTAATCAAGCTCATAAAAGATCAGCCCCAAAAGATCAAGCAAAAATATACTTGTTGTGCAAAGTGATCATTCTATCCAGAACAAAAATGATTTTCTGTAGCAAAAATATTACAAAAAGTTATGCAATATTTTTTCTCAAGATGGTGCCCTAGGGTTCAAAGAATATTTGTGAATTTATTTAGGATTTTTGGAGCAAGAAATCTAGGGGTTGCTTTGGAGCTTCCTTCTCTGAAGTGATTTTGAGGGAGGAAAATGAATATTTTTCTTTTATGAAAAATATCCATTGGGCTTTTTTTGGAGTTTTTCAGAGAAGAAAGGGTGAGAGAGGTGGATGGTTCACTTGGGTGAAAATCAAGGGTAGGCCCAAGTGTTCAAGTCCATTTGAATTGATCCAAAACACCAAATCCCAAGCAAAGGCAATTGAAAGTCCGGAAAAAAGAGAGAAGGCAAAAACCTGGCTGTCACACTCCCTAAGTATGCACCGTTGCTATAGTTTGTCGTGCCGAGACACCACGTGATGATCGGGTGTGATAAGCTCTGCGTTCACATACAACGGGTGAAGCCAGTTTTGCACGTGCAGAATACTTGGGTTAAACTTGACAAGCCTAGCATATGCAGATATGGCCTCGGAAAACTGAGACCGAAAGGTCGAACGTGAATCATATAGTATATATGATCAACATAGTGATGTTCACCATTGAAAACTACTCCATCTCACGTGATGATCGGACATGGGTTAGTTGATTTGGATCACGTGATCATTTAGATGACTAGAGGGATGTTTATCTGAGTGGGAGTTATTAAGTAATATGATTAATTGAACTTTAATTTATCATGAACTTAGTCCTGATAGTTTTTGCATGTCTATGTTGTTATAGATGAATGGCTCATGCTACAGTTCCCTTGAATTTTAATGCTTTCCTAGAGAAAGCTAAGTTGAAAGATGATGGTAGCAATTACACGGACTGGGTCCGTAACTTGAGGAATATCCTCATTGCTGCACAGAGGAATTACGTCCTGCAAGCACCGCTAGGTGCTAGGCTCTTGCATATGCAATCATGACGTTGTGAGCAGGGCGAGCAAAGTCGATGACTACTCGATAGTTCAGTGTGCCATGTTTTACGGCTTAGAATAGGGACTTCAAAGACGTTTTGAACGTCATGGAGCATACGAGATGTTCCAAGAGTTGAAGTTAATATTTCAAGCAAATGCCCGAGTTGAGAGATATGAAGTCTCCAACAAGTTCTATAGCTGCAAGATGCAGGAGAATAGTTATGTCAATGAACACATACTCAGAATGTCTGGGTACCGTAACCACTTGACTCAGTTGGGAGTTAATCTTCCTGATGATAGGGTCATTGATAGAGTTCTTCAATCATTGCCACCAAGCTATAAAGGCTTCGTGATGAACTATAATATGCAAGGCCTGACCAAAACGACTCCCGAGCTCTTCGCAATGCTAAAGGCTGCAGAGGTAGAAATCAAGAAGGAGCATCAAGTGTTGATGGTTAACAAGAGCACTAGTTTCAAGAAAAAGGGCAAAGGGAAGAAGGGGAACTTCATGAAAAACGGTAAGCAAGTTGCTGCTCAAGGGAAGAAGCCCAAGTCTGCACCTAAGTCTGAAACTGAGTGCTTCTACTGTCACTGGAAGTGGAACTGCCCCATGTATTTGGTGGATAAGAAGGATGGAAAAGTGAAAGGTATTTGGTATACATGTTATTGATGTGTACCTTACTAATGCTCGTAGGAGCGCCTGGGTATTTGATACTGGTTTTGTTGCTCATATTTGCAACACAAAACAGGGGCTACAGATTAAACGAAGATTGGCTAAGGACGAGGTGACGATGCGCATCGGAAATGGTTCCAAGGTCGATGTGATCGCCGTCGGCACGCTACCTCTACATCTACCTCGGGATTAGTTTTAGACCTGAATAATTGTTATTTGGTGCCAGCGTTAAGCATGAACATTATATCTGGATCTTGTTTGATGCGAGACAGTTATTCATTTAAATCAGAGATTAATGGTTGTTCTATTTATATCAGTAATATCTTTTATGGTCATGCACCCTTTGACGGTGTCCTGGACTAGGGGGTACTCACCATGTCGTCTCCCGATCAGTTAGATTGGGCCGAGGACCGCCATGGCCACATACTCGTGGGCCAGTTCGGACAACCCCTGCCTCATACAAGGAAGAATCCACAAGACTTGGCGCCCAAGACAAGGACTCTCCTAAACCCTAGGCCTCCGGTGTCTTATATAAACCGAGGCCAGGCTAGTCAATAGACAATCCCATATTCATTACTACAATCTCGTGCTAGACACATTTACTCTATACTACACCCATATGAATACAATCAAAAGCAGCATGTCACTAGTAGAAAAAGGGGCTATCGTTGAGGCCTGTTTTGCCCATTAGTCCCGGTTCAATCCAGAACCGGGACTAATGTGAGCATTTATCCCGGTTCGTGAGCCCGGGGCCGGCCGGGCCACGTGGGCCATTGGTCCCGGTTCGTCCGGACCTTTTGGTCCCGGTTGGTGGGACGAAACCGGGACCAATGGGCCTCGCTCTGGCCCACCACTATTGGTCCCGGTTGGTGGCATGAATAGGGACCAAAGGCTTCCCTTTAGTCCCGGCTCATGCCACCAATCGGGACCAATAGTGCTGCCTATATATAGCCCCTCGCGCAAGAGCAGAGCACACTGCTCTGTTTTTTCTGGCCGAGGGGGAGGGGGCTTGGTGGTGCTCTAGCTCACCTCCTATGCACACAAGGTGTTTGATTGTGATAGCCTGGGTTATTAGGGATGATAGACTACTCATATCAATAAGGAATTCCTTCTTTTCCGGGAGCCCATTCGGACAGAACTCCAAAGTTAAGTTTGCTCAGCTTGGAGTAGTGTCAGGATGGGTGACCGACCGGGAAGTTTCTCCCGGGTGCGCACGAGTGAGGACAAAGTGCGCAAAAAAGACTAGTATTGATCTGTGGGGCCAGTCTAGATCCCGCCAGGAGTAACGACCACCGGCGGGTGTGTCCGGGTCGTTACAAGTTGGTATCAGAGCCGACCATCGCGGTTACACGGATGTTTGCAGACAGGTGCGCGGTTATGTTGTTCATAACGTTTTTGACCCGTCGTGGCACACGACATGGCACATGTACCGGACTGGATGCACATACATATGTGCCAAGAGGAGAACGTTCTCGGCCCGACGAGGGCGTTGGTTCCTCGAGTGGGGGTGTATGTGATAGCACGGCTTATTAGGGATGATAGACTACTCATATCAATAAGGAATTCCTTCTTTCCGGAAGCCCATTCGCATGTAACTCCAAAGTTAAGCGTGCTCGGCTTGGAGTAGTGTCGAGATGGGTGACCGACCGAGAAGTTGCTCCCTGCGCCGCAGTGAGGACAAAGTGCGCGAAAAAGACTAGTATTGATCTGTGGGCCGATCTAGATCCCGCCAGAGTAACGCCCACCACGGCGGGTGTGTCCGAGGCGTTACAAGTTGGTATCGAGCCGACCCTCGCGGTTACGGATGGTTGCGGACAGGTGCGTGGTCATGTTGTTCATGACATTTGTGACCCGTCGTGGCACCCGACATGGCACATGTACCGGATGGAAGCACGACGTTTGTGCCAAGAGGGAACGTTTCGTGGCCCGGACGAGGACGTCGGTTCCTCCGAGTGGGGGTGTATGTGATAGCCTGGCTTATTAGGGATGATAGACTACTCATATCAATAAGGAATTCCTTCTTTCCGGAGCCCATTCGACGTAACTCCAAAGTTAAGCGTGCTCAGCTTGGAGTAGTGTCGAGGATGGGTGACCGACCGGGAAGTTGCTCCCGGGTGAGCACGAGTGAGGACAAAGTGCGCAGAAAAGACTAGTATTGATCTGTGGGGCCAGTCTAGATCCCGCCAGGAGTAACGACCACCGGCGGGTGTGTCCGGGGCGTTACAAGTTGGTATCAGAGCCGACCCTCGCGGTTACACGGATGGTTGCGGACAGGTGCGTGGTCATGTTGTTCATGACATTTGTGACCCGTCGTGGCACCCGACATGGCACATGTACCGGACTGGAAGCACAGACGTTTGTGCCAAGAGGGAACGTTCCTGTGGCCCGACGAGGACGTCGGTTCCTCTGAGTGGGGTGTATGTGATAGCCTGGCTTATTAGGGATGATAGACTACTCATATCAATAAAGAATTCCTTCTTTTTCGGAAGCCCATTCAGACATAACTCCAAAGTTAAGCGTGCTCAGCTTGGAGTAGTTTCAGGATGGGTGACCGACCGGGAAGTTGCTCCCGGGTGCGCACGAGTGAGGACAAAGTGCGCAGAAAAGACTAGTATTGATCTGTGGGGCCAGTCTAGATCCCGCCAGGAGTAACGTCCACCGGCGGGTGTGTCCGGGGCATTACATTGATGGAATGCCCGAGCCACACTACTTAAGCTTTCTCCTCTCCAAGCTCGACCTCTAACCTCCATTTTCCTCAATATTTGTCTAGGTTTAGCGGTCCGTCACGCCCCGTCCCCGTCTTCACCGCTGGCCGATCACCAGCGCCGATCTCATCGCCAAAGACCACCGTGGTGAGCCTCTTGTTCTTATCTTCTTTCTGAAAGGAAAAATATTCTTACTTGTATTATTTTCTTACTTCTATTATTGCATCTTATATAGTGCGATGGTTTTGGTATCCGCCTCACGGCCCTCGTCCCCTGTCTATGATTCGGATGTGGTATATATTATCTTTTCATAACTATTGGTTCATTTATTGTTTATGAAAATTATGCCGACCAACGTGACATAGATTTTATTTATCTAGGAGGTTGTTGAACCGGAAATTCCAACCGACCCTATTGTCGAGAGGTTAAATTTAGTTGAAGAAGAAAACAATTTCTTGAAGGAAAAAATAAAAAACCTTGAGGAGGAGAAGATGATATTGGAGTTGCATGTTGCGGATGTAAATGCGATGATCACAAGATCAAGATGGATGCAATGCGCTTGAAGATGAGAAAGATTAGAAAATATGCCATTCATACCGAGGCTTGGTATCATTATGCCGTTGGATCAGTTGTTACCTTGGTTGCGATTATGATCGTATTTGTTTTCACATTGAAATGTTTTACATAGTTTCAATGTATGGTTTAATTAATTTAGATGCTCTGCAGAGCTTTATGTTGTTAGATGAGAACTATGTATGTACTTTGGTTTTTATGTGATGATGAACTTCTATTAATTTGGTCACTTAATTATCTATTCATGATGTTACAGTAATGATTTTTGACACACTTAATTATATATAATGCACGCAGATGAACCGGCAATGGATGTACGGTGACGTATACACCTCCGAGTACATTAAGGGCGTGCATGCTTTTCTCGAAGTGGCTGAGGCAAACAAGCAGAATGGTTTTATGTGTTGTCCATGCCCTATATGTGGGAATACGAAGTCTTACTCTGACCAGAAAATCCTTCACACCCACCTGCTTTACAAGGGTTTCATGCTTGGACGAGGCACGGAGAAATAGGGGTTATGATGGAAGACGGCGAGGAAGAAGAGTACGATGACAACTATGTGCCCCCTGAATACGGTGATGCTACTGAACATCAAGTTGCACCAGACGATGTGCACGATGGTGCTGCAGAACGGTAAGCTGCTGAAGATCAAGATGAACGAGACGATGTGCCCCATGATGATGATCTCCGCGGGTCATTGTCGATGCAAGGACGCAATGCGAAAGTCAAAAGGAGAAGCTGAAGTTCGATCGCATGTTAGAGGATCACAAAAAAGGGTTGTACCCCAATTGCGAAGATGGCAACACAAAGCTCGGTACCGTACTGGAATTTCTGCAGTGGAAGGCAGAGAATGCTGTGCCTGACAAAGGATTTGAGAAGCTACTGAAAATAATGAAGAAGAAGCTTCCAAAGGATAACGAATTGCTCGACAGTACATACGCAGCAAAGAAGGTCGTGTGCCCTCTAGGATTGGAGGTGGAGAAGATACATGCATGCCCTAATGACTGCATCATCTACCATGGTGCCTACAAGGATCTGAACGCATGCCCGGTATGTGGTGCATTGCGGTATAAGATCGACGAGATGACCCTGGTGATGTTGATTTGGCGAGCCTCCCAGAAGAGGGTTCTGCGAAGGTGATGTGGTATGCTCCTATAATACCACGGTTGAAATGTCTGTTCGTAAACGGAGAGCATGCCAAGTTGATGCGATGGCACAGTGAGGACCGTAAGAAAGACGGGAAGTTGAGAGCACCCACTGACGGGTCGCAGTGGAGAAAAATCGAGAGAAAGTACTGGGATGAGTTTGCAAAGGACCCAAGGAACGTATGGTTTGCTTTAAGCGCGGATGGCATTAATCCTTTCGGGGAGCAGAGCAGCAATCATAGCACCTGGCCCGTGACTCTATGTATGTATAACCTTCCTCCTTGGATGTGCATGAAGCGGAAGTTCATTATGATGCAGTTCTCATCCAAGGCCCTAAGCAACCCGGCAACGACATTGATGTGTACCTAAGGCCATTAGTTGAGGAACTTTTACAGCTGTGGAATGGAAACGGTGTACGTACGTGGGATGAGCACAAAAAGGAGGAATTTGACCTAAAGGCCTTGCTGTTCGTGACAATCAACGATTGGCCCGCTCTCAGTAACCTTTCAAGACAGACAAACAAGGGATACCACGCATGCACGCACTGTTTACTTGACACCGATAGTATATACCTGGGAAGCTGCAGGAAGAATGTGTACCAGGTCATCGTCGATTTCTTCCGACCAACCATCAATGTCGAAAGAAAGGCAAGCATTTCAAAGGCGAGGCAGATCACCGAAGAAGCCCGCCATGCATACCGGTGATCACGCATTTGCTATGGTCAATGATTTACACGTAATCTTTGGAAAGGGTCCCGCGGACTAGCTGTTCCGAATGACGCCGAGAATCACGCACCCATGTGGAAGAAGAAATCTATATTTTGGGACCTACCCTACTAGAAAGACCTAGAGGTCCGCTCTTGATCGACGTGATGCACGTGAGGAAGAACCTTTGCGTGAACCTGCTAGGCTTCTTGGGCGTGTATGGGAAGACAAAAGATACACCGAGGCACGAGAGGACCCGCAACGCTTGCACGAAAAAGAGGGCATGCCTCCGAAGCAAGATGAAGGTCCTGCCAGCCACGCTCTACGGAAGAAGAGAAAGAAATATTCTTTCAATGCCTGCTCAAGATGAAGGTCCCGACCGCTTGCGTCGAATATAAAGGGAATAATAAATATGTCGAGAAAAGTTCCGTAACCTAAAGTCTCATGACTGCCACGTGATTATGACGCAAGCTGCTTCCGGTTGCATTGAGAGGGCTTGTACCGAAAACGTCCGATTAGCCATTGTGAAGCTATGTGCATTCCTCAATGCAATATCTCGTAAGGTGATCGATCCAGAAATCGTAGCAACGCTAAGGAGTGATGTGGCGCAATGTCTTGTCGGGCTTTGAGCTGGTGTTCCCACCATCCTTCTTCAATATCATGACGCACGCCCTAGTTCATCTAGTCGACGAGATTGTCATTCCGGGGCCCGTATTTCTACACAATATGTACCCCTTTGAGAGGTTCATGGGAGTCCTAAAGAAATATGTTCAGAATCGTGCTAGGCCGAAGGAAGCATCTCCATGGGCCATCAAACAGAGGATGTCATCGGTTTTGTGTTGACTTCATTCCTGGCCTTAATAAGATAGGTCTCCCTAAATCGCAGTATGAAGGGGAGACTGTTTGAAAAGGCACGCTTGGAAGAGACTCAATAATATGTAGGGACGGATATTCTTGGTCTCAAGCACACTACACAGTTCTACAGAACTCTACCTTGGTGACCCCGTATGTCGATGAACACAAGAACAGTCTGCGCTCCAAACACCCGGAGCGGTCGACGATCGGATTACATGTGAACACATCGGGGACTTTCAGCAGTTGGTTGGAAACACGTCTCAGAGGTGACAACACTGTTTGTGATGAGTTGTACTTGTTGTCCAGGGGACCATCTTCGACTGTAATGATTTGGAAAGGATACGAGATAAATGGGAATACATTCTACACGATTGACCAAGATGAAAAGAGCACCAACCAAAACAGTGGTGTCCGCTTTGATGCAGCAACCGACAAGGGAAATGACACATATTATGGTTACATAGTAGACATATGGGAACTTGACTACGGAGTAAATTTTAAGGTCCCTTTGTTTAAGTGCAAGTGGGTCAATCTGTCAGGCGGGCAGTGTAGACCCACAAGACGGAATGACAATAGTGGATCTGAAAAATCTTGGGTACACTGACGAACCGTTCGTCCTAGCCAATGATGTGGCACAGGTTATCTATGTGAAGGACATGTCTACCAGACCGAGGAAAAGAAAAGATAGGGAGGCGAATACATCATACAATGAGCCAAAGCGCCACATAGTTCTTTTAGGAAAAAGGGACATCCTGGGAGTGGAGGGCAAGATGTACATGTCTCAAGAGTATGAAAAGTTTCATGAAATTCCCCTTCAAAGTCAAGGCTGACCCAAGCATCCCGATAAACGATGAAGATTATCCATGGTTACGGCCAAGAATAAGCAAAGCGACACAAGCGAAGAAAAAGTGAAGACTTTCTCCGCAACTATTATGATGATACCATGCCAACTTTGTAACACACGAGTATGATACCATTGTCCGTTTTGTTCATGAACATGCTATGCCAACTTTTGCAGAGTTCATTTGAAAACTATGAATTTGAAAACCTCGCCAACCGAAGGGCGCTCACACCGGTTTATAAGCCCGTCCCTCTACGCCTTGTTGAGCTCACAATCTTGTGATTCACACAAATTTCAAAGAATTCAAATTTTATAAAACTAATGGCACAAACAGAAAGTTTATAATTGTTCTAAAACAAATGGCACTAACAGAAAGTTTATAATTTTGCTGACCTAAAAGCAAAAAAGAATTAAAAATAAAGCAAAAAACCAAAAGAAAATAAATAATGCAGGAAACAAAACAAAAAAACTTGAAAAAAAATAATAATAGCAACAATAAGCATTTTGTTGTAAGTAGAAACAAAATAAAATAAATAAAGCAACAAAGAAAACAAAAAAAGTGCTTTTGAATTTTAAAACTAATGGCACAAACAGAAAGTTTATATTTTTTCTAAAACTAAAAGCACTAAGAGAAAGTTTATAATTTTGCTGACCTAAAAGCAAAAAAGAATTAAAAAATAAAGCAAAAACCAAAAGAAAATAAATAATGCAGAAAACAAAAAAAAACTTGAAAAAATAAAAATAGCAACAATAAGTATTTTGTTGTAAGTAGAAACAAAATAAAATAAATAAAGCAACAAAGAAAACAAAAAAAGTGTTTTCAAATTTTAAAACTAATGTCACTAATAGAAAGTTTATATTTTTTCTAAAGCTAAAAGCAAAAAGAAATAAAATATAAAGCAAAAAAAAGTGCCACCACGGCCCCCACGGCCTGAATACGACTAGAAACCCTACATGGACACAAGAACCCAAGGCACATGCCCCAACGTCAACACACCACTACCGTCCAAAACAATACGAAGGACACAAGAAGAAGCATCCTCAAGCCTCGGCGCAATGGTCATAAGCATCAAGTCAGGAAAGCTGGTGCTAATTCCAGCAACTCCCAGTCCGGGCAGCAGACAAAGATCAGCTCAGACCTATACGGCCCGAGCAACGCACTTGATCAACCATGTGAAATTCATGGTACTCCTAGAAGGACGGCAAAGCATACCAATAGAGAATGCCGGATCCTCAAAACAAAGCGGCTGGTCACGTGCCAGAAACAATGAAGGGAGGCGTCTGGTCAAGAGCCCTCCCCCCCATAGCATAAAAGTACGGACGATCGCCCCCGACCGCATTAGCCACAACAACTCAATTGCAGTACCTCTGGACATAGCAAACCGGGGGCTCCATAACACATAAAACCCCCGTAGGTGTGAAACCACAAACAACATCTCCTAAAAGATGCTAGGGGCAAAGGCCATGTTATTTTTTGGCCCATCACCCTAAACGGTTGTCTTCGGATCACCAAAAAATACTAGGCCAAAGAATAAATCTTCGGCACCTTCCCACTATGCGGTAATTCACCATATGCTAACGGGACGAACCACGTTGACTAGATTCCACGTGGTAAATCACTCAGGCCAACACCATGTGATGCAATCACACCTATGGGCAAGGCTGAACCCCGCCCTCAGGGCAGAAATCATACATCTGCCGGAGGAGCAAGTCGCGCATGCCTATCAAAATTTTGATATGACAGCTAACTATCCGGACACCAACTGAGGAGTCCGCGCTACCCAACGGTATAACAGCTGGGTTTCCCAGGGTCCGATCAGGAGCCCTCGGACCAACTAGAAGAGGACGCTCGGCTACCTCCGAGTATTTGCCTTACAAACTAACTTTGATGCAGAAGACGTGGAATCGGCCAGGACAAACAAGACGCCCCCCCCTAAAAGAAGGCATTCCTGATTCACTCTTGATACAGTCACAACTCTCTCCAATCCGTCCATCACAGATTCCGCCAAAAAACACCTCTTTTCATAATCATACATCGTACTCATATGAATAGACATATCATCGTACTACAATGCATAGACTAAAAAAACACTTACCGGTCGTCGCTTTTCATCGACACCTCGTGTTATGCCCGATTATGCCAGGGGCTTCATAGTACGGCAATAAAGTCCGACCACCTTCTCGGTCGCTCGGTACCCCGAACTTAGAGCACTATATGCATCAGCTCCGAATCATGGCTTGGGTCATTGGTTGGGTTTGCCCGGCTCCCTTGTTTTGGTACCTTATGTTCCTATATCCGCTAAGGTAGCGCAGGGAGAACTACTGCGATTGTGTCCCGGATCTGCCGGACGAGCACCTCGAGAGAAAGCGAAAACCGATCATTATGATACAGCGAGAGCTGGTCAGCTGTTCAGTGGTTGTAAAATCCTTAAAGATTTATTCCGCATAACGCCATTATAAATGTAGAGTGCGACGGATCGGTTTTTCTCGATCAGCGCCAATAGAGCCCCTAGTTCGGCCTTCCGAACACTAGGGCTGCGCCGACCATACTCGAATTCCTATGGCTAAGTGAGAGTAATAAAGCCTTATAGTCTGATTGCCTGGTTCGTGGTGAGAAACGCCTCCGTAAAAGGACCCAACTATGGGATAAAGAGCGTTCAGATATATCCTGAACACCCCCGTATTCTTTTTTACGTGGGGGCAGAAGCCGACGACTGGCCAACTCTCAGGATTTACATACGATAAACAGCCGCACAGGAAGAACATATGTTCAAACAAAACAGGCAATATATAAATGCCATAATCCCATATTACAAAAAGTGGCACGAATGCCCTCAGGGAAATATAATGTCTTTGGCACACTTATCCGCCGCAAGGCATGCTCCCTTCAGTACACCTTCGTAATACAGTTCGGGCTTGCGGTGCTCTTTCCCCTCTAGCGGCCCCTCAGTCATCAGCTTCTCCGCATCAACCTTCCCCCAATGCACTTTTGCACGAGCAAACGCCATACGTGCACCCTCTATGCAGACCGATCGCTTAACAGCATCAAGCCGAGGACAAGCGCCCACAATCCGCTTCACGAGCCCGGCAATCGCCGAATCGGGTCCGCCGCCACAACCCGGACAACCAAGTCCTTCATGGCTAGTTCGGCCGCCTGGTGCAGTTCGACCAGCTGCTTCAGCTGATCGATAAAGGGCACCGGATAGTTCGGTGCCAAATACTGCGACCAGAAATCCCTCTCCGCAGACTTCTTCTCCTCGGTTCGGTAGAATTGGGCGGCATCTGATATGCTGCGAGGAAGATCCGCAAACGCCCCTGGAAAAATAAGAATTCAGCTTGCCGCTTAGAATTCTTCCCATTATGATGAACAAATGGCCAAGAATACAGAAGGCCTTACCAGCCGCAACTTTTCGGGCCTCTTGAATGTCCCGTACAGCACCTCGGGCTTCTTCCCGAGCATCTTCCGCAGCTTGAGCGCTTTGGCGAGTTCGGATTCTTTCCCTATTAGACTCTGCTCCAAGCCCTCGCTTTTCTTCACAGCCTCATGGAGCTCCCGCTCAGCTGTAACAACCCTGGCCTCGTGTTTTTCATGAAGTGCCTGTTCGGCGGCAGCCTTCTCGTTGGCATCATCCTCAGCCTTATTCAGTGCCTCATATTCAGCACTCGATCCTAGGGCATACAACAAAAATACTTTTCAATAAGAACAATTACTTATTCGTCCTTAATGCAAGACAATGTTCCCACATACCTTGTTTATCTTCTAATTGCTTTCTTACGCGTCCAAGTTCTTCCTCGGCCCGTTCCAGGCTCCGCTTCAGTTCGGATACTTCCGCATTATGAGCGGTCGTCTTCTCCATAGATGCCTGTGTTCAAACAAAGAGGTGGACGTCATTAACATAAGTTCCCACGACAAGAGAGGATTCGATCCCCTGCCTGGCTCCCTCTCCTTCGCCGGACAGTGTATCAGGGGCTACTACTCATATTATGACAATTCCTCAAAGGTTTCTTAGGAAACATACCTCAAAGGCCTTTATAAGGCCAAGGCAGGACTCGTTCAGCCCGCTCTCGGCGGACTAAATCTTTTCAACCACCGCACCCATAAGGGTCCGATGTTCATCTACGATAGACGCGTTCTTTAACGTTGTCGATAGACTGCCTGGCAACTCTGCTTGAACAGAGGTTGCCGGTGGAGTAGGTAGGCTTCCCACCGTTGAAGGTGGCTGCCCGCCTGATCCGGGAGCCTTAGAGGTCTCCTGGACCTTGTCCGGCTGTGGGCCGAACCCAAGATCGCCCCCGCTGACGGCACACTCACGGGTCATCGCTCCCGTGTGTCCGGCTCCAGTGATATGCCCCCTGGTCTGGGCCCCATTGAGAAGACACCTTAGTGTCGCGCCGGGACTTTGGGGAAGGGGCCTCTGGAGGCGTCTCGCTCGCCAAGGCGTCCGAGCTCAGCGAATCCTCGGATGAGGATTGTCCGGCGCAAGACCTTGCCGGACTATGCAAAATATAGCAACAGTTAAAACTACTATACCCAAAAACAATCCCAGACGCATATGCGTGTTCGGATTTTGTATACTTACGACTTCTCCAGGGGCTGGGCCCTGGGATCCCACTCCGGGCTGGTATCGGCAGCCGTGGTGGATGCCTCTGGGAGGGAACCTTTTCTCCTCTTGGGCGATTCGGCCTCCGAGGACGAGAAAGCTACACGCTTCTCCCCACCTTCAGAGTGAGGCTCGTCCTCCTCTGCTTCTTCCTCTTCGTCTTTCGAAGAAGGAGCGTTGCTTGAGTCTTCGGATTTTGCGTCCGAAGCCTCGCGGTGACGGAGGCCACTCCGGGTCTTCTTGACCTTCTTGGAGGCCTCCTTCTTTGGCGCCTCGTAAAGCGCGGGGACCAGCATCTTCATCAGAAGAGGTCTGGCCGGTTCCTCCGACAGCGGGGCTGGACAATGAATCCGCTCCACCTTCTTTGTCCATCCCTCTGAGGTCACGACGAAACACGATTAAGATGTCTCCCTCATGACATGCCAACCGAAGCGTGGATGGACAGAGCGTGGCTGTAACTTACTGGGCTTGCTGCATGGGATAACTGATATCCACGGTCCTCGGCAGAGCCCGGCCAGGATTTGACGGGTTTGAAGAGCACCTTCCAGATATCCTTGTGGGAGGATTCGTAGACCTCCTGAAGGGTTTGGTGCTCGGTTGGGTCGAACTCCCACAGAGTGCAGGCTCGGCGCTGACGAGGGAGAACCAGGCGAACTAACATCACCTGGACCACGTCGACGAGTTTGACGTCCGTGTCAACCGAACTCTAGACGCGCGTCTGGAGCAATGACAGCTCATCGGACGAGGACCAGTTCGGGCCTGATACGTCTCCAACGTATCTATAATTTATGAAGCATTCATGCTATATTACTATGTGTTTTGAATGATTATGGGCTTTATTATACACTTTTATATCATTTTTGGAACTAACCTATTGACCGGAGGCCCAACCCATATTGCTGTTTTATTGCGTGTTTCAGTATTTCGAGGAAAAGGAATATCAAACGGAGTCCAAACGGAATGAAACCTTCGGCAGCGTTATTTTTGGGAAGAATATCATCCTGGAGACTTGGAGTTCAAGTCAGAAGATCCTCGAGGAGGCCAGGAGATAGGGGGCGCCCCCCCCCCTACTGGGCGCGCCCCCTTGTCTCGTGGGCCCCTCGAGGCTCCCCCGACTGACTTATTTCGCCTAAGTAGTCTCACGTACCCTAAAAACATCCACAGAGAAGATAGATCGGGAGTTCCGCCGCCTCAAGCCTCTGTAGCCACCAAAAACCTCTCGGGAGCCCGTTCCGGCACCCTGCCGGAGGGGAATCCATCACCGGAGGCCATCTTCATCATCCCGGCGCTCTCCATGACGAGGTGGGAGTAGTTCACCCTCGGGGCTGAGGGTATGTACCAGTAGCTATGTGTTTGATCTCTCTCTCTCTCTCTCTCTCTCTCTCTCGTGTTCTCTCTCGTGTTCCCTCTATGGCACGATCTTGATGTATCCCAAGCTTTGTTATTGTAGTTGGATCTTATGATGTTTCTCCCCCTCTACTCTCTTGTGATGAATTGACTTTGCCCTTTGAAGTTATCTTATCGGATTGAGTCTTTTATGAGAACACTGTCAGGACCCCGATTCCAAGTCACATCGATCTAGCCGGTAACACATCATATCACTTTTGCGGCCTCACGCACGACATTCCCACGGGTGTCGCCTTACTATGGCCCGAGACCGTTTGCGCCTTTTGGCTCACGTATATGATAGTGTCGCTAGCATCCATATGATAGAGAACCCGGGCCGACATGGCTAGTCGTGAACCCAAAATGGCACTAACCCATGGGGACAGGCATACATGAATCAACTTCGAGCATGTCGGTCGGCGTGTGAATCCGGGCTGTAGCACTGGCTAACGGACTCCGGGAACCCGGGCTGTAGCAGGCTAAGGCAGGACTCCGGATGTCACCGCATGACATTTCCGAAGGATGACCACAGGAACGAAGTGAAACACATGCCGCCAATCAAGCGTCTGACAGTAGTGCTTTGGGCTAGCAGGACTCGTGAACCGGGCTGTAGCGGACTACTATGGCTCAAGGAAGCACTAGACTACATTTCCCCATAAGAGAGGCTGCCAAGGATAAACAACTAGATTGTTGGATCCCACATACCAAGCATTTCAAACATACACACAATATGCTCGATATGTGTAAATACAACATGGCATCACAACATAACTCTACGACTCAAGTATTTATTCATTAGGCTCCGAGGAGCGAGATATTACGAACATGGGTCTCATGAACCAACATTCAGAGCATACAAATCAAAGCACATGCGGAAGCTTAACATGTCTGAGTACAGACATCTACAAATGGAAAAGGCTTAGAAGCCTGACTATCTACCAGATCCTGCCGAGGGCACAAGATCGTAGCTGAGGTAACAAGCTAAACGTCGAAGTCCACGCGGAACTACTAGCGAGACTGACGTCTCTCTGCAAAACATAAAATAGGCAAACGTGAGTACAAATGTACCCAGCAAGACTTACATCAGAACTAACTACATATGCATCATTGTCAACAAAAGGGGAAGGTGGAGTTTAACAGCAGCAAGCCAGCTTTGACTCGGTGGCTATCCTGAACTACGACTGCAAGTAACTCTTTTGAGGTGGCGCACACGAGAACGCCATCCATAGCACTCACGCTTATCTTGCGCATTTTAGAGTATCCACTTTCACTTGTCTATGAACTGATATAGGCAACCCAGAAGTCCTTTACCGCGGACACGGCTATTCAAATAGATGATGTTAACCCTGCAGGGGTGTACTTCTTCACACACGCTCTCGCCACTTACCACCATGTACACGTCGTGTATCTCGGCAACCTTCAAGCGGAAGCCTGGCGAGGGAGTCGGCCACGACCTGACTAACCACACAAGTCTCTAGTCCAGGTTTATCGCCTATTCGGGTTCCATCCGCGAGGAGATCCGGCCGGGTTGTCGCTCACGGCCCCAAAAGATGAGAGCATGGTTCCCGAGGCACCAAACGGGCGTCCCAGTACACCGTGCCTTGGTGTATCTACCGCAACATAGCCCACCCCTAGGGTTAGCGGTACGCACGGCCCCCAACACATATCCTACAAACACCAGAAACTAGTTGCAACTCCTGGACAGAGATCGAGTTGATTAATAAGTCGAGAGGGGCACTTAAGCATTCCAATGTGTGGTAGTAGCTGGTCATGGATCACAAACACAGAACTCAGTTCCTGAGGACGGCTTCAATGAGACAACCCACCATGTACTCCTACATGGCCTCTCACCGCTACCTTTACCAAATCATGTTCACACACTTAGCTCACACACAGTAGGACATGTTCACACACCTCTGATTCATCCCGGATGAATCAGACCTGACACAACTCTAAGCAATAGCAGGCATGACAAACAAGCATGAATGATTAGGCACATCAGAGCTCAAACAACTCCTACTCATGCTAGTGGGTTTCATCTATTTACTGTGGCAATGACAGGTCATGCAGAGGATAAGGGGTTCAACTACCGCAACAAGTAACAGATGAATCGTTGTTGTCCTAATGCAATAAAAGAGAGCAGGAGCGAGAGAGTGGGATTGTATCGGAATGAACAAGGGGGTTTTTCTTGCCTGGCACTTCTGAAGATAATATAGTTCTTCATCGATGTCATCGATCACGTCGTCGGAACACGTCTATCGAGAGGGAACAACCACCGACAAACAAAGGAGAAACACAATCAATGCCATGCAACAATATGATGCATGAATGTGACATGGCAATATGCTGTTGATTAGCCTAATGCAACTAGCAACAAGTTAAATGGAGTTGGTTTGAACACTAGGTTCAAATTCAAACTCCATATGTGAGGGTTTAAATGCCATTTATATGATTTGGCCTAAACAGTAGACATAAGTTGTTCTAACATGCATGAAAATGGTACAGATGGATAGATTGGATTTTTCTGATCATTTTTCATACATAATTTGTTTGATTCGGAGCTATGGTTGATTTTCTATGATTTTTAGAAGTTTTGGTTATTTTCTGGAATTTCCTGTATAAGAATAATTCTAGTAATTGAATTAATCGTCGACCTTTAAGGCCGTGGTGACGTCAGAGGTCAACGGGGCGGTCCAGGTCAAACTGACCAGTGGGGTCCGCGTGTCAGTGTCACAGCTAATTAACGGAGTTAATTAGTGCTAAGATAAATGCTAACCTAAGTTAATTAGGGCATGGGCCCACATGTCAGTGACTTAGCTAGTTAACTAAAAGTTAATTAGCACTAAACTAAATTAGCAGGGCTCTGGGCTCACTTGTCCGGACCCAGGGGAGGTCAATTGGGTCAACCCGGGTCAAACTCGCCGGAGTTGACCCGGGGCTCGTCGCCGGCAAGGTGCGGGTTTCCTCCTCCGGCGACCAAATGGCCGGCGGAGGGTGATGAAGTCATTTACCAGGGGTAGGGTCATAGACCTGCCCAAAGGTACCCTCCACAAGGAGACTCACAAGAGAAGCAACCTTCCAGTCGACCTGGTAGGTTTCCACTTGACAGATTCAAAGACACTCGACTACGAAGACCCACTCGACCACCAGGAGTCCAAGAGCCAATCGGTACCCAAACGGTCTGTAGTTAAATAGTCTTTATGACCTTAATGACACTTTATGTAAGGCGTTACCAGTAACGCCTAGCTTTAACGCAACTTAAACCCTCTACTACGTGGGCTGGCTGGGGTCCTGGCGCACTCTATATAAGCCACCCCCCTCCACAAGTAGAAAGGTTTCGCACCCCTGTAACTCATACACATATAATCCAGTCGTCCGCCTCTGGGCTCCGAGACGTAGGGCTGTTACTTCCTCCGAGAAGGGCCTGAACTCGTAAACTCGTGCGTACCAACTACTCCATAGCTAGGATCTTGCCTCTCCATACCTGCCCCCCATTCTACTGTCAGACTTAGAACCACGATAGTTGGCGCCCACCGTGGGGCAGGTGTTCTAGCGATTTATTGGAGAAGTTGGGATTCTTTCGATCTCTGGCATCATGGTTTTAGGTGGAGTTCTGGTCGACGGCCACGAGATCTATCTCGGTGCGCTCACGTTCGTCGCCGACGACTCCGCTTGGCTTCAGGAGGCTCCACTCGACGTGGACGCGCTCCCCGTCCGCGGGGCAACGCACTTTCGTGCATGTGTCTGCGGCGTCCTATTGCGGCAACCGTCGACCCAGTATGGGTCGGCTCCTGCGCTGTCTTCACTCCCAGTCTCCCACCGGCGCAAGCGTTTCGGTCGGTCGAGGCTTCAGCGGTGGGTGGGGCATGCGGTGGCCCGCCATCGGCCATCCCCAAGTCACGGCGATCGAGCCCGACGAATCTCTACGGCCTGTTCGACTGTCGACCGCTCAAGAGACGGCGTCCGAATGCGATAGCAAAGGACCGGCGGCAGAGGTTCTGATGGTCGATGGACCACGCAGTCCCCCTGGATTCACCCGCACCAACGAAGGTGGCGGTGGAAGCGATCCGGTGCAAGCCCATGAAGAGTACTTGCCCGAGCCCCTCACTTCGCTCCAGAGGGAGGAGCTTCGTCGTCGGAAAATGGATGCACTTCACACTCCTATCATTGGAGAAACCCCCGAGGCTCGCGCCTTGGAGGATGCGCGGCCAATAACCTGGCTGAACACACTCGACCGAGAATCTTCAGCGAGTACTCGAAAGCAGCGTCTGTGACCGAGGGTTCCGTAATCCAATCGACGCCAGCTCTTTCAACCGCCAACCTGTATATCGAACTCCGATTCAGAATTTAGCAGCTGTCATCAGATAGCAGAGTCAATTCAGCCTTCCCAGTCGGAGGCGGGTAGAGGTTTGCAGCAAATCAGGGATTAGCTCCGGGCGGCAGGAGATCAAAACTCAGTTGCATCCCAGTCGCGGAACAGGGTTCACAGCCGATCCGTCGCTGCGAATTCATTCCAGTCGGCCCATAGTCCAAGATCGCCCCCGAGGCATGGGGAACGTGGGGGCCGGCGTGATGATCAATACAAGGGTCATGAAAGCAGTATGAGCACCGATTCGATCGCAACGATCGACGCCGAGTGCCCACTCCTCCCCAAGGGGTGGATCATACGCTCCTCGGCAGCAGGACGGCTATTGCACGCCAAACAAAGGTCTTTGGCTTAAGAGTTCCAGTCGACCCCAGGGAACCAGGCTTTGATGCGAGATCTATTATCGTCCAAGGTTTGGTCGATAGGAACAGAGCTCACCGAGACGACCATGATAGAGATGTTCCTTCCAGCAGTAGAGTTCATGTCTCGGGACCAGAGTGTTTCAGCAGAGCCATCAGGGCCGCAGTGATTCCTCCCAACTTCAAAGTTGGCGATCGAGTCAAGAAGTTCATCGAGAATCCAAGCCTGACACTTGGCTTGAAGATTACCGAGTGGCGGTTCAGATCGGCGGTGGCAACGATGAGGTAGCCATGAAGCATTTGCCTCTTATGTTGGAGGGTTCAGCCGTATGCGTGGTTGAATCGCTTAGCACCCAAAGCAGATGTTACACTTGGGAAGATCTTGCCCGAGTGTTTGTCAGGACATTTGAAGGAACTTACAAACGACCAGAAGGTTTGACGGAGTTGCAGTCGTTTGTGCAAAAGTCGAGTGAAACTTTGAGAGATTATATCCAGAGGTGGATCACTTTGCACCACAAAGTCGAGAATGTATCTGATCACCAGGCAGTCTGTGCCTTCAAGGAAGGTGTCAAGAACAGAGAATTGAGTTTGAAGTTTGGTCGAACTGGAGATATGACCCTGAGTCGGATGATGGAAATTGCCACCAAGTATGCAAATCGTGAAGAAGAGGATCGGCTCCGGAGTGGTAAATATAAATCGGCCGCCAATGAGACCGGCGGAGGAAATTCCAATGGAAGCGTATGAAAAGTCGAGCCACCGGCTCCCGGAGAGGCCTTGGCCGTGTCCCCAGGAAAGTTCAAGGGAAAACCCAAGGGTCCTTGGAACCCCAAGAAGGTGAAAGACCAGGATGGAAACGACGTGTTGGATTTGCCATGTCATATTCATACAAAGAAAGATGAAGAGGGTAAACTCATTTACCCGAAACATACCACTCGACAAAGGTCGACTCTTGATTCAAAGTAGCCCAAGGGAAACAGCTCAAGGATAAGGATAAGGAGACAGACAAAGTTGAGGACAGAGATGACAGTGATGGTGGATATCCCCAGGTCAATTCCACCCTGATGATTTTTGCTGACGTCGAAAGCAAAAGTCGATTGAAGGTTATCAATCGGGAAGTGAACTTGGTTGCTCCGGCGACTCCCAATTATCTGAAATGGTCCCAGACCACCATCACATTCGACCAGTCTGATCACCCGACGCACATTGCCACCCCTGGGAGGCAAGCATTGGTGGTCGACCCAGTTATCGAAGGCACTCGACTGACCAAAGTCCGATTGAACATATTATACGCGGAGACGTTGAAAGGGATGGGCATTCCGATGTCCAGACTCAGTACCAGTAACATAAGCCTCCATGGAGTCATTCCTGGAAAGAAGGCTGAATCACTCGGCCAAATTGCTCTTGATGTAGTTTTTGGTGATTCAAATCATTTACGGAAAGAAAAGTTGACCTTTGAAGTCATGGATTTCCAGAGCGCTTATCACGCTATTCTGGGGAGACCAGCTTATGCACGTTTCATGGCCCGACCATGTTATGTGTATCTTAAACTGAAGATGCCTGGTCCCAAGGGCGTGATCACTGTCACGGGCAATTGGAAGAAGGCAGAAGAGTGCTTCCAGAAAGGCTCTAAGATCGCTGATGCTCAGTTGGCAGTGGTAGAGCTACAAGAGTATCAGAAAGCTGCAGATCCGAGTGATTTGTTGCGAGCTAAGAAGCCGGCTCTGAGTCAAGATTCCAATGATCGGGCGAGACGTAAACAGGTTCACATTCACCCGACTGATCCCAATGCTGCTCCGACCAACATCTCAACAACACTCGACTCAAAATAGGAAGAAGCGCTCATCCAGTTCCTCCGTGAGAATCTGGGACATCTTTGCATGGAAGCCTCACGACATGCCGGTGTTCCTGTGGGCTGGCTGAGCATCGCCTACGAAGTCGACCCAAAATTCAAACCAGTTAAAGAGTATCTTTGGCGGTCCGCCCGTAAGAGAAAGGCCATTGGCGAGGAGGTGGCTCGGCTCTTAGCAGCAGAGTTCATCCGAGATCTACCACTCCAGTGGCTCGCCAACGTTGTCATGGTCCCCACGAAGGTCAAGTCGTTGCGCATGTGCATCGATTTCAAGCATATCAATCGGGCCTGCCCGAAAGATCATTTCCCTCTTCCTCGCATCGACCAAATAGTCTACTCAACTGCGGGATGCGAGAGGTTGTCTTTTTTAGACGCCTATTCCGGGTACCATCAGATCCGTCTGTATGGACCCAATGAGATTAAAACAGCATTCATGACTCCATTCGGGTGCTTCTGTTATGTCACCATGCCATTCGGTCTCAAGAATGCCGGAGCCACATTCATGAGGATGATTCAGAAGTGTTTGCTCACTCAAATCAGTCGGAATGTGGAAGCATACATGGATGATATAGTGGTCAAGTCACGAAAAGGGTTCCGACCTCTTGACTGACCTAGCTGAAATATTTTCCAATCTCAGGAGGTATGATATCAAGCATAATCCATCAAAGTGTACATTTGGAGTTCCTGGTGGAAAGTTACTCGGTTTTCGTTTACGGCGAGGAATTGATGCTAACCTGTAAAAGGTTGGCACCATACTCCGAATGAAGCTCCTGTATGCGTGTGCACGATGTCCGTAAACTTACTGGATGCTTGGCCGCTTTAAGTCGATTCATCTCTCGCCTCGGTGAAAAGGCATTGCCTCTTTACCGACTGATGAAGAAGTCAAACAAGTTCGAGTGGACTCTAGAAGCTGATGCAGCGTTTGCAGAGCTCAAAGCTCTGCTCTCCACCCAACCGGTGCTTGCTGCTCCAATCAGCAAGGAGCCTTTGCTACTTTACATTGCAGCCACTGGACAAGTCGTCAGTACTGTACTTACGGTCGAGCTGGAAGAAGAAGGAAAAGCCTTCAAAGTTCAACGCCCAGCTTTATTATCTTTCAAGTACTGACCCCATCAAAGCAAAGATACCCTCACTATCGAAGCTTTTTATGGGATCTATATGACCACGAAGAAGGTTGCTCATTATTTCTCCGATCATTCAATTACAGATCGTCGACGCCCCTTTGTCGGAAATTCTTCATAACAGAGATGCAACTGGTCGAGTAGCAAAATGGGCGATTGAACTCCTTCCCCTTGATATCAAATTTGAGGCAAAGAAAGCCATAAAGTCCCAAGCAATAGCAGATTTCCTCGCCGAGTGGACTGAACAGCAGCTTCCGACACAAGTTCACTCGGAACACTGGACTACGTTTTTCGATGGTTCCAAGATGCTGAACGGTTCGTGCAGGGGTTGTATTGGTTTCCCCAGGAGATAGGCTCAAGTATGTTCTCCGATTTACTTTGATTCTTCCAACAACGAAGCGTAATATGAAGCACTCCTATATGGGTTATGCATGGCCATTTCACTTTCGGCGTCCGTCAGCCTTATGGTCTATGGCGACTCGGATCTGGTTGTTAATCAAGTGATGAAGGAGTGGGATGTCGATGCCCAGCTATGACATGTTATTGTAATGCAAAAGAGAAAGCTGGAGAAGAAATTCGAGGGGTTAGAGCTTCATCATATACCCCGACTGAAAAATCAAGTTGCGGATGATTTGGCGAAGATAGGATCCAAGAGGGAAGCCATTCCTAGTGATGTATTTTTGGAACATATTCATGCTCCATCAGTGCAGGAGGATCCTTTCACAGAAGAAGCCGCGCAACAAAAGAGTGCCAATGATCCGACTGAAGTTGAGGTCCCAGCCGTGGTCGACCTGATTATGGAAGTTGTGGTCATCACTCCCGACTGGACAAAGGCCGTACATCGCATATATCCTAAGGAAAGAGCTCCGGAGAATGAAGAAGAGGCTCAACAGATCGTCTGCTGATCCAAGGCCTTTACAAAGGATCAAGGGACAATTGTACAGAGAAAGCGCGACCGAGTCGGCCGTAAGTGTATCACGCCGTAAGAAGGTCGATAATTCTTGAGGATATCCACTGGGGACCTGTGGCCATCATGCGCCCCTTCTCGGACCATTGTGGCTAAAGCATACCGAGCTGGATTTCATCGGCAAAGCAAATGAAATGGCAAAAGAAATAGTCGACAAGTGTGAAGGATGTCAGTTCTATTCCAACATGTCGCACAAGCCAGCCTCAGCCTTGAAGACCATTCCACTTGTTTGGCCCTTCGCTATTTGGGGATTGGACATGATTGGACCGTTGAGAATCGGCGTAAGCGGTTTCACCCATTTGCTAGTAGCAATCGACAAGTTCACCAAGTGGATCGGCCAAGCCCATCAAGAACCTCGATGCATGCAATCGCTATCGGTTTCATCGAGAGTTGATATTCAGATATGGAGTTCCGCATAGCATCATCACCGACAATGGGTCAAACTTTGATAATGACAAGTTCAAAGCCTTCTGCGCCTCTCAAGGCACGCGGGTCGACTATGCTTCAGTGACTCATCCTCAGTTCAATGGACAAGCAGAACGTGCAAACAGCCTCATTCTCAAAGGGCTAAAACCTCGGCTAATGCGTGATCTCAAACACGCAGCAGGAGCTTGGGTCGACAAACTTCCATCAGTTCTCTGGGGATTGAGGACCACTCCTAATCGGTCGACTGGGAGAACTCCATTCTTCCTGGTCTACTGAGCTGAAGCAGTTCTGCCGAGTGACCTACTTCACAATGCGCCTTGAGTCGAGCTATACTCTGAAGAAGAAGCAGAACAAGCCCGGCAAGATGCAGTCGACCTCTTGGAAGAGGAGAGAGAAATGGCCTTGATCCGCTCGACTATCTATCAGCAAGACTTGCGTCGATTCCATGCCAGAAATGTTAAGAGTCGAGCCTTCCAAGAGGGAGATTTGGTCCTCCGAGTGGATCAACAGAAACCACACAAGCTTGCTCCCACTTGGGAAGGTCCCTTCATCGTCACGAGAGTCCTCCACAACGAAGCATATGATCTCTACAACGTTGATCGCCAGATCGACGAGCCTCGAGCTTGGAACGCGGAGCTGCTCCGCCCCTTTTACACTTAAAAACTCACTCGGTTGAGATGTAATAAAAGTACTTTTGTAGTTTGTTTATCCAAGACAAGAATATTATAATTTTCCCAAAGTGATTGTTATTGCTTTTTGTTGAAATTTCCCAGTGGGTGGCTTAGTCGCGAATCCGATTCGCCTAAGTTTGTAAATCCTTTCCGAAAAGTGCGAGCCAGTCTCTCACTCGGGGGCTTAGCTACGAATCCGCTTCGCCTAAGTATTCAAAATCCTACCGAGTGGCGAGCCAGCCTCCCACTCGGAGGCTTAGCTGCAATCCAAGTACTCGCCTAAGTATTCAAAATCCTACCGAGTGGCGAGCCAGCCTCCCACCTCGGAGGCTTAGCTGCAGTCCAAGTACTCGCCTAAGTATTCAAAATCCCACCGAGTGGCGAGCCAGCCTCCCACCTGAGGCTTAGCTGTAGTCCAAGCACTCGCCTAAGTATTCAAAATCCTACCGAGTGGCGAGCCAGCCTCCCACCTGAGGCTTAGCTGCAGTCAAGTACTCGCCTAAGTATTCAAAATCCTGCCGAGTGGCGAGCCAGCCTCCCACTCGGAGGCTTAGCTGCAGTCCAAGTACTCGCCTAAGTATTCAAATCCCACCGAGTGGTGAGCCACGCCCACTCGGGGCTTATAATAGCCCAAGGATTAGCCTTAAAACATCCAAAGTGATAAAAATCCTACCAAGTGGAGAGCAAACCTCCCACTGGGGCTTAGCTGCAGCCCAGTTTCGCCTAAGTGATAAAAATCCCACCGAGTGGTGAGCAAACCTCCCACTCGGGCTTAGCTGCAGCCCAGTGCTCGCCTAAGTAATAGAAATCCTACCGAGTGGAGAGAAAACCTCCCACTCGGGGCTTAGCTGCAGCCCAAAGGTCGCCTTACTAATAGTCATCCTACCGAGTGGAGAGCAAACCTGTCACTCGGGGGCTTAGCTGCAGCCCAGTGCTCGCCTAAGTAATAAAAATCCTACCGAGTGGAGAGCAAACCTCCCACTCGGGGGCTTAGCTGCAGCCCAGTGCTCGCCTAAGTAAGGAATTCATCCCAATCCGCAAGGATGACGAGGTGCAGGCCGACTGCTGCCTCCTCCTTCGGAGCTTCGCCACAAGTACAACGAGCGTTCCATCCCAATCCACAAGGACGACGAGGTGCAGGTTGACTGCTACCTCCTCCTTCGGAGCTTCGCCACAAGTACAATGTGCGGTCCATCCCAATCCGCAAGGACGACGAGGTGCAGGTCGACTGCAACCTCCTCCTTCGGAGCTTCGCCACAAGCACAGCGTGCGGTTCGTCCCGATCCGTAAGGACGACAAGGTCAGTCGCAGTCTATGTTCCACCTCTACCTGCAGATAGATGAAGCACAAGTCGATTGGAATTTCAAGGGAATATCTTCCTAATGAGGAATAAAGTTCTCTCGAAGGCAAACATTAAAGGAAAAATCAAGTTCGGATAAATGTCCTACGGATCCAAAGGTGCTCAGGCATTAAGCCTGTTAAATTTTATCGGTTACAGAAACCACTCGGCATTCCGAGGCAAATATAAAGTGGGACTTAGAAGTTTTTTACTCCTCCGGCGGAGGACTGGAAGGTGCTACAAACTGGTCGAGGTCTATTCCGTCAGCAATACGGGTAGCAGCAGCGATGAAAGTCTCCATGAAAGATCTGAAGTCGTGCTTCCTGGTATTGGCAACCTTGAGAGACACCAGCTTGTCCTCTTGCGCTTCTTTGCAAAGTGGGACACGAACCAGAGATAGAGCAACATCAGCACCACACCTGGCAGATGACTTTTTCCATTCTTGCACTCGACTTGGAATCTCATTCAGTCGGCTCATCAGGGATTCAAGATCATTCTGGAGAGTCTGTTCTGGCCAGAGAGTCAAGTTGATCCGCGACAATGCAACTTTCAGTCGAGCAAGATAATCCACCACGCTAGCAACACGAGACTCCACGAGCACATTCATAGCAGCTTCATTCCTTCACAGAGAGTTAATGGGGTCCAAGCTGGTTTCCACTCGACCGTTTCTTCTTCAAAGTTTTGGCAGAATTCTGAAAACACAACTCAGACTCAAAATAAAGATCATGTGATGAGCCGGTGAGAGCAAGACAATGGATAAAAGAGATTACCTTCAAGCATGAGAAAGAGCTTCTTGGCGAGCCCTCCATGATAAATCTCCGTGTCGCTTTCGCTTCCCGCCAGCTTGGCCAACCTTGTCGATGTAACATTCTTGTCGTTCTTCATCGACTAACTTCCTTGTTAGCCGCGTCAAGAGAGGCTTTCAGCTTGGCATTTTCATCTTCGAAGTTTGTCGACCGAGGCAAGCTTCTTCTTCAATGAGCTTTGTTTTCTCCAAAGCCGCCTTCAGGCCTCTGCAAGGTCAAGGTCCTTCTTCTTCAAAGTCTCTTCCAGCTTTATCTCAAAGCAACAATGAGAACAGAGTTGAGAATGAGCAGAAAAACAGAGGCGCTTGTCAAAATTCTCACCAGCCATACCTTTTGCTTCATCCTTTGCCTTCTGCAAATTCTCCTGATCAAGCTTCAAATCGAGGTTGAGCTGAATCTGCTTTTTCTCTATCTCAGTATAGCGAGCCACAAGCTCGCAAGATTTCTACAAAAAGTCAACCAACGAAAGACATCAAAGACAGATCACTTCCGAGTGATTAAGGAAAAATAGTAGCATTTCTAAGACTACAGTCGAATCAAAACATTCGACAGTAGTCTCGGGGACTACACCCAGCGGGTGCACTCAGCGTGCCCCCATTGGTTTACCATCTTTGGTTCGACCAGTCGACCAAAAGAGGCAAAAAGGTTATGATTCCAAAACCTTGGCTAATTGTCAGCGGTCAGCCGCAGTAAAAAAAACAGTTCTTTAGACTATATTCGACTGCACGCAGTCGACCATAGTCTCGGGGACTACACCCAGTGGGTGCACTTAGCATGCCCCCACCGGTTTTACAGTTCCATTCAACTTGGTCCGTCCAGGGCGAGTGAAGAAGATCACATCATAAAGACTATAGCCGATCGCACGCAATGTAACCATAGTGTCGGGACTACACCCGGTGGGTGCACTCAGCGTGCCCCCACAAAAGTTCAATCGACACACACACCCAGTGGGTGTACAGATATGGAAATCTCCAGAAGAAAGCAGTTTCAGATAGCATATCCTAACAAAGCAAGCGACCACTGACTTACTTGGACATTGCTCTAGAGAGCTGAACTGGCATCATAGGCCGCCTGACTAGCCTCTCGAGCCGCTTTCACCTGCTCCATCATGATCCCTGCCTGGAGTATGGCCTCCTTAGCAGCACTTACTTGGTCTTCCGGGACGTGGTGGGTAGCAAAGAGAGATGGTGGATCAGCAGTCGACGAAGTGGGTTGAGCACTTGTCAGCGGTAGAGCGAAAGACACAGAAGTCCGAGTGGGGTTGCCTCCCTCAAAAATTAGCGTCTCAGGAATCGCCGCGACTTGAGCAGCCTTGCCAGCAAGCGCTTTCTTGTTCTTCCTCTTCCTCAATGGCGCTTCCTCGTCATCATCGGGGAGATCAATGACGTGAGGCGGAACTACAAGAAAGATTCAGAAGTAAACATGGAAGTCCAATCGACTAAAAAGCTCCAGTCGACTAAAAGCGAAACCTCAAAGATCTTACCAAGGTTGGAGGTGACCGCATCCTCCATTTCCTGATCTTCCTGCTTGGCTGAAGTCTCGGAGGTAGCGGCTACAGAGATTTCAAGAATCGGCTGATCACCATCAAGTCAACCAAAAGTTCACTCATGTTGAATAAGGAAATACAAGGTTACATTGGCTATCCCGGAGATGGTGGGGATGACCATTCGCATCTTGGGCAGGGCCTTCGCCAAGCTTTGACGACGCCGCTCGTGGTTGCTTCGGCGGTTTCTCGGCCGGCGCTGGAGAAGTTGTCCTAGGTCGCTTGTCGATCGACCTGTGGGCACAACAGCTTTACCATGCCCGCCACGGGTCGTAAGGCCAACTTGGACCTTCCCTCCGATCGAGGAGGATCGACGCCTTCCTCCTCTTCCTCCTCCTCCTCCTCATCATCGTGAGCCATCATCCTCCTCATCCTCCTCGCCGTTGGACTCCCATTCCTCCGGACTCTCACCTCCACTTCCTTCTTCTTCTTCGACTGTTTCCTGCGCCCCGTTGGGCATCGAGGACATCTCAGTGGTGACCTAGAAGGCAACAAAACAAGGTGAAAGTCAGTCGATGAATTGGCATCAAAACAGAATGAATACATCAGAATCTCAGTCGGAGATAAGCGGTTATACCTTGTCTGGTTGGTAACTCTGGTCGAGTGGTGGAATCCTCCTAGCTCCGCGAGGGTTGTCCTTGTTTCCTGTGATGGCAGTCATCCACTTCTCCAGCGTGGCGCCATCGACCTCCTCTGGATGGACCCGAGTGGTATCATCCGTACCAGAGTACATCCACATCGGATGTCCTCGGTATTGGAGTGGCTGAATACGCCGTCGGAGAAAAACCTCCAGGAGATCCATGCCGGTCACCCCATCGTGAATAAGCTGGACTACACGCTCCATCAGCAGCTTTACTTGGGCCTTCTCCTTTGGTAACACCTTCAGGGAAGATGGCTTGTTCACTCGACTCATGGAGAAAGGAGGGAGCCCAATGACCGCCTTCAAGGCCGGGCTGGTCTTGGCAGTAAAACCAGGTCGATCGCCACCCTCTAACCGAGTTGGGGAGAGTCATAGCCGAAAGGCGCTCTTCCCCTCATCCGGACCCCGAGTCCCCACACATCTGGATTACTTGGGTCCTCTCGCTATTCGGGTTTCGTTTTCTTCACCGTCTGAGAGCGACAGGTGAATATGTGCTTGAAGAGACCCCAATGCGGTCGACAACCCAAGAAGTTCTCGCAGAGCAAAACGAAAGCAGCAAGATACACAATGGAGTTTGGAGTGAAATGGTGGATTTGCGCACCAAAAAAGTTCAAAAACCCCCGAAAAAAGGATTTGGCGGCAGAGAAAACCCCCTATCTACGTGGGTAGCCAGGAGGACGCACTCACCCTCTTCAGGCTGCGGTTGCCACTCCGTGCCCGGAAGCCTCGCCGACCCATGGGGGATCAGTCCTTCGTTGGGCAGATCGGTGAGATCTTTCTCGGTGATGGTCGATCGATCCAGTCTCCTTGGACCCAGCCCGCGGCAGCTTGGACCGCGAAGAGGAACCGCCCCGATCGGGCGCTTCCCTTGAGCCTTCGCCACGCCTTCTTCACCCGTTCTAGGGCGGCAGTCTTGTCCTTCACCATGGTCGCCGGCGAGAAATGTACCGAGCTTCGGCGCTGGACAGACGAAGAGCGCGGCGAGAAGGTTTGGAGGCGGAGAGAGGGGAATTCTAAGGTCGCACTGTTCAAAATGCCCTGACCAGCGCTTTATATGGGGCCGCTTCCGAGTGGCTGACCAGTAGGCCCAAGTAATCCCGTCGCAATGCCCGCAACAGGCACGCGCACGATACGTGGCGAAAAAGTGGCGCGAAGATCGAGGCGTCATCGTCTTATCCCATCCGAGTGCCGCGGTTTTCTCCGCTTCGCGCGCTTCCCAAAATTCGGATCCCGCGAAATCCGCTAACTGCAGAGCAACTCGTCAGACAACAGATTTCCTCCGATCCGTCAGCCGGAAATCCTCGTGTTCACAAAGTTCTCTCGACAAACGTGAAGAATGGATCAAGGCGACTGAAAGAGAAGTTGATGCCATCACTAAAAGGTCGTTGATCCAGAGTAAGACGCACTCACAACAAGAAGAACAGGTCGGAAAGATTATCAACTCCTTCATCACTCAAACCTCGATCCATTCGGGGGCTAATGATGAAGTCATGTACCAGGGGTAGGGTCATAGACCTGCCCAAAGGTACCCTCCACAAGGAGACTCACAAGAGAAGCAACCTTCCAGTCGACCTGGTAGGTTTCCACTCGACAGATTCAAAGACATTCGACTACGAAGACCCACTCGACCACCAGGGGTCCAAGAGCCACTCGGTACCCAAACGGTATGTAGTTAAATAGTCTTTATGACCTTAATGACACTTTATGTAAGGCGTTACCAGTAACGCCTAGCTTTAACGCACCTTAAACCCTCTACTACATGGGCTGGTTGGGGTCCTGACGCACTCTATATAAGCCATCCCCCTCCACAGGTAGAAAGGTTTCGCACCCCTGTAATTCATACACATATAATCCAGTCGACCGCCTCCGGGCTCCGAGACGTAGGGCTGTTACTTCCTGGGAGAAGGGCCTGAACTCGTAAACTCGTGCGTACCAACTACTCCATAGCTAGGATTTTGCCTCTCCATACCTACCCCCCATTCTACTGTCAGACTTAGAACCACGACAGAGGGCGTCTATGTGACGCAGGCGCTCGTCCGCGTCTAGTAGTGGCAGCGGCTGGGCCCGAGATTGCCGGAGTCGTCACCAGCGTCGACCTTGCGGTCGCCGGAGCTCGGTCGAGCTCGGGGTCGACGCTACGGTGGCCGGGGAGGCTTGTGCGAGGCACCTACGTGCTCTCCGCAGCGCGGGGAGGGAGCTGAGCACGATGGCCGGGCCGCTAGGTGGCCGGAGGCGACGGCTACGAGCTCGGCATCGGCGGCCGGCGTTCAGGCACAGGTGGTGCGGCGGCTATGGCGTGCAACAGAAAGAACGGAGAGGGGAAGGAGGAGCAGAATCTCACGGCGGTTGCAGCAGGCGTCAAAGTGGCTCGGGGAAGCTCGGGAGGCGGCGAATCGACGGCGACAATCTCCGTTGGCCGACGGGGGAAACGACAGCGGTGGCGGCGTTGCAGCGCGTCCAGGACCTCGTGGCTCGGTGGAGAAGAAGAGGGGGTCGAGGTGGATCCTCTGGGCGCAACGACGAGGCAAGGCAGTGGCTGTGGCCATGGCGGTGCTCGTCGGCGGCGACGGACGCGTTCGCTCCGGGCGAGAGAGAGGGAGCAGAGGACAGAGGGCCGTGAGGGAGAGTGAGCGAAGCGGTCAGCGGAGATCCGGGGCGCAGGAGTCGCCCACGCGTCCGAGGGCTCGTCGGCAAGCAGGAGGTGGCAGCGTGCGTCGTCGCACACGCCTGCCCTCCTCTGGCGCGGTGGAGAAGACGACAGGAGGCGCCAGGTGGGCTGGGCCAACGAGCTGGGCCGGCTACAGTTAGGTGGGCCAGGTAGTCCTTCTCTCTCTCTCTCTATCTCTTTTATTTTGTTTCAGTTTTCTATTTTATTCCTCTGTTTTGAATTAGTAACAATACTAATTCATTTCATAAAATCCTGGAAATAATTATGGGTTCTTTCTGAATTATTCCAATGACCCTTAACAATTTCCAACATTTTTGGAGCATGTGAAATATATATAGCATTTAAATAGCTCCAATTCAAATATGTTTCAATTAATTCAAAGTCCAAATATGTCCTACAAAAATATGAACCATTTTCGGTAGATGCTTCCACCTTGATCTAGAAATGATGAACATTTTTAAAGGGCATTTTGAAATCATTGAAAAATATTTTGGTTGAACCTATTTGAATTCCTTTTGATGCTAGGGTTTGAACATCCCCATTTCAAATTTCCAAGAAAATTAAACATGATGCAAGCAAGATGCAAACACTAGGCAGCACGAGAAGCTAGGATGTGACAACTCACCCTTACTAAACAAGAATCTCGTCCCGAGATTCAAGACGTGAGGTGAGAAGACAAAGGGGACACTAAGTATCACAAACTTCATGATCCAACTGTCTTCTTGAGGGTGTTGATTTGTTGACTCAAATCGATCTTGACGTCTTTGCTCATGTAGGTCTTCATCCAACACGATGACGCGTAAGGAGACTCTCTGAAACGATCTCCTCGAAGATCGAGTATTCAAGATCAACTCATGGAGTGAGAGGTAAGAACATCTCCCAAGATGAGATACGAAGCTTTCATCCAAAGGGATGGAGTGGAACAGATGACGGAGGTTCACTATGTAGACACAATTCCACACTTAAGAAGGTGGTGAACGGTTGTCCACGTAGCGAGGAGTTGAGTTGCCATGATACCATAACGAGACATCTTAAGGAAGGTGACCCGCAGAAATATTCCCTTAAGTGGCAAAAAGAATTACTTTTGATATTGAGATCATTGAGACTCTTTACACCAGCCTAAGGCAATCTCAAACGATCATTTGAAGGAGTTTGAAAGAATGACATACTCGGACTAGAATGGATGATGTGGACTACCTTGTTGAAGACAATGCCATGGATGATTTTGCTTATCGTCGAAAATGGATGGGACCCATGGTAGGACCACTTTTGAAGATGATCCTAAACAGTAGTTACTGAGGTGCAAGCTGGAAACAAAATGCAAATGCTGGGAATGATTCTGGTAACTGGGAATAACTCAACGAGAGTGATTCCACCGTTTGAATGGTTATAGCTTATCGGGGAAACCCAGAGCACAAGAATCCCTAAGGAACAACTTATAGAATAAGCCGCATGAAATCCTCGTGGAGAAGATGGACAAATTGCCAATCAAGATACTATAGTGATAGATCCTTCGGCTAGGTGCGTCGGCCAGAACATCAACCCTGTCGGGACCTACATCATAGATCCTGGAAAAGTTCCAACCATCATATCTGCCTGAGATTCAGATCTGGTTGGTAACAGAATATTTCAGACATCATGTCTGGGAAAGAAAATTTGCAACACAAACCGACGAGATGACGTTGCGGAACTCTCGGGAAATGAACTATGATAGCAAGCTCCAAAACATGAGCTGGTTCTGCTACAAACCTGTGAACACGCTGTCCAAGACAAGCATGACCACGTAGTAGTATTATAATAAAATGCTACCGAGTTCAGGTGGGGAACCATCATCGAGGATAACGAAATCTTGTACAAATCCGTCTGGTACCTTCAGGACTAGCACTTAGAACTTATTATCCTTGAACAATTCAATCAGTGGCTTGGCGTGCTAGGAAACACATATGGAGTGGAGGCGGCCAACCTATCAAACCATAGAGCACTTCACACATATGCGTGACTAACTTGGGATGATTCCAGAGGAAGTAAAAACAAACTTGCTCGAATTCACGGCGGCAACTTACATCAAATGCGCGTGAATTAGAGGAAGTCACTTCTTCCATCCAAGCATAAGCTTCATGAATAGAACACGAAGGCATTGCTTACAAAGTTTCCAATACTAGGTTGATGTTCAACATGAATCATGGGGGAGACAAAATGCTGCTGATGGGTTCAACAACAACTCATCGGAATTTCCATATCACTGGACTTCCACCATCATGTAACACGGTGATAGCATTGGTCAGACCAAAAAGATATAATGGTGTAGGCTCGAGGGATCAACCACGAGTAAGACAACATTATGAACATCGTTGGTTCTGATTTGATTTGACGATAGCCCATACTCAAATCAAGGATTGGATAAGACAATAGCACCGACAACTGTTCACGAGGATCAATCAACGAAGATATCATCTTTCTTCAACACACACACACACACGAGGATATCCCTTAAAATGAACTAAGTCGGACAAGCTTTTATCTTCCAACTCTCCAAGTTGTTGTTTGGCTTAACCAACTAGCTCACGGGTATCCAACACAGATTCTTGGAGAAGGGGTGGTTTACAAGGAAACCAACTTGATCACGAACCCAACATAGCAGTCAGGCGACGACCCGGTAATACTTCCGAGAAGATATTCAGAACATCACGAACCACCGATATGTTACTAAGCTCGAGAACAACCTTGCTTTTCAGGGCAAGAAGATATGATCAAAAGAGTGAGGGATTGACACAATCCTAACTCATTGATCGAAGAGTGCACTAGAAATAAGGACTAGGTAGCACGATCAATCTTAGGATGATGATTTAATAACCAACACGCTAAGAATGAGAAGATTAACTACCAAGCAACGAGGTTGCTAGGAGTATGGATTTCACATATCACAATTCACTTGTCGGCATTCCGGTTACATCAACACGGGACCGAGGAATGAATAATGATAGCGAGAAGTATCACTTCGTCAAGAATTCATGAGAAATGGTGCAATTCTCATGACAATCCTGACATAAAGAGGGCAATACTTCAGGGTGGAACATAATCAAAAGCTGGATTGGCATTTTGACCTGCAGAATACAACTATTTTGACCCAATCCGTGATATGGATGAGGTACTGGAGTTTGTTTCTCCTAGTCATTCTGAAAAAGAATGGCTTGACGGACCACAAGAGTAATAGGTATCGATGAACGAATGCACGCATACTCTTGACTATCAATTGATAGAGGAGGGTCAGAATACAACTAAAGAGGGACAACTCAAAGGAACATATAACTTTCTGAGTTGTGGATGCACAGATTAGTATGTCGAGCAAAGCTCAACATTTCTTCCGGATAACCCATGCGGAAAGGGTAGAGCTGGCAGATTCACAATTATGAATGGAGAACTCCTCACGAGTATTCTGATTGTGATCCTTCGGTTCAGCGAGGAACTTCTGCCATATGCGGTTCATAGTATTTGGAAGAAGGAAATACCATGGACCTCGAGGACTATCGCAAGATTACTAATATCATAAAGAAACTAGCAAACACTATCAACAGGAGGTAAGTAGAGTGAATCTCGGGTTCAAAAACCCAGGAATAGAATACCTACTAACTAATAACATCACGGGATGCTTTCGAGAATGATGGCCAGGATTATCACACTGGGAACACAAAACATGGCTAGATTACTAGGTGACTCCCTAAACACCTAGATTCATAATAATAGCTCCAACATATATGCCGAGGCAATAGAGTACCACAACACACCGGTTAGTGTGCTTATTCTGACCAAAAAGGACATCGGCAACGGAAAGAAAGGATTTGCAAATGCATCAGACTATTTAGAGACCTGGGATGACTCTGACAGCATAACGACTGTAAATGCTCAAAATGATTTGAGACATCCTGCAAAATAGTGGCATAACCACTCAGAAGGACAAAATCAAGGTTCTGAGACCAGCTATGAACATACGGAAGTAGTAAAACTGAACTGAGATCTGAAACTATCAATTCTATAAGTCTATGGATTAGTAACAAGTCACCCTAATAGATAGATGAGAAGGCCTAGTTCTTAATCCCCGTATAAGAGAATAGGATGACTCAGATCAGAAGGCCATGAGGTATAAGGAGTAAAAAGAGCCTTACGTTCCCTTCCACAATCAATTCCCTTACATAACTAAAGCATTTCTAGACACAACTTCGACCGGTTTGGCTTGGTAATCCTACAGGCAGTCAGGCTCCGATACCAAAGCTGTCAGGACCCCGATTCCAAGTCACATCGATCTAGCCGATAACACCTCATATCACTTTGCGGCCTCACGCACGGCATTCCCACGGGTGTCGCCTTACCTTGGCCCGGGACCGTTTGCGCCTTTTAGCTCACGTATATGAAAGTGTCGCTAGCATCCATATGACAGAGAACCCGGGCCAACATGGCTAGTCGTGAACCCAAAGCGGCACTAACCCATGGGGACAGGCATACATGAATCAACTCCGAGCATGTCAGTCAGCAGCGTGTGAACCCGGCTGTAGCACTGGGCTAACAGGGCTCCGGGAACCCGGGCTGTAGCAGGCTAGGCAGGACTCCGGATGTCACCGCGTGACATTTCCCCGAAGGGACAGAACCACGAACGAAGTGAAACACATGCCCGGCCATCAAGCGTCACGAGCAGTAGTGCTGGGCTAGCGAGACTCAGTGAACCGGGCTGTAGCGGACTACTATGGCTAAAGGAAGCACTAACATTTCCCCATAAGAGAGGCTGCCAAGGATAAACAACTAGATTGTCGGATCCCACATATACCAAGCATTTCAAACATACACACAATATGCTCGATATGTGTAAATACAACATGGCATAACAACATAACTCTACGACTCAAGTATTTTTTCATTAGGCTCCGAGGAGCGAGATATTACAAACATGGGTCTCATGACCCAACATTCAGAGCATACATATCAAAGCACACGCGAAAGCTTAACATGTCTGAGTACAGACATCTACAAATGGAAAAGGCTTAGAAGCCTGACTATCTACCAGATCCTGCCGAGGGCACGAGATCGTAGCTGAGGTAACAAGCTAAACGTCGAAGTCCAAGCGGAGCTACTAGCGAGACTGACGTCTCTCTGCAAAACATAAAATAGGCAAACATGAGTACAAATGTACCCACCAAGACTTACATCAGAACTAATAACATATGCATCATTGTCAACAAAACGGGAAGGTGGAGTTTAACAGCAGCAAGCCAGCTTTGACTCGGTGGCTATCCTGAACTAAGACTGCAAGTAACTCTTTTGAGGTGGCGCACACGAGTCCACATATTCACCACATCAATACACCACTATGGATCCGCTCCCGTCTCCCTACGAGAACGCCATCCATAGCACTCACGCTTATCTTGCGCATTTTAGAGTATCCACTTTCACTTGTCTATGAACTGATATAGGCAACCCAGAAGTCCTTTACCGCGGACACGGCTATTCGAATAGATGATGTTAACCCTGCAGGGGTGTACTTCTTCACACACGCTCTCGCCACTTACCACCATGTACACGTCGTGTATCTCGGCAACCTTCAAGCGGAAGCCTGGCAAGGGAGTCGGCCACGACCCGACTAACAACACAAGTCTCTAGTCCAGGTTTATCGCCTAATTGGGTTCCATCCGCGAGGAGATCTGGCCGGGGTGTCGCTCACGGCCCCAAATGATGAGAGCAGGGTTCCTGAGGCACCAAACGGGCGTCCCGGTACACCGTGCCTTGGTGTATCTACCGCAACATAGCCCACCCCTAGGGTCAGCGCTACGCACGGTGTTGGGGATATTACTACTGGGCGTAAACCGGCTCATCCGGGCTGGGTTAACTTCATCAGTAGTTCAACGGTGTAAAAGCCCAAGCATGAAAGTAAGGGCCCAAGGCCCGTAGTCGGTTTAGAACCTGTAGCCGTAAACCGACCTGGTATGTAAACTTGTACTGTAAGTTAGGAATAGAGAGAGACCAACCCGGATACGAGTATGAACCGGAGATTGGGATTCTTCGAACCGGCAAGCGTCACCCGTGTATATAAGGGGACGACCGGGCGGTTCAAGGGGACAGAACAACAACAACTCGAGGCCTAAGCGAAGCTTATTTGCTCCCTAGTCATCGAGACCACATCAATCCCATCACAAACTAGGCGTGAGGCTTTTACCTTCATCGAAGGGGACGAACTAGTATAACTCTTGTGTCTTCGCGTCCGCTTTAACCCCTTTCAAGTTAACCCGTAGCGATGGCTCCACGACAAAGTCCTTTCATGAGGACATCTGTCGTGACAAAACCACGACAGTTGGCGCCCACCGTGGGGCTATCGCATGATGGTTTGATGATCTTGGAGGGCAAGCTCGAAGGACTCGAAGGCTACGCTGTGGGCCGGATGACCAAGAGTCGCCGCGGCAAGCTCTACATCGACGATGCAGGCTGGGGCGCCGAGGCCGGCTCGATTGAGTACGGGTACCGGGTCCCCTTTGGTGGCATACACGTTTTCATCGGCAAGATCAGTGAGCCAGGGCCTGAGCCGGACATCTGCACCGACCTCGTCGAGACGACTCAGCGTGCGAGACCTGCCCAGGCTAAACCGGCCGTAAAGCGTGCCTTCGTGGGAGTCATCCACGGAGGAAGTTATGAGGACGGATCAGAATCTGGTGGCGAAACCGTCGTCTACTCTGATGACGAGTCGTCGACCGGAGAAACTGAGTCTCTATATCAGCTACAAGATGGCCGGATTGGGGGCTGTTCCGACGGTGACAGTATTCCGGACCCCTCTGATCTGCCCAACCGGGTTGGAATATTCATGGCCGGTACACAAGCAATACTTCACTCTTCGACCGCTGCGACAATGGTTGCCGGTTCAACAGCGCCGACGGCAGCCGGGGCAGGAGGCCCTGTGCGCCCGCCGGCTCAAGTTTTATCGTAACTATTCGATGCGTTGGCTGTGCTCATGGCGAAGGTTAACCCAGCGGACCAGGACGTTCATAACGCGGAGATTGCAAAGGTGAAGGAACAAATCACTCAGGCTAAAGCGGATCTGGCAGCTGCAGACGCCAGGATGGCGGCAGAGCGGGCCGCTTTGGATGCACGGGCTTATAGGCTCATGCTGGATCAGAGCGCGTCACATGAAGTCATGAAGAGGAAATACAGATCCCGTTAGCCTTCAGTTTTGGAGGGAAGAGATCTCTTGAACACCCCAGGAGCGGGGACCAGTAATCCACCAGTGCTAAACTAGGCGGAAGACCTGGGACGGGCGCGCCGGTTCAGCCCCGCATAATAGATCTACCTCGCCATAATGCCAGCATGCCTCAGGCTGTGCGAACGCCTCCAGGTCACTACTCCAACCCGATGGATAACCTAGTCGCAGCTGCGGCACGACTGGAGGCAATTCCAATTGAAGGCGATTCACCGTAGGCGATGAGACGCCGGGTCAAGGAGCTCCTTAGGACAGCTTTGGTCCAACAGAAGCGTATTCAGATAGCCGCGATCGATCCACTCTACCCCGCCCAAGCCGAAGCTATAGCGAACACGTGGATGAACCAGCCGTATCAAGTAATGCACGACGTGGTGCGCAGCGTGGCAACAACCGGGTAGGTGGTTTCGACAACGCCAGGAGGTGGTGGACGGGCCCGCACGCAGGGAGGCCGAGTTAGCAGCGCAGCGTCCGGATTATCAGCCTACGCCGGTTCGTCCGGCCATCTTTGAGCCTGGGGTTACCTCTAGCTCTTTGGGGGTGCCTTGTCTCGTACCCGCTTTACGCAATGTACGCTTGCCTAAGGATTTCAAGGGTCCGCGCAAGGTGCCAAATTACACCGCCGATTTGGCTCCAGAAGCATGGATATAGAGCTATGAGATGGCCATGGAGATGCTGGATGTGGATGAAGCCACGTGTGCAAAGTACTTCACCATGATGCTCGAAGGTACGGCCCGTACTTGGTTGAAGAGCCTGCCACCCAATTCTATCAGTTCATGGGCCCAGTTGCGGGCCCGGTTTATCCAGAATTTCAAAGATAACTATAAACAGCCTATGTCCGTGGTGGACTTGGCGGCTTGTGTCCAGGGTGAAGGGGAGTCAACAACCCATTGGGTATGCCGCGTTTCAGAAATCTTGCACTCATCAGACCGGATCAACACGGATTCTGTGATCTTGACCCTGGAGGGCAACTGCCGGTTTAAGCCTTTGAAGTTGAAGTTGGGACGTATGAAGCAGTTTTGTAATGACATGGGCAGTCTCATGGGCGCTTTAGTGAAGTACGCTGATTCTGATAGTACCAAGGATCCCGAGTCTGATGATGACGAGACAGGGAAGGGAAAGAAGAACAGCAACTCCAAAGGCCAGCAACATCACTCGGCAGGTAATGGTGGGGGCAAGCGTAAAGCGAATGGCAACATGGATTTCGTAGCCAACACCAATGCACAGGACAAGGGCCAGGGGCGCAAAGGTAAACAACCGAATCGAGGTGGAGCACCTAATCCTAATCCGGACCGCTTGAACTATCTGTTGAATCAACCCTGTCTGAAGCACGGGACGAAGGAGGCGCTGGCAAATCACCTCAGGAAGGATTGTTACATTATGCAGGAGTTCAAAACTTCCAATGCTTTCCGGTATGATCAAGGCTCTGGCGGCGGTTCAGGATCTGGGCCGGGTTACGGTGTAGGAAATTCCGGTTCAGGATTTAATGGTAATCAGAACAATCAGACTAATCAGAATAACCAAGGTGGTTACAATCAGCAGCAGCGTGATCGGGTTATCGAGCAACCCGAAGCGGTTGAATAGTGGGCGATACCACGTCTTCACCACTAGCTTAGACAAGCGAGACCGAAGCTTGAAGCGGGCGGTCAACAACCTGTTGAGCCGGCCATGCCTCATTACCTCGTTGGTCGAGCAGCCCATTGTATGGAGTAGAGAGGATCATCCTCCCGGGTTGACAATCGTGGTCAGCTAGCCCTAGTGGTGGCACCTCGGTGGGAGGTTATAAGTTCACCAAGGTGCTTATGGATGGAGGAGCAGCATCAACATCACGTACTATGAGACCTTCCATCGTATGGGGTTAACAGATAAACATCTCAAGCCATCCAATACAGTGTTCCATGGTGTGGTACCTGGCAAGTCAGCATATCCGGTTGGTAAAATAGCTCTGGAGGTGGCCTTTGGGGATGAATATGATTCCAGATCGGAAACATTGACGTTTGAAGTGGTGAAAATCCAAAGTCCATATCACGCCCTGTTTGGGCGGCCGGCTTATGCCAAATTCATGGCACGGCCTTGTTATATCTATTTGCAGCTCAAGATGCGGGGTCACAAGGGGACAATAACGGCTCACGGGAGCCGCAAGATCGCTTTGGAGTGTGAGGAAGGTGATGCGGCTTACGCAGAGTCGGTTTGTGCCACCGAGGAGCTGAAGTATTATAAAGACAATGTTGATCCGGCGGATATGACTCCATTGAAGAAGCCAACTACAGAGCATGATCCGGCCCTGAAATTCAAATCGGCAGCTGAGACTAAGCTTGTTGACTTTGTGCCTGGCGATTCGTCCAAGCAGTTCAGCATCAGTGCCAACTTGGATCCGAAATAGGAAAGCGCGCTCATCGAGTTCATCCGTGAGAACCGGGACATTTTTGCATGGAAGCCTTCTGACATGCCAGGTGTACCGAGGGAACTCGCTGAGCACACTCTTAATGTTGATCCCAAGTACAAACCGGTGAAACAGTTTCTCCGCCGGTTTAACGAAGAAAGGCGTAAGGCCATTGGAGGAGGTGGCTGTGCTCTTAGCGGCTGGCTTTATCGTTGAAGTTTTCCATCCAGTAGTGGCTTGCTAATCCGGTGCCGGTTCTTAAGAAAAAGCGACACTTGGCGCATGTGTGTGGATTACACGATCTTAACAAAGCTTGCCCGGCAGATCCTTTTGCCCTCCCGCATTGACCAGATTATTGATGCCACTGCGGGTTGTGAGCGTTTGAGCTTTTTGGATGCGTATTCTGGATATCATCAGATCAAGATGGCGATTAAGGACCAGGAGAAGACAGCGTTTATCACTCCCTTTGGAGCCTTCTGCTATGTGTCTATGCCCTTTGGGCTCAAAAGCGCCCAAGCAACTTATCAGCGTTGTGTACAGAATTGCTTGCATAAACAGATCGGCCGTAATGTGCATGCCTATGTGGATGATATTGTGGTTAAGTCAAGGAAGAAAGAAACACTGATTGATGATTTGAAAGAAACCTTTGACAATCTACGGGTTTACAAGATGATGCTCAACCCGGCCAAATATGTTTTTGGTGTTCCGGCAGGCAAGTTATTGGGTTTTCGTGTCCAACAGGGGATTGAAGCTAATCCGGAGAAGATTACGGCTATCACCTCCTGGCTAAACCAAAGTGTATTAATGATGTCCAGCGTTTGGCAGGCCGCATTGCCTTGAGCCGGTTTATCACCGCCTCGGAGAGAAGGCCATCCCTTTGTACCAGATGCCGAAAAAAGCGATCGGTTTATGCAGAGTCCAGCCACTGATGAAGCGTTGGAGGATTTAAGCGGCAATTGGCCAACCCGCCTGTACTCGCCGCTCCCATCGACAAGGAGCCGCTTCTGCTATATGTTGCTGCTAACGCCAGGGCGGTCAGCGTGGCCATTGTGGTAGAGCGGAAGGAGGCAGGAAAGGAGCATCCGTTTCAACGTCTGGTTTATTATATCAGCGAGGTGCTTATTGAATCTAAGCAAAGGTATCCGCATTGGCAGAAGCTGGTGTATGGAGTTTTTATGGCAAGCCGGAAGCTGAAGCAGTATTTGCAAGGGCACCCCATCACGGTGGTCAGTTCCGCTCCCTTAGGTGATATCATACAGAACCGGGAAGCGACGGGCCGGATTGCAAAGTGGGCTCTAGAGCTTGGGCGCCGCGGTTTAAAATGCGTGCCTCGGACGGCGGTGAAGTCTCAAGCACTTGTGCATTTCATTAATGATTGGACGGAGTTACAGCGCCTGAAGAAAAGCCGGATCATACATATTGGACCATCCATTTTGACGGATCCAGGCAGTTGGAGGGCTCGGGGGCTGGAGTCGTGTTAACTTCCCCACGAGGTGACAAGTTTTGTTACGTTCTCCGCTCAATGTTCCCTTGTACTAACAATGTAGCTGAGTATGAAGCCTTGCTCCATGGTCTTCGGATGGCTAAGGAGATGAATCTAAGCCGGGTTAAGTGCTTCGGTGACCCGGACCTAGTGGCTCAACAGGTGTCTGGCACTTGGGATTCAAAGGACCCACTCATGGCTGCATATCGTCGTGAGGTGGATGTTGTCGCAGGTCATTTCAAAGGCTATCAGGTGGAACACGTGGATCCTCGGAAGAATGAGGCGGCTGACGCATTAAGCCGGTTGGGCTCTCAACGCAAACCGGTGCCGCCCAATGTTTTTCTTGACGTACTGCAGAACCCGTCAGTCAAGCTCCCTGGTGAAGCAGATTTGGCTATTCCTGATCCGGAGGCTCAATTGGTGGCAGCTCTACACGTCATTCCGGATTGGACGCTTCCTTATCTGGCGTACATGAACCGGGGCGAGTTACCAGAAGAAGAGACATTGGCCCGGCAGATAGTTCGGCGATCTAAGTCTATGACCATCGTTAATGGCGAGTTGCATCATTGCGATTAATGTCGAGGCGTTTCAACGTTGTGTGTCCCCTGAGGAAGGCTGTGAAATATTGCGTGAGATCCACGAAGGAGATTGTGGTCACCATGCCGGTTCAAAATCCTTGGTGGCTAAAGCGTTCCGCCACGGTTTCTATTGGTTGACTGCCCATGCTGATGCGGAAGATCGGGTCAGACGATGTGATGGTTGCCAAAAATTTTCCAGACGTGCTCATGTGCCGGCCCATGAATTGAGGATGATTCCAATTACTTGGCCGTTTGCGACTTGGGGGCTGGATATGGTTGGACCTTTCAAAAGGGCCAAGGACAAGAAGACCCACCTGCTGGTGACAGTCGATAAATTTACAAAGTGGGTAGAGGCAGAACCTATTAGCAAGTGTGATGCGGCCACGGCGGTTCAGTTCATCAAAAAGGTGATTTTCCGGTTTGGTTTTCCACACAATATCATCACAGATAATGGTACCAATTTGTCCAAAGGTGCCATGAAGGAGTTCTGCGAACGTGAGCACATCCGGCTTGACGTTTCTTCAGTAGCTCACCCACAGTCCAATGGTCAAGCGGAAAGAGCCAATCAGGAGATCTTGAGAGGCATCAAGCCCCGGCTTATGGTCCCTTTGCAGAGGACACCGGGTTGTTGGGTAGAAGAGCTACCGTCTGTGTTATGGAGTATAAATACTACACCTAACAGATCCACCGGTTACACGCCGTTCTTTATGGTTTATGGAGCGGAGGCGGTTCTCCCCAGTGACATCCGTCATGACTCGCCTCGTGTGACTGCTTATGTTGAAGCGGATAACGATACAACACGACAGGACGCTTTGGATCGGCTGGAGGAAGAGCATGACATAGCAGCTGCCCGCTTGGCGATTTACCAACATGATCTTCGTCGTTATCATAGTCGCCGGGTCAGAACCAGAACTTTTCAAGAAGGATATTTGGTGCTTTGACTCATCCAAGACCAGAATGATATGCACAAGCTATCCCCACCTTGGGAGGGGCCTTTTGTGGTCACCAAGAATCTGCACAACGGGTCATACTATCTGATCGATGTTCGAGAGCATAAAAACTCACGCACGTCAGAGGAGGAGACCAACAGGCCATGGAACATAGCTCATCTTCGGCCTTATTATACCTGAGCCATCGGCTCTACTTATGTACATATTATGACTATATATTATGAATAAAGTAATAAACCGGAGCCTCAGCTAAAGCGGGGTATCTGTTCTATTACATCATGCGTGGTTACATGGAGTTGTTCTAAAGCGGCCTCCGGTTTACCCCCTGAGTTTGCTTTTCAAAAGCTTTATGATATCACTTGGGGGCTTGGTCGTGTCCGAACCAGTGCAACACCTTTTGATAGGCGAGAGCCACCAGATCACTTGGGGACATGGTCAAGTCTGAACCAGTCACGCCTCTTGATCGGCCTAAGGTCATAGAGTCACTTGGGGGCTTGGTCGAACCCGAACCATTGCCACGCCACTTGATCGGCATAATGCCACGGTTTCAGTTGGGGACCTGGCTGACTTGAACCATTACTACCTTATTAGGAGCTTGGTCGTGTACGACCATGGTAACACCATCTGATCGGCTCAGTAAAGCTTCTTTTTGCAAACGGTTTTATCATTACCTTTGCCTCCATATTTTTTCATAACTGTTATTTGACTTTGTTGCGTTTCTTAAACCGATAACGTTTTTTAAACCGGTTCAAGCTGTCAATTGACGGAATTCGGTCCATTTTTTATCCCAAGATAATTCTTCCGGTTTGACTTTTTCTGTTAACATCCCATCATGGAGTAACAGGGGGCTTGTCATGACCCGGCACAGTTTACATGGTAAACCGGCATTATAAACACAGGAGTTGTTCTCCTTTGACGGTAATGGTTTATACAACCTCCGCTTCAAGATTGGCTAAGCCAACTTCATGCCCAGCGATGGCAGGTATTTTGTATCACAAATTTTGATTATATACCTCAATATTTCGTTTCATATATATATGAATGTCACAAACCGGCTGGTGGCACAGACCGCTGTGGCAGTTTAAAATTTTGTGACTGCAGACAATCTAAATTGAAGGTTTCGATCATTCAATCAAAGGAGTCAGCACCATTGCACGAAGGCATATTAAAAACAAAAGTGATGGCTATCCTATTACAAGGCATTCAGAGGCCCAAAATTTGGAATTGCGTCATAACAGTAGCAACCGATGCATCAACCGGCTTGACGGATTAAGCTTCATTGCGGGTTGGCGTGAAGAAGATGGGTCGTCTGGCGTCGGTTCAACTTCTTCCTCCTCACCATCCAATGGCGGAAGTCATTGGTGGTCGATCAATCCGGGTTAAAGCCCGAAAGATGACTCTTCACTTATAAGCTCAGCCGGATCAACGTCAGGGGCATAAGTGTGCTTACGGGTTGGTGGAACAAGGTTCTGCACTTCCGGAATAACAGCTTCAACTCGTCTATTGTTCGCGTCGTAGAAGGAGCGGTGAACCGTCAGGTTGGCCTCTTCTGCAAGTTGACTCGCCAGAGGACGCATCTCCCTTGTTACCCGTTTGAGAGCATCATTATCAAATGCTTCGCCATTTTCTTGAGCACCGGGAAGCCTTTGGCTATGTCGGCGGATCAAGGTCAGCTATCCATGCTTTGGCGCGAGTTAGTGCCAATAAGGTGCCAGCCCGCAGCGGATCGTTTCAATTCTTCTATACGTGCGGTATCATAGATAGCGGTCCGATGTGTCCTTGATCAATGTCGGAGCTGCGTTATCATAAGACGTGGCTCAAATAACTCGCTGGGTGCCGTTATATAGCTGTTCAATTAGCGTATACGCGGCCTTGAGTTTCTTCCGCATGTCAGAGCCCAGATGAGCAATGCGCTTACCTATACCGGTTTAAGAAAGTTCAGGTTAAACCGGAGGAAATTTCAAAACGGAATATTCATCACAACCTTGGTGAAACATTGCTTACCAAATATTGCGAGAGGTCATGGCATTAATTTGGTGCTTTAATCCGATGAGCTCTTCCGTCACCGGTTTAATGGCTGCTTGACATCCTCCGCCCGTTTAGCAAGCCCGCCTTTTCAAGATCCCAGATTGGCCCGCTCGGACTTAAACCACTCCTTGAGCTGCTCCATAGTAGTCAAGGCGGTTTTTAGCTCATCCTTGGCCTTGGAGGTTTCTGCTTGTTGAGATTTCAGATTTTCTGGAAGATCATTGATTTGTGAGGTTTGTTGGCGTATCTCACTCTGCGACAAAAAGGGAGCATGTTAGTAGTTTCATTACAAGTCCCAAGTGCATAACTAGTCATACACTTAGCACTTGGGGGCTAATGCATATTTGATCTTCATCTGCCAATAAAATCACAAAGTCCCAAGCTCAATACAGGTATTCAGCTTGGCACTTGGGGGCTAATGGCTATTTGCTCGAACATGTTCTGCTGCGGCGATATAAATTACAGTCCCGGTTTAACTATACTAAGTTGAACCAGCCCTTGGGGGCTACATCAGTGAATTCTGAAGCATTGAGTTTTATATTAAGTCCCGGTTTAATTATACTAAGTTGAACCGGCCCTTGGGGGCTACAACAGTGGACTCTGAAAGTATTGAGTTCTATATCAAGTACCGGCTTGAAAGAAGATTACAAACACGCCCTTGGGGGCTACTATGCAATTAAGGTACAAGAGAAAGGCATAACTGTTTACCTCATAGCGCTCCTTCATAAGATTTACCAGACCGGCTTCGAAATCACGGCTTGTGTAGAGCCGGTTCAGGAAGCCAGAGTGAAGATCTTGGGCAGAGAAATTGTCATAAGCTGACAGATCAGTTTTTTCCTTCCCTTTGCTCATGGCAGTAAATTCTTCCTTGGTGATGTGCTTTGATAGAGCAACCGGATTGCCAGGTGCGGTATATGCGGTGCCCGTAACTACGACATCATCATCTTTGGTCGGGCTGGCCAGATTGGCATTTTCACCTGGGCTTGGCGCTTTCATACCCGGGCTTGGCGGATCAGCAGTTGAGTCCCGTTGTTCTGCTGTAGGACTCGGTGGAGCAGGAGGATGTGACGTCTCAACTTGGACATCCGGTTCAACCTCTGGCGGATTAGCATTGGCATCTTGATTAACCCCAGCAGAGTTGTCTTTAGCAACTTCTGGATTTTCACCATGATGCTCTGGAGTCTTCTCCGGATCCACATTCGCAGTAGGGTCGACGGTCCTGGCCTTTTTACTAAGACGAGCCTTGGTGCTACAACATCAAGGGTTAGAATATGATAAACCGACAAATACAAGGAACAAATTAAGGAGTAATATGCTTACCCAGCAGCAACTTTGAGAGGAGGCAGCTGAGTGGTTGATGAACCGCCAGACGAGTTGGAAGAAGCACGATAATTGGTCGACGGATTGAGAGGGCATCGGAAGAAACCTTTCAAAGGATAACGCTTTTCAGGAGAACAAGTCACCTCTGGACGACGTTTCCGGGTTGGTGTGTCAGCTAAACCGGACGACGTAATTTGTTGACCGCTATGCCGGGTCGTACGACGTTCTTCAGTTTGCTGTGTCTTCAAAGAAAGTTTTGGATTCAAATGAGCACAAGAGTGAGATTGTTTCACTTTCCGGACTGTGCGGCGAATTCTTTTAACCGGTACAAGATCATAATCGGAAGAAAGAAGGATGACCTCAATAGGTTCTGCATGGCTGGCCTCAGCGTCATCCTGGGAATTATGTAATCGACAAGAAATGAATGAAAAAGAACAAAGTAAGTCAAGCTCTACCTCAGCATCTGATTCTTCATCCTCCGTGATTCGTAAGACTCGCGGTTTTCCTCTTGCCAGCTTTCTTGGTGGTCTTGGTCTTTACACGAGGAACCCGGGCCGGTTTGTTTCGTTTCCAAAAGGAGCTGTTAGCCTGAGAATTAATAAGAGATTAATACAATCAATATGGAATCAAAATCAGTAGAGCAATGAGAGGAACCTTACCGCGGGCGGTTTGTTGGAGACGCAGAACGGGGCCAACCCGGTTTGGCTGCACGCGGAGATCGGTTCATCGAGCATTTTCTTCTCTGTCTCGGCAACTTCAAGCTCAGTTCTTGATAGCTCGTGATGTCGTTGAGGATCTTTAGCGTCACCGGTGTATTCGTGCATCAATCCGGGCGGCGGCTTAGTGGCAAGATGCCCCAAGAAACCCAACAGCGGACAAGGTCAATACCGGTTAAGCCGTTGGCCATCGAAGCCGGAGCTTGATAATTTGGGGTGCAAAGTTCTTCCGTTCTGCGGCGATCAAGCCTTGAAGGCAATGGGTGGTTGTTGCTAAGCCGGTGAGGGCGATAACCCGGCAAGGGATTTTCTCCGTTAGGAGCAGTGTTCCGGCAATAGAACCAGGTTTGATTCCAATCTTTCGGGTGGCTATGATGTTTGGCGTGAGGAAAGTCCACTTCTTTCCTTTTGTGGATTGAAACGCCACCAAGTTCTGTGTTAGGACCGTCCGAGAACTCTGTACGGCGGTTCAAATGAAAGAAATCTCGGAATAACTCCACGGTTGGTTCTTCTTGAAGATAGACTTAGCAGAAGACTTGAAAGTTGCATATATTGGACACAGAGTTCGGACCAATATCTTGTGGATGGAGTTGGAAGCTTGCGAGGACATCCCGAAAAACATTTGATCCGGGCGGGCTGAATCCCCGGTCTAGGTGTTGCATAAAAACAATCACTTCTCCTTCTTGAGGTTCCGGCGGACATTCCGATTCCGGAACACGCCCGATGGAGAACATTTTTGAGGCTAAAGCGCCACCGGTGACGTAGCCGTTGAGTCTGTGTTCCGTGATCCGGACGGAACCCAATTGCAAGAAGAAAATTGTTTCGCCATTCCGGAAGGGGAGCTGAAAGAAAGTCAAACAGGTGCGGTTCACTGTCTACGGTTTGTAAGTGGAAAATTCAGTGTTAAACCGGTGAAATTACAATGCAAGGTACAGTTGGCGGTTTAAGAGAGGGCTAATGACATATGGCAGATTGGCTATCAAGGATTAAACCGCCCATAGGCAGAAAGGCCCAGATTCAAGTTTTCTGCTAAGTGTTGACTGAAACAGGTTTCACACAATGGTCAAATCTATTTGGATCTACCGCGCATCTATAAGACAGTTTTAACTGCGTTCTTTAAAAGGCGTTCAAGAAAAATAGAGAAGGATGTATACTCTACCAGAAGAAAAGGAAGGGCTGCTAGTATTAAAAACAGATGCGGAATGACTACCACAAGAGATCTATACTGTTTTTGGATTAAAACTACCACGACAGAAGGTAGGAAGAAGAGGAAAATTGGAGGACTGCGGATGAGCTTGCAAAAACTTGGTTGGTGCGGATTGTGGCGGAGGGGGGCGATGAGTCTCTGATCTAACTCAGGTTGATGCAGCGGCCTTGGTTGGTGCGGTTCTCGAAGGTCGTGGACGGCGGCAGAGCTTCAGAGCTGAGGTCGTCGCGAGGAAGAAGAAGATGCAGAAGAGGAAGAGAAAAGGGGGCCCTCGGGCTTTATTTATAAGGGAAGGAGTGAAAGGCAGGCGCGAGAATCAAGGCGTCCGAAGCGGTTAGTGGGCGCGCCTGTCGCCTCGATTTTCGGGATAATCATTAATGAGAAGGGAATATTTTTGATCCTTTTTATGCAGAGGTGATGCCATGATGGACCATTACGGTGCTCCGAAGATGACGTCACGGCGGTTTACAGCAACCAGAGAAGGGGATATCACGGTGGTTCAACAATTACAAGAAGATATTGAAGTTGAAGATTTTTTATCAAGGATTGACATGAACCTGTTCAAATCAATCTGGGGCCTAATGTTGGGGATATTACTACTGGGCGTAAACCTTCTCATCCGGGCCGGGTTAACTTCATCAGTAGTTCAACGGTGTAAAAGCCCAAGCATGAAAGTAAGGGCCCAAGGCCCGTAGTCGGTTTAGAATCTGTAGCCGTAAACCGACCTGGTATGTAAACTTGTACTGTAAGTTAGGAATAGAGAGAGACCAACCCGGATACGAGTATGAACCGGAGATTTGGACTCTTCAACCGACAGGCGTCACCCGTGTATATAAGGGGCGACCGGGGCGGTTCAAGGGACAGAACAACAACAACTCGAGGCCTAGGCGAAGCTTATTTGCTCCCTAGTCATCGAGACCACATCAATCCCATCACAAACTAGACGTAGCTTTTACCTTCATCGAAGGGGCCGAACTAGTATAACTCTTGTGTCTTCGCGTCCGCTTTAACCCCTTTCAAGTTAACCCGTAGCGATGGCTCCACGACTAAGTCCTTTCATGAGGACATCTGTCGTGACAAAACCACGACACACGGCCCCCAACACATATCCTACAAACACCAGAAACTAGTTGCAACTCCTGGACAGAGATCGAATTGATTAATAAGTTGAGAGGGGCACTTAAGCATTCCAATGCGTGGTAGTAGCTGTTCATGGTTCACAAACACGGAACTCAGTTCCTGAGGACGGCTTCAATGAGACAACCCACCATGTACTCCTACATGGCCTCTCACCGCTGCCTTTACCAAATCATGTTCACACACTTAGCTCACACACGATGGGACATGTTCACACACCTCCGATTCATCCCGGATGAATCGGACTGACACAACTCTAAGCAATAGCAGGCATGAAAAACAAGCATGAATGAGTAGGCACATCAGGGCTCAAACAACTCCTAGTCATGCTAGTGGGTTTCATCTATTTACTGTGGCAATGACAGGTCATGCAGAGGATAAGGGGTTCAGCTACCGCAGCAAGTAACAGATGAATCGTTGTTGTCCTAATGCAATAAAAGAGAGAAGGAGCGAGAGAGTGGGATTGTATCGGAATGAACAAGGGGGTTTTGCTTGCCTGGCACTTCTGAAGATAATATAGTTCTTCATCGGTGTAATCGATCACGTCGTCGAAACACGTCTATCGAGAGGGAACAACCACCAACAAACAAAGGAGAAACACAATCAATTCCATGCAACAATATGATGCATGAATGTGACATGGCAATATTCTGTTGATTAGCCTAATGCAACTAGCAACAAGTTAAATGGAGTTGGTTTGAACACTAGGTTCAAATTCAAACTCCATATGTGAGGGTTTAAATGCCATTTATGTGATTTGGCCTACACAGTAGCCATAAGTTGTTCTAACATGCATGAAAATTGTACATATGGATAGATTGGATTTTTCTGATCATTTTTCATATATAATTTGTTTGATTTGGAGCTATGGTTGATTTTCTATGATTTTTAGAAGTTTTGGTTATTTTCTGGAATTTCCTGTATAAGAATAATTCTAGTAATTGAATTAATGCGTCAGCACTGCATCAGGGTGACGTCAGCGGTCAACGGGGCGGTCCAGGTCAAACTGACCAATGGGGTCCGCGTGTCAGTGTCACAGCTAATTAACGGAGTTAATTAGTGCTAAGTTAAATGCTAACCTAAGTTAATTAGGGCATGGGCCCACATGTCAGTGACTTAGCTGGTTAACTAAAAGTTAATTAGCACTAAACTAAATTAGCAGGGCTCTGGGCCCACTTGTCCGGACCCAGGGGAGGTCAACTGGGTCAACCCGGGTCAAACTCGCCGGAGTTGACCCGGGGCTCGTCGCCGGCAAGGCCAGGGACGGCGGAGAGGTGCGGGTTTCCTCCTCCGGCGACCAAATGGCCAGCGGAGGGCGTCTACGTGACGCAGGTGCTCGTCCGTGTCTAGTAGTGGCAGCGGCTGGGCCCGAGATGGCCGGAGTCGTCACCGGCGTCGACCTTGGCGGTCGCCGGAGCTCGGTCGAACTCGGGGTCGACGCTACGGTGGCCTGGGAGGCTCGTGCGAGGCACCTACGTGCTCTACACAACGCTGGGAGGGAGATGAGCATGACGGCCGGGCCGCTAGGTGGCCGGAGGCGACGGCTACGAGCTCGGCAGCGGTGGCCAGCGTTCGGGCACAGGTGGTGCGGCGGCTACGACATGCAACAGAAAGAACGAAGAGGGGAAGGAGGAGCAGAAGCTCACGGCGGTTGCAGCAGGCGTCAAAGCGGCTCGGGGAGGCTCGGGAGGCGGCGAATCGACGACGACAATCTCCGGTGGCCGACGAGGGAAACGACAGCGGTGGCGGCGTTGCAGCGCGTCCGGGAACTCGTGGCTCGGTGGAGAAGAAGAGGGGGTCGAGGCGGAGCCTCTGGGCGCAACGACAAGGTGAGGCAGTGGCTTTGGCCACAGTTGTGCTCGTCGGCGGCGACGGACGCGTTCGGTCCGGGCGAAAGAGAGGGAGCAGAGGAGAGAGGGCCATGGGGGAGAGTGAGCGAAGCGGTCAGCGGGCTCGGGACGGCACGCGGGAGTCGTCCACGCGTCCTGGGGCTCGTCGGCAAGCAGGAGGTGGCCGCGGCGTCGTCGAACTGCCTGCCCTCCTCTGGCGCGGTGGAGAAGATGACAGGAGGCGCCAGATGGGCTGGGCCAGCGAGCTGGACCGGCTACAGGTAGGTGGGCCAGGTAGTCCTTCTCTCTCTCTCTCTATCTCTTCTATTTTGTTTCAGTTTTCTATTTTATTCCTCTGTTTTGAATTAGTAAAAATACCAATTCATTTCATAAAATCCAGGAAATAATTATGGGTGCTTTCTGAATTATTCCAGTGACCCTTAACAATTTCCAACATTTTTGGAGCATGTGAAATATATATAGCATTTAAATAGCTCCAATTCAAATATGTTTGAATTAATTCAAAGTCCAAATATGTCCTGCAAAAATGTGAACATTTTTGGTAGATGCTTCCACCTTGATCCAGAAATGATGAACATTTTTAAAGGGCATTTTGAAATCATTGAAAAATATTTTGGTTGAACCTATTTGAATTCCTTTTGATGCTAGGGTTTGAACATCCCCATTTCAAATTTCCAAGAAAATTAAACATGATGCAAGCAAGATGTAAACACTAGGCAACACCAGAAGCTAGGGATGTGACAAACACCTGATGTATGTCTTGCCGTACTTATCTGTGGTGACAATGGGATATCATGTGCCTCTTGATGTATGTTTTGGTGACCAACTTGCGGGTTCCGCCCATGAACCTATGCATAGGGGTTGGCACACGTTCTTGACTCTCCGGTAGAAACTTTGGGGCACTCTTTGAAGCACTTTTATGTTGGTTGGATGAATCTAAGATTGTGTGATGCATATCGTATAATCATGCCCACGGATACTTGAGGTGACAATGGAGTATCTAGGCGACATTAGTGTTTTGGTTGATTTGTGTCTTAAGGTGTTATTCTAGTATGAACTCTTCAATAGATCGACCCGAAAGAATAACTTTGAGGTGGTTTCATACCCTACCATGATCTCTACATTTGTTCTCCACTATTAGTGGCTTTGGAGTGACTCTTTGTTGCATGCTGAGGGATTGTTATATGATCTATCTATGTTATTATTGTTGAGAGAACTTGCACTAGTGAAAGTATGAACCCTAGGCCTTGTTTCCTAGCATTGCAATACCGTTTACGCTCACTTTTACCACTTGTTACCTTGCTTTTTATATATTTTCAGATTACAAAAACCTATATCTACTATCCATATTGCACTTGTATCACCATCTCTTCGCCGAACTAGTGCACCTATACAATTTACCATTGTATTGGATGTGTTGGGGACACAAGAGACTCCTTGTTATTTGGTTGCAGGGTTGTTTGAGAGAGACCGTCTTCATCCTACGCCTCCTACGGATTGATAAACCTTAGGTCAATCACCTGAGGGAAATTTGCTACTGTCCTACAAACCTGTGCACTTGCAGGCCCAACAACGTCTACAAGAAGAAGGTTGTGTAGTAGACATCAAGCTCTTTTCTGGAACCTTTGCCGGGGAGGTGAGTGCTTGAAGGTATATCTTTATATCTTATAATCGAGTCTTTTAGTTTCTTGTGTTATCACTAGTTTAGTTTATAAAAGAAAACTACAAAAAAATGGAGTTAAGTTTGTCTCATACACTTCGTCTTTTTAATATCTTTCGTGAGTTTGATGGAAAAGAAAATTGTGCTCAAGTGCTAGAAGAAGAACGCATTAAAATGCTTGGTACTAAATCTTTGAATGATGAGCATGATTGCAATGTTGTTATTATGAACTCTTTGAATATCCATAGTACTAATGATGATTGCACTAGTTATGATGAAAATGTCTCCTATAAGCATGTTGATTTTTTTGGAGTAGATTGGATTTGCATGGAAACCAAATAGAGAAAATATATATTGCAAGAGCCATAAGTATTTAAAAACTAAAGGTTTTCAAGAAAGTCTTGATGAGTGTGCTAGAATATTCAATATTTTTTGCGCTCCTTGTGAACTTTGCATGGAACATGGTCATTTAAATCTCCAATGCAAATTGTTTTATGATCGAATCGTGTCCAAAAATTGTGATAGCTTGATTACCCATGGGCATCATAAAGAACTTAGCCTTCTTTTGGGGTATGAAGAAATGAAACGTATAACTGAGGGTATTCCAAAATTTAATCTTGATAGATTTCTTGATTTTGATCTAGAGGATTAAATTTTTTGTGGAGAATTGCATTGAAAATCCTTATATTGCTAATTACATAACGAAAAGAAAGCAAATAGAAGATGATGAGAATACTAATGAAAGGGAAGAGACTTCCCAATATCCTCCTATTATTTCTCATGATGAATCAGGTAACGAGGAGGAGTTTTATATTCAACCAATCTCATCAATAAGGAGCTCAAAAGGAAGGTTGAACCCACACATAATATGGAGAAGAAAAAGAAAAGAAGGAGCAACAAAGGTAAAAAGGTATCCCTCCCAAATGATGTTGCTCCTACTACTCATTGTGATGATGATAATTGCTTTACTATTGGTGCTATCCATATTTTTAATGATGAGAGTGATTATGCTTATGATATGAAAGAGCCCAAGCTTGGGGAAGCTATATTTGATGAGGATGGAACATTTGAGAATATATTTGCTGAAATTAATGTTTGTCCCAAGCTTGGGGATGCTATGTTTAATGAAGAGGATATTTTTAGCACCCCAAGTTTTGATATGCAAAAATGTTATGATGATAGCATGCCTCCTACCTATGATGATTATATTGATGAAAGTGGGTTCGGAAGAGTGTCAACTTTAGGAGGTAGTGATCCCACTATTTTGGAAGATGTTGAATTTTATTGTGATGAATATGAAAGTGGCTTTTTAAGAGTGTCAACTTTATTTAGTGATTCCACTATCTTGGGAGAGGTTTCAATCGATTATGATGAGAACGAAGTTGCTACTTATGATGATTATTGTGATGAAACTTATGCTATGAAAATTTGTGATGATTATATTTACAAATCTTGTCATGATTATGATTACCCTTTTTCTGAACATTACTCTTTTAATTTGGAAACAATTTTTAGTGTTCAAGTCTCTTATGATACTCTCACTATTCCGAATGAGAAGAATTTTGCTTATGTGGAGAGTAGTAAATTTTCTATGCTTGTAGATCATGGAAAGAATGCTCTAGGTGCTGGTTATATTGTTGAATTCATTCATGATGCTACTGAAAATTATTATGAGGGAGGAACATATGCTTGTAGGTATTGCAATAATGTCAAGTTTCCTCTTTATGTGCTGAAAATCTTGAAGCTATGCTTGTTTTACCTTCCTATGATAGTTGATTATTGTTACCATAAGTTGTTTGCTCACAAAATCCCTATGCATAGTAAGTGGGTTAGACTTAAATGTGCTAGTCATATTCTTCATGATGCTCTCTTTATGTTTCAATTCTTATCTTTTATGTGAGCATCATTGCCATCATCATGCCTAGCTAGGGGCGTTAAACGTTAGCACTTGTTGGGAGGCAAAACAATTTTATTTTAGTTTCTTGCTTTTTGGTTCTGTTTAGGAATAAATAATCCACCTAGCTCCTGTTTAGATGTGTTTTTGTGTTTTAATTGGTGTTTGTGCCAAGTAGAACCTTTGGGAAGACTTGGGTGAAGTCTTTATGATCATGCTGTAAAAAACAGAAACTTTAGCGCTCACGAGATTAGCTAGAACGTTTTACTGGAAAGTGCTATTTAGTTGATTCTTTTTGAAGATGATTACTAGACAAATTACTCAGGTCCACCAATTTATTTTAGAATTTTTGGAGTTCCATAAGTATGCGTTAGTTACAGATTACTACAGACTGTTCTGTTTTTGACAGATTCTGTTTTTCGTGTGTTGTTTGCTTATTTTGATGAATCTATGAGCAGTATCGGAGGGTATGAACCATAGAGAAGTTGGAATACAGTATATATTACACCAATATGAATAAATAATGAGTTCGTTACAGTACCTTGAAGTGGTGTTTTGTTTTCTTTCGCTAACGGAGCTTAGGAGATTTCTGTTGAGTTTTGTGTTGTGGAGTTTTCAAGTTTTGGGTAATGATTCGATGGACTATGGAATAAGGAGTGGAAAGATCCTAATCTTGGGGATGCCCAAGGCACCCCAAGGTAATATTCAAGAGTCGCCAAAAGCCCAAGCTTGGGGATGCCCCGGAAGCATTACTAGAAAAAGGGCTATAGATGGGATTGACACTAATGGCGCATCAGACAAGCGGTGCGCCATTAGTATATACTAATGGCGCACCACCTTCTAATACGCCATTAGAGTTGAAACTACTAATGGCGCACCTGGCCCAGGGTGCGCCATTAGTATCAATTTTTTTTTGAACTAGTGCGCCTGTCCAAACATACTAATGGCGCATCCAAACTCAGTGCGCCATTACTAGTTGTAACTCGTAATGGCGCACTATCGAAAAGTGCGCCACTAATGTTGTTTTTTATTATATTTTTATTCCTTTTTTTTTGCAAAACTACTAATGGCACTGTTCCACCATGCGCCATTACTAGTTTAAACTAGTAATGGCGCATTGTGGAACAAAGGCGCCCATTAGTATGTTTTTTTGCAAAACAACTAATGGCGCACCACCGTAAGGTGCGCCATTAGTAACCTGGATTACTAATGGCGCATTTAGAGTTGGTGTGCCATTAGTAAGTGGGCAGCAACAAGATATTTTGGACAGCCTCTCCTACCCACACTCACTTTCTCCCCACTTCATTCTCTCCACCTCCTCCTTGTCTCGGTGCCTCCTCTTTTCACCTCATTTCCACCATAGATTCATTCAAATTAAGTGGTTAAATTACCTTGTTTTAATAGGTAAGTAAGGGGGAAGCTATATTTATGTTGTTATCCCTACAACAATGTGCACATGCACTTTTTATGGCCTAGCTAGATCTATGTATGTTCGTGGTGTTGCATATGTTTGTGGTGTTGCATATGTGTTTGTGTTTGGAGGTGTACCGGTATTTGAAATGTGATAGTTGCCAATATTTTGACGGAATGTTGATTCATTTCCGTTTCGGCGAGAATTTTGGCTATAAGCATTCTTTTTGGTCCTATTTTTAGGGAAAGTCATGCCAAATTTTTTCTTGGTTCTAAAATATTGTTTTGCTCTACCCCTTGACGACCATGGTCCAATACGATGACCGAAGGCATCGTGAATAGGTTTTTGAGGTCCGCGAAGGCCGAGATGCTTCAAAGGAACAAGACGAGATAAGATGTCCGTGTCGAAGATGCAAGCTGAAGAGCCTTATTGCGGACCCGGATTCCGGGCAAGTGCGGGACCACCTGCTCTTGCGTGGTTTCATGGATGGCTATCGGTGGCAAGGTGATGAAGATGACTACGAAGTCGTCCATGGGGGGCGGGCAAGAAATGATGAAGGGCAGCAAGACAACCACCGCGGCTCGGGCGGGTGAGAAGACGAAGAATCCCCAGGAGATGATCACGACGGTGATGCTGTACACAGTCATCATGTAGAAGATGCAGGACATGATGATGAGGAAGATGCCGGAGCAGACGATGGACATGATCATGAAGATGATGATGCCGGCGGAGCAGACGACGCTGGACCATCGATGGGCTGGGTGCAGGACCATCATATTCAAGAGCTGCTTCTCAAGGAGACGGATAACGCAAGAGCTGCCGCCCGAGAGAAAGCCAAGATGGATCAACTTGAGTTAGACGCGGTTACTCCATTGGATGAAGGATGCAGGCCGAGGATACCCGCTGAAAGTAACGCTCATGGCTCGGAGATGAAGGTAAAACACAAATGACCGACGCATGCTTCGACGAGAACATGTCATTCTGGCACGAATGTCTTCCCAAGGGGAACATGTGCCCGACTAGTTTGGAGGAGGCGAAGAAAATTTTGTGTCCTCTGGATTTACCGCACGTGAAATACCATGTGTGCATGAACAATTGCATCATTTATCGGGACGAGCACGCGGAGTCTACCATATGTCCGGTGTCTTGGCGTCACTCGATACAAGAAGAGGAAGAAAGCTCCTCGAAAAGTGGTGTGGTACTTTCCATTCACTCCTCGTCTGCAGCGGTATTTCGCGGACCCTAAGGTAGCAAAGCTCCTGCGTTGGCACGCGTATAGGGAGGAAAAGAAGCGAGAAGATGACGCAAATGATCCGGAGATAGATAAAGACGACAAGATGCTGAGTCACCCTAAGGATGCGAGCCAGTGGCAAGCGTTGAACTTCGAACACCCAGAATTTGGGAACGATCCAAGGAACATCATGCTGGGCGCGAGCACCGATGGAGTCAATCCGTTTGGCAGCCAGAGAAGCACACATAGCACCTGGCCTGTGTTTGTGTGGATGTACAACCTTCCTCCCTGGTTGTGCATGAAGAGGAAGTACATTCACATGAGTATGCTAATTGAAGGGCCGAAAGAACCAGGGAACGACATCAATCTGTATCTGGGGCTGCTGAAAGAGGAGCTTGAGACGCTGTGGAAAACGCTAGCCAATACGTGGGACGCCACAGAGAAAGAATATTTCCCTATGAGAGCCGCACTGCTCACGACGGTGCACGACTATCTCGGTGACGGATATCTCGTGGGGCAGGTAGTCCACGGATTTTCTGGATGCGTAAGGTGCATGGATGACACAACATATCACCAGCTAGATAGAGATCCCGGGTCTTCGAAAAACGTGTTCATGGGACATCAAAGGTGGCTTGGCGATGATGACCCGTGGAGGAAACGCAAGGATCTGTTCGATGGTGAAACCGAACCCCGAAAACGCCTGTGTACGAGGAGCGGCGAGGAAATAGACAAGCTATTGAAAAATTGGAAAGACTGCCCACTGCCGGAAAGAAGCAAAAGGCGCCAGAGCCGGGAAAGAAGTGAAAGGCGCCAGAGCCATCGCTGAAGGTATGGAAAAGCGAGGTCTGTTTTCCGGGACTTGCCGTCTTGGAAGATCCACCGTGTGCCTCACAGCCTTGATGTCATGCATATCCACGAAGAACGTGTGCGAGAGTCTGCTTGGTACCCTGCTCAACATGCCGGAGAGGACCAAAGATGGGCCGAAAGCAAGGCGGACTTGAAATCAATGGGCATCGTGCGGGAGCTTCACGCTAATGATGATGATGATGATGATGATGATGATGATGAGGCTAAACAGGACACGAGTGAAAGTCGTCGCCAAAGGCAAAAAGGCCAAGAAGACCGGAAATGACTACCCTCCCACGTGCTTCACTCTAAGTCGAGGAGATCGAGCAGTTTGTCACCTGCCTCCTAGGAGTAAAACTTCCTTCTGATTCTGTGGGGAAGATAAGCGAGATACCTAGACCCAGCGAAGCGAAGTTCGATGGGATGAAGTCTCCACGGTATCACGTCCTGATGACGCAGATACTTCCAGTTGCAATCCGTGGGATCATGGACGCGCACGTCCGTGAAACGCTATTTGGCCTATGCAACTTTTTCGACGTCATCTCTCGGAAGTCGATTGGCGTGAGGCAACTCAGAAGGCTACAGGAAGAGATCGCGTTGATACTATGCGAGCTTGAGATGTACTTCCCGCCCGCATTCTTCGACGTTATGATGCATCTGCTGGTCCATATAGTGGAGGATATCATCCAACTTGGGCCGACGTTCCTGCACAGCATGATGCCGTTCGAAAGGATGAATGGTGTCATCAAAGGATACGTTCGCAACATGTCACGTCCAGAGGGAAGTATAGCCAAGGGCTTTCTGACCGAAGAGTGCATCTCCTACTGCACGAATTATCTAGGCATTAAGAACCCCGTTGGTCTGCCCGTCAACAGGCACCTCGGCTGGCTCGCTGGATGGGGTCACCGTGAGGGTCGCCGCGAAATGCATGTCGACTTAGAGGGTCAACTCGCCGACTTTGAAAGAGCAAACCTAGTCGCGCTACAACACATAGACGTGGTCGATCCTTGGGTGGTAGAGCACAAAACCTTTATTAAGAAGACGTACAATGACCAAGGCCAACAGAGGACGGACGGAGATATAATCAAAGAGCACAACTCATGTTTCACGGGTTGGTTCAAGCGAAGCTTCAGCCATTACCCTTTACATGAGGATTCTTCCGCGGAAGAACAACTCATATTCGCCTTGTCACAAGGCGCCGAGCACAACCTGATGACCTATGAGGCGTACGATATCAACGGCTACACATTCTACACCGAGGCCAAGGACATGAAGAGCGATGGTTATCAGAACTCCGGGGTAACGATGGAATCCTACACCAGTAATGACAAGGACAGATACTACGGAAGGATCGAGGAGATCTGGGAGCTGAGCTACGCTGGAGAGAAGGTCCCGATGTTTCGTGTCAGATGGGCGAAGAGCGTCCTAAAAGAAGACCGGTATTTCACCACCATGGTTATACCCGAAGCCAAATCCAAGACCGCGGGCGCAAATGTCACCGCGAAAAATGAGCCATGGGTACTGGCTTCCCAGGTTGACCAATGCTTCTTCATTACCGACCCGTCAAAGCCTAGTCGTGTTGTCGTGAGGAGAGGCAAAAGGAAGATCATCGGAATGGATGGAGTAGCCAATGAGCAAGACTTCGACAAGTACGGCGACCGAGGATCGAACATGACGACGATGATGAAGTAGCAGCATACACCACAAGAAGAAGCAGGACCACCCTACCTAAAGGACGTCCGTTCCACAGAAGAACTCCATTTGCGAAAAAGAAGGGCAAGAAGATTGTGAACAGATAGCTAGCTAAGATTGATTGTATTTAAATCGTAGCCTTCATTTCTCGATTGTATTTCGTGGGAACTTTTTGAACTATCATGAATATTTTTAAATTTCATGGACACTCGATCTCGATCCCCCTCCATCTCGATCGCTATCCCACCTCGCCAGATGCAGTCCCCCTACCGAAAGCACCCCCAGTCCACCGGCCGCCAAGCGACCCCCCGCACCTCGATTCCCCTACTCAACCACCGCCGCCGACCCCACTTTTCCGCACCTCCCCGCTCCAACGGCATTATTGTTTGATGATATTTTTAAAAAATTATAACAGTCTTATAAAAAATATTACTGTTATGATTTAAACAAGTTTGAACATATTTAAACTCAAATAAGTATCAAACAGCATTTTAAATGCATAAAAAAATTGTGGAGCCTGGGAATCGAACCCAGGACCTACTGGTGTGAGAACTGGCTGCTGACCAGTCGAGCTAGTAGAGGTGGAAGATAACCTGTTGGCTCGAGCAGAAATCAAAAAAAATACTAATGGCGCACCAGGGCGAGGTGCGCCATTAGTATGGATGTACTTATGGCACACCGAGGGGTGGTGCGCCATTAGTACTGTGCCGCCCCCATCCATATTTTCTCCCCGGCCCAAACCTATCCCCTCTCTCTCCCTCGCCCTCGCCCTCGATCCCTTCCCTCTCCTCTCCCGGCCGCTGCCCCGCCGCCTCGGCCTTCGCCCAGCCCGCCTCGGCGCGCCTTGGCCTTGACGCCCGCCTCGGCCTCGGCCGCCCAAGCGCCGCCTCGACGCCTCGACGCCTCACCGTGGTGAGTTCCCTTTCATCCAAGGAGGAGAAGGTGCTGCTGCTGTGGATCCTTCTTGTACCTCCCGTCTCCATCTAGCTGACCCTCGTGGTCGCCTCGCTCTGCAGGTAGAGCGCGCCGGGCGACGACCAGGACGAGGACGCTGGGAGAGGAGGGCCACGCCGCCTCGGCTCGACCGGTGGTGCTTCAGCCTCGGCTACAGCAAACATAGGTGAGTCCCCCACCCCCTTATATTCTTCCTCCTCTCTGGTCTGGGCGTCTCAGAGAAAACAGGCCAGGAACCTGGAACTCACCCTGCGTGCATCGCCTCCCATCTATTCAGCGCTCAATAATTGGGATAAGATGTTGGAGGAAGACAACATAAAAAAACTGTAGTTCATCCAATAGAAAGAGTCACTATCCTTGCAAGAGGAAGAAGATACCATAACAGAACAGAGTAGTGCTACATTTGGGCATTTTCCTCACAAAATTTATCTTGAGTTGCCCCAAAAAATGATTTAAGCAAAAACTACATTATACCCTCCTGAGGTTTATACCAACAAAATACAGCTTGCACCAGACACTAACTTACGAGACAAATGAAGTAACTTATTACAACAATGTACAGCTCGTTGGTCCACGATTTTATTACCTGTTTTCTTATGTTTGTGCCGGGGTACAACAGTGAAAAATGAGACAATTCGAGGGTGACATCTTTTTTGTGTGTCATTGACTCTACAGATTGTGATGATTTGTTAAAAAATAATTGCTAGGTTATTATCTTCCTATCCGTCTTTGATGTACTCATACACACATCTATACATGGTTTTCGTGCTCATGTTATTTGTCAACATTCAGAATTATTTATCGTAAGATTTAGATTATCTCACTTCCTGTTTGTACATGTATGCCCATAGTGCAGAATACACCTATGTGCAAGGAAGTTCTGTTTGTAGTGTCTTCATCATGCCAATAATCATAATTCAATGCCGGTCTTCATTAGTCGATTATTCACAATGAAAAACAAACTTCATGGTAGTGTTGCTAGCTTCTCATTCATCCATCTTTTTTATCTAGCTAGCTAACTAACTTTTGCATGCATGGATCGGAGGTTCAATATGAGCAGATAGTTCATAAAAAACATTAGTGGAGAGAACTTGCTGATGTTGAATGAACTTTGTTCATCATGAACAACTCTGCAAATATGTTCACCTGCCATGCATATATCTGTGTCTGCCCTCTTTGTTCATCATGTACAACTCTGCAAATATGTACAACTCTGCAAATATGGAAAATACAGTTAGCTACTGTCAAAAAATTCAGTTAGGTACAGTTAGCATCATGTAAGAAAATGGCCATAATGTGCCCTGATAATGTGTTTGCAGAAACAACAGTTATATTTAGCCTATACATACCTGTCATTTGCAGAAACAACAGTTATATTTAGCATATACATACCTACTATATTGACCAACAAAGCAATGTTCTACCCAGATATCGAGGCAGAGCAATTATTCTTATCGGCCAGTAGCAACCAACAAAATGCAGATAGACATGTAAGCAAATTCTGCAACTGAAATTTTAGCGACAAGCAAGCACACAACAAAATTCAGACAGACAATATAACTAACTTCAGAATCGGATTTTTAGCAGCAAGCAAGCATACAACAAAATTCAGATAGGCATTGAACTAGATCTGCAACTGTATTTCTAACAGCAAGCAAGCACCCAACAAATTCAGATAGGCATTGAACAAAATTCTGCAACTGTATTATAGCAGCAAGCAAGCACTCAAACAAAATTCAGATAGGCATGTAACAAACGTCTGCAACTGTATTTTTAGCAGAAAGCAAGTAAGCAAATCAATTTGATGTGACTATATTCTCTGAATAACTTCAGTTATGATCTATCTTTGGAAAACTTTAGTTAACACTCATTTTCTGATTAACTCCTTACAGTTCAAATCATATTTTGATTGTCAATAATAGTGGACTTTTAAGGCTGTTTTAGAGGCAATACTAGTGGATTTTAGGCTTTTTACATGCAATAATAGTGGAATTTTGGGCTTTTTTTGGAGGAGTGTGTTTCATGCTGGCCTACAAAGTGATTTAATTAGTCGAGGATTGTGCCATATTTATCCATTGTATCTATTTGCTTGTCCTTCAAATAGGGGAAAGATCTATTCTGAGAAAAATTACTTGCAAGCATATTGTGATTTACTTGCAAGCATATTGTGCCTTAGTTACGTAAAAATTACTTGCAAGCATCTGTAACTATTTTCACTCTCTGTCCTGAAGGTTTTTGACTACAGAATCTGTGGTGACCCACACTCTGTTGATTCACACTCATTGAGTTTGCTCGTGAAGGTATTATATGTTCACATGGTACATTTATGTTTTTCGGCAGTTAATTGATGGTTTGATACATGATACAGTTCATGCATAGGGTGCTAGAGCTGCACTTAAGTTGCTAAAATCATCCCCTTGTTCTTATTGGTTATAGAAATTCATTGCTTCTCCTATGTTTTCTATCAGGGTATTGTTCAGGAAGCTTGCTTGAGTTTGTGTCCTTTAATTTGTAAATCTGCAGTTCTAGCCACATTTAGGATAAGTTGTTGTATATAATGTCATAAAGTTCAGCAAGAACAGGGCATCAATAGTGCTACTCTAGTATCTAGTTGGGGAGGGACAAATGGGCAGGGCATCACCGTAGAATTAAGCTGTTTCTTTCTTTGTAACATATTGTATATCACTCCACAATGAAATACAGTACATATTGATGTGCATTGTAAAACTTGTTCATGTACTGAACTACTAATGCCTTGTGATGCTCTGAATTACTTGTGATGCCTCTGAATTACTTGTGATCACATTGAGAAAGACTTGTAAAGATGATGATAATCTTTTACAGAAAACAATTTCTGTAAACACGTGAGTAACTTTGCTAGTTTGCTGGGTTTTGTCTCCGACCATCGTGTCGTGATGATTTTGCAGGTACCCCGAGAGGCCCTTGAGTTTGCTGGAATGTCGATTAACTTCCGTTTCGGCAAATTCGGGTACTCCATATGTCCTATTTTCAGCAAAGGTCATGCTGAAATTTTCCGTGAATTTTAGCATGACTTTGCTAAAAATAGGACATACGAGGTACTTGTGACTAATGCATGGGCCGGGGTACTTGTGACTAATGATGAAAGCTTAGGCTTTTAGGGTGCCTCGGCGTCGAAAAACCCTCAATGATAAAAGCTTAGCTTTTAGGATGCCTCGGTGTCGACAAACTCTAAATGACGAGACCATGATCTTGTTCCTTGACAATAACCAACTTTTTGACAAAACTTTGTTCCTATTTAGAGAGAAACATGGCCAACAACGATGAGGCCGGGGTTGGCGGCAAGGCATTCAGGAGCTGTCCCAGAGATGGAGGAACAACCTCACTTGTATGAGGGACGCCGCCTTCCCCACCGATCCACGAGACCACTGATGGTACCGCCGAGGATGACCCCACTGATGCCACCACTGATGGTGCCGCCGAGGATGCCACCACTGATGATGGCGGCGCACTCACAGATGGCAGCCAACCGAAGAGGCAAAGGAAGGACCGGCGCCCGACCGTGCTCCGCACCCTCAAGGAGGAAGTTACTGAAGTGGACTCCGACGGAATCCAACGGCGCCCGAACGAATAGTCAAGGGTACTCGCTTCAGCTCAGGTGCATTCTCCGGAGCACCGTCTCGTTCAACACCGAGAACCTGAGGCATCCTGACCGAGGGAATTTGCGCAACCTCCTCTTCACGAAGCTGCACGAACGATACAAGTTCCCCGCTGAATTTGAAAACACAATCCTCAAAGGGAATAATGTGAACAATGCTGCCCTCACGAAGATGAGAAAGGCCCTGTCTACTTGGAAAAGCAATATGAAGAGAATGATCGAGAAAGGTGAGAGTTATGAGAAGATCAAGGAGAAAAATCCTTCGATCACCGAAGATGACTACAACGACTTCAAGATCAATTGCTCGAGCACCGCAAACTCCCAATCAAGTCGATTGGGGAAAGAAATGCAGGAGCTGAACTTAGGGGAACACACACTCGGTCCCGGCGGTTACAGTGTGGCGGATCCTATATGGGACAAGGAGGAGGCGGACCGTGCCGAGCAAGGCCTACCGCCACTCTTCGATAAATACGGTGACAAGCAGACCAGGAACTTTGTCAGGGCCCGGTACAAGAAGGACCCGAAAACAAAGGAGCTTACCACGGATGCGAAGACCAGGGCGCTTGAGCTTGTTCTGGTAAGGAATACACCCCCGCGTAATTAGCTCCATATGGTTGCATTCTAATTAATGAAGCCAAATTTCTAAATGGTTCACATTCCTTCCGCAGGCGAAAGAAAGCAATAGCGCGGGGTCGACTAAGAGAAACCCTTGGGACACCACTCTAAATAGGGCGTTGAATGTAATGAAGAACAAGGATAAGCTCGATGGCCGGCGTCGGCTGGTCGTGTGGCGGCAAAGGCTTGTCGACAAAATGGTCGTCATACTATAACACCGGTGGGCGAAAGGAGAAAAAAGACCAGCTCGGAAAGCCGGTAGCGAGGATCAAGAACTCAAGGCACATGTGGCATGGATTCGGAGATTGTCCAAGAGCAAGTGCAACAACAACTCGGAGCGACGATCACCGCCATTGTGCCTACCTTGATCGAGGTTGAGTGCGTGGATTGCGGGCGTACCAGAGGCCGCCCTGATTCCTAGCTTCACGGCCAGCAACTTCGCTGAATGCGATGGCGGGGCCATTGGTGTCTCCGGCGGAGGCGGCATTGGTGTCTCCGACGCCGCACGGAGCTTAATGCACCGGGTGTACGCCGCCGCCACCTCTGCGACAAGCGGCCCCTCCGTCAATCGCACGCCGCCGTTGGCGGTGCCTCGACATTAGCCGAGCTCGACGCCATCATCACGGTAACTAATTAAGCCTCTCTGGCCGAGGACTTCATCTCCTTGCCTTTGACTGGGCATCCCTGACGCCCTTCATGTTTTCGCGGGGCGCCGCCGATGTTCCGTGCACTCTCCTTCACTTCGTGAACAACGAGTTGGTCGATGTCGCCAAGGGCAAAATCATTCAACCGGGCAACCCCTTGTTCCACGGTACCTAGATGCCACCCAACTTGTTTAGGGTTCAACTGGTTCGGGTGCTGCCAGGCAGCGACGAGTTGTTACCTCCGATTCGACCCGTCGGGGCCGACGATGATGATGTGATGACCCTCAGCGCTTTGCTGAATCGCCCTCGCTTTGGCGAAGAGCCAGATTCGTTTGGGGGCGGGGGACACCACCCCAAAGACAACACCGCAGTCGTGCCGGCGCCAAGTCGGCCCCATGGCAAGACCGCCGCAACGGTGCCGGACATCCCTATGCCACTGGATCCAAACATGCATATGGCACAGGATCAGAACGACGACGACGACGACGATACATTTGGCAACGTCGATCAGTACTTTGCCGATCATGGGTACGGTGGCGACTTCATGGGGCCTCCTTCTCAAGAACACAACCCAACAAAAGACGTGCGCGATCTAGCTGGTACCGCGGAGAAGCCAAGTTGCAGCGCGTCGTCTGCCGTTCAGCTCTCAGGAGACGCCTCCAGCTGCCGACTTCACCGAGCCTCAGATAGGCGAGGTGCGAAATATTATCAGCCCCGACACACTCAAGAAGGCGGTCTGTGAGCAGAACTCGGTCCCATTATAGGAGAAGAAGAAGGCACGCAAAAGAAAGACTAACAAGGGTGCGGGCCAGCCGGCACCGAGTACGATCCGTGCTTAGGACGGGCCACCTTCACCTGAGGATATCTCGTGGAGGGTGCATGTGGCGGGTAGGGCGATGCTACCGACAAATATGCTCAATGCTGCAACCGGTGCTATGCGGAGTCTGCATGACAGTGTTCTTTCTTTGGAGAAGCGGTGTCTCAGAGAGAAGGATGTGGCATACCGGTTTCGCGGCCAAGGTGCCCGAGGGCAAGGGCTTTGTGGATAACTCCATCGGTCGTTCTATTGTCATGGGGTTTGATGACATCCACGCTATGTTGAACCTTCATCCGCTGCACTACACCTTCGTTCGGCTATTTTCGCTGAGTATGGAGATGCGGATCATTCACGACAAGACCCCGGACATCGTGATAGTCGACCCCTTCTACATGCATGCCAAGATCTTGGGAAGCGCTAGGGACCGCAAGTCGCGAAGTTCTTACCTCGGCGTCATTACGGCAAACCAATATAAGGATAACTTCCTCGTGCCTTACTTTCCGAGTAAGTCCTCCCTCAACCGGCCCGTAACATATGAATTCTTAGATTTCGGTCGTTTTTCTTTTAACATTCCGTGTTTTCTGCAGTGACACACATTGCACACTCATCCTCCTAAGCCCCAAATATTCCATGGCCACGTATCTCGAACCGGACCGTCAGTCGAACGTAGACTACACAAATGTCAAGAAGGTTCTTGATGATGTTCTCCCCGGCTACGCCAAATCTGGAGGCACCTTCACCAGGCCTATTCGTAAGTACGACAAGCACGTGTTCTCCCACAATACGACGTTCTGCTGCGTCAAGCAGCCGCCTGGCGGTCAGAAGGGTGCCTACTACGCCATCCATCACATGCGGGCGATCGTACGGGACCATCATCAACTTCTGCTATCGAGTAAACTCAAAGATTGGGCCGCGAGCGTGTCGGCAATCCAGACGCGAACATCGGACAAGAATTCTTTCACATCCAATGGAGTTTGCGGAAATCATCCATCAAGATGTCCTTCGTACCTCGGGGCAGTTCTACCTCGAAATCAACCGTCCAACGGTGACATCGACACAATGCTACAAATGCAGGTGACAACGCCCGTTATTTCATGACTCCCACGGTGAGACGGCGGCTTCATCCACGCTCCGTCCCTTGAGTCGAGTCGAAAGCGGTGATGCTGTGTCTAGTTCTCAAACATCGATTGGCTCATGTTGTAATTAAACTTTAATGAACTTGTAGTATGTCTCTTTGGTTTTGAGAGTCGCTCAACTTAGATGTAATCGATGCTATTAATGTCTTGCTTTTCTCTTCCGATCATTCTATTGCATACTTATATATTGCGTATGTATTGTCTGTGAATTGGTACTAACATTTCGTTTGGCTAGTGCATAGCGATGCCGTCGTATGTCGTGTACAAGGGTAAGGTTCCCGGAGTCTACGACGATTGGGAGGAGTGTCGGAGACAGGTTCACCGATTCAGCGGTAACAGTTACAAAGGGTACACCGCTAGGGCCGAGGCGAATCTAGATACGCCCGCTATCTAGCGGAGAGGGAGGGAGCGTTGGAGGAACCGGATGAAGACGAGTTTCATCGTGATGATGCTCATCGTGATGACCGCAGCTCTCTTCTATGTGATGGTAGTTTAGATGATCGATATCGACTTGTAATGTGAAGACAAACTCGCTACTCACGGTCTCGAGACTTGTAATATAATTCTCTATCTTTGTTCGGTCTTTTCAATTCGGAGACTAATATGATGAATTGTATTCGGAGACTAATATGATGAATTGTATTCAGAGACTAATCTTCTATTGTATTCGATGAATCTGCTGTTGATGTGTGCTGTCTATATTTTGTCCAATTATACATTTTGTAACCTGTGCAAAACACAGAAAATAAAAAAATAAAAAACCTAATATTCATACTAATGGCGCATCACATCACGGCGCCATTAGTATGCCAAAGGATACTAATGGCGCATCATTAAACAGTGCGCCATTAGTATGCCGGTTACTAATGGCGCATCTTGTTGTTGTGCGCCATTAGTATGCCAAAGCACCTGGTATACATGGCCCCCACAGGAGGCATACTAATGGCGCCTTTATTATATATACTAATCGCGCATCTGAGGTCCGCCATTAGTATACCAGATACTAATGGCGCACCAGTGGTGCGCCATTAGTAAATATACTAATGGCGTGGCACTAATGGCGGACCACTAATGCGCCATTAATGGCCAAATTAGGTGCGCCATTAGTAGGCCTTTTCCTAGTAGTGAAGGCATCACCTCTTTCGTATTCGTTCATCGGTAACTTTACTTGGAGCTATATTTTTATTCACCACATGATATGTGTTTTTCTTGGAGCGTCATTTTCTCTTGTTAGTATTTGCTTGCTGTTATTTAGAATAATGTTTTGCATCTTTAGTTTCAATAAAAATGTCAAGGATAGCCTTTCCCATGCTTATTTTGCTAGTATACATGTTGTTGTTTGAAAACAGAAAGTTTGCTGCTGTTGCAAAAATTCCCTAGAAAAGTCAGAGAGTGGCATAATGTTTAATCTTTTTGAATATTGAGCTCTGATAAATTTATTACAGTAGCAATTTTAGTTCAGAATTTTCGGAGTCGGGGAAGTATTGATACTCTTGCATTCTTTACAGACTGTACTGTTTTGGCAGATTGCTGTTATGTTTGCCTTGTTTGGATATGTTTGCTTGTTTAATGATTCTATTTAAGGATAGGAGTATTAAATATGCAGAGGCATTTAGTATGCAATGTTTAATAATAATGTTAGTGATTTGTTACAGTAGAAAATGATACGGTTTTGCATTGGTTTATACTAACCTATCTCACGAGTTCTTGTTGAGTTTGTTGTGAATGAAGCTTTTGATAAAAAAGAGAAACCATGATATGAGAGGAATTAAGGAGACAAAAAAGTTCAAGCCTGGGGATGCCCAAGGCACCCCAAGATAATATTTCAAGAAGTCTCAAGCATCTAAGCTTGGGGATGCCCCGTTAGGCATCCCACCTTTCTTCTTTAATGACTATCGGTTAGTATCGTTTGAGCCTAAGTTTTTGCTTCTTCACATGAGTTGTGCTATCCTTGCAATGTAATTTTATTTTGTTTTGCTTGCTGTTTGAATACAATACCAATATCTGAATTTCTTAAATGACAGAGAGTGTTCGCATAGTTACATAATTATTTAGCTACTCATTGATCTTCACTTATATCTTTTTGGAGTAGTTTGTCATTTACTCGTGTGCTTCACTTATATCTTATGAGTAAATGGTTGAATGAGTTGATTGTCATAAATCTGAAATTATATATGCCTCATTTGTTTATCCCATGGGGAGTAATGACTTCACGTCTAAGAAGTAGAGGTTGTAAATTTATTGAAGGTTAGCAAGCATTGTATTGGTCATTTGAACAATTCATGAAAGAATATTGAAGGAAGAGATATTTCACATATAAATATACTATCGTAGACATGTTTTATGATTTGGAGCACCCATTAAGTATGGCATGCTAAAGATTTGATGTTGGACAAGGAAGACAATGTAATGGTTTATGTTTTCCGACATTTCAGTTAAAGTATATTGTCATGGATCATTCAAACATGTTGAGCTTGCCTTTCCCCCTCATGCTAGCCAAAATTCCTAGCACCATGCAGAGATACTACTTGTGCTTCCAAATATCCTTAAACCCAGTTTTTACCATGAGAGTCCACCATACCTACCTATGGATTGAGTAAGATCCTTCAAGTAAGTTGTCATCGGTGCAAGCAATAAAAATTGCTCTCTAAATATGCATGACTTATTAGTGCGGAGAAAATAAGCTTTGTACGAACTTGTTATGGAAGCAATAAAAGCGACGGACTGCATAATAAAGGTCCATATACAAGGGGCAATATAAAGTGACGTTCTTTTGCATTAAGATTTTGTGTATCCAATCCTAAAAGCACATGACAACCTTTGCTTCCCTCTGCGAAGGGCCTATCTTTTACTCTATGTCTTTTACTTTATGCAAGAGTCAAGGTGATCTTCACCTTTCCCTTTTTCATCTTGTCCTTTGGCAAGCTCCTCGTGTTGGGAAGATCCTGATATATATATCCAATTGGATGTAAGTTAGTATGAACTATTATTGTTGACATCACCCGAAGGTGAATACATCGGGAGGCAACACTATAAGCCCTATCTTTCTCAGTGTCCGATTGAAACTCCATAACCATTAATATTGCGTGAGTGTTAGCAATTTTAGAAGACTATATGATAGTTGAGTATGTGGAGTTTGTTATTCCTGAAAATAAGATGAATTGCAATTGTTTGAATGACTGAGAATGAAGTTTGCTAGTTTTCAAGAAAGTTTATGGTCTATGCTTTGACATGTGAATTGCTTGTTACTTTCTCGTGAGAAGTTTTATGAGATGAACTACTGTTATGACATATTATCATGCTAGAAAAGGTGATTGAAATTATCATTGATCAAACTTGTGCACCTTCTAGCATTCACACTCCATAAATTCTTTCTTTATCATTTACCTACTTGAGGACGAGTAGGAATTAAGCTTGGGGATGCTGATCCGTCTCCAACGTATCTATAATTTATGAAGTATTCATGCTATATTACTATGTGTTTTGAATAATTATGGGCTTTATTATACACTTTTATATCATTTTTGGGACTAACCTATTAACCGGAGGCCCAGCCCATATTGCTGTTTTATTGCCTGTTTCAGTATTTCGAGGAAAAGGAATATCAAACGGAGTACAAACGGAATGAAACCTTCGGCAGCGTTATTTTTGGGAAGAATATCATCCTGGAGACTTGGAGTTCAAGTCAGAAGATCCTCGAGGAGGCCAGGAGATAGTGGGGCGCCCCCCCCCCCTACTGGGAGCGCCCCCTGTCTCATGGGCCCCTCAAGGCTCCCCCGACTGACTTCTTTCGCCTATATAGTCCCACGTACCCTAAAAACATCCATGGAGAAGATAGATCGGGAGTTTCGCCGCCGCAAGCCTCTGTAGCCACCAAAAACCTCTCGGGAGTCCGTTCCGGCACCCTGCCGGAGGGGGAATCCATCACCGGAGGCCATCTTCATCATCCCGGCGCTCTCCATGACGAGGAGGGAGTAGTTCACCCTCGGGGCTGAGGGTATGTACCAGTAGCTATGTGTTTGATCTCTCTCTCTCTCTCTCTCGTGTTCCCTCTATGGCACGATCTTGATGTATCCCGAGCTTTGCTATTGTAGTTGGATCTTATGATGTTTCTCCCCCTCTACTCTCTTGTGATGAATTGAGTTTCCCGTTTGAAGTTATCTTATCGGATTGAGTCTTTTATGAGAACACTTGATGTATGTCTTGCCGTGCTTATCTGTGGTGACAATGAGATATCATGTGCCTCTTGATGTATGTTTTGGTGACCAACTTGCGGGTTCCGCCCATGAACCTATGCATAGGGGTTGGCACACGTTCTTGACTCTCCAGTAGAAACTTTGGGGCACTCTTTGAAGTACTTTTATGTTGGTTGGATGAATCTGAGATTGTGTGATGCATATCGTATAATCATCCCCACGGATACTTGACGTGACAACGGAGTATCTAGGCGACATTAGGGTTTTTGGTTGATTTGTGTCTTAAGGTGTTATTCTAGTACGAAATCTTTAATAGATCGATCTGAAAGAATAACTTTGAGGTGGTTTCGTACCCTACCATGATCTCTATGTTTGTTCTCCGCTATTAGTGGCTTTGGAGTGACTCTTTGTTGCATGCTGAGGGATTGTTATATGATCTATCTATGTTATTATTGTTGAGAGAACTTGCACTAGTGAAAGTATGAACCCTAGGCCTTGTTTCCTAGCATTGAAATACCGTTTACGGTCACTTTTACCAGTTGTTACCTTGCTGTTTTTTTATTTTCAGATTACAAAAACCTATATCTACTATCCATATTGCACTTGTATCACCATCTCTTCGCCGAACTAGTGCACCTATACAATTTACCATTGTATTGGGTGTGTTGGGGACACAAGAGACTCTTTGTTATTTGGTTGCAGGGTTGTTTGAGAGAGACCATCTTCATCCTACGCCTCCTACAGATTGATAAACCTTAGGTCATTTACTTGAGGGAAATTTGCTACTGTCCTACAAACTTGTGCACTTGCAGGCCCAACAACGTCTACAAGAAGAAGGTTGTGTAGTAGACATCAGGGTCCTTCTTGGGCCAGGACGTGAGCCGCAGTGGAGCTCCGGATCTGAACTCAGGAGCTGCAACCCACTTTTTTCCGCGTGGTTCGGTGATATAAAACCACTGCTGCTGCCACTCCTTGACGGAGTCGTTGAAAGCGCCCTTCGGCAAAACGGCCTTGGGCATCTTGCTCACCATGGCGCCGCCGCACTCGGCGTGTTCGCCACTCACCACCTTGTGCTTCACATTAAAAATCTTCAGCTACAGGCCGAAGTGAGGTGAGATCCGAAGAAAAGCCTCGCACACGAATATGAATGTCGAGATATTGAGCAAGGAGTTGGGGGAAAGATCATGAAAATCAATCCCGTAGTAATACATGACTCCGCGAACAAATGGGTGCAGGGGAAACCCAAGCCCGCGGACAAAATGGGGAAGGAACACGACTCTCTCATGAGGTTCCGGAGTGGGGACGACGTGTCCCACCGGTGGGAGATGGTGGTTGATCTTCTGGGCCAGATACCCAGCGTCGCGGAGCTTCTTGATATCCTTCTCCCGGACAGTAGAGGCCATCCATCTGCCTCCTGCTCTAGATCCGGACATTTTTGGATAACCTCTCTTTGGTGGAAAAGAAGAGTGCTTGGGCGTTAGGGCTCGAAAAGAGGGGAATGAGCTAGCGGAAGAAGAAAGGCGTGGGTAAAGAGAAAGAGGCCTTGTCTCTTTATAGGGGCGGTAAGTGCTTTTTAGCCTCCCCACTTGCCCGGTGGAACCCGTTTGCCTCCGCCGCGCGATTAGCGGTGCGGTTGGATTACCCGTACCCGTATTGATGGGAATCCCGTGATAAGGGGACACGATCTCTGCTTTGACAAGACGTGTCAAGGAAACCACCTCGCAATATGCGCTGTGGCTGGTTGTGGGAAAACGGTTCGAATAATGACCCGACCGTAATGGCACGTCGTGTTGCCTAAAAAATCGTCAATAGATTGCATTTATGAAATACCATTCTCTCTATGGTGGCGTGTGAAGATCATCTTGCAGATCCGGACACGGTTCGAGTGTTTGATAATTACTTTGGAGTATTCAGAGAAGGAACCGGCCCTGCAATGCCGAAGACAAGACTGCGCGCGAGACCCATCATCATTGAAGCCTGGTTCAGGGGCTACTGAGGGAGTCCTGGATTAGGGGGTATCCGGACATCGTCCGGACTATTGAAGCGTGAAGATACAAGACTCAAGACTTCGACCCGTGTCCGGATGGGACTTTCCTTGGCGTGGAAGGCAAGCTTGGCGATCCGGATATTATATTTCCTTCCTTGTAACCGACTCCATGTAAACCCTAGCCCTCTCCGGTGTCTATATAAACCGGTAGGTTGGTCTTTAGAAGGCCGATCACAATTACAATCATACCATCATAGGCTAGCTCTTAGGATTTAGCCTCCACGATCTCTTGGTAGATCTACTCTTGTACTACCCATATCTTCAATATTAATCAAGCAAGAAGTAGGGTTTTACCTCCATCGAGAGGGCCCGAACCTGGGTAAACATCTATGTCCCTTGCTTCCTGTTACCATCAGCCTAGACGCACAGATCGAGACCCCCTACCCGAGATCCGCCGGTTTTGACATCGACACTCACCACATCGTATCCCGATCAGTTAGATTGGGCCGAGGACCCCAATGGCCACATACTCGTGGGCCAGTTCGGACAACCCCTGCCGCATACAAGGAAGAATCCACAAGACTTGGCGCCCAAGACAAGGACTCTCCTAAACCCTAGGCCTCCGGTGTCTTATATAAACCGAGGCCAGGCTAGTCAATAGACAATCCCATATTCATTACTACAATCTCGTGGTAGACACATGCATGTACTCTGTACTACACCCATATGAATACAATCAAAAGCAGCATGTAGGGTATTATCTCATCAAGAGAGCCCGAAGCTGGGTAAAACCCCGTGTCCATGTTACCAACGCTCCAAGACGCCTAGCTTAGGAACCCTACTACGAGATACGCCCGATATTGAACCGACACCCTTGTTGAGTGGTCTATTTTTATTGAATCTCGATTGTGGAGATACACATGTTCGTAATATTGAAGCCAAAAGATGCAAAATTGGTAATGATAGTGCAACTTATTTGTGGCACTGCCGTTTAGGCCATATTGGTGTAAAGCGCATGAAGAAACTCCATACGGATGGGCTTTTGGAATCACTTGATTATGAATTACTTGGTGCTTGCGAACCATGCCTCATGGGCAAGATGACTAAAACTCCGTTCTCCGGAACAATGGAACAAGCTATTGACTTATTGGAAATAATACATACCGATGTATGCGGTCCAATGAGTGTTGAGGCTCGTGGCGGGTATCGTTATTTTCTTACCTTCACAGATGATTTGAGCAGATATGAGTATATCTACTTAATTAAGCATAAGTCTGAAACGTTTGAAAAGTTCAAAGAATTTCAGAGTGAAGTGGAAAATCATCATAACAAGAAAATAAAGTTTCTACGATCTAGAGGCGGATAATCGAGTTACGAGTTTGGTCTTCATTTGAAACAATGTGGACTAGTTTCATCCCTTACGCCACCTGGAACACCATAGTGTAATGGTGTGTCTGAACGTTGTAACCGTACTTCATTGGATATGGTGCGATCTATGATGTCTCTTACTGATTTACCGCTATTGATTTGGGGTTATGCTTTAGAGACGGCTGCATTCACTTTAAATAGGACACCATCAAAATCCGTTAAGACGAGGCCTTATGAACTATGGTTTGGCAAGAAACCAAAGTTGTTGTTTCTTAAAGTTTGGGGTTGTGATGCTTATGTGAAAAATCTTCAACCTGATAAGCTCAAACCCAAATCAAAGAAGTGTGTCTTCATAGGATACCCAAAGGAAACTATTGGCTACACCTTCTATCACAGATCCGAAGGCAAGCTATTCGTTGTTAAGAATGGATCCTTTCTAGAGAAGGAGTTTCTCTCGAAAGAAGTGAGTGGGAGGAAAGTAGAACTTGATGAGGTAATTGTACCCTCTCCCGAAATGGAAGTAGTTCATCACAGAAATCAGTTCCAGTGATTCCTACACCAATTAGTGAGGAAGCTAATGATGATGATGGTGAAACTTCGGATCAAGTTACTACAGAACCTCGTAGGTCTTCCATAGTACGGTCCACACCAGAGTGGTACAGTAATCCTATTCTGGAAGTCATGTTACTAGACCATGATGAACCTACAAACTATGAGGAAGCGATGATTAGCCCAGATTCCGTGAAATGGATTGAGGCCATGAAATCTGAGATGGGATCCATGTATGAGAACAAAGTGTGTACTTTGATGGATTTGCCCGATGATCGGCAAGCCATAAAAAATAAATGGATCTTCAAGAAGAAGACTGACGCTGACGGTAATGTTACTGTCTACAAAGCCCAACTTGTTGTGAATGGTTTTCGACAAGTTCAAGGAGTTGACTACGATGAGACTTTCTCACCCGTCATGATGCTTAAATCTATCCGAATCATGTTAGCAATTGCCGCATTTTATGATTATGAAATATTGCAGATGGATGTGAAAACTGCATTCCTGGATGGATTTCTGGAGGAAGAGTTGTATATGATGCAACCAGAAGGTTTTGTCAATCCAAAGGGTGCTAAAAAAGTGTGCAAGCTCCAGCGATCCATTTATGGACTGGTACAAGCCTCTCGGAGTTGGAATAAACGCTTTGATAGTGTGATCAAAGCATATGGCTTTATACAGCCTTTTGGAGAAGCCTGTATTTACAAGAAAGTGAGTGGCAGCTCTGTAGCATTTCTAATTTTATATGTGGATGACATATTGTTGATTGGAAATCATATAGAACTTCTGGATAGCATAAAGGGCTAGTTGAATAAGAGTTTTTCAATGAAAGACCTCGGTGCAGCTGCTTACATATTGGGCATAAAGATCTATAGAGATAGATCAAGACACTTAATTGGACTTTCACAAAGCACATGCCTTGATAAAGTTTTCAAGAAGTTCAAAATGGATCAGTCAAACAAAGGGTTCTTGCCTGTGTTACAAGGTGTGAAGTTGTGTCAGACTCAATGCCCGACCACTTCAGAAGATAGAGATAAAATGAAGGCCATTCCCTATGTTGAGGCCATAGGTTCTATCATGTATGCAATGCTGTGTACCAGACCTAATGTGTGCCTTGCTATAAGTATAGTAGGGAGGTACCAAAGTAATCCATGAGTGGAGCACTGGACAGCGGTCAAGAACATCCTGAAATACCTAAAAAGGACTAAGGATATGTTTCTCTTTTATGGGGGTGACAAAGAGCTCGTCATAAATGGTTACGTTGATGCAAGCTTTGACACTTACCCTTAAGACTCTAAGTCACAAACCAGATACGTATTTTTATTGAATGGTGAAGCTATCAGTTGGTGCAGTTCCAAGCAGAGCGTCGTGGGCGGGATCTACGTGTGAAGCGGAGTACATAGCTGCTTCGGAACCAGCAAATGAAGGAGTCTGGATGAAGGAGTTCATATCCGATCTAAGTGTCATACCTAGTGCATCGGGTCCAATGAAAATCTTTTGTGACAATAATGCTGCAATTGCCTTGGCGAAAGAATCCAGATTTCACAAGAGAACCGAACACATCAAGAGACGCTTCAATTCCATCCGGCATCAAGTCACGGAGGGAGACATAGAGATTTTCAAAATACATACGGATCTGAATGTTGCAGACCCATTGACTAAGCCTCTTCCACGAGAAAACATGATCAGCACCAAGACCCCATGGGTGTTAGAATCATTACTTTGTAATCTAGATTAATGACTCTAGTGCAAGTGGGAGACTGAAGGAAATATTCCCTAGAGGCAATAATAAATCTATTATTTATTTCCTTATTTCATGATAAATGTTTATTATTCATGCTAGAATTGTATTAACCGGAAACTTAGTACATGTGTGAATACATAGACAAAACATATTTTCCCTAGTATGCCTCTACTTGACTAGCTCCTTAATCAAAGATGGTTATGTTTCCTAACCATAGACATGTGTTGTCATTTGATGAACGGTATCACATCATTAGGAGAATGATGTGATAGACAAGACCCATCCGTTAGCTTAGCATTATGATCGTTACATTTTCATTGCTACTTCTTTCTTCATGACTTATGCATGTTCCTCAGACTATGAGATTATGCAACTCCCGAATACCGGAGGAACACCTTGTGTACTACCAAACATCACAATATAACTAGGTAATCATGAATATGCTCTAAGGTGTCTCCGAAGGTGTTTCTTGAGTTGGCATAGATCGAGATTAGGATTTGTCACTCTGTGTTTCAGAGAGGTATCTCTGGGCCCTCTCGGTAATGCTCATCACTATAAGCCTTGCAAGAAATGTGACTAATGATTTAGTTGCGGGATGAAGCATTACGGAATGAGTAAAGAGAATTTCCGTTAACAAAATTGAACTAGGTATGATGATACCGACGGTCGAATCTCGGGCAAGTAACATAGGGATGAGAAAGGGAACAACTTATATTGTTGTGCCGTTTGACCCATAAAGATCTTCGTAGAATATGTAGGAGCCGATATGAGCATCCAGGTTGCACTATTGCTTATTGATCGGGGATATGTCTCGATCATGTCTACATAGTTCTCGAACCCGGAGGGTCCTCACGCTTAACGTTCGACGATGATTTGTATTATGAGTTATGTGTTTTTGATGACCGAAGTTTGTTCGGAATCCCGGATGAGTTCACGGACGTGACGAGGAGTCTCAAGATGGTCGAGAAATAAAGATTTATATATTGGACTATGTTATTCGGACACCGGAAGATTTCTGAGTGGTTTCGGGTAAAAATGGAGTGCTGGAGGGGTTACCGGAACCCCTCGGGGAAGCAATGGGCCAACATGGGCCATAGGGGAGAGAGAGGACAGACCACATAGGGGAGGTGCCCCCCCATGGGGAGTCTGAATAGGACAGGGGACGGGGGCGTGGCCCCCCTTTCCCTCTCCCTCTCCCTCTCCCTTCCTTCCCCTCTTCCTCAAGGTGGAATCCTACTAGGACTTGGAGTACTAGTAGGACTCCGTTCTCCTGGCTAGCCATGCAAGGGATGGCCGGCCTCCCCCTCTCCTCCATTATATACGGGGGCAGGGGCACCACAAGGCACATCAGGTTCTCTTAACCGTGTGTGATGCCCCCCCCCCCCACAGTTACACACCTCGGTCATATCGTCGTAGTGCTTAGGCGAAGACCTGCGCCGGTAAGATCATCAACACCGTATCCACGTTGTCGTGCTGACAAAACTCTCCCTCTTCCTCAACTGGATCAAGAGCTCGATGGACGTCATCGGGATGAACGTGTGCTGAACGCGGAGGTGTCATACATTCGGTGCTTGGATCGGTTGGATTGTGAAGATGTTCGACTACATCAACCGTGTTAACTAAATGCTTCCGCTTTCGGTCTACGAGGGTACGTATACGCACCCACCCCTATCGTTGCTATGCATCTCCTAGATAGATCTTGCATGATCGTAGGAATTTTTTTTGAAGTTACTGCGTTCCCCAACAATCTTTAACCATAGCAATATTATGTTCATCTTTATTTTGCTCAGGGGGTGTAGGTGTTCTAGTATAGCTCTTACGAACCATAGTTGAAGCTTTAGCATGATCCTTTATTCTAACAGGAAAGGGTGATTTCTCAATATAAGCAGTAGGAACAATAGGATAGACATTATAAGTAATAGTTTCCTCAACTTTAATAGGATCTACTACTTTACCTTCAATGGGAGGATGATATTTAAACCAGTTCTCCTTAGGGAGATCAACATGAGTAGCAAATCATTCACAGAAAGAAGCTACTATCTTAGATTCAAGTCCATATTTAGTGCTAAAATCACGAAAAGCATCGGTATCCATAAAAGATATAACACAATCAAACTTCAGGTTTATACCTGACTCCTTACCTTCGTCGAGTTCCCAATCTTCAGAGTTGCTTTAATTCTTTCCAATAAATCTCATCTGAATTCAATAGTCTTCTTCATAAAATAACCAGTACAAGAAGTATCGAGCATGGATCGATCATTATGAGAAAGCCGAGCATAAAAAATTGAATAATAATTTCTCTTGAGAGCTCATGATTGGGGCATGAATATAACATTGACTTAAGCCTCCCCCAATCTTGAGAGATACTTTCTCCTTCACGAGGCCACAAATTATATATATAATTCCGATCACGATGAACCAGATGCATAGGATAAAACTTCTGATGAAATTCCAATTTCAATCGGTTGTAGTTCCATGATCCAATATCATCACATAGCCTAAACCATGTCAATGCCCTTTTCCTTAAAAGATAAAGGGAAGACCTTCTTCTTTACAACATGCTCGGGCATACCTGCAAGCTTAAATAATCCATAAAATCCGTCGACATAGCTTAGGTGCATATCGGGATGTAATGTTGCATCTCCTACATAAGGATTAGCTAGCATTTTCTCCATCATACCCGAAGGAATTTCATAATAAATATTTTCAGTAGGTGCAGTTGATTGAGGAGCAACTCTTTGCTCTTCCGATCGAGGTGAAGATACCCCAAACAAGCCCCTCGAAGAATTATTTTCCATAGTAACAAGTGAGAGTAAATTTCAGCACACTATATGAATGTTTCCTTACCAAATTCCACTTACCAAAGGCGCTTCACTCCCCGGCTACGGCGCGAGAAAAGATTCTTGATGGCCCACAAGTATAGAAGATCTGTCATAGTCCTTTGGATACGTCAGAGTGTTGAACCCAACGAGGAGCAGAAGGAAATGACTAGCGGTTTTCAGCAAGGTATTCTCTGCAAGCACTGAAATTGCCAGTAACATATAGTTGTTGTGATAAGATAATTCGTAACGGGTAACAAGTAACAAGAGTAACTAAGGTGTAGCAAGGTGGCCCAATCCTTTTTGTAGCAAAGGACAAGCCTGGACGGACTCTTATATAAGGCAAAGTGCTCCCAAGGACACATGGGAATTATTGTCAAGTTAGTTTTCACCGTGCTCATATGATTCGCGTTCATTACTTTGATAATTTGATATGTGGGTGGATCGGTGCTTGGTTTCTGCCCTTCCTTGGATAAGCCTCCCACCTATGATTAACCCCTCTCGCAAGCATCCACAACTACGAAATAAGTATTAAGGTAAACCTAACCATAGCATGAAACATATGGATCCAAATCAGCCCCTTACGAAGCAACGCATAAACTAGTGTTTAAGCTTCTGTCACTCTTGCAAGCCATCATCTACTTATTACTTCCCAATGCCTTCCCCTAGGCCCAAATAATGGTGAAGTGTCTTGTAGTCGACGTTCACATAACACCACTAGAGGAAAGACAACATACATCTCATCAAAATATCGAACGACTACCAAATTCACATGATTACTCATAACAAGACTTCTCCCATGTCCTCAGGAACAAACGTAACTACTCACAAAGCATATTCATGTTCATAGTCGGAGGAGTATTAATTATCATTAAGAATCTGAACATATGATCTTCCACCGAATAAACCAACTAACATCAACTACAAGGAGTAATCAACACTGCTAGCAACCCATAGGTACCAATCTGAGGTTTTGAAATAGTGATCGGATACAAGAGATGAACTAGCACTGGTATCCGTCGGTGCTATACAAACGGTTTTTAACCCCTTTCCGTGACGGCATTTGGAACCGTCGCCAAGTGAGTGTGGGTGATAGGGGGGGTCCTTTCCACACGACCCAGAAACCGTCGAGGATATGCCCTCCTGGCACACACGCTCGGGAAAATGAGGTCGTGTGCGACCGGCAAGCGAGCAAATACAGCTATACATAAAGTAGTGCTAAAAAATACAATTATACAGAGGAAATCATTTCTGGTCGTAAGTACATCCCACACAGTCAGTCCCTGTTAAATGTTTCTGTTCGTATATACATCCCACACAGTCGCTCCAAGGAAAACATTTCCGTCCGTAGGTACATCACACACGATTTTCCCCGTTAAATCGTTTGTGATAGCGTTGCCCTTGCACACAATATTAACAGTTTTATCATTTGCATTATTGAATGCATCACACACGGTTTTTATGTGGTAAATGTTTGCGCAAGTTGGCCTAACTCAAACAGTTTTGAAGAGAATGTCGTGTGTGATTGTTCATCGATCCAACATGGTTTATTCCTAGAAACTGTGTGTGTTGCCTTAGGTTATCGCCCACGGTATTTTCTCAATAATCGTTTGCAATAGAAAAAACCAATTAGTAGGCTAATTCGCCATTAGCACGCTAATTGCCCTATTATTAATAATCCATTTATTAATCTAATTGACATTCATATTGAACACATAATATATTTCATTCCCATATTAAGGAAGCGGGATTTCATAATTAAAGTACATCAGAGTACAACATGATATAGCTTCAGCACTCAGCTACCCATTACACAACTACACCAGCACCATGTTTCAGATGCAACATCTAGAACCTTTCAAAACTAGCATCATAGACGGTACATAGACAAATGCATCTCTTCTGGAAAACTGCTGAAGTGGAAGGCGAATATTGAGCCTTCATTGATGTTGAAGTTCTTTGCAACTTTAGGCCAGTGCCTGTGGATGATTGACCGTCCATCCTTCTTCTCTTCAGGAACACTTCAATATTGAACCGTGGGTCTTGTACGAATACCTTCCTCGCCTCCTGACCATACAGGTGGTTTGAGAGGTAATCATCAGTGAACTGCTTTGGAAAGGCCTGAAAACTAGGATGTGCATAAAAATCTTCTCTATATTGGAAATGGGGAAAAGGAATAAAAAAGAAAAGGTATAATAGTTAGTACCATCTTGTAGTGAACTAATGTCTTCTTCATTTTACGGACAAAGATCTTGTTGTTTTTTGTCGCTAATTTCTTTATCCTAACAATCTTCCTGAGTTTCTTGACTTGACTGATATTCATGGACAACTCATTTCCCCATATGCAAAAAGGGTCGAACAGTGGATCAAAACCTCTGACAGCAGGACCTACATGTGCAAGACCAAATTGTTTAAAACCTAAGTATTAGAATGGTTCCTACAATTGCACAATAATGTGCTATTATACAAAGGACCATGCATGTGCAAACCTCGATTGTAAACCTCAGTGCTTCCCATTGTTTCCCTGCAACACATATAAGGTAGTTAGTGACCAGGTTAAGTGAGGGTTCGCATGCTATTAGTAAAATATGTTGATGAAAAATAAGCACATTGCAGATTCATCAGATTAATTCAAGCCACATGGAAAACCCATTTATCCAAACCAAGCATGATTAAGAACTAGGAAATATAGCAATTGTAGATGTTTCCCATGTCTTAACTGCAGCCAAATTCGATTATTCCTCACATGCACAACAATACAAAATTCTACCCACGACAATTGGACATTGCATTGCAGAATTGAACCAAGAAGTTAACTAAACACCACAAAAAATAAACCAAACATTAACTGAGCACCACATTGCAAAATATAATATACTCCTAATAGAAGATCATACAGTTAACCAAACCAAGCATGCTTAACATCTTGGAAATATAGCAATTGTATTTGTTTCTCATGTATTTAGTACAGCCAAATTTGATTTATTTCTCACATGGTATACAATAATAGAATACACCCAAAACAATTTAACATCGCATTGCAGAATGGAAACAAACAGTTAACTAAACACCACAAGAAATGAACCAAACGTTAACTGAGCACCACATTGCACAATGTATAACATACTAGAAGATCAAACAGTTAACCAAACCAAGCATGCTTGGCAACTTGGAAATATAGCAATTGGATTTGTTTCTCATGTATTTTGTAAAGAAAAATTTGATTTATTTCTCACATGGAAGACAATACAAAATTGCACCCTGAATAATTGAACATCACATTTACAGAATTGAACCAAACAGTTAACTGAACATGACAACTAATTAACCAAACAGTTAATAAGTGAGCACCACATTGCACGACACATAGAACATATACACTAGAGCAACATATTGCATGGTAAAAGTAGATAGCACAATTCACTAGAATTTCTTAAGGAAAGGCGGTAGCTAGCAAACTGAACATGGGTCCTTATAGTGAGCTAATACGACAAGCTACTCCTCATTGTCAGAGATATCAATGACGGTTGGCTCCTTGGACATGGAACAAGGCGAGGCCTCCGCATCGTGGGTGCCCTCGTCGTAGTGGTGAGTTGCCTGAGCCGCTCCGGGCACCAACCTTTTGGCTCTCGAGTTGAGGTAAACATGTGCACGCTGAGAAAACACCTCGTAGTCTTCATCAAAGGCACCGAGGGTAGCCTCGAGAAAATGCCACGAACTGTCATTTAAAGCAGCCAACCGCGTCACGGCGTCAGCGCCCGAGGCGTTGACGGTGGCCTTGACGGCGAGGTGCTCCTCCAAGATCTGGGGGTCGGCACAAACGGCAGCCATCGCGAACTCATCCGCGCGTGCGGCCGCGATTTGCTTCTCCGCTGCCAAATGCTCCTTGAGCTCCTGGCTATACTGTGTGCACCATGGCTTATGGCGGCGCTTATTTGGTGGAGGGGTCGGTGATTTGGGTGGAAGGTGTCATGCCGGTGGTCAGGGCACACTACTAGGAAAAGGGCTATAGGTAGGACTGATTCTAATGGCGCACCAGGTAAGTAATGAGCCACTACTATATACTAATGGCGCACCGGGTGCTCGTGCGCCATTAGTGTGGAAGACACTAATGGCGCACCGTGCTCACGGTGCGCCACTACTATTGATTTATTTTCCCATTTTTCCATACAAACTAATGGCGCAGGGATGGCAAAGTGACAGTGCGCCATTAGTATTTAAATTTTTTTTACTTTTTTGCAAACCTACTAATGGCGCACTATGCCAAAGTGCGCCATTAGTAGTTTAAACTACTAATGGCGCACTGTGCCACGGTGCGCCATTAGTATAATTTTTTTTACTTTTTTGCAAAAACTACTAACGGCGCATGTCTCTGTGGTGCGCCATTAGTATGTTGGGTTACTAATGGCGCATGGCTTAGTGCTGCGCCATTAGTAACCTGGGACCAGCTAGATATTTTTGGACAGCCACACCTACACACTCACTTTCCCCACTTCATTCCCCCACCTCCTTCTCTAAGCTTGTCGGCTGCCTCCTCCTCCTCACCTCATTTGCACCAGAGATTCATCAAAATTAAGTGGTGAAATTACCTTTTTTTGATAGGTAAGTAAGGGGAAAGCTATCTTCATGTTGTAGATCTACTGTTTTTCTCCCTAGCTCACTCCAACAACGTGCACATGCACTTTTTGTGGCCTAGCTAGATCTATGTATGTTTGTGGTGTTGCTTGTGTTTGTGGTGTTGCATATATGTTTGTGTTTGCAGGTACCGGTATTTGAAATGCGATAGTTGCCAATATTTTGCCGGAATGTTGATTCATTTCCGTTTCGGCGAGAATTTTTGGTCCTATTTTTAGGGAAGGTCATGCCAAATTTTTTCTTGGTTCTAAAATATCGTTTTGCTCTACCCCGCAGGCGACCATGGTCCGCACGATGACCGAAGGCATCGTGAATAGGTTTTTGAGCTCCGCAAAGGCCAAGATGCTTCAAAAGAACGAGATGGAGATAAGATGTCCGTGTCGAAGATGCAAGCTGAAGAGCCTTATTGCGGACCCGGATTCCGGGCAGGTGCGGGACCACCTGCTCTTGCGTGGTTTCATGGATGGCTATCGGTGGCAAGGTGATGAAGATGACTATGAAGTCGTCCATGGGGGCGGGCAAGAAATGAGGAAGGGAAACAAGAAAACCACCGGCGAGGGCGGGCGAGAAGACGAAGAATCTCCAGGACATGATCACGACGGTGATGATGTACACAATCATCATGTAGAAGATGTCGTACATGATGATGAGGAAGATCAAGACGAAGGGCATGATCATGAAGATGAAGATGCCGGAGCAGACGACAATGGAGGCTGGGTGCAGGACCCTCATATTCAAGAGCTGCCATGGCCGGACGGATAACGCAAGAGCTGCCGCCCGAGAGAAAGCCAAGCTGGATCAACTGGAGATAGACGCGGTTACTCCATTATATTAAGGATGCAGGCCCGAGGATACCCGCCTGAAAGTAACGCTCATGGCTCTGGAGATGAAGGTAAAACACAAAATGACAGACGCATGCTTCGACGAGAACATGTCATTCTGGCACGAACGTCTTCCCACGGGGAAAAAGAGCCCGACTAGTATCGAGGAGGCGACGAAAATCGTGTGTCCTCTGGATATACCGCACGAGAAATAACAAGTGTGCATGAACAATTGCATCATTTATCGGGACGAGCACGCTGAGTCTACCATATGTCCGGTGTCTTGGCGTCACTCGATACAAGAAGAGGAAGAAAGCTCCTCGAAAATCGGTGTGGTACTTTCCGATCACTCCTCGTCTGCAGCGGTATTTCGCGGACCCTAAGGTAGCAAAGCTCCTGCGTTGGCACGCCGGATAGGGAGGAGAAGAAGCGGGAAGATGACGGAAATGATCCGTAGATAAATAAAAAGACAAGATGCTGAGTCACCCTAAGGATGCGAGCCAGTGGCAAGCGTTGAACTTCGAATACCCAGAAATTGGGAAGGATCCAAGGAACATCGTGCTGGGCGCGAGCACCGATGGAGTCAATCCGTTTGGCAACCAGAGAAGCACACATAGCACCTGGCCTGTGTTTGTCTGGACGTACAACTTTCCCCCCTGGTTGTGCATGAAGAGGAAGTACATTCACATGAGTATGCTAATTGAAGGGCCGAAACAACCAGGGAATGACATCAATCTGTATCTGGGGCTGCTGAAGGAGGAGCTAGACACGCTGTGGAAAACGCCAGCCAATACATGGGATGCCGCAGAGAAAGAATATTTCCCTATGAGAGCCGCACTGCTCACGACGGTGCACGACTATCTCGGTTACGGATATCTCGCGGGGCAGGTAGTCCACGGATTTTATGGATGCGTAAGGTGCATGGATGACACAACATATCACCAGCTAGATAGAGATCCCGGGTCTTTGAAAACCGTGTTCATGGGACATCGAAGGTGGCTTCGCGATGATGACCCGTGGAGGAAACGCAAGGATCTGTTCGATGGTGAAACCGAACCCCGAAAACGCCCGTGTACGAGGAGCAGCGAGGAAATAGACGAGCTGTTGAAAAATTGGAAAGACTGCCCACTGCCGGGAAAAAAGGCGCCAGAGCCGGGAAAAAAGCGAAAGGCGCCAGAGCCGCTGCTGAAGGTATGGAAAACGAGGTCTGTTTTTTGGGACTTGCCATACTGGAAGATCCACCGTGTGCCTCGCAGCCTTGATGTCATGCATATCACGAAGAATCTGTGCGAGAGCCTGCTTGGTACCCTGCTCAACATGCCAGAGAGGACCAAAGATGGGCCGAAAGCAAGGGCAGACTTGAAATCAATGGGCATCGTGCAGAGCTTCACGCTAATGATGATGATGATGATGATGAGGCGACCGGATACGTAAAGTCGTCATAGCAACGGCAAAAGGCCAAGAAGACCGGAAATGACTACCCTCCCGTGCTTCACTCTAAGTCAGGAGGAGATCGAGCAGTTTTCACCTGCCTCCTAGGAGTAAAACTTCCTTCTGATTCTGCTGGGAAGATAAGAAGATACCTAGACCCAGAAGCGAAGTTCAGCAGGATGAAATCTCACGGTATCACGCGTCTTGATGACGCAGATACTTCCAGTTGCAATCCGTGGGATCATGGACGCGCACGTCCGTGAAACTCTATTTGGCCTATGCAACTTTTTTGACGTCATCTCTCGGAAGTCGATTGGCGTGAGGCAACTCAGAAGGCTACAAGAAGAGATCGTGGTGATACTATGCGAGCTTGAGATGTACTTCCCACCCGCATTCTTCGACGTTATGGTGCATCTGCTGGTCCATATCGTGGAGGATATCATCCAACTCGGATCGACGTTCCTACACAGCATGATGCCGTTCGAAAGGATGAATGGTGTCATCAAAGGATATGTTCGGAACATGTCACGTCCAGAGGGAAGTATAGCCAGGGGCTTTCTGACCGAAGAGTGCATCTCCTACTGCATGAATTATCTAGGCATCGAGAACCCCGTTGGTATGCCCGTCAACAGGCACCTCGGCAGGCTCGCTGGATGGGGTCACCGTGAGGGTCGCCGCGAAATGCATGTCGACTACGAGGGTCGACTCGCCGACTTTGAAAGAGCAAACCTAGTCGCGCTACAACACATAGACGTGGTCGATGCTTGCGTGGTAGAGCACGAAACCTTTATTGAGAAGACGCACAATGACCGAGGCCAACAGAGGACGGACGGAGATATACTCAAAGAGCACAACTCATGTTTCACGCGTTGGTTCAAGCAGAAGATTTTGTCGTACCCTTTACATGAAGATTCTTCCGCGGAAGAACAACTCATATTCGCCTTGTCACAGGGCGCCGAGCACAACCTGATGACCTATGAGGCGTACGATATGAACGGCTACACATTCTACACCGAGGACAAGGACATGAAGAGCGATGGTTATCGTAACTCCGGTAACGATGGAATCCTACACCGGTAAGGACAAGACAGATACTATGGAAGGATCGAGGAGATCTGGGAGCTGAGCTATGCTGGAGAGAAGGTGCCGATGTTCCGTGTCAGATGGGCCAAGAGCGTCCTAAAAGAAGACCGATATTTCACCACCATGGTTATACCCGAAGCCAAATCCAAGACCATGGCGCAAACGTCACCGCTAAAAATGAGCCATGGGTACTGGCTTCCCAAGTGGACCAATGCTTCTTCATTACCGACCGCCAAAGCCCGGTCGTGTTGTCGTGAGGAGAGGCAAAAGGAAGATCATCGGAATGGATGGAGTAGCCAATGAGCAAGACTTCGACAAATCACGGCGACCGAAGATCGAGCATGACGACGACGATGAAGTAGCAGCACACACCACAAGAAGAAGCAGGACCACCCTACCTAAAGGACGTCCGTTCCACAGAAGAACTCCATTTGCGAAAAAGAAGGGCAAGAAGATTGTGAACAGATAGCTAGCTAAGATCGATTGTATTTAAATCGTAGTCTTCATTTCTCGATTGTATTTCATGGGCACTTTTGATATCATGAATATTTTTAAATTTCATGGGCACTTTTTGAATTCATGAGGACACTTGATCACGATCCTCCATCTCGATCTCGATCCCCGCACCTCCCGCTCCACCGCCGCCGATGATATTTTCAAGTAAGAAATTTGAACATATTTTAAAAAATTATTACTGTTTTTATAAAAAAATATTACTGTTATGATTTAAACAAGTATGAACATATTTAAACACAAATAAATATAAAAACAGCATTTAAAATGCATAAAAAAATATTGGGGAGCCTGGGCACGCCCGCCGTTGGCGGTGCCTCGACATTAGCCGAGCTCGACGGCATCACGGTAACTAAGCCTCTCGGCCGATGACTTCATCTCCTTGCCTTTGACTGGGCATCCCTGACGCCCTGTACATGTTTTCGCGAGGCACCGCCAACGTTCCTTGCACTCTTACGCACTTCAGGGCGCCGAGTTGGTCGATGTCGCCAAGGGCGTAATCGTTCAATCGGGCAACCGCATGTTCCAAGGTATTCCGATGCCACGCTATGTGTTTAGGGTTGAAGTGGTTTGGGTGCTGCCACGCTGCGACGAGCTGTTACCTCCGGTTCGACCCGCTGGGGCCGACGAAGAAGATGAGATGACCCTCAGCGCCTGCGTAAATTGGCCGCTGCTTTGGCCGAAGAGCCAGATTCGTTTGGGGGCGGGGGACACCACCCCACAGACAAGACTGCCAGTCGTGCCGGCGCCAAGCCATGGCAAGAACGCCGCAACGCTACCGGACCTGCCGGACATCCCTATGTCGGACATCCCTATGGCACAGGATCCGGACAGCCCTATGGCACAGGATCCGGACGACGACGACAACGACGACGGTACATTTACCAAAGTCGATAAGTACTTTGCCGAACATGGGTACGCTGACGAGTTCTGCGGGCCTCTTTCTCAAGAACCCAACCAAGACGACCGCAATCTAGCTGGTACGGCGGAGAAATCCAATTGCAATAGGCGTCGTCGGCATTCAGTTCTCGTGAGACGCCTCCAGCTCCCGCCTTCACCGAGCCTCAGATAGCTGAGGTGCGAAATATTATCAGCCCCAACACGCTCAAGAAAGCGGTCTGTGAGCAGAACTCGGTCCCATTACAGGAGATCAAGAAGAAGGGACGGAAACGAAATACTTACAAGGGCGCCGGTGCGAGCCAGCCGGCACCAAGTTCGATCGGTGCTCAGGACGGGCCACCTTCACCTAAGGATATCTCGAGGAGGGTGCATGTGGCGGGTAGGGCGATGCTACCGCCAAATATGCTGAATGCTACAACCGGTGCTATGCGGAGTCTGCACGACATTGTTCTTTCTTTGGAGAAGCGGTGTCTGAGAGAGAATGATGTGGCATACCCGGTTTTCATGGCCAAGGTGCCAGAGGGCAAGGGTTTGCGGATGGCGACATCGGGGGTACGATCGTCCTGCGGTTTGATGACATCTTTGCTATGTTTAACCTTCATCCGCTGCACTACACCTTCGTTCGGCTGTTTTCGTTGAGTATGGAGATGCGGATCATTAGAGACAAGACCCCGGACATCGTGATAGTCGACCCCTTCTACATGTGTGCCAAGCACTTGAACAGCGCTGGGGACCGCCAAGTTGCGAGTTCACACCTCAAGGCGTCATTCGCAAACCCAGATAAGGATAACTTCCTTGTGGCTTACTTTCCCGAGTAAGTCATCCCTTAACCGCCCGTAACATATGATTTCTTAGATTTTGATCTTTCTTTTTTCTAACATTCCGTGTTACGTGCGGTGACACACATTGCACACTCATCCTCTTAAGCCCGAAATATTCCATGGCCACGTATTTCGACCCGAACCGTAACTCCAAGATAGACTACACAAATGTCAAGAAAGTTCTTGATGATGTTCTCCCCGGCTACGCCAAATGTGGAGGCACCTTCACCAGGGCAGTTCGTAAGTACGGCAAGCACATGTTCTCACACAATGCAAAGTTCTGCTGTGTCAAGCAGCCGCCTGGCGGTCAGAAGGATGCCTACTACGCCCTCCATCACATGCGGGCGATCGTGAGACCATCATCAACTTCTGCTACCGAGATAATCTCAAAGATTGGGCCGCGAGCTTGTCGGCAGTCCAGACGCCGGACTTCAGACAAGAATTCTTTCGCATCCATTCGGAGTTTGCGGACATCATCCATCAAGATGTCCTTCATACCTCGGGGAAGTTCTTCGTCAGATATCAACAGTCCAATAGTGAGATAGATGAAACGCTACAAATGCAGGGTGACAACGATCATGATTTCATGACCATCACGACAGACGGCGGCTTCATCCACGCTCCTGTCCGATGAGTCGAGTCGAAAGTAGTGATGTGTAGTTCTGAAACATTGATTAGCTCATGTTATAATTAAACTTTAATGAATTTGCATGTCTCTTTGGTTTGGACAGTCGTTCAACTTAGATGTAATCGATGCTATTTATTAGTAGGACCATGAATCGTGCTATTAATGTCTTGCTTTTCTCTTTCGATCCTTTTGTTGCATACTTACATATTGCTTATGTATTGTCTATTGTTTGGCTTGTGCATAGAGATGCCGTCATATGTCGTGTACAAGGGTAAGGTTCCCGGAGTCTCTGACGACCGGGAGGAGTGTCGGAGACAGGTTCACCGCTTCAGCGGTAATGATTACAAAGGGTGCACCACTAGGGCGGAGGCCGAATCTAGATATGCCCGCAATCTAAGCGGAGAGAGGAGGGAGCGTTGGAGGAACCGGATGAGGACCAGTTTGATCGCGTTGATGCTCATCGTGATGACCACAACTCTCTTTTATGTGATGGTAGTTTAGATGATCGATATCGACTTGTAATGTGAAGACAAACTCGATACTCGCGGTCTTGAGACTTGTAATGTTTTATCTTTGTTCGTTCTTTTGATTTCGGAGACTAATATGATGAATTGTATTCGGAGACTAATCTTCTATTGTATTCGATGAATCTGATGTTGCTGTGTGTCATTGTCTATATTCTGTCCAATAATATATTTTGTAACCTGTGCAAAAATCAGAAAAGCAAAAAACCAAATATTCATACTAATGGCGCATCAAGGCAGAGTGCGCCATTAGTATGCCAAAGGATACTAATGGCGCATCAAGGCAGAGTCGCCATTAGTGTGACAAAGCACATGGTTACATATGGCCCCGGGAGGCATACTAATGGCGCATGGAGTTACATACTAATGGCGCATTGCCGTGCGCGCCATTAGTATACCAGATACTAATGGCGCAGATTGGTGCGCCATTAGTAAAAATTTAATGGCGTGCTACTAATGGCGCACCGGTAGTGCGCCATTAGTAGGCAAAACCGGTGCGCCCTTAGTAGGCCTTTTCCTAGTAGTGGCAGGTGGGATGTGGAAGGAGGAGGAGGAGGATGGGGGTCAGGTGTGGATTACCTGCCTGGATAGACGAGGCCAAGCAGCATGAAGGAGGGTCGCGGCGAGGGGGCAGCACTAGAAGCAAGGAGTGAAGGTTTCAACTTGGAAAGGAAGGCTGAAACAGGGGAAATGTAGCTTTTGTTAAGGGGGAGGGGGCGGGGAGGTAGATATTTCCGCGGAAGCCAAAAATTTTGAATCGTTTCAGCAAAAAAACTGGCGCGCAAAGTGTCATCAGACATGGTCCCTTATTTAGAACTATGTACGATATGTGAACATCACAAATGATTCAGATGGCTTAACCCGTGTGTGATGAGTTTGAACGTCAAAAAATTTGGTTCCAATTTCCCTGCTTACAGTGCTCATCCACGTCATTGCAGAATTTGGGTACACAAAGGAGACTACAGCACACCCCCACTTCTTAATCGATCAAGTTCAGCAATTTAACAAAGCTAGCTGGCCTATGCATTACTCTCACAAATTAAAGACCAGCGCTCTTAATTAAACAAAACAAAGAGTACTACTACGGCTGGTGCTCTTCGATCTTCGCCGCCTCCTCCATGTCCAGCTTGCGCCCGACGGTTTCCTGGGGAAGGGGCTCCATGGCATCCATCGCACCATACTCGGCAATCATCTCGCCATCCGTGTCTGCCATCTCATTAGAAAAGGCCGCCATGAATTGGGAGTGGGCGGCCACGATCTGCGCTTGAACGGGCTCCATCGTCGCAAGGTATGCGGCGGAGGAACGGACGGCTGCTCGAACACTCTCGGCGATTGCCAACTCTTTGGCCGTGGGTTGCCGGCCGTTGTCGGAGAAGCTTCGTTCAATTTGTGTGGTGACCACCATGAGCTAGGCATGGGCGGCCTCGACATGGTCGTGGGCGGCCTCCATCAGGGCTAAGACCGCCCCTATGGAACGGAGAGCTGTTGTGCCGCTCTCGCCAGTTGCTATCCCCGAGGGAGATGTTGGTTCCGCCACCTGAGAAGCAACAACGACCGTTTGGGCTGCCTTGGCCGCCCGGTCACATATTGCGACCGTGCTCATGCACCTTGTTAGCACGCTCATGGCAGCTGTGGCCACGCTCTTGCCGGAGTGGGCCGCCGAAGTAGCCCTCACGACGCAGGTCCACGTCCCCATCTTTCACCGGCGACGACTGAACAGTGAAATGATATTTAGGGAGCAAGCTGGTGTGCTTGACACGCTGGCTGTGGACTGTAGCCAACACACCTTCTTGCGTAAGCCATAGGCGTACTATACACCGATGGTGCTCTAGGATATTTTGTACTACATCTCACACAGTTGGTGATAATAAACTGTGTGCGATCTACTTGATTTTTCATCTTGATTTGAATTACATAATTGGGTCATAGCTGCAAAGGATGGTGTTGGATTGCTAGAACTTCTATCTGCTGTGAACATGCAACTATAGGTCTATCGTCAAAAAAGCTAGAATTATTCAGGGTTCGTTTAGACATTTTTATACAGTAACTTGGTTTTCCAGGCATTTCAGGTCAACAATTCAAAATTAAACCACATGCACATGCTCCGGTGCAAATATATGTGTCCATGGGTTGATGCTTACGTCCCATTCAAGAAATGGGGATGAATTTCAAACAGCACGGTACCGTGACTCTCCAGCACACGTTGAGGTGCTTGCTTTTGTAATTCTAGCAAATACAAAACTCATCTGAAATTCATGAACCTTGGCATGCTATCATGGAACGACATCAAGATGCTGGGGTAAAAAATATTGTCACATTTGGGGCAGGTTATGGTATAAGCTTCTTGCAAACCAGAGCTTCTCTCACAACAAGCATGATGGTTTTGGTAGGGAACGTGCCACCTTGGGGGACAAAATGATATCTTTTTCCTCTTCTTACTTTAAAAAATTTTCTCGTGTCAACATAGAACAACAGGAGTGTTGTGCTATTTTTGGGGATTTTTCGGGGTTCGTGTGGACATATTTATACATTAACTGAGTTTTCTATGCATTCATGTGTATAATTCAAATTTTAACTATATGCACATGCTCCAGTGCATATAAACGGGTCAAAAAATCAAATGTGTGTCCTTGGTTGCAACCTTAGATCCCATGCAAGAAATGGGAATGAATGTCAAACACCTTTGCCACCGTCGCTTGGCCGCTAACATTGAGATATATGGTTTTAAAATTCTAGTAAATCCAAAACTCGTCTGAAATGCATGAAACTTGGCATGCTATCATGGAATGGCAGCAACATGAAGTGGTAAAAATATTGTCCCATTTGGGGCAGGTTGGGGTATAAGCTTCTCACAAACCAGAGCTTTTCGTAACAAGCCTCATGGTTACGGTAGGGAATTTTTCACCTTTCTGGACGAAACGATATCCGTTGCCTCTTCTTGATTTAAATTTTAAATCTAGTGTTGACATAGAACAACAGGAGTGTTATGTTAAGTTTTGGAATTTTTCAGGGTTCGTTTGGACATTTTTATGCATTAATTGAGTTTTCAATGCATTTTTGAGCATCATTCAAATTTGAACTACATGCACATGCTCTAATGCATATAAATTGGTTGAAAATTCAAATATGTCTCCTTGGTTGCATGCTTAGGTCCCAGGCAAGAGATGGGAATGAATGTCAAACTCCCTGCCACTGTCACTTGGCCACAAACATTGAGATACCTGATTTTTTAATTCTAGTAAATCCAAAACTCGTCTGAAATTCATGAAACATGGCATGTTATCATTGAGCGGCATCAACATGCCGTCGTAATTTTTTTGTCCCATTTAGTGCAAGTTTGGGTATAAGCAGATCACAACCAGAGCTTCTCACAACAAGCCTGATGGTTTCGGTAGGGACCGTTTCACCTTTCTGGACGAAATGATAGCCATTGCCTCCTCTTGATTTCAATTTTTTCTCTAGTTTCAACATATAAGAACATGAGTATTGTGTTAAATTTTGGAATTTTTCGGGGTTCGTTAGGACATTCTTAGGCATTAATTGAATATTCAATGCATTTATGTGCATAATTCAAATTTGAACTACATGCACATGCTCTAATGCATATAAATTGGTTGAAACTTCAAATATGTGTCCTTGGTTGCATGCTTAGGTCCCATGCAAGAAATGGGAATGAATGTCAAACACCCTGCCACCATCACTCGGCCGCAAACATTGAGATACCTGGTTTTTAAGTTCTAGTAAATCCAAAACTTATCTGAAATTCATGAAACCTGACATGCTACCATGCACTGGCACCTGACATGCCATGGTAATCTTTTTGTCCCGTTTGGGGAAGGTTTGGGTATAAGCTTCTCACAAACCAGAGCTTCTCACAACAAGCCTAATGGTTTCAGTAGGGAACGTGCCACCTTTGGGGACGAAACGATACCCATTGCCTGTTATTGCTTTCAAAAAAATTCTAGTGTCAACATAGAACAACAGGAGTGTTGTGTTAAATTTTGGAATTTTTTGGGGTTCGTTTGGACATTTTTATACGTTAATTGGGTTTTCCAGGCATTTTATGTGCATAATTCAAATTTGAACTACATGCACATGCTCCAGTGCATATAAATTGGTTGAAAAATCAAATCTATGTCCTTGGGTGCATGCTTAGGTCCCATGCAAGAAATGAGAATGAATTTCAAACACCCTGACACCGTCACTCGGACGCAAACATTGAGATACCTAGTTTTTAAATTCTAGTAAACCCAAAACTCGTCTGAAATTCATGAAACCTGACATGCTATCATGGAATGGCACCCGACATGCCTTGGTAATTTTTTTGTCCCATTCGGAGCAGGTTTGGGTATAAACTTCTCACAAACGAAATCTTCTCACAACAAGCCTGATGGTTTCGGTAGGGAACGTGCCACCTTTGGAGACGAAACGGTACCCGTTGCCTGTTATTGCTTTTAAAAAATTTCTAGTGTCAACATAGAACAACAAGAGTGTTGTGTTAAATTTTGGAATTTTTCGGGGTTCGTTTGGACATTTTTATACATTAACTGTGTTTTCTAGGCATCTATGTGCATAATTCAAATTTGAACTACATGCACATGCTCCAGTGCATATAAATTGGTTGAAAAATCAAATATGTTTCCTTGGGTGCATGCTTAGGTCCCATGCAAGAAATGGGAATGAATTTCAAACACCAGGGCACTATTGATTGCCGGCAATACATTGAGAAAATTAGTTTTAAAATTCTAGTAAATCGAATACTCATCTAAAATTCATGAAACTTGACATGCTATCACGGAATGGCACCCGACAGGCTGTGGTAATTTTCATGTCCATTTTGAGAGAAGGCGCACTCGAATAACAGTCAACAAAGGCATTTTGAAACAAGTAGCTGCCACTCTAATGAAAGAGCTGGTTATCGACTAGAGGGGGGTGAACAGGCGATTTTTATGTAAGTCTTTAAAACATGGGAGTTTCGAAGACAAACAATAGAAATGGCACTTTTTGTATGGAGCGGAAGGTAGACTACACTAGGCAAGCCATAGTCAAGTATTCAATGATGTGAAAGCACAAAGACTATTAGCAGCTAGGTAGTAAGGATCAGGATGGAAGATAGTATGAAGCCAATCAGAACATGTAGTCACACAGTGAAGTCAAACAGATAATGCAAGCAGGCAATGACTTCACGAAGACATAATGTAAGTAAAGAGAAGTGAGAGATAGAACCAGTAGCTCGGAGAGGATAGAGATTTGTTCGACCAGTTCCAGTTGCTATGGCAACTGTACGTCTGGTTAGGGAGGCTGAGAGTCTACTCAGAAGACTGCGTCTTCACCTTATTCCCCTTGAGCTAAGAACACTTAGTCCCCGCCCAATCACTCTGGTAAGTCTTCAAGGTAGACTTCCAAACCTTCACAAACTTTGTTCACCGGCAATCCACAATGACTCTTGGATGCTCAGAACGCGACGCCTAACCGGCTGGAGGATTCTCAGTCCTCAAGTGTAACAAGTCTTCAGATCACGCGGACAGAAAGACTTCAGTGATGCCAAACAATCTTTGGGCTCTGGATGGTTTGGGCTTTGTCCTTGCAAGGATTCTCTCTCAAATGCTTCGGAGGTGGGTTGCTCTCAAACGACAAAAGCCATGCACTAACTCTGAGCAGCCACCAATTTATGGTGTAGGCGGTGGGCTATTTATAGCCACTGGGCAACCCGACCTGATTTGTCTGAAATGACTCTGGGTCACTAAGGAACTGACACGTGTCCCAACGGTCAGATTTCAAACACATGCGGCAGCTTGACTTGGGCTACAAGTAAAGCTGACTCATTTGACTCTGGATAAGATTTGCTCTCATTGTCTTAGCTCAAAGACATAGGATTTGGTTGAGCATCACTTCAGTCACTCTGACTTTGTTCACTTGGACCCCACTTAACAGTGTGGTGGTTCCTATGACTCAACAAAGAATAAAAGGAAACAACGAAACAACTAAGTCTTCGCGCTCCATAGTCTTCATGCGGTGTCTTCTCATGTCACAGTCTTCAACGTGAATAGCTTCACAGACCACCATTGTCTTCAATGTCTTCACACGTTTTTAGGGGTAATCTCCGGTAGGTAAACCGAATCAATGAGGGACTACTACCTGTGTTATCCTGCAATTCTCACAAACACATTAGTCCCTCAACGAGGTTTGTCGTCAATACTCCAAAACCAACTAGGGGTGGCACTAGATGCACTTACAATCTCCCCCTTTTGGTGATTGATGACAAACTGGTTGAAGTTTTCAACGGGGATAAAAGTATGTCAAATTGTAAAGGATAAAGATATTGTCTTCATAGGTGGCAAAAAGGCTCCCCCTGAAGATGTGCATATAAATGTTTTGCATTGGAATGCAAAAGCACATGGCAGGTTGTACTTGTGGAGATCCTCTTCACCTTATGAAGACAATACATCATGCATGAACAGATATAACAAGAATAATGACATGCATAATGAAAAATGGACGTCTGCAGAATGACTTCATGCGGGATTTATCGTTGCATCACTGAATAACAGAAAAAGTAGCAGACGACTGTCAAGTTTAAGTATTACAACTCAAAGAACCAAATGTATCAAAAGCGAGAGCTGTATACACTTGGCAAAAGTATAACAACCACCCATATGGACCCGCTTGAAGACTATCGACATATGCTTCTCCCCTTTTGTTAGTAAGGACCAAAAAGGTTTGAAGACATAGTCTCTACTCGTTCCCATGAGGAGTAGGTGAGGCAGCAGGGTCGTTGTTGAGGTTAGGTTGTGTAGACGAACATGGTGCGGTGTCGATACGCGCCAAAGTTGGAGGTGGTGAAGTAGCATCATCGGCGTCATCAAGGACTCTCGCACTAACAGTTGCCGTAGAGGAGGAGTACTCAGAATCTTCAATTGATGGAGTCCGACGCAAGACAGCATTACTGGGAGGAGTGGTATCAAACTTTAATCTCTCTGTGAATCCATCATCTTGAAGATCAGCTTCAGAACTGAGCAAAGTCAGACTCTTCCATGACCTCCGACAGGTTTCATGAGTGACAAACGCATTCTTGGTGGCAAGATTTCGAATGCGATTAATATTCACCAAGAGGCTTTGCATCTGACGCTTTAGCCAGTAATGATGCTTATCGTGTTCTGATGCAAGGCCACGAGAAGTTCTCGGTCATTAAGCACACGAGATCTCTTTCGAGGCCTTGGAGCAATAGTGCATTCGGTTGCTTCAGTACAGGCACGGCGAGGTGCACGAGTATTTCAAGCCAGGGAATAAACACGAGTGGCAGCATGAACTCCTTCAACATGCTGAGAGAAACTCTGACGATCGACATTGTGGAGATAAATTTCCTCCTTGGCAGGCTCTGTGTATATGGCTTCGACGGACATATCAAACTCTAGCAAGAATATGAGATGGTTGCGTGCAGAGGGCTGATAGTCAACATCAGAGTGAAGCTTGATCAGACACATTACCCATGGAGCATAGAATTTCAGACCAAATATGTCTGAGCCAGATGCAGGAAATTGGCGAATGAAGAAATCCTGAGCATTGAAGCTGATGCCATTGAGAATATATAAGACCAATGTCTTCATTGAGCCTTCAAGCTTTCTAAGGAAGAATGTCCTTTGATGGGCCATGGAGTTCGCCTGATAATGTGATAGATGTTGTGGGGCAGATACTCTAGGTCTTCAACAAAGAATTCCTTGGGATATTCATCATCCTGCGGCAGTGGCCTCATCATACTCAGCATTTGGCTCATATTGGGCTTAGGCTTCTGGAAGATGCTTTCCAATGCATTTCGGTGAAGCTCACAACCAGGTTCATGTAGTTCACCTGGAGTGGACAGGCCAGTAAGCTCAATAAGATCAAGAGCTTTGGCTTCATGGTGTACATTGCCTGTCATCCACTCAAGGACCCATGTCTTCGGATCCCTGTTGTAGCCACGAATGTGGAGAGTTGCATAGAATTGCAGCAGAAGCTCTTCATTCCAATTTTCTTTATCAGTCACAAACTGGAGAAGGCCTGCATCTCTGAAATAGTCGAGAGCTTCTTCTAAGCATGGCAGGTCCGCAATGGCTTCGCAGTCCAGACGCATATGGGGAAATATCCACCATTGTTTGTATAGGACACAGGAGTAATAATTGCACTGCTGATAACTCCAGAACCGATCAGATGATATTCTTGGCTTAGAATATGGGTTCTTGGCTCTATCAAAGAAGGTGTTGTGTGCAATGAATCCATTTATGTTGAATGATCCTGGCGCAGATGCAGTACCTGGAAACCGTGGCAGCCTTGGTTTTGGCTTCTGAACCTATGGCATGTGCTCCACATGATAATCAAATTGAGGTCCGGGAGCAGGCGGAGGAACCAGAATTGGCCATCTGACAGTGACAAGCTCACCTTGATAAAACGTTTGCTCAATGGTGTGTGGCCTTGGTGCCGGTACAGGAGCAGTGGCATTTGCAATTGCGTCAGGCTGCACATTGGTTGCAGGTGCATCATTGGCTTCAGACACAGTGTTGAATGCAGGCGCCACATTAGCTTCAGCCATGACAATGTCATTGGCTTCAGTAGTGTTATTGGTAGCCGCCTCAGGATTTTCATCCTCCACTTGAGTAGTTGGAGAGTCGGGCACAGACATGTTCTCCTCGAGAACATCTTCTTGGTTGGTCGGGGGTGTAGCAACACGTTCTTCTTCTTGACGGGGTTCTTGATTTTCATCGGCTGATGCAGCCGGTATGTCTTCAGCAGCTTTGGCTTCAGAAGCAGAGACATTCACAGTAGGAGTGGCTTCAGGAAACACTTATTGTGCTACCAAGTTTGGTTGCACTTCTCCTTCTGGAAAGCTTGATGGAGCAACTTGTGGCCTTGGTCCTTTGTGAAGCCTGCGAAATGCGGGCGACGCCTTTGGAGTAGGAGTTGGATGGACCACATAGTCGTCACCATCATCAAGCACCGGATTGGTGACTTGAGGTGGGGGAGTTCTCAGTGAGTCTTGACCTGGAGTTGCTGGTTGAGGGCGATCAGCCCATGAGGCATCCTGAGAGATTGGCGTCAAAGGACGACAAGTACTGATGAGTTCGCTGTTCGTGAGAACAGGCGATGATACGGTTTGGCTCTTGACCTGAGGAAGGACTTCATCATCATCTACATTGTCTTGGGGACCAATGTCTTCAGCCGTGATGGGGTCAACGGCTGGAACTTCTTCAGCTTTAGGAGCCTCTGTCGAAGTAGGCTCGTGAACTATCAACTGACGCTCTTGGTGTTCAGATGCAGGACGAGCAAAAGAGATGGGCTCGACAACGAGGGGCTCTATGGGAGCAGCCCGATCTTTTTCTTAGTATTTCTCTTCTTGGGTAATGGAGCATCATCGGTGGTTTTCTTGAACTTGTGCTTTCTGGCTTCGGCTTTAGCTGCCCTGGTTTTCTTCAGTTCTGAAGGAACTGTGGGGACCTTAGGCTTCGAGCTTGTCATGCTGGCAGGGAAGACAATGTGAGGTTCTTCCCGCCCTGAAGCTTCAGCTTGGGCCACAGCAGGCTTCTTCTTCTTGGCAGCCAGCTTGGGGTCAATGCCAGGACGCCCAAGTACCTTGCGCTTCTCAGCTTCATTGTAAGCTTGAACACACTTGGCAGCGAGGTTTTTCATTCGCTCGTGTGAACCTTTGGCTTCTTCGCGTTTCTTGCGAAATGCCTCCTTGAGGTCATGCAACATCAGCTTGAAGTTTTGAACATCAGCCACACTGGGCTTGGCCACATGCTTCTTGAACTGGTCTTTCTCATAGTCTAATTTTTTCTTCAGTTCAACAATCTTCTGAGCCAGAGCCATCTCAGGAGCAATGGCGCCTTGGAAGGCCACACTGATGCCAATTGGGAGCTGCATATCATCAAAGCTGAGATTTGGGTTGTCAAACCACTCATCAATGAAATTGTCCAGAATGTTCACATAGAAGAGGGGCAGATCATTGAAGATCTCCGCCTCTTGCTTGCTCTTAATCAGTTGCTCAAGGGCATCATCACCACACTCATCATCTGTTGACAGATCAATGGCTTCAGTCTCGTTCCTCAGAACGGCATCTGGTGTCAGTGCTAGACCAGAACTCTTGACATTTTTCGGGCCTCTTTCTTCTTGGAGATGCGAGAAAGATCTTCACAGTTGATACTGGGTGCAGGAGGAGCAGTTGCCAATGGCTTCGTACGTGAAGCTTTTGATGCAACAGTAGGTTTTGAAGCCTTAGTTTTCTTAGGAGGAGCTGGCGCATCGTCAGAATCAGCATCATCAGCAGAGTGATCCACATTTGCACCTTGGACGACAATGTAAGTGATGAGGCCTTCGAGGTTGTAGAAGGGGCCGATTCTGTTTTCATTGGCTTCACGGGTGCCATCTTCCCGAGGAGCAGATGGACCTGGGTTGAAGCCAAGTCCAAATGCCTTCTTGTTCTTCACAGTTGAGTCTTTGGCAAATTTGAAGTTGCGCTTGAACAAATTGTCTTCGCGACACCACAGCATAGAAGATGGGTCAGCATTCTCTGGCTGTGGTCCGCGAACCATGCACGGATAGAAGCCTTGATCAATAGCTTCAGACTTGGACCTGGGTGGATGATTTTTGTATAGGATATCTCCCCAAGGTCGCTTGATGGCATTATTCTCGGCATACTCAGCAGTAACAAATCTGTACTTGTACCATTCCTCTACCCAATATCTTCGAATCCATTGGATTCGATTTTTGCATTCGCCATAGGTTTCTTCTGGGTCAGTCTTGTACAATTCATGCAGATCTGGCGGCAAATCTTTGGATGTATTTCCACTGCGTTGTCTGCCACCCATTCTTGTTGACTTCTCAGTTGCCATGAAACTTAGATTGAATGGCTTCAAAACTAGCAAAGGCTTCCGACGGCTGGTCAGACAAGAACTGGCTTTAGGAGAATTTATGTGACTCTGTAAGAATTCTGCAAATGAATGCAGACTATGAGAACCAAGGGATTCTTCCACGGACATGTACCTGTGACAACATTAGAGGTGCGAGAGAAGGGGAAGAGGTCATATGCATTCTCAGAAGATTTTGAAGATAAATCAGTTTGAAGACATTGACCTCATAACGTGAAGACATTCACTTATTTGTTGTGAGTTGGTTCCAGATTTGTACGAATCCAAGAATAGGTACAAGTGAGGAATCTAACTTGTAGAGAATCATAAGTGAATAGACTACACATAATATGAGATGCAGAACGGGATAGATTCAACTTTGGAAGTGTAGAAACCACTTTTGGTAAAGAAGGATGAATCTATCAAATCAAAAATACATTAAAAAGTAAGTTTTAATTACCACACAAAGAACTGCTAGACAGAGCGGAGTTGGAGGCCGAGCAGTTCGATCTCCCGTGCCCTAAATTGGCAACGGAAGACACTTATGGCGGCGGCAGAGAAGATGAGGTCCGCGGCCGGCATGAGGACAGCGTCGGTGAGGTTGCGGCAGCTAAGCACTTCGTCGCCGGAGTCATCGAGAGCTAGCGGTGGCGCTAGGGTTTGTGCGAGGTTGCGATGTGGAAGAACGATTATTGAGCGTGATGAGATGTGTATTTATAAGAAAAGGGACGGCACGTCGCAATTATGCGGGTGCCACTGGCGGTTCACATCTGAAGGGCACATGGCAAGCATGCAACACATTGGAAGTTGTTCCATGTTCCCACGCACGCCTGGATTGTCGGGGTGGTCATCCTGGCTTCTGAGGTTTCAGGCAATAAGGATATTGCATTAAAAACAGATATAAATGTTTGTCAGATTGACTTCAGCTAACAAGGTCTTAGTGAAGACAATCGACAGTTTTCAATATAATGCATATGATTTGGAGAGATAGAGTTGAGGTAGAAGCATAGATAGGTTAGGGTCCGATCACATTCACTTAGATCAAAAGATTCAGCAAGAAGTCATAGCAATAAGTGAATGTTGTAGAGGATGGAACACAAATATGTATATAACTAGTATAAGACCAAATCAACAAGATGAAGATAAATATGAACATACGTCAAGGATGAAGACAAATCAAATACGAAAACTTTGCAATCATAACGCCAAGTGAAACACTTCAAACAAAAGTTTGGTGGTGGTGTTACCCACCGTATAGGAAGTATTAGACCCAGACATGGCGCACAATTATCGTGGCGCTCTGAAGTCAAATTCCGCATTAATGTATTCACACTTAGAGTGTATGTCTTCATTGATTGAAGATATACATTACTTCGTGTGTTTCACATCTAAGTCATCAAAATGCATAAGTGTTAGGATGTGTGTCCAATCACAGGACATTTGAGGATTCCAAGATATTTAGCTCACAACCTGCAGAACCTTTTCTCATCCAAGGGCTTTGTGAAGATATCAACCAATTGCTCTTCAGTGTTGACGTGAATGATATCAATATCTTCCTTCATGACATGATCCCTGAGAAAGTGATGACGAACTTCAATGTGCTTTGTCTTCGACTGTTGAACTGGGTTGTTGGCAATCTTGATGGCGCTTTCATTGTCGCAGTAGAGTGGTACATTCTTCAGGTGGATATCATAGTCCTTGAGTGTTTGCTTCATCCAGAGAAGCGGAGCACAGCAAGATCCAACAGCAATGTATTCGGATTCAGCAGTGGAGAGAGATACACAGTTCTGCTTCTTTGAAGACCAATAGACAAGAGATCGTCCCAGAAAGTGACATGTGCCTGATGTGGACTTGCGATCAACCTTGTCAACAGCATAATCAGCATCTGAAAATCCAACTAGATCAAACTCTGAGCCCTTTGGATACCATAATCCTAGTGTTGGGGTGATTCCTTTGGTGCCGCTTGGAATCGGGCACACATGCAAACACTAAGCATTATATCTGGCCTAGATGCACATAAATAAAGTAAAGAACCAATCATGGAGCGGTATACCTTTTGATCGAACTCTTTACCATTGGCATCGGGACCCAGATGACTTTTGGTTGGCATTGGCGTCGTGTATCCTTTGCAGTCTTGCATTCCAAATTTCTTCAGGCAATCTTTGAGGTATTTTCTTGAGATATGAAGATGTCGTTGCGTTGCTGACGGATTTGGAGACCCAGGAAGAACTTCAGCTCGCCCATCATGGACATCTGATATTGCTCTTGCATCATGTGACCAAACTCATCACTGTATTTCTTGTCAGTGCAGCCGAAGATAATGTCATCCACATAGATTTGGCATACAAACAGTTCACCATCATATGTCTTCATGAAGAGTGTAGGATCTAGTGAACCAGGTTTGAAACCTTTGCTCTTCAAGAAGTCTTTGAGTGTGTCATACTAAGCACGAGGGGCTTGTTTGAGGCCATACAACTCCTTGTTGAGCTTGTATACCATATCAGGATGTTTTGGATATTCAAAGCCAGGAGGTTGTGCAACATACACTTCTTCTTCAATCTTTCCATTGAGAAAGGCACTCTTCACATCCATTTGATACAGAAGGATGTTGTGATGATTTGCATAGGCTAGCAGTATGCGAATGGCTTCAAGCCTAGCCACCGGAGCAAATGTTTCATCAAAGTCAATCCCTTCCACTTGAGTGTATCCTTGAGCAACAAGACGAGCCTTGTTTCTGACAACTTGACCATGATCATCTTGCTTGTTGCGATATATCCATTTGGTGCCAATGATATTGTGCTTACGAGGATCAGGACGCTTGACCAATTCCCACACATTGTTCAGCTTGAACTGTTGAAGCTCTTCTTGCATAGCTTGAATCCATTCAGGTTCCATGAAGGCTTCAACAACTTTCTTGGGTTCAGAGATTGAGACGAATGCAAAATGCCCACAGAAGTTTGTTAGCTGTGTTGCTCTTGAACGAATGAGTGGACCAGGTGCATTGATGTTGTCTATTATATTCTCAATATGTACTTCATTTGCAACCCGAGGATGAACAGGACGAAGATTTTGCTCTTGCTGATGAATCTCATTTGGAGGGTTGTCTTCAGGCTGAGCATTGTCTTCAGGTTGATTAGGTGCAGAAATGATCAGTTCCTCTTCAGTTTGAGCCTCAGAAGGTATGATCTCTCCAATTCCCATTTGCTTGATTGATTCACTGGGAGGTACTTCGTCTAGCACATTTGGCAGGTGCTCTCTTTTGAGCCGTTAGTCTCATCGAACCGCACATCCACAGTTTCAACCACTTTATAGTGAAAGAGGTTGAAGACTCTATAGAAGTGTGAATCCTTTCCGTAACCAAGCATAAAACCTTCATGTTCTTTCGGTGCAAATTTTGAAGTGTGATGTTTATCCTTGATCCAGTACCTAGCACCAAATACTCTGAGGTAACTGACATTTGGCTTCTTACCAGTTAGGAGTTGATACATCTCCAACGTATCTATAATTTTTTATTGTTCCATGCTATTATATTACCTGTTTTGGATGTTTATGGGCTTTACTTTGCACTTTTATATCATTTTTGGGACTAACCTACTAACCGGAGGCCCAGCCCGTATTGTTGTTTTTTTTTCCTATTTCAGTGTTTCGAAGAAAAGGAATATCAAACGGAGTCCAAACGGAATGAAACCTTCGGGGGCGTGATTTTTGGAACAAACGTGATCCAGAGGACTTGGAGTGGAAGTCAAGAAATAATCGAGGAAGCCACGAGGGTGGAGGGCGCCCCCCTACTGGGTGCGCCCCTATCTTGTGGGCCCCTCAGGCGGCCACCGACCTACTTCTTCCTCCTATATATACCTACGTACCCCGAAAACATCAGAAGCGACCATGAAAACTTAATTCCACCGCCGCAACCTTCTGTATCTGCGAGATCCCATCTTGGAGCCTTCGTCGGCGCTCCGCCGGAGGGGGAATCAACCACTGAGGGCCTCTACATCATCTCCAAGGCCTCTCCGATGAGTTGTGAGTAGTTTACCACAGACCTTCGGGTCCATAGTTATTAGCTAGATGGCTTATTCTATCTCTCTAAATGTCAATCACTAGTAGAAAAGGGGGCAATGGCCCAGGCCGGTTCAGCCCATTAGTCCCGGTTCTGCCACGAACCGGGACCCATGGAGCTATTTGTCCCGGTTCGTGAGCCCAGGGGGCCGGCCGGGCCACGTGGGCCATTGGTCCCGGTTCGTCTGCACCTTTTGGTCCCGGTTGGTGGGACGAACCGGGACCAATGGGCCTGGCTCCTGGCCCAACACTATTGGTCCTGGTTGGTGGCTTGAACCGGGACCAAAGGCTTCCCTTTAGTCCCGGTTCATGCCACCAACCGGGGCTAATGGTGGTGCCTATATATACCCCCTCGCGTAAGATCAGAGCACACTGCTCTGTTTTTTCTGGCCGAGGGGGAGAGGGCTTGGTGGTGCTCTAGCTCACCTCCCATGCACACAAGGTGTTCGATGGAATGCCCGAGCCACACTACTTAAGGTTTCTCCTCTCCAAGCTCGACCGCAAAGCTCCATTTTCCTCAATATTTATCTAGGTTTAGCGGTCCGTCACGCCCCATCCCCGTCTTCATCGCCATCGATCACCCGCGCCGATCTCATCGCCAGCACCACCGTGGTGAGCCTCTTGTTCTTATCTTCTTTCTGAAAGGAAAAATATTCTTACTTGTATGTTTAGATAGATACTTGTATTATTTTCTTACTTTTATCATTGCATCTTATGTAGTGCGATGGTTTTGGTATCCGCCTCACGGCCCTCGGCCCTGCCTATGATTCGTATGTTGTATATATTATCTTTTCATAACTATTGGTTCATTTATTGTTTATGAAAATTATGCCGACCAACGTGACATAGATTTTATTTATCTAGGAGGTTGTTGAACCGGAAATTCCAACCGACCCTATTGCCGAGAGGTTAAATTTAGTTGAAGAAGAAAACAATTTTTTGAAGCAAAAAATAAAAAAACTTGAGGAGTAGAAGATGATATTGGAGTTGCATGCTACGGATGTCGTCGATGATCACAAGATCAAGATGGATGCAATGCGCTTGAAGATTAGAAAGATTAGAAAATATGCCATTCATACCGAGGCTTGGTATCATTATGCCATTGGATCAGTTGTTACCTTGGTTGCGATTATGATCGCATTTGTTTTCGCATTGAAATGTTTTACATAGTTTAAATGTATGGTTTAATTAATTTAGATGCTCTGCAGAGCTTTATATTGATAGATGAGAACTATGTATGTACTTTGGTTTTTATGTGATGATGAACTTCTATTAATTTGGTCACTTAGTTATCTATTCATGATGTTCTGTAATGATTTTTGACACACTTAATTATATATAATGCACGCAGATGAACCGCAATGGATGTACGGTGACGTACAAACCTCCGAGTACACTAAGGCGTGCATGATTTTCTCAAGTGACTGAGGCAAACAAGCAGAATGGTTTTATGTGTTGTCCATGCCCTATATGTGGGAATCTGAAGTCTTACTCGACCTGAAAATCCTTCACACCCACCTACTTTACAAGGGTTTCATGCCACACTATAATGTTTGGACGAGGCATGGAGAAATAGGGGTTATGATGGAAGACGACGAAGAAGAAGAGTACGATGACAACTATGTGCCCCTGAATACGGTGATGCTACCGAACATCAAGAGGAAGCAGACGATGTGCACGATGGTGCCATAGAACGGGCTAAGTCTGAAGATCAAGAGGAACCAGACGATGTGCCCGATGATGATGATCTCCGCCGGTCATTGTCGATGCAAGGACGCAATGCGAAAGTCAAAATGAGAAGCTGAAGTTCGATCGCATGTTAGAGGATCACAAAAAGGTTGTACCCCAATTGTGAAGATGGCAACACAAAGCTCGATTACCGTCTTTGAATTGCTGCGGTGGAAGGCAGAGAATGCTGTGCTGATAAAGGATTTGAGAAGCTACTGAAAATAATGAAGAAGAAGCTTCCAAAGGATAACGAATTGCCCGACAGTACATACGCAGCAAAGAAGGTCGTATGCCCTCTAGGATTGGAGGTGGAGAAGATACATGCATGCCCTAATGATCGCATCCTCTACGCGGTGCATACAAGGATCTGAACGCATGCCGGTATGCGGTGCATTGCGGTATAAGATCGACGAGATGACCTTGGTGATGTTGAGGGCGAGCCTCCCAGAAGAGGGTTCCTGCGAAGGTGATGTGGTATGCTCCTATAATACCACGGTTGAAACGTCTGTTCGTAAACGGAGAGCATGCCAAGTTGATGTGATGGCACAGTGAGGACCGTAAGAAAGACGGGAAGTTGAGAGCACCCGCTGACGGGTCGCAGTGGAGAAAAATCGAGAGAAAGTACTGGGATGAGTTTGCAAAGGACCCAAGGAACGTATGGTTTGCTTTAAGCGCGGAGGGCCGGGGAGCAGAGCAGCAATCACAGCACCTGGCCCGTGACTCTATGTATGTATAAACTTCCTCCTTGGATGTGCATGAAGCGGAAGTTCATTATGATGCCAGTTCTCATCTAAGGCCCTAAGCAACCCGGCAACGACAAACATGTGTACCTAAGGCCATTAGTTGAAGAACTTTTACAGTTGTGGAATGGAAATGGTGTACGTACGTGGGATGAGCACAAAAAGGAGGAATTTCACCTAAAGGTTTTGCTGTTCGTGACCATCAACGATTGGCCCGCTCTAAGTAACCTTTCAGGACAGACAAACAAGGGATACCACGCATGCACGCACAGTTTACTTGACACCGAGAGTATATACCTGGGAAGCTGCAGGAAGAATGTGTACCTGGGCCATCGTCAATTTTTTCCGACCAACCATCAATGTCGAAAGAAAGGCAAGCATTTCAAAGGCGAGGCAGATCACCGGAAGAAGCCCGCCATGCGCATCGGTGATCACGCATTTGCTATGGTCAATGATTTACACGTAATCTTTGGAAAGGGTCCCGTGGACTAGCTGTTCGAATGACGCCGACAATCACGCACCCATGTGGAAGAAGAAATCTATATTTTGGGACCTACCCTCGGAAAGACCTAGAGGTCCGCTCTTTGATCGACGTGATGCACGTGACGAAGAACCTTTGCGTGAACCTGCTAGGCTTCTTGGGCGTGTATGGGAAGACAAAAGATACACGAGGCACAAGAGGACACCTGCAACGCTTGCACGAAAAGAGGGCATGCCTCCGGCAAGATGAAGGTCCTGCCAGCCACGCTCTTACAAAAGAAGAGAAAGAAATATTCTTTGAATGCCTGCTCGGTATGAAGGTCCCGACTGGCTTCTCGTCAATATAAAGGGAATAATAAATATGCGAGAGAAAAGTTCCGAACCTAAAGTCTCATGACTGCCACGTGATTATGACGCAATCGCTTCCGGTTGAATTGAGGGGGCTTCACCGAAAAGCGTCCGATTGGCCATTGTGAAGCTATGTGCATTCCTCAATGCAATATCTCGAACGTGATCGATCCGTAAATCGTACCAACGCTTAAGGAGTGATGTGGGCGCAATGTCTTGTCGATTTCGAGCTGGTGTTCCCACCATCCTTCTTCAATATCATGACGCACGTCCTAGTTCATGTAGTCGACGAGATTGTCATTACGGGGCCCGTATTTCTACACAATATGTACCCCTTTGAGAGGTTCATGGGAGTCCTAAAGAAATATGCTCGTAATCGCTTAGGCCGTAAGGAAGCATCTCCATGGGCCATCAAACAGAGGATGTCATCGGGTTTTGTGTTAACTTCATTCCTAGCCTTAAGAAGATAGGTCTCCCTAAATCGCGGTATGAGGGGAGACTGACCGAAAAGGCACGCTTGGAAGGGACTCAATAATATGCAGGGACGGATATTCTTGGTCTCAAGCACACTACAGTTCTCTGAGAACTCTACCTTGGTGACCCCGTATGTTGATGAACACAAGAACAATCTGCGCTCCAAACACCCGGAGCAAAGGCGACGATCGGATTACATGTGAACACATCGGGACTTTCAACAGTTGGTTGGAAACACGTCTCGTGAGGTGACAGCACTGTTTGTGATGAGCTGTACTTGTTGTCCAGGGACCATCTTCGATCTGTAATGATTTGGAAAGGATACGAGATAAATGGGAATACATTTTACACGATTGACCAAGATCAAAAGAGCACCAACCAAAACAGCGCTGTCCGCTTTGATGCAGCAACCGGCAGGAAAGGACACATATTATGGTTACATAGTAGACATATGGGAACTTGACTACGTAGTAGATTTTAAGGTCCCTTTGTTTAAGTGCAAGTGGGTCAATCTGTCAGAGGCGGGGTATAGGTAGACCCACAAAGCGGAATGACAACAGTGGATCTCAAGAATCTTGGGTACACCGACGAACCGCTCGTCCTAGCCAATGATGTGGCACAGGTTATCTATGTGAAGGACATGTCTACTGCATCGAGGAAAAGAAAAGATAAGGAAGCGAATACATCATACGATGAGCCAAAGCACCACATAGTTCTTTCAGGAAAAAGGGACATCCTGGGAGTGGAGGGCAAGACAGACATGTCTGAAGAGTATGAAAAGTTTGATGAAATTCCTCCATTCAAAGTCAAGGCTGACCCAAGCATCCTGATAAACGATGAAGATTATCCATGGTTACGGCGCAATAAGCAAATGACACAAGCGAAGAAAAAATGAAGACTTTCTCCCGCAACAATTATGATGATACCAGGCCAACTTTGTAACAGACGAGTATGATACCATTGTCCGTTTTGTACATGCGCATGCTATGCCAACTTTTTCAGAGTTCATTTGAAAACTATGAATTTGAAAACCACGCCAACCGATTATCCATTTGAAAACTAATGGCACTAACAGAAAGTTTATAATTTTGCTGACCTAAAAGCAAAAAGAACTAAAAAATAAAGCAAAAAACCAAAAGAAAATAAATAATGCAGAAAACAAAACAAAAAACTGGAAAAAAATAAAAATAGCAACAATAAGTATTTTGTTGTAAGTAGAAACAAAATAAATAAATAAAGCAACAAAGAAAACAAAAAAGTGTTTTAAAATTTGAAAACTAATGGCACTAACAAAAAGTTTATATTTTTTCTAAAACTAAAAGCAAAAAGAATTAAAAAATAAAGCAAAAAACCAAAAGAAAATAAATAATGCAAAAAACAAAACAGAAAACTGGAAAAAAAATAAAAATAACAACAATAAGTATTTTGTTGTAAGTAGAAACAAAATAAAATAAATAAAGCAACAAAGAAAACAAAAAAAGTGTTTTCAAATTTGAAAACTAATGGCACTAACAGAAAGTTTATATTTTTTCTAAAACTAAAAGCAAAAATAATTAAAAAATAAAGCAAAAAACCAAAAGAAAATAAATAATGCAGAAAAAAAACATTGGAAAAAATAAAAATAGCAACAATAAGTATTTTGTTGTAAGTAGAAACAAAATAAAATAAATAAAGCAACAAAGAAAACAAAAAAAGTGTTCTAAAATTTGAAAACTAATGACACTAACAGAAAGTTTATGATTTTTCTAAAACTAAAAGCAAAAAGAATTAAAAATAAAGCAAAAAACCAAAAGAAAAATAAACCAAAATAAACTAAATAAAGCAACAAATAAAAAAAGTGCCACCTACTGGGCCCCCACGGCCTAAATACGACTAGAAACCCTACCATGGACCAGGATTCAGGCCCGCGAGAGGCCCCGTAGGCCCACAGACACGTATTGCATGTTTAGGCCCGAAAGCCTGCTTTAGAGAGGAGCTCGAGAGGGAAGGCGCACCGCACCTTATAAACAGGTGCTGCTCCCTCTCAACTAGCGAAGTGGGACTAAACATTTAGCGCGGGGCAGCACAGGGCCCTTGGTCCCGGTTGGTGCCACCAACCGGGACCAAAGGCCGCCGCTTCCCGCCCTTTGGGCTGCTGAAAAGAGGCCTTTGGTCCCGGTTGGTGGCACCAACCGGGACTAAAGGGGGGCATTAGTCGCGGTTGGTGCCACGAACCGGGACTAATGCTCTTGTTATATATACAACACTTAGGAAAATTTGACGAACACATCGCCAGCTGTTTCGCCCGCCTGACGACGCCGAAGCTCATCGACGCCGCCAGTTGCCTAGATCGACGACGTTCCGCTGCCCCGACGCCGCTTCGCCGCCCAGACGCCGTCTGCGGCGCTTCGCCCGCCCGCTTGCCGCCGCCAGCGCCGCCAACGCCGCCGCCGCCTTCGCCGACGCTTTTTGCTCGCTACCGCCGCCGCTGCCGCTGTCGCCCGAAGCGCGCCTTGTCGCGCCTGCCCCATGACCTCCCCACCGTCGCTGTTGCCGCTGGCCACACCTCTGCCCCGGCTGCCGTGGTCTTCGCCGACGCCCTCGCCGCCCGCCGTCGCCCTCGTCGGCCGCCCGTTAATGAGCCGCCGCCGTCGAGGCTCATGTTCAAGGTCTTGCATTTTTTGTTCATTGCATTTTTCTGTTTATATATATATTTTGTTCATTGCATTTTTTCAGATATATAATCTATATATGTATGTGGTAGCTATATGATGAATGGATGTGGCTATGTATGTATGAATATAATGTTCATAGCATTTTTTTGTTTATATATATTTTTTCATATATGTATTAATTTTTTATTTAGGTTGTTAGTACATATCGATTTTAGGTTAGTGCATTTTAATTAGGTTAGTGTGGAGGAAAAAGTAAAATAAGGAAAAGGAAGAAAAGAGGAAGAAGGAAGAAGGAAGAAGAAGAAGAAAAAGAAGGAGAGGAAAAAGGAAAATAAGTAGAGAAAGAAGGAGAAGAAGAAGGAGAAGACGAGGAGAGGAAGAAGAGGAAGAAGAAAAAAAAAGAGGAGAAGAAGAAGGAATAGAGGAGCTTCTTCTCCTTTTTTTTCTCCTCTTTTTTTTCGAGGGTGTCGAGGGTGTCGAGGATCGCCGAGGGGTCGAGGGTCGGGAACTAGGGTAGAGGGTCGAGTGTCGTTAAGGGGTCAAGGGTCAAGGGTTTTAGGGTCGAGGGTTCGAGGGTTCTATAGGGTCGAGGGATCGAGGGTCGAGAGTTCCAGGGTCGTCTAGGGGTCGAGGGTTCCAGGGTCGTCGAGGGATCGAGGGGTCGAGGTTCGCCGAGTGGTCGAGACAGGTTTCCTATTGTCAAAGCATTGAAGAAATCCATGGCTTCATCATTAGCCGGAAGTAACTAGAGCATGATGGTACGAAGTCCTCCAAAGTTATTCTGGAATGGAGTCCCGGATAGGATAATTTTCCTTTTTGTACAAATTTCAGCAAAGGCCTTCCAAATAACGATATTCGGAAGGTTCTTGCTGAACTTTGTACCTAAAAGTTTAATTATCCTATCTGGGACTCCGCTCCAAAATAACTTTGAGAGCTTCGCACCATCATGCACCTATTACTTTCGCCTAATGATGAAGACATGGTTTTGTTGAATCCTTTGACACTAGGCAACCTCCCGACCCCTCGGCGATCCTCGACCCCTTGACCTTGAGAGGAAGAAGAGGATAAAAAAAGAAGAGGAAGACTAAAAAAAAGAGGAGAAGAAAGAATAGAGGAGTCTTCTCCTCTATTCTTTCTTCTCCTCTTTTTTTTCTTCTTCTTCCTCTTTTTTTTATCGGGAACGAGGGTCGTTGAGGGTCGCCGAGCGGTAGAGGAAACCCTAATTAAATAGCAAGTATCGTCGGTGTGAGATACATGTGGTCGTTGGTGTCGGACACTACATCCACGTCCCACAAGTGACGCGGGCGTCGATGCCCACGTCACTTGTGGGACATAGATGTAGTGTCGTCGTTGTTGTTGTCGATATACCCCCCTCGGTAGCTTCAACACGTGGGGGTCGATATTACCCCTCCTTGAAGCGTTCTCGAGGCCACCCCTAACCCTTGAAGCGTTGTCGAGGCCACCAAACCCTAGAGAAGCAGCGTCGAGGCCACTAATTAATATGATTCCTTATTGTGATTAGCTAGCTAGTTCTACGTTTGCCACTAATATATCCATATTTGTCATGTTTGAATAATAATTGCCATGTTGTAAATATTTGTAGAAACTATGGACACCCCGCCCCAAGACGAAGCACAAGAAGCATTGTTGAGGGACATAATCGCAGAAGGAAGTGATGTCGTCTGCTCGTTGATGTTTCTCAACGACACCGAGGGTCTGGAAGGAGAGGGTGAAGAAGCAGCTGGCTATGATTATGATGGCCCCGATGACCCAATGCCGGTGGAAGAAGGAGAGGGTGAAGAAGTAGACCATGAGGACTGCTCCGGTGATCACCGAACTGAGTCCGGCCAGGTATATATATTAGTTAAGCCTGTGCTGACTAGCTAATTGATGCATTCGTTGTTTTGGTATGTACACATATTAATTATCTCTCGTCTTTGTTTCTTTTTTCTAGCCCTCCGGATCGAGCACAACTTCGGTAAAGAGACGAGGCCCGAAGAAAAAGTTGAGCTCGGATGAAAGGTTTGAGATCATAGAAATCGCGCGTGATGGCCAACCGATTGATCCCATCCGGACAAAGAAGGCATTTGTTGCTCACTGCAGGTTCTGGTTAGGGACAAGATCCCGATCAGCATCCAGCAATGGTATAAGCCTAAGAACGAAGACCCTGAGGTGTGTTATGTCAATGATCTGCAGAAAAATGATCTTTGGACAGAGCTGAAGTCAAATTTCGCCCTACCGCCAGAGGATGATCCGGAGAAGCAAGTCATAGAGCCATTAATCAAGTCTTTTGCTCTTAAGAAGATGGCAGACCTATTCAGGAATTGGAAGAAAGACCTGAATAAGTTTGTCGATAAAAAAGAGACACCCGAATTCAAGGGCAAATATGAGAAGATCAGAGATGACTGGCCTGCATTTGTGGCCCACAAGACATCGGAAAAGAGTAAAAAGATGTCGGCGACAAACAGGAAAAATGCTGCGAAGAAGAAGCTTCACCAACAAGACGGGTCGTGTGGCTACCTCATAGCCCGGCCTAAGTGGGCCAAGGCTGAGAATGATCTGCTTGATAAAGGGATCGAACCGAGACAATGAATCGCCCACCGCTGCGGACTTGGTTCTTCGGGCTGGCGGAACCTTGGACCTCAGACGTGGAAGTGCATTTGGACGGACGATCAATTGGACATACCAGTCAAGAGGCTAAAGCAATATATCGAAGCAGCGCAACAAGGGAAGTTCGTTCCAGACAGGGAGAAGGACGAGCTCACAATGGCCCTCGGGAATCCTGAGCACCCTGGACGGGCACGAGGCATGACCGGCTCCGTTTCGTGGAAGGCTGGATTTCCGGACGCAGGGGGTTACAAAACCCATGAGAGGAGGAAGAAACTGGAGCAGAGCCAAATGCAGGCGCTGCACGAAAGGGTAATGGGGCTAGAGGAACGAGAAGAAGAATGGAGCAAACGACCTGCCGAAGCTTTCCACAAAGCTACCCCGCCATCTCAGCGGAGAAGTAGTGTGGCTTCCACCGAGCTGCTTCAGTCGGAGCATGCCTTGACGGCTCCTGCCAGCTATCCCGTGGATGCTATCACGGAGTCTCAAAATTGCCACCTTATGGCGCAATGGAGCAATTTGAAAGTCAAGGCGGTTGTTGGCTCTGTTTATCCTACTAAACCCGACTCAACTTTTCACCACCGGCCGATTCCAGAAGGATATGCTAAGGTGATGGTGGATGAAATAACGGAGGGATTTGAGGACCTCCGGCTTGACCACCCTACAGGTGAAGGGGAGTATCGGCTGGGTTCTGCTCTGAAGACTCCATGCCTATGGCGGAAGGATCTCATCAACCTTCCGAACTGGACGCCTCCGCCTCCGTGAGTCAGGCACTCCGCCTCCTCCACCGCCTCCTCCCGTGAGTGACGATCAGGGCACTCGGCCGGCTCCTTCTCCGTGCGTGGCGGCACTCCGCCTCCTTCTCCGCCTACGCCGGCGCGCCCGAGCAGCCAGCCTCCTCCTTCTCCGCCTCGCCAACAAGGGCGGAAGAGACCTGCCGCAGCTCCGGCTGCTCCGGCGCGTCGTAGTCCTTCTCCTCCGCCTCGTAAGAAAGGAAAGAAGACATCCGCTCCGCCTGCTTCTGCCGGGCGTCTAGCAAGACAGCCAAAGGCGGGAGGAGATACAGATTCGGTCCTTCTCAAGAATCCAGAGAAGTTACCGTCTGAGAGGACTGGGAGGAAAACGCGAAGATCGCAGGCATCAAGTGGATGACTGGTTTGAAGGGTTGAAAGCAAAGAGACATCCACCTCCGGAGGAGAAGGTAGATCCGGTGAAAGCGAAACGCACTCTGGCTGCCCTGACAAAACCACCCAAGTCTCCGCCGAAAGGCAACTATGAGCGCATTATTGGAAAGGCATTTGCCGAAGTAGAGAGGTCGGGAAGTACTAAAAGTGATCAAAGAATGAAAGAACGATGAGCTGGGAAACAAATTTCCCAGCTCGTAATAAGCCGGGCAATCGTGCCCCCGCTCAAGGTGCTCGCGAGCGACATCGCCGATCCGGGGATGGTGCCTCGTTATGGCAATCCTGAAGATTACCTGCCCGACGATGTACATTATGATTTCTTGGAGGTGCAGATACAAAGATACGAGTACGGGAAGCCTCTCGTCAAAGATGAAAGATCTCTATCAACGATGATGCGAAGATTGCATGATTGGTACATGAAAACCTGCAGAGAGTCTGAGGGGAGGAGTACTTTGTATGTGAGAGTTAAAAAGGAGCACGACCTCATTGGAATTGAACTGTTGCCTATTCCATTTGAGGAGTTCTATCAGTTTTTAAATCAATTGGCCCTCGATAAAGCAACGGTCACCTGCTACTGTTTGTAAGTAGTACTACTTCTGTCATTAAGTCTCTCTATATAACTCAGCTCTTTCATTGCATGTATTTATAATTATCCTCACTATATTATGCACATTGAAGATCGCCGAATTGAAGAAAATACAAGTGGGTGATATTGGGTTCATTAACACATATCTCATAGATGCAACTGAGGTTGAATTTCATGCCGAAAATACCGAGGCCAACTTGCTACAATTGTTGGTAATAAATGAACACAAGGATATAATACTCTTTCCTTACAACTTCAAGTGAGTGTTACTGTCTTGTGGCATATTCGGTTTCCCTTATTAGTCCAGGTTATAGTAATGTAATATTGATGAGTTATGCATGCGCATGCAGGTACCACTATATTCTCCTAGAGATTAAGCTTGAGTAGGGAGTAGTAACTGTCTTAGACTCCAAACGAAAAGATCCCAAGGAGTATGCGGACATGACTGAAATGCTCGAGAAGTAAGTTAAATCGATCATTATCCACCATATCAGCGACTTTGTTCATTTCTGATATCAAGTAATTGTTTTCTTTGTATGGCAGGGTTTGGAGAAAATTCACCAAAAAAGCTCCGGGACTGCCGAAGAAGCTGCAATTTAGACACCCGAAAGTAAGTACTATAGTAGCATATCCCACGCATCTCCTAGTGTTCCAAGCGCTAGTATCATCAATACCATTTAACATGCTTGCTAATTATCAGTTTGATTGACCTCTATTTCTTGTAAAGTGGTTGTGGCAGGAATAAGGGAATGATTTCTTTGGATACTGCATTTGCGAGTCCATCCGCCACCCGACCTGTGAGCGGGGCTACTCTGACAAACAATATGAAGTGCGTAAATAACAATATTCACAATTTTATTTTATTACCATCAATTGTGTTGAGTTTAATTCATTCATATATATATATATATATATATATATATATATATATATATATGTATTGACCCCTTCTTAAAATTAGATGTTTCGATGCGGGATGAACTACTAGCACCAGATCGCTGCGAGCAATTCAAGAGGAATTGGCGGCATTCTTTCTTGACCACGTGATCGCTGAAGACGGAGAATACTATGTGGACCACGCCACAAGATGTTAGGAGATTATTTTTGTAAAAGATAATTATTGTATATATGTAGCCGGTAGTGTCGGATAGATATACGAGAACTTGTTGTTCGACCAATCTCTCGGAGAAGGAGAGGTGGTCGATATCACTTCCCTCTATATGCATATATGTTCATGACGATCTTCTGCTTCCTTCGTTTTCTTACTAGCTAGCTAGCGTGTCTAGCTAGTCCTCTATACGTATGTATAGTACGTAGCGTCGACCAAGCACGAGACAAAAGAGAGGACACTTCTCTCTATTAATTAGCTATCTAACACAATATATGAAACACCTAAATTAACCCCCAAAACCCCCAACCCCCCCGCTTTTAAGAAAACAAAAACCCCAGCCACGGAAATGCTGACGCGTGGATGCCTATTGGTCCCGGTTGGTGCCACCAACCGGGACCAAACTCCTGCCTGGGCTCACAAGACAAAGCCACGTGGAGGCACATCAGTCCCGGTTCTGGATTGAACCGGGACTAAAGGGCCAGGGTATTAGTACCGACCCTTTTGTCCTGGTTCGTGAACCGGGACTAAAGGCCCTCACCAACCGGGTCAATAGGCCCCTTTTCTACTAGTGAATACAAAGTTCTCCTTGATATTCTTAGAGATCTATTCGATATAACTCTTTTTGCGGTGTGTTTGTCGAGATCCGATGAATTATGGGTTTATGATCAAGTGTATCTACGAGAAATATTTGAATCTCCTCTCAATTCTTTTATGTGTGATTAAGTTACTTTTGCAAGTCTCTTCGAATTATCAGTTTGGTTTGGCATCGAGGATAAAAAGATGGGGTTTATATCATATTGCATGAGTTTATCCCTCTACATCATGTCATCTTTCTTAATGTGTTACTGTGTTCTTTATGAACTTAATACTCTAGATGCATGCTGGATAGCGGTCGATGTGTGGAGTAATAGTAGTAGATGCAGGCAGGACTCGGTCTACTTGTCACGGACGTGATGCCTATATACATGATCATGCCTAGATAATCTCATAATTATTCGCATTTCTATCAATTGCTCGACAGTAATTTGTTCACCCACTGTAATACTTATGCTATCTTGAGAGAAGCCACTAGTGAAACCTATGGCCCCCGGGTCTATCTCTTATCATATAAAGCTTTCAATTTACTTTTATTTGCACCTTTACTTTTCAAATCTATATCATAAAAATACCAAAAATATTTACCTTATCATATTATCTCTATCACATCTCACTTTCGCAAGTGGCCGTGAAGGGATTGACAACCCCTTTTATTGCGTTGGTTGCGAGTTCTTGTTTGTTTGTGTAGGTGCGTGGGACTTTTGAGGTGCCTCCTACTGGATCGATACCTTGGTTCTCAAAACGTGAGGGAAATACTTACGCTACTATTGCTGCATCACCCTTTCCTCTTCAAGGAAAACCAACGCAAGCTCAAGACGTAGAAGGAGTTCATAGGATGTTTTCTTCAGAAGCTTGTGAAGATAAACACGGTTGATGATGTGGCATGCAGTATCAATGGCTTCAGGCCAGAACTTCCGTGGAGTCTTGTACTCATCAAGCATCGTTCGAGCCATCTGAATAAGGGTTCTGTTCTTGCGCTCCATGATGCCATTCTGCTGAGGTGTGTAAGGAGCAGAGAACTCATGAGTGATGCCCAAAGTATCCAGATAAAGATCGAGGCTGGTGTTCTTGAACTCAGTGTCGTTGTCACTTCTGATATGCTTGATCTTGACGCCATAGTTCGTCATGGCACGATTGGCAAAGCATCTGAAGACATCCTGCACTTCATTCTTGTAGAGGATTATATGCACCCAAGTATATATCTTGAATAATCATCAACAATGACGAAACCATAGAGGCAAGCAGTGGTAGTGAGAGTAGAGTAGTGAGTAGGTCCAAATAAGTCCATGTGTAGCAGCTCGAAGGGTTGAGATGTAGTCATGATTGTCTTTGAGGGATGCTTGGCTCTTGTCATCTTTCCAGCTTCGCGGGCACCACACAGATGATCCTTCTTGAACTTGACTCCTTCGATGCCCACTACATGCTTCTTCTTCGCGAGAGTGTACAAGTTCCTCATTCCAGCATGCCCTGGCCTTTGATGCCAAAGCCAGCACTCTGAAGCTTTTGCTAGAAGGCATACGGCCATCTGTGGTCCTGCTGAGAAATCTACCAGATACAGATCATCTTTCCGATACCCTTCAAAGACTAGAGACTTGTCAGATTCCATTAGAACAAGGCAACGATATTTTCCAAATAGCACAATCATGTTTAAGTCACAAAGCATTGAGACAGACATTAAGTTGAAACCAAGGGATTCAACAAGCATCACTTTATCCATGTGCTGATCCCTTGATATTGCAACTCTACCTAGACCCAATACCTTGCTTTTACCAGTGTCAGCAAATGTGATGTGACTCTTGTCTGATGGACGTAGCGTTGAATCCATCAGTAGACTTCGATCGCCAGTCATGTGGTTAGTGCATCCACTGTGCATAATCCATTCTGAAGTACGAGGTGTCATAGCCTACAGTGCAGTTTGGGGGATAGGCTTCACCAAGCGAGTTGTGAAGCATAAACATTTGAGGAACAAGTGGAACATGGAAATTCAGATCTTGGTTAGGATAGATAGGATGAGTGTCAAGGAATCCCGGAACGAAATACATAGTAAGACCATTTGGGCATTTTATCTTGCGCCCCACAAGATGTTTTAGGTCCCCAGCATAAGCATCAGACGCCTTTGATTTCCGGCTGGAGACCTTTCCCTGCAAAAGAGAGTTAAGTTTTCTTAACCACCCACATTTTCAGGGGTGGCTTCGAAGCAATGAGTCTAAGTGCAGCATCTGAGAACTTCGGCTTTGGAGCCCTAGTAAATAGCCTTGCAGGAGGTGAATAATACTCATAGGAATAAGCAGAAAAGTTCTTTGTTCTATGAACATAGCAGTTTGAGGAAACACGCTCAGATTCATGGGTCTGAATATGATTTCCCTACAAAAATAGATATCAATGTGAGTGAGTAGGGATTGTCATGCAATGGATGCACTAGAGCTATAAGTTTATGAAAGATCAAAAAACAAAAAACTAAGTGGGTGTGCATCCGACTTGCTTGCTCATGAAGACCTAGGGCGATTTGAGGAAGCCTGCTACTTCTTGAGCTTGTGTTGCTTTTTCCCTTGAAGAGGAAAGGATGATGCAGCAAAGTAGAGATAAGTATTTCCCTCAGTTTGAGAACCAAGGTATCAATCCAGTAGGAGACAACGCACAAATCACCGAATACCTGCACAAACAAAACTTGCACCCAACGCGATAAAGGGGTTGTCAATCTCTTCACGGTTACTTGCAAAAGTGAGATCTGGTAGAGATAGATAAATGATAAAGTAAATATTTATGGTTTATAAATCGAAAAGTAAAAGATTGCAAGGATAGTAGATGGAAACTAAGATTGTAGATCGGAAACTTGTAATGAAAAATAGACCCGGTGGCCATAGGTTTCACTAGAGGCTTCTCTCAAGATAGCAAATAATACGATGGGTGAATAAATTACTGCCGAGCAATCTATTATATATTAATAGTAAATGATGGGTTAATTATAATCAAGTTAATTAGTAAACAAAATTTCACATTAATCAGAAAATACCGTCCCTCGATCTGGTAGGTCTTTTAAAATTATAACTATGTAACCGTCGGATATGCGTAACATATATAGTATTGTGGCAACCAAACGTGAGTCCTAATGTGCCATGTTTTTCTTGGACAACATAACGTATATATCTAACGTGTCATACCTGGTCTCCCATGAAAACTTAACCTCTCTTTTCAAACGTGTCTTACAGAACCAATACTATCCCTAAAGCCCAAAAAACTAGATAACTACACCTTCCCGTCAAAAAAAGAAACACAAGAGAATTACATATAGTATGATCATCCAGTCATCCACCACATATAGCAAACATGCCTCTTGCATGTATCCTAATAACAAGGAGCTAGGTACCAGATCGTTTGGAGACTAGCAATAGAGACAAATTCAACCAGATCGATCAACTGCTTGTGCATGCTCGCTAATGATGATGCCAAACTGCCAAGAAAATTTTGCGACCATGTTTTCGCCTCTACCGCCAAACGTCAGATTTCTTAAAGCTATCGCCAGCGAGGTTGTATTCCGATGTTCCGGCGGCCGCCGCAGTATTCCATCTATGCATCATCTCAAGTTATGTATGTTGTCTGGCCGCGGCCGCCGCCATAATTCCAATCTACGTATCATCTCAGATATGTATGACGTCCAGCCGCTGCCGTCATATGCTGATCTAGGTATCATCATTGGTATGTACACTTTTCCAGCCATTACTGCCGTATTCTGTTTTACGTATGAGCTCAGGTATTTACTCTGTCCGGCTGCCACCGTATTCCAGTCTATGTATCAGCTCAGGTATAAATACGCTTCCAGCCGCCATCATCCATATTCGGCTTGGTTCCCTCGGCCGGTCGTTCCTATCCTCCACGTACATGCATATTAGCGTTGTGAGATTTTAATCTTGCCTAGGTAAGCACCAGACATGCAGCCATGCAATGCAAGATTGATTAGCCTAAAGAAATACTCCCTCCGTTCCCAAATATTTGTCTTTCTAGCCATCTCAAATGAACTACAGCATACGGATGTATGTAGACATGTTTTAAATTGTAGATTCACTCGTTTTGCTTCGTATGTAGTCACTTGTTGAAATCTCTAGAAAGACAACAATTTAGGAACGAAGGGAGTACAATGCAAGACCGAATGATGCTTGGACAACTTAGAGCTAGATAAAGGCACATGTACGTTATAGGTGTTTCTTCGTTGATTTCTCCGGTTATCATCCACTACCAATTTTGATGGCTGCTAATAAGAACAATACAATTGTGAATTTGGAAAAAGAAAAAAAATGCATGGACAAAACCTGGTGCAAGACATGCATGTGACCAGGCAAGAAGGATATGTGCGCCAATTCCAATATTATAGATGTGTAAGTTGTATAATACGAAGGAATAAAATTTATGTTGCTCGACAATAATAAAAGACAAAAACAAGAGATCACGATTAATTATGATGTTCATTATGCAAAAAATGTCATTTCGGTACATCCGATGGATACAGGTCATAAAAACACAATGTGTGGTAATCCATAATAACAAGGGTATGACAGGAGAGAGGCACAGTCAATATAGAATTTTTATGAGAGTGGTTTTTGTGCACGCACGCACATTGCACCCCCGGTGCATCCATGATCAAAAACTTAGCAAAACATTTCAAAAAAATATGAAACTGTGTGGATTTAATTATGAACAAATGTTTTAGGTGCTTGCAAAATTTGGCGGCGAAATAACATCAGAGGAAATCTGTAAAAAAAACACAGTATGTGCTGAAAACATGTAAACAGTAACATGGGTGCAGAACATCATTTGTATTTGTTTTGTATGTAGATCATTTGATGTTTTTTGGTGAACAAACTTTGAAAGTTCTAAAAGGCATGCTCATAATCACATCCACCAAGTTTCAGAAATTTTTCCTAATTTTTCGAATTTACAGTTCACTGTGTGGGTGCGCCGAAGCTGGGTGTAGGCACTACTTTCCCAATTTTTATAGATGAAATCTCTAGGAAGACCTTGATAATATAATACATATGAAAGTAAATTAATGTTTGCGATGATTATTATCTCGGTGTTTAGACTGTACATTAACTCTAAACCCACATGAGCTAGGATCACTTTCTCCCGGATAATTACAGTGCCACAATTTGGCCGACCATAATAGATAAACACAACATGGGCAAGATAGAAAAGCAAGTATGTGTATATGATGAGACTTGAGGAGGAAAAACATATTTTTGTAAAACTGTTGTAAACAACAACTAATGCCAAGTATGGTTGTACGTTTTATTTGCGAAAAATATGCCATAGTATTCGGAAGATAAGAATGTTATTACTACCCCCCGGTTGCTCCAATAGTTTCATTCAATTGATCCACATTGAGTACAAGAACTGAACTATGTTCATCTAAAGGAAAATTATAACTGGAAAATTGTATAATTACCCCACGAAAGAAGAGATGGGCTTAGAAAAGGATTTAAATCTTCTATAAGTCTCTCGACTATTGTTAGGGGTTCTTGATTAATTACAATCTTGCAATGCATATAGTTTTTCTATACTTATGACTGAAGAGATGTCACTTCTTACAAGATATGAAAAACACCACTAGTGCAAAGTTTGATCAGTCTAAAATTCTGATCTCCTCAACATTATGGAATGTGAGAGAACGTTCAAAATTTTATTGTTGTTCATTATATTGTTGTATGGAAAATATATTCAACTTTTCAGTTCAACTCACTTATATTCAGTTTGTGAAGTTAAGCTTGTATTTTAAATTATGGTGTACACAAGATGAAATTATGTTGCGAAAGGATCATTTTGTAAATGACACAATATTTGGTCCCAATTCTTATTTAGAAAAATCGAATAATATGTTCTCCAAATAAAAGGCTAAGATATTGACTATGTAAATTACATTTGTAAGATCCTAGCCCGCGCATCGAGCGGGCCACTTTGCTAGTTGATAGAAAAGAGCAAAGTTATGACGATATCTAAGGCAATGATCATGAATATAGGCATCACGTCCGTGTCAAGTAGACCGACTCCTGACTGCATCTACTACTATTACTCCACACATCAACCGCTATCCAGCGTGCATCTAGAGTATTAAGTTCATAAAGAACGGAGTAACGCATTAAATAAGATGACATGATGTAGAGGAATTAACTCAAGGAATATGATGAAAACCCCATTCTTTTATACTCGATGGCAAAAATACAATACGTGTCTTGCTGCCCCTACTGTCACTGGGAAAGGACACCGCAAGATTGAAACCAAAGTTAAGCACTTCTCCCATTGCAAGAAAAGCCAATCTAGTTGGCCAAAGCTTAACCAAACCAAACCGGTAGTTCGAAGAGAATTACAAAGATACCAAATCATGCATACAAGAATTCAGAGAAGATTCAAATAATATTCATAGATAAGCTGATCATAAGTTCACAATTCATCGGATCTCGGCAAACACACCGCGAAAAGGTATTACATCAAATAGATCTCCAAGAACATCGAGGAGAACATGGTATTGAGAATCAAAGAGAGAGAGAAGAAGCCATCTAGCTACTAGCTATGGACCCGTAGGTCTGTGGTAAACTACTCACGCTTCATCGGAAGGGCAACAGAGTTGATGTAGAAGCCCTCCGTGATCAAATCCCCCTCCGGCAGGGTGCCGGAAAAGGTCCCTACATGGGATGTCACGGGTACAAAAGGTTGCGGCGGCGGAAAAGTGTTTTCGTGGATGCCCTTGGTGGTTTGGGGATATATGGGAATATATAGGTGAAAGAATTAGGTCAGGAGGGTCATGTGGGGCCCACAAAGGTGGGGGCGCGCCCTCCGTCCTTGTGGCCGCCTCGTGGCTCCTCCGACTTCATCTCCAAGTCTTCTGGTTGTCTTCTGGTCCAAGAAAAATCATCGTGAAGGTTTTATTCCGTTTGGACTCTGTTTGGTATTCTTTTTCTACGAAACTCAAAAACAAGGAAAAAACATGAGATGGCACTAGGCTCTGGGTTAATAGGTTAGTCCCAAAAATAATATAAAATAGTATATTAATGCATATAAAACATCCAAAATAGATAATATAATAGCGTGGAACAATCAAAACTTATAGATACGTCGGAGACGTAATAGGAATGAACTGGTTAACCAAACATCAAGTATGCATCAACTGTGCGACCAGAGAAGTCACATTGACAAGCCGGGAAGGCCAAATCACACAATTCTTTGCTCGACGAAGCATACCCAAGAAAGAAATGGTCTTCGCAGCTTTAGCTGAAGAATTGGATCTAATTCCTATAGTCAGTGAGTTTCCAGATGTATTTCCTGAGGAACTACCAGGGATGCCGCTAGATCGTGAGCTTGATTTTGCAATTGATCTTGTGCCCGGGACCGTACCTATTTACAAGAAGTGTTACCGGATGCCTTCATCCGAGTTAGTGGAGCTAAAGAAACATCTTGATGAGATGCTTCAGAGAGGATACATTCGTCCTAGTTCTTCACCATGGGGATCACCCGCAATCTTCGTGGACAAGAAAGACGGCAATCTTCGGATGTGTGTGGATTACCGACAGTTGAATGATGTCACTATCAAGAACAGATACCCACTTTAGAGGATTGATGATTTGTTCGACCACCTTAGTGGGGCACAAGTATTCTGATTTGAGAACCAGATATCAGCAGCTCAGAATCAAGAATGAGGATATTCCTAAGATAGTATTCACCACTCGCTACGGTCTTTATGAATATACAGTCATGTCTTTCGGTCTCACCAATGCCCATGCTTTCTTCATGCACAAGATGAACAAATTATTCACGGACTTCTTGGATAAATTTGTGGTGGTCTTCATTGATGACATCCTCATATACTCAAAAGATGAATAAGAGCACAAGGAACATCTCAGAGCAGTCTTGCAAAGACTCCGTGAAGGTATATGTGAAATTCATCAAATGTGAATTTCGGCTCAAGCAAGTCAGATTTTTGGGGCATGTTCTTTCAGCAGAAGGTATAGCCGTGGATCCAAGCAAAGTGAAGGACGTGCTTAAGTGGCCAGCACCCACGACAGTGACTGAGATCTGAAGTTTTCTTGGATTAGCCGGATATTACCGTCGATTCATTGAAGGCTTCTCTAAGATTGCTAAGCCCATGACAGAACTCCTCAAGAAGGATCAGAAGTTTGTATGGTCTAAGGACTGTGAGAAGAGTTTCAATGAGTTGAAGACCCGATTGACATCAGCACCTGTGTTGACCCTCCCAGACATCTATCACAGCTTTGACGTATACTGCGACACATCCAGGAGAGGTATTGGGTGTGTGCTCATTCAAGATGGCAAGGTTGTAGCCTACGCATCTGGATAGCTACAACCCCACGAAGGGAACTACCCAACGCATGATTTGGAATTGGCCGCAGTTGTGCACGCGTTCAAGATTTGGAGGCACTACCTCATTGGCAAAAGATGTCAGATATTTACCAACCACAAGAGTCTTAAGTATATATTCACCCAACCAGACTTGAATCTCCGACAGCGAAGATGGATCAAATTGGTCAAGGATTATGATCTTGGAATAAACTATCATCCTGGCAAGGCCAATGTGGTTGCTGATGCCCTCAGTCGCAAGCCTGCCAACCTGAACGCCTTAATGGAGTCCTTGCCTCCCGAGATCCAAGAAGAGATCGCTCAGCTTAACCTCGTTATTGTTTGGGCTGACCTCGCCAATATGTTGGAAGTCACCCTACCCTCGAAGAAGAAATCCGCATGGCCCAGCTGGATGACTCAGTCCTGCAACACCATGTCAAGTGTACACTACTAGGGATAGGCGCTACTAATAAGGCGCTACACCTAACATATAGCAGTAGCAGGTGCTCACCGGCGCTATTGCTACACAAGTGTAGCAGTAGCGCTGTTTGCGGAAGCTCGCTACTGCTAGTATCTCTAGCGCGCTTTACCTTGACGCGCTACTGCTATCGCGGCGCTGCTGCTAACTTTTGTACACTCGCTACTGCTAATTTAAGTAGGTTTTTTTGTTATTTTTTTGGCATATTTGTTTTGTATTTGAACAGGCTTTATAGAAGAATCTTTAGCACATAGAAATGTCATCATGATACACATACAAATGTCTGCGAGACCACAAATGCAATCATAGCATGTACATACAAATAGTCTCATCATAATCATCATCCAAAACAAAGTGATATCTTGTCATCATCTCGAAAATAGCGATACATGCAAGTCTCGAATACTTGCAACTACAACAACGTCATCCATCTAAACAAAGGTATACGCAAGAAGTGCTATCACTATGAGTGAGAGCGGAACTATGCAGTACATGAGGTGGCGGTTACGAGTCCTCTCTCGCGCTAGCGTGAACCTCAAGTAACTAGCTTCTCCTTCTTGTCTGCTTTTGAAGCCTTTATGGCTGGCGCCTGAGAACCCATTCACTTGCGCCTGACACTCATGCCACTCGTTGTACACCCCCGGAACCTTCCCTTTGTACACGACATAGCAATTCCATCTCGCCATCAAGAAACTAGGTACCTTTTAGAGATGCATGTTCATGAAGAGGATGTACAATCATATATATGCAACAAAATATACTAGAGCAACACCGAAAAAGAAAGGGTTAGCAACTAGATGCAACATACAGTATGCAAATTAATTAACTAGAGGTACGCAGGTCATCGTACGCAAACTAACAAAGTAGCGTTACGCAAGTTCGGCACATGGACCGTGGACATCACAAAGTTTCATCGCTACAAGAAGTATACAAGTTCAACCGACACATATCATCATCATCGGCATCATAAATCACTAGAAGTTCCATCCTTCCATATCATCAAGGACGAACCCTAGCTTCTTGAACGGCGTGAGGTCTAGACGTTGCATGCCTATGCGAGTTTGGACGTCAGCTCGCGATATAGGGCCGTGGTGGAACACACTACAGGAAACAGGTAATTTGCCGTCTGTGAATTACAGACGGCAAAGACCTAAATCCATACGGCAAATACTTTGCCGTCAGAAAGCAGACGGCAAACTCAGACGGCAAAGATTAGCCGGCAAAGAATACTTTGCCGTCTTCTTTTTATCAGCAAGACGGCAAAGACTTTGCCGTCATCAAAATTATATCTTTGTCGTCAAGTCGAATAATAACATACGGCAAAGAAAACATCTTTGCCGTCTGCTAGGATGTGCCTTTGTCGTCAGCCTCATTCACCCAAGACGGCAAAGAACTTTGTATTATTTATTAAAATAGTGATCCAACAGTGCAGTTCCAGAAGCGGTGGTCAAAGCTACATGGTCTCTCTATTTCGAAAAAAAGCTACTTGGTCAAAGGCGTAGGTAAATTTGTTCGTAGCCATTTCACAACCAACATTATAAGAATCAATGACAAGCGAACGGATTTTACAAGATAGAACAAGTGTATTTACACAGTATATCCATCGTCATCCCTCACTGATGAATCAACAAACTAACTCTATTTCAATTTCTGAGAAAAAAAGGACGAACTGGGCAACTGCCCTTGCAGCACACACGCCGCCGGGGAGGTTGAGATCCGCGCCGCAGCGCACAAGGGGCCGGGAGGTGGAGGGCCCGCGGCAGGAAGGAGGAGGATGCCGCGACCGCCTGGCCTTGCTCGCCGCGCCGCCGCCCAGCCGCACACGCCCGCGTCGGCTGCTGCCGCCTGTAGCGCCGCCCAGCCGCGCTGGCCCGCACCGCGCCGCCCTGGCCCACGCCGCTGCCCTCTCTCGCGCCAGCCTCGCCCCACCGCCCACGCTCACCAGCGCTGGCCGTCGCCCTCGCCATGACTACCGGCGCCCTCGCCATGGCTGCCCACTGCGTAGCCGCTCTGGCCCGTGCCCGCCGCACAGCAGCGCCGGCCGCCTCCCTCGCCTACGCCAGCCACCCAGACTCGTGCCGGCCGCCGCCCTAGCCCTGGCGAGGCGGCGGAAGGACGGGCGGGAGGGTGCTGGGCGCGGCGGAGGACGGACGGGCGAGAGGTCGCTAACCGTGGCGTGCCGCTGCTTGGAGACGGGTGGGCGCTGGCCTCAGCGTTCGGCAGCTCGGGGACGCGGGCGGGCGTGGCCCGGCGGCCTGTGGCTGCTCGTGGAAGAAGTAGGGAGTAGTGAGCAGGGAGCAGGAGAGAGGAGAGCGCAGGCCGACGGGGTGCTACTGCTCGGGGAGGTGGAGAGAATCAGAGAAGAGGGAGCAGGGGGAGGAGATGGGAATCCTGGGTGGGGCAGGTAGGGTCGTGGCATGTGGGCTCGTGGGTGGGGGCGTGCGTGGGGGTGCGTGCGTCGTGGGGTGGGTGGAGGCGTGCGTTCAACGTTATGTGATGTGCGTGTGAGATATTGCCAAGTCATCGATCCGGGTGATTGATCCGCGTGATGTGCTTCTTCTTTGCCGTCTGCGAAAATAAATACAGACTGCAAAAGGATCACTTTGCCGTCTGCAAAAAAAACACAGAAGGTAAAGAATCTTTGCTGTCTGCCAAAACAAACACAGACGGCAAAGATTCTTTGCCGTCTGTGAATTTTGTTGCAGACGGCAAAGCGAGCTTTTTGCCGTCTGTATTTATTTTTTCAGACGGCAAAGTTTATTTTACCGTCAGTTTTTCTTTGCCGTCAACTGATGACGGCAAATCCACTCGTTGCCGTCTGCCCGATGAAAAGCTGACGGCAAATTAGCTGTTTCCCGTAGTGACATCCCCTTCTCATCGACAACTTCTTTCATGATGATCGTCGCAATGTCGCTTTGGATGCGAAAGAAGTCATCTCTAAGTTTATAATCCGCTTCTCCATGAGATTCTAGCCACTTGTGGATACAATCATCATTTCTGCTGTTAATCTGAAGCTTTTGGTGATCCGTGTTGAACTGAATCATGAGATGGACGATGTAGAATCCATCCTTCTTGCTTGGTTTTGGGACATGGATGCAGGAGAAGTTAGTTTTATCGCCGAAACCCATCTTCTTGTTCCTTTGTTTCTTGATCTGCGTGGCCACCTCTAAGGCTGAAGCCTTGGAGAGCATCATCTAGAATATTCATTATGTGGATGTAGTCTTTTTCTCGTAGTCTCTGGAAGGGTCAAAATACACGGCGTGGGAGACTTGCGGGTAAAGAACGATAAGGCCGGCGCCGGCCGTTGCTGCGGGGAAAAGACTCCTCAAATTATTCCCCATATGAAAGAGAAGGAATGATTGAAATGTACGAAAGGGTTGTCCGGAACTCACTTACTTTGGATGATAAGGCACGAGGACAATTTCCCGGTCCTTATTCTGTACCATGAAGTTTTGGAGGTACTCCCTAGCAGTTTCACGCTCAAAGTCGCCGAGACTCAAGAAAGACTCGTGCATGTAGTACGGATCCGCCACACAGATATGCGGGACTTCTTCACTCTTCATGACGGAGCTCATATGTAGCGAAAAAAGGCGGACGATAGTAAAATCAAGCCGCCTTGTTAGAAACATCTCAAAGATATGGTCAAACCGCAGGAAGAACACCTCCGCGGGCTGTGTGTCGACGTAGCACTTCCCCTCGGGCACACGAGCCGCGCATGTCGGATATCCTGGATCCTTTGAGGCTAGTAGGCTTTTCTCAGTCGACAGCACATGGTCGTGCAGACTCCTAAGATCCCCTGATAGTGCCTCCAGCGGTTTCGGCAGTAGCATCGGCTCGCCCGTGAGATGGAAAATGACCGCACTTTTCACGGGTACACGATCTTTAGAATGCATCGTCTGGCTGCTATGTGCTCTGGCTTGTTTGGAGGCAGTTACCTTCCCCGATCTCTTCCTCTCCTTTTTCTTGGGCACACCTTCCAGACCCTTCTTTAACCCCTGCCCCAGTGTTCCCGGGCTAAATCAGACGACCCTCGCGCCCGGCTAGTTGAGCCTGTGTTGAGGCGGCATCTTCAGGCGTGTCCTATGAGGATTTCATGAAGAGAGACTTTTTGCAATCCATGGTACGACCCTGCCCGGGCATATCATCCATATCCTCATTAGCAAGCTGATAGCCCGATTCGTCATATGGTTGACTCATCATATCTATGTCACAGTCATACACGTTTGTATTGAGGGAATCCATAGGGTCGACCTCCGTCTCATCATCCATTCTACATTCTCTGTGAGAAATTACATCAGCCAAGTACTATTGCATCTCCTTCATCATGTCGTCGCCGCTCTCACCCGGCACTACAGAGCTGGTAATTGCGTGGCGGGGTGGTGGTCTTCGCACATGCTTGTTGATGTGTGGTAGTTATTGGTGAGCTCTCGGCCGGCTCGAGACGAATAAGATTCTTGACCATAGCAGCACCCAATTCTTGCAGCTTCCAATCCGCGGCGGGGTATCGTCGTCCGCTCCCACATGCAGTACTAGAGGAGGCAAATCCTCGTGCCCCGATTTCACACTGGTCAAGCTAACCCTGAAGTGCCCAGCGGTGATCGGCTGGTTGTGGAACGTGCGTTGAGAGGTGTCCATTATCATCCCCTTTCCCACGTCCACCTTCTGGCCTTTGATCAAGTAGAGTATGGCTCACAGGGCTTTCTTTCGCCCCAACACACATATCTTTGTGGCGTAAAACAACAGACAGTCAACAACAATTGACTATTATATATATATATATATATATATATATATATATATATATATATGTTGGTGCGACATGTAATTACCGTGACGGAGTCGAGCTCAGCCAAAGACGAAGGCCCACCTAAGCGCCTAAGGCCGAGGCGGGCTGCTATGGCGGGAGCGGCTGCGAGAGGAGGCCCGGTTGCGTGAGCAAGTGATGGTGCGATGGTGTTGTTGTTCATGGAGTTGCTGCCTCTGGCTGGGCATCGAAATCATGTACCGTCTAGTCTGGATTTTCCTTCGCCCGATTGATGATAAGTGGAACCAAGTTAGTAGCGAAATCATTTACGCAGTGACGATTCTGCTGCATTGACCTTTCTTTGTAGCAACTCATATTTGTCCTCGACTGCTTTTTCGCGTCCTCAGGTTCTTTTTTCTCGACCGCAAGCTTCACCTTCGCGTTGATGTCCGCCTGACTAAACTTCGTTTTCAGCTTCTTGGCCTCCGGGCCCTCGTTGTAAAACACCTTCCACGTGGCGCCGTCTCGGTAGCCGTGCACCACTCATATTAAGCCGGCTGATCCAAAGGGAGTCCCTTAAGTTCGTTCAAGGCCCGGTTGAGAGGGGTGTCCCACTTGGGCCTCATCGAATAGGGTTTTCGGCTGCAAGCTGGTGTTGCTTCTCCGATGGTCTAATCAATTTCCTCATGATGTTGTCCGTGTAAAAACCTTTTCTCCCTGTCCCACTTGTAGCGGGCCCCTGATGAAGTCATGCTCCAAGGGTTGGTGAACTTCAGCGAAGGGGTGCAGGAGACCAGCGGCTTCACGTTCGCGTCCTCCTTATCCCATATGGGCCTTTTAGCGAGGTAGCCACGGCTTCTGGCGATGCTTCCCGTGTTCCTTTCTTTGAAGGCTCTTGAATTTCGCAGCCTTAGCCTTGGCTGCCTCGGTAGAGTGCGAGTGTCCTTGAACTTTTCGAACTCCTCTTCCGTAAGTGTCGGATTTTCCTCCAGAATCTTGGACAGGGGTTCATCAGCCTCAATAGCTCGTTTCACCCTCGTTTTCCAGGAGGCCAAATCATTGCAGAACATGCCCATGGCGTGACTGTTAATCTTTTTCATCTTCGGATCATCCCACGGTTGTTCTATCTTATCATCCCGGTCGGGGAACTTGAATCTCTTGTGCAACTTTGTTAGGAGCAACTGCGTCAAATGTTCTTTACTCCTTAAGTCATAAATGCGTTGATGCTCGCGCATTCCGTAGGATGCATCCTACTTGGTTCCCATAGCACTTGCGAGGTTCTTCCGGCTCTAACGGCTCAAACTTGCCAAGTGCCATCTTTGTGATCACAAGTCGTCCAATCCCTAGTTTGTTAGGTTTTCGTATCCTCTGCTTCTTATGCTTCCTCTTTTTCGGTGGCGGCGTCGGGGCGGTACCTTCCCCCTTGATCTCGGTGCCGCCATCGGTGCGGTACCTTCCCCACCGGTCTCGGTGCCGCCATCGGTGCCGGCGCTGTCGATGTCGATGTCGGCGTCAGTACCATCATCGAGGCCGACCTGCAAACCTTGCTTAGCAGTCAAATAGTCGAGGTGCTCTTGTTCACCCTCATAATCCATCTAAATGCGCATCTTGGTCAAGGCCCAGTTTCTTCGTTGTTCGACATGTTTCCTATGATTAAGTGTCCTCGTTTATTTCTAAAAGTATGAATAAATGATAAATGACATAAAAAGAAATCTATGTGCCACTTTCGATATGCCAACTATGTAGCACAAAATCATGCCTTTATTCACGGAAATTTCGGCATGACCTTTGCTAAAAATGGACATATCGAGCTTTGAAATCCACCGAACGGAAATGAATCAACATTCGGCGTAACATAGGCCACTCGGATCATTTTCCAAACATGACATGTCCAAAACATGACATATATATGCACATATCACATATCCAGTTCAAATTTGCACATATCACATGTCCAGTTCAAATTTTGAAACCTAGCTAAATTCATAACTAAATAGATAACCTAATTAACATACTGCCCTAACTAAAACCTAAGTAATTAAATTAACCGAAGAACCCTAGCAGAGAGAGAGGGGGGGTTTACAGAGGGTGCAGGGGCGAGGCAGGCCCGACGACGGCCGGAGGGGAGAGGAGGAGGCGAGGCCGGCGGGTCGGGGCAGCGCCGAGGTCGAGGCGAGGGCCGGGTCGAGGCGAGCTGGGTCGAGGCTAAGCGCCCGGCGCGCCGAGTCGAGGCGAGCGCCGGGGCAGGTCGAGCAGCTGTCTGACGGGGAGAATGGGGATTGGGGGGGAGGCGGGATGAAGCAGGGTGGGTGAGAATTTTGGGTTAAGTGGACGTAGCAGTAGCGCATTTGGAGAAAACGTGCTGCTACTAACTTCAGTATCTGTAGCGGTTTAGGAAAAACGCGCTGCTACTACCTTCGCTATTGCCAGTTTTCCTTTTCCTTTATTTTATCCCACTTTTATTTCCCAAGGGCAGTGAACGAAGGGAGGGCGACATATATTGCATCATTTGACGGTTAAATATGTACGCAAAATAGGAACATATATATTACACATCATTGGACCCATTCATAATAATGGCTAAGTGTGTATACAAAATAGGAACATATATATATTACATCATTTGACCGATAACATAAGTTTCCTCACTGCTGACATTTTTGTTTTTGAGTCAGCTTCTTTCCCTTCTTATTCGTCGAAGAATAATTGAGCCCCTCATTGTGACTTTGCCTTTTCCCTGGAGTACGATTTTTCTTAGGTAATGTAGTATTGATTCTTCTTTTGACGTATACTTCATCATCATCGTCATCTTCCCTCATTGGGTTTCCGTACTGATCATAGTCTTCCTCGTTGGCGACTCCATCCATTCCAATGATGTTCCTTTTGCCTCTCCTCGGGACAACACGGCTGGGATTGCGCGGGTCAGTTATGAAGAAGCATTGTGTCACGTGCTTAGCGTGTACCCATGGCTCGTTTTTTGCGATAGCGTTCACGCTAGCGCTCTTGGCGTCGGGTATAGTCATGTTAGTGAAAATCCGGCTTTCTCTTTTGACATTCTTAGCCCATCTGACATGGAACATCGTCGTGTTGTGCAGTCCAGAGTAGTCAAGCTCCCAGATCTCCTCGACCCTTCCATAAAATCGTTCAGTTGTGCCGTTGTCGCTGCCGGTCATGCATTCCATCGTCACCCCTGAGTTCCGACCATCATTGTCCATATCTTTGGCCTCCGTGTAGAACGTGTATCCGTTGATATCATATGCCTGATAGGTTACGAGGTTGGGCGAGGGGCCATGTGCTAAGGCATATATGAGCAATCCGTCCTTAGAGCCCTCCTCCGGAGTATTAGCAATAATATGCTCTTTTAACCAATGCAGGAAAGTGGAGTTGTGCTCTCCAGTAACTTCGGCGTCCGTCCTGCATACCACCCGGTCACGATACTTCATTGCGATAATTTCTTTGTGCAGTGCCACGAAAGGATCTACCTCGTCTAGGTGTTGTAGCACTACCAAGTTTGCTCTGTCAAAGTCGTTGCGTCGATCTAAGTATGCCACGTGCAGTTCCTTGCGACCGTTGCGGTGACCATCTCCTTGAGCCTCCCATCGTGCTTGTTAGCAGGCAAACCAACACTAACACCGAGCGGCTGGTCTGCGCCATATAGAAAATTCTCACGAGAAAGAGATGCGCACTTGTGCCAAATAGCCACGGACGATGCTTCCATCCGGCGGAACATGTTACTGAAACGAATCCTTTGATGATCCCATTCATCCTCTCAAATGGCATCATGTTGTGCAGGAATGACGGCCCCAGGTCTATTATGTCATCCACAATATGGGAGACAGATGCACCATCACGTCAAAGAACGCAGCGGGAAGTACATCTCAAGCTCATTCGGTATCACAACGATCACTTCACTGTAGCCTTTGGAGCTGCTTCACACTGATCGACTTTCGAGAGATGGCGTCGAAAAAGTTGCGAGACCAATAAAGCGTGTCACGGACGTGCTTTTCCATTATCCCTCTAAGGGCAACAGGTAGTATCTGCGTCATCATCACATGACAGTCATGAGACTTCATCCCGCTGAACCTTTTCTCGTCCGTGTCTAGATATCTGCTTATCTTGCCACAGTAACCGGAACTAACTTTGACTCCGGTAAGGCACTTAAAGAAGGCATTGATCCCAGCCTGACTTAAGTTGAAGCAAGAAGGGGGGCAATAATCCTCTTTCTTTATTTTCTTGCCCTTCTTCTCCCGTGCCTCTGTCTCCGTCTCTGTCTCGTCCGACATTTTACGGGGCGGCATGTGCAGATCTTCCCTAATTTTCAAATCTTGCAAGTCTTTTCTTGCCTTCGGCCCATCCTTGGTCTTATCCGGCATGTTCATCAGTGTTGCGAGCAAGCTCTCAAGGACATACTTACAGATATGCATTTGATCAAGGCAATGAGGTGTATCGAGTTTGTGTCGATACTCAAGTCCCGAACATAGACCTGCGTCTTCCATACCTTCAGCAGCGGCTCCGGCGCCTTTCTCATCGTCTTTCCGGTGCGGGGCACTCCTTCCAGTTTTCAACAGCTCATCGATTTGACGCGGCTCCGCTTACGTGGAGGTCCTCGATGCTCAGCGTGACCATCGAATAGATCTCCACGGTTTCTCCACGGGTCGTCCTGTTCAAGCCATCTTTGATGCCCCATGTACACGATTTTCCCATACCCGCCATCTTTCCTTGACGTTAGCTGCTGAGGCGTCGTATCATCCATGCACCGCGTGCATCCGCAATATCCATGGCACACCTGGCCTGCCACATGTCCGTAACCGAGGTAGTCCTGCACTGTCGTGATCAGCGCGGCTCTCATGTTGAAATACTCACCTTCTTTGGCGTCCCATGTCTTGGCGGTGTTTTCCATAACGTGTCTAACTCCTCTTGAAGTAGCCCGGATACAAATTAATATTATTTTCTGGTTGTTTGACCCTTGAATAAGCATGCTCATGTGAATGTACTTCGATTTCATGCACAACCAGGGGGGAGGTTGTACATCCATACAAACACAGGCCATGTGCTATGGTTGGTGTTCTGGTTGCCAAACGGATTCATTCCATCGGTACACGCTCCGAGCACGATGTTCCTTGCATCACATTCAAAATACCGATAGAAGCTATTCAACGCTCTCCACTGGCTTCCAACCTTCACGTGTCTTAGCTTCGGATCATCTCCATCGTCGGGCTTCTTCCTCTCCGCGTGCCAGCGCATTAGCTTTGCTTCCTTGGGATCTACAATATACCTCTGGAGACGGGAAGTGATCGGTAAGTATCATACAACTTTCTGGGGACATTTCTTCCGGCCTTCTTCTATCGAGAAGCATTGCACACCGGATAGCTTGTTTTTTCCGCGTGCTCCTTCCGATAAATTATGCAATCGTTGATGCATGCATGGTATCTAACGTGTGGCAGATCAAGAGGGCACATGATCTTCTTGGCCTCATCAACACTAGTAGGACATAGATTACCCGCGGGCAGAACATCCTTTAGGTACTTGAGATGCTCATCGAGGCTATTGTCGGTCCATTTGGTTTTAGCCTTCGTCTTCAGGAGTTGGAGCGTGAAACTCAAGCGGGTCACCTCAGGATTGCAACCATCATACAATGGAGTGTTCGAGTCTACCACCAGTTGCTCCAGCTTAGCCTCCTCTCTAGAAGCAGCTCTCTCAAGATTTCGTCTCCTTGCGAAGCAATGCTTGAACATGAGGGTCCCGCACGATTGAACTTAGTACCGATGAACTCTGCTATGTGGAGTCCATGTCGTTCTCTCCGCCGCCATGTCTGGCCCCTTCTCCTCCGCCATGTCCGGCCCTTTCTGCGCCGCCATGTCCGGCCTCTTCCCCGCCGCCATTATCGATCATCTCTTCGTCTTGCCCCGTGTCATCATTGCCTGCCCCGTCGGCATCCTCAACATCGTCATCCTCATCTTCTATTATCCACCGCGTATAACCATCCATGAAACCAGTCATGAGCAGGTGCGCTTCGACACGACCATCGTCATGGGGGTCGAGCCAAACTATTCCTTTGCATTTTCGACACGGAGATAAAACCTCTGTCCGGTTATTTTCTTTCATGTCCTGCACCGCTGACCGCAACCACCTGTCCACCATCGTTCCACTGACCATCGTTAACTCTGCACGGTAATAATAAACAAATTGATTATAAAAATGCATGCATGCATCAAAGTCATACAAAAATTTGGCATGACCTTCCCTAAAAACAGGACATATATGGATCTAGAGTTTGCCTGGAATTCGCCGAAACGGAAACAAATCGACATTTCGGCAAAACATTGGCAACTCAAAAGCACAATTTGGCGTGCCACACACACAATTTCCACAAACATATCACACACACATAAACATATTTTCATTTTGCAAAAGCATGAAATTTTCATCACCTCGATCGAGATCGAGCACACGGTGGAGATGATGTTGTAGGGAGATCAAAAGTGCACAAAGCTCTTGTTGACAAAGATAGATCTAGTTAGGGGGCAAATAGGTCACTTAACTAAATGCTACATCTACCTAGCTAGCTAATTTGGGAGGAGACAACTTCAACTAGTGGAGGGGAAAGGAAAAAGAGAAAGGAGATTCATTAATGGAGGTGGTGTACTTAGGTAGGAGTAATGAAGAGAGAGAGAGGTGGATAGAAGAGAAAGAGTAATTGGGGAGAAGTATTGAGGAAGAAGAAGAGTGAGAGTGGGAGCATGTTGGGGAGGTAGGGGGAAGGGAAGAGAGGAGGGGGAGGGGAGGCACGGGTGGGGAATGGTGGTGGGTTTATCTTGGGTTAGCGATGGCTGGGAAGAAAGCAGCGCTGCTGCTAAAGAATTACAGCAACGCGCTTTGGGCAACGGCACTACTGCTAACAGTGACAAAAAAATTGGCCAATTTGAAATGTTGCAGCAGCGATCCCAGTAAAAGCGCGCTGCTATTATATCCGTAGCGGTAGCACGGTTCGGGCGACGGCGCTACTGCTAAATGGAGCTCGGTGAACACCGCCGGTGGATATTTGTAGCAGCGCGGTTTACACCAGCGCTCTTTGCTAAAACTTATCAGCAGCGAAGTTTCCGCTTTTCGCTACTACTAATTAGGAGCAGCGCTCCTTTTTGACCCGCGCTGCTGCTAAGATTCTGTGAGGCTTTTCCCTAGTAGTGGTATGCAAGAAGGCAAGACCTAGGATTTCATGAGGGATGAGCAAGGTACTCTAAGGTTTCGAGTTCGGATTTGCGTACCAGAACAAGTAGACCTGAGAAGGAACATCTTTACAGAAGCACATGAATCTTTGTACTCAATTCACCCAGGAGGTACCAAGATGTACGAAGACCTTCGGCATACGTTTTTGTGGGATGGAATGAAGAAGGACATCGCCTATTTTATCGCTTGTTGCAACATATGTAACAAGGTGAAGGCGGAACATCAGAAACCTACCGGGCTTCTCCAACCTTTATCAGTTCCACAATGGAAGTGGGATGATGTCTGCATGGATTTCATCACAGGCCTGCCAAAGACTCACTGAGGCAACGATGCAGTATGGGTTGTGGTGGACATGGTGATGCCGCCTATCACCCTTAGACAGACATGCAAACTGAGCGAGTAAATCAAATACTTGAAGGTATGCTCCACGCATGTGCTCTTGTCCAAGGACCCAAGTGGGAAGATTGTCTGCCTTATGCTAAGTTCTCCTACAACGAAAGTTTCCAGACCAGCCTCAAGATGTCACCCTATGAAGCTTTGTATGGCCGTAAGTGCCACACTCCACTAAACTGGTCTCAAACCGCAGATAGATGCATTTTCTAAACTGACTTAATGATGGAGGCTGAAAAGCAAGTCAAAGAGATCCAAGATAGACTACAAGTGGCAAATTCCGACAAAAGAGATACTATACTCCAAGCACCGACAGATCGGTTTCGAACCCGGAGAATATGTTTACCTCCGAGTCGCACCCATGAAAGGAGTCAAGAGGTTCTAGACCCAAGGAAAGCTTGCACCCAGATATATTGGCCCATTCCCAATTATGTCCAGAGTTGGTACCGTGGCTTACCAGTTGGAACTACCACCCGAATTGTCAGAAGTGCATGATGTGTTCCATGTCTCACAGTTGAGAAGGTGTATCTCCACACCCGAGAAAAGACTGATATGGCAGAGATAGAGCTTGCTAAGGATTTAACCTATGAGGAGAAACCGTTCCGAATATTGGAAGAAATGGAAAGAGTCACCCGCAGTAAGGCAATTAAATTCTATAAGGTGCAGTCGGAGCATCATACCGAGGAAGAAGCAACGTGGGAAACAGAAGAATTTTTGAGAGCGTCCTATCCAGAGTTGTTTTCCCAAGCAACTGAATCTCGAGGACGAGATTCATCCTAAGTGGGGGAGGTTTGTGACACCCTGATTTTTGCCATCATGATTTTCATTTGCCATTTGCTTTTAAAATGAGTTTTGAGTTGATTCATTGGGACTTAGCACTTGGGTATTGTTTTGATTTTCACCCAAGTGACTCCCCTCACCTCTCAGAACCCCTCTTGACCTCTCATTCATCATCACATTGCTTTGGAATATTTTTCTGTTAAAGAAAATATTCATTTTCACCCGGAAAATGGAATATTTTCACTTTCCCTCCAAGCAACCCCTCTGTTTCTTGCCTCTAAAAATCTGAGAAATTCCCACACACCCTTTGGACCTTTCCCCATTATCTCATGCAAAAATATCATGTGGTCATGTGGCCCAATTTTGCTAGAGAAAATCATTTCCATTCTGACCAGAAAATGCACTTTGTACATATGAAGTGTATTATTCTTTGATCTTTTGGAGCTGAATTTTCTTGAGCTTCATTACCTTAGTGACTTAACCCTAAACCCCAAAGCTCAGCTCCTAGGCCTTCCTGGTTTGATCACAAATTTGGCCACAAGTTTCTGTCCAGAAACTTGCAGTGAGTGTTGTGATCTATCTACTCATCCTGGTAGTGTGTTCTCAACTTTCGTAGACTAAACACTGCACGGTCGATAGCCCCAACATGGTTTGTCCTCACCCGGGCACCGCGCTGGCACAGTGCATGCGGTGACCACGTGTGGACACTACCCCTGGCGCGAGTCTGGCGTGCTCTGCGCTGTGCCCGCCCTCTGTTTCGCCCGTGCACGTCTCAGTGCTGCGCCCAGCCTGCCGCAGCGCTCCACCAGCTTCGCCTCATCACCTCAGACCCCTCGTTGCCCCTCGCAAACGCCAGAGCCACCGCAGCGATCACGAGCACCTCGCTCAAGAGAACACAGTGCACCCGTGCTCGAGTCAGGCCCCCTCCCGTGCGCCCTGTGCTCTCCCCCTGTCACGGATGCCCCTTGTCGCCTCCCGGAGCCTCCAGAGAGCTCTCCGGAGCTCGCGACCCCATCTCGCCTTCCCTATATATAGAGCCCCACCTCGCCCTTCCAAGCACCTCACCGCACTCCTCTGCATCCACAAATCATCCTAGATAGCTGGGCCCGGCAGGGCAGGCCTCTGGCTGTCGTTCCCCTCCCAAGCTCGCCGGTGATCCCCTCCCTTGGCCATCCACCTCTCCAGTGCCCCTCGAGCTCAATCCACTCTTCGAGTGCCTCCCTAGCAGTCCACTGGTGCGAGAGAAGCCACCTAGAGCCCTTGGAGTCACCCATCCTCGTTGTATTCTTCATCTCCGACGAGCCTCACCCGCAGCCGTCGTTGGAGAAGCTTGTTCCGGTCAACTCCATCCAGCTCCTGCCTTGCCACGGGTGCGAGCAGGTGCGCCAGGACCACCTCTCTTGATTCCTCCCTTCCCCGAAGGCCGCCAAGCCCTCGTCGCTGGAGAGAGCCCCGACGACGAGCCGCCGTCCTCTGTTTCCCTCCCCCTCTCTTAAAACCTGAAGGGCGGGGCCTGCTGTCAGCCTCTCCACTCGCCCCCGAAGAAGTACGAGTGGCGGCATATTCGCTGGAATATGCCTACAACGTCATTCCCCCCGAGACTAATTTAAATCTGATTTAAATCATATTTGACCAGCAACTTTGACCAGCTCTAGCTCCTACTCTACAAGTCCAAATGCATTGATTCTTTTTGCAGTAGTTTTGTATTGAGATTCTTTATCAGCACACCAAATATTTGCATAGTGACATTTCAATAGCTATGATTTTTCCAACCTCAATATGGTTTATTTCATGCATTAAACCATTTAAATAATATTGCTTATAGTAATTCAGTTATCATGCTTGAGTGCATAGCTTGTTGTAATACTTGAGTGCATGGACTAGTTTGATGCAGTAGTGTTATTGTGATAGCATGTCTATGGTTCGGTAGTGATCGGTATTATTCTCATATTATGGTTTATTATTTTCACCATGCTACCAGTGTCTCTAAATGATTAGTAGTGCATGCATAAGGATTCTATGAAGTTGATCCGTTTCATTCCAGTGATATATGGATATGATTGCATGTCATATAGTTGCATGTTCATGGCATACTATGACCTGAGTTCTTTCATTTTAAGTTAAACCTGATGATCATTCAACTTGAACATAATGTTGATCGAGTCATGGTGCCACCTAATCGAGCTTCCCAATGCAAGCACATTTGCCTTTGTGGGAAGGCCCTTATTCGGTTTGTTGTCATGCCTCTGGTCGGTGCCTTCAACGACGGAAGGTTATGGGCGTGCATTACTGATACGTCTCCAACGTATCTACAATTTTTGATTGTTCCATGCTATTATATTACCTGTTTTGCATGTTTAATGGGCTTTACTATACACTTTTATATTATTTTTGGGACTAACCTATTAACCGTAGGCCCAGCCCAAATTGCTGTTTTTTGCCTACTTCAGTGTTTCACGAAAAAGGAATATCAAACGGAGTCCAAACGGAATGAAACCTTCGGGAGAGTTATTTTTGGAACAAACGCAATCCAGGAGACTTCGAGTGGACGTCAAGGAACAAACGAGGCAGCCACGAGGTAGGAGGGCGCGCCAGGGGGTAGGCGAGCCCCCCACCCTCGTAGGCCCCTCGTGGCTCCCGTGACCGACTTCCTTCACCTATATATACTCATATACCCTGAAAACATCTAGGAGCACAACGAAACCCTATTTACACCGTCAACCTTCTGTACCCGTGAGATCCCATCTTGGGGCCTTTTCCGGCGCTCCGCCAGAGGGGGAATCGATCACAGAGGGCTTCTACATCAACACCATAGCCTCTCCGACGAAGTGTGACTAGTTTACCACAGACCTTCGGGTCCATAGTTATTAGCTAGATGGCTTGTTCTCTCTCTTTGGATCTCGATACAAATTCTCCTCGATCTTCTTGGAGATCTATTCGATGTAATTCTTTTTGCGGTGTGTTTGTCGAGATCCGATGAATTGTGGTTTTATGATCAAGATTATCTATGAACAATATTTGAATCTCCTCTAAGTTCTTTTATTTATGATTTGTTATCTTTGCAAGTGTCTTCGAATTATCAGTTTGGTTTGGCCTACTAGATTGGTCTTTCTTGCAATGAGAGAAGTGCTTAGGTTTGGGTTCAATCTTGCAATGTCCTTTTCCAGTGACAGCAGGGGCAGCAAGGCACGTATTGTATTGTTGCCATCAAGGATAAAAAGATGGGGTTTATATCATATTGCTTGAGTTTATCCCTCTACATCATGTCATCTTGCCTAATGTGTTACTCTGTTCTTATGAACTTAATACTCTAGATGCATGCTAGATAGCGGTCGATGTGTAGAGTAATAGTAGTAGATGCAGAACCGTTTCGATCTACTTGTCGCGGACGTGATGCCTATATACATGATCATGCCTAGATATTATCAAAACTATGCACTTTTCTATCAATTGCTCGACAGTAATTTGTTCACCCACCGTAATACTTATGCTATCTTGGGAGAAGCCACGAGTGAAACCTATGGCCCACGGGTCTATTTTCCATAATATAAGTTTCCGATCTATTTTATCTTGCAATCTTTACTTTCCAATCTATATCATAAAAATACCAAAAATAATTATCTTATTATTATCTCTATTAGATCTCACTTTTGCAAGTGGCCGTGAAGGGATTGACCACCCCTTTATCGCGTTGGTTGCAAGGTTCTTATTTGTTTGTGTAGGTACGAGGGATTTGCATGTAGCCTCCTATGGATTGATACCTTGGTTCTCAGAAACTAAGGCAAATACTTACGCTACGCATGCTCAAGAGGTAGCAAGAAGGATTTCTGGCGCTGTTGCCGGGGAGGTCTACGCACAAGTCAAGACATACCAAGTACCCATCACAAACCCTTATCCCTCGCATTACATTATTTGCCATTTGCCTCTCGTTTTCCTCTCCCCCACTTCACCCTTGCGGGGGAGGTCTTACTTGGCTCGTTTGCTCGTTTGGTTGCAATAGTTGTTTATTTATTGCTAAACAGAGAACCTAAGATCTATGGATCCTCATCCGCTTGCCAATCTTTTTGATCCAATTATGATGAACCAAATCCTAGTGATTGGAGTGCACTTCATTATCTTTATGAGGTTTTGCTTGAAATTCGTGAATCTGAAAATTGTCTTGAAGAAATTTATTAAGAGATTCACGATAGCTCCTTGAATAAAAAGCATGATTGCATTGATTTTATTTTTAAATTCTCTTGATGTCAAATGTGCTAATAATATCCAAAACCCTAAGCTTGGGGATGCTAGTTTTGCTATGTCTACTACTTGTTGCAATGATCATGATTGGGGTGACTCTTCTTATGATCTTGAAAATTTATTTAAGCCCCATGATGAATATGAGATTGATAATAGTGTTTGCAATAATATTGAAAGTGGGTTTGGGTCAACTTTAGATCCCTTATATTTGGAGAATGTTCAATCTTATGGTATTTTTGATAAAAGTGGGTTTGGAGATGTCATGACTTTAGTTAATGATAATCCCACTATTTTGGAAGAGTGTAAACTTCACATGCATGTGGATCATGTTGAGAATATGTTATGTGATAGCTATTTTGTTGAATTTTCCTATGATCCTACATGTAATTATTATGAGAGAGGAAAATATGGTCGTAGAAATTTTTATCTTACTAAATTACCTCTCGTCATGTTGAGATTGCTATCGTCTCTTTCTTCTTCCTTGCATATGCTAGTTTTTGCTTGCCTTGCAAATTTGTTTGCTTATAATATGCCTATGAATAGGAAGTATGTTAGACTTAGTTGTTTTTGTCACGTGTTTCATGATGCTCTCTTTGTGCTTCAATTCTTGTCTTTCATGTGAGCATCATTAAAATTATCAATGCCTAGCTAAAAGCTTTTAACACTACAAAAAAAAGACACATCCGTGACATTTTGGGCCGGACGAAAAAAATTTCTGTCATACATATGACACTTCTATGACAATAATTGTGACAAAACCCGGTATCATCATAGATGTGGTGGGCTCCTACTTCTATGACAAAAAAGCATGACAGAAAATGGGCTTTTCGTCCTGGGCGGGCCGGAGACGCAGCTGCATGACATTCTTTGGGCCGTCCATGACGAAAAAAATGTGGTAGAAGCGAGGGAGAGGAAAATTTCGGGGAGTTCCCGATTACGGTGGGAGGTCGGGGCCGAGCGATGCGCGTTTCTCTCGTACACGTGCGCTGCTGCGTGTGTGCGGCGTTGGCTCTAATCGAACTGAGCGAGGCGTTGGGCTCTAATCAACCCGGCGATTGCAGCAGTTACTCGCGTTATCGAACCCGAGCGATCGATCGATGGTCGTTAATCAACCCGATCGAAGCGATTCCTTCGCTATCGCCGCTAATCAAGCCGATCGATGGGATGAACAATGAGCGTTAGGGGGGGTTGGATGAACGATGGCGGTAGAGGGGTGCCCGTGGAGGGGTGGTTGAACAGGACCTGTGGTGTGGAGGGCTGGATGAATAGTAGACGGTGGAGGGTGCCCGTGGAGGGGTGGTTGAACAAAGGCCGGTGGAGTAAGCGCGGTGGAGGCTGGATGAACAGGAGCCCGTGGAGGCTGGAGGAGGTCGACGGTAGCCCGTGGAGGCTGGAGGAGGTCGACGGTGGAGATGAATAGTATCCCGTGAAGTCCCGTTTTGCGGTACGCCACACCCCTCCCGATGAACAGGACCCCCGTTTTGACCGTAGCTCTCCAACACAAGTCCGTTTGGTCCGTTTTGCAGTACGCCACACCCCTCCCGATCAACAGGATCCCCGTTTCGACCGTAGGAGGTCCGTTTCCTCCATTTTGCGGTACGCCACACCCCTCCCGATCAACAGGACCCCCGTTTCGACCGTAGGAGGTCCGTTTCGTCCGTTTTGCGGTGCGCCAGACCCCTCCCGATCAACAGGACTCCGTTTCGAACGTAGGAGGTCCGTTTCCTCCGTTCTGCGGTATGCTAGGCCTCGTTTTCCATCACCTGTTCTGTCCAAGCCCTCCCGATGAACACGACCACGCATTCCGTTCCGACCCAGCCGGTTGGCTCCCACGCGTTCCGTTGCCTCCCGATGAACACGACGCATTCCGTTGCCTCCCCATGAACACGACGCATTCCATTGCCTCCCCATGAACACGACGACGACGTTGTTTCTCCGTTCCGACCCAGCCATGTACACGAGCCCTGGCCGTACGTATGCACGAGTAGGCGTTTGAGACCCTGCCCGTATGTACATACGTGGCCGTATTTTCTTTCTTGCACCATGGCCGCTGTACGTACGTGTACATGCTACGTGCGCGCCTCTACTACGACACGTACGCGCCTCTACTATGACACGTGTGCGCCTCTACATCGACCAGTATATATGTACGTACACGTTCGCGACCAGAATGACAACGCTACGTACGCTTCGACTAGGTGGGTCCCGACTGTCAGGCACTTCCTTGCCTGTGAAGATGTAGCTGGTGGGTCCCAGCAATCAGGGCGGCGAATCGTTTTTTTTCCCGGAAGCACTTCCTTGCGTGCGAAGGTGTAGCTGGTGGGTCCTAGCAGTCAGGAGGGAAACGTTTTTTTCATGAAATACGGTGGCCCGTCCGGTGGGTCCCTGCTGTCAGGTGGAGGAATAATTATTTTGCACGTAATAAGGAGGCACTTCCTGGCGGCGCCCGTGGACCCAAATTGCCGACCTCTCCACGCCGCGATTACTTCCGATGGAAGTCGGTTGTTGACCACATTGACCACGCCGCGCCGAGAGCACCACGGCGGTGGACAACGGCGAGGCGTAGGAAGGGGACGACGCGGAGCCGGGGAAGATGCAGCAGTGGATGCCCACGCGAAAAGGAGTACGAGGGTTCACTGGTTCGGCTGTGGTTTGAGGCTGCCGTCGCCGCAGAATAACAGGGAGTGTGGGTGAGTAGAGGGATGGCCTGGCCAGCGGTGGGAGTAGTAGGGGGTGGTGAGGCCTCCGCGCATCACTGCCGGCCACGGGAGGCAGGAGCATGCGGCATGACTAGCGCTGCTTTGGGAGGCTGGAGCACGAAGACCAGAGGTTGAAGAAGCACTACGGCCGTTGGATGGACATCGTACGGTCACTGGAGCTATAATCGTTCATATTGACTAAGTTGACAAAGCCCTCCATCCCCGTAAACTTAGGAGGCCCACAAGTCAGCCTCCCACCAAGGTGAGTCCCAGCTAGCAGGGGGGTATTAATTTTTTTGTGCGTAATAAGGAGGCATTTCCGGTGGGTCCGAGCTGACAGCGGGGGGAACTTTTTTTCGCGAAATACAGAGACCCTTCCGGTGGGTCCCAGCTATACAGGTGGAGGAATCATTATTTTGCACGTAATAAGGAGGCATTTTCCTATGTGTGCCCCTACTGCCAGCCTCTTCCGATGGCTGTTGTTTGTTGACCAAGTTGACCTCGCCACGCCGAGAGCACAAACGCGGTGGACGAGGGCGAGGCCCAGGAAGAGAACCACCCGGAGCCGGCGAAGCCACTGCAGCGGATGTGCGCACTGAGGGGAGAACAAGCGCTGACTGGTCGGCTACGGGGTGAGGCTGACGTCGCCGGAAAATAACAGAATGTGTGGGTGGTTAGAGGGATGGCTTGGCGGCAGCACAGCCAGCCACAGGAGGAGGGAGCAGGCAGACCCACCGGCGCTGGTTTGGGCGGCTGGAGCAGGAAGATCAGAGATTGAAGAAGCACGGCAGCCATTGGATGGACATCCAACAGCCACTGTTGTGTGTTGACTAAGTTGACAAAGCCTTGCGTACTCGTCAAAAAAAATTAGGACAGCGTCATCGTCAACCTAGTAGGCATGACGGTGTCCTGGACTAGGGGGTACTCACCACGTCATCTCCCGATCTGTTAGATTGGGCCGAGGACCCCCATGGCTGTATACTCATGGGCCAGTCCGGACAGCTGCCGCATACAAGGAAGATTCCACAAGACTTGGCGATCAAGACAAGGACTCCTCCCCACCGGCGTATTCGGCTAGGACTCTTGTTATCCTAGGCCTCTGGTGCATTATATAAACCAGGGCCAGGCTAGTCGATAGAGGACAATGACAATCATACCATAGGCTAGCTTCTAGGGTTTAGCCTCTGCGATCTGTTGGTAGATCTACTCTTGTACTACCCATATCTTCAATATTAATCAAGCAGGAAGTAGCGTTTTACCTCCATCGAGAGGGCCCGAACCTGGGTAAACATTGTGTCCCTTGCTTCCTATTACCATCAGCCTAAGATGCACAGATCGGGACCCCCTACTTGAGATCCGCCGGTTTTGACACTGACATTGGTGCTTTCATTGAGAGTTCCGCTGTGTGTTCGGCAAAAGGTCGATGGCTCGCCTGCAGATCAACTGCGACTTCGGCATCTTCGTCACCAGTTCAACTGGTCACCTTGGTTCGACCAAGGACTGTGCCCTACCTCCGATCATCATGTTCGGATGAGGGGCTACATCAACATCAACTCCGATCTCTATCAAGGTCATGGAGGAATCATCCAGGGAGCCCGGGGGCTCAACGTCAACATTGCCCTCGGGCGACCATGCTGTTTTTCTGGACAGCAAACTTGTGTCCGCCGCCACCGCCTTCTCAAGTGTCATTTTAATGATTTCTTCGGTGGAATTGTGCGGAATTGAGTCTACGAAGGCCCCTGAAAATTTCGTCGAGTTCCGATGGAGGAATCTCCGGCAATCTCCGATATACCGGAACCGCATTGAATCTGGACGAGAATCCGGACGAGTTCGGAGCGCGGTGTCCAGCATCTAGCTCGGTCGTCCTTTGGAAGATCCAACCGTTGATCAGCTGTGGAATTCCTATATCTACCACCTGTCAAACAATCAGCTCGATCCGACCGTCCAAACTCCGGGAACCTCCCGATTAGTGCATCACTTTTCAGATCTGTTTCCTATGCGAATATGGATCCGTCCCGAATTCATGTTTCTTTATGAACGTGGTATTTGACAGCCTTTTTTAAAGGAATTTTCTTCTAAGGTATTGCGCATTGTTTTAACACGTGCCCATATAATTTTAATCCTCCTCTGAGTTAATCCTCGCCATCACGCTGGTGTCAAACCACTCCGGCAATATAGCTCCACGGCTGCCGACGTGCACTAGACACGTTGTCACTTTATTGAGCCGAGCTCAACTTCTTCGGATCATCATCTCGGCAAGTCGAACAAGAGTTCGGCATCGCGAAGGATAAATCATCACCAACATCGCCCCCCCACGGAATACACGGAGCGGGCACACCGGCATCGCCGCACGATCACTTCATCAAGCCGGCATTGACCACGCCACGACCTGCATCGGCAGGGCCGCACTGTTGCTCCTTCAAGCCGGTGTCCATCATGTTGACCTACTTCGACTCATCGGCTGACATCGAGGCTTCGACATCTCGGCTGGACCGGGGGATTCATCGTCTCTTCATCAACCTACTCCAGTGAGTTTGGCGTCACCAGCCGACCAGCTTCGTCACGATTAGCTGGACCGAGGGCTTTGCCTCGGCAAGCCAACCTTGGCCAGCATTGCCATGCCGTCGCTTTATCACCCATCAGGCAATGGGTGCGCGGATCGAGTCCTAATTTTGGGAATCACCTTCCTTCGGATTGCTACAATAAATAAGCCAGGTGCTATTAATCCTAGTATTTTTTGCTTGTTTGGGTTCATTTTTCCCAAGGAATTATTACTCCGGTTTGTCCATCATATGTACACAAGTCTATCAAATGGTGGCCGCATTATCGACGGTCGCATGGTGGTTCGGTCAGTTTCCGTACATAGTCCTGCGAATGCCGCATCCGGAACTAGGACCGACCTATGAATTCAGGCTTTGCCACGCCTTTACTGCATCACGCCGACACCCTGCATCGACGAAAATGATCCAGCCGGACTATATCCTTTGGCGTCACCTCGGCTGGACGGGGGGCTTCGTCAACACTTCATTACCCCATGCCGGGGACTTCGGCATCACTCTGCCAGCCTGCATTGGCCGTGCTATTTCACCACTTCGGAGTGCCGAGCTCTTTGCTCCGCCACCTCGAGACCGGCTTGGGGGCTGGGACCTTGTCCTGCATCAAGCTAGGACCGCGTCATCAACACCGAGCACATTAACCAGCTAAGTTGCTTTCATGCTCAAAAACTTTCAGTTTTAAATTTTGTTCGGTCCGACCAAGCATTATACATTTTTTTACAAAAGGTTGTTTGCGAAAAACTTCCTTGTCCAAACTTTGTTTGTGACACACAAATTCAAATACCCCGTTTACTTGGGGGCTTCCTTTATGAAGCCTTTTCTCTTGCATATGATTATACTTGTACGGCTTCGTTCCTTGTTCGTGTATTATGCCACAATATGCACCATGTTTACTTGAGCATTTGCAAGCTGGGTTGACTCGCTCCTGTGTTTACCCCTACGTTCCCGATTGTTCGGCTAGGGAGTAAAGGGAGCACCTCTGCGATTGTCACGATCGGGTCATCCGAGCCGGACCTCAGACTGGGTGAAGCAGAAAGCTAGGGCCCTTATTGTTTTCAATTATGGTCGGCACAGAACGGAACTCATGAGTACAAAAAATCTATTGCACAAGTATCATATTAACAATGAGCACCGAAGAAAGGTATCGGTGGGGGTACTATTTTCTTCAAGATGCTTCTTACACTTCATCAGTAATATAGCATAAGTTCCCCGGCGCTTTTGTCTGTTACAGCCTTATGACCTGATTGCCTGGTTATCGGAAACACCGTCGATATTCTCGACAGGTGGAGTACATAACACTTTTCGGTCCTTGACCGAAGAGGGAGAAGCCGACGGTCGGTTAAGACGCGTTTAAAGTTTGGGTGAACATAGATATGATATAAGTACTTCGGTACATACAATCATTCTTTTACCCAAGTCACTCAGGGTCTCTTAAATTTATGTGAGCTGTTTTATAATAAGTGTTCTTCTTCGTAGTCGTTGCAAAGTCTTTTTTCTATCACTCCTTTTTTCAACGCGAGTGTGTGGTCAATAGCCGGGGCGCCTAATTTCTCTCTCAAAGCCGCTAAACTTAAACTGGCCTAACGAGAAGTACTCCGCCTTCGGGATAGGAGGTTGAAGCCATAGGCTGACCCGCTTGAAGTCTCGAGATAGGATGTGTCATGTTAAAGCACGACAGAAACACCTTTTTTTTCTAAGACCAATTTTCGATATGACACCGAACACTTGATCTAGTTCGGACATTAAACTTTTGAATAAGTTTTTTGGCTTTTCGAGCCTGTGGCACTTTTAAACTATTTGTGTGTTTCCAGCATTAGTCTTGCAGTGCAACGCCGGACACCTTTCGGGATTCGGCAAAAACATTCTCGGATATTGCTATATATGCATCGGTTTCGAATTGTGTCTTTGGTCAATAGTTGGGTTACCCGCTCCTGTGCTTGCCTCCTACGTTCCGCTTTGTTCGGCTAGGCGTGCAAAGAGAGAACCACTGTGATTGTGCTTCCAGCTCGCATGGTTAAGCACCTAAGTGGAGAAAGCCGAAAACTGACTGTCACAATAGGCATAAACTGGTTAGCGATCCGATGACAATGTTGAATGACGGGCCGTTCATCACATTGGCTGAAGTGTTTACGGCTTAACCACGGATGTCACCGAACACTAACCGGGGGCTCATAGCTAGCTTCCCCAGTTTAAAGCTCCTATGACTAAGCGAAAGTTATAAAGCACGCATATCTGATTGCTTCGTTTCTGCTAACACAACCGCCTCGGGGCACCGAGACATCGGCTAAGGGTTGTTTTGTTAGTGAGGAAACACCCTGCGTAGTATCTACCAAGGGGTAGAAGCCGATGATGGGCCACTTTCAACTGATAAACGGTCACAATGGAGTCAAAATAATGATGTAAAGTACTTGGATACATAGAACATTACACATAATCTGTGATTTTACTCTGGACATCGATCCTTAATTCGGCCACCCATGCCCACATTAAGGCTCGGGGGCTACTAGGCTTTGCGCTCATTATTTACAAATATTAAAGGGACACATCGATCCCCTGATCTGGTGTTGCCACCCGACCAGTGTCTCGGGGGCTACTGCACTGCTTATTCAATGCAGAGAATTCAAAGTGCTCAGTGTTCGGCTTGACCGAACTATGCGCATACATGTCTTCGAGCAACAATAGGTACCATAGGACCTATCCGGCATCAAGCTAGTATGTTGCGGCGACTTCTCATGACCCTCTCTCGGGGGCTCATTCGCCGATCACTATTATCTCTAATATATTACACCGCATTTATATTCCTACGTGTGCTACCGAGCTAAGAGTTGATCCTCAGGCCGATTTCGCGCATCGACCTGAGTCTCAGGGGTTACCAGGATAGCATTTTCATGTTTTCCTTCAGGTACATCTCGGGTTTTAAACTGATACACACCTTGAGGGCTTCTGGGTATACATCGGCAGAGAATAAACTGCACCAATTAAAAATATTCACAAAAATTAGCTCGCGGTCGGGGTGGTGCACCACCTCGGAGGCAGTCCGAAATAAAGCTCGGACGCCAGCGGCTAGCTCCATAAAGGGCATTTCCGGCATTAAGCTCGGCTAAACTCCTCCAACCTTTTTTGGACCAAGATGATCTATGACTTCTTGGATATAGTCCGGCATTGGAGCTTGGACATAGTTCGGCGTTGGAGCTTGGACACAGTTCGGCGTTGGAGCTCGGATACAGTCCGGCGTTGGAGCTCGGAAGCAGTCCGACATTGGTGCTCGGCTATAAAAGATACCTCGAATGCAGTCCGGCGTTGGAGCTCGGACGCAAGAGGACACTGCCTCCCGGGAAAAACTTCAAACCCGAAGTATGGCATAAAAATAGAATTGATAAAGGCCGGAAACTTAAAGGGGCTCCTCGGATACCCGACGTATAAACTCTTCGGATGCACTTAGGCGATCCTCAAGATCGAAGATGAGAAGATTTGTTGAACCAGTTTTCAAGACCGGCGACCGAAGATGAAGAACAGTTCGGAAGAATCGAGGAGCGTTCCTAACTTGAAGACCGCTTCAGGGGGTTACTGACGGTGTCCTGGACTAGGGGGTACTCACCACGTCATCTCCCGATCTGTTAGATTGGGCCGAGGACCCCCATGGCCGTATACTCATGGGCCAGTCCGGACAGCTACCGCATACAAGGAAGATTCCACAAGACTTGGCGATCAAGACAAGGACTCCTCCCCACCGGCGTATTCGGCTAGGACTCTTGTTATCCTAGGCCTCTGGTGCATTATATAAACCAAGGCCAGGCTAGTCGATAGAGGACAATGACAATCATACCATAGGCTAGCTTCTAGGGTTTAGCCTCTGCGATCTCGTGGTAGATCTACTCTTGTACTACCCATATCTTCAATATTAATCAAGTAGGAAGTAGGGTTTTACCTCCATCGAGAGGGCTCGAACCTGGGTAAACATTGTGTCCCTTGCTTCATGTTACCATCAGCCTAAGACGCACAGATCGGGACCACCTACCCGAGATCTGCCGGTTTTGACACCGACAAGGCCTAGAAGTCAGCCTACAAATCTGTGGAAAACAACATACAGCCCATTAGCCATTATTTTCAATAATTTACAGCCCATTTGCTAATTATTAAGGATATTTGAAGCCCATATTCTTTTTATTAGCATTACAGACCATATATTCTGGGCACTGCTAAAAACTTCAACGAAATTCTGCATATTTCGGTGGGGTCCGAACTCTTTTAATCACGAAATTTCAAGTCACGTTAAAAATAATTTTCGAAAAATTATATCAAAATAAAATTCAATAAACAATTCTCCGCAAAAAAAGAATGAAATTTAGAATCTTAACTAGCAAGATGCCCGTTCGTTGCACGGAACATGAAGATGCATTTGTATGAGTAATTTATCTTGTGGGAGAAAAGATGATATTTTAATGTAATTGCCAGTTGGCTTTGGTTTTGTAAGAGTAGAGAGTAGAGAAATCCTGAAAAAATGATATTCTAATGCAATTGCCGGTTGGCTTTGGTTTAAAAATTTACAGCCCATTTCTTACAACTTATAGCCCGTTTTCTGGGGAAGCCCATTTCTTACTACTTACATCCCTCCTCGTCTTGAAAGATTTGCAGCCCAGCAGGGCTGAGAAAAGCAAGTAGGCCTCGGTTTTGGTATTCTCCAAAAAAAAGAACTGGGCTAGCTAATTTCAGAAAGAAAAAATATATCAACTGGGCTCGTCATGTGCTTAATAAAAGCGTAAGCGTGGGCTAGGCAGAGGCACAGCCGCCCGCCAGCGTAGTTGAGCTCCGTCTCAAACTGAAAAACAACTGGGCGAAAGCTCTTTGGGTCCCCTGGTGTTATCCGCTCGTTGTGTAATTTTCTCGTTTATTGACTACATTGACAATGGCGTGGAACCTAGTTGTCAAACAATTAGGAGGAAGTATTTTTTGGCTTGTAATAACGAGGCACCTGCTTGCGAAATACAATTAAGCGTAAGCGTGGGCTATCAACGGACGAACTCTTCATTGAGCATATAACATAATATTAGTACCCAAAGCGTACTCCAAGATGATATAAAACTTATGCGCACAAATGAAAAATGCAGCATATGATTACAAATGTGTAGATGATAATATACGGTACCTGAAAAGGTGAGGAGCCAAACACCAACTCCTTGTGATTATTAAACGGGTCACGAATTACACCCAAGGTCTCCAGTTTGGACGCAGAGACGGCAGTTATTTCTGAAGGTGTATAACAATTATGAAGGAGCAACCTTTCAAGTGAAGGGGCATCTTCGATGATGAGCTACTATCTTTTAAAACAAATTCCAATGCTTTTAAGGTGAGGCGAATTTATTTGGAGACAACTGATACCGATTTCTATTCCCAAAACAATCAGCAAGCGCTCCAGGGCAAGCTGGAGTGGATGATCTTTGTCTTGATGAGGCCTCCGCCAAACAAACCACCACAAGACGAAAGTTTTTTTAGCAGTGGGAGTCGAAGCATTTGTACCAGATCGTCTGGCAGATGGCACCGGGCGAAGGTGGCGGTGTGGAGAGAGGAGGAAAACCACGAGATGGACAACGATGGTGTGGGCACGAATTCTTGGTATGTTCGTGGTATGAAACTTTCGTGTTAATGGCAGAACTCAAACTACTGGAGTTTTCAGAATTCAGGGGATGTCAGCCAAGCGTCCACCTTGTCGGGTATGGACAGCAGAGGCATTGAACGGGGCCATGCTGGTGAGAAGAGACGACGGCTCTGAGGAGATCGAATTCAGGAAGGACTGATATCTGACGACAGTCGAGATTGAGGGGCACGGTGCACCATAGAGGGCGCCACCGAGTTGAGAGGACTTGTGTGCGGCAGCAATCCTTGGTGGGGAGAAGCGAGATGATCTCCTCAAGGATGATGCCCGGGAGATCGCTGATCACGGTCCACGGAGATTCTACCAGTTCCTTAGATCCGGTGGGGGGGCTCGCCCGCTTCCCCAGCGCTGCGGGTCTGGGATCTACAACCGGCGTCGCCGCTCGCGGGAGCCTCATCTTCTTGGCGCTGGGGCCAGCTGACTCCATTTTCCTTGTGGGCATCACGCCGAGCTCACGGGTTTGAGCAGAGTAGCTAGAGACGAGCCTAGTGGCAGTGCGAGTGGGGAAGAAGGAGGGCTGGGGATTTCTGTAGGAGTGGAAGAAGAGGAGCAGGCGTTTTCTGTACGATTGAGGAAGAAGGTGAGCGGGGTTTTCTAGACGAGTGAGGAAGATTGGGGAGCGGGGGAAATTCGGTGGGGAGACGGAAAAGGGAGAGCGAGTTCTTCGTGTTTATAAGGCCCGCTGCACTAACTACTCGCTTTTTCCCAAGAACCGCTCTCTTCTTTTGCATTGCTGCATTGGAGCTGGTGCATGGGCTTGGCTGACTGGCCATGCATGCAGGATGCATGTGCCCGCCGGCCACTGCATGCGCCTGGTTTGGAACTAGGCCTATTTAATAGGGTGGTTATGGAGTAAATTAAGGAGATTTATTTTCTTTGTTTGCATCCACCAAATTATAGGATGCGGTACTGGATGCAGACACTCACATTAAACTAACATTCAGAAGAACCAAAGTTCAGCATGTCTATGCATCTCAATGATTCACCATACTATAACCAATATACAAAAGAAGGTGTGGAAATAAAGAAAATCGGTTGATGCTTCTCTGAGCAAAGGTCCTCCCTGCGCACGCATTAATTTCCTGGGCATGCTTGTTTCTTCTCAATGTTGCGAGCACTTTGAGGATGTTGGCAACTCCACAGCTAGCTAGCTGCCTCATCTTGCAATTGATCTTTGACACATTTGCGGCAAACACATGAGGCAATAGAGATGACTCAACATGGGTCCATATTGTGCAGTTCCTCTGATATCATATTCATTGTCCTGAATCTGAAAAGATAGGAAAACAGTAGCTATACTTAAACGGTGTTGCAAAACAGTAGCACATATCAATAGCTCGGCATGAAAAAACACGATCATCTGGACGAAGGGGATACTGACCTGCCTGAGGAAGATTACATATAATTTCATAAGTCCTTGGTTGATTTCCACCTTCGGATGCACTGATTTTTTTCTCCTCCACACATGACAGGATCGTTCTGCACTGCATTCATCAAGTCAACGTACGAATAATCTAATTTCATCTTGCGGTGGTCATTGTACCTAGTTACGAATGTAGGAATACCTGGAGCACCATGAGGTTAGCTGACAGCAGGTAGATGCAGCCATATAAATTTTGTGCGGTGCTACCAAAATTGAGGTTTGTACCCCTTCCCGTTATGAGAATTCTTCTTGAAGTTGTTAGAATGTGACGGCTTGTTCTTTGCTTCAAACTTGCCTTTCCCCTAAGATTTGTTCTTGTTGTTTTGGGGCTGGTTGGGCTGGAAGTTCTTCTTGTGTACCATGTGGGCACTAGAAGCTCCCTCGGCGACCCGAGCACGTGTGTATTTTCCTCTCGCCTTCTCCTCAAAATCAAGAGTGCTAATGAGATCCAAAACAGAAAAATCATGTCTCTTGTTTTTCAGAGAAGTAGCAAAATCGTTCCACGAAGGTGGAAACTTGGCAATGATGGTCCCAGCAACAAATTTTTCCGGCAACACACACTTAAATTACTCAATTTCCTTAGAGAGTGACTGTATCTCATGAGTCTGCTGAACAACAAGGCGCTCATCAGTCATCTCGTAGTAAAAGAATTGCTCCATGACGTACAACTCGTTGCCAGCGCCCGAGGGCCCAAACGTGGCCTCGAGCGCAGTGCACATGTCTTTGGCGCTGTCAAACGACATATATGAATCCATAATGGAATCGTCAAGAACACTCAGCAGGGCGGCTTTGAAGAGGGTATCCATGTTCTGAAAAGCTTCCTGCGATGTAGGATTAAGATCGCCCTCAGGCTTACCCTTAGTGGCGTCATAGCAGTACATGATCTGAAACCAATATACTGCTCTTGTGCGCCACCTTTTATATTGCACCCCTTAAAAGTAGGCGGCTTCAAAAGCGCAGCAAAGCGACTCGGAGTAAATTGCACGTAGTCAGGTTTTTGGATTGGATTGTTGAATATATGAGCAATTTAGTATGAGATTTAATCTGAATCAGCAGTAAATAGATCATGACGACAATTGCAAACATCAAAGTAATGATGCGGACTAAACCAGGAGGACAGAATCACATACTTTGTCAAAGCGGGAAGCGAGAACCGATGGGGTTGATGCCGTCACTCATGTCGTTGATGAAGAGGTTACCGAGGTCGGGAAGAAGGTTGTCGTTGAGGAAGTCACATCGGCAGCGATCACAGGAGTGTGCTCCCCAAAAACTTGATCGCCCCTCTCCCGTACAGGATCACGAAAGGCGGGGTTCGGAGGACTGCTGTCCCTTCTCGCGGTGCACGTCAGAAGGAGGGCTGGAGAAGAATTGCGTGGCAGCGCTAAGATCTGGAACGGTGCGAAACCATATGATACAGCGGCAGCTAGGGCAGAGCATGTCGGGTCGGTCGTGCAAGTATAATAGTAGGCCTTTGGCCCCCAAACCCCACGTCCAAGTCAATAATACCTCAAAAAAAGTCAATAATAGCCCCACCAAGGTTAGTCTAAAAAAACGAAGTAATTAAGGCGTCCGTTAGTCCCTTTAGTATAAATACAATATCATTAATAATGGCCCCACCTTTTGTCTCACAAAGTATGCTGGAGTACAACCGGCTACACGTTTACAATCCGCTTCTCTTCTCTCTCCTCTTCTCTCTCCTTCAACTAAACATAAATACTATATTTAAATCCTTATAGCCTGCTTATGTCATCTAATTGTAGTACTTGCTCTAAAGTTACTATCCACTATGTAGTCTGAAATGCCGAGCGTGGGCGGTGCCCTCGGTCGGCGCGCCGCTTCAACAGCGGAAGCAGTGAGAGGTCACGTCGCCCTGACTTACCATCAATGTGGAGCGGCGGGCTCAGCTGGCGACGGGCGGGAAGCGCGCGCGGGAGGGGGGGGTTTTGTTGGGCCAAGAAGGTGAGAAGCCAACTTGGGATCGGTCCGGACGGGGAAATATCATGTGCTCCCATACTCTGCATATGACACTAGTCTATGTTACTACTCCCTTCTTTCTGGTTTATAGAGATGTTTAGAGTAACATAGTAATATGTTACAGTACAAGTTACTCCCCACTATGACCAGCCTTGGCCTCTCCCAGTGCTCCACCATGTATAGCTACTAAGCCTGCCACGTAGGCATAAAATATGATGTGGCACCAATAAACTAAGCACCTATGCACTGAAGACTAGAGTTACTAGGCCATTTAATGCACTTAGCACCTCATCTAAAGAGCATTAATAGTATAGCCAGCTGCTGGCTATAAGCCAGCGCCATGTCATCTACAGCCCATCTTATAGTCAACATGTACAATAGTAGATCAAAAGAGTGTACTACTACTTTTTTTTTTGATACATGGCCCACCTTTCATTCTCACAAAGTGCCTAGGAGCATGTGCTAGAGTTGGCTCTTCATGAAGAGCCCGCTTACCTTCTCTCTCCTCTTCTCTTTCCTCCAACTAAGCAGAAATATACTATAGTTATTTCCTTATAGCCCGCTGGCTTAGCTCTATTGTACTTGCTCTAAGCACATCTAAGCACTTACTAGCACCCCCTTGATCGTGGACCTTGACGGTGTACGTCACCTTGTGTCTCATAATTTTCCTCATCATCATCTGAGTCCTAGAAGATCTCACCCACATCATCATTAGCATGCAGCCACCTTGATAGACAACATGCGCAGAAGGAGTAGAGGCGACTGGGAACGCACCACCACCACGTCGTGGGAACTCCGTATGTGCTTGTGTGAGTGCAGCGTGCATGTTTTTCCATCGGTGCTAGCTCTAAGGCCGAGGTTGCGGTTGTCTTCGTCTCCAACTAGTAGTTGAGCAACAATGGCAAAGAGGTGATGCAAGAGATGCGTATGCGCCGTTGCGTGCGAGCTTCGCCGTAGCACGACGAACCGGACGTCGCCGCGGATGGCACACGCCTCCATGCAGCCGAGTGTGTGCGCATGCATGTGTTATTCACGTGCATTCTGCGGCCGAGCGTGTGTGCATGCACGTCTTGTGTACGTGTGTTGTGTGCTCCATGTTGTGCGCGTATGTGCATGAGTTGGATCGGATGGAGTTAGTGCGTTGGCTTGTGTACATGCGTGGCTGCATGCGTCCTGTACATGCGTGGCTTGTTGCGTGGTTACCAATAATTCAAGATAAACTACTCCCTCTGTTCCAAAATATAAGTCTTTCTAGCCATTTCAAATAGACTACAACATACGGATGTATGTAGACATATTATAGAGTGTAGATTCACTCATTTTGTTTCGTATGTAGTCCCTTATTGAAATATCTCAAAAGACTTATATTTGGGAACGGAGGGAGTATAAAAATTCTTTAACTTAGCATCCTGATGTACCGTTTCTAGTGGTCAGCGAAAAGTTCATGTTCTTGTATTTATTTATAGGTGGGCAGGCAGCAAAAAACAGGGGAAAATGTGCAAGGTTCCTCGCGACGCTCCACCGCGAGGTTCCTTGCTCCTCCTCGGTCATCGGGAATCTATGCTCTTCAACTCTTTCCTTTTACGTGAGCTTTGTTCATCCTTTTACCAACACGCGAGACATCTAGCATCAAGGTGCACGTGTCATGCAAGAAAATGAAGATAATCAGATAAGCAGTGCGTAAGTGAGTCGTGCGGGGTGAAAGCGGGGGGAAACCCTTTTTCGTAAGTGAGTCGTGCACTTCGATGGCACCTACGCTATATTTTTTTTCTCCTCGATGGCACATGAATAGTGCACGTACTCAACGACGGAGCACGGGATGGTAGCAATGACATGGTCAGCCTTTTTTGGAGAGAGTACGTACTACTAGTAAATAACTTCGATGTGTCCCATCAACTCGTAGAACGACGAGAAGCTTGATTACGCCTTCTCCCTCGCAAGCGCGTGCCCGGTGGCTCGCAGCACGAGGAGACACTTTTGCTTACAAGCGGTGGACGTGCAGCAGTTCATTTGGTGTCAGATTGCCAGAAGCACTCATCAGAGAACCATCGACTTAGGAAGAGGCGAAGAGCCAAGTGCAAGGTCACCTACTAACCTTAGGCTAGGCATAGTGGGAGTAACATAAGTAGGGGTACCTCCTTTTTTATTCTAGAAACAACCACACGCGAATATCAAGGTGCTGGTTACGTAGAACAAATTTCCTGCAGTCCATGCTCAGCCCTCCTCTATCTCTCTTCTCAGCCAGCCAGCGGACGCGCGGAGCCCATCGTCTATTTGCTCACATGCGGCCCCACATCTCAGTGAAAACGCAAGAGGGCCCACTGAACCTGCACATCTTTCACCTCGACGTGCTGGTGATGCAAAACAAATCCAATAAAGATCTTCGGTGGCCGCTTTTGGAGTTACTAAGAGTAGTAAGATTCTATTTATAGTTTAACCCAAGATGCACATCTCGTGGCTTCAACTACCACTCTATTTTCTTTCATGACACGACCTGGATGCTGGATGTCCCACGTGTCGGCAAAAGGAGGAAGAACCCGACCAAATCTTCGGTTGTGCTCTCGGATTAGACTAGTTGTGCTAACTTAAAAAATTTATTGTGTACTCCCTCCGTTCCAAAATACTTGACTTCCGTTTGTCCAAAAATGGACGTACCTATATACTAAAACATGTCTTGATACATATATATTTTGACAAATAGAAGGCATGTATTGTGCAACGAAGGGAGTAGAATGAATGCAAGTTTGTGTATTGGGAAGAAGAGTACATCCATATATTGATAGAGCGTTGGAGTTGGCCTTACAAGTGGGACCGCAGTTTAGGAAACCGACTATCAGCAAACCCCCACCTCGCCCGCCGCACGATGGCTGAGTTAGAGAAACAATGAGGTTGAAGAGATTGCTCTAGCACGGACTCCAAGAAATATGGTGTCAGATGGAAGTCGTGCTGGTGGCGTGTGTCGTACTCGTGGACGTGAATGTTTGTTCTGGCCCATGCCACCCTACTACTCCTACTACTTACTATATTAGTATCGAGGATTCGAGGTGCTGGTTACGTACAATATGGCTACAGTAAAAACACCCGCACAACGCGCGAAGCATGTGAAGCTAGTACAAATAGTGTACTACTATTGTTGATTGGCCTCATCTGATAACATGTTGCAATGCACGTACAATTATGTATTCGGAAAATATTTTTTTGCCTCGTCGCACCACTCACTCACAGAAGCAACTCGAAAGCCATTCATAAATTTAGTAAGTTTATCACAGGCATATCATTTTATTACATACAACAGGTCATCACCATTGTCATCTCCCCCTTGGTTATAAAAATTTTCAAGTATAGGTGGTGGACTGTTCACGGGACCTTGGAAACACAAGAAGAAGGTTAATTAGTAAAGGGAAACTTGCTAACCCGCATGCATGTGGATGAAACAATTATAATTATGGTGGAAGACAAAGCGTGCGAAACTACGAGGATCCCATGCAAAACAGTGCCATGAGCGGTGGAAGCAAACACAAGACCCTCGTATTGAATTGCATCACAAGAAACATCCGTGTCTGAAACTGATTTTTGAGCAATATCCATCGAGTCAAACCACCAAGGACGGCAACAAGCTTGTCGAAGATAGCAACAACTTCATAGTTGTTGTAATTCCAAGAGCGGTTGGGAACTCGACAAATTGCTATCTTCCGTAGAAGACAGTCACCATGATCGTATTTGAACGTGCGTACAATATCGGTGTGCTCAGCCTACGGGCGATATCTTTGAGATTTTTGGAAGTGGAACCCGGTCATTAGTGTACACATTCACAAGTTCCCACTCGCAGTTGGACCCAATGTAAACAACCCAATCTCCATTTGCGCCTGCCCAAGCCTAGCCCTCAAGCGATGGCATCTTAACTTCATACGTATCTTTATCAAGCGGCATCAACTTGCACAGGGCGAGGTCTCCGTCGTGCTGGCGCCAGTCATCAGGGTCACGGCGAAGAAGATAGGGGAGATCAAAATGCTCCTTGACTCTTGGGTTCCTTGTAATGATATTATTAGTTGAGTCGAGACTGGTCTTGAACGAACCTGCCATGCTAGCCGAGGTGATGACGTCACACCGATCAGTGAGTTCCTGCACCACGTCATCTTTCAGATCGGGGCAAGAATAACGGCGTCGTTTCCGGCCTGTTCCCTCCATGGAGAAGACAATCGAACAATGGCAGAAGAAAGGGTGAAGGGCTGAAGGAAAATGGAGGAGGGAGAGGAAGAGCATGCGACAGCAGTTCCAAATCGAGAGGGAAAGGCGAAGAGTCGGTGGACAGTTGTTAGTTTTCCACGGTTCACGAAGAGGCGCCCCGGCCTACACGTCCATTTGGAAATACTCCTACTACTCGCCGTCCTCTCAGTGATATGTTGGAACGGGACCACATGTCAACGAAACATGGTGTGTAATTTCTCGTGCAAAATGCGATCTAGCCGCGTTGGCCCGAGGTGCCGCATTAGTTTTTTTTTGAAAGTTTGCCGCATTAGTTGTCGACCTTTTTTTTAACATGCAATTTAAATGGATAGCTCCTGTGGTCATCACACGTGAGCGGATATAGTGATGGTTGATTCGCCCGAGCAACTTATTACTGTGGGAATATGGGAGTACCAGCGGATTCAAGAAACAGAGAAATGATGGTTGCTTCGACCGAGCAACTTACTGTGGCGAAGGTGGGGCTCTATGATTTGACTGCTCACTAGTCATTACTACTGCGGCGCAACGACCAGGGTGGTGAATCTTTCCCTGAAGTTGTGTTGTGCACTCAATATTGTTGCATGGCAGGTGGAGCCGGATGAAGGATGTCCAACATGTCGGCGAAACGAAGTTGAATTGTTTCTGGCATTGCTATCAATCCTTCAGGATTTGTTTATATGTACACATAATTTTGATGAAATTGTACTGTGATGCTACGAAGGTTTCAATTTTGGTACCCGCAGGAAAAAAAAGGTTTCAACTTAGGATTCATGTGTCTTGCCTCGAGATTATCTCGTTACAACATTCCATCAAATACAAATGAAACTACCATGGCTAATGAATCTCAATGGTTCGCAGATCAGCGCCAATATTCACATCACAACTGAAGACAAAGTTGTGAGAAGGTGTACAAATAAAGAAAAAATATATATAATTGATCGATGCTGTTCGTAGGCATGGCTCCATTTCCTTGGCACGGTGTTCATTGCTTGGCAGCTAGTTTCACCCAACACTGTAGCCAAAAAACAGGTGTATGAAAGACACAACGACCCGATCATTTTGTGCAGCTCCACTAAAATCGAGCGGACCATCCCTGTTTGCAAAGATATCCAGTCAGTGTGATTACAATAATAGTGGAACTAGATGATGAAACATAACACACATAAATAGAAGCCGATCACCTCTACGATCTCTCTTTAGGACTAACTTCTTGTTGGAGAAGATTAGGCACGGAGTTGGATGAGGAGGATAGCAAAACCAATCTCCTTTCTGCAGTCCCACGAAATGTAAAAACGTTGCCCGTGTGACATTTTGGCGGAACTGCACAAAACACTCTTTAGAAAAGTGATTTGTGCAGTTCACCAAAAGGTCGCAATAGCAACATGGTGAAAATGGATAGCCCTGTTTGCAAAAGGAGGTCGAAAGGAAACAATTACTGCCCAATAACACGAGTTGAAGACACATGCCGACAAAAAGAAGCATGTTCCATGTAAAAAGGGAAAGATAGCACATGGTGGTTTATCAAAATGGTTTGAGGACGAGATTGAAAGATGGAAAGTACGCCCGCCGAGATACGATTTAAGCAAACAACTAAAGAAGATCCACATGCAGCAACGTGGGAAGATGGGCGGTGGAGCAAGGCCGGAGGAAGCTGTACCGAGGGTCGCCGGATGTTACTAGGAGGGCGCCGGCGGGATCTGCCCATATCAAGCGGCAGCGAGCAAGTGGCAAAGGCCCTACCGCGCCGGAGCTTGGTCAGAGAAAACGGCGGGTACCGCAGATCGAGACGAGCTGCCTCAACGCCGTCGAATGGAGAGACGATGCACATCCTTCCTTTCAGCCGGTGGACGGGATGCGGCCGGATCACTGACCAACGCTGAGAGAGAGAGAGGCCACGGCGGCCTTGTGTGAGATGGTGTGACGAGAGACAAACCCATTTTTCCATTTTCCCCACGGCAATCATTTTATATTCTAGGCGTGGTACCCGACCCTCCTTCGAGTAAACAACCGCTACACGCGTCAAATTATCACGTGGGCTGCCTTTTCGTACAGAAACGAACTCCACCGTGTACCTGCGCGGGTGTGGCCGGGAACGAGACGTGAGTACGTGTGTCATGCGTGCACTTCTTCTTTAGGTGCAGTTACGCACGTGGGTGGGTGTGAGAGAGATGGTTTGTGCGAAACAGAGGCAATGTGTTGATGATATCTCAGTCAGAAAAACGTAACATATGCAATGTGTGTGAAACGGAGTCATGGACGTGAGATATCGATAGAATTGAAAACAGGGATGAAGTGTGTGGCTGCGCGATCGATAAAGAGTGCCATTGAATTTGTGTTTACCCATGACAAAGATACAAGGCGGCTGGCCTACTAGAATTTGAGAGGGCAGAGGTGCGGTTCTTCTCTGTGGCATGGATACCTACCTACAATGTTCGACTATCGATGTGTGTGGGGGGGAGGGGGGGTAGAGACCGGTCGACTAGTATATGTGTGGGGAAGGAGAGAGACCTAGCTATGTATTGAGGGAGATCTATCGACATCCATGGATATGTGTAGCAGAGGAATAAGGTTGGGAAAAAGACAAAGGTAGAGCGTCGGAGGGTTGGTGGTGGAGTGGCGTCTCACAAGTGGTGGGAGAGGCCTGCTAGACAAACGGAGGGTATGAGTGCAATATCAATAAGAGAGGGCGGGGGATGTCTGTCTGTCTATGCACGTGCGTGTGAGAGACGGGTCGGGAGGTATTCAAGGATGATGAGGGGAGAAGATATGGATGTGGTAAGCATGCGTAACTACATAGGAAGATCAAGCGTCATGTGTCCGAGAAAAGGAGAGACATAACTAGCGAGGTAAGTGTATCAGTGCTTGGTGAAAACGAATTATAGTCGACCTGGCTATATGTAGGGAGATCAGTTCATATACACGTCTGCATGTGTTAGAAGCAAATAAGGTCCGGAGAGGCAGACAGGGGGAGAGGGTGTGGCTAGGAGGTGGTGCGAGAGGCCTACCATGTCGAGGGGGGAGGAGTGTGCGAGCATGTGATAAATGAAAAGAGGGGCGGGAGTGTGCACCTGCGTGGAATCGTATTGGACATATGGGGGCATGGACGGTGAGAAGAGAAGAGGGGAAGTATATATGTGTTTGTTGTAGGCACACTTGGCTAGAGAGGTATATCGACCGGTGTGTGCCGAAAAAGAAGGAGTCGGGGCCTACACACACACACACTGGTGGGCGACCTAAAGAGAAATAATGAACATGCGCGATGGAGGGGCGCTAAGGGAGTGTGAGGGGCGGGCGTGTGCATGCACGATAGAAAGTTGGCGCTAGCTAGCTACAAATAGAAGAGGGTCGTGAAGGTGTAAAAAGGCAGACAAAGATCATAATTCAGTATAAAAAGTGGATACAGATACTTGAAGAAGATATCATAATGTAGAACATTGATTATAATTTGGGCTAATGTGTGGCTTTTGCAACTCAGGTCTAAATACTTGTTATAATGTAGGGCGGGGCACTATACTTTGTGTGATAAACACGGTGTATGCATTATGGAACATGGTTTAGATTATGAATATATAGTTAGTACATCAAATGTACTATTATTTGGAATCAACATCAAGTGTATTCAAAAATAGAATTCGAGTTCATGTAGTACACATAGTTCATATCTATCTCTATAGTAATCATGTGGTGTGTTATTAAGGTAATACCACGAATGATGGTTGAAGTTGGCAACAATCATGATTGTAGATTCTTATTGAAATAGAGAAACGAATTCAAATTTAGTTCGAATTGCAGCAGTAGTATAGACATTTGGAATGCATTAAAATGTTGCTATGAGTAGGTTACATGCATTATACAGCAAGGGAAAAAATTTAATCGGACATAACATGGATTCATACTCCCTCCTTCCATCTATATAGGGCATAATGAGATTTTTAAGACCGCCTTTGACTATTGACAAGATTAATAGTACATGACATGCACAATGTGAAAATTATATAATTGAAAGAACCTTTCATAGACAAATTTAACGGTGTGCTTTGTGTAAGTTGCATGTCATATATGCTCTAATATTTGGTCAAAGTTAGCATCGAAAAACGCATTAGGCCCTATATAGATGGATGGAGGGAGTAGCTTTGAATAGCATTTGTATAGTAAAACGGGGCAAGACTCTCGCTTTGTGTGGTGTAAATAGTTTTATCTTTTTTTTTTCTTTCTGGTTGAGGGAAGTGAGAATTGATTTGGTACGTACAAGTACAATATTACTACACATTAGGCTTGTCCCTAAAATTCAACCCGCGTCTTGTTATATCCCGAAAATTCAGATATCGTGCTCTCAGAACTGGCGCCTTCACAACCCGCGCCTTGCTATCCCGAAACTACAACGCGAAAACTCCCTCCGGCTGCCAAATCGACACGTGAAATCCCCTTCTAACTCTGAGCCAAAAGGGCCGCTAGTTCAAATCGGTGGGGGGTACTTTTGTAACACACCCTACATTTTGGACAAGCGCGTCCCTAAGTCATGCTTCACCCCCTCCCATTGCCCCCTTTTCGCCATTCGAAATCCCAGGCCGCCATAACCTCTCCGCTCCAGCCGTGAAACCCCACCCTCCTTCGTCCGCCACGTCACCGCTGCTCAGCCGGAGCCTCTTCCCCGACGACGTCGTCCACCGCAACAGCTCGACGTCCCTCGTCCACCTCCCGGGATGAGGATCCGTCGTCCATCTCGTCGTCCCGCCGGTTCAGCCGCCCCGTTCTCCACCTCCAAGGAGCTGCTCCGACGATCGCCTCATCTATCGCGGCTGCTCCATCCCCACAGCGCCGCCTTAACCCGCTCCACCGCAACCGCAGCATCCTCACCGACTCCTTGGACGAAGCCGAGGCCTACTCGGCGCCACCAAAGAGGTTGTACACTCATTGCATCGCACCTTCTCCTTAACTCGACCTCCCGGCGCCGACTATGCTCCACCCCGCACCCCCATGGAGCGGCTACCTTGAAGCGGCGCGGCGGCTTCATCTCCACGCGGCTCTCCCCGGTCTGAAAGCCCTTCAGCGGTGGCATCCATACCAGCCGGATCTGCTGCTGCTGCCCCGTGTCTCGCTCGATCGCTCGCTCACCCAGCTGCTGCTGCTGCTCTCCCCCTCGCTCGTGCTGCTTCTCTGCTCCGATTAAGCCACACTTGATCGATGAATCGACTTTTGGGTCAGTCGATTTTCTAGGGTTGTGGGGGCTCGCCGGAGTTAAGGAAGAACCACCCGCAGCGGGGACGGGGGCTCGCCGGAGAGGTACCACACTATCTATCTTAGGGTTCAAGGTGGGGGGCGGGGGGCCTAGAGGGCTGGTCGGGTCGGCGGTGGGGAGTTGTTTCGGGGCGGCGAGGCGGCGCTGGGGCCGGCGATTCGGCCGGTGGTGGCTGGCGGCTCAGGGTGGTGCAGGTTGAAGATGAACTGCAGGCCCTCCCTAAACTACATGTCAAGTGCCTCTCTGCTACCATTGCGTTCAGTTTCGACAGTAGCATTCAGATTCCACAAATTTCAGTTTCGACAGTTAAGTTCAAAGTCAACAGTTTTTACCTCATCTGTTGTAGTCAGGTGGTTTTTGGTGATGTTAATTTTACATCCATTTTACATCATCTATTGGAGATGCTATTAGAATCCCACTTGAGATTGACGATGCCTGTCTTGCTTCAGCCTTGACGTCTTCTGACTCACCGGAGCTGCTCCAAGCAATCGATCCATCACAATGAGCAATGCCTTGGGCCGCCGTCTGATTCCTCAGATCTTCCTCCACACCTTCGGCAACCACCTCTGCCTCAAGCTGCTTCAAATGACCAACCCAATGATGCTGAGGTCGACACGGCTACGGCAAAGAGGTTGTACACTTGTTGCATCACTTATTACTATACATTCACCTCGATCCATTAGGTCTATTTTGGTTCAACGGAAAAACATAGCAATAGGGAATTTTCCAATGGCACTCTACTATTCGATTATTCATGCATTTTGTTGAAAGGAATGAAGCAAAACATCCACCTGGACCTAGTTTTCAAAATCCTATGCATGAAAACAAGTCCAAGTGCATTACTGCCAGAATAACATTCTAACTGTACACACTTTCATATGGTTTCACTTTATTTTGGCCATGTTTCTTTGCATTCCTCTGCTCTTCCAACTCATGTAAACCAAACACCCAAGTTGATAGAAATCCTGTGTTTACAAATGCTCCGTTTACCATGTGCATTTTCCTATCCTATTCCAGTGTTTTTCCTATCCCTGCATTTTAAGAATCATGCAAGCCAAATGAGCCCTTACAGAATTACTTCAGTTACAGGTACGTGTCGAAGGGAACTTTGTGTGGTTTGTCCTGCTCCTTCCGCGACGTCGTCCACCTTACCTGAGCTGCTCCATCGACAGAAGCATCCACCAAACCATACATCACGACTCCTGACCGTCTTTCGCCGCCTCAGATCTCCTTCCCTGCCGCCGACACCCACCGCAACGGCATCACCATCATCAACTCAGGAGATGAATCTGAGGAGTACACGGGTCCACAAGAGAGGTCACACTCTTTTGTTTCTGCTTATGTTATGCATTGCTTAAACTTAACTGCTACTTTATCGTCCTGTTCAGCTCTTGGACTCCCAAGTCAGGTCCAAATTAATGTTCAAACTTGAGTTCTAAATTATTTGTGGGGCACATATCGAGGCAGCAATGAATAGTATGTCTGTCTAATATCTGGTTCACCTAGGGTATGCTTATATTGTTCATCTTGGGTGGGAAACAAATAGTAAAGCAATCATCATCTGTCTTTTTATTAATTTAAAGCAATCATCAGCCTGCTATCATTATTTTTGGATCCATCCACTGGTTGTTACCATCACTCCAAATTTATGCATGCTCTCCTTACATAATCTCACCATATTTTTTCGTATGCATGTCAGATATTGTACACAGTCATGCTGAACATGTAGAGAAAAAGAGAAGAGTTTTGTGTGGCAATACAATGCCATGCAGACATCACTCCATGGTGGGTTCAATGGCAAACCCTCCCCACCCCTCTCCAAATTGTAATCCAGAGGAAGATATCTGTTCTGAGGCGGATTCATACGCCACGACCACTCCTATTTACCCGCCAAGGTGTTTGCTCTACCTTGGCATGATGATGTTAGTCATATCATGCATATGTTGCCTTGAAGTGCCTACTTTTGACATCATATATGTCATCTGCTTAGTTTAGACATGTTATGTAATGCCACCTGTTTAGTTTCTATATCATATATGGGAATTATGCAGTCTCATGTCTTTTAGCCAGCCATAATATATGTGAAATGTGCAATGCCATCCTGTTTAACCAGGCATCATATATTTGAATGATATCTTGCCCATCCTTTTCTTCATTACATTTCCATTTGTCGACAATGTTTGTACATTAAACTACTCTTCCCGTGAATCAGCCATTTGGGTGGGAGGTGGAAAAATCTGGAGTGAAAACAAGGCCTTGAGCGCAGGCAGTGCTACCTGTCGAAGCAGATCTCTTGTTGGGTCCCGATAGCTTCTGAGAGATGGACTCAGAGACAGATGACCAGTCCTATTCCCCCACTGAGGTGTATGCTCTAACTTGGCATGGTTATACTGCTCATATCATGCATACGGTGTCTTGCATTGCATAGTTTAGACATCATATACACAATATTCAACACCATGTTCTTAGTTCAGACATCATATCAAATGCCCTCTGTTTAGCATATAAATCACATATGTGAATTAAATGATGCGATCCTGATTACTTAGATAACATGTAGGTGAATTATGTCATGCGATCCTGTTTAGTTATTCATCATATCTTTGAATTATGTTATGCTATGTTATCCAGTTTAGATAGACATCATATATGTGAAATTATGTCATGCTATCCGTTTTAGTTAAACAATATACATGTGAACTATTTCATGCCCTCTTTTTTCCACACTATCTATTGCATCTATCTCTCATACAATGTCTGTACATTCAACTATGTTTCCTGTTTATCAGCCATTTGAATTGGAGCGGGTGATGCCAGTATCTAGCGGACTAAAAACACGGTCTTCAAATAAACAGTGCTACCTCTTGGTGGAGATAGCACCCCGGTTGTACATGCACAAGAACCAGCCCTACCACACATAACCCAAACTCTCGCAGATTGTGCCCCTACTGCGATGGATAGAGAACCAGCTTCACCCAATCTAACCCCAACCCCAGTCGATAGTAACCCAGTTCCTGTTGACACAGCACCATCTCCACCACAGAGCTCCCAAACAAGAGCAGTTAGTAAGGCAGCTCCAATGCCCAAAGGGCCAGTACTATCATGGCGAACCCCAACTCCACCAGTTAGTACGCCTATCTTGTGGAGGAAGCACAACCATCTAGTCGTAGTTTAGCATCTATCGCATTTGATGTTGTTAAATCGTATGTGCGTATCTTCCCATCTTGGAAATATTATACTGAAGATGAAGGAAAATGCCAGTTGCAGGTGTTTGTCCAGGAGTTATGTGTAAGTAATGTTATTCATGACAATTACTTTGCTTCGTCCCATACATCCTACCTCCATGATGGTTATAATACAGCAAATTTTCCCATTTTTCTCTATAGAGAAGGACCGATTTGGAAACTCAGGATGAGGTAACCTGTTATAATACCTCTGCTATCTTCAAGAATGCTTGGTGGCAGTATCGGAATTACCTGAAGAAAACGTACTTCACCGGCAAAGAAACTCATCAAATTCCCTTACGTTCTCCTGAGACACATTTACTGGACGATGACTCGGAATGCCTTGTTCTGTACTGGTCCGAACCAGGAATGTGGTAAGGTCTATGAGCTCATTTTCTATTTTTAAGTATTATATTCTTAAGGCCTTACTTTGTACTCTATTCATGTAGAACAAGTGCCTAAACCTGACGAACAACTGTTCTAATTTAAGATTCCATTGCTATCATAGTTCAAAAAAGCGCTAGGCGTTAATTGTGTGTTTTTCCACCGCCTTGCGCTTTACTGACCAAAGGGCATGCTTATTCGCAGTTATGCACAGATTAAGCGTAGTTATGCGCAATGCGTTTTGCCAACGCCTAGAACCTAGGCGTGCTTAAGCGCTCGCTTAGGCACGCCTTTTTTAACTATCATCGCTTTGCACTTGTATCACTGTATTTACTGATACAAACTTATTTTTAAATTGAAGGATCCAATCGAAACTCCAATGGCACAGCATTCACGCATGTTTCTTTAACAGGTTTGCTCTTATCAATAGCTCTTTTGATTTCAATTTCAATTGTGTATACAGTTGACTTTCATATCATGCACATTACTAGCATCACAACAGAGCCAATAGTGTTGTTGTACATGTAGACCCGTGGTACCCATCTGAAATCTTGTTATGCCGTGTAGTTTCCCGCGCTTTGTATTCTTTCACTGTTGCTTTGTCTTGAACTGATATGATTTGAACCGTGTCTCTATTTTGATTTGGCAAGACAATGCAGTGACCATAGGACATAGATATACGTTTGTTTGATGCTTTTATTATGTACTAGTACTTGGCAATAGAAGACTTGGTAGTTTAATCATGTCCACCTTACTAATGAACTGGTTCACCAAAATGAGTTTCATATACTAGTACATGCTAAACTTGTTATGTGTCTCGCTTGTTTCTTCTTTTAGAATCTTGATGAGAATATTGGGGAAGAGTGCCTTATTAAGCAATGGTAAAGGAAGTAATGCGAGATAAGGTTCAGGATAGTGACACGTCCTTGTCGGTCTCCAACAAAGTCGATAAAACAGCTAAGGAAGACTATCTTGAAGCAATTGAGACAACCCCAAAGTCCTGTCTTGGTTTAGTGTTCGAGTTACTGGCCACTACCGCATGCACAAGCTATTCAAACTCACTGTCTGAATTAGTTCGGTTTCTTGAGTCTCAACTACAAGCAGAAAGACATCGATCACCTGTGATGCGACAAGAAGCGGAAGGACTGCGGAAGTCCCTGGAGCATTTATATGCATACTTACTGGTGCAACAGCAATCGTTGGAGGATTTTAGCGTCAAAGCGAGGACAGCCTAATCAGCTTGCGAAGCTTATTGCCGCATGGTGGATACCGGGATAACGCTTTCTTGAGCTCTTGAAGTTGTTTTGATTATGCTCTTGTTTTGCTGCGCGTTTATTTGCCTTTGGTGGCCAATTTTGACGGCCGTATGTAATATGCCGCTTTGTTCCCTATATTTGCAACCGTGGCGAACTTTGATGCCCAGTGGATGTAATATGTGTAATAGCGGTAATAGGCTACCGTTAATTGCTTGCTTATTTATTTCCTTATTGTCTTGTTTAGTTGTTTGCTTGTAGTCACTGCAGTTCTTTTTCTGTTTTTTCTAGTGGCCACAATAGCCTATTTTTGGTAACTAGGCCAAAATAATCATGGCAACACACGGACTGTTGTAACCATGGGCCTCCTACAGGCCGTATGATCCATGGGCCTTCTTCCGACCGTAGGATCCATTGGCCTTCTATACGGGCCGTAGGATCCATTGGCCTTCTATACGGGCCTTAGGGTCCATGGGCCTTCTACGGGCCGTAGGTTCCATGGGCCTTCTATGGGACATACGACCCATGGGCCTTCTACGGGCGGTAGATCCATGGGCCTCATACGGGACGTAGATCCATGGGCCTTCTACGGGGCGTATCATCATTTCGCCAATCATGGGTCGTACAATTCGTGGACCATAACGGGCCGTTAATAGACCGTATTTACAGGAAACAGCCCAACGGGGTTTGTTTTACATGAAAACGGCCCAACGTATTAACGGTCCGCAAACGGGCCGACTATAATGACGGGCTGAATTTGGCCCACAAGCAGAAAATGACAGTAACGGGCCGTATGTAACCGAATGCTGCAAATGAGCTCAAGAATCAATGGGCCCGGAGAAGGCCGAAAGATAACTTGGGCTGGAAACAGCCCAATGGAATAACGGTCCGTTAATGGGTATAAAGTGTACACTGTTCATTACGGGCCAGTTTCACCACGGGCCGTTAATGGGCCAAGAGTTACAAAGGGCCTCATATGGGTCGAAAGAAGTCATGGGCCACACATGGGCTGGAAGTTAAAACGGGCTGGAATCTTATTGGACGGCCCAGATGACGCTACTGGGCCGAATTCGGATAGGGCGTAACAGGCCCTGGGTTAGCGGGCTGTTAATGGGCTATATGCGGACATGCCGTTAGCAGGCTTTTCGTGGGCCGGCACGCCACCTTTTGACCAAGTCAAATGGGCCGGCCTTTTCACAGGAATGGGCCTCTGTTGGGCCGTGCCACGTGTCGCCGTATCATAGGCGCCTTCGGTCCAATGAGCGGATGACATATGTCCCAACGGTGAGCCGACACGTGTTTCCTCCAGCCAATGATGATTTTACACATGGAAAATCCCCATTGGTCGGAGCTGTTAACGGGTTATCGGATCCAAAACCTGACCCGATAGCTTAACGACGTTCCGTTACGGTGGATGCCACGTGTCGGTCACCCTTGACGAAAGCACTTCTGTGACGCGTGATTTATCGTCATGGAAGTGGACACTTCCGTGATGATAATTTTGGTAATGTCATGGAACACTTCTATGACAGCACATGTGTCGGGGGTTGGGTGCGACATATGCCAAAGGATGGCTTATCATGGTTGGGGCGAGTAGAACGTCGCCGGTTCCTGGAAACGGGATGAGGCGTAGGCATGCACGCCGGCGGATCTTACCTAGCTTCAGGGCTCTCTATGGAGATAATACCCCTACTGCTGCTCTGCGGGGTCTCCGCATGATCACTATGGCAAAGTGGGTACAAGGTTGCTCCTTGAGCTGTTCGGGGTGAGGAAGGAGAAGGGCACGGCTAGCTCTTCTCTTCCCTCTATGTGTGTCTAAAGCTATCGGGGTCCAACCTCTTGCATGAGTGCCGGGGGGTTTATAGGCCTACCCCACAGGGGTACAATGGTAATCTGGTGGCGCGGTCCAAGCCGTCTGTCTCTCGTGTTGTCTTCTCCGCCCGGCCTTTGGGGGCCCTTGACGGGCCCAGATGTAACCCGGCAGGCCTTGTCCGCCATGTGAGGCGGATCTTGCCGACTCTTGCAGATTCTAGCCGTGCCTCTAATGACGCTGGCTTGGTCATGGGGTCATGTAGCAGTGCCGCCGCTGAGGCAATCACCGCTGCCATTCCCTATCTTGTCTGTTAATGCCGTGCGGGGCCCGTGGGAGGGCCGGCCGAATCTGAGGCCGACTCCCAACGAAGTCCGGCTTGTGGCGCTCGCCGTTTTCGCACTCCGCCGATAGGCGGGTCCTGCCGTCTCTGGGTCGTACAGACAGGCCGTCGTGGGCTCAGGGCGCCGCCCATGGGGCTGATGTCAGGGCCAGCATGGCAATAGTGCCGCGCCGGACGGAGATCTCCGTCCGTACGGCGCACTGTGGCCATGCCTTTCCTTAGTGAACGGGGCAGGGATGGGCCACGCGGCGGCCGCACCCCATCCCGTCCGTAGTTGCGTAGGTAGGAGGTGGTGGGAGTCGCGGGCTGACTCCCCATAGCCGGCTTCTCTAGAAGCCGCCAGTTGGGAGTCGGCTTATCTCAAAGCCGTCTCTGGGTCTCGGCCGTGAGGGGCAGTCAGCGGCTCTGCCGCTGACTCTCAGAAAGCGGCTCTTCGTCTTGGGGTCTTGAGGGACGTATCCTGCCCCGATGTTTTGAAAGGTCCGAGGGCTCGGGTTTGCCTACCCGTGGCCCATTACTCCGACAGTAGTCCCCGAAGCTGGTGAGGCGTCGAGGGCGACAGGTTGAGGAGCCTCAACAGTTTCATCCTTCTGGTGGTGGAATCTGGGCCTTGCTCGCCGTCTTCCTACAGGCCGACTAGCTGGAGCCGGACTCGCAGAAGGCCGTCTTGCCCCTTGGAGAGTCTAAAAGGCATAGCGGGAACCAGGCAGCGTGCCTGATAAGCTTCCTGGCGGCGGCCCGCTGCGGGCCCATCGCGTGACGCCACACGGCAGGGTCAGTCTGCCCACCCTCGCGCGTGACGAGACAGGCCGTCAGGTGGGGCCTGACATTACCGCGCTTCGGCACGCGAACGGATCCATTACGGCCGTGCGGGCGGTTGGGGTTCCCGCGTCGTTACTGCGCGCAGTAACTTCGTGGGTTAAATCGTGGGGGCGTGGGGTACTGGGCGCGGTTAATCCCACACCCGCCCCATTGGCTTCTCAGCCCGCGAGCCTATAAGTAGGCGGGAGGAGGGGGGCGGCGAAGCACGCGCACCCATCTCCCCGCTTCCCCCGCTTCCTCTTGCTCCTTCTTCCTCTTGCTCCTTCTTCTTCTTCCCGCCGCTGCACCGAACCACGCCACGCCGCGGAGATGAGCTCTTCCTCCGCCGCTGCACCTCCCGCCGCGCGCTCTGGCGTGTGGGACGACTCCGAGGTGGACGACGACCACATCGAGTTCCTCCGCCAGACGCGCCGCATCCCCGGCAAGGGCCTAGTGCGGACCCGCGCCGCGCCGGCGGGTGAAATAACACCGGCGCCGGAGGAGGGCGAGCCGGTCGTATTCCGCTCGCACCTCATGCGCGGCCTAGGGCTGCCGGCGAGCGGCTTCCTTCGTGCTTTCTTGGAGTTCCACGGGCTCCAGCCGCACCACCTCACTCCGAATACGGTGGTGCTGCTGGCTGCCTTCGCCGCCTTGTGTGAAGGCTTCCTCGGCGTTCTCCCCACCATCGAGCTGTGGGGGGAATTCTTCCAATCCAAGCTTGCCACGCACGTCGCCGGCATGCCGGCTCTCTGCGGCACCTTCCTCACGATGCGGAGGCCGGTGGCCGACAACCCGTTTCCCGCCATTCCGCTGATCAAGTCGGTGAAGATGTGGCAGCGATCCTACTTCTACGTGAAGAACATCGCCCTGTATATGACCGGGTCAATCTGCCGCCTTCACGAAGCGGCGTCTTGGCGGAGAGAGCTCCCCGGGTCCCACCCAGTCAGGGGCCGACTCCTCTTTGGCGCCGCCGCCGTCATGTGACTCCGAGTCTTGGCAAGGTCGGAGGCTTGACCGGGAGCCCGACCTCTGGCCGCCTTCATGGCGCGCCGAGTCCTTCCGCTCCAAGGCCGACCTCATCTGATCTGTCAGATGAGCGGCCACCGGGACCCTAGTCGGCTGTGCTCCAAGGACATGCCCCACGCGGAGGTGGCGGACACATTGAACTTCATGGCGAACTGCAATCTCACGGCGGATTGGCAGTTCGGCAAGGAGCCGTACTCACGCGCCAACCACCCGCCTGTGGTAAGTGGTCTCTTTTCCTCTTCTGTTTACTTTTTCAGCCGAATCCGACCTCTGATCTTCTTTGATTTTTTTCGAGTCAGAACCCCCTCATGCAGCCCTCAGTCGACACCACGGGGTCGGCCCGTGAGTTCGTCCCCGACCGGGCGGAGAGCGATGTCGACGACCCTGACTTGGGTGCGGCGGCAATGGAGGCCGACGTCGAAGGAGGAGGAGGAGGGGCCGACGACTACAGGCCCTCGGCTACCTTCGCCGACTGGCTTGAACATGACGGCGAGGGGGAAGTCGTCCCCCGCCGCCAACCAAAGGTCGGCCAGCCGGGCGCGAGTTCCTCCGCCGGCTTGGGTGGTCGAGGCGGCGCGAAGAAGCGCCAGGCCGGGCCGAGCTTCCCAGGCGGCTGGTCAAAGAAGTTCAAGGGGACGGCCGCCGCGACCAGGCGGGAAGAGGCGGTCGCAAAGGCTAACCGCTTCCGCAAGGAAGTGAAAAAGCCGCCGCTGGTCTCCGCGTAAGTGCTTCTGCTTTGTCTTGTTTTCTTCTGGTAAATCTTGTTCAACTCTTTTACACGTCTTCTTCGCATCAGGGCTCCCCTTACTTTAGAGAGGGTCGCCGCCGCCTCCGTCATGGGGTCGGCAGAGACGTCCGCCAATACTCGGCGGATTGACCCAGCCGCCGACCTCCGGGAGGCGACGGAGCGGAAGCGCAGGAGAAGCGCTACGAGGAATAAGCCGCCCGCCTGGAGAAGGCGGAGGCCGAGAAGGCGGCGGCTTCCGCCCAGAGGAAGCTGGAGGAGGCCAAAGCCGCCGTCGCGGCTAAGCGGCGGGCCGAGGAGGCCGCGCGCCTCCAATCGGCGTTGCTTGTCACCCCGCTAAGCTCCGCACCGCCGCCGCCGGAGTTCACGGGGCAGACGGAGGGAGCCGGCAGCGGGTTCCCCGTCATGGAGAGGGAAGGCGGCGAGACCTCCATGTCGGCCACGTCCGTGCTGCCCCCGCCGCCTCCGCCGCCGTCTGAGAGCGCGCGAGGTAAACAGCAGGCGGACCTGCCGGTGTCGCCGACTGAAGACGAGGCCGTGGCGAAGCTGCTCCTTCAAGTTGCCTCACCAGTGCGCCGCCGTTTTGAGAAGGCGACTTCGGCGCCACGCCTTGAGACCGGCGCCGCCAACGGCTTCGGCCATCGACGCCGAGGCGACAAGCGCCCGCGCTTTGTTGGGTGGGTGGGAGGCGGCACAGTCCGCTGAACACGGCGCTTACGGGCGTTCAGCGGCGAATGAGCCGAGGGCGACGCCATCCAAAATCTGCACCAAAAAGGCGCACTGGCGTCGCGAATCACGCCCGTCTTGGTATGTTTTCTTCTTTGAATTTTTCCTTGTTCTTCTCCGTGGGCGCGCCCAGACTCCACTGGTGTAGTCCCCGAGTTTCGGGCGGCCGCTGGCGTGCGGCTCGAACTCCATCGATGAATTCCACATATTTACCTTTGTCTGAAATGCTTATAACAGGAGTATCACAACCTCCGCATCACTGCCTTCAACCGCAATGTTGAAGAGTTGGGCAAGCGGACCGCCGACTTGTCGAGGAGCCGGGGTGAGTCTACTTTCTTGTTCGCGAGGGCGCGCTGGCACACCCGCGGGCTGTAGTCCCCGAGATTCGGGTCGACTGCTGAGCAGTCGGGCAGGATCTTCCTGGCGACCTTCTTAGTTGACGACTTAACGTCCTTTTTCTTTTTATTCTTCAGAGGCCAACGCCACTCTTCGACGGCAGCTGGGCGCAGCCGACACCGCCTTGCGTGCCAAGGGGGAGGAGTGCAGCAAGCTCGCCGCAGAGCGCGACCTGCTGGCTACGCAGCTGGCGGAGCAAATGGAGCTGCTTAAGAAGGCACAGGACGAGGCGGAGAAGAGAGAGGCCGCTCTCCTGGCCGAGTTCGAAAGCGAGCGCTCCTCCTGGAGCGACAAGGAGGCGCAGCTGACCTCCGGCTTCCATGAGATTGAGGACTTCGTCGACGGTGAGTTTCTTTACTTTCCTTCTTTGAGACGCTGACTATAGGTCGGGCTGACTCCTGGTTTTTTGACTTGCTTCTTTTTTATCTTGGCAGACTTCTTCCCTGGCCACACACAGGCGGCCAATCAAGCCATCGAGGCTGATCGCGAGGCGCGGAGGGAAAATGGTGCGGAGATCGCTGCCAACGCCCCCCGGACCCTTGACGAGCAGCTTCTGAGCATCGAGGCTCGCCTCGCGCCGCCCATCCGATGTCTGCGTTGGCTCCAACGTGTCGGCGCCCAGGCGATCGCTGCCTTATGGCCAGACATGCCGGTTCTGCGCACTCCCAGTCGGACTGCCAACTGGCTGGAGGTCGCGGCTGGCCGTCTTGAGGCCTGGAAGGGTTCCTCGGCCCGGGCTGGAGCGCGCCGGGCCTTGGAATTCGTCAAGGCGTGGTATCCAGGGCTGGATCTGGACCGGCTGGCCGCGTTTCGGTCAGAGGCCCAGGCGGAGCTGCTGGCTGCGGAAGACGCCCTCGTCGAGCGTGCAGCGGCGATCGCCGACTACACGGACACCAGCGTCTTTGTCCCTGAGCGGGCTGAGGACGGCGGGGAGGCGCCGCCGGAGTGGTTCGGGATGAACCAGATTCTGAGGACTCGGCGGAGGTGATCGGCTCCAGCGTCGAGGAGGAAGGCGAGGCGGGGGACGGAGGTGAGACGAAGGCGCCAGAAGACGGAGCGGGCGACTAGCCTCAGCTCGACCGCGCCTCCAGCAACGAACTGCGCCCGACCGGGCCGGCTGCCACCAGAGATGATCAAGCCGAGACTGCCCAGCCGACCACCCCGGCGCCTGACACCGCCGTCTCCTCCGGCCCTCCAAACCCGTCTGCCGATTCCTAGGCTGCCGTCTTGCCTTTATTTTATCTGCTTTGATAGTCTTTGAAAAAACTTGTTAATTCGCACAATTCCACCCGCGGGGTGTATTTTGAACTTCCGCTCGAAGATTCGGCCAAGGGCCTATGCTGTGTAAATATTATCCTAATTCTGTCTTTCTTTGCACCTTGCTCCTATGGCTTTTTCCTTTGCCGCCTTCCCTTAGTTGTCGCCTTGCCAGTCGGACAACCGCTCTACGGACTGCCGTTTGGATCAAGTGCTTGGCTACTCTTGGGAAGGCAAGTACTTGGCCATTTTTTAGAGTCTTTTTAACAAGTTAGATAGAAAGTGGCAAGCCGACTACTCAAGTGTCGGTTTTGCGAAGAGAGGCTGGAAGCCGGGTTGAGCTATGTTTGTGCTTTGGGTCCTTAGCCATTTTTCATGTGGGCGCCCATTCTTCCTTACTCCTGCCCACCGAACGCTAGCTCAAGAACTGCGGCTTCGACAGAGACGGCTTAGGCACCACACACTACTTGTCCGACTACAGGAAGCATTTCATCGCGCGAGGCGGCGAGTCCCCGGGTCGACTTAGTCGAAACCGGTGCCAAGCGGCATAACAAGGAGTAACATACTCGAAGGCATAATTCTTATCATGCAGATAACAAAAAAGGGCAGTCCCCGAGCTCGTCTCGGGGGGCCCGAAGTCTTGGTAATTTAACACAAAAGGTAGCATGGTACATACTCCATCAACTGTACAATCTTCGGAGAAGATTCGCATTCCATGGCCGTTCCGTCTCTTTGCCGGAGTCGTCCATCTTGCGTGCTCGGGGCTTCTGAGCGTCGATCAGGTAGTAGGAGTCGTTGCCTTGACACTGTCGACAATGAAGGGGCCTTCCCAAGGTGCCGACAGCTTGTGCTGGCCGGCTGTTCGCTGGATCAGCCGGAGCACAAGGTCGCCCTCTTGGAAAGATCTCAGCTTGACCTTCCTGTTGTAATAGCGGCGCAGGCTCTGCTGGTAGATGCTGGACCGGCTGAATGCCAACAGCCGACCCTCTTCCAGCAGATCGATGCCGTCTTGACGTGCTTCTTCTGCTTCCTCCTCGGTGTACATGGTGAGTCGCGGGGAGTCGAACTCTATGTCCGTTGGGATGACGGCTTCAGCACCGTAGACGAGGAAGAAAGGTGTGAAGCCGGTTGACTTGTTTGGAGTCGTGCGCAAACTCCAGAGGACGGCTGGCAACTCCTCAAGCCAACAGCCGGCTGAACGCTCCAGTGGTTCGACCAGTCGAGGCTTGATGCCAGATAGAATGAGGCCGTTTGCTCGCTCCACCTGGCTGTTTAACTACGGATGGGCAACGGACGCCAAGTCCAGTCGGATGCCTTGTGTCGCGCAGAAACGGGCCAGGGCGCCTTTGGCAAAATTTGTGCCATTGTCGGTGATGATGCTGTGTGGTACGCCGTACCGAGTCGTGATGTCGGCGATGAAAGTCACAGCAGTTGGACCATTCAACTTCTTGATGGGCTTTACTTCTATCCACTTGGTGAACTTGTCCACCGCGACAAGTAAATGAGTCAGGCCACCTCGTGCTGCTTTGAATGGTCCTACCATGTCCAGGCCCCAAACAGCAAAGGGCCAGGCGATGGGGATAGTCTTGAGTGCGGAAGCCGGCTGATACGGCTTGGAGCGGAACATCTGGCACCCTTGCATTGTTGCACTAATTCCTTGGCCTCTTCTAGGGCAGTTGGCCAGAAGAAATCGTGTCGGAAGGCTTTGGCGACGAGTGCTCTTGAGGCCGCATGGTGGCCGCACTCGCCTTGATGAATGTCTTCGAGAATCGCTTGGCCTTTCTCTGGCTTGACGCAACACTGGTAGACACCAGTAACGCTGCGCCTGACCAGCTCTCTGTTGACTATGGTGTAGGCTGCCGCTCGGTGTTGTACTTGCCGAGCCAAGATTTCATCGGTTGGTAGCTCTCTACTCACTAGGAACTTCAGGATGGGCTGGGCCCATGAGGGTGCTGCTATTTCTTCAACTGCCAAGATCTTGCTACTTGGACGAGGGCGGCCGGATCGGGAGGCGGCGGCTGGAGTCCGCGTCCGCTTCTTGAGTTGATGAAGTCCCCGGGCCGACCGTGCAGTCCCCGGCCGAGCTCGAGTTCGCATGGTCGCCAAGCATGTCCCGGGCCGGGTTCTCAAGTCCCGGGCCGGCTTCGATCAACATTTTTGGAGCCATCTCAGAAGAATTCTCGTGCGGCCGTCTGGCTGAGGCTCTTGAGTCGATCGGACTTCTTCAGGGGAGCTAGCACAAAAATGGAATCTTATTACGTGAAGGCTTGATGATGGCTTGAGGAGGCAATCAAGGGCGACGCAGATGGTATTGCTCGCGGGTGGAGCCGATTCGCGCTGTGGTGTCTGCTTGGTCGTTGTCATTTCTTGGCACGTGAAGGAACTCGCACCCCTCAAAATATCCACTGAGTTGCTGTACCAGGAAACGGTAGCTCGCCATGTTTGCATCTTTGGCGTCCCAATCGCCAGATGACTGTTGGACCACCAAGTCGGAGTCGCCATAACACAGGATCCGGCGAATGCCAAGTTCTTTGGCAAGCCGGAGCCCGTGAATGAGCGCCTCGTATTCGGCGACGTTGTTGGAGGCGGCGAAATGGATCTGCAGCGCATACTTGAGCTTGTCGCCTTTGGGGGAAGTGAGGACGACGCCGGCTCCCAAGCGGTGCGCATCTTGAGCCATCAAAATGCATCCGCCAATGGGTGGAGTCGGTGGCGGCAGGTATCGGGTCTCTCGCCCGGTCGGCGAGAAGTCGGCCAGTGCTTGCGACTTGATGGCGGCGCGGGCTGGTAATAGATGGTGTGAGGGCCAGCTCTATGGCCCATTTGGCCACCTCGCCTGAAGCATCTCGGCTTCCGATGATCTCGGCTAGTGGGGTTGTGCAAACCATGCGATTGGATGCTCTTGAAAGTAAGGCTTCAACTTCTTGGCGGCAAAGTGCACGCCATAGGACATCTTCTGGTAGTGGGGGTAGTTCTGCTTGGAGGTCGACAGTACTTCGCTCAGGTAATATACTGGTCTCTGGATAGGTAGCGCCTTGCCTTCCTCCTTGCGCTCAACTACAATGACCGTGCTGACTACCCGGCTGGTGGCGGCAATGTACAGGAGCATGGGCTCTTTGGGAGTCGGGGCCGCCAGCACGGGGGGAGTAGTCAGCATTTTCTTCCGCCTTGTGGTTCCATTCGAAGAAGGTGGTCTTCTTCATGAGCTGGTATAAAGGGAGAGCTTTCTCGCCCAACCGACTAATGAATCGGCTGATGGACGCCAAGCAGCCGGTGAACTTCTACACATCCAGCAGTCGGCGGGGTACTTCCATCCTCTCGATGGCCTTGATCTTCACAGGGTTGCACTCTATGCCGCGTTCAGGGACCAGGAAACTAAGGAGTTGGCCGGCTGGTACTCCGAAGACGCACTTCTCAGGGTTGAGCTTGATCTGGAATCGGCGCAGGTTCTCAAAGGTTTCCTTGAGGTCTCCCAGCAGTGTCCCTCGTTTTTCCGTCTTCACCACCACATCGTCCACGTAGACGTGGGCGTTTCTGCCGAGCTGCTTGAGGAGGCACTTCTGCATGCAACGCTGAAAGATGGCACCGGCATTCCTTAAGCCAAACGTCATGGTCAGGTAGCCGAAGGCTCCAAGCGGCGTGATGAAGGCGGTCTTCAGTCTGTCAGCGGGGTTTAGCTTGATCTGGTGATATCCTGAATATGCATCTAAGAAGCTCAATAGCTCGCATCCGACTGTGGAGTCTATCACCTGGTCAATTCTTGGCAGAGCGAACGGGTCCTTGGGGCAAGCTTTGTTGAGGCTTGTGTACTCAATACACATCCTCCACTGCTTGTTCTTCTTCTTCAAGCAGGACTGGGTTTGCTAACCATTACGGAAAGAACACTTCCATAATAAAACCGGCTGCTAGGAGCAGGCGATCTCTTCTCCAACAACTCTTCTCTTCTTCTTGACGGTAGCGCAAAGGGCTCACGACGGGCTTCACATCAGATCGGACATGTAACTTGTGCTCGGCGAATTCCGTCGGTACACACTGGCATGTCTTTAGGGACCATCTTGAAGATGTCCCAATTCTCACGAAGGAAATCGACGAGCTCGCCTTCCTATTTGCTGTCAAGGTTTGCACCTATGACAGCGTACCTCTCTGGGTGCTCCGGGTCCAAGGGTATCTTCTTTGTTTCTTTGGCCGGCTTGAACGAGCCCTCGGCTTCCGACTCCTTGGGGTTGGGCGATATCTCGGGCTGCTTGCCGGCCATCGCCACAACCCGATCGAGAAGTCGCTTCTCCGCCACGATCACCAGGGACTCGGCCAGCCGATCATATCACCGTGCAAGCGGACAACTTTTCAGAGTCACGGCTCACGGTCAGAATCCCTTGGAACTCAAGATCTTCATCTTGAGGTAGGCGTGGTGGGGACCTCCATGAACTTGGCCAAAGCAGGTCAGCCAAGCAGAAGGCGTAATGGACTTCGAGGTCCACCACTTCGAACCAGACCGGCTCTCGGCGGAAATGATCTTTGTCCCCAAAGAGGACATCTATCCGGATCTTGCCGATCGGTGAGCGAGGAAGGCCAGTACAATGTCGTGGAACACAGTCCGCTGCTCTGAAGCCGTCTTTGCTTGATTCCTAACTTCTCCATCGTGTCCTTATGCAGGATGTTGATGCTATTGCCTCCGTTTATCAACACTTTCATGAAGCGAGCGGCCCACCTATCCATGCAAGGGTGGCTCCCAAGACCAGGGCGTAGGAGCCCGGATTCGGCATCACCTCTGGGTGATCAGCTCTGCTCCAACTGATAGGCCTCTCGGACCAGTGCATGAACTCTGGAGTATCTGATGCTACTGCATTCACTTCTTGCTGCTGCAGCCGCCTGCTGCGTCGATCGTCGGCCACACTGGTGAACACCACATAGGCTCCGTGCTCTTCTGGGTACTCGTCTTGTACTGCGCCGACTGGCCTGACAGCCGGCTGCTGGGGCGGCGGTGGAGGCGGCTGCCCAGCAGGCGGGGGAGGTAGGAGGCCGTCTCCCTTGGCGATCCTGGTGAGCCAGTGGCACTTCCGGGTGGTGTGGTTTGACGGCTTCGCGCCGCTATGGAACTTGCAGGGACCATCTAGAGTATGCTTGTAAGAGAAGGCCGGCAACCAGTTGGACTTGCCGCCTTTACGCAGCCGAGGCTGCCCTCCGGCTGTTGGTCTTCAATCGCCAGAACCTCGGCCATCGAAGCCGGGCCAGGGGACTTTGCGCTTGTGGTCGCTTCATTGCTGCCCGGGCGTCTCCAGCCGGAGTTCTAGGAGCCTCAGGAGCCACTTTGCCGGTCGCACTGACTTCAATCTCCTCCTTCATGGAGGAGTCGGCAGTAGCGTACTTGTCTTCTATGATCAGCAGCTCGTCGAGGGTCTCTGGCTCGTCGCAAAGGAGCTTGTGCTTGAGGAGGGTGCCTTCTCTGCACCCGGCGGTGAAGTACTCGATAGCTTGCACCGCATGCACGCCCTCAAAGGAGTTCCGAAGCTCGGCCCAGCGCGTGACGTAGTCGCGAGTCGACTTGTTGGGGCCTTGCACGCACAAGGAAAGCTGACGAGGCTTGGGAGGTCGCTTGTACGTGCTTGTGAAGTTGCGGACGAAGGCTTCGGTGAAGTCGATCCAGCTGTTGATGCTGCGGGGCTTCAGGCTGTTCAACCATGTCCGGGCCATGCCCTGGAGCATGAGCGGAACATACTTTACGGCAACACGCTTGTTGCCGTTCGCGATGTTGACGGCCGTGGAGTAGTCGACCAGCCAGTCTTCCGGCTTCACGGAGCCGGTGTACTTGGGCGTATCTCGGGGGAGCGTGAACCCTCTGGGAAAGGGCTCGTCTCGGATGCGAGGTCCGAAATAGGGCGGGCCCAACATGTCTTCTTCTTCCAGCACTAGGGATCGGTGGAGTCGGTCGATCCGGTGGCGGGCGTCGTTTTCTCCGACTCCCTCTCGGCGGCCAAGGTGGTCGCCGAGAGTCGGATGCTCGACGGGTGGCGGGGAGACTCGCCTTTCCTTGCAAGGAGGAGGAGGCAGATAGTCATCCCGCTGTTCCACTGCTCTTGGGCGGCTGTCTTGGTCGCGCTCGATGGAGATGTGAGTCCGACTGTGGTTGACAGCCGGATCCTTGTTTTTTCTTCCGCGGACACCGCCAGTCGGTGTCCGAGACGTCGCGCCTTGATCTTGGCGGGGAGGCAGGTCGTCGTTTTGTCGTTGCGGGGCCTCTGTGCGGCGGCCGGCCCTGCTTCTACGCGGCAGCGTCGAGGAGCTGCTGGACTCGCTCCGTCATCAGGCGGCGCTCCTCACCCTCGAAGTTGTCCAGCTCGTCCGCCGCCGCCTGGGCGGCGCGGATGTTCTCCGCAGGCGTGGCGTACACAGGGCGATTGGCCCCAAACAGGTTGGCAATGGCCACGCCGCGCTGTTGGACCGCGCCAAGGCGGCTAGGCCCGATCGGGGCCTGTGAGCCGCCCACAGCGCGATCCATCTCACACTGGTAGGCTTCTGACAAGCGTCTCATGCTTGCCAGCTTCCTCGCGCCTTCGACGAGCTGAAGGCGGCGCGCCTCTAGCATCTCGGCGTCTGCGTCTTCCGGAATAGGCGCGGTTAGGTCTTGCAGAGCCGCGTCGAGAGGGTCATGAGTTCCTTCGCCGGAATGCTCGCCATGACCAATGACGAGCACCTCTGTGACGGTGCTTCCGCCGCTCTCCGCGCGAGGGAGCGACTCGTCGTAGACCACCACGTTGGTGGGGAACGCGTCGAGCGACGCGGTGTCGGAGTCGACCAACATCGGGTCGGTGGAACCTACGGACTCCAAGTCCGTGACAGGCTCGCCGGTGACGTGGAGTTGGTCGAGGAGGCCCGCGAGGAGGCTCTCGGGGCCGCCCGCGCTTGCGTCGGATGCAGGCTCGTCGGAGAGGCGAATCTCACCGACGAGTTCGGCGAGGCAGCTGGCCCCGCAAGCGATCTCAGCGCCGTGCAGCGCGTCGGCGCAGACTCCGTCTAGCGTGCAGCCAAGCTGGCCGGGCCTGTGGAGGAAGGGTTCCCTGCCCGTGAGCAGTGTCTCCTGGACGACAAAGGCACCTAGCCCCACGGTGGGCGCCCAAATGTCGAGGTTGGGTGCGACATATGCCAAAGGATGGCTTATCATGGTGGGGGCGAGTAGAACGTCGCGGTGCACAGAAAGCAGGATGAGGCGTGAGCATGCCTGTTGGCGGATCTTACCTAGCTTCGGGGCTCTCTGTGGAGATAATACCCCTCATCGCTGCTCTGCTGGGTCTCCGCATGATCACTATGGCAAAGTGGGTACAAGGTTGCTCCTTGAGCTGTTCGGGGTGAGGAAGGAGAAGGGCACGGCTAGCTCTTCTCTTCCCTCTATGTGTGTCTAAAGCTATCAGGGTCCAACCTCTTGCATGGGTGCCCCGGGGGGTTTATATAGGCCTACCCCCCGGGGGTACAATGGTAATCTGGCTGGGCGTGGGTCCCAGCCGTCTGTCTCTCAGGTCGCCGTCTTCTCCGCCAATTGCTGGGGCCCGCCGACTAGTGGGCCCTGCCGACGGGCCCAGTATGGGGCCGATAGGCCTTGTCCGCCGCGGGCGGGTCTTGCCGGCTGCGGGTTACTGTAGCCGCGCCTCTAATGACGCTGGCTTGATCATGGGGTCATGGCAACAGTGCCGCCGCCTGACTGGCGATCACTGTTGCCATTCCCTGTCTTGTTTGGTTAATGGCGTGCGGGGCCCGTGGGAGGGGCCGGCCGACTCCTGGGAGCCGACTCCCAACGGGTCCGGCTTGTGGCGCTCTCACCGTCTTCTGCACTCCCACCGACAGGCGGGTCCCGCCATCTCTGGGTCGTATAGACAGGCCGTCATGGGCTCAGGGCGCCGCCCATGGGGCTGATGTCAGGGCCAACATGGCAACAGTGTCGCGCCGGACGGAGATCTCCGTCCGTACGGCGCACTGTGGCCATGCCTGCCCTTAGTGAACGGCAGTGATGGGCCGCGCGGCGGCCGCACCCCATCCCGTCCGTAGTTGTGTAGGTAGGAGGTGGTGGGAGTCGCGGGCCGACTCCCCATAGCCGGCTACTCTGGAAGCCGCCAGTTGAGAGTCGGCTTATCTCAAAGCCGTCTATGGGTCTCGGCCGTGAGGGGCAGTCGGCGGCTCTGCCGCCGACTCTCAGAAAGCGGCTCTTCGTCTTGGGGTCTTGAGGGGCGTAGCCTGCCCCGATGTTTTGAAAGGTCCGGGAGCTCGGGTTTGCCTACCCGTGGCCCATTACTCCGACAACAGGTATGACTATCTTGATTCTGTCATAAATTTGTCATGGATGTACATGCATGACCAAAAACGCGACCTACTGTGACAAACACGTATCATCACGGAAGTGTATTTTTTTTTTGTAGTGTAAAGAAAAGCGCTTGTTGGGAGACAACCCAATATTTTTCCTTGCTGCTATTTAATAAATAATTCATCTAGCCTCTGGTTAGATGAGGTTTTATGTTTTAATTAGTGTTTGTGCCAAGTAGGACCTATAGGATCATCTTGGGTGATAGTTAATTTGATCTTGCTAAAAAATAGAAACTTTTGCGCGCACAAGAATAATTTTAATAAATCACAGAAACATTCAGTTGATTATTTTTCCATAAGATTAATAGACAAATTTCCTAGGAATTCCTATTTTGGTAGGATTTTTAGGGTTCCAGAAGTATTTGAAAGTTACAGATTACTACAGACTGTTCTATTTTTGACAGATTCTGTTTTTCGCGTGTTGTTTCCTTATTTTGATGAATCTATGGCTAGTATCGGGGGGTATGAACCATAGAGAAGTTGGGATACAGTAGGTTTAACACCAATATAAATAAATAATGAGTTCATTACATTAGCTTAAAGTGCTGGTTTGTTTTCATGCACTAACGGAGCTCATGAGATTTTCTGTTGAGTATTGTGTTGTGAAGTTTTCAAGTTTTGGGTAAAGATTTGACGGATTATGGAATGAGGAGTGGAAAGATCCTAAGCTTGGGGATGCCCAAGGCACCCTAGGGTAAAATTGAAGGACAACCAAAAGCCTAAGCTTGGGGATGCCCCGGAAGGCATCCCTCTTTTGTCTTCGTCTATCGGTAACTTTACTTGAGGCTATATGTTTATTCACCGCATGATATGTGTTTTGCTTGGAGCGTCTTGTATGATTTGAGTCTTTGCTTTTTAGTTTACCACAATCATCCTTGTTGTACACACCTTTTGGAGAGACACACATGAATCGGAATTTATTAGAATACTCTATGTGCTTCACTAATATCATTTGAGCTAGACAATTTTGCTCTAGTGCTTCACTTATATCTTTTTAGAGCACGTGGTGGTTTTATTTTGTAGAAATTATTGATCTCTCATGCTTCACTTATATTATTTTTAGAGTCTTTTAGAACAGCATGGTATTTGCTTTGGTTATGAAATTGGTCCTAATATGATGGGCATCCAAGTTGGGTAAAAACTTCCATATAGAGTGCATTGAATACTATGATAAAATTGATACTTGATAATTGTTTTGAGATATAAAGGTGGTAATGTTAGAGTCATGCTAGTTGGGTAATTATGAAATTGAGAAATACTTGTGTTAAAGTTGGCAAGTAACGTAGCATGCACGTATGGTGAACATTGTGTGACAAATTTGAAGCATGGGGTGTTCTTTGATTGCCTTCCTTATGAGTGGAGGTCGGGATCGCGTGATGGTTAACTCCTACCAACCCTTCCCCTAGGAGCATGCGTAGTAGTACTTTGCTTCGAGGGATAATAAACTTTTGCAATTAGTATATGAGTTCTTTATGACTAATGTGAGTCCATGGATTATACGCACTCTTACCCTTCCGCAATTTGCTAGCCTCTATGGTACCGTGCATTGCCCTTTCTCACCTTGAGAGTTGGTGCAAACTTCACCGGTGCATCCAAACCCACATAAACCTCCTTATATCTTCCTCAAAACAGCCACCATACCTATCCCTTATGGCATTTCCGTAGCCATTCCGAGATATATTGACATCCAACTTTCCACCGTTCCGTTTAATGACACGCTCCATCATTGTCATATTGCTTTTGCATGATCATGTAGTTGACATCATATTTGTGGCAAAGCCACCTTTCATAATTATTTCATACATGTCACTCTTGATTCATTGCATATCCCGGTACACCGCTGGAGGCATTCACATAGAGTCATATTTTGTCTTAAGTATTGAGTTGTAATTCTTGAGTTGTAAATAAATAGAAGTGTGATGATCTCCATTATTAGAGCATTGTCCCAAGTGAGGAAAGAATGATGGAGACTATGATTCCCCCACAAGTCGGGATGAGACTCCGGACTTTATGAAAAATAAAAGAGGACAAAGAAGCCCAAATAAAAAAAGAGGCCAAAGAAGCCCACCAATATAAAAAAAGAGAGAAAAGAAAAAATGAGAGAAAAAGAGAGAAGGGACAATGTTAATATCATTTTTCCACACTTGTGCTTCAAAGTAGCACCATGATCTTCATGATAGAGAGTCTCCTATGTTGTCACTTTCATATACTAGTGGGAATTTTTCATTATAGAACTTGGCTTGTATATTCCAATGATGGGCTTCCTCAAAATGCCCTAGGTCTTCGTGAGCAAGCAAGTTGGATGCACACCCGCTTAGTTTCTTTTGATGAGCTTTCATACATTTATAGCTCTAGTGCATCCGTTGCATGGCAATCTCTACTCCTCGTATGGACATCAATTGATGGGCATCTCCATAGCCCATTGATTTGTCGTGTCAATATGAGACTTTCTCTCTTTTTTGTTCTCTCACATAATCCCTATCATCATACTCTACTCCACCCATAGTGCTATATCCATGGCTTACGCTCATGTATTGCGTGAGGGTTGAAAAAGCTAAAGCGCGTTAAAAAGTATGAACCAATTGCTTGGCTGAAACCGGGATTGTGCATGATGGGAGCATTTTTGTGTGACGAAAATGAAGCATGGCAAAACTATATGATTTTGTAGGGATAACCTTTCTTTGGCTATGTTATTTTGATAAGACATGATTACTTTGTTAGTATGCTTGAAGTATTCCTATTTTTATGTCAATATTAAACTTTTATCTTGAATCTTTTGGAACTGAACATTCATGCCACAATAAAGAAAATTACATTGAGAAATATGCTAGGTAGCATTCCACATTCAAAATTATATTTTTATCATTTATCTACTCGAGGACGAGCAGGAATTAAGCTTGGGGATGCTTGATACGTCTCCAACATATTTATAATTTTTTATTGTTCCATGCTATTATATTGCCTATTTTTGATGTTTAATGGGCTTTACTATACACTTTTATATTATTTTTGGGACTAACCTATTAACCGGAGGCCCAACCCAAATTGTTGTTTTTTGCCTATTTCAGTGTTTCGCAGAAAAGAAATATCAAATGGAGTCCAAACGGAATGAAACCTTCGGGAGAGTTATTTTTGGAACAAATGCAATCTAGGAGACTTAGAGTGGACGTTAAGGAACAAACAAGGCAGCCACGAGGTAGGAGGGCGCGCCCAGGGGGTAGACGCGCCCCAACCCTCGTGGGCCCCTCGTGGCTCCCCTGACCGACTTCCTTCACCTATATATACTCATATACCCTAAAAACATCCAGGAGCACCATGAAACCCTATTTCCACCGCCGCAACCTTTCGTACCCGTGAGATCCCATCTTGGGGCCTTTTCCGGCGCTCCGCCGGAGGGGAAATCGATCACGGAGGGCTTCTACATCAACACCATAGCCTCTTCGATGAAGTGTGATTAGTTTACCACAGGCCTTCGGGTCCATAATTATTAGCTAGATGGCTTCTTCTCTCTCTTTGGATCTCAATACAAAGTTCTCCTCGGTCTTCTTGGAGATCTATTTGATGTAATTCTTTTTGCGGTGTGTTTGTCGAGATCCGATGAATTGTGCGTTTACGATCAAGATTATCTATGAACAATATTTGAATCTCCTCTGAGTTCTTTTATGTATGATTTGTTATCTTTGCAAGTCTCTTCAAATTACCAGTTTGGTTTGGCCTACTAGATTGATCTTTCTTGGAATGGGAGAAGTGCTTAGCTTTGGGTTCAATCTTGCGGTGTCCTTTCCCAGTGATAGCAGGGGCAGCAAGGCATGTATTGTATTGTTGCCATCGAGGATAAAAAGATGGGGTTTATATCATATTGCTTGAGTTTATCCCTCTACATCATGTCATCTTGCCTAATGCGTTACTCTGTTCTTATGAACTTAATACTCTAGATGAATCTTTGGATAGCGGTCGATGTGTGGAGTAATAGTAGTAGATGCAGAATCGTTTCGATCTACTTGTCGCGGACGTGATGCCTATATACTTGATCATGCCTAGATATTCTCATAACTATGCACTTTTCTATCAATTGCTCGACAGTAATTTGTTCACCCACCATAATACTTATGCTATCTTGAGAAAAGCCACTAGTGAAACCTATGGCCCCCGGGTCTATTTTCCATCATATAAGTTTCCGATCTATTTTATCTTGCAATCTTTACTTTCCAATCTATATCATAAGTACCAAAAATATTTATCTTGTTATTATCTGTATTAGATCTCACTTTTGCAAGTGGCCGTGAAGGGATTGACAACCCCTTTATCGCGTTGGTTGCAAGGTTCTTATTTGTTTGTGTAGGTACGAGGGATTTGCGTGTAGCCTCCTTCTGGATTGATACCTTGGTTCTCAAAAACTAAGGCAAATACTTACGCTACTTTGCTGCATCACCCTTTCCTCTTCAAGGGAAAACCAACGCATGCTCAAGAGGTAGCAAGAAGGATTTCTGGCGCCGTTGCCGGGGAGGTCTACGCACAAGTCAAGACATACCAAGTACCCATCACAAACCCTTATCCCTCGCATTACATTATTTGCCATTTGCCTCGCATTACATACGCTACTTTGTTGCATCACCCTTTCCTCTTCAAGGGAAAACCAACGCATGCTCAAGAGGTAGCAGTTACCCTGGCCCGGTAAGCAGACATAACCTTGTGTGCCCGTTTTTGTTTATGATGCCATGTCCCCGTTTGGGACCGTTTATGTTTTGCCATGACAGTGGCTGTTGGATGTCCAGGAGTGGCATCGGGGCCAAAAAGGGGAGTTGGTCAGAGTGGCCGGGAGAGTGTCTTGGCAATGGGTTGGTTATGTGGGAACGCCGTTGGTCCACCCGAATGGGAGTACGAGGCCATGGGTTCCATGGTGTAGGTACAGTGTGCTAACCTCTGTAGAGTGTGTGTTAAATCTATCGATAGTCGTGTCCTCAGTCACGGACATAGTTCATAGTAGGTCACACCATGGATCAACATAAATAAGTTAATCTTGCACACTAAAGTTATATGGTTGACACTGGTTAAGTGATGAGATTGTTGAAACCATGAAGATGGTTGTTGTTGGAACCAAAGAGTTGGTTTCCTTTGTGATCCGGGAGTGATCACCGTATTGATGGTGTTGATTACAAGGTAACCTGTATGGTAAGGGAGTCCGAGGGACTCGGTGCACGAGCATGTTCACTTCATGAGTAGCATGTTATAGTCTTGCATTTAACCTGATTAATTGTCATGTTATTGTTTGTCATTATGCTTTTACTTGTTGTGAGCTTGCAAGTACAATCAATGTACTGACCTGGCATGGCATGCCAGCTTTCAAGAAAGTCATACCGGATCGGAGTGCTTCCCGTGTCTAGGCCGTGTCAACATCGGTGTCTCTGTGCTATGGAGCTCCACTTCGTCGTCATTCCACTGCCGCGTAGTTGTCGTGATTGAGGCCCACTTCATGTTCATTAAATAATGTACATACTGTTCAGCCGCACCGTGTGTGCCGCTTGGCCTCGCTACCTGCTGTAATATCGAACCTATGTTTCCGCTAGCATCAATAAAGCGGTTGTTTTCTATACCAAGTTGTTGTGTGTTACCATAAGACTAGATCCCTGGGCTGGCAATGCAAGGTAAACCGGTTGCTCTGAGCCGGGGTGCCACATTGTCTGAGGCTAAGACGTTGTTGACCCAATCCATGTCGTTGCTTGTAATGGGGTGGATGATGAGGTAGTCTTATGGCGTGTGGGTGAGGCGGCAACAACCGCAGACCATCGTGACGAGTTCGACGGTCGACGCGGGATCCTCCGGATACGCGTGGCCAAGGTGGCCCACTGAGTTCATCAGCCCTGGTGTCGGTGCATACTCTCCAGATCGGGGACAACCGCCAAGAGTACCGCCAAAGATCCTTGAGTGTTGGGGCGGGCCGGTAGGTTGAGGTTGACCTGGCCTGTCCTCTCAACGACAAAGGTGAAGGAGCCAAAGGTCAGGCTCGGTCCTGACGGAAGGTCACCGGAAGACGGAACGAATCCGACCAAAGATCGGTCTCCATCCCGTGCCCTCCGTGCCTGGTGCACCAATTGACACTGCAAAATACCATCAAATCCCTCGATAGGGGTCCGAGCGTGGCTGGAAGTCTTCGAGCAGAGGTCGCACAAGGGATTTGTCTAGACTCGGGCCTCCAAAGAATAATACCCTACATCCTGCTAGTTTTGATTATTCGTGGTGGAGGGATACCTCCTGCAAGGGGTTATTATGGTGTATGAAATTGTACTGAGAGTTTGCCTATATGAGAATAGACGATGTAGAGGAGTCCCGATCTTCCTTTTTACAGGCCGTAAGGTCTAGGGTTTACAGAGTAGTAGATGCGATCTGGGGCGTCACATCCTTAGTATTGGAGAACAAGAAGGTCTCTATCACTCTCTAGGACTCCTTCCTTGTACTAGGCCGAGTGGCCCCCTTGTTGGTGTTGAGGCAAGGCTCCCTTGGGAGAGCCATTCCGGTCCATGGTACCGTCACCGACTGAGGGAGTCCTGGATTAGGGGGTGTCCGGATAGCCGAACTATCACCGTTGGCCGGACTCCTGGACTATGAAGATACAAGATTGAAGACTTCGTCCCATGTCCGGATGGGACTTTCCTTGGCGTGGAAGGCAAGCTTGGCGATAAGGATATGTAGATCTCCTACCATTATAACCGACTCTGTGTAACCCTAACCCTATCTGGAGTCTATATAAACCGGTGGGTTTAGTCCGTAGGACGAACAACAATCATACCATAGGCTAGCTTCTAGGTTTAGCCTCTCCGATCTCGTGGTAGATCCACTCTTGTACTACCCATATCATCAATATTAATCAAGCAGGAGTAGGGTTTTACCTCCATCGAGAGGGCCCGAACCGGGGTAAAAACATCGTGTCCCTTGTCTCCTGTTACCATCCGCTTAGACGCACAGTTCAGGACCCCCTACCCGAGATCCGCCGGTTTTGACACCGACATTGGTGCTTTCATTGAGAGTTCCTCTGTGCCGTCGCTGTCAAGAAGGGTGCCTCATCCCGTATTTAAAGATGGCACCGTTGCTAAAGGAGCTTTGGCCACCGGCCAAACTCTCCGGCTAGGCGGTTTTCTTATGACCGCCTGTTCGGCCGCCGCGCCGATGATGACTTCTCGGGTCATCGAAAGCAATCTTCACGTTAACTCGGAACTCGCCGAGCAGTTAGATCCGATGGAGCTCTCTTCCTTAAACAAGCTCTTGGATCGCATCGCCGCCCTGGGAGTCGCTATAGACTACGATCAGATTGGGCCTAAAACCGATCTGAGAGAGATCAACTCTCCCCAGGCTACCCACCACGTTGTTGTGGTAGAGGAACAATTCGGTGACTCTTCTCCTACCTTAAGGACTAGCTATGTCCTGATTCCTGACCCCTCCATGCCGGATTCCCGTGGAGGGGAGGACACCACTCAAGCCCTGAACTTAAAGTCAGGCAGCGGGCTAGATTCATTGGACAACCTCCAAGAACCCAAGCTTCCTAGTTCGGAAACTTCTTGGCCCCTGAATCTTAGATCGGACGGGGTTTGGAATTTAATTCCAGCCGCCCACCCAAACATAAGCGATCTCTCCCAAACCCGGCAAGAGCCCGGTGAAGCGATACATCATTCTTGGGCGATTCCTCTTGGTTATGGACAGGATAAAGGATTGCCTTGAGGAGGACGTAATCTCATTCTTCTCGCAATAATTGCACGGACAAGGGAATCCTAAGCGCCATAAGTCGTCGTGAAATTACATGCTTCACTGACTTGGCGTCCATAGTACTGAAATCTTCTTGGCGATGGAGAGCGCCTGGAAAACCGAAATCAAATTTTGGGATAATCCGGCCCCGAATACGACCCTAGTCCGAAATAAAAGGGTGCATCACCACCAGGCACCTGGGTTACATACCAAAAAGCAAAACCCTGCCAAAGGGCATGGAACCGTACTGGAGGGACGGCTCAATGGACCCTGCAAAATTCATATCACAGAGGGCGCCACTCCAACTCATAGCCTTAGAGCATGTTGGATACTACGGCAGGTGGCCAAAAGTGGCGAAGAGCTTTTAGCTCCAGAGCACCAGCCCAGCAATACCAGTACGGTATTAACAGTCTTCGAGACTTTCGCATCAAATAATATGCGGAAACGAACACTCCGCGGCCTTGCCTAAGTCTACCAAATAGCAACAACAAATCCATGGAGTGACACGGCTATTACCTTTAACGCCAGTGACGAACCTAAAATCCGAACAGCCCGAGCACCAGCCGCATTGGTCCTCAGTCCAATAGTGGACGGCTTTCGCCTTACCAAGGTACTCATGGATGGCGGCAGCGGATTAAACCTCATCTACGAGGAAACCCTTCGAAAAATGGAAATAGACTGGAGCCGCATTGAGCAAAGCAGCACAACCTTTAGAGGAATAATCCCCAGTCGGGAAGCATCTTGTCTGAGGAAAGATCACACTGGATGTGGTGTTCGCACGCCCGGACAATTATAGGTCCGAGGAGGTCACATTCCAAGTGGCCTCGTTCAGCAGCGGATACCACGCTCTATTAGGGCGAGAGGCATTCACAATTTTTCAAGCTATACCCTATTACGGGTACATGAAGCTCAAAATGCCCGGACCCAACGGAATTATCGCTCTCGCTAGTGACCCGGATATAGCGCTCCGCGCCAAAAATAAAACAGCCGCACTTGCCCTTGAGGCACTATCCGAAGCCCTAGCGGCAGAGGAACTCATCACTGCACTCCACGGTGAACAGGAGACGATGTGATACTCGATAAGAGATCCAAGTCCACCTCTTTTAAACAGGCAGATGAAATAGTCAAATTCCAAGTCCATCCAACGGACCCTACAAAAACAGCCTCCATCGGGGCACAACTAAACCCCGATGTGGACGCCGCACTACGAGAATTCCTCTGAAAATTGGAACATTTTGCTGGCACCCTTCAGACATGCCAGGAATCCCTCGCCGGCTGGCCGAGCACAGCCTAAATATCCTAAAAGGATTCAAGCCAGTCAAACAAGCTCTTCGGCGTTTCTCCGAACCTAAGAGACAGGCCATGGGAGAGGAGCTAGCCAAACTATTGGAGGCCGGATTCATCAGAGACATTAAACATCCGGACTGGCTAGCAAACCTGGTAATGGTACCAAAGAAGGACAAATCTTGGCGCCTATGTGTCGATTTTAAGGACATTAACAAGGCTTGCCCAAAGGATCCCTTCCACCTCCCCCGCATCGATCAAATTATCGACGCTACTGCAGGACACAATTCATTGTGTTTCCTCGACGCATACTCCGGCTACCACCAAATTAAGATGGCAGAGCCAGACCAAGCCGCAATGGCATTCATCACTCCATACGGCCCATTCTGCTTCAACACAATGCCCTTTGGGCTCAAAAACGCCGGCGCAACATCTCAGCGCATGATTCAGACATGTCTGGCAAACCAGATCGGCAAAACAGTGGAGGCATACATAGACAATGTGGTCGTCAAATCCAAGCATGTCGAAACCCTAGTCGACGACTTGAGACTCACATTCGATAAACTTCTGTCGGTGTACTAGAGTAGGGGTATCCAAGTACCCCGAACTTCGCACGGACAATGCGCCACGGCAGGCTGGCACGATGACCGCCAAGGTCCTCGGCGGCTCCTTGAGCCATTCAAGAACAATAGTAACCAAGACCCGGCAAGAGGAGCTTGCCGGAAGGCCACTCAGGCGTAAAGGAAAACAAGACCCGACAAGAGGAGCTTGCGGGAAGGCTTGGTGGGCGCCGAACCCCAAGCGCGACAAAGGTTCCTGCCATGACAAAGGCGCTTGCCGGGCGGGCGACCTCTCTTCATCTCCGCTCAGCTCACCCGCCAACGTGTCACCACGGGCTCTCCCAGTCTGGCGTGTCGACGGCTGCGCAGCCGGGAGTAGCGACAGACGGCGCCGACAAGCTACCATCGTGGCAAACGGAGGCGCACTTGACGGTCCCTGTTACCTGTTTCGGCGATCGAGACGGGCATTGATGACTCTTGTCCCTTGCCGTCGGAGTTAGGTATAGACCATCGCACACCGCATAAAGCGGTGTATCAACCTATGTTTTTACTATCATACCCTTATCTACTTGCCACATGTGGTGACCCCTTGTGCCTATAAAAGGAGGCCCAAGTGCAACGTAGAAGGGGTTCGGCTGGGTTCGGTCCAGCTCCAGCTTAGTTCATCGCATTCCTACAAAACCACACTGAGGCTAGGTCTTGTAGCTCCCATTGCTCCCTAGCAAGAACACAAGATAATCCACAAAGCAGCAGTAGGAGTATTATCTCTCCGGAGAGCTCCGAAGCTGGGTAAATCCGCTCGTGTGCATCGCCTCGATCCGCTCTTTGCGCAATCTCCGCCCCCCTCCGAACCACAAGGGGCCCAGGCCCCGTAGGTGCTCGTGGGGCACGATCAGCTCTCCCCCGACATCTTTGGCGCGCCAGGTAGGGGGCGTCGAGACAGTGTGAACCCGATCCGGCGGTCACACGAGCAACTTCATTGACATCTTCGTTGATATGGCGCCGAAGAAGAAGTCTTCGGCAGCAGCAGGGCCGTCCGCGTCGAACCCACCACCACCGGAGCTGTCAGGTGGTGGGGAAGACGCCGGCGGAGGAACCGGCGTCGTCGAGAGAGCGCACAACGTCACCAGGTCCAAAGACAAGGCGGCGCAGGCGTCGGCGTCCGAGTCCGCACCGCGTCCTTCGCAAGAGGCACGGGACCGACAGCGTCATGATGCTCGTAGCACCATACGCTTGTTGGATCAAGGCCAAGCTGGAGGATCCCGAGGCCCTCGAGACCCGCATGCACCTCAGCACGCCGGTACGAGAGGAGTACGGTCACTTGGGCGTGATGCTGCCCCTCCTAACTTGGCTAGGAGTCCGAGCACATCCCGTTCCTCGCTCCGTACTCCATTGCCACCCACCACTCCGGCGGAAGCCTTAGCGAGAGCTCAGCTTCTTCTAGACTACCCTCCAACAGCCGAGAAGGTCGACGAATGGAGGGCTACAATTCAGAGTCTCATCGGCTTTGCCAACGGCGATGTCCCACGGGAACCAACTGCGTCCTTGCCACGGCAAGGCGACAAGGCACGGGCCGGTGGCGACGAGACCTGCGGGGGTGACACCACCATGCACTCCCCTTCCCGAAGGCCAAGATCACCTACTCATCGGATCCACATCGACAGCGACTCCACTGCGTCATCGGATCCACGAGCTCGTCGTGATCAACGCCAAGTTCTTAAGGAACGACAAGAAGAAGACGCTCGAACCCGCATCGAGCGTCGAAGAGAAGCGCGGCGTCAGTCCGACCAGCGCCGGGCCCTTGTCGGCGATGCATGCGCCCGAAGGAACCAGGCGACTTGCCGTCTGTGATAGGTTGCCCTGCGTTCACTTTGCGTGAGCTGCGGCAAGTCCGGTGTCCGACAAGAAAAACTTCAAGCGACGCGTGCGGAGAAGTACGATGGCAGGACACACCCATCAGAGTTCCTCAGCATCTACACCATCGCGGTGCAGGCCGCGGGGGGATGGGACGAAAAGATCCTTGCCAACTACTTCCCTCTGGTGCTCAAGCCAAACGTCAGATCTTGGCTCATGCACTTGCCGGACAGCTCTATTTCTTCTTGGGCAGACCTGTGCGATCAGTTTGTCGGCGCCTTTACAGGCGGCCACAAACCCCATGGCCAGGAAAGTGATCTTCACCTGCTTGCCCAGAAGGAAGGAGAGTCCTTGCGCAAGTTCATCCAGAGATTCAGCCGTGTGCATTACAACATCCCCGACGTCCACCCTGCCGCGGTGATCAGTGCATTCCATCAGAATGTACGAAACCGCAGGATGAGGGAGGAGATGGCGATGTGCAAAGTGAAAGACGTCGTGAGCTCTACACTGGCCGACAAGTGTGCACGCTACTGAAGAAGGAAGAAGACTCGGAGAGAGAATGTGGGACCTGAGTCCGGCGGTGAGGGATCGCCCGGCAAGAAACAATACGGCGGAACAACAGGAGAAAGAAAAACCAAGAAGTACTAGTTGTCGAGCAGTCCGGCAAGGGTGGTGCCGCCAACAAAGCCAAGGCTAGTGGCTCCGGCGAGGAGAATGCGGTTGACGCCGACCGCCAAGCTGTGGCGGCCGCCGACAAGCAGGGCAGCTCCGACAAGCAGTACTGCAAGATCCACCGCACCAAGGGCCACGATCTCCAGAGTTGCAAGAAGGTCGAGCAGCTTGTTGAGCTACAGAGAGCTGAATACGAGCGGCGAGACAAGGAGAAGGCCCAGGAAGGTGCAGGTGCAGCTAACAAGAAGAGACCCGGCCGGGGAAGGCGCCGCGGCAAGGCCAAGCAGCGGCAAGGGGACAGACCTCCCCGCGGCCGCGACAAGGAAGGAAGCGAAGATGAAGATGAGGAAGACATAGAAGACGATGAAGCTTACGAACAAGAGTTTCAGAAGGCAACGGAGGTCCTTTGTGTTGACGGTGGTGCTTCTCTGCATACCTCGCACCGCCAACTCAAGCAATGGATGCGTGAGGTCAATGCAGCAGAACCTTCCATAGAATCATGAAAACCTCTGAAGTGGTCCAGCACGCCCATCATCTTCGACATTGAGGATCACCCTGATCGCATTACTGCGGTCGGGTGTTTGCCGATGTTGGTATCACCAACTATCCGCAACTTCAAGGTCACGAAGATGTTGGTTGACGGCGGGGCCGGCCTGAATCTGATCTCCTCTGCAGTGCTTCAGAAACTTCAAATCCCTAACAGCGAGCTCGAAGAGACTGGTACTTTCCAAGGAATTAACCCAGGCAGGAGCAAGCCCAAAGGGAAGATCACGTTGCGGTAACATTCGACAACGAGCTCAACTTTCGTAATCGAGAAGGTCACGTTTGACGTTGCCGATTTCCCATTGCCCTACAATGGCATACTTGGCCGTCCAGCACTTGCCAAGTTCATGGCAGCCTCTCATTATGCTTACAACCTACTCAAGATGCCTGGCCCGATAAGCTTCATTTCTGTCCATGGCGACAAGAAGGATGCGCTTATCTGCGCCGACAAGATCTACCGGGATGCAGCAGCAAGCAGTAAAGTAAACCACTTGCCGCTGAAGCTCCCGGAGGGAAGAAGAAGACCACTAGGTCCGGCAAGAGCTCTGTTGCCCACTCCGGCAAGCGCACCTCTTCGGAGTGTTGCGCTACCGTCGAGGACGCACCATCGAGCTCCACCGGCAAGTGCGACAAGACGATGGCAGCTCCGCCAAAGACCAAGAAGGTGTCCGCCAAGGAGGACGGCACTGGTGGTACCTTTACCATCAGTGCCACGCTTGATCCTAAATAGGAAGGCGAGCTCGTTGCTTTCCTGCGGGCGAATGTCGATGTGTTTGCATGGCAACCATCTGACATCCCCGGTGTTCCTGTGAAAGTAATTGAGCACCACCTAGTCTGTCTGTCCTCACGCAGCCCGTCGAAGCAAGAGTTAGGAAAGCAGCGTTGGGCGCCAAGAGTTCATAGCGGAAGAAATCAAGAAATTAGAAGCAGCGGGGCTTGTCGGAGAGTCCTCCACCCCACGTGGTTGGCCAATCCGGTAGTTGTGCGCAAGGCTAATGGGAAATGGAGACTTTGTATTGACTTCACTGACGTTAATAAAGCTTGTCCCAAAGACCCATTTCCCTTGCCGCGTATCGATAAGATTGTTGACTCCACGGCTGGATGCGATCTGCTTTCGTTTCTTGATGCATATTCAGGATATCATCAGATCTTCATGGCGAAAGAGGATGAAGAGAAAACCGCATTCATTACACCATGTGGCACGTACTGCTTTATACGGATGCCTTTCGGTTTGAAGAATGCTGGTTCAACCTTTGCAAGGGTAGTCCATGAAGCCTTTGGACCACAGATACACAGAAATGTAGAAGCTTACATGGATGACATAGTGGTCAAGAGCAAAGACAGAGCAACTCTGGTTCAGGATTTGGATGAGACGTTTGCAAATCTGCGCAAGATCAACCTCAAGCTCAACCCCGAGAAGTGCGTGTTTGGAGTCCCTTCCGGCAAACTTCTCTGGTTCTTTGTATCTCAGCGGGGAATTGAAGCCAATCCCGACAAGATCAAGGCCATTGAGAAGATCGAAGCACCAAAGCGCGTCAAGGATGTCAGGAGGCTTGCCGGTTGCGTGGCTGCTCTCAGCAGGTTTATCTCTAAGTCTGCTGAGCGCGTCCTGCCATTTTTCAAGATTTTGAAAAGGGTAGGTCCAATGAAATGGACTCCCGAAGCGGAGGCTGCGCTGCAGGACTTGAAGAGATACATCCTCCGCTTCCAATACTTATCGCACCTAGGCCACAAGAGAAGTTGTTGCTGTATATAGCGGCAACCAATCAAGTGGTTAGTGCTGCGTTAGTAGCAGAGAGGGAGGCAGATGATGAGCCAAGAACGAGGCAGGCGCATCCAGCGACAAGCAAGGGGCTTCACCCGTCAAGTTCTGGTCCCGACAAGGACGGATCGGCGCAGGTTGCGACAAAGGTACGAGAAGAAGATGGTGCAGCGCCAGTCTACTTTGTCGGTTCCCTTCTGAGGGCTAGATCAAGGTACTACGGTGTGCGAAGCTGCTTTCGGCCTCCTCATGGCCTCGAGAAAGCTGCGCCATTACTTCCAAGCACACGAGATAACAGTTGTCACCCGCTTTCCGCTAAAGAGGATATTGCGAGAATCCGTAAGCAACAGGTGATTGTCGAGTGGGCACTGGAACTGTCAAGCTTTGGTCTCAAGTTTGAAAGCACTTCAACTATCCAGAGCAGAGCATTGGCAGAATTCATAGAAGAATGGACGCCAAAAAGATGAGGAAATTCCAGAGACAAGCATCCCCGTCAAGGAGGCAAACAAAGAATGGCTGATGTACTTTGATGGAGCTTTCTCGCTGCAAGGCGCCGGTGCCGGCGTGCTGCTTATCGCACCCACCGGGGAGCACCTCAAGTACATAGTCCAGATGCACTTTCCCAAGGAACAAGCAACAAATAATACTGCAGAGTATGAAGGCTTGCTTGCCGGTCTCAAGATTGCTGTAGACCTTGGGATCAAGAAGCTCATTGTCAGGGGGGACTCATAACTTGTCGTCCGCCAAGTAAATAAAGATTATCAAAGTCCGTTGATGGAAGCTTACATCGATGAAGTGAGGAAGCTGGAAGAGCACTTTGAAGGCCTGCAAATGGAACACGTTCCAAGAGCTCAGAATGATATAGCTGATGGCCTCTCCAAATGTGCCGCACTTAAGTTACCTGTGGAACCAGGGATTTTTGTGCTCAAGCTAACTCAGCCAACCGTAACACCATCAATAGGACAGAGCAAGAAGACAAAATTGGTTTCCAGCGACTACTTTCCGGCAGAGCTCTCTGAAGCCGCCACCAAGAAGGTCCCTAAAACCAACACAAATATCACTGAGGAGCAGTCTGCTCCGACAAACCATGCAGTTTGTATCGTTGAAGAAAACGCTCCCAACAAGTTTAGCTCCGGCAAGCTTGCCGGGGATCATCGAGCTCCGGCCGACCCACAGGTCCTTGACGTAGAAGCTGATGTTCCCGCAGTGATAGATGAGCCTTTAGTCCTTGTTGTCGAGCCACAGGCTCCAACATGGGCACAAGAATCGTCCATTTCCTTCTGCAGGAGAACTTCCCGAAGAGCAAGAAGAAGCGGAAAAGTAGCCGGCAGTCAAGTATGTACCAGTTTGTTGACAACATTCTCATGCATGTAAGAAGACTCAACGGAGTGAAATTGAAGTGTATTTGCGGGAAGATGGACAGAGGCTGTTGGCGAGAGATACATGGAGGCATATGTGGTCACCACATTGGCGCAAGAGCACTTCAGCCGGCAAAGCTTTCCGGCAAAAGGCTTCTTCGGCGAAGCCCTCCAGATGCAATCGCACAAGTAACCCGGTGTGAAGCGTGCAGTTCCATTCCAAACAGATACACCAACCAGCTCAAGCTCTCCGGACGATCCCTTTATCCTGGCCCTTTTCGGTGCAGGGGCTCGACATCCTCGGCCCCTTCCCGAGCTGTCGGGGCTTTGAATACTTGTGCGTCGCAATCGACAAGTTCACAAAGTGGCGGAAGTGGAACCGATGAGGAAGGTGACAACACGGTCGGCCGTCAAGTTCTTCAGGTCAATTGTTTGCCGCTTTGGGATTCCTAACCGATCATCACCGACAACGGCACACAGTTCACGAGTCGCACCTTCATGCAGTACGCCCAAGATCTTGGCGCCAAGATCTGCTTTGCTTCCGTTGCTCATCCGAGAAGCAACGGTCAAGCAGAGAGGGCAAACGCTGAAGTGCTGCGAGGACTCAAGACCAGAACTTTCGACAGGCTGCGCAAGTGCGGAAGGAATTGGATCGAGGAGCTGCCGGTGGTTCTTTGGTCGATCAGAACGACGCCAAATCGAGCCACTGGCCAAACACCCTTTGCTCTGGTCTACGGAGCGGAGGCAGTTCTCCCCACGGAACTCGTATACGGGTCACCTCGAGTGCTCGCTTATGATGAGCTTGAGCAAGAGCAGCTGCGACAAGATGACGCGCTGCTCCTCGAGGAAGATCGTCTTCGAGCTCTTTGTGCAGGCTGCTCGTTACCAGCAAGCTTTTTGCGTCGCTACCATAGACGCAGTTAATGCCAAGCTTCGAGGAAGGCGACCTTGTTCTCCTCGGCGCGTTCAATCCGCCAAGAATTCCAACAAGTTGACGCCTTGAAGTGGGAAGGCCCTTATCGGGTGAAACGAGTCACTAGGCCAGCGCTGTCCGCCTTTGAGACCGAAGATGGCCTTCCGGTGAGCAATTCCTGGAACATAGAGCATCTTCGCAAGTTTTACCCATAAGGCGCAGTTCTTTGGAACCCGTTCAAGAACCCCCTTTGTACAAGTCTTGCCGCTGTTGCATATAATCCTTTGTACAAAGCGAGTATGAGACCCGTGCATCGATAAAAGCCTATGGTTGCGCACATTTTGTCAATACAAGCTTTCATAATCATATATGCATGTGTTTACTAACATCTTGTGCAAAGCACCCGCACCGATGGCGATAATGAGCCACTAGGCTCCATAACTTTATTTTCTCTTCTTTCTTCTCAAACAAGGAGAAGGTTCATTCACCCACAAGTTAACCGAGGGGGGAAGGAGAAGATAATGACGTGGGCCGCCAAGCGTCGCTCGAGGAACTATCGCCTTGCCGGAAAATGGACAACAGAAGAGCTAAGTTGCCAAAGTTTGAGCATACGATTTTTAAATTTTCAAGGTTATTTCCCTTGAACGACCGCGCTTTGTATAGAAAACCCGTGCGCGAAGGAGCCAAGTCGTGACCGGTCGCGCCCTTACTTTGTTTCGAGTCCGCTCAACAACTTAAGCGAGCTGCGACTAGTCCGCGATGAGGCTGCTTGTCGAAGCGACCCTTGACGCCAAAGAGGCTGCGAAGTTCCTTTTCGGCGCTCGCGGCAAGGGTGCCTGCACCGGCAAGTTTCCCTGAAAAGCGTAGGGCAATAACATACAAAGCCAAAAGTCGAGTAAAGGGAGTAACAAAGCAAATATTGCCCAGAATAAAGTTATATTGAAACAAGCCACTAGGCTCCGTAACTTTATTTTCTCTTCTTTCTTCTCGGACAAGAAGAAGGTTCATCCACCCACAAGTTAACCGGGGGGAGGAGAAGATAATGACGCGGACCGCCAAGCGTCGCTCGAGGAGATGATGCCTTGCCGGGAAGCAAACGACAGGAAAAGCTAAGTTGCTAAGTTTAGGCGACTAGTTTTAAAATTTTTAAGTTATCTTCCTCGAACGATAGTACTTTGTATGGAAAACCTGTGCGCGGAGGAACCAAATCGTGACTGGTCGCGCCCTTACTTTGTTTCGAGTCCGCTCAACAACTTAAGTGAGTTGCAGCTAGTCCGCGACAAGGTTGCTTGTCGGTAGCAACCCTTGACAGGCTGCTGAAGTTCCACTTTTCGGCGCTCATGCAAGGATACTGCACCGCAAGTTTCCACTGGCGTAGGGCAGTAACATACAAGGGAAGAAATCGAGTAAAGGAAATAACATTGCATTCGATTGCCTAAGATAGTGTATATTACATGATAACTTGTCGCAGGTCTAATAGACTTTTTCTCCTAAACATGATCTACAGCGACGAGAGAAAGATAGGCTTGGCGGCCTAGTCCACACGGTCGCCCTCGAGCCTCTTAACTCCGCTCACCCTGTCCACAATGGGTGCGACAAGGGCCTTGAGCGCTTCAACATTGGCGGACGGAGGCAGGGACTTGAGGGCTTTGGAGAAGTCGACGCCTGGGTTGCGGAAGGCCACCTTCATCAACACCTTCTGGAGAGCCTCGGCGCATACTTGGCGTGATTCCTCCGCCAGTTGCTTCGGAACCTCTTCCCGGAGCCGCTGGATACCCGCCAACACGCCTTTGAAGAATAGGCTGAGCTTGGCGCTGGGTTGGAGGTTCTCGTCAGTGGAATATCCAAGATCTGTCATCCCCAACTCCATCAGCTCCTTATGGATTCCGGCGGCGGTGTCCACAAGACCTTCTGTCCAATACATTATGCTGTCCCGAAGATTATTCTGGGCGGTCACAGCATTCGACAGCAACTCCTCGGTGGCCTTGATCTTTTCCAGCAGGCCCGTTTCCCGCTCCTTGGCGCCGTTCAGCGTCTCCGTCAAGGTGGTCAATTTCAGCTCCAGATCCGCCTTGGAGTCCTTGGCGGCATCGAGCTCTTTGATCTTCTCAACAAAACGACCCTGTAGCTCGCCGAGGGTGTAAGCATCCTTCTCACGCTCGCGCTTCAACCCGGCGGCCTCCTCGGCACTCTTCTGGAGGGTGGACTCCAGCTGAGCCACCCTCGTCTCCAATTCCCTCTTGGCGGCCTCGGCAGCCGCAGCAGCATCTTTTGCCTCCTGAAGTGGCCCGCCAACCATTTGCTCGCAGCGAGATCCTCCTCATAGCTGTCGAGGTTGATCTTCCGCTGCGCCAGCTCACCTTCTCGTGCGGAGAGCTTCTCGCCGGCGAGCCTCTGCTGCTCTTCGACCTCGGCTTTCTCCAAGATAAAGGCCGTGCGCTCTTCAGCAAGCTGCTCCCGCGCCTCTGCTATGTCCCGGAGGGTTTCTTTGTTGGCGCGCCGGAGCTCTTCCGCGCGTTTCTCCAAGTCAGCTCCCGCCTTCGCGACAAGCGCCTCCCTGGACTCCAGTTTTGCTTGGCGGTGCCAGAGCGGCAAAGAACCTCCTTAGCAGCTGCTCCTCCTCAGGCTCACCGCTGCTGCTGCTCGGAGCATCAACCAGCGACAGCCCAGCAGAACCGAGCAGCTCCGCGTCGAAGGTGTCCCCTTCGGCCGGTGCCCTGGAACTTGACGCCCACGGAAGCTTGATGAAGACGCCTTCGCCGGCCTTCAGGTAGGCGCCGGGCTGGGGCTCTTTGGAGTCTGGCGCGGCATCAGTGGCGGGGGGATTGGCGGTCGGTGCAGCACCTGGCGCTCCTATGACCTCAGGGGCCGTCGGATGCTGATCGCCAGACCCTCCACGGCTTTCTGCGCCGGCCTTGGCGGCCTCATCGTGCAGAACCCGTCGGCGCCGGCCTCCTCCTCCATGTTGGCGGCGTCGTCATTATGCCACTTGGCGTCCTCTTCGCCCGGCAGCCTCGGTTTCCATCGGCTCTCCGGTAGCCGGATCTGATAATCGAGAAAAAGAAAAGAACGAAGTCAAGCAAATGCTCAAAAAGCAAAGACCCAAGAATTTTCAGTCAAGAAGATTACCCGCGATGGGATCTGTTGTCGCAGTCTCCGCCACCGGAGGATCGTCGGCGCCGCCCCGTGTCGGAGAAGCTCCCCTTGTCGGAGAAGCTCCCCTTGTCGGAGAGGTTTCCCTTGCTGGAGAGCGCTCCCTTGGCGGAGAGTTCTCCCGCGGCGGTGTAGTTGAAGCAAGCAGAACTTCAGGGGTGGCTTCAGGGGCCTCCTGATGAGGCTGCTCTGCTCCTACACAGATCGACAAGTCGGATATCGAAGAAGAAGCACCCAAGCACCTTTGAACCGTAAGAAGTAAACCAAACACTTACGATGGGGGCTGTCTTTGAGGGCTGCTCTGTTGGAGGGTTGCCGGGTCCGGCAAGGGAGTCTCAGACATGCCCCCTGTCGCCACAGGGGAATCATCTGGGACGACAACCACCGGGGTCTTGGCCCTCTTCGACGCCCTCTGAGCTAACGTCCTGGAAAAGGAGAAGATTCAGAGTGAAGCCAGTCAGATATAAGATGAAACAATAAATCGGAAGATTACAAGTAGCAACGACAAGATCTTACTCTTCTTCTTCTTCCTCGGAGCTGAGGGCGGAAAGATCAAACTCCGCTCCGGCGCGACGGATTAGGGGAGAAGATTCCCTCGGACGCTTGGCGGGCGCAGGGGCCGCGACTCCAGAAGACCCCGCGCCCATCGCCGTGGCAGAATGAGGCGCTCAGCAACTTGTGCTTGCATGTAGAAGCTAACGTCGGGCGGCAAAGGCGGCTGTTTGGTCGTATGCCCCCCCCCCCCCCGCCTCTTCTCCAGCCTTCCGGGGGCGTCTCCTAGGCGGGGCAGCGGGCTCCTCCTGCGGCAAGCTACTTGACGGCGGAGGAGAAGCGCCCCCGGCAGGATCACTTGGTTCGTTGTCGGACTCAGTCTGCTCCTCTTCACCAGCAAACTCCTCTCGGTCGGCAAGGCTTGCCGCCTCGGCCCTCTCTGCCTCCTCGACAGTGAACCCAAACGCGCCGGCGGCAGCAGCTTCGGCAGCCTCCTCCAACCTTGTGGCGATGCGCGCCATCTCCTTATCAGTGGTGTCGCGGGTGAGCCACCTCTTCTCGTCGGCGCGGATCTGCACTTCAACCAAGTTGTCGAAGAACTGCTGCACGACGTCGTCGGCGGGCTCCTGCCAAGTTGGAACGATTCCATGGGAATCGCTGCAACGTGCATTATCGCTACGGATGCTATCAAGCGACGAGTTGTTGCACAAGGCACAACTTCCCTCGGCAACATGCACCATCCAGGTTATCCGCTTGAGCTTGAACAGCTCCCCGCGACATACCGTCAAGCTCCAGGGTTGTGAAATTCCAATTCAGACCTGGGCGCAGCCTCATAATATCCGCCGCGTTCTGGAATTCCCAAGCAGGCCTCCCTTTCTCCTGCAAGGGCGCAATGCGGCGGCGAAGGAAGTCCGCGCCAACTGCTCCTACGGTAAGCCCTGCTTGCCGGAGACGCAAAATCCTAGTCGTGGCAATCTTCAACTTGTCGTCCTCCGGCGCCAAGTTGCTCCAATCGTTGCCGCGAACTATGGGGGTCTTGCGCAGGGCAGTAAAAGGTTGTGGCTCCTCCTCTAAGATCCAGCACCAGTCAGCCCTCCACTCCTCCCACTTGCTGCGCAACTCTCCGTCAAGATTTGCTTCCTTCTTGCCGATCCTAGAGATCCATGCAATACCTCCGGCAACCGGCTCTCCTCTCTCTACGCGGGGTGAGAAGTAGTGGCGGAAGAGTGCGACGTTTGGGTGGACCCCGACAAAGTTCTCGCAGAGATGTGCGAAAACGGCCATGGTAAGGATGGCGTTGGGGGTGAAGTCAAGGAGGCGGAGGCCATATGTGTTCATGACATCGCAGAAAAATTCAGAAAAGGGCGGGCAGAGCCCGCACCAGAAGAAAATCGCAAAGAAGGGGTACCCGATGGAGACCTTAGCAGATGTAGCAGCGGAGATGACCCTCGTGCGCGGATGCGCCGGGGTCTCCGTCGACCATAAGAGATAATACAGCTCCCGCAGCTCCTTCCTGTTGAGCAGAGGATCGAAGAGAGCCCGCTCATTCCGCAGCGCCGCGAGCCGCTGCGCCTCGGCCGATTTCACGCCTTTTCCCTTGTCGGCCTTCGGAGCCATAGGGAATGGTGGTGGAGGAAGCCGACGGCGTTGGTGGCACCGGTGGCAATGGAGGGGCGGGCGTCGCTCTCTTTGGGCTCGAGAAGAAAGGGAAAGCGGCGGGGGTTTCGATGTGTGACAAAAGGGCAAGTGGGCGTCCTGCCCGGTTCCCCGCTTATAAAGGGGAGAGGGACAGGCGTTCGATTTTTTTCCCATTAAAGAAAGCCCCACGATCTCCCCACGGCGCCACGTCCGTGCGTGCCATTACGTGGGAGGCGTGGTGGGTCCAAGGCAAATAACGGCGCGATCAAGGCCACGCGTGCCCGTGCACTGTTTTGGGCCTGGCCCAACAGAGCTTGGCGCCGTGTATGGCCCAGGCCCGGGGGCTCCTGTCGGTGTACTAGAGTAGGGGTATCCTAGAACCCCGAACTCGTGCACGGACAGTCGCAGCGCCCCACGGCAGGGCTGGCCTGATGACCGCCAAGGTCCTCAGCGGCTCCTTCGGAGCCATTCAAGAACAATAGTAACCAAGACCCCGACAAGAGGAGCTTGCCGGGAAGGCCACTCAGGGCGTAAAGGAAAACAAGACCCCGGCAAGAGGAGCTTGCCGGGAAGGCTTGGTGGGCGCCGAACCCCCAAGCGCGACAAGGTTCCTGCCACGGCAAGGCGCTTGCCGGGGCGGGCAACCTCTCTTCATCTCCGCTCCAGCTCACCCGCCAACGTGTCACCACGGGGCTCTCCCGAGTACGCGTGTCGACGGGCTGCGCAGCCAGCGGGGAGTAGCGACAGACGGCGCTGACAAGCTACCATCGTGGCAAACGGAGGCGCACTTGACGGTCCCTGTTACCTTGTTTAAGGCGATCGAGGCGGGCATTGATGACTCTTGTCCCTTGCCGTCAGAGTTAGGTATAGACTACTGTACACTGTACAAAGCGGTGTATCAACCTATGTTTTTACTATCATACCCTTATCTACTTGCCACATGTGGTGACCCCTTGTGCCTATAAAAGGAGGCCCAAGTGCAACGTAGAAGGAGTTCGGCTGGGTTCGGTCCAGCTCCAGCTTAGTTCATCGCATTCCTATGAAACCACACTGAGGCTAGGTCTTGTAGCTCCCATTGCTCCCTAGCAAGAACACAAGATAATCCACAAAGCAGCAGTAGGAGTATTATCTCTCCGGAGAGCTCCGAAGCTGGGTAAATCCGCTCGTGTGCATCGCCTCGATCCGCTCTTTGCGCAATCTCCGCCCCCCTCCGAACCACAAGGGGCCCAGGCCCCGTAGGTGCTCGTGGGGCACGATCAGCTCTCCCCCGACAACTTCGAACATATGACATCAAGCTCAACCCGGAAAAATGCGTTTTTGGCGTACCAGCCGGAAAGCTCTTGGGCTTCATTGTATCCGGTAGAGGAATCGAAGCAAACCCAGCCAAGATCCGAGCTCTGTCACAATTGGATATCCCCAAAGACCTCAAACAAATACAAAAATTGATTGGATGTGTGGCGGCTCTAAGCCGCTTTATCTCCCGCTTAGGAGAAAAGGCATTACCTCTTTATCGCCTCCTCCGGTGCACCGAACACTTCGAGTGGGCGAATGCCGCCACGGCCGGACTCGAAGAAATCAAAGCCATATTGGCAACAAATCCGGTCCTGGCCACGCCCAACATGGGAGAGCCAATGCTATTATACATCGCATCAATCCATCAAGTTGTAAGCACGGTGCTCATTGTCGAACGAGAAACGGACGGACACAAGTTCCCTCACCAAAAACCAGTTTACTACGTGTCCACTGTCCTAACTCCATGCAAGTCACGGTACCCGCATTATCAAAAGATAGCATACGCGGTGTTCATGGCATCCCGGAAGCTGCGACACTACTTTCAAGAGTGTTCGATAACAGTAGCCTCCGAAGTACCTCTTAATGACATTATAAACAAACGCGACGCAACGGGCCGGATCGCTAAATGGGCCATTGAGCTCGTCCCGTTCGACATAACCTACAAGCCACGACGAGCTACTAAGCCGCAAGTTTTGGCCGACTTCGTCGCTGAATGGACTGAAGCCGAACTCCCTAAAGAGTATGGCGCATATTCCAACTGGATCATGCACTTCGATGGCTCCAAAATGTTGGCCGGCCTGGGGGCTGGCGTCGTTCTGACGTCCCCAACCGGAGATACAGTCCAATACGTACTTCAAATAATGTACACGGACTCCAACAACGCAGCCGAATACGAGGCCCTTCTACATGGTCTCCGGATGGCAGTCTCCATGGGCATTCAACGCCTAGTGGTGCGCGGGGATTCGAACCTCGCGATATCCCAAATAAATGGGGACTTTGATGCCAAGGATCCGAAAATGGTAGCTTATCGCAATGCCGTCCTAAAAATGTCATCTCGGTTTGAGGGGCTCGAATTTCACCATATAGCCCGGGATAACAACCAGGCAGCGGACGTGATGGCACGCATTGGCGCATAGCGCGATGCCGTCCCCCCCAACGTCTTCCTAGAGAGGCTTTTCAAGCCATCCGTATTATAGGGAGGGAGAGTCCGGAAATAACAACCCGGACCCAACCACACTGCCCCACACCAAACATTCCGACATAGTTGGTGGTTCTGCCAATGAAATAACACCGTCAGCCCACGCAATAATGGCAGTCATTGCCCCGTGGACAGAACCATCCCTAGCCTACCTAACTAGGCAGGAGCTTCCTGAGGACCAAAACGAGGCCCGCTGCATAGTGCGGCGGTCTAAAGCCTATAAGGTCCATGAGGGAGAGCTTTATAAGAAAATCACAATTGGAGTCCTTCAAAGGTGTATCTCCGAAGAGGAAGGGCGGAATCTCCTGGCTGAAATTCATGTCGGACTCGGTGGGCACCATGCCGCAGCCCGGGCCCTTGTAGGCAAGGCCTTCCGTACAGGATTTTATTGGCCGACGGTCCGGGCAGATGCTCATGACTTAGTCCAACGATGCGTCGGTTGCCAGCTCTTTGCTAATCAAAGCCACATACCACCCACCGCCCTCAAAACTATACCCATCACCTGGCCCTTGGCAGTCCTGGGGCTTGACATGGTTGGACCCCTTAAAGGAGGAACCCACAAGCAAAAATACCTATTGGTCATGGTGGATAAATTCACCAAATGGATAGAGGCCAAGCACAGCAAAGGCGGCCGAATCCGGACCGATGATAGACTTCATATCGGGGTAGTACACCGTTCTGGCGTCCCCACAGCATCATCACTGATAGCGGCACGAACTTCACGGCCGGCGAGGTCAAACTCTGGTGCAAAAACTTGGGCATCAAGCTCGACTACGCTCAGTCTATCACCCCAAACTAACGGTCAAGTCGGCGAGCAAACGGTCTAATCATGAGCGGCATTAAACCCAGACTAGTGCGGTCCCTCAAGGAATCTAACACGCCTTTGGGTTGAGGAGCTCGACTCCATACTACGGGGCTGCGGACCACGCCGAATCGCACTACCGGATTCACACCATTTTTTATGGTATACGGCGCAGAGGCAGTTTTGCCTTGCGACATAATTCATGACTCACCTCGCGTGCGCATGTACGAAGAAAGAGAAGCCGAGCTCGATCGGCTGGACAGTTTGGACGCCTTGGAGGAGGAGCGCGACGTGGCAAAAGCTCGTTCCGCATTCTATCAATAGGAGGCTCGAAGATATCAAAGCAAGGAAGTACGGGCCAAAGCTTACAATGTTGGCGAACTAGTTCTACGCCTGCCGGACAAGAAAAAGGACAAACTCAAGCCCAAATGGGAGGGCCCCTTCATCATCGACCAAGTCCTGACCGGCAGAGCGTACCGTCTGCGAAACACATCGGATAACCGACTCGAGCCGAACCCATGGAGCGCAGCCCGTCTCCGAAGAATCTACGCCTAGCGCCGGATTCTGAGTTCGTCTCCTTCCTCCGTCTATATTTTATACTTTAAGCTGTATTTTATTTCTCTCCTTCTTCCTCCTTTTTTCCGAAGACGTTAAAAGCTCGTTCGCGCATTGTTCGCACACACTTGACGTGCTATCCACGCTCATTATACCTGGGGGCTTCTCTAACAGAAGCTTATTTATACGGGCTTTATGCCCAACACATGTGTCACACTTCCGCATGTACCTTTTATTCACCATTATATGCATCGATATGACTTAAGTTTTGGCCAAGCTGGGTTGCCTAGCTCCTGTGCTTACCCCTACGTTCCCGATTGTTCGGCTACGTGGTAAAGGGAGCACCTCTGCGATTGTTACCGCCGGGTCAGCCGGACGTGTACCTCAGATTGGGTGAAGCCGAAAGCTAGCGTTCTTAAGGGAATATTCGGTCGGTGAACTAAAAGGCGACTTTTTTTATTTTTTATTTTTTCATTTATCTGCCCCCAGATGCTTTTCTGCTTTTTTTCACAGTCCGGACATGCACTTTAGGGCATGCCTCCCAGGGAAAGGAACCCCTAACGGAACTATTCTCCTTGGAAGACGTTTCTTGCTAACCATGTAATATAACATAACTAGTTGGGCACTTGTCTGATAAAGCACTCATGACCCCTACGCCTGGTCTCCATGCATGCCCAGGTTTTTACATAACCGCGAGGGCATTCGGACACACTCCAGACTATTGGGTCCCGAGGTTGAAGCGAAAAGGTCCGCTACGACAAACGATCTACAATCCGGCTAGAAGGCATTTTACATGTCATTTTAAATTACATAGTCAAATCGACTGATTGTATTCCTCTTCAATACCATCTAACAGGCTGTCTAGTTTACGATCCTCTGGGAATACTTTGCGGCCAACTCTACTTGGCCGTACACTAAGCTCACAGGGATCTCCTTCCCGTCGGGCCCCACAGGTCCAACCTCGGCCATGTGGTTTGGGTCCGCCTTCGTGTACCGCGTCTTCACCATGGCCCAGGCCTCCCTGGCGCCTTGACGACAGGGCGATATCTTCCATAGTCAGAAGCGCCGCCGTGCTCCCTGAAGCTTCTCTGCAAGCTCCCCAAGGCCTTCGGGCAGGGAGATAGATGGCCCAAGGCCTGTGTGACGCCTTTCATCACCTGCCGAACTCGTTCATGCAGTTGCAATAGCTCGGGAAGAAGGTCACCCGTCGAACCAGGCATTTCCTCTGCAGGACGACCCGTGAGCATACCTACAGACATAACTATGTTAGTCGACTTCCTCGCCGAACTCTTTTTCAAAGTTCGCTCAAGCACTTACTATAAATGCCGCGACGAAGTCGCCGATTCTCCTTCACGAAGTAAGACAGTTGGGCACGAACATCCTTTAGTTCCTCACCCAGCTGGATGTTGGCATCCTGGAGATTATTTTTCTCTTGCCTCACCCTTGTAAGCACATTCTCGCCGGCCTTCAACCGGCGCAAGAGCTGTTGCTTATGCGGATCTAGTCCGGCGCCATCTGCAATATTATTGTCGATTTACACACACGCCGTACTTCACAAACTACTTATCTTTTGAAGCATATATTACCGGAGGGGTCTCTATGGCTCCCTCAGAGCGGCTAGTGCTTGACCTCAAGTTGGGCCTTGCATTCTTCAAGCTCCTGGGACAGTCGGGTATTCTTTTTGTAAGATCTCAGATAACAAATGATCCTTAAATCAGTTATTCTAACTATTTTAAGTCTCGAGGGCTCTTGGCATATATAACCATCAAATTTCCTCACCAGTATGTCCTTTACATACTGCTCCGTGGCTCTGGCTAGACCATCTTGAGCGGCACGGAGGTGCGCATCTCCCGAATTGAAGGCATTCAATACCTCTTGGGAGAAACATGCGTCACGAAGAACTGTCCGGCGGCGCCTGTGATTCATGGCGCTCTCCACCTCGGAGTTGGTGGCGGACAATCTATCGGCATCCCCTGTCGGAGGAGCATCCGACTCATGCCTCGTGCTCGCCTCCGCTTCTGGACCCGGCTTTGGAGCCTGGCTGGCGGAGGCTCGATTATAACCTCTCCGGACAGTCCGGCGAGCGCTCTTTTCCTGAAAAAGAGTACCAGCGTTAATCGCCTTCGAGGAATCAATCCTGGGAATATGGTGACGCGCCATACCGTTCTTGGCGGCGTTCGATCCGGACCGCGCTTCTTTTTGCTGTGGCCGTGCTGCCCCTTGTTGGCTAGTCAGCCGCAAGCTCGGCCTCCTGCCTCGAAGGCACCCCACAAAACACCATTGGTATACGGTGATCAAAATAAGCACGGATGGGTCATTACGAGTATTGGGACCTCGGTCTCGGCTACTGTGAGGCTGGAAGTATTCCGGTAATCGGCCGTAATGGCAACCAAGGCATTATCGATGCTCAGTTGGTGAAATACCCCATCAATCAGCTCCACCAATATGTCCGGATCCTCTTGGGAGGCGGATCGAGAGCCGTTCGGATCCTCGGGTTGTGGAGGCGGATTGTTTATGTCTTCTGACGCTGGCATAGTTCCTGCGTCAAAATCACAAAATGAGATACCTAACCATGGGAATACGGATCGGATGTGCAAAAAGAAATGTCCGCTTACCCAGCTTCGGGATTGTTCATAGAAAATCCGTTCAATGGGTACGCGGAGAAAATCCTGCTCTTCTCCCTTGTACAGCAGACAAGATCTTCACCAGATCGGTGACCGATCCCGTCCCTTACGGCCATGACGGGTGGCATCGTCCTCCCCGTTGAAATCCCACATGGGTGGCCCCTATCTTTGGGCGGCTGCACCCCCCGCATAATACATGTGGCCATGACACCGATCATGGTCAGTCCGGAATGAGCTAACAACCTTATTCGGCTCATCAGGTAAAGGACATCCCTGTCGTCTTCCCTGTGGGAGCTCCGCGGGCGCCAACTCAGGCGTTTCTTCAAAGGAGCATTGCTGAACTCCGGGAGACCCATCCGAACAGGATCCGACAGCGGGACGTCCTCTATATAAAACCATTCCGAAGGCCAGTCTTCGGACGCCTTCTTCGGGGTTCCGGATAGATATCCGGTCCCGGTGATGCGCCATAGCTCGGCTCCGCCGACTTGATATATTGACCCCTCATGAGAACGGGGTACAAGGCAGAATAATCTCTTCCATAGCGCAAAATGAGCCTCGACGCCCAAGAACAGTTCGCAAAGGGCCACGAAGCCCGTGATGTGCAAAATGGAGGCAGGCGTAAGATGGTGCAACTGGAGGCCGTAGAACTCCAAGAGCCTCCAGAGAAACGGATGAATTGGAAATCCGAGTCCTCTTACTAGATAAGAGACAAAACATACCCGCTCTCCTTTGGAGGGATCGGGGACACTCTCCGCTTGCTTTCCGCCCTTATAGGTGGCGAGTCCGGCTCGAACCGGAACCATGAAGGCCGGGGGAAGAAATCCCTTGGTTTGGAGTGTCACTAGCTCGCTATGCGGGACTGAGCATCTCTCCCAATTTCCAGGCTGAGGGATGGGAGCGCGAGAGGAGGAGCTGCGCCGACTGTCCATGATGGAATGGATTTTTGTCAGAGGCGCTCCGATGAAAGCTCGCAGAGGGGGGATGGTGTGACTCAGATCTAGATCCTCGTCCCTTTTATAGGCGGCTCATTTGCGCAGCTAGGGGGATAAGTGTAAGAATACCCTGACTTTTCGCATTCATTCAAACACGTGGAAGATGGCCATTATTGGACGTGGAAGCCAAGGAGCGCAGCATTTATTAGAAGCCGGTGTCGGGGATGCTGATCGTGGCCCACGAACACCTATGGGACCGAGTCCCTTGTGGTTCGGAGGGGGTGGAGATTGCACAAAGAGCGGATCGAGGCGATGCACACGAGCGGATTTACCCAGCTTCGGAGCTCTCCGGGGAGATAATACTCCTACTGCTGCTTGGTGGATTGTATTGTGTTCTTGCTAGGGAGCAATGGGAGCTACAAAACCTAGCCTAAGTGAGTGTGGTCTCGTATGAGTCGAATGAATCGAACGAGCCGAACCCCTTCTACGTTGCGCACGGGCCTCCTTTTATAGTCTCAAGGGGTCACCACAGGTGGCAACGCATATGAGGGTACAAATGTAAAAACAAAGGTTGGTAAACCGCTTTGTACAGTGTACAGTGATCTATACCTAACTCTGACGGCAAGGGACAAGAGCCATAAATGTCCGTCCACATCGCTTTGAAACAGTCTGTGAGGACCGTCAAGTGCGCCTCCGTTTGCCACGATGGTAGCTTGTCAGCGCCGCTTATCGCCGCTCCCCGCTGGCTGCACAGCCCATTGACACGCGTGCCTCGCAAAGCCCCATGGCGACATGTTGGCGGATGAGCTGGAGCGGAGATGAAGAGAAGTTACCTGCCGCGGCAAGCGCCTTGCCGCAGCAAGGTCCTTGTCGCGCTCGGGAGCTTGTCGCTCACCAAGCCTTCCCGGCAAGCTCCTCTTGCCGGGGTCTTCTTTCCTTCGTGCCTTGAGTGACCTTCCCGGCAAGCTCCTCTTGCCGGGGCCTTGATTACTTTGTTCTTGAATGGCTCCAAAGGAGCCACTGAGGACCTTGGCGGTCACCAGGCCAGCCCTGCCGCGGGGTGCTGCGACTGTCCGTGCACGAGTTCGGGGTACTAGGGTACCCCTGTACACCGACAGGAGCCCCCGGGCCTTGGCCACACACGGCGCCGAGCTCTGTTGGGCCAGGCCCAAAACAGTGCACCAGCATGCGCGGCCTGGATTGCGTAGTTATTCTCTTCGGACCCACCACGTCCTCCACGAACGTCACGTTCCGGACGTGGCGTCGTGGGAGAGATCGTGGGGGCTTTCTTTAATGGGAAAATCGGAACGCTCGCCCCCTCTCCCCCCTTATAAGCAGGGGAAACAGGGGCAGAACGCCCACTTGCCTTTGTTGTCACATCAGAAACCACCACCACTCCCCCCTTTCCCTCAAGTCCACAGAGAGCGACGCTCCCCCCTCCCCATTGCCACCGGCGCCACCAACGCCGTCGACCTCCTCCACCACCTCCCCACATGGCTCCGAAAGCCGACAAGGGGAAAGGCGTGAAATCGGCCGAGGCGCAGCGGCTCGCGGCGCTGCGGAAGGAGCGGGCCCTCTTCGATCCCCTGCTTGACAGGAAGGAGCTGCGGGAGCTGTATTACCTTTTCTGGTCGACGGAGACGCGGGCGCACCCGCGCACGAGGGTGATCTCCGCCGCCACATCCGAGAAGGTTTCCATCGGGTACCCTTTCTTCGCGCTTTTCTTCCACTGCGGGCTCTGCCCGCCCTTTTCCGAATTCTTTTGTGATGTCATGAACACATATGGCCTCCGCCTCCTTGATTTCACCCCCAACGCCATCCTCACCATGGCCGTTTTCGCACACCACTGCGAGAACTTAGTCGGTGTCCACACAAATGTCTCACTTATCCGCCATTACTTCACGCCCGCCAGAGAGAGAGAGAGCCGCTTGCGGAGGAATTGCATGGACCTCCGGGATCGGCAAGAAAGAAGCATATCTTGATGGAGATCTGCAGCAAGTGGGAGGAGTGGAGAGCCGACCGGTGTTGGATCTTAGAGGAGGACCCGCAGCCTTTCACTGCCTGCGCCAAACCCCCCATAGTGCGGCAGCAGCGATTGGAGCAACTTGGCGCCGGAGGATGCCAAGTTGAAGATTGCCGTGACTAGGATCTTACGCCTCAGGCATGCTGGGCTTACCGTAGGCGCAGTTGGCGCGGACTTCCTTCGCCGCCGCATTGCGCCCTTGCAGGAGAGAGGGAGGCCTGCTTGGGAGTTCCAAAACGCAGCGGACATCATGAGGCTGCGCCCGGGTCTGAACTGGAACTTTACTGTCCTGGAGCTAGATGGCATGCTGCGGGAGTTGTTCAAGCCTGATGCAGATCACCCCGAGTGGTTCATGTTGCCGAGGGGAGTCGTGCCCTTGTGCAACAACTCGTCACTTGACCGCATCCGCGCGATGATGCCGTTGTGCGATTCCCATGGAATCGTTCCAACTTGGCAGGAGCCCGCCGACGACGTCGTGCAGCGATTCTTGACGACTTGGAAGAAGTGCCGATCCGTGCCGACGGCGTAAGCGGCTCACCCGCGACACCACCAAGCAAGAGATGGCGCGCATCGCCACAAGGTTGGAGGAGGCGGCAGAAGCTGCTGCCGCCGGCGTGTTTGGGTTCACCGTCGAGGAGGCGGAAACAGCCGAGGCGGCAAGCCTTGCCGACCGAGAAGAGTCCGCCGGTGAGGAGGAGCAGGCCGAGCCCGACGCCGACCCGAACGAGCCTGCCGGGGGCGCCTCTCCTCCACCGTCAAGTAGCTTGCCGCGGGAGGAGCCCGCGGCCCCGCCAAGAAGACGCCTCCGCAAGACCGGAGAAGTGGCGGGGCGGCAGACGGCCCAACAACCGCCTCACCGCCCGACGCGCTCCACCGCGGCAAGCACTGTTGCCGCGGGAGCGCCTCCTGCCGCCACAGCAATGGGAGCGGGGCCTTCTGGAGCCACGGCCCCCGCACCCGCCAAGCGTCCGAGGGAGCCTACCCCTCCAGCTCGTCGCACTGGAGCGGAATTTGACTTCTCCGCTCTCAGCTCCGAGGAAGAAGAGGAAGAGTAAGTTCTTGTCGCTGCTACTTGTAATTCTTCAATTTACTGCTTTTGTCTTGTATCTGACTTGCTTCATTCTGAGCTCTTTCCTTCTTCAGGACGCTGGCTCAGAGGGCTTCGAAGAGGGCCAAGACTCCGGTGGTCGTCGTCGAAGACGATTCCCCTGCGGCGACAGGAGGCACGTCTGAGACTCCCTTGCCGGATCTGGCGACCCTTCAACAGAGCAGCCCCCAGCGTAAGTATTTGATTCATTTCTTACGGTTAGGTGTGCTTGGGTGCTCCTTCTTCACTGATTTCTGGCTTGCTGACTTGTGTAGGAGCAGAGCAGCCTCATCAGGAGGTCCCTAAGTCACTCCACGAAGTCCTCTGCCTTCAACTACGCCGCCAAGGGAGAAATCTCCGCCAAGGGAGCGCTCTCCGGCAAGGGAGGCCTCTCCGACAAGGGGAGCTTCCCCGACAAGGGGCAGCGCCGACGACCCTCCGGTGGTGGAGACCGTGGCAACAGATCCCACTGCAGGTAATCTTCTTGTTTGAGAATTTCCCTTGGGTTCTTTTCTTCTGTTCTTCTTTTCGAACATTTGCTTGACTGGTTCTTTCTTTCTCTGATCGTCAGATCCATCTGCCGGAGAGCCGATGGAGACTGAGGCTGCCGGCGAGGAGGACGCTCGCGGCGACAATGACGACGCCACCAACATGGAGGAGGAGGCCGGCGCCGACAGGTCCGCCGGCGAGGAGGCCGCCAAGGCTGCTGGCGCAGAGGCTGGGGAGGGGTCTGGTGGTCGTACTGACGGCCCTCAGGCCGCAGGAGCGCCAGGCGTTGCACCGACTGCCGATCCCCCCGCCACCGATGCCGCACCAGACTCCGAAGAGCCCCAGCCCGGCACCTATCTGAAGGCCGGCGAAGGCGTCTTCATCAAGCTTCCATGGGCATCGAGCTCCAGGGCGCCGACCGAGGGAGAGACCTTCGACGCGGAACTGCTCGCCTCCGCCGGGCTGTCGCTGGTTGACGCTCCAAGCTGCAGCAGCGGCAAGCCTGAGGAGGAGCAGCTACTGAAGAGGTTGCTGTCGCTCTACCGCGCCCGACAGGCTAAGTTGGAGTCGCGGGAAGCACTTGTCGCTAGGGCGGGAGCTGACATGGAGAAACGCGTAGAAGAGCTTCGGCGCGCCAACAAGGAAACTCTCCGGGACATAGCAGAAGCGCGGGAGCAGCTTGCTGAGGAGCGCACGGCCTTCATCTTGGAGAAGGCCGAGGTCGAGGAGCAGCAAAGGCTTGCCGGCGAGAAGCTCTCTGCGCAAGAAGGTGAGCTGGCGCAGCAGAAGATCAACCTCGACAACTATGAGGAAGATCTTGCCGCGCGCGAGCAATCAATTGGCGGGGCACTCCAGGAGGCAAAGGACGCCGCCGCAGCTGTTGAGGCCGCCAAGAAGGAATTGGTGACGAGGGTGTCCCAGCTGGAGGCCACCCTCCAGAAGAGCGCCGAGGAGGTCACCGGGCTGAAGCGCGAACGCGAGAAGGACGCCTATACTCTCGGCGAGCTGCAGGGTCGTTTCGCTGAGAAAATCAAAGAGCTCGACGCCGCCAAGGACTCCAAGGCGGATCTGGAGCTGAAACTGACCACCCTGACAGAGACGCTGAACGGCGCCAAGGAGCGGGAAACGGGCCTGCTGGAGAAGATTAAGGCCAATGAGGAGCTGTTGGCGAATGCCGCGACTGCCTAGAATGATCTCAGAGATAGCATAATGCACTGGACAGAAGGTCTTGTGGACACTGCCGCCGCCATCCATAATGAGCTGATGGAGCTGGGGATGGTGGATCTTGGGTACTCCACCGACGAGAACCTCCAACCCAGCGCCAAGCTCAGCCTGTTCTTCAAGGGCGTGTTGACGGGTCTCCAGCGGCTCCGAGAGGAGGTCCCAAAGCAGCTGGCCGACGAGTCGCGCCAAATCTGTGCCGGGGCCCTCCAGAAGGTGTTGATGAAGGTGGCCTTCCGCAATCCAGGCGTCAACTTCACCAACGTCCTTAAGTCCCTGCCGCCAACTGCTGACGTTGAAGCGCTCAAGGCCCTTGTCGCACCCATTCTGGACAGGGTGAGCGGAGTCAAGAGGCTCGATGGCGACCGCGTGGACTAGGCCGCCAAGTTTATCTTTTCCTTGTCGCTGCAGATCGTGTTTAGTAGAACAATTTATTAGATCTGCGACAAGTTATTCTGTAATATACTCTATGTTAGGCAACAATTGCAATGTTATTCCCTTTACTTGATTTCTTCCTTTGTATGTTTGTGCCATACGCTTTCAGGGAACTTGTCGGTGCGATCACCTTTGCCGCGAGCGCTGAGTGCGGAACGTCAGCAACCTTGTCGCAACTAGTTGCAGCACGCTTAAGTTGTTGAGCGGACTCGAAACAAAGTAAGGGCGCAAGCTAGCCGCGAGTTGGTTCCTCCGCGCACAGGTTTTCCATACAGAGTACTATCGTTCGAGGAAGATAACTTGAAAATTTAAAAACTGATTGCTTAAACTTAGCAACTTAGCTTTTCTGTTGTTTGCTTCCCGGCAAGGTGATACTTCCGCGAGCGACACTTGGTGGCCCACACCATTATCTTCTCCTTCCCCCCACCCCCCGGGTTAACTTGTGGGTGGATGAACCATTATCTTCTCCTTTGAGAAGAAAGAAGAGAAACTAAAGTTATGGAGCCTAGTGGCTCGTTATCGCTTACCGGGTGTGGATGCTGCACAAAATGTCAGATAATACATGCATAATAATGATGAAAGCATGAAATTGACACATTGTGCACAACACATGAGCTTTCTTGATGCACGGGTCTCATACCGGCTTTGTACAAAGGATTACTTGCAACAGCGGCAAGACTTGTACAAAAGGGTGGTTGCCGGAACGGGTTCCGGCAACCTCGCCCTATGGGTAAAACTTACGAAGATGCTCTATATTCTAGGAGTTGCTCACCGGAACTCCATCTTCGGTCTCAAGGCGGACAGCGCCAGACCTAGTGACTCGTTTCACCCGATAAGGGCCTTCCCACTTTGGCGTCAACTTGTTTGAATTCTTGGCGGATTGAACGCGCCGAAGAACAAGGTCGCCTTCCTCGAAGCTTCTGGCATTAACTTTGCGGCTATGGTAGCGGCGCAAAGCTTGCTGGTAACGAGCAGCTCGTACAGCAGCCTGAAGACGATCCTCCTCGAGGAGCAGCGCGTCATCTTGTCGCAGCTGCTCTTGCTCAAGCTCATCATAAGCGAGTACTCGAGGTGACCCGTATACGAGTTCCGTGGGGAGAACTGCCTCTGCTCCATAGACTAGAGCAAAAGGTGTCTGGCCAGTGGCTCGATTTGGCGTCGTCCTGATCGACCAAAGAACCACCGGCAGCTCCTCAATCCAGTTTCTTCCGCACTTGCGCAGCCTGTCAAAAGTTCTGGTCTTGAGTCCTCGCAGCACTTCAGCATTTGCCCTCTCTGCTTGACCGTTGCTTCTCGGGTGAGCAACAGAAGCAAAGCAGACCTTGGCGCCAAGATCTTGGATGTACTACATGAAGGTGCGACTCGTGAATTGGGTGCCGTTGTCGGTGATGATCCGGTTAGGTATCCCAAAACGGCAAACAATTGACCTGAAGAACTTGACTGCTGACTGTGTTGTCACCTTCCTCACTGCTTCCACTTCCGGCTACTTTGTGAACTTGTCGATTGCAACGTACAAGTACTCAAAGCCCCCGACAGCTCGGGGGAAGGGGCCGAGGATATCGAGCCCCCAGACCGAAAATGGCCAGGATAAAGGGATCGTCTGGAGAGCTTGAGCTGGCTGGTGTATCTGTTTTGAATGGAACTGGCACGCTTCACACTTGGTTACTTGTGCAGTTGCATCTTAGAGGGCTTCTGGCCAGAAGAAACCTTGCCGGAAAGCTTTGCCGGCAAGTGCTCTTGCGCCAATGTGGTGTTCACATATGCCTCCGTGTATCTCTCCAACAGCTTCTGTCCATCTTCCCGGCAAATACACTTCAATTTCACACCGTTGAGTCTTCTTCTGTACAGGATGTTGTCAACAAACTGGTACATAGCTGACTGCCGGGCTACTCTTTCCGCTTCTTCTTGCTCTTCGGGAAGTTCTCCTGTCTGAAGGAAATGGACGATCTGCTGTGCCCATGTTGGAGCCTGCGGCTCGACAACAAGGACTAAAGGCACATCTGCCGCTGCGGGAACATCAGCTTCCACGGCAAGAACCTGCGGTTCTGCCGGAGCTTGATGATCCCCGGCAAGCTTGCCGGAGCAAAACTTGTCGGGAGCGTCTGCTTCAACGAAACAAACCCTAGGGCTTGTCGGAGCAGACTGCTCCTCAGCGATATCTGCGTTGATTTTGGGGACCTTCTTGGCGGCGGCTTCAGGGAGCTCTGCTGGAAAGTAGTCACTAGAAACCAACTTCCTCTTCTTTCTCTGTCCTGTTGACGGTGTTACAGTTGGTTGAGTCAGCTTGAGCACAAAAATTCCTGGTTCCACAGGTAACTTGAGTGCAGCACACTTTGACAGGCCATCAGCAATATCATTTTGAGCTCTTGGAACATGTTCCATTTGCAGACCTTCAAAGTGTTCTTCTAGCTTTCTCACTTCATCAACGTAGGCTTCCATCAACGGACTCTGATAATCTTTGTTTACTTGGTGGACGACAAGCTGCGAGTCACCCCTGACGATAAGCTTCTTGATCCCAAGGTCCACCGCAATCCTAAGGCCGGCAAGCAAACCTTCATACTCTGCAGTATTATTTGTTGCTTGTTCCTTGGGAAAGTGCATCTGGACTATGTACCTGAGGTGCTCTCCGGTGGGTGCGATAAGCAGCACGCCGGCACCGGCGCCTTGCAGCGAGAAGGCACCATCAAAGTACATCAGCCACTCTTTACTTGCTTCCTTGACGGGGATGCTCGTCTCTGGAATTTCTTCATCTTGCGTTGGCGTCCATTCTGCTATAAACTCTGCCAATGCTCTGCTTTGGATAGTTGAAGTGCTTTCAAATTTAAGGCCAAAGCTTGACAGTTCCAGTGCCCACTCAACAATCATGCATGTTGCTTCTGGATTTTGCAATATCCTCTTCAACGGAAAGCGAGTGACAACTGTTATCTCATGTGCTTGGAAGTAATGGCGCAGCTTTCTCGAGGCCATGAGGAGGCCGAAAAGCAACTTCTGCACGCCAGAGTACCTTGACCTAGCCCCCTGCAGAAGGGAACTGACAAAGTAGACCGGGCGTTGCACCATCCTTTTCTGTATCTTGTCGCAACCCTGCGCAGATCCGTCCTTGTCGGGACCAGAGCTTGACGGCGAAGCCCCCTGCTTGTTGCTGGATGCATCTGAAGGAAATATGCCCTAGAGGCAATAATAAAGTTATTATTTATTTCCTTATTTCATGATAAATGTTTATTATTCATGCTAGAATTGTATTAACCGGAAACATAATACATGTGTGAATATATAGACAAACAAAGTGTCACTAGTATGCCTCTACTTGACTAGCTCGTTAATCAAAGATGGTTATGTTTCCTAACCATAGACATGAGTTGTCATTTGATTAACGGGATCACATCATTAGGAGAATGATCTGATTGACATGACCCATTCCGTTAGCATAGCACTTGATGCGTTTAGTATGTTGCTATTGCTTTCTTCATGACTTATACATGTTCACTGTAACTATGAGATTATGCAACTCCCGTTTACGGAGGAACACTTTAGGTGCTACCAAGCGTCACAACGTAATCGGGTGATTATAAAGGAGTACTACAGGTGTCTCCAAAGGTACATGTTGGGTTGGCGTATTTGAGATTAGGTTTTGTCACTCCGATTGTCGGAGAGGTATCTCTGGGCCCTCTCGATAATGCACATCACTATAAGCCTTGCAAGCAATGTAGCTAATGAGTTAGCTACGGAATGATGCATTACGTGCGAGTAAAGAGACTTGCCGTAGCGAGATTGAACTAGGTATTGGATACCGGCGATCAAATCTCGGGCAAGTAACATACCGATGACAAAGGGAACAAAGTATGTTGTTATGCGGTTTGACCGATAAAGATCTTCGTAGAATATGTAGGAGCCAATATGGGCATCCAGGTTCCGCTATTGGTTATTGACCGAGAATAGTTCTAGGTCATGTCTACATAGTTCTCGAACCCGTAAGGGTCCGCAACAAGGTTTCGATGGCGGTTATATTATGAGTTTATGAGTTTTGATGTACCGAAGGAGTTCGGAGTCCCGGATGAGATCGGGGACATGACGAGGAGTCTCGAAATGGTCGAGACGTAAAGATCGATATATTGGACGACTATATTCGGAGTTCGGAAAGGTTCGAATGATTCGGGTATTTTGAGTACCCGGAGAGTTACAGGAATTCGCCGGGGAGAAGTATTGGGCCTTATTGGGCCCTGCGGGAAGAGAGAGAGGGGCTGCCTAGGGCAGGCCGCGCCCCATGGCCTAGTCCGAATTGGACTAGGGGAGGCCGCACCCCTCCTTCCTTCCCTTCTCTTCCCCTTCCTAGTCTCCTACTCCTACTACTTGGAAGGACTCCTAGTTGGACTAGGAAAGGGGAATCCTACTCCCGGTGGGAGTAGGACACCCCTAGGCGCGCCTCTCTCCTTGGCGGCCCCTCCTCCTTGCTCCTTTATATCACGGGGCAGGGGGCACCCCATAAGACACAAGTTGATCTACGGATCGTTCCTTAGCCGTGTCGGTGCCCCCTCCACCATATTCCACTTCGGTCATATCGTCATGAGCTTAAGCGAAGCCCTGTGCCGATGAAGTCATATCGTCAGCGGAGCTTAAGCGAAGCCCTGCGCTGGTGGAGCATCATCGCCGTCACCACGCCGTCGTCTTGTGGAACTCATCCCCGACGCTTTGCTGGATCGGAGCCGGGGATGCGTCATCGAGATGAGCGATGTGCGAGAACTTCGGAGGTGCCGTGTTCGGTGCTTGGATCGGTCGGATCGTGAAGGCGTCTGACTACATCAACCGCGTTGTTATAACGCTTCGCTTTCGGTCTCACGAGGGTGCGTGGACAGACACTCTCCTCTCGTTGCTATGCCATCACCATGGTCTTGCGTGTGCGTGGGAAATTTTTGAAATTACTACGTTCCCCAACAAAGTGGTATCGAGCCCGGTTTTATGCGTTGATGTCATATGCACGATTAGAACACAAGTGAGTTGTGGGCGATATAAGTCATACTGCTTACCGACATGTCATACTTTGGTTCAGCGGTATTGTGAGATGAAGCGGCACGGACCGACATTACGAGGACGCTTACGCGAGACTGGTTTCACCGCTCCGAGCACTCGTTGCTTAAAGGTGACCGGCGGGTGTCTGTCTCTCTCACTTTAGTTGAACCGAGTGTGGCTACGCCCGGTCCTTGCGAAGGTTAAAACAGCACCAACTTGACAAACTATCGTTGTGGTTTCGATGCGTAGGTAAGAACGGTTCTTGCTAAGCCCGTAGCAGCCACGTAAAACTTGCAACAACAAATTAGAGGACGTCTAACTTGTTTTTGCAGGGCATGTTGTGATGTGATGTGGTCAAGACGTGATGCTATATTTTATTGTATGAGATGATCATGTTTTGTAACCGAGTTATCGGCAATCTGGCGAGCCATATGGTTGTCGCTTTATTGTATGAAATGCAAAAGCCATGTAATTGCTTTACTTTATCACTAAGCAGTAGAGATAGTAGTAGAAGCAATAGTTGGCGAGACGACAACGATGCTACGATGGAGATCAAAGTGTCACGCCGGTGACGATGGTGATCATGGCGGTGCTTGGCGATGGAGATCACAAGCACAAGATGATGATGACCATATCATATCACTTATATTGATTGCATGTGATGTTTATCCTTTATGCATCTTATCTTGCTTTGCTTGACGGTAGCATTATAAGATGATCTCTCACTAAAATTATCAAGAAGTGTTCTCCCTGAGTATGCACCGCTATGAAAGTTCTTCGTCTTTGAGACACCACGTGATGATCGGGTGTGATAGGCTCTACGTTCAAATACAACGGGTGCAAAACAGTTGCACACGCGAATACTCAGGTTAAACTTGACGAGCCTAGCATATAACAGATATGGCCTCGGAACACGGAGACCGAAAGGTCGAGCGTGAATCATATAGTAGATATGATCAACATAGTGATGTTCACCATTGAAACTACTCCATCTCACGTGATGATCGGACATGGTTTAGTTGATTTGGATCACGTAATCACTTAGAGGACTAGAGGGATGTCTATCTAAGTGGGAGTTCTTAAGTAATATGATTAATTGAACTTTAATTTATCATGAACTTAGTCCTGGTAGTATTTTGCAAATTATGTTGTAGATCAATAAGCTCGCGTTGTTGCTTCCCTATGTTTTTATATGTGTTCCTAGAGAAAATTGTATTGAAAAATGTTAGTAGCAATGATGCGGATTGGATCCGTGATCTGAGGTTTATCCTCATTGCTGCACAGAAGAATTATGTCCTTAATGCACCGCTAGGTGAAAGACCTATTGCAGGAGCAGATGCAGACGTTATGAACGTTTGGCTAGCTCAATATGAGCAGATGCAGACGTTAAGAACGTTTGGCTAGCTCAATATGATGACTACTTGATAGTTTTGTACACCATGCTTAAACGGCTTAGAATCGGGACTTCAAAGACGTTTTGAACGTCATGGACCATATGAGATGTTCCAGGAGTTGAAGTTAATATTTCCGACCAAATAACCGAGTTGAGAGATATGAAGTCTCCAACAAGTTCTAAAGCTAAAAGATGGAGGAGAATCGCTCAACTAGTGAGCATGTGCTCAGATTGTCCAGGTACTTCAATCGCTTGAATCAAGTGGGAGTTAATCTTCCGGATAAGATAGTGATTGACAGAATTCTCTAGTCACCATCACTAAGTTACTAGAACTTCGTGATGAACTATAGTATGCAAGGGATGACGAAACGATTCCCGAGCTCTTCGTGATGTTGAAATCGACGAAGGTAGAAATCAAGAAAAGACCATCAAGTGTTGATGATTGATGGACCACTAGTTTCAAGAGAAGGGCAAAGGGAAAGAAAGGGAACTTCAAGTGGAAAGACAAGCAAGTTGTCACTCCTGCGAAGAAGCCCAAAGCTGGACCATAGCCTGAAACTGAGTGTTTACACTGCAAAGGAAATGGTCACTGGAAGCGGAAATGCCCTGAATATTTGGTGGATAAGAAGGATGGCAAAGTGAACGAGGTTATATTTGATATACAGGTTATTGATATGTGCCTTACTAGTGTTTATAGTAGCCCCTGATTATTTGATACTTGTTCGGTTGCTAAGATTAGTAACTCGAAACAGGAGTTACAGAATAAATAGACACTAGTTGAAGGGGAAGTAACGATGAGTGTTGGAAGTAGTTCCAAGATTGATATGATCATCATCGCACACTCCCTATACTTTCGGGATTAGTGTGGAACCTAAATAAGTGTTATTTGGTGTTGAGCATAAATATGATTTGATCATGTTTATTGCAATACGTTATTCATTTAAGTAAGAGAATAAATTGTTGTTCTGTTTACATGAATAAAACCTTATATGGTTACACACCCAATGAAAACGGTTCATTGGATCTCGATCATAGTGATACACATATTCATAATATTGAAACCAAAAGATGCAAAGTTAATAATGATAGTGCAACTTATTTGTGGCACTGCCGTTTAGGTCATATTGGTGTAAAGCGCATGAAGAAACTCCATGCTGATGGATTTTTGGAATCACTTGATTATGAATCATTTGATGCTTGCGAACCGTGCCTTTTGGGCAAAATGACTAAAACTCCGTTCTCCGGAACAATGGAACAAGCTACTGACTTATTGGAAATAATACATACCGATGTATGCGATCCAATGAGTGTTGATGCTCGTGGCAAGTATCGTTCTTTGCTGACCTTCACAAGATGATTTAAGCAGATATGGGTATATCTACTTGATGAAACACAAGTCTGAAACATTTGAAAAGTTCAAAGAATTTCAGAGTGAAGTGAAGAATCATCGTAACAAGAAAATAAAAGTTTCTACGATACGATCGCAGAGGAAAAATATTTGAGTTACGAGTTTGGCCTTCAGTTAAAACAATGTGAAATAGTTTCACTACTCACGCCACCTGCAACACCACAGCATAATGGTGTGTCCGAACGTCGTAACCACACTTTATTGGATATGGTGCGATCTATGATATATCTTACCGATTTACCACTATCGTTTTGGGGTTATACATTAGAGACAGCTGCATTCACGTTTAATAGGGCACCATCTAAATCCGTTGAGACGACAACATATGAACTGTGGTTTAGCAAGAAACCCAAGTTGACGTTTCTTAAAGTTTGGGGCTGCGATGCTTATGTGAAAAAGTTTCATCCTGATAAAGCTCGAACCCAAATCGGAGAAGTGCGTCTTCATAGAATACCCAAAGGAAACTATTGGGTACACCTTCTATCACAGATCCGAAGGCAAGTTTATCGTTGCTAAGATGGATCCTTTCTAGAGAAGAAGTTTCTCTCGAAAGAAGTGAGTGGGAGGAAAGTAGAACTTGATGAGGTAATTGTACCTTCTCCCTTATTGGAAAGTAGTTCATCACAGAAATCAGTTCCAGTGATTCCTACACCAATTAGTGAGGAAGTTAATGATGATGATCATGAAACTTCAGATCAAGTTGCTACCAAACCTCGTAGGTTTTCCAGAGTAAAATCCGCACCAGAGTGGTACGGTGATCGTGTTATGGAAGTCATGTTACTAGACCATGATGAACCTACCGACTATGAGGAAGCGATGATGAGCCCAGATTCCGCGAAATGGCTTGAGGCCATGAAATCTGAGATAGGATCCATGTAAGAGAACAAAGTATGGACTTTGATTGACTTGCTCGATGATCAGCAAGCCATGTTAAATAAATGGATCTTCAAGAGGAAGACGGACACTGATAGTAGTGTTACTATCTACAAAGCTAGACTTGTCGAAAAAGGTTTTTGACAAAGTTCAAGATGTTGAATACAATGAGATTTTCTCACTCGTATCGATGCTTAAAAGTCTGTCCGAATCATGTTAGCAATTGCCACACTTTATGAAATCTGGCAAATGGATGTCAAAACTGCATTCCTTAATGGATTTATTAAAGAAGAGTTGTATATGATGCAACCAGAAGGTTTTGTCGATCCTAAAGGTGTTAACAAAAATATGCAAGCTCCAGCGATCCATCTATGGACTGGTGCAAGCATCCCAGAGTTGGAATATACGCTTTGATAAGTTGATCAAAGCATATAGTTTTATACAGACTTGCGGTGAAGCCTGTATTTACTAGAAAGTGAGTGGGAGCACTACAGCATTTCTGATAAGTATATGTGAATGACATATTTTGGATCGGAAATAATGTAGAATTATTCTGCAAAGCATATCGGAGTGTTTGAAAGGAGTTTTTCAAAGAAAGACCTCGGTGAAGCTGCTTACATATTGAGCATCAAGATCTATAGAGATAGATCAAAACGCTTGATAAGTTTTTTTCAATGAGTACATACCTTGACAAGATTTTGAAGTAGTTCAAATGGAACAGTCAAAGAAAGAGTTCTTGCCTGTGTTACAAGGTGTGAAATTGAGTAAGACTCAAAACCCGACCACGGCAGAAGATAGAAAGAGAATGAGAGTCATTCCCTATGCCTTGGCCATAGGTTCTATAAAGTATGCCATGCTGTGTACCAGATTTATTGTATACCCTACACTGAGTTTGGCAAGGGAGTACAATAGTGATCTAGGAGTAGATCACTGGACAGCGGTCAAAATTATCCTTATTGGAATAAGGATATGTTTCTCGATTATGGAAGTGACAAAAGGTTCGTCGTAAAGGGTTACGTCGATGCAAGTTTTGACACCGATCTAGATGACTCTAAGTCTCGATCTAGATACATATTGAAAGTGGGAGCAATTAGCTAGAGTAGCTCCGTGCAGAGCATTGTAGACATAGAGATTTGCAAAATACTTACGGCTCTGAATATGACAGACCCGTTGACTAAAATTATCTCACAAGCAAAACATGATCACACCTTAGTACTCTTTGGGTGTTAATCGCATAGCGATGTGAACTAGATTACTGACTCTAGTAAACCCTTTGGGTGTTGGTCACATGTCGATGTGAACTATGGGTGTTAACCACATATAGATGTGAACTATTGATGTTAAATCACATGGCGATGTGAACTAGATTATTGACTCTAGTGCAAGTGGGAGACTGAAGGAAATATGCCCTAGAGGCAATAATAAAGTTATTATTTATTTCCTTATTTCATGATAAATGTTTATTATTCATGCTAGAATTGTATTAACCGGAAACATAATACATGTGTGAATATATAGACAAACAAAGTGTCACTAGTATGCCTCTACTTGACTAGCTCGTTAATCAAAGATGGTTATGTTTCCTAACCATAGACATGAGTTGTCATTTGATTAACGGGATCACATCATTAGGAGAATGATCTGATTGACATGACCCATTCCGTTAGCATAGCACTTGATCGTTTAGTATGTTGCTATTGCTTTCTTCATGACTTATACATGTTCCTGTAACTATGAGATTATGCAACTCCGTTTACGGAGGAACACTTTGGTGCTACCAAACGTCCACAACGTGAATCGGGTGATTATAAAGGAGTACTACAGGTGTCTCCAAAGGTACATGTTGGGTTGGCGTATTTCGAGATTAGGTTTTGTCACTCCGATTGTCGGAGAGGTATCTCTGGGCCCTCTCGATAATGCACATCACTATAAGCCTTGCAAGCAATGTAGCTAATGAGTTAGCTACGGAATGATGCATTACGTAACGAGTAAAGAGACTTGCCAGTAACGAGATTGAACTAGGTATTGGATACCGACGATCAAATCTCGGGCAAGTAACATACCGATGACAAAGGGAACAAAGTATGTTGTTATGCGGTTTGACCGATAAAGATCTTCGTAGAATATGTAGGAGCCAATATGGGCATCCAGGTTCCGCTATTGGTTATTGACCGAGAATAGTTCTAGGTCATGTCTACATAGTTCTCGAACCCGTAGGGTCCGCACGCTTAAGGTTTCGATGACAGTTATATTATGAGTTTATGAGTTTTGATGTACCGAAGGAGTTCGGAGTCCTGGATGAGATCGGGGACATGACGAGGAGTCTCGAAATGGTCGAGACGTAAAGATCGATATATTGGACGACTATATTCGAGTTCGGAAAGGTTCCGAATGATTCGGTATTTTTCGGAGTACCGGAGAGTTACGGGAATTCGCCGGGAGAAGTATTGGGCCTTATTGGGCCCTGCGGGAAAGAGAGAGGGGCTGCCTAGGGCAGGCCGCGCGCCCCCCCATGGCCTAGTCCGAATTGGACTAGGGGGAGGGGCCGCACCCCCCTCCTTCCTTCCCTTCTCTTTTCCCCTTCCTAGTCTCCTACTCCTACTACTTGGAAGGACTCCTAGTTGGACTAGGAAAGGGAATCCTACTCCCGGTGGGAGTAGGACACCCCTAGGGCGCCTCTCTCCTTGGCCGCCCTCCTCCTTGCTCCTTTATATACGGGGCAGGGGCACCCCATAAGACACAAGTTGATCTACGGATCGTTCCTTAGCCGTGTGCGGTGCCCCTCCACCATATTCCACTTCGGTCATATCGTCATGAGCTTAGCGAAGCCCTGCGCCGGTGAAGTCATATCGTCGCGGAGCTTAGGCGAAGCCCTGCGTCGGTGGAGCATCATCATCGTCACCACGCCGTCGTGCTGACGGAACTCATCCCCGACGCTTTGCTGGATCGGAGCCCGGGGATCGTCATCGAGATGAACGTGTGCAGAACTCGGAGGTGCCGTACGTTCGGTGCTTGGATCGGTCGGATCGTGAAGACGTACGACTACATCAACCGCATTGTTATAACGCTTCCGCTTTCGGTCCACGAGGGTACGTGGACAGACACTCTCCCCTCTCGTTGCTATGCCATCACCATGGTCTTGCGTGTGCGTAGGAAATTTCTGAAATTACTACGTTCCCCAACAGCATCTGCCTCGGTTGCTGGCTCATCATCCGCCTCCCTCTCCGCTACTAACGCAGCACTAACCACTTGATTGGTTGCCGCTATATACAGCAGCAACTTCTCTTGTGGCCTAGGTGCGACAAGTATTGGAGTGGAGGACAGGTACCTCTTTTAGTCTGTGGCGCAGCCTCCGCCCGAGTCCATTTCATTAGACCTGCCTTTTCAAAATCTTGAAAAATGGCGGTATGCCGCCAGTGACTTAGAGATAAACCTGCTGAGAGCAGCCACGCAACAGCAAGCCTTCTTACATCCTTGACGCTTTGGTGCTTCAATCTGCTCAATGGCCTTGATCTTGTCGGGATTGGCTTCAATTCCCCTCACGAGACGAAGAACCCGAGAAGCTTGCGGAAGGGACTCCAAACACACACTTCTCGGGGTTGAGCTTGAGGTTGATCTTGCGCAGATTTGCAAAGGTCTCATCTAAGTCTTGAACCAGAGTTGCTTTGTCCTTGCTCTTGACCACTATGTCATCCATGTACGCTTCTACATTTCTGTGCATTTGTGGCTCAATCGTGGACTACTCTTGCAAAGGTTGAACCAGCATTCTTTAAACCGAAAGGCATCCGTATGAAACAGTATGGTGCCACATGGTGTAATGAATGCGGTTTTCTCTTCATCCTCTTCTGCCATGAAGATCTGATGATATCCAGAATATGCGTCAAGAAATGAAAGCAAATCACATCCAGCCGTGGAGTCAACAATCTGGTCTATACGCGGCAAGGGAAATGGGTCTTTGGGACAAGCTTTATTAACATCCGTGAAGTCAATACAAAGTCTCCATTTCCCATTCGCCTTGCGTACAACTACTGGATTGGCCAACCACGTGGGATGGAGCACTCCTCTAACAAGGCATGCTGCTTCCAGTTTCTTGATCTCTTCTGCTATGAATTCTTGGCGCTCCACTGCATGTTTCCTAACTTTTTGCTTGACGGGCCGTGCGTGAGGACAGACAGCTAGGTGGTGCTCAATTATTTCCTGGGAACACCGGGGATGTCAGATGGTTGCCATGCAAACACATCGACATTCGCCCGCAGGAAAGCAACGAGCTCGCCTTCCTATTTAGGGTCAAGCGTGGCACTGATGGTGAAGGTACCACCAGTGCCGTCCTCCTTGGCGGGCACCTTCTTGGTCTTCGGCGGAGCCGCCATCATCTTCTTGCACTTGCCGGTGGAGCTCGATGGTGCGTCCTCGACGGTAGCGCAGCACTCCGAAGAGGTGCGCTTGCCGGAGTAGGCATCAGAGCTCTTGCCGGACTTGGTGGTCTTCTTCTTCCCCCCGGGAGCTTCAGCGGCAAGTGGTTTGCTATCTGTCGCAGCTGCTGCATCCCGGTAAATCTTGTCGGCGCAGATAAGCGCATCCTTCTTGTCGCCATGAACAGAAATGACGCTTATCGGGCCGGGCATCTTGAGTAGGTTGTAGGCATAATGAGAGGCTGCCATGAACTTGGCGAGTCTTTGAATGGCCAAGTATCCCATTGTAGGGCAATGGGAAATCAGCAACGTCGAATGTGACCCTCTCAGTCCTGAAATTTAACTCACTGCCAAATGTTACCGGCAATGTGATCTTCCCTTTCGGCTTGCTCCTTCCTGGGTTGATTCCTTGGAAAGTGCCAGTCTCTTCGAGCTCGCTGTCAGGGATTTGAAGCTTCTGGAGCACTGCAGAGGAGATCAGATTCAGGCCGGCCCCGCCGTCAACCAACATTTTAGTGACCTTAAGGTTGCGGATAGTTGGTGAGACCAACATCAGCAAGCACCCGACCGCAGTTATGTGATCAAGGTGGTCCTCAATATCAAAAATGATGGGCGTGCTGGACCACTTCAGAGGTCTACGTGACTCCACGGATGGTTCTGCTGCATTGACTTCCCGCATCCATTGCTTGAGTTGGCGGTGCGAGGTATGCAGAGAAGCACCACCGTCAACGCAGAGAACTTCTGTTGCCTTCTGAAACTCCTGTTCATCAGCTTCATCGTCTTCCATGTCTTCATCATCATCATCTTCTTCATCCTTGTCGCGGCCGCGGGGAGGTCTGTCTCCTTGCTGCTACTTGGCCTTGCCGCGGCTTCCTCCCCGGCCGGGTCTCTTCTTACTAGCTGCACCAGCACCTTCCTGGGCCTTCTCCTTGTCTCGCCGCTCGTACTCAGCCTTCTGTAGTTCAACGAGCTGCTCGACTTTCTTGCAACTTTGGAGATCGTGGCCCTTGGTGCGGTGAATCTTACAGTACTGTTTGTTGGAGCTGTCAGGCTTGTCGGCGGCCGCCACAGCTTGGCGGTCAGTGTCAGCGGCAACCTCCTTGCCGGAGCTACCAACCTTAGCCTTGTTGGCGCCGCCTCCGTTGCCGGCGCTTTCGACAACTAGTACCTCTTTGTTTTTCTTCTTTCTGTTGTTCCGCCGCCGGCTCTTCCTTGCCGGGGCGGTCTCCTCACTGTCAGATTCTGCTCCCACATTCTCTCCTGGGAGTCTTCTTCCTTCTTCAGCCCGTGCACACTTGCCGGCCAAGGCATACAGTTCACTGACGTCCTTGACCTTGCACATCGCCATCTCCTCCCTCATCCTGCGGTTACGCACATTCTGATGAAATGCGCTGATCACCGCGGCAGGGTGGACATCCGGGATGTTGTAATGCACACGGCTGAATCTCTGGATAAACTTGCGCAGGGACTCTCCCTCCTTCTGGGCAAGCAAGTGAAGGTCACTCTCTTGGCCATGAGGCTTGTGGCCGCCTGTGAAGGCGCCGACAAACTGATGGCACAAATCTGCCCAAGAAGATATAGAGCTGTCCGGCAAGTGCATGAGCCAAGATCTGACGTTTGGCTTGAGCACCAAAGGGAAGTAGTTGGCAAGGATCTTGTCGTCTCGTCCCCCCGCAGCCTGCACTGCAATGGTGTAGATGCTGAGGAACTCCGATGGGTGTGTCCTGCCATCATACTTCTCTGGCACATCTGGCTTGAAGTTTTTCTTGTCGGGCCACTGGACTTGCCGCAGCTCACGAGTGAACGCAGGGCAACCTACCGCGTACGGCAAGTCTCCTGGCTCCCCTGGCGCATGCATGTCAACAGCGGGCCCGACGCGCTGGTCAGACTGACGCCGCGCTTCTCTTCGGCGCTCGATGCGGGTTCGAGCGTCTTCTTGTTGTCGTTTCTTAAGAACTTGGCACTGATCACGGCGAGCTCGTGGATCTGACGACGCGGTGGAGTCGCTGTCGAGGTGGATCCGAGGAGTTGGTGATCTTGGCCTTCGGGAAGGGGAGTGCATGGTGGTGTCAGCCCCGCAAGTCTCGTCGCCACCGGCTCGTGCCTTAATAAACCGCCGCGGCAAGGACGCAGTTGGTTGCCGCGGAACGTCGCCGTTGGCAAAGCCGATGAGACTCTGGATTGTGGCCCTCCATTCGTCGACCTTGTCAGCCGTTGGAGGGTAATCTAGAAGTAGCTGAGCTCTCGCCAAGGCTTCCGCTGGAGTGGTGGGTGGCAAAGGCGTACGGAGCGAGGAACGGGATGTGCTCGGACTCCTAACCAAGTTAGGAGGAGCAGCATCCCGCCCAAGCGACCGTGCCGCTTCGTGCAGCATCTTTGGCGTGCATGCGGGTCTCGAGGGCCTCGAGCCTCCAGCTTGGCCTTGATCCAGCAGCGTATGGTGCTGCGAGCATCATGACGCTGTCGGTCCAGCGCCTCTGAGAAGGGGCGGTGCGGATTCGGACGCCCGAAGCCTGCGCCGCCTTGTCCTTGACCTGGCGGCGTCGTGGGCTCTCTCGGCGACGCCCGTTCCTCCAGCGTCTTCCCCACCACTCGTCAGCTCCGGTGGTGGTGAGTTTGACGCGGACGGCTCTGCTGCCGCCGAAGCCTTCTTCTTCGGGGGCATGTTGATGAAGGTTGATGAAGAAACTGCTCGTTTGAACTCCGGATCGGATTCGCACAGCCTCGACGCCCCCTACCTGGCGCGCCAAAGATGTCGGGGAAGCTGATCGTGGCCCACGAACACCTATGGGACCGAGTCCCTTGTGGTTCGGAGGGGGGCGGAGATTGCAAAAAGAGCGGATCGAGGCGATGCACACGAGCGGATTTACCCAGCTTTGGAGCTCTCCGGAGAGATAATACTCCTACTGCTGCTTGGTGGATTGTATTGTGTTCTTGCTAGGGAGCAATGGGAGCTACAAAACCTAGCCTAAGTGAGTGTGGTCTTGTATGAGTCGAATGAATCGAACGAGCTGAACCCCTTCTACGTTGCACACGGGCCTCCTTTTATAGTCTCAAGGGGTCACCACAGGTGGCAACGCATATGAGGGTACAAATGTAAAAACAAAGGTTGGTAAACCGCTTTGTACAGTGTACAGTGATCTATACCTAACTCTGACGGCAAGGGACAGAGCCATAAATGTCCGTCCACTGTCGCTGAACAAGTGCAATGAGGGACCGGCAAGTGCGCCTCCGTTTGCCACGATGGTAGCTTGTCAGCGCCGCTTATCGCCGCTCCCCGCTGGCTGCACAGCCCATTGACACGCGTGCCTCGGAAAGCCCCGTGGCGACACGTTGGCGGATGAGCTGGAGCAGAGATGAAGAGAAGTTACCTGCCGCGGAAAGCGCCTTGCCGCAGCAAGGTCCTTGTCGCGCTCGGGAGCTTGTCGCTCACCAAGCCTTCCCGGCAAGCTCCTCTTGCCGGGGTCTTGTTTCCTTCGTGCCTTGAGTGACCTTCCCGCCAAGCTCCTCTTGCCGGGGCCTTGATTACTTTGTTCTTGAATGGCTCCAAAGGAGCCGCTGAGGACCTTGGCGGTCACCAGGCCAGCCCTACCGCGGGGTGCTGCGACTGTCCGTGCACGAGTTCGGGGTACTAGGGTACTCCTACTCTAGTACACCGACAGCCGGACACTATTCGACAAGTATATGGAATTTGGAGAAGATCCCGCCTCGCAATGTCGAAGACAATCTACGCGCCGGACTCATCGCCATTGAAGCCTGGTTAGAGGCTCTTGAGGAGTCCTGGATTAGGGGTGTCCGGATAGCGAACTATCACCGTTGGCGGACTCTGGACTATGAAGATACAAGATTGAAGACTTACGTCCCGTGTCCGGATGGGACTTTCCTTGGCGTGGAAGGCAAGCTTGGCGATAAGGATATGTAGATCTCCTACCATTGTAACCGACTACTGTGTAACCCTAACCCTATCTGGTGTCTATATAAACCGGAGGGTTTTAGTCCGTGGGGCGAACAACAATCATACCATAGGCTAGCTTCTAGGGTTTAGCCTCTCGATCTCGTGGTAGATCCACTCGTGTACTACCCATATCATCAATATTAATCAAGCGGGAGTAGGGTTTTACCTCCATCGAGAGGGCCCGAACCTGGGTAAAAACATCGTGCCCCTTGTCTCCTGTTACCATCCGCCTAGACGCACAGTTCGGGACCCCCTACCCGAGATCCGCCGGTTTTGACCCCGACACCGACCATCACTCATTGTGTGATAATGCAAATCCACTACACAATGTTGCAATCGACGCTGCCACTTCAAGACAATACCTAGGAATGGCTTGCCACTGCAACACCCGAGGTGGGTGTGTCGCTGCAAAGGGCCCTGATACTGCAAGGCAACATAGGGTTGGCCGCCCCATGATGCTACAAACCGGTGCAAGTTTCTACAAGGGAGTTGTCGGTGTCAAAACCGGCGGATCTCGGGTAGGGGGTCCCGAACTGTGCGTCTAAGGCTAATGGTAACAGGAGGCGGGGGACACAATGTTTACCCAGGTTCGGGCCCTCTCGATGGAGGTAATACCCTACTTCCTGCTTGATTGATTTTGATGATATGAGTATTACAAGAGTTGATCTACCATGAGATCGTAGAGCCTAAACCCTAGAAGCTAGCCTATGATTATGACTGTTGTTGTCCTACGGACTAAACCCTCCGGTTTATATAGACATCGGAGGGGGCTAGGGTTACACAGAGTCGGTTACAAAGAAGGAGATCTACATATCCGAATTGCCAAGCTTGCCTTCCACGCAAAGGATAGTCCCATACGGACAAGGGACAAAGTCTTCAATCTTGTATCTTCATAGTCCAATAGTCCGGCCAAAGTATATAGTCCGGCTGTCCGAGGACCCCTTAATCCAGGACTCCCTAAGTAGCCCCCAAACCAGGCTTCAATGATGATGAGTCCGGCACGCAGATTGTCTTCGGCATTGCAAGGCGGGTTCTGCTCCAAATTCTCTAGAGTACCTGTTGTAACGAGCGGTGTCCGGCTTCCCATTAATGTTGCACTCCTCGGCTTATGTGCTTTAATAATGGCTATCTCCACGTGTCAAGCGAATGCGAGAAGTTGGGGAATTTTTTCATTTGCCACCCTGACCATGCAAGTAAATCGTCTATTTAAAGAGTTGGGGATCCTTAGATCCAAATCACACCATCTCCTCCCAGTGAGTATCCATCAGAGCGCGCCCGGAAAAATCCATCCCATCATGGCCGGCCGTCACAGCTCCTCCTCTCGCTCCCGTAGCACCAAGCCAGGCGATTGGGAGAAGTGTTCCGTTCCTCACAGCCGATTGGTAGAGTTGCAGACCCAGGGGTTCCTCCCGCCTGCCTACATGGTCCCCGCCCGAGCCGGACAAGCCAGTTATAATGGCGGGGAGCAAGCGGAGAGTTCTCCCAACCCATCCACGGGGGAGCGGGTATGCTTTGTTCCCTATTTGCTGAGGGGACTCGGATTTCCAATCCATCCATTCCTCCGCGGGCTCCTAGAGTTCTACGGTCTCCAACTGCATAACCTTACTCCAGCCTCCATACTGCATATCGCTGGCTATGTCGCTGATACGTCTCCAACGTATCTACTTTTCCAAACACTTTTTCCCTTGTTTTGGACTCTAACTTGCATGATTTGAATGAAACTAACCCGGACTGACGCTGTTTTCAGCAGAACTACCATGATGTTGTTTTATGTGTAGAAAAGAAAAGTTCTCGGAATGTCCTGGAAATCAACGGAGGCACTTTTTGGAATTTATAAAAATTATTGGGTGAAAGAAATACACCAGGGGGCCCAGGGCCTGTCCACGAGACAGGGGGTGCCCCCCCTAGGGCGCGCCCCCTATCTCGTGGGCCCCCTGGACCTCCTCCGACCTCAACTCCAACTCCATATATTCCGTCTCGGGGAGAAAAAAATCAGAGAGAAAATTTCATCAGGTTTCACGACACGGAGCCACCGCCAAGCCCTAATCTCTCTCGGGAGGGCTGATCTGGAGTCCGTTCGGGCCTCCGGAGAGGGGGATTCATCGCCGTCGTTATCATCAACCATCCTCCATCACCAATTTCATGATGCTCACCGCCGTGCGTGAGTAATTCCATCGTAGGCTTGCTGGACGGTGATGGGTTGGATGAGATTTACCATGTAATCAAGTTAGTTTTGTTAGGGTTTGATCCCTAGTATCAACTACGTTCTGAGGTTGATGTTGCTATGACTTTACTATGCTTAATGCTTGTCACTAGGGCCCGAGTGCCATGATTTCAGATCTGAATCTATTATGTTTTCACGAATATATGTGTGTTCTTGATTGAGGGAGTCCTGGATTAGGGGGTGTCCGGATAGCCGAACTATCACCGTTGGCCGGACTCCTGGACTATGAAGATACAAGATTGAAGACTTCGTCCCGTGTCCGGATGGGACTTTCCTTGGCGTCGAAGGCAAGCTTGGCGATACGGATATGTAGATCTCCTACCATTGTAACCGACTCTGTGTAACCCTAACCCTATTCGGTGTCTATATAAACCGGAGGGTTTTAGTCCGTAGGACGAACAACAATCATACCATAGGCTAGCTTCTAGGGTTTAGCCTCTCTGATCTCGTGGTAGATCCACTCTTGTACTACCCATATCATCAATATTAATCAAGCAGGAGTAGGGTTTTACCTCCATCGAGAGGGCCCAACACAGGTAAAAACATCGTGTCCCTTGTCTCCTGTTACCATCCGCCTAGACGCATAGTTCGGGACCCCCTACCCGAGCTCCGCCGGTTTTGACACCGACATTGATCCTATCTTGCAAGTCTATAGTCACCTATTATGTGTTATGATCCGACAACCCCGAAGTGACAATAATCGGGATACTTCTCGGTGATGACCGTAGTTTGAGGAGTTCATGTATTCACTATGTGCTAATGCTTTGTTTCGGTTCTCTGTTAAAAGGAGGCCTTAATATCCCTTAGTTTCCGTAAGGACCCCACTGCCACGGGAGGGTAGGACAAAAGATGTCATGCAAGTTCTTTTCCGTAAGCACATATGACTATTTACGGAATACATGCCTACATTATATCGATGAATTGGAGCTAGTTCTATATCACCCTATGTTATAGCTATTGCATGAGGAATCGCATCCGGCAAAATTATCCATCACTGATCCATTGCCTACTGAAGCTTTTCATATATTGTTCTTCGCTTATTTACTTTTCCGTTACTCTGTTACAACTACTACAAAAACCCAAAAACATTTATCTTTACTTTTGCTACCGTTACTATTATTATCATACCACTTTTGCTACTAAACACTTTGCTGCAGATACTAAGTTATCCAGGTGTGGTTGAATTGACAACTGAACTACTAATACTCAAGAATATTCTTTGGCTCCCCTTGTGTCGAATCAATAAATTTGGGTTGAATACTCTACCCTCGAAAGCTGTTGCGATCCCCTATACTTGTGGGTTATCAAGACTAATTTATGGCGCCGTTGCCGGGGAGCATAGCTCTATTCTCTGAGTCACTTGGGATTTATATCATTGATCACTATGAAGAACTTGAAAGACGACCGAACTACTATTTTGCCCTCAACTACGAGGGGAGGTAAGGAACTGCCATCTAGCTCTGCACTAGATTCTCCTTCCGTTATTAGTAGGCTTGTGACACCTAAACCTGCTACTGCTATGAATTCTGGTATGTTGCATGATATTGATGATGCCACTTCTGCTATGCATGATGAAACTACTTCTGTGCGTGATACTACTTTGCCATTAGGTGAATTTCTAGATGAAGAACTTGCTAGAGTTAGGGGGGATGAAATTACTGAAGATCCTATTACTGATGATAGTGATGATGAAGGTTCCCCCAATGATTATGTATTACCTGTTGTTCCTAAGGGTTATGTTATAAATGAAAAGGCTGCTATGGAAATCCTTGCTTGCAATGATAGAAATGACCTTAAGAAATTATTAGCTAAATGGAAGCAACAGTCTCTTAATGCTAGAATGAAACACTATCCTACTTTTGCTACTTCATCTATACGTATTCTTGATAAGGATTATGAATTCTCTGTTGATCCTGATATTATTACTTTAGTTGAATCTGATCCTTTTTATGGCCTTGAATCTGAAATGTTGTGGCACATCTTACCAAGTTGAATGATATAGCCACCCTATTTACTCATGATGAGAAGTCTTGCTATTTATATATCCTTAAGATATTTCCGTTCTCATTAAAGGGTGATGCTAAGACTTGGTATAATTATCTTGCTCCTGGTTGTGTGTGTAGTCCCCAGGATATGATTTATTACTTCTCTGCTAAATATTTCCATACTCATAAGAAACAAGCTGCCTTGTAGGAAATATATAATTTTGTGCAAATCAAAGAAGAGAGTCTCCCACAAACTTGGGGGAGGCTTCTCCGGTTACTTAATGATTTGCCTGATCATCCTCTTAAGAAAAATGAAATACTTGATATCTTTTATAATGGACTAACCGATGCTTCCAAGGACTACTTGGATAGTTGTGCTGGTTGTGTTTTCAGGGAAAGAACAGTCGACGAAGCTGAAATACTATTGAATAATATGTTGACTAATGAAAATAATTGGACTCTTCCTGAGCCAGTTCCTGAAGTAATTCCTGAACCAATTGAGCCAACTCCTGAGCCTATTCCTAAACCCACTCCGAAGAATAGAGGTGTTTTATTTCTCAGACCTGAAGATATGCAGGAGGCAAAGAAATCAATGAAAGAAAAAGGTATTAAAGCTAAAGATGTTAAGAATTTACCCCCTATTGAAGAAATACATGGTCTTAATTTACCGCCTGAAGAACCACACTGTCTTGATAACCCGACACAGGTAGTAAAGGTAAATTCTCTCTATAGATATGATAAAGTTGAAATACCTCTACTAAATTTCATAGCCCATGCTTAGATGAATTTGATGACTTTATGGCTAGGCAAGAAATTTTTAATGCTTATGTTGGTAGAGAGTTAAAGAACAATGCTTTCGAGATAGGACGCGTAGGTGATAATCTGGCTAGAGTTAAAGATGAACTTCACCGCGTTAGCAAATATGCTTCTATGGTTGCTACTCAAGCTGAGCAAGTACTTAAAGCTCAAAATGATTTGCTTGATGAATTAAATAATAAAAATGACTTTGTCGTTAGAGTGGCTACTAGAACTGGTAGAATGACTCAGGAACCTTTGTATCCTGAAGGCCACCCTAAGAGAATCGAACAAGATTCTCAGAGAAATAGTTTAGAGGCACCTAGTTCTTCTAAAAAGAAGAAGAAGAAGAAAAACGATAGAATTTTGCATGCTTCTAGTGAACCTACTGTAGACACCCCTGAGAACCCCAATGATATTTCTATTCTGATGCTGAAACACAATCAGGTGATGAACATGAACCTGGTAATAATGTTAATGACAATGTTCATGTTGATGCCCAACCTAGCAAAGACAATGATGTAGAGATTGAACCTGTTGTTGATCTTGATAAGCCACAATCAAAGAACCAACGTTATGATAAAAGAGATTTTTTTGCTAGGAAGCACGGTAAAGAAAGAGAACCATGGGTTCAGAAACCCATGCCCTTTCCTCCTAAACCATCCAAGTCAAAGGATGATGAGGATTTTGAGCGCTTTGCTGAAATGATTAGACCTATTTTCTTACATATGCGTTTAACTGATATGCTTAAAGTAAATCCTTATGCTAAGTATATGAAGGATATCATAACAAATAAAAGAAAGATACCGGAAGCTGAAATTTCCACCATGCTTGCTAATTATACTTTTAAGGGTGGGGTACCAAAGAAACTTGGAGATCCAGGTGTTCCAACTATACCATGCTCTATTAAAAGAAATTATGTTAGAACTACTTTATGTGATCTTGGAGCCGGTGTTAGTGTTATGCCTCTCTTTATATCGTAGACTTGAATTGAATAAGTTGACACCTACTGAAATATTTTTGCAAATGGCTGATAAATCAACCACTATACCTGTCGGTATTTGTGAGGATGTGCCTGTTGTGGTTGCAAATGTCACTATCTTGACGGACTTTGTTATTCTTGGTATTCCAGAGGACGATAGTATGTCTATTATCCTTGGTAGACCTTTTCTTAATACTGCAGGGGCTGTTATTGATTGCAATAAAGGCAATGTCACTTTTCATGTTAATGGTAATGAGCATACGGTACACTTTCCGAGGAAACAATCTCAAGTTCATAGCATAAATTCAATTGAAAAAGTTCCAGCTATCATTTTTGGAGGTTTTGAATCTCCTCTCCCTACTGTCAAGAAAAAGTATGATATTCTTATTGTTGGGGATTTTCATATCCCTGTTGAGGTAACTTAGTGTTATTCGATATTTCTCCGGTTCCGCGTTATTCGGAATGAGTTTGTTAACAAGACTTGATCAACCTTGTTAGTGGGTTCATTTTGATGATCACGAGATGGATGAAACTAGAAGGCACAACCTTCTGTACCCTCTTTTTACTTCCTGTTATTTAGAATAAATAAAGCAAAAATAGTATTATCCGTCTGTTTTCTGAATTATCCATGCATTAAAAATAGTTCGAAAATAAAAGTGCTCCAAATGCCCTGCAAATCTAGTATGATTTTTTCTGGAATATTTGAGGATTTTAGGCACTGAAAACACTGCAGGAGGGCCAAGCACCAGGCCACGAGAGAGGAGGGCGCCCCCCTGTAGGGCGCGCCCCCTGTCTCGTGGGCCCCTGGTGGCTCCCCTCCACTTATGCCAGCACCCACACACTTCATCTTCTACCCAAAAAAATCCCCATCCAGCTCAAGCACAAGTTCTAGCTCATTTTGCTGCGATTTTCGATCTCCTTGCTCAAAGCTCCATTCACAAAACTGCTTTGGGAGATTGTTGCTTGGTATGTGACTCCTCCATTGGTCCAATTAGTTTTTGTTCTAGTGCTTTATTCATTGCAAATTTTTGCTGCATAGGTGACCATGTTCTTGAGCTTGCATGTTAAATTTTTGAGGTCCCAAGCAATTCCAATGCATGATATAGGCTCTAGGCACTTGTAGGAGTAGTTGCTATCAATCTTGTTTAGTTTTATTCATTTTTATTTTGAAGTTACTAAAATTTCAGAAAATTTCAGAAAAAGAAATATGCTTAGAAGAATGTACCAAGGAGGTTCCTCGGCAAAGAAAGGGCCAAGGATTGCTATACGTGAGCAAGATGTTGAATTGCCGAGGGACGCAAATGTACGGGCTTGTGAGTGGCCATCCTATGATTTTATGGTGAAGCAGGCTTCAAGGAGGAATTTGACGCATATGTGCGTAATGCCGAGTGGAGGACTTCTTACAAGATAAGTGTCCATGATACTATCGATTGGTGATTCTTTTGTGCGGAGGTTTAGATATAACTGTGCGCGTAATTCTCCTAGTGTCATGTTTGATATTTATGATACATCTTATACCATGGATTTAGAGACTTCACCACTGCTTGCAAACTCCCACAGTGGGGTAATATTAATGATCCTCCCAAATCTGAATTTAGAGATTTTCTTGCTAGTATTACTGTGGGAGAATCTAGGGACGTAGCACAAGCTACCATAGGGAGCATTCATTTTCCTGCTATACATTACTTTGCTCTCTTTATTGGTAGATGCATTAACCGTAAGGACGAAGTATGTCACATGTGTGCTCCTGATCTTTGTGTCCTCAAGAGTGCTATGTCAGGTTATAAAGGTTATAACTTGGGGGCAACAGTTGCCGTGGGTTGCGAATCAACAGAGAAACGGAGATTTATTTGGAGGAATTTATGCAACCCGTGTGGCTAACTTTCTTAATATAGCTCCACGAGAGGGGGATATGATTTTACCTCCTGTTTATTTGGATAAAGAAGCTATGTTCCATCATCATTTTCTTGAGAGGAATGAACAATTCCTCCATTATCGACTAATCTATGATGTATTTAATGTCGTCCCTGTTACTCTTCCTGCTCCCTACATTTTTGATTATCAGGCAAAAAGAAGATATGTTGTCACCAGGGAAGAACAAACTGAATATGAGAGGGGAATGGAGGCAGCTCGCCAACACGCTGCTGCTCAGGAGGCTGTTGCCTTTGCATCTTTGTACAACCCCAGTTTCACTTATGGATATCAGCCAGGCAGTCCTTGGTACTAGACCAACTTAGGCCAAAAGCCTAAGCTTGGGGGAGTACGTATTTCTCACCGACTTTACATTCATGTTCACACACTAATCATCGGTGCTCATACTCTTTCATTGTATTTTCCATGGTAGTTTAATTTTCTTTTTCTAGTTTTCTTCTTGTGTGTTTCATAAACCTTAAGAAAAACCAAAAAAATTAGTTAGCTTAATTTCCATGCTTGTAGTAGAAATTAAAATGAAAACCCAAAAATATTTCTAGTTCTTCTTCTTACTTGTTGGGAGCTTTCCCGTGTAAATAGTTTTATTTTCTTTTCTTTCTTTTGGGGGTCGAGAAGACCATATTGAAAATGCTTAGTGGCTCTCATATGCATGATTGTTTATTTGATTTTGAGCCCATATTACTTGTCTTCTCTCTTGAGTTGAATGCTTGCAGTTTCCAGCTTAGTCCAATGCACGTGCACTCTTATTATTATACACATCGTTCGGTCGTGCGAGTGAAAGGCAATAATGACGATATATGATGAACTTATTGGGATGAGAAAAGTTAGTATGAACTCGACCTCTCTTGTTTCTGTAAATATGATGAGTTCATCGTTCCTGAGTCAGCTATTATGAAGTAAAGATATTTGCAATGACATTTAGAGATTATAGTTACTTTTGCCATGCTTGATTAGCTATGAGTTATAATGGTTTACCTTGCGTGCCAACATGCTATTAGAATGATTATGATGTGGTATGATGGGATGGTATCCTCCTTTGAATGAATTGAGTGACTCGACTTAGCACATGTTCACACATGTAGTTGAATCAAATCAACATAGCCTTCATGATATTTATGTTCATGGTACATTATATCCTACTCATGCTTGTACTCGGTGTGAATTAATTTTAATGCATGTTTACGACTGTTGTCGCTCTCTCTCAGTTAATTCGCTTCCCAGTCTTTTGCTAGCCTTCACTTGTACTAAGCGGGAATACTGCTTGTGCATCCAAACTCCTTAAACCTCAAAGTTGTTCCATATGAGTCCACTATACCTTCCTATATGCAGTATATACCTGCCGTTCCAAGTAAATTTGTATGTGCCAAACTCCAAACCTTCAAATGAAATTCTGTTTTGTATGCTCGAATAGCTCATATATCAACTAGGGCTGCCCTTATCTTCCATGTTAGGCGGGTTATTCTCAAGAGGAGCGGACTCCGCTCCTCACTCCTGAAAATGGCTGGTCACGGGATGCCCAAATTCCATGCTTTATGCAAACTAAATCAAAATAATTGCAAACAAAACTCCCCACAGGACCCGTTGAATGTTGGAGGCACTCGTTGTTTCGAGCAAGCCATGGATTGATGCTTGTGGAGGAGGGGGAGTATAAACTTTACCATTCTATTTGGGAACCGCCTATAATTTGTTTAGCATGGAAGATATCTTCATCTCTTAGTTTTTATGTTGACAATGAAAGTATCCCGCTCAAAATATAATTTATCTCTATTTTAAAATCGAGCTCTGGCACCTCTACAAATCCCTGCTTCCCTCTGCGAAGGGCCTATCTATTTACTTTTATGTTGAGTCATCATCCCTTCTTATTAAAAAGCACCCGCTGGAGAGCACACTGTCATTTGCATACATTATTATTAGTTTATATTGGGTATGACTTGACTGGATCTCTTTTACCATGAATTACAATGTTTAGTCAGTCCTTGGTCTTTAAAGGTGCTCTACATTTATGTTTTGCGGTCTCAGAAAGGGCTAGCGGGATACCATTTTGTTATATCATGTTATGATTATTTTGAGAAAGTGTTCTCATCCGAGTTTTATTATTATGGCTCGCTAGCTGATTATGTTATTGATATGAGTAATTGTGAGACCTAAGTGTTATTGTGAGTATGGTTAGTTCATAATATTTGCTGAAACTTGAATGCTGGCTTTTCATGTTTACAACAACAAGAGCAAACAGAGTTTGTAAAAGTTTTTCTTTATCACTTTCAGTTTATCAACTGAATTGCTTGAGGACAAGCAAAGGTTTAAGCTTGGGGAGTTGATACGTCTCCAACGTATCTACTTTTCCAAACACTTTTGCCCTTGTTTTGGACTCTAACTTGCATTATTTGAATGAAACTAACCCGGACAGACGCTGTTTTCAGCAGAACTACCATGATGTTGTTTTTTGTGTAGAAAAGAAAAGTTCTCAGAATGTCCTGGAAATCAACGAAGCACTTTTTGGAATTTATAAAAATTATTGGGCGAAAGAAATACACCAGGGGGCCCAGGGCCTGTCCACGAGACAGGGGGGCGCCCCCCCTAGGGCGCGCCCCTATCTCGTGGGCCCCCTGGACCTCCTCCGACCTCAACTCCAACTCCATATATTCCGTCTCGGGGAGAAAAAAATCAGAGAGAAAGTTTCATCACGTTTCACGACACGGAGCCGCCGCCAAGCCCTAATCTCTCTCGGGAGGGTTGATCTGGAGTCCGTTCGTGGCTCCGGAGAGGGGGATTCATCGTCGTCATCATCATCAACCATACTCCATCACCAATTTCATGATGCTCACCGCTGTGCGTGAGTAATTCCATCGTAGGCTTGCTGGACGGTGATGGGTTGGATGAAATTTACCATGTAATCAAGTTAGTTTTGTTAGGGTTTGATCCCTAGTATCCACTATGTTCTGAGATTGATGTTGCTATGACTTTGCTATGCTTAATGCTTGTCACTAGGTCCCGAGTGCCATGATTTCAGATCTGAATCTATTATGTTTTCATGAATATATGTGTATTCTTGATCCTATCTTGCAAGTCTATAGTCACCTATTATGTGTTATGATCCAACAACCCCGAAGTGACAATAATCGGGATACTTCTCGGTGATGACCGTAGTTTGAGGAGTTCATGTATTCACTATGTGCTAATGCTTTGTTCCGGTTCTCTATTAAAAGGTGGCCTTAATATCCCTTAGTTTCCGTAAGGACCCCGCTGCCACGGGAGGGTAGGACAAAAGATGTAATGCAAGTTCTTTTCCATAAGCACGTATGACTATTTACGGAATACATGCCTACATTATATCGATGAATTGGAGCTAGTTCTATATCACCCTATGTTATAGCTATTGCATGAGGAATCGCATCCGGCATAATTATCCATCACTGATCCATTGCCTACGAGCTTTTCACATATTGTTCTTCGCTTATTTACTTTTCCGTTGCTACTGTTACAACTACTACAAAAACCCAAAACATTTATCTTTACTTTTGCTACCGTTACTATTATTATCATACCACTTTTTCTACTAAACACTTTGCTGCAGATACTAAGTTATCCAGGTGTGGTTGAATTGACAACTCAACTACTAATACTCAAGAATATTCTTTGGCTCCCCTTGTGTCAAATCAATAAATTTGGGTTAAATACTCTACCCTCGAAAGCTGTTGCGATCCCCTATACTTGTGGGTTATCATCGCCTTCTGCGAGCTATTTCTGGGCTGCGAAGCTCATTTCGAGCTATGGAAGAGGCTATTCTGCCTTGTACCCCGTACTCAGGAGGGGTCGATATATCAAGTGGGCGGAGCCGAAATATGGCGCATCGTCGGGACCGGATACCTGTCTGATACTCCAAAGAAGACATCCGAAGACTGGCCTTCGGAGTGGTTTTATATGGAGGACGTCCCTCTTTCAGACCCTATTCGATTGGGCCTTCCTGAGTTTACAATTGCCCCATTGAAGAAACGCCACAGCTGGTGCCCCCGAAGTCCCCAGGAGGAAGATGACAGAGAGATCCTTTTCCTGATGGACAGGATAAAGACACTGGCCAAATCAGGACTAACAATAATTGAGGTTATGTCAATATGTATAATGCGGGGAGTGCAGCCACTTCAGTATCGGGGGAAAACCATGTGGCACTTCAATGCAGAAGACGATGCCACCCGCTATGGCCGTAAAGTTCCGGACTCCGCCGCCGCTCTGGCAAAAATATTGTCCGATTTGTACAAAGGAGAAGAAGAGGAGTTCATCTGTATTAAGCCATGGATGGATTCTCCATGTACAACCCCCCAAGCTGGGTGAGCTGCTATCTTTTTTCCAGTTTTTCCCGCGTTCTTTAGCACAAACATTTACCTTGTCAATTCATAGCAGGAACTACGAAAAGCTATGAGGGAGGTTCACAGCCCGTCTCCACAGCCAGAGGACCCCGACCGGGCCCTCGACCCCGGACTTAAAGAAGATCCGGACATATTTGTGGAGCTCCTCGACAGGACATTTTATCAATTAAGCTGTGATGGTGCCTTGGTGGCCATCATAGCTGATTATCCTGACCTACTCCCTGTATCTCATGTAAGTAAAACCGGAGTCCCAACTTCCAAGAAGGATTCCCTCTTTGCACCTTACACACCGCACATGTATTGCGTTTTACGAGGAAGGCCATCGGGACGCCGCGCCGAACCCACGGTGACTCGTCAACAAGGGACATCGAAGCCGGGTAGGCTTAATAGGAAGGCGGTCAGGACAGAGACACCGTTGCAAAGGTATGATTAAAAACCTGCTACGTAATTATCGTCGTTAAAATATAACAATGTCCATGGTTTCCTGGCAGAAAAAGCGCTCGTCGGACTATATACGGAGAGCCTGCCGGCCACGCCTCCACCAGCCGAACTCAAGGGCGGAGGTCAACGCAGGGATAACGCCGGATGATCCTCCTACAGAGGATGCGGATAGATTCTCCACTACGAACTCCGAAGTGGAAAGCGCCATGAATCATAGGCGCCGGCGGGCCACACTACGCGACCCTAATTTCTTTGAAGAGGCGTTCAATGCCTTCAACTCAGGGGACGCGTACATCCGATCTGCTCAAGATGACCTCGCCAGAGCCACGGACCAGTATGTAAAGGATATACGGGTAAGAAAATTTGATAAGTATGTATATCAGTAGCCCCTGAGACTTGAAACATTTGGCACAACTGATTTAAGGATCAATTATATGCATAGGTTCTTACAGAGAAGAATACCCAGCTGTCTAAAGAGTTGGAGGAGTGCAAAGCCCAGCTACGGGCCGCAGTCGCCGGAATGGAGGAGTCCAAGAAGGCCTCATCTGGTAATACTTGTCTTGATCGAAAAGAATATACTGACATATACCAGTTAGTATTTGGCATGCATGCAAATCTAACAATAGATTCTGCAGACAATCTCGGAGGTAATCCGGAGATCGTATCAGAGGATGAACAACATGCTCAACGACAGCTAAAGGCTGGCAAGCGCGTGCTTACAAAGGTTATACGGGAGAAGAATGATCTCCAGGACGCGAAGACCCGGCTGGACGTTGAATTAAAGGATGTTCGGGCCCAGCTTGCTGACTCCGTGACAGAGAATAAGAGGCTTCGACCCGGCATTTTTAGTAAGTGCTCGAACGAACTTTTATAAAGTTCGGCGAAGAAGCGGGCTAACAGAATTATGTCTATAGGCATGCTGACAGGTCATCCCGAAGAGGAGATGCCCGGATCTGCAGGCGATCTTCTGCAAGAGCTCTCACAACTGCACGGACAGATTCGGCAGGTGATGCAGGGTATTGCCCAGGCTTTGTGGCCGTCCGCATCCCTGACCGGAGGCATGGGAGAGCTCATTGAGATGCTCAAGGGAGCGCGGCGGCGCTTCCAATTATGGAAGATATCGGCCTGCCGACAAGGTGCAAGGGAGGCCTGGGCCATGGTGAAGACACAATACACCAAAACTGACCAGAACCACATGGCCGAGGTCGGACCTGTAAGGTCAGATGGGAAGGAGATCCCCGTTAGTCTGGTATATGACCAGGTAGCATTAGCCGTGAAGTATTCCCAACAGGATTGTAGGCTAGACAGCCTGTTGGATGGTATAGAAGAAGAGTTTAGTCAGTCTAAGTGACTTTGTACTTCAAAGGACATATTTTGTCCCTAGCCGGATTGTAAATCATTTGTCTTGGCGGACCCTTTCACTTCAACCTCTGGACCCGACAGTCCGGAGTGTATCAGAATACCCGCTCAGATATGTAAAAATCGGGGCACGCGTGGAAACCGGGCGTAGGGGTCATAAGTGCTTGAACAGACAAGTACCCAACTAGCTATGTTATATTACATGGATAGTAAGAAACATCTTCCAGGGAGAATAGTTCCGTTAAGGGTTCCTTTCCCTGGGTACGCATGCATTAATGTGCATGTCTGAACTGCGAAAAAAATGACACAGGATATAAGCATATGGGTGCATGTTTTCCAATAAGTAAAAGACATCTTTTGTTCACCGATCGAATATCCCCTTAAGAACGCTAGCTTTCGGCTTCACCCAGTCTGAGGTACACATCTGACTGACCTGGCAGTAACAATCGCAGAGGTGCTCCCCTTATGCCCTAGCCGAATTAACGGGAATGTAGGGCATAAACACAAGAGCCAGGCAACCCAGCTTGGCCAAAACTTAAGTCATATTGATGCATATAGTGGTGAAAAAAGGTACATATGGATGAGTGACGCATATGTGGTGGGAATAAAGCCCAGAAGATAATTATATTAAGCTTCTGTATAAGAAGCCCCCAGGTATATTGAGCGGCGTGGCCTTGGCAGTGTCTTTCGAAGCATACTTGAAGCTTTTAAGGCTATATAAATAAAGAAAGAGAGAGAGAGGATATAACTTAAAAAGGAATACGAAGGTAAGGAGACAAACACAGAGTTCGGCCCTAGGCGTAGAATCTTCGGAGTCTGGCCGCGTTCCATGGGTTCGGCTCGAGTCGATTATCTGATGCATCACGCAGATGGTACACTCCTCCGGTGAGAACTTTGTCAATGATGAAGGGACCCTCCCACTTGGGCTTGAGTTTGTCCTTTTTCTTCTCTGGCAGGCGTAGAACGAGTTCGCCAATGTTATAAGTTTTGGCCCGTACTTCTCTGCTTTGATACCTTCGATCCTGTTGTTGATAGAATGCGGAATGGGCCTTTGCGACGTCGCGCTCCTCCTCCAGGGCATCTAAATAGTCCTGCCAATCCAGCTCGGCTTCTCTCTCTTCGTACATGCACACTCGACGTGAGTCGTGGGTGATATCGCATGGTAGCACTGCCTCTGCGTCGTACACCATAAAAAATGGTGTGTATCCGGTTGTGCGATTTGGCGTGGTCGGCAGCCCCCATAGTACGGAGTCGAGCTCCTCGACCCAGTGTGTATCTGATTCCTTCAAGGATCGCACTAGTCTAGGTTTAATGCCGCTCATGATAAGACCATTTTCTCGTTCGACTTGACCGTTTGTTTGGGGGTGATAGACGAAGGCATAATCTAGCTTAATGCCCATTTTGCGCACCAAGTTTTCACCTCGTCGGCTGTGAAGTTTGAGCCGTTATCGGTGATGATGCTGTGGGGGACACCGTAACGGTGTACGACCCCGGATATGAAGTCTATCACTAGTCCGGACTCGGCCGTTTGAACTGGTTTGGCTTCTATCCATTTGGTGAATTTATCCACCATGACCAACAAGTATTTCTTCTTATGGCTTCCTCCTTTAAGGGGTCCAACCATATCGAGCCCCCAGACCGCAAAGCGCCAAGTTATCACGACAAAAAAATACACTTCCGTGATGATACGTGTTTGTCACAGTAGGTCGCGTTTTTTGTCATGCATGTACATCCATGATGATTTTATGACAGAATCAAGATAGTCATACCTGTGCTGTTGTAAAAGTGTTCCATGACATTACCAAAATTATCATCACGGAAGTGTCCACTTCCATGACGATAAATCGCGCGTCACAGAAGTGCTTTCATTAAGGGTGACCAACACGTGGCATCCACCGTAACGGAACGCCGTTAAGCTATCAGGTCGGATTTTGGATCCGATAACCCATTAACAGCCCCTACCAATGGGGATTTTCCACGTGTAAAATCATCTTGGCCGGAGGAAACACGTGTCGGCTCATCGTTGGGACAGATGTCATCCACTCATTGGATGTATACGCCTATGATACGTCGACACGTGGCACGGCCCAACAGAGGCCCATTCCTGTGAAAAGGCCGGCCCGTTTGACTTGGTCAAAAGGTGGCGGGTCGGCCCATGGAAAGCCTATAAACGGCATGTTCGCATATAGCCCATTTACAGCCCGCTAACCCAAGGCCCGTTACGCCCTATCCGAATTAGGCCCATAGCATCATTTGGGCCATCCAATATGATTCCAGCCCGTTTTCACTTCTGGCCCATGTATGGCCCATGACGTCTTTCGGCCCATATGAGGCTCTATGTAACTCTTGGCCTATTAACGGCCCATGGTGAAACTGGCCCGTAATGAACAGTGTACCACTTTACACCCTTAACGGGCCATTGTGAAACTGGCCCGTAATGGACAGTGTATCACTTTATACCCATTAACGGCCCGTTATTCCGTTGGGCCGTTTTCAGCCCATGTTATCTTTCGGCCTTCTCATAGCCCATTTATTCTTGGGCTCATTTCTAGCATTCATTTACTTACGGCCCGTTACTGCCATTTTCTGCTTGTGGGCCAAATTCAGCCCGTGGTTACAGTCGGCTCGTTTGTGGTCCGTTAATACGTTGGGCCGTTTTCATAGCGTCATCAAATACGGCCTATTAATGATGGCCCATTATGGTCGGCCCATGAACGGGCGATTTCCAACTCTAGCCCGTTTACAGTTATAATGCGGCCTGTTATTGGCCCATGTTTGGCCAATTGATCATACAGCCCGTATAAGGCCCATTGATGATACGGCCCGTAGAAGGCCCATTGTTTCTATGGCCCGTAGAAGGCCCATTATTTCTACGGCCCGTAGAAGGCCCGCTGTTTCTACGGCCCGTAGAAGGCCCACTATTTCTACGGCCCGTAGGAGGCCCATTGTCACTACAGTAAATATTAGCCCATGGTTATTGTGGCCTAGTTTTAAAAAATAGGTTGTTGCAGCCACTAGGAAACCGCGGAAAAATAACTGCACTGACTACAAGCAAACAAATAAACAAGACAACAAGGAAATAAATAAGCAAGCAACTTATGCTAGGCTATCACGGCTATTACACATATTACATCCACTGGGCATCAAAGTTCGCCACCAGATATAGGGAACAAAGCAGCATATAAACGCCGCAGCAAAACAAGTCCAGAACTGAAACCACTTCAGAAGAGTTCAAGAAACAATATCCTAGGTACCCATAATGTTGGCAAGATGCTTAGCAAGCTTATTAACTTTCTCTTGTTTGGCACTTAAATCCTCCAGTGCTTCTTTGTTGCACAAGAAAGTACGCATCTGAATTTTGCGAGGACTTCCTCGCCCTTGACTTCTTGCCGCAGCACACCGATCGATGCCTTTCAGCTTGTAGCTGATACTGAAGAAGCCGAAGTAATTCAGGCAGCGAGTTTGAAGAGCTTGTGCCAGCGGTACTGGCCATTAACTCGAACACTACATCAACGCAGGACTGTGGGGTTTTCTCACAGTCTACAAGATCGATTTTATCACCTTTCTTGGAGACCAACAGGGTTGTCTCACTATCTTGAACCTTATCTGCATTACTTTCTCTACCATTGCATAGTGGGGTGCTCTTCTCCAATTTCTGTTTGCATACTACAAGAGAAACAAGCAGACACATCACAGGTTTAGCTTGTAGTATACGAAACTCATTTTCGTAAACCGGTTCAGTAGTAAGGTGGACAGGATAACAGAATGAAACAAACATATATCTATGTACGATGGTCACTGTATTATCCATATCATTCTAGTTTATGTTCCCTAATCAAGATAGAGACACAGTTCAACTCATATATTTTTAAGACACAAAGAAGATAGATGTAATATAAGTGTGAGAAACTACACAGCATTGGCAGCACTTGTAATGTGCATCACATGAGAACATAACTATTTATACAACTTAAATTGAAATCAACGTAGAGCAAGAAGTTAGAACAACAATCCAGTTAAAGAAATAGGTTTAAAACATACCTGTTGCGCCATTGGAGTTTCAATTGGATCCTTCAAATTCGAAAGTAGTTGGTATGAGTAAATACAATGATGCAACAGCAAAGGAGTATGGACCATAGCTATGGAATCTGACCTGAGAACAGTTGCTCTTCTGCTTTAAACGCGGAGTTTGGGTTAGCTGTGGTGGTCTTCGTGCTTTGAGCACTGCAGTAGCTTTACAAACTTCTCGTGTGGGGGTACTCTATGGTGGACATGGTGCTTTGTCAACTAGAAGTGGGTTACTATCCGCTGGGGTTGCGGTTAGATGGGTTGTAGCTGGTTCTCTGCCCAACGGTGTAAGTGTGCAATCTGGAAGAGTCTCGAATATGTTTGGTGGGGCTAGTTTGTGGGCCAGTACAACCATGGTTCTATCTGCATCGACGGGTAGCACTGTCTTTTGTGAAGAACGGGTTTTTGCTCCCTTAGATACTGCCATCACCCCCTCCAATTCAAATGGCTGATAAACAAGAAAAGAAATTGAACGTACATACATTGTATGATAGACAGATGTGGTAATTGACATATATGTTGTCTAACCAAACAGGACAGCATGACACATTTTCACATATGTGATGCCTAACTAAACAGGTTAGCATGACACAGTTTCAGATATATGATGGATAACTTAACAGGATATAATGGCATAATTCAACATATATGAGTACCTAAACAGGATGACATGACAAAACTATATGATGTCTTTCTAAAATAGGTTGGGATGAAATAATTCACATACATGTTGTCTAAGTATACAGGATGGCATGATATAATTGACATAATTGATTCATATACTAAGCAGCTGGCACTCGCATGTATGATCTCTAAACTAACCAGATAGAATTCAATATTGTGCATATGATGTCTAAACTAAGCAATGCAAGACACCTTATGCATCATATGAGAAATATAAACATTGCAACTTAGAGCATACACCTCAGGTGGGATATAGGACCGGTCATCTATCTCTGAATCCTCCTCTGAGGAGCTCCCTGTAACCATCGAGATATATGCTTCAACAGGTACCATTGCACGCTCTGAAGACCTTGTTTTCACCAGTATTTTTCCATAACCGCTCAAATGGCTGATACACATGAAGAGTAGTTCAATATACACAGATTGTCGACAAATGGAATAGGTAATGAAAAAAAATGGCATGAGATAATTCACATATATGATGCTTGGCTCCATGGCGGTGCATAATTCACATATATGATAACTGGCTGAAAAACATGGCATTGCATAATTCACATATCTGATATAGAAAGCAAACAGGAGGCATTCACACAAAGCATGTCTAATCTAAGCAGATGGCATGGCAATGCAAGACACCATATGCATGATATGAGCAATAACCCAGCCAACTTAGAGCATGCACCTCGGGGGGGGGGGATACGACTGGTCATCTATCTCTGAATCCTCCTCTGAGGAGCTATCTGTAACCAGCAAGAAATCTGCATCGACATGTAGCACTGACTTCTCAGAAGACCTTGTTTTCACTCTAGATTTTCCCATGATCGACTCAAATGGCTGATGCACAGGAAGAGTAGATGAATGTATAAACATTGTTGACAAATGGAATACATTATGGAAAAAAATATGGCACGATACAGTTCACATATACGATGACTGGCTAAACAGGATGACATTGCATGAATCACGTATATGATGTGTGGCTAAAGAAGATGGCATTGCATAATTCCCATATACTCCCTCTGTTCCTAAATATTTGTCTTTTTAGAGATTTCAAATGGACTACCACATACGGATGTATACAGACAAATTTTAGAGTGTAGATTCACTCATTTTGTTACGTATGTAGTCACTTGTTGAAATCTCTAAAAAGACAAATATTTAGGAATGGTGGGAGTATGATATAGAAACCAAACAGGTGGCATTCACACAAAGCAAATCTAAACTAAGTTGATGACATATAAGATGTATAATTTAAGCAATGCAAGGCGCCATATGCATGATATGACCAACATCAGCATGCCAGGTTAGAGCAAACACCTCAGGTGGTAAACAGGCGTGGTCGGCTCCTTCTGAATCTCCATCTGAATAGTTATCTTCCTCTGGAATACAATCTGGAAATGCAGGAGGGGGCCCACTTCGCCCACCATGGAGCGGCGTCTGCATGACATTATATTCCCACGCAACGGTCTTCTCTTTTTCTCTACATGTTCAGTATGATTGTGTACAATATCTGACATGCATAATAAAAAATAGTTAGATTTTGTAAGGCCTAAGGGGTGCATGCAAAAATCAAGACCGATGGTAGCAAACGAGTGGATGGATCCAAAACTAATGATAGCAGGTAGATTATAGCTTCAGTTTAAAAAGATAGACAATGGATCATCTATTGTTTGTTGCCCACCCAACATGAACCACATAGAAGACCACAGATGAACCAGATAGTAGACAAATACTATTCATTGCTGGCTCGATATGAGACCCATGGGCAATTCAAAACTCAAGTTTGAACCATAAAGTAGCAGGTAATAATAACCGATGTATAACATAAGCAAACACGAAAGACTGTGACCTCTCTTCCGGAACTGTGTAGTCCTCAGGTTCATCTCGCCAATGATGATGGTAATGCAGTTAGGCGTGGCTGCCGTCAACGGGAAGATTATTTGAGGCGGCGAAAGAAAGTCTGCAGGGGGGATCTCTGCTGCGGTGAGCAACTTCATCGATGGTGCACCTCAGGTGGGGTGGATGACAGCACGGAAGGAGCAGGACATAACACACAGAGTTTTCTTTGACGCCTATCTGAAAATGCAGTAAATCTGTAAGGGCTCCTTAGAATTGGAGATTCTATAAATGCATGGACAGGAAAAACACAGGAATAGGATAGGAATGCACGTGCAAAACAGAGCATTTGGAAACATAGGATTTCGGTCAACCTGGGTGTTTGGCTCACATGAATTGGTAGAACACAGGAATGGAGAAACGTGGTAAAATTAAAGTCAAACCACGTGAAAATGAAAAAATAAGAATCTTATTATGCCAGTAATGCAATTAGTTCTGTTCTTTGTGCATATTAATTTGAAAAGGACGTCCAAGTGAATAAAATTCCTACATTTTTTCTTTGAAAGAGACACCAAAGGAAAAAATCCTTCAGTTTTGCTTTGCTCCACTCCTTCTAATAGATTTGCACGAATAGAAGTTCCATAGCAAAGGATCCCTGAAGGATCGACATGAATGCAGAGTAACAAAGTGATGCGACGAGTGTACAACCTCTTTGGCATAGCCTTGTGGACCTCAGCATCATTGGGTTGGACGTGGAGGATGGTGATGATACTGGTGTGACTGTCGGGGGCGAGGAAGAAGATCCGAGGCCTTTGGAAACGGAGCCGAGGGTACTGCTCTGCTGTGATGGACGGTTCCGTCGTTGGAGCAGCTCCGCTACGGTGTACGGCGACGAGGCTGAAGCAGGACAAGACAGACAACGTTAATCTGAAGTGGGACCCTAATATCATCTGCAATAGATGATGTAAAATACATCACCAAAAAGTGCTAGAAGTGAAACGCATCAGCAAGGCCCACGGCCGCTCCAACAGATGTTGTAAGTGTTGTTCGCTCTGAACTTAACTGAAGAAAATGAACTTTACAGTCGAAACTGAATTTTACTGTCGAAACTGATTGAACTAGTAAAAGAGCATTGCAATAGATGTTTAGGATGTTTGAGCACTAGTAGCAGAGAAGCAGTGATCTAAACCAGTAGACGCTCGAGCAGGGAACGCACTAGCAGAGAGCAAGTCATGCAGTAGCATCGCGAGCGAGTGCTAAGGAGTTGCTGCCGGAGGTCGTGCAGCAGCAGCAGCAGCAGCGCAAGCGAGAGCAAGAGCAGAGCAGCAGCACGAACGAAAGCAAGAGCAGTGCAGCAGCGCGACCGACCGCAAGAACAGAGCCGCGGCGCGAGCGAGAGCCGGAGCAGCTGCAGCTAGTGTCGTTGTGGAAGTCACCACCGAGGAAGCAATGACATGGGGGAGAGACGCCGTGGATGATGTGGTTGGCAACGGCACCGTCGATGGAGACCCACCATGTCTGCTTGGTATCGAGCACTGGCAGCCCCGTGAGATCGAATAAAAGATAAAATGCAGCGGTGAGTGCAGAACCTCCTTGGTGGCGCCGAGTTGGCCTCGGCTTCATTGGAGGAATTGGTGAGGGTGCTGCGATTCCGGTGGGGCAGGTCAAGATGGCGCTGTGGGGATTGAGGTGGCGCGATAGACGAGGCGGACGTCGGGGCAGCTCCTTGGAGGTGGAGGACGGGGCGGCTGATCCGGCGGGACGACGAGATCGACAACGGATCCTCATCCGGTGCGGTGGATGAGGGACGGCGAGCTATTGCGATGGACGACATGGTCGGGGAAGAGTCTCCGGCTGGGTGGCGGTCGGGAGGCCGACGGAGGAGCGTGGGGTTTCGCGGGTTTTGGCGGCCTCGGTGTACAAATGGGGGGCGAAGGGGGAGGGGGATCAAAGCTCAGGGACGCGCTTGTCCGAAATGTAGGGTAAGTTACCAACGTACCCCCACCAGTTTTGACACCGCGACGTGGAGCTTCATTTCCGGCTGAGGGGTAGAAGGGGGATTTCGCGTGTCTGGGCTGCGGGGCCGATTTCGGATGAGGATGGAGTTCTCGCGCGCGTCCAAATTTCGGGATAACAAGGCGCGGCGCGAGTTGAAGAGGCGGGAGTTTCAAAGCAGGTGAGACAAAAGATACTCGAGCTTGAAAATTTCGGGATAACAAGGTGCGGATTCCTTGTTCGGCAGAACAAACTTAACGTGTAAAAAAAGCAATTCATACAAGACACAAGAGAGTCATGTCCCTTTTACTATATTGTTTTAGATGCCATTGAAAAAACTACAAGAAAAATGTAAAAAAAATCGGGAGAAAAAGATTACCCTGCACAGTACCAAATCGATTCGCACTTCCCTCAATAACAAAAAAAAACAAATCAATTCCCACCAAAGAAAGAGTAATGTCCCTTTTTATATGATTACAAATGCCAGGATCTCGAATTTCAATTTTTGAATCCATGTTATGTTGAATTCGAATATATCGTTAGGTGACCTTGCGGTTTATAATTGGTGTAGTCGTACATTTTGATCTTCCATCATATATGAACATTTTACTCCACCATGTGAACATATATATTGTCGTCTACCATATGGACTAAATTTGAATCAATTTTCCTTATTTGAATACGATTATTGTCAAGTTATAAAATAATTTACATATTATCTTGATAACAAAAAACATGCATATAGCAGTAATCATATTTCACTATGAACTACATGTACCATATGCTCGCCAATTCAAATATTTGTATCCATTTTATGTTGAATTCAAATCATAGTACATTATTGGTCTAGGTAGCGAGATGTTCGGGATAATCTAAACCCTATTTTCATATGTACAATTTTTGGCTGAATTGGGACAAGTTTTGGTATAAGCTTCTTGCAAAACCGGAGATTCTCTCAACAAGCCTCGTGGTTCCGAGAGGGAACGTGTCACCTTTGTGTGCGAAACGATATACACTGCCTCCCCCTTGATTTTCTTTACAGAGGCACATAGAACTATATGAGTGCTCTGTTAAATTTTGGAATTATTTCGGGTTCATTTGGCCTTTTTATACATTAATTGAGTTTCTGGACTTTTAATGTGCATAATCTAAATATGAATTGCATGCACATGCTCTGGTGCACCAAAGTGGGTTGAAAAATCACATGTGTGTCCTTGGTTGAATTTCTAGGTCCCATGGAAGAAATGAGAATGAAATTCAAACATCTGGGCGTCATGACTCGGCCGAGAACATCGAGAAACTTAGATTTTAAATTCATGTAAATCCAAAACTTGCCTGGAAATCATGAAACTTGGCATGGTGTCATGTCATGGCACCAACATGTTGTGGTAAAATATTGGCTGATTTGGAAGCTCGTGGTTCTAAGAGGGAACGTGCCACCTTTGAGTGTGAAACGATATACGCTGCCCCCCCCCTTGAGTTTCTTAACAAAGGCAACATAGAACTACATGAGTGCCCTGTTAAATTTTGGAATTATTCCGGGTTCGTTTGTCATTTTTATACATTAATTGAGCTTTTGGTCATTTAATGTGCATAATTCAAATTTGAACTACAAGCACATGCTCTCGTGCACCAAAGTTGGTTGAAAAATTACATTTGTGTCCTCGGGTGAATTTATAGGTCCCATGCAAGAAATGATAATAAAATTAAAACATCTGGGCATCGTGGCTCGGCCGAGAACATTGAGAAACTTGGTTTTAAAATTTTTGTAAATCCAAAACACGTCTGAAAATCATGAAACTTGGCATGAGTGTCATGTCATAGTACTACCATGTTGTGGTGAAAAAAATTGGCCGAATAGGAACAGATTTTGGTATAAGCTTCTTGCAAACCGAAGCTTCTCTCAAGAAGCTCGTGGTTCTAAGAGGGAACGTGCCACCTTTGAGTGCCAAACGGTATACACTGTCCCCCTTGAGTTTATTTACAAAGGCAACATAGAACGACATGAGTTCCCTGTTAAATTTTGGAATTATTCCGGCTTCATTTGGCCTTATTTACACATTAATTGAGTTTTTGGTCATTTAATGTGCATAATTCAAATTTGAACTACAAGCACATGCTCCCGTGCACCAAAGTTGGTTGAAAAATCACATTTGTGTCCTCGGGTGAATTTCTAGGTCCCATGCAAGAAATGAGAATAAAATTAAAACATCTGGGCATCGTGGCTCGGCCGAGAACATTGAGAAACTTGGTTTTAAAATTCTTGTAAATCGAAAACACATCTGAAAATCATGAAACTTGGCATGGGTGTCATGTCATGGTACTACCATGCTGTGGTAAAAAAAATTGGCCGAATAGGAACAGATTTTGGTATAAGCTTCTTGCAAACGAAAGCTTCTCTCAAGAAGGCTCGTGATTCTGAGAGGGAACGTGCCACCTTTGAGTGCGAAATGATATACGCTGTCCCCCTTGAGTTTTACAAAGGCAACATAGAACTACATGAGTGCCCTGTTAAATTTTGGAATTATTCCGGCTTCGTTTGGCCTTATTTACACATTAATTGAGTTTTTGGTCATTTAATGTGCATAATTCAAATTTGAACTACAAGCACATGCTCCCGTGCACCAAAGTTGGTTGAAAAATCACATTTGTATCCTCAGGTGAATTTCTAGGTCCCATGCAAAAAATGAGAATAAAATTCAAACATCTGGGCATCGTGGCTCGGTTGAGAACATTGAGAAACTTGGTTTTAAAATCATGAAACTTGGCATGGTGTCAGGTCATTGTAGTACCATGCCGTGGAAAAAATTTGGCCGAATAGGAACAAATTTTGGTATAAGCTTCTTGCGAATCGGAGCTTCTCTCAAGAAGGCTCGTGGTTCTGGGAGGGAACGTGTCACCTTTGTGTGCATAATTCAAATTTGAAATACAAGCACATGTTCCAGTGCACCAAAGTTGGTTGAAAATCACATGTGTGTCCTCGGGTAAATTTCTAGGTTCCATGCAAGAAATGGGAATGAAATTCAAAATTCTGGGCGTCGTGGCTGGGTTGGAAACATTGAGAAACTTAGTTTTTTAATTCCTTTAAATCCAAAACACGCATGAAAATAATGAAACTTGGCTTGGTGCCATGACATGGCACCAACATGCTGTGGTAATTTTGCAGTCCGATTTGCGAAGGCACACACATTAACAATCAACAAAGTCATTTTGGAAAAAGTGTTGTCACGTTACAACCGGATACACAAGTATTATTGAAACCATGGGCGTTCTACTTACTAGTACCATTTACGTGCCGCCACGCGTCCCCATTTTTTATTAGCTAGGAGGCGCCGTGCAGGGTAGCTATTTGAGTACAAGAGGCGTGCGATCAGACCCCTGCGCGTGCTTATCGGGAGGAGAGCCCTTTGACCTCCATCTGCCGTCCACCTCTCTCCCAAGGTCTCCATTAATGGCGCCCGAGCCTCTGTTTAATGGCGTGGCTATGTCTCACTCGACTGAGATTTAAGAGAGAAAAAAGAAAATCTGAAAGCACGGATCTTGATGTAAGATCCGACGGACCTATATAGCATCTACTGCGACTTATAGCAAGACTGATGAATATATAAGGATGATTAATTGTCTTACATAATTAGAAAGATAATTAAAAAAGCCACATGCGGCTACGCCCGAAATACACAAGGGCAAAAGAAGAAGGAAGACAAGGATCTGGCTCGCTGATCTCTACTTTCTTGATGCGTTGCTGCAGGCTGCGGGAACTAGTTCCGCGGCGAGCGGTGATGAGCTCTTTCGTGTCCTCAAGACGCTGCTTGAGAACATCCACGGATTCCTCCACCAGCCTTTGGTGCTCGTTGCGGAGCATGTCATTCTCGTCCATAAGTTTCTTGACGATCACGCCGGTCCTCTTCAACAAGGCACTAGTCTCCCTCCTGCTGGTCTGCACTTCGGACGATCTCCTCCCTCAGCAGGTCACGCTCTGCCCGGAGCCTCTCATTGCCCTCCCTTAGTTGTCGGATGACGCCGGTAGCCTGTTCAAACGAGGCTTTCATGTCGTCCTGCAACCTCGCCCAGCCGGAGATCTGATCCATCTGGCTATGGATGATCGCATGCATGCGCCTGTAACAGTCGTCGCCTGCCCGCGAGAAATTTTCCCAGGCCGCTGCGGCGCGGCGGGACATCTCTGATGCATTCACAGCGCGGCGGGACATCTCTTTTGCTTCCGCGGCGCGGCCGGACCAGTCTGCTACATCGACGGCGTGGCGGGACCTCCGTGCTGCTTCAGCGGCGCGACGGGACCTCTGTGCTGCTACTTCCACGCGGCGGGACATGTCGGCTGCTCTCGCAGCGAGGCGAGACATCTCTCGTGCTTCCGCTTCCAGGCTCGCCTCTCCCTGGTGGCAATCTCTCGACCCAGAACTCACGCTGGCCATGGCAGACACAAGGGAAGGATGCTGAATGACTTGTTTGTTTTTGTGGATGAGGAGTTGAGGAGGAATGTGCAGTCATCTTGGCATACTAGTATTTATAACCGAGTACTAATACGCTCCTAAGTGGAAAACCGTTTAGGTTGTGATCGGTGTGAACAAGTTTGCAATTCAATATAGTGTGGTACTAATATGCTCCTAAGTGGGAAACCGTTTAGGTTGTGATCGGTGTGAACAGGTTTGCAATTCAATATAGCGTGGAGTAATTTGGAATGTGACGAGACGCAAGCTCAAAATTTATTAGCGGTTCTAGTTTGAAGTGCGGCACTATTCCCGGATGGAGTAGTTCTTTTCTACTCCCTCCTTTCCGGTTTTATATGGCTTATCTCAAAATTTTAGTTTTTCCATTTTATAAGGCTCAATTTGGTTGTTCCCCATCACATGTTCAGATTCCAAGGTGCATTAAATCATTGCATGCAAGTATTAAGAGAAAATTGACCAATGCATGTACTTTATGCATGCATGCATTGCAATTAATGCATTGATAAACATAATTTTTTGAGAAAAACAAGAGCGCATTAATTAGGTGCTTTTGTAAACTACAAAAATATTCCACCACTCACCATCTTGGTTGGTGAGATTTTTGAATTAAGCCCTATAAACCGGAAAGGAGGGAGTACTGCTGTGTACGTGCAATAACTGGCACCGTCGTATACATATCTTACGGTTAATGGGGTGTTCAACAGGAATAGCCGTGTGGCGAGCTCTAGGCTAGTCTTTTTTTAGACGCATTAAACCTATCTCTCGGGACTTCTCGCACGCACCATCGTGCCACCCACAAAAACTTGTACTCTGAGTTTAGTACGTTATATAGGAAGAGAAGAGGTGCACGCACGCACTCGTTCTCTCACATACGCGTCTGTTTTTCTCGAAAAGGAGGATGATGACCCCCGGCCTCTGCATTTGGGAGTCACACACGCATCTGTAGCTACGAATTGTAGTGTTCTCAACCATCCGATTGGCTCTATCATGGATGTACCTATATACTAAAACATGTCTAGATACATCTATATTTTGACAAATGGAAGGCATGTATTGTGGAGCGGAGGAGTGCTTGTCATCAAAATGGATAAAAAGGGCGTATCTAGAACTAAAATACGTCTACATACATCTCCTTTTATCCATTTTGATGACAAGTAGTACTTCTTACCCAAAGGAACTTTATATCCAAACAGACACAAAATATCCGTTCGATTTGGAAATTACTGATCTGATGTCAAGTAATTGCTGCATCGCCACCAAAACCCACCATTTCTTAAGCTAAAGTAGACCGAGGTAATCCCTATATTAGCATATTAGTAAGATAAACGGAAGGCACTGTAGAAACATTTAGGACGTGAGCTTGTCAATCTGAATGTGGAGGGACGCCAGCTTAGCCCCGGCCAGCAGCTTGGGTGGAACTGTGAAGAAGGTCAGCTCCTGCACGTCGACGTCGTCGGGATCCTTGCTGCTTGTCACCTCCGTTTCCACCTTGACGGCGTCAGTCGTGCCTTTGGGCTCCCCCGGCAGGCCGTTCGCTCACAGCTTGGCCACGTAGTGCGGCAGTAGGGACGCCCCCGCTCTGATGCAGACGACCGACACGGCGATAAGCGCGCCGATGTCGAGCACGCCGCCGACCAAGAAAAACACATGGCCATCCTCCTCCGCGAACAGCAAGAGCTGTGGCTCCGACAGTGGCACTTGCAGCTGGAGCACCTTGCCATACTGGATCCTGTGCATGGGCATGGGATGCGCGGTGCTGATGTGGTGGTAGAGCGCCGGCGGGCCTTCGTGGCCTTGAGCAGACGCACGGGGCATTTGCAGGGCGTGAGCGGACACACGCTCTGGTGATCGGCGAGCTTGTGGTAAGTGATGTAGAGCCCACAGCCTTCGTGCGGGCAGTCCACCCTCACCGGTGAAAGGACGGAGTCCACCGCCGTGTTCCTCACGTCGAAGCCACCGCTGCGCTCGCACTTCTGGCACTGCCGCTGGTTCCCGGGGCGCTCGACGCGGCAGTCCGCGCAGGCCAGGTGCCCTCCCTTGCACTACAGAAATCAATCGAATAGCACATCAATCAAGAAACCTGCACCTTGCTCAATCAGCCGAACGGACGAGGTGTATTTGAACCTCATACACTGGAGGCGTCAAGGGGTGGAGGCACAAGGGGCGGTGGAGCACGGTGAGGTCCATCGAGACCTTAGAGAGCTCCATTGTCGGGTCATGTTCGGTCTGCATGATCTCGCCCTCCTCGTGCACAACCATCTCTCAACTTGGGCCGGGGCATTACAAAGCTTTACCGTCACATATTTTATACTACTTCAAGGTGCATTAAATCAACACATGCAAGTATCAAAAGGAGAGTCACGGCATGCATGCATGCGTTGTAATTAATGCATCGGTAAACGCAAATTATTGAAATATATCGAGTGCGGTGCTTTGATGTGTCGCCTCAACTCATACATCAACGAGAAGTTCGATTATCCTCTCCCTCGCGGACTTAGCTGCACCTGCCTTTGGCTGTATGACAGGTTGGCCACACACCTGTCGGGCCCACCTGTCATACACGCAAAGGCAGGAGCGTCCCTCCCTCGCCCATGAGCGTGGTCGCTGGCAAGACTAGGAGAAGCTTTCGCTACACGCTCTCCCTCCCGCACACGGTGGACATGCAGCAGTTCAATCGGTGTCAGATGGCCAAAAGCGTACTGTGGTACTCCTCCACTGCAGTAGTACTCCATCATTGTTCGACTTCCCGAAGAGGCGAAGAGCCAAGCGCAGCCCGGGCACTCGTGTGGCAGTTTCATGTGTAGAGTAGTCTAGGATAGCGTGTACCGTGCCTGTAAGCTTAAAATCGTTGGGGTCGGCTTCATGCTATGTGGCCGTCTCGAAGTTTTTTAAAAAAAATAAAATAGTCTTCTGGCCCTACCTGTCACCCTGGTGATTGTAGTTTGCACGCTCATCTGGTCAAGACAAGAATATATATTTTAATTTGTTTTTTTGAAAAGGGGGGACTCCCCGGCCTCTGCATCAGAACGATGCATACGGCCACATATATTTTAATTTGTGGTGGGTAAATGTCAGAGGTTGCAACAAATATATTGTACACTGCGGGTCTTTCAGCCAAGTTTAGAGGCAAGCATGTGGGGCCAGTGCTATGATGTGTCGCGTCAACTTGTACAAGGAGGAGAAGCTTGATTTTACTACTACACGCCTTCTCCCTCGCCCATGCTTGATTGCTTGTATAAGCGAGGACATGCTTTTGCTTAGTAGTACTTCTACAACAAGCTATCCGTCCCGCTCGCGGTGGACGGACATGCAGCAGTGGATTCGACACTGTAGAAGCAGTAGTAGTAACATCATTGTTCGTCTTCTCAAAGAGGCAAAGAGCCAAGCGGAAGCGCAAACCGAACGTTGCAGTTGCGAACATTGGAGCACGCATATAGCCAGGCTCTTGCATGAGACAAAATTGCTATGTGAGCCCACTATTGTACTAGTACGTACAACTACTTGCTAGTATAGCCCTGTAAACCAGAAATGAGTATTTGCCCTTCTAGAGATTTCAACAAGTGACTAGACTACACCGAGACGGAGTACATATGGAGCAAAATGAGTGAATCTGCACCGTAAATAAATACGTACTAGTTCTATTGTTTTCCTCTCTGAGGTGCACAATATTGAGTATAATGACTAGTCTCTTTTTGACACGCATTTACAATTTTTTTTTACACAGTACAGATGCAAGCGCTCATATACACGCGCATACACTCACCCCTATGAACACACACACGCACGGCACTATCATCTTGAAATTTACGAAGTCACCATAGGCACCTCATCGTCGACGGGTCCATTGGTGCTTGAATGCCAAGGAGGGAGAGGGTAGCGGTTCCCGAGATGTTGAACGGTCAATGATGCATCCTCAATTACATGCAGAGGGAATTAATTGGAGAAGGGGAATAGAGCCAGCATGATGTGAATGCAATAGAGTTTGGACTCTTATATAATAAAGGCGCCCCACCACTTCAATCCATCTACTCCCAAGTCTCTGCGCAACACTGCTCACTCCAATCCAAGACCAAGTGACCAGAAGCCACAAGCACCTATAGAGGCGATGGACGCGAGCGGCGCCGGTCAGTGCCAAATCATCCAAGGCGCCGCCCCTGCACCGCGCAGCGTTTCCAGACGGTGCTAGCGACCGCAGGCATCGTAGCCCTCGCCAACGCCGGCTTCGCCTCTCGCATGGACGACTTGATGGTAAACTCCATCCGCAAGTTCACCGCCGTCAAGAAGCACGCGGACGACCTTGCCGTACTGCTCCAGCCTGCGTGCCCAGGCTCCTCATTGCCTGCCACCCTCATCGGCCTCCATGGTGATGAACTCTTTCAAGCCCTGGTGGCCCTGCAGGTGCCAGAGGTCGTGACGAAGAATGTGCACCTCGAGGCCGTGCTCGCCGCGCAGCGCCTCGCCATGCAAGAAACCGTCGACCTGCACATCCACGTCTACGAGGAAATCGTCTACATAGGCCACTACAAGGCAAGCAAGGACAGAAAAACGTTGGCCTTCTTCTAGCGGCTGGAATCTTTGGACGCCATTGTTCAGAAGCACGTCGACCTGGCCACGAAAGCCGCTGCTACTTAGGCGCCGCTCGATGGGTCGGCGCCCTGAGTCGAGGAGGTGGACGTCGTCGATGGATGCATCTCTTCTTCTTGCCTCCTGTAACCAGCACTGCATTGCCTCGTGGCCTTAATGTTTTATTAGTATAGTACTCCCTCCGTTCCCAAATATAAGTCTTTCTAAAGATTCCAGCAAGTGACTACTACATACGGAGCAAAATGAGTGAATCTACACTCTAAACTATGTCTACATACATCTGTATGTTGTATTCCATTTGAAATAGTATCTAAAAAGGCTTATATTTAGGAACAGAGGGAGTATATGGCATTTTTATTCCAGTCGTAACGTTTTCACTGTGAGGTGGGGCTGCAGTTGAGCAAACCCACCCCGCCCACCGGGCGTCGGCCGAGTTTAGAATTAGAAGAGAGAAACGAGGGAGGAGAGCTAGCTGTAGCACAGACGCTGTTGTCAGATGGGACTCGTGTTTATAGAATAGGAGTACTGAGCACTCGTGCCTCTTTTTTTTAGGGAAAAATTAGTCGTATGTCTAGTACCACTAGTTGGGTGCGTGCGACCTATAGCTGTCATCACTTTAGGTCTCCTTTTAGAACCGCAGCTACACTTCACAGTACATATTTTTCACGCATTTATCCTCCTATATGTACTCCTAGGCTATTTCCATGTGCTCCCTTTCGCCGACATGTGGGACATAGAGCATCTGGGTCATAGTGCATGCACGACTCGGAGCATATGTCGGGGTACTTTACGTTTCAGACCTCACGAATTACATGCAAACTCCCCGCGGAAGAATAAATAAATGAATTAATTACTACATGAAACTGGATTATTTTCGTGGAAACCGGAGCACGTTCATTAAATTTTGGACATAACACGTTTATAAAAATTGACCGGACCTAAACCAATCTAAGGGCGACTTTGATTTTTCTCGCAAAAAAAGGTCCTCTTTGATTCGCAGGATACTGAAAACACAGGAATGGGAAAAGTATGATGGCGATAAACCGAGACGAGGAGAACTCTAACTCAGTTAGAGGTTAGAGTTAGATTCTAACCCTGAACTAACTCTAAACCAAAGAGGTGTATGGATGGCAAGGTTAGATTGACAATAGATGCTCTTTCTCAATCATTTGACTACTTTGGACCCTATTTCCTGCCGGATTTGGTGTGGCCGGCTCTTCTGTGGCCTCCTCCCGCTCACAATTGACATAAACGAACCATCTATACAAATCAAGCATGCAAAACATGATAATTTTTACTTTGTCCATACAAATGAGATATCCCACTTAAACATACAAGTCGTCAATCAAGCTTCACAAAACAAAAAAACACGTCATGAAACAAAGCATGAGCTAACTCATCACGGAAGTCATTCACGATAGGGAGGGAGCCCGGAGCCCCTCACGCACCGAGGGAGGAGCTCGCCATCGTCGCTCTGGAGGAAGGCTCTGTAGAGCCCAAGCCCCGGGAACCCCTCCGACGCTGGCCCTTGTGAGTTGAGGTCGACACCGGCATGGGTAGCAGGGCCGCTTGCCGCCGACTGGGAACTTAATCTTTGGGCCTCTAGAAATAATGCAAGCCTGTAACTAAAATACCTAGAAAGGTGAATTGAATCTTTGGGCCTCTAGAAATAATGCAAGCGTGAAACTGAAATACCTAGAAAGGTGAACTGAATCTTTGGGCCTCTAGAAATAATGCAAGCCTAAAATTGAAATACCTAGAAAGGTGAACTAAACCTTTGGGCCTCTAGAAAGGTTTATTACCTCCTCAAGTAGCATCAAACAATTCCATGCGTGCGCCACAAATCTATGCCAAGTTTGATCAGGTTCTACTTTTCCAAATCAGAATTAGCGCTAGAGCAAGCAAGATCAATGATATGGCCGTGAGACAGAGAAGGAAAGAACAAACTCACCCCTCTCGCGACCTCCACAGTAGATGTGCCAGCAGCGCAACGTAGAGGGAGAAAACGACCGTGAAGGGGGGAGCGGGCGACCTTCAAGGTCAGAGGAGAGAGCGGCGGAGTAGAGGCGGCGGAGGCCGGAAGGAGAGGGCGGCCGAGGAGAGAGAGGGCGAGGCGCTTGGGCGGCCCTATGGGGAACAGAGAGGAGTAGTGCGAGAGGGGGGGAGCGATCTGGTGCGGGCAGGGGAGATTTTTTTAGTTCTCTTTTAGTGGGCCCCAGGATAACTAGCCCAATTAGACTTCTCCAACAAGCTAGTTTTTTTTAGCTGGGTTAGAGCAAACTAGCTCAAACTAACCCCTCTTGTTTCGATAATTTGAGGCTATTTCAACCCAAACTAGCTCTAACTCAGGGATCCAAACAAAGAGGAGTGTTACTGTACATGCTACAGTGTGGACCGTAGCACATTGTTTTTATGGCCATATCACCACATTGTTTTCTACTGCTGGTTCACTGGGCTAACGTGGTTCGTACTGCTGGTTCACTGGGCTGCCGTGGTTCTCACTGCTGGTTCACTGGGCTGCCATGGTTCGCACTCCTCCAACCTGAGTAGTAGTAGTAGTATATACCGCATCATTCTTTGATCCTTCTTACTACTCCGACATGTGGGAGAGCCAGCATCCGGGTCGACATGTCATGCACCAGATTAGAGCACGGTACGGAAGGGGGGCATCACCCTGGTCGGAGCACCAGTAATTCATGACTATAGTGAGTGGTCATATCACAAGTCTTTCCAGCAGTAACGGGCCGTGAAATCGCACAGCCCGACCTTTCCAGTAGTATGTTTGAGAATCCGCCACTCGCTCACCCTCATCGCCTCTCTGTCAAACCGCCTACCCAAAAACTACCGCGCGTACTGCCCGAGAAAAGCCCCGTCCTCAACTTTTAACCACGCGAAAATAGTTCGAGCTTGTTCGTTCTATATAAATACAGTACTTACTGTATGTTTATTCACCCGTGGGGTTGTTCAATGAATGAAGGGGCGGGGAGCACAAGTGAACAATACTGTAGTACTACTAGTAATAAGTAGGAGTCGTATAGTAGTCACCTTAAATAGAGAGTTTCTTTTCTTTAATGCCACGTACACAAATTGAAACGCTTGTTGTGGAGAGAAAAAAAGATAATCACTCCACTATATATGGACGCAGGGGCCGGGGCGTTTGCTTTACTAGGGTTGCTCTCTTCATTCTCTCATCCTCTCCAGATCTAAACAAGACAGCGGTAGCGACATTTTCTCTCTGCTCACCGCTGGTCACAGATCCGGCCGGATCCCTTTGACCGGTGTGTGTAGAGGACTAAAAGGTGCATCGTTCACGCGGTCATCGCCGCCGAGGGAGGAAAGCACAGCTGCCGGAGGGGCCCGATCCTCTGCCCGTGCCGTTCTCTCCGACACAGCGCTGGCTCGGTAGGTCCTCCAACCCTTCTTCCTCCCTGCCGTATTGTCCGCAGATACGACCTGCCGCCGCCGACATCCCGGTGACCCTTAGGTATAATTTCTTCGAAAGCGGCCTTGCTCTACTGCCCCAGCTCCCCACGTTTCTGCATGTGCATCTTTTTCTACTCCCATCAGCTTTTCCAAAGCCACCTAAATTTTTAGTATTATTAGAGGTAAAGCTACTTCATGCATTCGAATCTAGGGCTTTGTTCAAACAACGAAGAAAGGGGAGAAAGTTGTAGCATGAATCTAGGACTTGATTCAAAGAGGAAATAATATGGTGAAAGTAGTAGAGACCGGATACCCAATCGGTCTCTTGGTTGAGAAGGGAAATAATGGGAAAACGCGGTACAAACTGGATAAGGAATAGATCTATTATTGGTTGAAAAAAGGATAGAAAGTGTCGGCTGGTGGACAAGTCAACAGAATATGTCCAGGATTAGATTTCATGCCATCACATAGTAAAAGGTCTCCAGGATTAGATTTGCTGCCCTCACATAGTAAAAGGTCTCAGGATTAGATTTTCTGCCCTCACATAGTAAAAGGTCTCCAGGATTAGATTTGTAGCCCTCACATAGTACAAGGTCTCCAGGATTAGATTTGTTGCCCTCACATAGTACAAGGTCTCCAGGATTAGGTTTGCTGCCCTCACATAGCATGAACAAACTCGGCATCACCACTTTATGCATCCTTGTAGGTACATTGTGCTAATGCGTCCACTGTCGCATGTCCTTATACCAACCTTTTTCTGTTGTTAATGTAAGGGCGCATGTAAAATGAAGCGATCACACTGTTACCTTAGGGACATGTCTAACCAGTGTTATTGTTAATCAATGTCTCCAGTGATAAGATGCAATTAAACTATGTTACAAATGCCACTCATGCTGTTTTCCCCAGTATGATAAGTAAGTTGCTCGTTTACGCTGTTGAGTGTCCTGGTGTCCCCACGGTCCCATGCCCTTAAACCAACTCTTTAGCTGCTATTGATTTACTGTCTCTGGTAAACAAGCAATGCCACCATTAATGTAATCCCATATTTGAGGAATCTCATTGTTGATCATAATGCTTCTGGTAACATGAAGCATTGCTGACTTTTAAAATTTCTACTGTCATTGCGTGATTGTCATGAACATAATTAAGATGCTTCTTTCCATTTTGTATATGTTTCGTATATTCTTATTGACCAGCAACTGTTTACTTTCTATCTTTTTGTGCAGATAGGGATATCCATTTCACCTTGTTGCTATTGTGACCTTTTGGTGAACTGCACAAAACACTTTTTTTTTGGAATGAGTGTCTTGTGCAGTTCAACTAAAATGTCACGTGGGTAACATCTCTCAATTTTGGTGGAACTGCACAAAATGGTGATTGGAGTTACCAAAATCTCCATCAAGTTCTGCTGGTAATCTCGTGCAACATTTTATTAGCCTTTGCAAGATGGAGCCGTCCTTTGTCACCACAATGGCACTTTATTTTAGTGGAACTGCACAAAAGGATAAGAAAGTTATAGTTGCACCTTACATGAGCCGGACATCCAACCTTAATGTTCCTCAACTTTAGTGCAACTACTAAAGAAGAACCTGCCAGCTCACGAGAGCAAGTACTTCTTGCTAGCTGAATGATGCAACCTTTGCTTCATTTCAGGTGAACTGCAGAAAAGGCGCATGAATTGAATCATGGAACTCCATGCAGACCTCATCCTAGTGGAGCTACAGGTTGAGTTCAAGGAGGCCGCTATTAAAGCGAAATCATGCTCTCCTGTCTCCTTGTTTGTGTTGTGCAAACAGGAATACTCAACTACAGATGTTGTGACGGTCAAGAGCATTCGCCAAGTTCTTCGATTGTATGACATGGCTAGCCAAGATGGATTTAATCCCGATATTCACTTTATCAAAAGGCTCTAATGGGTTGGTTCTAAATCTTGCTAGCCAGGAATTAATGAGATGTGTAGGCATCTTTGTTGTACTTATTATTTGGATCTTATTTGTTGGTTCTGAATCTTGCAAGCTGGGAATCAATGAGATGTGTAGACATCTTTGTTGTACTTATTATTCGGATCTTATTTGTTGGTTCTCAATCTTGCAAGCTGGGAATCAATTAGATGTGTAGGCATCTTTGTTGTACTTATTATTAGGATCTTATTTGTTGGTTCTGAATCTTGCAAGCTGGGAAACACGGCATGATGATGTAGAGGACAACAACCATAACAAACAGTTCAAACATGTAGTATTATCTTTGTGAAAGTGCGACAAATGTGTTGATCATGTGCGTCCTGAGAATAATAATTCTAATTGTTGTGCATGTTTGAAAGTGCAACTATCCCTAGGTGGTTTTGGTAATTCATAACAACATATAGCTCATTGAGCTAATACTATTCCAAGATAAATATTTCAGGAAAGCTCAATGAATGGCATGGCATGGATGATGAAAGTGGATCCCTCAAAATATTAAGGACAAAGGATTGGCTCAAGCTCAAAAGCTCAAGACTCTTCATTTTACATTTTAGTGATCCAAGATCACATTGAGTCTATAGGAAAAGCCAATACTATCAAGAAGGGATGAGGTGTTGCTTAATGAGCCTTTTGCTCCATGTGCTTAGTGATATGCTCCAAAACCCTCCACTACTTTATCACATCCACATATGACCTAGACCCAAAGTCAAACTCGGCCCTACCGATTCTTTCTTTCCGGCGCCACCGAGTTTAGATGTCATAGCCACTGCCACAAACCCTAGGCAAATCGGTTTCACCGATAGGGATCCGGGTCTCACCGAGATGGGATTGTAATCGCTCTGTTTCCCCTTCGTAACTTTTCGGTCTCACCGAAAGAGCGAATCGGTCCCATCGAGATTACAATGTAAACTCCTGTTCCCTTTTGTAACTTTTCGGTCTCACCGAAAGAGCAAATCGGTCCCACCGAAGTTTACCTGACCAACTCTCTGGTTAGCCAATTACCAAAATCGGTCTCACCGAGTTTGTGTAATCGGTCTCACCGAGATTACGTTATGCCCTAACCCTAACCAAATCGGTCCTACCTAAATGCATGTCGGTCCCACCGAAAACCCTAACGGTCACTAGGTTTACTAAATCGGTCTGACCGAGTTTGATGATTCGGTCCCACCGAGTTTGGTAAATTGTGTGTAACGGTTAGATTTTGTGTGGAGGCTATATATACCCTCTACCTCCTCTTCATTCGTGGAGAGAGCCATCAGAACAAACCTACACTTCCAACTTACCGATTACGAGAGAGAACCACCTACTCATGTGTTGAGGCCAAGATATTCCATTCCAACCATATGAATCTTGATCTCTAGCCTTCCCCAAGTTGCTTTCCACTCAAATCTTCTTTCCACCAAATCCAATCCTGTGAGAGAGTGTTGAGTGTTGGGGAGACTATCATTTGAAGCACAAGAGTAAGGAGTTCATCATCAACACACCATTTGTTACTTCTTGGAGAGTGGTGTCTCCTAGATTGGCTAGGTGTCACTTGGGAGCCTTCGACAAGATTGTGGAGTTGAACCAAGGAGTTTGTAAGGGCAAGGAGATCGCCTACTTCGTGAAGATCTACCGCTAGTGAGGCAAGTCCTTCGTGGGCGAGGGCCATGGTGGGATAGACAAGGTTTCTACTTCGTGGACCCTTCGTGGGTGGAGCCCTCCGTGGACTCGCGCAACCGTTACCCTACGTGGGTTGAAGTCTCCACCAACGTGGAAGTACGATAGCACCACCTATCGGAACCACGAGAAAAACATCCGTGTCTCCAATTGCGTTTGATTTCTCCAAACCCTTCCCTTTATATTCTTGCAAGTTGCATGCTTTAATTTCCGCTGCCTATATACTCTTTGCATGCTTGCTTGAATTGTGTGAAGATTGCTTGACTTGTTCTAAAATAGCTAAAATCTGCCAAAGTCTAAAATTGGGAAAAGGTTAGGTTTTATTGGTCAAGTAGTCTAATCACCCCCCTCTAGACATACTTCAAGGTCCTACAAGTGGTATCAGAGCTTTGGTATCCATTTGCTTTGATTTCCATAGCTTTTGGTGGTCATAGCCTTGGTTTCACAACCTAGGAGAGTATGGCGTCTAGCGAGGGAAATTATCACTATAGAGGTCCTTACTTTGATGGCACTAATTTTGCTAGTTGGAAGCATAAGATGAAAATGCATATTCTTGGACATAACCCCGCCGTTTGGGCTATTGTGTGTATTGGCTTGCAAGGTGAATTCTTTGATGGGAGAGAACCAAATCGTGAAGCTTGTGCGGATGAGTTGAAGATGTTGCAATACAATGCTCAAGCTTGCGATATCCTCTTCAATGGATTGTGCCCTGAAGAATTCAACAAAATCAGTCGTCTTGAGAATGCAAAGGAAATTTGGGATACTTTGACTGATATGCACGAAGGTACCGACTCCGTCAAGGAATCCAAGTTGGATGTGCTCCAAAGTCAGCTTGACAAATTCAAAATGAAGGATGGTGAAGGTGTCGCTGAAATGTACTCTAGGCTTGCTCTCATCACAAATGAGATTGCCGGCTTAGGAAGTGAAGAGATGACCGATAGATTCATCATCAAGAAGATCCTAAGAGCATTGGATGGAAAATATGATACCGTGTGCACATTGATCCAAATGATGCCCAATTACAAAGATCTCAAGCCTACGGAAGTCATTGGTAGAATCGTTGCTCATGAGATGTCACTCAAGGATAAGGAGGAACTTCACAACAAGTCGAGTGGTGCTTACAAAGCCTCATGTGAATCCCCCACATCATCAAGTGAGAAACAAACCTTCAATGAAGAATTGAGCTTAATGGTGAATAACTTCAACAAATTCTACAAGAGTAGAAGCAAACAAAGAAGCTCTAAGTCAAGGTCCTACAATGACAAAAGATCTTCTAGTCGAGAGTGCAATTGCTACAATTGTGGGAGACCCGGACACTATTCCAATGAGTGTACGGCACCCTAAAAAAGAAGAGAAGATTCTCCCAAGAGAAGAAGTAGAAGAGAAGAATCACCACCAAGAGAGAGAAGGAGTAGAGATGATCGTTATGAACGAAGACCCTCACGGAGAAGCAAAGATTCGGAAAGGAAGGACAACTCATCAAAGATCTACACAAAATGAAGACATCAAGCTCATGTTGGTGAATGGGTATCTGGCTCCGACTCCGACCATCACTCCGAGAGAAGCTATCGCTCCGACTCCGAATACACTCAAGATGAAGGTGTTGCCGGTCTAGCACTTGTGTCAACCAACTCCTACGACATATTTGAATCACCAAATGAAGGAATTGGTAGATGCTTCATGGCCAAAGGTACTAAGGTAACACACCCCGAGTATGTTGATTTTGATGTTGATGAAGATGACTTGCTAGGAGATGATGATTTACTTGTTGACAATTCTAGTGATGAATACTATGATGAAACGTCAATTAATCATGCTAATCAAGTTGAAACGAATGACAATGATAAGGAGAAAATTGAGCGTCTAACTAAAGAACTAAACACTCTTAAGTTAGCTCATGAAACTACCTTTGAAGATCATCGAGAACTTTTAAGGGCTCATGAGAAGTTACGCTTTGAAAAGCTCAATCTTGAGCAAGTGCATGAGTTATTAAAGGCAATCAATGATGATCTTCGTAAGAAAAGTTCTTCTTACATTGCCAAGCGTTTACTCTTATCTACTTACATGCCTCAAGTCAAGTCTAGTAACAAGAATAAGAAAGATTCTTCTTCTAGTAGTAACAATAACAATGCCAAATCTAATATTGTTGCTTCTAGAAGTTCTCTTGATTCCACTAATGATCCTCTTAGCCAAGTTACGCTTGAGCAAGAAAACAGCTTATTGAAGGGAATTATAGAGAAAGGTGTATACAAGAGTCTTGCCGGGAGTAAGCAATTTGAGGAAATTGTACGCAAGCAAGGAAGGCACCGGAAGAATCAAGGTGTTGGTTTTGAATGAAAGTTCAATGCCAATGGAGTTGAGTGGGAAGAAGATCAATACCCCAAGATGAAGTTTGTTCCTCAACAAGAGAAGTATGATCCTACTTCCTTCAAGGGAACACAAGCTCAAGATGATCTTCCACCACAAGACCACAAGAACAAAGGCAAGGACAAGCTTCAAGAGGAGATTGATGCATTTGAGGAAGCACCTAAGGCCTTGGTCAAGTGGATTCCCAAGACTACGTCAAGTTCTACTTCATCAAGTACAACTACTACACCAAGGATTCCCATCAAGTTGATGTGGATCCCAAAGAAGAAGAATTAGAGAGTTCTTGAGGGTGACTCTGCCAACATTTTTTCACTCATATCATTATGGCAGGGACAAGTGCAATCAACTTCCATATCTTGCACTAGTTCAAGGAGTCAGAAACCCTCATGTTGGTAAGACAAGGGACAAGGTAACCTAATGTTTTCATGGACATCATTTTGTGTAAAAGGCCACTCTATGTCTATGGATATCCTTGTTTGTTCCTTGTGGGACTAACCCATGTAGGTATTGAAAGTGCAACTCACTCCAAAGGATTGCTCCAAACGATCTACATCAACATTGAGCATCCACATCTTCAACACCTACATGAAGTCATTGAGGGAGTCCTGGATTAGGGGGTGTCCGGATAGCCGAACTATCATCGTTGGCCGGACTCCTGGACTATGAAGATATAGGATTGAAGACTTCATCCCGTGTCCGGATAGGACTTTCCTTGGCGTGGAAGGCAAGCTTGGCGATACGGATATGTAGATTTCCTACCATTGTAACCGACTCTGTGTAACCCTAACCCTATTCGGTGTCTATATAAACCGAAGGGTTTTAGTCCGTGGGGACGAACAACAATCATACCATAGGCTAGCTTCTAGGGATAAGCATCCTAGAACTCGTGGTAGATCTACTCTTGTACTACACATATAATCAATATAAATCAAGCAGGAGTAGGGTATTACCTCCATCGAGAGGCCCGAACCTGTGTAAAAACATCGTGTCCCTTGTATCATGTTACCATCCGACTAGACTCACAGATCGGGACCACCTCCACGAGATCCGCCGGTTTTGACACCGACATTGGTGCTTTAATTGAGAGTTCCGTAGTGTCGTCACCTATAGGCCCCATGGCTCCTACAATCATCAAGAACGATGCAGTCCAGGGTGAGACTTTTCTCCCCGGACAGATCTTCGTATTCGGCGGCTTTGCACTGCGGTCCAATTCGCTAGGCCATCTGGAGCAGATCGGAAGCTACGCCCCTGGCCATCAGGTCAGATTTGGAAGCTTGAACTATACGGCCGATGTCCACGGAGACTTGATCTTCGACGGATTCGAGCCACAGCCGAGCGTGCCGCACTGTCTCGATGGAGTACGATCTAGCTCTGCCGCCCGAGCGATTGCCACGGAGGTCGCGCCAGTGCCCGCTCCGACCCTTAATCCGGAGCCGGTTTCACCGATCGAGGACGGTTGGTTGGACACCGCCTCGGGGGCTGAAATCTCTACGGTGATTGAGCCGAACACCATCCATGTCCTTTACGAAGCTCGTGACTCCCAGGTGCCGGACTCCTTTCTGGACTCCGAACCTCCGCGCCTCTACGGTCGAATCCGACCGGGCGCCGTTATGGAGTTCACCACCACGGACATCTTTCAAGACTTCGCCCTTTGGCGACATCCTGAACTCATTAAAGTCTCTCTCTTTGTCGGGGAGCCTGGCGAACTATGGTCGAGAAGGTTGGGATTCGGACGACGAAGAAATTCAACGCCCACCCACCCCCACTTTGTAGCCACTGCCGATAATTTAACCGACATGCTCGACTTCGACTCAAGACATCGACGGTATGGACGACAAAGTCGGAGACGATCAAGAGCCAGCGCCCACGGGCACCGGAAGGCCACCTCGTCATATGACATATACATGGTGGACATCCCAAAAGATGGGAATGGCGATGGAACGGCGGAGGATGACCCCTCAAGAAACAACCCAAGCGCCAACGTCGGCTACTGCTCTAAATCCCGCCACGGAAAAGCGGCGATTCCGGCACGGGAGACAATAATACCACTGGACAGTGCGAAGGCGACCCCTCCAGCAGGACTCGGCGCGGGAGGAGGGAGAAACAAGTCCGCACGACAAAGGCGGGCAGAAAGAGAGGTAGAGGACGATAATTATGCGCCCCTCCGAAGACGAGGCAAGCCTCGACGATGACGTAATTCGTCGTGCTGCAGGACCCCGTCGAACAAGAGCGTTTAAACGCAGGCTCATGGCCATGGCAAGCAGCCTCAAGAAAGCAGCAACAGCTTAGAGCTGACCAAGACCTGCTAGGCTGACAGATGGATCAAGTCCTTGCAGCCAAGAGTATGAACTCGAACGCCCTCCAAAAGCTACCCCAAACGCAGGCCGTTGCCTCGATCGGAGGAGAAAGCACCCACGTCACCAACGACGACATGGCAGACCGGCCACCCGTGGTCAGCTGAGAAGCCTCTCGGCCCTCCGCTCAAGCCACGCCCCGACGCCGCTCAAAAAGTACCAAGGCACGGGAAAACGCGCCGGACTTGCAAGATATATTGGAGGATAAGGCAAAGCATACAAGATCGATCTACAGATCGCGTGGGTGCCCAACGACTCGGGGTGATTACCGTCACACCGGATACAGCAAACCCAGCCGGGCCGAACACAGTAGACAAAGCTCATATGAGCTACGTCGCGATATAACCCAATACAGAGGCGCCGCACACCCATTATGCTTCACAGATGAAGTAATGGATCATCAAATCCCTGAGAGCTTCAAACCCGTAAACATCGAATCATACGATGGTACCACAGATCCTGCGGTTTGGATCGAGGACTATCTCCTCCATATCCACATGGCCCGCGGTGATGATCTACATGCCATCAAATACCTCCCACTCAAGCTTAAAGGACCAGCTCGGCATTGGCTCAACAGCTTTCCAGCAGAGTCAATCGGTTGTTGGGAGGACCTGGAAGCCGCATTCCTTGATAACTTTCAGGGCACATATGTGCGACCACCAGACGTCGATGACCTTAGCCATATAATTCAGCAGCCAGAAGAATCGGCGCACAATTCTGGGACGCGGTTCCTAACAAAGAAAAATCAGATCGTCGACTGTTCAGATGCGTAGGCGCTTAGCAGCCTTCAAACACAACATCCATGACGAGTGGCTAGCCCCGCACCTAGGACAGGAAAAGCCGAAATCCATGGCAGCCCTCACCACACTCGGGACCCGCTTTTGCGCGGAGAGGACAGCTGGCTAGCTCGAAGCAACAACTTGGCCAAACACCTGGTAGTTCGGATACCAAGGACAGCAATGGCGTGTCGTGGTCGCAACAAGCATAAACGCCGCGTGCGGTGACAATTCTGAAGATACGACAGTAAATGCCGGATTCAGAGGCTCTAAACCTGGTCAGCGGAAGAAGCCATTCAAAAGAAATACCCAGGGCCCGTCCAACTTGGACCGAATACTCGATCGCCATGCGGATACATGGCACCCCGAAAACCAGCCAATCACACCAACAGGGATTGTTGGGTGTTCAAGCAAGCAGGCAAGTTAAGCGCCGAAAACAACGATAAGGGGCTGCATAGCGATGACGAGGAAGAGCCCCGACCGCCGAACAATAGAGGACAGAAGGGCTTTCCCGCACAAGTGCGGACGGTGAACATGATATACGCAACCCACATACCCAAAAGGGAGCGGAAGTGTGCACTAAGGGACGTATACGCGATGGAGCCAGTCGCCCCGAAGTTCAACCCATGGTCTTCCTGCCCGATCACCTTCGATCGAAGGGACCACCCTCTAGCATTCAATCACGGCGGATTCGCCGCATTGGTTCTTGACCCAATCATCGACGGATTTCACCTCACTAGAGTCCCGATGGGCCGGCGGGAGCATGAACCTGATTTATCAGATACAGTCGCAAAATGGGCATAGACCCGTCAAGGATTAAACCCACAAAGACGACCTTTAAAGGCGTCATACCAGGTGTAGAGGCCAATTGTACAGGCTCGATTACACTCGAAGTGGTCTTGGATCCCCAAATAACTTCCGAAGTGAAGAGTTAATCTTCGACATAGTCCTGTTCTGCAGCGGCTATCACGCACTGCTTGGACGAACCGCATTTGCAAAGTTCAATGCGGTGCCGCACTACGCATACCTCAAGCTCAAGATGCCAGGCCCTCGAGGAGTAATCATGGTCAATGGAAACACCGAACACTCTCTACGAACAGAGGAGCACACGGCGGCCCTCGCGGCGGAGGTGCAAAGCAGCCTCTCACAGCAATTCCCGGGTCCGGCCATTAAACGTCCAGCCACCGTCAAGCGCGCCCGGAGTAACCTACAACAAGACCGCCTAGCACGATCCGGGCACGCGTAGCAATCCGGCCCCAACCCAAGCCCTCGCGAAACAGCGAAGCCAGTACTACGCGTACATAACTGCGCTCTGGAGATACCATGGGCCTAAGGGGAGGGGCACGACCACGGCACGCCTAGAATGCGGCTCAACCGCACCAGGGGCTCCCAATTGTGTCATTCTTTTTCTTTCTTCTTTTTTCTTACTTTCAGGACTCTGTTTTCCAGAAGTCCTGTCCGGCACTAGAATCGCTGAACTCATGATGCAACAGCCAGGAAATGTAAAGCTACGCCGAGTGTCCAGTGGTCTCTACTACGAGCATTATACCTATTTTACATACCATCCGCAGCTTACCCCACGGAGGGGACATGTTAAATAGTCCCATCCCTTGCTTATCGAACTATTTGTATCGTTCTGCTTCCATTGCAGTACTTTTTGAATAAACAATACATAGCTTTTGCCTATTATTGCACTCCCTTCTTTATCTATATATATGTTCATTTCATGACATGTTGCACCCGTACACTTTGGTACGGCCAATACACCAGGGGCTTAAGTACCCCAAAAGTATGGTGTGATAAGTACGAACATTTTCACAAGTGCGGCACCCCGAACTTATAGCATTATATGCATCGGCTCCGAATCATGTCTTGGGTCAATAGTTGGGTTTGCCCGGCTCCCATGTTTTGGTACCTTACGTTCCGTTATATCGGCTAAGGTAGCGCTGGGAGAACCACTGCGATTGTGCCCGGTTGAGCTGGGTTGAGCACCTCGAGAAAGCTAAAACTGACCGTCATGTTAGGGCGAGCGATCGCTGTTCGAGAGGTTTTTCGGGTCCCTAAAGACTTATGCCGCTTAGAGCGAGGAGTCGGCATTGTCCGGCCAAGGCGTGGATAGCGCCCGAACTCGGTCTTCGGATACTAGGGGCTTCACGAAATTTAAAATTATAGAATTCTATGGCTAAGTGAGAGTGTTCAAGCACTATAAGTCCGGTTGCCTTGTTCGTTGCGTTGAGCGCCTCCTCGATCGACCCAAGAATGGGAACAAGAGCGCTCAAGTTTATCCCGAACACCCCAAAGCACTTTCGTGGCATGGGGGCTGAAGCCAACAACTTGCCATCTCTCAAATTTAGTAAACGGCCGCACAGAAGGTAATATTTTAAATTAACAAGCGTTGCTTAGCGCATATGAACAAGTTTTCAGCGTACAGGATAACAAATGCGAGTCTATTCAAAATTTACATCTTTGGAGCACTCATCCGCTATACGGCGGGCACCCTTCTGGAGGCCCTCATAGTACATTTCGGGCTTGCGATGCTCCTTGCCCTTCGGTGGCCCGTCCGTCACAAGCTTCTCCGCATCCAGCTTGCCCCAATGCACTTTAGCACGGGCAAGGGCCCGACGGGCACCTTCAATGCAGATGGAGCGCTTGATGACTTCAATCCATGGACAGGCGTCCACCAGCCGCCGCACTAGCCCAAGTAGCTCCTGTGCATGGCTTCCAATGGCCACACCGAACTATGAGGCCCTTCATGGCCTGTTCGGCGACCTTAGGAGCTCGACCAGCTGCTTCAGCTGGTCGCTCGAGGCACCAGACGTTTGGCCTCGGATCTTGAGACCGTAACACCTTCTCCGTCGAGCTCCCTCCTTGGTGCGGTAGAACGCGGCAGCATCGGACACACCACGGGCAGATCTGCGAATGCTCTGGAGAGCTCGAATCCGGGTAAGTAATAGGTAATTCACTTTCACATGCTTGCTTTGCATAAAGAATGCCTTACCCGCCGCTATCTTCTTTAATGATTCAATTTCTTGGAGGGCTCTTTGGGCTTCGCCTTAGCGGCTTTGGCACTCTCAAGAGCCGAGGCGAGCTCGGACTCTCGAGTCTTCGAGTCACGCTCCAAACTCTCGTGTTTTTCCACGAGAGCCTGGAGCTCTTGCCGCACCTCCGCCACCCGCTCCTCCTGCTTCTCTCGTTCGGTGTGCTCCGCGGCCACTTTGCTTTCGGCCGCGGACACCGCTTCCTTCAGGGTCGCCACCTCGTTCGTGGCCCCTACAATACCCACGTTATTCCTGTCATTTTTTGCAACTGAATCCTTTCTATAAGGCATTTCTTTAATAAGGTATTGCTTACCTTCCCTGTCCTCGAGCTGCTTCTTGGCAAGGCCGAGCTCGTTCTCGGACCGCTCGAGGCTCTTCTTCAATGCATTGACCTCCGCAGTCAGTGCGGCAGAGGTCAGCAGCACAGCCTGCATTCGCATATTGACATACTTATGTTAGACTCCTCAAGATATCTTTTTAGATCCTTAGTCCGGCTTTCCTTTCCGAACACCGAACTAAGCATCGAGGGCTACCGTCTATGCGGTAATATTTTTACATATTCTAAACTTACCTCAAAGCCTGTTAGAAGGCTGGTACAGGCTTGATCAGCCCGCTCTTGGCGGATCGAACTTCTGGATCACCACACTCATAATAGTGCGGTGCTCCTCGTCGATGGAGGCGCCGTTAAGCGCCTCCAGCAAGCTATCCGGTGCCTCCGGATGGACGGAGGTCACCGGCGTCGTAGTCTTACCCTTCTTACGAAGGGGCGCTTGCCGGACTTCGGAACCACTGAAGGTTCGATGCGGAGTCCCAAGACAGGGCCAGACTTAGAGCCCTCTGGGGTTTCGCCCCCTTTGCACCCGGAGTCCGGGAGGTCGCCTTGCGGCGCCTCCAGGACCACCTCCTCCTGGCTGGGTCCCTTTTGGAACTCCACCGCAGTGTCGTCGGCGACACGAGGAGAGGAGGCGGTCGGAAGTGAAGTACTATTCACATCCGACGAGCCAGTGGAGCCGCCGACGAAGCGGCAAGCTCTGCCCCTTGGGCGGGCTACATGGTCATATTCGGTGTTAGAAGACACTATCGCACAAATAAAAAGTCATGAACTATTCCGGAGTCCGGACACTTACGATCTCGCCAGGGCTTGGCCCTTGGTGGCCGCTCCTCCTCGTCATTGCCGGGCGTTGGGGGAGAAGTCCGGAGGAAGGGTCCTTCCTTTCTTGGACGCTCCGGCCTCCCCGATCGGGCGGCCTTCCTTTCTTCTCTCCTTCACTGGGAGAGGCTTTTTCCTCCTCCTCTTCCTCGGAGGAGGATTCCGCCTCGAGTTGTCGGGCGGTGAGTCCGACACACTGCACCGGGGCTCCTTCGAGTTCCCGTGGCCTTCTTCTTGGCCTTCTTCTCCGGCACCATGTGAGGTGCCGGAGCCAGCAGCCCCGTTAATCGGGCGTCCGTTGGGTCTTCTGGCAAAGGGGCCGGACAGTTAATCTGTCCAGACGTCTTCAGCCAGTCATGTCAAAGGTTAGGGAGTTTTAGATCCCGCATAGAGTCAAACTATGAAAAACGAGTCCCATAAAGGGTAAAATAACTTACCTCGCTGGCTTGACGCTGCGAGCTGAATCCGCGATCTTGATGGCGGATGTGGGAGCCTCGGCGCCCTTGAATAGCACCTTCCGTGCATCTTCGCACGTAGTGTCGAAGAGCCTTTTCAGAGTTGGGTCTTGTGCGGATCGAACTCCCACAATTTGAAGGCCCGTTGTTGGCATGGGCGAATCCGGCGGATGAGCATCACCTGGATAACGTTGACAAGCCTGAGATTCTTGTCCACCAGGTTTCGGACGCAGGTTTGGAGTCCGGATAGCTCGTCCGAATCACCCGACGACAGGCCCGTCTCTTTCCATGATGTGAGCCGCGTGGGGAAGCCAGATCGGAATTCGGGGGCTGCCGCCCATTGAGAGTCGCGCGGCTCGGTGATGTAGAACCACCCCAATTGCCACCCCTTTATGGTCTCCACAAAGGAGCCCTCGAGCCATAGGACTTTGGCCATCTTGCCAACCATGGCACCTCCGACTCCGGCTTGGCGGCCGCCCACTACCTTCGGCTTGACATTGAAGATCTTCAGCCATAAGCGAAGTGGGGCTGGATGCGAAGGAAGGCCTCGCACGACGATGAACGCCGAGAAGTTGAGGATGAAATTGAGGCCAGATCGTGGAAGTCCGGGCCGTAGTAGAACATGAGCCCCTGGACAAATGGGTGAAGTGGAAAACCTAGTCCCTTGAGAGGAAGTGGGTGAGAAACACCACCCTCTCATGGGGCCTGGGGTTGGAATAAGCTGCCCCTCGTAGGGTAGCCGGTCTTGCGATGTTCTTTGGACAAGTATCCGGCCTTCCGCAGCTTTTGATGTGCCCTCCGTGACGGAGGAGGCCATCCACTTGCCTCCCGCTCCGGACATAGCTGGAGAAGGTTGAGGTGGGGTGTGCGGACTTGGGCGCTGGAGCTCGAGTGCGCGGAAATGGATGAGCAAAGGAGGAAGAAGGCGTAGGTGAAAAGGTGGATCCTTATCCCCTTATATGGACGGACGGGTTATGCGTCCCCGCCACCGGTAAAACTCGCTTATCTCCCAAGCGCCATAATCAATGGCGCGGATGGGTTACCCACGTCCGTATTGATGGGAATCCCGGAATAAGGGGGCACGATCTCCGCTTTGATAAGACGTGCCAAGGAAACCGCCTCGCTAAACGCGCTAAGGTGGACAATAAAAACGATTCGTATGAAGGCCTGGCCGTGGTGTGATGTCACACCGCGGAATACGTTAGCGAATCCGTGCAAAAGTTATTCTCTCTACGGTGGTATGTGGAACTTGTTTTGCGAGCGGACACTATCCTTGTGTTCAAAATCTTCTATGAAGTATTCGAAGAGGAACCCGCCTTTGCAATGTCAAGACAATATGCGCCGGACTTCGTCATCATTGAAGCCTGGTTCAGGGGCTATTGAGGAGTCCTGGATTAGGGGTGCCGGATAGCCGAACTATCATCGTTGGCGGACTCTGGACTATGAAGATACAAGATTGAAGACTTCGTCCCATGTCCGGATAGGACTTTCCTTGGCGTGGAAGGCAAGCTTGGCGATACGGATATGTAGATTTCCTACCATTGTAACCGACTCTATGTAACCCTAACCCTATTCGGTGTCTATATAAACCGAAGGGTTTTAGTCCGTAGGACGAACAACAATCATACCATAGGCTAGCTTCTAGGGTTTAGCCTCCTTGATCTCGTGGTAGATCTAATCTTGTACTACCCATATCATCAATATTAATCAAGCAGGAGTAGGTTATTACCTCCATCGAGAGGGCCCGAACCTGGGTAAAAACATCGTGTCCCTTGTCTCCTGTTACCATCCGCCTAGACGCACAGTTCGGGACCCCCTACCCGAGATCCGCCGGTTTTGACACCGACAGTCATCATCGACAAAACCCAAGGTTAGTTTATCCCTCTAAGGGGGGTCTCACATCTAGGGGGAGCTTAACTCTAAGAATTGAGTCAAAGCAACTCTAATGATGTGAACACAAAAATGCTTTATGTAAAAGTGGTAAGCCCACTTGAGCTTAAACGATGAGTATGACCTATGATCAAATGTTCTCATTTGACTCCTAAGTCAATATACTCATATATAGATGACCTAGTCATCGCCAATTGTTTGATAGATGCTAGAATTGGTTGTGCATGCTTTGTCACATACTTCATTTGTCATTTTATTGTGTGAGCATGTTGGTTGCATATTTACTCATTCGAGGACATCCACTTGTTGTTTTGATTGCTTGGCTTTTCTTTCTTTGGCCAAGTGGATGGACAAGAATGCCTAAGAACCTTGTCTAGCTATCTATGCTTTTCTCATCTCAAACTCTATTCATGCTACATCACAAAATTTGATCAAGTCAGATTCGAACCACTCTGTGTGAGGAGCACTCGGAGTCCCCGATTCATCATAGACTTAAACTTCCAAAACTTCTTTGTGATTTTCGGTCTGACTGATTCCTCCATTTCGGTCATACCGAGATTACCAAGTCGATCTAGGTTTAAATCTTGGTGCAACCGATTTTTACTTTTCGGTCACACCGAGTTGCAATAACTGTTCACAGTTTTGCATCTCGGTGCCACCGAGTTGTACCACTCGGTTACACCGACAAGGTCGGGCTATATATATCGCACGGGCAAAATTTGGAAAACTTTCTCCGAATCCTCGTGCCCGCGCATAGCTCGCTCTGCCAACGTGGTCTACGGATCATCGACTTCGTCGCCAGCCGCCTCCAGTCGCTGGTCTCCGCCGCCGTCAACGGAGTTCTCCTCCGCCGTTGCCGCCGTAGCGAGTTCCCGCCGAACTAGGGTATGGACTCGATCACAGTGCTTTCCTCGTCCGATTCTCAGCACATTGTGAACATTATGCATCTTTCCACGATTGAATCACTCCTATTCAGTCATATCAATCCCTAGAATAGTTGCGATTCGAAAATTAAGGGTTAGGTTTCTGCCAAAACCATCTCGGAGCCATCGAGTTGAAAAACTCGGTCCCACCAATTTGGCTGATGCCATTGCACTTGTAAGTCTTGGTCTGACCGAGAATTACAAATCGGTGTGACCGATTTCTAAACTTTGTGAAACCCTAGCAGTCTCGGTGCCACCAAACTGTGACTCGGTCTGACCGAGTTCACTAGTTTAGGTTCCAAAACTGCTTCGGTATCACCGAGTTTGAAAATCGATAGATCCGAAATGTTTTAAGTGGGAAACTAAAACTAAGTTTTCTGAATCATTCTTTTGCAAAAATCTCTGCATTTTGTGATGCTCATCCACTCTACCTCATCTATAACTATTCACGTGGTCAAGAATGGGCTTGGACAAAGATGTCGCACTGTGAGTGACAGCCAGAACAAATCTGAAGAGCAGGTTCAATTGAGCGAGGGCACTAGTCCCTCAAGCAGCTCAGATGAGGGGAGCAGAAGCACTCCGAGCAATTTGCCTAAGGCTGCCACGAGGTCAAGAAAGAAGAAGACCTCAGAATCTGAGGATGAGGATTATGTGGCAGTTGAGGATGAGGCAAGCTCCAAGAAGAAAGTGCTCAAGAGGGAGGTCAGTTCATCTGAAGTGATGCCTGGTTTGAAATCAAAAGGCCAGCAGGCAGACAGCCCATGTCCAAAGCTAGAGTGTCTACTCAAGCTCCTTTGGAATCTCAACCCAAAGAGCATGTTGCTGCAGAGGGAAAGAAAAGGAAAGAAAGGGTCAAGAAGACCATGGCAAGAGTGATAGGGAAGCCTTCCATGATGGAAGAAGAAGAAGAAGAAGAGGTCAGAGCCTGCACCCAAGGCACAAAAGCTGATGGGTGATGCAATCAAGTCAGGGGCTACAACTTCCAAGCCCAAAGCTGCCTCCAAGCCCAAGAATGCACCCAAGAGGAATACAAGGAGCATTCCAGCAGCTGAAAAGAACTAGGCTCCATTGCCTGAGGTTGAAGCTGAAGAAGAAGAAGAAGGGAAGGTCCTAAGGAAACTCAAACCCAAGATCCCAGACCACAATGATGCTCATCCTGTGGCTGAAAACATGAAGATCGGGAGAGATAATGGGTTGAGGCTATGGAGAGAGACAGATCCATATGCCACGAGGAAAAGGACTGTTGTGGATTACAAATTCCACACCAAGGAGCAGCAGGACTTTTATGAGACTGTCTTGCTGGATAAGAAGCCCATAGTTTGCGATATGAGATGGATCAACTGGACCTACATGAAGGAGAATGCAGAACACTACCTCGAGTTTATGATGCCTTCAAAGCTTGTGCGAGTTGCTGATTTTGTTGGCGTAAGCTCACCAACTGGAACGATTTAACTTATCATGCAATTCTACTCCACACATTTCTATCCGGATGGCGAGGATAGTGTGGATGTCAGAAGGAACCAGATATCAGTCTACCATAGAGGAATGGGCCAAATTGATCAATGCCTCAAAGGAAAGAGAGGATGACCTGGACATTTATGGTAAGAAGAAAATGGATCATAACTCAATGGCACACATGTACAAGGAGATCCCAGATGATGCAATTGAGACCTTCAAGTTTGGATCAGTCCATTTTCTGATGTCAGGGCTGCCTACGATCAACTGGATCTTAAGGCATACTCTATTGCCCAAATCAGGTGACCATAACATGATTAGAGGACATGCAATCAATTTGCTTCATGTCTTTGATGTGCCTCGTAAATTCAAGGTCATGAGCCTCATAGTCGAGAGAATCAAGAGGACAGAAGAATCGGAAGAGAAGCCGTGGATATGCCCCATGATTCGTGGAGTTGATAAACTTCGAAGATGGGCACAGGAAAGTATCTCTTGGATAAGGAACACATGGTTCTCTATCCTGATTTTGAGGACAATCGAGTTGTCATGACCGAGAATGAACCATCATCAGTGCAAGCTCAGGAGCGAAAGGAGAAGGCAAGGCAAGAGAAAGCTGCAAAGATGCCAACTCAAGCAGAGGCATCTGACTACTTTCTAAAGAGCAAGCAGGAGCAGCTTTGTTACTTAATAGCATCATCTCTGCGGATTGAGAAGGAGTTGGTCACCCTAACTCAAAACCAGGAGAGCCTGGAGAGAATCATGGAACAAAAATTCTATGATCTTGATGTCAAAGTGACTGAGATTCAGTCAGCTGTGGAGAAATTACAAGATGATATGCAGGAGAGGAAGGGCAAGATGACAACGGATGCATTTGCCAGAGTGCCTAGAGCTCAGAGGTCAGCTGCAGTACCAACTCCAGACACCAGAGCCACTACTTCAGCTCCAGCTACAGCTCCAGCTCAACCAGCTCCAGCTCAACCAGCTCCAGCTCCAACTTCGTCAGCTCCTACCACGTCTACTGATGTGTTCGTCCTTGGAGTCCTGTCTACACCACCACCAGAAGACCAAGCACGAGAGGCGACATAGTACTATGCATTTTCTAGGAACTTTTTGGTAACTTGTTGCCAAAGGGGAGAAAATGTATAGATCATAAACTTCGAGAGAGAGAGATTTGCTTTTGTTCTCGATGTCTTCTTGGTTGAACTTTTTTAGCGTTTGATTGCTTGAGATACTATGCATTACCTGTGAGACATTGATGATCATGTGTTTGATCATAAGCTACACTTATGCCTTTTATGATATTATCTTATCTATCCTTATATGATCATTCACTGTGATGGGTGATGAGTTCATGTATTCAATCGTCATTATTTTGAGCGCTCCACCAAGATGTATGTGACATGGAAGAGTAACCCATGAGCCTAATTTCTTGTGCATTTCCAGTCCAAAGCAAATCTTAAGATATGCACAAATTTAGGGGGAGCTCTTCCTTATCACATACTTCTCAAAGCGACGATGTTTTTCAATTTTATTATCATTTGTCGAAGCTTTAATCTATATGTTGTCATCAATTACCAAAAAGGGGGAGATTGAAAGTGCAACTATCCCTAGGTGGTTTTGGTAATTCATAACAACATATAGCTCATTGAGCTAATACTATTCCAAGATAAATATTTCAGGAAAGCTCAATGAATGGCATGGCATGGATGATGAAAGTGGATCCCTCAAAATATTAAGGACAAAGGATTGGCTCAAGCTCAAAAGCTCAAGACTCTTCATTTTACATTTTAGTGATCCAAGATCACATTGAGTCTATAGGAAAAGCCAATACTATCAAGAAGGGATGAGGTGTTTCTTAATGAGCCTTTTGCTCCATGTGCTTAGTGATATGCTCCAAAACCCTCCACTACTTTCTCACATCCACATATGACCAAAGTCAAACTCGGCCCTACCGATTCTTTCTATCCGGCGCCACCGAGTTCAGATGTCATAGCCACTGCCACAAACCCTAGGCAAATCGGTTTCACCGATAGGGATCTCGGTCTCACTAAGATGGTATTGTAATCTCTCTGTTTCCGTTCGTAACTTTTCGGTCTCACCGAAAGAGCGAATCGGTCCCACCGAGATTACAATGTAAACTCTCTGTTTCCCTTTTGTAACTTTTCGGTCTCATCGAAAGAGCAAATCGGTCCCACCGAGTTTACCTGACCAACTCTCTGGTTAGCCAATTACCAAAATCGGTCTCACCGAGTTTGTGTAATCGGTCTCACCGAGATTACGTTATGCCCTAACCCTAACCAAATCGGTCCTACCGATATGCATGTCGGTCCCACCGAAAACCCTAACGGTCACTAGGTTTACTAAATCGGTCTGACCGAGTTTGATGATTCGGTCCCACCGAGTTTGGTAAATTGTGTGTAACGGTTAGATTTTGTGTGGAGGCTATATATACCTCCACCTCCTCTTCATTCGTGGAGAGAGCCATCGTAACAAACCTACACTTCCAACTTACCAGCCTCGAGAGAGAACCACCTACTCATGTGTTGAGGCCAAGATATTCCATTCCAACCATATGAATCTTGATCTCTAGCCTTCCCCAAGTTCCTTTCCACTCAAATATTCTTTCCACCAAATCCAATCCTGTGAGAGAGAGTTGAGTGTTGGGGAGACTATCATTTGAAGCACAATAGCAAGGAGTTCATCATCAACACACCATTTGTTACTTCTTGGAGAGTGGTGTCTCCTAGATTGGCTAGGTGTCACTTGGGAGCCTCCGACAAGATTGTGGAGTTGAACCAAGGAGTTTGTAAGGGCAAGGAGATCGCCTACTTCGTGAAGATCTACCGCTAGTGAGGCAAGTCCTTCGTGGGCGACGGCCATGGTGGGATAGACAAGGTTGCTACTTCGTGGACCCTTCATGGGTGGAGCCCTCCGTGGACTCGCGCAACTGTTACCCTACGTGGGTTGAAGTCTCCACCAACATGGAAGTACGATAGCACCACCTACCGGAACCACGAGAAAAAAAATCTGTGTCTCCAATTGCGTTTGATTTCTCCAAACCCTTCCCTTTATATTCTTGCAAGTTGCATGCTTTAATTTCCGCTGCCTATATACTCTTTACATGCTTGCTTGAATTGTGTGAAGATTGCTTGACTTGTTCTAAAATAGCTAAAATCTGCCAAAGTCTAAAATTGGGAAAAGGTTAGGTTTTTATTGGTCAAGTAGTCTAATCACCCCCCCCCCCCTCTAGACATACTTCAAGGTCCTACAATGTTGATCCTGTAGCATTGATAAAACGAGCCAATGCATTGCTTGTTTTAAGTATAAATTTCTATTGAAGCTAATTAAATTTAAGTAAAGTGACCACTAACTCCTGTTATTACAGCACCAATACAGACCATCGTGCACCGACGCGTGTGGTCGGAGTAGGTTTCTTAATGGAGGCGTTTGAATGCTACCGAGGGTGCATCTTCCGTCGGGCGTGCAGCGGACGAGGGAGGGTAGTAATCGTTGTCGCTGTACACACTCGACTTCGTTAAATCCAGTTCCCAAGAGCTGAAAAACGAACTGCTGCCGCCGCCTACACACTCGTTCACTCGAAGATACTCCAATGGCGATCCGAGGGGTGAGCCTGCTGGATATGGACTTCAGCAAGGAGTTCCCCTTTGAGTTCCCCGTTCAGTCATATGGCTGCACCAAGTTGAATGTGATGTACACCAACGATACGGACTCGGTGAAGCTCTGCCTCGCCTCAGTCCAATGGGTGCACCAGGTTCTGGAGCATTCGCCCGTTTCATCGGCAGCGCCGACTGCTCCTTCGCTACGATGGAGAGAAGGAAGAACGCGACGATTCGGCCATCTGGTGCAACAAGCTTGCGACATCTAGAAGCAATACAATATCATCAGCAACGGGTAGGAGAAGGACTCCGTGGTTGACCTCGCTGAGACCATCATCGACCCCTGATATGCCAACATGAAAGAAGACGACCTGAACATGTGGGAGGTACCTCTGAATCTAGCCTACATAACCTACGCGGCCAAGGACGCATACCCATGCCACGACATGTACAGGCAGATCTTGGACATGAGGGCGTGTTCCGCTTCCCGTGAATCGACGAGTACACAGACAGCAGCGTCATGATCAAGCATGCCGGGAAGGTCTAGATGTTGTACTTTATCTGCTTATAAGCACCTTTATCATCTGAGTGTTTCATGCATTAGCCTATGTGTCGTAATTATCTGTTTTGTCTGAAATATTTCTTTTAAGAACCCATTAACCTGATTGCTTTTTTTAGTGGCTATTTGCTTATGTATGTAACAAGTTCACTTGTCCGTTAAAAAAACCAGTTCACTCGGCTGCTGTGCTTTGAATCTCCTTCCTCCCAACATATTCCCCTCCTCAGGTGGACCCAGCAGGTCTCTGAATTTTCTCCCACTTTCTTTTTCGATGTAAACTGAGTTTTCTCCCAGTACTTTTCCCTAGAACCAGCTCAATTGTCCCACGTCTAGCCTAAAAATTAATAATACCCCACGTACTATTAACTCATCAAATTTAAATGATATTTTATTTCGTAAGTTGAAAGTTCTTATAAAATAATAATAATTATTATTTATGTATAACTTGGCAAGTTAACTCCTAGTGATTGCGTACATAAGCTTGCAAAGATTTTACTGACCAATGCAGTAATAGACGTGCAATCATGTGTTTATGTTTTTATAACATTTCTCCATCTAGCCCAACATGATATTTTCACCCAGCCCAGCAAGTCCGCGGATTTCGAGAAAAATGCAAATGGGATTTAAACGGGCTGCATAGATGCTACATCATTGTTTCACCCAGCCAACCAAATGGACTAAAAAAACAAAATGACTGGCTGACATGTGGGCCAGTAGGTCGAAGCCTAAGAAGGCGTTGGATTTACATCCAATGGTCGGCATTCTTCTTCAATCTCTCGTCTTCTTCCCCCAGCGCTGCCGGAACCGGGCCGCTTCCAGCCTTCTTCAAGGCCCAGCGGCGTTGTTTTGCACTCCTCAGTGAAACGCTACCCCGCCGACGGCCAGGCCATCCCTCCACTCTGCACCTCCTGTTATTCTCTGCCGAGTGTAGGCCCACCCCGCACCTGAACCAGTCAAGTTTCCCACTCCTCTCCATCTGCGACTCCACTGTCGCGTCTTCCCCATCTCCGGGTCGTTCCAGTCTGGGTCCTCGCCGTCGTCCACCGCCTCGTTGCGCTCGGCGCGGCGTGGTCAACATACGAGAGTCATCAGAAGAGGACTGTACGTGGAGAGCTTGACGGCTGGGACCCATGAGGTCCATGGTCGCACGCAAGAAAATTTCCTCCTTATTACGCACTGTACGTGGACTGTACGTGGGAAGGGCTTCTGTATTTCGTGAAAAAAATGTTCCCCCCGCTGACAGGTCGGACCCACCAGCTATATCTTCGCACGCAATGAAGTGCCTCCGTATTACACACAAAAAAATGAATACCCCCCTGCTAGCTGGGACCCACCATAGTGGGTGACTGACTTGTGGGCCTACTAAGTTGACGAGGATGGAGGGCTTTGTCAACTTAGTCAATATGAACGATTCTAGCTCCAGTGACCGTACGATGTCCATCCAACGGCCATAGTGCTTCTTCAACCTCTGGTCTTCTTGCTCCAGCCGCCCAAAGCAGCGCCGGTCGTGCCACGTGCTCCTGCCTCTTGTGGCCGGCTGTGATGCCGCGGAGGCCTCACCGCCCCCTACTACTCCCACCGCTGGCCCAGGGCATCCCTCTACTCACCCACACCCCCGGTTATTCTGCGGCGACGGTAGCCTCACACTGCAGCCAAACTAGTGAACCCTCGTACTCCTCTCCGCGTGGGCATCCACTGTCGCGTCTTCCCTGGCTCCGCGTCGTCCCCATCCTAGGCCTCGTCGTCGTCCACCGCTGTGGTGCTCTCCGCGCGGCGTGGTCAACGTGGTCAAGGAACGACTTCCATCGCAAGAGTACTGTACGTGGAGAGGCTGACAACTGGGTCCACGGCCACAGCCCAGTTTTTTTGTGATTTGCCAAGTAAGTCGCTTTGTCAGGCCTGTAGGGCTGCAAATCAAGACGAGGAGAGCTTCATTCGGCTGGCCGAGAAAATGGCCTATCAGTAATGAGAAATGGGCTGTACATTTTGAAAACACATCAAACCGGCAATTAGTTTCAAATAAATTTTTTTCATTTCGAGATTTTAAATTGCATTTATTTTTATGCGTGGACAATTTGTTGGATTTTATATTGATATACATTTATTTCTAAAATCATTTTGAATGTGACTCGAAATTTCGGGATTAAAAACAGTTCGGACCGCACCAAAATATGCAAAATTTTGTATAATTTTTTAACCGTGGCCACAATATGGGCTGTAATGCTAACAAAAAGAATATGGGCTCCAAAAAAAAACCTTAAGAATTAGCAAATGGGCTGTAAATTATTAGAAATAATGGTAGATGGGTTGTATGTTGTTTTCCACAGATTTGAGGCTTTCCTAAAAAAAAGGTTGACGCACAAGCAGTGACTATTGGATTTCCATCCAACGGTCGCCGTGCTTCTTCAATCTCTGCTCTTCCTGCTCCAGCCGCTCAAACAAGCGCCGGCGGGACTGCCTGCTCCCTCCTCCCCGCGGTCGGTTGTCTTTGTCGCTGAGGCCTCACCGCCCACCGTACTCCCATCGCTGGCCTAGCCATCCCTCTACTCACCCACACCTGCTGTTATTCTCCGGCGACGGCAGACGAACCAGTAAACCCTCGTACAGTCGTACTCCCCTCCGCGTGGGAAACAACTGCCGAGTCTTCCCTGCCTCCGTGTCGTTCCCTTCCTAGGCCTCGCCGTCGTCCACCACCCTGGTGCTCTCGGCGCGGCCTGGTCAACGTGGTCAACGACCGACATGCATCTGAAGTGGACTGTACGTGGAGAGGCTGACAGCTGGGTCCACGGCCGCACGCAAGGAAATGCCTCCTTATTACGCGCAAAATAATGATTCCTCCATCTGACATTTGGGACCCACCGAAAGGGCCTCTGTATTTCACGAAAAAAACGTTACCGCCACGATGCCTTGGACCCACCAGCTATATCTTCGCAAGCAAGGAAGTGCCTCCTTATTACGCAAAAAATGAATACTCCCCACGCTAGCCGGGACCCAAAGATAGTGGCAGGCTGACTTGTGGGCCTACTAAGTTGACGGGGACGGAGGGCTTTGTCAACTTAGTCAATACTCCAGTGACCGTACGATGTCCATCCAACGGCCGTAGTGCTTCTTAAACCTCTGGTCTTCGTTCTCCAGCCGCCCAAAGCAGCGTCGGTCGTGCCGCATGCTCCTGCCTCCCGTGGCCGGCTGTGATACCGCGGAGGCCTCACCGCCCCCTACTACTCCCACCGCTAGCCAGGTCATCCCTCTACTCACCCACACCCCCTGTTATTCTGCGGCGACGGCAGCCGAACCAGTGAACCCTCGTACTCCTCTTCGCGTGGGCATCCACTGCTGCGTCTTCCCCGGCTCCGCGTCGTCCCCTTCCTAGGCCTCGCCATCGTCCACCGCCGTGGTGCTCTCGGCGCGGCGTGGTCGATGTGGTCAACGACCGACTTCCATCGGAAGAGTACTGCATGGAGAGGCCGGCAATTTGGGTCCACGGCCACTGCAAGGAAGTGCCTCCTTATTACGCGCAAAATAATTATTCCTCCACCTGACAGCGGGGACCCACCGAACGGGCCATCGTATTTGGTGAAAAAATATTTCCCCCTGACTGCTGGGACCCACTAGCTACATCTTCGCACGCAAGGAAGTGCGTCCAAAAAATGATTCGCTTCTGCTGGGACCCACCACCTACATCTTCGCACGCAAGGAAGTGCGTCCGAAAAAAAATGATTCGCCTCCCTGACTGCTCGGACCCACCAACTACATCTTCGCACGCAAGGAAGTGCCCCCTGACTGCTGGGACCCACCAGCTACATTTTCGCACGCAAGGAAGTGCACGGCGCCGGACCCACCTGGTCGAAGCGTACGTAGCGTTGTCATTTTGGTCGCGACGTGTACGTACATACTGGTGGATGTAGAGGCGCACACGTGTCGTAGTAGAGGCGTGCACGTTTCGTAGTAGAGGCGCGTAGGTGTCGTAGTAGAGGCGCGCACGTAGCATGTACACGTACGTGCAGCAAAACGGGGGTCCTGTTGATCGGGAGGGGTGTGGCGTACCACAAAACGGACGAAACGGACTTGTGTTGGAGCGCTACGGTTGAAACGGGGGTCCTGTTCATCAGGAGGGGTGTGGCGTACCGCAAAACGGGACTCCACGGGATACTGTTCATCTCCACCGTCGACCTCCTCCATCCTCCACGGGCTACCGTCGACCTCCTCCAGCCTCCACAGGCCCCTGTTCATCCAGCCTCCACCGTGCGCTACTCCACCGGTGTGACACCCTTGATTCAATCGTACACTAATCATGCACGCAAATGTGTACGATCAAGATCAAGGACTCACGGGAAGATATCACAACACAACTCTATAATAAAATAAGTCATACAAGCATCATAATACAAGCCAGGGGCCTCGAGGGCTCGAATACAAGTGCTCGATCATAGACGAGTCAGCGGAAGCAACAATATCTGAGTACGCATATAAGTTAAACAAGGTGCCATAAGATGGCTAGCACAAACTGGGATACAGATCGAAAGAGGAGCAGGCCTCCTTCCTGGGATCCTCCTAGGTCCCTCCTGGTCGTCGTCAGCGGGCTGCACGTAGTAGTAGGCGCCTCCAGAGTAGTAGTCGTCGTAGGCGGTGGCGTCTGGCTCCTGGGCTCCATCGACTGGTTGCAGCAATCGAGTAGAGGTAGGGGGAAAAAGGGGGAACAAGGCAACCGTGAGTACTCATCCAAAGTACTCGCAAGCAAGGAGCTACACTACATATGCAACATTATCAAAGGAAGGCTGTATATGTGGAGTGGGCTGCAGAAATGCCGTATCTGAGAAGGCCTAGTCCTATCGAAGACTAGCATCTTCTGGAAACCACCATCTTGCAGCAAACAAGAGGGAGTAGAGTAACATAACTTAAAGTAGTAGTGTTATCAACCTCATCCAGAGATCCTTTCTCGACTCCCTGCGAGAAAGAAATCCCAGAGCCATACTATCCAGTTATCATCACAATCCAATTCTCATCGCAATCCATTGCTCATATCCATGTCTCATCTCAAGTATCCAGTTCTAGTTGTATCGATCGGGATACAACTCCAAGTGTCCGTTACCGTAGGACAGGCTATCGATAGATGTTTTCTTCCCTGCAGGGGTGCACCAACTTACCCACCACGCTCGCTTAACTCCGGCCGGACACACTTTCCGGTCATGCCGGCCTCGGCCAAACAATACGCCGCAACCCGACCTAGGCTTAATAGAGAGGCCAGACGCCGGACTAAACCTATGCCCCCAGGGTCATGGGCCATCTCCCCGAACTCCTCAAGACGCTATGCGAGGCGGCCGGTGAGCGAACCTAGCTACCTTCCCAAAAGGGCGTGAGCTTACCAGTCCAACCCGGCCGCCAGCCGCTCGTCACGACGTCTAATAAGCTTCGGCTGATGTATACGACGCAGAACGCCCATACTTAGCCCACGTGATGGTTAGTGCTATCGGGCCAAAGGCCCCTCGGATCAAATATCCAAATCGTAGTGGATTAGGAACGCCGGTAACAAGCAGAGACTCACGAAAGATGTGACCCGTTGCCCGCCTCGAGGACTTGCGGCAAGGGCTAGGAATGCCCGGCCACGCCTCGTAATTATCTCGCGGGCACCCTCCAGGTCAACCCGTCTCCACATCACTCGCAATTAAGCACGCGCGGGTACCCCTCAGGGTCGACCCGTCTTTCCAAGTAACAGGTGGTAAAAGGCCAAGTAACCGTGAGTCCAAACATCAAGGGGAAAACACGAGGAATCACCCCCGGTGAATTCCACTCAATGTAGTCCTCAAGGTGAACATAAGAGGATTCACCCTCGAGGTCCACACTTGAGGGGTTGCACGACAGAGTCGTATCGGAAGTGGTTAAAGAGGAAATCACCCTCGATGACCACAGTAGGATAGCTATACTTCGTGGTTAATATCGGAAGTCTTTGTAGAGGTTTCACCCTCGGTACTCGATAGTAACCTAGTAGTGTCGAGCAACTAAGGGGAAGTGATGTGCGGTGTCGGGGCCTGGTCTCCGATCCCGTTGATCGGGTCTTCAATGATGAAGCAGGGGCAACAAGGACAAGGTGGGGGGTCACTGATGGGTCTCTAACCAACCTATACTAAGCAGTTTAGGATAAGCAGGTAGGTAACAATAGCAGGTTACAATAAACGAGGCTATGCAGCAGAATAGGAGCAAACAATAATAAAGAGCAAAATCTAATGCAAGCATGAGAGATTGGAAAGGGCGATATCGGGATGATCAAAAGGGAGGCTTGCCCGGTTGCTCCGGCAAGAGAGAGGGTCGCCAACACCGTAGTCGAATCGCCACCAGAAGCGCCGGTCTCGTAGTCTACCGGAGAAAAGAGGGGGAAGAAACAATGAATACCAAGTAAACAGATGCATATCGATGCATGACATGTCAAGAAGCGATGCTAGGCGTGCCCTAACGTGGTATGAGGGGATACTGGTTAGGGGGGAAAACATCCGGGGAGTTATCCCGGTTCCGGACGTCTGTCAGACAGATGAACCGGAGAGGAAAGTTTGCAGGTTCGATAGGTTAGAGACGTGTGGTGGACGAACGGACTGCGTATCCGGATTCGTCTCGTCGCTCTGAGCAACTTTCATGTTGAAAACATTTTAATCCGGATTACGGATTAAAAGATATGTTTTATAAAAGATTTTATTAATTTCTGGAATTTAATTAATTATTTAATTAATTTCGAAAATGCATTTATGACATCAGCATGATGTCATGCCGACATCATTGTCAACGCGTTGACTGCTGACCAAGTCAACCTGACATGTGGGTCCAGGGGGACCCACCTGTCATCCTCTAATTAAATTAATTAGGATTAGATTAAAATAACTATAGTTTAATTAAACTTAATTAATTAATTGAATTAATTAACCCGGATTAATTAACTTAAGTAATTACTTAATTAATTAATTATTAATTTATTTATTTATTTATATTTTATTTTTATTATTTTTTTTTTATTAAATAAGAATAATGTTTTGGGCGTGGGGCCCATCTGTCATAGGCCCCAGGGGCCTTAGTGGGTTTTCGGGCGCTTGTGGCTACTGGGCACCAGTGTGGCGTGCCCGAGGGGCGAGGCAGGCGCCGTGCAGGGGGGCAGGCGAGGCTGGCGAGGTTCGAGCGCCATGGGCGCCGGAGATTCGTCGTAGGGAAGAAGGAAGGAAGGGGCCCAGCGGTGGGCCAGTCGGATCCCAGGGGAGGAAGAGGGAACGGGGAGCGGGGCGGCGTCACAAGGCCCGAGCCGGGCGACGGGCAAGGGCTACTGGCGTCGGGAGCCGGGGAAGACGGGGGAAGGTTAGTCAAGGCCTTGGCCGGAGCCGGCCGGCCGACGGGAAGGGGAAAGGAGGGAGCCTCACAGGGGAGCCGGGTCTAGGCGGCGGGCTCGACGGGGCCGGGAAGTCCGGCTGTGGAGGGGTCGGGAGGCGTGCGCGACGGGCGGCGAGGCTGAGCCACAAGCGGGGGCTGGCTCGGGGCGACGGAGGGGAGGAGGGACCTTCCGGGCGTCGGAGGAGGGAGCCCGGGGCCCGGTGGGCGGCGGGGTCGGCGGCGAGGTGGGTTTGGCGCGGGGTGGCTCGGTCAAGCCGATCTCGCCCGATCCAGATCGGGCGGAGCGAGGGGCGAGGGGCGTGGGGGGCGATCATGGTCGGTGGCGGTTTAGGGTTACCGCGGTGGGGGGTAAGTGGGGTGGCGGCTGGTGGGTTGGGCGGTGGGCCGCCCATGGGGAGGGAATGGGCCAATGGGGAGAGGGCCGACTGGCTGGGCCAGTGGGGGTCTTCCCCCCCTCAGTTTTTGTTTTAGGTCGGGTTTGAATCAACGAGAGGTTAATTAACATAACCGGGTGATTACTGTTGCATAACCATCCGGGCGTTACAAATCTCCTCCACTACAAGAAATCTCGTCCCGAGATTTAAGAGGGGAGTAAGGGGGAAAGGTCTGGTTACGATAATCTAACGGATCTTTTCGAAGAAGTTAATCCCTTTCGTTGATGTCTTCAATCCTTTATTCCGATGCATCATGATAAACTGGTCATCATTTCTTCGGGAACTCCATCGTACTTACGAACGATAAGGGGCAGCTCACTACGACACAATGCTTTTAAGGGAAACAATCTGGGGCTAACCCATGAATTAGTATAAGATTATCTCTCGAGTTGAACATAAGAAATACCTCGAGAGTAAGGTACGAAGGTACCATAATAGGCTCCAAGCGGATAGATAGTTGCTCGAAGCCTGAACCAGAGTGAGAAAGGGGTTCAGAGTAGCGAGATTAAGTATCGCGTCTGTTACTAGGATTGATCAACAGCAAGTGGCCCATGATTTACATACAAGGGCAAGCGTGGTGAATAACTTCGGCAAGAGGGGTGTACAGGAGAGTCAGGTTTCGATCCTGTGCAACTGTGGGTTATGGGCCCACCATGTGGTTAAAAATAGGAAGGTCGGTGACATCTTGCACGATCATGTAAGCAAGGCATGTCCGAGGAGAGTCTGAGGGTCATGTCGGCAACAACATAGGTACCAAGGGCGAGGGACGAAGAGAACCATTTTCCTGCTCGTTGAACGAGGCGGACCAATAGGCAAGGTTCTCGTCCGTCGGTGGTTACCGGAATGTCATCAACAATAGTAATAGGTTTTAATTACTGAGTGGTACAACGAGGTGCTTACCTAAGCAGGGGATGATCACTGCTTAGATTATATAGGTCACAAGAAAGGTTCAAATATCCCATGGAAAGTAAATATGATTATCATATTAAACAGAACAATGGAAAGGAAAATGTGTTTAAACACATATCTCAGGGATATATCCTTACCAAGGATAAGCAGAGCAAGATATCCACGATAGTATATAATGTAGAAAACCCTTTAGGTAAGGGGGGAGAAATTTCATGACATTACCCATACAACGGTGTTCGGATAATTGAGCAAGAAACATTTAGCATTGGGCTTCGAATGTTCTTGTTGAAAATCAAAGCATCACAGACATGCTTTGAGATAGCATTGACATGGCCTCCAGGTGAAAATCAGACTTTGGAATCACGAAGGACCCATCTGGAATAACTTGTAGAATCAAGATTACAATTCCCTCATGGATGAATGGATAATCCTGCTGAAAAGGAATCTATAATGATAGGTCCTCCACCGGGGGTGCTAGGCATGACATCATGCTACCGGTTCATCAAAGGACCAATAACATAAACCTTGGAAAGTTGTCCCAACCATCATATCGACCGAAGTTTCAGATCCGATTGGTGTCAGGATACCTCAGACTTAGGATACCTGAGAAGGCAAGGTGCAACGCAAATTGACGAGATGACATTGTAAGATTCTCGGGAAAATGAACTATGGAGTGATTTCCGTTAACAAAAGTCCATCACTAACCCAAGGAGAGGACAAGGAGGTTTCTGGTGAACTCAACGGTAATTCATCGAGATTCCCAAAAGATGGATTTCCACAATTAAGTGAACAAGGAGATAACATTTGTCAGCTCAAATGATATAAAGAAGTATGCTCGAGGAAAACATACACAATTAAACATTGGTTGAAAGGTGCGCCCGAAATATGGGTTGGGTTAGCACGACCAATGTCAGAAGGGTGATTCAATAATCAATAACCTGAGAATGAACTTTCGATCGTTAACTTCAAAGCAATAGGGTTGCTAGAAGTCCAGAACTCAAACAACACCGTTCACTTGATGGTATTAACACGGGGACCAAGAAGAAGGGTGATGGTGAGAAGTATTTCTATGTCAAGAATTCTCAAGAGGTGGAGCAGTCCTCACAACATCCTTGATATTAACAGATGGTAATACTCCAAGGTAAAGAAGAACGATTGCTGGGTAGCAAGGAACTCAAGGTATAACACGAAACACGAACAAGTTTGTGTTGGTGGGAAGGCAATAAAGTGGTCGATGATGATACAATTCACCGAGGGCAAGGATGGTATTTCTCATCATGAATTCATTTGAATTCCTGGAAGAGCTCATAAGGTTGATGATCACGACACCTTTGTCGCGAGAGTGCACGAAGATGTAATCGATCGGCGACGACATCTAGTCAAAGTAATGATAAAGTGAAAAGTTATTGGGACCAAAGTGCGACACAAACTCGAAACCAAGCTTGTTGTTCAAGGCGAAATGATATGACGATGAGGATCGACGTAAGGTTAATTCCTCGTCGAAAATTGTGCTCCGAGAAGAAGGGCCGGGTAGCACAGTTAAAATCATCACGACAATGATATAGCCAAACAGGCTAGGAATGGCGTGGTCGGGTACAAACTCGTACTTATAGAAGTTTACTGAAGAGTTGTTGAACCGTAGTGCGGACTCGGTTCAGTTATCGGTGTCTTTGAGTGTTTAATAACTCAGAGCCCGTGAGGAATTGGAATCAGTGGGGAAGGTAGCACTTGATGAAGAACTCATAAGAAGTTATGCAGTTCCACGATAATCTCGAGATATCAGGGGAAGGTCTCACAAAGTTATTGAATAAGAAGGATGCTGACGGGTAAAATCCAATAATGGACCTGATGGTCCACCAGGGGTCTGACGTGAGCATCAGTACTTAACTAGAGGAAGAAGAATGCAAGGAGATCAGTTTATAGAAACAACTGACTAACTCAATTGTCAAATGCAAAGGAATTATGATTCCCAAATCAAGGGGTCGGGAGCAATGCTCTGATTAGGGATGGATAGATTGAATAGCCTTAGGGTACAATCAACGATAATTGGATTGGTCGAGAACCAATTCCAGATAAATGAATGGCAGCTCAGCCGGAAAAGCAATTTATAAGGATCAATGATGATTGCGGGTATTCGCAAACATATTGAGTCCACAGACTCAAAATGATAATGACAAGGAATGTCAATAAGACTACCAGATTTATGGGATTAACCATAATGCAAGCAAGCAAGAATTTCAAGATCCGAGGCTCCGAGGACTTTCGGAAGATCGAATAGTATTTTGAAGACTTCTGTGAAACACATGAACAACTGGGGTTGAGCGGATACTCGACAAGTGCGAGGATTTATTTGAAGGGGGTATTCATGTAGTAAGGGACTTCTAGGCAGTAGGCACAAAGTATCCTCGGAACAATAGAGAACACTTCGGGGTATCTTGTAATAACGAGATCAATGGGGGATGATCGTATGAATTGCAAGTGTAAGTAGTTATCCATACGGATTTATCGGTGGCCAGGAATAGCAAAAGTGATGAGCACAAAGTCTCGAGAGAACATCGAGAGTATTTTCGAATCTTCCGATTAGCGTATCGATCATCCAAGTGAAGGGCTCTCCGGAGAAAGTACTTGCGAGAACCTAAAGTTAGTTTTGTTTTTAGTAAATTCATTTAACCCGAATAGAAGAGAGTTCAGAACCCCAGAGTAAAGATCGAGGAGTAAAAGATCCTAATTCCACCCAATGGCGACGTGTGCCCATAAGACACACAGCCATGTTAGTAAAAGTTTTGCAATGTCTAGACTCGACTTCGGCCAAGGAGTTGGAAAGGGGATTCCTACAGGCAGTCGGCTCTGATACCAACTTGTGACACCCTCGATTCAATCGTACACTAATCATGCACGCAAATGTGTACGATCAAGATCAAGGACTCACGGGAAGATATCACAACACAACTCTATAATAAAATAAGTCATACAAGCATCATAATACAAGCCAGGCCTCGAGGGCTCGAATACAAGTGCTCGATCATAGACGAAGTCAGCGGAAGCAACAATATCTGAAAGTACGTACATAAGTTAAACAAGGTGCCATAAGATGGCTAGCACAAACCGGGATACAGATCGAAAGAGGAGCAGGCCTCCGCCTCGATCCTCCTAGGTCACTCCCGGTCGCCGCTGGCCTGCACGTAGTAGTAGGCGCCTCCAGTAGTAGTCGCCGTGGCGGTGGCGTCTGCTCTGGGCTCCATCGACTGGTTGCAGCAATCGAGTAGAGGTAGGGGGGAAAAGGGGGAACAAGGCAACCGTGAGTACTCATCCAAAGTACTCGCAAGCAAGGAGCTACACTACATATGCAGCATTATCAAAGGAAGGATGTATATGTGGAGTGGGCTGCAGAAATGCCAGAATACAGAGAAGGCCTAGTCCTATCGAAGACTAGCATCTTCTGGAAACCACCATCTTGCAGCAAACAAGAGGGAGTAGAGTAACATAACTTAAAGTAGTAGTGTTATCAACCTCATCCAGAGATCCTTTCTCGACTCCCTGCGAGAAAGAAATCCTGCAGCCATACTATCCAAATATCATCACAATCCAGCCTCATCGCAATCCATTGCTCATATCCATGTCTCATCTCAAGTATCCAGCTTCTAGTTGTATCGATCGGGATACAACTCCAAGTGTCCGCTATCAGAGGACAGGCTATCGATAGATGTTTTCTTCCCTGGGTGCACCAACTTACCCACCACGCCGCTTAACTCCGGCGGACACACTTTCCGTGGTCATGCCCGCCTCGGCCAAACAATACGCCGCAACCCGACCTAGGCTTAATAGAGAGGCCAGCACGCCGGACTAAACCTATGCCCCAGGGTCATGGGCCATCTCCCCGAACTCCTGACGCTATGCAGGGCGGCCGGTGAGCGCACCTAGCTACCTTCCCAAAAGGGCAGGAGCTTACTACCAACCCGGCGCCAAGGCCCGTCACGACGCCTAATAAGCTTCGGCTGATGTATACGACGCAGAACGCCCATACTTAGCCCACGTGATGGTTAGTGCTATCAGCCAAAGGCCCCTCGGATCAAATATCCAAATCGTAGTGGATTAGGAACGCGGTAACAAGCGAGACTCACGAAAGATGTGACCCGTTGCCCGTCTCGAGGACTTGCGGCAAGGGCTAGGAATGCCGCCACGCCTCGTAATTATCTCGCGGGCACCCTCCGTGTCAACCCGTCTCCACATCACTGCAATTAAGCACGCTGGTACCCTCGTGTCGACCCGTCTTTCCAAGTAACAGTGGTAAAAGGCCAAGTAACCGTGAGTCCAAACATCAAGGGAAAACACGAGGAATCACCCCGGTGAATTCCACTCAATGTAGTCCTCAAGGTGAACATAAGAGGATTCACCCTCGAGGTCCACACTTGAGGGGTTGCACGACAGTCGTGTCGGAAGTGGTTAAAGAGGAAATCACCCTCGATGACCACAAATGGATAGCTATACTTCAGGGTTAATATCGGAAGTCTGTAGAGGTTTCACCCTCGGTACTCGAGTAGTAACCTAGTAGTGTCGAGCAACTAAGGGAAGTGATGTGCGGTGTCGGGGCCTGGTCTCCGATCCCGCTGATCGGGTCTTCAATGATGAAGCGAGGGCAACAAGGACAAGGTGGGGGTCACCGATGGGTCTCTAACCAACCTATACTAAGCAGTTTAGGATAAGCGGTAGGTAACAATAGCAAGTTACAATAAAATGTGCTATGCAAATGTAATAGGAGCAAACAATAACAGTAGCAAAATCTAATGCAAGCATGAGAGATTGGAAAGGGCGATATCGGGATGATCAAAAAGGGAGGCTTGCCTGGTTGCTCTGGCAAGAGAGAGGGGTCGTCAACACCGTAGTCGAACTGGCCAGCTGTAGCGTCGGTCTCGTAGTCTACCGGAGAAAAGAGGGGGAAGAAACAATGAATACAAAGTAAACAAATGCATATCGATGCATGACATGCCAAGAAGCGATGCTAGGCGTGCCCTAACGTGGTATGAGGGGATACTGGTTAGGGGGGAAAACATCCGGGAGTATTCCGGTTCGGACGTCTGTCTGACAGATGAACCTTAGAGGAAAGTTTGCATGTTCGATAGGTTAGAGACGTGTGTTGGACGATCGTTCTGCGTATCAGGATTCTTCTCGTCGTTCTGAGAAACTTTCATGTTGAAAATATTTTAATCCGGATTACGGATTAAAAGATATGATTTTAAAAGATTTTAATAATTTCTGGAATTTAATTAATTATTTAATTAATTTCGAAAATGCATTTATGACATCAGCATGATGTCATGCCGACATCAGCTGTCAACGTTGACTGTTGACCAAGTCAACCTGACATGTGGGTCCAGGGGGACCCACCTGTCATCCTCTAATTAAATTAATTAGGATTAGATTAAAATAACTATAGTTTAATTAAACTTAATTAATTAATTGAATTAATTAACCCGGATTAATTAACTTAAGTAATTACTTAATTAATTAATTATTAATTTATTTATTTATTTATATTTTATTTTTATTATTTTTTTTTTATTAAATAAGAATAATGTTTTGGGCGTGGGGCCCATCTGTCATAGGCCCCAGGGGCCTTAGTGGGTTTTCGGGCGCTTGTGGCGCTGGGCACCAGGTGCGGGCGTGCGCCCGAGGGCGAAGGCTGGGCGCACGCGCTGCAGTGTGGGGGGCAGGCGAGGGGCTCGGGCGAGGTCTGAGCGCCCCTGGCACGGAGAGTCATGAGGGGAAGAAGGAAGGGGAGGGGCCCACAGGCCGGGCCGTCGGATCCCAGGGGAGGAAGAGGGAACGGGGAGCGGGGTCAGGCTGTCAAGCCGAGCCGGGCGACGGGCCAGGGCTACGGCACGACGAGGGAGCCGGGAAGACGGGGAAGGTCATTGCGGCTGTGGCGGGCCGGAGCCGGGCCGACGGGAAGGGGAAAGGAGGGAGCCTCACAGGGGAGCCGGGTCTAGCGGCGGGCTCGACGGGGCCGGGAAGTCCGTCGTGGAGGGGTCGGGAGGCGTGCCCGGGCGGGCGAGGCGAGCCATGGCGGGCGGGCCGCCGGCTCGGGGGCGATGGAGGGGAGGAGGGACCTTCCGGCCGTCGGAGGAGGAGGGAGCCTGGGCCGCGCGGGCGGCGGGGTCGGCGAGGTGGGTTTGGCGCCGGGTGGCTCGGTCTCCGATCTCCGCCCGATCCAGATCGGGCGGAGCGAGGGGGCGAGGGGGCGCTGGGGCGATCATGGCGGTGGCGGTTTAGGGTTACCGCGGGGTGGGGGTAAGTGGGGTGGCGGCTGGTGGGTTGGGCCGGTGGGCCGGCCCATGGGGGGGGAGGGGAATGGGCCAATGGGGAGAGGGCCGACTGGCTGGGCCAGTGGGGGTCTTCCCCCCCTCAGTTTTTGTTTTAGGTCGGGTTTGAATCAACGAGAGGTTAATTAACATAACCGGGTGATTATCGTTGCATAACCATCCCGCGTTACAACCGCCATCGCTCAACCACCCTCCACGGGCACCCCTCCACCGCTTCATCGCTCATCCAGCCCTCCATGGGGTCATCCTGTTCATCCGGAGGCAACGCCACGGGGTCCTGCATCCACCCCCACCGCTCACTGTTCATCCAACCCCCCCCCCCCCCACCCGGCAACGCTCACTTTTCATCCAATCAATCGGCTTCAGTTAGTAGCAGTAGCGAAGGAATCGCTCGATGGGGTTCAGTTAACAGCCATCGATCGATCGCTCGGGTTCAGTAACGTGTAGCCTGCAGTGTAATTGCTCGGGTTCAGTTAAAGCCCAACGCCTCGCTCGGGTTTAGTTAGAGCCAACGCCTTGCACACACGCGCGTACGTGTACGAGAGAAACACGCATCACTCGGCCCCCGACCGCCCACCGTAACCGGGAACTCCCCGAAATTTTCCTCGCCTCGCTTCTACCACGGTTTTTTCCGTCATGGACGGCCCAAAGAATGTCATGCAGCTGCGTCTCCGGCCTGCCCAGGACGAAAAGCCCATTTTCTGTCATGATTTTTTGTCATAGAAGTAGGAGCCCACCACATCTATGATGATACCGGGTTTTGTCACAATTATCATCATAGAAGTGTCATAAGTATGACAAAAAAAAATTGTTCGACCCAATATGTCACGGATGTGTCTTTTTTTGTAGTGTATGGGGGTTGTTTGGACAGCGGTAGGTGGCATATGGCTTTGATTTGCAAAAGGCTGGCAACCAACGCAATGTTGGACAAGGTCCTGTGCGTCTGCCTGGGCTGTCGGCCAGTAGAAACCTGTATGGAAGGCCTTTCTTATGAGTGTCCGAGCTGCGGCATGGTGGCCGCCGTGTCCGGCATGAATTTCGGCCAAGAGCTACCGCCCTTCCTCTTCGGAGATGCACCTTTGGAGCACTCCAGTCGCGCTTTTCTTATAAAGCTCTCCCTCGTGGAATTTGTAGGCTTTAGAGCGCCGCACAATGCAACGTGCCTCATTTTGGTCCTCAGGGAGTTCTTGCCTATTTAGGTACGCTAAGAATGGTTCTGTCCACGGGGCGATGACAACCATAATCACGTGGGCCGAAGGTGTAATTTCGGTGGCGGAGCCTCCGATTACGTCAGAGTGTTTGGGATCTGGGGTTGTGTTCGGATCCGGACTGGTATTGCCGGTCTCCCCTTCCCACACCACGGATGGCTTGAACAGCCTTTCCAAAAAGATATTAGGTGGGACGGGGTCACGCTTAGCACCGATGCGGGCGAGGATATCCGTCGCTTGATTGTTTTCTCGGACCACATGGTGGAATTCGAGCCCCTCGAACCGAGATGACATTTTGAGGATGGCATTGCGGTAGGCCGCCATTTTTGGGTCCTTGGCATCAAAGTCTCCGTTTATTTGAGATATTGCGAGGTTTGAATCCCCACGCACTTCTAGGCGTTGAATGCCCATGGAGACTGCCATCCGAAGACCATGCAACAGGGCCTCATATTCGGCTGCATTGTTGGAATCTGTGTATAGTATTTGGAGTACGTACTGGACTGTATCTCCGGTGGGGGATGTCAGGACAACACCCGCCCCTAGACCAGCCAAAGATCTTAGAGCCGTCAAAGTGCATGATCCAATTGAGTACGCCGTACTCTTTAGGGAGTTCGGTTTTCCATTCATTCGGGCGAAGTCAGCCAAGATTTATGACTTAATGGCTCGCCATGGATTGTATGTTATGTCGAACGGGAGGAGCTCGATAGCCCATTTAGCAATCCGGCCCATGGCATCGCGGTTATTTATTATGTCATTGAGTGGTACTTCGGAGGCCACCGTGATTGAACACTCTTGAAAGTAGTGTCGTAGTTTTTGGGATGCCATGAAGACCGCGTATGCTATCTTTTGATAATGTGGGTACCGTGACTTGCATGGAGTGAGGACAGTGGATACGTAGTATACCGGCTTTTGAAGCGGGAACTTATGTCCGTCTGCCTCTCGTTCGACGACGAGCACTGCGCTTACAACCTGGTGTGTTGCAGCTATATATAACAGCATAGGTTCGTCAATATTTGGCGCGGCCAGGATTGGATTGGTGGCCAAGAGGGCTTTCATTTCCTCCAGTTCGGCCGTAGCCGCATCCGTCCACTCGAAGTGTTCGGTGCATCGAAGAAGGCGATAAAGAGGTAGTGCCTTTTCTCCTAATCGGGAGATAAAGCGGCTTAAGGCAGCCACGCACCCAGTTAATTTCTGAATTTTCTTGAGGTCTGTTGGGGTAGCCAACTGTGACAGAGCTCGGATTTTAGCCAGATTTGCTTCAATTCCTCTATTGGAAATGATAAAGCGCAAGAGCTTTCCGGCAGGTACGCCGAAAACGCATTTTTCCGGATTGAGCTTGATGTCATATGTTCGGAGATTGTCGAACGTAAGCCTCAAGTCGTCTATTAAAGATTCGACGTGTCTGGTTTGGATGACCACATCGCTCACGTATGCCTCCACCGTTTTGCCGATTTGTGTTTCCGGGCATGTATGAATCATGCGTTAATAGGTTGCACCGGCGTTTTTAGCCGAAAGGCATGGTGTTAAAAGCGAAGAAGGGTCGTATGGAGTGATGAATGCCGTTGCGGCTTGATCGGACTCCGCCATCTTGATTTGATGGTATCCGGAGTATGCGTTGAGGAAACACAATGAGTCGTGTCCTGCGGTAGCATCGGTGATTTGATCGATGCGGGGGAGGAGGAAGGGATCCTTAGGGCAAGCCTTATTGAGGTCCTTGAAATCGACGCATAGGCGCCAGAATTTGTCCTTCTTTGGTACCATCACCAGGTTTGCTAGCCAGTCCGGATGTTTTATTTCTCTGATGAATCCGGCCTCGAGTAGCTTGGCTAGCTCTTCTCCCATGGCTTGTCGCTTGGGTTCTGAAAAGCGCCGAAGAGTCTGCTTGACCGGCTTGTATCCCTTTAGTATGTTTAGGCTATGCTCGGCCAGCCTACATGGGATACCTGGCATGTCTGAAGGATGCCAGGCAAAGATGTCCCAATTCTCGCGCAAGAACTCTCGTAGTGCGGCGTCTATTGTGGGGTTCAGCTGTACCCCAATTGATGTTGTTTTTGTAGGGTCCGTTGGGTGGACCTGGAATTTGACTATTTCGTCTGCTGGTTTAGAAGAGGTGGACTTGGGTCGTTTGTTGAGTATCACGTCGTCCCTGTCCACTGTGGAGCGCAGCGCAGTTAATTCTTCGGCCGCGAGAGCTTCGGGTAATGCCTCCAGAGCTAGTGCGGCGGTTTTATTTTCGGCGCGGAGTGCTATGTCCGGATCACTAGCTAGAGTGATGATTCCATTGGGCCCCGGCATCTTGAGCTTCATGTACCCGTAATGGGGTATAGCTTGGAAGCTTGTGAATGCATCCCGCCCTAAAAGGGCGTGGTATCCACTACTGAACGGGGCCACTTGGAATGTGATTTCTTCGGACATATAATTCTCCGCGTGCCGAATACCACATCCAGTGTAATTTTTCCCGCACATCGTGCCTCCCGTCTAGGGATGATTCCTCTGAAGGTCGTGTTGCTTTGCTCAATGCGGCTCTTGTCTATTTCCATTTTGCTAAGAGTTTCCTCGTAGATGAGGTTTAATCCGCTGCCACCGTCCATGAGCACTTTAAGCCGAAAGTCGTCCACAATTGGACTAAGGACCAAAGCGGCTGGTTCTCGGACTGTTCGGAATTGAGGTTCGTCACTGGCATTGAAGGTTATGGCCGTGTCGTTCCACGGATTTATTGCTGCAATGTGGCAGACTTCGGCGAGGCTGCGGAGTGCTCGCTTATGCCTATTGTTTGAGGCGAAAGTCTCGAAGACTGTCAGTACTATATTGTTACTCTCCGCGGGATGGTGCTCTGTAGTATTGTTGATGAGGAGGTCCTCGTCGCTCTTGGCCACCTGCCGGAGTATCCAACATGCTCTAAGGCTGTGTGTTGGTATGATGTCCAGTGAGCTGTGAATTTTGCATGGCCTGTTGAGCCATCCCTCCAATACGGTTCCACGCCCTGTAGAGGGCTTTGGCTTTTTTGTAATTGGATTGGGTGACTTGCGAGAGCGCACCCTTTTAGTTCGGACGAGGGTTTAGTGAGAGCCGGAGGATCCCAGAATTTTGTTTGGGTTTTCCAGGCGCTTTCCATCGCACGGTACTTATGTACTATGGCCGCCAAGTCGGCGAAGTGTGCTATGTCACGGCGACTTATGGCGTTGAGAATTCCCTTGTCCGTGCAATTTTTGCAAAAGAATGAGATTGCGTCTTCCTCGCGACAGTCCTTAACCTTGCTCATTACAAGGAGGAATCTGGCCCAGAAGTGATGTACTGTCTCTTGGGGCTCTTGTCTAATGTGGGAAAGATCACTTGTGTCTGGGTGGGTGGGTAGATTTAAGTCCAAATCCTGACCCGATCTGAGACCCAGGGGCAAAGGAGCTCCCGAGCTTGGTAGCTCGGACTCCGGGATGTTTCCCAATATTTGTGGCCCGTTGCCCGATTCTAAGTTCGGAGCCTGTGCCATGTCCTCTCGTAGACGGGTATCCGGCTCGGAGAGCTCGGGAATCCGGACATAGTTCATCCTCAAAATAGAGGAAGAATCAATGTTTTGTTCCTCCACCACCGCTATCTGATGGGTGACCGACGGAGAGTTAATCTCCGTTTGGTCGGGTTTAAGCCCGATCCAATCATAGTCCGTAGTGACTCCCAGGGCGGCGATGCGATCAGGGAGGAGAGCTCCACTGGATCCATCTTCTCGGTGAATTCCGAGCTGACGTGGAGGCTGTTCTTGATGACCTGAGAAGTCATCATCGGCGTGGCGACCGAACGGGCGGTCATGATGAAGCCGCCCAGCCAGAGAGTCTGACCTACAGCCAGGGCTCCTCCAGAGGTGATGTTGTCCTTGACAATAAGGCGAGCCATCAAGCCTTATCGGGACGGCACAGTGGAACTCTCAATGAAAGCACCAATGTCGGTGTCAAAACCGGCGGATCTCGGTAGGGGTCCCGAACTGCGTCTAAGGCTAATGGTAACAGGAGGCGGGGACACGATGTTTACCTGTGTTAGGGCCCTCTCGATGGAGGTAATACCCTACTTCCTGCTTGATTGATCTTGATGATATGAGTATTACAAGAGTTGATCTACCACAAGATCGTAGAGGCTAAACCCTAGAAGCTAGCCTATGATTATGATTGTTGTTGTCCTCACGGACTAAACCCTCCGGTTTATATAGACACCGGAGGGGCTAGGGTTACAGTGATTCTGAGAGAAGGAGATATACATATCCGAATTGCCAAGCTTGCCTTCCACGCAAAGGAGAGTCCCATCCGGACACGGGACAAAGTCTTCAATCTTGTATCTTCATAGTCCAACAGCCTGGCCAAAGTATATTGTCTGGCTGTCCGAGGACCCCTTAATCGAGGACTCCCTCAGGAGTAACCACCGGTTGTTGACATTGATGCTCTGGAGGCGAACTGATGTTTCAATCTAGAACGGGGTGTATTGCTCGGTGCTGCGTGTGATAGTCAACGGCGATGCTCGGTGCCGTGAGATGGGGAAGGATCGTTGGCATAGGCGGTGTGGCGGTGCTACAAGCCGAGTGGCAATGTCCACGATGTTGCGAGGTGTTGTGCTGCGAGGGCCTTTCCTGATTCGACGCGAGGAGAATGAAGCGGAGACAGTCCATACGACCAATGCCAAAACACAATGCTGCAAGACTAGTATCGTCGTTGGTGCAAGCGAAACCTGCACCTTTCCAAGCCATGACGCAGTGCTACAAGTGTAGGACCGACACCATTGCTAGCCATGACACAGATGCTACAAGTTGGGTCCCCCACCACTCCAACAGCTAATCGGGCTAGGACAACTGGGACGTCCTAGGGTCGAGCGTTGCTACTTCAAAAGGCGGAGCGCCATGTTGCAAATAGTATTTTTCTTTGAGTGTGGTCAACCGCGGCTCATGGCGTAGTAAGTTTTGGATAAATTGGTGTTGCCTAGTTTATTGCTTTTTTAGTTTATAAAGAGTTGCTGAGTACTCAAATATTTGTTGGATATTTTTTTTGATTATAAGGAAAAAATCCCTAAAAAAATAAAATTTTGTTTCAAATCTCAACATTTTGTGTGTTTGTTGTAAAATATCTTTTTTATGTTGCACTCATGTAAATTGCCCGACTCAGATTTCTTGCTCAACCCACCCTTAGTTCCTTGGAGCAATGTAAGGGCATCTCCAATGTGGACCCTCAAATCGCTCGCAACCGTCCGGGACACACAGTCCGGACGTGTTTTGCGATCAAAACAGGTCGTGCATTGGTCCGCCAACCAGTTTGGCGCACTTTTTCCCACGAACCCCAGAAAACTGAGGGGCTTTGTGGGAGTCTGGACACAAGCCATGTTGGACTCAAACACCCTAGGCCCACCAAAAACTAAGGCGTAGCCCGTACTTTTTAAGCTGGATTCACTGTTTCCACAGTAAAATCTCCCACTCTCTTCTTCCATCCCATCATTCTCCACCCAATTCCCGCCATTTTCTCCCACTCACTTCTTCCCTCCTGCCGTCGATGCATGGACCTGGAGGAGAACCTTTCGGAGACGGAGGTGGTGGAGGATCCGAGCCTCACGCTCACCCGGAAGATCAACTCGATGACACGACAAAATCACCACATCAAAGCGAAGGCTGCAAAGGCGGAAACATTTAAGAAGCAGAAGGACGGCTGAGGCGAGCTGGTGGTGGACGTGGCGGTGGGCGTGCTGGTGGCGAACGTTGCAGTGGTTTTGCTAGTGGCAGCTGTGGTGGAGGTCGAGGATGGGATAGCAGAGCCCCACTATTATCGTCGGTCGTGCAACTGCCGCCATGGCTAGAGCATTCCAAGGCTCCATACTACTACGCCGCCAAGCAGATCAGTAGGCTTTCCATGACAACCGCCACAAGGCAAGTGCCTTTTGTGGTCGACGTCAACGTGGCACCGTTGCTTTTCTCGGAGTGTTCATCACCGCAGCTTGTCTGGACGCGGACAACGGACGTGGAGCACATGGGTGCCGCATGTTGTTCGCTGGTATGCCTAAAGCTGGGAACCGGCATACAACGACCTGGTAAGGGAGATGTTCAACATCATCCATGAGGTGGGCGGTGGATGAGGTTGCTATGAGGACAGGCGTGTGGATGACTCGGAGCCCACCCAGTCGGGCACGCATCAGGGCTACACCCAGCAAGGCACGGACACAACAACAGAGGGTTGCCGGACGACAGGAGGAGGAGGAGGAGGAGGAGGAGGACGGCAAGGATGATGATCCGGATGATTATGTTGGTGATCCAAAGAAGAGGAGTAGAGGAGAAAGCTTCAACATGTGTGAGGACGAGAGTGTGATGCATGGTTGGCCACTAGCCTCGACCCGCTCCATGGCATGGAGCAAAGGGCCCAACTTTTTGGGCCAACATTCGCACTTGGTGCCATGAACACAAGCATTTCACACCCTAGTCTGATGCGGTCATCCGCAACCATGAACCAAAGTCCCTTAACCATCGATGGTACACCATCCAAGAGGCTGTGTCGAAGTATTGCGGCCACTTGAGACAACTCATCGCACTGTAGCCTAGTAGTGCGCAAATCACCAAGTAAGCAAGTTGTTAATATGTGTACATCATTTTGGCCGGATATGCATTATTGTGTAGATCTCTTTCCGAATATGAATTGTTTTGTAGTCGGATATGCATTGTTGTGTAAATCACTTGCCGCATATGAATTGTTGTGTAGATCGCTAGCTAGATATGAATTATTTTGTTGATAATTTGTAGTTGGATATCTATGCATAGTTTTCTAGCTGGTATGCATTGTTGATTGATATGTCCATTTTGCATCATGTTTTCCTACTATTATTTTCAATTATTTTTGAAGTTATATTCCACTTTTTGATGCAATTCTAATGTATTTTCTCTCTTAAAATGCAAGATGCACCAAAAGAGGGAGATCGTCGACAGCTAAGATTCTAGCCTGAAAAAGCTACAACAGATATAGCTATTCTCCGGAGCTTCAAATGACCTAAAAATTTATGGAAAATTATTTTGAAATATATAAAAAATACTGGAAGAAAGAAGTACAAGATATAAACCTCAATGGGGCCACAAGGCAGGGGGCGTGACCTACCCCCTAGGGTGCACCCTAGTTCCTTATGGGAGCCATGAAGGTCCAGCGATGCCCATCTTCTCCTATATGTAGTCATTTACCCTAGAAAAAAAAGAGGACTTTGGGACAAGTCACCACCGTCTCGAGGCGGAATCTGGGTAGGAGCACTTTTGCTCCTGCCAATGAAACTTCCCTCCGGGAGGTGGAAATCAAAGCCATCATCATCACCAATGCTCCTTTCATCGTGGGAGGACTCATCTCCATCAACATCTTCACCAGCACCATCTCATCTCCAACCCTAGTTCATCTTTTGTGTTCAATCTTCGTATCAAACCTCAGATTGGTACCTGGGGGTGCTAGTAGGGTTTGATAACATCTTATAGTTGATTTACTTTGTGGAAGATTATATGTTCAGATTGTTAATTGCATATTTATCCCATCTGATCATAAACATAATCATGCTTTATTAGTAGTTCTGTTTGTTCTTGAGGACATGGGAAAATCTTGTTATAAGTAATTATGTGAAGTTGGTATTCGTTCAATGTTTTGATGATATGTTATGTTCTTTTTCCTCTAGTGTTGTCGTGTGAAGGTCGACTACATGACACTTCACCATGTTTGGGCCTAGGGGAAGGCATTGTGGGACTAGTTTCTAGATGATGGGTTGCGGGAGTGACGGAAACCTTAACCCCAGCTTATGAGTTGTTTTGTAAGGAGGTTGTTTTGGATCCTTTTGTTTAATGCTATACTTATATTTATCTTAATTCTGCTCTTGTATTTGCGGATGCTTGCATGGACAGGGTACTCATAAGTAGGTTGTTTGTTCAAGGACAACACCTTAGCTTCGGTCCACCCACATAACAACTTATCAAAATAATGAATGCGAATCAATGAAACATGATGAAGGTAACTAGATGAATTCATGTGTGTCATCGAGAACGCTTTAGTCACTATAAGAAGTAGTTCCAGCTTGTCCTTAGCAATATTTTCGATTGGGCCACCTTGCTACTTTGGTTACTTGTTACTTGATACTAATTGTTTTGCTATCAAACTATCTGTCACAACTATCTTACAACACTTGCGGAGAATACCTTACTGAAAATTGTTTACATATTTCTTCTGCTCCTCGTTGGATTCGACACTCTTACGTATCGGAAGGACTACGATTGATCCCCTATACTTGTGAGTCATCATTGACAATGTATTATTTTGTGGCCTTCTCGTGCAGGTACTGTGTTCAAGAAGTTGGAGAAGGAAAACTTCACTGGCATGCATTGTTGGTTGAAGTTGCAAGGATGATTCAAATGGAATCTATACACTGCCAAGAGCGCCACCAGTGAAAGCAAGGAAGAAACCAGTGATCCAACCGACCCAACAAAAGAACCATCCAAGAAGGTTAGAAGAGGAATTTGGGGAAAGAAGTGGGAGAATGAGAGGACAAAGCGAAAAGGTGCGGCAGCAAAGATGACAGAGAGATTCAAAGACATCTTGACGAAGAAAGATGAGGCATACGTCGAGCGCTCGGACGTCAATGGGAAAAAAGGAGGAGTGGTTTAACTTTGATGGAGCCAACCGAGAAGAAGCTCAAGCTCGAAGAGAAGGAGACAATGCTTGAAGAGAAGAAGGTGAGCTAAGGAGGACGCGAAGATGTTGACCTTGAATGTGGTGAAGTTAGATGACGACGTAAGAATGATCGTGTAAACCGTCCGTTACAAGATGTTGCAGCAGCTGAAGGATGAGCTAGAGAGGACGAAGGAGGCGGCCTACATGGTGACAATGACAGATTGGAGTGGAGCTCGGATTGCCGGTCCGACAAGACGGAAAAACTTTTTTTTAACGAACTGTCAGACCGATATTTTTTTGTGCCCGAATTGCGGGTCCGTGTTGGAGATGCCCTAAAAGACTTGGGAGAGTTTAAAAGGAGAGTGGCGTGACCGTGTACGAGGACATTGGAGCAAAGTGCGAACGTCGGTGCGGCCTGATCGTGTGGCTGTAGACCCGGCTGATACAATAACCTCGTATCAGACGGATGACGCGTAGTGTAGGCCAAATCGTTTGCACGCACTGCTTTGCTGCGGTCGCTTAGAAGCAGTGATCCGTTCTATTTACGTTATGTTGTAATAATTTTACTTAAGTTACACGTATCCGCTCGTACGGTGTTCACAAACACAATCAGAAAAACAGGCCATCGTTTTTTAGGGAAGAAACAGACCGTCTTAACATCACAGGCAATTGTATCTTAACATCCTCCTCATCATTTTTCAGAGAAGAAACAGACTTGATGTGCAGACTATAAAATCAAAACAGATAAAGTTACGGTACATGGTTCCCTTCAAAATAAAAGTTACGGTACATGAACATCAGTCAATAGTAAAATCATCTCCAGGAAACGGAGGCCTGATGTAGACTGTAGAGGAGTCAACGGAGTTGGCGAAAACAATACGGAGGAGAAACGAAGGTACATCCAACTTGAAGAAACAAGCATGAGTATGGAGCTTCCCTGTTGCAAGAAAAAAATGACTGCATATTCCAAGTATTCATACAGCGGGAGGGGGGAACACTACAGCCCCCTCCATCTGTCATCAAACACATCTTCTTTTAAACAACAACAACAAACAGGGCCGTATCATCATCATCATTCATCATCAAACATACATGAAGAAAAAGCGGCGGCGGGGGACAAAAAAGAAAAGAATCGAATTACAGACTAGCAGCAGGGTATAAAAATCCATCCTGTACTTTCCTCGGGGTACGGTACCGAGCCGCGCGTTGTCTCGGACGACATCGTCCGATGTCTGCGCCCGGCGGGCTGCTGCCCCAGCCCCGCCGTCGGCACCTAATAAACATCTTTATGGACGGACGCCGGGGGGCAACCTTACTATGATGTAACAATGTTTTACTCGAAGCCGTCCATCATAGGGTGCTGGCCCCCTTCCGAGGAGGTGCTTTTCGACGACTGTTTTCGGGCTGTGCCACGCCTGTTCTTGGCTTTCTTCGCCTTCATCCTACGCTTCTTCTCGGTGGCGTCGACCCAGGTGTACTCGGAAGGTATGTGGAACGGGTCGACCTCGTCTTTCCAGTTCTTGCTATCGCCGCTGTCGCTAGACTGCGCACCGCGGCCCCCTCTGACCCACGAGTACCATGACGCCGATCCTTCCGTATCTTTGGACTTGGCATCCTGGAACTGCGTGGGGCTCGTTGGTGGGGTGGCGAACTCATCTAAAGGCTGTAGTTCCTCAAACTTTGTGAATGTCACAATGACCCGTATTGTTGGGACAATAGGGATAGCAATCTGAAAGTTCACAGGATACATGGTTAGAGATCAGTATTTCAATGTATTGCTAAACAATGCAGAGTCTATCATACATGCACATTCACCTCCCCTCTTTTGGTATTCAGAATAAAACACCCAGAGTGACCCTTAAGTAGAAAATATAAAACAGTAATTTGTGCTGTACATATACGAGCTCCACAAAAATATTACCAAATACAGCATCAGACACGAGCAAACGGGATCAAAATACTCCAATTCATGTAGTTAAGGAAATGAAACTCAGCTTGAGACAAAAGGCCAGGCTAAAAATGTATCGTGTGTGGAAATAAACCAATGGTCTATACCATTCTTGTTTTTGGCATTCAAGTTCTGCCTTGTTCAGATAGTAGTTAGCTGTTGCCTCAAGTAGCTGTTGCCTTGTTCAGATAGTAGTTAGCTGTTTTTTGGCATTCAAGTCCTGCCTTGTTCAGATAGTAGTTAGCTGTTTTTTGGCATTCAAGTCCTGCCTTGTTCAGATAGTTGTTAGCTGTTTTTTGGCATTCAAGTCCTGCCTTGTTCAGATAGTAGTTAGCTGTTGCCTCAAGTCGCTAGCAGTACATCTGTTATTTTAATACTAAAATAAGATCAGCCTTCAATTATACTCCCTCCGTCCGGAAATACTTGTCATCAAAATAAATAAATGGGGATGTATCTAGATGTATTTTAGTTCTAAATACACCCCTTTTTGTCCATTTTGATGACAAGTATTTTCGGACGGAGGGAGTATATACTAAATGTGGTCAGATCGCAACACAAACCTCTAGTATTGGAGCAATATTAATTCATGCTCTAACCCTTTAACAAGAACCAAGACTCATTCCAATTCGGCAAACTATGCCCATTAATTCCATGAGTGGTAATCCAATATATGCAAGTTCTGAAAACTCAACAGGAATGTGAAGACATGATTTAACTGACTGACTGTTGGAGCAACAACACACTAGGCATTGTCAAAGATTTAAAGTTGATTTAAGAAAACAGAAAAGATGTGGCAAAAAAGGAACACAAAATAACTCATACTAGGTTCTAGTATGAGGCAATAATGTTCTATATCAGCAGGTAATTGCATGTAGTAATAAAAAGAAACGTCACCATGTATCTAAATCCTAGGAAGAGTCTACCAAATGCTGCATGTTACAAGCCGTGTCTATCGTTTTGGCCCAAATATAAAATCCCTTATCTGACTCCAGTAACTTCAAAGAAAAGGTTTGCTTATATTTAATTATTTGTTGTTATTGTGAAAGTAGAGACAATACTGTACAAAGAATGATCATATTTTCTAGCAAAGCAGGCAGATGGTGAAGACTGCATCTCATGATTGTGTCCTTGTTGGTGCAAGATAAAGGATTCAGTGTTTTGATAGCTTGGGCACGAGCTGCCCTTGTAATATTTTCAGTCCCCTTAAAGTAAATGTGCATTGCAATTGGCCTTAGTTCAGATATTCAGATCAGAGCCAGGAACAACAAAAGATAATAATTCACAATAGAGGTCCAAACAACACTATATGTGAATGATAACAGATATCCCAGCAAGGGAAAACGAATGCAACATAGCATGGTGGTCAGGCTGGTAACAGATAACCCACAGTAACAGTTACATAGCGCCCAGAACGTTGAGAAAGAATAAGCATGCAAACTTTGACTTGAGATAAACAGGAAAATGAATCAATCAGAGCTCGTTAAATGACTGGAACAAAACGGGCTAATATAATCATGTTGACAGATGGTTACCTTGACTGGAAATGTGCCTGTAGGCAGCTTGGTTGTCAAGAGTTCCCTAAGCCTTCTAACAGCCTTCACTTTGTTTGCTAATACATCTAGCAAAGGGATCAGCTCATCCGTCTTCAAAGGGAAATCCGGTGTCAACCACAACACTGGTCGTAAACCCTTCTTGTACTCACTTTCAAGTTTATTAGAATCCCCAGATGAGACACCACCCTTCTTCTTCTTGCCGTTGCCCTTCTCCTTTCCCTTCCCTGCATCACCTGATTCATCCTTGCTCACTGCCTTGGGTGCCTTCTCATCATTCTTGGCACCCTTCTTGCCATTCCAAAACCATCCCTTCTTGTCTTTCCCGGCACCGTTTGCATCCAAATGATCAGCCCCTTTGTCACCTTCCTCGGCCCTATCGTCGGATTCCTCCTCCTGGTTCCCCCTCAACGCAGAATCAAGCTGCTTCCTCTCCTCAGCAGTCAAGACCTCATCCAGCTCAGTTTCAAGCTCTGCGCTCCTCCCATTCTTCTCCTCCCCGTCCATCGCAAACAGCTCCTCGTCTGTCATTGCCCCAGGGACCCGTCTTGACTTGACGGTCACCAGGACATTCAACATATCGTACACCTTTGCCTTCCACTGCCCCACGGCTTCAGTCCTCTCCTGCCGGCGCCAATTCACGTGTGGCACAAGATCTGCCTGCGTGACGTCTATCCCGGGGCGATACATATTCGTCTTGGACATCAATGCCACCTCATGAGCCACCTCCGACTCCGTAGGCTGCACACCGGCCCCTTCCAACGCATCAGTGATCTCCTTATCCTTATGAGACAGCACTATCAGAGAACCCGGGAGCAGCTCCTTACCCCCAGCGTCCTCAGGCCGCGCCCCGTCGCCGAGGAACAGGAAGGTCTGGTCGGAACGCTGGATGCGGAAGCCGTCGAAGCCCGCGAGCGTCATGTCGGCCCTTAGGGCGGCCCCACGTTTCCAGATGCGGTAGGTGTCGGAGGGGGCGATGCGGCCGATGAAGGGGATGACGGAGGACTCGAAGTGGAAGGAGATCTCCATGTAGAAGTCGCGGATGCGGGAGACGGAGGCGAGCACCCGCGGGAGCCTGCGGCACCACTTGGCCCAGGCGAGCGGCTGGTAGTGGCGCGCGATGATGGTGGCGATGGCGTCCTCGCGCGTGCACACGGCCTCCTGCAGCGCCGACCAGCCGTCGGCGTTCTGCAGCGACCAGTCCGCGCCGGCGGACATGAGCAGGTCGGCGGCGACGGGGTCGCGGAGGCGCACGGCGAGGTGCAGCGGGGTCTCCCTACGCGGCACGTCGCGGCGGTCGATGACGGCGGACACCGCGTCCGCCACGCGCTCCCCCGCGATCGACTCCGCCTCGGTGGTGACCTCCCCGGCCCGCGGCAGGCGGGGGAGCGCCGCGACGAGGGTTCGGAGCGCCGCGTGGTCCCGCCGGTAGACGGCCAGGTGGGCCGGGCTGTGCGCGTACTTGGCCGCGTCCTCCATGGCCGGCGGGCTGGCGGCGGCGGCGGCCGGGACCAGCCTCGCTCACCGTCGGGGCGATCGGGGATAGGCTAGGCTAGGCGAGGCGGATCTGGCGCGGGGGAGGAGGCATGGGGGGTCGGGCGCTCAGATCTGGCGCCCGCGGCGCGGCGGGGCGGGCCCGAATCGGCGGGGCCCGCGCTCCGGGGCGGCGCCGGCGGAGAGCTGGGCGCGCGGCGGGGAGAGGGGCGGGGAGTGGGGAATCGGCGGGAGGAGGGGGGAGGGGGAAGTGGTCCTCCTATTTCGGTTCGGGAAGACGGAGAGGAGAGAAGGAAGACGCGATGTGTCTCTGTTTTTTTTCTTTTTCCTCCCTCGCCTCGATCGATCCAGTCGGGCCGATGCAGTGCAGCCAGCATTGCACAGTGGAATAGGTCGTCTCCCCTCTCTCTCTGCAGGGTGGGGCCGCCAGTGTTTTGCCGTGAGATTTTTATATTTTTGGCGAATGCCTCGAGCGATCTGGTTTGGTGTGTGTGTGGGGGGGGCTCATGAGTCATGATCGCGTCGCGTCGGACATCGATCGAGCGGTCTTTTTACCGCGCTCTCTCGTTTTGTATGAGAACGATTGCGAGCCAAGTAAGTAGCGTGCCTGCCATTCATCGATGATGGTCCAGTCAATGATCTGCTTTACCGTCTTCAGTCTCTCGAAGGTGGTTCGTAAGATCGGGATGTCGTGCGTGCGTTCATATGGTTGGATATGTACGTGTCCGTGCCGTGTTTCTAAAAAAAGTCGTTCGGCATCTTTCATTTCGGATAAAACTGATTTTTTTTTTCCTTTCAGTTCGGCCAGCTTTTGGTCTTGCTATGCACGAAACCTAAATCGTGTGATTTTAAGATGTTTGACGGTGTTTTTGACATTTCGGACCCATCAATTAGGTAACACATGATTTGGAGGCGGCTCGGGGTTTAGCTTTCTCTTGGACAAGACCTAGACAAGACATTGCCATCCAATTCATCTTCATCACCGACATTGACCATCGGCGTGGTTGCCCCAGCTGCCGCTCCGCTATTACTATCCTCTACTCATAGATGAGTGTGCTTTAAGCGTGAGAAACAAGTATGTGGAGCTAGGGGCCAGGGGTCAAAACGGTGTGAGCTATTCTTTCTATACTGGGGCCAGTTGGAGTGGAAAATAAACCGAAATGGACCGCCTCATTCCCGGTGTTGCCTCACTGGTGGGACCGAGTTGTCCAAACGTCATGGCAGATTTGGGTCCGGCCCGAAATGGGGAGCCTTTTGGATGGTCTTTTCGGTTCAGACAGTCTGGTCCGAATATACGGGGGAGAGGTAGGGGAGCATGTTTATCATTTATGTTTTCTTTAATAGGGCGATTGTGAGCCATGTAATCTACCTACCTTCCATTGATGATGGTTTCGTTCATAATGCATGATGATAATTCAGTAACGCCGGGTGCATTACTCGTGTGTGACATTAGGAGAAAATAAATGCATATGTTTCATCCCTCCACGATCGTCCATCGTCTTCCAAAATCACGACATATGGATGTTTATCCCCTCGTGCTAGACCTTGTCCGCCGTCGATGCCTGTTGTGTCAACTGTTTCTAGGAGTGAGGTCATCGCTGAGGTTGTGGCTCAAGTGCTGCAGATTATGCTTGAGACACATGAGTTATGTGGGAAGCCGTCTTCGCCTCTATCGACGGTGGTTCCAAAGGCGGGCTTTCTTGGTGCCTCGAAGCCCTCACCACTGTTGTTGGAGCCCAGCCAATCGCTCGCATTCATGAATAATAGAGGTTTGGATGCTAAAGTCCTTCACTTACGTGTGATCATCGACCAACAGGTATCATTGGGTGGCGCGGTTGGTGGCTAGATGCGATGACACTCGATTCTCAGGCTCTCTTCATGAAAGAGCTTTGCGGCTTGCTTGCCAACTTAGAGGTTGTTAGCCCTACACATGACAAAGGCGATTGCTTGCCTTCTGGCGGGGATGGCAATCAGGGGCAAATGCAAGAAAGGTGGACGCCTGCTCTCGGGCCGACATCCTAAAGGAGAAGTCCCTCAAAAACAAAGGCAAGAGTGGCGTGGTATGGAAAGTGTCATCGGCTGCTTCATGGATGGTCTTCAGTCTCTTAACCTGGCCTCATGGTTTGAGTGGTCATTGTGGATTTGGTGGTATCATTTATCGTCGGTAGAGGTGTTCTTGTCAGGGGTTAGTTTGCAATGTAGAGACGTATGGTTTTACGATTATTTTGCATTGGGAGTGTTCGTAGGGTCACTTATGCGGCGGTTTCTTTCTTTGTGGGTAGCCCACATGTAGTCAGTTCATATCGGTTTTCGTCCGGTTTTAATTAACCAGACAATTATATTTTTGATTAATTAATCGATGATGCAAATTTTTTGTCTCCGTTTCTAGAAAAAAATATTATTACTCCCCTTTGTCTCGGTTAAAAAATTAATGACGATGCAAATCTTTTGCTTATATTTCAAGGAAAAAATATTATTAGTCCCCTCAGCCTTGGTTAAAAAAATTAATCGATGAGTGCAAATCTTTTGCCTCTGTTTTAAGGCGAAAAAAATATATTATTACTCCCCTCAGCCTCGGTTAAAAACCCTGTCAGGTTTAACCTTTCTCAACACACGAGCAGAGCAGCGCAGAATATCTGATCACTGCATCCCCTTGTATAATCCCTCCGTTGACTAGATGTACAAGGGTTAGTGGAGCATTACGCGGGTGTGGCAGTCTTAGGTCCACGTTCGTTCATCACACAGCCAATAACAAATTAATAATGGTTTGACAGCCCGCGGAAAGAGAGCTCGGCAGTCCGGTGCCGCGTCGACAGGGACGCGTTCATCGATCGTCCATGCACGCTAGTGAGCAGTGCTACCTGACGAATTCTGAACCCGAAACCGTACGCGGCGGCAACAGCAGACAGCCACCGGACGCGCTTGATTACGCGCGGCACGGCGCGGCGGCAGGTGAGCCGTGAGAACAAATCCCATTAGCTAGTAGGTTGGTGGGTCGCTGGACCGCTTGAGCCTCGAGCTGCATGTGTGCATGATGCCAGCGACTAACATGTCGCTGGCCAACTGCTGCAGCGGAGGCCGGAGGTGAGTGCGATGGAGCTCGTGCCCGCGCATTGGCCGGCGCCGGATCGGGTCGGGTGCTCTTCACCACAAAACTAGCAAGTATAGCCAGGTACTGCTCCAGAGTGGTAGTGGTAGATCCTAGAGAGGCAAGTGGGCTAGAGGATCTCCATGAGATCCATCGATCTCGCGGCTGCAGCGCGCAAGCTGGGGGACGCACGGCGCAATTAGCAAGGCCACATGTCGTTAGCACTGTTCTTCCAGCATTATTATTATTCTGCGTGTAACTGTGCTTCTGCGCGTCCGCCAGATCACGTGCGGCGTGGCAAATCGTGCGTCTCTCCTCTGGTCTGGAGCCTCGACTCTTCGCGAGGAAGACAAGTGAAGAACTGCATGCTGACAGACACTCGACAGGCATGGAAGGGTTGCTGCCCGGCCGATCGATGCCGATGCAGCAACTAGAAGCGGATCTTTCTTACGCAGGCAGATATACTACCACAAGCGGGTGGATCTTGGCCTCACGCTGATTCGGGCAAACGGGCAGGGGGGCAAAGCGGCAGCAGCGGCAGGATGCTATTACTGCTAGTCGCGCGCCCATAAAGAACATCGGTGACAGATAGATAGATAGGGCATGCCCACTGGTCCCTTCCCCTCCCTGGTGCTCCATGAATTTAGTAACAGCACTACTGCTAGCCTGCTGTTTTAGCTTGGGTTATGGAGATTAACAATGGACTGAACTGAACAATGATGCAAAGCTCCGCGTGCTGGCCTGGCCTGGCTGGTCGTGCATGCACTCATGCGTGCATGTGCATGCGGTGATAAACAAAGAGAAATGCGAACGAGTGAGTTGTTGTGCATGTGTCTACCTGGTTAATGATGATGATAGTAATCTCTCTGTTTTTCCTTCTCTCCTCTGTCGCTGTTGTAAAGGCTGGTGCATGCTGTGATGATGGTAATTACCTGCTTAAGAACAATAAAACCGAGCCTAAAGCGAGCTCTCTCAGCGATTTGGGTTACTGGCAGTCCGTTTTTGCAATCTGGACATTCCTGGCCATCAGTTCTCGTGTCAAAAACGATCCATACCTTGCAGTATGTGTAATCTGGCTCAGCTGTCATGTGGGTTGCTGCTCCAGAGGCCGAAAGCAAGCCATCTGGTAAACTGGGCCGTCCAGCAGCCCATTCCAGCCCGTGCTGCTGTTCGCTAAAGGGCGCGATTATAGGGGTGGATTAACAAGCTGCTCGGCTCGTTAAGCTTGTGCTTGTTAAGCTCGTTAAGATTAACGAGCAAAAAATCATGCTGGACTCGGCTCGTTTGAAGCTCGTTAAGCTCGTGAACGCTCTTTAACAGATTTTGATTTCTTACTGTCTGTAGGGTGAGTGTTTATATGTGGTTTTTAAGAAACAAAATGGAATGCACAAGTTTGTTGCCTCCTATGTAGATTAGATTGGATAAACAGATTGAGGTGCTATGAAACTGGTGTCACGTAAGATAAAAATATGTGGTGTGTTGTTATCAACGAGCTTAACGAGCTACTCGTGAAACTCAAGGACTTGGATATCTCTCGAACATTCAGGTAGAGAGGTGCGCCAGATCGAACATAAACGTTCGGAGAGGAAAGGGGAGAGAACGAACGATTCTGTTCAGTACGATCCATCTCTCTCCCGAACGACCTGCTCCCTCTCCTCCAGTGGCCCAGCCCAATGAGACCAGCCCAGAAACAACATTGTCTTCAAGAATTAAAAAAAAGAATTACAAATATTGTAGCCCCAGAACTGCTTCTGTCCCAGAAAAATAGACAAAACACAAAAAGGCCTAAAAAATGCACTGGACCAAGAAAAACACTCCCTGACAAAAAATTCTAGGAACAAAAAGTTGCCATGCTATAATGAACAAAACTACCATATAACAATGAAAAAAGGTATATTACGGAAATTTAAATATTTGCCATGTCATGATGTTCATGCACACTTCATGACAATTGAGTTGAGTGTGGAATTTTTGCCAAGACATTGTGAAAAAAACACAAAAAATGGACATATAGGATAGAGCAAAAAAGATTTCTACAAAAATTGCCATTGGGCATTTATAAAAAAATTCTAAGCAATGCCATATCAATGGATAAAAAAATTCTTAACTTTGCCATCGTTCTATACACAAAAGGTACTAACATTTTTCTTAGTCACAACCAACAGAAAGTAAAAACAGGGACAAAAGTGCCATGACACAACTAAAAGTTTGCCATGTTATACTCGATGAATTTGTCGTAGAAAATATGCAATCAATTTCCCCTGGTAAAAAATCACATATACACGAGAAAATGCCATGGTATTAAATGAGAAAACATGTAGATTTAAAAGTTTTTGGCATGGGCCGTAGCAAATCTTTGATGGAAAATGATCTATACATCATGGAAACTTAGCGGAAAAAGGTTTACACTTGTAATTGTTTTTGCCATGTTGTCAAGTATGAATTTGTCATGGTACATGGTTTAAACTAGCCATGGTACATAAATTAATTTTTCCATGGTCCGTAAAAAAAATTTCCATCTTAAAAAACATAAATAAAATATGGAAAATTTGCCATATACCATTTGCCATGTTTATGTGGACCATGGTAATATACATTTCAAGAAAAATGGTGGTAACTATTTGAAAGATGGCAAGTTTGCCATGATTTAAAAATTAACAGAATTAGCCATGTTTTATTAATCATTTTGTCATGGCAATTTTAGAGTTGTATAAAACATGGCAAAAAATTAGAAATAATGCTTGAGTTAAACTTGCAACATAAAATATATAAAGAAAAATGTCATTTATGAAAAAAAAAAATATAGGCGTGATATGACAAAAGAATTTTTCCATGGTACTAGACTTAAACTTGCCATGGTCCATCAATTAATTTTTCCATGGTCCGTATAGTAAGCTTGTCGTGTTAGAGAGATAAGAACTAACACACTTTTGAAGAAAACGGCCGCAAATTATTTAAAGGATGGCAAGATTGCCATGTTGATGTTGTAGAAACTTTCAGAATTTTTGCCATGGCAAATTTACCGATGTTGACATGACAAATATATCACATGGACCGTGGCATAATTATTTTTGCCATGTCATTAAAAATAAAACTGCCATGGCAAAAAAATAGAATGAAATTTGCCATGACAAAAAAGAGTAAAAAAAAAATCCATGATGTGTGAATTGCCATGATCAATCAAAAATAAATTTGTCATGGTAGAGAAATGAAAACGAATGTCATGTTGAATTCAAATTTGCCACCTTCGACATTTTCAACAAAATTGTCGTGTTCTACTCAACATCAACTCAAGGCAAGCAATGAGTCCAGAATCTAAGTACACTAAATAGTATGAGAAATCTACTAAGAGTTGTTCGACAATTTGCCATGTTCTGTACAAAAAAAAAGTCACATTCTACTAAAGAATTGCCATCTTCGACAATTTCTACAAAAGTTCAATTTTCCCTTGGCAGCTAGAGAAAAATGACATGTCATTAAAAGTAAATTTGCCATGGTGAAAAAAGAGTAAAATTTTCCCATGGCAAAAATAGAGTAAAAATTTGCCATGTCAGTAAAAGTAAAATTGCCATGGCAAAAAAAGAATAAAAATTACCATGAAAAAAAAAGAATAAAAATTGCCATGGCAAAAATAGAGTGAAATTTTCCATGGCAAAAATAGAGTAAAATTTACCATGGCAACAACGGAGTAAAATTTGCGATGGAAAATAATGTAAATTTGCCATGGAAATGAAGTAAAATTTCCTACGATACGAAAAAAAGGTATCGACTAAATTGCCATGGTCTAAAAATTCAAATTGCCATCATAAAAATAATTTTTTTGCCATGGAGCATAAAATTATTTGCTGGCTGGGAAAAGTAGACTACTTGGTGCACCTCGGGTTACACTACACTAGGTTGGCGGCTTGGCGCATTGCACACAAAGTTCAATCAGCTATCTGCCGAAAAGTGTCGGGGTGAACTATATTATATAGCCAAAGAAGTGCCTGGTGCCATGGTGAAAAAAGAGTAAAATTTTCCCATGGCAAAAAAGAGTAAAAATTTGCCATGTCAGTAAAAGTAAAATTGCCATGGCAAAAAAAGAATAAAAATTACCATGAAAAAAAATAAAAATTGCCATGGCAAAAATAGTGTGAAATTTGCCATGGAAAAAATAGAGTAAAATTTACCATGGCAACAACGGAGTAAATTTGCGATGGAAAATAATGTAAATTTGCCATGGAAAATGAAGTAAAATTTCCTACGATACTAAAAAAAGGTATCTACTAAATTGCCATGGTCTAAAAATTCAAATTGCCATCATAAAAATAAAAAATTTGCCATGGAGCATAAAATTATTTGCTGGCTGGGAAAAGTAGACGCATCAGCCTATATTAAAAAGGAGAAAATTGCCATGTCATTAAAAGTAAAATTGCCATGGTGAAAAAAGAGTAAAATTTTCCCATGGCAAAAATAGAGTAAAAATTAGCCATGTCAGTAAAAGTAAAATTGCCATGGCAAAAAAAGAATAAAAGTTACCATGGAAAAAAAGAATAAAAATTGCCATGGCAAAAATAGAGTGAAAATTGCCATGGCAAAAATAGAGTAAAATTTACCATGGCAACAACAGAGTAAAATTTGCGATGGAAAATAACGTAAATTTGGCATGGAAAATGAAGTAAAATTTCCTACGATACTAAAAAAAGGTATCGACTAAATTGCCATGGTCTAAAAATTCAAATTGCCATCATAAAAATAATTTTTTTGCCATGGAGCATAAAATTATTTGCTGGCTGGGAAAAGTAGACTACTTGGTGCACCTCAGATTACACTACACTAGGTTGGCGCATTACACACAAAGTTCAATCAGCTGTCTGCCGAAAAGTGTCGGGGTGAACTATATTATACAGCCAAAGAAGTGCCTGGATTATGCTACAAAATCTAGAATTCTTTCCTATGAGCTCGCATCGCGACTTGAAAAGCTCGAGTTCATCTGAATTTGAGCTACTAATATAGCGCAAAATTGCTACAAGTTTGTTTGGCGTGTGTGACATTGACTATGAAGGAAATATGCCCTAGAGGCAATAATAAAGTTATTATTTATTTCCTTATATCATGATAAATGTTTATTATTCATGCTAGAATTGTATTAACCGGAAACATAATACATGTGTGAATACATAGACAAACAGATAGTCACTAGTAAGCCTCTACTAGACTAGCTCATTAATCAAAGATGGTTATGTTTCCTAACCATAGACATGTGTTGTCATTTGATTAATGGGATCACCTCATTAGAAGAATGATGTGATTGACATGACCCATTCCGTTAGCTTAGCACTTGATCGCTTAGTATATTGCTATTGCTTTCTTCATGACTTATACATGTTCCTATAACTATGAGATTACGCAACTCCCGTTTACCGGAGGAACACTTTGGTACTACCAAACGTCCACAACGTAATCGGGTGATTATAAAGGAGTATTACAGGTGTCTCCAAAGGTACTTGTTGGGTTGGCGATTTCGAGATTAGGTTTTGTCACTCCGATTGTCGGAGAGGTATCTCTGGGCCTTCTCGGTAATACACATCACATAAGCCTTGCAAGCATTACAACTAATGAGTTAGTTGTGAGATGATGTATTACGGAACGAGTAAAGAGACTTACCAAGAATTAGATTGAACTAGGTATTGGATACCGACGATCGAATCTCGGGTAAGTAACATACCGATGACAAAGGGAACAACGATGTTGTTATGCGGTCTGACCGATAAAGATCTTCAGAGAAAATGTAGGAACCAATATGGGCATCCAGGTCCCGCTTATTGGTTATTGACCGGAGACATGTCTCGGTCATGTCTACATTATTCTCGAACCGTAGGGTCCGCACGCTAAGGTTTCGGCGATGCTTATATTATGAGTTTATGTATTTTGATGTACCGAAGATTGTTCGAGTCCCGGATATGATCACGGACATGACGAGGAGTCTCGAAATGGTCGAGACATAAAGATTAATATATTGGACGGATATATTTGGACACCGGAAAGGTTCCGGAGAAGTTTGGAGCTCCGGAGGTTACCGAACCCCCTGGAGGTATATGGGCCTTATTGGGCCCATGTAGGAGGAAGGGAGAAGGAACAAGGGAGGGGTGAAGGAAATATGCCCTAGAGGCAATAATAAAGTTATTATTTATTTCCTTATATCATGATAAATGTTTATTATTCATGCTAGAATTGTATTAACCGGAAACATAATACATGTGTGAATACATAGACAAACAGAGTGTCACTAGTATGCCTCTACTTGACTAGCTCGTTAATCAAAGATGGTTATGTTTCCTAACCATAGACATGAGTTGTCATTTGATTAACGGGATCACATCATTAGGAGAATGATCTGATTGACATGACCCATTCCGTTAGCCTAGCACTTGATCGTTTAGTATGTTGCTATTGCTTTCTTCATGACTTATACATGTTCCTATAACTGAGATTATGCAACTCCCGTTTACCGGAGGAACACTTTGGGTACTACCAAACGTCACAACGTAACTGGGTGATTATAAAGGAGTATTACAGGTGTCTCCAAAGGTACTTGTTGGGTTGGCGTATTTCGAGATTAGGTTTTGTCACTCCGATTGCTCTGAGAGGTATCTCTGGGCCTTCTCGGTAATACACATCACATAAGCCTTGCAAGCATTGCAACTAATGAGTTAGTTGTGAGATGATGTATTACGGAACGAGTAAAGAGACTTGCCGGTAACGAGATTGAACTAGGTATTGGATACCGACGATCGAATCTCGCAAGTAACATACCGATGACAAAGGGAACAACGTATGTTGTTATGCGGTCTGACCGATAAAGATCTTCGTAGAATATGTAGGAACCAATATGGGCATCCAGTTCCCGCTATTGGTTATTGACCGGAGATGTGTCTCGGTCATGTCTACATTGTTCTCGAACCGTAGGGTCCGCACGCTTAAGGTTTCGATGACGGTTATATTATGAGTTTGTGTATTTTGATGTACCGAAGGTTGTTCCGAGTCCCGGATATGATCACGGACATGACGAGGAGTCTCGAAATGGTCGAGACATAAAGATTTATATATTGGACGGATATATGTGGACACCGGAAAGGTTCCGGAGAAGTTTGGAGCTCCGGAGGTTACCGGAACCCCGGGAGGTATATGGGCCTTATTGGGCCCATGTAGGAGGAAGGGAGAAGGAAGAAGGGAGGCGCGCCCCAAGCCCAATCCGACTGGGGAGGGGCCGCCCCCTTCCTTTCTCCTTCCCCTCTTCCTATTTCTACTACTAGTACTACTTCCTAAATACTAGTACTCCTTCCTTCCCTCCAAATAAGATAAGGAAAGAGAGGGAAACCTACTTGGAGTAGGTTTCCCCCTCCTGGTGCGCCCCTTGGGCCGCCACCTCCTCCCTCCCTCCTTTATATACGGGGAGGGGGCACCCTAGAACACACAAGTTGATCCTTGAGATCGCTCCTTAGCCGTGTGCGGTGCCCCTCCACCATATTCCACCTCGGTCATATCGTAGCGGTGCTTAGGCGAAGCCCTGCGTCGGTGAAACATCAAGATCGTCACCACGCCGTCGTGCTGACGGAACTCCTTCTCCCCGGAGCTTTGCTGGATCGAAGCCCGTGGAGCGTCATCGAGCTGTACGTGTGCCAAGAACTCGGAGGTGCCGGAGTAACGGCGCTGGGATCGGCTGGATCGTGAGGAGAACGTACGACTACTTCCTCTACGTCATCATCGACTCGGAGGTGCCGGAGTAACGGCGCTGGGATCGGCTGGATCGTGAGGAGAACGTACGACTACTTCCTCTACGTCATCATCGACTCGGAGGTGCCGGAGTAACGGCGCTGGGATCGGCAGGATCGCGAGGAGAACGTATGACTACTTCCTCTACGTTGTGATCGCTTCCGCCACGGTCTACGAGGGCACGTAGACAACACTCTCCCTCTCGTTGCTATGCCATCACCATGGTCCGTGTGTGCGTAGGAAATTTTTGAAATTACCGCGTTACCCCAACAAAGTGGCATCCGAGCCTGGTTTTATGCGTTGATGTCATATGCACGAGTAGAACACAAGTGAGTTGTGGGCGATACAAGTCATACTACCTACCAGCATGTCATACTTTGGTTCAGCGGTATTGTGAGATGAAGCGGCCCGGACCGACATTACGCGTGACGCTTACGCCGAGACTGGTTTCACCGCTACGAGCATTCGTGCTTAAAGGTGGCTGGCGGGTGTCTGTCTCTCTCACTTTAGTTGAACTGAAAAGTGTGGCTACGCCCGGTCCTTGAGAAGGTTAAAACGGAGTCTATTTGACGAAGTATCATTGTGGTTTTGATGCGTAGGTAAGAACGGTTCTTGCTCAGCCCGTAGCAGCCACGTAAAACTTGCAACAACAAAGTAGAGGACGCCTAACTTGTTTTTGCAGGGCATGTTGTGATGTGATATGGTCAAGACGTGATGCTATATTTTATTGTATGAGATGATCATGTTTTGTAACCGAAGTTATCGGCAATCGGCAGGAGCCATATGGTTGTCGCTTTATTGTATGAAATGCAACGCATCTGTAATTGCTTTACTTTATCACTAAGCGGTAGCGATAGTCGAGAAGCAATAGATGGCGTAAACGACAACGATGCTACGATGGAGATCAAGGTGTCGCGCCGGTGACGATGGTGATCATGACGATGCTTGAGATGGAGATCACAAGCACAAGATGATGATGGCCATATCATATCACTTATATTGATTGCATGTGATGTTTATCCTTTATGCATCTTATTTTGCTTTGATTGACGGTAGCATTTTAAGATGATCTCTCACTAAAATTATCAAGTAGTGTTCTCCCGAGTATGCACCGTTGCCAAAGTTCGTCGTGTCGAGACACCACGTGATGATCGGGTGTGATAAGCTCTCGTCCATCTACAACGGGTGCAAGCCAGTTTTGCACACGCAGAATATTCAGGTTATACTTGACGAGCCTAGCATATGCAGATATGGCCTCGAACACGGAGACCGAAAGGTCGAGCGTGAATCATATAGTAGATATGATCAACATAAGATGTTCACCATTGAAAACTACTCCATCTCACGTGATGATCGGTTATGGTTTAGTTGATTTGGATCACGTGATCACTTAGATGACTAGAGAGATGTCTGCCTAAGTGGGAGTTCTTAAGTAATATGATTAATTGAACTTAAATTTATCATGAACTTAGTACCGATAGTATCTTGCTTGTCTATGTCTCTGCTTGTAGATAGATGGCTCGTGTTGTTGTTCCGTTGAATTTTAATGCGTTCCTTGAGAAAGCAAAGTTGAAAGATGATGGTAGCAATTACACGGACTGGGTCCGTAACACGAGGATTATCCTCATTGCTGCCGCACAAGAGTTACGTCTGGATGCACCGCTAGGTGCCGTGCCCGGCCGATGCAACCGACGACGTTAAGAACGTCTCGCGAGCAAAGCTTATGACTACTCTATAGTTCAGTGTGCCATGCTTTACGGCTTAGAACCGGGTCTTCAACGACGCTTTTGAAAGTCGTGGAGCATATGAGATGTTCCAAGAGTTGAAGTTGATATTTCAACAGTAATGCCCGGATTGAGAGATATGAAGTCTCCAATAAGTTCTATAGCTGCAAGATGGAGGAGAATGGGTCCATCGGTGAGCACATACTCGTAATGTCCGGGTATTACAATCACTTGACTCAACCGGGAGTTGATCTTCCGGATGATTGTGTCATTGATGTAATTCTTCAATCACCGCCACCAAGCTACAAAGGCTTCGTGATGAACTATAATATGCAAGGGTTAGTAAAGACTATGCTCGAGCTCTTCGCAATGCCGAAAAGCTGCGGAGGTAGAAATCAAGAAGGAGCATCAAGTGTTGATGGTCAATAAGACCACTAGTTTCAAGAAGAAAGGCAAAGGGAAGAAGAAGGGAACTTCAAGAAGAACAGCAAACAAGTTGCTGCTCAAGTGAAGAAACCCAAGTCTGGACCTAAACCTGAAATCGAGTGCTTCTACCGCAAGCGACATCGGTCACCGGAAGCGGAACTGCCCCAAGTATTTGGCGGATAAGAAGGATGGCAAGGTGAACAAAGGTATATGTGATATACATGTTATTGATGTGTACCTTACTAGAGCTCGCAGAGCACTGGTATTTGATACTGGTTACATTGCTAATATTTGCAACTCGAAACAGGACTACTGATTGCTTAACACCGCAAAGGACGAGGTGACGATGCGCGTGGGAAATGGTTCCAAAGTCGATGTGATCGCAATCGGCACGCTACCTCTACATCTACCTTCGGGATTAGTTTTAGACCTAAATAATTGTTATTTGGTGCCGCCGTTAAGCATGAACATTATATCTAGATCTTGTTTGATGCGAGACGGTTATTCATTTAAATCAGAGAATAAAGGTTGTTCTATTTATATGAATAATATCTTTTATGGTCATGCACCCTTGAAGAGTGGTCTATTTTTAATGAATCTCGATAGTAGTGATACACATATTCATAATGTTGAAACCAAAAGATGCAGAGTTGATAATGATAGTGCGACTTATTTGTGGCATTGCCGTTTAGGTCATATCGGTATAAAGCGCATGAAGAAACTCCATCTTGATGGACTTTTGGAGTCACTTGATTATGAATCACTTGGCACTTAAGTAACCGTGCCTCATGGGCAAGATGACTAAAACCCCGTTCTCCGGTACTATGGAGAGAGCAACAGATTTGTTGGAAATCATACATACAGATGTATGTGGTCCAATGAATATTGAGGCTCGTGGCGGATATCGTTATTTTCTCACCTTCACAGATGATTTAAGCAGATATGGGTATATCTTCTTAATGAAACATAAGTCTGAAACATTTGAAAAGTTCAAAGAATTTCAGAGTGAAGTTGAAAATCATCGTAATAAGAAAATAAAGTTTCTACGATCTGATCGTGGAGGCGAATATTTGAGTTACGAGTTTGGTCTACATTTGAAACAATGCGGAATAGTTTCGCAACTCACGCCACCCGGAACACCACAAGCGCAATGGTGTGTCCGAACGTCAGAATCGCACTTTACTAGATATGGTGCGATCTATGATGTCTCTTACAGATTTACCGCTATCGCTTTGGGGTTATGCTCTTGAGACGGCCGCATTCACGCTGAATAGAACACCGTCAAAATCCGTTGAGACGACACCTTATGAACTATGGTTTAGCAAGAAACCAAAGTTGTCGCTTTCTTAAAGTTTGGGGATGCGATGCTTATGTGAAAAAGCTTCAACCTGATAAGCTCGAACCTAAATCGGAGAAATGTATCTTCATAGGATACCCAAAGGAGACAGTTGGTTACACCTTCTATCACAGATCCGAAGGCAAGACATTTGTTGCTAAGAATGGATCCTTTCTAGAGAAGGAGTTTCTCTCGAAAGAAGTGAGTGGGAGGAAAGTTGAACTTGATGAGGTAACTGTACCTTCTCCCTTATTTGAAAGTAGTTTATCACAGAAACCAGTTTGCGACATCTACACCAAATAGTGAGGAAGTTGATGATGTTGATCATGAAACTTCAGATCAAGTTACTACAGAACCTCGTAGATCAACCAGAATAAAATCCGCACTGCAGTGGTACGGCAATCCTGTTCGGAAGTCATGCTACTAGATCATGATGAACCTACGAACTATGAAGAAGCGATGGTGAGCCCAGATTCCATAAAATGGCTTGAGGCCATGAAGTCCGAGATGGGATCCATGTATGAAAACAAAGTGTGGACTTTGGTTGACTTGCCCGAGGGTCGGCAAGCAATAGAAAACAAGTGGATCTTCAAGAAGAAGACCGACGCCGACGGTAATATTGTTGTCTACAAAGCTCGACTTGTCGCAAAGGGTTTTCGACAAGTTCAAGGGGTTGACTACGATGAGACCTTCTCACCCGTAGCGATGCTTAAGTCTGTCCGAATCATGTTAGCAATTGCCGCATTTTATGATTATGAAATTTGGCAAATGGATGTAAAGACCGCGTTCCTGAATGGGTTTTACGGAAGAAGAGTTGTATATGATGCAACCGTAAGGTTTTATCGATCCAAAAGGAGCTAACAAAGTGTGCAAGCTCCAGCGATCCATTTATGGACTGGTGCAAGCATCTCGGAGTTGGAATAAACGCTTTGATAGTGTGATCAAAGCATTTGGGTTTATACAGACTTATGGAGAAGCTCATATTTACAAGAAAGTGAGTGGGAGCTCAGAGCATTTCCGATATTATATGTAGATGACATATTACCGATCGTAAATGATATAGAATTTCTGGATAGCATAAAGGGATACTTGAACAAGAGTTTTTCGATGAAAGACCTTGGTGAAGCTGCTTACATATTGGGCATCAAGATCTATAGAGATAGATCAAGACGCTTAATTGGACTTTCACAAAGCACATACCTTGATAAAGTTTTGAAGAAGTTCAAAATGGATCGTGCAAAGAAAGGTTTTTACCTGTATTACAAGGTGTGAAATTGAGTCGACTCAATGCCCGACCACAAAGCAGAAGATAGAGAGAAAATGAAAGATGTTCCCTATGCTTCAGCCATAGGCTCTATCATGTATGCAATGCTGTGTACCAGACCGACGTATGCTTAGCTGTAAGCTTGGCAGGAAGGTACCAAAGTAATCCAGAGTGGATCATCGGACAGCGGTCAAGAACATCCTGAAATACGAAAAGGACTAAGGATATGTTTCTCGTATATGGAGGTGACAAAGAGCTAGTCGTAAATGGTTACGCCGATGCAAGCTTTGACACTGATCCGGACGATTCTAAATCGCAAACCGGATACGTGTTTTTGTTAAACGGTGGAGCTGTCAGTTGGTGCAGTTCTAAACAAAGCGTCGTGGCGGGATCTACATGTGAAGCGGAGTACATAGCTGCTTTGGAAGCAGCAAATGAAGGAGTCTGGATGAAATAGTTCATTTCCGATCTAGGTGTTATACCTAGTGCATCGGGACCAATGAAGATCTTCTGTGACAATACTGGTGCAATTGCCTTGGCAAAGGAATCCAGATTTCACAAGAGGACCAAGCATATCAAGAGACGCTTCAATTCCATTCGGGACCAAGTCCAAATGGGAGACATAGAGATTTGCAAAGTACATACGGATCTGAACATTGCAGACCCGCTGACTAAGCCTCTTCCACGAGCAAAACATGATCAGCACCAAGACTCCATGGGTGTTAGAATCATTACCGAGTAAACTAGATTATTGACTCTAGTGCAAGTGGGAGACTCAAGGAAATATGCCCTAGAGGCAATAATAAAGTTATTATTTATTTCCTTATATCATGATAAATGTTTATTATTCATGCTAGAATTGTATTAACCTAAACATAATACATGTGTGAATACATAGACAAACAGAGTGTCACTAGTATGCCTCTACTTGACTAGCTCGTTAATCAAAGATGGTTATGTTTCCTAACCATAGACATGAGTTGTCATTTGATTAACGGGATCACATCATTAGGAGAATGATCTGATTGACATGACCCATTCCGTTAGCCTAGCACTTGATCGCTTAGTATGTTGCTATTGCTTTCTTCATGACTTATACATGTTCCTATAACTATGAGATTATGCAACTCCGTTTACGGAGGAACACTTTGGGTACTACCAAACGTCACAACGTAATCGGGTGATTATAAAGGAGTATTACAGGTGTCTCCAAAGGTACTTGTTGGGTTGGCGATTTCGAGATTAGGTTTTGTCACTCCGATTGCTCGGAGAGGTATCTCTGGGCCTTCTCGGTAATACACATCACATAAGCCTTGCAAGCATTGCAACTAATGAGTTAGTTGTGAGATGATGTATTACGGAACGAGTAAAGAGACTTGTCGGTAACGAGATTGAACTAGGTATTGGATACCGACGATCGAATCTCGGGCAAGTAACATACCGATGACAAAGGGAACAACGTATGTTGTTATGCGGTCTGACCGATAAAGATCTTCGTAGAATATGTAGGAACCAATATGGGCATCCAGGTCCCGCTATTGGTTATTGACCGAGATGTGTCTCGGTCATGTCTACATTGTTCTCGAACCGTAGGGTCCGCACGCTTAAGGTTTCGATGACGGTTATATTATGAGTTTGTGTATTTTGATGTACCGAAGGTTGTTCGAGTCCCGGATATGATCACGGACATGACGAGGAGTCTCGAAATGGTCGAGACATAAAGATTTATATATTGGACGGATATATTTGGACACCGGAAAGGTTCCGGAGAAGTTTGGAGCTCCGGAGGTTACTGAACCCCGGAGGTATATGGGCCTTATTGGGCCCATGTAGGAGGAAGGGAGAAGGAACAAGGGAGGCGCGCCCCAAGCCCAATCCGACTGGGGAGGGGCCGCCCCTTCCTTTCTCCTTCCCCTCTTCCTATTTCTACTACTAGTACTACTTCCTAAATACTAGTACTCCTTCCTTCCCTCCAAATAAGATAAGGAAAGAGAGGAAACCTACTTGGAGTAGGTTTCCCCTCCTTGGTGCGCCCCCTTGGGCGGCCACCTCCTCCTCCCTCCTTTATATACGGGGAGGGGCACCCTAGAACACACAAGTTGATCCTTGAGATCGTTCCTTAGCCGTGTGCGGTGCCCCTCCACCATATTCCACCTCGGTCATATCGTAGCGGTGCTTAGGCGAAGCCCTGCGTCAGCGAACATCAAGATCGCCACCACGCTGTCGTCTTGTGGAACTCCTTCTCCCCGGAGCTTTGCCGGATCGAAACCCGTGGAGCGCCATCGAGCTGTACGTGTGCCAAGAACTTCGGAGGTGCCGGAGTAACGGCTTTGGGATCGGCTGGATCGTGAGGAGAACGTCGACTACTTCCTCTACGTCATCATCGACTCGGAGGTGCCGAGTAACGGCGCTGGGATCGGCTGGATCGTGAGGAGAACGTCGACTACTTCCTCTACGCCATCATCAACTCGGAGGTGCCGGAGTAACGGCGCCGATCGGCAGGATCGCGAGGAGAACGTCGACTACTTCCTCTACGTTGTGATCGCTTCGCCACGGTCTCACGAGGGTACGTAGACAACACTCTCCCTCTCGTTGCTATGCCATCACCATGGTCCTGCAGCGCGTGGAAATTTTTGAAATTATCATGCGTTACAACAGGGCGCGCCCCCAAGCCCAATCCGAATTGGGGAGGGGGGCCGCCCCTTCCTTTCTCCTCCCTCTTCCTATTCCTACTACTAGTACTACTTCCTAATACTAGTACTCCTTCCTTCCCTCCAAATAAGATAAGGAAGAGAGGGAAACCTACTTGGAGTAGGTTTCCTCCCTATCATGGCGCCCCCCCTTGAGGCCGGCCACCTCCTCCCTCCCTCCTTTATATACGGGGTAGGGGGCACCCTAGGACACACAAGTTGATCCTTGAGATCGTTCCTCAGCCGTGTGCGGTGCCCCCCTCCACCATATTCCACCTCGGTCATATCATAGCAGTGCTTAGGCGAAGCCCTGCGTCGGTAGAACATCAAGATCGTCACCACGCCGTCGTGCTGACGGAACTCCCTCTCCCCGGGATCGGCTGGATCGCGAGGAGAACGTACGACTACTTCCTCTACGTTGTGATCGACTCGGAGGCGCCGGAGTAACGGCGCTGGGATCGGCTGGATCGCGAGGAGAACGTACGACTACTTCCTCTACGTTGTGATCGCTTCCGCTTTGGTCTACGAGGGTACGTAGACAATACTCTCCCCTCTCGTTGCTATGCATCACCATGATCTTGCGTGTGCGTAGGAAATTTTTTGAAATTACTACGTTCCCCAACAGAGTCATCCGAGCCTGGTTTTATGCGTTGATGTTATAAGCACGAGTAGAACAAAAGTGAGTTGTGGGCGATACAAGACATACTGCCTACCAGCATGTCATACTTTGGTTCAGCGGTATTGTGAGATGAAGCGGCCCAGACCGACATTACGCCAGACGCTTACGCCGAGACTGGTTTCACCGTTCTGCACTCGTGCTTAAAGGTGGCTGGCGGGTGTCTGTCTCTCTCACTTTAGTTGAACCGAGTGTGGCTACGCCCGGTCCTTGAGAAGGTTAAAACGGAGTCTATTGGACGAAGTATCGTTGTGGTTTTGATGCGTAGGTAAGTACGGTTCTTGCTCAGCCCGTAGCAGCCACGTAAAACTTGCAACAACAAAGTAGAGGACGTCTAACTTGTTTTTGCAGGGCATGTTGTGATGTGATATGGTCAAGACGTGATGCTATATTTTATTGTATGAGATGATCATGTTTTGTAACCGAAGTTATCGGCAACTGGCAGGAGCCATATGGTTGTCGCTTTATTGTATGAAATGCAACGCATACGTAATTGCTTTACTTTATCACTAAGCGGTAGCGATAGTCGAGAAGCAATGTATGGCGTAAACGACAACGATGCTACGATGGAGATCAAGGTGTCGCGCCGGTGACGATGGTGATCACGACGGTGCTTGAGATGGAGATCACAAGCACAAGATGATGATGGCCATATCATATCACTTATATTGATTGCATGTGATGTTTATCCTTTATGCATCTTATCTTGCTTTGATTGACGGTAGCATTATAAGATGATCTCTCACTAAAATTATCAAGAAGTGTTCTCCTCGAGTATGCACCGTTGCCAAAGTTCAGAGTACCCGGACACCACGTGATGATCGGGTGTGATAAGTTCTACGTCCATCTACAACGGGTGCAAAACAGTTGCACACGCAGAATAGTCGAGTTAAACTTGACGAGCCTAGCATATAACAGATATGGCCTCGGAACACGGAGACCGAAAGGTCGAGCGTGAATCATATAGTAGATATGATCAACATAGTGATGTTCACCATTGAAACTACTCCATCTCACGTGATGATCGGAAATGGTTTAGTTGATTTGGATCACGTAATCACTTGGATGACTAGAGAGATGTCTGTCTAAGTGGGAGTTTTTAATATGATTAATTGAACTTAAATTTATCATGAACTTAGTACCTGATAGTATTTTTGCTTGTCTATGTTTACTGTAGATAGATGGCTCGTTCTGTTGTTCCGTTGAATTTTAATGCGTTCCTTGAGAAAGCAAAGTTGAAAGATGATGGTAGCAATTACACGGACTGGGTCCGTAATTTGAGGATTATCCTCATTGCTGCACGGAAGAATTACGCCCCGAAGCACCGCCGGGTGCCAGGCCTCGCTGCAGGAGCTGCGCCCAAGTTGTGAACGTCTGGCGAGCAAAGTCGATGACTACTCGATAGTTCGATGTGCCATGCTTTACGGCTTAGAACCGGGTCTTCAACGACGTTTTGAACGTCATGGAGCATATGAGATGTTCCAGGAGTTGAAGTTAATATTTCAAGCAAATGCCCGGATTGAGAGATATGAAGTCTCCAATAAGTTCTATAGCTGCAAGATGGAGGAGAATAGTTACATCGGTGAACATATACTCAAAATGTCTGTATAATAATCACTTGATTCAACCGGAGTTACTCTTCCGGATGATAGTGTCATTGACAGAATTCTCCAATCACTGCCACCAAGCTACAAGAGCTTCGTGATGAACTATAATATGCAAGGGATGACCAAAACAATTCCGAGCTCTTCGCAATGCCGAAAGTCATGGAGGTAGAAATCAAGAAAGAGCATCAAGTGTTGATGGTCAACAAGACCACTAGTTTCAAGAAAAGGGCAAAGGAAAGAAGAAGGAAACTTTAAAAAGAACAGCAAGAAAGTTGCTGCTCAAGAGAAGAAACCCAAGTCTGGACCTAAGCACTGAAACTGAGTGTTTTTACCGCAAGGCATCGACACCGGAAGCGGAACTGCCCCAAGTATTTGGCGGATAAGAAGGATGGCAAGGTGAACAAAGGTATATGTGATATACATGTTATTGATGTGTACCTTACTAGAGCTCGTAGTAGCACCGGGTATTTGATAATCGTTATGTTGCTAATATTTGCAACTCAAAACAGGGACTACGTAATAAACGAGCACCGGCAAAGGACGAGGTGACGATGCGCGTGGGAAAGCGGTTCCAAGGTCAATGTGATCGCGGTCGGCACGCTACCTCTACATCTACCTTCGGGATTAGTTTTAGACCTAAATAATTGTTATTTGGTGCCGCGTTGAGCATGAACATTATCTCTGGCTCTTGTTTGATGCGAGACGGTTATTCATTTAAATCACAGAATAATGGTTGTTCTATTTATATGAGTAATATCTTTTATGGTCACGCACCCTTGAAGAATGGTCTATTTTTATTGAATCTCGATAGTAGTGATACACATATTCATAATGTTGAAACCAAAAGATGCAGAGTTGATAATGATAATGCAACTTCTTTGTGGCACTGCCGTTTAGGTCATAACGGTGGAAAACGCATGAAGAAACTCCATCTTGATGGGCTTCGGAATCACTTGATTATGAATCACTTGGTACTTGCGAACCCGTGCCTCATGGGCAAGATGACCAAAACGCCGTTCTCCGGAACTATGGAGCGAGCAACTGATTTGTTGGAAATCATACATACCGATGTTTGTGGTCCAATGAATATTGAGGCACGCCTTGGCGGGTATCGTTATTTTCTCACCTTCACAGATGATTTGAGCAGATATGGGTATATCTACTTAATGAAACACAAATCTGAAACATTTGAAAAGTTCAAAGAATTTCAGAGTGAAGTGGAAAATCATCGTAACAAGAAAATAAAGTTTCTAGGATCTGATCGTGGAGGAGAATATTTGAGTTACGAGTTTGGTTTACATTTAAAACAATGTGGAATAGTTTCGCAACTCACGCCACCGGAACACCACGGAGAAATGGTGTGTTCGAACGTCAGAATCGTACTTTACTTGATATGGTGCGATCTATGATGTCTCTTACTGATTTACCGCTATCGCTTTTGGGGATATGCTTTAGAGACGGCCGCATTCACGTTAAATAGGGCACCATCTAAATCCGTTGAGACGACACCGTATGAACTATGGTTTGGCAAGAAACCAAAGTTGTCGTTTCTTAAAATTTGGGGCTGCGATGCTTATGTGAAGAAACTTCAACCAGATAAGCTCGAACCCAAATCGGAAAAATGTGTCTTCATAGGATACCCAAAGGAGACTGTTGGGTACACCTTCTATCACAGATCTGAATGCAAGATTTTCGTTGCTAAGTTCGGATCCTTTCTAGAGAAGGAGTTTCTCTCGAAAGAAGTGAGTAGGAGGAAAGTAGAACTTGATGAGATAATCAGATATGCTCCCTTATTGGAAGGTAATTCATCACAAGAAATGGTTCTGTGACAACTACACCAATTAGTGAGGAAACTAATGATATTGATCATGAAACTTCAGATCAAGTTGCTCTTGAACTTCGTGGGTCAACCAGAGTAAAATACGCACTGTGAGTGGTACGGAAATCCTATTCTGGAAGTCATGTTACTTGACCATAGCGAACCTACAAACTATGAAGAAGCGATGGTGAGCCCAGATTCCACGAAATGGCTGGAAGCCATGAACTCTGAGATGGGATCCATGTATGAAAACAAAGTATGGACTTTGGTTGACTTGCCCGATGATCGGCAAGCCATTTAGAATAAATGGATCTTTAAGAAGAAGACTGACGCGGATGGTAATGTAACTGTCTATAAAGCTCGACTTGTTGCAAAAGGTTTTCGACAAGTTCAAGGGGTTGACTACGATGAGACTTTCTCACCAGAAGCGATGCTTAAGTCTGTCCGAATCATGTTAGCAATTGCCGCATTTTATGATTATGAAATTTGGCAAATGGATGTAAAAACTGCATTCTTGAATGGATTTCTAGAAGAAGAGTTGTATATGATGCAACCAGAAGGTTTTGTTGATCCAAATGGCGCTAACAAAGTGTGCAAGCTCCAGCGATCAATTTATGGTCTGGTGCAAGCCTCTCGGAGTTGGAATAAACGCTTTGATAGTGTGATCAAAGCATATGGTTTTATACAGACTTTTGGAGAAGCCTGTATTTACAAGAAAGTGAGTGGGAGCTCTGTAGCATTTCTAATATTATATGTAGACGACATATTATTGATTGGAAATGATATAGAATTTCTGGATAGCATAAAAGGATACTTGAACAAAAGTTTTTCAATGAAAGACCTCGGTGAAGCTGCTTACATATTGGGCATCAAGATCTATAGAGATAGATCAAGACGCTTAATTGGACTTTCACAAAGCACATACCTTGATATATTTTTGAAGAAGTTCAAAATGGATCAGGCAAAGAAAGGTTTTTTAACTGTATTACAAGGTATAAGATTGAGTCAGACTCAATGCCCGACCACAGCAGAAGATAGAGAGAAAATGAAAGATGTTCCCTATGCTTCAAACATAGGCTCTATCATGTATGCAATGCTGTGTACCAGACCTGACATATGCTTAGCTGTAAGCTTGGCAGGAAGGTACCAAAGTAATCCAGGAGTGGATCACTGGACAGCGGTCAAGAACATCCTGAAATACCTGAAAAGGACTAAGGATATGTTTCTCGTATATGGAGGTGACAAAGAGCTAGTCGTAAATGGTTACGTCGATCTGAAGCTTTGACACCGATCCGGACGATTCTAAATCGCAAACCGGATACGTGTTTTTGTTAAAGCGGTGGAGCTGTCAGTTGGTGCAGTTCTAAACAAAGCGTCGTGGCGGGATCTACATGTGAAGCGGAGTACATAGCTGCTTTGGAAGCAGCAAATGAAGGAGTCTGGATGAAATAGTTCATTTCCGATCTAGGTGTTATACCTAGTGCATCGGGACCAATGAAGATCTTCTGTGACAATCGGTGCAATTGCCTTGGCAAAGGAATCCAGATTTCACAAGAGGACCAAGCATATCAAGAGACGCTTCAATTCCATTCGGGACCAAGTCCAAGTGGGAGACATAGAGATTTGCAAAGTACATACGGATCTGAACATTGCGCACCCGTTGACTAAGCCTCTTCCACGAGCAAAACATGATCAGCACCAAGACTCCATGGGTGTTAGAATCATTACCGAGTAAACTAGATTATTGACTCTAGTGCAAGTGGGAGGCTGAAGGAAATATGCCCTAGAGGCAATAATAAAGTTATTATTTATTTCCTTATATCATGATAAATGTTTATTATTCATGCTAGAATTGTATTAACCGGAAACATAATACATGTGTGAATACATAGACAAACAGAGTGTCACTAGTATGCCTCTACTTGACTAGCTCGTTAATCAAAGATGGTTATGTTTCCTAACCATAGACATGAGTTGTCATTTGATTAACGGGATCACATCATTAGGAGAATGATCTGATTGACATGACCCATTCCGTTAGCCTAGCACTTGATCGTTTAGTATGTTGCTATTGCTTTCTTCATGACTTATACATGTTCCTATAACTATGAGATTATGCAACTCCCGTTTACCGGAGGAACACTTTAGGTACTACCAAACGTCACAACGTAACTGGGTGATTATAAAGGAGTACTACAGGTGTCTCCAAAGGTACTTGTTGGGTTGGCGTATTTCGAGATTAGGTTTTGTCACTCCGATTGTCGGAGAGGTATCTCTGGGCCTTCTCGGTAATACACATCACATAAGCCTTGCAAGCATTACAACTAATGAGTTAGTTGTGAGATGATGTATTACGGAATCGAGTAAAGAGACTTACCGAATCTAGATTGAACTAGGTATTGGATACCGACGATCGAATCTCGGGTAAGTAACATACCGATGACAAAGGGAACAACGATGTTGTTATGCGGTCGACCGATAAAGATCTTCGTGAAAATGTAGAAACCAATATGGGCATCCAGGTCCCGCTATTGGTTATTGACCGAGACATGTCTCGGTCATGTCTACATTATTCTCGAACCGTAGGGTCCGCACGCTTAAGGTTTCGATGGATGCTTATATTATGAGTTTATGTATTTTGATGTACCGAAGATTGTTCGAGTCCCGGATATGATCACGGACATGACGAGGAGTCTCGAAATGGTCGAGACATAAAGATTAATATATTGGACGGATATATTTGGACACCGGAAAGGTTCCGGAGAAGTTTGGAGCTCCGGGAGGTTACCGGAACCCCCCGGGAGGTATATGGGCCTTATTGGGCCCATGTAGGAGGAAGGGAGAAGGAACAAGGAAGGCGCGCCCCCCAAGCCCAATCCGAATTGGGGAAGGGGGCCCCCCTTTCCTTTCTCCTTCCCCTCTTCCTATTCCTACTACTAGTACTACTTCCTAATACTAGTACTCTTTCCTTCCCCTCTAAATAAGATAAGGAAGAGAGGGAAACCTACTTGCAGTAGGTTTCCCCCTACCTATGTCGCGCCCCCCGTGAGGCAGGCCACCTCCTCCCTCACTCCATTATAAACCGGGGTACGGGAGCACCCTAGAACACAGAAGTTGATCCTTGAGATCGTTCCTTAGCCGTGTGCGGTGCCCCCCTCCACCATATTCCACCTCGGTCATATCATAGCAGTGCTTAGGCGAAGCCCTGCGTCGGTAGAACATCAAGATCGTCACCACGCCGTCGTGCTGACGGAACTCCCTCTCCCCGGAGCTTTGCTGGATCGGAGCCCGAGGAGCGTCATCGAGCTGAACGTGTGCCAAGAACTCGGTGGCGCCGGTGTAACGGCGCTGGGATCGGCTGGATCGCGAGGAGAACGTACGACTACTTCCTCTACGTTGTGATCGACTCGGAGGCGCCGGTGTAACGGCGCTGGGATCGGCTGGATCGCGAGGAGAACGTACGACTACTTCCTCTACGTTGTGATCGCTTCCGCTTTGGTCTACGAGGGTACGTAGACAATACTCTCCCCTCTCGTTGCTATGCATCACCATGATCTTGCGTGTGCGTAGGAAATTTTTTGAAATTACTACGTTCCCCAACAGACTAGTATGAGAAACTGATCATGGCGATGGTGTTTAATGCGACCGAGACTTGGTATGGGCAGAGAGGCATGGAGGAGACGAGGGATAGGGGACTCACTGCTTCGATGTCAATTCTGGAGACGACGTACTGCCGGCGCTTCTCGCGGCTGCTCGCCCGGTAGGCCATGGCGAGGTGCGCGGCGGCGAGCACAAGCGGCATGAGTAACATAACCTTGACAGCGACGAGCTAGCCCCTAATGCTCCTGTTGAAGGTAAAGTTTTGCCATGGCAAAATGAAGTAAAATTGACATGGCAAAATTTTGTTTTCTCTACTTTGTTTTTGCCATGGCAATAATATAGGTAATTTGCCATGGTTAGATAAAGTAAATCTGCCATGGTCCAAAAAAGGTGTATTTGGCATGAGCGATTGGAGTAAAATTTGCAATATATGTTAGATTTATTTTTCCATGTATTTAAATGTAAATTTTCCATGGCAAATGAAGGTAATATTTTGCCATGGCAAAATAAAGTTAAAATTGACATGGCAAAGTATAGAAAAAATTGCCATGTATGTTAATATAAATTTGCCATGGCAATGTAGGTAAAGATTTGCCATGGCAAAAATAAAGTAAATTTTGACATGACAAAATAGATAGTTAAAATTGCATGGAAAAATGTAGGTATATTTGCCATGACAATAAAGTAAAATGTGCATGCTGCAAATTAAGATTCGCCATACTTGATGAGTATTCAGTTGACTGAAACATGGTTGCTGTTAATGCAGATGTGTATAGCATTCAGTTTGACTGTAAAAAAGGCTAGCGAGAAGATACACTAAGATTGTTGCCTGCACTATCTCTTTTTTGTCTAGAAGATCTTACAATCTGCTGAAAAATCATACCTCCAAGATGGACAACTGTTGTTGCCTCTCCACTCACGTCAATTCCAAGTCCAACCAGCGACGCTCAATGTTGTCGCTGCCTCGCCAGGCACCTCCAGCAGGCGCCGTTCACATCGGCCTACCCTCGACCAGCAACACCCTTGCCCTCCAACGCTGCAGGCACCTCCGCCGTCGCTAACACCGGGCGCGCCATCCCGGACCTCGTCGGCCACCGCTGCCGCCTCAAGACCATCCCATGGTCAGCGTCCACCGCAACTCACAATAGACCTCGTCTCCACCGCAGCCTCACCTCCATCCTTCTCCCTCGCCGCCGCTGACGTTGAGCGCGGTGCCGGATCTCTTCAGCCACCACCACCGCATCGAGGAACGCCGCCAGGGACCTGCCGTGCTTCCCCCGCCAAGGACCACCGGGTTGCGGAGCTCCTCGCCGCGCGGTCGCCGCTCCTCGTGGCCGCCGCCGGGTTGCGGAGATCCTCGACGCGCGGTCGTCGCCGCAGGACCTGCCCCTCCTTGAGGCCGCCGCCGAGCTGCGGAGCTCCTCGCCGGGTGGTCGCCGCCACAGGACCTGCCGCTCTCCACGGCCGCCGCCGGGCTGCGGAGCTCCTCGCCGCGCGGTCGCCGCCGATGCGCATGGCAGATGCGGGGGAGGGACCAGGGGCGGACCCAGGACGAAAATGTCCCGGTGTCCCAAGTATCGATTGCTTTTATTCGAGGAAGAAAAAATAATTGGGGCGGACTGTCTCAGCAGCTATAGTGGGTAATTTTTCATCGGGGATAGATGATATTTGGATGTTGTTGCTGAATTTGAGGATTTCATAGCGGTTACCACATTGTAGTGGCGAGGCTAGAGGCTCCCCTACAGCAATTGCGGCGCTATCATGAAGATTTAGCAGACAATTTACAATCATGCTTGTAGTACATGATTTGCATAAAAATAACACTCAGCAATTTAAAACGGTCATAGTAAAAATGCTTGCCAAAATAGCAAAATGAAGTGTTTAAGTAGAAATATACTAGTTGATTATATACGTAGAAAAATTCAAACTAAGGAAACAAAGACGATTGGTAAATTGGAAAATCAACATGATAACCTGAAAAATTACAGTAATCCAATTCTCAAGTAGATGCGAATCACAATAAAAGTTTGGAATATCATAGTAATCCAATTCTCAGACAGATGGGAAACACTCCTCAAATTTGGATAAGTACTGTAACCTAATTCTCAATTGTAAGGCCTTTGTGGTTCAAAACCCTAGACGAGGTTTGGACTTCAAAAAGATGAGGGAGTAACCTTCCCTTAATATTTTCTCCACCAATCCAGGGAAATAGTCGGCGTGCCACCATGCGATGGTGAGCCATGGGTTGTCCTATACGACAAGGACGAGGCCATGAGGATTCACTGGAGAGGAGGCGGGAAAGCAGAAGGCAATATGCGCAGATACACACAAAGCGGATCAATCGATCAGATTTTCTTTGGGTCGATCGATCAGATGGGCTGCATATGGGCTATTAGATGGGTTGCACGAGCGCTCGGTCGCTGGCGGCTTCTCCCGGTGTCCAACAACAAATTTTACCGGTGTCACACGCCTACATGGGCTATTACTAAACAGTATAACTCAGCTACTTACGGCCTCTCACAGCGATTTTAAGATTTTAAGCCGTCGGATCTGTCGTACGAACGAATCAGATCGTTCCATCACGCGCAGAGCGTCCCTGGACCTCGTCCGCCTCGTCAGTTGTGCGATCTGCCGGACCAACATGAGAAAGGGCCACTGCTCCGCAGACCGTTCTTGGCGACTTCTCATGAAGTGGGCTTCGTTGCCGCGAGGGCCCAAATAAGATGCGAATAGGGTTATTGCCTGGAAGAATATCTAAAGCCCACCTACCCATAACCGGGCGTACCCAGCTCTGCTAGGCAAGGCGGAGAAGCGACTTGGTGATGCGACGACTTCTTCTAGGTTCTCCGCCGGCGGCCGCCGCGATCTCGTGTATAGACTCACCTCCAACACTACCCTACCGGCTGATATGGGTTTGTCCCACGAATCACACGCACACACCACAATTTGGATGTAATGTTTACTGATTTTCCACTTACATGTCTCTTTAGCTTCTGCACTTGAATTGTTTGCCTTGCTGTTAACATATGATTTCAGTGCGCATAAATTATCCTTGAGTAAATATTCTAATCATGTTAATCCTCACTTCTCACAACCGGACGTGGGTTTCTGATGTTGCCATCTTCTTTTGAATTTTCTGATGTCAATCGCATATAAGGATGTTTGTACTCAGATATGTAGTTTCGTACCAAAAGGTGTGTTGGCTTTTGTACTTCAAATATTCATTCCATGATTTATTTTTTGTCACCAACTCACCATGTAGCCGCAGATTGGTCAATAATTCATGTATGATGTAGGAGCTAGGTCTTTCGACTTAGAGACATATTAGCAAGGATGCATTGAAGTGTTTTCTCTCCCTCTTTTGCGTCTTGACTTTTCATCTATATGTTATTATGTAGTATATATCTTTCTACTTCTTTCATGCATTATCAGGACGGCATGCAGTAATGATCGGTAGATCCATTTTCCGCTTTCCCTACCCAAAATATATCAATTCTCCAAAGGCAAAATATTTCACTTTTAAGATGTTTACCCATTTGTCTAAATCGACCGCAACTGTTATACAATCTATTTTTTCACAAAAAAGAGCTGCTATACAATCTCTAGGGCAGAGATCATAATTAGCATGTACAGTTTTTTTTTTTATGGGGAGCATGTACAGGTTTGAACAGGTGTGCTTCCCTCTAGATGTACTAGCTATTTTTGTTTTCAAGAAATCTTTGTGATGCTCATTGTTTTCAGATATTTAAACTATTCTTCTATTAATATATGCGGGCGCGGTAACGCGCGCCTACATGTTTTAGTAAATATAACGTAATCGGACCAATTACCCGGTGTCCTGTGACACCGGTAGCTCCTACGTAGGTTCGCCCCTGGGAGGGACAGGTGAGAGCTATTGAGTGGGTGGAGTGGCTGTCTCGGTGCTGGCCTCTTTCGGGACGAATTCCTAAACATCCGAACACTTTCGCATGACATGGAATAGAATTCAGCGCTGAGATTCATGCGTGGAAACTAACGGCAGCAAAGGCGTTCGGACCCAGATTCTAAAACACTGTAGGTTCGGGAGTTATAGATTCCGAAACTCAATAGCTCGTTCGTTAACCCTGTTAAGCTTAACGAGCGGAAATGAATGCTGGGCTCTGTTCATTAGAAGCGAGCCACGAGCTTAACGAGCTGAACTATCGAGCGCTCATTATGCCCACGAGGTACGAGCTTTTGGTCCAACCCTAGGACGAAGGAGCACCTTCTCCTCTTTCCTTGTTCGCCTATCCCTATCCCTGCAGCCGCCACCCAATCGAGAAAGGTCATGGATGAGGCTTGCAACGGCGATGTGCCGTCGACCCCCGTCCCCGTGCCGGCGACCGTGCTCCATCCGCCGCTCCTTCTTCCACTGCTTCGATCCGATAGTTCCGATAGTCTGCTCGAAAGAGGAACCCACCACTGAACCACCCAACCCCAGCTCAGCCAAACCCGTCTCTCTTTCTTCTTCTCTGCCGATTCCCTCGTCTCCCGAGTCCCACATCGGTCGTCGTTGCCGCCGTCCCCACATACCGGCAACCTTGCTCCCGGACTCAGTCCTCTCCCCACCACAGCTGCCCCCACCACCACCGGCTCCCCTCACCTTCTCTCCCAGATCGAGCAGCAGGTCAGGCGGGGAACGGTTGCGTGCGAGGAGGAAGGAACTGCAAACTGGCAAACCTTTACTTTGTTCGTCCTCCAACAGTTAGGTGTTCATCCTCCCAATCTTCCACTCGACGCGATGAGAACTTAGCGGCGTGGAGGCGGATGAGACAGAGCGAGCAGAGGATTGTGCGACCGCCTAGCCATGATGCGGAGCCAGGGACAAGGAGGAGGCCGTAAAAAAACAAGCTTGAGGATCCTGACCACCTCCATCACCATCGGCTGCTTGGGATTCTCCTGGGTCGGGGAAGGCTGCTTGCGCGCTGGCTTCGCCTGCGGGGACTGACAGCCCGCGGCCGCCGCCTACTTCAGTGCAGATGACGCTAACAAAGCCGCATATCGTACGAGAGAGGAGGTTTGATGGAGGGGGGAGGAAATACCATTCCTAATTATTGTTGATTTTTTGTCGTATTGATTACTAATAATTACTAAAGCATATTACACTCCGCAACCCCTTTTTGTGTGTTTGTGTGTCGGCAACAACAACAACACATTACAGCGAATTTTTATGTTTCCCATGTTTTGTATTGTAGGTGTGATTTGGTTGTGGTAGAAAATGGGAGGAAGGAGAAGATGCCTCCGGACTACTGAACCCCTTCGTGTTCCACCTCAAGGCCGCCCAGGACTAGATTGCCAATGGAGGCTTCCATCCTTCTCTAACCGGATCAAGAGACTAGCACGCCCTGGTTCACCAAGGGCACCGTTGAGAGGCGTCTCGTGTCTCTTTACTAGTTGTCCACGGCGACGGCGGTGTCAACTCATTTTGCGTGGCTGCTTATTGTTTGCAGGTTCATCAGTTTCGTGAGCATGCCGGAGGTCCTGGAGCTGTTGACAACCATCGAGTCCGAGATACTGCAGCTTGAGGATGCCGTTGCCGTCCAAAGCAATTAAAATCATAGATTGAAATCTGTAAGTGGAGGATATATTGTAACCTGTAAAATAATGTGTACTTGTTGAGAGAGATGATAGCAGAACAGTGACATGTTTGTGCTTGAGATTTGCTAGGCTGAAGGCCAAAATGGGAAACCGGTGGACTCCGTGGAAGGTACAATACTGCCGATTACATTTTTGAATGTTGTGCAGCATAGTCAATATTGCCAATACTAAAGTTTGTACTCGTATTTTCGGACGGAGGGAGTACAAAGTTAAGACACTTATTTTGGAACGGAGGGAGTACTTCCTCTGTTTTTAAATATAAGTCTTTTTAGAGATTTCAATACAAACTACCTACGAATGTATATAGACATATTTTAGAGTGTAGATTTATTCATTTTGCTTCATATAGTCCCCTATCGGAATTTTTAAAAAGACATATATTTAGGAACGGAGGGAGTAATTGCTCATCAACATGGATGCCTTTCCCTCAAATCTGGAGCAAATAACTATGCACTAGTCACTAATATGGAACCTTCGGTTTTTTTACTTATGTTTCGTATGTTCTTCAGAAAAAGCAAAGACTTACTTCGTCTGTGTTTACTTTCTCAAGTTTGTTGTCTGTTTTATGTTCTAATTTTCCTTTTGTATAAGTGTTACCAATCTTTTTTTATTCACCCATCGTCGGTATGTAGCACATGACAAGAGTGGCAAGGCGAGGGAATTGTCTTCGTCGGCATCAAATCTGAAGCGGTGGCTTTTACTATCTAGATATAATAGTTGATTATGTTGTCTCTCATGAAAAGGAGGGAGCCACTCAATGGTGTCAATTTATGAGTTATGAATTGTCTCTCCAGAAACAAAGCCATTCAGATTATGCATGCACCTAGCATTAGTGAAATCATTGTGGACGAATTGGTAGAGCAGATCCTTACAAGTGGCACAACATACAAGTTTATGCTTATAATTCAACCATTTACTGGATGGCTGCATGCCTCAATGCATATGATTAGAGGACATATTCTACTTCGTAATATCCAGTATGTTATAAATTGAACACTATTTCTGTTTCAATAGATATGACACATTTCCTCTTTAGACTGTTATCAATATATAATGTCTCCAAGCAACTTTTAATAATAATATCTTATTGCTCTTATTTATTTGTTGTCTTTTTAGATTGAACATTTTCTTAAAAAATAAAGATATTATGCTCCACTTTACGTTTTGTGTATAACTATGCCTTGAACTTTCACTTGTATTTCCTTGCACATTTGTTGGGACAGGAAAGGAAGCCTGGAAAATTTTGGTCTCTCTACATATGCAAAATCATGTGAATATACATATCTCATAAGTAAATCCAATCAAGATTTATTGAATTTTCGGATGGTTTCCATCAAATGCATTACTATTTTCTTTTCATGTGGAAGTTACAACAATTTACAAGTCTCGGGAATGGATTGTCATGTTGAAACTAAATGTTAGCTGTTTTTATCCTCTTTCAATGCTAGAGATGTTCTTCTGGTAAAAGAAAGTACAAGACATGTTCCTCTCTTATTCTCCCCTGTTCTATGTGAAATACCAATGTCATATTATTATTTGCGGGCTCAGAAGCATTAATGTGGCAATGTGACCCTAATAGTGATTGTTGTGAGTAGGGAAGGTCCTTTTAGATTTCATTATGCACTAGGGAAAATAGAAACAACCTAGAAAGGTTTGCTTAGTACCATACCCTAATAGTGATTGTTTTGAGTAGAGAAGGTCCTTTTCGTAGTCAAAATAGTGTTTTGGAGAGTATGAAATACAAACTGGACTAATGTTTTTGAAAAAATGAAGCAATAATTGCTGGTTACATAGAGACATTGAAGAAAATTTATCTGTGGATTATTTGAATTTGAAATACTTTGTTTTACTCACATATTTGCCAAGCTCTTATGATTTTCTGGATAATTGGTAAGAACCTATGACCCTTTTTCCACTTATGATCTGGAGAACTAGGCTACCAAAGTTGAAAACATCTGACCTTATTGAGTAGACATTATGGAAGTAGTATTCCGGCGTGATGTATCGATCACGACAAATTAACATGGTTCCTAGGAAAAAATATTATTGGAAAGACACTCGTTTGATCAAATCAATTTCAATGTTGACTGGCCTTTTTATTTGAAGATGAATACATAACCAACTAATATTAATATCTTGTACTGATCATGCATGGAACAGAGACTGGTAGCATCAAGAGATGGAGCACCGGCTCCATAACCCTACCAAAGGTTTCCCATTAGATTTCCCCTTTATATAGAAAAATGACTTTGCTAATTGATAATTACTCTATCTCACCTTATAATTATGGAGGCTTGGCCCTCTCCCCACATTATATGGGGGGCTATGCCCCCCCCCCCCACCAGTGGTTGACACCGCAATATATTTGTCCAATAGTTGTTTAGGTTGAGTACACAAATCTTATCCAGTAGTTGTTTAGGTTGAGTACAAGAATCTTATTATCATCATTTATATTTTATAATCACATATACATGGTATATTAAAATCTTATTTGAGAATTAGAAGTCATTTAAATTTTATAATGACAGATATGCAATATATACTCGTGTACGTATTTCTTTTACGCTATTGTAGTCGTTAGGTCCATTGTACTCAGTTCTCACTAGGTCCTCCAAAAGTTTAGAGTAGGCCTTTGCCCCAGAAGATATGGCTGACATTGCAAACGCTCGACAACATCATATTCACCTATCCATACTCCATGGTTCTTATAAAAATCCAGGTATGCTTGTCACAAAGATCCACATACAAGTTTGTACTCGTACATTATGATCACTAATGCCGTCTATTTTTTAATTAATGCAAGACATGGGAAGGGGCCTCCTGCAAAGAATATTATGATGAGGAAGGAAAACCTCATGGCGTCTCCACCACCATGTCCTTCCACATGCTTTATGGATGCCTCGGGTACTCCGCTTTCGACAACGCGACATCAGAAAACATACGCACTAGCTTCGTGTTCTACGAGCCATTCTGGTCAATGACTCTCACATCTGCAACGTCGTGCACATCATTGTTGCCTACCGGGTGTACTGTTATCCCATCCACGCCAACGATGAGTTGCACGACCATGTAGACTTTGGTGAAGTTGATGAGCCATAATTTCTCTAAGAAGACGAAGCCCGAGCATGTTCCCAGGTGTCGCATTGCTGAAAATAGAGTAGCTGAGGTTGCACCGAGCATGTAGAATGCTGGGTGATGGAGACCCCCATGAGGCTTGCCGTCCCCATGAGGCGCTGTCATCGTGTCCTGCATTAATTTCCACATAGATGCCAATACTGATGGTAATTTACGAGTACAAATGTGTATTTAAATATTTGTGACATGCATACCTAGATTTCTATAAGAACCATGGAGTATGAGTAGGTCAATTTGATTTTGTCGATCGCTTGAAATGCCAGCCTTATCTTCTGGTCCAGGACGACCCTAACATTTTGGAGGCCTAGTGTGAATTGCGTACAACAAAACCTAACAACTACTATTATTGAAGAAATATATGCTAGTGTCGTGCACAAGTGTGGGAGGGGGCTATGGACTCTATATAAGGTTGGGAGCGGCCAAGCCCCTATAATTCTAAAGTACATACTCATTCATGGTTGAGAGAGTTGTTTTTTGTGATGATGGTTGATATAGTTATCCATTAGCAAAGACCTCTTTTTATCAATGTTGATTAATGTTATGAAACAGAACACTTTTCATTAATATACTTATGTACATATATGTCATGGGCCCTTATTTGAGATGGGGCCTATGTCATTGCACATCTTGTCATGGCCTGGGGTCGGCCATGTCTAGGAAGTAACGTCTACCCCAATTTGAGAGCCAGCGATGATTGTCTTACTCATAGGACCAGCCAATTACATGAAAACATGCAAACACAAAGATACACCAAGAAAGATTAGAGAAGTACATTACCACTTGTTGATCTCTTCGTGCGAAAGTTCTTTATTTCACCTGAAAATTTTCTAGTATTGGAAGAGCTGTTGTTGGTTCTTTGGTCCAACTCCCCAATTACTGTAAAATTATTGGTGAAAGGAGGGTTATTCAGGATGCTCTGATTAAGCTTCAACCAGGCAAGATCATTTTCGAGTTTGCTTCTCTTTATGTGCTGGTGCTAGCTCTCTGATAAATGATAAATTTTGTTGTACTCTCGATTTTTTTAAGTCAAGATTGCTATGTTGAAAATATGCCCTAGAGGCAATAATAAATGTTATTATTTATTTCCATGTTTGTATTTAATATTTATAGTTTTTTTCTGGTATTGCCATGGTAATTAAATAGTTAAATGTGAGACATTGTTAAAGTAACAAGGATGACGATAACAATGAGGGCACTTTGTGAATAGAACAATGTTGTTGAACAAACCCAACTAAACTGTATACTATGAGAACACTTCATCACAATGCTATAAGTATAATTGTCCAAGTGTTAACATATACTCACTTCTTAGACCATGAGAGTATCAAGTACGTTCATGCCTGACATTATACTTTGGGGATTGTCAAACGTTACCTGTAATAGGGTGATTATAATGACACATTGAAAAAGTGTGTCTAAGCACTAGGAAGGTGTTGTGAGTTGTTAGTTATAATGACCTCATCTCTGTCCTTGAAGGTTGCTCTCTCTCCTCCCACTCCTTCCCTCTCCCCCTCCTCCTCCCTCTCTCTCTCTAGAAAAGTTCTCATATCGGAAGGCTGCTACATCACCACCTCTAGTTCTAGAGTAGGTCTTTGTTCTGGACGATGAAGAAACCCCGGTGGTTTGGTGATATAGTACGTGTGGATACCAGAAAGGGAGAAACAATTCTTGCGGTTGGCAGGTTTGTAGGTTCTTACGCGTTACTCACACGTTTGCCACTGGAAACACCACTGTGGTAATATGCATCAACGTATTCATCAACTTCTTCTCCATGATGCATAGTTGGTAAAGATCGGATCTAAACCTCCTTGCAACTTCATAGTTATCTTGGGTTAATTCGTAGGGCGGAATTCTTTTGTTTTCTACTACCTTTCCCGACATGTTATACACCATTTTCATTTCTTATATATGTTGAAGGTATATATCCAGAATTTGAATGAGATTTTTACATACGTGCTTTGCAAACAAACGATGATGTACTATATTTCAAATCTTACTCAAATGTTTAGCTTTGTTCCAATATTTGCGGCATTAATGTTGACAAATTTTTTTCTTATTGCAAATAGCAAAATAGCACTAATACTACTATAAGCAAATTCCTTCAGCAAGTGATAAGAGTGAAAGTGGATAGGATAATTTTGGACCGAATTCGTTTTTGAATCCGTTTTTATAGGATATGGGAAGAGAAATATTAACATCCAAACACAACCTAATCTGAATATGAGTCCAATCGATAGGCTATGTTATTACTAATATGTTGCGTCTTATGATAATTTGTTTTTTCTAGCCTGATAATACGATCTTTTAAATATTCATATCTGATTTATGGGTAAAGTTTTAAGTATTAACGAGCAACACATGAATGCTATGGGACGCAACATATGCTTGTTAGTGATTTATTTTAGTACCTTCTACTGCTTTATGTATGTGTGCCTAAAAGTGTATATGTATTTATACTTGCTCATTGTTTATGTATAATTTTACTTTAAATCATTTACATTCTCCTCGTATATAGATGTATTTATATGACCAGCACCGATTCAACTCTGTTCCGTTACTGAACCATGTCCAAATCTGCCATAATGTTGTATTCGGATTTGAATATGTCCCGCTTCCAAATCCCAAAAAACAAGTATGATATATGATGCAATATGAGCTTTATCCTTCCGAATCTGATCCGATTTCATCCTTAGCTAGTGACGAGTTTAGAAGAATTTGGCTATGTGTCAGCTCTATTCCAGACAGTAATTATTCTGATTTAATGAAGATTTTGACAGTTATTACAGGTGTTCATCAACAGCTACTCTCTACACGGTTATAAAAAGTTATATTTCATACTCTATCTGTACGGAATTAGTTGACACTTAAACGTATGTATCTGGATGTATTTCAGTGCTAGATAAATCCGTTTGAGCGTGAACTAATTCTGGACAGAGAGGCCAAGGTGTACTATGTTACGCAAACTTTAGAAAAGACAATAAGGTTTACAGTAAGTACACCACTACCTATTAATACCCAAACGTTTGTGCGCATTCTAACGAAACTTTTCCTTAGCCTAAAATTAAGGAGGTGGTTGAACCAGCTTCTAACTTGCCGGATTATTTAATTCAAGAAATAATTAGTTGCTGCCTACTGCATTCTACAGCACCCGCTAATGAATCTTTCTACTCGACTGATTTTTGCATACAACTACGAGGTAACTAAGCACCGGTTGTAGGAAAAATGCGTCGTAGTGTTTAACAACTGTTTTGCCAAGACCTCTTTCAATGTATAGGTGTTTAGGTGAGCTGCTAAAGTCCTTAATGCATAAGTGGTATAAGGGCATCTCTAAATTAGTGTTTTGACTACATACAAAAAAATAAAAATAAATTAGTGTTTGACTATAAATTGTGTTCTTGTCTGGATACACGTGTGTAATCCGCTTCTCACCAACATGGCCCCACCCAAACCCCCTCCTTCCTCGCACACGTGCATTCCCACCCGATGTCAGCTGCCCGCATTCATGCCGCTGTAGAGCACGCTGCTCTATGTTAAAGCCTGCACATAATGGACGCGGCCTCTCACTGGCTCCACCATTGAAGCGCCGCGCCGACCATGGGCGCCGTGCGCGCGTGTGTCCCCGATGTCCATGTGTGTTCAATGCCCGAGGTCTCCGACGACGACCCCATGATGGAGATGGGCTCCGACGACACCTCCCCGGCGCCTGCGTGCCTGTGCACGCCAGCTTCACCATGGAGCAGGCGCAAGCGCACTACAATGCTGCCATGTCGGCGCCAACGTCACCGTTCCAGCAGGTGCTGGAGCAGCACCAGCCAACGGAGGCCAGATGTATGGCAAGCGCGTGAGCGAGGAGTAGCGTGCCATCTACGATATCGTCCATGCTCAAGCCGCCACTCGTCAGAAAGCGGCTGCCATGAAGGCGCAGCTCCAGGTGATCGCGGAGAACTACGCCACCTGCGCCTCCTACACACCGCCGATGAATGATCTGGCGGCCCGGTGGGACGACAACATGGGCGCCACCATTTCCATCGTGGACCTCATGTCCACCGGCGACAGACAAGACGCGGACTCCTCCGAGGATGAACAGGGCGCGAGAGGAAGTAGGGCCTTGTGTCCCATGTGGGCCGGGCCGTTTCCCGTGTTCTACTCTTTCTCGCCAGAGAATACAACTTCACTTCATTGGTCTTATTGCCGGTGGTCATGGAGACGGCGGATTGAGGACGACAAAGGCTTGGACGCCAGATGCCGCCATATGATAGGTTTAGGGTTGGGTCGTAACGGTATTTTTTGCTCTAAATGTTCGAAATCTGACGAAAATCTGCCATGTTTGCATGAATGTCGTCCAATATGTATGAAACCCACCGTGTTTGTATGAATTTTGTTCCGTTTGTTGCCAAAGTGTTTGAAATGTATGCAGGCTACATTGGATGGCTTCCTCTCGCATCCATATCCACGATTGGTCCCACCTGTCCGCGGATGAATGCGGGAGAAAATTTGCAAGTCCCCGTTGGAGATGCCCTAACATCATTTTTAACTGGATCACCAAACTCTTGTTATCTACTTCCTCCGTTCCTAAATATAAGTCTTTTTAGATATTTCAAATGAACCACAACATACGAATGTATGTAGACATATTTTAGAGTGTAGATTCACTCATTTTGTTTTGTATGTAGTCACTTTTTGAAATCTCTAGAAAGACTTATATTTAGGAACGGAAGGAGTACTTGGTAAGCTTAGCACCTATACATGGTGTCAGCAAGTGGTTTAGTGGTAATCTCATAATATATTCTTTCGTAAAAAAAAAAAAACATAATACCGAACTTGAACTTGCTAGTTACACCGTCAGATGCATGCATTGGCCTTTCTTAAGTTCAAACCTGTACTCCGCATCCCATAATATAAGACGTTTTTTGGCACTTGTGTAGCCTCAAAAAATGTCTTGCATTATGGAACGGAGGGAGTATTTACTACTCGTATATAGCATTTTTTTCGAAAAGGGGATTACCCGGCCTTTGCATCACAAGATGCACACAGCCAATCCGTATATATCATGCATCCAGAGATTGAATTTCCATGTGATCCAATGCAAAAACCAATCAAATTTTGGAAATACTCCCTCCATTCAATAATGTAGTGTACAATCTATTTTCATAGAAGACACATTATGATGAATCTAATGATACTAGTCTTGTATTGTGGATGATCATATTTTTCTCTTTAAACTTGATCAAACATATGCATGTTTAACTTTGGAGAAAACAAAATATGCACTATATTTTGGAACGGAGCAAGTAATCTGTTTATGACACTTGATTTTGTTCTGAAGAGGAGAGACCAATAAATTGTTGTGCTAGACCTAGACTTGGACGTGCTGTAGATGCACCGTCTTCGAATTATTTCTGTACCGACTAAGCTCAAACGCATTCCATCAGTGTACTGCCTCAACTTAACCGGAGCAAAGGCCATTTAATTAATGTCGTTGTTCACAATATGGCAGGAAAATACAGCATGAAGGCGCACACCTCTACGCGAACGGTTTATTCAAGATTCGAGGTTCATCTGAACCTAGGAGCCAAAACGAATATTCCGTGTACAAAGCCCTATTCGATCATCCCACCAAAAGCACAAATAATGAGATCAATTGATCATAAATAAATGACGTAAGGTTTAACTGAAAATTACATCAGATCATGGTCGACACTGATTGATGCACTAATGGGTGTACCCAATTGCAATGCTACCAGGATTAACGTATATGAGCAGGTAAAGATAGTGTAAACATTGCCTGAACTCGCAAATAATTTAACGCTGTGTTTATGAGCAGGGAGTGGAGGTGTATGTGACGAACCTAGGAGGAGGGACCGACGGCCGTGACGGCATCGTCGCTGCGGTAGCAGTCAACGAGGAGCACGGAGGTGTAGTACGTGACGACGGCGAAGAGGAAGAGCGTGACCGGCTCGGCGACCCAGCCGAGCTGCGCCACGGCTCAGGTCAGCGACAGCACGCCGGAGCCGATCACCACCGTTATGACGTGCGCGCTCGCCGTCCATACTTTTCCTGCTCAATCGGGCGAAGGAGTTCGTGATGCAAGCGAACAATGAGATTTGGAGCGAAGCAACAATATCGGAGAGAGGGGAGATGGATCTAGAGAGAGAGAGATGGATCAGCTTCGCTTGCCTGTCCTTTCTGAGGTTGCCGTGGTCATCGACGGAATCGTCGCAGAAGGACTACGGTGCTGCGCCGGTAGTCCCCCGATCTCGGCATCGACGCCTGTCCGGGCCATCTCGCTGGGCTTTGTTTTAATTTTTTGGTTGGACTCTGGTTTGGGGGAGAAGAGAAGAGCGATGGCCAGTCTTTTAACGCCGGCGATTGATCCTTTCCTTTTTATTTCGGGGATTCCTTTCCTTATTTAGGCGAATGAGTAATTACTTGCCTAAGCTGACTCGAATTATGTGCATCGAATGGGGACAGAATCACACACAACCGTGTTCAATTTTGGCACTTGTAATTTGATAAAACCTGTGGTTATAATGTTTCAAAACAAATACATATGTACCCTAAATTAATTATATTTAAATCCCAGATTCTTTTTCTATTTATAGAGGCATTAGAACTGTGCACTGCTCTGGAAACAAAATTCCTGGTATGTTGTTAACTGGCCCTACGGGGCCTTGAGTCCACAGTAGGGCGACACGGTCCTACTGTGGACTACGGGTTTTTTTGGAATTGAAAAAAAAACCAGTTCTAAAAAAAGCATCCGTGCAGATGCAGGGTCGGGCGACACGATCGACGTCCCATGGTCCTATTTCGCCAGATCGAGTATTTGCGCCGGTCCAATATAGTATTTTAGCCCCACCGGTTTTGGGAAGGTTTCCCTGAACCTGTTTTTTGTTTTCCTTTAGGATTTTTTTTTCTTTTTTGTCCTTTTCCTTTTCATTTTCTTTAATGATTCTTTTTACTTATTTTTGTATTTTTTATTTTCTTTTTGTAAACATCTTTTCAATTTTTTGAACATTTTCTGAATTCATGAACCATTTTATAAATTAGTGAATATTTTTTGAAATCATGACATTTTTCAAATTCATAAACATTGTTTTTGTGAATTTTATTTTAAAAATTGCGCACATTTTTTAATCAAAAAAAATTGTTAATCAATGTAACTAGAATTCATCAATAAAAAATGTTCATCGAATTCCTTTTTTGTTCGTCGAGATTTAAAAGCTGTTCATCAAACTCAAAATTTGTTCATCTTTTTCAAAAAATGTCATAGAATTCGAAATTTTGTCATCGATTTCTAAATATGTTCACCAAATTCAAAATCAATTCATTTGATAGAAAATGTTCATGGATATGAAAAAATCGTTCTTAAAATTTTCAATTTTTTAGATAATATAAAAAATATTCATCAAAACTAAAAAATGTTCATTTTAAAATTGTGAACCTTTTTCAAATTCATGGCCATTTTTCAAATTACATACATTTTTTGGAGTGCGTGAACATTTTTTTGAAACGATGAACATTTTTTGAATTTTTGGGTATAATTTTCTGAATTCAGGAACATTTTTATATTTTGAGGAATATTTGTTGAGTTCGAATATTTTCTGAATCAGCGAACATTTTTTTGAAATCGCGAACATTTTTTTCAAATTCGTGAACATTATTCAAAGTCAAGGAAATTTTTGGCTCCATGAACTTTTTCGAAATTCACATATTATAAATTTCGAATTTTTTTCAAAATCCTGAATTATTTAAAGAATAAAAAACAACAACAGAGGAAAAAAACAAAAAAAACGAAAATAAAAAAACTGGGGCGTCCTACCTCGCTCATGGGCCGACCCAAGAGGGGCGTGCGGGAGGGAGGGGGTGCGCACTCGGCGATGGAACTGGCGCTGTGTGGACCTCCTCCGGTGCCAGCAGATGACGTCGTGGCGAGTCTCGTGTTCAACCACTTCGTGGCCGCGGTCTACAGAAAATGAGTTTATGGGAAAATGTCAATTAGTCGTCCACGCGCGTGCATTTCCACCCGATGCTAGCTGCCCGCATTCATGCCGTTGTAGAGCATGCCACTCTATGTTGAAGCCTGCACAGAGTGGACACGACCTCTCACTAGCTCCGCCATTGCAGCGCCGCGCCGACCATGGGCATCGTCCGCGCGCGTGTACCTGATGTCCATGTGTGTTCAATGCCAGCGACACATTACTGGACGGGACGGGACATATATCTACCTCGCTCGTTCAATGCCTTCGTTCGTCCGTATGCTGCCATTAAGCAGACTCGCCGGCCGAGAAGCCCGCTCCGGCGTCGCGCTTTGACGCAGTTGGATGCCAGGCCTCATCAGAATCACCTATTTAAAGGCGACCACACCTGGCCTACTCCACGCCACAACATAAGTCGCTCCCCATCCTCCTCCTTTGCACCCCATCCGCCATGACTACACGCGGCAATGCTTTGAGGTAGATCCTTTCCACAGAGATGAAGCACGTGGTGGCCGCCCTTGTCGCCGCCTGGCAGAGGCATCGTGCCAGGCGGATTGAGGCCGGCTTGCCGGCCAGCTCGCCCGAGGTCTCCGACGACGACCCCACAATAGAGATGGGCTTCGACGCCACCGCCTTGGCTCCTGCGTGCCTGTGCACGCCCGCTTCACCATGGAGCAGGCGCAGGCGCACTACAATGCTGCCATGGCGGAGGTGTAGCCTGAGTTGGCGCCATTGTCGGCATTCCAGCAGGTGCTGGAGCAGCACCGGCTGGCGAAGGGCCAGATCTTCAGCAAGCGCCCGAGCGAGGAAGTCGTGGCGGCCATGGCTGCGGCGAACCCCAATTTCACAGTGGAGCAGTGTGCCATCTACGATATCGTCCGCGCTCAAGCCGCCGCTCTCCAGGAAGCGGCTACCATGAAGGCACATCTCCAGGTGATCGTGGAGGAGAACAACGCCACCTGTGCCTCCTACGCACCGCCGATGAATGATCCAACAGCCTGGTGGGACGACAACACAGGCGCCACCATTTTCATCATGGACCTCACGTCCACTGGTGACAAACAAGACGCAGACTCCTTCAATGATGCACTACAAAAAAAATACACTTCCATGGTGATACGTGTTTATCACAGTAGGTCATATTTTCTATCATGCATGTACATCCATGACAATTTTATGACAGAATCATGATAGTCATACATGTGCTATCGTAGAAGTGTTCCATGACAATATCAAAATTATCATCATGGAAGTGTTCACTTCCATGACGATAAATTGCGCGTCATGAAAGTGTTTTCTTCAAGGGTAACCGACGCGTGGCATCCACCGTAACGGGTCGCCGTTAAGTTATCGGGTCCGGTTTTGGATCCGATAACTCGTTAACGGCAACGACCAATGATGATTTGCCACGTGTAAAATTCTCATTGGCCGAAAGAAACACGTGTCAACTCCTCGTTGGGACAGATGTCATCCAACAATTTATTAATTCCATGCAATAACTCCCCAGTAATTTACTTTTCATTCGTAACATCACACGAACTGATATACCAATTAAGAATCTATTCATATATTAACCAACTAATCAAGAATATGTGGGTACACATATATATGTATGATCAACAAGTATATACGTGTAGACCATACATGTGGTTAATCGCTAACACTAGTAGAAAAGGGGGCAATAGTCCAGGTCGGGTCAGCCCATTAGTCCCAGTTCAATCCAGAACCGGGACCCATGGGGGCATTGGACCCGGTTCGTGAGCCCCGGGGGTTGGCCAGACCCACGCGGGCCATTGGTCCCGGTTCGTCTGGACCTTTTGGTCCCGGTTGGTGGGACGAACCGGGACCAATGGGCCTCGCTCCTGGCCCACCACCATTGGTCCCGGTAGGTGGCTTGAACCGACCAAAGGCTGCGCTTTAGTCCCGGTTCATGCCACGAACCGGGACCAATTAATGCCTATATATACCCCTCGCTCATGAAGAGCACTTCACTGCTCTGTTTTTCTGCCCGGACGTTGGAGAGCTTTGTGGTGCTCTAGCTCACCTCCTATGCACACGAGGTGTTCGATGGAATGCCTGAGCCACACTACTTAACTTTCTCCTCTCTAAGCTCGACCTTCAAACTCCATTTTCCTCAATATTTGTCTAGGTTTAGCGGTCTGTCACGTCCCGTCTCCGTCTTCACCGCCGTCGATCGCCCACGCCGATCTCATCGCCGGCACCACCGTGGTGAGCCTCTTGTTCTTATCTTCTTTCTGAAAGGAAAAATATTCTTACTTGTATGTTTAGATAGATACTTGTATTATTTTCTTACTTTTACTATGTATGTACTTTGGTTTTAATGTGATGATGAACTTCTATTAATTTGGTCACTTAATTATCTATTCATGATGTTCTGTAATAGTTTTTGACACACTTAATTATATATAATGCACACAGATGAACCGGCAATGGATGTACGGTGACGTACACACCTCCGAGTACATTAAGGCGTGCATGATTTTCTTGAAGCGGCTGAGGCAAACAAGCGAGAATGGTTTTATGTGTTGTCCATGCCCTATATGTGGGAATACGAAGTCTTACTCGACCGGAAAATCCTTCACACCCACCTGCTTTACAAGGGTTTCATGCCACACTATAATGTTTGGACGAGGCACGGAGAAATAGGGGTTATGATGGAAGACGGCGAAGAAGAAGAGTACGATGACAACTATGTGCCCCCTGAATACGATGATGCTCTTGAACATCAAGAGGAACCAGACGATGTGCACGATGATCGCAATGTGCAAAGCTCTTTGAAGATCAAGAGGAACGAGACGATGTGCCCGATGATGATGATCTCTGCCGGGTCATTGTCGATGCAAGGACGCAATGCGAAAGTCAAAAGGAGAAGCTGAAGTTCGATCGAATGTTAGAGGATCACAAAAAAGGGTTGTACCCCAATTGCGAAGATGGCAACACAAAGCTCGGTACCGTCTTTGGAATTGCTGCGATGGAAGGCGAGAGAATCTTGTGCTCGACAAAGGATTTGAGAAGCTACTGAAAATATTGAAGAAGAAGCTTCCGAAGGATAACGAATTGCCCGACGGTACATACGCAACAAAGAAGGTCGTATGCCCTCTAGGATTGGAGGTGCGTAAGATACATGCATGCCCTAATGATCGCATCCTCTACGCGGTGCGTACAAGGATCTGGCGCATGCCCGGTATGCGGTGCATTACAAAGATAAGATCGCACGAGATGACCGTGGTGATGTTGACGGCGAGCCCCCATGAAGAGGGTTCTGCGAAGGTGATGTGGTATGCTCCTATAATACCACGGTTGAAAGCGTCTGTTCGTAAACGGAGAGCATGCCAAGTTGATGCGATGGCACGTTGAGGACCGTAAGAAAGACGGGAAGTTGAGAGCACCCGCTGACGGGTCGCAGTGGAGAAAAATTGAGAGAAAGTACTGGGATGAGTTTGCAAGTGACCCAAGGAACGTATGGTTTGCTTTATGCACGGATGATATTAATCCTTTCGGGGAGCAGAGCAGCAATCACAGCACCTGGCCCGTGACTCTATGTATGTATAACCTTCCTCCTTGGATGTGCATGAAGCGGAAGTTCATTATGATGCCAGTTCTCATCCAAGGCCCTAAGCAACCCGGAAACGACATTGATATGTACCTAAGGCAATTAGTTGAAGAACTTTTACAACTGTGGAATGGAAACGGTGTACGTATGTGGGAATTTGACCTAAAGGCGTTGCTGTTCGTGACCATCAACAATTGGCCCGCTCTCAGTAACCTTTCAGGACAGACAAACAAGGGATACCACGCATGCACGCACTGTTTACTTGACACCGATAGTATATACAGGGCGCTGCGGGAAGAATGTGTACATGGGCCATCGTCGATTTCTTCCGACCAACCACCAATGTCAAAAGAAAGGCAAGCATTTCAAAGGCGAGGCAGATCACCGGAAGAAGCCCGACATGCGCATTGCGGTGATCACGTACTTGCTATGGTCAATGATTTACACGTAATCTTTGGAAAGGGTCCCGCGGACTAGCTGTTCGAATGACGCCGAAACACGCACCCATGTGGAAGAAAAAATCTATATTTTGGGACCTACCCTACCGAAAGACCTAGAGGTCCGCTCTTTGATCGACGTGATGCATGTGACGAAGAACCTTTGCGTGAACCTGCTAGGCTTCTTGGGCGTGTATGGGAAGACAAAAGATACACCTGAGGCACGGGAGGACCTGCAACGCTTGCACAAAAAAGACGGCATGCCTCCGAAGCAGTATGAAGGTCCTGCCAGCTACGCTCTTACGAAAGAAGAGAAAGGAATCTTATTTGAATGCCTGCTCAGTATGAAGGTCCCGACTGGCTTCTCGTCGAATATAAAGGGAATAATAAATATGCCAGAGAAAAAGATCCAGAACCTAAAGTCTCATGATTGCCACGTGATTATGACGCAAGCGCTTCCGGTTGCATTGAGGGGCTTCTACCGGAAAACGTCCGATTAGCCATTGTGAAGCTATGTGCATTCCTCAATGCAATATCTCAGAAGGTGATCGATCCAGAAATCGTACCAACGCTAAGGAGTGATGTGGCGCAATGTCTTGTTAGTTTCGAGCTGGTGTTCCCACCATCCTTCTTCAATATCATGACACACATCCTAGTTCATCTAGTCGACGAGATTGTCATTCTGAGGCCCGTATTTCTACACAATATGTTCCCCTTTGAGAGGTTCATGGGAGTCCTAAAGAAATATGTCCGTAACCACGCTAGGCCAGAAGGAAGCATCTCCATGGGCCATCAAACAGAGGATGTCATCGGGTTTTGTGTTGACTTCATTCCTGGCCTTAAGAAGATATGTCTTCCTAAATCGCGGTATGAGGGAAGACTGACTGGAAAAGGCACGCTTGGAAATGACTCAATAATATGCAGGGACGGATATTCTTGGTCTCAAGCACACTACAGTTCTCTGAGAACTCTACCTTGGTGACCCCGTATGTCGATGAACACAAGAACAGTCTGCGCTCCAAACACCCGGAGCAGTGCGACGACTGGATTACATGTGAACACATCATGACTTTCAGCAGTTGGTTGGAAACACGTCACAAAGGTGACAACACTGTTTGTGATGAGCTGTACTTGTTGTCCAGAGGACCATCTTCGACTGTAATGATTTGGAAAGGATACGAGATAAATGGGAATACATTCACACGATCAACCAAGATCAAAAGTGCACCAACCAAAACAGCGGTGTCCGCTTTGATGCAGCCACCGAGAGGGGAAAGGACACATATTATGGTTACATAATGGACATATGGGAACTTGACTGCGGAATAGATTTTAAGGTCCCTTTGTTTAAATGCAACTGGGTCTATCTGTCAGGAGGCGGGGTACAGGTAGACCCACAGTACGGAATGACAACAGTGGATCTGAAAAATCTTGGGTACACTGACGAACCGTTCGTCCTAGCCAATGATGTCGCACAGGTTATCTATGTGAAGGACATGTCTACCAGACCGAGAAAAAGAAAAGATAAGGAAGCGAATAATCATACGATGAGCCAAAGCGCCACATAGTTCTTTCAGAAAAAAGGGACATCGTGGGAGTGGAGGGCAAGACAGACATGTCTGAAGATTATGAAAAGTTTAATGAAATTCCTCCCTTTAAAGTCAAGGCTGACCCCCGCATCCTGATAAACAATGAAGATTATCCATGGTTACAGCGCAATAAGCAAATGACACAAGCGAAGAAAAAGTGAAGACTTTCTCCCGCAACTATTATGATGATACCATGCCAACTTTGTAACAGACGAGTATGATATCATTGTCCGTTTTTGTACTTGCACATGCTATATGGGTGAAATTATGATACCATGCCAACTTTCAACTTTTTCAGAGTTCATTTGAAATGTTTTATTGTGAATTTAGGTTGAATTTTCTGTATAGGCGCATCAATGTTTATTTTTTTAGTAAAGAAAATAAATAATGCAGAAAACAAAACAAAAAAACTGGAAAAAAATAAAAATAGCAACAATAAATATTTTGTTGTAAGTAGAAACAAAATAAAATAAATAAAGCAACAAAGAAAAAAAATAAAAAAAGTGATTTCAAATTTGAAAACTAACGGCACTAACAGAAAGTTTACAATTTTTCTAAAACTAAAAGCAAAAAGAATTAAAAAATAAAGCAAAAAAGCAAAAGAAAATAAATAATGCAAAAAACAAAACAAAAAAACTGGAAAAAAAATAAAAAAACTGCCACCTATTGGGCCACCACGGCCTGAATACGACTAGAAACCCAACCTGGGCCAGGATTCAGGCCCGCAGAAGGCCTAATAGGCTCACAGGCAGCACAATGTGAGATTAGGCCCGTAAGCCTGCATTTGAGAGGAGCTCGAGAGGGTAGCCGCAGTGGGGCTTATAAACCACTCCGAGCCCCTCTCAACTAGCGAGGTGGACTAAAGTTTTGGCCGCGGGCAGCGCAATGCCTTTGGTCCCGGTTGGTGGCACCAACCGGGATTAAAGGGGGCATTGGTCCCGGTTCGTGGCACCAACCGGTACCAATGCCCCCCTTTAGTCCCGATTTGTGCCTGCCACCAACCGGGACCAAAGGCCGCCGCTTCCGCCCTTTGGGCTGCCGAAAACTGGCCTTTGGTCCCGGTTGGTGGCACCAACCGGGACTAAAGGGGCATTGGTCCCGGTTGGTGCCACGAACCGGGACCAATGCTCTTGGTATATAACCAGGACTTGTGAAAATTTCAGTTTCTCATCTCCATTTGCCCCCGACGACGCCGAGCTCATCGCCGCCAGGCTGCCCCGACGCCGTCCGCCGCCCCTGCCGTCGCCGTCGCCCGTGCCTCACCATCGCCGTCGCCGATATCGTCCCCGAGCCCGCGCCTACCGCCTAACGTCGTCCCGCCCGCCTCGGTGCGAGTCGCCGCCACGTCGCCCGACGCCATCGCCCGCCCGACACCGTCCCCTGCCCCCGCCACCGCCTCTGCCTCAGGCCGGCCACGACCTCGTCGTCGCCGACGCCGCCCATAGTGAGCCGCCGCGCCCCTGCCCTGCCCCCTGCCGCAAAATATATATATATATATATATATATATATATGTATGTATGTATGCTTTTTTGCTAGCTAGGAAAGTATGTATGCTTTTTTTGTATGTATGTATGCTATGTATGCTTTTTTTGTATGTATATATGCTATGTATGCTTTTTTTGTATGTATATATGTATGTATGTATGCTTTTTTTGTATGCATATATGTTGATGAAATATGAACAATGCATTAGGCAAAACCTTTACTTTTTTTCAAAATTTTCTATTTGAACATTTTAAAAAAAGCAATACTAAAAGAATGAGAGGAAAAAGGAAAATAAGAAGAGGAAGAAAGGAGGACAAGAGGAGAAATAAATAAGAAGAGAAAAAAGAAGAAAAAGAAGAGGAGAAGAAGTAAGGAATAGACGAGAAGAAGAAAAAATTTAGTCTATTTTTCTTCTTCTCCTCATTCCTTTCTTCTTCTCCTCTTTTTCTTTTTTTTCTTCGATCTTCTCCTCTATTCCTTTTTTCTTCTCCTCTTTATTTCTTCTTCGCTTTCTTATGTTTTATCGGGTCTGTAAATGCGTCGATATACCCTCCCGATAACTTCAATCCGAGGGGGGGTCGATATACCCCTCCCGATAACATTATTTTCCCATGTATATGTTGGTCACGTCGTTGTCGATATAACCCCTCCCGGATAACCCGACATGAGGGCGGTCGATATATATACCCCTCTCGACCGTGATAACTTATACCACGGCAGCACCCCCTCGGCCCTCTCGCTCGACCAAAACTCTCGAGGACACCCAAACCCTAGAGAAAAAAGCGATGTTGGTCTCCTACCCTCCCTTGGCGCCCCTACCCGACAAACTCTCTCGAGGCCACCCAAATTTACCAAGTTAAAAGAGCGTTGTCGTCGAGGCCACCCCAAACCCTTGAAGCGTTGTGTCGAGGCCATCCCAAACCCTTGAAGCGTTGTCTAGGCCACCCCAAACCCTAGAGAAGCAGCGTCGAGGCCACTAACATGATTCCTTATTGTGATTAGCTAGCTAGTTCTACGTTTTCCACTAATATATATCCATCTGTACCATGTTTGAATAATAATTAACATGTTGTAAATATTTGCAGAAACTATGGAGCACTCGAGGCGAAACAGCGAAGCGGTGTTGGGGGACATAATCGCACAAGGAAGTGATGTCGTTGCGTCATTTCTCAAGGACACCAATGGTTAGGAGGGACTGGGTGAAGAAGAGGGCTATGTTCATGATGGCTCCGGCCCATTAATGCCGGTACAAGAAGAGGGCTATGTTCATGATGGCTCCGGTGACCCAATGGAGGTACAAGAAGGAGACCGTCTTTGGCTTCCGGTGACCGAACCGAGTCCGGCCAGGTATATATATATTAGTTAAGCCCGTGCTGACTAGTTAATTGATAAATTCATTGTTTTGGTATATGTACACATATTAATTAACTCTCGTCTTTCTTCCTTTTTCTAGCCCTCCGAATCGAGCACAACTTCGGTAAGGAGACAAGGCCCGAAGAAAAAGTGGAGCTCGGATGAAAGGTTTGAGATCACAGCAATCGCGCCCGACGGCGAACCGATTGAACCCATCCGGACAAAGAACGCATTTTCTGCTCAGTGCGGGGTTCTTGTTAGGGACAAGATCCCGATCAGCATCCAACAATGGTATAATCCTAAGGAGGAAGACCCTGAGGTGTCTTATGTCAATGATATGCAGAAAGATGATCTTTGGACTGAGCTGAAGGCAAATTTCACCCTACCGCCAAAGGAGGATTCGGAGAAACCAGTTAAAGAGCAATTAATCAAGTCTAGTGCTCTTAAGAAGATGGCAAGCCTATTCAGGAGGTGGAGGAAAGAGCTGAACAAGTTTGTCGACAAAGAAGAGACACCAGAATTCATCGGCAAATATGAGAAGATCAAAGATCACTGGCCCGCATTTGTGGCCCACAAGACATCGGAAAAGAGTAAGAAGATGTCGGAGACAAACAAGAAAAATGCTGCGAAGAAGAAGTTTCACCATCCCACGGGGTCAGGTGGCTACCTCAAAGCCCGACCTAAGTGGTCCAAGGCTGAGAATGATCAGCTTGATAAAGGGATCGAACCAGAGACAATGAACTGGCTGCACCGTTGCGGACTTGGTTCTTCGGGGCTGGCGGAACCTTGGACCCTGTATCAGGGAAGTGTCGTTGGACGGACGAGCAACTAAAAATACCAGTCACCAAGCTTCGGCACTATATCGATGCAGCGCAGGAAGGGACGTTCGTTCCAGACAGGGAGAAGGACGAGCTCACAATGGCCCTCGGGAATCCTGAGCACCCTGGACGGACAGGAGGCATGCCAGGCTCCATTCCGTGGAAGGTTGGTTTTCCGGACGCAGGGGGTTACAAAACCCACGAGAGGAGGAAGAAACTGGAGCAGAGCCAACTGCAGGCGCTGGACGAAAGGGTAATGGGGCTAGAGGAACGAGAAGCAGAACGCAGCAAAGGACCTGCCGAAGCTTCCCCCGAAGCTACCCCGCCATCTCAACAGAGAAGCAGCGTGGCTTCCACCGAGCTGCTTCAGCCGAAGCATGTCTTGACGGCTCCTGCCAGCTATCCCATGGATACAACGCAATGGATGAATTTGAAGGTCAAGGCAGTTGTTGGCTCTGTTTATCCTACTGAACTCGGCGCAACATATCACTGCCGGCCGATTCCAGAAGGATATGCTAGGGTGATGGTGGATGAAATAACGGAGGGATTTGAGGACCTCCAGCTTGACCACCCTACCGGTGAAGGGGAGACTAGGCTGGGTTCTACTCTAAAGACTCCATGCATATGGTGGAAGGAGCTCATCAACCTTCCGAATTGGACGCCTCCGCCTCCTCCTCCTCCTCCGGCGAGTCAGGGCACTCTGCCTCCTCCACCGCCTCCTCCTCCGGTGAGTCAGGGCACTCCTCCTCCTCCACCGCCTCCTCCTCCGGCGAGTGACGATCAGGGCAGTCGGCCTCCTTCTCCGGCGCATGGCGGCACTCCGCCTCCTTCTCCGCCTCGCCAGCAAGGGCGGAAGAGACCCGCCGCCGCCCCGGTGCTCCGGCGCGTCGTAGTCCTTCTCCTCCGCCTCGTAAGCAAGCAAGAAAGAAGACAGACGCCGCAACCGCTCCGTCTGCTCTGGCGTCTAGCAGTATAGCCAGAGGCGGGAGGTCGGAAATCTTGTCGGACATCAAAGGTCAAAAGAACGAGCAGCTGCGAAAAAATTGCCCAGCTCGGCGAACAAGCAAATCAATCGTGCCCCCGCTCAATGTGTCTAAGCGGCGACATCGTCGCTAATGCTCCGGGACGGTGGCGGTTATGGCAATCCTGCAGATTACACTGCTGACGATCAACTTCCTGATTTCATGGAGGTGGACATACACGAATCTGATGCAGGGAATCCTCTCGTCAAAGATGAAAAATCTCTAACAACGATCATGCAAAGATTCCATAATTGGTACATGAAAACCTGCAGAGAGTCTGGGGGGATGAATACTTTGTATCTGAACATTAAAGAGGAGCACGACCTCGTTGGAACTTATCTGTTGGCTGTTTCATTTGAGGAGTTCTTCGAGTTATTCAATCAAAATGCCCTCGATAAATTAACGGTCTTTTGCTACTGTCTGTAAGTACTATTTTTGTCACTAAGTCTTTATATATAGCTCAGCTCTTTCATTGCATGTATTTATAATTAAGTATCCTCACTATATTATGCAGATTGAAGATCATCGAGTGCAGAAAACAAGAAATGTATGATATTGGGTTCATTAACACAAATATCATAGATGAAATTCAGGTTAAAAAGCACGCCGAAGAGGCCGATGCCAACTTGCTACAATCGTTGATCAAAAATCAAAACAAAGATACCATACTCGTTCCTTACAACTTCAAGTGAGTGTTACTGTCGTGTGCATATTCGGTTTCCCTTATTACTCGAGCAAGGTTATAGTAATGTAATTGATGAGTTATGCATGCGTGCGCAGCTACCACTATGTTCTTCTGGAGATTAAGCTTGAGCGGGGACTAGTAACCGTCTTAGACTCGAGACGAAAAGATCCCGAAACCTATGTGGACATGACTAAATTGCTCAACAAGTAAGTTCAATCGATCATTATCGCACCATATCGGCAACTTTTTGTTCATTTCCTGATATCTCAAGTAATAATAATTATTTTCTTTGTCTTGCAGGTTTTGGAAACAGTTCACCGCAGAAGCTCCGGGACTGTCGAAGGAGCTGCGATATACATACCCGGACGTAAGTACTACTGGCTAGCTAGTTGCGCGCATCTCCCGTTGATTCTATAGCTATACTTTCATCAATGCCATTTACAATGCTTCATTATCAGTTTGATTTACCTCTATTTCTCGTAAAGTGCTTGTGGCAGGAACAAGGGAATGATTACCGTGGATACTACGTGTGCGAGTTCATCTACAACGCGACATTGAAAAATAAGCGGGGCTACTCTAAAAGTGAATATGAAGTGCGTAAGCAATAATATTCACAATTTCATTTTATTACACCATCATTTCTGTTGAGTTTCATTCATATATATGTATTAACCCCCTTCTTCAAATTAGACGTGGCATATGCGGAAAGAACTCCTATCACAAGATCGCATGAAAGCAATTCAAGAGGAATTGGCGGGATTCTTTCTTGACCACGTCATCAATAAAGCCGAGAATACCATGTGGAAGTTGATTTCAAATGCTAGGGGATTGTAAGAGATCTTACATATTGTATATGTATGTAGCCAGTAGCATCGGATAGATAATACGAAAACTTGTTGTTCGACCAATCTCTCGGAGAAGGAGAGGTCGATCGATCACTTCTCTCGATATGCATGACGAACTTCTGTACTTAATGGTTTCCTTCATTTTCTTACTAGCTAGCGTGTCGAGGGCCTCTCTATGTATATAGTACGTAGCGTCGACCTAGCACGGGCATAAGAGAGTACACTTCTCTCTCTATTAATTAGCTAGCTAACACAATATATGAAACACCTAAATTAAGCCCCCAAAACACCCAACCCCTCCCCCCTTTCAAAAAAAAGCAAAAACCCAAGTCACTGAAATGCTGACGCGTGGAAGCCTTTTTGGTCCCGGTTTATGTCACCAACCGGGACCAAAGGCCCCCCTGCCTGGGCTGCGAGCAGCGGCCACGTGGATGCCCATCTATCCCGGTTCGTGTAAGAATCGGGACTAAAGGGGGGAGGCATTAGTAACGACACTTTAGTCCCGGTTCAAGAACCGGGACTAAAGGCCCTTACGAAACGGGACAAATGCCCTGTTTTCTACTAGTGTGATCAGGCCATGCGGACGGTGCCATGCTTGCTTGCTTCCATGTGGCTGGAGTAATAACGTGCGTTATTGGTGTTGTTCCATCCAATAATCAAACCCTAGCACCACTTGCAGTCCATATCCTGAGGTACAGTATGAACTCAGCTGAGCAACATGGTAGTTGAACGAAGCTAAGTAATCCGAACAATTTCACAAGAACTAGGAAATAATCAGGAGAGATGCAAGAAACAAAATTAGGCAAAACTTGTTCAGCTAATTATCCCAATGCTTTTGTGAACCAAGTGTATTCATTAAGGAAAGCATATAGAAGAGAACCAATTATGTATATTTTGCCTATATAGTACAGAATAGACTATAATGTTTCTTACAAGCAGGAGTAGATGAGAAAAAGGTCACAGGGAAGAGACAAAGTGTTCATGGGTTCCAGAATCGTCCAGTGTGTATGTTAACAAAAAGCTAGACGACATAACATTAAGGCAGCTCAACGAAAGGAAGAAACATCATTTATGGTTGCCTTGGTACTTAACTAACATGCAAAAACATTTCATCATTGTGAGAGTATCAAAAGTTTAGCAAAGACATGAAAAAAAAGCACTAAACAAAGCTCACCGGCATAATAGTATATGATAATAATAATAATAATAATAATAATAATAATAATAATAATAACACAAAACCAGGAAATTTCAATCAGATTTGCAATTCACGACAAAAAAATGTATACACTATAATAATGACACAACCATAAAGTCTTGGTTAATAACTCAAGAGCTAATTGTTTTTAAATGTTTTGATCCGCTGCTTCAATATAGCAGTTAAATTACTTCAAAAAAATATAGCAGTTAAAGAACATAATGAACCACTGCCAACAAATTTTAATTAACTAACCTACAAATGGATACTGATAAAAACAACTAAATCTGTAAGTAAAGTTGACTAACAAAGACGCATGACCACGAGTGCATCACTGATTGCAGAAAGTCAATACCCGAATAAGGTTAACAGATCAGGCCAAAAAACTGTATACTACACTGATAATACACAAGCAAAAAAATCAGTAAGGTTCAGAATTCAGGCCCAAAAAAGGTATTCAATACTAAAAACAAAAACCAGGAAATCTAAGTTAGTTTCGCAATTCACACACACACACACACACACACACACACACACACACACACACACACACACACACACACACACACACACACACACACACACACACACACACACACTACGTGCTCAGCACTTCGTGCTGCTAATCACTATGCGGTACCTCCAAATTGCAATGGATACACATGTGGTATTGCGCCACTCAATGATTTACCCTTCAAGAAGTAGGAACAACACTAATCAGAGATGATCAGGTTGAATACATTGTAAGGATAGCCAGAAAAAATCACCGCACAACTAAAAGTATACATTTTTCATCTTCCAATATTGGAAAAGCTTAAAAAATAGATATAGTTTCATTTTTAGTTCTGAGAGTATACACTAATGCGGTTGAAAAACAGCTCCAATATCTGGTTGAACTAAACCTGGGCATTCCTCGGGCCAGCCAGGTTTCGGCTGTTAGATATAGCTCCATTCTACATTCCAAAAGTACACATTAACACGGTTGAAAAACAGATCACATCACCCCCATCTGTTAAAAGTCACTTCATTTTTTTATTAAACAAAAATTATACTCTATCTTTTCAGAATTTTGAGCGATACTAAGTTTCCATCTACTAAACCAACAAAACAAATTCAACTCAGCTACGAGAGGTTTTGTAAATAAAATATTTTAGTGTGATCTTTGGTATTTCAGATGCAACTGTAGCTAGCCACCATTCACAGTTAGACATTCTAAATCCAAAATTTAGATAGTTTTCAGTTTAAACTGAATCTGCAACAGCCTATGCAATGCCACAATCGATGAACACCAAACTAATGTTCAGTTAATTACTCAGCGCCAGATAATCAATGTACCACTACATGGTACCATAAATCCATAATAACTAATTAATATGTAGCAATTCTAGACATCATTAACACTTCGACACTGTAAAACCAAATTGCAGATAGATTTTTAGTTTAACCCGAGGCTATAACCTTATACACACTATCACATTCGATGAACGGCAAAATAATGTTCAGCACTACCACATCTAGTCTGAATCTTCCCTGAACTTTTCAATTTGACCACCCCTAGGCATATAACTGCAGCCCCGTGAAGACGACATTGCTCTAGGGAGTCTTCATAGATTGAACTCGAACAAAGAAGAAGATTTATTAATGGATTCAAATGATTAAGAGAAAGTTATTGTCCTCTGGCCCAAGTGAAAGGATGGAAATGTGGGTAGATACCTTGATGGAGCGGTCCTGTCCGAAGGCTAAGGAGGCCTTGGAGAAGATGACCTTCCGGGTGAACAACTTCTGCAGGGACTCCACCTTGGCGCCCAACTTCTCGAGGTTGCAAATGCCGCTTCATCAATTGTAGTTGAAAAGCAATGCTAAAGAAAAAGGAAAGCTTGTGACTGTGAGTTCATTGCAGTGTATTTACCAAACAATTAGAATGCACTAACACAACATGCTAATTTATAGAGTTGGGAGAGTTCATAGCATCTGCACGTCACCCAACAGGTACATTAGAGCAACTCCAACGGGGCGACCCAAACGGACGGCGCATTTGTCCGCTTTTTGTCCGTTTGGGTCGGCCGCCCGCCCGGCGTCCGCCCAGTTTTGCATTTGGGTCGGCAATGCGCCCAACGCGCCGACCCATTTCATGTCCGCATTCAACTTTTAAATAAAAAAGGCCCGCGGCCGATCATGCCAGCGGCCATGTCTCATGCCGGCACCATGCCAGCGCCGGCATACAATGCCGGCTTCAGAAAATACCACAGTTCATGCTGGCGCACTCGCCAGCCGGCTGGCACACATGCCAGCACACAAAAAATGGTGGGACTTGAGTTCGACCACGCCATCACGGCTCCCGTGGTCATGCCGGCACACTTGCCGGCATACAAAAAGATGGCCCTCGACGCCATAGATCACTCGTCCTCGAACTTGAGCATGTCGGCCTGCATCTTCTCGAACCACGGCCTCTTCCTTAGCGAGAAGGCGTTGAGATCCACCTTCATGATCTCCTCCCCGGTCATCATGCTTGCAAGAGCCACTTCTTTCGCCTTTGTCTTGGCGTTGGCGGCCTCGATCTCTAGCATCTTGGCTTGCTTCTCCGCCTCGAGCTCGAACATCTTGGCTTGCTTCTCGGCGTCAAGATCAAGCCTCCTCCTTTGGATCTCCATGAAAGCATCCATTTGCTCCGCCTTGAAACGTCGGCGCTCCTCCTCCCTTGAGTCCTTCTTATTCATCATGCCGTCCACGCTTGCGATCAAGGCGTTGGTGGCCGCATCTCGCTTGTCCTCCTTCTTGGAGTTGGTCTTCCACCGCGGTAGTGCCGGCTCGCCCTCCCCAACATCCTCCACGGCGCCCTTCCCCCCACGTGCCTTGAGCGCGGCATATTGTGCCTTGAACTTCTCTTCGTCCTTGATGACCCGATAGCAATGGGAGAGGTTGAAGCACTTGCCATTGTGTTGAACCTTGAATGCCTCCAAAGCTTGAAATGCCTACAAAATGTTTCCATGCAAGCATATGGGCAAGTGATAGCAAATGAAGGCGTAAAGAATGATCTTGATGGCACAAAAGAGGCCGGCTTGCTTGCTATCATACCATGTCTTGCACACCGATGCCGCTCACGGGACGGGCCTTGACGCTCTCAAGGGTGGCGCAAAACTTGTTGCACTCTTGTTGGATCACCCTCCACCGCTTGAAAATGGAGACCCACCCGCGTGTGCTCACAAATTGGTAAGGTGGAAACTTCTTGCGCTCATGAAACTCGCGGTGCACACGAGTCCAAAAGGTCGAATGCTTTTGCTCGGCGCCCGTCTTTGGGTCTTGTCCAATGTCTCGCCAACACTCGCAAAGAAGCTTGTCCTCGGCAGCTGTGTACGCCTTCATGCGCTTCGGCTTAGGACCGACGGCTTGGTTGGCGAGTTCGTCCTCGAACAAAGGCTCCACTTCGATGTCGCACTCGTCCTCTTCCTCTAGCCCGTAGTCGCCCGGGAACTCGTGGTCGAGTGGGAAGCCGTCCAGGTCACTGCCGACCTGATCACGCATGAAGGCCGCCTGCTCGGGATCACAGCCAGCGGCCGGCATGAACGCCCCCCGGCCGTCCTAGCTTTGTGTCTCGTCGGGATCGTAGCCAGCGCCCGGCGCACCACCCTCGAAGATGAGGTTTTGCATGTAGTCCTCATCGACGGCGGACGGCATTTCCTCGAACAGGTTACGGGCGTCCGGGAGCCCGCCGGCCGGCGTCTGTCGCACGCGTTTCCTCGTGCCGCCGGACGACGAGCCACCGACCACCGGGGTGGCGTTGAGGTCGATGGGTGCGGGCGCGGGCGTGGAAGGTGCAACCACGCTCACGTCGGGTGAGCACTCCCCGGAGAGGCGGGAGGCCTGCGGGTAGACGTGGAAGCCGGGGACCGGGTTGCAAACCGACCTGCGGGGTGAGTCGGGCAGCACCATCCGAGGAAACGCCAACGAGCCGGTGCTGGCCGCGGCGACGGTGGCTTGGAGGACGCTATGCTGGCTACGGTTTACCCCCAGCATGTAGAGCGCCTCCCTCGTTGCCGCAGCGACGCGGGCGTTGGTGAACTCCTGCTGCGCCGACCGGCGTTTTTGGAAAATGGGGGGCGGGAGAATGTTGGTGGCTGTCACCGACCGGCGGGCCCGGGAAGAGGAGTAGGTGCGCACGCGTCCGTCTCGTGTCCGCGCCGACGCAAATCCGACTCAAAATTGGGCCTGGAATGGGTCGCCCGCGGACGAAAAATGGACGCGCGTCCGTTTGAGTCGGCGCGTTGGGCCGCCACTTTTGTCCGCGCCGACCCAAACGGACACAGGCGGACAAAATGGGTCGCCCCATTGAAGTTGCTCTTATTCACTCTTCCTGTAGAGTGAAAAATTCAGGAAGATTGTAGGTGAAGCCTTTTGTCAAGCAGCTTGCATACATGTGAGCCTAGAACACAATTGACGGTTTTGATGCCTAGTGCATCTGATGGCAGCAAGCGCACTCCGCACTGATGTATTTCCAATTTTCCATCGTAGCAATGGTCAGAGAGCGGAGGGAGTCATGGGGTGGCTTCTCACGGAATCGGATGACTGCTCTCATCGGCGTACGCGTGACCTGCCGACGCCACCTTGACCACGAGGTGTTCACGTGTGTGGGATGACGGAGGGAGAGGGCACCACTTACATTGGGCTGGGCGCCTGGGCGTGCCCGTCCGGCTTGCACGTGATCTGGGATTGGCCTTCATCATCCAAGCTTCCACATCGGGGCCCTGCGATGCTACTGCTGCTGCCCCTGCACCCAAGTGCTTCACGAGCCACAGCTTGTCGTGGTCGAGTGCGTCGGCCAAGGTCGAGCCAGACCGCGCATGGGCTGCGGCGGGCTACATCGATGAAGCCATGAAGGTAAGCGAGGCGCGCCTTCGTGCTACGTGTAGGTGGTGCCGGCCGTCGTGAGGAAGCCGTTTGGGAGCGGTGTCAGGCTGGGGCAGGCGGGTGGCGGCGACGACAGGGTGAGTGGGGGACGAGGCGCTGTCAGGTTTTGGTGGTCGGGGTAGAACCACCGTAACGTAAGAGCAACTCTAGCAGATCCCGCATCCTGCCGACCTGCAAAACGCGTTTGCAGTTCATGTAAAATGGCCTTTGCGGGCCGGCGTGGACGGCCACAGATGTAAAGCCCTCAAACGGACCCGTAAAAAAGTATATTCACGGAATATATTTTTTTACGGGTCGGCTTTGCGGGGTCTGCTTTTTGCGCCACTACATCCCGCATCTCATCAACCCGCAAATATCAAATTCAACACAATACAACAATCAAAAGCAAACTAAATTATTCAAATCAAACATAATACAATAATCATCCACATTACAAATAATTATTCAAATCACCGTAGCAAACTTAAATAATGCAATACAAAACTTGTCATGAATACAAATACAAATGAATATAAAAATTAGTCACTGTCCAGCCCTTTGCCAATGGTGCTCAATGAGATCCTCCTGAAGTTAAAAGTGTGTGTTTGCATTTTTAATCTCCTTGTATATCTGAAGAAAAGCTCTAATGCGGTTATGGTCTCTAGCTGGTTTGACACGGCTACCCACATTGTCGTAGAAGAATTCGAAGTTTATTTCTCTCTCATCTTCAAGGATCATATTGTGCAGGACAACACAGCGTGTCATGATATTTTTCAACGTTTTCTTATCCAAAAAACGAGCAGGACCACGAACAATAGCAAATCTAGATTGCAAAACACCGAATGCTCTTTCAATGTTTTTTCGGGCTGCCTCTTGCACCCTTGCAAATTCACCTTGTTTTTTAGTCTTGGGTTCTTTGATGCTCTTGACAAATGTGCACCAAGGAGGGTATATACCATCTGCAAGATAGTATTCCTTTGTATATTCATGCCCATTGATAGTGTAGTTGCAAGCAGGAGCATCACCACTAGCAAGCCTAGCAAACAAATGAGACCGTTGCAACACATTGATATCATTGAGAGTGCCCGGCATACCAAAAAAGCAATGCCAAATTCATAAATCCTCGGATGCTACGGCCTCTAGCATAATTGTTGCATCACGAGACTTGCCACAATACATTCTTTGCCATGCCTTGGGGCAATTTTTCCAAGTCCAATGCATACAATCAATGCTACCTAGCATGCCAGGCCAACCTCTCCTCTCATTAGCTGCCATCAATTTCTTTGTGTCATCTTCGTTGGGTGCCCGAAGATACTCAGGACCAAAGACACGAATGATCACTTTTGCAAATCTACGCACAGACTCAATTGTAGTATCTTCACCAATGCGAAGGTACTCATCGGCATAGTCAGCCGGAACGCCATATGCAATCACCCGCATAGCTGCGGAGATTTTTTGATATGCACTAAATCCCTTTAAGCCCCCAACATTTCTTCTTTGAGTAAAATACCGGCAATTTGCCTTGCAAGCTTGAACGATTTTCACAAAGAGGGATCGGCGCATTCGGTACCTTCTCCGGAAGAGGTGCGGTGGATATGTAGGATTCTCCGCGAAGTAGTCTTGCATCAACATCTCGTTCCGAAGATGACGATTCCGAGGTATGCAAAGATGCCCGATGGTCGATCCTCGCCCCTGATACGTCTCCAACGTATCTATAATTTTTTATTGCTCCATGCTACTTTATCTACTTTTTTGGACTATACTGGGCTTTATTTTCCACTTTTATATTACTTTTGGGACTAACCTATTAACCGAAGGCCCAGCCCAGAATTGCTGTTTTTTGCCTATTTCAGTGTTTCGAAGAAACGGAATAACAAAGGGAGTCCAAACGGAATGAAACCTTCGGGAACGTGATCTTCTCACCGAACGTGATCCAGGAGACTTGGACCCTACTCCAAGAAGTGCCAGGCGGTCACGAGGTGGGCGCCCCACAGGCGCGCCCCCTACCTCGTGGGCCCCCTGACGCTCCACCGACGTACTCCTTCCTCCTATATATACCTACGTATCCCCAAACGATCAGAAGGGGAGCCAAAAACCTAATTCCACCGCCGTACCTTCCTGTATCCACGAGATCCCATCTTGGGGCCTGTTCCGGAGCTCCGTCGGAGGGGGCATCCACCACGGAGGGCTTCTACATCAACACCATAGCCCCTCCGATGAAGTTTGAGTAGTTTACTTTAGACCTTCGGGTCCATAGCTAGTAGCTAGATGGCTTCTTCTCAAATTTTGTATCTCAATACAATGTTCTACACATCACTCGACGAGATCTATTCGAAGTAAACTTCTTTTTGCGGTGTGTTTGTTGAGAACGCTGAATTGTGGGTTTATGATCCAGCTTATCTATGAATAATATTTGAATCTTCTCTGAATTCTTTTATGTATGATTGAGTTATCTTTGCAAGTCTCTTCGAATTATCCGTTTGGTTTGGCCAACTAGATTGGTAGTTCTTGCAATGGGAGAAGTGCTTAGCTTTGGGTTCAATCTTACGGTGTCCTTACCCGATGATGTAAAGGGTCGCAAGGCACGTATTGTATTGTTGCCATCGAGGATAACAAGATGGGGTATTTATCATATTGCATGAATTTATTCCTCTACATCATGTCATCTTGCTTAAGGCGTTACTCTGTTTTTAACTTAATACTCTAGATGCATGCCGGATAGCGGTCGATGAGTGGAGTAATAGTAGTAGATGCAGAATCGTTTCGGTTTACTTGTCTCGGACGTGATGCCTATATACATGATCATACCTAGATAACCTCATAACTATGATCAATTCTGTCAATTGCTCAACAGTAATTTGTTCACCCACCGTAGAATATCTATGCTCTTGAGAGAAGCCACTAGTGAAACCTATGGCCCCCGGGTCTATTCTCATCATATCAATCTCTATCACTTTTACACTTGCTTTGTTTTTACTTTGCTTTTACTTTTTACTTTGCATCTTTATACAAAAATACCAAAAATATTATCTCTATCAGATCTCACCCTCGTAAGTGACCGTGAAGGGATTGACAACCCCTAATCGCGTTGGTTGCGGTAGCTATCGTTTTGTGCAGGTACGAGGGACTTGGCGTGGCCTCCTCTCTTGGATTGATACCTTGGTTCTCAAAAACTAAGGGAAATACTTACGCTACTGTGCTACATCATCCTCTCCTCTTCGAGGAAAACCAACGCAAGCTCAAGACGTAGCAAGAAGGATTTCTGGCGCCGTTGCCGGGGAGGTCTACGCAAAAGGCAACATACCAAGTGCTCATGACAATCCCTATCTCTCGCATTACATTATTTGCCATTTGCCTCTCGTTTTCCTCTCCCCCACTTCACCTTTGCCGTTTTATTTGCCCTCTCTTTCCCAATCTCCTCCTCCTTTTTACTTTGCCTTTTTCCTCGTCCGTTTGTTTGCTCGTGTGTTAGTTTGCTTGTTCGTCGCGATGGCTCAAGATTCTACCAAATTGTGTGATTTCACCAATACCAATAATAATGATTTCCTTAGCACTCCGATTGCTCCTCTTGCCAATACTGAATCTTGTGAAATCAATACTACTTTGTTGAATCTTGTTATGAAAGATCAATTCGCCGGCCTTCCTAGTGAAGATGCCGCTACTCATCCTGAATAAGCTTCACGATTTATGTGATATGAAAAAAGATGTCGATAATGATGTCGTTAAATTGAAGCTATTTCCTTTTTCGCTTAGAGATCGTGCTAAAGCATGGTTTTCTTCTTTGCCTAAAAATAGTATTGATTCTTGGAACAAGTGCAAAGAAAGAACCGCTAGGATGCGTGCTTCCAAAGATGCCTTTATTAAAGCGTGTTCTTCTAATTCCTATGAAAATCAAGATGAAGATCTGAAAGTTATAGATGTGTCCCCTATTAAATCTTTGTTTTTCCATATGAATCTTGATGAAACTGATTATGATCTTCATTTACCTAGAAGGCGTTCTAAGAATTCTGAGTTTTTAGATCTTGATGATGAAATTGATAAAAGTGGGATTGAAAAAAATAAAAATCGAGATATTGCTAAACCCACTATTTTGGATCCCAAGGAATTTAATTATGAAAATTGCTCTTTAATTGATTGTATTTCCTTGTTGCAATCCGTGCTAAGTTCTCCTCATGCTTATAGTCAAAATAAGGCTTTTACCGAACACATTGTTGATGCCTTGATGCAATCTTATGAAAAAAAGCTTGAGTTGAAAGTTTCTATCCCTAGGAAACTCCATGATGAGTGGGAACCTACAATCAAAATTAAAATTAAAGATTATGAGTTTCATGCTTTGTGTGATTTGGGTGCTAGTGTCTCTACTATTCCCAAAACTTTATGTGATTTGCTAGATTTCCGTGATTTCGATGATTGCTCTCTAAACTTGCATGTTGCAGATTCCACTATTAAAAAGCCTATGGGAAGAATTAATGATGTACTTATTGTTGCAAATAGGAATTATGTGCCTGTAGATTTTATCGTTCTTGATATAGATTGCAATCCTTCATGTCCTATTATTTAGACCTTTCCTTAGAACGATTGGTGCAATTATTGATATGAAGGAAGGAAATATTAGATTCCAATTTCCCTTAAAGAAGGGCATGGAATACTTTTCTAGAAAGAAAATAAAATTACCGTATGAATCTATCATGAGAGCCACTTATGGATTGCCTACCAAAGATGGCACCACCTAGATCTATCCTTGCTTTTATGCCTAGCTAGGGGCGTTAAACGATAGCGCTTGTTGGGAGGCAACCCAATTTTATTTTTAGCTTTTTTGTTTTTGCTTCTGTTTAGGAATAAATAATCCATCTAGCCTCTATTTAGATGTGGTTTTATCTTTTAGTTAGTGTTTGTGCCAAGATAAACCTATTAGATCTTCTTGGGAGATAGTTATTTGATCTTGCTGTAATTTCCAGAATCTTTGCGCTCAGTGCCCGAATTGTTAAAAATCACCAGAACGTGATAAAATAGTGATTCTAATTGCTGCTGATCAATAAACAAATTTTCCAGGTCGTCTAATTTTGGTAGAATTGTTTGGGTTCCAGAAGTTTGCGTTAGTTACAGATTACTACAGACTGTTCTGTTTTTGACAGATTCTGTTTTATGCGTGTGTTGTTTGCTTATTTTGATGAATCTATGGCTAGTAAAATAGTTTATAATCCATAGAGAAGTTGGAATACAGTAGGTTTAACACCAATATAAATAAATAATGAGTTCATTACAGTACTTTAAAGTAGTCTTTTGTTTTCTTTCTCTAACGGAGCTCACGAGATTTCTAATGAGTTTTGTGTTGCGAAGTTTTCAAGTTTTGGGTGAATTCTTTTGATGGATGATGGAACAAGGAGTGGCAAGAGCCTAAGATTGGGTATGCCCATGGCACCCCCAAGATAATCCAAGGACACCAAAAAGTCAATGCTTGGGGATGCCCCGTAAGGCATCCCCTCTTTCGTCCACTTCCATCGGTAATTTACTTGGAGCTATATTTTTATTCACCAACATGATATGTATTTTGCTTGGAGCGTCTTGTATTATTTTAGTCTTTGCTTGTTAGTTTACCACAATCATCCTTGCTGTACACACCTTTTAGGAGAGCCATACATGATTTGGAATTTGTTAGAATACTCTATGTGTTTCACTTATATCTTTTGAGCTTAATAGTTTTGCTCATTGTGTTTCACTTATATCTTTTGAGCTTGATAGTTTTGCTCATAGTGCTTCACTTATATCTTTTGAGCTTGATAGTTTTGCTCATAGTGCTTCACTTATATCTTTTTGAGCGTGATAATTTTTGCTCTAGTGCTTCACTTAGATCTTTTAGAGCACGGTGGTGGATTTGTTTTAAAGAAACTTGATCTCTCATGCTTCACTTAGATTATTTTGAGAGTCGTTAATAGCATGGTAATTTGATTAATGTTAATATACTTGGTGTTCAAGATATGTGAAACTTTCTTTTGAGTGAATTGAATACTAAGATAAATTTAATGCTTAATAATTGTTTTGAGATATGGAGGTAATAATATCAAAGTCGTCTAGTTGATAATTGTGAATTTGAGAAATACTTGTGTTGAAGTTTGCAAGTCCCGTAGCATGCACGTATGGGTAAAGTTGTGTAACAAATTTGAAACATGAAGTGTACCTGGCTTGTGCATCCTTATGAGTGGCGGTCGGGGACGAGCGATGATCTTTTCCTATTAATCTATCCCCCCTAGGAGCATTGCGCGTAGTACTTGATTTTTGATGGCTTCTAAATTTTTGCAATAAGTATATAGGTTCTTTTGACTAATGTTGAGTCCATGGATTATACACACTTTTACCTTTCCGCATTTGCTAGCCTCTTGATGCGTGCATTGCCCTTTCTCACGTTGAGAGTTGGTGCAAACTTGGTGCATCCAAACCCCGTGATATGATACGCTCTTTCACACATAAACCTCCTTATATCTTCCTCAAAACAGCCACCATACCTACCTATCATGGCATTTCCATAGGCATTCCGAGATATATTGCCATGCAACTTCCATCATCATTATTATGGCATACATTACTTTTGTCATATTGCCATTGCATGATCATGTAGTTGACATCGTATCTGTGGCAAAGCCACCATGCATTATTTTCCATACATGTCACTCTTGATTCATTGCACCATCCCGGTACATCGCCGGAGGCATTCATATAGAGTCATATTTTGTTCTAAGTTTCGAGTTGTAATTGTTGAGTTGTAATAGAAATAAAAGTGTGATGATCATCATTATTAGAGCATTGTCCCAAGTGAGGAAAGATGATGGAGACTATGATTCCCCCATAAGTCGGGATGAGACTCCGGACGAAAAAAAAGAAGAGGCCAAAAAAAAAGAGAAAAGGCCCAAATAAAAAAATGAGAGAAAAATAGAGAAGGGACAATGCTACTATCCTTTTACCACACTTGTGCTTCAAAGTAGCACCTTGTTCTTCATGTAGTGAGTCTCATATATTGTGCTTCAAAGTAGCACTAAGATCTTCATGATAGAGAGTCTCTCATTTTGTCACTTTCGTATACTAGTGGGAATTTTTCATTATAGAACTTGGCTTGTATATTCCAATGATGGGCTTCCTCAAAGTGCCCTGGGTCTTCATGAGCAACCAAGTTGGATGCACACCCACTTAGTTTCTTTGTAGAGCTTTCATATACTTATAGCTCTAATGCATCCGTTGCATGGCAATCCCGACTTCTCATGTTGACATCAATTGATGGGCATCTCCATAGCCCGTTGATTATCCTCGTCGATATGAGACTTTCTCCTTCTTTGTCTTCTCCACACAATCCCATCATCATATTCTATTCCACCCATAGTGCTATACCCATGGCTCCGCTCATGTATTGCGTAAAGGTTGAAAAAGTTTGAGATTATTTGAGTATGAAACAATTGCTTGGCTTGTCATCGGGGGTATAGAAATTGGGAACATCTTTGTGTGACGAAAATGAAGCATAACCTAACTATATGATTTTGTAGGGATGAACTTTATTTTGCCATGTTATTTTGAGAAGACATGATTGCTTTGATTAGTATGCTTGAAGTATTATTATTTTTATGTCAATATGAACTTTTGTCTTAAATCTTTCGGATTTGAATATTCATATCACAAGTAAGAAGATTTATATTGAAATTATGCCAAAGTATCACTCCGCATCAAAAATTCTCTTTTTATCATTTACCTACTCCGGAATGACGCAGGAATTAAGCTTGGGATGCCTCGATACGTCTCCAACGTATCTATAATTTTTATTGCTCCATGCTTCTTTATTTACTGTTTTGGACTATATTGGGCTTTATTTTCCACTTTTATATTACTTTTGGGACTAACCTAATATCCGGATGCACAGCCCAGAATTGCTGTTTATTGCCTATTTCAGTGTTTCAAAGAAAAGGAATATAAAACGGAGTACAAATGGAATGAAACCTACTGGAACGTGATCTTCTGACCGAACGTGATCCAGGAGACTTGGACCCTACTCCAAGAAGTGCCAGAGGCGGTCACGAGGGTGGAGGGCGCCCTCCTGGGCGCGCCCCCTACCTCGTGGGCCCCTTGACGCTCCACCGACGTAATCCTTCCTCCTATATATACCTACGTATGCCCAAAAGATCAGAAGGGGAGCCAAAAACCTAATTCCACCGCCGTACCTTCATGTATCCACGAGATCCCATCTTGGGGCCTGTTCAGAGCTCACGGGAGGGGCATCCACCATGGAGGGCTTCTACATCAACACCATAGCCCCTCCGATGAAGTGTGAGTAGTTTACTTCAGACTTTCGGGTCCATAGCTAGTAGCTAGATGGCTTCTTCTCTCTTTTGGATCTCAATACAATGTTCTCCCTCTCTCGTGGAGATCTATTCGATGTAATCTTCTTTTTGCGGTGTGTTTGTTGAGACCGATGAATTGTGGGTTTATGATCCAGCTTATCTATGAATAATATTTGAAACTTCTCTAAATTCTTTTATGTATGATTGAGTTATATTTGCAAGTCTCTTCGAATTATCCATTTGGTTTGGCCAACTAGATTGGTAGTTCTTGCAATGGGAGAAGTGCTTAGCTTTGGGTTCAATCTTGCGGTGTCCTTACCCAAAGGATGTAAAGGGTTGCAAGGCACGTATTGTATTGTTGCCATCGAGGATAACAAGATGGGGTATTTATCATATTGCATGAATTTATTCATCTACATCATATCATCTTGCTTAAGGCGTTACTCTGTTTTTAACTTAATACTCTAGATGCATGCTGGATAGCGGTCGATGAGTGGAGTAATAGTAGTAGATGCAGAATCGTTTCGGTCTACTTGTCTCGGACGTGATGCCTAAATACATGATCATACCTAGATAACCTCATAACTATGCTCAATTCTGTCAATTGCTCAACAGTAATTTGTTCACCCACTGTAGAATATCTATGCTCTTGAGAGAAGCCACTAGTGAAACCTATGCCCCCCGGGTCTATTCTCATCATATCAATCTCTATCACTTTTATACTTGCTTTGTTTTTACTTTGCTTTTACTTTTTATTTTGCATCTTTATACCAAAAATACCAAAAATATTATCTCTATCAGATCTCACCCTCGTAAGTGACCGTGAAGGGATTGACAACCCCTAATCGCGTTGGTTGCGAGTAGCTATCGTTTTGTGCAGGTACGAGGGACTTGCGCGTGGCCTCCTACTGGATTGATACCTTGGTTCTCAAAAACTAAGGGAAATACTTACGCTATTGTGCTGCATCATCCTCTCCTCTTCGAAAAAAACCAACGCAAGCTCAAGACGTAGCAGCCCCCTCTTCCGGTTCTCGTCTTCGTGCTCCTTCACGGCCAGTGCCATGACTGATGTTTGCTGCCGAAAGTTCGCAAGCATGGTCTCAACATCCGAGTTGTCCGAATCGGACGAATTGGAGAGCAAGAGCTTCTCGCACGGGGTCAACTCCATCTACATGCGTACCGATGCGTCAATCAACTATACCGCTCGCTCGCAAAAATCACAAAAATATGCACTAACCGGTGGCAGATACTGTTGGGGAACGCAGTAATTTCAAAATTTTCCTACGCACACACAGGACCATGGTGATGGCATAGCAACGAGAGGGGAGAGTGTCTGTCCACGTACCCTCGTAGACCAAAGCGGAAGCGATCACAACGTAGAGGAAGTAGTCGTACGTTCTCCTCGCGATCCAGCCGATCCCAACGTCGTTACTCCGGCGCCTCCGAGTTCTTGGCACACGTTCAGCTCGATGACGCTCCTCGGGCTCCGATCCAGCAAAGCTCCGGAGAGGGAGTTCACAAGACGACGGCGTGGTGACGATCTTGATGTTCTACGACGCAGGCTTCGCCTAAGCACTGCTATGATATGACCGAGGTGGAATATGGTGGAGGGGGCACCGCACACGGCTAAGGAACGATCTCAAGGATCAACTTGTGTGTCTCGGTGCCCCCTACCCCGTATATAAAGGAGGGAGGGAGGAGGTGGCCGGCCTCAAGGGGGGCGCCATAGGGAGGGAAACCTACTCCAAGTAGGTTTCTCTCTTTCCTTATCTTATTTGGAGGGGAAGGAAGGAGTACTAGTATTAGGAAGTAGTACTAGTAGTAGGAATAGGAAGAGGGGAAGGAGAAAGGAAAGGGGCGGCCCCCTCCCCAGTCGGATTGGGCTTGGGGCGCGCCCCTCCCTTGTTCCTTCTCCTTCCTCCTACATGGGCCCAATAAGGCCCATATACCTCCCGGGGGTTCCGTAACCTCCCGGAGCTCCAAACTTCTCCGAACCTTTCCGGTGTCCAAATATATCCGTCCAATATATTAATCTTTATGTCTCGACCATTTCGAGACTCCTCGTCATGTCCGTGATCACATCCGGGACTCGAACTCCTTGGTACATCAAAATACACAAACTCATAATATAACCGTCATCGAAACCTTAAGCGTGCGGACCCTACGGTTCGAGAACAATGTAGACATGACCGAGACACATCTCCGGTCAATAACCAATAGCGGGACCTGGATGCCCATATTGGTTCCTACATATTCTCTGAAGATCTTTATCGGTCAGACCGCATAACAACATACGTTGTTCCCTTTGTCATCGGTATGTTACTTACCCGAGATTTGATCGTCGGTATCCAATACCTAGTTCAATCTAGATTCTTGGTAAGTCTCTTTACTCGTTCCGTAATACATCATCTCACAACTAACTCATTAGTTGTAATGCTTGCAAGGCTTATGTGATGTGTATTACCGAGAAGGCCAGAGATACCTCTCCGACAATCGGAGTGACAAAACCTAATCTCGAAATACGCCAACCCAACAAGTACCTTTGGAGACACACCTGTAGTACTCCTTTATAATCACCCAGTTTCGTTGTGACGTTTGGTAGTACCCAAAGTGTTCCTCCGGTAAACGGGAGTTGCATAATCTCATAGTTATAGGAACATGTATAAGTCATGAAGAAAGCAATAGCAATATACTAAACGATCAAGTGCTAAGCTAACGGAATGGGTCATGTCAATCACATCATTCTTCTAATGAGGTGATCCCATTAATCAAATGACAACACATGTCTATGGTTAGGAAACATAACCATCTTTGATTAATGAGCTAGTCTAGTAAAGGCTTACTAGTGACTATCTGTTTGTCTATGTATTCACACATGTATTATGTTTCCGGTTAATACAATTCTAGCATGAATAATAAACATTTATCATGATATAAGGAAATAAATAATAACTTTATTATTGCCTCTAGGGCATATTTCCTTCAGATACGGCGGGTGATCCTGGGCGGCGACGAGGGACGGGCTCGACGGTGGTCGATCCATGGCGGCGGCGGCAACGAGGGACGACTCTTCTCGCCGGATCCGGGAGGGGGGGGGGGTCGGTGCAGCGTCTCGCCGCGGGAGGGTGTGGGGCGGCCCCGCGGCGCGATTCCGCCCGCGGATTTGGCCGGAATCACCGACGGCCGATGGGCGGAAGCAAGGGCGGTCAGTGGCGGAAGGAGGGGGGAAAGGCGCGCGGGCTGAAGTGTCCCTCCCGCCAACTTCTTCTCTGTGATGTAGGGCACCTCAGCCGCGAGGGGGAAACCCGTGTATTCCCGGGTTGGGGTCGGGATTTTGCCGCGCCCCTTAAAAAAATTTGCGGGCCGGGGCGGGATGCGGAGTTTGGTCGGGCAGGTTTTTCCGCCCATACCCGCATTTTGGCAGTTATTTTATGGGTCGGGGGCCGATGCAGGGTCTGCTAGAGTTGCTCTAATGCATTTGCTAGGGAGCCCAATTCCGATCCTCTTCGTGATGAAAGGAAAAAAATGTAAAAAAGGGAAAAATAAACCAGAGGAGGTGATTTGACGAGAGAAAATCGGTGGGAGGGGGGGATCGAGGGGAGCGGGTTTGTATCAATCGACAGGGTGTACGAACGAAACAAAACAGCTACCAAACTGACCATCACGACCGCAGACTCCTCCTTTAGGAGTAGGAGACATACCTACTGATAGCTTATCGAACATATAAACCACCGAACAAGCGGGCAAGAGAAAATATTAGCGATTAGTTCACTCAGTAGCCAAAAGCTCCCTAAATCCGTTCCTGCAAACCGGTTGTAGATAACCCATACGACCGTTCACTCAGTAGCCAAAAGCTCCCTGAAGTCCATATAACATGGTTTGCTGCTTCTCAATGCAGAGAGTTCAAATAAGTTGACATGGGGCAACTCCTTTGCTACCACCAACCAGCCTTCCGGTATACAGATCGCTGACGGTCAATTGCTCAACCATCATCAAAAAGGTACCAGACAAAAGTAGCCTCCAAACCGTGCCAAGATCTTAAGTATGCCAAAAAAACATTCGTGATGAAATTTCAGAGCATCGATTTTTTTTACCATGCCTTCCAGCAATGTAATTTTGTGTTGAAATTTTGCATGCACAACAAATATTTATTAAAGTATTCGCATTATTCTGAGAGAGCCAGTAAAGAAAATAGATGTACACGCCATGTTAGGAATGTGTTTTGACTTTCTCGTGTGAGAAATACACTAAACATTTTCTGTTATACATTTTATTCTGAAGGAAATAAAATGTGCAACACATGGTTGCTTTGTTAAAGAAAAATACTGATGGTAGTTTGTCTGCTTTTTGCTATGATTTTGTCAACTGGTATTGATTTTTGGTATTTTGAAGAAACAAATTCTATGCATTTTGTATTGTTTATCTCCCAACTGACAAAATTAAACATGTATAAACATATATCACAGAACTTGACAAACTTCAACCTAAGATAAGAGAACTTGGCAAACTTCTTACAGTATTTAGTTTGTTAGACATGATGATAAGGTATACCTCAGCGAAAAAATATAGTTGGAAAAAATCTGGCATTAATTAGCTCTGTTTTTTTCTTATATACGCAGGATTTTAAAGGAATGAGATAAATTATAATAATTTATATCATTCATTATACCGCAGCAATGTCTAACCCCCACGCCATTATTCATGGTCTATTACATCCTATTACCTGCTATATATAAGAGGTAATAGTTATATCAGCCATTAGATCATTAAAATTTAACAGTCCATATTGCTTTGGACCGCCTTAAAATTTCCCTAAAAAGCGTTGTGCGGGTGCTAATAAAACATGTTCATCGTGGCGTTTTTTTCTTCCCTAAAAGACTCTCCTTAATCCATCGTCTCAAGTGTATCCAACGATTAAACACAAACCCAAACACGTGGTTGAGTCGTTTATATCATAAGGATTATAGTACAAGCCACATACAAACCGACCTGACAAAACTGAAAAAACAGTAAAACGCTAGCCTTTGCACAAAGGAACAACATGTAAAATTACAATCAAGACCGAAGAAACCTCTGAACTTGACACCAACGCCCGTCATAGGCCTCTGGAACCACCATAGCAGCCACCAAAGGAAAAAAATAATGGGTCACCTTCACACCCGAGCTCAAAGCGGCTCTATCGCTGATATGCAGCTTTGCGGAACTCCAAGGTGGCTCGCCAGAAGCAAAACCATTATCGTTAAACGAATCAGACAGGGGCAATACCCCAGACACGCTATCGAACTCCAGATCTGACATCCCCACACGACTAAGACGCCGGAGGAGAAAACCACAACTGTCATCCACGAACCACGAACCCAGCACACGTTCCACCATCTTCCAGATGTCGCCGATGCAGACCACAATCTGCATCCGCTCCTGGACTACCTCTCAAGCTCCGCGCCCGCGCTGGAGCAAACGCCGTCGCAACTACGGAGGCCGAGGACACAAGTCCATCACGAGGATGTCACCACCGCCACGCCTTCCGTACTTGAACAGACTGATTTCCAAATCCATCCCCAACCATAAGACCGATCGCCTCGTCGGAGTAGGATCTGAAGAAATTAAAAAAAAAAACGATTCACACGCGTGGATCCGACGACCGCCCTCACCACCGACAACTAAGGCCGGCCGCCGGAAGGCGGCGGTGTGGGAGAGCCCTGGCGGCAAGGTCGCCTTTTCTTTCTTTCACCCAGATTGGAAGTATAGATCCTACTTCGCCCAAGTTTCATACATGTACCTCCCGCTTGGGCCTACTCTAAAATCGTCGCCTCTGCAACAGGATCCTCAGCACCAGCAATGTCCAACCAAGAGATAGCCCGAGGACATCAGACCGACGGATTAGAGGGAGGCCATGGCGTGCACTACTGGGGAGGGAGGCGCACGTCTATGTCGCCCACACAATCGACATCGATTTTTTGTCCCTCCCCCAACCAATGAGTGTGTAAGGGTATCAAGTAACGCTTTAATTGGGTGACAACTCCTCCTCTTCAACTATCTTGGGCACTTTTTCAATTAATAGTTTTGTCCTAGTTTTTGCAATGCAAAGGATATAGCCAAAGCACGCAACTAATGGCAACAATAACCGACCCTCAAAATTTAGCACCTCAAAAGTTTTGTACATGGACTTGTCAAAAGCAATAGCAGTTCCACACATACATGCCACCACTACTCTGATTCTCATCCATCATATTGCACAGAGCAAAGAATAAGTAAACTTCTCAAGTCACCTAAGTTCATTAGTAGGGTCATCACTTACATCCATCATATTCCACATAATAGTGATTGCCGCATAATACTAAGCACCTAAGTTTAATGTGCTACTACCACATAGAACCGAGATACCATAAGATAGTCACTCATTATTTGAATTGCAAGTGGACTAGTGAGATCCTCCTCCAGATGTACAGTTGTTTCCAATAATGTTCTCACAACCATTGCTACCTCCATAATTATCATTATTGATGTGGTCGTCCATAGCGTTGTCCTCCAAGCTATTTGTGATGACAAGTGTCCCCTACAAAGTCATATACATCACTAGTGAGAAGCAACATTACAAGGAGTAAGAGATGATGAACAACATGTAGAGACCAAATGAGCAAAAGTTACATCATAGCCAGCACAAATCCCATAAGCAACACACCAGCTGCATCAGCCACTAATTTATTTTTATTTTGTTTTCGACAAAGAGCCACTAATTTAAATACATAGGCAATAAATATAAAATCATTGCAATACGTACTTATTGCAACAAAGTACAATTTTGTTACATTATAAGTTGTGTCTTCGGAAATTTCATCATGCGTTAGTGTGTAGGTCTTTGATAATTATGGTACCGAAACCAAATTTTAAGGAAGATGACCAAAATGCCAGTCAAAATTTAATTGTAGCTGTTTCCAATTAAAAAACAGATGACTAACTTGCTAGCAATGCACATGTACAGACCAGATACCAAATCAGGTCCATAGTATCAGGAATAAGCGTACTGTACACAGGAAGCATACTGTACACAGGTCATTGTAATAATGAAGGACATAAGCTCGCTGGAATATGCTTGTGTAGTAACTCGTATTAATTTTCCTTGGAGTTGCAACGCACAGGAAAAAGTATTTTCATTTGGGATACTGGCTCACCTCAAGGTGCGACGACCGGCCCTTCTAGTCGGCAGTTTTGAAAATTGTGGCCCCTTTCATCTTTGTCAAGATGTCCAGAACAGACGCAGTGCCCATGAAGATGGAGATAACCAGACAGATGATGCTCAAGGTTTGCAGCAGCCACCACTGCAAACTGCTACGCCTTATCTTGAGCCTTGCCAGGTGCATGCTTACAGGGAAGTAGACCGAAAGTGGCCAAAAGCCAACAGCAGCGATGAACCCTAAAACGGGGTTGAAGAATGGCATCAACGTTGCCACCAACGTCGTGAAAATTATTATCCCTGTACGTAGCACCAGTTTCATGAAGGATAGCCGTATGAGCCAGCCCATCACATAAAGATCATAGCCAGCAGTTACGAAGTATGACCCTGGCCACTGATGGGCTACATATGTCTCCAACCTGGCAAAAATGGGCTGCGCGAAGACCTGCACAGAGGAGACCAACATACATGGATAGCTTGTCATGACTAAGGCAATAAATTAGCTATTTGATTTATATTCGGTAACATGTAATATACCATGACAAAAGACCAATGTTGACATAACTTTTTCTTATTGTACAAACATCCAGTAGAAGGAATGCAAGACATGTGCATGAAGTATAAAGAATAGATATCTATGCCAATTCTGCATGTGCATGAATGAGCGTATTGTACACAGGAAGCAAAATGGTATTGTCATTGTAATAGACATAAGCAACCTATCATGTCAATACAATATTCTATACTACCATTGTTCCTTAAAACAGGTCACATAAAAAAACGGCCCACTAAAGAGACTACTGTTGGGGCTACATTTTCATTTATACTAAACATTAGCATGATAAATGAAAGGAATAAATAATGATGAAAGTGAGTGCGATACATGTTTCAGAAATTTTCTTATGACTAAAAAAGGAAACAACTGCATTTGTTTACACGATGGATGTCTAAAGTCATGAATACAATGCTAAATAACTTTCCGCATCACGTATTTTGGCCAAAGTTTTTATTTTACATTTTACTGTATGTATAATAAGATCATACACCAACATATCAAATTTGATACTATACTAAGTAGACCTTGCTGCGCAAATGTGCAGCAAACTTAAAGAAAATTTGTATATGAACTGTCAGTCTTAGAATTTATTTTGCTGCGCACATTTTCTCTATTGTGCTTGTATGATTCAGTGCCTATAATTAGTTAGAGACGGAAGGATTTAATCTCTAGTGAGTCATGACCTATTTCATGGCAATATGCCTTGCACCATAATAAATGCATCGACTGCTTAGATATATAATAAAGTGATAAGCAGGGGTAGAATGGAAATGTGTGCATCCATACATGAATCAACAATATGGAATTCATAATAACCGAAAGCAATGGAGAAGTGGTTGCTCAGAAAGAATACAAGTTTATAAACATCGAGTAAATGCCAAGCATGATATTTGGTAGGAATAAGTAGTTAGGTGCCAATATGCTGTGTTCTGAGTGCATCACAAAAAGAAAATAAATAAGTTCCACAGGTGAAACAATGAGAGTTGGGAAGCAATGAAATTTCGAATGATTAGTTATTTGATTTTTGTAGATGGGCATAAGAAAAAAGATCTATGCAAGGGTGGGTGAGGAGTGAATTAATAGTTTAGCAATTTTTGCTGCACACGAACAATTACATTCCAAATGATGACAAAAAAGCAGATGTAATTATAGAAAGACAGGGGTGAATGCAATCTCAAGGGATTGCAAAATAAGAAAACAATGACTTAAGTATCAATGTGAGAACGGAGGAAGAGAGCACCAAGTAAAGCCGAACGGAGGAAGAGAGCACCAAGTAAAGCCATCAATATTTAGATTTAATCTTTCATAAAGGATTCTAGAAAAATGTTGATGTAAACATAGACCCAGATAGAACCTTTCAAGTCCTGTAAAAAAGGGAGCCACAGATGACAAAGTGTTTCGTCTACCCAGAAAGAACCAATTTAAGAAGCTCAATTAACAAAGGGGCACCCAATCCCAGCTCTACCACTGTAGTGGAATGATTCCATTGGCGCTAATCTAGCAGGACATTAAATAATTCTTTATTGTAGCTGAGGCAAATATTTGGTTGAGGAACATGGCCAACAAAATATTTGCATGGTGTATTTTGGCTACCAATAATTGTAAGTGTGCAGGTAAAGGTCTACCAACATCTACCTGCTGATAATATAGAACATACACAAATCTAACAATCTAATAGCGCATATACGCAGGTCACATTGCTTGTTCAAATAAATGGATGAGATTTGGATAAGCTCTAACCTGGTATGCTCCAATAAAATGGAGAATAACACAAATGTTAGCCAAATGTATTAGCCAAAAAGGCTCGTGGACAGCAGTGCCAGTCAGGATGTTTCCAGATACACTATTTCCGAAGGCTGCGTAGCCAGAGACCCCAAGCAGCATGCAGAAGACTGTGGAAATTGAAAGGCCGTACAATGAGGCCTTCTTCATGGTTTTGTTTTCTGCAGGGGGTGCTTTCAGCGTATCCTGCATGTCAACAAATTTGCAGAATCTTCTATTATACTATTATAAGACAGAAGAAAAGGAACAACTCAGATTAAAAAGCAAGAACAAATAAAAGCAATTAACGGTTCCGATCTTGACATATACAAAAGAACTAATTTAGAAAGAGTGAGATAGACGCTAACATTTAGGCTGCGGCCGTACGTTTGTTCGCTATAACCCACATGCATGGTCAAAACTGATTAGGAGTTCCTCGAAAGAAAACGACGAGAAGATTTTTTTAATCAAATTAAGAGTTTGATTAGGAGATGTCACATAATCATACGATAAACCGTGTCATGTGTACGTAAGTGGGCTTTTCAAAGCAAAGCCAAGGCCTGTTACCTATCTGGAATTGGCCAGCATGAGGAGGAAGAAAAGTTTGTGAATTTGAAAAAAAATATCAAAAAAGTTCGCCTATTTGAAAATTTTCACATCTTCAAATCTTCAAAAAGTTCGTGAATTTGGAAATTGACCATGAACACGAAAACTAGTTTGCGTATTCAAAAAGAGTTCACAAAATTGAAAACAATTCGTGGATTTCAATAAAGTTCATAGATTTGAAAAATAGGTTCATGAATATGAAACCGTTTAATTTTTTGAAAATGTTCATGAAAATGTTCCATTAATTTGAAAAGAAAAAATTTCAGAAATTTTGGAAACTAAAACTTTGTGGATTAAAAAAACAGTTTGCAAATTTAAAAAATCATGGATTTTAAAAAACCTCACGAATTTAAAAACTCCAGAAATAAAAAAACCACGAATTTGAAATAAAAATTTATTCAGGAAAATTCACAAATTTGAAAAAAAATGAATATGGAAAAGTTCATAAATTTAAGAAAATTTCAAGAATTTGAGAAAATAGGAATTTACAAAAAGATGACAAATAAAAAATACGAATTTGGAAAAAGTTCACAAATTTGAAAAATAATAAGGAAAAGTAAAGACAAAAACAACTTGACTGTCTATGCATCACAATGTGTATTTTATTATAGGGCTTTGAGCTAATGATAAAAAATAACTCTACCGAGCTAATTAATGTGTTTCCTTGGAATATAATTTTATATAAATTTACATACATCTTGACATATGAATAAGACAATGAACAAGTGAATACAATCATATAAGAATTAATGATGAAGGACAAACTACTAAAATAAACTAAGCACGGCAATATGTAATAAATTTGCGCGTCTGAATGCCCTACCTAGTCACTACACTGTAATGATGAGGCCCATGTGGAGAAATAAAGCAATTAAGGTATAAATTATGTAGATTTAGTTTCTGATGAAAGTTTAATTATAAGTTATAAAAATATCATAATATGTCGTACTATGTTGGTGTCATTGCTAACCTACCATGAATAAATAGCATGTATTCAGTTGGACATATCAGTTCAGTAGTAAACATACAGGAGTGCATTACAGACCTGGATTTCGATCTGGACGTCGGCGTACGCATATGTGAATGTTATATTTCCAATGGCAAGGAACACGTTTGTTGCCTTGTCCAAACCTGATCCGGCCACGGCGCCGAAAACAGTGCCGTGTGATTTGTTGTGCGTGGCCCACTTGGCGAAACACAGCCCTAGGCTGATCGTGGAATATATGCATGAAGTGGCGACAGAAAAGAAGGAGAGCCAGCTGATGTTGTGAAGGCTTGGCAGTTGGGACAGCAGAATTTGGACTGCTCCAAATACGATGATGGCGTAAGTGGCAAAGTAGTCACTGCTGGCACATTTACTCCCGTCTCCACGGTGGAGGCAATTAACCTTACGCACCGCACTGCAGAGAAGATAATTGGCTTAGTATTATTTTATTTTATATTCTGTCACGTACAAGCAGAAACAAACATGTACGGTTATATGTAAACTTCACATACAAAAAATATGGAATTTTTGTAGCAATCAGAATCGTAGACTGAAAAATCACATATTTGAATAAACCTGACTGAAGTTTCCTATTCTCTATGACCCTGTCAAACATAATTTAACACGCATAGGCTTTTAAGTGTGTATGGTATTCACAAATAACGTCGCTTAATGAAATGAAAATAAATCTACAAACAATGATTCTTCCCTCAAAAAAAATCTACAGAAATGATTAAGCCACGTAGTCAAAGCGGGTTGTACTAAGATCGAATGGAACACAAATATTTCAGAACAATCTTTGGATCAAGTCAAATAAATTAAGTGGTCAATAATTCATACTATTAGATTAGAAAATCACCTCATGTTGAGCTGAGAGATATTGTCAAAAACATTTAACACTTATAATAAAAACAACCATGGAAATGCGCAGGCAACACACATTTTTGGCTATCATCAATAGTACATATTATAAGAATAGTTAGGTTAGTACTGAAAGAAAATAGCCAAAGTTATGCATAGAGATTGTATCAGATTCTAAAATGACAGATGTAACCATATATAGGAACTATATTAATTACCTCGGTCAGCACGACTTATTATACTATTGACTTCACACTCATGTCAGCAGGAAAACACGAGTCAGATGTACATGCTGCTTAATTTGTATTTTTCTAAATTGAAAATTTCAAATATAAAAAAATTGGCTGAGTCCTTGAATGGAAGACAATATATGTCTACACATTTCATGCATTCATATCTTTTCTGGCCTGTAAATTTTCCTGATAGAGATACAAGCTTCATGCATTGTGTTAACAAATAACTTAGTAGTAGCAAAAGTCCTATTAGAATAGTGAGTTTTATATTTTTGTCAAGGATGTATAGAACGACCATTTTAATCAGAATTTACACACGCTCACCAAGGGCGAACATGTACAAGTGAAAATATTATTACCTCGCACTGTCACTCGCGGTTATTGTATAGCCCAAAAGGGTGGCCCAAATGCTGGCATACTGAATAAACCCACACCAGAACACATTTCGTGGACCTGCAGGTTAATTTCATAAGTATCATTAGTGTGACTAATGACTAAATGCATAGAGATGACAAATAGGTATTCATACCAAGGTAGCATCGAACAGCATCAATGTACTCCGGATTCACCGTGCCTGTCACTGGATCTGGATACCGATAACAATCCGCAAGCAGGGCCGACGTAAAGTATGTTAACGCAGCCATGCTAACAAGCACGATTGGCCCGGCTATCCAACCAAGTTGTGCAAAGGACCACGCCAGTGCTAGAACTCCAGATCCGAGCAAGATTGTTATGACATGCCAAATCGCCGTTAAAACAGTGCCCCTCCTCTCTATCCCTATGTTCATCGGGTTGTCGTCCATGCTGGCGTGCAAATACCTGGCAGTGACTGTTGCTCTATCCTGTAGTCCTACACACACAATCAAGTAAAGAACTCTAAATCAAAACCACTTGAGGAGAGCAGAGCTGCAGGACGCAAAACAACAGAAGCATCAACAAGTAAACTATAAGGTTAGAATACTTACAACTAAACAACTGAAACTGACCAACGCTTCAGAATGCTACCTTCCAACAAGAGCTACACAACATGTTTTATGGAAGTGTAGAACAAGGGCAACTCTTCCATTCTACAAAGAACAAAGATGACATAAGAGATCACTTGGAGAGAAGAGTTGGTGCATTCTGTATGAGAGAAAAAAGCATCAGCTTTGGTTCTATATACAAAGGGAATAAACGTTGACTTCCAACCTTCCATTCCATAGGAAAACAAAGCTTTGACATACACTCCCTTCAACTGCAACCATCACCTGATCTAGGAACGAAGAGAACGACATTCACGTTTTATCCTAGATGATTTCACCCTTATACCACTAACGACACGATCTAGGAAGGAAGACAACAATATTGACGTTTTATACTAGATGATTTCACCATTAGACACGGTTTATATAAAAAGGTTAGACCACAAGCAGTGAAAAACCTAGATCAAGCATACTACCAAATGTGCCCAACTGTGTACAAGAAATGTGAAGAGAGGATACTTACTGATTCTCACATGTGCAGAACTGAACACGAGCACGTACCCTGCACACAGTGAACAAAATTCATATAAGATTGATAAAAAGAATATTAAGTCGAAATAACTAAGCTATGAAATGAGGTAGCATATTTACATCTTCTACCAAATTAAAATCGGGAAAAGATTTTACAGATCGAACATACAGCACGGAGACAAAAAAAACAGACTGTGTTTCTTTTGCTTGTTTTTCTTCATTCGGAGACAGAAAAATAAAGAGGGAAGGGATCAAGTCATGGCACAGATCGAAATCAAACCACTTAACAAGAGCAGAGCCGCAGGACGCAAAGCAACAGAAACATCATATGAACATACAACACGGAGATCCAAAAAAACTACGCATTTTCTTTGCTTGTTTTCTTCATTTAGACAGAGAAGATAAAGATATAACAAGAAATAAAACTTGCAAAACAGAAAGAAGTTGAGACTCCAAGAAACTTCCACTGATAAGAGCCACACATCGAAATCAAAAACCACGAGGGGAGAGGAGAAACTTCATAGGAGGACGAAAGACCTCAAGGAAAGACCATCATTTTAGAAGAGCAAAACCTTGAAGTCAAATCGAAGCCACATGCCTCTTGCCTGCCTGCCTAGATGGAGAATGTAGCTAGTCCCTGATGCAATCTGCGTCGGGACGCTTCGAAAGAACCCTAGATCGAGAATGCAAGGGGGGGAGAGAGTGCAGCTCGTCTTGGTCTTGCCTCGGCGCAGGGGAGCGCCCACAAACCCCAGTCCCCTCTTCTTATTCCAGGGGGAGGACAGTAAGGTAAAACCACATCGGCGCTATCACCCATGGACGGCTGTGATTCATGAAGGTAAGTTTGGACGGGCGGGATGGCCCAAATCAGCAGGACCAACAGTGATATTGACGTACCCAACCAGTGCAGCTTCAAGACTTGACCAAGGAAAGGGTCCAAGGAGGACGAAAGAAGAAAGTAGAGTAATTATGCACGACAATTTAGGCATTAAGGCGCCCGGTGCTTCATTTGGCGCGTCATTTATTGACCATACTCACTCATGCAGCCGAGTTGCCGATTGCCCTCCCTGGCTAGCTCAATCGCCTGCGTGATGCATGCTCACCTGCCCACGGATCACGCCTGCATGCATGGTTTAATCTCATTTTGTTACGGCTAGATTTTAATCAATTAGCACTATACTAGTACTTGGAATTAGGGCCCACGGACGCAACTAAGCGAGAAGGGTTTCACGGCGCCGTGGACGCCCCTGCCTATCAGCAGCCCTAATTCAACCCTAAATTCTTGCATATGATCGGGCGAGACGGAAAAAACATCTACTAGCTGGACAGCTAGCACCATGCATGCTTGGATGCACGGCGATAGGTACGACGACTGAAGTAGCAAATGGTGCAGTGCGTGGGTGGCAGCGCGTCTGCCGGCCCCTCCGCAGCGCTGTACCGTAGTTTCCACATATGTGCGATGGAGTAGCGATGCAGCTCTGGCTCTCGCAGATGGCATTCAAACTCTAGCATCTCTTTCCTGTGCAAGACAATCATCAAACAGCAGCCGGTGGACGAAGAGCGCTCGGGCGCGCGCGCTTGGTCATGCATGCTACCAGTGTCAGGCCATTATTGTGGAGAGCCAAGGCATATATAGGCTGTGTATTGCACGGGGGAATCCATTAAATACTAGCATGAATGCAACTTTGAAACGTAGTATACACATGATACGCGCGCTAGGTACAAAGTTATTGAGGCTGGGCGTGGGTCTTCTCATTAACTGCGACCCGTTCTTTCCACCACAAGCATCCCGGTCAGCACCAGCCCACGGGTCGCCGGCAGCGTCGACGCCCGGCGCGTCCGTCCTTGGCGAGGCCGTGTACTCGCAGGAGCGGGAGGGCAATGAGTTCCACGGGCAACCCCGCGGTGGGGCGCATCAGCGGGAGTCGGGCTAGGTTGCGTGGCATAGACTTCACTGGGACGGAGTGAAGTCTGAAATAAACCTTGAACTCGTACGCCTCATCAGAATCAAACCCTCACCTTTGAATCCCTGAAATTGATACCCTCTACTCTTTGATCCCGAACAATTCTAACCCTGACCCTGTTTGGCGCACCGGGAAGAGGTCGTTCCTGACCAGTATCATAAGATACTGTCACTGACATCTCGACCCCATCTGTCATTTTCATCTTCCTCCTCAGATCTTGTTTTGTTTTACGCTGGTTTAAAGAGACAAAGCAAATCTTTCAGATCTTTAGAGCTAACTGGAACTACCTAGACCTAAAAACCATTAAATAAATAAATAAAAGGATTCTCATGGCGCGTGCTTTCTTCTTCCTTCGGCTTCCTCTCTCCTATCCTAAAACTAAAAGTCTCACCCATCAAATCCATGCCCAGAGACAGCGGATCTGTAAGCTGGTTAGCGAAAATGAGACCTTCATACTCATTAGTGATCATACATCCTATTTTCCCCTTCGTTTAGGCTTTCTAATGTTCCCAATTTCTAAGCTCAAATCCTGAAGGCCTAAAAGGGAGATACAAACTACAAGCACAGGAAACAAGCAGACCACTTTGCCTTCGGCTAGCAGGGGATGGAACCCGGCCCCATCGCCTCCGTGCCCGGTGAGCACCCTCACCCGTCTGCCCAGGGCGCGCCAACATGGCGTACTGCATTGACCTGGCTAGGTACGTCTGTACTCTGTAGTTTTGCCAGCTGTTTGCCACGTTCTCGCCGGCCTTCGCGGAGTCCGAGCAGGTGCCAGGACGGGGAGAAAACGCCGCGTTCCGTCTCGTGCACCTCCTCGTCACTTGCGCCGACGCCATCCAGGTGGCTTTCCGCGGCCGGCAACCTCGCCGAGGCACACACGGTGCTAGCGCCGGTGGTCTCCACGGCCACATGGATCGGCCGCGTCACCAGCAGCTTCATCGCTATGCTATCCCGGCGCCTCATGCCGACTTCCCCGTGCCTCGTCGGCTGCGGCGTAGCACGCCGGCGAGCTCTACAGCCAGTTCCACCACGAGGCCACCATGGAGGCGTTCAAAGGCTGCACCCGCGTACGCCTTGTGGAGTGAACCAGTACGTTCTGCTCGGAGATGGGGAAGGGTTCATGGAGGGAAGGGCAAGGAAGCGACGGGATTCATGGAGGGTAGTTCTGCAAGGGAAATTTTTCTGGAATGAAACTAGTACGGGCTATGGAAGATAGATATGACAAGTGGGACCACATAGTCATTGAGAGTAAAGAATTATCCTGGTGAGGATTGGCTTTTCCCGGTGCACCAAACTGATGTACACCGGTATTAGGGTTGAGTTTGATCGGGATCAAAGAGGACAGAGTATCAATTTCAGGGATTCAAAGATGAGGGTTTGATTTCGTCGAGATGTACGAGTTCAAGGTTTATTTTAGACTTCACTCGGACGTAGGACACCCAGTGGCCGCCGTGTCCGATGTGAGTCGCTCAATGAGAACGATCGAGAATTACGTGGAGACAACGGCGCACAGCGGCGGGGTTTAATTAAGAACCTGGCGTCCATGGCGAGATATAGCGAGGTTGATTTGCAGGCCGGTGAGGCGAGAAGAAACGGAGCCGAGAGCGATCAGTATGGAGTCGGTCCGGGGACTGTCAGACGCGGTAGTTGTGCAGATTGAGCCGTTGAATTTGCTGGGCTCCTTGGAGGTGCTCATGCATATGAGAAATGCATTGTTGGTCCATGGTTTGGATCGCACGAGCGAATGCCTTGAGGCTTTATCCGTGCATCAACTATCAAGTCTAGCTCGGCTCGATGTAGCCATGAGACTGAATCGGACGCGGTGCCAGTTGAAAACTTGAAATCGCAAGGACATGCTTCATGAGCTGGGCCTGCGAGTCACGGCCGAAGCGCGAGATTGCAAAATGAGAAAATAAAGTAATGCGAAAAATGGATCAGATGCCACATGCATTGTGGCAGCACTCGCAAAAACCAACGACCCTTGTTGGGATTAGACTAGTTGACAAGGAGCGTGGCAACGACGGCTGGGTTAGGGAGAGGAAGAAGATGGACATAACATTATGGAGGAAGCAGGCATCTTGCCTATGTGAAAGAACTGGATGATGCGTGAAAGGGGCCTGTCTATGGTCGGGGATGGTTGGTGTTTGGGTACGTGTTTGTCAAAACGCAAAAGAATCTCGGTGTTGCTAATCTTGTCATAGGTGTGACCACGCTTTTTTTAACATCAGTACAGACACAAGCGCTCATATACATGCGCATACACTCACCTCTATGAACGCACACACGCACACCCTACCCCTATGAGCACCTCTGAAAGACTCAGCCGGCATATCATCTTTAGATTTAGGAAGTCACTGTAGGCCGACCGGAACGTCTCCTCCCACTGAACGCGCATCGTCGGAAATCCTGAAATAAATTCAGGAATAAATGCGAGCATCAGGATTTGAACCCTGGTGGGCTGAGGATACCACAGTCCCTCTAACCATCCAACCACAGGTTGGTTCGCTAGGTGTGACCATGCTGACATCTTGGTTTCCACCTTCGTACAAGCGTAACGGGCAGTCGTGCATATACCGATATACAGGAGCGCATATAGATTTATATATATTTCAGCGAATACTTATAAGGGTTCACGACTCGATTTACACTTGATTCCACGAGCAAGCAATCAACTCTTTACCGTTGGTTTCCATAATGTGTTTGGGGTGCTACCTATGAGAGGGGGGGGGGGGGGGGGTACAGTGTGCAGTTGGCACCACTTTTGACAAAAAAAAGGGTGGCGTCCGAAAGATTTCAATAGTTTGGTCTAAACAAATAAACCATTATGAGATATAAAAAAATAGTTCACTCATAAAACATATGAAGGCTGCCGAAATCTTGAAGAATTCCTAAAACATTGCACAACTGTGTCACTTTTACTTTTAGATTGTGCGTATTTTATTTTTTAGTGCAATGTGTCATTTGTCAATTAACTTAAATTGATTGCACGTTTCTCATCAATTTCGGCAAAAAGCCATGTGGCTTCCATGTCACCCATCATTTTACCGCTTGCAAACTAACTAAAAAAATGCGAGCATCAACTTCAAGTCTGAGACTTGAACTCTAGTGGCCTAGGAATACCACTGTCCTCTTAACTATTCAATCATAGGTTGGTTCGTGCCTTAGGACGCGGGTTCGAAACCCATTGAATGCACCAAGGGATTTATATAATTTTCCTATCTTGGATCAGGTTGGTGTTGTAGCAAACAGACATGTTGTGGTTCTAAATCTGATAGTAAGAGAGGGGAAGTAACGAGGCTTGATCTTTCAGAGAGGCGGAGGGGTGACGCAAGATGTAAACAGGCTCAGGCCCCAGGATGCTGGAGGTAACAACCCTAGTCATGTCTCTCTAGGAGTGTTATTGCATATGAGATTGATATTTACAGATGTTTCGAACCTATAGATTATGCTACACCCCCAAGCCCCTAGTCTAGGTATGTTCCATGTGTCTTAATGTGCAACAATGTGTGCCCACTACTGGAGGTGATGGGTGTTGTTAATTGTCTATGATAGTGGCTAGTAACGCTAGCTAGGCTTCAATGCATATTGGAATGCTTGAAGTGATACCTTCATTGATACGTCTGGTTGCTGGCCTTCAGTTCAGACTGAGTGATAATCAAGCGACTAACAACACGTCGCTTGAAAAATGAAACCGACTGAGGATCAACCGATTGAAGGGTGATCCGAGTAGGTAAAAATTGATACGCCTTCAACATATCTATAATTTATAAAGTATTCATGCTATATTCACATGAATTATATATGATTTTCGTGCACTTTTATATTATATTTATGGACTAACACATTAATCTAGTGTCCAATTTCAAATGTTGTTTTCTGCTTACTTTTGGCTTTACAGAAAAAACCATACCAAACGAACTCCAAACACAATGAAACTTTTTGAGGATTTTTTTAAAAAACTTAGAGACCCCCGAAGCTTCGGGGAAGGATCAGAAGACCACAAGCTGGCCACAAATTCACATGGCGCACCCCGTGGGGCGAGAGTGCTACATGAGCTTGTGGGTCCCTCGTAACTTCTTTTGACGTGATTCCAACACTGAAAAATCTTATAAAATGAACCCCCAGAAAAACCTAGAACTTTTACTTTGCCACCATGTCAGGGGGAATATCACCGGAGGCCATCTTCATCATCCCCGCTGCCTCTATGACGAGGAGGGGGTAGTTCACCCTCAGGGCTGAGGGTATGGTACCATTAGCTATGTTTTTGATCTCTCTCTCTCTCTCTCTCTCTCTCTCTCTCCCTCCCTCCCTCCCTCCCTCCCTCCCTCCCTCTCTCTCTCTCTCTCTCTCTCTCTCTCGTGTTCTTGATTTGGCATGATCTTGACGTATCAAAAGCTTTATCAATATAATAGGATCATATGAAGTTCTTCCCCTCTATCTCTTTTGTTGTGGATTGAGTCTTACTCTCTGAGGTCTTTTTGTTCTCAGATTGAATACTTTGGATTTGAGATCACTTGATGCATGTCTCACTCGCGGATACTCGTGGTGACATTGGGACATCTAGGTGACATTATAGTTGATTAATGCGTATCATATGATGTGGTCATAGTACGATCTCTAGAACTATTCATGACACTTTGGGGTGGTTCATAAGATTGATTGCAAACACAACTTTGAGGTGGTTCATTACCTACACGATTTCATTCTACTTTCTTCGATAGGAATAGAGACTTTGGAGTGATTCTTAACTGCACTTTTAGAGATTATTATATGATTCAATTATGTTAATAATGTTGACAAATTGCATTAGTGAAGGTACGGACCATAGGCATTGCTTCTAAGCATTGAGACACCATTTTGCCTACTTTTTTTACTTACTACCTTGTGGTTTTTATTTGTTCAGATTATAAAAAGTTATTTCTATCATCCATATTACACATCTATCGTCATCTCTTCGCTGAACTAGTGCACCTATACAACTAACAATTGTATTGGCTGTGTTAGGGACACAATATACATCTTGTATTTGGTTGTAGGATTGTTGGAGAGAACCGTATTCATCATCCACCTCCCATGGATTGATAAATATTAAGTCATCCAGTTGAGGAAAATTTACCGATGTCCTATAAAACTCTACGCTTGAAGGTCCAACGGAGTCTATAAGAATAAAGTTTTGTGGTAGACATCAAAAAATGACTAAAGGGATTTCCAGAAAGTTGTCCACACCACGTGATAAGCAACGCCTGAAAGCGTCTCTAGCCTTCGGCCATAACTTATATTGGATTCGGCTTCTCTGGGGCCTAGTTGGGTCTTCTGTCATTGTGGGTCCACTTGGTGAGAAATAACCTCATCAATAGCCCCCTGAATCCTTCAGGGTCTTGCGACGAGGAGAAAGTGAATCATGTGCGGGGATTTTATTTTGACTCAATCCTCAATGAAATTTACATTCTGATTCCTAAATCAGTTAATCACAGATTTACTCGGGAAGAGGCCTTGATAGAATCTAAAGGGTGGGAAATTTAGGACATAAAGTGTCGCAAACAATTTACGAAAAGCTTGATGATACTCAATCATCTCTCTGAAGAGACTGGCTAGTGACCCGACCAATGGTGTATCATGAAATCCAATTGATAATTTTAGTGTTTGCTATAATTCTCTTAGGGAGAAACAATTCAATATCGCTCGGGAACACAAGTCATCCATCAGCCTCGGATCCAAGCTAGCAATTATTGATATATTGGTCCCTTTGACTCGGATTTGCTCTAGTCGGTTTCACATGTGATCCGACTAAATTTGGACCCCAGTAAGTACCACACGTGTAGCATGAAGCAACTTTAGTCAAGCGCCCTATCACCACATATCACACTATGTCACCGCATGCATGCACAAATGACGAAACTGATGATGTCAGCAGGAATCTATTGGGTTTTTAGTTTTTTAAAATATTTTATCTCTTAAATTAAAAATCCGTTTAAAAAACAGTTTTCACCATTAAATCCGTCGCGACGAGATCATCGAAACTAGATCCCATATTGATACGTTTCGATGAATTTTTTATGTTTAAAAGTTGTCATGTCTATTGTACATAAATTGCCATGGCGTTTACACTGAAGTTGCCATGATATATTTCAACTACTTTTCTCTTTTACGTTTAAAGTAAATTCTGAAACATTATAAAAAAGGGAATTAAGAAACTAAACTTGCCATGATGAATTTCTAAAATTTATCATGATCCATGAAATAATTTTGACATGGTTCATAATTAGAAAGAAATTCGTCGTCAATTACTTTAAAAATGCATGGTCAATGACTCAAATTTGGCATGAACCATAAACTAAAATTTCAATGGTGAATTACTTAAATATGATACATGCACTAATTTTGCCATGATTCATACAAAAAAATGAATTACCATGGTCGAAATGCTAAAATTGCCATGCTCTAAAATTGAAATTGTCATGATCTATAAACTACTAGTATGCAGGTACGTGCACAGCACGTGCAAAATTAAGTTCATGAATACAAAGTTCATTTACGAATATTTCAAAAGAAAAACAAACACAATGTCCTTGCAAAGTTTATTTTGTATGTAAAGTTGTCCTTACTTCAGTAATCGTTACACTAGGTGGTTCCTACACAACGTAATAAAATTAACTTTAGCAATGCATACCAAGGGAAATACTTATAGTCACATCTTTTATAGAAGAGAAATATTTTTATCGTTAACTTGGGAACACGAAAATTGTTGTCAGTCTCATATATTTTAGTGTTATACTCTAATCACCAGGTGACTTAACTAATGTACTACCATGTGTGTTGTATTATCTAAAAAACTGCTATATTACACACGAACATGGTAGTACAAAGCTTCGCCACACAAAATACTGTGATGCCTTGCGACACGTGGAAAACAGCAACTTGCCACATTCACACCATCCTATTCTCTCTCTCTCTCTCTCTCTCTCTCTGCCAGCTACCCGTTCATCAGTAAAATAAAAAAATGATAGAGATGGGAGCAGTAGCGGAGCCAGCATCACACAACGTCCCAGGCAAGCCTTCTATCTACAGTGTGCTACGGTGATCTACAGTATAATTTGTGCTACAGTCAAGGAAGGATCTCTCCAGCACGCCCCAGGCGAAGGCCCTGCCTGCCTGTGGCCTAAAACCGCCACTGGATGAGAGTACAGGACAAGAAGCTTGGCGTGGCTGCGAACTTCTGTCTGCTGCTCTGCAGGTTCACTGCGTGCCCGGCCTTCCAGTACACAAGCGCGATATCCTACAATAAACAATTCATGGCTGCCTAGATTTCTCTAGAAAGAAGTAGAGTAACATGTTGGGTACTGTACATGCGAATCCTTCCACTTTGGACCATAGGATTTACCCCATCAACGGCTGAAATTGCTTTTGAGGCTTGAGTTTCAAAATTTCAATACTCATGCACTATATAGTAGTATAGAAATTTGCCATGTTGAATTACTAAAAATTGCCATGATCCAAGAAATAAATTTTTCGTGGTCAATTACTAAAAACATTCATGGTCAATTAATAAAATTTGGCATGAAAAGTAGTTGAAATACAATGGTAGCTTTAAAATCTAGAAAAGAATACATGAAACATATCATGACAACTTTAGTGTAAACCCTATGGCAACTTCAGTGTAAACATCATGCAACTTTTGGCCCCAAAAAAAAGTCTTCGAAACATATCAATATGGGATCTAGGTTTGTAAATCTCGTCGAGATGGATTTAATGATTAAAACAGATTTTTAATCAGATTTTTTATTTAAGAGATAAAACATTTAAAGTTCAAAAAACCAAAAATATTCCGCTCACACATCTATTTTGTTCTCTATGCATGCATGTGATGATGTCACAAGATGGATGGTGATGACGGTGTTTGGCCCAAGTTGCTTCGTGCCACACATGTGGCACTTTATCATTTGGGCTAATTTTACTTGTGTGATCTCTGGTTGTTAGCGGATCACAAATGAATCTTTTGTGTGCTGCCGGAAATATTAGGGAACGTTGTTAGCGGGATTTGATGAGACGTGACCATGGGTAATCTTCTCGGTCCAGCGCGTGACCCACTTTGACTAGTGTGCTGACACATGGGTTCTCAAGTGTCACCCCACTCCCCGAAATTCCAGCTCCAACTTCGACACATGGTCGGTTAGATCTCGCAATGTGCGGTCCGGATGTTGCGACGCTTGCCACTTCCTCCCTATATAAGTGAAACAAAGAAATAAATCGAGTCATTTTCTCCCCACTCCTCATTTTCTCCAACGAAATCAGTATCCCGCCCGTCTCTGTGCTTCCCCTTTGCTCTTGATCTCCTCCGCTGTCACGATGGCCAGCGACCAAACTTGCAAGCTTGAGTGGCAAAAAAAGGGCACCCCTTCTTCCTCCATCACACCTCCGCCTAGATGGAAGCAAGGCAACAAGTTATGGTTGATGGTGACGAAGTAGTTGCTCATCTACTAAGCCAATGAGGGGATATTGTAGGAGAAATGGTGACGGAATAAGGAGCCACGCCCATGCCCTGGCGAGCTTTTTTTTGGGGGGGGGGGGGGGGGGGGTAATGCCCTGGCGAAATGGTACTCCTTACCATTAATATATATATATAGCTTCCGAACACAAACTAGGCCCAATGGCCACGGGGTGGCCCACCCCCACAACTTGGATTCACTGGTTGGTTATACGGGGCTCATCATCCAGCTTGGAGCACAAGGCAAGAACTTTACCATAGATCCAGTGTACTCTCCCTTACAATAGCTATATCATGACAATTTCTAAAAAAAAGCTATATCATAACAGACTCAAGACAGTCGTCCACCTGCGCGTATCTCAAACCTAACTCTCGGTACAACCCGTGTACGCAACACAAACTCTAGATCTCATATGAGGCTAGGTCCCAAACACAAAGGCATGGTGAATCTTGTCTTGCCTGCATCCCCTCTAGATTCCCGTCACGCGCATCACCCCATGAATTCATTTATTGGAAAATTACCACGACAAGCGACGTGGCCTTTTACATGGCCTTTGTCAATGACCAGTGCTTCCGTTCTCCAGCTGACGGGGCCAAGGGTGGTCACATAGGTGCGACAGAATGACTGGCGATATTCACCGGCAGCGCGACCATGTTTTTCCTTGCCAGCGGTGCTTTGGCGCGGCCGGCGTCGAATTCACCGCCGCAGACGGGATTCTGCCACCAGAAAGGGTCGTCGGAGGTGCGGTCGGGGTCGGGGGTTCCATTTCCCCGGTCAGGGACAGCGGGCAGCCAGCAACAACATGGCTCGAGCGGGAGGGAAGGAGTGGAACGGGAGAAGAGCTATTTTACTGAGAGTTGCAAAAAATAAATAGAGGAAGCACTAGAGATACTCTTAGGATCACGTACCAATATTCTTAGGATCACTTACAAGTGTAAGATTATACACTCCACATTGCTCACTGCCTCATTGGGACATTGTTGGGGAACTTGCACATAACACCGCATGCTAGTTTCTTTATAATCACACAACCCATGTCTCGAGCTTAATTACATTTTTTTTATCATTCGAGCTTTCATAGTTTGCAATGATCGAGTTTGTGCAGGTTCGACTAGTTTCCACTGGCAGATTCACCGGTAGATGCCCACGGGCGCAGCTGTGTGAGAATTGAGAAGCCTAACAGCAGCACTAACCCGTAACTTTTAGCCTGAACGTACGAGATGGGTGCTTCCAGGCCACACAGATTTTGTGCTAGGCTGATGCTGCCTGATCCTCACTGTCCTAGAGACTAGAGTTACACACCGTTGTATAAATTCGAACAGCGCTACTCCACCACGAATGACTTGATGCTGGGAGCAGCAATGGATACAGTGGGTAGTGGCCTCGTGGGGTCCGCCTCTCTGCTCTGTACCGTTTGTTTCCCAATGTGTTTGGGGTGCTTGCTATAGGGAAACGGAAAAAAAGGAATGGAGTATAATAAAACAGCAATAGAACATTTAAACAAAATCTGTAGGAGAAACCAATGCTCAATTACAGCTATGATGCTAAATGATTTGTGTTTAGATGAGGTTACATAGTATATATTTCAATGTAGCACACTGTTTTTCTAGAATAGAAAACAAAATTGCCAAGGTGGCCGACCTGATCCAATCAGGCAATAAGTTTGCCTCTATTACGATTGTTGCCTTCCCTTTTGTTGGATGTTTCCTTCCGTTGATACGTGCATCCCTCCTTTCCCTCAGGGCGCGGGTTCAAAATCCGTTGAATGCACCACGGGCATTTTATAATTTTTATATAGTTTTTTAAACGGACTCTCTCCTGTCCTATGTCATGGGTTCAAGTCCCACGCAACTCGCGATATTATTTCCTATATCAGATCAGGTTGATGCTATTGCAAAAGACCCTTGTAAAGGTTTTCGGTCAAAGGTACGTTAGCGTGACAACCGCTTGGCTGGTCTTTTCCCTCTCGAATTGCTTTTGCCTTTTTCTTATAACTAATCAATGTGTACGTGCAATGCATGTTAATTTGGAAGTATATTAAGTGCATGCGGATATTAAGTAGGATATTATTTATGTGTTATTATGTAATTAGCATTATTTTTGGTATAAAATTAACTACACGCTAAACGTGTTGAGCGCTCGACATTGAAGCAGTCTAGGTCGTTAGATTGACATGATTTGATAGCCGAGATTAATTGGATCTGCCCATTTAGACTTTTTTATATTGGATAGATATAGATATAGATATAGATAAATTAAAAGTTTATAGGACCCTAATATCTGGCCGTTGGTCGGTGCAAACCATAGGATCACTGAAAGAGGTATGCCTTTTTTTAAGGGTTGAAGAGGCATGCCTTTTTTTTGAGTTGCTGAAGAGGCATGCCTTAGCGAGCGTTTTTGTTCCCTACGGGAAACACCTCCCCAGTAAGCTTGCCCTACAGGCCTTTTTCTATGTCTCCAGGCCCAATCCTCATTCCCGACACACACAAAAGTTTAGTGGCATGGAAAAAACACACTCCCTCTGTTTCATAATATAAGAGCGTCTTGACACTATACTAATGTAAAAAACACTTTTATATTATAGGACGGAGTGAATATATAAATTCATGAAAAAATGCTCTAAAAATCTAGAAAAAAAGTCAAAAAGTAAAACAGACAAAATTGGTCTAATGGCAACTTTTAATAAGAAAAAAAAATCCAAGGCGACTTGGAAAAACCTTCCTCCCCTCGATCTCTGTAGCTGAGTCCGTGGATTCGCCTCGCCTCCGCCTGCCGCTCCGGCGGCTGGTGGCGTGGAGGAGAATTCTGGTGTCTCGACTCCCGCTAGTAGATAGATAGGATTTTGGCCCTCGCACGGGCGGTGTTTGGACGGATGGCGTCCTCAAGTTCGTAAGTTGGGATGGATTAGACGGAGCTCCAGCGTAGATTCCTGCCAGCTCCTTGGGACGGCGAGGTTAGGGTTTCTCGTCGTGCGTATGCAACGACGATTTTTGGTGTCAGGTTCGTTAAATTGATTCATGGATTCAACAACGAGACTGCTGCTCCAGGGTGCTGGTCCTTAGGGGCACGTGCACGTAGACTTCTCCGCTATCATCGACAAGGTCAGGCTGGCTCTGGTATGGTAGCGGGGACAATGGCGCGTCGGCGACTCATTTTGGCGACGACAATGGTCGTTTGGTGGTCCATGGACCTCGATGTAATTTTTATTATGTTTGAAGTACTTTGTACTTCTGATGAATTTTTATAATAGATCTTATCCTTTTCCAAAAAGAATAAAAAAAAATGTTTCGGTGAGGCATTCCTTTCTTCCTCAGTGAACATTTTTGTTTGCTAGAGGAAACACCTCCCAACGACTATTTTGCCCTATAGGCCTTCTGTAGGTCTCCAGGCCCAATCACCATCCCTTTGAACACAAAAAATAAAAAAACATAGTTGCATAGCAAAAAACAAATATAAAAACACAAAAATGCTCTAAAAACCTAGAAAATAAGAAAAGTAAAACAAACAAAATTGGTCTGATGGCAACTTCTAATAGGAAAAAAAGTTTTATCTACATAAGTCAAATAAATTGTCCATGGTCCAAATATGTTTTTTCTATAAAGATAAAAATACCATCCTCTTAATAATAAAATGCCATACTCCTCAATAATAAAAATGTCGTACTCTTAATAATAAAAAATTGCCATACTCTTTATAATAAAAATGCTGTCCTGTTAATAATTAAAATTTCATGTTATTTACAATAAAGCTGCCATGTACAAAAATAAAATTGAGTTGTGAACATTAGCAAAAAAAGGCATCACATTAATAATAAAAATGCCATCCTCTTAATAATAAAAATGCCATGTTATTAATAATAAAAATGCCATGTACAAAAACAAAGTTGACCTAGGAACATTAGAAGAAAACAGTTTAAATTTGCTATGTGACAAAGTTCAAAAATTATAAAAACTGCCATGTTATTTTTTTCAAACAAATTGCCATGTACTTAAGCAAAAAAACATATTTTTCCATCTAGTAAAAAATGGAGAGAAAAAGGAGGGACCTAGATTCAATACCAAATCTCCTAGGTGGAGGCTCACATCGCTAGCTAGTGCAGGTGGTCGGTAGTGTTTTGAATAGGATAATGTTCGCTAGGTTTTGTATAACAATGAATGAGTTTAAAACCCCGACGTGTCTCCACTCTCCAACCTCTTATCCAATTCGTGCAACAAATTCGGCCAAGCGAGCGCGTTAAATCGGGATTGCCCTCGCTTAACGGTCGCCAGTTAACATTTTCTGGAGTTTATGGCCTAAATCAATCAATTTATATGTTGTTGTTCTAAAGCGTGCAATCATCCAATTTAAGTCGATGGACTAACAGTGTACTTCACTCTTATATTTTTATATTGTGCTTTATTTCGTTCATTGAATAAATGAACTACTAGTTTACTTAAATATGAGTGTGTGCTATTTTTATCCTTGGTCTTACTTGGCTGAATCTTCCGAGCACACTCGGAGGCCAAGGTCAACGATCCACCGGATGCGCCGCATCTCGGTGTATTTGGATTCCTTTTATTTTATCTCTCTGCAATGACCTAAGTAATATTTAAGGTGCACTGGAAGCCCACCCTTTTTTTAGAGGAAATGCAGATTGTCTGACTTTAGAATAAAGCCCAACTAGCCAAGTTAACAGAATTCAAGTACAACACAAGAGAGGTCCAAAATAATTCATTACAGCCAACCAGGATATCATGGCTCGCAGTCCAGTAGAGACTAAGAGCATCTACAACCGGACTTTGCAAATCCGGTCCGTCAAATGCCCGCGTCGTCCGGGGACAGTGACCGGTCACGCCTCAAATTAGCCACTCTTCATCTGACTCTCTCATATTTCATCCCCTAAATCTATACAAAGCATGCAAAGAAATCTTACATACTACATACCACGTACTGCCCTAACTAATCTTCGTCGTCGGAGATGTACACGACGATGGCGCCGGGCGCCGGCTGGACGGGCGGGGAGGAGGGCTCCGGCTCATCCTCCTCCTGCTTGACCTCATCCATGTAGGCGAGCATCTCCGCCTCCTCCGCGGCCTGCTGCGCCTCCATATCCTGCCGGCGACGGCGTCTTGCCTCTGCAGCCGACTCCGACCAGACGGAATCAAGGATGGCATGCTGCTCCGCCTGCAGATCCCCGTCGTCAGCGTCCCCCACATCCTCCTCCTCCGACTCATCCCCCTCCTCCTCAAAGTCGTCTTCCTCCACCTCCTCCACCGGATCCACTGTATCCGAAGGTAGCCCCGCGGCGATCCGGACTTCGCGCCTAGCCCGGATCTGCTCAAGGAGCTAGAGCGGCGCTTTGGCGTCAGAAATGGTTCACTCCTCACCCAGCGGCGTGGATGCATGGCTACTAGGCGGACGAGTGGAGTGGAAAGTGGCGGTGGCGGCGGACATGAGGAGGAAAATATGGATGAATGATAGGGTTTCGATGCCGCCGGTCGACTTAAATAGCCGGTCAAGGCACTACGCGGCCCACCGGAGCTGCGCTACGTGGCGCCACCGGTCCGACGGAGGAGACGAGCTTCGGACCGCCGGGTTTGAGGGCGGATATGACGGGTGCCGGTCAGCTCGGACGTTTGAGACGTCCGTCTGGGTCGAAAAAATATGACCGGTCAGTGACTGAGCGGCCCGCCCGGATGTATGAGGCGGGTTTGAGGCGCCCGACTGTAGATGCTCTAAAGTAAAGGAGGATCTACGCTCCAGTAGACATCAACGCAGAGGAGACAGGACAAAGTGAGAAGGCAGATGCTCGGATCTTGGAAATGAGGAAGGCAAGTGCGTCATCATCGATTGCCTTAACAAGTGGCTTCCATTGCTGTAAAAGAGCAAGCATTTTAATCAAACAATTAGTCAGGCTGTTAGGAAAAGTATGTTCAATGGTAAACTTATTCCGAGTAGTCCAAAAACACCAGGCGAAAGCAGCAAAAGCTATCAAAAAAACAATAAATGGACTGGCCTGAGAGGTTCTTAACTAAGTTAAAAAAAACCCTAAGAAACTCGTAGTGTTCCAGTTACGATTCAACTATCATCAAACGCAACTCCAACCAAATCTGAAAAGATCACATTTGAAGATAATGTATTCACTGTCTTCCACTTTCCACAAAGAGAGCAAGCTGAGTTAGCATGGCCGTTGTGTTTAATAATTTGGTCACTAGTTGAAAGTTTTAGCCTGATATGCCGAAGAAGAAGAAATTAATGTTAAGCGGAATTCGCGCGCGCCACATAGCATTAAGGCCCTATTCGGATGTACTCCATTCCACAGCTCCACTCCGGGAGCAGGTGGAGTTATAGTTAAAATTCGCGGAGCGCCTGTTTACTAGCTCCCCAGCTCTCAGGATTTCACGGAGCTAGGGGATTCCGAACAGCCTCTAAATCTAGTCTTTACTCCGAGAGATGATCGTATCAGTATAAAGACTTCATCCAGAATTTGCCCGAGGTGGAGTGGGGCATGGCAGTCAGGTCTTCCAGTTGGCAGTGAGTGCCCACCCTTCGTCCCTGACCATAGATGCAATGTGAGCTGGCAAGAGCAAAAGCAGAAGGTTAACTTGCATTGGAAAAGAACCGGGAACATGGCAGTGAGGGCTCACCGTTGATCCCTGACCATAGATGAAACTCAACTGTCAGTTGGCAAGAGCAAAAGCAGAAGGTTAACTTGTATATGGAAAGACTTAACGCAAGAACTAACTGAAAGGTAACTAACAAGTTCATACAAAACTTTTCACTCGGCATCCCCGAGGAATGATACAGTCATAACCTACTCTACTCTTCACCTGCAGACAGGTCATCCGTATGATTGTTAAGGAGGCAGGCGCCAAGTCTCAGCTTCCAGTTTCGCCGCTGGCTCTTCAAGTCCGTGCATGAACTATGCTTGGCGACCCCCTTGCCGACTCTGTCAGGCTTCAGCATGGCCGGAGAGGGAGACAATCGATAATGCTACACCTACGAAGACTAACGTAAATCTCTTACGTAACCTTCCATCAATACACCCCACCCCCCCCCCCCCCCCCCCCGCCATTTTAAGTGGGGTGGGGTCCGCCTTCTCTCTAACCCCAATCATAACCTGCCAGCTGGCTAATTACGTAAGATTACGTTAAACCATTTGTAGGTGTAGCATTACCCGGAGATAACGTACGCCGCGCCATGCGGGCTCCCACACGGGCGCCAGACAGCTGCAACCTCTTGAACTCTGTAGGCTCACGCTCAAGTAACTGAGAGCGTGGCCACGTCATCGAGAACACCGTTCTCATGCCAGAGAGCGGCACAAGTCTTCGCCGTTGCGGTCTTAGAGCATCCATAGTCGGCGCCCTAAACCCGTTTCAAATAATCGGATGGACAAACCAGTCACAAAAAATCGACCCATTCAGGCGCTTCAAACCGGTCTCAAATGTTCGGGTTGTCCGGCACCACTCGTATCCCGTCCAAATGTAGGACGGATAATGGGGAGGTCTTCTGCTCTTCCCGCACCGATTCTGATCCAGCGCAATGTTGGTCTTCGGCAGCTACTCCAGCTCCGACCTCGACATCGATGCGAAGCTGGCCCTCCGCATTGCCATGGAGCGGTCCAAAGTGGACACCAGGGGCAGGATGTGCAGCGTCTCCACAGCTCCCACGCCGGCGTAATGCGGACGCGCGCGGTCGGAGCTGGCCCCTCCCGGCCCGCGCGTAGCTCCGATAGGGCAGTGCAGTCCGCTCCGCCCCCGCACCGCCCCCTTGCCGCGCCGGCCGCTGCTCCTTTGCACGGGCAGCGGTTGATGCTAGTGCCCGCACCGCCCACCACGAGAGGCGGCGAGCAAGTGAGAGGCACGCGGCGGAGCAGTCCGTGCGTCGTCGTTGCGGGATGCCGGCGGAGCCCGATAAAGACGAACGGCTCCTCGCTTGGGTCTATAGCCGGTCGCTCAGGATGGTGGAGATGGACGCTTGTTGTCTACGGCGAAAGGTCGTGAAGGCGCTCCAGCTTACCATAGAGCAGTCGGAACGTAAGGCGAAGGAGGCAGCGGCGGAGGCGGCTCGGCTCATGAAGTTGAAGCGACAACAGGACAGGGCTGTCCACCGGGTGAAGGGGTTAATCATCCTCTCCGACTCCGACGACGGCGACGGCGGCACCGGCGACCGGGAGGGGAAAGGTCGGGCAAGTAAGTGGTGAAGACGCTCCTCCTCCCATGTTTTTGTTTTTTATCGTTTTTAGTTGTTGAAATTAAGAACTTGTCTGGCGATGAACTCCAATGATCTTTTGGATGATGTACAGTCCGTTTATATGCATTTTGTTGTCTTTTGATGCTGATTTTGTTATGCACTCTTTGATCACGTCGAGTTGTTCTTACGTTGCATGCTTAGTATGAATACACGGTGCTGAATATAAAGTACATGGATGCGGAGAGGAAAATTTGAGTCGTGATTGGTCAATGCCCGTGTCCACGGACGTTTGAGGAGCTGGATTTGCAGGCTGCAGCGGTAGATGCTCTTAGAACATCTCCATTGCAAGGCGTTTGTTTGTGTAGACACTTAAAAAGAAAAGATAAATATTCTAAAATGGAACATAATCGAAGCCCATATTAACCCAACGCTGATAAACCAGCCTCAAACCAATCGATCTACCACTTTTCATGCGGATGGTGCGTGTGGATGTTGCTTCTGGTAGATGTCCTCCACGAAGATTGGCTTTTTTTAAGCGTGATATATAGTCATACAGCTGATGTCGTGGCGTGAGGTCGATGCTGTGGTTCTGTGAAACTAGGCTCGGTGACATAGCTGGTGCAGTGCAGATGCCTACAGGTGCATTGCAGATGCCTACAGGTGCATTGATGCGGTCGTCCGCATGTGGGAGTTCGCCCTACTGTAGGTAGTCTGAGACGCGCTACACGGAAGTGGTGGGCGTTGTCGATGTTTTTTTTTTGAACAAAGGAAGGCACCTGAAAGGTGCCCAAATTTCCATTGACAGCTTAAGGGGTCATTACAAGTTACAGGGGCAACAGACTGAAGAATAAGAGACAGAGCCCGAAAAAGAGGCTGCAATGGAGAAGCAAAGATAGGTTGAAAACTAATCAACCAGATGAACTGCAGCTTAAAGAAAAGACCACCAGCACCGGTAGAGATGTGTTGTCATATGCTTGTGGTAACACCAGAGTCCATCTATTCTTGCAGGCAGGAGGACCCTTGCTTTGAGTGCTGTTTTTAGTAGCAATACACCTTGTGTAGTTGGAACCCTGTGCCAGAGAATTGAGCTAGAGCAGCCGCAACAGGACAGAGGTTTGTGTCATGTGATCTTGTAGAGCAAATCATCGTTGGCTGATCTGAAGCCTGGTACACCTGTTGTGCAAGATTGTGAGCCACGCCATTTAGATTCCTGGAAATGTGGAACACCTGAGCATTTAGAATAGAATAAATGCTATTAAAAGAGGCTAATTCATTTCTGATATTCCAAGGAGTAGCAGGGTGGGAAATGGTCTTAGAAGCAGCAGCAGAAGCGAGAGGAAGACAATCAGTTAGAAAAGTAGGTTGCTGCACATTCAATTTGTTTGCAATAAGAGCAGCGCAAGAAAGAGCCTTGGCTTCTGCATGAGTAGGATCTGTGGTTATAGGGGCAGAAGCCTGAATCTGAATATTAAGCTCACCATGATCAACGGGAATAGAAAAGTAAATTCCAATACCTGTACCAACTTGTCCCCTCAGAATACCTGGAATTTTTGAAGATCGAAAGGCCGCATCAGAATAAATTTTAGTCCCTTTAATGATGAGATCAGACTTGATAGTTGTACCCTGCAGAGGTATATGTTGTTCATTATTCAGACTGTCTGAAAAACTGTTGTACACTTGTCCCGACGCCAGTGCCTCAGCCTGCAGCGCGCAGTCTGTATTTGCAGCCATGATGTGAATCTTGTTCGGGTGTACTTTCCTGCGCTCAAAAAGGAGCTCATTCCTTGCTTTCCAAATGCACCATAAGAAATTGAAAACATTTTGCATTGAAGCAAAAGGATGACCAGAATTCAGAAAAGAAGTAATGGCTGAAAGTAGAGAATCATGATTATGAACCAGAGTGTCGGATCTAATAAACCAAGGGTGCGTAAACCAGGCAGCTCTAGCAAAGTGACAAAGGAAAAAAAGATGGAAATCGTCTTCGTGATGCGCACATCTAGAACAAATTTGAGAAATATGACTGGAAAATTTACCTGCTCTCATACCAGTAGGCAGAGCTTTATTAAGAAGACGCCAAGCGAAAGTTTTGATTTTAGGGAGCATGGAATTGTTTTTCCACATCACTTTAAGAAAGTTTTTTAAATCAGTGGCGACTTGAGTAGGAACTGTTCTAGGATGAGCATGAATGTCCTGTAAACAAATTTTATAAGCATGTTTAGGAGAACAGCTACCATTGGGAGCTAAAGGCCAACAAAGAAGATCTTCATCATCGTCCTGAATAATATTGGTATTAATGATTTGAGAAGCAAGAGGTTCCCTAAAAAGTTGGCGGATGAGCTGATGATTCCAAGACTTAGCTTCTGTCATCCAAAGATCTTTAACTAAAGAGGGATAAACAAAAGCAGAATGCTGAGGAATAAGGTAGTCATGAATAGTATTCCAATTGGTACACCAAGGCATGCTCCATAAAGAAATATTCCCCTGGGTCAGTTGGTAGAATGCATGATTTTTAATCTTGGGAAACATTTTAAGAATAGCAGCCCAAAAAGCAGACTTAGGAGGAGCTGGAGTAGCTTTCCAAATAGTTGTATTAGGGAAATATTTGGCTCGGAGTACAGAATATAAATGTGAAGTAGGATTAATTGCTAACCTCCAAGCCGCAGCTAGAATTAGACTTTCATTAATTGCCTTCAAGTTTCTGATACCCAATCCTCCTTCTGTTTTTGAATTTGAAATGTCCTTCCAAGCACGAAGGCAAAGACTTTTCCTGGAATCTGTTTCTCTAATACCTGTCCACCAGAAGTTTCTAATTACTGCAGTAAGTTTAGCAATGAACTTTTTTGAGAATAAAATATTGGACATGTAATAAACTGGAATGGCCGAGAAAACAGAACGGATTAATTCCAATCTAGCAGCATGAGAAAGCATATTAGCTTTATAGGAAGGCAGCTTGTTAAGAAATTTATCTAAGAGAAACTTGTAAGCAGCTGCTCTATTGTTAGCAGGAAGAATGAGAGGATGACCTAAATGAGTGAAGCTGTCATCCAGATTAGCTACTGGAAAAATGCTTTTAATGTCATCTCTTACCTGCTGAGGAACATGAGAACTGAAAAAAATAGCTGATTTACTCCAGTTAGGAGTTTGGCCAGAGATGTTACAGAAGTGATTAATCAAGTTGGCCATAACCTGAGCCTCCTGACAAGTAGCCTGCCCACAGACAAGAAGATCGTCTGCAAACAGTAAGGAATGCACAGAAGGGCAATTTGGTCCAAGAGAAATACCAAACAAATGATTGGCCTGCAAAGCCTCATTCAGCATAATGGACAACTCATTGATAGCTAGAACAAATAAATAAGGAGACATGGGGCAGCCCTGTCTAATACCTCTGTAGTTTTTAAATTTTTGAGAGGGTTGACCATTAATAAGCACAGAGAAAGTAGGTGAGGAGATGCAGGCATGAACCAAATTTATGAAATGACCATGCAGTCCTTTACGAGCCAAAGCAGAAACAATGAAGTTCCACTCAAGACGGTCAAAAGCTTTAGCAAGATCAATCTTAAGCATGAAAGCTTTATGATTCCAAGACTTGAGAGAAAAAGAGTGAGCAATTTCCTGAGCAATAATGATGTTATCACTGATACGCCTACCTTGTATGAAAGCCTGTTGAGCAGGATCAATATAGTCAGGAAGGTGAGTCTTAAGTCTATTAGCCATAGATTTAGCAATAATTTTATAAATCACATTACAAAGACTAATAGGTCTATAATCAGTAGGAACAAGTGGCACCAATTTCTTAGGAATGAGAGCAATGTTGGTGTTATTAATATGAGAAGGAAGGGTAGCCGTCTGATAAAAATTAGTAACAACCTTAGTGACTTCTTCCCCAATCCAATCCCAAGTAGCTAAATAGAATTCAACATTGAAACCATCGGGACCAGGAGAGGCATTAAGCTTCATATCCTTAAGAATCTGCAAAATTTCAGCATTATCAGGAATGGAATAAGTAGGATCATTGTTATCATTGTAACCCTGAAAGTGAGGAAATGGTCTAGTCATATTGTCATTAGGGGAAGAGAAAATACATTTGAAGTAGTTCACAAAAGTTTGCATAATGGCAGTAGGATTGCAGTGAACACTGTAGATGGAACAAATAGTATTTCTTTTCCTATGTTTAATGACAGCTTGATGAAAAAATTTAGTATTACGATCCCCTTTTGCTACCCAATTCTTTTTACTCCTTTGCGTGTAGTACTGATTGATTTTAGTAAGTGTCAATTCATACCTTGCCGTGAGAGAACACTGTAGATCTTGATTTTGATACTGAAGAGGAAGTTGTTGAAATTCATTGATTTTTGCCTCCAAGAGCGCAAGTTCATTTTGTAGAGGTTTTTTCTTTTTACACCAAGCTTTGAGTGATCCTGCAAGATAGGAAGATTTTGCTGCAAAAGAAGTATGAGAAGCATTGTTCCAAATATTTTCAGTGAAGGAGTGAAAATCTTGTTCCATAAGCCACCAGTTTTCAAATTTGAAAGTCTGTCTAGGTCTGACAAAATTACCATCAGTAGAGATTAAAATAGGAGCATGATCACTGAGAATAATAGGTAAATTTAAGACTTTCGTATTCGGATAGAAGGAGCACCAGTGAGAATTAACCAGACAACGATCTAAGCGTCTAAGAACAGGTTTAGAGGTATTTTGTCTACCACGCCAAGTATAAGCAGGACCGCTATAACCAATATCAAAGAGACCACAATTCTTGACAAGAGAGCGAAAAGCATGCATACGATAGTAGTTGATATTACCATTACACCCATCGATATCATACAAGATGTCGTTTAAGTCACCCATACAAACCATGGGTTTACCTAAGTTATCATAAACGAAAGCAGCAACCTGGTCCCAGATGACCTCAGTCTGCTTATGGTACGGGTCACCATATATACAGATCAAGCAAAAATTGGCCCCAGAGGCTACATGGGTAACATTCGCTAATATATAGTGGAAGGAAGAACTATGGACAGTGACTTTGAGCTCATCGTTCCACATAAGCCAAAGACCTCCTGCAGAACGTCTAGAAGGGACAACCAAAGCATTAGATACATCAAATCTGTTAATAAGATCAACTGATGACCCCACTCCGTGGACCGACGAGGACCCGTGAAGGCCCGTTCGGCTCGTGTGCTCGGTGCGAACTGATGATGATCCGGCTGGTGCTGAAGTCGACGTGTGGTAGATCAGACCGCGATGGTCGTGTGGACCGACGCGTACCGTGTGCGTTTGCATCTGGAAGTGGTCCTCGTATCGGCTCCGGCGCACGTTGTGTCGCAGAAGCCCGAAGCACGGTGTATCCGTCGCCTGCCATGGCTTGTGCATGTACTCCTATTAGCTGCACCCGTGTTAGATGTACGCAGGAGGACGAAATACCTGTTCCGACCTTTTTAGCAAACTAAATCACGAATTGACCCTGTTCTGAAAAGAATTTTGTTTCTAACCCTTTTTGGTCACGTCAACATGCGTGGCGTCTGGTTCGCACGGGAGACGCCAGGGCCCTCGGCGTTTCTTTCTGGCCCACACTTGCCCACATGGCGCTGACGTGGCAGAGTCAAAACGCCATAAATGCTGGCGTCTGGATGAGAGGCCATAGGTATTGGCGTTTGGTCCTAGTCCAAGTAAACAATAATAGGTGCATGCACCATTAGTGGAATTACTTTCATGAATACTAATTCTCTTAACTAACTCTGGTAATTAATTAAAAAATCTCGAGTAATTAATGCCTACCAACTCTAGAGCATGCGCGGTTATCATGCACCCAATAGATAAGGAGAAAATCAAGGGAATAATTACCTCAAATTTTACGGCTAATATGAGGTGATCTCTTGCCATAACTGAAGGGCTCCAGTTGGCTGTTGCTAGGTTCTAGTATTCTCATCAATTGCATCTTGGTTTTGATGTTTTATTAGTCGGCAGGCCAAATAAATCCAGACCAGAGGTAGTAGAATTGTACTCATTTTTCTTTTTGCACATCTGTGCTATTTCTGAATAGAGAAAGGAGCAGTACAGCATATATGTATGCACTCAGATTTTTATCCAAACTTTGCCATGTCATTCCACGGGTCAATTTGCAGAAACTTGGCAAGGGTGCCGCACTGGTCCGTCTCAACCATCCATTCAGCCACTGCTCAGGAGATTAGATGGACCCTGAGGCCTCGTTTGTTTCACGTGGATCGGAAGGGTTTTCAGGGGATTAACCCCGTGAGGACCAGAATCCTCGCAAATACCCGTTGGCCCATTTGGTGCGCGTGGTTTGGACGGCCCAACCCTCTCGATTCCCCTTCGATCCACTCGCTTCCACGCGCTTCAGAAACCTCGAGGCCCCCTCGAGGATTTGGTCGCCCGACACGAGACGCCGCCGCGACTCCTTCCAAGACGCCGCCGCCGACTCCTCCGCAAGACGCCGCGCCGCCCGACGCCTCGACGTCTCGACACCGGCGATCTCCTCCGGCATATTAGACTTCTCCCTGGTGGTTAGTCATCGCAGCCCCTCCCCTCCCCTCCCTCCTCCTCTCCATGGCTGCCACATCCCGCACGCCCTCCGTTCGCCTCTTCCTCACCGGCGAGCACGCCAAGAACGGCGGCGACATGCTCAATTTCATGCTCCTCTTGAGTTTGAGTTGAGTTTGAGTTTGAGTTTCAGTGGCGGGCACCGGGGCCGGAGCCAGAAGTGAGGCCTCCGGGAAGTCGTCGGGGTAGAGGCGGGGGGCTGAGGCACGGCCTCCGTAGGAGGTGGAGGCGTCGAGATCCCATGGTAGGCTCTTGTTGGCCTGAGCTGGCGGCGGCCAACCTCCTCTGCAATTTGTGCAAGATCGAAGCATGGAATTGGGTTAGGATTCAGTCGGTCGATTCTGCGCAATTTTAGCGGCCGATGTTGAATCTGCAGCTATGAGCGTAATGTGAAACAGGCAAAGCCAAATGTTTAGGCTGGAAGATGTTCCAGCTGCAGCCAAACATGCCTGCTAAAATAGCTCCCACTTCTTTGATCAAGATGTAATTTAGGTGCAGGGCTGGATCAGTGGGTGTTAGTTTCCATTTCACTTGAACTAGAAAATATGTATCTATCTAGAAAGTGAAATGCCTTGAATCTGCAGAAGAAGTGTAGATGCTCTGCTTTCGCCTATCGCCAGATGCAATCAAGCACTGAATCGTGATGATCGAGTAATACACTAGTTTTAGTTTCGAAGATTGTTGTTTGTTTGATGATCGATCATATGTAAGCAACCAGATATCGACCGTTGCAGTTCAAATTAGCAACGTTGACTCCCATCATTGTTCAACCATACCATGGATATCTATCTGAACTTGGAGTACACTGACGTCCTGACCCTAGCCCCTCTTTTGAGGATAAATTGGCAGATTGTAAACTACCTTTTTCATTGTTGATTGTAATGGGCAGTGTCTGTTACCATGGAGCAAACATACCTATCACTGCCACGGTGTTGGTTTTGATCTTGATATGTTCCCCCTCCGCATAATCCCATAAGTTAGTCTTGGCCCATGTCATTTCACCTTGTCACAGTGATGATAGGTTCAGACTAGAATAGCTGTTAGTTTCGGAGTCAATTAGCCCGTGGAGTACAAGTCAATGTTGTATAGCAGATTCAGCTGGAGGTCTATGACATTACTATGATGTTACACGTGGTGAGTGCCATGACCAAATATGACATGGCACTGCCAATTAAAGTGCTTACTAATAGCTTTCATTTCTGTTTCTGCTGTCTGATGTCGATATGTTCTTATTTTGACAGCCAACAGCCTGGGTTCTTGTTGGGGTGGACGGGTTGCCTCCATCTTGGGATCCAATCGTCGGTACATAAATATCCTTTGTCCTGACAAAAGGTTGTTCCTGAAAAAAGATTTACAATTCCTGCCATAGTATCCATTTTGTTCAGCTATTTGTTGTAATGGTTTTTCTAAAGGCACTCTAATGTTCATATCTTTTGTTTCATCAGGTTCTCATGCACCAAAAGAAGCAACAAAAGATGGATACATTTCTCTCGTGCACTCTGGATGAATAAATTTCTCTCAGGCTGTCAATGCTAGATGACCATGACACCAAAAGATGGATACATTTGTATGCATTATCTTCGTTGCAAAATGATATTGTGGCTGTGATGAACTGTTTGCTGCGAAAGATTATGTTGTTATGATAAATTATGAATGCTGGGATTTGGGTTTCAAAGACATGCTGTTATGATAAATTATGTAGTTGCTGTGATGAGATATTGATTTCATTTTGTGAAAGCAGCAGCACGGCCTATGAGCTTGGTGATAAACATGCTGCTTCAAATTATGTCGTTATGATAAAGAGGTGGTGCTGCTGCTCCAAGTCATTTTTATCAATTCTGCAGCAAGGATATAAGGGGAGTTTGTTACATTGTAAAGATTGAATTTTTAAATGTTCTACACCATGTTATGTCAACATGACAAACCCTTCCTACCAAATAGACATTTTAAACAAAGAGGATTGTGAAAGGAAGGGTTTTGAGGATTCAAGGGGTTTTTGAGGGGATTGGGTGGAAGAGGGGGATTCACCAAATCTCCCGAAATCCCTCCCTCCCAAAACCTCTACAATCCCTTCCTATCAAACAAGGCCTGAAGGAAAAGGTGAATTATTCTGTGGCACAACATAGTACCATCATAGGATCCTCTGGTGGTAGTGGGCATGAGCTCACTGCATTTCAGGTTGCTCCCCACTTTAGTGGTGGTCGTGTGGCCTCTTTGGGATCCAAGTCGGCAACAGGTCAGCGATCGTGCACGAGGCAACAAGATCCACGACGCTTGCTCGCCCTTGGTGGATCCATTGACACAGTGATTCAGCTCGGTTGAGGGCAATGCATTTGTGGGTTCAGTCAGCAAATGGTTTGTGTTGTGGGTGAAACTGTAAAATAGATTGGCATGAAATGAAATTCAGAAAGCAGATGAAGTGCCTTTGCTTTTTTCCCACATAAAGTGTGTGCACTGCTACATGGTTGATTATTTGGATGGCCTGAATGGCAATGTTGGGTATCAGATATTGGTATATTCTCACGAGATTACCGCATGGATCCTAGTGGCAGGTGGAGATTCTATATAGTAGCCTAGTGCTGCATGGAAAAACTGGTATTCATGGAACTCAAAGCTGCTCTGAAGAAACTAAAGCAAAAACAGAGTAAGAGAGCGGTTTTCCTTGTCTTTTATTGAGCTGAATGGATCTTCTCATCTGGACTGTAGACTACAATCAACTCAATGTTTTCGTGCAGCGCTTCTTTATTTAGCAACAAACACGGTAATTATGAAAATTGCTGCCTAAGATCATCTGAGCATCCTTCCACACTATAGGAACCCTTCATTCTAGGAAAGACAAGGTAGATTACTCTGCTATAACCACCATAGTTGTGGCATCTGCATCATGTAGTCCATTTAGGAAACCACACAACAATTCATTATCTCTATCTTCAGAGCACAAGCACACATGACAGAATCAACCATGAATGTTTTTAGACTGTATCCGGTCCTCAACTATCTGCTTTTCAACAACTTGGCAAAGTCTCGAGTTGCCGCATTTGAAGAAAAACCGGCACAGTCACATGCCATTGCACAATCGATGAGGTGTCAAGACTCGAGAGAGAATTGAAGAAATCACTTGCACCATTTTCATCAGCGATGTACAACAGATAACAATTAATTACATGAACAAGTAGACAAGTCATGTTGCACCAAAATTTGATCATTGCACATGCTTGAATAACAGCACAACATATAACGATCCACTACAAAAATTTCTACACGATCATTGTGTCCCAATTTGTTCACCACACAGTGTAGAATCACAAGGCAGCAATTTAACATTATTTCACCCTGACGATAACATATTAACATATAACGATCCGCTAAAAATTACTACACATTACCCTAATTTTCACATGAACAACATAACTAACTAATTAAACACGGATACCAACTAAGGAAACAGAGATTTATTTGGTCACGAGCACAACCAGTTCATAAGATCAACATCACACATGCCACAAGGGAGCTCCAGGTCTACTCTCCTCACTCCCATTATGACTCTTCAATCCAAGTCTCTTCATGGATTCAAATAAAAACTAGAGGGGAAAATATAGCAAATTATTATTTGAGTTTAGCACAGCTTGGAATATCTAGATGGTGGAAACCAACCCTTCAGAACTTCTGAAACATTGGTCAGAGTCCAACCAGTGTATTACCGTTCTAACATCCTCTAACAGCCCTGCTCAAGTTCACTCCTGCATGTACTGCCATCACCTCTGGACGGGCAAACTACCACTACCACCATAGGAAGACATCAAACATCAATTTATTAATTGATACTTCCTTCACTGCAAAACAAAAATAATTTCCTTTTAACTCAGCACAATATCAGAAACAAAAGTTTGGTTGTACGTTTTAGTTACAACATTATCAGAAAAATATAAAATGTGATCCGCGATGAAATCAGTTAATACGATTAATCTAGTAATGTCATTTTGATAATGTATTCAACAAGTAACATTAAACATTTATATTGATCGAAATTGAAGAAAATAAATTGTGTGACCACAACAACTTGTAGTTTGGACTAGAGGCTAATGGCCATTTACATACCTAGTTAAAACCGACCAAGAGACATGTTGTGAAAATGCACTACAATGATTATACATAAAACTACAATATCAATAAGCAAAAGGATAAAGTGATATGAACTTACTCACATGAAAAAAGGTAGTATAAGATTGAATGCTACACTCTTCAAGTAATGTGAACACCATTATTTTGAAAGATATCATATTGAGCAGCAGTGTTAAATGGACAGCTATGACCTTGTATAATGGAGCGAGCCCCGATGCGAGGGTTATATTACTTGTTAGTTCTTAGTTACCTACGCAGAGGGGAAAACATATAAATGTTTTGTAAATATCAAACAAAGTTGATACTCTAAAGTATGGACTTATATTATTAACATGGCCAACCGATATAACAATATGTGATGAAGGAAAAAAAATCAGCTTTAAGCTTCAAGTTTTCTGATTGTGCTACCAATTTCACAATTATCTGTTTCAGGCTATTTTATTCATGTAGTTTTTTTTAAATCCAACCTGCTATGTAACACTACAGCTATGCAGTAACACTATACTGGCATATGATTCTTATACACCTCAACAAGCATGAAACAATTATATTTAGTTCAATTATTATATGGACCATTTCGGAATCTCTGTAGTCATTCTTTTATTCTATAAATCAAAGAATAAACTGGGTTTTTTTGCTAACTTTGACTCAAACCAAGTACAAATAATAGTAATGACATGAGTAAATAAGGAAAGCGTTGCAAGAACTTTCTTTAGGAAGGGAAACCACAAATCATGGGAAAATAGAACACTGACAACCCATTGAATATTGAAGAAAACTAATGAAATAACAAACATAAAAGGAAACTAGCTATGACTTATGAAATCAAGATCATAAACGCTACAAACAATTACGCCACAGAAGTATCAGAACAAAACACTTGAAAACAACACTACATGTTCGATAATTCATCAAGCGATTATAAGAGCCAAGCGATATACTATACAACAGTACTTTAGATTGTTGTTTAATAGGTACTAAAAGATGTGGAAGACATGCAATCGACCAATTATATATAAAAGATGTGGAAGACATGCCATCCCACGATCCGCTCGTGATGGTTTGGATAGCTAACAGAAAAACTACGTCCATGAAAGCTACATGAAATTGTTTTCTTTATTTTTGAAAGATCTAGCGAATTGCTGGCTTGAATTAGATTTAGCAGAAAGCAGCGGAAGAACAACGTGAGGAGGATTTGAATATAAAAAAGGGCAATGGGACTGCGTAACATGAGCAATGGGAAACTACTAAAAGGCTACGTGAAATTGTGAACGGGACTAACACTTCATGGCCGGCTAGAAACTACTGGTTGGCTAGAAACTAGAGCAATGGCACAGCATAACATGCGACACAGTGGCTTCGGCTATTTTGGAGTTGAGTTTTGGGTAAACGCGAGTTTACTAAACTGGCCTATGTCTATAATCCTCTATAACATTGACCGCTCCCTAGTTTTAAAGAGCCCATATTCAATTGAGGTCTCTAATTAAAATTGGGTCATTTCATTTTGACCGGGTCAACAATTTTCCAAAGCTCTCTCATTCAATTCTTTTATACTATACATTATACTTCCTAATTTTGAAGGCCCCGCAATTAATTGAGGTATTCAATTTAGTATTGGGTCAACCTATTTTGACCGGCTCAACACTCTCTCAAGCTCTTTCATTCAATTCTTTTAATTCACTATGTTTCTTAATTTTGAAGCTCTTTCATTGAGTTGAGGTATTCAATTTTGGATTTGGTTTAAGATTTTGATCGGGCCAACGATTTTTCATATCAATCAGCAGCAACCGGCCTAAAACATATCAATCTCATGCACCCTCCCACCACCTAAAAAAAGAAGCGTCACCATGTGATATTGTAGCACCAATATAGTAGTACATGCGAGCACCAAGACAGAAATTTACCCACGTGTAGGTTGGTTAGCAGATAACACAGAATCACACCACGAAAGCCCCACTAAATAACCACATTATAAATAAAAATAAAACACACTATCATATACCCACCCGCCAAACTGATATTTCATGGGTCAAAGTATAAAGGGTATTAGTTTTGTAGAAAGTCAAATTTGTTTAACTCTAACCAAGTTCAGAGCAAAAATATCAACATCCACAATATTAAACAGAAAAGGTATGGGAATTCATTCATGATGAATTTAAAAATATTGATTTCATATTATGGATTTTGATATATTTCTCTATAGATTTGATCAAACTTAAAAGGTTTGACTTTTTAAAAAAGTAATACATCTTATATTTTGAAACAGAGTAATTATTTTTTGGAGAAACCCAACAACACCAATGGCGCAGCAAATCTCACCCAACCCTTCTAGTTTCTGTTAAACTTGAGTTTACTTGTGATACCCAAGACTTGCAACATGTGATTCCCCCTTCCAATCGAGTAGTGGCAGGAATTTCTATTAAATAATAACTAGCATTATATATCAGAATCATTTTCTTTACCGAATGTCATGTACTCCCTTGTTAAAGGCAAAAATACACTCCGTAAACAGTTTATCTAGTGTTACACTCGGCAAACCACACTCGGTAAACTTACATTCGGCAAAAACAACTTTATCATGCTTTTTATACGTACACTTTGCAAAGATATATTTTACCATGTGCTTAAGAAACACTTGGAAAAAAATTATTTGAATTTGCGTATATGACCAAAATATGAGATATGTATATATGATACTTCCTCTGTTCACTATTGTAAGATGTCATTTTTTCTGGTTCAAATGTATATAGACGCATTATAGTGTGTTTATTCACTCATTTCAGTTGTATGTTTATTCAGTCATTTCAGTTGGATGCACATGGTGCTGACAAAGTATGCATACCGCAGTAGTTTCATCGCCTAGGACAAGACCCCCCCAAAAAAGGTCAAAACTAAATAAATTTCATGTTCCTCTTTACAACTGAAGAAATATAAAAACAAAATTGGGAGAAATCAACCTCCTTTTTCATGTTCCTCTTTACAGCTAAAAACCTCACACTCTATTGCTTTCTTTGATACAAAGGGTGGATTTTATCTACTCAAAATGAAACATCAAGTGAATATAAAAACAATGAGCACACACCTAGCCTCTGCATAAGTAAGATGCACACATGCAACACCAACGCGCAGACACAAAAAAACACCGGCAAAGAGTAAAGTCATACTATATCAAAGCTATGCCTAAGCAAGAAAAGAATAAAAATATATCGAAACGATCAAAACAACAGTCAATAAACTACAATAACGGCCATATGCGCACCAAGCTTGAGACCACAAGAATAACAAGGTTCTTCAACATCAATGCCTTCAGGAAGGGAACGACGCTCATTCACCATCCACATGCAAGCCACATCACAAAGAAAACAAAAACTCTTTTCAAGCATACAAATTTTATATCTACTTCATAATTTTAGATAATTCAAGAAGCAAGACCAAATTCATGACTCTTTATATGGCTTATGAGTTTACAACCTTGCTATTACACCATTTGTGATTTCGTCACTTTATTTGCTTAACACACTATCCTATATTAGCTAATTGGTACCCATTTGTTCATTATCATGGATGGTTGGAGCCGGATCTATGCATAACGTGCACTGGCACCCCTCAAGAACACACATGCTAGATTTGGTTTGCCTTGTACGTTTCACACATTTTTTTTCACAAGTTTTGCTATCACATGGCTTTGTCGATGGGAGAATTTTTTGCACACATGTGTAGAGTTTGATGCTATCATCCATTGATGCCTCCACTACCACATCTGCAAAATTTCACGATTAAGAAACGGGACAGTCACAAGAAGACCATTATTTGTTGGGAGAGATTCTGAGCAAATGCATTACATGAACAAATGAGTACCTGATGCTAGCATGAGAAAGACTAGGGACAGAAGCAACATCTCGGTAGTCCTCATTTTAACTAGTGTTTGTGCTAAAGGAGCGAGTTGTGTGATATGTAAGTTCTAAGAAAGAACAAACGAAATGGCAAGACTATTTTATAGTGCATCTACCACATTAAACTATGGATTTGGTGAGATTTGCCAAATTAATAGCAACTATGTAAATTACTATATAATTTTAATATATTTATTTATTTTATTTGGTGAGATGTACCAAATTAATAGTCATCTATTTATTTGATCTGGTGAGATGTAGCACATTAACAGTAATCAAGAAATTATGTTTATTTGGTTCGGTGACATGTACCAAATTAATACTCATTAATATGTTCTGTCTATTTGATTTGGTGAGATGTACCTAAATTGTATTTATTTGATTTGATGAGATGTACCAAATTAATAGTCAACGAGTGAAGATATATATTCATATATTTTATTTATTTTGACGACGGATGAGCATTCCAAGCCACTGGTAATCACGTAAATGCAAATGCACCAAAAGAAACGCACAGAATTTATTATACATATACAAAAGAAAATTTTCTTTTTATGCCCCTGATTTCTTAGTTTTGCTCAGTTTTGTCCCACCCAACTAAGAGCATCTCTAACAGACCCCCTATGTAGCCGCACGCTAAATTTCTTTTACAGCGTTAAAATAACGTTTTAGCGCGCCGGACGATCGAGTATCTCCAGCAGGTGCCTAAAAATATACTGCCCAGCTAGCAACAGTAGTAACTCCAACAGGCGCCCGTACCTAGCTCGCCCCGCCGTGGCCGTGGCCGCGCTCCGCCTCGTCGGGGCCGTGCTGCCCGTGGCCGCGGCCGTGCTCCGCCTCGTTGTGGCCGCGCTCCTCCCAGCCCCGCCACCGCCGTGGCCGTGGTCGCGCCCGCGCCCTCCCGCTCGTGGCCGTGGTCGCAGCCAGCCGCGCCCGCGCGCTGCCGCTCGTGGCCGTGGCCGTGGCCCGCGTCCGCCCGCCGCCCGTCGCGACAGCGCCCGTGCCCCGCCGCCGTCGTGGCTGGGCCAGCGCCTGTGCTCCTCCCTCCCGCCCGCCGCCGTGGTCGTGGTCGTGGCAGCGCCAGCGGTGCCGCTTCGTGGCCGTGGCTGTGACCCGCGCCCGCCCGCCCGCCCGTCGTGGCTGGGCTCACGCCTGCGCTCCTCCCGGCCCGCCGCCGCCGTGGCCTTGGCCTTGGACAGCATCTGAAACTTACTAAGTAGAAGAACAGTACTCGTGGTAGCAAATCAGGTCCATTTCTTTTGATCTGCTGGTATTCACTGAAGGCTCTACATATATTAATCATTATCTTGAAGGTCCAACGTATTGAAAAAAGAAGATGCACTTACTCAATTTTCAGTGGGACACACATTGCGGATTAGTGGTACACGGGAGATCCAAAAACACTTCTATAGTATCATGACTGTAACAGCTACTCCATGCAAAAGAGATTGAAAGACACACGTTTCCTGCATCCTGGAATAACCTGAACCTTTTTCGTCTTTTGTTGTCAACCATTTGATTTGCTGAAGATCTTTCCAGAAAATCTTTATCCATAATTACCAACTTCAGATAGTGAAACTATGACTATTGGATCATCTCTAAGGTTGAGAACATAACTTTATGTAAGTTTACATATTATCTTTGCTTAAAATTTAAGCTTTTGACCATTTAATTGAAGATTCATTTTTGCCAAATTTAAGCTAAGATTCAGTGGATATCAAACCTACATCATAGATGATACGAAAAGAATATCAAGCATGCTATTTCTCAATAGAGAAAGGAATAGTATAGCATTTATGTATGCACTCAGATTTTGTCCAAACTTTTCCATGTTATCCCAGAGGTCAATTTCCCAAGGGTGATGCATTGGTCCCTGCTCAACCATCCATTCAGCCACTGCTTCAGAAGATAGATGGATGGACCCTGAAATGGACACTGTAACAGCGTTCTCAAGGAAAAGATGGCACAGTGCGGTACCGGGTGAGTGCAACACATCACATGATCTGAATCAGGGTGGTAGTGTGCATGAGCTCACTGCATTTCAGCTTGCTCCCCACTTGAGGTGGAGTGGTAAGGCTCCTTTGGGATCCAAGTCGGCACCAGGTCAGTCGACTGTGCGCGAGGCGCAAGAGCGTCACTGGCGCCTCGGTGGATCCATTGACCCGGTGATTCAGCTTGGAGGAGGGCAATGTAACAGTGGGTTCAGTCAGCAAATGGTTTGTGTTTGTGGGTGCAACTGTGTGAAATGGATTGGGATGCAATGAAATTCAGAAAGCAACAGAAGTGCACTGCATTTTTCTCTTTCTGAAGAAAGTGTCACACAGTTGCACCCACAAATGGATGATCATAATTCACTGTTGCATGGTTAATTATTGGGATGGTCTGAATGGAAACGTTAGTTGTCAGATAGTATATTCTTATGAGAGTACCAGATGGATGCCATGCTTACCTGACAGGTGGAGATTCTGCATAGTAGCTTTATCACTGCATGGAATTCAGCTTTCCTGTGATTGAAACATTCTGAATTATGATCAGAGAAAGAAACTATGTTCCAGATCATGAATCCAATGGCTACTCTGAAGAAATCATAGCAAAAAACAGAGACCAGATGACTAAGGAGTGTGCGTCCTTTCATCTGGACTGTATGACTAGAATTAACTCAATTTTCTTTTGTCCAACTGGTACGTGCACAAATATGCTCAGCAACTTTCTCTTAATCATAGTACTCCCTCCGTTCCTAAATATAAGTCTTTGAAGAGATTCTATTATGGACCACATACGAAGCAAAATGAGTAAATCTATACTTTAAAATGCATCTAGATACATCCGTATATGGTCCATAGTGAAATCTCTACAAAGACTTATATTTAGGAACGGAGGGAGTATATAAGAAGGGTCAACCGCTTCAGTGCATGAGCTCCTTTTTTTCCTCCTTAAAAGTAATACTCAAATGTCCAAAATCTGAGATATGGATATATGATATTCCCTCCGTCCCATAATGTAAGACGTTTTTTTGACACTAGATCATACATTGTGGGACAGAGGGAGTATGTCATAGTGGTAAGAGGTTGCCTGCATGCTGATGCTGCTGACAGAGCATGCAAACCACCAACAGTTTCAGTTGCCTAGGACAAGACGCCCCCAAGGTCAGCACACTGCGAACGACCAAAGCGCTTCCGGCAAAAATCTTGGCCTCCATCTCAAGGCATGGACACATCCGTCGCAAATCTGACCATTGGTCCGCGTCGTCGCATAGCATAACCAAATTTCCACCAAAAATATAAAAATGAAAAATTGCAAGAAGAACGAGGAAAATAAAGCAGTTTTTGTTCCTGGTGCTCTTTACAGCTGCTGGGGCCCTTTTCCGTGTCCCATCTGATCTGCCAGAAATGTGAGGAGCAGAGGCAAAAGGCACCTCCTCGGTTGGGAGACGTCAGCCTCCACCCAAGGCTAATCTTGCCCGCTCAATTAATTAGGAGAGCTAATTAAGTCCAGTCCAATCCTTGTCCGAAACTCACCACAGCGGCTGCAAAATTTTGCAGTGTATTTTCTCCACCGTGCAGATAAAATCGGCAGATTATTTTGTGATCAAAGTGGATTTCTTTTAAAGCATGGAGGGTCGAAAGTAAGTTCTGGAATTCAGAAATCTATGTGACAGAGACCTGCTTATGCATGTCCACTGTCGATTATTTTCCATGCTTTGCAGCAACCACTTATTGATTGTTAGTATCTCTGAGCACACCCACCTGTGCACATCCCACTTAACGGGGTTTTGGTGCGTATACATTTATGCATCATCATCCACCTTTTTATTTTCTAAAAAACAAAATCAGCGCCTACTTTGTAATAACTGGATGTGTGCATTTTTAAGCGCACAAGCCGCAAGAGCTACTTTTGTAAACCCCCCCCCCCCACCCCCACCCCCCCTATCAAAATATAAGACATTTTTGCACACTGTCATAAAGTCCAAAAATGTCTTATGTTAAGTTACAAATGTGGTATTATCTAAAATAAATTTCGTTGATATATCATATACATGCGCAGTGGGACATATGCGGAAATTTCTTTTGAATCACAGGCTCCATGTAGACTTCTGAAAAGAAAAAGGAAATAATCAGATTTCCAAGTTTCTTTAAAAAAAACACGTAAATAGGGATGGTTACTACATCTTTGTTAATCTTCATGATGAAATATGTTTTTGTGCTATCCTGCAAAGAAAAGTAAGCTACCAAAAAGTCCATGATTTTTGTATAGCTCACACCAAATTAAATGTAACAATTGTGCATCATCATCTACTATTTTTTTCTGGAAAAGAAAATTACCATCAACTCTTATGAGCGGCAATTCGCTCCACTCATGTTATATACTAGACGATGCCCCGCGCGTTGCTGCAGGAACCTTGTTAAGAAAAATGTATGGATAAGTGGTAGAAGACTAGAATTAACACAAAAGCAAATATAAAAGTGACTTACATGACTTAATTCCTCGAAAAAAGTCATGCATGAGGTGGTATGTTTTGCATGAAGAGATTAATGGAAAAAAGTAACTTATAACTCCATGCATGACTTGATGATGTGGCATTGTTGCATGGTGAGGAAAATTGGCTAGTTGGTTGTAGCTATTTAAGAATAGAGGATATGTGCAGTGGTTTTATTTCCAGCGCATGTTTATTGCGACATATGGCTATGTTTGTAATACTATGATACGGATAGGCAGAGCTTTCGCCATCCGTTTAAAAAAACTTTAGAAAAATAAGTGATCTTAAAGCAAACATAAAAGGAATGTGGCCGAAAGTAGGGAAATGTGCCAAAGAATGATAGCCTTGGATTAGGGAAACCCCACTCACGCGATCTTCTTTTCTCGAACGAAAAAGTCAAATTCAGTTACCATTTTAGTCGCATTTATACGCCTTTTGCAGAAAAAAAAGGATCATTGCTAGAAAAAGGCTGAATCACTAGTTTTGTCCCAGCTAAAATTTCTTTCTCGAACACGACACAACACCTACCACTTCCAGCTTTTCCTAATTAAGGCACAGATATATATAGCAACGGCATCACTCGCTCATAAACCTTTTCATGTTAAGTTAGGAACTAACGGTAATTCACTTGATTAGCGAATGTGCAGAATTTAAACATTCCGTCTCAATTTGGTTGTACCAGCAACTTATGGTGTGAACAAACCGGTGGTTTGACAAAGCTCGCAAAAGGATTAATCCATCCTGTTATCATCTTCAAGTCGGTTTTTATTTGCTCATAGCTGCTTGCAGAAATGTATGAAACTCTCCCAGATCCATGGGCATTTATCCAGATAAAATTTTGAAAAGCCGCACATTCCTTTTCCTTTTCGCACATTCTTTCAGTAGTGCCTTTCGATACAAATCTATCTATCGAGATCTTCGATCTGCATCTCATACTGAGTTTACGTGGATGCGTACATTAGTAGAAAAAGGGTCAAACATGAAGCACATTAGTGCCGGTTTGAATTTGAGCCGGCACTAATGTATACATTAGTGCCGGTTCCAACGGCTAGCCGGGCCGCTTTCATTAGTACCGGTTCGTGGCTAACCTTTAGCACCGGTTCATGCCACGAACCGGTACTAATGAGAGTGGTGGCAGGATGTTGTCAGACTGGGGCCCCTCTAGGCCCTTTAGTACCGGTTCTTGGCACGAACCGGTACTAAAGGTCTTCCTACATAAACCCTTCATCCACCCGAGCTCGCTCTGTTCTTCCCTTTTCCCCTCTCCTCTCTGTTCTTCCCCTCTTCCTCTCGAGCTCATCACACATTTTGCCCAAAATTTGTCAAGATTTGAAGGCCCCCATCCATTCAAATGATCACAAAGGTTAGCAACTTTGTCCTTTAATCTGTCATTGCTAGATTAGCTCTTGCAATGCTTTATATAGTGATTAATTTGTAAGTTTAGTAATTTGGGAGGAAATATATATATGTGCTAGTATTTGATTTATATGCAATTTGAGGTCAAAAATAACACTTAGTTTGCATATGTAGGTGTGTTTTACTTAGTGCCTTCTAAATCTCCATCATAACCACCGTCGATCGCCCTTTTAGTCCGTCGCCGGCACCACCTTGTGGTGAGCCTCTTGTTCATGAAACTTTATATAAAAATTAATGTTTGTGTGATTTGGATATATAGTTACTCGTATAACTATCTTACCCGTCGTTGTTTGTTATACATAGTGCCATGGTTTTGATATCCGTCCCGTCGGCCCTCGTCCTTGTTATGATTCGGATGTGGTATATTCTCTTTTAAAACTATTTGTTGCATTTTCGTGTTTATGACAAATTATGCCCATCAAGTTGACATAGATATTTTTATCTAGGAGGTATGTGAACCGGAAATTCCAACCGACCCTATTGTCGAGGACGTTTAATTTAGTTGAAAGAGAAAGCGAGTACTTGAAAGAAAAATTGAAAAGAATTGAGGGGAGAAGATGGAATTGGAGTTGCATGTTGCCGATGTAAATGCGATGATCACAAGATCAAGATGGAGAAAATGCGCTTGAAGATTAGAAAGATTAGAAAATATGCTATCAATAGTGAGGCTTGGTATCATTATGTTGTTGGATCAATTGTTACCTTAGTTGCGATCTTGATCGCATTTGTTGTTGCATTAAAATGCTTTGGCTAGAGAGTTATTTGTTTGTTGCATTTAAGTGTTGTATGAACTTTATGTATGAACTTGTATTAATTTGGTCTATTCGGTGTTGTGTAATGAAGATGAGCCGGCAATGGATGTACGATGACCGATGCTCTCCCCAGTTCTTTGAGGGCGTGCATACTTTTCTGCTTGCGGCTGAGGCAAACAAGCGGCCGGATGGTTTTATGCCTTGTTCATGTGCTGGCTGTAAGAATGGTCGCAATTACTCTACGTCAAGAACCATTCACGTCCACCTGTTTGAGTCCGGTTTCATGCCCCACTATAATGTTTGGACCAAGCACGAAGAAAGAGGGGTTATGATGAAAGACAATGAAGAAGAAGAGGACGCATTTACACTATCCCTGGCCATGGGTTCCCTGAATACGATGATACAACAATGGGGAAGAAGCTGAGCCTGTAATGCAGGTAGAAGTTGAGCCGGCCATGCGGGAAGAAGCTGAAGAAGAGGCATCTGATGAGCCCGTTGATGATCTAGGTCGGGCCATTGCCGATGCAAAGAGAAACTGCGCAAGTGATTTGGAGAAGAAGAAGTTGCAGCGCATGTTAGAGGATCACAAAAAATTGGTGTACCCGAATTGCGTAGGTGACAGGAAAAAGCTGGGCACCACACTGGAATTGCTGCAATGGAAGGCAGAGAATGGTGTATCTGACAAGGGATTTGGAAAGTTGCTGGTAATGATAAAGGATATGCTTCAAAGGACAACGAATTGCCCGAAGAAATACGTCTGAAGCAAAGAAGGATGTCTGCCCTCTAGGGTTAGAGGTGCGAAGATACATGCATGCCCTAATGATTGCATCCTCTGCCGCGGTGAGTACGAGGATTTGAACGCTTGCCGGTATGTGGTGCATTGCGATATAAGATCAGCCGCGATGACCACTGGTGATGTCGAGGGCGGCGCCCGAAGAAGATTCCTGCCAAGGTGATGTGGTATTCTCCTATAATACCACTGTTGAAACGTTTGTTCCAAAATAAAGAGCATGCCAAGGCGATGCGATGGCACAGAGAAGACCGTAAGAAAGACGGAAAGTTGAGAGTATCCGCTGACGGGTCGCAGTGGAGAAAAATCGAAAGAAAGTACGGGACGGACCGATGTTGGGGAACGTAGTAATTTCAAAATTTTCCTACGATCACGCAAGACCATGGTGATGGCATAGCAACGAGAGGGGAGAGTGTCCGTCCACGTACCCTCGTGAACCCGAAAGCGAAGCGTTATAACAACGCGGTTGATGTAGTCGTCGTCTTCACGATCCGACCGATCCAAGCACCGAGCGTCGGCACCTCCGAGTTCTGCACACGTTCAGCTCGATGACGATCCCCGGACTCCGATCCAGCAAAGTGTCGGGGATGAGTTCCGTCAGCACGACGGCGTGGTGACGATGTTGATGCTCCACCGACGCAGGGCTTCGCCTAAGCTCCGCGACGATATGACTTCTCCGGCGCAGGGCTTCGCCTAAGCTCCGCGACAATATGACCGAAGTGGAATATGGTGGAAGGGGGCACCGCACACGGCTAAGGAAAGATCCGTAGATCAACTTGTGTCTCTATGGGGTGCCCCCTGCCCCCGTATATAAAGGAGCAAGGGAGGGAGGAGGCCGGCCCTATGTTTGGCGCGCCAAGGGGAGTCCTACTCCCACCGGGAGTAGGATTCCCCTTTTCCTAGTCCAACTAGGAATCCTTCCATGTAGGGGAGGAAGGGAGAAGGAAGTGGAGGAGTAGGAAAGGTGGCGGCCCTCTTTCCCTAGTCCAATTCGGACTAGAGGGGAGGGGGCGCAGCAGCCTTTTCCTCTTCCCACTAAAGCCCATCAAGGCCCATTACTTCTCCCGTAACTACGGTACTCGAAAAATACCGAATCATTCGAACCTTTCCGAACTCCGAATATAGTCGTCCAATATATCGATCTTTACGTCTCGACCATTTCGAGACTCCTCGTCATGTCCCCGATCTCATCCGGGACTCCGAACTCCTTCGGTACATCAAAACTCATAAACTCATAATATAAGCATCGCCGAAACCTTAGCGTGCGGACCCTACGGGTTCGAGAACTATGTAGACATGACCTAGAACCATTCTCGGTCAATAACCAATAGCGGAACCTGGATGCCCATATTGGTTCCTACATATTCTACGAAGATCTTTATCGGTCAAACCGCATAACGACATCGTTGTTCCCTTTGTCATCGGTATGTTACTTACCCGAGATTCGATCGTCGGTATCCAATACCTAGTTCAATCTCGTTATCGGTAAGTCTCTTTACTCGTTCCGTAATACATCATTTCACAACTAACTCATTAGTTGTAATGCTTGCAAGGCTTTAAGTGATGTGCATTAAAGAGAAGGCTGGAGATACCTCTCCGAGCAATCGGAGTGACAAAACCTAATCTCGAAATACGCCAACCCAACAAGTACCTTTGGAGACACCTGTAGTACTCCTTTATAATCACCCAGTTACGTTGTGACGTTTGGTAGTACCAAAGTGTTCCTCCGATGGCAGGAGTTGCATAATCTTATAGTTACGAGGAACATGTATGGGTCATGAAGAAAGCATTAACATACTAAACGATCAAGTGTTAAGCTAACGGAATGGGTCATGTCAATCAGATCATTCAACTAATGATGTGACCTTGTTTAATCAAATAACAACTCCTTGTTCATGGTTACGAAACATAACCATCTTTGATTAACAAGCTAGTCAAGTAGAGGCATACTAGTGACATACTGTTTGTCTATATATTCACACATGTATTATGTTTCCGGTTAATACAATTCTAGCATGAATAATAAACATTTATCATGATATAAGGAAATAAATAATAACTTTATTATTGCCTCTAGGGCATATTTCCTTCAGTCTCCCACTTGCACTAGAGTCAATAATCTAGTTCACATCATCATGTGATTCAACACTAATATTCACATTTGTATGTGATTAACATACATAGTTCACATCGTCATGTGACCAACACCCAAAGGGTTTACTAGAGTCAATAATCTAGTTCACATCGCTATGTGATTAACACCCAAAGAGTACTAAGGTATGATCATGTTTTGCTCGTGAGAGAAGCTTAGTCAACGGGTCTGTCACATTCAGAGCCGTATGTATTTTGCAAATACTCTATGTCTACAATGCTCTTGCGGAGCTACTCTAGCTAATTGCTCCCACTTTCAATATGTATCCAGATTGAGTCTTAGAGTCATCTGGATCTGTGTAAAAAGCTTGCATCGATGTAACTCTTTCTGACGGGCTCTTTTATCACCTCCATAATCGAGAAATATTTCCTTAGTCCTCACTAAGGATGTTCTTGACCAATGTCCAGTGATCTACTCCTAGATCACTATTGTACTCCTTGCCAAATTCAGAGCAAGGTATACAATATGTCCGGTACATAGCATAGCATACTTCATAGAACCTATGGTGAGGCATAGGGAATGACTTCCATTCTCTTTTCTATTTTCTGCCGTGGTCGGGATTTGAGTCTTACTCAATTTCATACGTTTTGCAACACAGGCAAGAACTTTTCTTTGACTGTTCCATTTTGAACTACTTCAAAATCTTGACAAGGTATGTACTTATTGAAAAACTTATCAAGCGTCTTGATCTATCTCTATAGATCTTGATGCTCAATATGTAAGCAGCTTCACCGAGGTCCTTCTTTGAAAAACTCCTTTCAAATACTCCTTTATGCTTTGCAGAATAATTCTACATTATTTCCGATTCACAATATGTCATTCACATATACTTATCAGATATGTTGTAATGCTCCCACTCACTTTCTTGTAAATACAGGCTTCTCCAAAAGTCTGTATAAAACCATATGCTTTGATCACACTATCAAAGCGTTTACTCCAACTCCGAGATGCTTGCACCAGTCCATAGATGGATCGTTGGAGCTTGCATATTTTGTTAGCTCCTTTAGGATTGAAAAAACCTTCTGGTTGCATCATATACAACTCTTCTTTAATAAATCCATTAAAGAATGTAGTTTTGACATCCATTTGCCAGATTTCATAAAATGTGGCAATTGCTAACATGATTCGGACAGACTTTAAGCATCGCTACAGTTGAGAAAATCTCATTGTAGTCAACACCTTGAACTTGTCGACAACCTTTTTGTGACAAGTCGAGCTTTGTAGATAGTAACACTACTATCAGTGTCCGTCTTCCTCTTGAAGATCCATTTATTTAAAATGGCTTGCTGATCATCGAGCAAGTCAATCAAAGTCTATACTTTGTTCTCATACATGGATCCTATCTCAGATTTCATGGCCTCAAGCCATTTCGCGGAATCTGGGCTCATCATCGCTTCCTCATAGTCCGTAGGTTCATCATGGTCTAGTAACATGACTTCCAGAACACGATTACCATACCACTCTGGTGCGGATTTTGCTCTGGAAGACCTACGAGGTTTGGTAGCAACTTGATCTGAAGTTTCATGATCATCATCATTAACTTCCTCACTAATTGGTGTAGGAATCACTGGAACTGATTTATGTGATGAACTACTTTCCAATAAGGGAGAAGGTACAATTACCTCATCAAGTTCTACTTTCCTCCCACTCACTTCTTTTGAGAGAAACTTTCTTCTCTAGAAAGGATCCATCTTAGCAACGAAAAACTTGCCTTTGGATCTGTGATAGAAGGTGTACCCAATAGTTACCTTTGGGTATTCTATGAAGACGCACTTCTCCGATTTGGGTTCGAGCTTATCAGGTGAAAACTTTTCACATAAGCATCACAACTCCAAACTTTTAAGAAACGACAGCTTAGGTTTACTGTTAAACCATAGTTCATACGGTGTCGTCTCAACGGATTTAGATGGTGCCCTATTAAGCGTGAATGTAGCTGTCTCTAATGCATAACCCCAAAATGATATTGGTAAATCGGTAAGAGACATCATTGATCGCACCATATCAAAATAAAGAAATGCTGGTTCTGACGCTCGGACACACCATAACGTTGTGGTGTTCCAGGTGGCGTGAGCTGTGAAACTATTCCACATTGTTTTAATTGAAGGCCAAACTCGTAACTCAAATATTCTCCTCACGATCAGATCGCAGAAACTTTATTTTCTTGTTACGATGATTTTCTACTTCACTCTGAAATTCTTTGAACTTTTCAACTATTTCAGACTTTATGTTTCATCAAGAAGATATACGCATATCTGCTCAAATCATCTGTGAAGGTCAGAAAATAATGATACTTGCCACGAGCATCAACACTCATTGGATCGCATATATCGGTATATATGTGTTATTTCCAACAAGTCAGTAGCTTGTTCCATTGTTTCGGAGAACGGAGTTTTAGTCATCTTGCCCAAAAGGCACGGTTCGCAAGCATCAAATGATTCATAACCAAGTGATTCCAAAATCCCACCAGCATGGAGTTTCTTCATGCGCTTTACACCAATATGACCTAAACGGCAGTGCCACAAATAAGTTGCACTATCATTATTAACTTTGCATCTTTTGGCATCAATATTATGAATATGTGTATCACCACGATCGAGATCCAACAAACTATTTTATTGGGTGTATGACCATTGAAGGTTTTATTCATTTAAATAGAACAACAATTATTCTTTTGACTTTAAATGAATAACCGTTTTGAAATAAACATGATCAAATCATATTCATGCTCAACGCAAACACTAAATAACATTTATTTAGGTTTAACACTAATCCCGAAAGTATAGGGAGTGTGCGATGATGATCACATCAATCTTGGAACTACTTCCAACACTCATCGTCACTTTCCTTCAACTAGTCTTTGTTTATTCAGTAACTCCTGTTTGAGTTACTAATCTTAGCAACCGAACAAGTATCAAATACTCAGGGGCTACTATAAACACTAGTAAAGCACACATCAATAACCTGTATATCAAATATACCCTTGTTCACTTTGCCATCCTTCTTATCCACCAAATATTTGGGGTATTTCCGTTTCCAGTGACCATTTCCTATGCAGTGTAAGCACTCAGTTTCAGGCCTTGGTTCAGCTTTGGGTTTCTTCGTGGGAGTGACAACTTGCTTGTCATTCTACTTGAAGTTCCCCTTTCTTTCCCTTGAAACTAGTGGTCTTGTCAATCATCAACACTTGATGCTCTTTCTTGATTTCTACCTTCGTCGATTTCAACATCACGAAGAGCTCGGGAATTTTTTTCGTCATCCCTTGCATACTATAGTTCATCACGAAGTTCTAGTAACTTAGTGATGGTGACTAGAGAATTCTGTCAATCACTATCTTATCTGGGAGATTAACTCCCACTTGATTCAAGCGATTGAAGTACCCAGACAATCTGAGCACATGCTCACTAGTTGAGCGATTCTCCTCCATCTTTTAGCTATAGAACTTGTTGGAGACTTCATATCTCTCAACTCGGGTATTTGCTTGAAATATTAACTTCAACTCCTGGAACATCTCATATGGTCCATGACGTTCAAAACGTCTTTGAAGTCCCGATTCTAAGCCGTTTAAGCATGGTGCACTAAACTACCAAGTAGTCATCATATTGAGCTAGCCAAACGTTCATAACGTCTGCATCTTGCTCTTGCAATAGGTCTGTCACCTAGCGGTGCATCAAGGACATAATTCTTCTGTGCAGCAATGAGGATAAACCTCAGATCACGGATCCAATCCGCATCATTGCTACTAACATTTTTCAATACAATTTTCTCTAGGAACACATATAAAAACATAGGGAAGCAACAACGCGAGCTATTGATCTACAACATAATTTGCAAAATACTACCAGGACTAAGTTCATGATAAATTAAAGTTATATAAATCATATTAAAAAAAAACTCCCACTTAGACAGACATCTCTCTAGTCATCTAAGTGATCACGTGATCCAAATCAACTAAACCATGTCCGATCATCACGTGAGATGGAGTAGTTTTCAATGGTGAACATCTTATGTTGATCATATCTACTATATGATTCACGCTTTCGACCTTTCGGTCTCCGTGTTCGAGGCCATATCTGTTATATGCTAGGCTCGTCAAGTTTAACCTGAGTATTCAGCGTGTGCAACTGTTTTGCACCCGTTGTAGATGGACGTAGAACTTATCACACCCGATCATCACGTGGTGTCCGGGTACTACGAACTTTGGCAGCGGTGCATACTCGAGAGAACACTTCTTGATAATTTTTAGTGAGAGATCATCTTATAATGCTACCGTCAAACAAAGCAAGATAAGATGCATAAAGGATAAACATCACATGCAATCAATATAAGTGATATGATATGGTCATCATCATCTTGTGCTTGTGATCTTCATCGCCGAAGCACCGTCATGATCATCATCGTCACCGGCGCAACACCTTGATCTCCATCTTAGCATCGTTGTCGTCTCGCCAATCTTATGCTTCCACGACTATCACTACCGCTTAGTAATAAAGTAAAGCATTACATCGCGATTGCATTGCATACAATAAAGCGACAACCATATGGCTCCTGCCGATTGCCGATAACTTCGGTTACAAAACATGATCATCTCATACAATAAAATTTAGCATCATGTCTTGACCATATCACATCACAACATGCCCTGCAAAAACAAGTTAGGCGTCCTCTACTTTGTTGTTGCAAGTTTTACGTGGCTGCTACGGGCTTAAGCAAGAACTCATCTTACCTACGCATCAAAACCACAACGATAGTTTGTCAAATAGACTCCGTTTAACCTTCTCAAGGACCGGGCGTAGCCACTCGGTTCAACTAAAGTTGGAGAGACAGTCTTCCGCAAGCCATCTATGTGCAAAGCACGTCGAGGGAACCGGTCTCGCGTAAGAGTACGCGTAAGGTTGGTCCGGATGGTCTCGTCCAACAATACCGCTGAACCAAAGTATGACATGCTGGTAGGCAGTATGACTTGTATCGTCCACAACTCACTTGTGTTCTACTCGTGCACATGACATCAACGCATAAAACCAGGCTCGGATGCCACTGTTGGGGAACGTAGTAATTTCAAAATTTTCCTACGATCACGCCAAGACCATGGTGATGGCATAGCAACGAGAGGAGAATGTCCGTCCACGTACCCTCGTGAGACCGAAAGCGGAAGCGTTATAACAACGCGGTTGATGTAGTCGTGCGTCTTCACGATCCGACCGATCCAAGCACCGAGCGTCACGGCACCTCCGAGTTACGCACACGTTCAGCTCGATGGCGATCCCGGACTCCGATCCAGCAAAGTGTCGGGATGAGTTCCGTCGGCCGCGACTGCGTGGTGGCGATGTTGATGCTCCACCGGCGCGGGGCTTCGCCTAAGCTCCATGACGATATGACTTCTCCGGCGCAGGGCTTCGCCTAAGCTCCGCGACAATATGACCGAAGTGGAATATGGTGGAAGGGGGCACCGCACACGGCTAAGGAAAGATCCGTAGATCAACTTGTGTCTCTATGGGGTGCCCCCTGCCCCGTATATAAAGGAGCAAGGGAGGGAGGAGGCGGCCCTATGTTTGGCGCCAAGGGGAGTCCTACTCCCACGGGAGTAGGATTCCCTTCCTAGTCCAACTAGGAATCCTTCCATGTAGGGGGAGGAAGGGAGAAGGAAGTGGAGGAGTAGGAAAGGTGGCCGGCCCCCTTTTCCCTAGTCCAATTCGGACTAGAGGGGAGGGGGGGCGCAGCAGCCTTTTCCTCTTCCCACTAAAGCCCATCAAGGCCCATTACTTCTCCCGTAACTACCCGGTACTCCGAAAAATACCCGAATCATTCGGAACCTTTCCGAACTCCGAATATAGTCGTCCAATATATCGATCTTTACGTCTCGACCATTTCGAGACTCCTCGTCATGTCCCCGATCTCATCCGGGACTCCGAACTCCTTCGGTACATCAAAACTCATAAACTCATAATATAAGCATCGCCGAAACCTTAAGCGTGCGGACCCTACGGGTTCGAGAACTATGTAGACATGACCTAGAACCATTCTCGGTCAATAACCAATAAGCGGAACCTGGATGCCCATATTGGTTCCTACATATTCTCTGAAGATCTTTATCGGTCAAACCGCATAACGACATACGTTGTTCCCTTTGTCATCGGTATGTTACTTACCCGAGATTCGATCGTCGGTATCCAATACCTAGTTCAATCTCGTTATCGGTAAGTCTCTTTACTCGTTCGTAATACATCATTTCACAACTAACTCATTAGTTGTAATGCTTGCAAGGCTTTAAGTGATGTGCATTACCGAGAAGGCACAGAGATACCTCTCCGAGCAATCGGAGTGACAAAACCTAATCTCGAAATACGCCAACCCAACAAGTACCTTTGGAGACACCTGTAGTACTCCTTTATAATCACCCAGATTCGTTGTGACGTTTGGTAGTACCAAAGTGTTCCTCCGTAAACTGGAGTTGCATAATCTTATAGTTACAGGAACATGTATGGGTCATGAAGAAAGCATTAACATACTAAACGATCAAGTGTTAAGCTAACGGAATGGGTCATGTCAATCAGATCATTCAACTAATGATGTGACCTTGTTTAATCAAATAACAACTCCTTGTTCATGGTTAGGAAACATAACCATCTTTGATTAACAAGCTAGTCAAGTAGAGGCATACTAGTGACATACTGTTTGTCTATATATTCACACATGTATTATGTTTCCGGTTAATACAATTCTAGCATGAATAATAAACATTTATCATGATATAAGGAAATAAATAATAACTTTATTATTGCCTCTAGGGCATATTTCCTTCAACCGACAGTATATATTTGAATAGTTGTAAGAAGAATGTGTACCTGGGACATCGTCGATTTCTTCCGAGCAGGCATCCCGTAAGAAAGAAAGGCAAGCATTTCAAAGGTGAGGCGGATCACCGGACAAAGCCTCGCCACCGTCTTTGGTGCTGATGTACATGATATGGTCAAGGATTTGAAGGTGATATTTGGAAAGGGTCTGGCGGACAACCTGTTCGAAGGACGCCGACGGACGCACCCATGTGGAAGAAGAAATCTATATTTTGGGACCTGCCATATTGGAAAGACCTAGAGGTCCGCTCCATGTCGACGTGATGCACGTGACGAAGAATCTTTGCGTGACCCTGCTTGGCTTCTTGGGCGTGTATGGGAAGACAAAAGATACACCTGAGGCACGGAAGGACCAGCAACGTATGCACGGAGAAGACGACATACATCAGGGTCATGCAAGCTACGCTCTTACCAAAGAAGAGAAGGAAATCTTCTTTGAATGCCTACTCAGTATTAAGGTACCGTTTGGCTTCTCGTCGAATATAAAGGGAATAATAAACATGGCAGAGAAAAAGTTCCAGAACCTAAAGTCTCATGACTGCCACGTGATTATTACGCAACTGCTTCCGGTTGCATTGAGGGGGCTTCTACCGGAAAACGTTCGATTAGCCATTGTGAAGCTATGTGCATTTCTCAATGCAATCTCTCAGAAGGTAATCGATCCAGAAATCATACCAATGTTCTGAGAATGATTTGGTGCAATGTCTTGTCAGTTTCGAGTTGGTGTTCCCACCATTCTTCTTCAACATCATGACGCACGTCCTAGTTCACCTATGCGAAGAGATTAACGTTTTGGGTCCTGTATTTCTACATAATATGTTCCCATTTGAGAGGTTCATGGGAGTCTTAAAGAAATATGTTCATAACCGTGCTAGGCCAGAAGGAAGCATCTCCAAGGGCCATCAAAATGAGGAGGTCATTGAGTTTTGTATTGACTTTATTCCTGACCTTAAGCCGATTGGTGTTCCTGAATCACGGCATAAGGCGGACTGGATGGAAAAACGCGCTAGGAGGGGAACAAACAATATGTATGGACGGACATTCTCTCACTGAAGCACACTACACAGTTCTACAGAATTCCGCCTTGGTGGCTCCGTATATGGATGAACACAAGAATTTGCTACGCTCCAAACACCGGAGCGGTCTGATGACTGGATTACACGTGAACAAACCAGGAGTTTCGCCAGCTGGTTGCGGAACCACGTACCATGCATGACACCTCTATTGAAGATGACATGTACTTGCTGTCCCAGTTACCATCTTGAATATAATGACTTTCAAAAGTGCGAGATAAATGATAATACATTTTACACGATCGCCCAAGATAAGAAGAGCACCAACCAAAACAGTGGTGTCCGCTTTGATGCAGAAATCAAGGCGGAAAGGAAACATATTATGGTTATATACAGGACATATGGGAGCTTGACTATCGGCGTGGTTTAAAGGTCCCTTTGTTTGGTGCAAATGGGTCAATATGACACGAGGCGGGGTAACGGAAGACCCATGATGCGGAATGACAACAGTAGATCTCAACAATCTTGCGTGTCTTGCGACGAACCATTCGTCCTAGCCAATGATGTGGCACATGTTTTTTATGTGAAGGACATGTCTACCAAGCCAAGAAAAAGAAAAGATAAGGAAGCGAATGCATCATACAATGAGCCAAAGCGGCACATAGTTCTTTCTGGGAAGAGAAACATCGTGGGAATGGATGACAAGACAGACAAGTCAGAAGATTATGAAAAGTTTGATGAAATTGCTCCATGCACAATGAATATTGACCCGAGCATCCCGTTAAATGATGAAGATTTTCCATGGTTACGGCGCAAAGGGACACACGCGAAGAAAAAGTTTCACACCCAAAGATCTGGGATGTGATCGGCTTCACTATCATCACTTTCTTACATGTTTCACACCCGGAGGGAATCTCTGTAATAGTTAGGGTAGTTATGTGTTTTGGCATTTGAAAGCGAAGAAATTTTATGTGCAAACAAATTCTTTCATGCCTTTACTGATTTTTAAAGTTAATTTATTCACAAATTAGTGATTCACACTAATTTCAAATAATTCAAAATTTAAACTATTCAAATTTGAAAACTACGGGCACTAACAGAAAGTTTGTAATTTTTTGTACCTAAAGCAAAAATATTCACAAAGAAACTCTAAATACACAAAAAACAACACAAAAATAAATAAAGCAAAAAAATAAAAAGCCCGCCTACTAGGCAGAGCGGCCTGCATCGACTAGAAACCCAACCTGTAGTTGGGCCAGGATGCAGGCCGCAAAGGCCAAGTGGGCCTGGGCAACAAAAGAACACGTAGGCCCTGTAAGCCTGCTTTGGAGAGGAGCTCGAGAGAGCGACCGCCGCGAGGTTTATAAACCAGTGCAGTCGCCCCTCGGCTAGCGAGTGGGACTAAACTTGCCGCACCGCACTGCGCCAGGCGCACCCTCTTTAGTACCGGTCGTGGCACAAACCAGTACTAAAGGGGGACTTTAGTACGGTTTGTGCCACCACCCGGTACTAAAAAGTCGCTTCCGCCCGCTTGGGCTGGCCAAAACTGGCCTTTAGTACGGGTTGGTGGCTCCAACCGGTACTAAAATGCCTTCTATATATATAACACTTGAAAAATTTCATTCTCCCTCTGTTTCTTCCTCTGTTTCCCCATTGAACCGCCCGATCGATCGACGCCGTCATCGACCCGTCGCCGCCCGTCGCCGTCGCCGCCCGTCCCGTCGCCGCCCTTGTCTCCGTCGCCGCCCGGGCCCGTCCCGTCACACGCCGTCCCTGCGTCGCCGCCCAGCGTCACGCCCGACCCATCGCTGCCCGGCCGTCGCCCAGAGCTCTCCCCTCTAACCCTCTCCCTCGCCCCCGGCGGCCACCATGGGCGCCGCCCCTCCCCGAGCCCATACACACACACACAAGCGTGATGAACACACACACACACACACATGTATATATGTATGAATGCATGTATATATTAGTATATATGTATTTTGTATGTTTAATTAGTTTAGATTTTTTAGATTATTGTTTTTTCACTAGTATATATGTATGAATGCATGTTAGATGGATATAATTAGTGTTTAATTAGTATGGAATTTTTTATATAATGTTGTTTTTCTGTTTTTAATGGATGTATAGAAGTTGTTTTTTCTGTTTTTAGTGTTAGATGCTTAATTAGTATGAAATAGCATATAGAATTTTGACATATGCTATGATAGCATAATTAGTGTTATATAGAAATGTTAGTTATCAAAATCCAATTATTAAAAAATGTTACTTTTTTGCGGGCATATAGCTAGTATTTGTTCTCGACGATGCCGGCCCGCATCCTCGCCGTCGACCCTTCATGACGACGTCCGGCTCACCCATCTTCGGGACTGGGCTCCGCCGGGCTGGCACTGGGAGGTGCTGTCTGGAGGGGCGCGCCGCTTGATGAGGAACCCGGCCCCGGGTCCCGTCGTCGACCCTGATCTCGTTTGGTGGCAGGTTCTCCAATACCTGGCAGTTTCTTTAGGGATCTCACTCCAGTCATGATCCTGTGAGGGTTCCTTCTCTTTGGGTGTCCACCGCCCGCGCCGCAGGAACCGCGAGTGTCCTAGATTCTTCTGTAGTATTCGATCTTTATTAGCTACCTAGCCAGTGATGTATTCGATATTATATCTATTATTCGAGACGATGTATTCGAGATTATATCTATTATTCGAGACGATGTATTCGAGATTATATCTATTATTCGAGACGATGTTTTCGAGATTATATCTATTATTCAAGACGATGTAATTTGAATACTAAATTGTTTTATATTTCTTTTGGGTTAGTTAAATAAAAGCTATGGCAGACAATACCGGCAGAGAGGGAGAACAGGCAATGTTCGATATGATACGCCATCCTCACGGGCCAGATGATGATCAGAATGAAGAAGATTATGACGGCTCCGAATTTCTAAACAACACCGGAGAGGGTGATATGATATTCGATCGCGACGACCGAATTGATGAAGTCATGAACTATGATTATTATGATGACGAAGAAAATGTTGATCTTGAAACAACAAAGACCGGCGAGGTATATATATTTATATAAGCAGGCATGTGGTGATCATCACATGTTTTAAATGACTTGAAGATATATTAACGAATCGATCTTTGTTCTTTCAGCCACCGGATCGAGCAAATCTTCAGACAAAAGGACGAAACGAGACCCGAACAAAAAGTTGAAGGAGGGCGTAAAGTACAATATCGAGGCAATCAGACCTAATGGCGAACCATTAGCGCCTAAGAAGATTGCGGACAAGTTCATTCGTCAGTGCGGAGATCTTGTGAAGGACCAACTCCCGATCTCCCTTCAAGAATGGAGAGAGCCAGCAAAAGACAAAAGACAAAAAGACAAAGAGGATGCTGCTCCACGTCCAGATGTTACTTTTGTCAACAAAAAACAAAAAGATCTGCTTTGGGATACTCTCATGGAACATTTCACCCTACCAGATCATTTCACAGAAGCAGATGTGCAGAAAGTCAAGGACGCTGCTCTTAGGAAGATGGCGGTTGCATTCAAGAACCACAAGAATCGTGAATGGGACAAGTACGTCAAGGGAGGAAGGAAGACTCAAAGATTCGAGGAAACACTAGAGAACCAACGTGCTCATTGGGACGATTTCATGAAATTCAAGGATTCGGAATTAGCTAAGGAACGGTCGAGAATAAACAAGAAGAATGCCGAAAAAAAGGATAAGTTCCATAAGCTGGGGCCAGGTGCTATGCGGTGGCAATGCCTAAGTCTGAGAAAGAGATGGAGGATGCAGGTGTCACTCCGGTTACTAAGAGCTGGCCCCCTAGGTGCAGGACTTGGTTCTATGCGCATGGGGGGGAGTTGGACCCGAAGACAGGCAATGTTTCGACGAGGGCAAGTCTGAAGGGAGCCGACGATGCGATACTTGTTGCAATAGAAGAGGCACGATCGGGGTGTTCCAGCCAACAGAGAGTACGACGAGCTTCTGGCGTGCCTGGGAAATCCTGAACACCTGTGAAGAACACGAGGCATGGGCGCTATTCCGTGGTATGAGGGGTTTTCAGACTGGAACAACGACTACGTAACCCTGCGAGAAAGAAGATTGCGGAGGAGAAGAAGAGGAAGATGGAGGAGGAGCAGAGGAAGCGGGACTATGAACGCCTTCAAGGACTAGAAGCAAGTCAAGCGGAATTGGCGGTCAAATTCCAGCGGCAGCGAGCAGATCGACTCACTTAGCCAGCAAAGGGGTCTCAAAGAGCTGCAGCAGCTAGCGGCTGATCCAGCATTGGATAGCACCGCCCCATCCATGCCGAGAAGCAGCGTGGGTTCCGCCCCGGATGACGTAATGCTGGATAGATACCCCGTGGACGACATCACGGATAACACTAACTGCAAGCTACACGTCAAAATGAAGAACATATCCATGAAGGTGGCGGATGCCATTGCTTTTACAAATCCCCCCAAGGCAACCTTCCATTGCAACCCGATTCCAGCGGGCTATGCTCGTGTCTTGGTTGATGAGGTGGTGGACCCATATTCGGACCTAGAGCTTGACATTCCACGGAGGTGACGACGAGCACTTTCTCGGAGAGGCCAAACATCGTGTCATCCTATGGAAAAAGGATTGCATCATCTTTGAAGGCCACCGACACCGCATCGATCGACTCCTCGTCAAGTCCGCCACCGAGTCAGCAGACTCCCGCTCCTGCAAGTCCACCAAGTCCGGCAAAGTGTCAGGCCACTCATCCTCCAAGTCCGCAAAGTGTCGAGCCACTCCTCCTCCTCCAAGTTCGCCCACAGCGTCAGACGTCCACTCCTCCTCCAAGTCCGGCACAACCTCAGCCACTCCTCCTCCAAGTCCGCAAAGTGTCGTGCCACTCCTCCTCCTCCAAGTCCGCAACAGCGTGGGACGTCCACTCCTCCTCCAAGTCAGGCACAACCTCAGGCCACTCCTCCTCCAAGTCCGCACAACTTCAGGCCACTCCTCCTCGTCCAACTCAGCCCCGTCGGCCGTCTCCGCCGCCTCATCAATCGCAGAAGAGACACCCGCAGCTTTGGTGCGTGCGGCACGAAGTCGAGGTAGTAGAGGAAGTACAGTCGGAGGCAAGCGATATAAATATGGTCCAAGCCTCACGCCTCTTCCGCAGAGGCCTTATGACAGGTCCGAGGAGGAAAACGCAACCATATCGAAGGCCCGGGTGGAAGCCCATTTTGCACCGAAACCGCAACCGCCGCCAAGGGAGAAAGTGCCTAAGGAAACGATTGACCACTTCATTCGTATGGCTCAACCATCAGCTCCCAAGCCTGTTGACACAGACTATGAGCGCCACATCAGGAAGTTAAATCAAGCACGTCTACGTAAGGAGGCGAGCTCGGGATCGAGCAAACAACAAGCAGCTGTTGAAAAATGCGGGAAAACCATTCCCGGCTGGGAGAACAGCGCGCAATCGATCCCTCGCTTGTTGTGCCAACAACACGTGATAAAGACGCTGGCGCCCAATATTATTGTGGGCAAACAGTTTATGTTCCCGAGGTGGGTAATGTGGTAATAACCAAGGACCATATAATGCAGACTGAAGTTCTAAACATCACTGTTGGACAACTCCTCGAGATCGAGCCCATGCATGTGCTTACAGAGGATGAAATAAAACGGAAATATGTCCGGGGCCAACCTTTGGTCAAGCCAGACAAGGTCAAGAACCTCCCAACGAGAATGTATGAATTGCATCAATGGTACATGAACATTACCAAGATTTCCAATCGATTGTCCCTCATGGTGAATGTCAAGGAGGAGCATTACTTCCATGAGAAAGCTCTGTCCGTTGAGTATTCTGAACTGTTTCAGTTATACAATCAAGACGCACTCGACAAATCTATCGTCAGTTGCTATTGTTTGTAAGTGATTTCTTTCTGTAATTTAAGTCTCAAGCTAGCTGTAGTGATCATTTTGATCAATCATTACCTATAATTATCCTCACTATATTCTTTTCTGTGGTATTATGCAGGATGAAGATATATGACATGAGAAAAGGTAGACGCTTTGGCATTGGGTTCATTGACCCAAACACCGTTAATGAATACACATGGAAAATAAATGCACTTCATCAAAAAGCCGTAGAGGACAACATGCTAGAGTTCTTGAAGCGCCTCAAATACAATGAAGATATACTACTTCCTTACAACTTCCAGTGAGTCACACTGTCTTGTACTACAAATTCTCTGTTTTTGCCTACTAGCTAGCTACATGTTTTTGCTTACATATGCCCGCTTAATTAAGACATGCAAACGTGTGTGCATGCAGATTTCACTGGATCTTGTGTATCATTAAAGTTGACGTCGGAACAGTTGAAATACTGGACTCACTACTCAAAGCAAATACTGACTATAACAACTTGTTTGGGATAGTCAACAGGTAATTTCAACATTATTAACTATATATCTCGGCCTATTTAGTTCGTCATTTCATGATATGAACTATTTAATAACCCCTTTATTCATTTTCTTTGTCGGCGGGCAGGGCTTGGGCAAGGTTCATCAGCGTCACGGAAGGCGTAATGGAAAAAAAAGCTTAAATGGTTTCGACCCAAGGTAAGTAATTAAGTAGTACTAGCTAGCTAGCTAGCTGCCATCTCTTTAATTATCATTCTTGATTAATTAATATCTGATCAAATTTCATTCTCGTAAAGGCCACTGAAGCAGGTAGCGAGGGACTGATCTGTGTGCATTCTGCGTTTGCGAGAACATTCGCATGATGGCGTCCGAAAGGAGCAGATCTCAAAGACAGGAATGGGTACGCTTGTCAGAACACTATTCACAATTTTTACACCATTATCGATATCTAGTCACACAACTAATACACATGCATATTGATCTCTTTCTTAACAGTTCACAGAGGTGCGGGACAAGCTCATAGAAACGGAGCGCGTAGAAGCACTTCAAGAGGAAATAGCGGGATTTTTGCTCGACCAGGTCATAAATCCGAAGGGAGAATACTATTACCCGCTACCGCCCCCATGAAAACCACTTTCAATTGTCATCATGCTCCGAAGGCACCAATTAGGCTAATGCCACTGGCTCCGAAGGCAACATGCATATGTAGGAGAAATTGTATATAACTATACAAGTGTGTTTGTGTGAATTAATTAATATGGTGGTTTGTGAGACATTGATGATATATATATGCATGATTGGTTCTACTAGAAATTCTATATATATCATCAAATTATAAGACACTCAGACAACAAAGAACAAGGGGGCCAGAGAAAGAGAACCGGAAACGGGGTATGACTAGAGACACCCCTAAACCTTATATTTAACACCCACCATCAGGGGAGTAAACAGAGAAGAGCAGGAAGGAATGTTTTGGCTTGGTCGAGAAGAATCCTCATGTCCACAAAACGAAAATGCCACTAGCTTGCCCAGTGATCACCCTACACCTTGTAGAACTAGGAGAGTCACGACCACCCTCGAGGCCCCATCGCGACACCGTGAGCCGGCGTTGAAGGGCAATGTTCCGTCGAGATGACCACCGCACCCCCTCTTGGCGTCGAAATCGACATCCATCACCAAATGAGCAAACATAAGCACCATGCAACGAGAACCACGCACGTCATTGAAGGACACGGATCACTAAGACCTCAGTTCTGATAAGAACATCCCTGAAAGGGGTCAACAATTGCTACAGGGTGGACCTAAGAACTTATTTTGTCACGGCGATGCAAAGCACTTCCTCTGCCACCACCCATGGACTTCATACCAACCAACCAGGCTCCAACTGACACGTCAAACATCCAATAATGGATCATTTGTTCCAAGACAATGCCCCTAAGGAGGTAAGGACATCGATGACACCGTCGTCATCCTATTCGGATGCAGGATGTCAGGCTTTCGCTCAGAGCGCCCATGGGAAGGAAGAGATTCATAAGATTCACGACAGCGCCTTCTATAAGAAAGGATGCTCCCTAAGAGTCATCGTCGTTGGTGCTGACAAGCCAACATAAGGCTTTAGCCCATAAAATCGCATCTCCAAACCCATTGAACCATGTCGGTCACCGAATCTGCCAATCACCTGAGCGTGACCTTGCCAATCCTTCGACCTTCCTCAAAAGCTAGCAAAAGCTATGTAAAGCCACCACGACACAAGATAGATGCATGCACGCCCACAGCTGGATGTTTCCTGCCAGTTCTGGAGCAAGCCAAATTTGCTGCCTTCCTAGGAAGGAGATCTCGGGCAACAGAAAGAGGGAATGTCGGCGCTCGCCACTGAGCGGTCTTAAGGCATGATCAATGTCGCCCATTGGAACCGAAGACCAAAACTACGCCCAGTGTGGGAGCGCAGTGGTGCCTCCCTACCCGCGCATGTTCGAATTCTAGAGTTCGCACATGTGTGTCACACTCTTCTTCTTAATTAAAAAGCCATAAGGGCTCCTCCCCATGTTGGTCTAGTTTACGCCACCACCCTTCCCCCACCTGCCGCGACATGGTTGTGCGCCTAGATAAATAGTACAGTAGTGTCCTAACACCATTCATACTATCTACTTGTCTTTTGTTACAATACACATTATTGGTTTTGTAATTTTCTTTGTCGTCCTCATGTTACACCGTTGCTCTTCACTTGAGCATAGATGGAATCTTTCCATTTGTATAGGAGATCTCTCATACGCAAAGGGAATCTTACTAAAAGGATAGTGCACTATCAACGAATCAAATTAAACCAACTTTTGGTTGCCATTAGACAAACTAGCAAGTAACAAGACAAAAAATTGCTCTTCACTTGAGCAATCTTTGATGGACCTTTTCATACGTAGAGAGAATCTTTCTATGCGTAAAAGGGATCTTTCCATACTGAAAGGGAATCTGACTAAAAGGATAGCACATTGTCAACAAATCAAATTAAACCAAATTTTGGTTGTCACTAGATAAACTACCTGGTAACATGACAAGAACAGATTCCTCATTTGAAAACAATGTTGTTTTATCTCACTAACAAGCGTTCTACACCCTACTGCTTGTCAGGCTGTGTCAGCCTCGCATTTTGCATTGTCTTACAAGTTTACGCATATTTGAAATCACAGAACAAATGTTGCTCGACAATGTCAGTGGTAGGTAGAATGGTTCCTGTCAAAAATGTTCTTTAAAATTGTACAAAAAAACTCTTTAGAGGTTCAGTTTTTTGTTTCAGTAATCGGCTCAAATTAAAAAAATACTAGTATCGAAAATTGTTGAGTCGCTTCGGCCCATGTTTGAACGATCTAGGTAGAGGGTGTGCTTAACTTATTAGACGCCGAACATAACATTCATCATCAGAGACCTGAATAAAGGTGGAACCACGCGCCACCAGTGGATCAAAGATCATGGTACACTGAGGTGGCTCTGTCCCCATGTGTTGAACCAAGAAGAAGAAACACACAATACAACCCTTCGACAAGTGTATCGACGACCTACTACTCTAGGTGCACCGAGGTCACAAACCCTCCAACATGCTCCTCACTAGAGATTGTTGGTGCGGTTTTTATCCTATTCTAGCTCATACTACAAGTATGCTCCCACTGAGAAGTTTTGCAGGCTATCTAAAAGATCTGAGGTAGTTGCTAATGGCACATTTTTCGATTCAAGAAAAAAGAGCTAAGATCTTCATGTCTTATGCCACTCCAGACTCGAAGGATGTGCAACCAAACGCGCCTTTAGTTTCCGTAAGTTAACTATAGTTTTTTTGGTTACACTAACTTTATCCATAGTACCAAATTAACAAACTAAAGTGCAATCAAGGTAAAGGTACATCCATAATTGGCCATATGTTTCTTGGTGCTATGTGAATACCTTAGCAAATTATGGTAGATCTGGGGATAGCATTGCGTGCTGGCTTAACCAATCCCCTCCTTTTATTTCTGAATTTGTTGCTAAGGATTGTAATTCTGTGAGTTTGGAATAAAATACCCTATTTCCATCGCAAAAAAAAAAAAACACATGGCCACAAAACAAGACGTACATGAGTTGAAATCAGCACAGCCCACACACTACTAATGAGTAATGATGCACGAGTTAACCAACCATTACCCTAAGCATGCATGCTATGTGAGTATATAGTTTCTTTATGCAATTAAGCATAGTGCGATGGAGCTTTCATGTTGTCCTTTCTTAGGTTTGTGTAAGCATGGCCTTACAACGATTTTCCTTTCCGGAGAAAGCTCTCTCTCTCTCTCTGCATTTGTTCTAAGTTTCGTGTACAGGGAGCATTAAAATTCAGATAAAGTAGGCGTTGGCCAGTGTCTTGCGTGCTAGGTGGTATATGTTCAAGTTTAATTAAGATATCCCTACAAGCCTCATCTTGAGGCTTTACGGTTTGTGGTTAGTGACCTGGTTTCCTCCTGAAACGCGGATCAAGAGGAGAATATTCAACCAAAATACCACAATCATGTGTTGTACCGTGCACACTTTGGCTCGACTACAAACGGATTTATATCTTGGCAGGACCCAAAAAGAGAATGGAAAAAGGTCCAGAATGCATACTAGACGTGACGAAAGAGCAGTTTCTATGGCCCAACACTTGTCCTTACGTTTTCTATCATCGTGCTCAAACAGCCAAAACTTGATTCCACACTTTCAGTTATATTTTCACACGGCTCATGTGGTTGTGTGCAATTTTGCCTGCAGAGCGGGAAGGTACCTGATTTCCTCATGAAACATACCAGGAAGAGAATTTTAATTCTACCAAAATGCCACAATCATATGTTGTAGCCATGCACGCTGGCTCGATTGCCAACTGATTTTAATCTTGGTAGGACTTAAATGTGGGAAAAAGATTACAGGATGCATGACGAAAGAGAAGTTTTCTATGCACATATTCTTGCGTTTTCGGTCCTCGTGTTCAATCAGCCCAAACACGTTTCCCGTACTTCTAGTTATAGTTTTGCATGGTTCATGTGGTTGTGTGGACTTATATGGAGAGGCGGACAACACATGATTTCATCATGGAACATACCAAGAAGAGAATATTCTCTTTTTTGGCAAAATATAGTAGGTGCACACTCGCTCGTCTGCCAATGGATATTCTTTTTTTTTACGAGAAAATTTCCAATCTATTCATTATCAATTATGGCAGTTTAACGAATACCAGAAATAATAAAAATTACATCCAGATCCATAGACCACCTAGCGACGACTACCAGCACTGAAGCGAGCGAAGGCGCGCCGCCATCATCGCCCCTCCAACGACGGAGTCGGGCACAACTTGTTGTAGTAGACAGTCGGGAAGTCGTCGTGCTAAGGCCACGTAGGACCAGCGCACCAGAACAGCAACCGCCGCAGATGAAGAATAACGTAGATCAGAAAGATCCAATCCGAAGACACGCGAACGTAGACGAACAACGACGAGATCCGAGCAAATCCACCAAAGATAGATCCGCACACCTCCACACGCCCACCAACGGTGCTAGACGCGCCGCCGGAACGGGGACTAAGCGGGAAGACCTTTATTCCATCTCCAGGGAGCCGCCGCCGTCTCGTCTTCCAGACCCATCCGGCCAGAAAGCCATGTCAACTTCTGCCAACGGATATTCATATTCGGGAACTAAAAAGGAGAGGAAAAACATTACAGAAAGCATGCTAGACATGACGAAAGAGGAATTTCTACGGCATGACACCTGCTCCCATGTTGATGTTGTCAAGTATCGTGCTCAATCTGCCAAAGCACGGTTTCATACCTTCAGGGCCTCATTGATTCGTAGGATTCCAAAAACACATGAATATGAAAAACATAGGATTGCAACGTCATGTCCATTTGAGTCATACAGGAATGTGATTTATTTGATTGCATCACAGAAAAATAAACATAGAGTTTTTTCTCAAGAGGTTTGAGTGGATACTAAAATTCCTATGGAATGTCGTACAAAGGATTCCTTAGGGGAAAAAGTCCTATAGGATTCAATCCTACAAATCAAACGATGAATGTAGAAAAAAAGATCTTAAGGATACCAATCCTTCAAAATCCCTATGAAAATCCTTGTAATCAAAGAAGCCCTTAGTGTGTGGCTGTGTGCATGTTCCAAAGCTAAGGCGGACGGTGAAATCTCATAGTCATGTCATTACATGTGATTGAGATTATAAAGTTTTCACTCAGGGTGGCTCGTAGATCTTTTTATCAGAGAACTTGAGTTAGCATTGTACAAACATGACCTACAAGTAGAAATAGATTAGTTAGTCTTTTCTCTTGGAATTTGCTAGTGGGCTTTTGGCCCAAAGCCCAACTAAAATTCTGAAATTCTCTTGGCCCATTCATGCACACATGTGAGTGAAGTGAGTGAGGCTAAAGTTTAGTCCCACCTCATAAGTTGAGAGAGAGTTGCACCTCTTTATAAGGTGAGCTCTCCTACCACTTGTATGAGCATGGGAAGAGGAGACCTACACGCCGCTCCTCCTCCTCGCTTCATCGTCACGATCTTGCCCGCGCCCGCCAAGATTCTTGAGATTGAGCCGAGCCGAGGACAGAGCTATGCACGTTGAGTCATTAATTAATAATTAACGGACGCGTTAATTACTGAACCGTTTCCGATTCTTTTGGATCGTGACGACTCGGACGTGGGGTTTACTCCCACGACCTACCCGGCCCGCACTATATAGTCGCTTCGTATGGTTTCTCACCACCGCTCCAGATCATTGCGCCGGCAAGCAAGTCTTCTCCATCCCTCCTTTCGGCGTGCACTGAGAGAAGGGACAGCAGGCCTCCGGAACCCCGCCTCTCGTGATCCTGTACGCGAGAGGGGCGATCAGGTTTTTGGGGAGCGCGCACTGCTGGCAGCGATGACTTCTTCCCCGACCTCGGCAACCTCATCCTCGATGACATGGGCGACGTCAACGCCGGCGGTGCTGCTCCCGCTGCACCGTACGTGATTCTATCTTTCCTGTTCGAGATCGTGGTAGAATTCATGTTTCTAGTATGTGCCCTAGATGTGATCTGTTCATCTGCTATGCTAGTTCGCATGATTAGTTCAATCTCTGCTACTGTAGTCATGATTTATCTTCTGTTTATTCGGATTAAATCTCGTAGTAATTTGCTCATAACCTGATTATAGGCAATTTACTCCGAGTGGTTTTGCTGCGCATCTGAAGCCGCCTGCCTTTAAGGGGGCGCAATATAAGAGGTGGCGCACGAGAGCAGTCTATTGGTTTCAGACCATGGGCTGCTATGACGCCACTAAGGGCAAGCCTGAGGGCGATCTTAATCCAGCACAACTAGAAGCTTTTGAGAAGATCGATACTCTCTTTAAAGGCGCTCTTCTGGGTGTTCTTGATGATTCCATTGTGGATTCGTATATGTCGTTTGACAACGACAAGGACATGTGGGTTGCGCTCGAGGCCAAGTTTGGTGCCTCGGACGCCGGTAGCGAGTTGTACGTCATGGAGCAATTCTATGACTACAAGTGTTGGGGAACGTTTTAATTTCAAAAAATTTCCTACGCACACGCAAGATCGTGGTAATGGCATAGCAACGAGAGGGGAGAGTGTCTGTCCACGTACCCTCGTAGACCGTAAGCGGAAGCGTTATAATAACGCGGTTGATGTAGTCGTACGTCTTCACGATCCGACCGATCCAAGTACCGAACGTACGGCACCTCCGTGTTCAGCACACGTTCAGTCTCCCACTTGCACTAGAGTCAATAATCTAGTTCACATCGCCATGTGATTTAACACCAATATTCATATCTGTATATGATTAACACCCATAGTTCACATCGTCATGTGACCAACACCCAAAGGGTTTACTAGAGTCAATAATCTAGTTCACATCGTTATGTGATTAACACCCAAAGAGTACTAAGGTATGATCATGTTTTGCTCGTGAGAGAAGCTTAGTCAACGGGTCTGTCATATTCAGAGCCGTATGTATTTTGCAAATATTCTATGTCTACAATGCTCTGCATGGAGCTACTCTAGCTAATTGCTCCCACTTTTAATATGTATCCAGATTGAGACTTAGAGTCATCTGGATCGGTGTAAAAGCTTGCATCGATGTAACTCTTTACGACGGGCTCTTTTGTCACCTCCATAATCGAGAAATATTTCCTTAGTCCTCACTAAGGATATTCTTGACCAATGTCCAGTGATCTACTCCTAGATCACTATTGTACTCCCTTACCAAATTCAGAGCAAGGTATACAATAGGTCTGGTACATAGCATAGCATACTTTATAGAACCTATGACTGAGGTATAGGGAATGACTTTCATTCTCTTTTCTATTTTCTGCCGTGGTCGGGATTTGAGTCTTTACTCAATTTCACACCTTTACAACACAGGCAAGAACTCTTTCTTTGACTGTTCCATTTTGAACTACTTCAAAATCTTGCCAAGGTATGTACTCATTGAAAATCTTATCAAGCGTCTTGATCTATCTCAATAGATCTTGATGCTCAATATGTAAGTAGCTTTTACTGAGGTCTTTCTTTTAAAGAACTCCTTTAAAACACTCCTTTATGCTTTGCAGAATAATTCTACATTATTTCCGATCAACAATATGTCATTCACATATACTTATCAGAAATGTTGTAGTGCTCCCACTCACTTTCTTGTAAATACAGGCCTTTCCAAAAGTCTGTATTAAACCATATGCTTTGATCAACTCATCAAAGCGTATATTCCAACTCCGAGATGCTTGCACCAGTCCTTTGATGGATTGCTGGAGCTTGCACACTTTGTTAGCTCCTTTAGGATTGACAAAACCTTCTGGTTGCATCATATACAACTCTTCTTTAATAAATCCATTAAAGAATGTAGTTTTGACATCCATTTGCCAGATTTCATAAAATGTGGCAATTGCTAACATGATTCGGACAGACTTAAGCATCGCTACAATTGAGAAAATCTCATTGTAGTCAACACCTTGAACTTGTCGAAAACCTTTTTGTGACAAGTCGAGCTTTGTAGATAGTAACACTACTATCAGTGTCCTCTTCCTCTTGAAGATCCATTTATTTAACATGGCTTGCTGATCATCGAGCAAGTCAATCAAAGTCTATACTTTGTTCTCATACATGGATCCTATCTCAGATTTCATGGCCTCAAGCCATTTCGCGGAATCTGGGCTCATCATCGCTTCCTCATAGTTCGTAGGTTCATCATGGTCTAGTAACATGACTTCCAGAACATGATTACCGTACCACTCACAGTGCGGATCTTACTCTGGAAGACCTACGAGGTTTGGTAGCAACTTGATCTGAAGTTTCATGATCATCATCATTAACTTCCTCACTAATTGGTGCAGGAATCACTGGAACTGATTTCTGTGATGAACTACTTTCCAATAAGGGAGAAGGTACAATTACCTCATCAAGTTCTAGTTTCCTCCCACTCACTTCTTTCGAGAGAAACTTCTTCTCTAGAAAGGATCCACCTTAGATACGAATAACTTGCCTTCGGATCTGTGATAGAAGGTGTACCCAATAGTTACCTTTGGGTATTCTATGAAGACGCACTTCTCCGATTTGGGTTCGAGCTTATCAGGTGAAAACTTTTTCACATAAGCATCACAACTCCAAACTTTAAGAAAGCGACAGCTTAGGTTTATCGCTAAACCATAGTTCATACGGTGTCATCTCAACGGATTTAGATGGTGCCCTATTAAACGTGAATGCAGCTGTCTCTAATGCATAACCCCAAAACGATAGTGGTAAATCAGTAAGATACATCATAGATCGCACCATATCCAATAAAGTGCGGTTACGACGTCCGGACACACCATTATGCTGTGGTGTTTCAGGTGGCGTGAGTAGTGAAACTATTTCACATTGTTTTAACTGAAGGCCAAACTCGTAACTCAAATATTTTTTCCTCTGCGATCATATCGTAGAAACTTTTATTTTCTTGTTACGATGATTCTTCACTTCACTCTGAAATTCTTTGAACTTTTCAAATGTTTCAGACTTGTGTTTCATCAAGTAGATATACCCATATCTGCTCAAATCATCTATGAAGGTCAGAAAATAACGATACTTGCCGTGAGCTTTAACACTCATCGGACCGCATACATCAGTATGTATTATTTCCAATAAGTCAGTTGCTCGCTCCATTGTTCCGGAGAATGTAGTCTTTAGTCATCTTGCCCATAAGGCATGGTTCGCAAGCATCAAGTGATTCATAATCAAGTGATACAAAATCCCATTAGCATGGAGTTTCTTCATGCGCTTTACACCAATATGACCTAAACGGCAGTGCCACAAATGAGTTGCACTATCATTATTAACTTTGCATCTTTTGGCATCAATATTATGAATATGTGTATCACTACGATCGAGATCCAACAAACTATTTTTATTGGGTGTGTAACCATATAAGGTTTTATTCATGTAAACAGAACAACAATTTATTCTCTTACTTAAATGAATAACCGTATTGCAATAAACATGATCAAATCATATTTATGCTCAACACCAAATAACACTTATTTAGGTTCCACACTAATCCCGAAAGTATAGGGAGTGTGCGATGATGATCATATCAATCTTGGAACTACTTCCAACTCTCATCGTCACTTCACCCTTAACTAGTCTCTGTTCATTCTGCAACTCCCGTTTCGAGTTACTAATCTTAGCAACTGAACTAGTACCAAATACTGAGGGGTTGCTATGAACACTAGTAAAGTACACATCAATAACATGTATATCAAATATACCTTTGTTTACTTTGCCATCCTTCTTATCCGCCAAATACTTGGGGTAGTTCCACTTCCAGTGACCAGTTCCAGTGCAGCAAAAGCACTTAGTCTCAGGCTTAGGTCCAGACTTGGGCTTCTTCACTCGAGCAGCAACTTGCTTGCCGTTCTTCTTGAAGTTCCCCTTCTTCCCTTTGCCCTTTTCCTTGAGACTAGTGGTCTTGTCAACCATCAACACTTGATGTTTTTTTTTTGATTTCTACCTTCGCCGATTTTAGCATCACGAAGAGCTTGGGAATTGTTTTCGTCATCCCTTGCATACTATAGTTCATCACGAAGTTCTAGTAACTTAGTGATGGTGACTAGAGAATTCTGTCAATCACTATCTTATCTAGAAGATTAACTCCCACTTGATTCAAGCGATTGAAGTACCAGACAATCTGAGCACATGCTCACTAGTTGAGCGATTCTCCTCCATCTTTTAGCTATAGAACTTGTTGGAGACTTCATATCTCTCAACTCGGGTATTTGCTTGAAATATTAACTTCAACTTCTGGAACATCTCATATGGTCCATGACGTTCAAAACGTCTTTGAAGTCCTGATTCTAAGCCGTTAAGCATGGTGCACTAAACTATCAAGTAGTCATCATATTGAGCTAGCCAAACGTTCATAACGTCTGCATCTACTCCTGTAATAGGTCTGTCACCTAGCGGTGCATCAAGGACATAATTCTTATGTGAAGCAATGAGGATAAACCTCAGATCACGGATCCAATCCGCATCATTGCTACTAACATTTTTCAATACAATTTTCTCTAGGAACACATATAAACACATAGGGAAGCAACAACGCGAGCTATTGATCTACAACATAATTTGCAAAATACTACCAGGACTAAGTTCATGATAAATTAAAGTTCAATTAATCATATTACTTTAGAACTCCCTCTTAGATAGACATCCCTCTAATCCTCTAAGTGATTACGTGATCCATATCAACTACACCATGTCCGATCATCACGTGAGATGGAGTAGTTTCAACGGTGAACATCAATATGTTGATCATATCTACTATATGATTCACGCTCGACCTTTCGGTCTCCGTGTTCCAGGCCATATCTGTTATATGCTAGGCTCGTCAAGTTTAACCTGAGTATTCCGCGTGTGCAACTGTTTTGCACCCGTTGTATTTGAACGTAGAGCCTATCACACCCGATCATCACGTGGTGTCTAAGCACGAAGAACTTTCGCAATGGTGCATACTCAGGGAGAACACTTCTTGATAATTTTAGTGAGAGATCATCTTATAATGCTACCGTCAATCAAAGCAAGATAAGATGCATAAAGGATAAACATCACATGCAATCAATATAAGTGATATGATATGGTCATCATCATCTTGTGCTTGTGATCTCCATCGCCAAGCACCGTCATGATCACCATCGTCACCGGTAGCGACACCTTGATCTCCATCGTAGCATCGTTGTCGTCTCGCCAACTATTGCTTCTACGACTATCGCTACTGCTTAATGATAAAGTAAAGCAATTACATGGCGTTTGCATTTCATACAATAAAGCGACAACCATATGGCTCCTGCCAGTTGCCGATAACTCGGTTACAAAACATGATCATCTCATACAATAAAATATAGCATCACGTCTTGACCACATCACATCACAACATGCCCTACAAAAACAAGTTAGACGTCCTCTACTTTGTTGTTGCAAGTTTTACGTGGCTGCTACGGGCTGAGCAAGAACTGTTCTTACCTACGCATCAAAACCACAACGATAGTTTGTCAAGTTGGTGCTGTTTTAACCTTCGCAAGGACCGGGCGTAGCCACACTCAGTTCAACTAAAGTGAGAGAGACAGACACCGCCGGTCACCTTTAAGCAACGAGTGCTCAAGCGGTGAAACCAGTCTTGCGTAAGCGTCTGGCGTAATGTCGGTCCGGGTCGCTTCATCTCACAATACCGCTGAACCAAAGTATGACATGCTGGTAAGCAGTATGACTTATATCGCCCACAACTCACTTGTGTTCTACTCGTGCATATGACATCAACGCATAAAACCTGGCTTTGATACCACTGTTGGGGAACGTAGTAATTTCAAAAAATTTCCTACGCACACGCAAGATCATGGTGATGGCATAGCAACGAGAGGGGAGAGTGTCTGTCCACGTACCCTCGTAGACCGTAAGCGGAAGCGTTATAATAACGCGGTTGATGTAGTCGTACGTCTTCACGAGCCGACCGATCCAAGTACCGAACGTACGGCACCTCCGTGTTCAGCACACGTTTAGCTCGATGACGATCCCCGGGCTCCGATCCAGCAAAGCGTCGGGGTTGAGTTCCGTCAGCACAACGGCGTGGTGACGATGATGATGCTTCACCGGCGCAGGGCTTCGCCTAAGCTCCGCGATGATATGACCGAGGTGAAATATGGTGGAGGGGGGCACCGCACACGGCTAAGAACGATCACGTAGATCAACTTGTGTGTCCATGGGGTGCCCCCTGCCACCGTATATAAAGGAGGGAGGGAGGAGGAGGCCGGCCCTAGGAAGGGCGCGCCATGGGGAGTCCTACTCCCACCGGGAGTAGGATTCCCCCTTTCCTAGTCTAACTAGGAGTCCTTCCATGTATTAGGAGTAGGAGACAAGGAAGGGGAAGAGAGAGGGAAGGAAGGAAGGGTGCGGCCTCCCCTAGTCCAATTCGGACTAGGCCAGGGGGGGGGGCGCAGCCTGCCCTAGGCAGCCCCTCTCTCTTTCCCGCAGGGCCCAATAAGGCCCAATACTTCTCCCGGCGAATTCCCGTAACTCTCCGGTACTCGAAAAATACCCGAATCATTCGGAACCTTTCCGAACTCCGAATATAGTCGTCCAATATATCGATCTTTACGTCTCGACCATTTCGAGACTCCTCGTCATGTCCCCGATCTCATCCGGGACTCCGAGCTCCTTCGGTACATCAAAACTCATAAACTCATAATAAAACTGTCATCGAAACCTTAAGCGTGCGGACCCTACGGGTTCGAGAACTATGTAGACATGACCTAGAACTATTCTCGGTCAATAACCAATAGCGGAACCTGGATGCCCATATTGGCTCCTACATATTCTCTGAAGATCTTTATCGGTCAAACCGCATAACAACATACGTTGTTCCACTTTGTCATCGGTATGTTACTTGCCCGAGATTCGATCGTCGGTATCCAATACCTAGTTCAATCTCACATCTTGGCAAGTCTCTTTACTCATCACGTAATGCATCATTCCGTAACTAACTCATTAGCTACATTGCTTGCAAGGCTTATAGTGATGTGCATTACCGAGAGGGCCCAGAGATACCTCTCCGACAATCGGAGTGACAAAACCTAATCTCGAAATCGCCAACCCAACATGTATCTTTGGAGACACCTGTAGTACTCCTTTATAATCACCCGATTACGTTGTGACGTTTGGTAGCACCAAAGTGTTCCTCCGTAAACGGAGTTGCATAATCTCATAGTTACAGGAACATGTATAAGTCATGAAGAAAGCAATAGCAACATACTAACCGATCAAGTTCTAGGCTAACGGAATGGGTCATGTCAATCACATCATTCTCCTAATGATGTGATCCCGTTAATCAAATGACAACTCATGTCTATGGCTAGGAAACTTAACCATCTTTGATTCAACGAGCTAGTCAAGTAGAGGCATACTAGTGACACTGTGTTTGTCTATGTATTCACACATGTATTATGTTTCCGGTTAATACATTTCTAGCATGAATAATAAACATTTATCATGAAATAAGGAAATAAATAATAACTTTATTATTGCCTCTAGGGCATATTTCCTTCAACAAGATGACTGATGAGCGCTCTTTTGTACAGCAGGCTCATGAGATACAGTCGCTCGCAAAAGAACTTGAGAACTTCAAATGTGTGTTGCCGGACAAATTTGTTGCCGGAGGCATTATTGCCAAGCTTCCACCTTCGTGGAACAATTTTGCTACTTCCCTGAAACACAAGAGACAGGAGTTTTCTGTTGCGAATCTCATTGGTACTCTTGATGTTGAAGAGAAGGCGAGAGCAAAGGACACACGTGCTCGAGTTGCCGAGGGAGCTTCTAGTGCCCACATGGTATAGAAGAAGAACTTCCAGCCCAATAAGTTCAAAAACAACAAGAACAAAACTCAGGGGAAAGGCAAGTTTGATACAAAGAACAAGCCATCACATTCTACCAACTTCAAGAAGAATTCTCATAAGAAGGGGAAGGGACTTTGCCATGTCTGCGGTGATCCTAATCACTGGGCTCCGCTGTGTCCTAACCGCTTTGAGAAGCCCGAACATGAGAAGGGCGGCAAGTCCGCTAATGTTGTCATCGGTGATACTGATATGAAGGAATCAGGGTACGGTATTTTTCCTACCATCCTTCCAGTATTTCAATCCCCTGATTGGTTAATTGACACCGGTGCCAATGTACATGTTTGTGCTGACGCCTCCATGTTTTCTTCTTACCAAGCCACAGGAACTTCTCCCGTGCTAATGGGGAACGGGTCACATGCCATCGTTCGAGGTGTTGGTACGGTCGATTTGAAGTTTACTTCGGGGAAGACCGTGCGTCTGAAGAACGTTCATCATGTGTCGTCCATCAATAAAAATCTCGTTAGCGGTTCCCGTTTATGTCGAGATGGTTTTAAGTTGGTTTTTGAGTCCAATAAAGTTGTAATTTCCAAGTGTGGACAATTTGTTAGAAAAGGCTATGAGTGCGGAGGCTTGTTCCGCCTATCTTTGTCAGATATTTGCACTAAAGTTATTAATAATGTTTGCCACAATAATGAGTCGGATATTTGGCATTCACGACTTTGTCATATTAACTTTGGTTGCATGAGCGGCTAGCCAATATGGATTTAATTCCGAAAATCTCTACTGTCAAAGGCTCTAAGTGCCAAGTATGTGTGCAAGCTAAACAACCTCGCAAGTCCCATAAGACTGCAGAGGCAAGAGACTTGGCGCCACTAGAGCTTATACATTCTGATCTTTGTGAGATGAATGACGTGTTGACAAAAGGTGGAAAGAGATATGTCATGACGTTGATTGATGACTCCACTAGATATTGCTATGTGTATCTTCTGAAATCAAAAGATGAGGCTTTAACTTTCTTCAAAAACTATAAAGCTGAGGCAGAGAACCAACTTGATCGAAAAATTAAACGGCTTAGGTCCGATCGTGGTGGAGAGTATTTTTCCAATGAATTTGATCTGTTTTGTGCGGAACATGGTATAATCCATGAGAGGATGCCTCCCTACTCACCTCAGTCTAATGGGGTGGCCGAAAGAAAGAACCGAACTCTAACTGATTTGGTTAACGCCATGTTAGACACAACGGGTCGTTCCAGGGAATGGTGGGGGGAGGCGCTAATGACCGCGTGTCATGTCCTAAACCGAGTTCCCACAAAGCATAAGACCATGACTCCATTTGAGGAATGGGAAACTAAAAGGTTGAAACTCTCTTACCTACGTTCTTGGGGTTGTTTGGCGAAAGTCAATATACCAATTCCCAAGAAGCGCAAGCTTGGACCAAAAACCGTGGATTGTGTTCTTCTGGGCTATGCTTTTCATAGAATTGGCTATAGATTTTTGATAATAAAATCTGAGGTATCCGACGTGCATGTTGGTACCATTATGGAGTCTAATGATGCAACTTTCTTTGAGGACATATTTCCTATGAAGGATATGTGTCAAGTTCATCAAATCAGGAGATACCTATTCCATCTAGTGAGGAACTCACTGTAATTCCTGAACCCACCATTGCGAAGGAACACATTGAGAATCCTGTTGAGGGTGACAATGAAACTCCTATAAGGAGTAAGAGACAGAGGACTGCAAAGTCCTTTGGTGATGATCTCATTGTGTACCTTGTGGATGACACACCCAGGACTATTTCAGAAGCCTATGCATCTCCTGATCTTTGACTCTTTGGAAGGAAGTTGTTAAATGGCGAGATGGATTCCATCTTAGCTAACGGAACTGGGAGATCACCGACCGTCCTTATGGGTGCAAACCTGTAGGATGTAAGTGGGTGTTCAAGAAGAAGCTTAGACCTGATGGTACGATTGAAAAGTACAAGGCACGGCTTGTGGCTAAGGGTTATACCCAGAAAAAAGGTGAAGACTTCTTTGATACTTACTCACATGTGGCTAGACTGACCACAATTTGGGTGCTACTATCACTGGCTGCCTCACATGGTCTTCTCGTTCATCAAATGGACGTTAAGACGACTTTCCTCAATGGAGAGTTGAAGGAGGAAATTTACATGGATCAGCCAGATGGTTTTGTAGTACCTGGTCAAGAAGGAAAGGTGTGCAAGTTATTAAAGTCTTTATATGGCCTTAAATAAGCTCCTAAGGAGTGGCATGAGAAGTTCGAAAGAACATTAACTCCTGCCGGCTTTGTAGTAAATGATGGTGACAAGTGTGTGTACTATCACTATGGTGGGGGCGAAGGAGTTATTCTTTGTCTGTATGTCGACGACATATTGATCTTTGGAACCAAACTTGATTTAATCAAGGAGGTTAAGGATTTCTTATCTCGTTGTTTTGAGATGAAGGATCTAGGAGTAGCTGATGTTATTTTAAACATCAAGCTGTTGAGAGATGAGAATGGTGGGACCACACTGCTTCAGTCTCACTATGTGGAAAAGGTCTTGAGTCGTTTTTGGTATTTCGACAGCACGCCTTCTCCAACTCCATATGATGCTAGTGTGTTGCTTCGAAAGAATCGATGGATTGCTAGAGATCAACTGAGGTATTCTCAGATTATTGGCTTGCTTATGTATTTGGCGAGTGCCACGAGGCCTGACATCTCTTTTGCTGTGAGCAAGCTGAGTCAGTTTGTGTCAAAACCGGGAGATGATCATTGGCGTGCGCTTGAGAGAGTTATGCGCTACTTGAAGGGCACTGCGAGCTATGGGATTCACTACACACTAGTATAAAAAGGGTCAAACGTGAAGCACATTAGTGCCGGTTTGATTTTGGCCCAGTACTAATGGTACTATTAGTGCCGGTTCGAACGGATTTGCATTAATGCCGGTTCGTGTTGAACCTTTAGTACCGGTTCGTGGCACGAACTGGTACTAAAGGGGTGGTGGCAGGCTGGTGTCAGGCCGGGGCCCTTGATCACCTTTAGTACCGGTTCGTGGCACAAACCGGTACTAAAGGCTAACTTAGTACCGGTTCGTGCCACGAACCGGTACTAAAGGGTTTGACCTATAGTACCGGTTCTTGCCACGAACCGGTACTAAAGGGCAATTTTCAATCCCTACCCCCTATATCGTCATTTCAGTTTTGAAAATACAAAGGAAAATGATAAAAATTCAAAAAATAAAGTCTTGAGATGTAGTTCTATTACTACATCTACTAGTTAGGAAAATTAACAACTTAAATTTGGACATGTTTTGCAAAAAGTGTAGGGAAAATGTAAAACGGCTATAACTTTTGCATACGATGTCGGAAAAAAACGTATAATATATCAAAAAATTCAGCACGAAAATCCGCATCCGATGGAGACTGCCTACGGCCTGTTTGGAATTTTTTAGAATCCTCAAATTCCAAAAGGAAAAAAGATATGGTCAAATTTCAGTTTTTTTAAAAAAATTTGGTTAAATCTGGTCAAGCTACTTATTCAAGAAGTATTAATGTTACTACATAATTATTCAAGAATATTAGTGTTACTAAATAATTATTTCAATTTTTGAATTTTGGTCAAATCTGGTCAAACTATGGTCAAACTTATTCAAGAAATATTAAGCGTTACTAAATAATTACTGTTTTTTAGAATAATAGTTTCAAAAACTCAAAGCGGTGAAATGTGTGACTTCATGCTCAAGCTAAACTCCTGAGGGTTAATAGGATTGACATCTTACTATTGTCAGGAAAACAACAAGTGCAGACTCGGAAACGAAGGAGAATAGAATCTGAAAGTTAAGCATGCTCGCGCTAGAGTAGTGAGAGGGATGGGTGACCGGTCGGGAAGTTAGATGATTTGGAATGAGTGATCCACACTTGAGCAGTTAAGAGAGGTGATTAGAGACTAAATAATCAAATAATTCAGAAAAATAAAAAATCGAAAAAAATCAAAAAAAAATTTAGTGCCCACCCTTTAGTGCCGGTTATGGAACCGGCACTAAAGGCCCTTACGAATCGGCGCTAAAGCTCCGTTTTCTACTAGTGTACACCGGGTATCCAAGGGTACTGGAGGGTTATAGTGACTCGAACTGGATATCTGATGCTGATGAGATTAAGGCCACAAGTGGTTATGTTTTTACACTTGGTGGTGGCGCTGTTTCCTGGAAGTCTTGCAAGCAGACCATCTTAACGAGGTCAACTATGAAAGGAGAACTCACAACATTAGACACTGCCACTGTTGAAGCAGAGTGGCTTCGTGAGCTATTGATGGACTTACCTATGGTTGAAAAACCAATACCCCCTATCCTGATGAGCTGTGATAATCAAACTGTGATCGTCAAGATAAACAGTTCTAAGGACAATATGAAGTCCTCAAGGCATGTGAAGAGGAGATTAAAATCTGTCAGGAAACTGAGAAACTCCGGAGTTATTACGTTGGATTATATCCAAATGTCAAAAAACTTGGCAGATCCCTTCACAAAGGGTCTATCACGTAATGTGATAGATAATGCATCGATGGAGATGGGTTTGAGACCCACCGCATGAGTTGTCCATAGTGGTAACCCACTCTATGTGATCGGAGATCCCGTGAAGTAGAAGTGGGAGACAAGCTGTTGGTCAGCTGAGAGGAGAGTATCCTTATTTTAATTATCCCACTCCGTGAAGATGCAATACTCTCCTGATCTGCATGGCAGGTTGATATCTATCTTAACGTGTTCCTAGTGGATTATTTGAGTAAGCAGAGATGTTGTCCTGCAGAGCATCTCCTGAGGAACACACTTATATGAATTTGACTGTTAACGTCGCAGTCTGTGAGAAGTGGGTGCTATCTAATAAATTCATGAAAGGCCCTGGAGTACAACATATACGCTCCACCCGCGAGGAAGCCTTGCGGCAGCCAAGTATCGGTCAAGAATTTGTGTGAAACTAGTCTCGCAGAAAACTTGTAGTTCAAGGCATAGTCCACTATTCAAGTTGTGATCTAGTGTAGCATAAATCTCTAAGTGGAAGTTCAACTTCACAGTCTCCACTAAGCACCGGTATATAAACAATGTTTTGGAAACAAATGGTGAAAATGTGTCAATGAGACTCTGTGGGGGATTGTTGGAATTTGCTAGTGGGCTTTTGGCCCAAAGCCCAACTAAAATTCTGAAATTCTCTTGGCCCATTCATGCACACATGTGAGTGGAGTGAGTTAGGCTAAAGTTTAGTCCCACCTCATAAGTTGAGAGAGAGTTGCACCTTTTTATAAGATGAGCTCTCCTACCACTTGTATGAGCATGAGAAGAGGAGACCTACACGCGCGCTCCTCCTCCTCGCTCGCCTCGCCACGCCGCGCCGCGCCGCGCCGCTCCGCGCCGCGCCACGTTGTCTATATTTTTGCTGCTCGGGAAAAATTAATGAGTCATTAATTAATAATTAACGGACGTGGGGTTTACTCCCATGACCTACCCGGCCCGCACTATATAGTCAGGCAGACGTCTACCCTAGCCGCGGTCGCTTCGTATGGTTTCTCACCACCACTCCAGTTCATTGCGCCGCCAAGCAAGTCTTCTCCATCCCTCCTTTCGGCGTGCACTGAGAGAAGGGACAGGAGGCCTCCGGAACCCCGCCTCTCGTGATCCTGTACGGGAGAGGGGCGATCAGGTTTTTGGGGAGCGACTCATGCGATCGTGGCAGCGACGACTTGTGACGACGACTTCTTCCCCGACCTCGGCAACCTCATCCTCGATGACATGGGCGACAACGTCAACGCCGGCGGTGCTGCTCCCGCTGCACCGTACGTGATTCTATCTTTCCTGTTCGAGATCGTGGTAGAATTCATGTTTCTAGTATGTGCCCTAGATGTGATCTGTTCATCTGCTATGCTAGTTCGCATGATTAGTTCAATATCTGTTACTGTAGTCATGATTTATCTTCTGTTTATTCGGATTAAATCTCGTAGTAATTTGCTCATATTTCCAACATTTTCCTTATAAAACTATGGCATCTGTCAACTATTTTACTTGATTACTGAATTTCAATAAGAAAGGTACTACGCAGAGACAATGAGAAAAATACACGGAATGTGGTTAATCACCGCACCGGTGTATGTGTACGTAGCCTGGGGTAGGCGTACCATTTTTTGGCAGGAGCGGCGAACGCCGCCAAGGCGTATGCAGCAACTCACCGCTTTTTCGTTGGGGAAAATATTGAGGGTGTTTTTGATTAGCAGGATTCTGAAAATGTAAGGATATAAAAAGTATAGGATGAAGTGGCATGCCCACTTGAATCCTGTAGTATTATTAGAAATTATAAAAGAAGATTGAAGTGGATGTTAGATTTTCTATAAAAAAGCGTTGTTATACGGACAACACCGTTTGGTCGATTTTTAGACGATGCTATGGATTCAACCATGCATCACGCGGCCACAGGATCAAGTGTTCGTCTGAAAATCAGGCACAAAGTGTCTGCAGCAGAGTAGCTTCGTCTACGAAATGTAGTAGAAAACATTTCATATGAAAATTCCTATAGGATTCAATCATATGAATCAAGGGACCAACGTAGAAAATTTTTCAAAGGATTTGAATCCTTAAAAAATCCTATAAGTTTCTTTAGATCAAATTAGCTCTAACTAGGTGATTTATGCACAACAAATATGTACATGACATTAACACATGGCGTCACCTGTCATCGTGACACACACGCACATATACACAGAGACGACACGATTTGTTTGTGGCTACGGTTGCAGCTAGATCATCACTGGTGCAGCTAGTAAGTATGCCACTAAAGTAGAATGTTTGTAAGAGAAATTCCAAATGTTTCTTCCCCGCAAGGAAGAATCTAAATGTTTTCGTCCGAAAAAGAAGCTTTTGGATATGTTTGAAAAATAATTACGAAAGAAGTTATTTTGTATAGCTTCATTCGACAAAGTATTAAAGTTGTCATAAAATAGTTTTTTTTTTGCATAGTAATACGTGTCTCATTTATAAAATAAAGATCCGGTTACAAGGCACGTAAGCACCGATATTACAAGACTGAAAAGATAGGATAATTCTATACAAAATACCAGCGCCTGTTCCTTTCCTCCGACACCACCGAAGCGGCCACCAAAGGAAAAGAAAACATATCACCTCTTCATCCGAGCTCGACGCGGCTCCATCGCTGATCAGCAGCTTTACGGACCTCGAAAGTAGTTTGCCAGAAGCAAAACCATTGCCGTTGAAAGAATCAGACCGGGGCAACATGTCCCCGGACACGCCATCGAACTCTAGATCTGACACCCCCTCACGACAACAACGTCGAAGGAAGAAACCAGAACTGTCAGCCACCAACCACAAACCCAGCACGGGATGCACCATCTTCCAGCTATCACTTGCCCAGACAACCGTCTGCACGTACTTCTGGATGACAAAACCTCCCTGCTCCACCATGACGTCGGAGACAACGCCACAACAAGCAGCAGACGGAAGCGAAGGAGAGACACACCTGATGAAGTCGTCGCCGCCGCCTCGCCGACATCATCCATGAACCCTAACACAGCCGATCTGAAGGATCGGCAATCACACGATGCCATCAACTCCGAGACGCCGCCATGAACGGCACCGCCGGTGTGGGAGTGAAGCTGAGGTAGATTTATTCGTCCGGGTGCCGCTCCCATCACCCGAGCGGCGCGCCACGACCTACAAATCCAAAACCTAACTACAGAACGGAGGAACGGGGTCCCCCCTCCCTCCTGCCGCCGGAGCAGCCGGAGGGAGAGGGGGCCAACGCCCTGGCCGGCTGAGATCAAAGGGAAAAAAGTCGTCTGGCGTGGCGGCGGCTAGGGTAGGGAAGTCGTGCGATTGGTCGTACCACATAAAATAGTTAGAGCAAAAGACAATCATTATAGAAACGAAGGTACAAAAATGCATTTGAGACGTGTACTTTGGGACTTCTGTATCTCTATCTCATGCTTAAAAAGAACATAAAATTCTCATTTCACCTCTCTTTCGTCTAAACTTTCTTATATATCTCATTCTTTTCTTCTCCTCTTTGATTTTTTTCTTTCATCTTTGATTTTTCTCTCATCCATTCTCGCTAAAATAGAATCAGTTGTCTCATGTTTTATTAACTTACAACAAAAACACATTTTTTTTGTAAGTAATTAATTTTTTATCAAATAAGTGCTTAACAATAAAATGTGGGTAAATCATGGCGATTGCACACAAAAACTTGATGCGACTTTAGCGCGTCAATATAATAATAGACACGCAGTCACAAGCTAATCTACTAAATTATTATTAGCTCTTTTACAGTGATTGGAGAGTTACGAAATGTAATTTCCTGTAACTCCTCCTTCGATTATTTCCCACCGTTGATTTTAACATGTCAATTAAAATATTTAATTTAATCAAGAAGGGTATTATGGTCCGGGGCTTTTTCATGGAAACATTGTGCCTCCCTCGGTCAATCCCACGTAACTGTCGCATATCTCCGATCCCATCTCACGAGTGCGTAGACGGCGGCGACGGCATGTGGACCTGGAGGCGACGCCGCCGGCGCGAGGACCTAGGGCGGACGCCATCTTGCGAACTGGAGTCGAGGGCCGCCTTCCCGACGCGCCTCCCGAGCCGTTCCTCAGATCGAGCGCCGCGGCGGCTCTCCCAGGCCGCACCATCATCGAAGCCGCAGCCTGTCTGCTGAAATCGATGGAGACCTGCTCCTACAGCAGCCCTAAAGCTTTGAAGCTCTAGTTTGGTCTTCTTTTGGTACGTGTTCCTCTAATCTTACTAGTGAGTAGCGACGCATTGGTTCTGGAGATTAATAACAGTAGTATAATCCATGGTTAATTGGATCTGTGTTGCATGATGGTATTAGTGGTTACCAGCCCTGCAAACTGATTTGAGGATGAGCAAATAGTTGAACCTTCTAGCTAGCTTCTCGTCGTACTATGGTTCGCTGTATTGCAAGTGCCAGAGCTAATTTTAGTGGGTGTTTCAATTAGACTAGTACGAATACTAGTGCTCCATGAATTGGGATTGGGCAGATTGCATCCGGACAAGAACTAATCAACTCGTGAGACAATGGCTAGCTAACCGATGGCTTGTGTCATGCCTACTGTTTACCTTGTTCATTGGAATCAAGTTCCTTATGGTACAGATATGAAATAAATGACTACAGGGACACATAGTTTTACTTTGTAGAGTCAATTGGTTCGGTGCTCCGTGCTAGTATACTACTCCCTCCGTCTAGGTGTGTAAGTCATCTTACACATGCACGCCGCTCCCACCGTCACTCCCCTACCCAAGCTCGTCTCCCCCTGCCACTCCACCTTGCCGCCATTGTGTCCACCCGCTGGAGTCACCTCGAATATCGTCGCCACCAAACCAAGCTCCACCATGGAAGAGTGCCGCTGACCGCGTTGCGGCCATCATGGCCCCAACATTGTGCCTCCCAGCTCGGTGGAGGTCAGCAAGGCCTCATGGAGGATCAAGGCAACGTCTTTAGGTCGATGGATATACCTTTGTCTCTGGCGGTAATCGGAGAGCCGCCGACGATGATGACCTGAGTGTCCGGTCATGCCATTAAAGGTGCACCGCCAAAAGTAGCCGCCGCAGGGGAACGAGCAACGTTGCCACAATAACCACGACGCCGGAGCCACCACCACCGATCAAGTGAGGTGGGCGGCAGACCGGAGAGGTGTCAACAGAGAACCATCGTGACACACACAACGTGAGAGGGGAGGGGGTTTGAGGACGGAAGTGCCCCGCCACCGCCATCCCAGGGACCGAGCCGCCGGCCTGCCCTCGCAGCCGCCGCAGCGAAGCCACCACCAAAAAGTCCCGAGACCGCCGTCCCGATTTCGATCTCCGCCAAATGCAAGGCCGTCTAGGGCCGCACCCTGCGCTAGGCCAGAGGTCCCCTCAGCGAAAGAGGACGAGAGCCCGCCACCGCCGTCCACCGATCGGGATTTACCCGTTGGCTTCCTTCGGCGGCAGCGGGGTGGAAGGAGGAGAAGGGAGACGGGGGCGGCGGCGGCTGGGGTTTCGCCCGTGCTGCCCCTCTAGGAGCGGAGCGGGCGACCCATCCTAAGAACACATGCCTTATTCAGGGGAATGACAGATTCATCAAGGGGGTTTCTCTCTGGAACTGTGGACAAATTCAAGATGGTAAACGGCCGGATTAAATAACTCGCCATGCATCTTCTGCTCGTATTCTACCGAGACCGATTCATGTTTCTGTGACCGTAGGTGTTCAAGACCAAATCGAGAAGAGGATGGGAACCCTCGTGGCGTGGCGTTGGCTCTTCATACCAGTGTACTACCTGACCAGGTAGAAGGATCCTTTGGTTGGGCGTGCTTGCAGGGCGCGGCCCCGACTCAGCGTCCGTCCACCGCGCCAGGTAACCTGACCTAACCCGGCCGGGGAGGCGTGGGCGTTGTTGCGGCGTGCGAGGTCAAGTGCGGTGTGCCGGCGGCCGATGGAGACGATGCGCAAGTCCGGCTGTCGGCTGTTGCTGACCTCGCTGCCGGCGGAGGTGCTCAACGCACGGCGCAACGTGGTCATCGTCGACGGGCCGAGCGGGGCGGGGCCAGCGAGCCAGGGAGAATTAAGATGGGCGCCAGCAAAAAAACATCGAAGCGACGAGCGAGGCTGAAACGAGCCACGATCGATTCGTTCGGCAGTTTTGCAAAAGAAAAACTATGGTGTGCGAGTTACATATTCCCTTGACGATTCTACCCCTTGAAAAAAAACTGGTCCCACAAAAAATATGTAACGGTCCCACCGTTATTTGTAATTTCCCGTAATTTCAATCTCGTAACTCCTCGTAATTTTTATTTTCCTACCGTCAGATTGAAGTGGATGGACGGCTCCTAAATTTGCCAATCACCGTAATAGTTGTAAATTATTTATATTCTTATTGCAACGCACGGATAATTGTTTATATATAAACGCCGGAGTACTTTGGAGCCGAGGGGAATAAAGCAACAACCTGGTGACAACGATGGATACCCGCGAAGAGAACAATTAGCCGCCGCCTGTCACACCCGACACCGTCGCCGGCCGCTTTTTCGTGATGGTGCCGTTGCCGACCGGCCAGACCAGACAAGCTTTCCGTTGCGCCACCTCTCTCGATCGCCTACCGCCAGGAAGAAGGGATCGCGCCGGCCCAGTGCACACCACGACCGTTCACTCGTGCGTGCGTGCATGCTGGCCCTTCAACGTTTTTCCGTTCCGGCCGCCGTCACGTCCCACCGGGTGCAACATATATTCACCCGCCCGGCCGGCCGGCCGAGTCAAACAGAACATATGCGGTGCGGTCGTCTCGGTCGGAGGCGACACTGTACATGTACATGCACGGGAAAGCCAGCTAGCGTGTCGTCCTTGACACGGTGAAAGACGTCGTGTACTCAGGCATGTTGCGCATGCTCAAAATAGTTTGAGGGTTAAAAAATGTGCCGGGTCTCCAAGAAATGGCACGCACTGGTCCCACCTGGGTCCCACCTGGGTGACGGTTCGTGTCCTATCCGGCGATTGCAAAGGCGATCGCGTCCCTGGCTTGGTGCGATCTAGGGTTTCGTTGGGGTTCGTCTCCCAAACCTGGATCTTCCTCTCTGCATCCGTTCTGTGTTCCTCGTCCCACACCAGAAGCCTTCTGCGTGCTCCCTAGGGCGCGTGGTCGTAATACACCGTGTAAACCCTAGGAGGAGGTTTTGGGGGGTAGAAGGCGAGGGCTAGGGAGGATGGAGGGCGTAGCGGGTCTGATGCAGGGTTTGAAGCTTTCGAAAGATGGGAAGAAGGGAGTCAGAATTAGATCTGCAGTGAAGGAGAAGGGGAAGGTGTCGTCGATCATGGCAGTAGGCAAGGTGATGTCAGAAAAGATGGCGCATCCAGATGCGATCTGCCTTACCCTAGGAAAGGTTTGGTGTCCAATTAAAGGAATTAACTGTAAGGAGATCGGGATTAACCAATTCCTGTTCACCTTTCACCAAGAATCGGGTAAGAGGAAGGCGATGGAGGATGGGCCGTGGATGTTTGACAAGGAGCTAGTCGTAGTGGAGGATTATGATCCTAGTAAGAGGCCTGAGGATTATGTGTTCAGTGACATACCTATATGGGTCAGGGTTTACAACCTACCCTTGGGCATGATGAATGAGGACTCGGCAGAGAATATCGGTAACACGATCGGAGTCTTTGTGGAAGCAGACACGGGGAATGATGGTAACGCCATTGGCAAGTTTTTGAGGATAAAGATCCGCATGCGAATCGATAAGCCTATCATGAGAGGGTTTACTTTGGAGCTGGAACAGCATGAGGGGCAGATGCAGAGGAAGGAAAAAGTTGTCGTGGGCAAGGAGGAAGAAGAGGGGGACTGGTGCAGATTCGAGTATGAATTTCTCCCGGACTTTTGTTACACATGTGGGATGATAGGGCATGGGGAGAAAGATTGCTTGATCAAGCTTAAGAAGGGAGAAAGGCAGCAGTTCGGGAGGTGGCTTAAAGCGGATATGGGGTTTAAGAGGGGCATAACAGAAGAAGGGTTGTGGAGATCAGGAGGTAGGAGTTTTGGGGGAGGAAGAAATTTCGGGTACAACAAATTGGGTGGCAGAGCGGGAAGTGGAAGTGATAGTTTGTCTTGGCGCAAAAGCGATCCAAAATCCAGTGATGGGGGTCAAAAGTCAACAAACAGAGAGGACGAGGTCACTAGTCCTCCGAAGAAAAGCGTGGCACCGCAGAGATCTGGAGTTCCAAAGAGGCTTGAACTGAAGGAAGGAGACCGTGCACAGCAAGAGGGTGACCGTAGCAAAATTAACTTGCATGCAGATCCTCAGGCTGCCAAGCAACAAGACATAGTGATGTCCAACGTTGGAAAAGGGAAGGGGGAGCAGGTGGTGATGGGTACAGGAGAGAAGAACGACAAGCAGTCTGGAGGAGAACTACAAGGCCCGACAGGGAAGAGGTACATGAAGAAGGGGAGGGACAAGGTGGTGCCGGAGGGCAATGTTATGAGGGAGGAAGTTTTAGGGCAGAAGAGGGGTAGAGTGGATGAAGGTGTGGAGTCAACAAGGAAGAAAGGGAGGGTGGAAGATGATGGTAGTATGAGTGAGGAGGGTTTAGCCGTGCAGGAGGGAGTGATCACTAAAAATCCATGGGTTTAGCCGGGCGCAATGAAAATTATTGGCTGGAACTGTCGGGGTCTCGGGAATGGCCCGGCAGTTCGGAGCCTCCTAAAATTGGGAAGGATGGAGGAGCCCGATATCTTATTATTGGCGGAGACGAAGCTGTCCGAGAAGGAGTTGGAGAGGTTTAGGTGGATGATGGGCCTGGCTAACATGACAGCTTGGGACTCAGAGGGGAGGAGTAGAGGTGTGGCCCTTTTTTGGAGAAGAGGGTTGGATGTTTCTTTGAGATCGTATGGACGTACGGAGGCATATTGACGTGGATGTTAGAGAGGAGGACGACAGAATATGGCGCCTCACTGGGATGTATGGGGAGTCGGTTGGGGAAAGGAAGATTGAGACTTGGAGAGTTATGAAGTTGTTGGGCCAACAGCATCAAGCGGGTAGGCCATGGTTGTGTCTAGGGGACTTCAATGAAATTTTGGTTGCGGAAGAGAAGATTGGTGGAGCTGATCGACCACAGCGTCACATGGATAATTTCGGGGAAGCATTGGAAGCATGCAACCTCTGTGATATTGGCTATGAAGGGGATAGGTTCACTTGGAGAAACCATAGTAAGGAGATAGACACATACATTTGTGAACGACTGGATAGAGCGACAGCTAACATCACTTGGTGTGAGTGGTTCCCAGAATTTTCGGTGCTGAAAGGTGCCCCAAGGCATTCGAGTCATAGGCCAGTTATTGTATGCACGCATGGGGAAAGCAGACAGGGGCCTGGAGGCGATCGCGGATTCCGGTTCGAGGCGTGGTGGCTGAAGGAGGAGGGTTGTAGCGAGGAGGTGCAGAAGGCATGCGAAGCGGGCTGTATGGAGGGCAGGGGTGATGTTTCTGCAGCACTCAAAAGTGTGGCTGGGAGAATGACAAGGTGGGGAAAGGAGGTGGCCGGGGAGCTGGAGAGCCGCTTGAAGAAGGCACAAAGGAACCTGGAAATGTGTATGCTGGCTCCGGTTTCAGAGGAGAAAATAAGGGAGGAAGCTCGACTGAGATGTGTGGTAGAGGGGCTAGCAGAGAAGAAGAACATTAAGGCCAAGCAAAAATCTCACGTTGCCTGGCTTCGGGATGGGAATAAAAGCACTCGCTATTTCTTGGTTGTGGCTTCGGCGAGAAGGAAGGCTAATAGGATTAAGGTGTTGAGGAAGGAAGATGGGACGAAGGTGAAGGCAGGAGATGGACTAAATAACTATGTTTTTTTTTCAGGACCTGTTTACTTCATCCCGCGGCAACCGTTTGGCCGAAATGATCAGCAAGGTCCAGCCGCGTGTGACCAGTACTATGCGAGCCATTTTGGAAGCTGATGTGTCCAGAGAGGAGGTCCGGGCAGCGCTAGATCATATTGGCGATTTAAAATCCCCAGGACCTGATGGAATGCCTTCCATTGTTTACAAACGCCACTGGCATTTCATGGGCGAGAAGATTGTTGATGAGATGATCTCTGTTCTCAAGGGAGGCCCTATGCCGGAAGGATGGAACGATTCAATAGTTGTTCTCATCCCAAAAGTAAAGAACCCTAGTAGAATTAAGGATTTGAGGCCAATCAGTTTATGTAATGTAGATTACAAGCTATGTTCGAAGGTGATTGCGAATAGGCTTAAGATTGTGCTCCCAGATATCATCTCAGAAAACCAAAGCACATTTGTTCCCGGTCGACTGATCACGGACAATGTATTCATTGCCTATGATTTGACGCATGTTTTACTTAACAGAAGGAAAGGAAAGGAAGGGCTAGCAGCGGTGAAAGCAGACATGAGCAAGGCATACGACCGGGTCGAATGGAACTTTCTACGGGCAATGCTTACAAGACTGGGGTTCGGTGACAGCTGGGTTGATCTGGTTATGAACTGCGTCACCTCGATGCGCTACCAGATTAAGATTAACGAAGGACCGACAGAGCAGTTCATCCCCTCCAGAGGCCTCCGACAGGGCGATCCGCTTTCTCCCTATCTCTTCGTCATCTGCGCGGAGGGTTTGTCAGCATTGTTGAATGATGCCGAAGCAAATGGCTCGATCAGCGGCATCAAAATATGCCAGAGTGCTCCTGTAGTGTCACACCTTTTGTTCGCGGACGACTCGGTGATGTTGCTCAAAGCCAAACCCGAAGAGGCTGCGGCATCAAGGGGAATATTGGATTTGTATGAGGACTGCTCAGGCCAATGTATAAATCTGGAGAAATCAGCAGTTATGTTCAGCCCAAACACAACTGACGCTTCCAGGAGTGCGGTGAAGAATGCCTTGCAAATTCAGAGTGAGAATTGGAACGAAAAATATCTGGGGTTACCAGTTCATGTTGGAAAATCAAGGAAGAAAGCGTTTGCATTTGTCAAGGGTGCCATGGCTGGTCGAGTCTACGGATGGAAGGAGAAACTCATCGCAAAGTTAGGGAAAGAGGCGCTTGTCACAACCGTTGCGCAGGCTATCCCTACTTTCGCCATGTCATGTTTTTACCTTACGAAAACCTTTTGTGAGGAACTAAGCTCGCTTATTGGTAACTATTGGTGGAGTCAACAAGAAAATGAACATGCAACTCACTGGATAGGGTGGAACAAGCTGACGATGTCAAAGGCTCAAGGGGGTTTAGGGTTCAGAGATATGCACGCCTTCAACATAGCTATGCTATCTCGACAAATTTGGAGACTAATACAGTCCCCTGAGTCGTTGTGTGCCAGGATTCTACAAGCTCGGTATTACCCCGACGGGCAGATACTTAACGCTAAACCCTTTGATGGCATCTCATATTCTTGGCGCAGCCTACTGCATGCATGGAACTGATAAGGGAGGGGCACATCTGGAGGATCGGCGATGGGAGTAGGGTGAACATCTGGACAGATCCATGGATATCTCGACCCTGGTCTAGGACAGTGATTACACCCCGTGGGCACTGTATTCTGGAGCATGTTGGGGAGCTGATAGACCCGTACACGAATACGTGGGACGAGCAGTTGGTGAGAGATACATTTTGGCCAGACGATGTGAAGCACATCTTACAGATTCCCCTCCGAGAGGGCGCTGAAGATTTTATCGCTTGGCAATACGACACCAAAGGGATCCACTCCATTAAGAGTGCCTATAAGCTCTATTTTCAACTTGAAAAGATGAAGAAGGACGGAGGAGTAGGCGCAAGTTCGGCGGATGAGGGCAACTTGAACAGCACCAGGGATGATTCTTGGAAAAGAATATGGAAACTGCCATGCCCTAGAAATATTCAAATGTTCACGTGGAGGCTCAAACACGAATCGCTAGCGTTGCGGCTGCTGTGGCGTGGAAGGGAATCCCTATTGCAGACACTAAGTGCCTATTCTGTAGCAGAGGGGATGAGGATGGAGCGCATCTCTTTATCAAGTGCAAGGCTGCAAAGCAAGTGTGGAGGGAGCTAGCACTGGAACCGGAAAGAATGGAGCTTGAGTCTATTACGTCCGTGCATGCGATGCTAGACATTATATGGGGGCTAGATGAGAATAAACGGTTGCTTGTTCTTACTTTCTGGTGGATGTGGTGGTCCAACAGGAACAAGTTGCGGGCAGAAGAAATTCCTTGGTCACCCGAGGAAGTGGCACGAAGAACACGAAGTAGTGTCCTGGAGTATCATCAGATCTTCTGCAAAGCCACTGTCAAGACCAATTCAGAGAAATGGCGCCCTCCGGCCGAAGATTACTACAAAGTTAACACCGATGGCTCCTTCATTCCTGGGGAACATTTTGCAGGTTGGGGAGTTGCAATCAGGACGGCGGATGGGAACCTGGTGCATGCAAGGGCGGGACGCCAGGAATACATCTCTGATGCTTTTGGCGCTGAGGTTTGTGCCATGTCACAGGCCATTAACGCGGCAGCAGATCTGGGGATAGTGAAGGTGCAGTTTAAGACTGGTTCACAACTGCTGGTAGACGCGCTGGACATGGCAAAGGTCGATTCTTCCACTTATGTGTCGGTCATTGAGGACATGAAGCTCCAACTGAGACTATGGTTCTCCAAATTTATCATTTCAGTGTGTAGGTGTAATGCTAATTCCGTAGCTCATGAACTCGCTAAGTTGGGCCGCTTTTGTGAACCAAACCACTTTGTGGAGTGGGAGAACGATGTTCCTGCCCATGTGGGCATTTGTGTTGAGGGCGATTTGCCCCACCACAGTTAAGTAATGAAGCTTTGCTTTCTCAAAAAAGAAATGGCACACACTGTGGCTGTGCCTCGGTGGCAGAGCTTGACCATGCACGACGGATTTTGCTTTACAAGGGGTCAAAAAGGGTCGTTGGACTCGTGCCATTCGGGCTGATTTTGTGTTACGTACGCCGTGGATTTTGGCAGTAGACTAGCGGGGGACATGGCTTCATCTGAGGTTGCTTAATTAATCAGACAATGCCCCTCCCACTAAACGAGTACCGTCAAAATGCTATAATAAATTCATGAAAATGCGCATGGGAGTCAAGCCTAGGACTTGAACCCTAGTAAGTTGGTTCCACCACACAAAATCTAACCATCTGAGCTATGCCAAGTCACGACCGTGCATGGTTTTAGTCCAAAAGCAATGACGAATGTTGAGTACATGCATGATATATGCCGTATATGGTAGAAATATCACTCTCTCAAATCTCTACATTCGACTAGCCGATATTTGTGGGGGCCATAAGGGCATCTCCAAAGGAGACCCTCAAAACTATGGTATATGTCCGGATTGTGGTGTCTGGATCACTTGTGTCAACTTTTGCCATTCAATGGGGACCCCTATCCGTTCGTGAAGTAGTCCGGACATCGGTTTTCTTGTAGATCAAAACTAAACTGGGGATCTATTGTGGGAGTTCGAACATTGACCAACAAAAAGCCCCCACGTGGTTCTCCTCTCTTTTCTCACTTCACATGCATGATCCCTCTCGCCTCACTCTTCTCCCAACCATATGTCACACCGCAATATCCCACCACATGCATGGTCCCATCGACTCTCACTCTCTCATCCCAACCGATTTACTTTGTGAATACAGTTGGATGGCTCCCTCGCGCATCGTGTCCGCAGACCACTCCCGAACATAAAAACAGATATTTGCGGTGTTCGTTTACTGGTAAGTGTTGGAGATGCCCAAAGGTTTTTTTTTTTTGGGGGGGGGGGGGGCTAGGGCCCCCACTCGGCTTTATTTGGGTGAAAGCTTGTAATAGATGCATCCATCGGATGTTGACTGCATCACTACCACTGACAATGGTGAAACAAGGAAGTGACAATGTATTGTGGCTTATGTGGGAGGAGAACATCTGCGGCCATTGGACGCTAAGAGCATCCACAGTGTATGCCCGCATTGTAATATTTGCACCAATTCTATTTGTTCGGTTTCTTTACAACATATCCATTTCCTGGTCTCTTGCCATATAGGTTTGATCCCGACACAAGTTAGCATAAACAATTCTAGCTCTCCTTAGCTTTGTATATCCATTCCTCAACATGCAAGAGCCTGGCTCATACGGTCGTAACAGAAGCTTATGTTCAGGATGTGCGCCTCCACAGGGCCTCCAGATCGGAGGGGCCCTAGATTCGGTTAAGTAGAAGTATACTAATTGAAGTTTGTGCGAGATAATCATGCATTAGTACTATTGTCAGCGTGAAAAACTTGCATGCTATTCAGCAATCTACACACTAGACTCCATTTCGTGCATGTCCCCTTCCTCTATCCTCTTCAAATTGAATGGTACTCCTTGATTCTCCAATCTCCATCTTCTACCAATTGATTTTTTGCAGTTTCCAAAATAAATCAATTATTTCCCACAAAAAATGGATCAATTAATAGCAACGAGTAGCTACTGTCAACCCTTGTAAATGCTATTGTCCAACAAAGAGATTTTTTTTAGCCTTGGGAACAATATTTCAAAGGGCATTGCTTATGAAGAAATAATTTGAGATTATGTACTCTTTAACTTTCAAAATAGGTAATCTTTTTTGGAATTTCACAGTTCGCGACGAGCAACTTTGGCTGCTAATCTTTGTTTGAATGCAGAGTAGGTAGTTATGAAAAAAACATGTCAAAGCTATTGGCGCATTTTTTGCAATGATGCAACTATTCTTTTTAGAGAATAGTGTAAAACATAGACAAATTCGCCTCCATATCATGTTTGGAGATAAGCATATTACCAGAAACGCAAAAGGAGGTGTCACTTTCCTGTGAAAACTAAATGCATTCAAAGTTTAAGACTCACTTTTTGATTAGATATAATTCATGGGCAATTATATTAACTCTGCAATATATATATTCATAATTAACTTATATTATATATTTATATATACCTGCAAAAAACCTATATTATTTATAGGGACTGGTTTTAATTTTGCACAGGGCCTCTCAGGGGCTGTTTGGTTTGTAGCCTTGAGCTGCACAGCCAAAAAATCGGCCGTTGACCAGGCTTCGGTTGGCTGTTTGGATCGCCTCCAAAATATTGGTGAGCTGCTCCGCCTCAGCTCCCTCCCGCTATTCTTGCTCCAAATCATTAGCAGAAAGATATTACGCAGAGACAATGAAAAAATACACGAAAAACAGAAGCAATTCATGCATGCCTGGATGGCCAGGCAAGGACATGTGATTAATCATCGGCGTGTGTGGTGTAGCTAAATCATTACTGGTACAGCTAGTAAGTATACCACTAAAGTAGAATGTTTGCAAGGGCATGTGATAAATCACCAGCCACATCATTACTGGTACAGCTAGTAAGTACTCCCTTCGTTCCCAAATAATTGTCTTTCTAGCCACTTCAAATGGACTACAACATACGGATGTATGTAGACTTGTTTTAGAGTGTAGATTCACTCATTTTGCTCCGTATGTAGTCACTTGTTAAAATCTCTAGAAAGACAATTATTTAGGAAACGGAGGGAGTATACCACTAAAGTAGAATGTTTGTAAGAGAAATTCCAAATGTTTCTTCCCCGCAAGGAAGAACCCAAATGTTTTCGTGGCAAAAAGAAGCTTTTGGATATGTTTGACAAATAGTTACTACCAAAGAAGCTATTTTCTAGCGGACGCGGTGTTTTGGCTCCTAGGTGCATATGCACCCATTTTCAACTATCTAGGAGCTAAAGGCAATCGCGGTGTTTTGGCTCCTAGGTGCATATACACCCATTGTCGAAATACACATTTTAAAAAGTTGAAAAATTCGAAACAAAAATTCCACGTGTATATCCGGACATTTTATGTGCGTTCACAAGATTTCGGTGAAAAACGACGTTTTTTGTGGCTTGTGTAAAAAAGACAATTTCTGATGCTTCATTCTAACTATTCACGAGGCATTTCTTTATCTTTTTTACACAAGCCACAAAAAACGTCGCTTTTCACCGAAACCTTGTGAACGCATATAAAATGTCCAGATATACATGTGGGATTTTGTTTTCGAATTTTTCAACTTTTCAAAATGTGTATTTCGAGAATGGATGCATATGCACCTAGGAGCCAAAGGCAATTACCGCTTTTCTAGCTTCATTTGACGAAGTATTAAAGTTGTCATAAAATAGTTAGAACAAAAATATTCGCTATTGAAATTGGCGTTAAAAAATGCGTATGGAACGTGTACTTTAGGACTCTATAAACACCGCAGTATTTTGGAGCCGAGGGGAATAAGCAACAACCTGATGGACAACGATATATACCGGCGCAGAGGGCAAATTAAATTAACCGACACGTGTCACGAACGGCGCCGTCCCCGGCCGCTTTTTCGTGACGGTGCCGTCGCCGACCGACCGGCCAGACCGGACAAGCTTTCCGTTGCGCCTCCTCGATCGCCCACCGCCCGGAAGAAGGGATCGCGCCGGCCCGGTGCACGCCACGACCGTTCACTCGTGCGTGCGTGCGTGCATGCTGGCCCTTCAACGTTTTTCCGTTCCGGCCGCCGTGACGTCCCAACAAGCGCAACATATATTCACCGTGCTTGACCGCCCCGTCGGCCGAGTCAAACAGAATATATGCGGGCGGCCTCGGTCGGAGACGACGCTGTACATGCACGGTTGCTTACTCTTATATATATATCCTACCACCCGGTGGTAGTTATTATCCTATAAAGCAAGGTGCGTTTCATCAATTTTTTCATCCGTTCATCATCGAAAAGAATTATTTTCTATCCGAGATGGTACTAAATTCTTATGCGTTTGTCTGGTAAAAAAGGCTTTTCCAGAATTTCATACTTGGGCCGCGTGCTGTGGTGCAGCGTAGCCAGCCCACTTATTTTTTTGCCCATGCAGCTGGGAAAATTCTATTTTCCGCATGGATCGACAAATAGTCGGAATTTCGCACAGGACAACGGATAAAGAGCTGGCCCAGTTTTCTTTGTTTCTGTATTATACTTCTATTTTTATTCTCCTTTTCCTATCTCTTTTTTCCCTTTCAAGTTTACTTTTCTTATGTAATTTATTTTATAAATTCAAAATTTTCAAAAAACTTTCAAAATAAAAAATCCAAATTACAGAAAATGTTCGGAATTCCAACATTTTGTGGCTAGTTTGAGAAATATTTGGAACTTGAAATTTTTTCCCATGTTTTCAAAAGCTTTTATTGTTTTTCAAATTTGTTCGAGATTTCTAAAAAGAACAATGGAATTTTAGAAAATGCTCCAAATTCGAAATATCTTCTTGTTTTAGTTAATTTTTCTCAATTCAAAATAATATTAATAGATACAAAATTTCAAAAATCTCATGCATTTTCAACACATGTTCCTGTGCTAAAAATATGTTCACAAATTCAAATAATATTCATGTTTTTATAAAAAAAGTTGGTGTTTTCAAGATTTTTTTAATGAATTTTAAAGGATTTTCATGTTTCAAATTTTGTTCGCGTTTTTCTACAATTCATAATAATGTTTAAACATACACATTTTCAAAAAATGTTATGAATTTTCAACATATGTTCCTGTGCTAAAAATGTTCACAAATTCAAATAATGTTCATGTTTTAATAAAAAAAGTTGGTGTTTTCAAACAATATTTGTGAATTTTAAAAGATGTTCATGTTTCAAATTTTGTTCCCGTTTTTTTGGAAGTGTATATAATTTTCAAAAAATTGTTCAGGATTTAAAAAATAGTTCATCTTCATAATTCAGAAACTTCGTACCTTAAAATCTCCTTAATTAAAAGGAAAAGTAAATTGAATAATTCATGGGCCTTCTCTGGCATACAATGACGTAATAAAACTCTTAAATGCCCTTGATCAATGAATGGAAAAGTAGCAGATTGATTACTTCACACCCGGCGAAATCGAGAAGCAAAATGTTCTTTTTTCACGTGCACACAGGATTTTGCTTGCACATATAATTCTCACTAATTTTAAATGCATGTTGTTTTTTCTCCCGTTGCAACGCACGAGCATATGTGCTAGTCTACTTTAAATAGTTGTAACTCATTACCTATTTTTCGTTGTCATGCAACCATGCCACATCAACAAGTCATACATGTGATCACAAGTGACAATTTGCGCACTAATCTACCCATTGTCGCACTAATTTTTGTGTGAGCACAAACTGTATATGCATTGGACGCTTAGAGCAAATATATGTAGATCATGTAACACATTTTTGTTTAAAATGCCTCCCTGTTTACTTAAATCCAATAATTTATATTTTATACATCATTCCGTTAAATTCTTCATATGATTTATTGTTTTTAAAATATAAACCAAAAGCAATCCTAAATTTGTTTATGCAATAGTCCTATTTTTTAGCACCTATTCATGCATCTCTTTATCATGTTTTTCACAGCAACGCATCATCTAGTTAAATCAGGGAACACCTTCTCTCGCTGAACGACGTCGAAAAGGCTAAAAGAAATTCATGAAAATGTGTACATGAGTGTCAAGTCTAGGACTTGAACCCTAATAAGTTGACTCCACCACAGGAAAATTAACCATCTGAGCTACGCCTAGTCCGCGACCATGCAGGGTTTTAGTCCAAAATGTGAGTGAATATTTCTAGCGATATAAGTGCATAGGGACCACTTCGGCGCTGATTTTTTTTAACAAAGTTAGGGTCCAGTTCCACCAGCCACTTCAGCGCGCACACACACACGCCCGCACGCCCGCACACATGGTCTATCTATCTAGTATAGAAAAGAAAAATAAGTTGTTGATTCGTGCAATGGACATTCTTCACTAGCATCCACTTCTAAGTCAACATACCAGAAAAATAATATTAATTGTTCCATGTCCACTACTGATCTCCTCTTCCCCTCCCGCGACAACTTTTTTTTGTTCCATATGTTATATAATGTTATATCGGGTATTTTTTTCCTCGTTTTAAAGTGTCTCATAATGATTTGTTTTGTATCAACAATAAAATAAGTCTATGTGCTAATATAAAGTGAAACATTGTGACACACTTTAAAACAAGGGGAAAACTACAATAAAACATTATGCAATACAACAAAACAATGTTTGGAAGAAGAAAAGTTTCACGAATTCAAAGCAATGATGAATGTTGAATACATGCATGATATATGGCGTGTATGGTAGAAAAAAAATTCACTCTCTGAAATCCCTGCATTCAATTGGCCAATATTTGTGGGGTCATAATGTTTTAGGGGCATTGGGGGGGGCTAGGGCCCCCTCTCGGCTCTCTTTGGGTGGAGGGTGGCTTATAGTAGATGCATCCATCAGGTGTCGACTGCAACACTACCACCGTCAATGGTGAAACAAGGAAGTGATAAGGTATTGTGGCCTATGTGGGAGGAGAACGTGTGCGGCCATCAGAAGCTAACTGCATCCACAGCGTATGCCCACACGCATTGCATCCACATTATATGCCCACATTGATTTAGTACGAATGATATTTGTACAATTTTCTTTATAACATAGCCATTTCATGTTACCTTACCATACAGGTTTGGTCCTGACACAAGTTAGCATAAGCAATTCTATGTCTCCTCAGCTTTGTATCCATTCCTCAACATGCAAGAGTACGAGTAGTCTGTGTTCAGGGTGTGCGCGTGCATAGATCCTCCAAATACTAATTGAAGTTTGTGTGAGATAACCATGGAGATCATGCACTCGTACGGAGGGAGTACTACTAGTGCGAAAAACTTTCATGCTATTCAACAATCTACACACTAGACTCCATTTCATGCATGTTCTCTTTCTCTCTCCTCTTTAAATTGAAGGATACTCCTGGATTCTCCAATCCCCGTCTTCTACCAATTAAGTTTTTATAGTTTCCAAAATGAATCAAGTATTTCCCCGTAAAAAAATGAATCAATTATTAATAATCAGTATCTATTGTCAATCCTTGTAAATGCTATTGTCCAACAAAGAGATTTTTAGCGATTGGAAACAATATTTTAAAGGGGAATGCTTATGAAGAAACAATCTGAGATTATGTACTTTTAAATTTCAAAATAGGTAATGTTTTTTTTTTGGATTTTTCACAGTTTGCAAAGAGCAACTTTGGCTACTAATCTTTGTTTTAGTATAGAGTAGGTAATTATGAAAAACTAGAAGAACACCCATGCGTTGCAACGGGGCCACATTAAATTTAAGAGTTCAATATCAATTATGTTAATATTACATTTAATATTCTCATACATATCAAGTGACATTGGCGACCTTTTTACCATCAAATTCTCACACACACTCTCTCCCTCCCTCCTCCTCACTCTCTCTCCTCCTCTCCCTCTCTCTCTCTCTCTCTCTCTCTCTCTCTCTAACACACACACATATTCATCTTATTGGCTACGGGACCATAATCCATCTATTTCACACGCACACGCGCTAGTGCATAACAATATGGATTATAAAACAGGTTCAAGGTAGTAACAAGGATTCTTCTCATGCATTAATAAACAAATGTTCTGCACTGAAGACAAGATAAACAATTCCCAAAGTGCATCAGAGCATCACAGAACATTATTGGCAAGATAAATGCATGGTGTACCGGAACTGCTCGGATGAACCGGAACAGAGCCAACATATATCATCCTAGACAAACGCAAAATCAACCATTTACCTTGGTACTTTAGGGACCGACAGGAGGATGCATGTAGAAGCGCTTATTGCCTGCGAATCCACAGTTAGAGAGAGAAATTGGAACCCATTCCCATCACCAACTGATAAAGAAAGCATGTAAGAAAATTGATATCGGGCCAACTTGGATCTTCGGTGATTGTCCGCCGGTATGGAGACTTTAGGAGGGTGGGTGCAGGAGTGGCCTTGTGGATGATGGATGGAGGCGCGGAGGGATGTGGTCGCCGGAAGGTCGAAAGCGGAGAGGGTCGGGCACGTTAGGTGGAGCCGGTGGTGCGCGACAACCGGAGGCGGCCCAATCGTGGGCGGCGAACCGACGATAGCCTCGGCCCATCTCTCGACGCAGCGAAGATAGAGAGGGCGGCACTGCCGGTGCTCGAGGCCGCCGCTCGGCACCATCTACATCGAGGGGAAAGAGAGGCAGGAAAGCGATGGGGTGATGCGGGGCTAGGGATTGCAGAGGAGGGTGGGGTGTGCGATTTGAATGGATGGTTCTGCCCACCGCTTTTCTTATGCGTGGCGGTGGAGACGGCGGCGTCCAGCCATGCAGGCGAGGCATGGGTCGAGCCGGGCACACGGCGGCAGGCGCATAGCAGGCGGGGCGATTTTTGCTACTGAGATGCATGGTGTGGGATTGATCGTTCATGTTCTCTTTTCCTTTTTAACGGGAGATGGATGCGATTTTTTCACGAGGGGAGAGATGCGACCACGTACAGATTCCATAATAAATTAATTAGGTCCATAACGAGAATTCTTTACAATGCGTTAAGATTTACGTGTTAGTTTTCTTAATAAAGAAATGCACTAATGTAGGGATCGATTGATTCGGGTAAGGAAAGATAGATTCATGATCTTTTGTATGTTAGGAAATTAGTGGTTTGCAAGGAAAGAGTGGAGAGAAAAAAACCAATGCGACCACGTATAGATTCCATAATAAATTAATTAGGTCCATAACGGGATTTGTTTACAATGCGTTAAGATTTACGTGTTAGTTTTCTTAATAAAGAAATGCACTGATGTAGGGCGTGATTAGATTCGTGATCTTTTGTATGTTAGGAAATTATTGGTTTGCAAGGAAAGAGTGGAGAGAAAAAGAACCAGTGGAGGTGGGAGGAGGACAAAAATAAACCGTACGAGGCTACCAACTGCTCCATTAGGAGTAGAGATTGTTTGTGAAAATAACGTCATTTACGACTTAGCGAAGCGGATCCTTAAAAAAGATATAGCGAGCAGATTCCCTTAAAACTGGTAGGAATGGATACGATTGATGACGTTGATAAATAGTGGTGAATGTTGGCCTAATTTACTATCATCATGCATGGAAATGAATCATCAAGAAAAAGAATGCTTCCTATTACTACACTCATAGGAAGCTTCCTAATCTCTGCTACCAAACAGTTTCTGCCCAAACAAGGAAGGAAAGTTATGGACGTGATTCGAAAGGAAACAAACGTTATGAAGATTAATTAATTTAGATTTGATCTTTAGAGATTGATTGTGATTGATTCTTTTACATAAAAACATTACTAAATAATTTGCGTCAGTATGGAAAGTTCTGATCCGTTCAATAATTTGTGTGAGAGGGTGAAGTGAAAATAAACCGATGAAATGGGGGAGGCGACGAAAAAAATCTACGACGGTTAACCTACGAAAAAACCCGGACGAAAGTGATGGGACGAAAAAAAACCTGGAAGCGAGACTACCAACTGCTCCATTAGGAGTAGAGACTAATTTTTGCCATGTCAAAGCTATTGGCACAATTTTGCAACTATGCGCCTCCATATTATGTTTTGTATTTGGGCAATTATATTAGTGCTATAATTATGTTTCCCCAAAAAAATTATATTAACGCTGTGATAATTTTTTATAATTAACCTATATTATATATAGGGCCTGCTTTAATTTTGCACATGCCCTCTAAATTGTTAGGTACAGCCCAAATCAGTACTTCTCCATTCACATATTTTTAGCTTTGGCACTAGGCTGCGCAATGGTAGTCGCTAGTGCCAAAGCCAAATCACCATATGGCAACGTTATTTGGCTACATGTTGTGATGCCCTAATGGAGGCACTACCGTCATACGTCAATAGCAAAACACAAGGAAGAGACGAGGCGTGGTAGTTAGGTCAACGTTGTACTTGTACATGCCCATGACGTAATCGATTTAGTTTCAGCTCCACTCAACAAGATCTTGTCATCCTTTTGCATGATCTCTCGTCTCGTTGCTCAGGTCAGACAGTCATCGGTTCCACTCATCAAAAAATCAACACGTATAAAATTTATGATGATGTGGCAGAGAATAAATGAGAAGAGAATGAAGTTTATGAATTTGTACTGACAATACTTGCCCAAACTTCAGATGCACAGAGAAAGCAAACTTATTTATTGTCTCATTTTTCATTGGAAAACTTAAAAACAATCTACTGAAGTAACTGTATGATAACGCGATGACTTGAACAACATTATCAACAAAATTACATGCGAGCTTTTCTTTTAGCACGGTACAGTCACAGATACCCACATACATGCACATACACTCACCCTATAAACGCATATACACATCTTACCCCTATGAGCACCCCTAAGATACTGAACCAGCGTCACATTTTAAGAGTCTCCACAGAACCATTGTAGTCGATAGGGACGTCTCCTCGCATTGAATGAACGTCGGCAAAAAATCTATAATAAATCCAAAAATACGAGCACCGATGAACCCTGGTGTGCTGTTTCCGCAAGAAAGCTAACCATAAGCAAGCTATTGTCGAGGGCTAGAAAAGGGAGCATGGGTGCCGCCAGGGTGCGGAGCGGAGGCTGTCGCCCGACGCGTCACGGCCACGTCTCGGTATCCTGCCGCTCGCTACCACCGGCTGCCGCACGGACCCGGATTTTGTCAAACGCATTGCGCACACAACCCAAATCTCCACCATACATTGCCATGCATGTCACATCAGTCGGTACACATGCTGTCACATCTGGGAGAGAGAGAGGGAGAGAGAGACCGAGCGAGAGAAAGAGAGAGTAGACATGCAGATTTGACAGCATGTGTGTACTGGGTGATCTGATGTGTATGGTAATGTGTGGTCCGAACATAAAAATAGATATTTGCGGTGTTCGTTTACTGGTAAGCGTTGGAGATGCCCAAATGTTTTAGGGGCGAGTGGGGGGGGGGGGGGGGCTAGGGCCCCCTCTCGGCTTTCTTTGGGTGAAATCTCGTAATAGATGCATCCATCGGACGTTGACTGCATCACTAGCACCGACAATGGTGAGGACGTTGACTGCATCACTAGCACCGACAATGGTGAAACAAGGAAGTGACAAGGTATCGTGGCTTATGTGGGAGGAGAACATGTGCGGCCATTGGACGCTAAGAGCATCCACAATGTATGCCCGTATTGTAAGATTTGCACCAATTCTCTTTGTTCGATTTCTTTACAACATAGCCATTTCCTGATCTCTTGCCATATAGTTTGGTCCCGACACAAGTTAGCATAAACAATTCTAAGTCTCCTTAACTTTATATCCATTCCTCAATATGCAAGAGTCTGACTCGTACAATCGTACCAGAAGCTTGTGTTCAGGATGTGCGCCTGCACAGGGCCTTCAGATCGGAGGGGCCCTAGATTCGGTTAAGTACAAGTATACTAATTGAAGTTTGTGTGAGATAATCATGCAGATCATGTATTAGTACTACTGCCAGTGTGAAAAACTTGCATGCTATTCAGCAATCTACACACCAGACTCCATTTCGTGCATGTCCTTGTTAAACCGTGGTTTGGTGGAAACTGGCTCAACACATCTGGTGCGTGGCCTATCACTTTATATAAGGTACCAAGAGGTACAATACAGATACAAATACAGTTGTCGTACAATATACAGTCTAACACCCTCCCTCAATCTTAACTGTGGCTTGAGGTACTCAGTAAGTTACGATTGCGTCTACAGCCTATGAACAAAGGAAGAGACAACGGTTTGGTGAAGATATCAGCAAGTTTAGCCTTGGAGGAGATGAACTTGATATGCAGGAACTTCTGTGCAACACGTTCTCTCATAAAATGATAATCAACTTCGATGTGTTTCGTTCGGGCATGAAATACCGGATTCGATGAGAGGTATGTAGCGCCGATGTTGTCACACCAAAGGATAGGAGGCTGACTATGAGAGATCTTCAATTCTCGAAGAAGGGACTGGACCCAAATAAGCTCAGAAGTGGCATCAGCAATCGCCTTGTACTCAGCTTCAGTGCTACTCCGAGAAACTGTAGCCTGCTTCCGAGCACTACAGGCGATCAGATTAGGACCAAAGAATACTGCATATCCCCCCTGGATCGCCGGTCATCTGGGTTACCAGCCCAGTCTGCATCACTGAAGACCGAGAGCACAGTGGAGGGCGCCGACCGGAGATGAAGTTCATAAGAGGCAGTGGAGCGAACATAACGCAGAATACGCTTGACGGCAGTCAAGTGACACTACTAGGGAAAAGCCTAGCAGCAGCGCGGGTTTTGGGCCTATTGGTAGCGCGTGGGCCGGCGCTACTAATAAGGCGCTACAGCTAACGTATAGCAGTAGCGCGGGTACCACCCGCGCTACTACTACGTCCTTTAGTAGTAGCGTGGGTAAAAACCCGCTACTACTACCAGCTGGTTTTTTTTGAATTTTTTTGAAAAAATATTTCGATTTTCCCCTAATTTTCAAATTTCTGAATTATTTTAACCTCAAATCTCTAATCACCCCTCATCGCTGCTCAATTTAATCTCTAATCACCCCTCATCATTCCAAATCATCTAACTTCCCGGACGGTCACCCATCCTCTCACTACTCCAGCCTGAGCATGCTTAACTTCCGGGTTCTATTCTCCCTCGTTTCCAAGTCTGCACTTGTTGTTTTCCGACAATAGTAAGATGTCAATCCTATTAACCTCGTGAATTTAGCTTGAGCATGAAGTCGACATTTCACTATTTGAGTTTGAAACTATTGTTCTAAAAAATTAGTAACACTAATATTTCTTGAATAATTAGTTTGACCACAGTTTGACCACAGTTTGGCCATAGTTTGACCAGATTTGACCAAAATTCAAAAAAACTAAAATAATTATTTGGGAACACTAATATTCTAGAATAATTAGTTTGACCATTGTTTGACCACAGTTTGACCACACAGTTTGAATTTTTTTTGATTTTTTCCACTCTAGATCTTAAAAGCCCCGTAACTTTTTTTCTGTTAGGTTTTTGAGGGTTCTGAAAATGTTTAACGGGGTTCCCCCGGTTAAATTTGGATGTAACTTTTCAAGTAGATGATTTTTCATATAAAAAACTTTTTCATCCGAGTTAGTATGCAAAAGTTATGCCCATTTTTACAAATTCTCGAGAGATTTTGCAAATAAAGTCGGAATTCATATTTGCAAATTTTCCCGATAACTAGACCACATATCACATGGGAAACTTATTTTCTTTTATTTTTTGACATTTTCATCATTTTCTTTTATTTTTTTTAAACTGAAAAGGCGATCCATGGGGTGTGGAGTTTGAAAATGGGACCTTTAGTAGTAGCGGCTTTTATCCCTCGCTACTACTATGGCACCACTTAGTACTAGCGAGGGCAACAAACCAACGCTACTGCTATCAAACTTAGTAGTAGCGAGGTTTTAAAAACCCGCGCTACTACTATGGCATGTCCCGGGGGCACGGTAGAGACCGCTTAGTAGTAGCGAGGGTTAAAAACCCGCGCTACTGCTACTTACCAGTAGCGCAGGTTGCGGGTTTTTAACCCTCGCTACTAGTAACTTTCTGTGTATAGGCTTTTCCCTAGTAGTGTGAGGCTCTCGAGGGGCATGAAGATACTGGCAGACACGGTTAACTGCATACGAAAGATCAGGCCATGTGATGGTAAGGTACTGAAGAGCTCCAACAAGGCTTCTGTACTTGGTAGCATCATCAATAGAAAGGAGAGTCCCATCAGTAGCAGAAATAGTCTCAGTGGATGACATGGGAGTAGTAGCAGCCTTGCACTCCAACATGCCAACACGCCGCAAGAGATCCTGAGAGTAATTCTGCTGAGAAAGAGCAAGACCATCTTGTGGATATGTGACCTGCAGGCCAAGAAAATAGTGAAGTTTACCTAGATCCTTGAGAGCAAAATCAGAACTGAGAGGCAGAACCAAACGATCAGTCGCCGCAACAGAGGAGCTGACAAGGATGATATCATCAACATAGACCAGAATGTACATAGTGACTTCCGGTTGCTGAAGAATAAACAGTGAAGTATCAGCAGTGGAGGGCACAAACCCATGAGCACGAAGTGCAGAACCTAGGCGAGCATGCCAAGCATGAGGAGCCTGTTTGAGACCATAGAGCGCTTTCACCAAGCGACAGAGATGTTGAGGACGATCAGGGTCAACAAACCCAGGGGGCTGACGCATGTAGACCTCCTCCTGAAGAACACCGTGCAGAAACGCATTCTGAACATCCAATTGACGAAGAGACCAACCTCGTGTGACAGCCAATGACAGAAGCAGTCGAATAGTGGTTGGCTTAACAACAGGACTGAAAGTATCCTCGTAGTCAAGACCATACCGTTGCTTGAAGCCCTTAGCAACCAGCCGAGCCTTGTACCGCTCAATAGAACCATCTGCATGTCGTTTGACCTTGAAAACCCATTTGGAATCAATGACGTTGATACCTGGACGGGGAGAGACCAGCTACCAGGTGCCATTCTGACGAAGAGCCTGAATCTCGAGGTCCATAGCAGCACGCCAGTGACGAATACTCATCGCTGCTTGATAGTGTCGGGGTTCCGCAGTAGGATCGGACTGTGCTTGAGCCAAGCAGGCAGCAATCCATGCAACAGTGCCATCTTTGCGTACCTTGGGCCGGTGAATACCGCTCCAACTGCGTGTATGCGGCCGAAGAACCACAAGAGCTGGAGGCGGGTCATCAGCTACCTCGTCAGCAGAGGCAAGCGATGGTGCAGGAGACGGGCTCCCGAGCGGCGAGGCCGCATGTGAGACGGACGCTGGCGAGTCCGGCCCAGGCGGGGAAGCTGATGCGGGCGAGGCGGGCCCGGACGAGGCGAGCACAGAGGAGACCGACCGAGGTGAGGCGGGCGGTGTTGACGTGGGCAGTGAAGACCGCGCAGGCGAGGCGGGAGGCATGGGAGGCCCACAGCCAGCTGACCGTGCGGGCGACGTAGCGGCTGGGCCAGGCGGAACCGAGGGGGCGGCCTCGGGACGCACACCCGCTGCATGTCCCATGCAGCGATCCACATCACAGTCGTCAGAAGCAGGTCCGGGCGACTCCGGTTCGGCAAGGAGCTCGAGGCGAGCGCCACGTCCAGTGCCTGCACCATGGTTAGGTAATAACACAGGCGAATATGCAACATCCTCAAGTTGATCAGGCGAAATAAAGGAGATATTAGTGGGTGATGACAACGTAGGGGAAGATGGCATATTCGAAAAAGGAAACAGATTTTCGTCGAACACGACATCACGGGAGATATAGACTCTATTTGTTGGAACATGGAGACATTTGTAGACTTTGTGAAGAGCACTATACCCAAGGAAGACACACTTTTTGGAGCGAAACTCAAGCTTGCGACTGTTGTAGCGCCGAAGGTGCGGCCAACAAGCACAGCCAAAAACCTTGAGGAAAGTATAGTCAGGAAGTTCATTAAACAACAGTTCAAGCGGTGTCTTCATCTTTAATACTCGAGTAGGAGTTCGATTAATCAAGAAACAAGCAGTGGTAAAAGCATCACTCTAAAACCGAAATGGCACGGAGGCATGAGCAAGAAGTGTAAGGCCAACTTCAACTATGTGACGGTGCTTGCGCTCAACGGCACCATTCTGCTGATGTGTATGTGGGCAAGAAACCCGAGGAGAAATTACAAGCTTATTAAATAAAGAACTGAGGGTACGATATACACCCCCCCCCCCCCCCAATCGGACTGAACATGAATGATCTTATGCTGAAGGAGTCTCTCAACATGCAATTGAAATTGTAAAAACACATGAAACACATCAGCTTTGCTTTTGAGGAGATAAAGCCACGTAAAGCGACTGTAGGCATCAATGAAATTGACATAATATTTATGACCACTGACAGATGTTTGGGCAGGACCCCATACGTCCGAAAAACACAAGCTCTAATGGAGTAGTAACAACTCGAGATGAAGACACAAACGATAACTGATGACTCTTTCCCTGTTGACAAGCATCACAAACTGCTAAATTTTTAGAACTAGACGACGTAGGAAGCTCATGTCGATGCAAAACATGGCTAACTATGGGAGACGCAGGATGCCCAAGCCGGGCATGCCAATGGGATGTCGACGCGCAAACAGCGCTGAAGGCCTCCGGAAGAGATGGCGCCTCCAACGCATACAGGCCCTGATGGATGCGACCTTTAAGAAGAACCTCCTGTGTGGCTCGATCCTTAACGAAGAGATGAAACGGGTGAAATTCACAAAACACATCATTATCATAAGTAAACTTACGAACAGATAGTAATGGACGAGTGACATGCGGGATGTGAAGGACATTACGAAGGCGAAGGCGACGAGAGGAACTAGACAAAAGGGAGGCCTGGCCAACATGAATAATGGGCATACCTGAACCATCAGCGGTGCGGACCTTGTCACGGCCGCGGTAGGGCTCCTGCGCCTGGAGCTAACCAGCCTCATTGGTCATGTGCTCCGTGGCACCCGTGTCGAAGTACCAAGCGGGGTCAATCAGATACGACGGCGTGTACCCGCCTCCGCCGGGATAGGTACTGCCGGGATGGCCGGCGGAACTCTGTTCGGCGATGGCGGCTTGCTTCTCGTTGCCGCGCCCGTCGTTGCCGATGCCAAGGAAATCCCTCTTGAAGCGACGGTGGCAGCGAGAGGCATAGTGCCCGTGGATGCCACACAGTTGGCAGTCGACGCTGGGCCGGCCGCGGCGATCGGTGGTCATAGGAGGACCACGGGACGACTGCGATGGAGGAGGCTGGCGGCCACCACCTCCCATGGGCGGGCCAGCAGTAGGGCGAGGTGGACGTGTTGGGGAACGTTGCATAAAATAAAATTTTCCTACGTTCACCAAGATCCATCTATGAGTTCATCTAGCAACGAGAGAGAGAGAGAGATGCATCTACATACCCTTTGTAGATCGCGTGCGGAAGCATTCAAGAGAACGGGGTTGAGGGAGTCGTTCTCGTCGTGATCCAAATCACCGGAGATCCTAGCGTCGAACGGACGGCACCTCCGCGTTCAACACACGTACGGTCAGCGTGACGTCTCCTCCGTCTTGATCCAGCTAGGGGGAAGGAGAGGTTGATGAAGATCCAGCAGCACGACGGCGTGGTGGTGGATGCTGCAGGGCTCCGGCTGGGCTTCGCCAAGCAACTACGGGAGGAGGAGGAGGTGTAGCAGGGGGAGGGAGGCGCCAAGACTTAGGTGCGGCTGCCCTCCCTCCCCCCTCCTTTATATAGGCCCCCTGGGGGGCGCCGGCCCTGGAGATGGGAATCTCCCAAGGGGGCGGCGGCCAGGGGGGTGGAGTGCCCCCCAAGGCAAGTGGGTGCGCTTCACCCTAGGGTTTTCAACCCTAGGCGCAGGGGGCCAAGGGGCGCACCAGCCCACTAGGGGCTGGTTCCTCCCACTTCAGCACACGGGCCCTCCGAGATAGGTGGCCCCACCGGTGGACCTCGGGACCCTTCCGGTGGTCCCAGACAATACCGGGTGACCCCGAAACTTTCCCGATGGCCGAAACCGCACTTCCTATATACAATTCTTTACCTCCGGACCATTCCGGAACTCCTCATGACGTCCGGGATCTCATCCGGGACTCCGAACAACATTTGGTTTGCTGCATACTCATATTCATACAACCCTAGCGTCACCGAACCTTAAGTGTGTAGACCCTACGGGTTCGGGAGACACGTAGACATGACCGAGACGGCTCTCCGGTCAATAACCAACAGCGGGATCTGGATACCCATGTTGGCTTACACATGCTCCTCGATGATCTCATCGGATGAACCACGATGTCGAGGATTCAAGCAACCCCGTATACAATTCCCTTTGTCAATCGGTATGTTACTTGCCCGAGATTCGATCGTCGGTATCCCAATACCTCGTTCAATCTCGTTACCGGCAAGTCACTTTACTCTTATCGCAATGCATGATCCCGTGACCAAACACTTGGTCACTCTGAGCTCATTATGATGATGCATTACCGAGTGGGCCCAGTGATACCTCTCCGTAATACAGAGTGACAAATCCCAGTCTCGATCCGTGTCAACCCAACATACACTTTCGGAGATACCTGTAGTGCACCTTTATAGTCACCCAGTTACGTTGTGACGTTTGGTACACCCAAAGCACTCGTATGGTATCCGGGAGTTACACAATCTCATGGTCTAAGGAAAAGATACTTGACATTGGAAAAGCTCTAGCAAAACAAACTACACGATCTTGTGCTATGCTTAGGATTGGGTCTTGTCCATCACATCATTCTCCTAATGATGTGATCCCGTTATCAATGACATCCAATGTCCATAGTCAGAAACCATGACTATCTATTGATCAACGAGCTAGTCAACTAGAGGCTCACTAGGGACATGTTGTGGTCTATGTATTTACACGTGTATTACGATTTCCGGATAATACAATTATAGCATGAATAAAAGACAATTATCACGAACAAGGAAATATAATAATAATCCTTTTATTATTTCCTCTAGGGCTTATTTCCAACAGTCTCCCACTTGCACTAGAGTCAATAATCTAGTTACATTGTGATGAATCGAACACCCATAGAGTTCTGGTGTTGATCATGTTTTGCTCGTGGAAGAGGTTTAGTCAACGGATCTGCGACATTCAGATCCGTATGCACTTTGCAAATTTCTATGTCTCCATCTTGAACATTTTCATGAATGGAGTTGAAGCGACGCTTGATGTGCCCGGTCTTCTTGTGATACCTGGGCTCCTTGGCAAGTGCAATAGCTCCAGTGTTGTCACAGAAGAGTTTGATTAGCCCCGACGCATTGGGTATGACTCCTAGGTCGGTGATGAACTCCTTCACCCATATTGCTTTATGCGCTGCCTCCGAGGCTGCCATGTACTCCGCTTCACATGTAGATCCCGCCACGACGCTTCACTTGTGCAGCACCAGCTTATCGCTTCCACCATTCAACATATACACGTATCCGGTTTGTGACTTAGAGTCATCCAGATCTGTGTCGAAGCTAGCGTCGACGTAACCCTTTACGTCGAGCTCTTCGTCACCTCCATAAACAAGAAACATATCCTTAGTCCTTTTCAGGTACTTCAGGATATTCTTGACCGATGTCCAGTGTTCCTTGCCGGGATTACTTTGGTACCTTCCTACCAAACTTACGGCAAGGTTTACATCAGGTCTGGTACACAGCATGGCATACATAACAGACCCTATGGCTGATGCATAGGGGATGACACTCATCTCTTCTATATCTTCTGTCGTGGTCGGACATTGAGCCGAGCTCAATTTCACACCTTGTAATACAGGCAAGAACCCTTTCTTGGACTGATCCATTTTGAACTTCTTCAATATCTTTTCAAGGTATGTGCTTTGTGAAAGACCTATGAGGCGTCTCGATCTATCTCTATAGATCTTGATGCCTAATATATAAGCAGCTTCTCGAAGGTCCTTCATTGAAAAACTCTTATTCAAGTAGGACTTAATGCTGTCCAAAAGTTATATATCATTTCCCATCAAAAGTATGTCATCTACATATAATATGAGAAATGCTACAGAGCTCCCACTCACTTTCTTGTAAACGCAGGCTTCTCCATAAGTCTGCATAAACCCAAACGCTTTGATCATCTCATCAAAGCGAATGTTCCAACTCCGAGATGCTTGCACCAGCCCATAAATGGATCGCTGGAGCTTGCATACCTTGTTAGCATTCTTAGGGTCGACAAAACCTTCCGGCTGCATCATATACAATTCTTCCTTAAGATAGCCGTTAAGGAATGCCGTTTTGACGTCCATTTGCCATATCTCATAATCATAGTATGCGGCAATTGCTAACATGATTCGGGCAGACTTTAGCTTCGCTACGGGAGAGAAAGTCTCGTCATAGTCAACCCCTTGAACTTGCCGCTAACCTTTAGCAACAAGTCGAGCTTTATAGATGGTAACATTACCATCCGCGTCCGTCTTCTTCTTAAAGATCCATTTGTTTTCTATCGCTCGCCGATCATCGGGCAAGTCTGTCAAAGTCCATACTTTGTTTTCATACATGGATCCTATCTCGGATTGCATGGCTTCAAGCCATTTGTTGGAATCTGGGCCCGCCATCGCTTCTTCATAGTTCGAAGGTTCACCGTTGTCCAACAACATGATTTCCAGGACAGGGTTACCATACCACTCTGGTGTGGAACGCGTGTCTGGTGGACCTATGAAGTTCAAGAGCAACTTGATCCGAAGTACCTTGATCATCATCATTCATTTCCTCTCCGATCGGTGTAGGCACCACAGAACATTTTCCTGAGCTGCACTACTTTCTGCTTCAAGAGGTAGTACTTCATCGAGTTCTACTTTCCTCCCACTTACTCTTTTGAGATAAACTCTTTTCCGTAAAGGATCCGTTCTTGGCAACAAAGATCTTGCCTTCGGATCTAAGGTAGAAGGTATACCCAATGGTTTCCTTAGGGTATCCTATGAAGACGCATTTTTCCGACTTGGGTTCGAGCTTTTCAGGTTGAAGTTTCTTGACATAAGCATCGCATCCCCAAACTTTTAGAAACGACAGCTTAGGTTTCTTTCCAAACCATAATTCATACGGTGTCGTCTCAACGGATTTAGACGGTGCCCTATTTAAAGTGAATGTAGCTGTCTCTAGAGCGTATCCCCAAAATGATAGTGGTAAATCTGTAAGAGACATCATAGATCGCACCATATCCAATAGAGTGCGATTACGACGTTCGGACACACCGTTACGCCGAGGTGTTCCAGGCGGCGTGAGTTGTGAAACGATTCCACATTTCCTTAAGTGTGTACCAAATTCGTGACTTAAATATTCTCCTCCACGATCTGATCGTAAGAACTTTATTTTTCGGTCACGTTGATTCTCTACCTCATTCTGAAATTCCTTGAACTTTTCAAAGGTCTCATACTAGTGTTTCATCAAGTACACATACCCATATCTACTCAAGTCATCAGTGAGAGTGAGAACATAACGATATCCTCCGCGAGCCTCAACGCTCATTGGACCGCACACATCGGTTTGTATGATTTCCAATAAGTTGGTTGCTCGCTCCATTGTTCCGGAGAACGGAGTCTTGGTCATTTTGCCCATGAGGCATGGTTCGCATGTGTCAAATGATTCATAATCGAGAGACTCTAAAAGTCCATCAGCATGGAGCTTCTTCATGCGCTTGACACCAATGTGACCAAGGCGGCAGTGCCACAAGTATGTGGGACTATCGTTATCAACTTTACATCTTTTGGTATTCACACTATGAATATGTGTAACATCACGTTCGAGATTCATTAAGAATAAACCATTGACCATCGGAGCATTACCATAAAACATATCTCTCATCTCGCATTAAACGAGATCCTAATACAATGTTCATGCTCAAACTTGGCACTAAATAACAATTATTGAGGTTTAAAACTAATCTCGTAGGTAAATGTAGAGGTAGCGTGCCGACGGCGATCACATCGACCTTGGAACCGTTCCCGACGCCAAGATCGTCACCTCGCCCTTCGCCATTCTCGCTTATTCCGCAGCTCCTGCTGAGTTACATATATGAGCAACGGCACCAAGATCAAATACCCAGGAGTTACTACGAATCTTGGTAAGGTACACATCAATTACATGTATATCAAATATACCTTTAGTGTTGCCGGCCTTCTTGTCTGCTAAGTATTTGGGGCAGTTCCGCTTCCAGTGACCCTTCCCTTTGCAATAAAAGCACTCAGTCTCAGGTTTGGGTCCATTCTTTGACTTCTTCCCGGCAACTGGCTTACCGGGCGCGGCAACATCCTTGCCGTCCTTCTTGAAGTTCTTCTTACCCTTGCCCTTCTTGAACTTAGTGGTTTTATTGACCATCAACACTTGATGTTCTTTCTTGATTTCTACCTCAGCTGACTTCAGCATTGAAAATACTTCAGGAATAGTTTTCACCATCCCTGCATATTGTAGTTCATTACAAAGCTCTTGTAGCTCGATGGGAGCGATCAAGGATTCTGTGAATGACCGCCTCATCCAGGAGGTTAATGTCCAGCTGGGACAGGCGGTTGTGCAACCCATACATTTTGAGTATGTGCTCACTGACAGAACTATTTTCCTCCATCTTACAACTATAGAACTTGTCGGAGACTTCATATCTCTCGACCCGGGCATGAGCTTGGAAAACCATTTTCAGCTCCTCGAACATCTCATATGCTCCGTGTTGCTTAAAACGCTTTTGGAGCCCCGGTTCTAAGCTGTAAAGCATGCCGCACTGAACGAGGGAGTAATCATCAGCACGAGACTGCCAAGTGTTCATAATGTCTTGGTTCTCTGGGATGGGTGCTTCACCTAGCGGTGCTTCTAGGACATATTGTTTCTTGGCTGCTATGAGGATGATCCTCAGGTTCCGGACCCAGTCCGAATAGTTGCTGCCATCATCTTTCAGCTTGGTTTTCTCTAGGAACGCGTTGAAGTTCATGGTGACATGAGCGTTGGCCATTTGACCTACAAGACATTTTGCAAAGATTTTAGACTAATGTTCATGATAATTAAGTTCATCTAATCAAATTATTTAATGAACTCCCACTCAGATTTGACATCCCTCTAGTCATCTAAGTGCTACATGATCCGAGTCGACTAGGCCGTGTCTGATCATCACGTGAGACGGACTAGTCATCGTCGGTGAACATCTCCATGTTGATCGTATCTTCCATACGACTCATGTTCGCCCTTTCGGTCTCTTGTGTTCCGATGCCATGTCTGTACATGCTAGGCTCGTCAAGTTAACCTAAGTGTTTTGCATGTGTAAAACTATCTTACACCCGTTGTATGTGAACGTAGGAATCTATCACACCCGATCATCACGTGGTGCTTCGAAACGACGAACTTTAGCAACGGTGCACAGTTAGGGAGAACACTTTCTTGAAATTATTATAAGAGATCATCTAATTTACTATCGTCGATCTAAGTAAACAAGATGCATAAACATAATAAACATCACATGCAATTATATAGTAGTGACATGATATGGCCAATATCATATAGCTCCTTTGATCTCCATCTTCGGGGCTCCATGATCATCTTGTCACCGGCATGACACCATGATCTCCATCATCATGATCTCCATCATCGTGTCTCCATGAAGTTGCTCGCCAACTATTACTTCTACTACTATAGCTAACGGTTTAGCAATAAAGCAAAGTAAATACATGGCATTGAATCAATGACACGCAGGTCATACAATAATTAAGACAACTCCTATGGCTCCTGCCGGTTGTCATACTCATCGACATGCAAGTCGTGATTCCTATTACAAGAACATGATCTCATACATCACAATATATCATTCATCATTCATCACAACTTTTGGCCATATCACATCACAAGGCAATTGTTGCAAAAACAAGTTAGACGTCCTCTAATTGTTGTTGCATCTTTTACGTGGCTGCAATAGGGTTATAGGAAGAACGTTTTCTTACCTACGGAAAAGCCACAACGTGATTTGTCAACTTCTATTTACCCTTCATAAGGACCCTTTTCGTCGAATCCGCTCCAACTAAAGTGGGAGAGACAGACACTCGCTAGCCACCTTATGCAACTAGTGCATGTCAGTCGGTGGAACCTGTCTCACGTAAGCGTACGTGTAAGGTCGGTCCGGGCAGCTTCATCCCACAATACCGTTGAAGCAAAATAAGACTAGTAACGGCAAGAAAGTTGACAACATCTACGCCCACAACAGATTTGTGTTCTACTCGTGCCATAGAGAACTACACATAGACCTAGCTCATGATGCCACTGTTGGGGAACGTTGCATAAAATAAAATTTTCCTACGTTCACCAAGATCCATCTATGAGTTCATCTAGCAACGAGAGAGAGATGCATCTACATACCCTTTGTAGATCGCGTGCGGAAGCGTTCAAGAGAACTGGGTTGAGGGAGTCGTTCTCGTCGTGATCCAAATCACCGGAGATCCTAGCGTCGAACGGACGGCACCTCCGCGTTCAACACACGTACGATCAGCGTGACGTCTCCTCCGTCTTGATCCAGCAAGGGGGAAGGAGAGGTTGATGAAGATCCAGCAGCACGACGGCGTGGTGGTGGATGCAGCAGGGCTCCAGCAGGGCTTCGCCAAGCAACTACGGGAGGAGGAGGAGGTGTAGCAGGGGGAGGGAGGCGCCAAGACTTAGGTGCGGCTGCCCTCCCTCCCCCCTCCTTTATATAGGCCCCCTGGGGCGGCGCCGGCCCTGGATATGGGAATCTCCCAAGGGGGCGGCGGCCAGGGGGGTGGAGTGCCCCCCAAGGCAAGTGGGGTGCGCCCCCCCCCACCCAAGGGTTTTCAACCATAGGCGCAGGGGGGGCCCAAGGGGGGGGGGGCGCACCAGCCCACTAGGGGCTGGTTCCCCTCCCACTTCAGCCCACGGGGCCCTCCGGGATAGGTGGCCCCACCCGGTGGACCCCCGGGACCCTTCCGGTGGTCCCGGTACAATACCGGGTGACCCCTAAACTTTCCCGATGGCTGAAACTGCACTTCCTATATACAATTCTTTACCTCCGGACCATTCCGGAACTCCTCGTGACGTCCGGGATCTCATCCGGGACTCCGAACAACATTCGGTTTGCTGCATACTCATATTCATACAACCCTAGCGTCACCGAACCTTAAGTGTGTAGACCCTACGGGTTCGGGAGACACGTAGACATGACCGAGACGGCTCTCTGGTCAATAACCAATAGCAGGATCTGGATACCCATGTTGGCTCCCACATGGTCCTCGATGATCTCATCGGATGAACCACGATGTCGAGGATTCAAGCAACCCCGTATACAATTCCCTTTGTCAATCGGTATGTTACTTGCCCGAGATTCGATCGTCGGTATCCCAATACCTCGTTCAATCTCGTTACCGGCAAGTCACTTTACTCGTATCGCAATGCATGATCCCGTGACCAAACACTTGGTCACTCTGAGCTCATTATGATGATGCATTACCGAGTGGGCCCAATGATACCTCTCCGTAATACGGAGTGACAAATCCCAGTCTCGATCCATGTCAACCCAACAGACACTTTTGGAGATACCTGTAGTGCACCTTTATAGTCACCCAGTTACGTTGTGACGTTTGGTACACCCAAAGCACTCGTATGGTATCCGGGAGTTACACAATCTCATGGTCTAAGGAAAAGATACTTGACATTGGAAAAGCTCTAGCAAAACGAACTACACGATCTTGTGCTATGCTTAGGATTGGGTCTTGTCCATCACATCATTCTCCTAATGATGTGATCCCGTTATCAATGCCATCCAATGTCCATAGTCAGGAAACCATGACTATCTATTGATCAACGAGCTAGTCAACTAGAGGCTCACTAGGGACATGTTGTGGTCTATGTATTCACACGTGTATTACGATTTCCGGATAATACAATTATAGCATGAATAAAAGACAATTTTCACGAACAAGGAAATATAATAATAATCCTTTTATTATTGCCTCTAGGGCATATTTCCAACAGGATGATGGCCACCAGTAGCAGCACCACGGTAGGTGGCGTGGACCTGAGGGTCATTCAGCTGCATCGCGGCATGGCGGGCGTCAACTCGTTGCTCGGTGGAGATGAGGCGCGCATACAAGTCCCGAGAGGACAGGGGCGTCTCACGGCCCCGCACCGCCTCAACCAGGTTGTCGTAGTCCTGATCGAGGCCCCGAAGAACGAAGTCAGTGAACTATGTATCACGAAGCGGCTCCCCGATAGCGGACATGGTGTCGGCGATCGTCTTGATCTTGTTGAAGTAGACATGCACAGAGGAGTCGAGCTTCTTGCACTCAAGGAGTTGTTGACGAAGGGCCGACGCGCGAGCCGAGGAGTGAGCTGAGAAGCTATCCACCATCGTCGCCCAGACGCCGAGGGACGTGGCGGCGAACACCACCAGCCCAGCAACTCCTTTCGCCAGGGAGGACTGAAGCGCAGACAGGATGGCCTGGTTCTGTGCGACCCAGGCGCGGTAAGCCGGATTCTCGGCCGAGACCCGGGCTCCGGTGGCCGTGACCGCAGGGACGAGGCAGGGCGGGCACGGGTGGCTCCTGTCGACGTAGCCTTCGAGATGACGGCTGCGAAGGAGCGGTAAGATCTGCGCCCACCAATACAGGTAATTATTCTGCGTGAGACGCACCGTGATGAGGTGTGTGAGCTGATAGGGACCAGTGCCCGGGCCGTTGGCGACCGGGGATCCAGCAGGGGTGACGACATCGGCCGCGGTGGAGTTGATGGGCCGCGTCACGACCTCGGGCACGACCGAGTAGGGGCCGAGGGGCGGCGAGGCCGACGGCGCCGATGGGGCCGGGGGTGGCGCCGCGCCAAACGGCACCAGCGGGGCTGATGCGTAGGCCGGCGGCGTAGGGAAGAACCCTGGGGCGAACTGCGACGAGCCGAGATACATAGGGCGCAAGGTGGTGGACGCGGCCATCTGGCTCGTGGTGCTGGCGGCAAGGATCGCCGCGAGCTGGGGCGGGATGAAGGGCGGGTGAGGTTGCAGAGGCGGGCAGGGCAGCGGAAGAGGCCGAGGGAGCGCGAGAGGAGCTCATGGCGACAGAGATATTGGCGGCGGCGCGACAACCAAAGAGGCGGCGGCGGCCAAGGACAAGGGGCGGCTAGGGTTGGCGAAACCTAGTCTGATACCATACAGGTACAAATACAGTTGCCGTATAATATACAGTCTAACAGTCCTCTTTCTCTATCCTCTTCAAATTGAAGGGTACTCCTTGATTCTCCAATCTCCATCTTCTACCAATTGATTTTTGCAGTTTCCAAATAAATCAATTATCTCCCACAAAAAATGGATCAGTTAATAGCAATGAGTAGCTACTGTCAACCCTTGTAAATGCTATTGTCCAACAACGAGATTTTTTTTGCCTTGGGAACAATATTTCAAACGGCATTGCTTATGAAGAAATAATTTGAGATTATGTACTCTTTAACAATGCATGATACGGCAGTGACACGACGCACTGATCATACACACCGTACGTATGAATCTAATGAACCTGTCATCTGGCTAGCTGTAATCGATGAGTCGGTTCGCGTTTTCAGGCCGGGCGCCGGGTGAGTGCATGGCAGAGAGTGCGCGAGCGGGTCGCTCAAGCGCAAAGTCTCTTTTACCGGTGCTGGTAGCTACCGGCTACCCATCCACCGTTCACGTGCTTTACGATGTGTGTCTAGAAGGGACCCATTCATATGTATAATCATGTATTTAGGCAGTTAATTTTTTATATACAGTCAAATCATCGTCAGATGAATAGGGTCCATGTCAGGAGTGGCAGTACTTTTTATAGTGGATGTATGCATGCATGCAGCATCTCTCCTCTCTCTCAAACAAGTCCATGCATTTTATTTTTGTTTGCATTTTTAGATGGCCAATATTTTTTACAGCATTGTTCTATTATTCAAAATTTTCATATATTCAAATTCTTGAAGATAAGATGTTTAGAATGAGACCAATCTTGAATATATTTAAACTAGTTTAATTTTTACTATTTCAATCATGTCAAAATATTAATTTCACTCATTTCAAATTACATTTTTCAAAATGATTGAAACCAGTTCTTGAAATGAGTGAAATCAGTTTTCCAAAACAGTGAAATGCGTTGTTTCAAATTTGTTAAATAATTATTTTGGAAACTAGTGAAATGAGTGTAATATGTTTTCTGAAAATGAATGTTATGTGTTTCCTGAAACTAGTGAAATTGGTGAAATATATATTTTGTAAATGAGTGCAGTGTGTTTTCTGAAATGAGTGAAATAAGTTATCTGAATAAAAGAGAACTAAAACCATTTTTTGTTGTGAAACTAATTTTCCAGTGTTTGAAACTGATAGTTTTAATGAGCGCAATACATTTCAATATATTTCATAAATTTGCAGTGAAATTGATATTTGCAAATGAGAGTAATATGTCTTATGAAATGTGTGAAATCGATTTTTGAAATGAGTGAAATGGTTTTTTAACTGATATTAGCGAAACAGTCAAAAACACTTTTATGAAATAGTGGATCAATTTTATGTTTTATAAAAAGCGATTTAAAAGATAATTGAAATATTATAAAATAGTGAAATATGCGACATAGGTTATTTGAAATATGCGAAATTGATTATTTCAAACACGTCTAAGTTGTTGTCTAAATATTTCACTCAATTTTTATGAAACATGTATTTCGCAAATATATGAATGTTTGTCAATTTGCTTAATCTTGTGTTTGAAAAATAGTGAAATAGGTTGTTTAAAATATGTGTTATTGGTTATTTCAAATATACAAAACTAGTTTCTTTTAATGAGTGAAATCTAGTCATTCCACTATTTCTTTGAATTATATGAAACATGTATTTTTCAAATATATGAAACATATTTCGGTACGTTTGTCAATTTGCTTAATCTTGTGTGTTAAAAATAGTGAAATAGGTTGTTTAAAATATGTGAATTGATCTTGTGAGTGAAATCTAGTCTTGGAACGAGTGAATTGCTTTGTAATGATTATATTAAAATAAGTGAAATCAGTTTTCTAAAATAAGTTTTTTAATGAATGAAATCAGTTTTAGGAAATGTACGAAGCCGGTTCTTTGAAATGGCCGAAACCTATGTGTTCAAATGTGTGATATTGATGTTTTCAAATCAGTTAAAATAGTGCAGAATTGATTATTAGAAATTTATTAAAATTTCTTTTCATAATATATGAAAGATCTTTCATTGTGTTTGTGATTTCCATATTCCAGTTTGTGACATGTTCGAAACCGTATAAATCACTTCTATGAACTAGTGAAACATTTTTTGTTTTATGAAACTAATTTCAAATGTAATTGAAATATATATGAAAAAGATAGTTCAAATATATTCGAAATTGATCTTGTTTGGAAGGTCTTCACCCCACGAATTCAAATATATAAGAAGTTTCAGTAATGAACATTTGGTTCAAAAGATATGAATCATTAGAAATATAAGGATGAAAATAAAATGCATGTCCAGTGCATGGGGTGAGAGAATGCATGCATGCACCGTTCTCTCTCTTCTCTGTAAAAGTTGACTATGTCTGTCAGATGCAAGTACATGTATTCATGTATTACCATTCATCTACCTGATAAACAAAACAAGGGCATAAATCTCCAAAATAACACCAACGACGGATGCTTGACCGGTAGGTACCGGCTCCGGTAAAAAAAACTTAGTCGGTCGCTCAAGCAAGCGAGCACGCACGTTGCTTGGCTCCCGAAATCGCTCGTGATCTCCCTGCCTTTTCGCCCAAAACATGGGGGCATCGAGGGCCACCCAAGCTTTGTCGGGCCCCCCCCCCCCCCTTTAGTTAGTTCTCTCATCTTCTTCCTTGCTTTGCTTTCTTTCTTCCTGAGTGACCCATGCACCGCATTGAGCTCGAGCAGCGGCTACATATTTACACAAATTGATCAAAGCTCATATCGTGCGCTGCATTGCGTCCACTAGCTACGAATCCACTTTCTCGGCCCGGCTTTATGATTAGTTCACCTTTTAATTCGTCCGGCCTAATACTTTTTTTCAATATCTTCCTTCCTTTTTCGCGGCGCTAGCGATGGATCCCTCATCGCCTCCCAATTTGGTGCTTTCGTGCACACGCATTCGTGAGTGCGGCGGGAAAAGGGGAGAAGGGAAAGAAAGAGTATCCATCCATCGTAGGATTCGTAGCTTCTCCGATCGTCTGTCCCTCGGTCTATATAAGCACGATTGCTTCTCCCATCACACCTGCCTGTCCCTGTCCCCCTCCGGCCTCCCTCCTCCTCTTGTCCTCCGCATGTAAGCTCGACCGATCGGCTGGGACAAGAAGCAACCCGCTTCAATCCCCGACCCCGACCGAGCTGATCATACATAGTACTACGTACTTGGGTATATAGGTGGAGCGGAGGACATGGTGAAGTTCTCGCGGGAGTACGAGGCCAGCATCATCCCGGAGTGGAAGCCCGCCTTCGTCGACTACAAGGGCCTCAAGAAGCTCATCAAGAAGATCAAGGTCACCCGGCGCGACGCCGACGATAGTAACGGAGACTCCTCGCCGGCGTCCGACGACAGCGCGCTCGTCGGGGATGGTGACGTCGGCTATGGCTTCTCCGTGCTACACCCCGTCCGCGCCCTCGCCGCCCGCTTCGCGCCCACAGTGCAGGCCTCCATGGTGCGTGCTTTCGCGCGTCAGGCGATACGAGTTCATCAGGCTACGTGCGTGCACTGTACTGATGTGCATTTTTGCATGCAGGAAGACGAGGAGAGCGGCGATTCGGGCGAGCTCGTGCGATCCACGGACAAGCATGTAAGCATGCACGCATTCATCGGTGCATTGACAAATTTGTTCATCTTGATCGTGCAACCAATTGATGTGGTTCATGTGTGCAGGAGCGGGAGTTCTTGGAGAAGGCGGACGAGGAGCTGGAGAAGGTGAACACCTTCTACGCGACGAAGGAGGCGGAGCTGCTGGGCCGCGGCGAGGCGGTCATCGACCAGCTCGGCATCCTCGCAGACGTCAAGCGCATCCTGGCTGACCACGCGGCCACCCGCCGCGCCCGGGGCACCCTCCTTGGCCGCAGCCGCTCCATGCCGCCGCCCTCGCCGGCGCTCAGTGGCTCCGGGTGGTACCTCCTCTCGGGCCTCGCCACGCCGCAGTCCATGTCAGGTAGGTGTCCATACTGATACCGGTGCGCGCACACGCACGTCCGTTCGTGCCGATGTACGACACCCAACCAACCCACGTCACGTCCCAGCACATGAACCCCACTATCGGCCTCTCGATCATGCATCCTTTACGCGTATGCATGGCAATATGGCATGGCCACGTGACCACTAGCTCGACCGATCGATCGGAGACTCTGACACTGACACGCATGGCACGGTGCAGATAGGAGCGTGGAGCTTCAGCAGGCGCAGATGACGGAGGGCGCGGCGGTGGCGGACGAGGTGATGGCGGCGCTGGAGCGCAACGGCGTCAGCTTCGTGGGGCTGCCGGGGAAGAAGGACGCCAAGAAGGAGGGCGGCGGCAGGGGCGGGAGGCCGTCGACGGTGCGGATCGACATCCCGGCGAGCAACCCGGGACGATGAGTCGGTTCTGGTTTTGCTAGACTATAGGAAGAGACTTGGCTCTGTATACCATGTTAGATTGGATCGATGGAAGCGTTCCTACTCCTCCGTAGAGGAGCCGCGTGGGTATCTATTGATTGGGGCAGAAACTTGTCTTGGAGTACAAGAATACGCCGATCGCTAGGATTGCAGCGAGAGAGGTTTACACGGGAGGAGAAGAAGAGATAGAATAGGGTAGTTGAGATTACATGACGTAAATATCTCTAAGTCTAACAGCCGCCAGTCGCCGCGCCAGGGGCACCCTCCCAGAGGTGGCACTGGCACCGCCCTCGCCGACGCTCAGCGGCTCTGGCCGGTGCCTCCTCTCCGGCCCCGCCACGCCACAGTCCATGTCAGGTAGGTGTCCAGCAGATGAACCCCACTACCGGCCTCTCGATCATGCATCCTTTCCGCGTGTGCATGGCAATATGGCATGGCCACGTGACCACCAGATCGACCGGAGGCTCTGGCACTGACACGCATGGCATGGTGCAGATGGGAGCGTGGAGCTGCAGCAGGCGCAGATGACGGAGGGCGCGGCGGTGGCGGATGAGGTGATGGCGGCGCTGGAGCGCAACGGGGTCAGCTTCGTGGGGCTCCCGGGGAAGAATGACAGCAAGGCCAGGACGTTGCAGCTGCAGTCGACGGTGCGGATCGACATCCCGGCGAGCAACCCGGGGCGGGCGGCGCTCAAGGTGTGGGAGGAGCTGGTGAACGTGCTGCGCAAGGACGGTGCCGACCCTGCCGCCGCCTTCGTACTCCGCAAGAAGGTCCAGCACGCCGAGAAGAACATCCGCGACGCCTTCATGGCGCTCTACCGCGGCCTCGAGCTGCTCAAGAAGTTCAGGTGCACACTCCGGCCGCCATGCGCCATGCCCCATGCACGACTCATTCAGTTGATTAAAATTCCCTTTCGCCGTGTGAATTGTGACATCTTTGGGGGCTGACGGATTTGTTGTGCTTTTTCTGTTGCATGGATGGATGGGTGCAGTTCTCTTAATGTAAAGGCCTTCACCAAGATTCTCAAGAAATTCCTCAAGGTACTTTGCCCACTAGCAACATATATAAATGTACATGTAGAGTCATTTAAACCACATAATTAGAGCAGAATATACTGGTGGTCATCAACTATAATCAAGTAGCACACACAGCTAGTGAGTGATCTGTGTTGTCGTCCTAGTGATTTATTACTGAATTGGCATTCCCATACTACTGCAATTTGCACTAACCTAGCTCTGAAAAAAAAAGGACTGGTGATAGAATTGACATACATGGACATGGTTAAAGTTGATTTGTTTCGCTGTCGGCAACTCAGGTGTCGGAGCAACAGCGAGCGACGGATTTGTTCTCGCACAAGGTGAAGATATCGTCGTTCAGCACGTCCGACAAGGTATCATCATCTTACAAGAGTTTCAGACTTGTAAGACAGACGTACCAAATGAACTAATGAGCCTACATACATACTACTATGGAAATTTTGAACAGGTGCTTCTGCTGTCTGACGAGGTGGAGTCGCTCTTCCTGAAGCACTTTGCGGGGAACGACAGGATGGTGGCGATGAAGTACCTGAACCCGCAGCAGCCCAAGAACACCCACATGATCACCTTCCTCGTAGGTAGGCTCGCAGAATTCGGACATCACAATTCTGCCACGTATTTTGAGTTCAAATTTCTAACTCTGTGGTTCTTCGTTTCGTGTTTGTTTTCAGGCTTGTTCACGGGCACATTTGTGAGTCTGTTCATCATATACGCCATCTTGGCCCATGTTTCCGGCATTTTTCCCTCTGCTGGAAATACGGCCTACATGGAGGTAGTCTACCATGTTTTCAGGTAACCTTTAAACCCAAGGTGCTGACCATACTTAGGAGCTCTGTTCTCAGCACGAGTTCAATATTTCATTTATTCTTTTATATCTCCATTGAATAGTCGATAATTAGATGCAATTTTACCTCGACATGACAATAGATGTCCGTTCCTTTGCCCTTGTGCAGCATGTTCGCGCTCATCAGCCTGCACTGCTTCCTCTACGGGTGCAACCTCTTCATGTGGAAGAGCACCCGGATCAACCAGAACTTCATATTCGACTTCGCGCCCAACACGGCCCTCACGCACCGGGACGCCTTTCTCATCTCCGCCTCCATCATGTGCACCGTGGTCGCCGCGCTTGTCATCAACCTGTTCCTCAGGAACGCCGGCGCTTCCTATGCAAACGCCGTGCCAGGGGGGCTCATAGTGGTAAGAAACACAGAGCATATATTTGGATCCAAAATCGAGTTATGTTGCAACTTGCAACTGATGTCAGTTCTCAAAATTCTGAATCTACCTGCTTTCAGTTGTCGGTCGGACTTTTATTCTGTCCGTTCAACGTGTTCTACCGCTCGACGCGGTACTGTTTCATGCGCATAATGCGCAACATCATATTCTCGCCGTTCTACAAGGTAAGGAGACATCTACCGTTTTTTATTCAACGAATTGTGATGAACATATGTTTGATGGTAGGCCTGCCTTGTGTTCCAGGTTCTGATGGCCGATTTCTTCATGGCTGATCAGTTAACTAGCCAGGTAACAGTTACAGTTCCACAATTATCCTACAACCTAGGGGCCTTAAAATGCAAGTTCTTATAAGTTAAAACTTTTATATGTTCCAGATCCCACTGTTAAGACACGTTGAGTTTGCGGCGTGCTACTTCATGGCAGGAAGCTTTAGGGCTAACCCATATGAGATGTGTACTAACAGCCAGCAGTACAAACACCTGGTCTATGTGATCTCTTTTCTCCCCTACTACTGCAGAGCTATGCAGGTATAAATCAAATCGATACACGAACAATAGTAAGATTTCAAGTTATCAGAATCAGTTTCAAACTAAACTTTGTGGACATTTATTACAGTGTTTAAGAAGGTATTTTGAGGAACATGACGTAAATCAGCTCGCCAACGCCGGGAAGTACGTGTCGGCGATGGTGGCGGCTGCCGTCAGATTCAAGTACACTGTCACACCGACGCCATTCTGGATGTGGATGGTCCTCATCTCGTCCTCAGGCGCCACCGTTTACCAGCTCTACTGGGACTTTGTCAAGGATTGGGGATTTTTCACTCCCAAATCTAAGAACCTATGGCTCCGGGATGATCTCATCCTGAAGAACAAGTTCACCTACTACGTTTCCATGGTATTGTACTTTGTTCAAGTGATATATAGTGCAGCATTAACACAGAAAAGGCATGCTTCAGGAGCACTAATCCTTTCGTAATGCAGATGCTAAATCTAGTGCTTCGGCTGGCATGGACTGAAAGTGTGATGAAGATCCGTGTTAGCAAGAACGAGACTCGCCTACTGGATTTCTCCCTTGCCTCCTTGGAAATAATCCGACGAGGGCACTGGAATTTCTACAGGTATTTGAGATTAGCATAAAGCTAGAAATATCTTCGGTTTAACGTTTCGGTTATAACTCGGGTTGACTGGATTGCAGGCTGGAGAACGAACACCTGAACAATGTTGGCAAGTTCAGAGCAGTGAAGACTGTCCCATTGCCATTTCGTGAACTCGAAACGGATTAATGATTAAGACGGAGAGAAGAGTGTAACAACGTGCTCCCGATACCAACGGACCGGCGATCACCACCATCCTCCAAGTCGTTCCATGCAACCGCCGCCGGCACGGCTGCCATTGCCCAGACCAGCTCCACCAAGTGCTCTCTGGGCGAGTAGCTCGCTCGTGACGCCCCAGGCACACGGGGGACACCGAGCTTGGGGGCACAGTCCGTGGCGTCCCAGCAGCAGGAGGTGCTACACACTGAAGTCAGGATAACTTTGCACACTGATAACAGTAGATTGTTAGGCACCAATAGCAAACCACTAATATGGGGATCAATGTGATGGTAATGGATTGAAGTACGATTATAATCAAACAAAGAAATACAGCGAACTAAAAATAAGAGACATAAATGCATCAGAGACTCGATTTTGCATCATCGTGTTGATGTCCTGAAGGGAAATCCGAGTAAAGCCATCTTTTGCTAATTAAGCCACCAAAAACTCATGAAGGAGTTGCACACAGACAAACAATAACAGAAAGTGTAAGACAGTAATAACTGATGTTCATAGTGAGCAAGACTGTAAGAAGAGGACTCTAGAAAATCTTTTATAAAAGGCATACCTGGTCAGGCTGTGCAACATCTGAAAAGAAAAAAACCAACCATGCCAACTAGCAATAGCATCCTCAACGATGGTAATCACATTAGCCCGTTTGCTCACAAGATCCCTGCCACTCCGGTAAGAGAATTCCACAGCATAGAGCAACTAAGTCTTCATCAAGAAAAAACAAAGAAAGTGGAAGTCATTTAGCAATAAAAAAGGAAGTTGCAGTGAGATCTCACCGGACACCAGTCCAACAATATCACATATGAGACATGGTTGCTCCGGAGGCAGCTCTGAGGTACAGCACACGAGTTCCAGGAGCCGGAAACAGCGTCAAATACTAGAACCTTGGACCTGTCCTCATTCTATATAATACTACCAAAACAGTAATGAACATCATTCCACATGTGCTAGAAGCATAACACCCACATTGGCACCCAAAAAATGCATCAAATAGTAATGAACATCATTTCTCGCGTGCAAGAAGCATAACTGAGTAGTATAATCTAACAACAGAACCCAATGAAGATGACAAAGAGCTAATGACCCTGCTGAATTTAAGCTAGTTTAACATTTGCTTATCCATGCCATACCAACATCAGCAGTAAAACTAAAAATGTGCGTAGAACTACATAACCACGTTAGCCAAACCGATAAAGCAGCAAGCACAGACCAGGACAGAGATGTGCTTCTCACCATAGAGGCATCATCTTGATCGCAAGGAGGACACGTATCAGGGTGCGGCGCGGTGTGCAAGGCAGTCTATTGTTGCCCAGCGCCGATTGGCCGACACCAACCAAGATTTTATTTTATTTTTGACTTCAGCGGCACCCAGCAGCCCCAAATCAGAGATGGCAGAAGATACTCGACCTGACCGGTGAAGAAGGTATTGTAAGGACATGAGCCAGATAAAGAAACCACATGATACCCTGCACACTGAGCACCCCAGAGATATTGCCAATCCATCTGTCATGCAGCAAGGCCTCATGCGACCATTAGCAATCGCGACCCGACAACCGCCAAACTGTGGGAGCCAACTCACAATGGACCGACCATCAATCCAGCAATCAGTTCAAAACTTTGCATTCTCAGTATCTTCTCCAGATCTTTAACGTTGAGATCAGCCAGCAACCGGCTTGCAAACATCCCGCCATGTTATAGCGCAGTTGTCATCTGGCCTCCTGGGTTGTGGCGCCCTTTCCAAAAGAAATTGTTATTTGGCTCGCCACAATACGATACTTAAATTATCAAGTCGATTTTAACACAAGTTCGTAACGCAAAATTACCATATCCTACCACACCATACTTATTCTTCGTTGAAATCTGGGATACAAAACAAGGAAAAAGGATCTAGAACATGCCACATACAATGCATCAGGTGACGGGCAGCATGGGGTAAATAAAATTGGGCCAACAATTATCTTTACTTCCTCACAACTGGAGCCATGATCCAGTGGCTCCAGTGAGCACTTGCTGATGGAAAGCCGAATCGGCACATCATAGTAGTGACAATGGAAAGCCGAATCGGCACATCATAGTTTGTCTGTTTCTGCCCGGCAAAAGAGGCGACGTGAAGAATCGGCACATCATAGTTTCACTACCGGACTCGCGGTATATGCCTACGGCCACGGGCCGTCGGCATAGGCCCCTAAGCCGTCGGCATAGGTCTATGCCTACGGCAGCCGTCGGCATATCCCCGTCGGCGTAGATGTCGTCAGCGTAGTCTTGTCAGACCGTCGGCATAGGGGCCTATGCCGACGGCCTGGCGGCAGCCGTCGGCATAGTATAGCCGTCGGCAGTGTTTTTCGTCTGATGGCAACGGACGGCGCCGTCAAAAGCGCGGACGAATCGTGCAATGCCACGTGGCAGATATATGCCGACGGCTTTGCCGTCGGCATACCTCTGCCACGTGGCAACCACTAGTACTCCTGGTGGCAGGTCTATGCCTACGGCAAAGCCGTAGGCATAGATGAATCTATGTCGACGGCTTTGCCGTAGGCATAGATCTGCCACGTGTCGTCTCCTGGTTACTCCTGGCAGCAGATGTATGCCTACAGCTTTGCCGTCGGCATAGATTTCAATCTATGCCTATGGCAAAGTCGTCGGCATAGATATGCCACGTGGCGTGCCCTGGTTACTCCTGGGCTTATATATGCCGACGGCTTTGCCGTAGGCATAGTTTTTTTTTATTTTCCCTGTTTTCTCTTTTCCAATTCATTTGACAAAGATTTCAAAATGTAACAATATGAAATTATGCAGTAAATATGACAGTTCATCATCTAAACATACTCAAGTTCACCATCATCATCTAAACATACTCAAGTTCATCACATCATCTAAAGATCATCACCGACTCAAGTTCATGAACATAAAAGTAGTGCAAGACATGAAACTTCATAAAAGTAGGAATATGAAAGGCATGGCACGACGGCCACATGCACGGAATCATTAAGCAAGACCACCTCCGCCAAAACCACCACCTCCGCCAAAAGCACCACCACCTCCGCCAAAACCGCCACCACCTCCGCCAAAACCACCACCACCTCCGCCAAAACCGCCATTGCGACCACCACCACTCTGCCAGATCGGAGTGACTGGGTCGACGGAGCAGAGTCGAGCCACCGTCCCCTACATGTTTCGTAAAAGATTCTAACGGTAAATATGATATGATAGTGTTGAATGAACGAGAACTAGTTTGTCAAGAGTTAGGCAAATGTACTAACCGGACCATCACCGCCTAGTGCCACCCATTCATCGAACGTGGGCACGTGTGGGGGTTCTCCGCAGTGGTGGTGGGGGTCCCATTTGTGGTGGACCCGTGCCGTTACTCCAAGATGCCAACATAGCCTGAATGTTAGTTAAACAAGCAAACTAGAAGATCAGAAGGAATGAAAGTGTAAAAATTTAGCTTGGTTTTAAGAGGGCAGAACTAACCGCCATTATCTGACGGTTGTAATCATCGTTTGCCTTCACTCGTTTCAAGTACTCCCGCACCTCGAGATTCCTATGCTCGACAAACTCCTTATATGCCTACATAATATAGATTGTTTCTAAGTGAGGATATCAATTAAACAAGCATACAGGAAAAACATTAATACCAGAAGAGCACATTAAGCATACTATTGTAATGATCATTAAAAGAACTTACATTTTCTAGAACCCATATGAATCATCACTATTGTAATCTATTTGTGGAGCGGTCTCATCATCACTATCACGCATATCTTCTTCGTTGTTCCGACGGAGGTGGAGGCTCTTCCTCATCGTCGGCGTCTTCATTTAACTTTTCAAGCATAATTATGTCTCTTTGATTCACAACGCCTCACCATCAATCCGTGCATAAATCGTCGTTTGGGTCCAGTCAACATAACCCAAGTCATCATCCTCGTTGTTTCGGACCACGTCATCATGTTCCTCTTGATAGAACACTCCCTTGTATGTCATGGGGTTTATGTTGTAGTAATCATCATCGTTCGGGTCCGGTAGCTTACCATGTGGCAACACCTTGAACACAACTTCCCAACCCTTTAGGTACTCTTTCTGGCATGGGTAAGGCAGATAATATACTTGTGTGGCCTGGGTAGCGGCGATAAAGAGATCAGCTCCGGCATAGACGGTTGATGGTTTAACTTCAACTAAACCAATGTATAGGCGTATGTCTCGTGCCCTTTTGGGGTCGAACCATCGGCATTTGAACACAAAGTGAGACTTAGGTGTTCGCGCCAAGTTTGAATGTAAGCTCAGATATTTTTCCTACCCTTCCGTAGTAATCTATTTTATTATCTCCTTCAAAGGAAGACTCCGGTATTTATGGTTTTGGGATCAGCCGACTGTTCCGGTGCTCCTCTCGTATGGAAGCGATACCTATTCACATCATACTTTTCGCATGTCATGACGACAGGTCAAAACCCATGGAAACCCATCTCAATTCTTCATCCATTGATTCGGTCGGATCATTTCCCTACAAGTTCAATTGAAATTATAGGGTGCATGAGTTTAATTGAAATTATAGGGTGCATGAGTTTAATTGAAAGTGTGAAAAATTACTTTCTCCATGAACCACGCAACGAAATTTTTCCTTCCATCAGCACCCTTTCGGAGAAGAGCAAGTGCCTCCGCTTCAGTAGGAGGCAGCATTCCTGTCCATTCTTCTTCAACGAATCGACTACAATAAGAAAAGCGGTATAAGAACTAGGCAAAGTGAACATAACGAATTGACTAAAAGAATGGTGCAAAGGTATTACCTCATCCACTCATCCTCAACTTCCTTGATGTTGTGCAAGATATAGAACATGACATCCTCCCACTCATCTCGTGGCATGACATAAGATGTCGAGCATCCAGCCTGCCACCTTGCCCGGTGAATAGAGGCAACTTGGGTTTATACTTGGGTTCTTCATGTTGTATCGAGACACCTTATTGTGCAACGTGGGAACATGGTCCGGATAGTAGGCTGTCCCGAGGTCTCGCCACCTCCTCTAGGATAACTGCCTCAGCTATGGAAGCTTCAATCTTAGCTTTGTTTCCACATTTCTGTCTCGGATGCTTGTTCTGTCTCTCGTAATGCATCGCCAACGATATCGCAGTGGCCCCCAACAATACCTCGTTCGCAAGGTGCAAAATGAGATGTGTCATCGGAGTAAAGAAGCTGGCGGGAAGATCTTCTCTAGCTTGCATATCAACTCCGGCGCCTTCTTATGCATTTCTTTTATCTTCTCAGACATACTTCTTTAGCACAAAGCGTTCGGAAGAAATGGCTTAACTCTGCAAGCACACGCCGGACACGCCGAACATAGCCCCGAACCATCACGGCATAATCCGCTCAATCCATACATGATAGTCATGACTCTTGAGCCCGGTCACTCGCCTGCTGAAAGATTGACCCCTTACTTATATTCGACGCATAACCATCGGTGAACTTCACGGCGTGTTTCAGCCACTTGAATGCCTCCATCTTATGATCCTTTTTAAGTACGAAGTCAAGATCCGGCTTGAACCAAGATTTTCGACTGCTGTGGGAGGTTGCATGTGAAGACGTGGTCTATCACAAATATTCTGTTGATCTACTCTAGCATTAACATTATCCTTTTTATTATCATGAATGTTGAGGATCGTGTTAATAAGTGACTCTGAGACATTTTTTTCGGTGTGAATCACGTCGATTTTGTATTGAAGTTTGAGGTCCTTAAAATAGGGAAGCTGCGTGAAGGGGGTAATGTGAGTCCAGTTGTGCGTCTCACCATATCCTTCAAAACATTTCTTCCCTTTACCTTTGCCTTTGCCTTTGCCTTTGCCTTTGCCTTTGCCTTTCCCTTCACAGTGTGCTTAAGAGCTTTGAGCTGAGCAAGCACATCCGCACTGTAAAACGTTGGAATCTCATTTACTTCATGGACAACTTTGCCTTTTGTGAAGTTCTTCTTGTCTTCCCTATCGGGATGGTCTGAGGGAGGAATTGTCGATGCTGGTCAAAGGCAACATACTTGCCACCCTTCTTCATCCAAATGAAAATCAAGGCCTGCATGCACACCGGCAAGGCATCTTTCCACTTGTACACCATCCGCAGAACAGGCATAGCCGGAAAGTCATGCATGCAATATCAGAGCCAAACTTTCATCAACAAATTTTTCTGCAGATGCCGGTCGATGTCAACCTCGGAAGTACCAAGAATGGTGCAAATCATCCACCAACGGCTGCATAAACACACTCAAATTCTTCCTGGATATTCAGGCCCCGGAATTATAAGCGGCAGTGAACATGGTCTTGCGTTGCATTATGGCGCCGGAGGAGATTGAGCGGAATAACAAATATGGGCCAGCAGCTGTATGGATTAGACGACATACCATATGGATTGAACCCATCACCTGTTATAGCAATTCGACATTCCCAAATTTCTGCTTCCTCCGGTACTTTATATCGAATGACTTCCATGCTTCACCTTCCGATGTATGTACAATTTTTTTTGGATTGTACCTTTTCCTTCCTTGTGCCACTTCATCATTTTGGCGAGACTCCTCGGTGATGAAAAGGCGCTGCAGTCTTTTTATAAAATCAAGATACCGAAGAACCTTCACAGGATTTTTAGCTGCCGCTCGACCATGCTTATCGACCACCTCAATATACCGAGAGGAACCGCACTTCCTACAGAGTTGTCATCCGCATACTCATGCCTAAACAAAAGGCAATTCTTTGGACAAACATGTATTTTCTCATAGTCCATGGAGAGCGCCTTCATGATTTTCTTCAGACTGCATATGGTTTTCGGCAGTTCATGGCCCTCGGGCAGGCTGTTAGCCCATACTCCCGTAAATGCTTGAAGCAACCTCGGCTGTACCAGACTCAGCCTTCACTCGCCATCGGTTGCAGATGGCATCCAGATGCACAGCTTGGCACCCTCATAGAGAGGTTTCTTTGACGAGGCCAAGATTTCTAGGAAGGCCTTTGCAGTTTCCTCCGGCTCCTCCGGTTCATTCATTGAATGTGACGGAGGTGTCGGCTGGCAAAGAAAGACATCATCTAGCATGTCTCTAACCCCATCGTCCTCATAACCAGCGACGCGTTGTCGTATCACATCCTCTCTACCACGGTCCTACGGGCAAAGTTTATCGGCATATTAAAGTTGGGCATAAATCCATGCGTGCGAAGGTGCTTAGTCATCTCACTCTTATCTCTGCGGATACGTCTCTTACATCCGCACACGGGCATTCGGCACCATCCTCATTGGACTACGGAATATCTCTTTCAAAAACACATCAGTTTTCTCGACCCACTCTGTTGTTACTTGATTCCGGAAAAACCCACTATACATCCACCGATTATCTGCCATCTCCGCTTTATTCAAGCCACACAACAAAATTAAGGATTCATTTTAATTAGCAACATCAATATTTTATTTTTTACAAGGTTGACGAGTAATCCACCTACATCTCTAATAGGTAAAGATGGGTCCTAATCCCACTCGAGAATGTGTAGATTGAGTACGGTCCATGCTCTACCCCATTCGAGACAAAATTTGGCAAGATTTTCCTCGCTGTTCTCCAAATACACGTCTCGGCAAAATGCCGAGAGAATGTGCATCCGGAGAACAACAGGAGGCACCGCCGAAATCCTGTCTCGAACGGGTAGAGCATGAACAACGCATCCAATCTACACATCCTCGGCTGTCCGTGGAAAGATCGACAATCCGAAGAGCTGTGGTGATAAATATGCAATTGAATGCATATTTATCGATGCAACCCTTTCGGACGGGAGACCTAGGTTACGCGACTTGATGTGAAAATTCAATCTAGTTAAAAGAGGCTAGGAGGTGAAGGTGGATTCGTAGCTCACCCTCCGCTGTAGAAGAAGTAGTCGAGCAGCGCAGGATCATAGACCAAACCTGCATTTACGACGAAGGCTCCAGGAGATGAATACCACAAAGCCTCAGAATTTTGACGGCACCACATCACATAAAGCAATCGACACTTCAAACTATGAAAAAAAATCATATTGCTAATGACATCTAGTCAAGGTTTTAGATCATCATGATACTTCAAATCCTAATTTTCATCAAGTGTCAAATTTTGTTCTTCAATTTTTTAGCAAGATCATCATGATAAAATAACTACTCATCGATACCAATTTTGTCAACATCACAAAATGAAACTATAGCTATTTGACAACATCTCAAATATGCCAATTTTGTTCTTCAAATTTGACAACATCACTAAGTTGACCAAAGCTATAACTAACCAATATACATCAATCCATCCATTCATCCATACAACAAAGCACAACATTATGAATGAACATGAAACAACATGTCAAATTGTAAAAAAACAAACTCTAAACCCGTTCCTACTCCATTCCCTCTCTCCCCCATTCTTTCTCTCTTATAAAAAAACAAACGGAGCTCGTTCATACTCCATTATCTTCCCTCGCTCATCTCTTTACATGCACATATCGAAAAACTTTACCAATATCATCTATCCATATTGAGCAATATCTAAGTGTCCAAATTCACAAAATTGAGCAATATCCATCAATGCATCCATCTATCACAAACTTCACCATCAATCTGTACATGCATGCATATATCCATACATCACATATCCATCTATGCAAAAAAAAAACAGTAACAAAATGCAAAAAATATATAAAAAATCTCACCTTGGCCGCGCCGGTGCAGCGGGCAACAGGGAGGCCGGGGGGCAGCCGCCGGGGAAGGGTGGACGGGGCCGGCCGGGGCGCAGCAGGGCAGGGCGTCGGCGAAGGGTGGACGGGGCCGGTCGGTGCAGCTGGACAAGGAGGGCGCGGGGTCGGGGACGGGTGTGGATGGCGCTGGCGAGAGGTGGCGGAGGGACGGGGTGGTGGTGGGGTGAGGGGCGGAGAGGAGGGTGGTCGCGGCGGCGCGGAGAAGAGTCAAGCGACGGCGGCAAGGGCGGCGGCGCGAGAAGGGGCGATGTAGGCGGGAGGCGAGGGGAAGGGAAGGTGGCGTGGAGCGGCGGCGTGGCGGCCAGCAGGAGCGGAGCGCGGCGACGGGAGGCCAAGCGGCGCGGGTCGAGCTGGCGGCGGCGCGGGTCGAGCAGCGCTATCGGGGCGAATGAGTGGTGGAGGTCGACCGGCTGATGATAAGGGGAACTATGCTGACGGCTAAGCCGTCGGCATAGGTAGCGATGCCACGTGGCACCTATGCCGACGGCTTAGCCTTAGGCATAGCTATTTTTTATTTTTTTAAATGTTTTTAATAGCTTATATTTTTTCTTCTTTCTGTTTTTTTATTTCATATAAATTTTTGATGTTTTTATAGTCATAAGTTATACTTTTTTATATTTTTTATGTATTATTATTTCATATGCATTTTTAATTACATGTTAATTACAATCTAGGAGTATACATGTTAATTACACACGTGGCATATATTATTAATTGTCTTCAAATATATTTTTAGTGTATATTATTTTCAATGTTATATATTTATGCTTTTTATTTTAATGTTTTCTTATAGTTATATATTTATTCTTTTTATTTCATATAGATTTTTAATTTTTTATAGTTATAGTTTTCCTTTTTATGTATTATTATTTCATATAGATTTTTATTTTTTAAACCGCTCGCCCTCTCCTCCCGGAACCACACAGAGGGGAGGGGAGGGGGGCGTCGAACTCGAGCAGCTTCCACCGCCGGCCACAGTCGTAGACGCGCGAAGAGCAATCCGCGTAGAGGGAAGTGTTCAGATACTTCTCCATCACGAGAAATTATGAAAAATTACCATCGGTCCTATAGCACATGTGCCCACGTCATGTAAAAAGCTCATGATTTTATCGCGCTCCGAGTATTTAATAATATTCACGCCGCGTCGTTTCCGCAGAACGTCTACTACCGTGTCATTGCCTGGCCCGTAAGTGGCGTGCCACACTTTGAGACGCTGCGTCGCCTCTTCGGACATGCCACCACACCACCCTGCATGTATGAGGGCCCGGTGCAACGCTCTGGTGGCATTGCTACCCCCCAGGGCCCCCGTCCCGCCTAACCCTGTAGCGTTGGACCATGGGATCTAGCCCTTTGACTTTGCACGGACGGGCTTTGACCAGTGGGCCTCTCCACCCGGTTGTGTTAGGTCAGCCTATAGGAACACTTTGGAGCAACATTCGGGCCGGACCCACAAAGAAGATCCCTCCGTAGACCCGACGCGTCTGCTTCTCCAGTGCCGGGCGGCAAGGCTGTCTGCGTGAGGGGGGGCACACCGGAGACGCCACTGGCGTTTGCAACCGCCACAACACTTCCAGACTTGTGAGAGGCCGCCACGCAAGATTTGACGGTATGCTAACCCCGGAGGACGCCGCCACCCAGAGACGCGAAGAGCAATCCGCGTAGAGGGAAGTGTTCAGATACTTCTCCATCACGAAAATTTATGAAAAACTACAATCAGTCCTTTAGCACATGTGCCCACGTTGTGTAAAAAACTCATGATTTTATCGCGCTCCAAGTATTTAATAATATTCACGCCGCGTCGTTTCCGCAGAACGTCTACTACCGTGTCATCGCCGTCCGTGAGGGGGGCCACACCGAGACGCGCGGCGTCTTCGGACCTGCCACCACACCACCCCGCATGTACAAGGGCCCGATGCGACGCTCCGGTGGGATTGCTACCCCCCCCCCCCCAAGGCCCCCGTCCCGCCTAACCCTTAAGCGTTGGACCATGGGATCTAGCCCTTTGACTTTGCACGGACGGGCTTTGACCAGTGGGCCTCTCCACCCGGTTGTGTTAGGTCAGCCCATAGGAACACTTTGGAGCAACATCTGGGCGGACCCACGAAGATCCCTCCGTGTAGACCCGACGTCTGCTTCTCCCCTCCGGTGCGGCGGCGCCGTCCGTGAGGGCACACCCCGGAGACGTCTGCGGCGTTTGCAACCGCCACAACACTTCCGGACTTGTGAGAGGCCGCCACGCAAGATTTGACGGTATGCACTGGCCCCGGAGGCCGGCCGCCACGATCGTGAGACGTCTGAAGAGCAATCCGCGTGAGGGAAGTGTTCGACATACTTCTCCATCACAAAAACTATGAAAAATGACCATCAGTCTATAGCACATGTGCCCACGTTGTGTAAAAAAATCATGATTTTATCGCGCTCCAAGTATTTAATAATATTCACGCCGCATCGTTACCGCAGAACGTCTACTACCGTGTCATTGCCGTCCGTGAGGGGGGCCACACCACGGAGACGCGTGCCGCCTCTTCGGACATGCCACCACACCACCCCGCATGTATGAGGGCCCGGTGCGACGCTCCGGTGGCATTGCTACCCCGCAGGGCCCCCGTCCTCCTAACCTCAGAAGCGTTTGACCACCGGATCTAGCCCTTTGACTTTGCACGGACGGGATTTGATCGGTGGACCTCTCCACCCGGTTGTGTTAGGTAAGCCCGTAGGGAACACGTTGGAGCAACATCCGGGCGGACCCACGGCAAGATCCCTCCGTAGACCCGGACGCGTCCGCTTCCCCCCTCCGGTGCGGCGGCGCCGTCTGCGTGAGGGGCACACCCGAGACGCTGCGTGCGGGCATTTGCAACCGCCACAACACTTCCAGACTTGTGAGAGGCCGCCTACGCAAGATTTGACGGTATGCTAGCCCCCGGAGGCCGCCGGCCACAATCGTAGACGCGCGAAAAGCAATCCGCATAGAGGTAAGTGTTCAGATACTTCTCCATCACGAGAAATTATGAAAAATTACCATCGGTCCTATAACACATGTGCCCACGTCATGTAAAAAGCTCATGATTTTATCGCGCTCCGAGTATTTAATAATATTCACGCCGCGTCGTTTCCGCAGGACGTCTACTACCGTGTCATCGCCGTCCGTGAGGGGGGCCACACCCCAGAGACGCGTGTCGCGTCTTCGGACATGCCACCACACCACCCCGCATATACAAGGGCCAGATGCGACGCTCCGGTGGGATTGCTACCCCTCCCCCCCCCTCCCCAAGGCCCCCGTCCCGCCTAACCCTGTAGCGTTGGACCATGGGATCTAGCCCTTTGACTTTGCATGGACGGGCTTTGACCAGTGGGTCTCTCCACCCGGTTGTGTTAGGTCAGCCCATAGGAACACTTTGGAGCAACATCTGGACCAGACCCACAGCAAGATCCCCTTCGTGTAGACCCGACGCGTCCGTTTCCCCCCTCCAGGTGCCGGCGGCGGCGCCGTCCGTGAGGGGGGGCACACCCCGGAGATGCGTCTTTGGGCTTTTGCAACCGCCACAACACTTCCAGACTTGTGAGAGGCCGCCACGCAAGATTTGACGGTATGCTGGCCCCGGAGGCCGCGGCCACGGTCGTAGACGTCGAAGAGCAATCCACAGAGGGAAGTGTTCAGATACTTCTCCATCACAAAAAACTATGAAAAATTACCATCAGTCCTATAGCACATGTGCCCAAGTTGTGTAAAAAAGTCATGATTTTATCGCGCTCCAAGTATTTAATAATATTCACGCCGCATCGTTACCGCAGAACGTCTACTACCGTGTCATTGCCGTCCGTGAGGGGGGCCACACCCCGGAGACGCGTGCCGCCTCTTCGGACATGCCACCACACCACCCTGCATGTATGAGGGCCCGGTGCAACGCTCTGGTGGCATTGCTATCCCCCAGGGCCCCCGTCCCGCCTAACCCTGTAGCGTTTGACCACCGGATCTAGCCCTTTGACTTTGCACGGACGGGATTTGACCAGTGGACCTCTCCACCCGATTGTGTCAGTTCGGCCCATAGGAACACTTTGGAGCAACATCCGGGCCAAACCCACAGCTACATCCACTCCGGGTAGACCCGACGCGTCCGTTTCCCCCTCCAGGTGCCGGCGGCGGCGCTGTCCGTGAGGGGGGGGGCGGGGCACACCCCGGAGACGCGTGCTGGGCGTTTGCAACCGCCACAACACTTCCAGACTTGTGAGAGGCCGCCTACGCAAGATTTGACGGTATGCTAGCCCCCGGAGGACGCCGCGGTCGTGAGACGCGCAAAGATCAATCCGCGTAGAGGGAAGTGTTCGATACTTCTCCATCACGAAAAATTATGAAAAATTACCATCAGTCCTATAGCACATGCGCCCGTTGTGTAAAAACTCATGATTTTATCGCGCTCCAAGTATTTAATAATATTCACGCCGCATCGTTACCGCAGAGCGTCTAGTACCGTGTCATTGCTGGTCCGTGAGGGGGGCCACACCACGGAGACGTGCCGCCTCTTCGGACATGCCACCACACCACCCGCATGTATGAGGGCCCGGTCACGCCTCCGGTGGCATTGCTACCCCCTGTGGCCCCGTCCCCGCCTAACCCTGTAGCGTTTGACCACCGGATCTAGCCCTTTGGCTTTACGCAGACGGGATTTGACCGGTGAACCTCTCCACCCGGTTGTGTTAGGGTCAGCCCATAGGAACACGTTGGAGCAACATCCGGGCCAGACCCACGGCAAGATCCCTCCGTAGACCCGGCCGCGTCCGTTTCCCCCCTCCAGTGCGGCGGCGGCGCCGTCCGTGAGGGGCACACCCGGAGGCAGCGTCTTGGGCATTTGCAACCGCCACAACACTTCCAGACTTGTGAGAGGCCGCCACGCAAGATTTGACGGTATGCTGGCCCCGGAGGCCGCCGGCCACAACAGAGACGCCAAGAGCAATCCGCGTAGAGGAAGTGTTCAGATATTTCTCCATCACGAGAAATTATGAAAAATTACCATCGGTCCTATAGCACATGTGCCCACGTCATGTAAAAAGCTCATGATTTTATCGCGCTCCGAGTATTTAATAATATTCACGCCGCGTCGTTTCCGCAGAACGTCTACTACCGTGTCATTGCCGTCCGTGAGGGGGGCCACACCCCGGAGATGCGTGCCGCCTCTTCGGACATGCCACCATACCACCTTGCATGTATGAGGGCCCGGTGCAACGCTCTGGTGGCATTGCTACCCCCAGGGCCCCCGTCCCGCCTAACCCTGTAGCGTTTGACCACCGGATCTAGCCCTTTGACTTTGCACGGACGGGATTTGACCAGTGGACCTCTCCACCCGGTTGTGTTAGGTCAGCCCATAGGAACACTTTGGAGCAACATCCGGGCTAGACCCACGGAAAGATCCCCTCCGTGTAGACCCGACGCGTCCGTTCCCCCCCTCCAGGTGCCGGCGGCGGCGCTGTCCGTGAGAGGGGGCACACCGAGGCAGCGTCTTGGGCGTTTGCAACCGCCACAAAACTTCCAGACTTGTGAGAGGCCGCCTACGCAAGATTTGACGGTATGCTAGCCCCCGGAGGCCGCCGACCACAGTCATAGACGCGCGAAGACCAATCCGCGTAGAGGGAAGTGTTCAGATACTTCTCCATCACGAAAATTTATGAAAAATTACCATCAGTCCTATAGCACATGTGCCCATGTTGTGTAAAAAACTCATGATTTTATCGCGCTCCAAGTATTTAATAATATTCACGCCGCATCGTTACCGCAGAATGTCTACTACCATGTCATTGCCGTCCGTGAGGGGGGCCACACCACGGAGACGCGTGCCGCCTCTTCGGACATGCCACCACACCACCCCGCATGTATGAGGGCCCGGTGCGATGCTCCGGTGGCATTGCTACCCCCAGGGCCCCCGCCCCGCCTAACCCTGTAGCATTTGACCACCGGATCTAGCCCTTTGACTTTGCACGGACGGGATTTGACCAGTGGACCTCTCCACCCGGTTGTGTTAGGTCAGCCCATAGGAACACTTTGGAGCAACATCCGGGCCAGACCCACGGCAAGATCCCTCCGTGTAGACCCGGACGCGTCCGCTTCCCCCTCCAGTGCCGGCGGCGGCGCCGTCCGTGAGGGCACACCGAGACGCGTGCGGGCATTTGCAACCGCCACAACACTTCCAGACTTGTGAGAGGCCGCCTCGCAAGATTTGACGGCACGCTTAGCCCCGGAGGCCGCCGCCAGTCGTGAGATGCGCGAAGAGCAATCCAGCGTAGAGGAAGTGTTCGAGATACTTCTCCATCACGAGAAATTATGAAAATTACCATCGGTCCTATAGCACATGTGCCCACGTCATGTAAAAAGCTCATGATTTTATCGCGCTCCGAGTATTTAATAATATTCACGCCGCGTCGTTTCCGCAGAACGTCTACTACGTGTCATCGCCGTCCGTGAGGGGGGCCACACCCCGGAGACGCGTGCCGCGTCTTCGGACATGCCACCACACCACCCCGCATGTACAAGGGCCCGATGCGACGCTCCGGTGGGATTGCTACCCCCCCCCCCCAAGGCCCCCGTCCCGCCTAACCCTGTAGCGTTGGACCATGGGATCTAGCCCTTTGACTTTGCAGACGGGCTTTGACGATGGGCCTCTCCACCCGGTTGTGTTAGGTCAGCCCATAGGAACACTTTGGAGCAACATCCGGGCGGACCCACGGCAAGATCCCTCCGTAGACCCGACGCGTCTGCTTTCCCCCCTCCGGTGCGTGGCGCCGTCCGTGAGGCACACCGGAGACGTCTTGGGCGTTTGCAACCGCCACAACACTTCCGGACTTGTGAGAGGCCGCCACGCAAGATTTGACGGTATGCTGGCCCCGGAGGCCGCCCGGCCACAGAGACGTCACGAAGAGCAATCCAGCGTGAGGGAAGTGTTCAGATACTTCTCCATCACGAAAAATTATGAAAAATTACCATCAGTCCTATAGCACATGTGCCCAAGTTGTGTAAAAAAGTCATGATTTTATCGTGCTCCAAGTATTTAATAATATTCACGCCGCATCGTTACCCATGAGCGTCTACTACCGTGTCATTGCCGTCCGTGAGGGGCCACACCGGAGACGCGTGCCGCCTCTTCGGACATGCCACCACACCACCCCGCATGTATGAGGGCCCGGTGCAACGCCTGGTGGCATTGCTACCCCAGGGGCCCCGTCCGCCTAACCTCAGAAGCGATTGAACACCGGATCTAGCCCTTTGACTTTGCACGGATGGGATTTGACCAGTGGACCTCTCCGCCCGGTTGTGTCAGTTCGGCCCATAGGGACACCCGGGAGCAACATCCGGGCCAAACCCCCCCCTACACCCACCCCGTGTAGACCCGCCGGGTCCGTTCCCCCCTCCGGTCTTGCGTGGCGGCGCCGTTCATGAGGGGGGCCACGCACTGAGACGCCAGCGTGCCGCCTCTTCGGACATGCCACAACACCACCCCGCATGTATGAGGGCCCGGTACGACGCTCCGGTGGCATTGCTACCCCCGGGCCCCCGTCCCGCCTAACCCAGGAGCGGTTGATCACGAGATCTAGCCCGTTGACTTCCCACGGACGGGCTTTGACCATGGACCTCTCCACTTGGTTGTGTCAGTCGGCTCAGAGGGACCCCCGGAGCAACATCCGGCCAAAACCACAGCCTACATCCACTCCGTGTAGACCCGGCAGCGTCCGTTTCCCCCTCCAGTGTCGTGGCGGCGCCCGTCCCATGAGGGGGGGGCACACCATGACGTGAGGGGGTCACACTGAGAGGCGTGTGTCGAGGCGTTTGCAAGCTGCCGCCAAAACTTACGGCATAGCTGTTTTTGATTTTAATAAAATATAAGGATCTATATTTAAAAGAACATGACCGCACATTATTAATGTGCTCGAAAAAATACAAACTATATATATATATATATTCATAATATATGAAAAAAATACAAACTACATATATATTCATATGTATGTTTATATTTAACATGCTACATGTTAGTTGATATAATAATACATAAAAAAGCATAAAAAAATAAAAAAATCTAACTATGCCGACGGCATAGCCGTCGGCATAGATCCGACCAGGGTTTAGCCGTGGGCGGCGTGCATGGATCATGGCGTGGCAGATATGCCGACGGCAGCCGTCGGCATATCCTCACGCAGTGCGGCTGGATCGGTGGCGTGGCTGCGGACCTATGCCGACGGCCCACCGTCTCGCCGTCGGCATAGCTCACGACGTTAGCCGAGGGTCTTTGGGCCCACGGGTATGCCGACGGCATTTGTAAGCCGACGGCAGCTGTCGGCGTACATTCTTCTAAGCCGACGGCTATTCTATGCCGACGGGGGCCGTCGGCTTAGCTTGCGTAACCCGACGGCTGTTGTACGCCGACGGCCAGATCCAGGCTGTCGGCATATCTCCGTAGAAGCTGACGGGGGCCGTCGGCATTGTTTTGGCCGTCGGGGTAGCGCCCTGTTCCGGTAGTGTTTGTCCTAGTAGTGACAATGGAAAGCTGAACCTATCATCCTCTATCAAAAATCCCAAATGTTCTTCAATGTAATGACAAAACAACGTGCTGTTTGACATAATGTCACAAGCTCCTCAACATTAGTTTCAGTCTGGATGCAGGACATATTATCAGCATGAACTTAATCCACGCTACCCAGGATCCCCAAAGACAAATTTGATGCAAACGCTGCATAATTCCTGACCAATCCATGTATAGTTATAGCATTTTAGCGCTTGCAGCAATAGAGAAAAACAAATCTACAATCACTTCCCAAGTTCCAACCACACATTCCAATTGCATAAAAAATACAGTAGCATTCTTCAAAATTCAACTATTCAGACTTGACCGCACACAAATCAATCCCCAACTCTGCCAGCATACGATCCAGGAGAATTTGTGAGGCGGACCTGCAGGAGGAGGCGCTTGAGCGCGTCGATACCGTTGGCTTCGAAGCGGGAGCGGAGGAGGGTCGCAACCGAGGCGTCGTCAGTCGGGGTCTTGGTCGTGGAGGTGCGCGTCGGTCGCTGCCCATCCGCGGAACCATGCACGGCGCCGCTGTCTATTCTAGCGTGCCCGAACTCTCCCCGGTCACGGCGGCGAGGTTGGGAGTGGGAGGTGCGGCGGTCGACGGCGGCGTGTTTCGGCGGACTCGTGGAGAGGTTTTTTTTTCTTTAGCAACAGTCGTGGAGAGGTGGGAGAAGCTAGAGGCGAAAGACGAAACCACTAATTGAGGAGTGGGTCTGTTTAGAACACATCTAGATGTAACATAGTTATATCATATCTAACCTGAAGTCTATTTTGTTTGTGGTTTATTTTCTTTTGTTCCAGCTTTTTTTTTGTTCCTTCTTGCTGCGTTATTTGTGGGAGCGTAGATGTGGCATTCTTAAAAAACATCTAGATGTGGGGTCCACCACGCAGGAAATGCTTCGGCGACTAGAGGCGATTGCCTGGCGAACGTGCTCTGGTGCTAGGCTAGGGTTTTGTTGCGGGGGTGAGAGAGATTCCGGTGGCGATTGGGACAGCAACGGCGCTGCCCTGGTTCCTGATCGGCGGTGTTCCTTCCGCTCGGGGAGGAGCTGATGGCGGAGAAAACATCTGAGAGAAAGACGAAGGTTTCGGTGGAGATGGCATCCTCTGGGGCGGCGGCGGTGGCACATCAAAGAACGGGCTCCTCTTCCGCATCGGCGGGAGGGCGGGCTCACGACAGGAGGACAGAGATGACGCCGAACCCAGCTACTGTGGCATCAGGCACAAAGATCCAGAACCGGACCGCAGCCCTGGCGACGGCGCCGGGTCCGGGGGGAAACAACGGCAAGACTGCTGCGGAAGTGGGGCGAGGGTTTGATGCTACACCCAGGCGCAACGGAGGAGAATCAGCAAGCAAAGGGTCGTCCAAATCGCCGGTTAAGAGCAAAACTACGGATCCGACGTCGAGTCTCTCGGCTAGGATGGGGGGCATGGTTTTGATGGACAAAGAAGCTGAGGGATTGGTGTCTGAAGATCCAGAGGAGGCAATCCCAAAGAATTCGAGGTGGTTGTCCATGGGAAAGGTCTGCTCAAACAGACCGATGATCAAGAGCGCACTAGAGAGAGCAATGACAAGGGCCTGGGGACTGCACCGGGAAGCACGTTTCAGAGATGTTGGATCAAATGTCTTTGAGGTACACTTAGGTAGTGAGGGGGACTGGAGACATGCGATGAACAATGGACCATGGCAATACGATTTTAGTGTGCTCATCCTCAAGGAATATGAGGGAAATAAGAGACCGTCAGAGATGGTCTTTAACTCTGTGGATATGTCTGGGTCCGGGTGGATAACCTCCCACCCGGACAAGAGGACTGAAAAGTTTGGGAATGCCCTCGGCAACTGGCTGGGGTCAACTGTGAAGGTGGATTGTGACAAGGATGGTGTGGCCAGGGGAAACAAACTACGGGTTAGAACGAAGATCTCTGTTTTTGAACCGCTAATTAGAGGATTTTATCTGAAGACGGAGCGGGAGGAGAAATCCAAGACCTGGTTCAATTTTCATTATGAGAAGATCCCACACTTCTGTTTTGAGTGTGGAAGCCTAGTACACGTGGACGGGGTATGTGACCAGCCACTGGATGTGACGGCCCAATGGGGAGGTTGGCTGAGAGCTTCCCCTAGCAGAAAGAGCAATGATAAGGAGGGGTCCTTTGGCCAATCACATAGCAGTAATAATAGTTGGGGGGCTGCACGAACCGGCGACAGCGACCGAGTACGTCATGGGAAGGATAAAAAAGATGCACCGGCAAAGCGTAACCTGCAGGATGAGTTCTCTAAGTCGGCTAACCTGCACGCTGGTGTTAGGTCAAGGCCTGACAAAGGTATGAACATGGCGGGCGCAAGAGGGGTCCGAGACAATATTGGGTGGCTAAAAATGACCTTGACAAGCAAGCGTCTTATGATGAGTTCATTCGCGACACGAGACGGAAGACGTCTATAGTGTTTGATCGCATCTCGGAAAACAATGGTACATCGGCGGACCCCGAGGAGGGGGACCGCCGGACGCAATGAATATCCTTGCCTGGTACTGTCGAGGACTGGGTTTGGACTCAACAGTAGGCGAATTGAGAGACCTGATATGGTCCTACAACCCAGCGGTGATTTTCCTATCAGAGACAAAAAAGAAGACTCGGGCTATGGAAAAACTCAAGTGGAGCCTTGGCTTCCGCAATGGCGTGGCAGTGGATAGTGTGGGACAGAGTGGAGGTTTGGCCTTGTGGTGGCGAGACCATGTTCAAGTCACCATACGTCCGTGGTCTCAGTATTTTCTTGATGCGATGGTTGATGTGGATGGTAAAACTTTTAGAATCACTGGATTCTATGGTGAACCAAAGATGGATTTGCGAAAGAAATCTTGGGACGCCCAACGCTATCTAAGGGCCCAGGACAACCTCCCTTGGATTTGTGTAGGAGATTACAATGAGGCATTTTTTCAAACTGACCAACGAGGCGGCAATCCGAGATGTTTCCAGCAGATGGAGGACTTCAGAGACTGCTTAGCAGAGTGTGGACTAGCTGATCTGGGATTCTCAGGATATCCATATACGTGGGACAATAAGCGAGATGATGCATCAAATATTCAAGTTCGTCTGGATTGTGCAACATGCAATGATGGTTTTTTGGAACTGTTCCCGAAAACAAGTGTTGAACACATTTTCACTGAGGAGTCTGATCATCAAGCACTAATTGTCAGGGCGTTGGAGACGGCTCCACGTGACGACAAACACGGTGCCAGACAGTTCTGGTTCGAGGAAGCATGGACGCGGCATGAGAAGTACGATGAGATGCTGGCCGAAGCCTGGGAGGCGGCCGGGACGGGCGAACGTGGACTGGGCGACTAGCTGCAGTTTGGCAGCGGCTGGGACGGGTGACTGGCTCCGTCCAGCGTTGGGCATGTGAGGTCTTTGGCTCTCAGGGCCGTCTCCAAAAATTCGAGGCCCCGGGCGAAACCAAAATGTGGCCCAAAATTTTAAACAGTTCACGTAACAGAAGAATTATTATGCGTAAAGCATACTTTCATTTTATTATATAATTGCAAGTCTGTTTTATTTGTAACTTGTTTAGGTATATATGAACAGTAATGCTACAAAGTTAAAAGGGATTGCAAAGCAATTAACGGATCTCATGTTCTACCAAAAAGGAGCATCCATCTAGTATTTCTTGAAATAAAATCTACAATCATATCTTCATTGCAAAAAGGACCTTCATTGGCAATATTACCTTAATCAATTTCTGCATCATGAGCCTCAACCTCTGTTGCATTATCATCACGACCATCATTAACATTAACATCTGTAGTTTAATTTTCAGAATTATGTTGGGGGTCTTTCAACATTTACATCAAGGGAACCTGTTAGAGATTGAGCCTCAACTTTGAGTCTTTGTTTCTTCTTAAGCTTTGCAGTACCAGATTCATACTTCCTAATTCTAGTAGACATGATGAAGATGCAGAAACAATGCCTAACAAATTGTAAGTGATCATTGATCAAATAGAATCTAGTTATTAGTTTCTAATAGTAACAATCACTAGATGAATAGATCATTCATATACAAAGAAAATGAACTGAAAATAGAACCTTGCACTGGAGATCAAAACAAGGTCCGTAGGGCCTACATGTTCCTCCATCCTGATTGGAGCGATGAACGGAACCACGGTCCATGGCTGTTGCGCCTTCACGCAGCAAGACGTTCAGCAATAGGAATAGATCGGAGGTAAGCGCGCTGGCTCCGGCACGACTGCTAGGGCCGTCGTCAATCTCCGATCGCCGCTCACCAGAGGCCTAGACGGCAGTTCGCTACCTGTTCATCTGCAATCGCTGGAATTGAGTGATCTGTACCCAGTCTTCCGATCGTAGTATTGGGCCTCCAACCTTCTTTTCTGTAAGTCTGTTATTTGGGCCTCTAGCACTAGCAGCCCAGACCTCGTATGCATCAAAGACACCACGTAGTCCCGTACGTTAGATTTCTTCTATAATAATAATAATAATAATAATAATAATAATAATAATAATAATAATAATAATAATAATAATAATAATAATAATAATAATAATACTAATAATAATAATAATAATAATAATAATAATAATAATAATAATAATAATAATAATAACTACTATTAAAGGGAGGTGATATTCTTGGTTTCGTGCCGCTTTGTTTGGTCACTACTATTAAAGGGAGGTGATATTTTTGGTTTCGTCCCGCTTTGTTTGGTCCCGCTTCAATTAATTTCACGTGCGCTATTTTGTTTCGTTACTTGCGATCCGTTTTGGCCCAACGGAGAAAGTCCACCTGGCGGTGAGGCCCAGGTCCAGAGAGCTGGCAAAAAATAAAATTGCCTATGTGAGGGTTGGATCTCATAACATGCGAACCGGCCACGCACAGTTTGTCCAACTAACCCAACTAGAGATATGAGAGTTTTTTTTCTCCCGCTGCAACGCACGGGCCTTTTTACTAGTATAGCTAAAAAAACGTATGTTAGTTTTCTTTCCTTGTTTTTTTAGCGATATTTCAGCGGAAAGGAGGCATCGTATGAAGGGTTTTTCTCTCGATGGGGGCCCCACGATTTCGGGGGCCCTGTGCGGTCGCTCACCTTGCTCCCCCTCATCGACGGGCCTGGCTCTATTAGGAAGAAGATTGCCAAGCTGAAAGCACAACTACTTGACACAAAAAATAGAGCTTTGGAGACGGGATGCTCTCTGGAGGTTCGGAAAATAGAGGAAGCATTAAGAGAGATTTATGCAAGGGAAGAAATCATCTATAGACAGAGGTCGAGGGTAGATTGGTTGTGTGCGGGGGACCAAAACACAAAATATTTTCAAAATGGAGCTTCACATCGGAAGCGTAAGAATACTGTCAAGGCACTGAGGCGGGATGATGGTACAAAATGTACAATAAATGATGAAATGAGGGAGATGGCCGCAGGCTTTTATGAGCAGCTTTTCACATCCGAGGGATTAACAGGGGCCAACACATTACTGCAGAATATAGCTAATGTGGTCACACAGGACATGAATGCATCCCTTGTATCCCCGATCTCAGATGAGGAGATTGAAGTGGCACTGTTTCAAATGGGCCCGATGAAGGCCCTGGGGCCGGATGGTCTTCCCGCTTTGTTCTATCAGCGGCACTGGTCGTTGGTAAGCGAGGACGTGTGTGGAGCCGTGAGAGATTTTGTGAATGGGGTAGCAGCCCCGGGTGCTTTCAACGCTATCATCATTGTTATGATCCCCAAGGTGAACTCGCCGGAGCTCTTATCCCAATTTCGACCTATTAGCCTCTGTAACGTTCTCTATAAGATCCCCACGAAGGTGTTGGCAAACCGTCTGAAGCGCATTCTCCCTATCCTTATCTCTGAGGAGCAGAGTGCGTTCGTGCCAGGAAGGCTTATTTCTGACAATGTCTTGGTGGCTTATGAGTGTGTTCATGCTATTTGAACACGAAAGAGGAAGAAGGCATTGTGTGCGGTGAAGTTGGACATGATGAAAGCGTATGATCGGGTGGAGTGGATTTTTTGGAAGAAAATGCTAGGACAGTATGGCTTTGCACCAGAATGGATTGCTATGATAATGAGGTGTGCGACGACAGCAAGCTTCCGGGTAAAATTAAATGGCGACTGCTCAAGATGTTTCTCTCCTTCCAGGGGATTACGGCAGGGTGATCCACTCTCACCCTACTTGTGTTTTGTTCTGTGTGGAGGGTTTCTCAGCTCTACTAAAGAAGGCACAAAGTGATAAAAGGATTAAGGGGGTGAACTTTGGGAGCACTGGCCCCCATGTTACGCACCTCCTCTTCGCTGATGACAACATTGTCTTTCTGGAAGAGACAAACGAAAATATGGAGGCTCTCAAGGATATCCTAACACAGTACAAGGTGGCATCCGGTCAACGAGTTAACCTGCAGAAGTCATCTATTTTCTTTGGAAAAGGATGTCAAGAAGCGAGGAAGGTGGAGTTAAAAAATACCTTGGGTGTACATACCGAAGCTCTAAGTGATCGGTACTTGGGCCTTCCAACACTGGTTGGGAGATCAAAGGATGGCACCTTCAAATATGTGACGGAGAGCTCTAAAGGAAAGATGTGTGGTTGGAAAGGGCAGGGACTATCAAAGGCTGCGAGGGAAGTACGTACTAGTCAAATCGGGTCTACAAGCTGTACCTACTTTTACCATGAGTTGCTTTCGCCTTACAAAGAAGATGTGCAGGAATCTCACTTCTATCTCTTCGAATTTCTGGTGGGGCACGGCGAATGGTGAGAGGAAAGTACATTGGATCTCATGGCAAAAAATGTGTGAAGCTAAAAGATTTGGTGGCATGGGCTTTAGAGACCCTGAGGCGTTCAATCAAGCTTTGCTCGCAAAGCAGGCATGGGAGAATCTTGCAAGTGCCGACTTCTCTGTGCGCTAGAGTCCTCAATGCGAGGTATTTCAGCGAGGATTCGATACTTACAGCAACCTGTCCATCGACGACGTCATATACATTCCGGAGCATTTTGCACGGGCGAGATCTTCTTCGGAAGGGACTGATCTGGTGCATCGGGGATGGGACCCAAGTGTGTATACACCATGCCAACTGGATCCCGCGAAGCAACAACATGAAACCGCTAGGACAGGCTATATGCCGGGTGTCACGAAGGTCACACATCTCTTGTCTCTGATGGGAAGAGTTGGAACCTAGGAAGGTTGCAGGCAATGTTCACGCCGGAGGACGTGCATGATATACAGCAAATTGCTGTGGGAGGACCTGGCCGGTCATATTATCTGGCATGGAACTATACGAAGAATGGCTGTTTCACGGTCAAATCGGCATATCATATGTGCATGGAAAAGTCAAGAGCGAGGTCTGGACAGCCAGATACGTCTAGCTCAGTTACTAAGCACCGAGGCTACATGGCATTATGGGACACACAAGTGCCAGCCAAGGCGAAAATTCACATGTGGCGACTTATCAGAAATGGCTTGGCAGTCGGAGCTGAACTTCACCTACGTCGGATTAAACCCGGAGTTTTTTTGTGTTGCATGCGGTCGAGAGGAAACGATCTATCACAGGTTTTGGGCCTGCCAACATTCAGTACAATTCTGGCAGCTACTACACTTGGAAAAGGGAGTTGCGGTGGCGATCCCACCGCCTCAGCTCGACTCCCAGAGTGCATTAGCTAGCTGGCTTCTGAACTAGTTCTCCGGTGCTTCTGGCGACAAAGGGAGGCAATGATACAGACGATTTACGTCCTGTGGCTGGCTCGAAATGAGGCACGTGATGGAAAGAGAATTGCAGTGCCACATGAAATACTGGCTACTGTTGTAGCACATATGAAGGAATGGAGAAGCGTGCACATGGAGCGGAGACAACCTGCAACACCAACATCCCGCCAGAGATGGCAGCCACCTGATGATGGATGGCTTAAAATCAATTCTGATGGTGCTACTTCTAGGCATGGGGACAAGGGAGGGGGGCGCAGTGGTGAGAGATCACCATGGTGCCTTCAGGGCGGGCTTGTGCCACCACTTCCCGAACATTGCTGACCCAGAAGTGACTGAAGTCTTGGCGTGCAAAAGGGCATTGGAACTAGCCAGGGATGTTAATGCACAACGTGTACATGTTGATCTTGACAGCCAAAGCGTGGTGCATATGCTAAAACAGCCCACGAAGAACCTGGGCGTCACTGGTCCATGGGTGGAGGAGATAAAGCTTTTGTTACATTCTTTTGAGGGTTTTAAAGTCTCTTGGGTTAGGAGGTCTGTTAATGTTTCCGCGCATAAGTTTGCTAAAGTAGGTGTGGGAGATGAACGCTGTAAGGTTTGGTTAAGAGCTCCCCCGGATTTTGTTCTTGATGTAATTTCGGATGACATTCCAAACTTCGTGATCTAAATAAAGTGGCAATATTATCCCTCAAAAAAACATCTAGATGTGAATTAGACAAACTGTTGAGGAGTACTCATTACAAAGACCACTCCCACCTTCCCAGGTTGTGACAAATGGCGCGCGGTCGCAACCTGGTAGTATTCCCTTTTTTCGTAGATTCATTTATTCAAAATGTTTTATCTCTTAAACCATGCGTCCAAATCTCGAACTGTTTTCACCGTTGAATTCCTCGCGTCGAGATCTTCAAAACTAGATCCCATGTTGATAGGTTTTGACGAATTTTTTTCACAAAAAAACCGGACGAAAAAACCGAACCAGGAGCACGGGTTTTTCCCCTTTCCGAAAGAAGCACACCCATGCCTCTCGCGAAATCGCAACTGTGCCTCTCACGGAAGCCTGGGCCTTGTTGTCCAACAGGTGGCTCAGAGCGGCCATGAGAGCCTTTAGCAGAAGCCACCAGCTTGGTCCATGACGGCTGTGTAGAGGTTAGGGTGGACGTCAATGGACTTTCTCCCCCTTATGGCGGTTGCCACCTCCTTGACGGCCTCAATCGTGCTGGTGAAGATATTGATCTCATCCTCCATCAAGCTACCGCTCTTTCTCTTCCTATCAAGTACAGGGACGTGGTCAAAGACCTTATCATGACTATCTTCCTTGATGGTCTCCGTCTCCTAGGTGTTTGTGAACTCAAGCATGGGCGAACCGAGCGGCTCACTGGAGCCCATGGCATGCTTGCCGGTGTTGGGGAACGTTGCAGAAAAATTAAAAATTTTCCTACGGTTTCACCAAGATCCATCTATGAGTTCATCTAGCAACGAGTCATGGGAGAGTGATTGCATCTACATACCACTTGTAGATCGCGTGCGGAAGCGTTCAATAGAACGGGATGATGGAGTCGTACTCGCCGTGATTCAGATCACCGATGACCTAGTGCTGAGCGGACAGCACCTCCGCGTTCAACACACGTGCGGAGGCGGATGACGTCTCCTCTTTCTTGATCCAGCAAGGGGGAAGGAGAGGTTGATGATGATCCAGCAGCACGACGGCGTGGTGGTGGATGCAGCAGAACTCCGGCAGGGCTTCGCTAAGCAACTACGGGAGGAGGAGGAGGCGTTGCAGGGAGGAGGGAGGCGCCAGGGCTTATAGGGTTCGGCCACCCCTCCCTCCCCTCCCTTTATATAGGTGCAAGAGAGGGGGGAGGGCGCAGCCTTGCCCCTTCCTCCAAGGAAGGGGTGCGGCCAAGAGGGGGGGAGGAGTCCATCCTCCCCAAGGCACCTCGGAGGTGCCTTCCCCTTTTAGGACTCTCCCCCTTTTCTTATATCTTGGCGCATGGGCCTCGTGGGGCTGGTGCCCTTGGCCCATATAGGCCAAGGCGCACCCCCTACAGCCCATGTGGCCCCCCGGGGCAGGTGGACCCCCCCGGTGGTCCCCCGGACCCCTTTCGGCACTCCCGGTACAATACCGATAACGCGCGAAACTTTTCCGGCGACCAAAATAAGACTTCCTATATATAAATCTTTACCTCCGGACCATTCCGGAACTCCTCGTGACGTCCGGGATCTCATCCAGGACTCCGAACAACATTTGGTTTGCTGCATACTCATATTCATACAACCCTAGTGTCACCGAACCTTAAGTGTGTAGACCCTACGGGTTCGGGAGACATCTTGAACATGACCCGAGGGCGGCTCTCGGGCAATAACCAACAGCGGGATCTGGATACCCATGTTGGCTCCCACATGCTCCTCGATGATATCATCGGATGAACCACGATGTCGAGGATTCAATCAACCCCGTATATTATTCCCTTTGTCAATCGGTATTTTACTTGCCCGAGATTCGATCGTCGGTATCCCAATACCTCGTTCAATCTCGTTGCCGGCAAGTCACTTTACTGCATCGTAATGCATGATCCCGTGACCAGACACTTGGTCACTTTGATCTCATTATGATGATGCACTACCGAGTGGGCCCAGTGATACCTCTCCGTAACACGGAGTGACAAATTCCAGTCTCGATCCGTGTCAACCCAACAGATACTTTCGGAGATACCTGTAGTGCACCTTTATAGTCACCCAGTTACGTTGTGACGTTTGGTACACCCAAAACACTCCTACGGTATTCGGGAGTTACACGATCTCATGGTCTAAGGAAGAGATACTTGACATTGGAAAAGCTCTAGCAAAACGAACTACACGATCATGTGCTATGCTTAGGATTGGGTTTTGTCCATCACATCATTCTCCTAATGATGTGATCCCGCTATCAACGACATCCAATGTCCATAGTCAGGAAACCATGACTCTCAGTTGATCAATGAGCTAGTCAACTAGAGGCTCACTAGGGACATATTGTGGTCTATGTATTCACACGTGTATTACGATTTCCGGATAATACAATTATAGCATGAATAAAAGACAATTATCATGAACAAGGAAATATAATAATAATACTTTTATTATTGCCTCTAGGGCATATTTCTAACAGTCTCCCACTTGCACTAGAGTCAATAATCTAGTTACATTGTGATGAATCAAACACCCATAGAGTTCTGGTGTTGATCATGTTTTGCCCGCGGAAGAGGTTTAGTCAACGGATCTGCGACATTCAGATCCGTATGCACTTTGCAAATTTCTATGTCCCCATCTTGAACATTTTCATGAATGGAGTTGAAGCGAAGCTTGATGTGCCTGGTCTTCTTGTGAAACCTGGGCTCCTTGGCAAGTGCAATAGCTCCAATGTTGTCACAGAAGAGTTTGATCGGCTCCGACGCATTGGGTATGACTCCTAGGTCGGTGATGAAATCCTTCACCCAAATTGCTTCATGTGCTGCGTCCGAGGCTGCCATGTACTCCGCTTCACATGTAGATCCCGCCACGACGCTCTGCTTGCAGCTGCACCAGCTTACTGCTCCACCATTCAACATATACACGTATCCGGTTTGTGACTTTGAGTCATCCAGATCTGTGTCGAAGCTAGCATCGATGTAACCCTTTACGACGAGCTCTTCGTCACCTTCATAAACGAGAAACATGTCCTTTGTCCTTTTCAGGTACTTCAGGATATTCTTGACCGCTGTCCAGTGTTCCTTGCCGGGATTACTTTGGTACCTTCCTACCAAACTTACGGCAAGGTTTACATCGAACTGGTACACAGCATGGCATACATAATAGATCCTATGGCCGAGGCATAGGGATGACGCTCATCTCTTCTTTATCTTTTGCCGTGGTCGGGCATTGAGCTGAGCTCAATCTCACACCTTGTAGTACAGGCAAGAACCCTTTCTTGGACTGATCCATTTTGAACTTCTTCAAAATCTTATCAAGGTAAGTGCTTTGTGAAAGACCTATGAGGCGTCTCGATCTATCTCTATAGATCTTGATGCCTAATATATAAGCAGCTTCTCCAAGGTCCTTCATTGAAAAACTTCTATTCTAGTTGGACTTTATGTTGTCCATGAGTTCTATATCATTTCCCATCAATAGTATGTCATCTTCATATAATATGAGAAATGCTACGTAGCTCCCACTCACTTTCTTGTAAACACAGGCTTCTCCATAAGTCTGCATAAACCCAAACGCTTTGATCATCTCATCAAAGCGAATGTTCTAACTCCGAGATGCTTGCACCAGCCCATAAATGGATCATTTGGAGCTTGCATACTTTGTTAGCATTTTAGGATCGACAAAACCTTCCGGCTGCATCATATACAGCTCTTCCTTAAGATAGCCGTTAAGGAATGCCGTTTTGACGTCCATCTGCCATATCTCATAATCATAGTATGCGGCAATTGCTAACATGATTCGGACTGACTTAAGCTTCGCTACGGGAGAGAAATTCTCATCGTAGTCAATCCCTTGAACTTGTCGATAACCCTTAGCGACAAGTCGAGCTTTATAGATGGTAACATTACCATCCGCGTCCGTCTTCTTCTTAAAGATCCATTTGTTTTCTATTGCTCGCCGATCATCGGGCAAGTCTGTCAAAGTCCATACTTTGTTTTCATACATGGATCCTATCTCGGATTGCATGGCTTCAAGCCATTTGTTGGAATCGGCCCGCCATCGCTTCTTCATAGTTCGAAGGTTCACCATTGTCTAACGACATGATTTCCAAGACAGGGTTGCCTTACCACTCTGGTGCGGAACGTGTCCTAGTGGACATACGAAGTTCAGAAGCAACTTGATCCGAAGTACCTTGATCATCTTCATTAATTTCCTCTCCGATCGATTAGGCACCATAGGAACATTTTCCTGAGCTGCACTACTTTCCGGTTCAAGAGGTAGTACTTCATTGAGTTCTACTTTCCTCCCACTTACTCCTTTCGAGAGAAACTCTTTTCCGGAAAGGATCCGTTCTTGGCAACAAAGATCTTGCCTTCGGATCTAAGGTAGAAGGTATACCCAATGGTTTCCTTAGGGTATCCTATGAAGACGCATTTTTCCAACTTGGGTTCGAGCTTTTCAGGTTGAAGTTTCTTGACATAAGCATCGCATCCCCAAACTTTTAGAAACGACAGCTTAGGTTTCTTCCCAAACCATAATTCATACGGTGTCGTCTCAACGGATTTAGATGGTGCCCTATTTAAAGTGAATGTAGTTGTCTCTAGAGCGTATCCCCAAAATGATAGCGGTAAATCGGTAAAAGACATCATAGATCACACCATATCAAATAGAGTGCGATTACGACGTTCGGACACACCGTTACGCTGAGGTGTTCCAGGCGGCGTGAGTTGTGAAACGATTCCACATTTCCTTAAGTGTGTACCAAATTCGTGACTTAAATATTCTCCTCCACGATCTGATCGCAAGAATTTTATCTTTCGGTCACGTTGATTCTCTACTTCATTCTGAAATGCCTTGAACATTTCAAAGGTCTCGAACTTGTGTTTCATCAAGTAGACATACCCATATCTACTCAAGTCATCGGTGAGAGTGAGAACATAACGATATCCTCCATGAGCCTCAACACTCATTGGACCGCACTTTTACATCGGTATGTATGATTTCCAATAAGTTGGTTGCTCGCTCCATTGTTCCGAGAACGGAGTCTTGGTCATCTTGCCCATGAGGCATGGTTCGCATGTGTCAAATGATTCATAATCGAGAGACTCTAAAAGTCCATCAGCATGGAGCTTCTTCATGCGCTTGACACCAATGTGACCAAGGCGGCGATTGCCACAAGTATGTGGGACTATCGTTATCAACTTTACATCTTTTGGTATTCACACTATGAACATGTGTAACATTACGTTCGAGATTCATTAAGAATAAACCATTGACCATCGGAGCATGACCATAAAACATTTCTCTCATATAAATAGAACAACCATTATTCTCGGATTTAAATGAGTAGCCATCTCGTATTAAACGAGATCCTGATACAATGTTCATGCTCAAACTTGGCACTAAATAACAATTATTGAGGTTTAAAACTAATCCCGTAGGTAAATGTAGAGGTAGCGTGCCGACGGCGATCACATCAACCTTGGAACCATTCCCGACGCGCATCGTTACCTCGTCCTTCGCCATCTCCGTTTATTCCGCAGCTCCTGCATGAGTTACATATATGAGCAACGGCAGACAGCATCAAATACCCAGGAGTTACTACGAGTCTTGGTAAGGTACACATCAATTACATGTATATCAAATATACCTTTAGTGTTGTCGGCCTTCTTATGCGCTAAGTATTTGGGGCAGTTCCGCTTCGATGACCCTTCCCTTTGTAATAAAAGCACTACGGTCTCAGGCTTGGGTGCATTCTTTGACTTCTTCCGGCAATCGGCTTACCGGGCGCAGCAACATCCTTGCCGTCCTTCTTGAAGTTCTTCTTTCCCTTGCCCTTCTTGAACTTAGTGGTTTTATTGACCATCAACACTTGATGTTCTTTCTTGATTTCAACCTCTCACGACTTCAGCATTGAAAATACTTCGGGAATGGTCTTCACCATCCCCTGCATATTGTAGTTCATCACAAAAGCTCTTGTAGCTTGGTGGGAGCGACTGAAGGATTCTGTCAATGACCGCCTCGTCCGGGAGGTTAATGTCCAGCTGGGACAGGCGGTTGTGCAACCAGACATTTTGAGTATGTGCTCACCGATGAGCTGTTTTCCTCCATCTTACAACTATAGAACTTGTCGGAGACTTCATATCTCTCGACGGGCATGAGCTTGGAAAACCATTTTCAGCTCCTCGAACATCTCATATGCTCTGTGTTGCTCAAAACGCTTTTGGAGCCCGGTTCTAAGCTGTAAAGCATGCCGCCTTTGAGCGAGGGAGTAATCATCAAGACGAGACCGCCAAGCGTTCATAACGTCTTGGTTCTTCGATGGGTGCATCACCTAGCGGTGCTTCTAGGACATATTGTTTCTTGGCAGCTATGAGGATAATCCTCAGGTTCTGGACCCAGTCCGAATAGTTGCTGCCATCATCTTTCAGCTTGGTTTTCTCTAGGAACGCGTTGAAGTTCATGGTGACATTAGCGTTGGCCATTTGATCTACAAGACATTTTGCAAAGATTTTAGACTATTGTTCATGATAATAAAGTTCATCTAATCAAATTATTTAATGAACTCCCACTCAGATTTGACATCCCTCTAGTCATCTAAGTGATACATGATCCGAGTCGACTAGGCCGTGTCCGATCATCACGTGAGACGGACTAGTCATCGTCGGTGAACATCTCCATGTTGATCGTATCTTCCATACGACTCATGTTCGACCTTTCAGTCTCTTGTGTTCCAAGGCCATGTCTGTACATGCTAGGCTCGTCAAATTAACCCTAAGTGTTTATGCATGTGTAAAACTGTCTTACACCCGTTGTATGTGAACGTAAGGATCTATGACACCCGATCATCACGTGGTGCTTCAAAACGACGAACTTTAGCAACGGTGCACAGTTAGGGGGAACACTTTCTTGAAATTATTACAAGGGATCATCTTATTTACTACTGTCGTTCTAAGTAAAAAAGATTCATAAAACATAATAAACATCATATGCAATTATATAAAGTAGTGACATGATATGGCCAATATCATATAGCTCCTTTGATCTTCATCTTCGGGGCTCCATGATCATCTTGTCACCGGCATGACACCATGATCTCCATCATCATGATCTCCATCATCGTGTCTCCATGAAGTTGCTCGCCAACTATTACTTCTACTACTATGGCTAACGTTTAGCAATAAAGTAAAGTAATTTACATGGCGTTCTTCAATGACACGTAGGTCATACAAAAATAAAGACAACTCCTATGGCTCCTGCCGGTTGTCATACTCATCGACATGCAAGTTGTGATTCCTATTACAAGAACATGATCTCATACATCACAATATATCATTCATCATTCATCACAACTTCTGGCCATATCACATCACATGACAATTGCTGCAAAAACAAGTTAGACGTCCTCTAATTGTTGTTGCATCTTTTACGTGGCTGCAAATGGGTTCTAGCAAGAACGTTTTCTTACCTACGAATAACCACAACGTGATTTTGTCAACTTCTATTTACCCTTCATAAGGACCCTTTTCATCGAATCCGCTCCAACTAAACTGGGAGAGACAGACACCACTACTAGAAAAAGGGCTATTGATGGAATTGACACTAATGGCGCACCAGACAAGGGGTGCGCCATTAGTATATACTAATGGCGCACCACCTTCAGATATGCCATTAGAGTTGAAACTACTAATGGCGAACCTGGCCCAAGGTGCGCCATTAGTATCAAATTTTTTTTTGAACTAGTGCGCCTGTCCAAACATACTAATGGCGCATCCAGACACAGTGCGCCATTACTAGTTAACTAGTAATGGCGCACCCGTCGGAAAGTGCGCCACTAAAGTTATTTTTTTTAATTATATTTTTTATTCCTTTTTTTGCAATACTACTAATGGCGCACTGTACAACCGTGCGCCATTACTAGTTTAAACTAGTAATGGCGCACTGTAGAAAAGTCGCCATTAGTATGTTTTTTTTTACAAAACTACTAATGGCGCACCGCCAGAAGGTGCGTCATTAGTAACCTGGATTACTAATGGCGCATTTAGTGCTGGTGCGCCATTAGTAAGTGGGCAACAACAAGATATTTTGGACAGCCTCTCCTACCCACACTCACTTTCTCCCCACTTCATTCTCTCCACCTCCTCCTTGTCTCGGTGCCTCCTCTTTTTCACCTCATTTCCACCATAGATTCATTCAAATTAAGTGGTTAAATTACCTTGTTTTGATAGGTAAGTAAGGGGGGAAGCTATATTTATGTTGTTCTCCCTACAACAATGTGCACATGCACTTTTTATTGCCTAGCTAGATCTATGTATGTTCGTGGTGTTGCATATGTTTGTGGTGTTGCATATGTTTGTGGTATTGCATATGTGTTTGTGTTTGGAGGTGTACCGGTATTTGAAATGCGATAGTTGCCAATATTTTGCCGGAATGTTGATTCATTTCCGTTTCGGCGAGAATTTTGGCATTAAGCATTCTTTTTGGTCCTATTTTAAGGGAAAGTCATGCCAAATTTTTGTTTGGTTCTAAAATATCGTTTTGCTCTACCCTTAGCGACCATGGTCCGCACGATGACCGAAGGCATCATGAATAGGTTTTTGAGGTCCGCGAAGGCCGAGATGCTTCAAAAGAACGAGACGGAGATAAGATGTCCGTGTCGAAGATGCAAGCTGAAGAGCCTTATTGCGGACCCGGATTCCGGGCAGGTGCGGGACCACCTGCTCTTGCGTGGTTTCATGGATGGCTATCGGTGGCAAGGTGATGAAGATGACTACGAAGTCGTCCATGGGGGCCGGGCAAGAACTGAGGAAGGGCAGCAAGACAACCACCGCGGCTCGGGCGGGTGAGAAGACGAAGAATACCCAGGAGATGATCACGACGGTGATGTTGTACACAATCATCATGTAGAAGATGCAGGACATGATGATGAGGAAGATGCTGGAGCAGACGACGGGCATGATCATGAAGATGATGATGCCGGTGGAAGCGTACGACGCTGGACCATCGATGGGCTGGGTGCAGGACCCTCATATTCAAGAGCTGCTTCTCAAGCAGACGGATAACGCAAGAGCTGCCCCCCGAGAGAAAGCCAAGATGGATCAACTTGAGTTAGACGCGGTTACTCCATTGTATAAAGGATGCAGGCCGAGGATACCCGCTTTGAAAGTAACGCTCATGGCTCTGGAGATGAAGGTAAAACACAAAATGACCGACGCATGCTTCGACGAGAACATGTCATTCTGGCACGAACGTCTTCCCAAGGGGAACAAGTGCCTGACCAGTTTGGAGGAGGCGAAGAAAATCGTGTGTCCTCTGGATTTACCGCACGTGAAATACCATGTGTGCATGAACAATTGCATCATTTATCAGGACGAGCACGCGAAGTCTACCATATGTCCGGTGTGCGGCGTCACTCGATACAAGAAGAGGAAGAAAGATCCTCGAAAAGTGGTGTGGTACTTTCCGATCACTCCTCGTCTGCAGCGGTATTTCGCGGACCCTAAGGTAGCAAAGCTCCTGCGTTGGCACGCCGGATAGGGAGGAGAAGAAGCGAAGATGACGCAAATGATCTGGAGATAGATAAAAAGACAAGATGCCGAGTCACCCTAAGGATGCGAGCCGATGGCAAGCGTTGAACTTCAAGACACGTAATTTGGGAACGATCCAAGGAACATCGTCGGCCGGACGCGAGCACCGATGGAGTCAATCCGTTTGGCAGCCGTGAGAAGCACACATAGCACCTGGCCTGTGTTTGTGTGGATGTACAACCTTCCCCTGGTTGTGCATGAAGAGGAAGTACATTCACGTGAGTATGCTAATTGAAGGGCGAAACAACCAGGGAACGACATCAATCAGATTCCGGGCTGCTGAAAGAGGAGCTTGACACGCTGTGGAAAACGCCAGCCAATACGTGGGACGCCGCAGAGAAAGAATATTTCCCTATGAGAGCCGCACTGCTCACGGCGGTGCACGACTATCTCGATTACGGATATCTCAAGGCAGGTAGTCCACGGATTTTCTGGATGCGTAAGGTGCATGGATGACACAACATATCGCCAGCTAGATAGAGATCCCGGGTCTTGAAAACCGTGTTCATGGGATATCGAAGGTGGCTTCAGCGACGATGACCCGTGGAGGAAACGCAAGGATCTGTTCGATGGTGAAACCGAACCCCGAAACGCCCTGTAGGAGGAGCGGCGAGGAAATAGACAAGCTGTTCAAAAATTGGAAAGACTGCCCACCGCCGGAAAGAAGCAAAAGGCGCCAGAGCCGGAAAGAAGCGAAAGGCGCCAGAGCCAGCCGCTGAAGGTATGGAAAACGAGGTCTATTTTCTCGACTTGCCGTCTTGGAAGATCCACCGTGTGCCTCACAGCCTTGATGTCATGCATATCACGAAGAACGTGTGCGAGAGTCTGCTTGGTACCCTGCTCAACATGCCAGAGAGGACCAAAGATGGGCCGAGAGCAAGGGCAGACTTGAAATCAATGGGCATCAGGCAGGAGCTTCACGCTAATGATGATGATGATATGATGATGATGATGATGATGAGGCGAAGCAGGACACAGAAAGTCGTCGCAAAGGCAAAAAGGCCAAGAAGACCGGAAATGACTACCCTCCCGCGTGCTTCACTCTAAGTCAGGAGGAGATCGAGCAGTTTTTCACCTGCCTCCTAGGAGTAAAACTTCCTTACGGTTACGCAGGGAAGATAAGCGAGATACCTAGACCCAGCGAAGCGAAGTTCAGCGGGATGAAGTCTCACGACCGCCACGCGTCTGATGACACAGATACTTCCAATTGCAATCCGTGGGATCATGGACGCGCACGTCCGTGGAAACGCTATTTGGCCTATGCAACTTTTTCGACGTCATCTCTCGGAAGTCGATTGGCGTGAGGCAACTCGTAAGGCTACGGGAAGAGATCGTGGTGATACTATGCGAGCTTGAGATGTACTTCCCGCCCGCATTCTTCGACGTTATGGTGCATATGCTGGTCCATATCGTGGAGGATATCATCCAACTCGGGCCGACGCTCCTGCACAAAGATGATGCCGTTCGAAAGGATGAATGGTGTCATCAAAGGATACGTTCGTAACATGTCACGCCCGAGGGAAGTATAGCCGGGGTTTTCGACCGAAGAGTGCATCTCCCATCGCACGAATTATCTAGGCATCGAGAACCCGTTGGTCTGCCCGTCAACAGCACCTCGGCAGGCTCATTGGATGGGGTCACCGTGAGGGTCGCCGCGAAATGCATGTCGACTTCGAGGGTCGACTTCGCCGACTTTGAAAGAGCAAACCTAGTCGCGCTTACAACACATAGACGTGGTAGATCCTTGGGTGGTAGAGCAAAAAACCTTTATTTAGAAGACGTACATTGACTGAGGACAACAGAGGACGGACGGAGATGTACTCATAGAGGACAACTCATGTTTCACGCGGTGGTTCAAGCAGAAGCTTCTGTCGTACCCTTTACATGAAGATTCTTCCGCGGAAGAACAACTCATATTCACCTTGTCACAGGGCGCTGAGCACAACCTGATGACCTATGAGGCGTACGATATCAACGGCTACACATTCTACACCGAGGACAAGGACATGAAGAGCGATGGTTATCAGAACTCCGGGGTAACGATGGAATCCTACACCGGTAAGTACAAGGACAGATACTACGGAAGGATCTAGGAGATATGGGAGCTGAGATACGCTGGAGAGAAGTTGCCTATGTTCCGTGTCAGAAGGGCCAAGAGCGTCCTAAAAGAAGGCCGATATTTCACCACCATGGTTATACCCGAAGCCAAATCCAAGATCATGGGCGCATAAGCGTCACCGTGAAAAAATGAGCCATGGGTACTGGCTTCCCAAGTGGACCAATGCTTCTTCATTACCGACCCGCCAAAGCCCAGTCGTGTTGTCGTGAGGAGAGGCAAAAGGAAGATCATCGGAATGGATGGAGTAGCCAATGAGCAAGACTTCGACAAGTACGGCAACCCGAAGATCGAACATGACGACGACGATGAAGTAGCAGCACACACCACAAGAAGAAGCAGGACCACCCTACCTAAAGGACGTCCGTTCCACAGAAGAACTCCATTTGCGAAAAAGAAGGGCAAGAAGATTGTGAACAGATAGCTAGCTAAGATCGATTGTATTTAAATCGCAGCCTTCATTTCTCGATTGTATTTCATGGGCACTTTTTGAACTATCATGAATATTTTTAAATTTCATGGACACTCGATCTCGATCCCTCCATCTCGATCGCTATCCCACCTCGCCAGATCCGGCCCCCTCGCCGAGCACCCCAGTCCACCGGCCGCCGCCGCCGACCCCCCGCACCCTCGATTCCCCTACTCAACCGCCGCCGCCGACCCCCCGCACACCCCTCCCCTACTCAACCGCCACGGCCGACCCCCCGCACCCCCCGCACCCTCCCCCGCTCCACCGGCATTACTGTTTGATGATATTTTCTAAAAAAATTATTACTGTCTTATAAAAAAATATTACTGTTATGATTTAAACAAGTTTGAACATATTTAAACACAAATAAGTATCAAACAGCATTTTAAATGCATAAAAAAAATTGTGGAGCTGGAATCGAACCCAGACCTCCTGGTGTGAGAACTGGCCGACCACCAAGCTAGTAGAGGGAACTTGATGTGGATCAGGTCAGGTGGAAGATAACCTGTTGGCTCGAGCAGAAATCAAATTTTTTTTTACTAATGGCGCACCAGGGCGAGGTGCGCCATTAGTATGGATGTACTTATGGCGCACCGTGGTGTGGTGCGCCATTAGTATTGTGCCGCCCCCATCCATATCCCGGCCCAATCCTCTGCCCTCCCTCTCCCTCGCCCTCGCCCTCGATCCCCTTCCCCTCTCCTCTCCATCGCCCTTGCCCGCCGCCTCGGCGCCCAGCCGCCGCCTCGGCCGCCCCATCGTCCTCGTCTCTGACGCCCGGCCTTGACGCGGCCTCTCCTCTCCCAACGCCACCGCCCCGCCGCCCCGTCGTCCTCGTCTCCTCGGCACCGCTCTCCCTGCCGCCTCGTCGCCGGTGGCCCGGACGCCGCCCCGTCAACACCACCGTCGCCGGAGCACCAGCACCACCCGGACCTCGTCGCACCACCACCACCCGGACCTCGTCGCCCCACCTCGTCGCCCCGTCCACACCACCGCCTGTGAGCTCCCCTCCTCCTCCCCTCCTCTCCCCCTCTCCATATAAATCGGTAGTGCAAGAGGACACCCAAATTATCAACCGCAATTAACACCGATGGTTTCTGATTTTGAGCTGTCAAACAATTACTAATTTTATACCACACGTAGACAACACTGTTTTGTTAGTTAAAGTGAGGCTGCCGGTAGTGTTCAAAGAACAAGACGAAAAACCACTACCCAAAATAGAAACTGATGTTGTAGGCTAGAATAACTGATGTTGAATCTGTAGAATGTTACGACTCCCATTTGACTGAAGTTGTGTAACATGTCTTGGACTGAAGTTCGGTCAAGTGACGCCTCATATTCACCTAAGTCTCAGTACAACAGCAAGCTGCCCTTGTGATCTTCGACGGCCTTTAGAACTGTTGTAATTTCACTTGATCTAGCTACAATCAGATGAACATTTCATCTTAGCATTTTGAATTTTTAACATGTAAAGTAGCTAGCAGTTAATGTTTGCAAAGTAGAAGCAGAGTCTGTTAGACATGTCTTTCTTTTTTTACCTATACAGCAAAACTCATATATCAAAGTAGCAGAGTCTGTTGGACATATATGCCCTTATGGACTGAATTTCTGTACAATAGGACTGTTGGAATTTCACGTGATCTATTTGCAATCAGAGGAACAGTTGATGTTAGCATTATTACGATGTAAGCAGCAAATTCAGTCTACAAGTATTTGCTAATAACCCGAGTCTAGTTTCCATATCGCCGGTATGTGTCTGGTTCATATATTGTTCTATCTCTAGTCTACCATAATTTGTTCAAGACTAAAGATTATGTTGTGTATCATCTATCATGTAAACGTGAAATTGACCCATTTGAGCTAGGAGAGTTACTTGAATGAGCTCATAAACAAAAGCAGGGTCCAACCTGTAGACATCGTTATCAAGGCGTAAAAGTTTTATGGTGTCCATGATATGATGCTTGATCTAATATATTCGCCAAGTGAGAGAAACGCCCATGGGAATGTTCAGTCTAAAAGAACATGGATGGTAGAAGCCAAATAACAAGATATTTTCATTTCCTCCACAACAACTCTGATTCCCCTCCCTTTCTCAAGTACCTATGCATGTGAAGATTCTGAAACAAATTAGTTGGCAGGCAAGTCAACATGAGTATACTATTTATTCATAAAGAGGAGATAACAATGAATAATGAGCTATATTTATCAAGGCAAAAATAAGCAGGGCCCTTGGAAAAAACATCATATACCAACCAATTCATAGCTAGAGTGAATAAAAATGATTTGCACTTAAGATGGTAATTTATGGCTAAATAACCATATCCTTAACCGTTTTGCCAAACTAGGCCTTAGCAGTTAAGTCTTAACGTGGTTTGCATTCATTTGCTATTACACTTGTTTTTGCCTCCACTTGATGGAGCCGATACTTCGTTTACACGAAACAAGTCTTCTTGTTTTGCGGTGCTCATTTTTTCTAAGTGCACCGCAGTACTTGTTCCTTTGTGCACCATAAGTAAAACTAGCTAATTTTATGAAAATGTATCATGTCACCGTCTGCGTGACTCTCTCTTTTAAGTCCACATTCTATTGGTGGCTCGGTTAACTCCTAGGGTTTTAGCAGTTATGTATAAAAACATTACGATCCAGTATTGCTTGTAGTGGTTTGTCCAAAATGTTGAATGATACCGCTTGGAGATGCATATATTGTTTCACCTCTTCACATGCCAATGTATTTTCCATGTTGTGATGAAGGCCTTTTTGCCTTGTCCACCCGAGAGGCCCTTGAGTTTGCTGGAATGTCGATTAACTTCCGTTCCGGCAAATTGAATACTCCATATGTCCTATTTTCAGCAAAGGTCATGCTGAATTTTCTGTGAATTTTAGCATGACTTTGCTAAAATAGGACATATGGGGTGCTTGTGACTAATGCATGGGCCGGGTACTTGTGACTAATGATGAAAGCTTAGGCTTTTAGGGTGCCTCGGCGTCGAAAAACCCTCAATGATAAAAGCTTAGCTTTTAGGATGCCTTGGTGTCGACAAACCCTAAATGATGAGACCATGATCTTGTTCCTTAACAATAACCAACTTTTTGACCAAACTTTGTTCCTATTTAGAGAGAAACATGGCCAACAACGATGAGGCCGGGGGTTCAAGGCAAGGCATTCTGGGAGCTATCCCAGAGATGGAGGAACAACCTCACTTGTATGAGGACGCCGCCTTCCCCACCGATCCTCGAGACCACCGATGGTACCGCCGAGGATGACCCCACCGATGCCACCACCGATGGTGCCGCCAAGGATGCCACCACCGATGATGGCATCGCACGCATGAATGGCAGCCAACCGAAGAGGCAACGGAAGGACCGGCGCCCGACTGCGTTCGCACCCTCAAGGAGGAAGTTAATGAAGTGGACTCCGGCGGGAATCCAACGGCGCCCGAACGAATAGTCAAGGGGTACTCGCTTCAGCTCGGGTGCATTCTCCGAGCACCGCCTCGATCAACACCGAGAACCCGAGGCATCCCGACCGAGGGAATTTATGCAACCTCCTCTTCACGAAGCTGCACGAACGATACAAGTTCCCCGCTGATTTTGAAAACACAAGCCTCAAAGGAAATAAAGTGAACAATGCTGCCCTCACGAAGATGAGCAAGGCCCTGTCTACTTGGAAAAGCAATGTGAAGAAAATGATCGAGAAAGGTGAGAGTTATGAGAAGATCAAGGAGAAAAATCCTTCGATCACCGAAGATGACTACAACGACTTCAAGATCAATTGCTCGAGCACCGCAAACTCCCAATCAAGTCAGTGGGGGAAAGAAATGCGGGAGCTGAACTTAGGGGAACACAAACTCGGTCCCGGCGGTTACAGAGTGGCGGAGCCTATATGGGACAAGGAGGACGCGGAGCATGCCGAGCAAGGCCTACCGCCCCGCTTCGAGAAATACAGCGGTAACAAGCAGACCAGGAACTATGTCGTGGCCGGTACAAGGAGGACCCGATAACAAAGGAGCTTACCACGGATCCGAAGACCAGGGCGCTTGAGCTTGTCCTGGTAAGGAATACACCCCCGCGTAATTAGCTCCATATGGTTGCATTCTAATTAATGAAGCCAAATTTCTAAATGGTTCACATTCCTTCCGCAGCGGCGAAAGCGATGGCTGGGTCGACTAAGAGCAACCCTTGGGACACCACTCTAAATAGGGCGTTGAATGTAATGAAGAACAAGGATAAGCTCGAAGCCGACATCAGTTGGTCGTGTGGCGGCAAAGGCTTGTCCACAAAATGGGGTCATACTATACCGCTGGTGTGCGGAAGGAGAAAAAGACCAGCTCGGAAAGCCAGGCGCGCGAGGTTCAAGAACTCAAGGCACAGGTGGCGTGGATTCCAGAGATTGTCCAAGAGCAAGTGCAACAACAACTCGGAGCGACGATCACCGCCATTGTGCCTACCTTGATCCAGGGGTTGAGTGCGTGGATTGCGGGCGGCCAACAGGCCGCCCGATTCCTAGCTTCACGGCCAGCAACTCGCGAGAATGCGATGGCGGGGCCATTGTTGTCTCCGGCGGAGGCGGCATTGGTGTCTCCGACGCCGCACGGGAGCTTAATGCAACCGGTGTACGCCCGGCCGGCACCTTCTGCAGCAAGCGGCCCCTCCGTCAGCTACTGCGCTCGCCGTTGGCGGTGCCTCGACATTAGCCGAGCTCGACGCCATCATCACGGTAACTAATTAAGCCTCTCTCGGTCGAGGACTTCATCTCCTTGCCTTTGATCGGGCATCCTCGACGCCCTACATGTTTTCGCAGGGCGCCGCCGACGTTCCGTGCACTCTCCTCGCACTTCATGAACAACGAGTTGGTCGATGTCGCCAAGGGCAAAATCGTTCAACCGAAACCCCTTGTTCCACCGTGCACCGGATGCCACCCAACTTGTTTAGGGTTGGACTGGTTCGGTGCTGCCAGGCTGCGACGAGTTGTTACCTCCGATTCGACCCGTCGGGCCGACGATGATGACGTGATGACCCTCGGCGCCTGCTGAGCTAGCCTCGCTTTGGCGAAGAGCCAGATTCGTTTGGGGGCGGGGACACCACCCAAAGACAACACCGGCAGTCGTGCGGCGCCAAGTCGGCCCCATGGCAAGACCGCCGCATAGCGGTGCGGACATCCCTATGCCACTGGATCCAAACATGCATATGGCAAAGGATCAAAACGACGACGACGACGATACATTTGGCAACGTCGATCAATACTTTGCCGAACATGGGTACGACGGCGACTTCAGGGGGGCTCCTTCTCAAGACCCCAACCCAACAAAAGACGCGTCGCGATCTAGCTGGTACCGCGGAGAAGCCAAGTTGCAACATGCGTCGCCCGCCGTTCAGCTCTCGAGGAGACGCCTCACCTGCCGACTTCACCGAGCCTCGAGATAGGCGAGGTGCGAAATATTATCAGCCCAAACACACTCAAGAAGGCGGTCTGTGAGCAGAACTCGGTCCCATTACGGGAGAAGAAGAAGGCACGCAAAGAAACACTAACAAGGGTGCGAGCCAGCCCGGCACCGAGTACGATCCGTGCTCGGGACGGGCCACCTTCACCGAGGATATCTCGAGGAGGGTGCATGTGGCGGGTAGGGCGATGCTACCGACAAATATGCTCAATGCTGCAACCGGTGCTATCGGAGTCTGCATGACAGTGTTCTTTCTTTGGAGAAGCGGCGTCTCGTAGAGAAGGATGTGGCATACCCGGTTTTCGTGGCCAAGGTGCCGAGGGCAAGGGCTTTGTGGATAACTCCATCGGGCGTACGATCATCCTGCGGTTTGATGACATCCACGCTATGATGAACCTTCATCCGCTGCACTACACCTTCGTTCGGCTATTTTCGCTGAGTATGGAGATGCGGATCATTCGCGACAAGACCCCGGACATCGTGATAGTCGACCCCTTCTACATGCGTGCCAAGATCTTGGGCAGCGCTGTGGACCGGCAAGTCGCGAGTTCTTACCTCAAGGCGTCATTACGGCAAACCAAGATAAGGATAACTTCCTCGTGCCTTACTTTCCTGAGTAAGTCCTCCTCAACCGCCCGTAACATATGAATTCTTAGATTTCGATCGTTTTATTTTAACATTCCGTGTTTTCTGCAGTGACACATTGCACGCTCATCCTCCTAAGCCCCAAATATTCCATGGCCACGTATTTCGACCCGGACCGTCGATTGAGCGTCGACTACACAAATGTCAAGAAGGTTCTTGATGATGTTCTCCTGCCACGCCAAATCTGGAGGCACCTTCACCAGGCCTATTAAATGAAATGCGGCAAGCACGTGTTCTCCCACAATGTCTGACGTTCTGCTGCGTCAAGCAGCCTTGGGCGGTCGAAGGGTGCCTACTTCGCCATCCATCACATGCGGGCGATCGTACGGGACCATCATCAACTTCTGCTACCGAGTAAACTCAAAGATTGGGCCGCGAGCGTGTCGGCAATCCAGGACGCGGACATCAGACAAGAATTCTTTCGCATCCAGTCGGAGTTTGAGGAAATCATCCATCAAGATGTCCTTCGTACCTCGGGGCAGTTCTACCTCAGAAATCAACCGTCCAACAGTGACATCGACACAATGCTACAAATGCAGGCTGACAACGCTCGTTCTTTCATTACTCCCACGATAGACGGCGGCTTCATCCACGCTCCGGTCCCTTGAGTCGAGTCGAAAGCAGTGATGTTGTGTCTAGTTCTGAAACATCGATTGGCTCATGTTGTGATTAAACTTTAATGAACTTATAGTATGTCTCTTTCGTTTCGAGAGTCGTTCAACTTAGATGTAATCGATGCTATTAATGTCTTCCTTTTCTCTTTCGATCGTTCTGTTGCATACTTATATATTGCTTATGTATTGTCTGTGAATTGGTGCTAACGTTTCGTTTGGCTAGTGCATAGCGATGCCGTCGTATGTCGTGTACAAGGGTAAGGTTCCCGGAGTCTCTGACGATCGGGAGGAGTGTCGGAGACAGGTTCACCGATTCAGCGGTAACAGTTACAAAGGGTACACCACTAGGGCCGAGGCCGAATCTAGATACGCCCGCTATCTAGCGGGAGAGGGAGGAGCATTGGAGGAACCGGATGAAGACGAAGTTTCATCGTGATGATGCTCATCGTGATGACCGCAGCTCTCTTCTATGTGATGGTAGTTTAGATGATCGATATCGACTTGTAATGTGAAGACAAACTCGCTACTCGCGGTCTCGAGACTTGCAATATAATGTTCTATCTTTGTTCGGTCTTTTCAATTCGGAGACTAATATGATGAATTGTATTCAGAGACTAATCTTCTATTGTATTCGATGAATCTGTTGTTGATGTGTGCTGTCTATATTTTGTCCAATTATACATTTTGTAACCTGTGGAAAAAACAGAAAATAAAAAATAAAAAACCTAATATTCATACTAATGGCATCACATAAAGGCGCCATTAGTATGCCAAAGGATACTAATGGCGCATCATTAAGCAAAGGCGCCATTAGTATGCCGAAGTTACTAATGGCGCATCTTCTTTGTTATGCGCCATTAGTATGCCAAAGCACCTGGTATACATGGCCCCACAGGAGGCATACTAATGGCGCCTTTGTTGTATATACTAATGGCGCATCCGGTGGTGCGCCATTAGTAAAATATACTAATGGCGTGGCACTAATGGCGCACCACTAATGCGCCATTAATGGCCAAATTAGGTGCGCCATTAGTAGGCCTTTTCCTAGTAGTGCACCCGCCAGCCACCTTATGCAACTAGTGCATGTCAGTCGGTGGAACCGGTCTCACGTAAGCGTACGTGTAAGGTTGGTCCGGGCCGCTTCATCCCACAATACTGCTGAAGCAAGATAAGACTAGTAGCGGCAAGCAAGTTGACAAGATCTACGCCCACAACAAAATTGTGTTCTACTCGTGCAATAGAGAACTACGCATAGACCTAGCTCATGATGCCACTGTTGGGGAACGTTGCAGAAAAATTAAAAAATTTCCTACGGTTTCACCAAGATCCATCTATGAGTTCATCTAGCAACGAGTCATGGGAGAGTGATTGCATCTACATACCACTTGTAGATTGCATGCGGAAGCGTTCAATGGAACGGGGATGATGGAGTCATACTCGCCGTGATTCAGATCACCGATGACCTAGTGCTGAACCGACAGCACCTCCGCGTTCAACACACGTACGGAGCGGATGACGTCTCCTCCTTCTTGATCCAGCAAGGGGGAAGGAGAGGGTGATGATGATCCAGCAGCACGACGGCGTGGTGGTGGATGCAGCAGAACTCCGGCAGGGCTACGCTTAGCAACTACGGGAGGAGGAGGAGGTGTTGCAAGGAGGAGGGAGGCGCCAGGGCTTATAGGGTTCGGCCACCCCTCCCTCCCCTCCCTTTATATAGGTGCAAGAGAGGGGGGAGGGCGCATCCTTGCCCCTTCCTCCAAGGAAGGGGTGCGGACAAGAGGGGGGATGAGTCCATCCTCCCCAAGGCACCTCGGAGGTGCCTTCCCCTTTTATGACTCTCCCCCTTTTCTTATATCTTGGCGCATGGGCCTCTTGGGGCTGGTGCCCTTGGCCCATATAGGCCAAGGCGCACCCCCTACAGCCCATGTGGCCCCCCGGGGCAGGTGGACCCCCCCGGTGGTCCCCCGGACCCCTTTCGGCACTCCCGGTACAATACCGATAACGCGTGAAACTTTTCCGACGACCAAAATAAGACTTCCTATATATAAATCTTTAACTCCGGACCATTCTGGAACTCCTCGTGATGTCCGGGATCTCATCTGGGACTCCGAACAACATTCGGTTTGCTGCATACTGATATTCATACAACCCTAGCGTCACCGAACCTTAAGTGTGTAGACCCTACGGGTTCGGAGACATGCGAACATGACCGAGACGGCTCTCGGGCAATAACCAACAGCGGATCTGGATACCCATGTTGGCTGCCACATGCTCCTCGATGATATCATCGGATGAACCACGATGTCGAGGATTCAATCAACCCGTATACTATTCCCTTTGTCAATCGGTATTTTACTTGCCCGAGATTCGATCGTCGGTATCCCAATACCTCGTTCAATCTCGTTGCCGGCAAGTCACTTTACTCGCATCAGTAATGCATGATCCCGTGACCAGACACTTGGTCACTTTGAGCTCATTATGATGATGCACTACCGAGTGGGCCCAGTGATACCTCTCCATAACACGGAGTGACAAATCCCAGTCTCGATCCGTGTCAACCCAATAGATACTTTCGGAGATACCTGTAGTGCACCTTTATAGTCACCCAGTTACGTTGTGACGTTTGGTACACCCAAAGCACTCCTACGGTATCCGGAGTTACACGATCTCATGGTCTAAGGAAGAGATACTTGACATTGGAAAAGCTCTAGCAAAACGAACTACACGATCTTGTGCTATGCTTAGGATTGGGTCTTGTCCATCACATCATTCTCCTAATGATGTGATCCCGTTATCAACGACATCCAATGTCCATAGTCAGAAACCATGACTATCGGTTGATCAACGAGCTAGTCAACTAGAGGCTCACTAGGGACATATTGTGGTCTATGTATTCACACGTGTATTACGATTTCCGGATAATACAATTATAGCATGAATAAAAGACAATTATCATGAACAAGGAAATATAATAATAATACTTTTATTATTGCCTCTAGGGCATATTTCCAACAGCCGGTTGCCAGCCCAAAGAAGAAGATGTGATGCATCTGGTTGTAGTTCTGCATGGGTGTGTTGAGGAACTCCGTGTTTTTGGAGCGGTCCTAATAAAGAAATACACTATGATACCAACTAGCTACCAATTCATTGTGTTCAACACTATGATACAACCCTAGCATGGTACAAATCAATCATCAACAACTACCACAACATCACAATCTCACAGATCGGTAGTGTACAATGCTAAAAGATGTTCATATATCAAACCCTACCACATATTCTTAGATCTAGCTACAATGAGTACAGAGAAGGGGGTGATTGAACTCTTGAGGCCATCTTTGCAGCTCGAGGGAGACAGGGAACAGGTCGAAGAAGAGGAGGTCATGAGTCGCCGCCGCCATGGACCGCCGGCCGGATAAGAAGCATCGCTTACTTGCTCATCCGTGTCGATTCACGTTGAAGGGAAAGTGCCTTCGGTGTTCTTCAATCTCAATGGGGCATCGTTCGGTATCCTGCTAGAACTTGAAGCACCAAGAAGTTGTGGGAGGTGATGACTGCTTGTGTGATCATGCGCAACATGATCATTGAGGATGAGCGTCCAGATGAAATCTACGATTAAGGGTTTCAGTTTCATGGTGACAATGTTGTGCCTCGGCATGGAGGAGCGGCAACGTTTACACAGTTCACCGAATTTCATCATCAAATGTGTGATTGAGAAACTCACATTCAAATTCAAGATAATTTGGTTGAGCATATGTGGGCTCACGTTGGCAATCAATGGATGTATCGGCTATTTTTACTTTCAAAATTATTTGAGATAATTTAAATTTTATTTTTCTTGTAAACTATGAGATATTTATTTGGTTGTGAAACTATGAGATATATTTATTTTGTTTGAATTATGTGAACTTGTGCCAAATTTTATTGATATGTCGAAAAAAGAGCTCAAAATAGCCGTAAACCTGCTGCGAGGACGAAAATGCATCCACGCATTGTGTATACTACCGATCCAAACATGAAAGGGGGCGAACACGCCGACCCAAACAGACGAAAAACGGACAAAACATGCATACGTTTGGGTCGCCACGTTGAAGTTGTTGTTAGTGTCCGGCGAGGGAACGTGGCCGGGCCCCACAACCTCTCCAGCCCATGGGCGAGCTTGCCTCCATTCGAGATGAGCGTGGCACCGTATGGCGTCGGCCGGCTCGACGCGCTGCCGCCTGTGAGAAACGGGCTACACCCCCAACAAAGATGAGGGAGTGAGAGGCTGGACAGAGCGGTCTGTAACTCTAGGTGGAATGATATCTATCCGCATGCAGGAGTAGTGAATGGGGAGATGACGAAGTCTGATCATCGTCCGTTGGTGGTGGATACGGAATATTATGCAGAACATAGTAGACTGAGGGGAACTAAAAGAAGATTTGAAGCAAGGTGGCTTAAGGAGGAGGCGGTGGAGGAGGTGGTACGTACGGCGTGGCTACGGGCGGCGACGCTAGGCATCGGGCCCTTTAAGCCGAAAGTCGACGCCGTACACACGGAGCTGCACAAGTGGGACAGGGAAGTTCTGAAAAGACCGCAAAAGAGGATGGACGCCCTCAAAGCGGAGTTGGAGGAGTTGAGAAGGGGTGCGGCTACTGATTCAACAATTGAGATAGGCAAAAGGAAATACTCCTTGTTATCGAGAACTTGTTGGAACAGGAGGAAATCGAGTGGGTGCAGAGAGGCCGAGCGAATTGGTTGAGACATGGGGATAGAAACACAAATTATTTCCATATGTATGCCTCAGCTAGGAGAAAGAAGAATACTATAAAAAGATTACAAGATGAGAATGGAGTTATGCAGGAAGGGCAAACAGAGATGGAGAAGATCATACAAACTTATTTCACTAACTTGTTTACCTCGCAGGTGAATAATCCAAATGAGGATGTGATTCATTCAGTGGCACCTAAGGTATCAGTGCAAATGAACGAAGCATTGCTAGCTCCGTTCAATGAAGAAGATGTTCGGCGGGCACTTTTCAGCATAGGCAATTTCAAGGCCCCTGGACCGGACGGACTACATGCTGCCTTTTACAAAAGGTTTTGGAATATGCTTAAGGAGGATCTGGTGAAAGAGGTGTTGGAAGCAATAAACACGGGGACAATCCCAGATGGATGGAATAGCACCAACATAGTGCTGATTCCGAAAGTGGCAGACCCGACTAATATCACGCAGTTCAGACCGATTAGTCTCTGTAATGTGGCCTATAAGATCATTTCAAAGATGCTAGCTAATCGGTTGAAAGGAATCTTACAGGAGATCATGAGGCCGACGCAGAGTGCTTTTGTCCCCGGAAGATTGATCACGGATAACATTCTTATTGCGTATGAGTGCATGAATACGATAAAGAGAAAGCAAGGCAAGTCAGGGCTTTGTGCGGTGAAATTAGATATGCATAAGGCATATGATAGGGTGGAATGGTGCTTTTTGAAGAGAATGATGGAGCGGTTGGGTTTTGATAGCAGATGGATTTCGTTGATCATGTTGGAAATATGCCCTAGAGGCAATAATAAAAGGTTTATTATTATATTTCCTTGTTCATGATAATTGTCTTTTATTCATGCTATAATTGTATTATCCGGAAATCGCAATACATGTGTGAATACATAGACCACAATATGTCCCTAGTAAGCCTCTAGTTGACTAGCTCGTTGATCAATAGATAGTCATGGTTTCCTGACTATGGACATTGGATGTCGTTGATAACAGGATCACATCATTAGGAGAATGATGTGACGGACAAGACCCAATCCTAAGCATAGCACAAGATCGTGTAGTTCGTTTTGCTAGAGCTTTTCCAATGTCAAGTATCTCTTCCTTAGACCATGAGATCGTGTAACTCCGGATACCGTAGGAGTGCTTTGGGTGTACCAAACGTCACAACGTAATCGGGTGACTATAAAGGTGCACTACGGTATCTCCGAAAGTGTCATTGGGTTGACACGGATCGAGATGGATTTGTCACTCCGTGTTACGGAGAGGTATCACTAGGCCCACTCGGTAGTGCATCATCATAATGAGCTCAAAGTGACCAAGTATCTGGTCATGGGATCATGCATTACTAAGACGAGTAAAGTGACCTGCCGGTAATCTGAGATTGAACGAGGTATTGGGATACCGACGATCGAATCTCGGGCAAGTAACATACCGATTGACAAAGGGAATTGTATGCGGGATTGTTTGAATCCTCGACATCGTGGTTCATCCGATGAGATCATCGAGGAGCATGTGGGAGCCAACATGGGTATCCAGATCCCGCTGTTGGTTATTGCCCGAGAGCCGTCTCGATCATGTTCACGTGTCCCCGAACCCGTAGGGTCTACACACTTAAGGTTCGGTGACGCTAGGGTTGTATGAATATGAGTATGCAGTATACCGAATGTTGTTCAGAGTCCCGGATGAGATCCCGGACGTCACGAGGAGTTTCGGAATGGTCCGGAGGTAAAGAATTATATATAGGAAGTGGTATTTCGGCCATCGGGAAAGTTTCGTGGTCACCCGGTATTGTACCAGGACCACTGGAAGGGTCCCGGGGGTCCACTTGGTGGGGCCACCCATCCCGGAGGGCCCCATGGGCTGAAGTGGAAAGGGGAGCCAGCCCATAGTGGGCTGGTGCGCCCCCCTTGGCCCACCCCCTGCGCCTAGGGTTGAAACCCTAGGGTGGGGGGCGCCCACTTGCCTTTGGGGGCACTCCACCCCCCTTGGCCGCCGCCCCCCTTGGGAGATGGGATCCCCAAGGGCCGGCGCCCCCCCTGGGGGCCTATATAAAGGGAGGGGGGAGGGGGCAGCCGCACCCTGAAACTCTGGCGCCTCCCTCCCCCTGCTACACCTCGTCCTCCTCCCGCAGCAGCTTGGCGAAGCCCTGCCGGAGTTCTGCTGCATCCACCACCACGCCGTCGTGCTGCTGGATCATCATCAACCTCTCCTTTCCCCTTGCTGGATCAAGAAGGAGGAGACGTCTCCCGTCCCGTACGTGTGTTGAACGCGGAGGTGCCGTCTGTTCGGCGCTAGGATCTCCGGTGATAGGATCACGACGAGAACGGCTACTTCATCCCCGTTCTTTTGAACGCTTCCGCTCGCGATCTACAAGTGGTATGTAGATGCAATCACTCTCCCATGACTCGTTGCTAGATGAACTCATAGATGGACCTTGGTGAAACCGTAGGAAAAATTTTAATTTTCTGCAGCGTTCTCCAACAGTGGCATCATGAGCTAGGTCTATGCGTAGTTCTCTATTGCATGAGTAGAACACAATTTTGTTGTGGGCGTAGATCTTGTCAACTTGCTTGCCGCTACTAGTCTTATCTTGCTTCAGCGGTATTGTGGGATGAAGCGGCCCGGACCAACCTTACACGTACACTTACATGAGACCGGTTCCACCGACTGACATGCACTAGTTGCATAAGGTGGCTGGCGGGTGTCTGTCTCTCCCACTTTGGTTGGAGCGGATTCGATGAAAAGGTTCCTTATGAAGGGTAAATAGAAGTTGACAAAATCACGTTGTGGTTATTCGTAGGTAAGAAAACGTTCTTGCTAGAACCCAATTGCAGCCACGTAAAAGATGCAACAACAATTAGAGGACGTCTAACTTGTTTTTGCAGCAATTGTCATGTGATGTGATATGGCCAAAAGTTGTGATGAATGATGAATGACATATTGTGATGTATGAGATCATGTTCTTGTAATAGGAATCACGACTTGCATGTCGATGAGTATGACAACCGGCAGGAACCATAGGAGTTGTCTTTATTTTTGTATGACCTGCGTGTCATTGAAGAACGCCATGTAAATTATTTTACTTTATTGCTAAACGTTAGCCATAGAAGTAGAAGTAGTCGTTGGCGTGACAACTTCATGAAGACACGATGATGGAGATCATGGTGTCATGCCGGTGACAAGATGATCATGGAGCCCGAAGATGGAGATCAATGGAGCTATATGATATTGGTCATATCATGTCACTACTATATAATTGCATGTGATGTTTATTATGTTTATGCATCTTGTTTACTTAGAACGACGGTAGTAAATAAGATGATCCTTACAACAATTTCAAGAAGTGTTCTCCCCTAACTGTGCGCCGTTGCTAAAGTTCGTCGTTTCGAAGCACCACGTGATGATCGGGTGTGATAGATCCTTACGTTCACATACAATGGGTGTAAGACAGTTTTACACATGTAAAACACTTAGGGTTAACTTGACGAGCCTAGCATGTACAGACATGGCCTCGGAACACGCTTGGACGAAGTAACGCAGTGTAAGGTTCCGGTTAATAGAAAATCTCCAGGCTAACTGACTCGTCGAAGAGGTGTTGACACATGTTTTTGTCTAATATAAAATGATAAAGGCCTGTACATTTTTCTCAAGATTAGTTTTCCCCTCTGTTTGCCCTCTGTTCCATCCCAACATAATGTGGCTTAGTGCCAGCAGATGTGTCTCTTTGCCATCATTCATGCTATTGACGGGCAAGTGTGAGCAATCATTGGTTACTCTTGTGTAAATCTTAGTTAATTCCATGCTTAAGATCGTCGAGAATTTTATTTGTTCAAAGAAACATCTTAGACGGTACCATTCACGCTCGATATCTTCTGTTGCCTCTGTCAAGTTCTGGGCTGCTAGCTAGACTTCTTCCTTTACCTCTGCTTGCTTGCTGTTCCACGGAAATGCTGCCGTTTCAAGAACAAGGATGCTGGGAAGTTCTGACGGTATCTCTGTCAGCGACAAGGGCTGGCGCCATCAAGTAGGAGCAGTGTGCTCTGTTTTCCTGCATAGCCAGTGGCAGAAAAACCGCCATGGAGATGGAGGTACTGTCCGGAAGAGTGATGTTTCTGTCTGTGTTATCTTCAGGCTGGAATTTCTAATTTTGGCTGCATGTAGTTTTTGGTTCAGCCTAGCTCAGTCACCCATTAGTTTGTACTCCCTCCATTCCATAATAGGGTCCCGGCTTCGGTACAACCCCCTCACAAAACGTATAAAGGTCAATACGGTCCTTGACAAATTATACCTACTTTTGTATGTATACGCTGTACAAAGACCCCTGTACGAGGATTTCCGCATCTTTCTCGCGCTCCTAAACCGGTCTATTAAATGCGCCGTAAACGAAGGATTTGGTTTTTCCTCCTGTCCCTGGCGCTGGAACCCTAGCCGCCACCAGGAGACCCAATCTTTCAGCGCCGTCCTCCGGCGGCGACCTCAGTCGTCGGTGGTGAGGGGGCCCGCTGGATCCACGCATGTGGATCGTTTTTACTCTCTCGTTGTTTAGATTTTTAGGCTGTTCATCGTCTTTGTTTCGGCGGCAACGATGACAGCGCTGAATAAAGATTCTTCGGATCCTTCCTTGACAAGGCCATCGGTCCTATGGTTGGGGATGCATTTGGAAACCAGTCTGTTCAAGTAAGGATGGCGTGGCGGTGTCGGCATCCTCATGGTGGACCTGTGTCCTCGGGCTCCGCCGTTGTGACGGCGTTTGCTCCAGCGTCGAGGCGGAGCTTGGGAGGTAGTCCAGGAGCAGATGCAGATTGTGGTATGCATCGACGACATCTGGAAGACGGAACATGTGATGGGTTCGTGGTTCGTGGATGGCAGGTATGATTTCCTTCTGCCACGTTTTAGTCGCGGTGGGGTGCCAGATCTGGAGTTCGATGGCGTGTCCGGGGTGTTGCCCCGGTCTGATTCGTTCAACGGTAAGGGCTTCACTTTTGATGAGCCACCTTGGAGGTCCGCAATGCTGCATATCAGCGATGGATCCGCGTCAAGCTCGGGTGAGGAGGTGATCCATCATTCTTTTCTTCGGTGGCTGTTGTCGTGGTGCCGGAGGCAGGTGATGGGCATTGGTGTCAAGCTCAGAGATGTTCTGCTAGCTTTTCAGTTTTGTCATGTCGGTCCTTACGTGACTTGTATTTTAATCTCTATGATATATGATATGAATGAGACACATATTATCATGCAAAAAAACCGGCCTATTAAATCACGTCCATCAGTTTTTTTAGAAAAAAATATTGCGGAAAAAAGTCTCAAACTCGGGATCTCAAACTATTGCCGAAGCCTGCTTACCACCTGACCAGCTCACAGTTTGTGATTCGGTACAACACGAATTATATAAGGACAACACAACAGCGTTCACATAATTCTATAAAACAATTTATGAAAAAACCCGAAACTTCTTGAAAAATATGCAAGCAATTTGCACATGCTGAATATTTTTCATAAATAGAAAATAATTTATGAATCACCAAACTTCATTGAAAAATTTGAATAATTTTCGAAATTCCAAAACATTTTTCGAAAGTGTGAGAAACTTTTGGGATTCCGAACATTTTCTAAAAAATGTAAACAATTTTTGTAAGCCTGAAAACTTTTAAAAATGCAAAACAAAATTAGAAAATTTCAATTATGTTAAGAAAAATAGGAAAGAAATCAAAAACACGAAATTTGAAAACATGAGAACATTTTAAGAAACCCAGACCAACATTGGAAAATGCGAACTTCTTTTGGCACCGTGCTAAGCTGTTTGAGTTTTTGACAATTCTAGTATTTTCTGGAATTTTCTCGATGAAAAATGGTCGATAAATGGCCCGACGTGACGCAACTTGCATATGGTGGCGGAATTTGTTCAAACCTGGCATGGATACCTACCACGGGCATGCACACCTGCTGACAAAATTTGTTGTCATTTCATGCATGTACAGAAATAGACCATGTTCAACGGAGAGTGTTCACGTAGGCCAGAAAGGGTCCACTTGAGAGCGAGTTTTTTTGGCATCTGTAAAATGACCCTAATTTTTTTCATTAGCTTATATGACCAATTCAAGGCACCAGGACAAGTTGTTTGAGTTTTCGACAAATTTTTTATTTTCAAGAGTTTCCTCGATCAAAAAAAGGCTGATAAATGGTGGAACGTGTCGCGACTTGCATACGGTGTTGGAAATCGTTCAAACCTAACATGGGCATGCACCTTCTTGCAAAAGTTGGGGTCATTTCAAGGATGTCCACAAATAGACCGTGTTCAATGCAAAGTGTTTGGGTAGGCCAGAAGCGTCCGTCTGAGAGCACGTTGTTTTTCGACAACCTCGAAATGATCTCAATTTTTTCCATGGCCTTGTATGACCATTCAAGGAACCATGTAAAGTTATTTTGGTTTTCGAGAAATGTTGCATTTTCTGAAGATTTCTCGATCAAAAAGACCGACAAAATGATCGTACATGTCACAACTTGCATACGGTGTTGGAAATCGTTATACCCGACATGATGTCTACCATAGGCATGCCCACCTGCTTGTAAAAGTCGGGGTCATTTGAAGCATGTCCAAAAATAGATGTTGAACGGGGAGTGTTCGGATAGGCCAGAAGGCTCCGTCTAAGAGCACATTCTTTCTTGACATCCTTGAAATGACCCCCTTTTTTTAATGGACTTGTATGACCAATTCAAGGTACCATGTCAAGTTTTTTTGGTTCCGGCATTTTCTGGAGTATTCACGGTGCAAAAAGACCAATAAAATGATCGGGCCGTGTCGCAACGTGTAAACGATGTCGGAATTCATTCAAATGCCTAGGCCTTGGCCCAACTAGGCGACAGCGTGGCCCATCGGGTGTCTAATGGGCCAGCCCAAGCATTCAAGGAATTGAAAAAAGTCCATCGATTTTGAAACAAATGTACACAGATTTAAAAAACTTCGCAGATTTTAAAAAAACAACTAATGTTTTATTGATATTGAAAAATAAAGATCATGAATTTGAAAAAGTCTGTATAATTCTGAAATAAGTTCATGAATTTGAAAAAAGTTAACGGATTTTGATAAAGTTGAAAAGAATTCGTGGATTGAAAAAAATCATGCATTTGCAAAATGGTTTACAAATTTAAGAAAATGTTCATCACTTTGGAAGGATCATGAATTTAACAAAAAAAATCATGATCTTATAATAGAGGAAAAATTAAAAAGAAAATGAACGAGAAGTAAAAACCAAAGAAAATACTGCCTAAACAAAAGAAAAACCAAACAAGAAAGCCGCTATGTTTTTTTAGGGCATCTTCAATTTGGCGCGTATGTCGCTCATTAGCGACTTAGCGCATACCCTGAAGCGACCGATTTTCTTTTGGGTCAGACCACTTCAAGCTCCTTCCCCACTGTTTTTTCTTTCTTTTTCTTTGGTTTTTCCTTATTTTTCTTGCTTTTAATAGTTACTTATTTCTTTTGCTTTTTTCCTATTTTCTTTTATCTTTCTTTTCTTATTTTTTCTTTCTTTCTTTTCTTTTTCTTTTTTGCGGCCATCTTTCAAATTTATGGACATATTTTCTCAATTTGTGAAGAATTTTTGGAAACCATGAATATTTTTAACTCGTGAACTTTTTGAAAATATGAAAAAAATTCAAATTCACGAACATTTTTTGTATTGATGAACATTTTTTACAAATTCGTATACATTTTTGGGAATTGTGAACATCTTTTAAACCCGTCAATATTTGTGTTGAATAAGCGAACATTTTTCTACCAACCATCGGTAATTTTACTTGGAGCTATATTTTTATTTATCACATGATATGTGTTTTGTTTGGAGTGTCGTGTATTTTATGAGTCTTTGCTTTGTTTTCTTTTTAGTTTGTCACAATCATTTTTGCTGGACACACATATTTGAGAGGGACACACATTTATCGCGATTTGTTAGAATACTCTATGTGCTTCACTTAAATCTTTTGAGCTAGGCAGTTGTTCTAGTGCTTCACTTATATTAATTTTTTAGAGCACGATCGTGGTTTTATTTAAAGAAATAGTTGCACTTTCATGCTTCACTTATATATTTTTGAGAGTTGATAATAGTAATGGCAGTCAGTATGGGTTATGAATTTGGTCATAATATGATAGGTATTCAAGAGGGATATAATAAAATCTTCCCTGCAGATCACTGAATATGATAAGTTTGATTCCTTGCAATAGTTTTGCGATATAAAGTTCATAATATGTGGGTTGTGCTAGTGAGTAATTGTGGTTTAGTAAGAATATTGGTGTTAAGGTTTGTAATTCCCGAAGCATGCATGTATAGTCTCTCGTTATGCTATGAAGTTGGAGCATGCTTTATTTTTTATTGTCTCCGTTACGAGTGGCGATCGGGGAAGAGTGATGGTCTTTTCCTACCAATCTATTCCCTAGGGGCATGCGTAATAGTATTTTGCCTCGAGGGCTAATAAACTTTTGCAATAAATATGTGAGTTCTTTATGGCTAATGTGACTCCATAGATTATATGCACTCTCACCTTTACGCAATTTGCTAGCCTCTTCGGTATCTTGCATTGCCTTTTCTCACCTTGAAACGTGGTGCAAACTTCGCCGGTGCATCCATACCCCGTGATATAATACGCTCTATCACACATAAGCCTCCTTGTATCCTTCTCAAAACAGCCACCATACCTACCTATTATTGCATTTCCATAGTCATTCCGAGATATATTGCCATGCAACTTCCACTGTTCTGTTTTATTATGACACACCTCATCATTGTCATTTTGGTTTGCATGATCACATATCTGACATAGTATTTGTGGCTCAGCCATCGTTCATCATTTTTTATACATGTTATGCTAGATAATTGCACTTCCGGTATACCGCTAGAGGCATTTATATAGAGTCATATTTCGTTCTAGTTTAGAGTTGTAAGTAAATAGAAGTATGATGATCATCATTATTCATTATTAGTGCATTGTTCTAGTGAGGAAATAAAGAAAAAGAAAAAAAAGCCAAAAAGAGCCCACAAAAAAGAAGGTAAAAAAAGCTCAACCAAAAAAAATGAGAGAAAAAGAGAGAAGGGGAAATGTTACTATCCTTTCCACACTTGTGCTTCAAAGTAGCATCATAATTTTCATATAGAGAGTCTCCTATGCTCTCACTTGCATTTAACTAGTGGGAATATTTTTCATTATAGAACTTGGATTGTATATTCCAATGATGGGCTTCCTCAAATGCCCAAGGTCTTCACGAGCAAGCAAGTTGGATGCACACCCACTTAGTTTTCTTTTAGAGATTTCATACACTTATAGCTCATAGTGCATCCGTTCCTTGGAAATCCCTACTCCTTGCATTGACATCAATTGATGGGTATCTCCATAACCCGTTGATTAGCCTCGTCGATGTGAGACTTTCTCATTTTTTGTCTTCTCTATATTACCTCCATCACCATACTCTATTCCAACCATAGTCTATATCCAGGGCTTGCGCTCATGTATTGCGTAAGAATTGAAAAAGCATATAACCGGGATAAGGAACGAGAAAAGAGCGTTTTAAGGGCTGAAAGTGGTTGTGCCCAAACAAACCCCGCAAACCCAAGTGGTAAAAGAGATTATCCACCACATCCGATCCTTAAAACACGTTCTGACACAAGACACGCGCGGACCATTTACATCGGTGCGTTGGAGTTGCCCTTAGCCCCATCGACGCGGTAAACAAACGTTTGCATGAATTTTAAAGTCCATGGATCGCGTGGTTCAAAATTTAGATCTGACCTTTAGTAAATCCGTAAAAAACCCGAGAATTCTCACCTTGTTCCACCACTCGATTCCCCCTCCGACCCCGACATGGAGGAAGCTAGACGAGTACATGAGTGCACATATATAAGTCCATTATTTTTTGTTTAAAAATATTATATAGGTAAACCAGTTAAACCATTAAATTTGTACATGGGTCCTCCAAAAATGAGTATATCTAAAACAATTCCTCACATGTGGTTAAAATTGCACTCTAGAATTTTCTACAGATTTATGCTTTCCTAGTCATACAGTACAACCATTGTTACGATATTTGTTAAATCATATGTTATATATATATATATATATATATATATATATATAAACTATATAATAGCTACACCAATTAAACCATTAAATTTGTGCATCAGTTCTCCAAAAATGAGTATATCTAAAATAATCCCTCACATGTAGTTAAATTTGTACTCTAGAATTTTTCTATAGATATATCCTTTTCTAGTCATATAGTACAACCATTGTAACGATATTTGTCAAACATATGTTTTACATATGTATAAACTGTATAATTTATTCAAGTATCAAAAACTAATTAAAAGATATTTTTTGTTATAAAGTAAAATTGACTCCAACACAATACATGAGTATTTTTTAATGATATACATTAAAATATATAATAATAATAAATATAACTAATATTTAAAAAATTTACGTTGTTCAGTATGTCAAATAAGTAATAAAAAATTATATTTTCTCAATGTAATACGGTAAGTATAAAATTTTAGTATAAAATATGTATATATCAAGAGGAGCGGGAGGCAAGCCTTAAATTGATGACGGGAAACTGAAATTGAATATATGTAATTCATGTAAATCAGAATTCAAATGTTGTCTCTGCCATTGTACTACCCCGCCTCGCTAGGATTACGGAAAACATCGTTGCCGAACTCCCGGACATCTGACCCCGCTTCACCTCGGCACCGAATGGCATCGCTCACTTGTGAGTAGATTAGCACGCACATGGCGAGCAACCATGCGACGGACAGACAACACATGTACTCTCGCAATCCCTCACATATGGTTAAATTTGTACTCTAGAATTTTTAACTATGTGTTTGAGAGATGTATAACGTAGATATGTTCATATGTATAAATTATATAATTTACACAAATATTAAAAAATAATTTAAAAATAATGTTACTTAGAAAATACAAATTGGATTCAGCGCAATGTGTGAGTATTTCTTAATGACATACATTACAAATATATAATAAATAAATAATATAAATAATACTTAATTTTGTTATGTTATTAAGTATGCCATCTAAGTAATGAAAAATTATAATCCTTAACACTGTAGTATGGTAAGTATAAAATTTTAGTCTCTCCCTAATAATAAAGCACGGATTGAGTCTCTCGGGTTCACCGTCGCAACGTTTTTGCAAAAGAGCCCCTAGCTTTTATGAGAATCAACCCGCAGTCCTAATTAAGTCAACCCGAAGTGATGCGAACAGGAAAATAAAGAACGCCTGACCCTGCACCCAATACATCTTCCACGCCGCCGCGTGCCGTCAACCCCGTCGGCGCTCCTCCCCCTGTCCCAAGTGCCCCCACCCCCGCGGCTGTAGGGGAACGCAGCAGAAAACAAAAAATTTCCGACCTACACACCAGCCCAGGACCACTATGGAGACTGCATACATGGTTTGATCTTTTTCGTTACCGACTCAGAGCGCAAGTGAAGTAGAGTCGATGACGAACGGCGGTGCAGATCCCCGCAGCTAGGATTTACAACCTCCCGCGAGGATGTATACCCTCATTTGCTCCTCAGACAGCCCTCAGGGAGGCGGTCGAACAGCCCCCCAGACGGTGTCGCGAACAGCCCTTCGGGAGGACCTTCGAAACTCGAACGGTCACTCGGATAGCCCTTCGGGAGGACCTTCAAAACTCGGACGCTCACACAGACAGCCCTTCGGGAGGCACTCATGAACTAAGAACAAAATTACGATCTCTCTACAGAGTTGCACACATACGGTGTCATCTATCCGGCAAGGCTTCGCCGTCTAGAACTAGTTCCTGCCGGAACCCAGACAGGCTTTCGGCTCTACGAAACTATTTCGCTGGGAGGGAGAGAAGAAGCCAGATCATTGCATGGCACTTGTATGAGAGCAAAGGGATGAGTGTGGAGAGTGCCTCTCCACCTCTATTTATAGGAAAAACCCAAGGGGTAGGGGCACATGAAAACCCCCAAAATGCCCACACTTTATGTCACATATAAAGGGCATAAAGGGCATAAAGGGATGTCAAGTGGAGCTCCATGGAGGAGCTGCACCCTCCAACGTCCCACCTTCATGGGGGCCCCCAAAAGGGGGTTCCTTGATCCCCAAGTCCTTCTAGAAGCCTTTTGGGAAAAGCCCCAAAAGGTGGCTTTCCATAAATATCCCAAAAAGCACTTTCACTATTCACGACGATATTTTTCAGCGTCCGTTCGAACTGAAAATATTTATGTGGGCTTAGAACATTTCCAATACCCACCATAATGATTTTCAACGCGTTCTGGAACAATTCCATTTTTAGTGATTTTCATCTGCGAAACGCATCTCAAGTGGCTCCGGCAGCTCCGGAAAATTTCCGGTTTTTATCTCAGAAAATTCCAAAAGCTTCCGTAATGATTCCGCACCCTCCAAGAATTATCAGGCATGTGCCGAAACCAATTTGACTTAAAGGTATATCCCAAAACAACTTTTTGGTATCATCGAAACTTATCCGATGACCTCTCTCTGCGGTACGATTCCGCTCTCCGAAACCATTCCGGTGTCCGAAACTTTTTTCAGTGATTTCTCTCAGACTCCCTGTCTAGTATTCAGCAGATAGATGACCCTTAAGCATGTGACCCTATAGGTTCGGTGAAGTATAGACATGACCCAGAACCCCTTCCGATCAATGATCGACATCGGAGCCGTGGACACCCATATTGACCCCTATACCCACACGAATGAATATTCGAGTGAACCTGCAGTTGTAACATTTTACAACAAACTCTTCATGATCTCCGCTTGCGAGAAAACATATCATCAGTACTTACTCTAGTACTTAATGACATCTTTCACTGTTGTCCCATGATCAGTACTTTGATCAGTTTAGTATCCATACTCGCAACACCTTGGGAGTATCGGACATATCTGGTTGTTTTACATACCATGGAATACATGATTAATCCAAACACAAAAGTGTGTGGAATTTGCATCATGTATTTTGCTCATCAGTGTTTTGGGACACTGATTCTTGCAGAAACTCTTTCCATGTGACTTCGGCAACAATCACTCCTTGTTGTTCTTAGTGCTAAATGGTTTTAGCATCTTGTCAATATGTATTTATTGCTTAGCCCTATTAGGTAAATCTATCTCCATAGATCATTATGCCTAATATTGAGGCTATTTAGCCTAAGCACTTCATCAAAAAACTATTTTCAAATGAAGTCCTAATTCGTGTCAAGAAATTTATTTCCAATTAACAATGTGTCAAGCACACAAGGTTTTTAGAAATATTATTACGCTCCCACTTACTTTCTTGAATTAAAAGCATCTTCGTTACCCATTGATGAAGTCAAATCCCTTTGACCATTTCATCAAATCACGAAGATTCCAACTCCATTTTGCTCTCTTCTGTCCATCGCTGGAACTCTGAAGTTTGCACCCTTTCTAGCATCCTCTGAATAAACAAAATGCCTTGGACTATAACACATGCAAGTCCTTGGTTTCATTTCCATCAGATGAAAATCCTATTGTCATCCATGTTTCATATCTCATGATTGAAATATGTATTAATTACTAGTTCAACCCGAACCGACTTTAAGCATCGCTACGATGAAAACATCCTCACCGTAGTCAACTCTTGAACTTGTTATTTCAACAAGTCGAGCTTTATGGATAAAACATTTTTATCCGTATAGGTTTTAAGTTCCATAAATATTCGTTAGACTCTAAGTCTTCCGAAAGGTGTATCAAGGTTTTAATTTTGAATCACTTATATGGAAACTAACTCGGGTTGTATTGGCATTTAGCTAATTCCAGAGTCAGGGCCCATCAAAGCTTCCTTGTGTATCGTGGGTATAATGTTGTCTAACAACAATATCTCGTTTGCGCACCTGATAGGTTTGCACGAGCCTTGCCTACATGGTTTAGCTGCAAGTTCGACCAAAGTTCATACATTTTATTGTAGAGACTTCCGTATCAGTCGTAGTAGGAAACTCTGGAATTACTTCCAAGGTCTCTTTCCTTTGATCTGATGACGAAGATACTGTTTATCTCGTCGAGTTGCACTATTCTCCCACTCACCTTTTTGAAAGAACAATTTTCTTCAAAATCACACCGTTCTTTATGGCAAAACTTTTTGCCTCAGTATAGTGGTGAGGGAATACCCAATAATTTGGATAACCTACAAAGTAGCACTTGTCCAATTTGGAATAGGTTTGTAACCTTTTACACAAGCCCCATATTCTAAATGTTAAGAAAAGATATAACATGGTTGGACGTACCATACCATGGCTTCGTTTCAACATACCCGATGTAGCTCTTTTCAGTGTAAAAGCCGCAGTCTCTAAAGCATTACTCTTTAAAAGTGATAATGTTAAATTTATTTATGTCATCTTTGATCTTACCATGTCATAAATGGTTTGATTACATCTTCACACACATTCCAATCAAAGTGGTGTTCCGGGAGGTGCAAGTTATGAAACCCCTTTCACAACTCATCAGACAATCGCTAAACATGTAACTCAAATATTCCTTTGTGCAATCAAATTTCAGAAACATAATTTTCTTGTTACAATAACTTCTACTTCATTTTTGAAAACCTTTCGAATGATTTCAAAAGATCCAGACTTACGTCTCATCAATTAAATATCCATATATCTACTTGAGTCATTTCTCAAGATAAATAAATCAACCACTAACAACACTTATCGGACTACACACATCAAATGTATGATTACTAATAAGTTTGGTGTTCCTTCCTTATGGCCTGTGAACGGTATTTTAGTCACTTCACTTTTCGGAGGAAAGTTGCAAGTGTCAGATGATTCAAAATCAAATGACTTCAAAATCCATCATAATGGAATTTTTCCATGTTGGTTTCTCCAATGTGACCAAATGTAGTGCCACACATGTGTGGTATTCTCATAGTCTCGCGACATTTAGCGTCAGCGTTATGGATGTATCATATTACCATCAATATTCATAACATACATCCCATCTTGGATGGAAGCATGGCCCTTCATGTTATTCATAATACTTAACAATAATTGTTAGTTTTATGAACAACTCTTTTGCAACAAACATTGTGCAATGTACTAGAGTGTATGAAACTCTAAAACGAGTTATGAAAGTAAACCCAGAGGTATTTTACTATTATCAATATTCATAACATACATCTCATTCATAATGAATGTATGGCCCTTGTGTTATTCATAACATCGAACATAAAAAGTTCTCTTATGAACAACCTTCTTGCAAGATACCTGATGCAATGGGCTAGAGTTTGTAAAACTCTAAATGAATTATGAAAATAAATATAGACGGCAATACACCGACGGAAGGTATAGTAACATTTACTATGTTCCCTGTGTATACCTTAACCTCATTTCTGGCTAGCCTTTTAGGCCATAGTAGCTCTTACATTGATTTGTAACAGAATGCAATCGAGCGGGTATCTTTGTGATTAACTCACAATACCCAAGAATTAGTGATTAACATGTTTAACCATAATTCCCAAGAACTATATCTTTGACCAGCATTCATACATGAGCTGGATATTCCAGTCATCTTTCTTTCTGCCTTTATACTTCTAACAGTTTAACTTTTAGTATTTCTCCTACTCGCAAAAGAAGCACCCAACTTAAGAGTGGCGTTAGCCCCGGACTTCCTAGGCGTGTAAGTCATACTAACACCCTTTGGACACTTCCTTTCTCTTTAAGTTGTTGTTTTATTCACCTTTCATTATATGACATGCGTTCTTCTGGATCCCTTTCCCAACAGTCAAATGCATAGTAAACACTTCTACTAATACTTGCAAACAAACATTGCTTTTTTTGTATCTGAAAATAATTTTCAGTTCCATGAATATCATATAACTATCCCAACTTTCAAAGTTTGGGTTTCATGGAAGCAAACATATTCCACTTGACCGTAGCAGAATTCTAGCTTTTGGATCGAAGGACGAGAGTCACATGATCCATAGCATTAGCGGGAGGATACGAAAAGCATGCGATAGGACAAAGTCCTCCTCGGCACTTTTGAGGACAATCCTCACATTACGTACCAATCTTTAAGTTTTAACCAGATATTTAACAGCTATTCAATTTTAACAGGGAAGGTGGAAACGCGAGCCATTATTCTACATCTATTTTGCAAGAAACACTTAGACAGTGTTCATAATTAATTGCACTGAGAATTAAACATGTTAATTCAACAGTGCGCTCCCACTCAAATCAATATCTCTCATAATTGATTTAGAGTGATTCAAGATCCATATTTCTATTCGATGCCATTGACGGGTTCATCACTGATGACACGAATTTCAATCGGTAGGCCAACTTGCCGATCACATCTCTATGTGATTCCTGTTCATCTTTCGATGGGCGTGTTCCGAGCTCAGGACTCTCCTGCCTGAACGTCAAAGACAATCAAGTGATCTTGCTGCGAGGTCTGACCTCACCCGCGTCATTCCTCTCAATTCGTTCGTGCTCATGTGTACATGGCGCACCCCGAAAAGATACGAATTTCAGACGGTGCTACACTTGGGAGAACACTAACTACTTGATATTTTTGTGAGAGATCACCCTAATAAAAAGCGACTACTGCACAATCAAGAAAGGTACATCATAAGGGATAAACATCTCAGGCAATTCATAATAGCATGATATGGTATAGCCCTTTCTGACGGTGAAGTCTTTCATTTCTTCGTCTTCGGCATTTGCATCGGTGTTCACCTTCGTGAAGATTGCCACCACCTTGTCGATGCACCAAATAATATTGCTATCTCTATAGCTAATAAAATAAGTGCATTACTTAAGGTTGACACGCAGGTCACTAAAGTGACAATCATATGGCTCCAGCCATCATGCCGAATCATGACACGCAGGTCATGTTAATCAATTTACATCATATAGTCATCTCATACATAATCAAATTGAATATGAGCATTGCTATACCACATCACATGCACATGCAAACCCTCCTGCAAAACCAAGTTAGACGTTTCTAATCGGTTCATGCAAACTTGTTTTTCGTGGCTTCTAAGGTTTTGACTTAAACCGCAGCTACCAACGTTTTATCATCAAGTATGATTATTCAAGTTGCTAGATTAACATACGCATGACCCTCATACTAAACCGCAGCTCGGGGTATATGAAACACGAGATAATTAAATCTCGAGCCCCATACTAAACTTCGTCATACGCATGACCCTCGTGCAGATCATATCTGCAATGCCCTTTCATCTATGAATTTCATCTTTCTTTTGACTACGGCAGAACCCAAAGAACTGATAGCACTTCCATGATCAATCAAGATCATGGATTGCCAGAACTTTGTCAAATTCCACCATGCCGTCTCGAGATTGAGAAAACACAAATTCTAGGGAAGCAACAAGAATGTCGGGTAACAGATTTCATCTGTCACCCGCATAAATAATTTTCACAATAGATCTCATCTACTCCAAAATTATATTATGCAATACCCATACATCTCCATGTATTCTAGATCGTAACCTGCATCTACGCATAGCACGGCTCTTGATGCCACTGTAGGGGAACGCAGCAGAAAACAAAAAATTTCCGACCTACGCACCAGCCCAGGAGCACTATGGAGACTGCATACATGGTTTGATCTTTTTCGTTACCGACTCGTAGCGGAGCGGGAAGTAGAGTTGATGACGAACGGCGGTGCAGATCCCCGCAGCTAGGATTTACAACCTCCCAATCACGAGGATCTATACCCTCATCTGCTCCTCAGACAGCCCTCAGGAGGCGGCCGAACAGCCCCCCGGACGGTGTCGTGGACAGCCCTTCGGGAGGACCTTCGAAACTCGAACGGTCACTCGGACAGCCCTTCGGGAGGACCTTCAAAACTCGGACGGTACACAGACAACCCTTCGGGAGGCACTCACGAACTAAGACCGAAACTACGATCTCTCTACAGAGTTGCACACATACGGTGTCATCTATCCGGCAGGGCTTCGCCGTCCAGAACTAGTTCCTGTCGGAACCCAGACATCCTTTCGGCTCTACGAAACTATTTCGCTGGGAGGGAGAGAAGAAGCCAGATCATTACATGGCACTTGTATGAGAGCAAAGGGATGAGTGTGGAGAGAGCCTCTCCACCTCTATTTATAGGAAAAACCCACAGGGTAGGGGCACATGAAAAATCCCAAAATGCCCACACTTTATGTCACACATAAAGGGCATAAAGGGCATAAAAGGGTGTCAAGTGGAGCCCCATGGAGGAGCTGCACCCTCCAACGTCCCACCTTCATGGGGGGGGGCGCCCAAAGGGGGTTCCTTGATCCCCAAGTCCTTCTAGAAGCCTTTTGGGAAAAGCCCCAAAAGGTGGCTTTCCATAAATATCCCAAAAAACACTTTCACTATTCACGACGACATTTTTCAGCGTCCGTTAGAACTGAAAATATTTATGTGGGCTTAGAACATTTCCAATACCCACCATAATGATTTTCAACGCATTCTGGAACAATTCCATTTTAGTGATTTTCCTCTACGAAACGCATCTGAAGTGGCTCTGGCAGCTCCGGAACATTTCCGGTTTTTATCTCAGAAAATTCCAAAAAGCTTCCAGAATGATTCTGGCACCCTCCAAGAATTATCAGGCATGTGCCGAAACCAATTTGACTTAATGGTATATCCCGAAACAACTTTTCGGTATCATTGAAACTTATCCGATGACCTCTCTCTGCTGTACGATTCCGCTGTCCGAAACCATTCCGGTGTCCGAAACTTTTTTCGATGATTTTCTCTCACACTCCCTGTCTAGTATTCAGCAGATAGATGACCCTTAAGCGTGTGACTCTATAGGTTCGGTGAAGTATAGACATGACCCAGAACCCCTTCCAATCAATGATCAACATCGGAGCCGTGGACACCCATATTGACCCCTATACCCACACGAATGAATATTCGAGTGAACCTGCAGTTGCCGTGTGCTATTCCTGTTGCTTCGCGATACGTTACAAAGACCCGAGGTGAGATTTACTTGCATCCCCGTGGATCAACAACTTGTCCACTATGCTAGTTACCTCATTACTAGTTTTGTTCTCTTTTCTCGTTTCCGTGTTCCGGCATCCCTGCGATCAAATCACACTGTGTCTAGCCAGACGATGATGGATACCGTAACACCGAGAAGGCCCGAGAATATCTCTCCATCGTCGAAGGAGCAAATCCCAATCTTGAGCTATCAAGTTACTTGACACACTTTTCCATGAACCCGTAAGCCGCCGTAATAGCCACCCATTTACGGATGACGTTTAACAAACCCCAAAGTTCATGAAGCAAGCATGAAGAAACTCGATACTCTCATGGTCTAAGGAATCATGCAAATGTTAACCATCTCTATGTTATTTACCATTAACTTGTGACGAATGAATCTTATAGCATAACATCAAACCGGGTCGATTCAACACAAATGTTCTCTTAACATTGTCCCCTCAAAGTTGCTGGCATAGACATGCCCATGATCAGGAAAACGGAACCGTCATGCAACACTTGAGCTAGTCTTAGAGGCCAAACTAGGAATACTTCTTACCGTTTATTCTTCCACACGTGCATATGAGTCTTCCTCCGAGCTTCGTGGATATTGCAGTCTCGAGAATCATTGCAGTTATAGCATGGAACGTAAACATAATTATGAACTTGGAGATAAATAATATCATTTATTATTGCCTCTAGGGCATATCTCCTATAGAGGCCTTCCACCGTCGACGACACTCGATGTTGCGGCCGTTGCTGGCTCCCCCCGTCCCTGCTACCACGACGCCGGCGGGCCTCCTCCCCACTACTTCCACCTCGGCAATGGTTCCCCCAACCCCGCCGGCTTCGCCATCCCGGCGCGCTCCACCACCCGTTGGACCCGTCCGCCCTGGCTCCCCCACCCGCATCTCATCTCCAACCCAGAGCCCACTCAGATGCGGCGGCCGCCGCCGCTCAACAGCAGGGCCTGCTGAACACGTGCTCCCGTCGCCGCCTCCTCAGCCTAACAAAGCCACACCGAGGACTCTTCCTCGGAGCCTCCTCCTCATGGTTCATCGGCCCCACGCTTCCCTTGCGGTGGCGACACGGCTGAGGGCGCAGCTAGCAAGGGTGTCATCTAGGGGTGGCGGGGAAGTTGCTGGCGGGCGAGCTCTGCCTGTTGACACGTGGATGGGAGGGGTCCAGGAGCCACCACGACAACCAGGAGAGTCTTCCTAGAGAGCAAGGACTCGCGCGACAGCAGCGGCGACGAGCCCGACGGTCTTGCCGACCTCACCCACCTCGCCAATAAGTTCTAGATATGTACGTTGTGCACCCCCTTCTGCCCACCCCTTGCTGTTGCAGGCTTCCACCGTCTGCTGGTGTGACTTTGTTTTGTGTTCACGACCATACTTTTCCCCAAATTGTGTTCGGCAGGTTGACAAGGAGGGAGTTTGCTTTACCCAACTCCCCCTTTTGATAACAAGGCAAAACCTCTGACCTGACATTCATATGTCTTGAACAAAGGATGAAGTATGCCCTACCCCTCTGCCCCTAAATCTTGAATTTGGAAACTGGTAAACACACACCCCTTGTTTAAGTCAAAATGAGTCCTCGAGACATTGGCTTCCGCCAACCGTAAACTATTAAGGATCGCATCCCGCGCATATTCTACATTATAGCCTGCAACTAATATAGCTTTTGCTTCCAAGATATCAGACGAAGCTTGATTATTTTCTACTAGAAAAGGAATAAGCAACATAACTAATACGAGGAACAAGGGAATATCGGACCATATCTGCTTTTGTGCTTTTGACCTACCAGTCAATAGTAATAAAGAAAGAATATGTATCACATTTCACCCGGATTTCCCCAAGAGACATGGAATTCGTTGGTTATTAGAAGCATCCCAAAAGCGCTCAGTCTCCCACCTCTTCCCTCATGTGGCTGACGACAGCCCAAGTCCCGGATCTATCTATGGCTATGACAGATTCTTGAGCAAATGCACAAGCTTTCAATGAGAAGAGCTCATGAGGCAACTCAAATTAAAGCCATGAAACAAGTATATGGCAAATTAATATTAGAACTAGCTCAATTCGCGGACTTACAAGCCTTTGCAGAATTCGCCTCTGCTCTCGATAAACTAAGTCATAATCAATTGGCAAAGGATCGACGATTCAGGGAATTGCTTAAAAAATCTCAAGCAAATCCACTCATAGTGGAAGAGCATATGGCTACTGTTTATACTAGAACAAGAGGTATCTTGATTCGGAGGGGAGGGGGGGCATGTATCACAAGGAGAGTTGTAACAAGCTAGTTTTGCCGTTCTGCTTTTTTAATTAGTTGTTTTATTTTATTTTATAGAGAAATTTATTATTATTATTTAATAGCAAAAATATTTTTAAAAATTGATTACATTTAAGAAAACATTAATATTTTATGCTTTTAAATAGTAAAATCTTTTAAATCTTTCATTAACATATTTAAAAATAATGAACATCTACAAAATATAGTGATCATTTTTTAGAATTTCAGAAATATTCTTACAAACTGTGAACTTTTTTTAAATAAAATAAATACTGGAATAAAAAAATAAACCAATAGAAAAAATAAACAAAAAATTTAACATAAACCATTTAGAAGGTTCCCAAGACCGAGGAATCAGAGATGGGTCTAGGGTTTATTACCAAAAATCGGTAAACAAGCAGTGATGCCATAATGCTATTGCTCCAAGCAATGAGGGCTATTCTGTTTCGCATAACAGAATATTATTCTGTTACCCTACTTGAACTGACGGTTTCAGGCGGTTGTACTAATGATTTTCATCTCATCGAACTGATCGTCCTCTCTAGTTAAAAAATGCGGATTTTTTTCGTTGGAATGGGGCATGTAATATATCGTTGGAAAGCTCTTGACAGCTACATTACAAGTATATAAGAACTTTTTGCAAAATCATCATGATTTAAGAGCAGTTTTAATTTTTTTTTTCAAAACCGAAAACGTGAATCGTATTTTGGACTTAATTCTCGAATCGTTTGTTGGAATTGAGCAAATAAGATGAGCTGGTGAAAATCCGCTTCTTCCATATATCTATTGTTTTTTCAAATTCTATACGATTTAAAAAGTAATTTGAAAAATGGTGAAATTCTGGGCGAAACGTATTTTCGCATTTTTTGCAGACGGTTGGTGGGATTGACGCAAATGATACGGTGTTGGAAAGCTTTGAAAATGCCCAACTTTTTCGTATAGAAATGTTTTTCTAGTTCTTTACGGTTTAAACTCGAATTCGAATACGGTCAAATTTGATTTCGAACGCGATTTTTTTTAAAAAGTTTATCGAAATGGGGCAAATAATATACCATTGGAAAGATATCAAAAATACAAAACTTAGTCATGTTGAATATTTTCTCATATTCGCAACCGTTGAAGAGTAATTTTGAATACGGTGAGACCTATCGTGTTGTTTTTCCAATCGAAAAATAGAGTACTCGTACTGATCTATTTGTGTGTTTGTACTGAGGTATTTTCACAGTAGTTTTGAATGGTTCCGAAAAAAGAGTACTTGAACGGATGCCATACTAGACTTTACTCTGTATTTTCGGTATAATTTTCCTAGTAACTTCTCAACGTTATCATTATGCCCGAAATTGCATAGTTTATACCGTTTGAACTGAATGATTTTTTTAATAAAATGGAAATGTTTTTGTGTTTTCTTTGAACTCAACATTGTTTTGCGATGATATTCCGGACTTCTCTCATTTTACCACTTGAACTTTTACCGTTTTGAATTTCCATTGTTTTCTTTTTGTTTGAGCTTTTTTTTCAAACTTACCTGGGACGTCGTGTTCAACCATTTTTTGTACTTATATGCTAATAATAATAGAACATTTCCCATACAATTTTTGTCCATTCGTGGACATCAACCAAAATAGGCAGGAGAGAGCACTATCGAAGTGATCATTATTTTCGACCGAACTATTGTGTTCTTCTTTTCCAAGAACTGATCATGTAATACATATTGAACGGCCACACATGTATGATATAATGAACTATAGGGCCTTAAAATGTAATGACAGTACATCTATAAAGCTCCATAAGATCACATGAAGCCTCTGCCAAATGAAATATACAAAATATCGACAAAACTTCACACTTTTTGCACGAAGGGCATACTTCCGAACATGCTCGACGACACCCATTGAAATTGCGCAATTTACGGGTGGGAGCAAGCAGCAACTTTGAAGTATGCAAATTGGAAAGCTCATAAAGTAAAACATGACATCTTGTTTTTTCCAGAAAAACAACAGAAGCACATCCGCATAGTTATTCATCTCCATATCAATAATACTTAGCCACCAAAAACCCGACAGATATTTTTTTCCTGAAAACACACAACACATTTTTGGAATGCATCAGTACAAGCTGACATTTTCAGTTTTCAGAAGCAATCAAAGTTGATAATTTGTACTCATGTACTTATAGGACCACACATCAAAAGTACTGATGTGATCCCGAGCTCCTCTGATACCGGATGAACTGTAAAACCCGAAAAAATAGTAAAAACATTCAAAAAAATCTGAATTTTTTTGACAACAAACTTTGGTGTTTTTTCTACTATGCAAAATTTCATGACGGAACTACATTTGTGAAGGTGTGGGTAAAAAAACAAAATTGATGTTCCAAAGTACTTCTGAAAACACTTTTTTCGGAACATAAGTTTTATTTTTTCCACACCTCCACAAATGTAAATTCGTCATGAAATTTTGCATGCATGTAGAAAAAACATCAAAGTTGTTGTAAAAAAAATCATATTTTTGATTTTTTTACTATTTTTCGGATTTTACTGTTCATCCGAGATCACTGGAGCCCGGGATCACATACTCCAAGTCCACCACACATATCCTAATATTAGTACTGATGTACTTACTGCGGCCTGCACTCAGCTCCTTGAGCGACCGGCCACAAAACAAGAAGTTGTACTGTTGAGCAGGAGGTCCTCAACCTCGTGACTCCTCCAGCAGGCTCCACTGTTTTCCACTGAAGCATAAGCCATGCCGTTTGAGTGGATGCGTCCACGCAGCGACAACTTGAGAAACTGGTTCTATAGAAAAGATTTTTCATTAAATGGCCACAACTTTCACTGCAATAGTTCAAACATTTTGAGTGCAAAACCCTATGTGCCAAATATGTGCATGTAGCTGGCAGCGATGCTGGTGTTTCCTTGTGGCGACGATGTGGACGACAACGACTTGTGCATCTCCCTATCACCCATGAAGTAATACAAAGAACAACTATAAGAAGTAACCATTGGAAGTTCACTGATCCTCATTATCCTATTAAACTTGGACTGAAACAGTACTACTGAAAGAACCATTGGAAAATGGAATTTACCTTCAGTCTCGATAGCGAGCCTCTCAAGATCATGATCTGCAAGGAAAAAATGGAGCAAAATAGGTAAAAAAAATCATACAAATCAGATGAACTATCACATACAATAGATTATTTTCTTTCTTTCAGGAATAAGAACAAACACCCATGGAGCACAAAATGGAAGCCATCCGCAAGTAGATGCAAAAAATGTTTGCCAAACTAGCAAGATGTAGCCTAAACCAACATAATGGTCTTGAACTATAACGCAACACCTATTTTTTGGATCCATTTGAACTAAAAGGGAGCTCCGTTTTTCACCTGCAAGATGAATTGAAAAAGCACACGATGTTGATCTGAAGAACCACCATATGTCGAACTGAACATACACAAGAAAAGGACTGGTAGCAGATGTCAATATATAAATTGATGTTTTTTTGCAGGTTTTTGGGAATGAGAATTCATGTACTGTAACCACATTAAATTTCTAAATATGTGTATTGCTCCATAAGAAATGTTATTACTGCATATGTCCAGACTATTTAGCTTCTATTTGACAATAAAGAAACATCAAAAGGATGATTGAAGTTCTTTTTAGGCATATAAACATATAGCTTGAGAGCAACATGAATAGTACAAGTTCTCCAATGCAAACTGAACAAGGTTTACCAAGCATAAGAACAAAAAGGTAGAGTGCACCCAATTTGTTCGGGCCTCCTTTTATAAACTTCTCTGCATGCTATATTTAACAAACGAGGATCGAACGATCAAAATATAAATTTAATCACACCAAGTAGTAGACAGGCGTAGCAGCACAAACACATTCAATCTTTGAGAAGACAGAGAGAGTTGTAGTTACGGCTGTGCGTGTTCCATCCCAATGATCACTCAATTTTGCTTCGTCTAGTGTTCCATTCCCATGTACTAGAAGCTGGCCTTCAGGAGGTGGTGAAGAAGAACGGCCGACGACCAACGGTGACCAATGGGCATAGCCGCTCACAGCGTGACGGCCGGCGAAGACGGTATCGTCCAACAACTCCTCTGTCATCGCTCATTGCGGGACATGCACTGGACCAACAAGAAAAAGGATCTGAATTGATATTGGCAACATACTCAAGATGACTGAAAATGTTGTCACAGCATAATTGCAAATCAACATCTAGCTTCTTATACAACAGATATCTACCCTACTAACCAACATATGCAAGTCCAATACATACAAAATTGGTTGAAGATGATTACCAGAACAGAATGGATGCTATTTTCATATTTGAATTTCTACTAATTGGACTTGTGACCGGGAAGTAGATGGATTGAAAAGCATAAAAAAGATGAACTAAAAACAATTGAATCTCTTCTATCAGCATTAGGGAGAGATAATAGCTTCAGGCTGTTTTTGGGGGCTCTTCTATCAAAAGACTAGTAGCCGACCATCTACGACGTGCATGTAGGAAAAGATAGTTGTACCATATATCTACATGAACATACATATTGCATAGGATTGCACCTACCATAGTTATACATTTACAGAGAAGAAGATTCGAGAAGTTCTATGTTGCTTAGTGATGTTCCCACCAAAAAAACATTTTTTTAAACAAAACCAAACTTTTTCAATGAACTTCTTTTAGGTTTATGTGTTAGCACTTGCAAACTTCCCAAACAAGTATTTAGCTTGCTTTTCTTTTTTCACTTCACGAAGGGATCGAAATTGCAGAGCATAGAAGCATTAAAAGAAGGATCGACTGGGCAAACAAAAGAACACAAAACTAAAGAAATAAATGTGCATATAGAAAAATTGCATCTCCTCAATGGGCCATGATGCAGGCATCACCGCCGGCAATACTTGGTGCACTGGAGAACCTGCACTGCTAGATTTGTCGAGAGAGAACTGAGGGCAGCACATCCCCGTGAAGGAAATATGCCCTAGAGGCAATAATAAAGTTGTTATTTTGTATTTCCTTATTCATGATAAACGTTTATTATTCATGCTAGAATTGTATTAACCGGAAACTTGATACATGTGTGGATACATAGACAAAACACCGTGTCCCTAGTATGCCTCTACTTGACTAGCTCGTTAATCAAAGATGGTTAAGTTTCCTAACCATAGACATGTATTGTCATTTGATGAACGTCATCACATCATTAGGAGAATGATGTGATGGACAAGACCCATCCGTTAGCTTAGCATAATGATCATTCAGTTTTATTGCTACTGCTTTCTTCATGTCAAATACATATTCCTCTGACTATAAGATTATGCAACTCCCAGATACCGTAGGAATGCCTTGTGTGCTATCAAACGTCACGACGTATCTGGGTGATTATAAAGATGCTCTACAGGTATCACTGAAGGTGTTTGTTGGGTTGGCATAGATCGAGATTAGGATTTGTCACTCCGAGTATCAAAGAGGTCTGGGCCCTCTCGGTAATGCACATCATAAGAAGCCTTGCAAGCAAAGTGGCTAATAAGTAAGTTGCAGAATGATGCATTACGGAACGAGTAAAGATACTTGCCGGTAACGAGATTGAACTAGGTGTGAAGATACCGACGATCAAATCTCGGGCAAGTAACATACCGATGACAAAGGGAATAACGTATGTTGTCATAATGGTTCGACCTATAAAGATCTTCGTAGAATATATGGGATCCAATATGAGCATCCATGTTCCTCTATTGGTTATTGACCAGAGAGGTGTCTCGATCATGTCTACATAGTTCTCAAACCCGTAGGGTCCGCACGCTTAACGTTCGATGATGATTTTGTATTATATGAGTTATGTGATTTGGTGACCAAATGTTGTTCGGAGTCCCGGATGAGAACACGGACATGACAAGGAGTCTCGAAATGGTCGCGAGGTAAAGATTGATATATACGACAATAGTATTCGGACACCGAAAGTGTTCTGGGGTACCGAGTACGTATTGGGTCACCAGAAAGGGGTTCCGGGCACCCGCGGCAAACATATGGGCCTTATTGGGCCAAGAGAGGGACAGACCAGCCCACAAGGGGTTGGTGCATGCACCCCCATATAGGCCAAAATAGGGGGAGAAGGAAAGGAGGGAAGGGAGAAGGAAAGGGGAGGATTCAGCCTCCCCCTTTCCTCCCCCTCCCCTCTCTTTCCTTCCTCTCCGACACTTATGGAAGGGGAAGGCCGACTTGGAGGAGGCGCCCAAGTAGGATCCCTCCTACTTGGGGAGCCCCTTGCTTCTCCCCCCTCTACTGTTTACGCCTCCGGTCATATTCACCTAGTGCATAGGCGAAGCCCTGCACGGATCACATCACCATCACCGTCACCATGCCGTCGTGCTGACGCAACTCTCCTTCGACACTTTGCTGGATCAAGAGTTCAAGGGACGTCATCGAGCTGAAAGTGTGCAAAACTCGGAGGTCCCGTACATTCGGTGCTTGATCGGTTGGAACGAGAAGAAGTTCGACTACATCAACCGCATTGGCAAACGCTTCCACTTTCGGTCTATGAGGGTACGTGGACACCACTCTCCCCCTCTCGTTGCTATGCATCTCCTAGATAGATCTTGCGTGAGCGTAGGAATTTTTTTGAAATTGCATGCTATGTTTCCTAACAGTGGCATTTGAGCCAGGTCTTTGTGTAGATGATATGCACGAGTAGAACACAAAGAGTTGTGGGCGGTGATCGTCATACTGCTTACCACCAATGTCTTATTTTGATTCAGCGGTATTGTTGGATGAAGCGGCCAGGACCAACCTTACATGACCAGGTTCATGAGACCGGTTCCACCGACAGACATGCAACTAGTGTTGCATAAATGTGGCTGGCGGGTGTCTGTTTCTCCAACTTTAGTTGAATCGAATTTGACTACGGTCGTTCCTTGTTGAAGGTTAAAACAGAAAAATTGATAAATCACTGTTGTGGTTTTGTGCCGTAAGTAAGAACGGTTCTTGCTAGAAGCCAGCCACGTAAAACTTGCAACAACAAAGTAGAGGACGTCTAACTTGTTTTTGCAGGGCATGTTGTGATGTGATATGGTCAAGACATGATGCGATATATGTTGTTGTATGAGATGATCATGTTTTGTAGAAGTTATCGGCAACTAGCAGGAGCCTTATGGTTGTCGCTATATTGTATGAAATGCAAATGCCATGTAATTGCTTTACTTTATCACTAAGCGGTAGCGATAGTTGTAGAAGCAATAGTTGGCGAGATGACCACGACTCAACGATGGAGATCAAGGTGTCGAGCCGGTGACGATGGAGATCACGATGATGCTTTGGAGATGGAGATCAAAAGCACAAGATGATGATGGCCATATCATGTCACATATTTTGATTGCATGTGATGTTTATCTTCATGCATCTTATTTTGCTTAGTACAGCGATAGCATTATAAGATGACCCTTTAACTAAATTTCAAGGTATAAGTGTTCTCCCCGAGTATGCACCGTTGCGAAAGTTCTTCGTGTTGAGACACCACGTGATGATCGGGTGTGATAGGCTCTACGTTCGCATACAACGGGTGCAAGCCAGTTTTGCACACGCGAAATACTAGGGTTAAACTTGACGAGCCTAGCATGTACAGACATGGCCTCGAAACACTGGAGACCGAAAGGTCAAAAGTGAATCATATAGTAGATATGATCAACATAGAGATGTTCACCATTGATGACTACTCCATCTCACGTGATGATCGGACATGGTTTAGTTGATTTGGATCATGTATCATTTAGATGACTTGAGGGATGTCTATCTAAGTAGGAGTTCTTAAGTAATATGATTAACTGAACTTAATATATCATGAACTTAGTACTGATAGTTTTTGCATATATATATATATATATATATATATATATATATATATATATGTTGTAGATCGATGGCCCGTGCTATCGTTCCATTGAATTTTAATGCATTCCTAGAGAAAGCTAAGTTGAAAGATGATGGTAGCAACTACACGGACTGGGTCCGTAACTTGAGGATTATCCTCATTGATGCATAGAAGAATTATGTCCTTGATGCACCGCTAGGTGAAAGGCCTGCTGCAGGAGCAGATGCTGATGTTATGAACATCTGGCAAGCTCGATTTGACGACTAATCGATAGTTCAGTGTGCCATGCTTTACGACTTAGAATTGGGACTTCGAAGACGTTTTGAACATCATGGAGCATATGAGATATTCCAGGAGTTGAAGTTAATATTTCAAGCACATGCCCGAGTTGAGAGATTTTGACGCCCGGATAATCTTCCTAAAATAATCCCACGCTAATCAAGCCACGTCATCCCGATTACTGATGCTAAACGTCCGTTAGTCCAAACCGCGTCAAATTAAAATCTAAAATTAACGTCGACAATAAAAGTTTTCGAAAGTAGAAACCAAAATGTTCGGTGGGTGCCAAATATTACAAGGGTTGTTATGGTACAGCAATCACGTTTTTAGAAGATGTCTAAATAATTTAAACTGATTTAAAACAGAAAAGAAAATAAATAAAACCAAAATAGAAAAACTAAAACCTAAAACTAGCAGAAAAAAGGAGAAACCCCCCTCTGGGCCGTGGCCCAACTGGGCCAACCCCCAGGCCCAGCCGGCCACCCACTCCCCCATTAACCCCACGGTCCACTCGACCGAAACCCTAGCCGCACCCCACATTCCCCCACGATCCCCCCGATCTCTCTCCCCCACCCCCGCTGGATATGGATCGGGAGCCCGATCCCCTTCTCCCTCACTCGGTGCCCGACGCCGTCGCCCGTCGCCGCCAGTGGACCGCGTCGGCGCCCGGAGCTCCCCGCCGGCCTGCTTTCTCCTCCCCGACCGGCCTCCTGGCGCCTCTGCTTCCTCCCGGCGCCGCCTCGCCATCGCCGTCTCGACCCGACCCGTCGCCGGTTGCCCCGGACGCCGCGGACTTCCCGTCTCACGCTGCTGCCCCGTCGACCTCCCTGAGCCCCACTGCCCTAGTCCCTACTCCCCCACCGTGAGCTCCCTCCCTCTCCCTCGTTCGCTCACCGCGCCGTCTGCGCTCGTCCTCACCCGAAGCCCCGCCCCCGCGCTCACCACGTCGACGGCCGCCCCCCCTCCCCCGGCGCCCATGGACGCGCCCACCTGCTCTCCTGCCTGACCGCGCCAGGCCTCGCCCCTCTCCACTCCCCTCTGCTCCCTCCCTCCCCCTCTGTCGTCGGCGCCTTCCACAGCGCACACACGCACCGCCCCGCACGCGACCGAGCCTCACCTAGCTGCACCTCGCCCCGGAGGCGCCCTGCCGCGCCGGACCGTCCCGCCCCCGCCTCTCCTTCCTCGACCGGCTCCACCACCAGACTCCGTCGAGCTTCACCGCGCCCGGGCCCGCGCTCGCCGTGGCCACCAGCCTCCCCAGCCTTGGCGACCTGCCCGGGTCCGCCACCGCCATCACCTCACGCGTGCACACGCTGGAGCCCCAGCCTCGGCTCCGACCGTGCTCCCACTCGCCACAGCCTCGCCTCAGCCCCTTCCGTCTTGCCTCCCTCCATCGCAGCCTCACTCGCCACGTCCTCGCCGCCTGCGTCCACCCGGCCGCCTCGAGCCACCGACCTCCCTATTCGGCGCCATGCCGTGGCCCTTGACGCCGAGTCGGGTGCTCCCCTGTCGGTCACACCCGCAGCGCCCATTCGGGCTGCGCCCGATGCCCGTACCCAGCACCCGCTAGGCCCCCCGGGCCACTGACTAGGGGGCCCCGCCCCAGAACGGTTTTTAGAAAAAAAAAGAATTAGAAAAAAATATTAAAATATATATATATAAATGAATAAATAATAATAATACTATATAATAGATAAATTATTAATATTAAAATTAATTAATTAACTAAATAATTAACTTAATTAATCTTGTTTAGTTGAACTAATTAAACTTGATTAACCTAATCACTTAGGTTAGTTAATTAATCTGTTAGGATAATTAGCACCCAATGATAGCTGGGACCCACATGTCAGGTTGACTGAGTCAACTCTGTTGGCCGCTGATGTCAGCATGACATCATGCTGATGTCATTAATCTATTTTTCGAATTAATTAAATAATTAATTAAATTCCAGAAATTAATAAAATCTTTAGAAAATCATATCTTTTAATCCGTAGATCGGATTAAAATATTTTCAACATGAAAGTTGCTCAGAACGATTTAGACGATTCCGGATACGCAACCCGTTCGTCCGCCACACCCCTAACCTATCGAACTCGCAACTTTCCCCTCGGCTCCTCTGCCCAAAAAAGCAAAACACCGAATACTTTCCGGATGCTTCTTTCACCGGTATCACCTCATACCGCGTTAGGGCACCCTAGCATAGTTACTTGTCATGTCATGCATCGATATGCATCTGTTTGCATGGCATTCATTGTTTCTTCCCCCCTCTTCTCCCTGGTAGACTACGAGACCGACGCTGCTGCTGCCCAGTTCGACTACGGAGTTGACGACCCCTCTCTCTTGCCAGAGCAAGGAGGCAAGACCCCCCCCCCCCTTGATCACCAGATATCGCCTATTCTACTCTATACTGCTTGCATTAGAGTAGTGTAGCATGTTACTGCTTTCTGTTATACCTATCCTGATGCCTAGACTGTCCTTGTTACTATCAAGTTACCTTTACCGCAATCCTACATGCTTAGTATAGGATGCTAGTATTCCATCTGTGGCCCTACATTCTTGTCCGTCTGCATGCTATACTATCGGGCCGAGATCACTCGGGAGGTGATCTCGGTATATACTATATACTTTATACATGATACATGTGGAGACTAAAGTCGGGTCGGTGGTGGAGCACCCATGAGTGGATCTTTGTGGCGGAGCGGCAGGCGCAGGTTGAGACCGCCTAGGAGAGAGGAGGGCTCGGCCTGTTCGGGCGCTCATGGATACTTAACATGCTTAACGAGATCTGGGTATTTGATCTGAGTCTGGCTACGGGCCTATACGCACTAACCAACTATGTGGGAAAGATATGGGCACTCGGCGTCGTGGTATCAGCCAAGCATTTCGTAACGTCACGAATCGAGCGGCGCCGGATTGGATCGAACGCCACTAGGCTAGGTCTGCCTTCCGGCCGCGACTAACGTGCAGTGTGTGCTTTCAGGCGATGGGCCTGCACTTCAGGCGCTTAGGTTTAGACCGGGCGTCTTGACCTCTCTGTTATGCCTAGGTGGGCTGCGGCGTGTTGATCTTCCGCCGGGCATGACCCGAGAAAGTGTGTCCGGCCAAATGGGATCAAGCGTGTTGGGTTATGTGGTGCACCCTGCAGTGAAGTTAATCTATTCAATAGTCGTGATCTTGATGCAGGGCGACTTGGAGTTGTATCTTGACCTTATGACAACTAGAACCGGATACTTAATAAAACACACCCTTCCAAGTGCCAGATACAACCCGGTGGTCGCTCTCTCTCAGGGTTACGAGGAGGGGATCGCCGGGTAGGATTATGCTATGCGATGCTAATTGGAGATGCTACTTGGAGGACTTCAGTCTACTCTCTGCAATAAGCTGCAAGGCGGAGGCTGCCAGAAGCGTAGTCTTCGACAGGATTAGATATCCCCCTCTTATTTCGGCATCCTGTAGTTCAATCCACTGATATGGCCCTTTACACATATATCCATGCATATGTAGTGTAGCTCCTTGCTTGCGAGTACTTTGGATGAGTACTCACGGTTGCCTTGTTCCCCCTTTTCCCCCTTTCTTTACCCGGTTGTCGCGACTGCACGATGGGAGCCCAGAGCTGTGACGCCACCGTCGATGGCGACTACTACACCGGAGGCGCCTACTACTACGTGCAGCCCCATGGATCTACGCGACCGTGAGTAGTTAGGAGCATCCCTGTGCAGGAGGCCTGCGCCTCTTTCGATCTGTATCCCAGTTGTGCTAGCCTTCTTAAGGCAAACTTGTTTAACTTATGTATGTACTCAGATATTGTTGCTTCCGCTGACTCGTCTATGATCGAGCACTTGTATTCGAGCCCTCGAGGCCCCTGGCTTGTATTATGATGCTTGTATGACTTATTTATGTTTTCGAGTTGTGTTGTGATATCTTCCCGTGAGTCCCTGATCTTGATCGTATTACGCTTATGCGTGTATGATTAGTGTACGATTGAATCAGGCGTCACAAGTTGGTATCGAGCCGATTGCTGTAGGAATCCCCTTCCAACTCCTTGGCCAAGTCGAGTCTAGACTTTACAAAACTTTTACTAACATGGCTGTGTGGCCCATGGGCCCACGCCGCCATTGGGTGGTATTAGGATCTTTTACTCCTTGTCTATACTCCGACTCGATCTCTCTTCTATTCGGGTTAAATGAATTTTGCTAAATCTAACATTAGGATCTCGTTATCACTTTCACCCGAGAGCCCCTTATTATCGATGATAAATCGCTGCACGTGAAGACCACGAAGATACTCTCCATTTGTTAAACCGAGAACTTGTGCTCATCGCGTTTGCAATTCCCCTTCCACCGTAAACCCTTATGGATAACTACTTGCAGTTGTTATTCTTACATTCATCCCCAGTGGTCTTGTTATTACAAGATACCCTGAAAAATTCGTCGTTGTTTCGATAATCCTTTGAGCTTACTGCCTTGCTGTTCTTTGTCACCTGAATACCCCTACGGTTAATTCTCGCACTTATCGAGTATCCGCTCATCCCCCAGTTGTTCATGTGTTACACACAAGTCTTCGAAATACCATTCGATCTTCCGAAAATCCTCAGCAACCTATTGCTCTGGAATTTGTTATTTTCTTTCATTATACTTAATCCCATAAGTTTAGTAATCCTATTGGCATCCTTTGTCACCATCATTTTTGAGTCCATTGATTCAATACGTTGTGAATTTTCACAATCATCAGTCAAGTCCTAGGATTATCTTTCCGGCCCAGACATCATTTTGAACATGAGCTGGTTCTCGACCAAACTATCTGTCGTCGATTGTGCCTCTATTATATTCAATTGATCCATCCTTGATCAGAGTGTCTGCTTCTGATCCTTTGTTTTGGAAATCATAATTCCTTTGCATTTAAGCTTTGAATTATTCAGATGATTCCATAACATGTTGCATTTGCATTCCTTCCTCTTCTGGTTGAGTACCGATACTCACATCAGATCCTTTGTGGACCGTCAAGTCCTTTGTTGGATTGTTATCCGACGGTGTCCTTCACATTTGATCACTTTGTGAGTTCTTCCCCGATACATAATGCCTTTGTTAAGTTGTATCCTCTGCAGCCAACCTTGCTCGCTTTCGAGCTGGTGATATTTACTATTGAAGCTTGTGGGATATGTTTCCATGATCCCCCGATGGGTTGAACCTATGCCTTCCATAATATGTGTGAACTCGAAAGTTTTCACGAGTCATACTCATCTGGTATTTCACCAGGTAAAACTTTCAACACTAATGCCTTTATCAGTGCGAGAAGTGAATGGGAGGTTATACGTTGAAGAAGTCGGAGTCGACCTTGAACCTTGTGTTCATGCCCATGGAAACGATGTATAACTTAGCATGGAAGTTGCTCGTAAAAATAATTACCCCCTTGTTATAAGTTCATCTTGTATCCGTCGTTCGATCATTTATGATCGTGAATCTCGTCCTTTAAAAACCATTTCTCGTGCAAGTTTAAACACTTGTCTTTTGCAGAGAAATACCCCAGTCCAACCTCTACTTTGATTTGTCATCGAGTATTACCCCCCTGGTATCTCAAGATTATCACGGAACTGCATAACTTCTTATGAGTTCTTCATCAAGTGCTACATTCTCATTGATTCCAATTTTTCACGGGCTCGAGTTATTAAACACTCAAAGACACCGATAACTGACTCGAGTCCGCATCGTGATTAAGCAACTCTTGGTAACCTTCATTACTTACGACTTTGAACTCAATCACGTCATTCCTAGCCTGTTTGGCTATATCCTTATCATGCCGATTTTAATTGTGCTACCTGGTCTTTCTTCCAAGAGCACAATTTTTTTTTGACGATGAGCTAAGCTTTTGTCGATCTTTCCTCATCATATCATTTCTCTTTGGACAACAAGCTTGCTTTGGAGTTTGTGTCGTACATGTGGTTCCAATAACCTCTTGCTTCATCATTCCTTTGGCTTGATGTCATCGCTGATCGATTACATCCTCATGAAATCTCTCGACAAAATTTGTCGTGATCATCATCAACAATTGACTTCTTCCAAGATATCTATCGAATTCTTGATGAGAAATACCACCCTTGCCCTCGATGATCTGCGTTATCATCGACCACTTTATTGCCTTCCCACCAACACAAGCTTGTTCGTGTTTGGTGATATACCTTGAGTTCCCTGCTATCCAGCAATTGTTCTCCTTTACCTCGGAACATTAACATCTCTTATGTCATCAATGTTGTGAGAATTTCGCCACCTCTTAAGAATTCTTGGTATGGTGATACTTCTCACCATCACCATTCTTTCTTAGGTCCTCGTATCGATACCAACCGGGGTACCAACAAGTGAGCGGTACTTTTTGGATTCTGCCCTTCTAGCAACCCTATTGCTTTGAAGTTAATGGTCGGCCGTTCATTCTTAGACTATTGATTAATGAATCATCATTCCGACGTTGGTCGTGCAACCCAGCCCCTATTTCGGTGCACCTCTCATCCAATGTTTAACTGTGTATGTTCTCCTCGAGCATACACCATTTTATCATTTGATCCGACAAATGTTATCTCCTTGTTCACATAACTGTGGAAACCCACCTTTTTGGAAATCTCGAGGATTTTCGTTGATTCCATCAGCTACCCCCTCATCCTCTCCTTGGTTTAAGGAAGAACTGTTGCTTCAAGAACCCGCTCCCATAGTTCATTTCCTGAGAATCTTGAAATGTCATTTCGTCTATTTGTGTTGCACCTTTTCTTCTCGGACATCCCGAGTCCGAGGTATCATGACACCAATCGGATCTGAATCTCAGTCGAGATATGATGGTTGGGACAACTTTCCAAGAGTTATGATGTTGGTCCTTTGATGACCCGGTAACATGATGTCATGTTTAGCACCCCCCTTGGGTGGAGGACCTATTGTTGTAGTATCCTTTTTAGCAAGTTTAGCCATTCTTCCCGAGGAAATTGTAAGACTTATTCTATAAGTTACTCTGATGGATCATTGGTGTATCCGAAGTCTGGCCCTTGATTGAAACACCATATCATTGCTACCTGAAGCATGTCTGTGGTACTCCGCCATCACCAAGAACATTTGAAGCACAATGCTAAATTCTCTTTATCAATTATCCAAACACCGTTGTATGGGTAATGTCATGAAATTTTTCTCCCCTTACCTAAAGGGTTTTCTACATTATATCCTGTCATGGATATCATGTCATGCTTGTCATTGGGAAGGATATACTCCTGAAATATGTGTTTAAACACATTTTCCTTTCAATTATTCTGCTTAATCTGATAATGATACTATCCTTTCCATTGTTTTGTTTAACCTTCCAAGAACTGCATTTCTAACCGAAAGCAAAGGATAATTCCCTGCTTAGGTAAGCACCTCGTTGTACCACTCTGTAAGTAAGACCCTGTTACTATTGTTGCTGACATTCCGGTAACCATCGATGGACGAGAACTTTGCCTATTGGTCCACCTCGTTCAACGAGCAGGAAAATGGTTCTCTTCGTCCCTCGCCCTTGGTACCAACGTTGTTGCCGACATAACTGACATGGTACTCTCTGACATGCCTTGCTATCATGACCGTGCAAGATGTCACTGCTCCTATTAAAAAAACACACACCTGGTGGGCCCATAACCCACAGTTCCACAGGATCAAAACCTGACTCTCCTGTACACCCCCTATTCCCAAAGTTATTCCTCGCGCATTGGCCTCAGATGTAATTCACGGGCCACCGTCCTAGTGATCTATTCGGTATCGGCGCAATGCTTATTCCCGTTGCTCTGAACCCCTTTCACGCCTTGTAACAGGCATCGAACGATTGCCTAACCGCTTGGAACTTCTCGTGGTACTTTCTTACTTTGCTCTCGATAATTCGTTAAGTTTCAATTCGATAGTTACTTTCCGCCACCTTCCTCGTTGTTGTCTACCAGATAGTCTACCCTGCAGAGGTCCATTCTTCCGGTATACCCCCTTAATCTCTCGTTAGTATGACGAAGACTCCGAAGGAAGGATGGCCACTTCATCATGATGACCTAAAGCAGAAAAATGAATACATCAACAAAAAGGATCAACCTCTTCGAAACGGCAGCCAAGACCGAGGAGACTCGTTAGGTTTTTCGCTATCAACACCTTTCCCCCTTACTCCACCGCTTAAATCTCGGGACGAGATTTTTTGTAGTGGAGGAGAATTGTGACGCCCGGATAATCTTCCTAAAATAATCCCATGCTAATCAAGCCACGTCATCCCGATTACTGATGCTAAACGTCCGTTAGTTCAAACCGCGTCAAATTAAAATCTAAAATTAACATCGACAATAAAAGTTTTCGAAAGTAGAAACAAAAATGTTCGTTGGGTGACAAATATTACAAGGTTTTTTATTGTACAGCAATCACGTTTTTAGAAGATGTATAAATAATTTAAACTGATTTAAAACAGAACAGAAAATAAATAAAACCAAAATAGAAAAACTAAAACCTAAAACTAGCGTAAAAAGGAGAAACCCCTTCGTCGCGTGGCCCAACCTGGCACAACCCCTGTGCCCACCGGCCACCCACTCCCCCATTAACCCCACGGTCCACTCGACCGAAACCCTAGCCGCACCCCACATTCCCCCACGATCCCCCCGATCTCTCTCCCCCACCCCCGCTGGATATGGATCGGGAGCCCGATCCCTTCTCCCTCACTCGGTGCCCGGCCGCCGCCCGTCGCCGCCAAGGGACTGCGTCGGCACCGGAGCTCCCCGGCCTGCTTTCTCCTCCCGACCGGCCTCCTGGCGCCTCTGCTTCCTCCGGCGCCGCCTGCGCCATCGCTGTCTCGACCCACCCGTCGCCCGAAGCCGTCCCAGACGCCGGACTTCCCGTCTCTGGCTGCGTCGTCCCGTCGACCTCCCGAGCCCCACCGCCTAGTCCCTACTCCCCCACCGTGAGCTCCCTCCTCTCCTCGTTCGCTCACCGCATTCGCTTCGTCCTCACCCGAAGCCCCGCCCCCGCGCTCACCACGTCGACGGCCGCGCCTCGGCGCCCCTGGACGCGCCCATGGCCGCGCCCTCGCGCCCACCTGCTCTCCTGCCTGACCTCGCCAGGCCTCGCCCCTCTCCACTCCCCTCTGCTCCCTCCCTCCCCCTCTGTCGTCGGCGCCTTCCACAGCGCACACACGCACCGCCCCGCACGCGACCGAGCCTCACCTAGCTGCACTCGCCCTGGCGCCACGCCGGACCGTCCCGCCCCGCCTCTCCTTCCCGACCGGCTCCACCACCGGACTGCCGAGCTTCACAGCGCCGGGCCTTCGCCGTGGCCACCAGCCTCCCCCTTGGCGACCTGCGGGTCCGCCACGCCCGCCATCACCTCCCAGCGTGGCCACGCTGGAGCCCCTGGCCTCGGCTCAGACCGCGCTCCCACTCGCCCTGGCCTCGCCCGCAGCCCCCTTCCGTGCTGCCTCCCTCCATCGCAGCCTCACCTGCCACGTCCTCGCCGGCCTGCGTCCACCCGGGCCGCCTCAGCCACCGGCCTCTATTCCGCGCCATGCCGCCGTGGCCAGCCGAGTCAGGTGCTCCCTGTCGGTCACACTGCAGCGCCCATTTCTGCGCCGATGCCCGTACCAAGACTCCGCTAGGGCCCCCCATCGATTAGGGGCCCCTGCAACGGTTTTTAGAAAAAAAAAGAATTAGAAAAAAATATTAAAAATATATATATAAATGAATAAATAATAATAATACTATATAATAGATAAATAATTAATATTAAAATTAATTAATTAACTAAATAATTAACTTAATTAATCTTGTTTAGTTGAACTAATTAAACTTGATTAACCTAATCACTTAGGTTAGTTAATTAATCTGTTAGGATAATTAGCACCCAATGACAGCTGGGACCCACATGTCAGGTTGACCGAGTCAACTCGTTGATCGCTGATGTCAAGATGACATCATGCTGATGTCATTAATCTGTTTTCGAATTAATTAAATAATTAATTAAATTCCGTAAATTAATAAAATCTTTAGAAAATCATATCTTTTAATCCGTAACTCCGGATTAAAATATTTTCAACATGAAAGTTGCTCGAACGACGAGACGATTCCGGATACGCAACCCGCTCGTCCGCCACACCCCCTAACCTATCGAACTCGCAACTTTCCCCTCCGCTCCTTCCGCCTGAAAACGCCAAACACCGGAATACTTCCCGGATGCTTCCCCCTTTCACCGGTATCACCTCATACCGCGTTAGGGCACCCCTAGCATAGTTACTTGTCATGTCATGCATAGATATGCATCTGTTTGCATGGTATTCATTGTTTCTTCCCCCCTCTTCTCCCTGGTAGACTACGAGACCAACGCTGCTGCTGCCCAGTTCGACTACGGAGTTGACGACCCCTCTCTCTTGCCAGAGCAACCAGGCAAGCCCCCCCCCCCTTGATCACCAGATATCGCCTTTTCTACTCTATACTGCTTGCATTAGAGTAGTTTAACATGTTATCGCTTTCATTATACCTATCCCGATGCATAGCCCGTCCTTGTTACTATCATTTGTTACCTTTACCTGCAATCCTACATGCTTAGTATAGGATGCTAGTATTCCATCTGTGGCCCTACATTCTTGTCCGTCTGCTGTGCTATACTATCGGGCCAAGATCACTCGGGAGGTGATCTCGGGTATATACTATATACTTTATACATGATACATGTGGAGGCTAAAGTCGGGTCGGCTGGTGGAGCACCCGCGAGTGGATCTTTGTGGCGGAGCGACAGGGCAGGTTGAGACCGCCTAGGAGAGAGGAGGGCCTGGCCCTGTTCGGGCGTTTCGCGGATACTTAACACGCTTAACGAGATCTTGGTATTTGATCCGAGTCCTGCCACGGGCCTATACGCACTAACCAACTACGTGGGAAAGATATGGGCACTGGCGTCGTGGTATCACCAAGCATTTCGTGGCGTCGTGGCGAAGCGCGCTACCGGATTGGACCGGAATGCTACTAGGCTAGGTCTGCTTCCGCGTTACATCGCAACGCAGGTGTGCTCAGGCGATGGGCCTGCACTGGCGCTTAGGTTTAGACCGCGTCGACCTCTCCGTTATGCCTAGGTGGGCTGCGGCGTGTTGATCTTCGGCCGGGCATGACCCAGAAAGTGTGTCCAGCCAAATGGGATCAAGCGTGTTGGGTTATGTGGTGCACCTGCAGGAAGTTAATCTATTCAATAGCCGTGATCTTCGATAACAGGACGACTTGGAGTTGTACCTTGACCTTATGACAACTAGAACCGGATACTTAATAAAACACACCCTTCCAAGTGCCAGATACAACCCGGTGGTCGCTCTCTCTCAGGGTTACGAGGAGGGGATCGCCGGGTAGGATTATGCTATGCGATGCTACTTGGAGATGCTACTCGGAGGACTTCAGTCTACTCTCTGCAATAAGCTGCAAGGCGGAGGCTGCCAGAAGCGTAGTCTTCGACAGGATTAGATATCCCCCTCTTATTCCGGCATCCTGCAGTTCAATCCACTGATATGGCCCTTTACACATATATCCATGCATATGTAGTGTAGCTCCTTGCTTATGCAGTACTTTGGATGAGTACTCACGGTTGCCTTGTTCCCCTTTTCCCCTTTCTTTACCCGGTTGCTGCGACGACTGCACGATGGAGCCTGTGAGCCAGACGCCACCGTCGATGACGACTACTACACCGGAGGCGCCTACTACTACGTGCAGCCCGCGGACGATTTACCAAGAGTAGTTAGGAGGATCCTGTGCAGGAGGCCCGCGCCTCTTTCGATCTCAGATCCTAGTTTGTGCTAGCCTTCTTAAGGCAAACTTGTTTAACTTATGTCCAGACTCAGATATTGTTGCTTCCACGACTCGTCTATGATCGAGCACTTGTATTCGAGCCCTCGAGGCCCCTGGCTTGTATTATGACGCTTGTATGACTTATTTATGTTTTAGAGTTGTGTTGTGATATCTTCCCGTGAGTCCCTGATCTTGATCGTACACGTTTGCGTGTATGATTAGTGTACGATTGAATCGGGGGCGTCACAGAGATATGAAGTCTCCAACAAGTTCTATAGCTGCAAGATGGAGGAGAACAGTTCTGTCAGTGAACACATACTCAGAATGTCCGGATATCATAATCACTTGACTCAGCTGGGAGTTAATCTTCCAGATGATTGTGTCATTGACATAGTTCTTCAATCCCTGCCACGAAGCTACAAAGGCTTCGTGATGAACTATAATATGAAAGGGATGTAAAAGACTATTCCCGAGCTCTTCGCAATGCTCAAAGCTGCGGAGGTAGAAATCAAGAAGGACCATCAAGTGTTGATGGTTAACAAGACCACTAGTTTCAAGAAAAAGGGCAAGGGAAAGAAGGGGAACTTCAAGAAGAATGGCAAGCAAGTGTTGCCACTCCCGATAAGAAACCCGAAGCCGGACCCAAGCTTGAAACTGAGTGCTTCTACTGCAAAGGGACTGGTCACTAGAAGCAAAACTGCCCCAAGTATTTGGCGGATAAGAAGTATGGCAAAGTGAACAAAGGTATATTTGATATACATGTTATTGATGTGTACCTTACTAATTCTCGTAGTAGTGCCTGGGTATTTGATACCGGTTCGGTTTCTCATATTTGTAACTCGGAACAGGGACTATGGATTAAACGAAGATTGGCTAAGGACGAGGTGATGATACGCATCGGGAATGGTTCCAAGGTCGATGTGATCGACGTCGGCACGCTACCTCTACATCTACCTTTGTGATTAGTTTTAGACCTGAATAATTGTTATTTGGTGCCAGCGTTGAGCATGAACATTATATCTGGATCTTGTTTAGTGCGAGATGGTTATTCATTTAAATTAGAGAATAATGGTTGTTCTATTTACATGAGTAATATCTTTTATGGTCATGCACCCTTGATGAGTTGTCTATTTCTGTTGAATCTCAATCGTGGTGATACACATATTCATAATATTGATGCCAAAAGATGCAAAGTTGATAATGATAGTACAACATATTTGTGGCACTGCCGTTTAGGTCATATTGGTGTAAAACGCATGAAGAAACTCCATGCAGATGGAATTTTGGAATCACTTGATTATGAATCATTTGATACTTGCAAACCATGCCTCATGGGCAAGATGACTAAAACTCCATTCTCCGGAACAATGGAGCGGCCAATGACTTATTGAAAATAATACATACTGATGTATGTGTTCCGATGAGTGTCGAGGCTTGCGGCGGGCATCATTATTTTCTGACCTTCACAGATGATTTGAGTAGATATGGGTATATCTACTTAATGAAACACAAGTCTAAAACATTTGAAAAGTTTGGACAATTTCAGAGTGAAGTGGAGAATCATCATAACAAGAAAATAAAGTTTCTACAATCTGATCGTGGAGGTGAATATTTGAGTTACGAGTTTGTTCTTCATTTAAAACAACGTGGAATAGTTTCACAACTCACGCCACCTGGAACACCACAGCGTAATGGTGTGTCCGAACGTCGTAACCGTACTTTATTAGATATGGTGTGATCTATGATGTCTCTTACCGATTTACCACTATTGTTTTGGGGTTATGCATTAGGGAAAACTGCATTCACGTTAAACAGGGCACCGTCTAAATCCGTTGAGACGACACCGTATGAACTGTGGTTTAGCAAGAAACCTAAGTTGTTGTTTCTTAAAGTTTGGGGTTGCGACACTTATTTCAAAAGGCTTCAGCCTGATAAACTCGAACCCAAATCGGAGAAGTGTGTCTTCATAGGATACCCTAAGGAAACAATTGGGTACACCTTCTACCATGGATCCGAAGGCAAGATCCTTGTTGCCAAGAATGGAACCTTTCTAGAAAAGGAGTTTCTCTCGAAAGAAGTGAGTGGGAGGAAAGTAGAACTTGATGAGGTAATTGTGCCTTCTCTCAATTTGGAAAGTAGCTCATCCGAGAAATCCGTTCCTGTGATGCGTACACCAACTAAGAGAGGAAGCTAATGATGATGATCATGAACCTTCAGATCAAGTTACTACTGAACCTCATAGATCAACCAGAGCACAATCCGCACCAGAGTGGTACGGTAATCCTGTTCTGGAAGTCATGTTACTTGACCATGACGAACCTACAAACTATGAAGAAGCTCTGATGAGCCCAGATTCCATTAAATGGCTTGAGGCCATGAAACTTGAGATAGGATCCATGTATGAGAACAAAGTGTGGACTTTGGTGGATTTGCCCAATGATCGGCGACCCATAGAGAATAAATGGATCTTCAAGAAGAAGACTGACACTGATGGTAATGTTATTGTCTATAAAGCTTGACTTGTCGCAAAAGGTTTTTGACAAGTTCAAGGAGTTGACTACATGAGACTTTCTCACCCGTTGCGATGCTTAAGTCTGTCTGGATCATGTTAGCAATTGCCGCATTTTATGATTATGAAATTTGGCAAATGGACGTCAAAACTGCATTCCTTAATGGATTTCTTAAAGAAGAGTTGTATATGATGCAACCAGAAGGTTTTGTCGATCCTAAAGGTGCTGACAAAGTGTGCAAAGCTCCAGCGATCCATTTATGGACTGGTGCAAGCATCTCGGAGTTGGAATATACGCTTTGATGAGGTGATAAAAGCATATGGTTTTATATAGACTTTTGGAGAAGCATGTATTTACAAGAAAGTGAGTGGGAGCTCTGTAGCATTTCTAATATTATATGTGGATGACATATTGTTGATTGGAAATGATATATAATTTCTGGATAGCATAAAAGGATACTTGAATAAAAGTTTTTCAATGAAAGACCTCGGTGAAGCTGCTTATATATTGGGCATCAAGATCTATAGTGATAGATTAAGACGCTTAATAGGGCTTTCACAAAGCACATACCTTGATAAAGTTTTGAAGAAGTTCAAAATGGATCAGTCCAAGAAAGGGTTCTTGCCTGTGTTACAAGGTGTGAAGTTGAGTCAGACTTAATGCCCGACCACTGCAGAAGATAGAGAGAACATGAAAGTCATTCCCTATGCCTCAGCCATAGGTTCTATCATGTATGCTATGATGTGTACCAGACCTGATGTGTGCCTTGCTATAAATTTAGCAGGGAGGTATCAAAGTAATCCAGGAGTGGATCACTGGACAACAATCAAGAACATCTTGAAGTACCTGAAAAGGACTAAGGATATGTTTCTCGTTTATGGAGGTGACAAAGAGCTTGTCGTAAATGGTTACGTTGATGCTATCTTTGACACTGATCTGGATGACTCTAATTCACAAACCGGATACGTATTTATATTGAATGGTGGAGCTGTCAGTTGGCGCAGTTCCAAGCAGAGCGTCGTGGCGGGATCTACGTGTGAAGCGGAGTAACTATATGCTTGGGAAGCAGCAAATGAAGGAGTTCATATCCGATCTAGGCGTAATACCTAGTGCATCGGGTCCAATGAAAATATTTTATGACAATACTAGAGCAATTGCCTTGGCGAAGGAATCCAGATTTAACAAAAAAGACCATACACATCAAGCGACGCTTCAACTCCATCTGTGATCTAGTCAAGGAGGGAGACATAGAGATTTGCAAAATACATAAGGACCTTAATGTGGCAGACCTGTTGACTAAGCCTCTTCCACGAGCAAAACATGATCAGCACCAAGACTCCATGAGTGTTAGAATCATTACGATGTAATCTAGATTACTGACTCTAGTGCAAGTGGGAGACTGAACGAAATATGCCCTAGAGGCAGTAATAAAGTTGTTATTTTATATTTCCTTATTCATGATAAATGTCTATTATTCATGCTAGAATTGTGTTAAGTGGAAACTTGATACATGTGTGGATACATAGACAAAACACCGTGTCCCTCCTCTACTTGACTAGCTCGTTAATCAAAGATGGTTATGTTTCCTAACCATAGACATGTGCTGTCATTTGATGAATGGGATCACATCATTGGGAGAATGATGTGATGGACAAGGGGGAGGGGGGTGGGGGAGAAATAGGGGGGAGAAGGAAAGGAGGGAAGGGAGAAGGAAAGGGGAGGATTCGGCCTCCCCCTTTCCTTCCCTCCCCCCTCTCTTTCCTTCCCCTCTGACACTTATGGAAGGGGGGAGGCCGACTTGGAGGAGGCGCCCAAGTAGGATCCCTCCTACTTGGGGCGCCCCTTGCTGCTCCCCTCCCTCTCCCACCTATATATATATATATATGTGTGTGGGGAGGGGGGGGGGGGCACCGCTAGAACACACAACATTGATTCCTAGCCGTGTGCGGTGCCCCCCTTCACAGTTTACGCCTCCAGTCATATTCACGTAGTGCCTAGGCGAAGCCCTGCGCGGATTACTTCCCCATAATCGTCACCACGCCGTCGTGCTGATGCAACTCTCCCTCGACACTTTGCTGGATCAAGAATTCGAGGCACGTCATCGAGCTGAACGTGTGCAGAACTCGGAGGTGTCGTACGTTCGGTGCTTGATCGGTTAGAACGAGAAGAAGTTCGACTACATCAACCGCGTCGGCAAACGCTTCCGCTTTCGGTCTATGAGGGTACGTGGACACATTCTCCCCCTCTCGTTGCTATGCATCTCCTAGATAGATCTTGCATGAGCGTAGAATTTTTTTTGAAATTGCATACTACGTTTCCCAACACCCCGTGCCTTTTTCTGTGGTATTCGCCATGGGAGGACAAGGGAGGAGTTGCAGCATAGGGAGAAGGGAGAGGAGAAGTTGCAGCAGACGGGGCATCGACCAGCGGTGGTGTGGAGAAGAAACGCTACAGCTGCGGGAACCGCACCGGTGAGATAGGCATCAGGCATCGGCTGGATGTTTCCCATCCTGGATCCATGCCTTGTTTGAGTCTAAACTGTCATAACCCTTTTCGTGGAACTACTTGCCAAATTCCCATGTAGTGATTTTGCTATATTATATAATGCTAAACTTGTTTATTTAACACAAACTGAACTTATTTTAATACACATTGAACTATAGAATAAAGAACTAGATTGGGGACACAAGCATGGGCTTATATTAATAACAATGAACTACCCCGCGCCTCCCCTCCCTCCCCTCCCCGCCCCGCGCATTTGCGCGGCTAGATATGTTACTGGGTTTCAAATGATTTTAGATAAAACAGGTTTTGAGAAGCGTTGATGTATCATTTGTAGTCAGCCATCTAATTTTACTAAAAAAATTGGCCAAAATACAACATGCGGCATCTTATCTGGTATTTCTTTTGTTTTAGTTATTTTCTCGCCAAAAATTGGTAGCTGATTTCATAATCTACAATATTTGCATTTGACGTATCATTGAAAATAAAATAAAACATCAAGCATGCTTTTCTGATGAAAACATGTTTGACACGTTGATTAATGTCCTAGTTAGTAAAGGTTATGAGAATTCCCCGTAAGTGCTACCGTCATTGTCGGTTCCCCTCACTTCTGGATACCTTCTGATGTCAGTGAGTTTGGGAAAGCTTGATTTGGCATTGACCATGATTAGATCTCCCTAGCTTTGCTCGCGCCCAGTCTTGGTGTCTAGCCTGCAGTGCCCATGCGATGGCGTCATTGGCGGCGTTGAGTAAGTTCTCCCGTCAAGTTCTCGTTCCGACAATGCTTATGGAGTCAGTGGAGCGAGTGGGGGGCATCGGTCAGGGTGGTCCCATTTATGTCTATGTTTCGTCTAAGTGATATTGGATGGCGTCTTTCGTATGCGTGGACGACAACGGTTTGTGATTTGCTATTCCGACTTTTTATCCAATTGACAATGCATGGCCAGGCTTGGTCAAGAATGTAGTGAGGTTAGGCCTTCCTTGATATGTCTTGCCAAATCTAGGATGTTTGTCCAGCCCTTTTCGTCATCCTCTAGAATGACAAACTGATCCTTAGTTCGCTATCGTCGGATTCTTCTAGCTTTGAACGGTGACTTTCCAACCGTTGCGTCAACAACGCACCACATGCTATGTTCCAAAAGATTTCTCATGGCGCGCCACCAGCAAGTGCATGAGGATGACAGCATTGATACACCTTAAGACATGTGCTTATTATTTGATTTTGAATTAGTTGCTACTTTTACACAATATACACTTTGTACAAAATGTTGTTTATTACTATTCCTAGATATACTATTTGTGGTCATTGGTTCATGCATATGCCCCAAGTCCTCCCTACGCCACTCCTATCAATCTACATATAATTATCATTCTATTTTCCTACTATTAGACACACGAATATACATCTAACATCCAATACATTTAACGTTCATATTTAATTTTTGTTCCACATTTCAAGTTTAGGTTAAATATGTCCACATGCCAAATTCATATAACTTGTTTTTGCCGAGCTATAAATCTCTCTGATCTTGTTGTGTAAACCTTGCTCCAGTATCTCTTGCTATAATTATGATTTCTTCAATGTTAAATATCCTGTTACGGGGTCATTGTTTCTTTGCTTTGCCGATCCCGTACATATTAAGGTGGCACTGACTGTTTTTTCTGAACATATATTTTTTCTTCAATGTTATATATCCTGTTACGGTGTCATTGTTTATGCTAGACTAAACACTAAATGATCTTCTATTTTGATCCGTGTAGAGTATTATGCACGTTACCACATGTCTGATTGGTAGTCTCCTAGGCACGTTCTTATTTTCCATTAGTTAAATTTCATGCGTAAAACAAACAACTATTTTTTCACCACGTAAGATGTATTTGCTAGCATAAAAAATGTCAATTTGTCACATGGAATGAGAATAAAAACAAAAGAGTTGTTACATGCATTCATTTCATTTTTTTTTTTGCGATGCATGGACTGCGCTATACGTGTTTCTAACCTACTTCCTAAATATAAGTCTTTGTAAAGATTTTATTATGGACCACATACGGATATATATAGATGCATTTTAGAGTGTAGGTTCACTCATTTTGCTCCCTATGTAGTTCATAGTGAAATCTCTATAAATACTTATATTTAGAAACGGAGGGAGTACATTCATGCACTTATTTGTTTTTTTTACATGCATGTACTGTTCTATTAATTTTTTTAAAGTTGCTGCTCTATTACCTATATGTGTCCTTTACGGAGTAGGGAAATATATTTGCTTTTCTTAGAACCACCGTACATGTATTAGTCTGGTGCCTGTCTATCTTTTTCACGGACTCATAATAACGACACGCAAACCAACACTGGTGGAAAAACAGGCTTCCGTCCAGCCCCATAAGTCGCGAAGCTGTAGGAACCGCGACTAATGGGACCTTTAGTCGCGGTTCTGGAGGTGAACCGCGACCAAAGGCCTGGGCCCAGGCGCTCGGTGGCCAGCTGGTGCGTGAGGGGCTTTAGTCGCGGTTGGCCAGGACAACCGCGACTAAAGGCTCTTTCACCTTTTAGTCACGGATTTGCCAGGCCAACCGCAACTAAAGCCCCTCCCTATATATACCCATCCAGCAGCCAACACTTAGCCATTTGGAGCCATTCTCTTCACAAGTGGGTGTAGGTTTGCTTTTGGTTCCTCTTATGCACATAAGGTGTTTGATGAAATGCCCCAAGAGCATGAAACAAACATGACATGAAGTGTTGGAGCCACACTCCTCGATCGCGGTTAGCAACTTGATGAACCTTTGATGTGTCATTGATAAAATATGCATGTGTGTAGTTCATTGTTTAATTTATATTGTTTGTAGCTAGTTAGTTTAACAAATGCATGATGGTTAATTATATATTTTATATTATAATAATGCAGATGAATCGGCAATGGATGTCTGATAACCGACTCTCCGGCGAAGTTCACTACGGGTTTGAAAGATTTCCTCGTAGTGGCTAATGCGAACAAGCGGGGGGTTTTGTTATCTGTCCATGTGTTATCTGTAAGAATGAGAAGGGTTACTCTTCCTCAAGAGTTGTTCACATGCATCTGCTTGTGCACGGTTTCATGCCAAGCTATAATTGTTGGACCAAGCATGGAGAAAGAGGGGTTATAATGGAAGAAGATGAAGAATGGGATGATTTCATCGATGAAAGCTATCTTGCTCATTTCGGTGATACTTTCATGGAGGATGCTGAAGGTGAAGGGGAAGGTGAAGAAGAGGCACGTGATGATCCCGTTGATGATCTTGGTCGGACCATTGCTGATGCACGGAGACGCCGCTAAACCTGAAAAGGAGAGGGAGAATTTGGATCGCATGTTAGAGGATCACAGAAAGGCGCTGTACCCGGATGCGATGATGGTCTGAAAAAGCTGGGCTGCACACTGGATTTGCTGAAATGGAAGGCGAGGCAGGTGTAGCTGACTCGGCATTTGAAAACTTGCTGAAAATGTTGAAGAATATGTTTCCAAAGGATAACGAGTTGCCCGCCAAGACGTAGGGAAGCAAAGAAGGTTGTCCGCCCTCTAGGTTTAGAGGTTCTATGGATACATGCATGCATCAACGACTGCATCCTCTACCGCGGTGAATACGAGAATTTGAATGAATGCCCGGTATGCACTGCATTGCGTTATAAGATCAGAGGCGATGACCCTGGTGACGATGTTGAGGTCCAGAAACCCAGGAAGAGGGTTCCCGCCAAGGTGATGTGGTATGCTCCTAGATGACCACGGTTGAAACGTCTGCTCAGAACAAAGAGCATGCCAAGTTGTTGCGATGGCACAAAGAGGACCGTAAGTCGGACGGGAGTTGAGACACATCGCAGATGGAACGCAATGGAGAAAGATCGACAGATGGTTCAAAGATTTTGCAGGTGGACGCAAGGAACATAAGATTTGCTCTAAGTACGGATGGCATGAATCCTTTTGGCGGCGTAGCTCCAGCCATAGCACCTGCCCGTGACTCTATGCATCTACAACCTTCCTCCTTGGTTGTGCATGAAGCGGAAGTTCATTATGATGCCAATGCTCATCCAAGGTCCGAAGCAACCCGTCAACGACATCGATGTGTACCTAAGGCCATTAGTTGATGAACTTTTACAGCTGTGGGTGGTGTCCGTGTGGGATGAGCACAAACAAGAGGAATTTGACCTCTGGCGTTGCTTTCGTAACCATCAACGATTGGCCTGCTCTTAGTAACCTTTCGGGACTGTCAAATAAGGGATACAATGCATGCACGCATCGCTTACATGAGACTGAAAGTGTACATTTGCCAAATTGTAAGAAGAACGTGTACCTTGGGCATCGCCGATTTCTTCCGAAAATTCATCCAAGAAGAAAGAAAGGCAAGCATTACAACGGCAAGGCAGATCACCGGCGAAGCCTGCGAACGACTGGTGCCGAGGTATTTGATATGGTCAAGGATTTGAAAGTCATCTTTGGAAAGGGTCTGGCGGACAATCAGTTCGAAGGGAGCCGACGGCACGCAGCCATGTGGAAGAAGAAATCTATATTCGGGAGCTAGAATATTGGAAAGTCCTAGATGTCCGCTCTGCAATCGACGTGATGCACGTTACGAAGAATATTTGCGTGAACCTCCTAAGCTTCTTGGGCGTGTATGGGAAGACAAATGATACAAAGGAAGCACGGCAGGACCAGCAACGTTTGAAAGACCCTGATAACCGGCATCCGAATGGTTTCAAGGTCGTGCCAGCTACGCCCGACCAAAGAAGAGAAGGTCATCTTTTGAATGCCTCGAGCGGTATGAAGGTCCCGTCTGGATTCTCGCCCAATATAAAGGGAATAATAAACATGGCGGAGAAAAAGTTCCAAAACCTGAAGTCTCACGACTGCCACGTGATTATGACGCAATTGCTTCCGATTGCTTTGAGGGGCTCCTGCGGAAAATGTTCGAGTAGCCATTGTGAAGCTATGTGCATTCCTCAATGCAATCTCTCGTAAGGTAATCAATCCGGAAGTTCTACCACGGTTACAGAACGATGTGATCCAATGTCTTGTCGATTCGAGTTGGTGTTCCGCCATCCTTCTTCAATATTATGACGCACCTCCTGGTTCACCTAGTCGAAGAGATTTTCGTTCTCGGTCCTGTATTTCTACACAATATGTTCCCCTTTGAGAGGTTCATGGGAGTATTAAAGAAATATGTTCGTAACCGTGCTAGGCCAGAAGGAAGCATCGCCAAGGGCTATGGAAATGAGGAGGTAATTGAGTTTTGTGTTGACTTTGTTCCTGACCTTAAGCCGATTGGTCTTCCTCGATCGCGCCACGAGGGAAGACTAAGTGGAAAAGGCACGATCGGAAGGAAATCAACGATATGTATGGACGGCCATTCTCTGATCAAGCACACCACACTTTGTCTTGACCAATTCCAGCTTGGTGGCTCCGTACTTTGAGAAACACAAGAATATTTTACGTTCGACAACCCGGGAAGCCTGAATCCTGGATTAGGAAGGCCCACATGGAGACTTTCGGCAGTTGGTTGAGAAAACATTTAATGAATGACAATGATGTTGTAGATCAGCTGTACATGTTGGCCAAGACACCATCTTCGACTATAACGACTTTCCAAGGGTACGAGATAAATGGGAATACATTTTACACGATCGCCCAAGATAAAAAGAGCACCAACCAAAACAGTGGTGTCCGCTTTGATGCAGCAACCGAGAATGGGCATCAGGTCACATATTATGGTTACATAGAGGAGATATGGGAACTTGACTATGGACCCTCCTTTAAGGTCCCTTTGTTCCGGTGCAAATGGTTCAAGCTAACAGGAGGTGGGGTAAAGGTTGACCAGCAATACGGAATGACAATGGTGGATTTCAACAATCTTGGTTACCTTGACGAACCATTCGTCCTAGCGAAAGATGTCGCTCGGGTTTTCTATGTGAAGGACATGAGTAGCAAACCGAGGAAAGCGGAAAGATAAGAAAAGCGATCAAGACATCATGCGATGATTCAAAGCGCCACATTGTTCTTTCAGGGAAAAGAAACATCGTGGGAGTGGAGGACAAGACAGACATGTCGAAGATTATAATACGTTTGCTGAAATTCCGCCCTTCAAAGTGAACACCGACCCAAGCATTAAGTTAAATGATGAGGATGCTCCATGGATACGGCACAATCGTAAGCAAGCGAGGGACACAAGGGAAGAAATGATGTGTAATAATTTATTGTACCAAACTTTGTTGAATGGATCATGTGAATTATATTACCCGTGATGTGTTTGGTGTCCATTTTGAATGATTCGAGATACCACCGATGATACATGAAATTTGGAGTGATTTAGTCATACTCCTGCCTAGGCGTATAATATGCATACTCGTAGTCTTCATAGCCGCCGTCGTCGTTGTCTTTGGTAGTCGCCTTCTAAGTTTGCCGCCGTCGCCGTCATTTCTTTGTAAATGCCGCTGTCGTCGGCGTAAATGAAGCGGCGCTAAATGGCTCGAATCGAGGGTAGCGCAGCGCGGGATATCGCCGCCGTGATGTAGTCCATGACGCTCTGCAGTAGTCCGCCATACCACCATAGCCGACGGCCGGCCTCGTGGAAGTTCCTGGAGGCAGACCGTCCTCCTCATACTGGCGGCGCCCTCTCACGCCCGATTGATGAAGAAGGCGTCCCAAGTATGCTGGTTATCGGGATGCCGGGATTCATCCGCTGCTCGGCGTGGTCGAGGTAGTAGTGGTTCGTGATGGCCGCCTGCGCAAGACCGAGGGACGGAGGGACTGCACGCCGCCGGCGCTAGGCTCCAGCCGGTGGGGACGCGGTAGCCCGGTGGACAAGGGTAGTTCGAGGCGCAAAGCTCCTCCACTGGGTAGGTTAGAGTGGAGTGCGGTGGAAGCCATGAGAGAGTGATGAGAGATTGTAGAGATGTGATAATGCTGGCCAAGCCGGGCTACATATATGTAGTGAGAAATGGCGGGAAAAATGGGAGCGGGAAGACAGGAGGCGGGAAGAAAGTGGCGGGAAGAAAGAGGCGGGAAGATGGGGAAGAAATGGCGGAAAACCCTAAACTGCATGGCGGCCTTTAGTCATGGTTGGGCAGGCGACCATGACTAAAATAGCAACAATAAGTATTTTGTTGTAAGTAGAAACAAAATAAAATAAATAAAGCAACAAAGAAAACAAAAAAGTGTTTTCAAATTTGAAAACTAATGGCACTAACAGAAAGTTTATAATTTTTCTAAAACTAAAAGCAAAAAGAATTAAAAATAAAGCAAAAAACAACAAAAATAAATAATAATGCAGAAAACAAAACAAAAAACTGGAAAAAATAGTGCCGCCCTCTGGACCCCCCAGCGCCCGCCTGCATGGCGGCGCCCCGCGTCACTCCCTTGCGTCCCGATTCTTGGCGCTCGGACCCGGCCACTTCCCTCCGCCACACGCCTGTTCGGCCACGCCATCATGACCCTTGGCACGGGAGCTCACCAATAAATAAATATATTAATTAATTAATCAGTTAATTAAATTAATTAACTTAATTAATTGTGTTTAGTAAACCTAATTAAATAACTAATATAACTAATCTGTTAATTAATCTAATTAACTTGGTTAATTAGTTAACAGACAATTTAATTAATTATGTTAATTCTAAAAATGATATAAAACTTTAAAAATTAATATAAAATAATCCGTAACTCGGATGAAAATACTTTGTACATAAAAGTTGCTCGAGCGATGAGGCGGATCCGGATCGCAGCCCGTTCGTCCGCCACACATCCCTAGCATAGCAAACACGTAACTTTCCCCTCCGGTTCATCTCGTCTGAAAACGCGAATCACCGGGATACTTTCCGGATGTTTCCCCTTTCGATGCGACCCTACTGCCGCGTTAGGGCACACCTAGCACCAGCGTATTGCCAGGTTACGCTTTGTGATGCTTTGATTGCTCTGTTATTTATTGTGTTCCCTCCGTTACTTCTTTCCGGTGAGACCCGAGACTGCCGACGACCCCAAGTTCGACTACGGAGCACCGTCTCGCGCTCTACGCGACACCCTCTCCCACCCCTTCCTCGCCCCTCCTTTTGCCACCGCCCTTTCGCCACCGCCACCGCCACCGCCCCTTCTTCACTTAATTAATTTGTTTTTACTACATGTTTTCAGGATCGACATAATGGCGGACGATAGAGCTGACCGATTATGGACAACTATGATCCGGACGGTGAAGCACATATGTTCGGCATCATAAACGGCGATATTCAATATGTGCCGACCGGAGAAGAAGAAGATGATATCTCTTCTTATCTGAACCTTGACGGTGAAGATGAAGGGCGCGTCAAGAAGAAGATGCCAAGAAAGCGTCGATAAACGACGATCTTCAAATGGAAGTAGCAACCACCTCCGGCCAAGTATATATATACATTGAGCCTCTGGTGATACAAACTAACTGATTTGAATAAATATGTGTACTAACGTGCGCGACTCTCTTTCTTATTTTAGCCCTCGGCGGATCGTCAAACAATCGAGTACGTCGTCAAAGCGTGGCGCAACCAAGACGATGAAACAAGGAGAAACATGCACCATCGAGGTTGTCGACAAGGTAACCGGCAGGTCACCTGGAGCCCCGCAAGAACGCCACCAAGTTTGTCAGCCAATGCGGAGCCATTGTTAGAGACAACGTCTCGATCACCGGCCCGTGAGTGGAATGAGCCAAAGAAGGCACGAATTGATGGTTTCACTTTTGTCGATAAGAGAACAAAAAAAGATTGCTTCAAGAAGCTTATGGAACATTTCGTTCTACCTCCGGAATACAACAAATTCGATGAGGAGGGTAACAAGATTGAGGAAAACAAGGAGAGGAGGAGGCTAGTCAAACAGTTCGCTCTTCATAAGATGGCCGACGCATTCCGGAAATTCAAGCAAAATCTAGCCCGTGACTTTGTCAAGCGTAACAAGACTCGGATTTCAAAGGACAATATGAGAAACTGAAACATGATTGGCCAGAATTTGTGAAGCAAAAGAAATCGGAGCAGTTCATTGAAATATCGAAAAAAATAAGGAAAATGCGGCTAAGAAGGAGTATAATCATGTTATAGGGCCAGGAGGGTATCGCATTTTGGTGCCTAGGTTGGAGAAGATGGAGAACGAGCTGAGGGCGCGAGGAATCCGTCTGCACGGAGGGATGGGACCCAAGGGCCAAAAGCTGGTGGTACGGGCATGGGGAACGCTGAACCCGGAGACAGGGGAGTGTGTTTACCGGGCAAATTAATTAAACCCACCCAAGCCCTTATTGGCGCAATGAAGGATGCTCAACAGGGAAGATCAAGTTCAACAGAGAGAACGACGCGGCGACAAAAGCCCTCGAATCCTGAACACGGAGGGCGTGTACGAGGCATGGGGCACATTCCGTGGAAAATAGGGTTCCCCAGGCGATGACCCGTCACGGTTCTGAAGCCGTAAGAGAAACATGGATCGGGAATCAGATGTTGTGGCGCGGTTGGCATCGGAAATGGATGTGATGAAGAAAACCATGAGTGTACTAGTAGCGAAAGAGATGCAGCTCGGTGCAGCATGAAGATCATCCAGCGGATCTCGGAAGCCAAGAGCGGAGAAGCGGCGTGGCTTCCACGGAGGCCCCACCGGCTGGTGCAGATGCACCGACGATCGAAATTACTGCACCGGAGCCTCCGGTGGTCGAAATTACTGCACCGGAGCCTCGGTGGTCGAAATTACTGCACCGAGCCTCCTCGCTACCCCGTGGACGATATAAAGGAGATGAAAGAATGTCATCTGTATTATCCTATCGGGAACATGTCCATGAAGGTAGCCATCGGCAGTGCTTTACCATGTTTACCTGGAGCACTCCACCACAACAACCCCATTCAAGATGGCTATGCTCGTGTCACGGTGGAGGACATAGTCCAAGGGTTTGAGGACACAGAGATTGACATTGCTACACACAAGGGGAGAAAAGACTTGGAGATGTCAAGTGCCATTTCATTCTATGGCAAAAGAAGTTTATCAAGTTTCGAGCGAGGCGCCAAGGACAACAAGTCCACCCCCTACGGTGGTGGTGGTGGCGGTGGCGGTGGTGGTGGTGGTGGTGGTGGTGGCGGTTCACCTACACCTCCGTCACGTCGCCGACGCCGCCCCTAGTCCACAACGTCCGGCGGGTGATCAGCCGCCCCAGATCCTCGTCCGGCGGGTGATCGACGCCCCCAATCCACCTCCGACAAAGAAGCGAAGCAATCCTGGATTATTAACCCGGACCCTTATGTACCTAAGACCACAAAGGTACCGGAGCCATCATCAAGCCTCTCCCCACAAGGCCTTGGGAACGTAGTGCCGAGGAAGTCGACGCGACGCGGCTGCTCATTTGGAGAAATGGAAGGCGGACTGCAAGAAGAAAAGAGAGCCCGAGCCCAAGCCAGTATATTCTGATGAGCAAAAGAAGTGGGCTAAGTCATTTTTGAGCACACCGTCCCAAGCCGCGAAGACTCTGCCTAATGACTATGCACGTGAACTTCGCAGGCACTCATGTTCAACGAGAACAAAGAGCGGGAGAAGGCCGAAAGTAAAATAAGCGGGAAACAAGTTGCCCAGCTCGGGGAACAAAGTAAACAATCGATTGCCCGCTTATAGTGGAAGCCCGGATGCCCCGAGATCATACAAGCTGCGACAAAGACATGGATTGACTGTAACGAAAAGCGTGAGAACAAGCGGCCAACTTAGGTATTACTCTTCGTGAACTGTTAGGCCTTGATGAGGCGCCGGTGAAGGAGGTAGTAATTACATATGTCAAGAATGGGCCTCTCGTCGAGCTCTGCGCAGAAAATGATCTACCTCCACAAATGAAAGGTCTGCTGAAATGGTACAAGGGTTACATAAAAAATAAAACGCCAAAGAATATATTTATGCGGAAGTTAGACATGAGCATCACTTCAAACATTACTATGTACAAATTGAACTGAGTGAATTGTTCCAGCTTTTCAATCTGTGAGCTCGACAAATCTATCATCAGTTGCTATGTTCTGTAAGTGATTTATTAATTTCTACCCCATCTCGTTCATATTGCCTGCACTATATATATGTCCTAACTATATTGTTGTGTCCGCTATTATACATGCAGAATGAAGATTAAGGAATGCGAGTAAGGAACATCCATGATGTTGGGTTCATTGACCCACACATCGTTAATGGACATGTGTTGGAGCATCACCCCGCCGACGTGGAGGCGGACACATGGCAGTTTCTTACAAAGCAGGAACTCAAAAGTGATATTCTATTTCCTTACCATTTTGGGTGAGTGTTTACATCTTGAGCACATTCTCTTTTGTTTACTCCATGCATGGTATGTGGCGGCTAATCGATGAGTTATGCATGACGTCTTGTGCATGTATCGTGTCCGCATGAGTTCCACTGGATTCTGCTAGTAATTAAAGTTAACACCTCGTAATGTCTCGTCCACGACTCTCAGAATATGGATCCAAAGCTTTGGGGCGACATGAGAAGAATACTGCAGTAATTATTTTCATTCATTTGCGCTCTATATCGATCGGCCTATTTCGTTCATTTCCTAATATCAAGTAACTAATAACTCTCTTGTTCATTTAATTTTCTTTGCCTCGTAGGGTTTGGAGACGGTTCGTAGATACAAAGGTCGGTGAATTCAAAAAAGAGCTAGAATTCAAAAGGTCAAAGCCTAAGAATGCTGGGGATATTCAGCCACCGTGAGACCAATCTATGTGGATACTATATGCGTGAGATGATCCGGAGATACACCTCTGAGCGGGTTCGAGTGATACCAATGCTCGGAGGAATAGCCTCCGGATGATGCTTAGTCCGAGCTCGCTTCCGACCACTTCAAGAGGAACTAGCTGGATGGTTCAGCAGAGAAGTCCTCCATCCTAAAGGAGAACACTATTACGAGGACGTAGAACTTTATATGCATTAAATCATGTATGGAAACTTGTTCAAAATTGTATATGGTCATCCGATGATATTGAATATATATTGTATATTCCTCTTGAATTTTCTTTTTGGTTCTAATTTCAAATTTATTTGAAATTGTACATTCATATGCATGTATGTAGTACCGTAGAATATATGAAACTCCTTCAAAATTAAAATAAAGCACAAAAGAAATAAAACAATACAAATTAAACAGAAAACAGGTTTAGGGGGGGGCTAAAACCCTAAACACTGTGGCGGCCTTTAGTCGCGGTTGGCGAAGAACCGCGACTAAAGGTCCTCCGCTTGACGGCCGCTGGCGCCCACGTGGACGGGCCTTTAGTCGCGGTTCTTAAGCAGCCGCGACTAAAGGTGGGGGGCTTTAGTCGCGCTTATTTGGTCGCGGTTGCGCAACCGCGACTAATGGCTGTTGCGAACCGCGACCAAAGGCCTTTTTTCCACCAGTGCAAGCTGGATTTTGCCCTCCTTTTTTTCCCTTTGCACGCACGTGACCGATTTGTACACATCGAATTGTCTAGGAAGGTTTGATTCTTTCTTTTTTTGCTTAAATTATGCACATCAGCGCCAACGTGTACTCTACCATGACGCTTCTCAGTTTTTCTTAAAGGACGCCTTCTATTCTTGGGTGGGGGACGCTCTATTTTTTCCTGAAATCTTAAAAGTGCACGCGCGCTCGTTAGAGAGGAGCGGCCGCTCTGTCACTCGCATGCGTATATACTCCCTCCATTCTCAAATATAAGCCTTTCTAGAGATTTCAATAGGTGACTACATACGGAGCAAAATGAATGAATCTACACTCTAAAATATGTCTACATACATCCGTATGTTATAGTCCATTTAAAATGTCTAAAAAGACTTATATTTCGGAACGGAGGGAGTACATGTTTTGTCTGCTAGTGCATGTGAGTACTAGCATTAAATGCGGTCAGACTTGTCACATGTGAGGAAGAAACAGATCCACGTCTATTTATTTTGGGTTTTCAAATATTTAAAAAGTCATATCTTTCAAACCATGCGTCGAAATTCAGATCCGTCTTCACCGTTGGATTTCTCGTGACGAGATCTTTGAAACTAGATCCCACATGGGTATGTTTCGACGAAATTTTTTCGATGCCAACTTTCGTGCTGTATGGTGCAACTAGTCTACTATCCCAACCAACTACCTAGTAGTCGTTGTGCAACCATGCTCCCTACTCGTGGATACATAGTTTTTCACTGTTGGCACACCCTACCCCCACCTCCCATGCAAGCGATATGTGCAACTTAGTCTTGTTCAAGCCAATTGTCTATTAGTCAATGTGTAACTCCTCCCCCTCTTTATTTGTGGACATGTATTTTCAGTTGGCGGGGGCAACAAACAGAGTTGCACATAGTCTGCTAGGTAGTTGGCCAGGGGCAATGTACGAAGTTGCACATCAAATAGGCAGGGACAGTTGAATGGTAAAACATTGACATTCATGAGGGTAGTAAAAAGTTGCATATAAACAGAGTGCTAAAGTTGCAAAACTCACTAGGGGGATGGTTTGAGCCGTGTGCTAGCAGGGAATCTACACGTCCATGGGGTACGAGAGAAAGTTGCAAATCACAGTTAGACAGTTGGCCGTGGCAATATACGAAGTTGCACATCCACTATTAGGTTGTTGGCCGATGCAGCAAACAAATCCACGGGCAGGGGAAAGTTGCAGATCAACTACTATGCAGTTGGCCTGGGCAACAGACGGAGTTGCACATCTCATTGGAAGGAGGTAGTTTGACACCATCATTGAAAACTGCACGTTTAAGGTATAGGAGAAAAGCTGCACATCCCTGTCAGTCAGTTGCACACCGACGGCTAGGCAGTTGCATAAAACGGGGAGAAAATTGCATAATTTTTTTTCAAAACATAGCCATGCGGGATCTAGTTTCGAAGAGCACGCCACGAGGGTTTCAAAAGTGAAAACGGATCTTAATTTCAATACGCGGTTTGAAAGTTATGGTTTTTTAAAAATTTGAAAACCTAAATTAAGTGCGTTCACATTTCACGTGGGTGCTTTGCAATTAATTTTTATTTATATCATATTCACACCTATTTACTTTTCCTAATATGAATTAAGGGGACAAAATATTTCCTATTTTGGTCGGCCACTACAAAGCGCTAGCGGGCCAACGGCCACCCGCTAGACGCGTCCTTCTTTTTTTGGGTTGTGTTGCCATGGTCGGTCTCTTCCCTACTATTTCTTTTCACGAACTGGTCTTTTTAGTTGACGTACTTTACTACACCAACCAAAGGCAGTTTTTTTTTATAAAGACTTTTTAGTAGGAACACATGTGAGTTAACCAAAGACGTGTTGGTTAAAAAAAACAGACGTGTTGTACGTGACATGCCAAACTATTTGTTCATGGAAATATTTGTATGTAACGCTTCATCTTTTAAATCTCAGCCGTTAATCTCTTAAATTTACGGTCAAGATAATTTAATCTATGTGGACTAACGTGATGGCTTGTTTGACTTCTGTCTTAATAAGTATATAATAGATAGATAGATAGATGTACTTGTATTTCTTATGTACTTGAACTGTTCAAGGTATTGAAAATTGCCACTGTCACAGGCATCTCCATTTCACACAAAGAACAACATAAAATTTCACTCATTTTGGCAATATGGCAGAAATTTTCACATAGGAGCACATGAGAGAGAGAGAGAGAGTGAGAAAGCAGAGAAGAGCAGCAGCCTACGCATGTTTTGTGGAGGACTCCTGCCCATGAGTCGTGCTGACAACCAGAGACGATGGCCTGCCGGAGGTCAGGGGACAGGAGGCCCAACTGTTCGAAGGACGACGCCCTGCAGTTCGAGTTAACGTCGGAGGAGCATCTCAAAGACGACACCGCACCTCCACCACGATGGTGCAGCCGGAGGTGCACTATCCAGGGCGTTGTGGCACGGCGAGAAAATGGGTACATGCGGCGGCCGTAGACGGTGTAGATAGAGCCCTCGGAGGCACGCTAGGGGAGAGGGGGCCAACGGCGGCGCACTAGGGGAGAGGGGTCGGCGGCGGCGCGCTAGGAGAGGGGGCTGGCGGTGGTGCGCTGGGTAGATGGGGTGGTCGGTGGCGCGCTTGGGAGAGGCCGGCCGGCGGCGGGCGCTGGGGGAGGGACCGCCCGATGGCGCACTGCGGGAGGGGATCATGGTCGCGTGGGTTGGGGACGATGAGATCTTGGGTGATTTTTTTTCCAGGATGGATCTCGGGAGGCTGCGTGGGGCTATTTTACTCTTTCTTTTGGTCTAGAACGGTTAGCTTTTGGGTCAGGTTGCTCCGATCACTCTATATAGGGCGCGGGAGTAACAAAATATTATTGAGAACGGCGTTTCGGTGCCCGGGTGCATCTGCACCTGGTATAAAAAAATCGTAAAAAATTCAAAAAAATTCAAAAAAATCCAATTTTTTTTGTGTGGTAGACAATTTGATGCGTGAGGTACGCTCCAATTTTCAAAACATTTGGACTTCTGTGCAGCTCTCAGCAAAAAAGACAAATCAGACCAGTCTGTAAAAATGTGTACTATTCATATACTGTTCTGGTCTGATTTGTCTCTTTTGCTGAGAGCTGCACAGAAGTCCAAATGTTTTGAAAATTGGAGCGTACCTCACGCATCAAATTGTCCACCACCCTTTTCTTTTGGAATTTTTTGAATTTTTCTAGTATTTATTTTGATTTTTTTCGTGAGCGCAGGTGCAGATGAGCTCGGGCTCAGATTCGAATTTTCCAATATTATTCTGTTACTAGTAACAGAATAGTCGAGTATATATATATATATATATATATATATATATATATATATATATATATATATACCCGGTGATAGTTACCCCACATATCTCATACACTACCATGTGGTACTATATATATACTACTTTATTATTTTAAATATGTTCATATACTATGTCTAAGATATTTCAAAGCAAGTTACATGAAAAAATTGCATATGAGCCCATAGTTTTTGTTATATTTGTGAAATACGTACATATTTGTACGTAAAAAAGAGCATACTCAAAACATGGTACATACTACCTAAAAATTAGTATATATACTACCTAATCATTGTTATATACTACATACTACACGTGCATACTCTCGGTTTCGATAGATAGTACCACTAGTAGAAAAGAGGGCTTTGGTCCAGGCCGGGTTAGCTCATTAGTCCCGGTTCAGTCCAGAACCGGGATTAATGGGGGCATTAGTCCCGGTTCGTGAGCCCAGGAGGCCGGCCGGGCCACGTGGGCCATTTGTCCCGGTTCGTCTGGACCTTTTAGTCCCGGTTGGTGCCACGAACCGTGACTAAAGGGTGTGATGCCCATTAGTACTGGTTCGTGGCACCAACCGGTACTAAGTGGTCTAACCTTTAGTCCCGGTTCGAGCCACCAACCGGTACTAATGGGGTTTGAAGCATTAGTACCGGTTCATGGCACGAACCGGTACTAAAGGTCCCATTTTCAAACTCCCCCCCTCCACCGGGATCGCCTTTTCAGTTTTAAAAAAATAAAATAAAATGATGAAAATATCAAAAAATGAAAGAAAATAAGTTTCCATGTGATATGTGGTCTAGTTGTTGGGAAATTTTACGAATATGAATTTCGACTTTATTTGCAAAATCTCTCTAGAATTTAGTAAAATGGGCATAACTTTTGCATACGAACTCGGATTAAAAAGTTTTTTATATGAAAAATCATCTACTCGGAAAGTTACATCCAAATTTAACTGGGGGAACCTTGTTAAACATTTTTAAAATCCTAAAAAACCTAACAGAAAAAAGTTACAGGGCTTTTAAGATCTGGAGGCAAAAAAATTCATCAAATTTCAGGTTTTTTTTTGAATTTTTGTTAAATCTGGTCAAACTATGGTCAAACTACTTATTCAAGAAGTATTAGTGTTACTAAATAATTATTCAAGAATATTAGTGTTACTAAATAATTATTTCAGTTTTTTTGAATTTTGTTCATATCTGGTCAAACTATGGTCAAACTGTGGTCAAACAATGGTCAAACTAATTATTCAAGAAATATTAGTGTTACTAAATATTAGTGTTATTTTTTAGAACAATAGTTTCAAACTCAAACAGTGAAATGTGTGACTTCATGCTCAAGCTAAATTCCCGAGGTTAATAGGATTGACATCTTACTATTGTCAGGAAAACAACAAGTGCAGACTTGGAAACGAGGGAGAATAGAACCCGAAAGTTAAGCGTGCTCAGGCTGGAGTAGTGAGAGGATGGGTGACCATCCGGGAAGTTAGATGATGAGGGGTGATTAGAGGTTAAATTGAGAAGTGATGAGGGGTGATTAGAGATGAGAGGTTAAAATAATTCAGAAATTTGAAAATAAAAAAAATTCCAGAAAAATTCAAATTTTTTAAAAAAAAATCATAAAATTTCCTTTAGTACCGGTTGGTGTTACCAACCGGGACTAAAGGTGGACCTCCAGGCAGCGGCCACGTGGAGAGCCTTTAGTCCCGGTTCGTGTAAGAACCGGGACTAAAGGGGGAGGCTTTAGTAACGACCCTTTAGTCCCGGTTCCATATATGACAAATGTTTTCTACAAGCAGTGGTAGTTACAAACACTTCCGTTTTGTATGTTGTATGTACACTAGTAGAAAAAGGGCTTTTAGTCGGTTCTATATATATATATATATATATATATATATATATATATATATATATATATATATATATATATATATATATATATATATATATAATGTATAGTTAAATAGTTAGAGAAATTGTATGCTAGTGTTTGATAGTATTCAGTATGGGATAGCAACATGCATGTTTGGTCTTTGGTTGTGGTCCATGTATTTAGCTTTTAGTGAGATTGCTAGATTGTACTAGAATAGCAGCTTAGCTTTTGTTAGTATTTACGTGCATATTTGACCCTCTTAGATTTGGCACCATCAATCATGATTTAGGTCCAAGTTCTGACTTGTCAAGAAGAAGTTTATGTGTTGGTGTCAAGTTGCTTATCTCTATGTACATGCTCACGGCATGCATGATGCCCATGTTCTGTTTTTGGTGGATGCGTTGGTGATAGTGCCGGGTGTAAATCTCTGTATATGCAAGTGCAAGTATTATATGGAGTTCTATGTGATATTGTTCTAATTTTGTTTCATACTTTTTACAGGTTATGTGACCTCCAAAAAATCTATAGTTGATTCCTTGAGGTTATTTATAAGCTCGGCTTCCGTTGCCGTGGTAGTGGTGCCTTCTTGTTCCGCTCAGCAGCTACAAGTCCTTTTTGAGGTGTAACTATCACATTTCAGCTGGCGCGTGTAGATCATCCCTTCTGGTTAGCAGCTACGAGTCCCTGGAGAGCGCTTCCGCGGTGGCCGACAGCTGCCATTAAGTTGTTCCGAGTCCCTGAAGTTGGCCGTTTGTTAGAATGGTTGGTGCTACATTTGTGTCGTTTTTTTGGTAGATAATTGTTCCTTGCTGATCTGGTCTCGAAGCTCAAGTTGTGGATACTAGTTGTAGGAGATGGGAGCTGGCACTTGCTGGAGTTGTTGTAAAGACATGTTTCGTCTCCTGTTCGTGTGAAATAAGAAACATAAGTGTCGCCGTGCATGTGATTCTTTGCAACGTGTTATGCTGCCGAAATTTTTAGTGAAATTTTCTCTGACTTGGCAAAATTTTGGCCTTGTTTGTAACAAAACAAAAGCTTTAGGGTCTTCATAGCAAAATGTCATGGCCTTGTTTGTAAGAAAACCATAACTTTAGGGTGTTCAATTCAAAATGTTATGGCCTTGTCGTAACAAATTTATGGGCGTCTAGGGGCCGAAACCTGGGGCTGGGGGCGCGGCTGGGAACTGGATCGCCCTTACGGCGAAAAAACCGCCGGCGCATACGCCAAAACGCAACCGCCGGGTGCGCTGGGGCTACCAGTTCACTAATCACAGGGGAAGGAAACCCATACAAAGCAATGGTATAACAAGAAAGGCACACTATACCATGGCCAACCATTGAGGACAGTAGCAACACTTGGACACGTTGATGATCATTTGGGCTTGAGCTGATAGTGTATTCTATAGAGGTCTCATGCCATAAACCAACATGTGGAAGGTGGTGCTGGGCATCAACTTGGGGTTTGCTTGCAACTACAGCCAACCAACAAACCAACATCTACGCGTGAACCATCATCTCACCAACCTTCAATTGCACTGTATCTTCGACTTGTCATGTGTATATATACCAGCTACAGAGGCCATGGGCAGCATATGTTGTGTGATCTCTGAAATTCAGCTGAGGCAATACCACGAAACTTTAGAGAAATAAAGCCAGTTATTAGAGAGAGGGGGATGTTTCAGAGGGCTTGGATACACCGGCCTTCCAATTCCAAAGGTAAACCCTAAGCTATTTCCAGGGTTTTCTATTGCTCTATTTATTGTGACATGTTTCATATTAACGTTATTATTGTTCCAGTATATCCGCTTCAAAGGATATTAGCTAGTCCCTCTTGTTAGATTAGTACCGTTGCCTGTAGATTTAGGGAATGTAACATCAGGAAGTTTTATAGAAGTCTAAAACAGAGAATTATGTAGTGTCCATCGTTCCATACCCCAAACTAGCTGCAGATGAGAATATCATTTTCCTTTCAAAAGAATGAAAATGAAAATATCATCAAATTGGTGCTATTTTTGTCTTTGGAACCAAAAGAAACCCAATAAAATGTATGAGTTTGCGTAATTCTCAGTCTACATCGAGTACCCATCAGTGAGACAATGACATCCATGCGAGATTTATTTTTTCTAGTGTTGTCAATCCACACACAAAAAAGTATGATTGCAGTTTTCAAGTTCCACTACCGGACTCGCGGACTATGCCGATGGCCCAGGGCCGTCGGCATAGATCTATGCCTACGGTTGCCGTCGGCATAGCCCCGTCGGCGTAGATCACGTCAGCGTAGATGTGTCAGACCGTCGGTGTAGTATAGCCGTCGGCATAGGTGCGTATGCCGACGGCCGTGGGATAACCGTCGACATAGGTGCGTATGCCGACGGCCGTGGGACAGCCGTCGACATAGTTTAGCCGTCGGCGTTGTTTTCCGTCTGACGGCAACGGACGGCGCCGTCAAAAGCGCTGGCGATTCAGGGAATGCCACGTGGCACAGGTATGCCGACGGCTTGGCCGTCGGCATAGATTCGGCATAGATTGAAATCTATGCCGACAGCCTTGCCGTCGGCATACCTGTGCCACGTGTTGTCCCCTGGCTTCTCCTGGCGGCAGGGCTATGCCTACGGCATAGATGGAAATCTATGCCGACGGCTTTGCCGTAGGCATAGCTCTGCCACGTGGCGCGTCCTGGTAACTCCTGGGCTTATATATGCCGACGGCTTTGCCATAGGCATAAATTTTTTATTTCCCCTGGTTTCTCTTTTTCAATTCATTTGACAGCATTTCAAAGCAGAATAATATGGAATTATGCAGAAATATGACAGTTCATCGTCTAAACATACTCAAGTTCATCATCATCATTTAAACATAGTCAAGTTCATCATCTAAAGATCATCACAGGCGAAAGTTCATGAACATAAAAGTAGTGCAAGACATGGAACATCCTAAAAGTTGGAACATGAAAGGCATGGCACGACGGCCGCATGCACGGAATCATCATCGACATCAAGCAAGACCACCTCCGCCAAGTCCACCACCACCAAGTCCACCTCCGCCAAAACCACCACCACCACCAAGTCCACCTCTGCCAAAACCACCACCACCAAGTCCACTGTCGGTGTCAAAACCGGCGGATCTCGGGTAGGGGGTCCCAAGCTGTGCGTCTTAGGATCAATGGTAACAGGAGACAAGGGACACGATGTTTTACCCAGGTTCGGGCCCTCTTGATGGAGGTAAAACCCTACGTCCTGCTTGATTAATATTGATGATGTGTGTTACAAGAGTGGATCTACCACGAGATCAAAGAGGCTAAACCCTAGAAGCTAGCCTATGGTATGATTGTTGTATCTTGTATCTCTGTCGACTAGCTTTGGCCCTGGTTTATATAATGCACCGTAGGCCTAGGATAACAAGAGTCCTAGCCGAATCGCCGGTGGGGAGGAGTCCTTGTCTTGAGCGCCAAGTCTTGTGGAATCTTCCTTGTATCTGCGGCAACCGCCGGACTGGCCCATGAGTATGCGGCCCTGGGGGTCCTCGGCCCAATCTAACCGATTGGGGGACGACGTGGTGAGTACCCCCTAGTCCAGGACACCGTCAGTAGCCCCCTGAACCGGTCTTCAAGTTAGGGACGCTCCTCGATTCTTCCGAACTGTTCTTCATCTTCGGTTGCCGGTCTTGAAAACTGGTTCAACAAATCTTCTCATCTTCGATCTTGAGGATTGCCGAAATGCATTCGACGAGTTTACACGTCGGGTATCCGAGGAGCCCCTTTAACTTTACAACCTTTATTAATGCCCTGTTATTTTTATGCCACGCCTCGGGTTTGAAGTTATTCCCGGGAGGCAGTGCCCTCTTGCGTCCGAGCTCTAACGTCGGACTGCATTCGAGGTATCTTTTTGCAGCCGAGCAGCAACGCCGGACTGCTTCCCAGCTCTAACGCCGGACTATGTGTCCGAGCTCCAACGCCGGATTGTTTCCGAGCTCCAATGCCGGACTATGTATCCGAGCTCCAACGCCGGACTATGTGTCCGAGCTCCAACGCCGGACTATGTATCCGAGGTGTCGTAAATTACCTTGGTTCAAAGAAGTTTGAAGGAGTTTAGCCGAGCTTAATGCCGGAAATGCCCTCTATGGAGCCAGCCACTAGCGCCCGAGTTTTATGCCGAACTTCTTCCGTGGTGGTGCAATTTATTCTCTGCCGAGATACATAGCCAGTAGCCCTCAAGGTGGGTATCGGTCTAAAACCCGAGATGCCCATGAAGGATGACATAAGACCGCTGATCCCCGTAGCTGCTGAGACTCAGTTGATTTGCAAAATCGGTCTGAGGACCAAGTCCTAGCTCGGCAGAATACTTCAGGACGCAAAAGCGGCGTGCTCGGACCTCGAGACTCGGGTTGGGTGCGGCCGACCAACCCGAGGATCAAAATCTCCTCGAAATCAGACAGACTTAAGATTTTCTGCATAGAACAAGCAATGCAGCAGCCCCCGAGACACTGGTCGGGTGGCAACACCAGATCAGGGGATTGATGTGCCCCTTTAATATTTGTAAATAATATGCCCGAAGCCCAGTAGCCCCCGAGCCTTAATGCGGGCACGGGAGGCCGAATTAAGGATCGATATCCATAATAAAATCACAAATTATGTGTAATGACTCAATGTATCCAAGTACTTTATGTCATTAATGCTCACATCCGCATTGTACAAAACTTTGTTGACCGACCATCGGCTCAACCTCCTCGGCCAAGATGGCGAGGAGTGTTTGTCCTACTTTATAAAGCCTTTATGAGGGCAAAGATTTACGACAAACAAGGCAATCTGGCCATACGGTTTTATAAACAAAGGTACGCTGGAGAGACATGTTATATTACTGTTTAATGTAAGAAATGTCTTCCAAAGAAAATAGTCCCGCTATCGGTTCCTTTCTTTGGGTTGTCATGCTAAGCATGATCATGAAACCTCAGCTCCAATGTAAAAGCAAAATATTGAGGATTTAGTTTGGGAGGCCAGTTACTAGCCCCCGCAATGTTCGGCGATAGTCGAGGTCAAGCCGGAAACACTTCGGCCAATGTTATGAATGGCCCGTCATTTAATATAGTCATCGGATCGCTGACCAGTTTACACCTATTATGACAGCCGTTTTGGCTTTCTCCACTGAGGTGCTTGACCATGCGAGCTGGAAGCACAATCGTAGTGGTTCTCCTTTGCACACCTAGCCGACCAAAGCGGAACATGGGAGGCAAGCGCGGGAGCCGGGCAACCCAACTATTGACCGAAGACACAATTCGAAACTGATGCATATGTAGCAATATCCAAGAATGTTTTTGCCAAATCCCTAAAGGAGTCCGGCGTTGCACTGCGAGACTTGTGCTGAAAACACACAAATAGTTAAAAGTGCCAAAAGCTTGGAAAACCAAAAAACGTCAGTAAAAAATGACGTCCGAACAAGATCAAGTGTTCGGTGCCAATCCGAAAATTGGATTTTAGAAGAAAAAAAAGTGCTTCTGCCGTGCTTTAACTTTGCAACGACTAAGAAGAAAAACACTTAGTATGAAACAGCTCAAATAAACATAAGAGCCTCCAAGTGACTTGGGTAAAAGTTGACTATAAAATGTAAGGTGACATGTAGAATGCCTTCTAGCCGGATTGTAGATCGTTTGTCGTAGCGGACCTTTCCGCTTCAACCTCTGGACCCAATAGTCCGGAGTGTGTCCGAATACCCTCGCGGTTATAGAAACCGGGGCATGCGTGGAGACCAGGCGTAGGGGTCATTAGTGCTTTATCGCATAAGTGCCCAACTAGTTATGTTATATTACAAGGTTAGTAAGAAACATCTTCCAGGGAGAATAGTTCCGTTAGGGGTTCCTTTCCCTGGGAGGCATGCCCTAAAATGCATGTCCGGACTGCGAAAAGAGCAGAAAAACTTCTGGGGGCAGGTAAATAAATAAGTAAGAAATCGTCTTTTAGTTCACCGACCGAGTATTCCCTTAAGAACGCTAGCTTTCGGCTTCACCCAGTCTGAGGTACACATCCGGCTGACCCGGCAGTAACAATCGCAGAGGTGCTCCCTTTACCACCTAGCCAAACAATCGGGAACGTAGGGGTAAGCACAGGAGCCAGGCAACCCAGCTTGGCCAAAACTTAAGTCATATCGATGCATATAATGGTGAATAAAAGGTACATGTGGAAGTATGACACATGTGTTGGGCATAAAGCCCGAATTAATAAGCTTCTGTTAAAGAAGCCCACAGGTATAATGAGCGCGGGTAGCGCGTCAAGTATGTGCAAACAAAGTTTGGACAAGGAAAATTTTTACAAGCAACTTTTTTTTCAACAAAGTATAATGCTTGGTCGAACCGAACACAAGTTAGAAATTTAAAACTGTGAGCATGAAGGCAACTTTGTTGGTTAATGTGTTCGGTATTGACGACGCGGTCCGAGCTTGGTGCGGGACAAGGTTCCATCCCCCAAGCCGGTACCGAGGTGGCAGAGCAAAGAGCTCGGCACTCCGAAGTGGTGACATAGCACGGTCAATGCAGGACGGCAGAGTGATGCCGAAGTCCCCGGTATGGGGTAATGAAGTGTTGACGAAGCCCCCCGTCCAGCCGAGGTGACGTCAAAGGATATAGTCCGGCTGGATCATTTTCCTGTGCACAAAAAATAGTGCAAACCAGAGATAATAGTAATAAAAAAATGTTGCATAATAAATAATTTATGCAAAGTGAGTAATAAAAGAAATATGGCCTGGCGCCGAAGTCGGTGCAGGGCGGCGGCGTGATGCGGTAAAGGCATGGCAAGGCCTGAATTCGCAGGTCGGTTCGAGTTCCGGATGCGGCGTTCGCCGGACCATGTACGGAAACTGACCGAACCATCATGCGACCGTCGATAATGCGGCCACCACTTGATAGACCTGTGTACATATGATGGACAGACCAGAGTAATGTTCCTTGGGAAAAATGAGCCCAAACAAGCAAAAAAGGATTAATAGCACCTGGTTTATTTGTTGTAGTAATCTGAAGGAAGGTGATTCCCAGAATCGGGACTCGATCCGCGCGCCCATTGCCTGATGGGCGATAAAACAACGACATGGTAATGCTGGCAAAGGTTGGCTCGCCGAGGCAAAGCCCTCGGCCCAAAGACGTGATTTGAGCTGGTCGGCTAGTGACGCCGAAGTGTCCGGAGTAGGTTGATGAAGAGATGATGAAGCCCCCGGTCCAGCTAACGTGATGAAGCCTTAGTGTCAGCCGATGAGTCGAAGTAGGTCGGTGTGATGGACACCAGCTTGAAGAAGCAATAGTGCGGCCCTGCCGATGCAGGTCGTGACATGGTCGATGCCGGCTTGATGAAGCGACCATTGGCGATGCCGGTATGCCCGCTCCGTGTAATCTGTGGGGCGGCGATGTTGTTGATGATTTATCCTTCGCGATGCCGGACTCTTGTTCGACTTGCCAAGATTATGATCCGAAAAAGTTGAGCTCGGCTCAACAAAGTGACGACGCGTCTAGCGCAGGTCGGCAGCCGTGAAGCAATATTGCCGGACTGGTTTGACACCAGCATGATGTTGAAGATCATGTTCAAAAGATCTTAAAGTTAGTGGGATGTGTTCGGAAACAAAACACAATACCCCATACAAAACTTCCTTCAAAAAGGATATCCAAAATCCCGTTCATAAAAAAGACGAACTTGGGTCGGATTCGTTTTCGCGCAGGAAACAGATCCGAAAAGTGATGCACTAATCGGAAGGTTCCCGGAGTTTGGACGGTCGGATCGAGCTGAAATTTTGAGGGGTGGTAGATATAGGAATTCCGCAGCCGATCAACGGTTGGATCTTCCAAAGGAAGTCCGAGCTAGAAGCTGGACACCATGCCCTAAACTCGTCCGGATTCTCGTCCAGATTCAATACGGCTCCGGTAATATCGGAGATTGCCAGAGATTCCTCCATCGGAACTCGACGAAATTTTCCAGGGTTGTTGTAGACTCAATTCCGCATAATTCCACCGAAGCAATCGTTAAAACGACGCTTGAGGAGGCGGTGGAGGCGGACACAATTCCGCTGTCCAGAAAAACAGTACGGTTGCCCGAGGGCAATGTTGACGTTGAGCCCCCGGGCTCCCTGGATGATTCCTCCATGATCTTGATAGAGATCGGAGTTGATGTTGATGAAGGCCCTCATCCGAACATGACGATCGGAGGTAAGGTGCAGTCCTTGGTCGAACCAAGGTGACCAGTCGAGCTGGTGACGGAGATGCCGAAGTTGCAGTTGATCTGCACGCGAGCCATTGATCCTTTCGCCGATCACACAGCGGAGCTCTCAATGAAAGCACCAATGTCGGTGTCAAAACCGGCGGATCTCGGTAGGGGGTCCCAAGCAAGGCGTCTTAGGATCAATGGTAACAGGAGACAAGGGACACGATGTTTTACCTGTGTTCGGGCCCTCTTGATGGAGGTAAAACCCTACGTCCTGCTTGATTAATATTGATGATGTGTGTTACAAGAGTGGATCTACCACGAGATCAAAGTGGCTAAACCCTAGAAGCTAGCCTATGGTATGATTGTTGTATCTTGTATCTCTGTCGACTAGCCTGGCCCTGGTTTATATAATGCACCAGAGGCCTAGGATAACAAGAGTCCTAGCCGAATACGCCGATGGGGGAGGAGTCCTTGTCTTGATCGCCAAGTCTTGTGGAATCTACCTTGTATGCGGCAACTGTCCGGACTGGCCCATGAGTATACAGCCATGGGGGTCCTCGGCCCAATCTAACTGATTGGGGGACGACGTGGTGAGTACCCCCTAGTCCAGGACACCGTCATCCACCTCCGCCAAAACCACCACCGCCAAGACCACCTCCGCCAAAACCGCCACCGCGACCACCATCACTCTGCCAGATCGGAGTGACTGGGGTCGACGGAGCAAGAGTCGAGCCGCCGGTCCCCTACATGTTTGAGAGAAGATTCTCATGGTAAATATGACATGATAGTGTTGAATGAACGAGAACTAGTTTGTCAGTAGTTAGGCAAATGTACTAGCCGGACTATCATCGCCTAGTGCCACCCATTGCTCGAACGTGGGAATGTGTGGGGCTTCTCCCGCAGGTGGTGGTGGGGGTCCAACTTGTGGTGGCTCCGTGCGGTTAATTAGTCCAAGATGCCAACATAGCCTGGATGTTAGTTAAACAAGCAAACTAGAAAGTCAGAAGGAATGAAAGTGCAAATTTGAGCTTAGTTTTAAGAGGGCAAAACTAACCGCCATCACTTGACGGTTGTAATCATCGTTTGCCTTCACTCGTTGCAAGTACTCCCGCACCTCAATATGCCTATGCTCGAGAAAGGCATGATATGCCTACAAAATTGAGGTTGTTTCTAAGTGGGCAGTGCTGAAAATAAACTAGAGCAAAGAAGATAAGGGGAAGTACTTACAGCACGCTGGCGGACTAAGGGAGGCTGCGAACGCCCCGTACTCTCTAACGGGCTCGGGTTGGTAGCTCGAAGTCGTGTGTACGAGATCGAAGGAGTGATCAAGCCATCCAAACACGGATACGGGCCATTGGACTTACCTTGGATGGCCACCACCGCCGTGTCGTCGATCTGAGACCGGGCGACCTCAGGAACGGGAACATCCAGATGCAACTTCTGATAGTTCTGAGTGTAAGACTCCAGGTGCTGCTCGGTGTTGCCTTAGTACTGGCTCTCGCCGTCCTTGCGATCACTCCGCTCGCGGGCCAGCTTCCACGACTCCATGTCTGAGAGCGGCCTCTGCAACTTGTCCTCCTACAACGTCAAACAGAAGTTAGCCATACATAAGAACATGACGGTAAAGAAGAACAAAAATGCATCATGCATATAGATATACCTTCATGGCCTTGAAGCCCCAGTGGTTCCTGTTTCCTTGGCCGTGTGTCCCGTCTTTTCCACGGTTAGCCCGGGCCTTGATGCTCTTGGCAGCAAACTCTGCATCGTCACCGACCCACCTATCCACCAAACATGCCCATCCGTCATGCCTTCCATAGCACCAAGGAGGACTAACCTATGCAAATTTTGGAAGCATGACATGTGAGCACGAAACATATAGTTGACTTCTTGAAACAATGAAAAGTCAGTAATAGTTAACATCATGAACTGCTCCCTGCTCATGGTAAGTTTTTGCTTCTGTGCTTGAGTTTTGGTCATCTTTTGTTGCAGGTAGATGTGGTAGTACTGCGAGACGGCAACCCAACGCACCTCATACTGCAACTGACGAGTTTTCTTCTTCACAGCCGCAAGTAAGACCACGTCGGCTCTGGCCTTGTGCTCGTCAAGAACTCTATAGAGTTGCTGCAATCATGCATAAACCAGAAGCAAACAAGGCATGAGTTGAGTGATTCAATGATAAACTATGAACGAAACTAAAGACAAGTGATAACCCACAAGTATAGGGGATCGCAACAGTTTTCGAGGGTAGAGTATTCAACCCAAATTTATTGATTTGACACAAGGGGAGCCAAAGAATATTCTCAAGTATTAGCAGCTGAGTTGTCAATTCAACCACACCTAGAAACTTAGTATCTGTAGCAAAGTGTTTAGTAGCAAAGTAATATGATAGTGGTGGTAACGGTAACAAAAGTAAAGACAGCAAAAGTAATGTCTTTGGTATTTTTTAGTGATTGTAACAGTAGCAACGGAAAAGTAAATAAGCGAGAACCAGTATATGGAAAAATCGTAGGCACCGGATTAGTGATGGATAATTATGCCGGATGCGGTTCGTCATGTAACAGTCATAACATAGGGTGACACAGAACTAGCTCCAATTCATCAATGTAATGTAGGCATGTATTCCGAATATTCATACGTGCTTATGGAAAAGAACTTGCATGACATCTTTTGTCCTACCCTCCCATGGCAGCGGGGTCCTATTGGAAACTAAGGGATATTAAGGCCTCCTTTTAATAGAGAACCGGAACAAAGCATTACCACATAGTGAATATATGAACTCCTCAAACTATGGTCATCACCGGGAGTGGTCCCGATTATTGTCACTTCGGGGTTGCCGAATCATAACACATAGTAGGTGACTATAGACTTGCAAGATAGGATCAAGAACACACATATATTCATGAAAACATAATAGGTCCAGATCTGAAATCATGGCACTCGGGCCCGAGTGACAAGCATTAAGCATAGCAAAGTCATAGCAACATCAATCTCAGAACATAGTGGATACTAGGGATCAAACCCTAACAAAACTGACTCGATTACATGATAAATCTCATCCAACCCATCACCGTCCAGAAAGCCTACGATGGAATTACTCACGCACGGCGGTGAGCATCATGATATTGGTGATGGAGGATGGTTGATGATGACGACGGCGACGAATCCCCCTTTCCGGAGCCCCGAACGGACTCCAGATCAGCCCTCCCAAGAGAGATTAGGGCTTGGCGGCGGCTCCTTATCGTAAAACGCGATGATTTCTTCTCTCCTATTTTTTTCTCCCCGAAAGCCAATAAATAGAGTTGGAGTTGGCGTCGGAAGGTGTCCAGGGGGCCCACGAGGTGGGGGGCGCGCCCCCCACCCTCGTGGACAGGGTGTGGGCCCCGTGGTCTTCATCTTTGGCGAGGATTTTTTATTATTTATTCTAAGATATTCCATGGAGTTTCAGGTCATTCAGAGAACTTTTATTTTCTGCACATAAAACAACATCATGGCAATTCTGCTGAAAACAGCGTCAGTCCGGGTTAGTTCCATTAAAATCATACAAGTTAGAGTCCAAAACAAGGGCAAAAGTGTTTGGAAAAGTATATACGACGGAGACGTATCAACTCCCCCAAGCTTAAACCCTTGCTTGTCCTCAAGCAATTCAGTTGACAAACTGAAAGAGAAAAAGAAAAACTTTTACAAACTCTGTTTGCTCTTGTTGGTGTAACATGAAAAGCCAGCATTCAAGTTTCAGCAAATATTATGAACTAACCATACTAGCAATAACACATAGGTCTCACAATTACTCATATCAATAGCATAATCAGCTAGCGAGCTATAATAACAAAACTCGGATGAAAACACTTTCTCAAAATAATCATAACATGATATAACAAAATGGTATCTCCCTAGCCCTTTCTGAGACTGCAAAACATAAATGTAGAGCACCTTTAAAGATCAAGGACTGACTAAACATTGTAATTCATGGTAAAAGAGATGCAATCAAGTCATACCCAATATAAACCAATTATAATGAATGCAAATGACAGTGTGCTCTCCAGCGGGTGCTTTTAATAAGAAGGATGATGACTCAACATAAAAGTAAATAGATAGGCCCTTCGCAGAGGGAAGCAGGGATTTGCAGAGGTGCCAGTGCTCGGTTTTGAAATAGAGATAATTTATATTTTGAGAGGCATACTCTTGCTGTCAACGCAACAACTATGAGATGGCTGTATCTTCCATACTACATGCATTATAGGCAGTTCCCAAACAGAATGGTAAAGGTTTATACTCCCCCAATTACCAACAAGCATCAATCCATGGCTTGCTCGAAACAACGAGTACCTCCAACATACAACAGCCCTGGGGGAGTTTTGTTTGATTATTTTGATTTGCTTTGATCTTTTTGGATCAAGGGACTGGGCATCCCGGTTACCGGCCCTTTCTCATGAATGAGGAGCGGAGTCCACTCCTCTTGAGAATAACCCACCTAGCATGGAAGATAAAGGCAGACCTAGTTGAAACATGAGCTGCTCGAGCATGCAAAACAGAATGTTTATTTGAAGGTTTAGAGTTTGGCACATACAAATTTACTTGGAACGGCAGGTAAATACCGCATATAGGTAGGTATAGTGGACTCATATGGAACAACTTTGGGGTTTAAGAAGTTTGGATGCACAAGCAGTATTCCCGCTTAGTATAGGTGAAGGCTAGCAAAAGACAGGAAAGCGAAGAACTGAGAGAGCGACAACAGTCGTAAACACGCATTAAAACTAATTTACACCGAATGCAAGCATGAGTAGGATATAATCTACCATGAACATTAATATCATGAAGGCTATGTTGATTTGATTCAACTACATGCGTGAACATGTGCCAAGTCTAGTCACTCAATTCATTTAAAGGAGGATACCATCCCATCATCCCACATCATAATCATTCTAATAATATGTTGGCACGCAAGGTAAACCATTATAACTCATAGCTAATCAAGCATGGCACAAGCAACTACAATCTCTAAATGTCATTGCAAATATGTTTACTTCATAATAGCTGAATCGGGAATGATGAATCATCATATTTACAAAAACAAGAGAGGTCGAGTTCATACCAGCTTTTCTCATCCCAATAAGTCCATCATATATCATCATTATTGCCTTTCACTTGCACGACCGAACGATGTGTATAATAATAAGAGTGCACGTACATTGGACTAAGCTGGAATCTGCAAGCATTCAACTCAGGAGAGAAGACAAGTAATGTGGGCTCTAAGTTAAATAAACAATCATGCATATAAGAGCCACCAAGCATTTTCAATACAGTCTTCTCGACCCCAAAGAAAGGAAAATAAAACTATTTACACGAGAAAACTCCCAACAAGCAAAAGAAGAAAGGGAAATATTTTTGGGTTTTCTTATTAATTACTACAGCAAAGAGATAAATTACTACTATTTTTTTGGCTTTTCCTTAAGGTTTATCAAACACACAAGAAGAAAGCAGGAAAAATAAAAACAAACTAGCATGGATATTACAGTGAAAGAGTATGAGCACCGACATATAGCAATGAGTGTGTGAACATGAATGTAATGTCGGTGAGAAATACGTACTCCCCCAAGCTTACAGTGAAAGAGATAAACTAGCTATCGCTGCCTGAGCTGTAGCGTGGCGTCGAGCAGCTTCCGCTCTCCTCTCGTATTCATCTGCCTCCTCTCTGGTAATAATATATCTTCCTTTTGTCTGAGAATCAAAGAAGGCAGGAGCAGGAAGAGCAATATGGACTACATGTCGTTTGTTAAAGATTAGTCAATACTGGAGAGGTGGTTCAGTCCTCTCAACAAACTGATGGGAAACCATAGAATCAAAATCTAAATAAGTAGGGGTTAACTCCATATCACCCTCACGAATGTCTATCTCAAGAAAATTAGCTAAGCGGGTTGCATAAATTCCTCCAAAGAAATCTCCGTTATGTCTATTATGATGCAACCTACGAGCTATAATGGCTCCCATATGATAAGATTGGTCTCCTAACACAACACTTGAGAATGCTGAGATCGAGGGATGACATGTGACATGCTTCATCCTTAGCATTTATGCATCTACCTATGAAGAGAGCAAAATAATGTATAGCAGGAAAGTGAACGCTCCCTATAGTGGCTTGTGTTATATCTCTAGATTCCCCCACAGTTATTCTAGCAAGAAAGTCTCTATATTCAGATTTAGGGGGATCCCTGACACTACCCCATGATGGAAGTTTGCAAGCAGAAGTGAAATCCTCTAAGTCCATGTTATAAGATTTGTCATAAAGGTCAAACATGCTTGAAGGAGAATTACGCGAAGATGAAAACTCAAACCTCCTCACAAATGAACTTGTGAGATCATGATACTGGGGGCATTTGTCAGCTTGAAAGTCCTCAAGACTGGCGTTACGCAAATATGCGCTAAATTCTTCTTTGATTCCCACTTGATTCATAAAATTTTCCGAAGGCCATTCACAGGGCCTCACAGGAGCGTCTTTTGGTGGTTCCTCGTCAGCATCACGCATTGCAAGCCTGGGACCTTGCTTCCTTGAAGAACCACCTTGGAACATCTTCCTAAACATATTGTTTCCTCTGATAAATTTCTGAAATTTTTAGTAACTTCAAATAAAAGTGAACCAACTTCAATAAAAATGATAGCAACAACTCCCATAAGTGCATAGAGCCTATATCAAGCATTAGAACTACTTGGAACCATATAAATTTGACATGCAAGCTCAAGAACATGGTCGCCTATGCAGCATAAATTTGCAATGAATAAAGCACTAGAACAAAAACTAATTGGACCAATGGAGGAGTCACATACCAAGGAACAATCTCCCAAAGAAGTTTTGTGAGAGGTGCTTTGAGCAAGGAGATCGAAAATCACAGCAACAGGGGCTGGAACTCGTGCTTGAGTTGGTTTTTCGTGTTTGTGTGAGACAGAGGAAGAAGATGGGTGCAGGGATAAGTGGAGGAGGGCCACCATGGGCCCACGAGGTAGAGGCGCGCCAGGGGGTAGGCGCGCCTCCACCCTCGTGGCAGGTGGCATCTCCCATGATAATTTTTGCACAAGAAATCCTCAAATATTCCCGAAAAAATCATATTAAATTGGCATGGCATTCTGAGGACTTTTATTTTTGGGATATTTTTATATTGCACGGATAAGTCAGGAAACAGACAGAAAAATACTATTTTACTTTATTTCTACTAAATAACAGAAAATATAAAGAGGGTACAGAAGGTTGTGCTTCTAGTTTCATCCATCTCGTGATCATCAAAATGAACCCACTAACAAGGTTGATCAAGTCTTGTTAACAAACTCATTCCGAATAACACGGAACCGGAGAAATTTTGAATAACACTAAGTTACCTCAACGGGGATATGAAAATCCCCAATAATAAGAATATCATACTTTTTCTTGACAGAAGGGAGAGGAAATTCAAAACCTCCAAATATAATTGATGGAATTTTTCCAATAGAGTTGATGCTATAAACTTGAGGTTGTTTCCTCGGAAAGTGTACCGTGTGCTCATTGCCATTAACATGAAAAGTGGCATTGCCTTTGTTGCAATCAATAACAGCCCCTTGCAGTATTAAGGAAAGGTCTTCCAAGAATAATAGACATACTATCATCCTCGGGAATATCAAGAATAACAAAGTCCGTTAAAATAGTAACGCTCAACTTCTAACAGCACATCCTCACAAATACCGACATGTATAACAGTTGATTTATCAGCCATTTGCAAAGATATTTCAGTAGGTGTCAACTTATTCAAGTCAAGTCTACGATATAAAGAGAGAGGCATAACACTAACACCGGCTCCAAGATCACATAAAGCAGTTTTAACATAATTTCTCTTAATGGAGCATGGTATAGTAGGCACTCTGGATCTCCAAGTTTCTTTGGTATTCCACCCTTAAAAGTATAATTAGCAAGCATGGTGGAAATTTCAGCTTCCGGTATCTTTCTTTTATTAGTAATGATATCCTTCATATACTTAGCATAAGGATTTGTTTTGAGCACATCATTAATGCATACGCAAAAAGATGGGTCTAATCATTTCAAAGAAAGCGCTCAAAATCCTCATCATCCTTTTTCTTGGATGGTTTTGGGGAAAAGGCATGGGTTTCTGAACCCATGGTTCCCTTTCTTTACCATGTTTCCTAGCAACGAAGTCTCTTTTATCATAACGTTGATTCCTTGATTGTGGGTTATCAAGATCAACAGCAGGTTCAATCTCTACATCATTGTCATTACTAGGTTGAGCATTATCATGAACATTATCATTAACATTATCACTAGGTTCATGTTCATTACCAGATTGTGTTTCAGCATCAGAAATAGAGATATCATTTGGATTCTCAGGTGGTTCAGCAATAGGTTCACTAGAAGTTTGCAAAGTCCTATCATTTTTCTTTTTCTTCCTTTTAGAAGAACTAGGTACATCAATATTATTTCTCCGAGAATCTTGCTCGATTCTCTTAGGGTGGCCTTCAGGATACAAAGGTTCCTGAGTCATTCTACCAGTTCTAGTAGCCACTCTAACAGCATAATCATTTTTCTTACTATTCATTTCATCAAGCACTTCCTTTTGAGCTTTAAGTACTTGTTCTACTTGAGTGGTAACCATATAAGCATGTTGCTAACAAGTTTAAGTTCACCTCTAATATTAGCCATATAATCACCCAGGCGTTTAATCATAAAGGTATTCTATTTTAATTGTCTACCAAAATAAGCATTAAAGTCATCTTCCTTAAACATAAAGTCATCAAACTCATCCAAGAACTGACTAGCAATTTTAGTGGGAGGGACTTCAGCTTTATCATATCTATAGAGAGAATTTACCTTTACTACTTGTGTCGAGATATCGGGATCAGGAGGTTCTTCAGTGAATAAGGAATTGAGATCATAAACTTCTTCAACATGCGGTAAATTAAGACCATGTATTTCTTCAATAGGAGGTAAATTCTTAACATCTTTAGCTTTAATACCTTTTTCTTTCATAGATTTCTTTGCCTCTTGCATATCTCCGGGACTGAGAAATAGAACACCTCTCTTTTTCGGAGTTGGTTTAGGAATAGGCTCAGTAATTGGCTCATCAGCTGGCTCAGGAGGTGGCTCGGGAGGTGCCCAATTATTTTCATTTGTCGACATATTATTCAATAGAATTTCAGCTTCATCCGGTGTTCTTTCCCTGAAAAGAGAACCAACACAACTATCCAGGTAATCTCTGGAAGCATCAGTTAGCCCATTATAGAAGATATCAAGTATTTTAGGTTTCTTAAGAGGATGATCAGGCAAAGCATTAAGTAACTTGAGAAGTCTCCCCCAAGCTTGTGGGAGACTCTCTTCTTTAATTTGCACGAAGTTGTATATTTCCCTCAAAGCAGCTTGTTTCTTATGAGCAGGGAAATATTTAGCACAGAAGTAATAGATCATATCCTGGGGACTACGCACACAACCAGGATCAGGAGAATTAAACCATATCTTAGCATCACCCTTTAATGAGAACGGAAATATTTTAAGTAAATAAAGGCCACAATAGTTTCAGATTCATAGCCATAGAAAGGATCAGATTCAACCAAAGTAATTATATCTGGATCAACAGAAAATTCATAATAATCCTTACCGGGAACAAAAATAGGTGAAGTAGCAAAATCAGGGTCGGGTCTCATTCTATCCCTAAGAGATTCTTTACTCCATTTAACTAGCAACCTCTTAAGTTCAGATTCTATCCCGGCAAGCAAAAATAGCTGCAGAAGATTCTGCATCAAAAAGATAACCCTCAGGAATAGCAGGCATATTTTCATCATCACTCTCATCATCGTATTCAGATTCAATAATTTATCTTTCTCTAGACCTAGCAATTTGTTCATTGAGAAATTTACCAAGGGGCACAGTATTATCAAGCATAGAAGTAGTTTCATCATAAGTATCATGCATAGCAGAAGTGGCATCATCAATAACATGCGACATATCAGAATTCATAGCAGTAGCAGGTTTAGGTGTCGCAAGCTTACTTATTACGGAAGGAGAATCTAGTGCAGAGCTAGATGGCAGTTCCTTACCTCCCCTCGTAGTTGAGGGAAAAATAGTAGTTCGATCGTCTTTCAAGTTCTTCATAGTGTCCAGCAGATATAAATCCCAAATGACTCAAAGAATAGAGCTATGCTCCCCAGCAACGGCGCCAGAAAAAGGTCTTGATAACCCACAAGTATAGGGGATCGCAACAGTTTTCGAGGGTAGAGTATTCAACCCAAATTTATTGATTCGACACAAGGGGAGCCAAAGAATATTCTCAAGTATTAGCAGCTGAGTTGTCAATTCAACCACACCTGAAACTTAGTATCTGCAGCAAAGAGTTTAGTAGCAAAGTAATATGATAGTGGTGGTAACGGTAACAAAAGTAAAGACAGCAAAAGTAATGTTTTTGGTATTTTGTAGTGATTGTAACAAGAGTAACGGAAAAGTAAATAAGCGAGAACCAAAGATATGGAAAACTCAGAGGCACCGGATTAGTGATGGATAATTATGCCGGATGCGGTTCGTCATGTAATGTTGATAACATAGGGTGACACAGAACTAGATCCAATTCATCAATGTAATGTAGGCATGTATTCGAATATAGTCATACGTGCTTATGGAAAAGAACGTGCATGACATCTTTTGTCCTACCCTCCCGGGGCAGCGGGGTCCTATTGGAGACTAAGGGATATTAAGGCCTCCTTTTAATAGAGAACCGGAACAAAGCATTAGCACATAGTGAATACATGAACTCCTCAAACTATGGTCATCACCGGAGTGGTCCCGATTATTGTCACTTCGGGTTGCGGATCATAACACATAGTAGGTGACTATAGACTTGCAAGATAGGATCAAGAACACACCTATATTCATGAAAACATAATAGGTTCAGATCTGAAATCATGGCACTCGGGCCCTAGTGGCAAGCATTAAGCATAGCAAAGTCATAGCAACATCAATCTCAGAACATAGTGGATACTAGGGATCAAACCCTAACAAAACTGACTCGATTACATGATAAATCTCATCCAACCCATCACCGTCCAGCAAGCCTACGATGGAATTACTCACACACGGAGGTGAGCATCATGAAATTGGTGATGGAGGATGGTTGATGATGACGACGGCGACGAATCCCCCTCTCCGGAGCCCCGAACGGACTCCAGGTCAGCCCTCCCGAGAGAGATTAGGGCTTGGCGGCGGCTCCGTATCGTAAAACACGATGATTTCTTCTCTCCTATTTTTTCTCCCCGAAAGCCAATAAATAGAGTTGGAGTTGGCGTAGGAAGGTGTCCAGAGGGCCCACAAGGTAGGGGGGCGCACCCAGGAGGGGGGGGGGACGCCCCCATCCTCGTGGGCAGGGTGTGGGCCCCCTCGTCTTCATCTTTGGCGAGGATTTTTTATTATTTATTCTAAGATATTCCGTGGAGTTTCAGGTCATTCCGAGAACTTTTATTTTCTGCACATAAAACAACATCATGGCAATTCTGCTGAAAACAGCGTCAGTCCGGGTTAGTTCCATTCAAATCATACAAGTTAGAGTCCAAAACGCAAAAGTGTTTGGAAAAGTAGATACGACGGAGACGTATCAACAAGTGATTCAGAAGAGAACTTACCCAAAATTTGGTGATCACGGCCTTAGCGGCCGTCCCGTACTCCGCGTTGCTGCAAGCCTCGTAGTGGGCCCAGCTTGTGGCGAAAACACGCAGCTATGGTCCCCGTTCGTCACAAGGCGTGGTGCCAGGCCAAAACTCCTTCAACAGTATAGTGATAAGGACAGTGATAAGAATCAAAGGATTGCCATGTGTACAATAAGAAAATGTTGTCATGTGTTGAAAATATGATTGAGATGCACTTACTCTGTCCCCGCAGGTTCAATGAGCCACTTGTGCGCCTCGATAGAAGGTGGTGTAGGTACTCCAGCAGTACCACGCAGCCACCTCTGCGGAGCACCCGGTGGCAAGCCACCCCACAACTCGGGGTCACCCTCCTCGCCCTCCTCCTCGGCCTCCTCCTCCTCACCCTCCTCCTCCTCGCCATCAGGAACATACTCCTCCTCCTCAGACTCAGAAGCTGCCTCAGCATAGGAGGGCATCGAAGAAGACCCTCCTATTTCGAACACGGCCCGGAGTTTTTTGGCCCGACTGCCTCTCCCCCCACCTCCTCGTCCTCTAGGGGCTCTCTCCCCCACCCCTCCTCCTCTAGGGTCTCCTCCCCGACCCCTCCACCTCCACAGTGAGGTGCCATCCTCGCGTAGTCGAGAGGGAACCTTGTGGGCTCGTCCACTCCGAGTAAGTCCTCCTGTGAGTTTACTGAGGAAACTGGCGCCGCTGGACTTGCCCATGATTAGCAAACCTGCATTGAGAAGAGAATAAAGAATTAGTAAGGATATAAAAAACAAGCATACAGGAAAGACATTAATAACAGAAGAGCAAATTAAGCATACTATTGTAATGATCATTAAAATAACTTACATTTTCTAGAACCCATATGAATCATCACTATTGTAATATATTTGTTGACCGGTCTCATCACTATCCCGCATATCTTCTTCGTTGTCTGACGGAGGTGGAGGCTCTTCCTCATCGTCAGCGTCATCGTCTTCATTTAACTTTTCAAGCATAATTATGTCCCTTTGATTCACAACTACCTCACCATCAATCCATGCACCGTCGTTGTTTGGGTCCAGGTCAACATAACCCAAGTCATCATCCTCCTTGTTTCGGACCACGTCATCATGTTCCTCTTGAAAGAACACTCCCTCGTATGTCATGGGGTTTATGTTATAGTAATCATCATCATTCGGGTCCGGTAGCTTACCATGTGGCGACACCTTGAACACAACTTCCCAACCCTTTAGGTACTCTTTCTGGCATGGGTAAGGCAGATAATATACTTGTGTGGCCTGGGTAGCGGCGATAAAGAGATCAGCTCCGGCCTAGACGGTTGATGGTTTAACTTCAACTAAACCAACAGAAGGCGTATGTTTCAGACCCTTTTTGGGGTCGAACCATCGGCATTTGAACACAGTGAGACTTAGGTGTTTACGGCCACGTTTGAATGTAAGCTCGTATATTTTTCCTACCCTTCCGTAGTAATCTACTTTATTATCTCCTTCGGTGAAGACTCCGATATTTATGGTTTTGGGATCAGGCCGACTGTTCTGGTGCTCCTCTGTATGGAAGCGATACCCATTCACATCATACTTTTGGCATGTCATGATGGTAGGGTCAAAACCCATGGAAACCCATCTCAATTCTTCATCCATTGATTCGTTCGGATCATCTCCCTACAATTTTAATTGAAATTATAGGGTGCATGAGTTTAATTGGAAGTGTGAAATGGGTAATAGGGAAGTGTGAAAAATTACTTTCTCCATGAACCACGCAACGAATTTTTTCCTTCCATCAAGACCCTTCGGAGAAGAGCAAGTGCCCCCGCTTCCGTAGGAGGCAGCATTCCCGTCCACTCTTCCTCAACGAATCGACTACAATAAGAAAAGCGGTATACGAACTAGGCAAAGTGAACATAACGAATTGACTAAAAGAATGGTACAAAGGTATTACCTCATCCACTCATCCTCAACTTCCTTGATGTTGTGCAAGATATAGAACATGACATCCTCCCAGTCATCTCGTGGCATGACATAAGATGTCGAGCATCCAGCCCTGCCACCTTGCCCGATGAATAGAGGCAACTTGGGTTTATACTTGGGTTCTTCTGTATTGTATCGAGACACCTTATTGTGCAACATCGGAACATGGTCCGGATAGTAGGTTGTCCTGAGGTCTGCCACCTCCTCTAGGATAACTGCCTTAGCTATGGAAGCTTCAATCTTAGCTTTGTTTCCACATTTCTGTCTCAGATGCTTGTTCATCTCTCGTACGTCATCGCCAACGATTCTGCACAGGGCCCCCCCAACAATACCTCGTTCGCGAGGTGCAAAATGAGATGTGTCATCGGAGTAAAGAAGCCTGGCAGGAAGATCTTCTCTAGCTTGCATATCAACTCCGACGCCTTCTTATGCATTTCTTTTATCTTCTCAAGACGTACTTCTTTAGCACAAAGCGTGCAGAAGAAATGGCTTAACTCCGCAAGCACACGCCAGACACGCTCGGGAACATAGCCCCGAACCATCACCGGCATAATCCGCTCAATCCATACATGATAGTCATGACTCTTGAGCCCGACCACTCGCCTGCTGAAAGATTGACCCCCTTACTTATATTTGACGCATAACCATCAGTGAACTTCACGACGTGTTTCAGCCACTTGAATGCCTCCATCTTATGATCTTTTTTAAGTACGAAGTCAGCATCTGGCTTGAACCAAGATTTTTGACTGCTTGTGGGAGGCTGCATGTGAAGACATGGTCTCTCACAAATATTTTGTTGATCGACTCTAGCATTAACATTATCCTTTTTCTTATCAGGAATGTTGAGGATCGTGCGAAAAAGGGACTCTGCGACATTCTTTTCGGTGTGCATCACGTCGATGTTGTATGGAAGTTTGAGGTCCTTAAAATAGGGAAGCTGCATGAAGGGGGTAATGTGAGTCTAGTTGTGCGTCTCACCATATCCTTCAAAACATTTTTTCCTTTACCTTTTCCTTTGCCCTCGCCCTCGTCTTCGCCTATGGCTTTGCCTTTGCCTTTGCCTTTGCCTTTGCCTTTGCCTTCACCGGCAGGCTTAAGAGCTTTCAGCTGAGCAAGCACATCTGCACCAGAAAACATTGGAATCTCGTTTACTTCATGGACAACTTTGCCTTTTGTGAAGTTCTTCTTGTCTTCCCTATCAGGATGGTCTGGAGGGAGGAATTGTCGATGCAGGTGAAAGGCAACATACTTGCCACCCTTCTTCAGCCAATGAAAATAAGGGCCTGCATGCACACTGGGCAAGGCATCTTTCCACTTGTACACTGATAACCCACAAGTGTATGGGATCGCAACAGCTTTCGAGGGTGAAGTACAACCCAAATTTATTGATTCGACACAAGGGGAGCCAAAGAATATTCTTGAGTATTAGCAGCTGAGTTGTCAATTCAACCACACCTGGATAACTTAGTATCTGCAGCAAAGTGTTTAGTAGCAAAAGTGGTATGATAATAAAGGTAACAGTAGCAAAAGTAAAGATAAATGTTTTTGGGTTTTTGTAGTGATTGTAACAGTAGCAACGGAAAAGTAAATAAGCGAAAAAAATATGAAAAGCTCGTAGGCAATGGATCAGTGATGGATAATTATGCCGGACATGTAATAGCTATAACATAGGGTGACACAGAACTACTCCAGTTCATCAATGTAATGTAGGCACGTATTCTGTAAATAGTCATACGTGCTTATGGAAAAGAACTTGCATGACATCTTTTGTCCTACCCTCCCGTGGCAGCGGGGTCCTAGCGGACACTAAGGGATATTAAGGACTCCTTTTAATAGAGAACCGGACCAAAGCATTAACACATAGTGAATACATGAACTCCTCAAACTACGGTCATCACTGAGAAGTATCCCGATTATTGTCACTTCGGGGTTGTCGGATCATAACACATAATAGGTGACTATAGACTTGCAAGATAGGATCAAGAACACACGTATATTCATGAAAACATAATAGGTTCAGATCTGAAATCATGGCACTCGGGCCCTAGTGACAAGCATTAAGCATAGCAAAGTCACAAAGAACATCAATCTCGTAACATAGTGGATACTAGGGATCAAACCCTAAAAAACTAACTTGATTACATGGTAAATCTCATCGAACCCATCAACGTCTAGCAAGCCTACGATGGAATTACTCACGCACGGCGGTGAGCATCATGAAATTGGTGATGGAGGATGGTTGATGATGACGACGGCGACGAATCCCCTTCTCTGGAGCCCCGAACGGACTCCAGATCAGCCCTCCCGAGAGAGATTAGGGCTTGGCGGCGGCTCTGTGTCATAAAACGCGATGAAACTTTCTCTCTAATTTTTTTCTCCGCGAGACGGAATATATAGAGTTAGAGTTGACGTCGGAGGAGGTCCAAGGGGCCCACGAGATAGGGGGGCGCGCCCTACAGGGGGGGGGGCCTATCTCGTGGACAGGCCCTGGGCCCCCTGGTGTATTTATTTCACCCAGAAATTCTTATTAATTCCAAAAAGTGCCTCCGTGGATTTTCAGGACATTCAAAGAACTTTTCTTTTCTACACATAAAACAACATCACGGCAGTTCTGCTGAAAACAGCGTCAGTCCGGGTTAGTTCATTCAAATCATGCAAGTTAGAGTCCAAAACAAGGGTAAAAGTGTTTGGAAAAGTAGATACGTTGGAGACGTATAAACTCCCCCAAGCTTAAATCTTTTCTTGTCCTCAAGCAATTCAGTTGATAAACTGAAAGTGATAAAGAAAAACTTTTACAAACTCTGTTTGCTCTTGTTGTTGTAAACATGAAAAGCCAACATTCAAATTTCCGCAAATATTATGAACTAACCATACTCACAATAACACTTAGCTCTCACAATTACTCATATCAATAGCATAATCAGCTAACGAGCCATAATAATAAAACTCGGATGACAACACTTTCTCAAAATAATCATAACATGATATAACAAAATGGTATCTCGCTAGCTGTTTCTGAGACCGCAAAACATAAATGTAGAGCACCTTTAAAGATCAAGGACTGACTAACCATTGTAATTCATGGTAAAAGAGATCCAGTCAAGTCATACCCAATATAAACCAATAGTAATGAATGTAAATGACAGTGTGCTCTCCAGCGGGTGCTATTTATAAGAAGGGTGATGACTCAACATAAAAGTAAATAGATAGGCCCTTCGCAGAGGGAAGCAGGGATTTGTAGAGGTGCCAGAGCTCGATTTTAAAATAGAGATTGAATAACATTTTGAGCGGCATACTTTCACCTGTCAACGCAACAACTATGAGATGGTCAGTATCTTCCATACTACATGCATTATAGGCAGTTCCCAAACAGAATGGTAAAGGTTTATACTCCCCAACCACCAACAAGCATCAATCCATGGCTTGCTCGAAACAACGAAAGTGCCTCCAACTAACAACAGCCCTGGGGAGTTTTGTTTAATTAATTTGATTTGCTTTGATCTTTTGGATCATGGGACTGGGCATCCCTTACGGCCCTTTCTTCGTGAATGAGGAGCGGAGTCCACTCCTCTTGAGAATAACCCACCTAGCATGGAAGATATAGGCAGCCCTAGTTGTAACATGAGTTGCTCGAGCATACAAAACAGAATTTCATTTGAAGGTTTGGAGTTTGGCACATACAAATTTACTTGGAACGGCAGGTAGATACCGCATATAGGAAGGTATGGTGGACTCATATGGAACAACTTTGGGGTTTAAGGAGTTTGGATGCACAAGCAGTATTCCCGCTTAGTACAGGTGAAGGCTAGCAAAAGACCGAAGCGACCAAATGAGAGAGCGACAACAGTCATAAACATGCATTAAAATTAATTCACACCGAGTACAAGCATGAGTAGGATATAATCCACCATGAACATAATTATCATGAAGGCTATGTTGATTTGTTTCAACTACATGCGTGAACATGTCCCAAGTCAAGTCATTCAATTCATTCAAAGGAGGATACCATCCCATCATATCACATCATGATTATTCTAATAGCATGTTGGCACGCAAGGTAAACTATTATAACTCATAGCTAATCAAGCATGGCACAAGCAACTATAATCTCTAAATGTCATTGCAAATACGTTTACTTCATAATAGCTGACTCAGAAACGATGAACTAATCATATTTACAAAAAACAAGAGAGGTCGAGTTCATACCAGCTTTTCTCATCCCAATAAGTCCATCATATATCGTCATTATTGCCTTTCACTTGCACGACCGAACGATGTGTATAATAATAAGAGTGCACGTGCATTTAAGTTGGAATCTGCAAGCATTCAACTCAAGAGAGAAGACAAGGTAATATAGGCTCTAAGGTAAATAAACAATCATGCATATAAGAGCCACTAAACATTTTTAATATGGTCTTCTCGACCCCGAAAGGAAAGAAAAGAAAATAAAACTATTTACATGGAAAACCTCCCAACAAGTAAGAAGAAGAACTAGAAATATTTTTGAGTTTTCATTTTAATTTCTACTACAAGCATGGAAATTAAGCTAACTATTTTTTTTGGATTTTCTTAAGGTTTATCAAACACACAAGAAGAAAACTAGAAAAAGAAATTTAAACTAGCATGGATAATACAATGAAAGAGTATGAGCACCGATGACTAGTGTGTAAACATGAATGTAAAGTCGGTGAGAAATACGCATCCCCAAGCTTAGGCTTTTGGCCTAAGTTGGTCTAGTACCAAGGACCGCCTGGCTGATATCCATAAGTGAAACCAGGATTGTACTGAGATGCAGGGGCACCCGCCGCCTGCGCGGCCGCGGGTTGGCGAGCTGCCTCCACTCCCCGCTCGGAGTCAGCGGCTTCCGCCCTGGTGACAACATATCTTCCTTTTGCTCGATAATCAAAAAGGTAGGGAGCAGGAAGAGTAACAGGACGACGTTAAATGCCTCATAGATTAATCGATAATGGAGGAATTGCTCATTCCTCTCAAGAAAATGATGATTTAACATAGCTTCTTTATCCAAATAAACAGGAGGTAAAATCATATCCCCCTCTCGTGGGGCTATATTAAGATAATTAGCCACACGGTTTGCATAAATTCCTCCAAATAAATCTCCCTTTCTACTATTATTCTGCAACCTACGTGCAACTATTGCCCCCAAGTTATAACCTTTAAAACCTAACACAGCACTCTTGAGGACACATAGATCAGGGACACACATGTGACATGCTTCATCCTTACCATTAATACATCTACCAATGAAGAGAGCAAAATAATGTATAGCAGGAAAATGAATGCTCCCTATGGTAGCTTGTGTTATGTCCCTAGATTCTCCCATAGTAATACTAGCAAGAAAATCTCTAAATTCAGATTTGTGAGGACCATTAATATTACCCCACTGTGGGTGTTTGCAAGCAGTTGTAAAATCCTCTAAATCCATGGTATAAGATGTATCATAAATATCAAACATGACACTAGGAGAATTACGTGCACTGGTATATTTGAACCTCCGCACAAAAGAATCAGTCAATTGATAATACTACGGACACTTATCTTGCAATAAGTCCTCCAGCTCGGCATTACGTACATACGCGTCAAATTCCTCCTTGAAGCCTGCTTCGACCATAAAATCATCGGATGGCCACTCACAAGCCCGTACATTTGCGTCCCTCGGCAATTCAACAACTTGCTCACGTATAGCAATCCTTGGCCCTTTCTTTGCCGAGGAACCACCTTGGTACATTCTTCTAAGCATAATTCTTTTTCTGAAAATTCCTGAAATTTTAGTAACTTCAAAATAAAAGTGAATAAAACTAAACAAGATTGGTAGCAACTACTCCTACAAGTGCCTAGAGCCTGTATCATGCATTGGAATTGCTTGGGACCTCATAAATTTAATATGCAAGCTCAAGAACATGGTCACCTATGCAGCAAAAATTTGCAATGAATAAAGCACTAGAAAAAAAACTATTTGGATCAATGGAGGAGTCACATACCAAGCAACAATCTCCCAAAGCAGTTTTGTGAATGGAGCTTTGAACAAGGAGATCGAAAATCGCGGCAAAACGAGCTAGAACTCATGCTTGAGCTGGATGGGGATTTTTTTGGGTAGAAGATGAAGTATGTGGGTGCTGGCATAAGTGGAGGGAGGCCACCATGGGCCCATGAGACAGGGGGCGCGCCCTATAGGGGGGGCGCCCTCCTCTCTCGTGGCCCGGTACTTGCCCCTCCTGCAATGTTTTCAGTGCCTAAAATCCTCAAATATTCCATAAAAAATCATACTAAATTTGCAGGGCATTTGGAGCACTTTTATTTTCGGACTATTTTTTAATGCACAGATAAATCAGAAAACAGACGGATAATACTATTTTTGCTTTATTTATTCTAAATAAAAGAAAGTAAAAAGAGGGTACAGAAGGTTGTGCCTTCTAGTTTCATCCATCTCGTGATCATCAAAATGAATCCACTAATAAGGTTGATCAATTCTTGTTAACAAACTCATTCCGAACAACACAGAACCGGAGAAATTTTGAATAACACTAAGTTACCTCAACGGGGATATGAAAATCCCCAACAATAAGGATATCATCCTTTTTCTTGACAGTAGGGAGAGGAAATTCAAAACCTCCAAAAATAATAGTTGGAACTTTTTCAATAGAATTGATGCTATGAACTTGAGATTGTTTCCGAGGAAAGTGTACCATGTGCTCATTACCATTAACATGAAAAGTGACATTGCCTTTGTTGCAATCAATAACAGCCCCTGCAGTATTAAGAAAAGGTCTACCAAGGATAATAGACATAATATCGTCCTCGGGAATATCAAGAATAACAAAGTCCTTTAAAATAGTGACATTTGCAACCACAACAGGCACATCCTCACAAATACCGGCAATGTATAGCAGTTGATTTATCAGCCATTTGCAAAGATATTTCAGTAGGTGTCAACTTATTCAATTCGAGTCTACGATATAAAGAGAGAGGCATAACACTAACACCGGCTCCAAGATCACATAAAGCAGTTCTAACATAAATTCTTTTAATGGAGCATGGTATAGTTGGCACACCCGGATCTCCAAGTTTCTTTGGTATTCCACCCTTAAAAGTGTAATTAGCAAGCATGGTGGAAATTTCAGCTTCCGGTATCTTTCTTTTATTTGTGATGATATCCTTCATATATTAGCATAAGGATTTACTTTGAGCATATCAGTTAAGCGCATACGTAAGAAAATAGGTCTAATCATTTCAGCAAAGCGCTCAAAATCCTCATCATCTTTTGACTTGGATGGTTTAGGAGGAAAGGGCATGGGTTTCTGAACCCATGGTTCTCTTTCTCTACCAAGCTTCCTAGCAACAAAATCCCTCTTATCATAACGTTGATTCTTTGATTGTGGGTTATCAAGATCAACAGCAGGTTCAATCTCTACATCATTGTTTTTGCTAGGTTGAGCATCAACATGAACATTATCATTAACATTATCACTAGGTTCATGTTCATCACCTGATTGAGTTTCAGCATCAGAAATAGAAATATCATTGGGATTCTTAGGTGTGTCTAAAGTAGGTTCACTAGAAGCATGCAAAGTCCTATCGTTTTTCTTCTTCTTCTTTTTAGAAGAACTAGGTGCCTCTAAATTATTTCTCTGAGAATCTTGCTCGATTCTCTTAGGGTGGCCTTCAGGATACAAAGGTTCCTGAGTCATTCTACCAGTTCTAGTAGCCACTCTAACAGCAAAGTCATTTTTATTATTTAATTAATCAAGCAAATCATTTTGAGCTTTAAGTACTTGCTCAGCTTGAGTAGCAACCATAGAAGCAAATTTGCTAACGAGGTGAAGTTCACCTTTAACTCTAGCCATATTATCACTTACACGTCCTATCTCGAAAGCATTATTCTTTAACTCTCTACCAACATAAGCATTAAAAATTTCTTGTCTAGCCATAAATTCATCAAATTCGTCTAAGCATGGGCTATGAAATTTAGTAGAGGGGATTTCAACTTCATCATATCTATAGAGAGAATTTACCTTTACTACTTGTGTCGCGTTATCAAGACAATGTGGTTCTTCAACAGGCGGTATATTAAGACCATGTATTTCTTCAATAGGAGGTAAATTCTTAACATCTTCAGATTTAATACCTTTTTCTTTCATTGATTTCTTTGCCTCTTGCATATCTTCAGGACTGAGAAGTAAAACACCTCTCTTCTTCGGAGTGGGTTTAGGAATAGGCTCAGAGTTGGCTCAATTGGTTCAGAATTGCTTGTGAATTGGCTCAAGAAGAGTCCAATTATTTTCATTAGTCAACATATTATTCAATAATATTTTAGCTTCGTCGACTGTTCTTTCCCTGAAAACACAACCAGCACAACAATCCAAGTAGTCCTTGGAAGAATCGGTTAGTCCATTATAAAAGATATCAAGTATTTCATTTTTCTTAAGAGGATGATCAGGAAAAGCATTAAGTAACCGGGGAAGCCTCCCCCAAGCTTGTGGGAGACTCTCTTCTTTGGTTTGCACAAAATTATATATTTCCATAAGGCAGCTTGTTTCTTATGAGCAGGGAAATATTTAGCGTAGAAGTAATAAATCATATCCTGGGGACTACGCACACAACCAGGAGCAAGAGAATTATACCAAGTCTTAGCATCACCCTTTAATGAGAACGGAAATATCTTAAGGATATAAAAATAGCGAGACTTCTCATCATTAGTAAACAAGGTAGCTATATCATTCAACTTGGTAAGATGTGCCACAATAGTTTCAGATTCAAGGCCATAAAAAGGATCAGATTCAACTAGAGTAATAATCTCAGGATCAACAGAGAATTCATAATCCTTATCAAGAATACGAGATAGGTAAAGTAGCAAAAGCAGGGTCAGGTTTCATTCTAGCATTAAGAGACTGCTGCTTCCATTTAGCTAATAATTTCTTAAGATCATATCTATCATTGCAAGCAAAGATTTCCCTAGCAGCTTCTTCATTCATAACATAACCCGTAGGAACAACAGGCAATACATAATCATTGGGAGAACCTTCATCATCACTATCATCAGTAATAGGATCTTCAGTAATTTCACTCCCCCTAACTCTAGCAAGTTGTTCATCAAGAAATTCACCTAATGGCAAAGTAGTATCACGCACAGAAGTAGTTTCATCATGCATAGCAGAAGTGGCATCATCAATAACATGCGACATATCGTAATTCATAGCAAGAGCAGGTTTAGGTGTCGCAAGCTTACTCATAATGTAGGAGAATCTAGTGCAGAGCTAGATGGCAGTTCCTTACCTCCCCTCGTAGTTGAGGGATAGATCTTGGTTTTAGCGTCTTTCAAGTTCTTCATAGTGATCAACAGATATAAATCCCAAGTGACTCAGAGAATACAGCTATGCTCCCCGGCAACGGCGCCAGAAATTAGTCTTGATAACCCACAAGTGTAGGGGATCGCAACAGCTTTCAAGGGTGAAGTACAACCCAAATTTATTGATTCGACACAAGGGGAGCCAAAGAATATTCCTGAGTATTAGCAGTTGAGTTGTCAATTCAACCACACCTGGATAACTTAGTATCTGCAGCAAAGTGTTTAGTAGCAAAAGTGGTATGGTAATAAAGGTAACGGTAGCAAAAGTAAAGATAAATGTTTTTGGGTTTTTGTAGTGATTGTAACAGTAGCAACGGAAAAGTAAATAAGCGAAGAACAATATATGAAAAGCTCGTAGGCAATGGATCAGTGATGGATAATTATGCCGGATGCGATTCATCATGTAATAGCTATAACATAGGGTGACACAAAACTAGCTCCAGTTCATCAATGTAATGTAGGCATGTATTCGTAAATAGTCATATGTGCTTATGGAAAAGAACTTGCATGACATCTTTGTCCTACCCTCCCGTGGCAGCGGGTCCTAGCGAAACTAAGGGATATTAAGGCCTCCTTTTAATAGAGAACCGGACCAAAGCATTAACACATAAGGAATACATGAACTCCTCAAACTACGGTCATCACCGAGAAGTATCCCGATTACTGTCACTTCGGGGTTGTCGGATCATAACACATAATAGGTGACTATAGACTTGCAAGATAGGATCAAGAACACACACATATTCATGAAACATAATAGGTTCAGATCTGAAATCATGGCACTCGGGCCCTAGTGACAAGCATTAAGCCTAGCAAAGTCACGACAACATCAATCTCAGAACATAGTGGATACTAGGGATCAAACCCTAACAAAACTAACTTGATTACATGGTAAATCTCATCCAATCCATCACCGTCCAGCAAGCCCACGATGGAATTACTCACGCACGGCGGTGAGCATCATGAAATTGGTGATGGAGGATGGTTGATGATCACGACGGCGACAAATCCCCCTCTCCGGAGCCCCGAAGGGACTCTAGATCAGCCCTCCCGAGAGAGATTAGGGCTTGGCGGCGGCTCCGTGTCGTAAAACGCGATGAAACTTTCTCTCTGATTTTTTTCTCCGCGAGACGGAATATATAGAGTTGGAGTTGATCTCGGAGGAGGTCCAGGGGGCCCACGAGATAGGGGGCGCGCCTGTGGGGGCGCTGCCTCTCGTGGACAGGCCCCTAGGCCCCCGTGTATTTCTTTCGCCCAAAAATTCTTATTAATTCCAAAAGTGCCTCCGTGGATTTTCGTGACATTCTGAGAACTTTTCTTTTCTACACATAAAACAACATCATGGCAGTTCTGCTGAAAACAACGTCAGTCCGGGTTAGTTTCATTCAAATCATGCAAGTTAGAGTCCAAAACAAGGGCAAAAGTGTTTGGAAAAGTAGATACGTTGGAGACGTATCATACACCATCCGCAGAACAGGGCATAGCCGGGAAAATCATGCATGCAATACTGTAGCCAAACTTTCATCAAGAAATTTTTCTGCAGATGCCAGTCGTATGTCAACCTCGGGAAGTACCAAGAATGGTGCAAATCATCCACCAACGGCTGCATAAACACACTCAAATTTTTCCCCGGATATTCAGGCCCCGGAATTATAAGCGACAGGAACATGGTCTTGCGTTGCATTATGGCTCTGGAGGGAGATTGAGCGGAATAACAAATACGGGCCACCAGCTGTATGGATTAGACGACATACCATATGGATTGAACCCATCACCTGTTATAGCAATTCTGACATTCCCAGCCTCGGCTGCTTCCTCCGGGTACTCTATATCGAATGACTTCCATGCTTCACCTTCTAATGGATGTACAATATTTTTTGGATTGTACCTTTTCCCTTCCTTGTGCCACTTCATCATTTTGGCAGACTCCTCAGTGATGAAAAGGCGCTGCAGTCTTTTTATAAAATCAAGATACCGAAGAACCTTCACAGGGATTTTTAGCTGCTGCTTCTGACCATGCTTATCGACCACCTCAATGTACCGAGAGGAACCACACTTCCTAGAGTAGTTGTCATCCGCATATTCATGCCTAAACAAAAGGCAATTCTTTGGACAAACATGTATTTTCTCATAGTCCATGGAGAGCGCCTTCATGATTTTCTTCGTAGCGTACATGGTTTTCGACAGTTCATGGCCCTCAGGCAGGCTGTTAGCCCATACTCCCAGAAATGCTTCGAAGCAACCTAGGATACAACCGTACTCAGCCTTGACTGCCATCAGTTGCGAGATGGCATCCAGCACAGACAACTTGGCACCCTCATAGAGAGGTTTCTTTGACGAGGCCAAGATTTCTAGGAAGGCCTTTGCGGTTTCCTCCGGCTCCTCCGGTTCATTCGCTGAATGTGACGGAGGTGTCGGTTGTGCAGCAAAGACATCATCTAGCATGTCTCTAACCCCATCATTCTCATAACCGGCGACGCGTTGTCGTATCACATCCTCTCTACCACGGTCCCGCTAGGCAAAGTTTATCGGCATATTAAAGTTGGGCATAAATCCATTCGTGCAAAGGTGCTTAGTCATCTCACTCTTATCTCTGCGGATATGTCTCTTACATTTGGCACACGGGCATTCTGGCACCATCCTCATTGGACTACGGAATATCTCTTTCAAAAACACATCAGTTTTCTCGACCCACTCTGTTGTTACTTGATTCCGACGGAAAACCCCACTATACATCAATTGATTATCTGCCATATCTGCTTTATTGGAAGCCACACAACAAAATTAAGGATTCATTTAAATTACTCACATCAATATTTTATTTTTTACAAGGTTGACAAGAAACGACATTTAATCCACCTACATCTCTAGTAGGTAAAGATGGGTCCTAATCCCACCTGAGAATGTGTAGATTGAGTACGGTCCATGCTCTACCCCATTCCGAGACAAAATTTCGGCAGCACCTCCCCGTTGTTCTCCAAATACATGTCTCGGAAAAATGCCGAGAGAATGTGCATCCGGAGAACAACAGGGAGGCGCCGCCGAAATCCTGTCGCGGAACGGGGTAGAGCATGAACAACGTACCCAATCTGCACATCCTCGAGCTGTCTGTGGAAAGCGCTGGACAATCCGAAAGAGCTGCGGTGATAAATATGCAATTGAATGCATATTTATCGATGCAACCCTTTCGGACGGGAGACCTAGGTTACGCGACTTGATGTGAAAATTTAATCTAGTGACATGGAAAAAAAAGTGGACGGGGTCATGGAATTGTTGCTCACCCTCCAATGTAGAGGATGTAGTCGATCAAAGGAGGGACGATCATGGACCAACACCTCCGACGTCGACCGTCACTCCACGAAGATGGAACACCACAAATCATGTTAATTCCATCAAGTGAAAAAATTTAGGTCTTCACCTCACATTAACCATTTGGCACAACATTATGAGTCGACATGAAACAACATGTCAAATTGCAAAAAAAAATCTTTATTAAGTATTTTAGAAACCAAGTGCCTCGATTTGCTTCTTATATATGAATCAACATGACCATAACACTAGACCAATATCCATCCATCTATCACAAACTTTCCCAACGTCTATTCATCTATATATATTCACAAACTTAGTAAAAATTATCTAGTATGTATCTAAACACCTAATAAAACTACACAAAACAAAAAAAATACATTTTATTCAGCTATCTAGCATCCATCTATCTATTCATCTAGCATCCATCCATCTATCTATGTAGCGACCGGACCCGAATGGATCAAGTCTCTGTGCTCAGGTGTCATCCCTGGATCAGTAATGCTGACACACAGTACTTCGAAGGATTTATAGCAGAGTAGCAATCACACACTTATTACAACGTTGTCCACAAGGGAACTTATTACAATAATATGGCTTAAGGCCATCTAATAATAACAGCGGAAGGCTTGGAAGATAAGTGAGTCCATCAACTCCATCGGCATCACCTGAGTATAGAACCACGACCTAACACCTTACTCGTCGTCTGAAAAGTCTGCAACATGAAAGTTGCAGCCCGAAAACGGGTCAGCACATGGAATATGCTGGCAATGTAACACATAGAGAGTAATGAAGGAATAAGCCTATACTACATGCATATATGGCTGGTGGTAAAGCTCTACGGTTACAGTTTTGCATAAAGCTAATTTTTCCCTACAACAAAGGAATAATTTTGTTTAACTATCATGGTGGTTGTTAAACATTGAGAATGGTTGACAGCATCCTCAATCCCAATTAAAAAGTACTCATTAAAAACCCAATAATATTAATTAGAGTAACGTGTTGAGATTCACATGATATTTAAGTACTAGATACTCAAAACGTCCATAACCGGGGACGCGGCTAATCATGATTAGTTTATACACTCTGCAGAGGTTTGCGCACTTTTCCCCACAAGACTCGATCGCCTCCGCTTGGTTCTCGCACTACATGGTGTTTGAGAGACGGATGATCGAGACACAGTTTTTCGTAAGCACTAGCACCTTACATGTGGGTAGACCGTACCAACCTACATCCCCTACATCAGCTAACCTACCCGTAAGAGTTCGCACAACTTACTCAACTATGCCAGAGCCCATATTGGCTTGTGGCTGCACACGGAAGTTTCTAGTTTAAATAATCTCATGATCCCTTAGAGCACAGGTGGCGGTCCGAGGAAATACAGGCAAGTCCTGATAGAAACCAGGTGCCTCAATCCACCCAGATGTGTGTTTAGGTTGCCACCTTAGATAAACCATTAATTAACAATCTCACATCTGTCATGGATATTCACTCACCCAATCCACGTCTACTAGCATAGCATGGCATAATAAGCAAACGTAGAAGTAACTCCCAAGGTTTCATAAGTAAACATGTAATAGGTACTACCTCAATCTACTTCCCATCCCACAATTTAAGTTGATCCTAAACATGCAAGTGTTTGAGGAATAGGGCTAATGCATAAAACTGGGTAGTAGAAAAGGTATGATCAAGTGTTACTTGCCTTGCCGATGATCCGCGAGACCTAAAGATTCAAGTAACAAGCGGCGCACTCCGGTGATCTAACGCAGACAAACAACAAGCATTCAATAAGTACACATCTAATGCACAGGGAAATCTCGAATAAAAGATCTAACCAGAGAGTTCAACTTAAGAACCCTGGTTGCAAAAGAATCGAATCAAATAAAGCATCGAAAGTCGAAAGTCGAGAGAAAAACAACTCGGTTTTGGCAATTTGAAACTAGGTCAAATTTACAGTAGCAAAACTTGGTTTAAGTAGGTTAGTCGGAACGGCGGTTTCGAAACGAAACTCCAGGCGCTTGAATCACCTGATTCCGATAAAAGAGCGAGAAAATAAACAGATTTGAAAATTGGATCGGAAATCGAATTCGGAAAATAACGGATTAAATCCGATTAAAAGAAAAACGACAAGCAGTTAAAACGACGGACGTTCGTTAACAGAAACTAACCGACGAACACGTTCATTAAAACGAACGGATCGGTGAACGTTCACTAGTTAATAAAACCAAAAAAAATAAACCAATCTAGGTTTTTAAAAAAACGATTAACGAAAGAAAAACCGGATAGGTTTTTTTTGGAACAAAACCGGACCGGGGTGGCGCGGGGCGGTGGCTACCTCCGGCGAGTCGCCGGCGGGGCTCCGGCCTCCGGCGAGGTCAGGCGATGGGCGGTGGGTGGCGGCGGGTCGGCGAGGTGGCGAGGGGCAGCGTCGGCGACGGCAGGCGGCGGCGGCCTTTCAAGGGGCGGCGGCGGCTCGGGTTGGGGGCGGCGCGGCTGGGTGAGGAGGAGAGAGGGGGCTCCGGTTATAAAGGGGAGGGAGGGTGCCTTGGGAAGGGGGCACGGCGGCGGGTCAGCGTGGCCGAGCCGGACTCGGCGGCGGGCGGCGGCGGGTCTCCTCTCAGCAAGGCGAGGAGAGGGCGGCTGGGCCGGCGGCTTGGGCCGGCTGGGCCCTTGGCCCAGGCGGGCGGCGCGCGTGTTTTTTTTAAACAAAACTAAACAAATTAAATAAAATTTATTTTCCTCGACTCTTAAAAATGAGTCGAACAAAATGAACTTTAAAACGGAGCAAAAATGCATATTTTTAAAATACTCAAATTTTTTCCTAAAGCAAATAAACTTCGAAAACCAAAATTTGATTTATTTATTAAATCTTCATTTTTCCTAAATGTTGGGAAAGTCATATTATTCCCTCTCTTAATTTTTTATTGGAAAAATATTTGAAGATAATTAAATAAATCCAAATGATCCTATTTTCAAAATTTGAGTAAACCCAAATATGAAAATAATGAAATCTCCAACTCTCTCCGAGGGTCCTTGAGTTGCGTGAAATTTTCTAGGATCGGAAAAATGCGAGAAAATATGATATGCATGATGACCTAATGTATAACATTCCAAATTGAAAATTTGGGATGTTACAAACCTACCCCTTAACATGAATCTCGCCCTCGAGATTCGTGTTGGCTAGTAACTAGGTGAGGGTGGTCCTTGAGCAAAACTTCCTCTCTTTCCCAGGTGGCTTCATCTTCAGTGTGGTGGCTCCATTGAACTTTGCAAAACTTGATAACCTTGCTGCGAGTAACTCTGCTGGCATAATCGAGAATCTTAACCGGTTTTTCCTCATATGTTAAATCATCCTTCAACTGAATTGTTTCCAGTGGCACTGTGTCTCTTAACGGTATTTCTGCTATCTCTGGGTGACATTTCTTCAGCTGAGAAACATGGAATACATCATGAACTCCTGACAGTCCTTCTGGCAATTCCAGCTTATAAGCAACTTCTCCCATGCGTTGCAAAATCTTATACGGTCCAACGAAACGTGGTGCTAACTTTCCTTTAACTCCAAAACGCTTAACTCCTCGAAGCGGGGATACTCTAAGATATACCCTGTCTCCAACTTCATATTCAATCGCTTTGCGCTTTGAATCTGCATAGCTCTTCTGTCTGGACTGGGCTACCTTGAGCCTATCTCGAATCAATTTAACCTTCTGCTCAGACTCCTTAATCAAATCTGGTCCAAACAACTGACGATCTCCAGTTTCGTCCCATGACAACGGTGTCCTGCATCTCCTTCCATACAGAGCCTCGAAAGGTGCCATCTTCAAGCTGGTTTGGTAACTGTTGTTATAAGAAAATTCTGCATACGGCAAATTATCATCCCAACTAGATCCATAATCTAGTGCACAAGCTCTCAGCATATCCTCCAAAATCTGATTCACTCTCTCAGTCTGTCCATCGGTCTGTGGGTGGAAAGCTGTACTGAATTCCAGTCTGGTTCCCAATGTCTCGTGCAACTGGTTCCAAAATTTTGAGGTAAATTGGGTTCCTCTATCTGATACGATACTCCTCGGAACTCCGTGTAAACACACAATTCTGGTCATGTATATCTTTGCCAACTTAGCACTGCTATAGGTAGTCTTGACTGGAATGAAATGAGCTACCTTCGTCAAGCGGTCGACTATAACCCAAATCGAGTCATATCCTGAACGAGTCTTTGGCAAACCTGTGATGAAATCCATGCCTAGTTTATCCCACTTCCATTCGGGTATCGGCAATGGTTGTAACAATCCTGCTGGCTTCTGATGTTCTGCCTTTACTCTCTGACATACATCGCAAACTGCTACATACTCCGCAATATCTTTCTTCATTCCGGTCCACCAGAAAGTATTCTTCAAATCCAAATACATCTTGGTATTTCCTGGGTGAATCGAATAGGGTGAATCATGGGCTTCTTGCAAAATCAACTTCCTGATCTCCGGGTTATTTGGTACATAAACACGGTCCTCAAACCATAGGGTATCGTGCTCATCTTCACGAAATCCTTTAGATTTTCCTTTGCTCATTTTCTCCCTTATAGAGGCAACTTCCTTATCAGCCTTTTGGGTTTCTCTGATTTTGTCCATTAGTGTTGACTGAATCTCCAATGCTGCTACATAGCCTCTCGGAACTATTTCCAAACATAGCTCTCGAAGGTCCTCGGCTAACTCATTTGGTATCCCTCCCATCATTAGGGTATTGACGTGGCTCTTACGGCTCAATGCGCCTCGCTACGACATTAGCCTTTCCGGTGATAATGCAATCTCATATCATAACCCTTGATAAGTTCTAACCATCTCCTCTGTCTGAGATTTAATTCCTTCTGTGTGAAAATGTATTTCAAACTCTTATGATCCGTATATACTTCACAATGATTTCCAATGAGAAAATGTCTCCATGTCTTCAAGGCATGCACAACGGCTGCCAACTCCAAATCATGTGTGGCATAATTTAACTCGTGAGGCTTAAGTTGTTGTGAAGCATACAAAACAACCCTTCCTTCCTGCATAAGCACTGCTCCAAGTCCTCGACGTGAAGCGTCGCAATACACCTCATAATCCTTGGTCTGATCCGGCAATATTAACACTGGTGAGGTAACCAATCTTTTCTTCAACTCCTGAAAACTTGCCTCACAGTCCTCAGTCCATATGAATTTGTTATCCTTCTTCAACAATTCTGTCATAGGCTTTGCAATCCTTGAGAAATTCTCAATGAATCTTCGGTAGTATCTGCGAGTCCAAGGAAACTCCGAATCTCTCCAACTGTCGTTGGTGCTTCCCATTTGGTTACGGTTTCAACCTTTGTGGGGTCAACTGCTATTCCTTCTCCGGATATAACATGTCCAAGAAATCCAACTTCCTTTAGCCAAAACTCACATTTGCTGAACTTGGCATACAACTGGTGTTCCCTCAGTTTCTCCAAAACCAATCGCAAATGTTCCTTATGTTCTTCTTCATTCTTCGAGAAAATCAAAATATCATCAATGAACACCACGACGAACTTATCCAAAAACTCCATAAACACTTTGTTCATCAGGTTCATGAAATAGGCTGGTGCGTTAGTCAGTCCAAATGACATAACGGTATACTCATACAGTCCATATCTCGTGGTAAATGTTGTCTTAGGTATGTCCTGCTCCCTAATCTTCAACTGATGGAACCCTGATCGCAAGTCGATCTTGGAAAACACTTTAGCTCCTTGCAAGCGATCAAACAGATCATTTATCATTGGTAGTGGGTACTTGTTCTTGATTGTTACTTCATTCAATCCATGATAATCAACAACCATTCTCAAAGATCCATCCTTCTTCTCCACTAACAGTAGGGGTGATCCCCAAGGTGAAGAACTTGGGCGTATAAAACCTTTATCCAATAGTTCCTTAATCTTCTTCTTGATTTCCGACAAATCACTGCGGGCATCCCGCATTTATCGCTTCGATATCGGGCCTGTTCTCGCAACAGCTCAATCAAAACTCAATGTCTCTATCCGGTGGCATTCCAGCAACTCTTCCGGAAATACATCAGGAAAATCCTTCACCACTGGTACTTCTTCCTGCACCACTCCTGATAAGCAATTTACTTGCACTCTCCTCGGCTCGTGCCGTGATACATACTTGATCCTTATTCCTTCTGGAGTGGTGAGCAAAATTGATCTAGTGGAGCAATCAATGTTCCTCCATACTTTGATAACCAATCCATACCTAATATCACATCCAATCCTTGGGATTCCGTAACTATTAGGTCCGATGGGAAAACATAGTGTCCAATCCTCAATGGCGGTCGATCACACCATTTACTAGCCATGTATTCTGCTCCGGGTGAGGTTACTAGCATGGGTGACCTAAGGGCTTGGGTTGGTAATTTGTACTTATCCACAAATCCCCTTGATATGTATGAATGCGATGCACCAGTATCAAAAGAACAACTGCAGTAAATGACTTAACCAAAAACTTACCGATTCATCGCTTAGCAGCGTCAGAGCAACGCTATCCGGGGCATAACGTGCTAACTTACTAAAATCATCTACGTCTTGCCAACAGTCCTTCCTCCTTGGCGTAAGTTGCGAAACTCACGCTTCTTCATGGCCATAGCTCCTTTGAAACATGGGCGGTCTGAAAAGCTTGCTGAAACTGATCCCATGTGACAAAGGTGTCTACCGTAAGTGGCTGTAAAATTTTCCCACCATCTTCTTGCGGGTCCTTCAAGCTGGTGTGCTGCAAACTTCACTCTTTCTCCATCTGTGCATCCCGCAGTGGTCAACTCCTTCCTATCTTGCGGAGCCAATCATCTGCTACAATCGGCTCGGTGCTCTTTGGAATACACCGGCGGATTCAGTCTAAGGAAACGAGTCAAGTGATCCGCAGGTGGTGGTGGTGGTGGGTTGTTGTTGTTGTTGTTGCCCTGGTTCTGCACCAATGTTTGAATCAAGGTGTTCTGCTGCTGAATCAATTGGGTGATCTCTGGCGGGAAAACAAACCCGGGGTCGCGTCTCGGAGGCATCTGATGGGTTTTAGAAAAGACGAGAAATTAAGAATAGAATGAGGTCTATGGGGAATCACTACCCAAATGCACATGAGCAAATGCACACAAAATCACTTCATTCAATCAAACAAAGGGCTTACAACGATATAACTATCGCAAAAGTGCGTGTACTATAATGTTTACATGGGGGTAATACTACTAATATGTGGGGGACTTCTACTAATTTGAACCGGTGGAAGACTCCATGATGTCTGCTCCAGCTTCGTCTTCAAAGTCGGGTTCACTTGGATCCGAATCGGTATCGTCGATGATGATGTAGTCGCTTGGACAGCCGACGTGTTTGTCTTTATTCCTGAGCGCCAACTTCTTCTTGAGTTCTTCGATCTCGTACTTAAGATCGTTATTTTGTCTCGCTAGAGCTACGATCTCGTCCATGTAGTCCTTGCGTGTAGTCTTTAGTTCTTCTTCAAGTTCGATGATCCTTCCCTTTGCATTCTCGCAACTCCAACATATCATTGCACATCTGGTTCTCCCAAGCGCCGAATGTGCTGGTTTAACTCATGGATGAAAGCTGCAATGGATCTATCCTTCTTGGTGTTGACTATGTCCCATTGTTCATCTCGGCGTCCGCAAATCTGGTAGATAGTGTCTTTGAGGTCTTCTTGATAAACTTCTCCAATGCGTCCCATGGTGATATGAGCTGCCATGCTCTTTCCCAGACTCCAAGTTGGTGCACTGAAAACACTATCTATAGGGTTGGTGATTGGGGCGAAAGTCCTTCCCGAAACGTGAGCTTGAATCTTCCAGCGCTCCTCTTCAGAAAGAGTGGCGTTGAAAGTCCCGGTGAAGCTTGGTAATCCAATGTTCAGGTACTTGGTGACTTCCTTCAGGTGAAATCCAAAAGGTGTGCCTTCATCTGGTTGGGCGTACTTGATCTTCGCGTCCTTCATCCTAAAAGAGTAGAAAAGATGAGGAGTTAGAAAATGGGAAGAGAGTAGTGATCTATGGCTTTAACTTAGTGGTCGTGTCTCTGATCAACGTGTGCTCGATACCATCTCTATAGCGACGGACCCAAATGGATCAAGTCTACGTGCTCGTGTGTCATCCCTGGATCAAGAATGTCGACACCACACAAGATTTCAAGGATTTATAGCAGAGTAGCAATCACACACTTATTACAACGTTGTCCACAAGGGAACTTATTACAATAATATGGCTTAAGGCCATCTAATAATAACAGCGAAGGCTTGGAAGATAAGGGAGTCCATCAACTCCATCGGCATCACTGAGTATAGAACCACGACCTAACACCTTACTCGTAAATGCGAAAAGTCTGCAACATGAAAGTTGCAGCCCGAAAACGGGTCAGCACATGGAATATGCCGCAATGTAACACATAGAGAGTAATGAAGGAATAAGCCTATACTACATGCATATATGGCTGGTGGTAAAGCTCTCTGATTACAGTTTTGCATAAAGCTAATTTTTCCCTACAACAAAGGAATAATTTTGTTTAACTATCATGGTGGTTGTTAAACATTGAGAATGGTTGACAAGATCCTCAATCCCAATTAAAAAGTACTCATTAAAAACCCAATAATATTAATTAGAGTAATGTGTTGAGATTCACATGATATTTAAGTACTAGATACTCAAAACGTCCATAACCGGGGACGCGGCTAATCATGATTAGTTTATACACTCTGCAGAGGTTTGCGCACTTTTCCCCACAAGACTCGATCGCCTCCGTTTGGTTCTCGCACTACATGGTGTTTGAGAGACGGATGATCGAGACACAGTTTTTTCAGAAGCACTAGCACCATACATGTGGGTAGACCGTACCAACCTACATCCCCTACATCAGCTAGCCTACCCGTAAGAGTTCGCACAACTTACTCAACTATGCCAGAGCCCATATTGGCTTGTGGCTGCACGGAAGTTTCTAGTTTAAATAATCTCATGATCCCTTAGAGCACAGGTGGCGGTCCAAGAAATACAGGCAAGTCCTCGATAGAAACCAGGTGCCTCAATCCACCCAGATGTGTGTTTAGGTTGCCACCTTAGATAAACCATTAATTAACAATCTCACATCTGTCATGGATATTCACTCACCCAATCCACGCCTACTAGCATAGCATGGCATAATAAGCAAACGTAGAAGTAACTCCCAAGGTTTCATAAGTAAACAGTAATAGGTACTACCTCAATCTACTTCCCATCCCACAATTTAAGTTGATCCTAAACATGCAAGTGTTTGAGGAATAGGGGTAATGCATAAAACTGGGTAGTAGAAAAGGTATGATCAAGTGTTACTTGCCTTGCTGATGATCCACGAGACCTAGAGATTCGAAGTAACAAGCGGCGCACTCCGGGTGATCTAACGCAGACAAACAACAAGCATTCAATAAGTACTCATCTAATGCACAGGGAAATCTCGAATAAAAGATCTAACCAGAGAGTTCAACTTAAGAACCCTGGTTGCAAAAGAATCGAATCAAATAAAGCATCGAAAGTCGAAAGTCGAGAGAAAAACAACTCGGTTTTGGCAATTTGACACTAGGTCAAATTTACAGTAGCAAACCTTGGTTTAAGTAGGTTAGTCGGAACGGCGGTTTCGAAACGAAACTCCAGGCGCTTGAATCACCTGATTCCGATAAACGAGCGAGAAAATAAACAGATTTGAAAATTGGATCGGAAATCGAATTCGGAAAATAACGGATTAAATCCGATTAAAAGAAAATGACGAGTAGTTAAAACGACGGACGTTCGTTAACAGAAACTAACCGACGAACACGTTCATTAAAACGAACGGATTGGTGAACGTTCACTAGTTAATAAAACCAAAAAAAATAAACCAATCTAGGGTTTTAAAAAAAATGATTAACGAAAGAAAAACCGGATCGGTTTTTTTGGAACAAAACCGGACTGGGGTGGCGCGGGGCGGTGGTTACCTCCGGCGAAGTCGCCAAGGGCTCCGACCTCCCGGGTCGGGCGACGGGCGGTGGCGGCGGGTCGGCGGGTGGCGAGGGGCGGCGCTGGCGATGGCAAGGCGGCAAGGCGGGTTTTCAAGGGCGGCGGCTGGTTGGGGGCGGCGGCGCTGGGTGAGGAGGAGAGAGGGGGCTCCGGTTATAAAGGGGAGGGAGGGTGCCTTGGGGAAGGGGGCACGGCGGGGGTCCGCGGCTGAAGCCGGACTTCAAGCGGGCGGCGACGGGTCTCCTCATGTGCCTTGAGGAGAGAGGGCAGGCTGGTTAATGGCTGGGCCCTTGGCCCAGGCGGGCGGCGCGCGTGTTTTTTTTAAACAAAACTAAACGAATTAAAAATAAAACCAAACGAACTCCAAATTAAATAAAATTTATTTTCCCTGACTCTTAAATTGAGTCGAACAAAATGAACTTTAAAACGGGGCAAAAATGCATATTTTTAAAATAGTCAAATTTTTTTCCTAAAGAAAATAAACTTCGAAAACCAAAATTTGATTTATTTATTAAATCTTCATTTTTCCTAAATGTTGGGAAAGTCATATTATTCCCTCTCTTAATTTTTTTATTGGAAAAATATTTGAAGATAATTAAATAAATCCAAATGATCCTATTTTGAAAATTTGAGTAAACCCAAATATGAAAATAATGAAATCTCCAACTCTCTCCGAGGGTCCTTGAGTTGCGTGAAATTTTCTAGGATCGGAAAAATGCGAGAAAATATGATATGCATGATGACCTAATGTATAACGTTCCAAATTGAAAATTTGGGATGTTACAATCTATTCATCTAGCATCCATCCATCTAGCATTCAGGCCCGCGGCAACAAGAGTTTGCGGGAGGGGGTGCTCACTGGGGCTGGAGGGGGGTGGCACGACGGCATCCGACGGTGGAGGAGGGTGCTCACTGGGCCGGGAGGGAACGGCGACGAGCAGGGCCGGCCGTAGCCGCGGCCACGCGTGCTCGTCGGGGCGGCCCGCGGGCTCCGGGAGGCCGAGCCGAGGTCGGGGAGCCCTGCAGCCAGCCGGGCGGCGCGAGGCGTGGTCGGCGTGGGGCGGGTGGACGCGGCAGTCTTGAGGTCGGGTTGGGGTTGGGAGGCAGGCGGGTTCCGCTGGGCGGTGGACGGGCCGGCGCGAGGAGGGTGCGGAGAGGGTCGGGTGGAGGCGGGAGGGGCGAGGGAAGGGGAGGTGCGCGGCGGCAGCGGCGGGCGGTGGAGCGGCGAGGTGGAGCGGGCGGTGGGGAGCGGCGGGGGTGGAGCGGCGGCGGGCGGCGGTTGGCGGACGGTGCGGCGAGGCGGAACGAGTGGAGCTGGCTGCGGGGTGTGGGAGAGAACGAGTGGAGGAGGGGTAGCCGCGAGAGGATAAGGCGACCTATGCCGACGGCTTAGCCGTCGGCATATATAAATCATGCCACGTGGCATATATGCCGACGGCTAAGCCGTAGGCATAGGTATATTTCTTTTTTTTTTGCATCAACACCGTTCTTTTAAAAAAATATATTTTTTCCACGTCACGGATCCACGTGACACGTCCCCTATGGCCGCAGCTATGCCGACGGCTTTGCCGTCGGCATAGTTATATTTTTCATTTTTAAATATTTTTAATAGTTTATATTTTCCTTCTTTACATTTTTTAATTCCATATAGATTTTTTAATGTTTTATATAGTTATATTTTTCCGTTTTTATGTTTTTATGTATTATTATTTCATATAGATATTTTTTTAACCGCTCGGCCCTCTCCTCTCCCGGAACCACACAGAGGGGAGGGGAGGGGAGGCGCCGAACTCGAGCAGCCTCGTCCGCCGAGGCCGTGGCCAGGTTGCGGGTCTGGGAGCGCATGTCCGCTACCTCGCGTGCTCGATCTGGAGCTTAGTAGGTCAGCTGAGTGAAGGGGGAGGTGGGTCGTCGACGGTGGGGGTGGGGCTGGGGGCGGCAGCGGATCCAAGTCCGCCAGAGAGAGATGGTTCGCGCGGGGACACCTGGAAGCAACATCCGAGCCAAACCCACATCTACATCCTCTACATGTAGACCCGACGCGTCCGTTTCCCTCCTCCACGTGCCGGCGGTGACGCCGTCTGTGAGGGGGACCACACCCCGAAAACGCGTGCCGCCTCTTCGGACATGCCACAACACCATCCCGCATGTATGAGGGGCCGGTGCGAAGCTCCGGTGGCATTGCTACCCCCCTGGCCCCCGTCCCGCCTAACCCTGGAGCGGTTGACCAAGAGATCTAGCCCTTTGACTTCCCACGGACGGGCTTTGACCAGTGGACCTCTCTACCCGATTGTGTCAGGTCAGCACGGAGGGACACCTGGGAGCAACATCCGGGCCAAACCCACATCTACATCCCCTTTGTGTAGACCGTACGTGTCCGCTTCCCCCCTCCAGGTGCCGGTGGCGGCGCCGTCCGTGAGGGGGGCCAAGCCCCGGAGACGCGTGCCGCCTCTTCGGACATGCCACAACACCACCCCGCATTTATGATGGGCCGGTGCGAAGCTCCGGTGGCATTGCTACCCCCCTGGCCCCCGTCCCGCCTAACCCTGGTGCGGTTGACCGGGAGATCTAGCCCTTTGACTTCCCACGGACGGGCTTTAACCAGTGGACCTCTCCACCCGGTTGTGTCAGGTTAGGACGGAAGGACACCTGGGAGCAACATCCGGGCCAAACCCACATCTACATCCCCTCCGTGTCGACCCGACGCGTCCGTTTCCCCCCTCCAGGTGCCGGCGGCGGCGCCGTCCGTGAGGGGGGCCACGCCCCGGAGACGCGTGTCGGGCGTTTGCAACCGCCACAACACTTTTCAGACTTGTGAGAAGCCGCGTACGCAAGATTGGCGGCATGCTAGCCCACGGAGGCCGCCGGCCACAGTCGTAGACATGCGACACGTAGAGGGAAGTGTTCGGATACTTCTCCATCACCAAAATTTATGAAAATTTAACATCGTTCCTATACCACATGTGCCATGTCATGTAAAAAACTCATGATTTTATTGCGATCCGAGTATTTAATAATATTCACGCCGCACCGTTACCGCAGAACATCTACTACTGTGTCATCGCCGTCCGTGAGGGGGGCCACACCCCGGAGACGTGTGCCGCCTCTTCGGACATGCCACAACACCACCCCGCATGTATGAGGGGCCGGTGCGATGCTCCGGTGGCATTGCTACCCCCCCCCTAGGGCCCACGTCCCGCCTAACCCTGGAGCGGTTGACCATGAGATCTAGCCCTTTGACTTCCTACGGACGGGCTTTCACCAGTGGACCTCTCCACCCGGTTGTGTCAGGTCAGCACGGAGGGACACCTGGCAGCAACATCCGGGCCAAACCCACATCTACATCCCCTCCGTGTAGACCCGACACGTCCGTTTCCCCCTCCAGGTGCCGGCGGCGGCGCCGTCCGTGAGGGGGGCCATGCCCCGGAGACGCGTGCCGCCTCTTCGGACATGCCACAACACCACCCCGCATGTATGAGGGGCCGGTGCGATGCTCCGGTGGTATTGCTACCCCCAGTGGCCCCTTCCGCCCTAACCACAGGCGGTTGACCAGGAGATCTAGCCCTTTGACTTCCCACGGACGGGCTTTGACCAGTGGACCTCTCCACCCGGTTGTGTCAGGTCAGCACGGAGGGACCCCTGGGAGCAACATCCGGGCCAAACCCACATCTACATCCCCTCCGTGTAGACCCGACGCGTCCGTTTCCCCCCTCCAGGCACCGGCGGCGGCGCCGTCCGTGAGGGGGGCCACGCTCCGGAGACGCGTGCCAGGCGTTTGCAACCGCCACAACACTCTCAGACTTGTGAGAAGCCGCGCAAGCAAGATTGGCGGCATGCTAGCCCACGGAGGCTGCCGGCCACAGTCGTAGACGCGCGAAGAGCAATCCGCGTAGAGGGAAGTGTTCAGATACTTCTCCATCATGAAAAATTATGAAAAATTACCATCGGTCCTTTGACTTTCCACGAACAGGCTTTGACCAGTGGACCTCTCCACCCGGTTGTGTCAGTTCGGCCCATACGGACACCCGGGAGCAACATCCGGGCCAAACCAACAGCTACATCCACACCGTGTAGACCCGACGCGTTAGTTTCCCCCCTCCAGGTGCCGGCGGCGGCGCCGTCCGTGACGGGGGCCACGCACCGGAGATACGTGTCGCCTCTTTGGACATGGCACAACACCACCCCGCATGTATGAGGGCCCGGTACGACGCTCCGGTGGCATTGCTAACCCCCAGGGCCCCAGTCCCGCCTAACCCTGGAGCGGTTGACCACGAGATCTAGCCCTTTGACTTCCCACGGACGGGCTTTGACTAGTGGACCTCTCCACCCGGTTGTGTCAGTTCGGCCCATAGGGACACCCGGGAGCAACATCCGGGCCAAACCCACAGCTACATCCACTCCGTGTAGACCCGACGCGTGTGTTTCCCCCTCCAGGTGCCGGCGGCGCCGTCCGTGAGGAGGGCCATGCACCGGAGACGCGTGCCGTCTCTTCGGACATGGCAAAACACCACCCGCATGTATGAGGGCCCGGTACGACGCTCCGGTGGCATTGCTACCCCCCAGGGCCCCCGTGCCGCCTAACCCTGGAGCGGTTGACCACGAGATCTAGCCCTTTGACTTCCCACGGACGGGCTTTGACCAGTGGACCTCTCCACCCGGTTGTGTAAGATCAGCCCAGAGGGACACCCGAGAGCAACATCCGGGCCAAACCCAGAGCTACATCCACTCCATGTAGACCCGACGCGTCCGTTTCCCCCCTCCAGGTGCCGGCGGCGGCGCCGTCCGTGACGGGGGCCACACCCCGGAGATGCGTGCCGCCTCTTCGGACATACCATAACACCACCCGGTTGTGGTAGGTCATCCGATATATATAAACAGTTGGGAGCAAAGTCCCCTTCGTATAGACCCGATGCGGTTGTTCCCCATTCCAGGTGCCGGCTGGCGGCGGCACCGTTCGTGAGGGGGGTCACACTGCTCTGTACAGAACCGAAAAATAATGTATGTATGCTTATTAACACGTACTATATGTAAGTTAGTCAAATAATAATATTTAAGAAAACATAAAATATAGCTATAAAAAAAGAAAAAAACTATGCCGACGGCAAAGCCGTCGGCATAGCTGCGGCCAGGGAAGATGGACGGCGTGCCGCGGATCGATGAAGTGTCATCTATGCCGACGGCTGCCGTCGGCATAGGTCCTGGTCGGTGCTCTCTGGATCGATGACGTGTCACCCGTATCTATGCCGACGGCCACCCGTCTTGGCCGTCGGCATAGATACGACGTCGTTAGCCAGCCGTGATGAGCGTTGTCAGCGGGCCCGCATCTATGCCGACGGCCTGTATATGCCGACGGCAGCTGTAGGCGTAGTCTGGGATAAGCCGACGGCTGAGATGTGCCGACGGCTGCTGTCGGCGTAGACGGGGATAGCCCGACGGCCATTGTACGCCGACGGCCAGGACCTAGCTGCCGGCATAGCTCGGATTAGGCCGACGGGAGCCGTCGGCATACATTTGGCTGTCAGCTTAGAGTCCTGTTCCGGTAGTGTTCCTACCTTGTGCAGAAAGAGAAGCCTTACTTTCATTCATGCTCGTTTGCCATACATAATAGGGGTGCTACTAGTTTTGTGATCTTCGAGGTGTTAGAGCTATATTGATGATGGCCTTTAGCCTTTTGTATTCTAGCCCCTTGGCATTCTTTTGTACATGTATATATGATGGCTTTGGCCTTCTAATAATATCAAGTTGCATATTTCCCTAACATGGTATTAGAGCATTAGGGTTTTTTTCCGCACGCGCAACTCATGCTACATCCGATCCCATCTCGCGTCCGCCAGTACTCTTGGCCGTCGCCGTCCTCTTCCTGGCGGCAGCCACTGCTCCTTCCCTGTGGCTGATCGCTGTTGCTGTTTTGCCACACCCGCCATCCCGATCCAGCCCCAACATCACCGGCTGTTGTTCTATCTTCCAGCACCACCACATCTAGCCACCTCTCTTCACCACGCCACAACCAGATCGAAGAGAACAAGAGAGCGAGGGCCAAGGGAAGATCGGGAGTACCAGGGAGATCGCGGGTATCCGATCCCCTGCGCGAACAGCACCTCATCCGGCTTACCCCGCCTAGGGCGCTGACCCTTCCTCCCTGTCAGACCGCCCCCGAGAAGGCCCTCCGCCGCCGCCGGTGATCAGGCCGCCGCCCGCTGCCTATCCGGGGCTCGTGCCATCCACGGACAAGCATGTAAGCATGCATGCATTCATCGGTGCATCTGCCACTGATATGAACCTCAATTGGGCAAGTAATTGACGTGTTTGGTGCATGCAGGAGCGGGAGTTCTTGGAGAAGGCGGACGAGGAGCTGGACAAGGTGAACACCTTCTACGCGACGAAGGAGGCGGAGCTGCTGAGCCGCGGCGAGGCGGTCATCGATCAGCTGTGCATCCTCGCCGATGTCAAGCGCATCCTGGCCGACCACGCCGCCAGCCGCCGCGCCAAGCGCACCCTCTCCGCGGTGGCACCGTCCTCGCCGGCGCTCAGTGGCTCCGCCTGGCCACGCCGCAGTCCATGTCAGGTATGTGTCCATACTCCGTACCGGTGCACGCACAGGCACTTGCCCGTTGGTCCCAGCACATGAACACCACTGCCTCGCTCGATCATCCTTTACACGTGAGCTGACACAAACGGTGTGTCATGGCGGCATGCAGATGGAAGCGTGGGGCTGCCACTACCGGAACAAGGCTCTAAGCCGACGGCCAAAAGTATGCCGAGGCGACCGTCGGCCTCTTCCACACTATGCCGACAGCTGGACCCAGGCCGTCGGCGTACAAAGGCCGTCGGGCTATCCAGGTATAAGCCGACGGCCCCCGTCGGCAAACAAAGGCCGCCGGCATAGCCAGATCTACGCCTAAAGCAGCAGTCGGCATATGCGGGCCGTCGGCATAGCTGTGGGCCACGACCACGCCCGCGACGGGCGGCTATCTACGTCGGATCTATGCCGACGGCCGGGACGGCCGGCCGTCGGCATAGATCAGGTTGCCATGTCATCGATCCAGACCGGACCGACCAAGGCCTATGCCGACGGCTGCCGTCGGCATAGATGACACGTCATCGATCCGCACCGTGCCGTCCATCCGCCCTGGTCGTAGCTATGCCGACGGCTTTGCCGTCGGCATAGATATTTTTTTCTTTTTTTTTTTGCATAGCTATATTTTTATGTTTTTTTACGTATTATTATTTGACTAACTTACATGTAGCATTTGTTAATATATATAAGCATACATACATTTTTTTTTATTCTACACGAAGGGATGTGTGACCCCCCTCCACGAACGGCGCCGACGCCGGCCGACACCTGGAGGGGGGAAACAGCCGCACTGGGTCTATACGGAGGGGACGTTGCTCCCAACTGTTTCTATATATGGGATGACCTACCACAACCGGTTGAAGAGGTGGCACACGTCTCCCGGGTGTGGCCCCATCAGACGGCGCCGCGGCACCGGAGGGGGGAAACGGACGCCGCCAGTCTACATGGACGGATCTTCGGTGGGTTTGGCCCGGATGTTGCTCCCAGGTGTTCGTATGGGCTGACGTAACCCAACCGGGTGGAGAGGTCCACTGGTCAAAACCCGTCTGCGGAAAGTCAAAGGGATAGATCTCGTGGTCAACCGCTCCAGGGTTAGGCGGGATGGGGGCCCTGGGAGGGGGGGTAGCATTGCCACCGGAGCGTCGCACCGAGCCCTCATACTTGCCGGGTTGTGTGGTGGCCTGTCTGAAGAGGCGGCACACGTCTCCCGGGTGTGGCCCCCCTCACCTTCGGCACAACCGCCGGCACCTAGAGGGGGGAAAACAAACGCGTCGGGTCTACACGGAGGTGAGGTAGCAGTGGGTTTGGCCCGGATGTTGCTCCCAGGTGTCCCTCTGGGCTGACCTAACACAACCGGGTGGAGAGGGTACCTAGTCAAAACCCGTCCGTGAAAGTCAAAGGGCTAGATCTCGTGGTCAACCGCTCCGGGGTTAGGCGGGGACGGGGCCCGGGGTAGCATTGCCACCGAAAGGCCGCACCGGTCCCTTATACATGTCGGGTGGTGTGGTGGCTTGTCTGAAGAGGCGCACACTTCTCCGGGGTGTGGCCCTCCTCACCTACGGCGTCGCAGCCGGCACCTGGAGGGGGAAAACGGACGCGTCGGGTCTACAGGGACGAGATCTTGCTGTGGGTTTGGCACGGATGTTGCCTCAGTGTTCGTATGGGCTGACATAACACAACCGGGTGGAGTGGTCCATTGGTGAAATCCCGTCCATGGGAAGTCAAAGGGCTAGATCTCGTGGTCAACCGCTCCAGGGTTAGGCGGGACGGGGGCCCTGGGGGGTAGTAATGCCACCGGAGCGTCGTACCGGGCCCTCATACATGCGGGGTGGTGTTGTGGCATGTCCGAAGAGGCGGCACGCGTCTCCGATGCGTGGCCCCCCTCACGGACGGCGCCGCCGCCGGCACCTGGAGGGGGGAAACGGACGCGTCGGGTCTACACGGAGTGGATGTAGCTGTGGGTTTGGCCCGGATGTTGCTCCCGGGTGTCCCTATGGGCCAAACTGACACAACCGGGTGGAGAGGTCCACTGGTCAAAGCCCGGCCGTGGGAAGTCAAAGGGCTAGATCTCGTGGTCAACCGCTCCAGGGTTAGGCGGGACGGGGGCCCTGGGGGGTAGCAATGCCACCGGAGCGTCATACCGGGCCCTCATACATGCGGGGTGGTGTTGTGGCATGTCCGAAGAGGCGGCACGCGTCTCCGGTGCGTGGCCCCCCTCACGGACGGCGCCGCCGCCGGCACCTGGAGGGGGGAAACGGACGCGTCGGGTCTACACGGAGTGGATGTAGCTGTGGGTTTGGCCCGGATGTTGCTCCCGGGTGTCCCTATGGGCCGAACTGACACAACCGGGTGGAGAGGTCCACTGTTCAAAGCCCGTCCGTGGGAAGTCAAAGGGCTAGATCTCGTGGTCAACCGCTCCAGGGTTAGGCGGGACGGGGCCCGTGGGTAGCAATGCCACCGGAGCGTCGTACTGGGCCCTCATACATGCGGGGTGGTGTTGTGGCATGTCCGAAGAGGCGGCACGCGTCTCCGGTGCGTGGCCCCCCTCACGGACGGCGCCGCCGCCGGCACCTGGAGGGGGGAAACGGACGCGTCGGGTCTACACGGAGTGGATGTAGCTGTGGGTTTGGCCTGGATGTTGCTCCCGGGTGTCCCTATGGGCCGAACTGACACAACCGGGTGGAGAGGTCCACTGGTCAAAGCCCGTCCGTGGGAAGTCAAAGGGCTAGATCTCGTGGTCAACCGCTCCAGGGTTAGGCGGGACGAGGGCCCTGGGGGGTAGCAATGCCACCGGAGCGTCGCACCGGCCCCTCATACATGTAGGGTGGTGTGGTGGCATGTCCGAAGAGGCGACACGCGTCTCGGGTTCGCCCTCACGGACGCGCGCGCCGCCGGGCGCCGGAGGGGGAAACGGACGCGTGGGTCTACACGGAGGGGATCTTCTTTGTGGGTCCGCCCGGATGTTGCTCCAAAGTGTTCCTATGGGCTGAACTTACACGACCTGGTGGATAGGTCCAGTGGTCAAATCCCGTCCGTGCAAAGTCAAAGGGCTAGATCCGTGGTCAAACGCTACAGGTTAGGCGGACGGGGCCACTGGGGTAGCAATGCCACCGAGGCGTGCACCGTGCCCTCATACGTCTTGAGGTGGTGTGGTGGCATGTCCAGAAAGAGGCACGCAGCGTCTCGGGTTGTGGCCCCCCTCACGGACGGCAATGACACGGTAGTAGACGTTATGCGGTAACAATGCGGCCTGAATATTATTAAATAATTGGAGCGCGATAAAATCATGAGTTTTTTACACAACGTGGGCACATGTGCTATAGGACTGATGGTAATTTTTCATAATTTTTCGTGATGGAGAAGTATCTGAACAATTCCCTCTACGCGGATTGCTCTTCGTGACGTCTATGGTATGGCTGGCGGCCTCCGGGGCTAGTATACCGTCAAATCTTGCGTAAGCGGCCTCTCACAAGTCTGCAAGTGTTGTGGCGGTTGCAAACACCCAAGACGTCTCCGGTGTGCCCCCCCCCCCTCACGGGCGACGGCGCGCCCGCCCGGCTTTGGAGAAACGGACGCGTCGGGTCTACACGGAGGTGATCTTGCTGTGGCTCTGGCCCAGATGTTGCTCCAAAGTGTTCCTATTGGCTGACCTAACACAACCGGGTGGAGAGGCCCACTGGTCAAAGCCCGTCCGTGCAAAGTCAAAGGGCTAGATCCCGTGGTCAAACGCTACTGAGGTTAGGTGGGGCCACGGGGCCACAGGGGTAGCAATGCCACCGAGGCGTCGATCGGGCCCTCGTACATGTGGGGTGGTGTGGTGGCATGTCCGAAGAAGGCGACGCAGCGTCTCCGGTGTGGCCCTCCTCACGGACGGGCGATGACACGGTAGTAGACGTCCTGCGGAAAGCGATGCGACGTGAATATTATTAAATACTCAGAGCGCGATAAAATCATGAGTTTTTTACACAACGTGGGCACATGTGCTATAGGACCGATGGTAATTTTTCATAATTTTACGTGATGGAGAAGTATCTGAACACTTCCCTCTACGCGGATTGCTCTTCGCGCGTCTACGACTGTGGCCGGCGGCCTCCGGGGGCTAGCATACCGTCAAATCTTGCGTAGGCGGCCTCTCACAAGTCTGGAAGTGTTGTGCCGGTTGCAAACGGCAAACGCGTCTCCGGGGTGTGCCCCCCCCTTCACGGACGGCGCCGCCGCCGGCACCTGGAGGGGGGAAACGAACGCGTCGGGTCTACACGGAGGGGATCTTGCTGTGGGTCTGCCCCGGATGTTGCTCCAACGTGTTTCTATGGGCTAACCTAACACAACCGGGTGGAGAGGTCCACTGGTCAAAGCCCGTCTGTGGGAAGTCAAAAGGCTAGATCCCGTGGTCAAACGCTACAGGGTTAGCCGGGACGGGGGCCCTGGGGGGTAGCAATGCCACCGGAGCGTCGTATCGGGCCCTCATACATGCGGGGTGGTGTTGTGGCATGTCCGAAGAGGCGGCACACGTCTCCGGTGCGTGGCCCCCCTCACGGACGGCGCCGCCGCCGGCACCTGGAGGGGGGAAACGGACGCGTCGGGTCTACACGGAGTGGATGTAGCTGTGGGTTTGGCCCGGATGTTGTTCCCCGGTGTCCCTCTGGGCTGACCCGACACAACCGGGTGGAGAGGTCCACTGGTCAAAGCCCGTCTGTTCAAAGTCAAAGGGCTAGATCCCGTGGTCAAACGCTACAAGGTTAGCCGGGACGGGGGCCCTGGGGGGTAGCAATGCCACCGGAGTGTCATACCGGGCCCTCATACATGCGGGGTGGTGTTGTGGCATGTCCGAGAAGAAGCGACCTGCGTCTCCGGTGCATGGTCCCCCTCATGGACGGCGCCCGCCCGGCACCTGGAGGGGAAACGGATGCGTCGGGTCTACACGGAGTGGATGTAGCTGTGGGTTTGGCCCGGATGTTGTTCCCCGGTGTCCCTCTGGGCCGACCCGACATAACCGGGTGGAGAGGTCCACTGGTCAAAGCCCGTCCGTGGGAAGTCAAAAGGCTAGATCCCGTGGTCAAACGCTACAGGGTTAGCCGGGACGTGGTCCCTGGGGGTAGCAATGCCACCGGAGCGTCGTATCGGGCCCTCATACATGCGGGGTGGTGTTGTGGCATGTCCGAAGAGGCGGCACACGTCTCCGGTGCGTGGCCCCCCTCACGGACGGCGCCGCCGCCGGCACCTGGAGGGGGGAAACAGACGCGTCGGGTCTACACGGAGTGGATGTAGCTGTGGGTTTGGCCCGGATGTTGTTCCCCGGTGTCCCTCTGGGCCGACCCGACACAATCGGGTGGAGAGGTCCACTGGTCAAAGCCCGTCCGTTCAAAGTCAAAGGGCTAGATCCCGTGGTCAAACGCTACAGGGTTAGCCGGGACGGGGGCCCTGGGGGGGGAGGGGTAGCAATGCCACCGGAGTGTCATACCGGGCCCTCATACATGCGGGGTGGTGTTGTGGCATGTCCGAAGAGGCGGCACGCGTCTCCGGTGCATGGCCCCCCTCACGGACGGCGCCGCCGCCGGCACCTGGAGGGGGGAAACGGATGCGTCGGGTCTACACGGAGTAGATGTAGCTATGGGTTTGGCCCGGATGTTGTTCCCCGGTGTCCCTCTGGGCCGACCCGACACAACCGGGTGGAGAGGTCCACTGGTCAAAGCCCGTCCGTGCAAAGTCAAAGGGCTAGATCCCGTGGTCAAACGCTTCTGAGGTTAGGCGGACGGGGCCCCGGGGTAGCAATGACACCGGAGTGTCGTACCGGGCCCTCATACATGCGGGGTGGTGTTTTGGCATGTCCGAAGAGGCGGCACATGTCTCCGATGCGTGGCCCCCCTCACGGACGGCGCCGCCGCCGGCACCTGGAGGGGGGAAACGGACGCGTCGGGTCTACACGGAGTGGATGTAGCTGTGTGTTTGGCCCGGAACTGACACAACCGGGTGGAGAGGTCCACTGGTCAAAGCCCGTCCGTGCAAAGTCAAAGGGCTAGATCCCGTGGTCAAACGCTACAGGGTTAGCCGGGACGGGGGCCCTGGGGGGGTAGCAATGCCACCGGAGCGTCGTACCGGGCCCTCATACATGCGGGGTGGTGTTGTGGCATGTCCGAAGAGGCGGCACGCGTCTCCGGGGTGTGGCCCCACACGGACGGCGCCGCCCCGCACTGGAGGGGGGAAGCAGACGTCGGTCCCTCATTTTATATGTAAACAAAACTTTTCAATGCGTATGAAAATAATATACACTAAAAATATATTTGAAGATAGTTAATAATATTTTTTTAAAAATGTTAAACATATATAAAAGTTGTTGCAAAAAAAAATGCCACGTGGCGCCTTCACCTCCCCTATGTGTATAAAAATATAACTGATGAGTATAAAAACATCAAAAATTTATATGAAATAAAAAAACAGAAAGAAGAAAAAATATAAGCTATTAAAAACATTAAAAAATAAAAAATATAACTATGCCTACGGCTAAGCCGTCGGCATAGGTGCCACGTGGCATCTGTACCTATGCCGACGGCTTAGCCATCGGCATAGCTCGCCCTTATCCTCAGCCGGTCCACCTCCACCACTCACTCGCCCAATAACAAATCGACCCGCGCCTCTTGTCGCGCTGCCTTGCCTCCACACCAGCGCCCGTCGCCCAGCGTTCTCCCGCCCCTGCCGCCCACTCTCCTCGCGCCCCGCCCACCAGCGTCGCGCCGCCCCATCCCACCCCACCTCTCGTCCCCTGCCGCCCTTCTCGCTCCAGCCGGGCGCTGCCTCGCTCCAGCCGCCTCGCCTCCCTCCTCGACCCGGCCGCCGTGCGTGGGCGCCCTTCCGGCCCATGCCATAGCCTGGCCGGCCTTGCTAGCTGGTCCGACCGGCCCGGCCCCCCAGCCCAGCGCCTGCTGTGTCCCGGCCCTCCCGGCCGGCCAGCTCCGCCTGCCTCCCCTCACCTCCACCGCCGGCCCCTGCCTCCAACTCCACCAGCATGACGCCTCTCTGCTCGGTGAGCTAACACTCTTTTTTTTCATTTTTTTGCATTATTTAGCTATTGTTGGATGTATGAATGGATGCATGGATGGATGTTGGATGTTGTTAGGTAGCTAGATGGATGAATGTTGTATGCATCTTAGATGGATGGAGGAATCTCGGCAAAAGGAATTATTTTGCTACGGTTAGGTTGCTAGATGGATGAATCTCGGCAAAATGAATTATCATAGTTAAAAAAGCAACTTGAGTCACTTAGTTCATAAAATTGTTAACGAAGATTTTATTTTCAGTTTGTGATGTTGTTAAGTAGCTATGTGAGATGTGCTTCAAATTTGGGATACGATAAGTGGTTATTTCATCATGATGATCTTGCTAAACAAATTGATGTGTCAATGCTTAATGTGAGGTGATGACCTAAATTGCGATATGATAAGTGCTTCCAAATTTGACAGTTGACAAAATATGATTTTTTTTCATAGTTAAAAGTATCAATGCTTAATGTGATGTGATGACCTAATTTTTTTTCACTCGGTGTAATTAACAGGATTTGTGGTGTTCCATCTTCGTGGAGTGATAAATCGGCGTTGGAGGTGTTGGTCCAGGATCGTCCCTCTCCTTTGATCGACTACATCGGAGGGTGAGCAACAATTCCATGACCTCGCCCACTTTTTTCCATGTCACTAGATTGAATTTTCACATCAAGTCGCATAACCTAGAGTCGCCGTCCGAAGAGTTGCATCGATAAATATGCATTCAATTGCATATTTATCACCGCAGCTCTTCGGATTGTCCAGCGCTTTCCACGGACAGCCCGAGGATGTGTTGATTGGGTACGTTGTTCATGCTCTACCCGTTCGAGACAGGATTTGGCGGGCGCCTCCTGTTGTTCTCCGGATGCACATTCTCTCAGCATTTTGCCGAGGCGTGTATTTGGAGAACAGCGGGAGGTCTTGCCGAAATTTTGTCTCGGAATGGGGTAGAGCATGGACCGTACTCAATCTACACATTCTCAGGTGGGATTAGGACCCATCTTTACCTATTAGAGATGTAGGTGGATTAAATGTCGTTTCTCGTCAACCTTGTAAAAAATAAAATATTTGTGATAGACCACGTCTTCACATGCAACCTCCCACAGGCAGTCGAAAATCTTAGTTCAAGCCAGATGCTGACTTCGTACTTAAAAAGGATCATAAGATGGAGGCATTCAAGTGGCTGAAACACGTCGTGAAGTTCACTGATGGTTATGCGTCGAATATAAGTAAGGGGTCAATCTTTCAGCAGGCGAGTGACCGGGCTCAAGAGTCATGACTATCATGTATGGATTGAGCGGATTATGCAGTGATGGTTCGGGCTATGTTCCCGAGCGTGTCTGGCGTGTGCTTGCGGAGTTAAGCCATTTCTTCCGAACGCTTTGTGCTAAAGAAGTATGTCCTGAGAAGATAAAAGACATGCATAAGAAGGCGTCGAAGTTGATATGCAAGCTAGAGAAGATCTTCCTGCCAGGCTTCTTTACTCCGATGACACATCTCATTTTGCACCTTGCGAACGAGGTATTGTTGGGGGGCCTGCGATGTCGTTGGCGATGCCCCGAGAGATGCAGAACAAGCATCCGAGATGTAAATGTGGAAACAAAGCTAAGATTGAAGCTTACATAGCCGAGGCGGTTATCCTAGAGGAGGTGGCGGACCTAAGGACAGCCTACTATCCGGACCATGTTCCCACGTTGCACAATAAGGTGTCTCGATACAATACAGAAGAACCCAAGTATAAACCCAAGTTGCCTCTATTCACCGGGCAAGGTGGCAGGGTTGGATGCTCGACATCTTATGTCATGCCACGAGATGAGTGGGAGGATGTCATGTTCTATATCTTGCACAACATCAAGGAAGTTGAGGATGAGTGGATGAGGTAATACCTTTGCACCATTCTTTTAGTCAATTCATTATGTTCACTTTGCCTAGTTCTTATACCGCTTTTCTTATTGTAGTCGATTCGTTGAGGAAGAGTGGGCCAGGAATGCTGCCTCCTCTTTGAGCGGAGGCACTTGCTCTTCTCCGAAAGGGTGCTGATGGAAGGAAAAATTTCGTTGCGTGGTTCATGGAGAAAGTAATATTTCACACTTCCCTATTACCCATTTCACACTTCCAATTAAATTCATGCACCCTATAATTTCAATTAAACTTGTAGGGAAATGATCCGAACGAATCAATGGATGAAGAATTGAGATGGGTTTCCATGGGTTTTGACCCTACCGTCATGACATGCCAAAAGTATGATGTGAATGGGTATCGCTTCCATACGGAGGAGCACCGTAACAGTCGGCCTGATCCCAAAACCATAAATACGGAGTCTTCACCGAAGGAGATAATAATGTAGATTACTACGGAAGGGTAGGAAAAATATACGAGCTTACATTCAAATGTGGCCGTAAACACCTAAGTCTCATTGTGTTCAAATGCCGATGGTTCGACCCCAAAAAGGGTCTGAGATATACGCCTTCTATTGGTTTAGTTGAAGTTAAACCATCAACCGTCTATGCCGGAGCTGATCTCTTTATCGCCGCTACCCAGGCCACACAAGTATATTATCTGCCTTACCCATGCCAGAAAGAGTACCTAAAGGGTTGGGAAGTTGTGTTCAAGGTGTCGCCACATGGTAAGCTACCGGACCCGAACGATGATGATTACTACAACATAAACCCCATCACATATGAGGGAGTGTTTTTTCAAGAGGAACATGATGACGTGGTCCGAAACAAGGAGGATGATGACTTGGGTTATGTTGACCTGGACTCAAACGACGACGGCGCCCGGATTGATGGTGAGGCAGTTGTGAATCAAAGAGACATAATTATGCTTGAAAATTTAAATGAAGACGCTGACGCTGATGATGAGGAAGAGCCTCCACCTCCGTCAGACAACGAAGAAGATATGCGGGATAGTGATGATGAGACCGGTCGACAAATAAATTACAATAGTGATGATTCATATGGGTTCTAGAAAATGTATGTTCTTTTAATAATGTTCTCTTCCGTTATTAATGTCTTTCCTGTATGCTTGTTTTTTATATCCTTACTAATTGTTTATTCTCTTCTCAATGCAGGTTTGCTAATCATGGGCAAGTCCAGTGGTGCCAGTTTCTCGATAAACTCAAAGGAGAACTTACTCGGAGTGGGCGAGCCCACAAGGTTCCCTCCCGACTACGCTGAGGATGGCACCTCACAGGAGGTGGAGGGTCGGGGAGGAGACCCTAGAGGAGGAGGGGGTGGGGGGGAGAGCCCCTAGAGGACGAGGAGGTGGGGGAGAAGCAACCGGGCCAAAAAACTTCGGGCCGTGTCCGAAATAGGAGGGTCTTCTTCGATGCCCTCCTATGCTAATGCAGCTTCTGAGTCTGAGGAGGAGGAGTATATTCCTGATGTCGAGGAGGAGGAGGGTGAGGAGGAGGAGGCGGAGGAGGAGGAGGCCGAGGAGGAGGGTGAGGAGGAGGGCGAGGAGGGTGGAGGGGAGGTTGACCCGAGGTTGTGGGGTGACTTGCCACCCGGTGCTCCAGCGAGGTGGCTGCGTGGTAATGCCGGAGTACCTACACCACCTTCTATCGAGGCGCACAAGTGGCTCATTGAACTCTTGAGGGACAGAGTAAGTGCATCTCAATCATACTTTCTACACATGACAACATTTTTTATTGTACACATGGCAACCCTTTGATTCTTTTGCGATGAATCGGATCCTTGACGGAAAGGGCCGTAAACCGAACGGCCTTCTCAGCATCTGTTGAAGCAGTTTTGGCTGGCCTATTCTGCCCATGACGACAGGGACCCACAACTGCGTGTTTTGGCCACAAGCTGGGCCCACTACGAGGCTTGCAGCATGAGTACGGGACAGCCGCTAAGGCCGTGATCACCAAATTTTGGGTAAGTTCCCTTTTGAATCACTTGTCTTTAGTTTCGTTCATAGTTTATCATTGAATCACTCAACTCATGCCTTGTTTGCTTCTGGTTTATGCATGATTGCAGCAACTCTATAGAGTTCTTGACGAGCACAAGGCCAGAGCCGACGTGGTCTTACTTGCGTCTCAAAAGAAGAAAGCTCGTCGATTGCGATGACTGAGGTGTGTTGGGTTGCCGTCTCATAGTACTACCACATCTACCTGCAACAAAAGATGACCAAAACTCAAGCACAGAGGCAAAAAATTACCATGAGCAGGGAGTAGTTCATGATGGTAACTATTACTGACTTTTCATTGTTTCAAGGAGTCAACTATATGTTTCGTACTCACATGTCATGCTTCCAAAATTTGCATAGGTTGTTCCTCGTTGGTGCTATGGAAGGCATGACGGATGGGCGTGTTTGGTGGATAGGTGGGTCAGTGACGATCCGTAGTTTGTTGCCAAGAGCATCAAGGCCCGGGCTAACCGTGGAAAAGACGGGACACACGGCCAAGGAAACAGGAACCACTAGGGCTTCAAGGCCATGAAGGTATATCTATATGAAAGATGCATTTTGGTTCTTCTTTACCGTCATGTTCTTATGTATGGCTAACTCTTGTTCGACGTTGCAGGAGGACAAGTTGCAGAGGCCGCTCTCAGACATGGAGTCGTGGAAGCTGGCCCGTGAGCGGAGTGATCGCAAGGAGGGCGAGAGCCAGTACTACGGCAACACCGAGAAACACCTGGAGTCTTACACTCAGAACTATCATAAGTTGCATCCGGATGTTCCCGTTCCTGAGGTCACCCAGTCTCAGATCAATGACACGGCGGTGGTGGCCATCCAGGGTAAGTCCCATGGCCGGTATCCGTGTTTCGATGGCTTGATCACTCCGTCGATCTCGTACACACGGCTTCGAGCTACCAACCCGAGCCCGTTAGAGAGTGCAGGCGTTCGCAGCCTCCCTTAGTCCGCCAACGTGTTGTAAGTACTTCCCTTATCTTCTTTGTCTCTATCTTTCTTAGTTTATTTTCATCATCGCCCACTTAGAAACAACCTCAATTTTGTAGGCATATCATGCCTTTCTCGAGCATAGGCATATTGAGGTGAGGGAGTACTTGCAACGAGTGAAGGCAAAGCGATGATTACAGCCGTCAAGTGATGGCGGTTAGTTTTGCCCTCTTAAACCAAGCTCAAATTTGCACTTTCATTCCTTCCGACTTTGTTGATCACGGCTTGTTTCTAAGTGGACTTGTTTAACTAACATCCGAGGCTATGTTGGCGTCTTGGACTAACATGCACGGAGCCACCACAAGTTGGACCCCACCACCACCACTGCGGGAGACGCCCACACATTCCCACGTTAGGAATGGCTGTCACTAGGCGGTGATACTCCGGTTAGTAAATTTGCCTAACTAATGACAAACTAGTTCTCGTTCATTCAACACTATCATGTCATATTTACCGTTAGAATCTTCTTTCAAACATGTAGGGGACCGGTGGCTCGACTCTGCTCCGTCGACCCCGATCCTCCGATCTGGCAGAGTGATGGTGGTCGCGGTGGCGATTTTGGCGGAGGAGGACTTGGCGGTGGCGGTTTTGGCGGAGGTGGACTTGGTGGTGGTTTTGGCGGAGGTGGACTTGGCGGAGGTGGTGGTTTTGGCGGAGGTGGACTCCGTGGTGGTGGTGGTTTTGGCGGAGGTGGACTCGGTGGTGCTTGATGTCGATGATGATTCCGTGTATGCGGCCGTTGTGCCATGTCTTTCATGTTTCAACTTTTATGATGTTTCATGTCTTGCACTACTCTTATGGTCGTGGACTTTCGCCAGTGATGATCTTTAGATGATGAACTTGACTATGTTTAAATGATGTTGATGAACTGTCATATTTCATATTATTCTGTTTTGAAATGTTGTCAAATGAATTGGAAAAGAGAAAACAGGGAAAAAAAGAGAAAACAGGAGCCACCAGGAGGCGACACGTGGCCGGGCTATGCCTACGGGAAAGCCGTCGGCATAGATATAAATATATGCCGACGGCTTTGCCGTAGGCATAGCCCTGCTGCCAGGTTAAACCAGGCGGCGACACGTGGCAAAGATATGCCTACGGCAAAGCCGTCAGCATAGATTTAACCTATGCCGACGGCTTTGCCGTAGGCATATCTTTGCCACGTGTCGCCTCCTGAGCCGCCAGCAGTTTTGATGGCGCCGTCCGTTGCCGTCAGACGGAAAACTACACCGACGGCTAAACTATGCCGACGGCTGCGCCAGGGCCGTCGGCATACCCCCCTATGCCGACGGTCTGACAGGAGTACGCTGATGTGATCTAGACTGACGGGTCTATGCCGACGGCTGCCGTCGGCATAGAGCTATGCCGACGGCCTAGGGGCCTATGCCGACGGCCCGTGGCCGTAGGCATAGACCGCGAGTCCGGTAGTGTGCAGCAGGCGCAGATGATGGAGGGCGAGCTGACCGACTGAAGTGCTCATCAGCGAACGGTCTCATTGAAGTCTCCCATGCAAATCCACGCCTCATGCGATATTGAGTACAGGGTCCTTAGGAAGCGTCAGCTGTCATGTCGTTCCTCCACTCTAGGCGCACCATAGAAGCCCGTAAACCTCCAGACATCAGAGTCATGATGAACTCTCCGCACCACAACATCGATGTGGCCGATATTGTAGTTCTTCAGCTCAACAGACACATCTTTGGACCAGAACAGGCCTATGCCTCCACTTAGCCCCTGACTGTTGACCGCAAACCAATTTTTGCGCGTTGAGGGCTCATAAATCAAAGGGGCAATGTCCTACGGTTTCCGCCCAAGAAGTCATAGGGAATCCCGGAAAGGTGTTTTGGCACCGTTGCCCAAAATGATGGTCGTTGAGGCATAGAAGAAGTCCATGTCCTCCTCCGTGCAAGAGTTCCCAAGCCCCACCCAAAGCTTATTTGGCTCCTTCCATTCATACCATGGCCACCTAAGACGTAAGGCCCGAGCAAACTTGTCAGTGTCTAGAACCCCAATGCCTCCATACTCCTTGGGGCGGCAAACCACCTTCCAATTCACTTTACATTTGGCATCGGTCGTCTTATCCAATCCAGACCAAAGGAAAGCCCTCTCCAACTTGTTGATGTTGTGAAGAGATCGCGGTGGCACGATGAGAGGTGTAATGGCATACACTGCTTGGGAGGCAATAACCGATCTGACAAGTGTCGTGCACCCAATGGTGGTGATGTTTTGGCCGTCCGAGGTGGCAAGCTTGCCGGCCGCCTTGTCTTCAAGGTATTGGAAATCCACAGTCTTGAGCTGCCAGACCGAGAGTGGGAGTCCCAGGTATTTTATCGGGAAGGTGGCTCTAGACACGGGGACGCCACTGAGGACATGATCCAAGTCAACATTGGCACATCTGATTGGCACAACCGAGCTCTTGTGGAAGTTGGTGCATAGACCCATGACATCACCGAAACCCTTCAAGATGGTGGCGAGGTTGTCGACGTAGCTTTTGATTGGGGCCATGAAAATAGCTGCGTCATCCGCATATAAGGAGGTTCTCATCATAGCACCTCGTCCCCGAATCTTATGCAGGAGGCCCTTCCTAGTTGCCAACTCAAGAATTTGGTGAAGTGGGTCAATTGCGAGGACGAATAGTAGCGGCGAGATCGGGTCCCCTTGATAAAATCCACGACCATGATAGATGGGAGGTCCGGGCATCCCATTGAGCAGGAAACGCGAGGATGAGGAGCAATGCAGTGCGGTAATCCAGTCACGGAATTTGCTAGGGAATCCCCTACGTTGCAGCAGGTCGAGGATGAATTCCCATTTGACAGAGTTGATGGCTTTTCTTATGTCAAGCTTGAACAGAAGGGCAGGGGTCTTGCGCTTGTGGAGGCGTCGAGCAAAGTTCCGCACATACATGAAGTTGTCATGGATGCTTCTCTTTTTTATGAAGGCGCTTTGGGCGTTGGAGATGAGGGCATCCATATGCGGGGCAAGCCGCAAGGAGAGCACCTTAGCAATGATTTTGGCAATGGCATGGATGAGGCTTATGGGCCTATAATCGGAGATGCCCTCCGCGCCATGCTTCTTGGGCAAGAGCACCACATTGGTGGAGTTCAACCATTGAAGATTGGACGTGTGAAGGGAGTCAAACTGGTGGATGACTCGCATGATATCATGTTTGACGACGGCCCAACATTTATTGAAAAAGATACCCGTGAAGCCGTCCGGGCTGGGAGCCTTGCCGCTTGGCATTTCTTCAATGGCGTTCCAAACCTCCTCCACAATGATAGTGTCATCCAGGGTGTGAAGGTCGATCGGCTGCACGTTGAGCTCCTCCCAATTGAAATCGAGGTTGCTCGTGTGCCCCTTCCCCATGACCTCAGAGAAGTGGTTATGGATGATATTTTCCTTTTCGCCATGGCCAGTAACCCAACCGCTCGCGAGCTTGATGCGGTGGATGTGGTTCTTTATTCTTTGGGCATTGACACGGCTGTGGAAGAACTTTGTGTTTGCATCATTCTCCTTGAGGTTAGAGATTTGGGCGTGTTGGCTCTTTCTGGCCCTCTGCAGAACTTCCAAACTGATCACCCTGCATTTTAGCCTAGCACGTAGGTCAAGCTCCTCCGGCAATAGGGTGCGTGCACTAGTAGAAAAAGGGTCAAACGTGAAGCACATTAGTGCCGGTTTGCATTTGAGCCGGCACTAATGTATACATTAGTGCCGGTTCGAACAGCTAGCCGGGCCGCTTTCATTAGTACCGGTTCGTGGCGAACCTTTAGCACCGGTTCGTGCCACGAACCGGTACTAATGAGAGTGGTGGCAGGATGTTGTCGACCGGGCCCCTCCAGGCCCTTTAGTACCGGTTCGTGGCACGAACGGTGCTAAAGGTCGCCCCTACATAAACCCCTTCGGTCCACCCGAGCTCGCTCTGTTCTTCCCCTTTCCCCTCTCCTCTCTGTTCTTCTCCTCTTCCTCTCGAGCTCATCACACATTTTTCCCAAAATTTGTCAAGATTTGAAGGCCCCCATCCATTCAAATGATCACAAAGGTTAGCAACTTTGTCATTTCATCTCTCATTGCTAGATTAGCTCTTGCAATGCTTTATATAGTGATTAATTTGTGAGTTTAGTAATTTGGGAGGAAATATTTATATATGTGCTAGTATTTTATTTATATGCAATTTGAGGTAAAAAATAACACTTAGTTTGCATATGTAGGTGTGTTTTACTTAGTGCCTTCTAAATCTCCGTCAGAATTCACCGTCGATCGCCTGCAAGATCCGTCTGTCAGCGGCACCACCTTGTGGTGAGCCTCTTGTTCATGAAATTTTATACAAAAATTTATGTTTGTGTGATTTGGATATATAGTTACTCGTATAATTATCTTACCCGTCGTTGTTTGTTATACATAGTGCCATGGTTTTGATATCCGTCCCCGTCGGCCCTCGTCCTTGTTATGATTCGGATGTGGTATATTCTCTTTTAAAACTATTTGTTGCATTTCGTGTTTATGACAAATTATGCCCATCAAGTTGACATAGATATTTTTATCTAGGAGGTATGTGAACCGGAAATTCCAACCGACACTATTGTCGAGAGGTTAAATTTAGTTGAAAGAGAAAACAAGTACTTGAAAGAAAAATTGAAAAGAATTGAGGGGGAAAAGATGGAATTGGAGTTGCATCTTGCCGATATCGTCGATGATCACAAGATCAAGATGGAGAAAATGCGCTTGAAGATTAGAAAGATTAGAAAATATGCAATCGATAGTGAGGCTTGGTATCATTATGCTGTTGGATCAATTGTTACCTTAGTTGCGATCTTGATCGCATTTGTTGTTGCATTTAAATGCTTTAGCTAGAGAGTTATTTGTTTGTTGCATTTAAGTGTTGTATGAACTTTATGTATGAACTTGTATTAATTTGGTCTATTCGATTGTTGTGTAAGATGAGCCGCAATGGATGTATCGATGACCGATGCTCTCCCAGTTCGTTGAGGGTGTGCATACTTTTACGCTTATGGTGAGGAAAACAAGCGGGCGGATGGTTTTATGCCTTGTCCATGTGCTGGTTGTAAGAATGGTCGCAATTACTCTACGTCAAGAACCATTCACGTCCACCTGTTTGAGTCCGGTTTCATGCCCCACTATAATGTTTGGACCAAGCACGGAGAAAGAGGGGTTATGATGGAAGACAATGAAGAAGAAGAGGACGACGGCAATATCACCCGGCCATGGGTTCCCTGAATACGATGATACAACAATGGGGGAAGAAGCTGAGCGGTAATGCGGAAGAAGTTGAAGAAGAGGCATCGAGATGAGCCCGTTGATGATCTAGGTCGGGCCATTGCCGATGCAAAGAGAAACTCATGAAGTGATTTGGAGAAGAAGAAGTTGCAGCCCATGTTAGAGGATCACAAAAAATGTTGTACCCGAATTGCGTGGGTGACAAGAAAAAGCTGGGCACCACACTAGAATTGCTGCAATGGAAGGCGTAGAATGGTGTATCGACAAGAGATTTGGAAAGTTGCCGGTAATGATAAAGGATATGCTTCCAAAGGACAACGAATTGCCCGAGATGCGTCACGAAGCAAAGAAGGTTGTCTGCCCTCTAGGGTTAGAGGTGCGTAAGATACATGCATGCCCTAATGATTGCATCCTCTACCGCGGTGAGTACGAGGATTTGAACGCAGCTTGCCGGTATGTGGTGCATTGCGCTATAAGATCAGCCGATGACCTGGTGATGTCGAGGGCGGCGCCCAGAAGAAGATTCCTGCCAAGGTGATGTGGTATTCTCCTATAATACCACGGTTGAAACGTTTGTTCTAAAACAAAGAGCATGCCAAGGCGATGCGATGGCACGGAGAAGACCGTAAGAAAGACGGAAAGTTGAGAGTAGCCGCTGACGGGTCGCAGTGGAGAAAAATCGAAAGAAAGTACGGGAAGGAGTTTGCAGATGACGCAAGGAGCGTATGGTTTGGTCTAAGCGCAGATGGCATTAATCCTTTTGGGGAGCAGAGCAACAACCATAGCACCTGGCCTATGACTCTATGTTTGTATAACCTTCCTCCTTGGTTGTGCATGAAGAGGAAGTTCATTATGATGCCAGTGCTCATCCAAGGCCCTAAGCAACCCGGCAACGACATTGATGTGTACCTAAGGCCATTAGTTGAAGAACTCTTACAACTGCGAAATGGAACAGGTGTACGTGCGTGGGATGAGCACATGGGGAAGAATTTGACCTAAAGGCGTTGTTGTTCGTGACCATCAATGATTGGCCTGCTCTCGGTAACCTTCGGAGACGGACAAACAAGGGATACCGCGGATGCACGCCTTTGTTTGGATGATACCGACAGTATATATTTGAATAGTTGTAAGAAGAATGTGTACAGGACATCGTCGATTTCTTCCGAGCAGGCATCCCGTAAGAAAGAAAGGCAAGCATTTCAAAGGTGAGGCGGATCACCGGACGAAGCCTCGCCACCGTCTTTGGTGCTGATGTACATGATATGGTCAAGGATTTGAAGGTGATATTTGAAAAGGGTCTGGCGGACAACCTGTTCCAAAGGATCTTGACGGACGCGCACCCATGTGGAAGAAGAAATCTATATTTTGGGACCTGCCATATTGGAAAGACCTAGAGGTCCGGCTCCGCAATCGACGTGATGCACGTGACGAAGAATCTTTGTGTGACCCTGCTTGGCTTCTTGGGCGTGTATGGGAAGACAAAAGATACACACGAGGCACGGAGGACCAGCAACGTATGCACGGAGAAGGCGGCATACATCGTGGTCATGCAAGCTACGCTCTTACCAAAGAAGAGAAGGAAATCTTCTTTGAATGCCTGCTTAGTATTAAGGTACCGTCTGGCTTCTCGTCGAATATAAAGGGAATAATAAACATGGCAGAGAAAAAGTTCCAGAACCTAAAGTCTCATAACTGCCACGTTATTATGACGCAACTGCTTCCGGATGCATTGAGGGGGCTTCTACCAGAAAACGTTCGATTAGCCATTGTGAAGCTATGTGCATTTCTCAATGCAATCTCTCAGAAGGTAATCGATCCAGAAATCAATACAAGGGTACAGAAAGATTTGGTGCAAAGTCTTGTCGATTCGAGTTGGTGTTCCCACCATCCTTCTTCAACATCATGACGCACGTCCTAGTTCACCTATCTTGAAGAGATTAACGTTTTGGGTCCTGTATTTCTACACAATATGTTCCCCTTTGAGAGGTTCATGGGAGTCTTAAAGAAATATGTTCATAACCGTGCTAGGCCGTAAGGAAGCATCTCCAAGGGCCATCAAAATGAGGAGGTCATTGAGTTTTGTATTGACTTTATTCCTGACCTTAAGCCGATTGGTGTTCTGAATCGCGGCATAAGGGCAGACTGGATGGAAAAGGCACGCTAGGAGGAACAAATAATATGTATGGACGGACATTCTCTCCTTTGAAGCACACTACACAGTTCTACAGAATTCCGCCTTGGTGGCTCCGTATATGGATGAACACAAGAATTTGCTACGCTCCAAACACCCGGAGCGGTCGGATGACTGGATTACACGTGAACAAACCAGGAGTTTCGCCAGCTGGTTGCGGAACCGCATTACCATGCATGACACCTCTATTGAAGATGACCTGTACTTGCTATCCCAGTTACCATCTTGAATATAATGACTTTCAAAGGTACGAGATAAATGGTAATACATTTTACACGATCGCCCAAGATAAGAAGAGCACCAACCAAAACAGTGGTGTCCGCTTTGATGCAAAAACCAAGAAGGGAAAGGAAACATATTATGGTTATATACAGGACATATGGGAACTTGACTATCGACGTGGTTTAAAGGTCCTTTTGTTTTGGTGCAAATGGGTCAATATGACACGAGGCGGGGTAATGGAAGACCCGCAGTACGGAATGACAACAGTGGATCTCAACAATCTTGCATATGCAGACGAACCATTCGTCCTAGCCAATGATGTGGCACAGGTTTTCTATGTGAAGGACATGTCTACCAAGCCAAGAAAAAAAAAGATAAGGAAGCGAATGCATCGTCACGATGAGCCAAAGCGGCACATAGTTCTTTACGGGAAGAGAAACATCGTGGGAGTGGATGACAAGACAGACAAGTCGGAAGATTATGAAAAGTTTGATGAAATTGCTCCATTCACAGTGAATATTGACCCGAGCATCCCGTAAAATGAAGAAGATTAACCATAGTAACGGATCAAAGGGACACACGCGAAGAAAAATTTTCACACCAATGATCTGCGATTTGATCGGCATCAAAAAAATCACTTACTTCTGTGTATCACACCCAGAGTGGAATCTCTGTAATAGGTAGGGTAGTTGTGTGTTTTGGCATTTGAAGCGAAGAAATTTTATGTGCAAACAAATTCTTTCATGCCTTTACTGATTTTTAAAGTTAAATTATTCACAAACTAGTGATTCACACTAATTTCAAATAATGCAAAATTTAAACTATTCAAATTTGAAAACTACGGGCACTAACAGAAAGTTTGTAATTTTTGTACCTAAAGCAAAAATATTCACAAAGAAACTCTAAATACACAAAAAACAACACAAAAATAAATAAAGCAAAAATAAATAAATAAAGAGCCCGCCTACTAGGCAGAGCGGCCTGCACATCGACTAGAAACCCAACTTTGTTGTTGGGCCGGGATGCAGGCCATAAAGGCCAAAATGGGACCTGAGCAACAAAAGAACACGTAGGCCCAGTGAGGGCCTGCTCTGGAGAGGAGCTCGAGAGAGCGACCGCACGGAGGTTTATAAACCGGTCACGGTCGCCCCTCGGCTAGCGAGGTGGGACTAAACTTGCCGCACCGCACTGCTTGGCGCACCCCTTTAATGCGGGTGCGTGGCACAAACCCGATTACTAAAGGGGGCCTTTAGTACCGGTTTGTGCCACGACCGGTACTAAATAATCGCTTCCCGCCGCTTGGGCTGGCCAAAACAGACCTTTAGTACGGTTGGTGGCTCCAACCGGTACTAAAAATGCCTTCTATATATACAACACTTGAAAATTTCATTCTCCTCTGTTTCTTCCTCTGTTTCCCCATTGAAGCACCGCCCGCCCGATCGATCGGCCTTGCCGCCCCGTCCCGTCGCCGCCCGTCCCGTCGCCGCCCGTCCCGTCGCCCGCCCGTCCCGTCGCCCTTGTCTCCTTCGCCGCCCAGACCCGTCCCATCGCCGCCCCCGTCCCGTCGCCGCCCTCGTCTCCTTCGCCGCCCTGGGCCCGTCCCGTCGCACCGTCCCCGTGTCGCCGTCCCGCGCCTGACCCGTCGCTGCCCCGGCCGTCGCCTCGCCGTCATTCGCCCGCTGTGAGCTCTCCCCTCTAACCCCTCTCCCTACGCCCCGGCCACCATGGGTGCCGCCCCACCCCGAGCCCATACACACACACAAGCATGATGAACACACACACACACACGTATATATGTATGAATGCATGTATATATTAGTATATACGTATTTTGTATGTTTAATTAGTTTAGATTTTTAGATTATTATTTTTCACTAGTATATATGTATGAATGCATGTTAGATGGATATAATTAGTGTTTAATTAGTATGGAATTTTTTTATATAATGTAGTTTTTCTGTTTTTTAATGAATGTATAGAAGTTGTTTTTTCTATTTTTAGTGTTAGATGCTTAATTAGTATGAAATAGCATATAGAATTTTGACATATGCAATGATAGCATAATTAGTGTTATATAGAAATGTTAGAAATTTTAGTTATCAAAATCCAATCATTAAAAAATGTTACTTTTTATGGCATATAGCTAGTGTTTGTTCTCGACGATGCCCGGCCCGCATCCTCGCCGTCGACACTTCCGCGACGACGTCCGGCTGACCCATGTCCGGGACTGGGATCCGCCGGGCTGGCACTGGGAGGTGCTGCCTGGAGAGGCGCGCCGCTTGATGAGGAACCCGGCCCCGGGTCCCGTCGTCGACCCTGATCTCGTTTGGTGGAGTTCGCGTGGGCCAGTTTCGGTGCGGAGGGAGCCGGCCCCGCCGGAGGTGGTACATCGCCGTGTCAGGGAGGAGGACGAGCACGTCCATCGCTACATGGTTGCGTTAGAGGGCGGCAGTTTCTTCAGGGATCTCACTTCAGCTATGATCCTATGAGGGTTCCTTCTCTTTGGGTGTCCACAGCCCGCGCCGCAGGAATCGCGAGTGTCCTAGATTCTTCTGTAGTATTCGATCTTTATTAGCTACCTAGCCAGTGATGTATTCGAGATTATATCTATTATTCGAGACGATGTATTCGAGATTATATCTAATATTCGAGACGCTGTTTTCGAGATTATATCTATTATTCGAGACGATGTATTCGAGATTATATCTATTATTCGAGACGTTGTTTTAGAGATTATATCTATTATTCGAGACGATGTATTCAAGATTATATCTATTATTCGAGACGCTGTTTTCGAGATTATATCTATTATTCAAGACGATGTATTCGAGATTATATCTATTATTCGAGACGATGTAATTTGAATACTAAATTGTTTTATATTTCTTTTGAATTAGTTAAATAAAAGCTATGGCGGACAATACCGGCAGAGAGGGAGAACAGGCCATGTTCGATATGATACGCAATCCTAACGGGCCAGATGATGATCAGAATGAAGAAGATTATGACGGCTCCGAATTTCTAAACAACACCGGAGGGGGTGATATGATATTCGATCGCGACGACCGAATTGATGAAGTCATGAACTATGATTATGATGATGACGAAGAAAATGTTGATCTTGAAACAACAAAGACCGGCGAGGTATATATATTTATATAAGGAGGCATCTGGTGATCATCACATGTTTTAAATGACTTGAAGATATATTAATGAATCGATCTTTGTTCTTTCAGCCATCCGGATCGAGCAAATCTTGAGCAAAAAGACGAAACGAGACCCGAACAAAAGTTGAAGGAGGGCGTAAAGTACAATATCGAGGCAATCAGACCTAATGGCGAACCATTAGCGCCTAAGAAGATTGCGGACAAGTTCGTTCGTCGGTCTTGGAGTTGTTATGAAGGACCAACTCGATCTCCCTTCAAGAATGGAGAGAGCCAGCAAAAGACAAAAGACAAAAGACAAAAAGGACGCTGCTCCACGTCCGGATGTTACTTTTGTCGACAAAAGACAAAAAGAACTGCTTTGGGATACTCTCATGGAACATTTCACCCTACCGGATCATTTCACAGAAGGAGATGTGCAGAAAGTCAAGGACGCTGCTCTTAGGAAGATGGCGGTTGCATTCAAGAACCACAAGAATCGTGAATGGGACAAGTACGTCAAGGGAGGAAGGAAGACTCCAGTATTCGAGGGAACACTAGAGAACCAACGTGCTCATTGGGACGATTTCGTGAAATTCAAGGATTCGGAATTAGCTAAGGAACGGTCGAGAATAAACAAGAAGAATGCCGAAAAAAGGATAAGTTCCATAAGCTGGGGCGGTGGCTGTCACGGTGGCAATGCCTAAGTGGGATAAGTCTGAGAAAGAGATGGAGGATGCAGGTGTCACTCCGGTTACTAAGAGCTGGCCCCAGTGCAGGACTTGGTTCTATGCGCATGGGGGAGTTGGACCCAAGATGTGCAATGTTTCCACGAGGGCAAGTCTCAAGGGAGCCGACGATGCGATACTTGTTGCAATAGAAGAGGCACGAACGGGGTGTTCCAGCCCAACAGAGAGAACGACGAGCTTACGCGTGCCGGGAAATCTGAACACCCGGAAGAACAGGAGGCAAGGGCGCTATTCCGTGGTATGAGGGGTTTTCAGACTGGAACAACGACTACGAGAACCCGTGCGAGAAAGAAGATTGCGGAGGAGAAGAAGAGGAAGATGGAGGAGGAGCAGAGGAAGCGGGACTATGAACGCCTTCAAGGACTAGAAGCAAGTCAAGCGGAATTGGCGGTCAAATTCCAGCGGCAGCGAGGAGCGAATCGACTCACTTAGCTGACAAAGGGGTCTCAGCGGCAGCTAGCGGCTGATCCAACATTGGATAGCACCGCCCCATCCATGCCGAGAAGCAGCGTGGGTTCCGCCCCGGACGACGCAATGCTGGATAGGTACCCCGTGGATGACATCATGGATAACACTAACTGCGAGCTACACGTCAAAATGAAGAACATATCCATGAAGGTGGCGGACGTCGTTGCTTTTACAAACCCCCCCAAGGCAACCTTCCATTGCAACCCGATTCCAGCGGGCTATGCTCGTGTCTTGGTTGATGAGGTGGTGGACCCATATTCGGACCTAGAGCTTGACATTCCTGGAGGTGACGACGAGCACTTTCTCGGAGAGGCCAAACATCGTGTCATCCTATGGAAAAAGGATTGCATCATCTTTCAAGGCCACCGACATCACGCATCAGCCGACTCCTCGTCAAGTCCACCACCGAGTCAGCAGACTCCGCCTCCGCAAGTCCACCAAGTCCGGCAAAGTGGCAGGCCACTCCTCCTCCAAGTCCGGCAAAGTGTCAGGCCACTCCTCCTCCTCCAAGTCCGCCACAGCGTCAGACGTCCACTCCTCCTCCAAGTCCGGCACAACCTCAGGCCACTCCTCCTCCAAGTCCGGCAAAGTGGCAGGCCACTCCTCCTCCTCCAAGTCCGCCACAGCGTCAGATGTCCACTCCTCCTCCAAGTTCGGCACAACCTCAGGCCACTCTTCATCCAAGTCCGGCATAGCTTCAGGCCACTCCTCCTCGTCCAACTCAGCCCCGTCAGCCGTCTCCGCCGCCTCATCAATCGCAGAAGAGACACCCCGCAGCTTTGGTGCGTAGCGGTACGAGTCGAGGTAGTACAGGAAGTACAGGCGGAGGCAAGCGATATAAATATGGTCCAAGCCTCACGCCTCTTCCGCAGAGGCCTTATGACAGGTCCGAGGAGGAAAACGCAGCCATATCGAAGGCCCAGGTGGAAGCCCATTTTGCACCAAAACCGCAACCGCCGCCAAGGGAGAAAGTGCCCAAGGAAACGATTGACCACTTCATTCGTATGGCTCAACCACCAGCTCCCAAGCCTGTTGACACGGACTATGAGCGCCACATCAGGAAGTTAAATCGAGCACGTCTACGTAAGGAGGCGAGCTCAGGATCGAGCAAACAACAAGCAGCTGTCGAAAAATGCGGGAAAACCATTCCCCAGCTGGGAGAACAGGCGGCGCAATCGATCCCCTCGCTTGTTCTGCCAACAACACGTGACAATACGCGCACCCAATATATTATGGGCAAACAGTTTACGTTCCCGAGGTGGGCAATGTGGTAATAACCAAGGATCATATAATGCAGGCTGAAGTTCTCAACATCACTGTTGAACAACTCCTCGAGATCAAGCCCATGCCTGTGCTTACAGAGGATGAAATAAAACGGAAATATGTCCGGGGCCAACCTTTGGTCAAGCCAGACAAGGTCAAGAACCTCCCAACGAGAATGTATGAATTGCATCAGTGGTACATGAACATTACCAAGATTTCCAATCGATTGTCCCTCATGGTGAATGTCAAGGAGGAGCATTACTTCCATGAGAAAGCTCATCCGTTGAGTATTACGAACTGTTTCAGTTATACAATCAAGACGCACTCGACAAATCTATAAATCGATTTGCTATTATGCGTAAGTGATTTCTTTACGTAATTTAAGTCTCAAGCTAACTGTAGTGATCCTTTTGATCAATCATTACCTGTAATTATCCTCACTATATTCTTTTCTGTGATATTATGCAGGATGAAGATGTATGAAATGAGAAAAGGTGGACGCTTTGGCATTGGGTTCATTGACCCAAACACCGTTAATGAATACACATGGAACATAAATGCACATCATCAAAAGGCCGTAGAGGACAACATGCTAGAGTTCTTGAAGCGCCTCAAATACAATGAAGATATACTAGTTCCTTACAACTTCCAGTGAGTCACACTGTCTTGTACTACAAATTGTCTGTTTTTGCCTACTAGCTAGCTACATGTTTTTGCTTACATATGCCCGCTTAATTAAGACATGCAAACATGTGTGCATGCAGATTTCACTGGATCTTGTGTATCATTAAAGTTGACGCCGGAACAATTGAAATACTGGACTCACTACTCAAAGCAAATACTGACTATAACATCTTGTTTGGGATAGTCAACAGGTAATTTCAATCATTATTAACTATATATGTCGGCCTATTTAGTTCGTCATTTCATGATATGAACTATTTAATAACCCCTTTATTCATTTTCTTTGTCGGCGGGCAGGGCTTGGGCAAGGTTCATCAGCGTCACGGAAGGCGAATGGAAAAAAAAGCTTAAATGGTTTAGGCCAAGGTAAGTAATTAAGTAGTACTAGCTAGCTAGCTAGCTGCCATCTCTTTAATTATCATGCTTGATTAATTATTATCTGATCAAATTCCATTCTCGTAAAGGCCCTGCAACAGGCGCAGGGGACTGATCTGTGTGCATTCTGCGTTTGCGAGTACATTCGCATGATGGCGTCCGAAAGGAGCAGATCTCAAAGACAGGAATGGGTACGCTTGTCAGAACACTATTCACAATTTTTACACCATTATCGATATCTAGTCACACAACTAATACACATGCATATTGACCTCCTTCTTAACAGTTCACAGAGGTGCGGGACAAGCTCCTAGAAACGGAGCGTAGAAGCACTTCAAGAGGAAATAAGCGGGATTGTTGCTCGACCATGTCATAAATCCAAGGGAGAATACTATTACCCGCTACCGCCCCCATGAAAACCACTTCCAATTGTCATCGTGCTCAAGGCACCAATTAGGCTAATGCCATTGGCTCCGAAGGCAACATGCATATGTAGGAGAAATTGTATATAGCTATACATGTGTGTATGTGTGAATTAATTAATATGGTGGTTTGTGAGACATTGATGATATATATATGCATGATTGGTTCTACTAGAAATTCTATATATATATATATATATATATATATATATATATATATATATATGAATAACGGGTACAATGTGTAGTATCGTATAATACCAGCAAACGAAAAAGAATTAAAATTGATAACACAAATTTAATTGAAAAATAAAAAATAAAACAAAAATCCACAAACATTTAGTACCGGTTGGTGTTACCAACCGGTACTAAAACTCCCTCGCCCCGGAGCTGCCTCGTGCCACGTGGTTGGCCTTTAGCACCGGTTCGTGCTGAACCGGTACTAAGGGGGGGAGGGCTTTAGTGACCACACTTTAGTGCCGGTTGTGGACCCGGCATTAAAGGGCGTTACGAACCGATGCTATTGCCCTGTTCTGCACTAGTGGTGATTCCTGTGCGCAATGTCCAGCCTTAGAATCACGAGTAGTGCCGCGTGGAAGTGAATGTTCGCTGTTGAGAAGAGCCTTCTACTGCACTCCTTGAGACGTAGCGCGGTCTTCTTGAGCTTGTGATGCAATATGAGATAAGGCTTCATGCGTGACACGCCCTCAGCCCATGCCTTTTGGACGATGTCATGGAATCCTGGAAGGGAGGTCCAGAAAATTTCAAACTTGAAAGACCGAGGCCTTTTGGGTCCTTTGTCATCAGCAAGCAACAGAGGGCAGTGGTCGGAGAGGGATGACGATAAGGCGTGCAACACATGAGTGTTGAAGGTGGTGTCCCACTCGGTGTTGCAGAAGAAGGAGTCAAGCTTGCAAAGGGTGGGATCTGTCCTCTCATTGCTCCAGGTGAACCGCCTATTCTGTAGGTGGATCTCTTTAAGCTCGCAAGATTGCAAAGCGGCACGAAAGCGATTGATTCTGCTACGATTAATATTCCGTTTGTTTTTATCCCTAGCACGGTAGATTTGGTTGAAGTCTCCAGTGGCAAGCCATGCCACTCCCGGAGGTGGCTTCTGGCTAAGCAGCCCCGCAAAGAATGCATCTTTGGAGGCGTTGTCGGTGGGGCCATAGACGGACGTGATTTTGAAGGAGTCGGAAGCGCGAATCCGCACTGTATTTGATATCCTGAGAAACAGAACTTACAACGGACCGGTATAGGCAAGTTTTCAGATTTTTTTTTCTGTGGTGTCCGTAAATGTCTTAAATAGGACAAAGCGCTCTTTGCCGAGACTACACCATTAGATGTGCTTAGAATTTGCCTCAATGTATTAGATTCAGGATATTAAGTGTTCATTGGTAGTGGAGATCACACTCTTTGTTCACTGCCATACATATATGTCTGCTTGTGTGTTCAGCAACGATCCATGCATGCCTGCTTCTGCACTTTTCTGCTTGTGTGCATGTTCCAGTGTCCCAGTGTTTCCGAGTAGAAACTGCGACAATTTGTAATACAGATGTTCTATACAGACCCTTTTCCCCCTTAGCAATTCTAGCATCTAAACAATGATCAGTCTTTATACAGCAGCAGTTCAATGTCTGCAGTCAGAAGGCCAATTGTTGGAAATTTTAATAGTTCAAAAATTGGGTGAAAATGGCTTACCTGAGGCAAGTTCTTGGACGGTATCTCTGCCAGCGACAAGGGCGGGCGCCATCAAGGAGGAGGAGCAGTGTGCTCTGTTTTCCTTGCTGCATAGCCAGTGGCAGAAAAACCTCCATAGAGGATTGGAGGTACTGTCCGGAAGAGCGATGTTTATCTTCAGGTTGGAATTTCTAATTTTCGCTGCATGTATACAAATCTCCCATTAGTTTATAATTCCTGGTGATTTGGACAGCTGAAAACCGCTTTGTTGGGCGCCTTTGCCGTGTATCATCAGATCAGCCCACTGAATTTGAGGGAGCTAGTTAAGTGCAGTCCGTGTCTGATGCTCACCGCAGCAGTTGCAAGTTTTGCAGTGTCATTTTCTTCACCGTGTAGTTGCAGACCAAAGCAGCAGATTATTTTTGTATCTAAATTGATTTCTGTTCTTATATAAGCAGGATCGAAGTAAGTTTTTGGAATTCAGAAATCTATGTGACAGGGACCTGTTTTTTGTCCACCGACACCGACAACAGTTTGCTCACTTCTTTTGCTCATGTCAGTGCGCATGGATTGTAGCAACAACTTCTTGGCAGCACACCTAAATGTGCACGGCCTGCTAAAATGGGTTTGGGTGTGTGTGTATATATTTATGCATCATCATCCACTACTATCCTCTTATCCTAAAAATGTGTCTACTACTCCCTCCGTCTCATAATGTTTTTTTACACTACACTAGTGTGAAAAATGTCTTACATTATGGGAATGGGACTGAGGGAGTATTATTTTCTGCAAAAATTCATCTTATATTCTTAAAAGGGAAAAAAAGATTGGTCCCCGGGCTACACATAGCCCCTTTCTGAAAGAAAAATATTTTTTTTGGATCCAAAAAGAATTGCAGATGGGAAATATGTACACAGTTTTTTTTTTGGTTGCGAAAGAGCCAAGGTTCTATATTGAGATTATAAGAAAAAACTGTGAAAGAAAATAAAAATACAATCCATTGACATTTCTCTATCCTCTCGATTTTCCACATGTTGATGGCGTGCCTATGTTATTGCAACTGGAGTTCTTAGCAGTCGTCGGAACAAGAAAATTGCATCTACACTTGTAATCGGATGGTCTGATCCTTGCTAGGACACGTCGGTGACATCGACTCTGAAGGACCTATGGCCTAGAGAAGAAGACGGGCTAGGTGATGGCGGTGGTTGGACGCTGAAATTTGGGTCTGCCAAAACCCGTTGGGTTCAGAAAAAAGGATAGGGAGAAGTTAAACTCTGCCAAATATAGAGACAAGTGGGATGGTTCTAAAGGCATCGTAAAGTGTTTATAGAGTTATGCAATTATATGAGATGGTGAGAAGCGGTTAACTCGTTACAAATATATTTTAATGGGTTACAACTTTCTTAGAGATGGTGCAGGGGGAGGGGCAGAGGGGGTGAATATATGATACCATCACTCAAATAAACAGAATATTAGATGGGGTGGGGAGCTACGGATAGATGATACCATCACTGAAATGCTCCTGTAATTCCAATTTGAAAAGGCCAAATTTAGCAGTTCCAAATAATTCTAGATTTTTTTGTGAATGTTCACAACTCATGTCTACGACTTCAAAAAAGTTCAAATTGAAATTAGAAATAGATAAAGAGAGGAAAAAAGACAAATCCAACATGAATAGCTTCAATAGTCAAAAACGACATTATTTACATCTGGATTTATCTTTTTTACTTCTTTTTATTTGTATTTCATATTTGAATCTGAAAGTTTCAATGTTTGTAGAAATATGTGTTGTGTTTCTGATTATTATTTTTACATATCTAAATTTTCCCATGAAAGTTTGGGATCATGCAAAACAATGAAAAATACACACCAAAGCTTTCCCATTCCTACCACTAAAAATATGGTTAGACCCTTACCATTTGTGATTGGTGCTATGAGAGAACAATAGAGGTCAGGATACATCTATCTCTTCCGAGCAACCTGTTTTAGATTCTTATAATAAGGCCACACTTGCAATAGGATATCATCTGCTTTGGGTTTTTTTTGTTATCGCATCTGAGGAATTTTTAGGAAACATTTTTCATTTTCAGACAGACCTAGGCGAGGTTGGAATAATTCTTCTTTCAAAGTAAGTCTCTTCCATTTGTGGGACTTCCGTGTCCATGAGGTCGAGGATGCCATGTCCAAGGGGTCCAAGAAACATCTCCGGATAACTCGTGCCTCAGGCCCTTTTGACCTCATGTACATGGGGTCGAGGTCATTTTTCTCTCTAGACATCCCATATCCACGGGGTCCCTGCCCCTGCACATGGGTTTAACATTCATCTCTCGTGTACCGTGTGCTCATAGGGTCCTTAACCCTATGTCCACGGATCCCCAAGGTCGCAACAATCATTTTGGGAGGGGGTAATAAATACCCACCCATCTTCCGTCTCTAGACCGAATCCTTAACTTCAAGTTGCTGTTGCCAACCCCCTAAAAGCTCGATTCCTCTAAATCCCCCCGCTCAGACTCCACCAAACTTTAAGAGAGCAAGGAGAATCCATCTGACCAACACTCTCCCTGTGTCTGCATGATATTTATCCATCCATCTGGTTTGAAATTAGTTTCTGCGTCGGTCGGGCGGAGGTTTCGGGGCAAGCATTGGATGGCCGGCTCGCGTCGACGTGCGCGGGCTAATGTTGTGCCCGTTTTGAGGGCCGGTGTTGGAGACGCTCTAGACGGGTGTATTCTCTGTTAAAAGTGTTAGAATTAATTAATTAGTTTAATTAATGGAAATCTCTGTAAGCAAACCGACATGCGGTTTTCTCTCCCGATGGGTCACGTCCTATTGTAACGGACGCGCCCGTCGATCCCATCTCTTGTAAACGTCGGCGTCATACACGCCTTCGAGGGTATATATTTGTACATCATCGCAATCAATATAGATCAGTGATTACTGTTCATTCTTTACACGTTATCACGCACTTCTCTCCAGCGAGAGCGACAGGCCAGAACTCGTCGGAGAAGAATCTGGAACGGTGAGGATGCCGTCCCTCGCCTCCCTTCTCCTTGGTCTTCTCTGGGAAGAAGGTCGCCGTCACTTCCTTGCCGAGCAGCGCCGCCGGTTCGTCCGCCATCGATGGGGCGCACCACCACAAGTATCTGGCCTTGGCATTAACCGCCGCCAGAACTTCGCTGCTGGACGCCGCCGTCATGCCACGCCGGTGAACCGACGCCCGGCCACGCCGGTTGACAACCGCCAGGGTCTGGACCCAGGGCTTGTCGCCGGACCGAGTGCCCCTCCACCTCCGCAGAACGCCGGGATGGGCGTACCAGAGCCTGCAGTTGCCGCTCCATCCGCACCACGGTGGTGCCGTGTGCACGGATATGGCCCGTGCCCCGCTCGCTCCAGTGGCACACGCCTGCCGTCACCAACGCCGGCAGAGGAGGAGGAGCGGGAGATAAATCCTCGGCGTACACCTGCGGCTACAGCCCGGCACCGACGCGCGTCGCCGGCGCCGGGAGCGATGGCCTCGTCTTCATCCCGACTCCAGGACGCGCCATGGCCACCGCGGGCGCGGTCACCACTGTCGGAGCAAGTGGCAGCGCCGGTCCAGGGCTTGGTGTGGACGCCGAGGGGACAAGCAGCGCCCCATGGGCGTTCGGCCGCTCCCCTGCTCCTCCCGGCGAGCAGCACATCTTCCTCTTTGGCACAGGAGGGACACCCGCCACGAACGTCGCTGGCACGAGCAGCAGCGCGGGTCCACCCGACACCGGCGCGAGCCGCCGTCTTCTCTTGAGCGCCCGTCACTGCCGTCGACCGCCGTCCTGGACGGCGTCCAGGAGCGTGGGATCCGGCGTCGCTCGGGCTCACAGCCAACCTCCCGAACGGCATCGACTACACCCCCTCGTCGGACGAGGAAGATTTGGCCCCTTCGCCGCCGGCTGCTCGCCGGTGAGCGCGCGTACGGCGCGGCGGCAGGAACAGAGGAGGGTCGCGCCGCTTGGAAAGAGGATTGGGGGCGGTAGGGGAAACCCTAATCGTCACCCTCTTTTATGTGATGGTCAAAGCGGCGCCGGGCCTGTTGGGCCGAAAGGCCGGATGGACTGTGACCCATGCCTCGTTCTGAGCCGGGAAAAGGAAAAAGAAATGAAAAAAAAATGAAATTTACTGTAGCAGTGGGCTGTGTTACTGGTTTGGGTCTCCCCGTATGCGACCCAGGACCATTTATTTTTTCGTTTTCTTTTTATATTTAGTTCTTTAACTAGCAGTTTGAAGTTATGACTAGTTATTTAGCAATTTGTGTAAATTACTATATTGTATAGTTCAGTAATTAGTGTGTATTACTGTATTGTACAAGTACAATGTATGTCAACGTATATGTTCCGGAAATTTGGCAATTGCTCTATGTTGATCAATATACATGCATTGTTTTATTTACAACACAATTAATTTGCTATGAGAGTAAATTAATAAGCATGATGATTGCATGCAGGATATGGCTGACATATCTAAAAAAGAATTTGCTGAACTTGCCGTCGATGGCTCCAACTATTTAACATGGGCAATGGATGTCAAAATCAATTTGACGGCCAAGGGACTCAATTCCGCTATAACCACACCTGCCCAAGGGACTTCATACATATGAGACATAATAAGGTATTCAGCGTTGCACTTCATTCGACATCATCTTCACCTGACCTAAAGACAGAGTATCGATGGAGGAGAGCCCTCGACACTCTGGAACTCCTTAAAGGAGAGGTATGATCAACAAAGAGGCGGTGATGTTGCACAAGCGCTACGGAATGGGCGCTAGTCCGATTCCAAGACTTTAAGTCGATGGTGCATACAATTCTGCTGTTCATAAGATCAACTCAAGCTGAGATTCTGCAATAGTGCAGTTTACGATGCTGATCTTATTGAAAAGACACTTTCTACTTTCCATCCTTCTATGAGGATACTTGCTGAACAAATGCCACAAGAAAAGTATAAGAAGTATTACGAGTTGATTTACTCGCTGCTTGAGGCGGAGAAGCACAATGAGCTTCTTGAGAAGAACAATTTGGCTCGTCCAACGAGGAACGATGCCTGCACGAATCACACTTCAACTCTAAGAATACTCAAAAGTTCAATGGTTCCAAAAAGAACCGTGGGACATTCAATGAAAAGTGGAAGCGTAATGAGAAGCGAGAATAAGTATGGAGTCCACAAGGGCAAAGGTTCTTTCAAGAAGAATGAAAGAGCTAGCAACCTTTGGTTGCTTCTGTGTGGTTGTAAGGAACATATTGCAAAGAAGTGTGACACTTCAAAGCATTTGGTGGAGTTGTACCAACAGTCACTTGGAAAGGGCAAGAAGGCTCGGGGAACCGTATGAAGCACACTTCACTAGAAATGAAGATGGTACCCCTACGGTTGATGGTTCTCGAGATGATTCTCTGAACATGGACAACCGGGAGCAGAATCAGCAAGTGGAAGATCCAATCTTTGGATGTCGATGACATGCTAGTGGAATTTGGGTCTACTGACATATATGGAGACCAGATTTAGTCTCATTTGTCTAAGTATTGTAATGATGTTATTAGACATATTACATGTGTTGTAAAATAAGTTATGTCCATAATGTGTTTGCTATATGGTGTGACATAGGGCTTGTAATAAGTACAAGACATATATAGTTTGTAATGTATGTATGGATTCTATAAGAGTTTGATTATATACTGAACTTTGTTCTTTTACTCTATAGAACTTCAAGGAATAATACAATGGATGAGGAAATGTGTTTAGTGGATAGTGGATCTACTAACACGATACTTAGGGAGATGAAGTATTTCCAAACACTCAAGAAGAGTAATGGAAGTGTCATGACAATTGCTTTGGTCGAGACACGGTAATTGTTGGTTCTGGTCAAGCTACAATTACACTCCCTATGGGTACTAAATTGGTAATCCCGGATGCTCTCTTGTATCCAGATTCTACTCGTACCTTGCTGAGTTTTAAAGATATCCATAAAAATGGTTTCCATGTGGAAACTAATGAAGAGTGGGACTGAATGCCTACTCATAACTCAGCAAAAGGGATTTGAAAGGAAGTCCTTGAGAATTTGCCTTCTCTATCTTACGGGTTGTATAATACATACATTAAACCAGAGACGCATTTGGCGTACAAGATAGTTTTTCAAAATCTTGATAAGTTCAAGATTTGGCATGGTCGCCTGGGTCATCATGCTATTGGGATGATGAGAAAAATTATTGATGGTTCTGTTGGACACAACAAAACGAATAGAAAGTTCCCAAAATCATCGGATTTTGTATGCACAACATGTGCAATTGGGAAATTGATCACAAGGCCATCTTATGTGAAATTAAAGGATGAGCCGCTTAATTTTCTTGAACGCATTCAAGGAGATATTTGTGGTCCAATACAACCGTTATCTGGACCATTCAGATATTTCATGGTCCTAATTGATGCATCAACGAGATGGTCAAATGTGTGTCTACTGTCAACAAGGAACCATGCTTTTGCAAAGCTAATTGCTCAGATTATTAAATTGAGAGCAAATCATCACGAGCATAGGATAAAAACCATCGAGAATGGATAATGCCGGAATTTAGTTCACGAGCATTTAATGATTACTGCCTAGCTTTGGGCATTTCTGTGGAGCACTCGATTACCTTATGTACATACCTAGAATGGTCTTGCGGAATCACTTATTAAGAGGATCAAGTTGATAGCAAGACCGCTCCTGCAGAATAGTAATCTTCCGACTTCATGTTGGGGTCATGCAGTTTTACATGCTGCAGAATTGATACAAATTCGACCAACTGCATATCATACGGTCTCCCGTTGCGATTAGTAATGCGTGGAAACCAGCCAAGTATTTCCCATCTGCGGCAATTCGGTTCTTGCGGTATATGTACCGATCTCACCAACGCATGGCGTACATCAATGGGCCCTCATAGGCGAATGGGGATCTATGTGGGGTACAATTCTCCGTCAATCATTAAGTACACGGAACCCTGACAGGGATTTGTTTACAGCCCGTCGCTGATTGCATTTTTGATGAGGACAATTTCCCGGCATTAGGGGGAGAGAATAACCACAAAGAATGCCGAGAAATAGATTGGGATGTGAAAGGCATCCAGTCCTTAGATCCACGTATGAATGAGTCTGAACTGGAGGTTCAGAAGATTATAAATTTGCAAAATATTGCAAATAATCTGCCAGATGCATTTCTTGATTATAAAGGTGTCACAAAATCAAATGTTCCCGCTATGAATGTGCGGAGAGAGTGGATGTGACCCATAGATCTACTCAGCCACCTAAGAGGGAGGAATCTAGACACAAAGGACACGGCTTTGCAAAAGCGTCCAAGGGAAATGAGGAATCCTCAAATAGTAAATGCAAGTCAAAAAAATGTTGATATTCAACCTAGGGTTGAAGGACACCTGAAGGATGTTGGACATCCAGAACCCAACACGAGTGTGCACACAAATTTTGATGTTGGGACATCGGAACACCTTGATCCAATTGTTGAGGGAAATCACGAAGGATCAAAAGGTATTGATGAGATATCCATTAATTACATTGATTCAGGAGAATCATACAATAGAAAGACTACAGTTGTCAACATTTATTTCGCCTCTAGAATTGCGAAGGCCTTGATTTGGACCGAGAACCTAAGTCTATGGCAGAGTGCATGAAGCGCTCAGACTGGTCCAAATGGAAGGCAGCAATTGAGGACGAATTACGCTCGCTCATAAAAAGAGGGGTATTCACTGCAGTAATACCCACTCCTCAGCATGTGTTCCCTGTGGGAGCAAAATGGGTTTTCGTTCGTAAGAGGAATGAGAACAATGAGGTGGTGAGATATAAAGGCGAGGCTTGTAGCACAAGGGTTCACGCAGAGACCCGGCATCGATTATGATGAAACATATTCTCTGTTATGAGTGGAACAACGTTCCGATATTTAATATCACTGGCGGTGAAAATGAATTTGTCTATCCAACTGATGGATGTTGTGACTGCATATTTATATGGGTCACTGGATTCGGATATTTATATGAAAGTTCCTGAGGAATGAAGCTTCCGAATCCAAAGGCTAATCGCAATATGTATTGCATAAAGCTTCAAGTCATTGTATGGCTTGAAGCGATCGGGAAGAATGTGGTATAACCGGTTGAGTATATTCCTTCTTCAAAAGGGATACTCAAATAATAATGATTGCCCATGTGTGTTTATTAAGAAATCTAAGAATGGATTTTGCATTATTTACGTGTATGTGGATGACCTGAATATCATTGGGACTACACAAGAAATACATGAGGCAAGTAATCATCTTAAGACGGAGTTTGAGATGAAAGATCTGGGTAAGACTAAATTTTGTTTGGGCTTACAACTTGAACATCTTCCTTCAGGAATACTTGTTCATCAGTGTTCTTATATCCAAAAGATTCTTGAGAAATTTAATATGGATAAAGCATATCCATCGAAAACGCCAATGGTTGTTAGATCTCTTGATAGAGATAAAGACCCATTTAGACCTAAGGGTGATGATGAAGAGGTATTAGGACCTGAGTTTCCTTACCTCGGTGCTATTGGAGCACTAATGTATCTAGCTAAGTGCAACAGGCCTGATATATCATTTGCAGTAAATTTATTGGCTAGATTCATTGCATCACCAACAAAGAGGCATTGGGTTGGTGTGAAGAACATTTTAAGATATCTTCAAGGCACCAAAGATCTTGGTTTGTTCTATCGGAAAAATCAAGATAAGACCATGGTGGGATATTGTGATCTTTGGATACCTATCGGATCCCCATAATGCCGGATCACAGACTGGTTTTGTCTTCTTGAGTGGAGGTGCGGCCTTTTCTTGGAAGTCGACAAAACAAACTCTGGTGGCTACATCCACGAATCATTACGAAATTATTGCTTTGTTTGAAGCATCATGTGAATGTGCATGGCTTCGCAGAATGATTAACTTTATTGAAAGTTCAAGTGGGATTGGACCATTGGAATCACCCACTATTATCTATGAAGATAATGCTGCATGTATTACACAGATGCAGACAGGTTATATAAAGAGTAATATTACAAAGCATATTTCTCCTAAGTTATTTTATCCCCATGAGTTACAGCAGACCGGGGAGATAAATATTTTGCAAACGAAGTCATGTGATAATCTTGCTGATTTGTTTACAAAGTCATTACCAAGTTCTTTATTTGAGAAGTACATCAATGGAATTGTTATGAAACGACTTGAGATTTGCAAAGTTCAGAAGTGTCTCCCTAAATGATAATCTGTTTGTGATCCTCGGATCTTTGATATTGCACTATTTTCCTTTATAAGTTTTCCTAAATGGTTTCTTATGGAAGGTTTTTAATGAGGCAATAGTAATGCAGGCATTGTGATATGTCAGTTTCTCCTTATTTTCCCACTGGGTTTTGGAATGAGTTTTTGACGGCATATTGTATATATCTCCTCATATTTTTCCTACAGGGTTTTTGGAGGAGACTGGTCATGATGATGATGACCAAGATGTTGATGATGATGTTTACAAGAATAATTGAAGCAGAGATTAGGGGGAGTGTTAGAATTAATTAATTAGTTTAATTAATGGAAATCTCTGTAAGCAAACCGACATGCGGTTTTCTCTCCCGATGGGTCACGTCCTATTGTAACGGACGCCCGTCGATCCCATCTCTTGTAAACGTCGCGTCTGTGCGACACGCCCCTTCCAGGGGTATATATTTGTACATCATCGCAATCAATCTAGATCAGTGATTACTGTTCATTCTTTACAAAAAGCAGGATCGAATTAGGTCGAGAAATTCGTACTACCTGTTTTTGTCAGCGACAACAATTTGAAACAGGCTAAATATACGCCGGCCTAACTAATTAAATCCTCCCCTGGGGTCGTTGAGCACATGCGCACCAGCTTCTAGGTCCTTCGGGACCTTCCTCTCAACCCTTTCTGGAAAGAGCGTTTCGGTCAGAAACAGGCTGTGGGGAGGGGAGGGTGCGCCGTCACCGTCTGCCCGCCCCTCGACGCGATAAAGTACCACTCACTCCTATTCCCACCCCCACCCCCACCGGACGGACGGACGGAAATCACGGCGCGCCTCCGTCCACCACCTGTCCCGTGCCCGCTGTCCGCCTCCCGCCCCAGATCTCCAGCTCCCCCCCACCTCACCTCCCAAGCAGGGTTCACCTGGCAGCAGTCCGGCAGCTGCAGCTGTTCCGTGGCCACAGAGTGTCGGCGGGGGACGAAATGGCGGCGCTCTCTGGCTTGCTGCTGCTCGCGGCGGCGCTGCTCCTCTCCGCGCCGGCCGCCACAGGTGCGGCTCCCCTCCTCCGTCCTCCGATTCGGTTCTGCTCCCTCGCGCGCGTGCGGGTGGTGAGTGGATGGATGCCTGCCGCCCCCGTCTCGTCGGTCCTGTCGGTGTCTGTCTGCTGTCCCGCTGGGTCACTAGTTCAGCTCGTTTCCTCCACGCTGCTGCTACCTTGAGCTTCAAGCGTCCTTCCACACTATCTTGATTCTTCAGCTTCAGGCTTTAACCTGATTCTTAAGTGAATTAGTACTAGTAGTTAGCTAAAACATCCTTGCGCCGACCTCTGCTCTCTTCACAGCTGAAGCGAAATACAGTACAGTATTTAGTTAAAACATCTCAATCAAGTCTGTTTGCTGTGCTGCTAGATTAAAAGAGCTTAAGCCGCAGTCTAGAATAGATAGATCCTGCTACTGTCTTGAGCTTCAAGCTGATTCTTAAGCGAATTAGTTAGTTGATGAAGCATCCTCGCGCCGAGCTCTGCTCTGATCTGTTCACAACTGAAGTGAATTACAGACAGTTAGTTTGCTAGAACGTCTCAGTCAACTGCGTTTCTTGTGCTGGTAAAAGAACCTGATTTGCAGGATACATCCTGCAGATTGGAACAAGTATGTGTTTGTTGTGCATCTGGCGTGCCAATTAACTTTCTTACTTCGTTCTTGTTCTCGCAGAGGCGTACGATTCGCTAGATCCGAACGGGAACATCACCATAAAATGGGATCTTAAAGAGTGGACTCCTGATGGTTATGTTGTGAGTAGCACTTCAACATCTGTGTCTCTCATCCCAACCTATGAATTAGGCCAGCATTGATTTTTACTGACTGAGGTTTTGATGACCTCAACAAGTAAGTAGCATGGCCAGTGATCGGCTACATACAAACTCTGCTACAAGCAATATATATATATATATATATATATATATATATATATATATATATATATATATATATATATATATATATATATATATATAGTGGACTACTGGACTCAAGTGCAGTGATCAGCAGATCATGCATGGATAATAATCTGGTCACCCTGACCCTGTACCTGTATCATGATTCCCTTCTTCCAAACTTGTCATGTGCAGGCAATGGTCACAATATACAACTACCAGCAGTTCCGGCACATATCGGCGCCAGGGTGGCAGCTGGGGTGGACCTGGGCCAAGAAGGAGGTCATCTGGTCCATGGTGGGGGCTCAGACCACCGAGCAGGGCGACTGCTCCAAGTTCAAGACTAACCCTCCCCATTGCTGCAAGAGAGATCCGACCGTCATCGATCTTCTCCCGGGAACACCCTACAAAGACCAAGTCGCCAACTGCTGCAAGGGAGGAGTTATAAGTACGTTTAACCAGGACCCAGCAAATGCTGCCTCCTCCTTCCAGATCAGTGTAGGTCTTGCTGGGACTACCAATAAGACAGTTAAGCTGCCCAAAAACTTCACTCTTAAGACCCCAGGCCCGGGCTACACATGCGGGCGTGCTACTGTTGTGAAGCCCACCAAGTTTCTCATTGGTGACGGGCGCAGGACGACCCAAGCTCTTAGTAAGTTTTCCACTTATTTTGTACAAAAGCATTGGCAAGCTAAACACATTGTAATACGTACTAGTTTACCATGTTTCTGCTCCGTAATACTCATGAATGAATGCTCTGTTATAGTAATATGTGTAGGATTAGTAAAAGGATTCAAACCATTCAAACGAGAAGTGATCCATTCTCTAAGGGAGATGCATGAGTCATGTTCACCACCTAGGATCGAAGTTAGCTGATATTTACTCGAAAACAAGTCACCTAATGTAGCCTATTTTAGCCCGTCTTGTTCTCTTGCAAATATTGCATGTCTAATGCAGGAAGCATCGGATTGGTTCCATCTTTTTAAATGTTTTTTTGCTGATAATTTTGTTGTTGTTGTTGTTGTTGTTGTTTCTTTGTTTAGTGCGGTTCTAACAAAGAAATTCTCTATCACAGTGACATGGAATGTAACCTGCACCTACTCCCAGTTTCTTGCTCAGAAGACCCCAACCTGCTGTGTAGCTCTCTCGTCGTTTTATAACAACACTATTGTGGGCTGCCCAACATGCTCTTGCGGCTGCCAAAACAATAATACTCATCCAGGAAGCTGTGTAAAGTGAGTTAGCAAAATTGTTGTTCACTCTTTACCACATACTAAGGTTGCAATTTTCCGCAAAATCCCTTATGAATCATGTGCACCTTGCAGTCCCAACTCACCTTATTTACAATCTGCCATCGATGGCCCTGGCAAATACACCGGCCAGCCTCTTGTCCAGTGCACTTCCCACATGTGCCCGGTGAAAGTGCACTGGCATGTGAAGCTCAACTACAAGGACTACTGGAGAGTCAAAGTAACCATCACAAACTTCAACTACCGCATGAATTACACGGACTGGAACCTGGTTGTCCAGCATCCCAACTTCAACAACATCACAAAGCTCTTCAGCTTCAACTACAAGCCTCTCTCCCCGTACGGAGGCCGCATAAGTAAGTTAATTAGCCGCCTGTGAGCCGTGTGTGTTTAACTAGTTTCCGAGCTGAAACCTTCCTGTCTCATGATGGAGTTTAACTGCTCCCTGCGTTTGTTTCAGATGATAGCGCCATGTTCTGGGGGATGAAGTTCTACAACGATCTGCTCAATCAGGCCGGTCCGTTCGGAAACGCGCAGACGGAGATACTTCTGCAGAAGGACCCGGGGACCTTCACCTTCGAGAAAGGGTGGGCCTTCCCGCGGCGCGTCTACTTCAACGGCGACAACTGCGTCATGCCGCCTCCCGACGCCTATCCATGGCTGCCTAACGCGAGCCCTCCGATGAAGCAACCGTGGACGCTCGAGCTCTTGGTGTTCTGGACCGCGCTGGCCACCCTGCTGGCCTATTATGTTTGACGACCGATGTCGGTGAGCTTCTGTCGGGTTCCAATCCACGAGGTGCGCGGCGAAGGGTCGTCTGTTCATTCGGTTCACAGTTGCATATAAGAGACGGGGTGAGGAAAGCTGATGTGTGTGTATATGTGTTCTGCTAAGTTAAATAGGGCCCAAAATGTAGTGGCACCAAAGCTTTGGTGAACTGATTAATTGAATTGTATGGCTGTAGTGAATTAAATGTATGAGGTACATAATAAAGTTTGTGTGGAATGGAGGGGATGCTGTTGGTCGACGTGATCTAGCATTGTTTTCCTGATCCCTCTGCTGTTGCTGGAAGCAAGTTGCTAGCTGAGCGGATTCATTTTAATCTTCAGTGCTAGCTAGATATAACATGAATTAAAAGACTTTGTATAATTCCCTAGGGCGTGCTACGGCCACACAACCTACGCCTGCTGCTTGCTGGTTTTTGCATCATCCAGTTCACAACAAATTGAATGAAATTGCTTCAGATTTCTTTTGATGAAAATTGTTGTTCCACTCAGGGGCGGAGCTACAGGGTGGCCAGGGTGGGCCGCAGCCCACCCTGGGATTTTGGACCCTCTTATACACTACGAATTTTTTGCTTTTTTTTTTGACAAAAGAGAGCGTTCTCTCTGATTTGCATTAAAAGAAATCACCATGTCTTACATCAGTGAAAGAAGTTTTTTCATCGCAGCAACAGGCTCTTCCTGAAGTAGATTAGTGTCACCCCAGGATTCTCCCAGTCTTCAGGCGCCACCCATGAGCTGCTTTGAACACTTCTTCCACCACCTCGCTTACTTGCTTCACTCCAGCCTCCATCATTTTACTTCTTGCGGGGTTTGTCTGCAAAACATTCCAATCATTTAAATTTTTGAGAAACAGGTTAACAGGTACACAGGGGTCATTCACCCTGTTGTTATCAAAATAAATGTTGTTTCTTAACTTCCAGATAGTCCTGCAGATCGCTGAAATGCCTATCATGACCAAACCTTTTTCATCTTTTCCAAATGTCTTTACCCAGGTTTTCATAATTGCATCCAGGGTTTCTGGAATGTTTCTCAAATTGAAAGCACACTTTAAAATGTTCGACAACAATCTAGCAACTGAACAGGATAGGAAAAGATGATTGATATTTTCTTTACGCCCACAGAAACGACATCTATCATCTCCTTCCCACCCCATACGGAGCAAATTGTCTTTTGTAAGAATATTGTTCCTAAGAGCTAACCACATGAACACCTTGATTCTGGGCGGCATTTTAATCTTCCACATGTACATGTGTGGATATTTGACACCATTTTCAATCAAATGTCTGTAAAAGGATTTTACAGTTTATATTCCTTTTTTTGGTCAAAGACCATTTTACCTCGTCTTTATCCTCATTTAGAGTCACCGAACTACAAGCTTCTTTAATATGTTCCCAGAGCTCTCTAGCGTCTCCTATCAAAGTTCTTCTAAAATGCACATTATCTAAACTGTTTTCAAACTCCTCCTTAACTGTTTTCTCTTTATCAAAATAAAGCTCATAAAGTCTAGGGAAGTTTTTACTTAGTGGGGCAGAGCCAATCCACCAGTCTTCCCAAAAGCGTGTTCTATCTCCATTTCCAATTCTAAACTTGCACAAAGAGGCAAAATGATCTCTATGTTTCAGTATCTCCCTCCAAAACTGAGAGTCTCCCTGTTTGGCCAGTACAGTACCCAGATTCTTATTCTTAACATATTTTTTTCCAAATAATATCTTGCCACAAACCCTTGGTTGTGTATAATTTCCACCACCATTTACATAGCAATGCTTTGTTCATATATGTAAGATTTTGAATCCCCAAACCCCCCCATATCTTTTGGCCTACATACCTCAGACCATTTTACCAAATGATATTTTCTTTTTTGATCATTCTCCTGCCATAGAAGTCTGGCTCTAAAGAAATCCATGCGTTTTTCTACCCCAACGGGGAGCCCATAAAAGGACATCATAAAGTAGGGTATGCCCGTCAGAGCTGACTGAATCAGCGTGACCCTCCCTGCACTGGCAAGCAGTCTGCCTTGCCATGTTTCACACTTTCTCTCCATCTTATTTTCTGGAGGTTTCCAATGTTTATTACAAATTCTACTTTTAGCTATAGACAGTCCTAAATATTTCATGGGCAAGGTACCAACTGGACAGGTGAAAATTCTTGCATATTCATCTTCCTTATCAATTGCTTCTCCAAACAGGAAAAGTTCACTCTTATGAAAATTGATCTTCAACCCAAACATTTGCTCAAACAAGCACATGATGTATTTCAAATTATGTGCACTTTCTATATCATCTTGTAGTAAGAATATGGTATCATCTGCATATTGTAGCATATTAACCCCATTTGGTATATATTCATTTAAGACCCCTTTCACTAGCCCACTCTCTCTGGCATTATCTAACATGATTGCCAGGGCATCAGCAGCCAGATCAAAGTTCAGAGGGGACAGGGAATCCCCCTGTCTTAATCCCTTGTGAGTAAGAAAGTATTTCCCTAGGTTGCCATTAACCTTGACACAGACTTTCCCCCCTCTAATAGTCTCCATAACCCATCAATCCATTTGTCTGGAAACCCTTTCATTTTCAACATTTGAAAGAGGAAGGACCATTTACTTTTGTCATATGCCTTTTCAAAATCAATTTTCAAAAGCAGAGCACTTTGTTTTTTTCTTTTTTATGATGTTCAAAGCCTCATGAAGAATCAAAACTCCTTCCATAATATATCTGCCTTTAACAAAAGCAGTCTGAACAGGAGAAATAACATTAGCAGCTACCAAGTTTAACCTGTTCATTAACACTTTTGTAATAATTTTGAAGCAAGCAAATTGGGCTGAATTTCTGTATTTGATTAGTTTCTTTCCCTTTTGGGACTAGAGTTATAATCCCATAGTTTAGTCTACTAATATCAATTTTCCTACTAGCAAAGTCATCCAACAAAGCTTTCAGGTCATGTTTCATCAGCTCCCAGCTGTAATGCTGATAAAATTCAGCAGTGAAGCCATCTGGTCCAGGTGATTTATTGTGTGCCATTTTAAAGACAACCTTCTTGATTTCCTCCAAAGAAAATTCTTCAATCAGAATTTCTTCATATCTCTCCTGAATCCTATTGGGATTATCAATATTTAGTGAGACAGAGGAATTATCAAGTGGGCCAAATAAGTTTTTCTAGAAAGTGGTAATATAATCTATCAGATTTTTATCCCCTTCTATCACCCCCTCATCCTGTTCTAATTTGTTGATTCTGCTTCTTCTAAGTCTCCCATTTGCCTTGGCATGGGAGAATTTAGTGTTACTGTCCCCCTCCAGAATCTCATCAATTTTGGCTCTCTGCCTCCATTTAGTCTCCTCCTATTTAAGGAGTCTATCAAGCTGAGCTCTCAATTCTATCTGCTCTTTTCTATCAGCAGATGTAAGGTCATTAATCTCACAACTTTTATCAATAATATCCTGTTTCAGTAGGATATCTTTTTTTAATTCAATATACCATGCATTCATATTTCTATTCCACCCTTTAAGTTTAGGTCTTAGATTTCTAAACTTCCCCAACAATCTATCAATGCTGTCTCCTTTAATGTTAGGATCATTTCATACTTTCTGTACAATTTTATCAATTCCTTCTCTCAAAAACCAGGCATTTTCAAATCTGAAAATTGGCTCAGATTTTTGGAAATCTCCAGAATCCAAGAAAAGAGGAGTGTGGTCAGATTTCTCTCTAGTCAAAGCTGTCACTTGGGTTAAGGGGTATGCCTCTTCCCACTCTGTGCTACAAAGAATTCTATCTAGCTTTTCAAAAGCAGGGATGTGCATATTATTCCCCCAAGTGAATTGTCTCCGATTCATGTCAAGCCCTCTCACCCCAGCTTGTTCCAGAATGGCATTAAATAGGAAATTCCAATGTCCAGGGGACCTTGGTTTGTTTTTCTCACTAGCCTTTCTGATAATAATAAAATCACCTCCAATCAAAATTGGATTAACACAATTCTGGAAGACTCTGGACAACTCAGCAAGAAACAAAGCTTTCCTTTCTCGTTGTGCATCTCCATATATCACCACTAGGTCCCAAATTAACCTGTTTTTAACATCCTGGACTGTCATCTTTATATGGTAGTCCCCTTCATCCCGTGAGATCACATCTAAGGTGGTATAATTAACCCCCAACAGAAGACCACCAGATTTCCTCCTAGCTGGAGTAAAATGCCAGTGAAAATCCCTCCCTGCACAAATTTGTTGCAGATCATTTCTAGAAAATTGTTGTCTCATGGTCTCTTGCAGGCCCAAGAAATCCACTCTCATGTCCATGACCATTTCCCTAAGGAATCTTTTTTTGATGTCTCCCCCAAATCCTCTCATATTCCATAAAATGCCCCTCATTTTTTTCTTATTTTTCCTACCAGAAGATTCTAGGTTTTTGATAACAGAGGCAATTTTAACTCCGGAACCTCTGGTAGTTTTACCTCTTTTTTTCTCTTTTTTTGAAGAGAAAAGCTCTTTTAGTAATTCCCATTCTTCATTTTCTTCCTCTTCTCTCTCATTTTCCCCACTATCTAATAGATCTTCTAGAGAATGTTCTCCAATATCAATGATATTATGCTCCTCAGGCAGAGAGGTTTGTTTTTGATTGTTACTATAATCTACTAGCCACATATCAATCCTTGCCTGTTCAGACATTTTTATTAACTCCAAATTATGATTAATAATTTCAGGCTTATTCCCCAAATTAACTCCGACCCCCTCAGCAATCTGTTGCAAAATATTATTGGATCTAGAAACAATATCAGAAGGTGTGTACTCACCATAATTTTTCTTCTGGGCCACTCTCTCTTTAGCCAATTCAGTGTTTTTTTGTCTTACTTGCCTTTCAGTCTAGTGCATCTTCTCAGTTCTTCTTCCTCTTGGGATTCCAGTTCCCCTATCCCAGCCTTCTTGATTTTTGTTTCAAAGGATTCAGTCTCCTGACTATCAGTATAATCCACAGGCTCCATATAGCCCAACCCTACAGCCTGCTCAATCAAATCCAAGTCTGTCATCCCCTCCCCCTCTTCATGCTTGTCTTCTGCTGCTGTCCCTCCCTCAGTGTCCTCTTTTTCATCTTCACTTTCAATGGTTTTCTCTCCTGACTGTGACCCCCTCACCTCTTCACTTGCCTTCATATTGATTTGTAACAGTTCATGTTGTCTTTTGACCTCCTTTTCTAGAGTTTTCCTTATGATATTTATTTCTTTCCTTTTCTTTTCCTTCAGCATCAGCTGAGCAGTCTGTCTGGCTGCAAGTTCCTCTACTTTCTGTAACCTAGCCCTCAAACTTTCTTCTTCACCCTGAACATCTCCAGCTAACCCTGCACCTGCCTCTCAGTTTTTTGGTTCATGTCTCCTGCTTTGAGCACCACTTGTTCATATTGTTTCAACCCCATGCTTCCCAGACTGACATTGGACTTCCCAAATTCAGACTGCTTGCTCTTTTTCTGCATCTCATTCTCCCTCTGTGTTTCAGAACTTTCCAAGTCAAGATAGTCAAAGATTTTCCTTTTATTCCCTTCTTCAAACTTGTACCGCCCCTGTTCTGCAATGAAATCAAACTCAAAACTAATATCATAAAGCAGCATGTCTTTAGTAGTTATCTCAGTGCCAGCAGGTATTTTGTGTAGATCTCTCACTCCCACTTTTATCCCGATCTCTTTCTTGGAATATATGTATTCTACATCCACTTCATCCACTGGCCCCAGAGCTGAACCAATCTCACATGCACCCAGGTAATGTCTCAGAGTATCAGGAACCCCCCACATCTTGATCCAAACTGAGTGAAGCTTCCCTTTTGCTTTACCATCTGAACTCCAAAAATCCACCTCCACCATGGCTCCTGTGCCAAGCAAGGTGAACTTGCCAAAGTTTTTCAGCTCCACCAATTTGGCCTTACTAGGAAATCTCATAAGGAATGTTTTTGGGATCTGAAATTTGGCTCTCCAAGTCCATCCCCAGTCAAACATTTTGCTAAAACCATAGGCCACAGTGGTGTCATTCAGCTGTCCCTCCTGCACAGTAACAAAATCCATGGGATTGATGTGTTCAGTAGCTACAATCCCTTTGGTGTTTTGCACCAGAAGGCATCCCAATCCGCTGGCGCCATATCCAACATACTTGGCAACTGGTTTGGTCTGTTTCAGCACAGTGCATTCTTCAGTATTGTGAGATGGCCTCTGGCACACCACACAGAAGACCCTGTTTTTGCAGTCACTTTTTATGTGTCCCTGTTCTTTGCATTTAACACAGAAAAGCTCCTTGGGATTTCCTGTTTCCTTCTTTTTAGTCGTCTCTTTAGCTCCTTCCACTCTTGCACCTCCTTGTGACTGTAGAATTTCCTGCTTTGGCATATTGGAGAGAAGAAACTGATATTGTTGTGCCATTTGCTCTTGTGGCATGAAACCAAACTGCCCTAGGCCCATCCCCACTGACACAATCTGAGGGAAACCACCGTTGCTCTTCATAGGGAAACCCCCTGTCAACTAAACCGGTCCTCCCTACGTTCCCATCTGTTGTATATTTGCATTGTTATCCACAGACCCACTTTCCTGCCTGTTCTCACTCATCCCAGCCTGATACCTCTCATGTTGATTTCCACCCCTGTCTGGTGCAAATCTGCCAAACTTGTTGTCTCCATCTCTACCACTTCCTGTGGAATTCCCATCCCCACCAGAACCACTACTGTTAGTCCCTGGTCCCCCTCTGAAGCTCCCCTCTTTGTTTCTCCAGCCGTATCCATCCAACTCTCTTTCATCCTGCCTATTAAATCCTCTCCCAGAACTCTCAGATCTGCCATAGAAGTTACCTCTTCCTCCTGGATTGGCTCCTCTTCCAGGCCTTGGCCTCCAATTCTCATGTCTACCTGCCATGACTTATTCTTCTCCCCAAAGCAGTTTTCTCTTCTTCACGTCCTCTTCTTCACTTATCGCCGCCAAGGTTTTGCTAGGGTTTGGGAGGTGGAGGAAATCGGGTTCTGGAATGGAGGGTGGGATTCCCCCTATATATAGGCCCACTCCTCCCTTTCCTTTATCTGGGCTTTTTTTGCTCACCCCATTCTTGGGCCAGATTTCTTCGAAGCCCACCTGACCATCCTCCTTTTTTCCCGCACTATCCACCCACATCACTTGCATCTTTCCTGCTCCTGACTCTTGCCTTTTTTTGTTATCCCGACTTCCCTCTACTGCTTCTTCCAACATGAAATTTTCTGGAATTGTGTCCCCCCTAATTTTTTTATCAACCGACATGTCTTTACAGAGAACCATGTCTCTTTTATCAATTTTACTATAACCAGTCTTAATCCCCCCATAATCAGTATCAATATCTAATAAATACTCAGGAAATCTGGGTAGATCCTAGATTTTGGGTATCTTATCCTTTATCCTTATCAATGCCATGTCAATTTTTTCATTATGAAATCTCCCCCAATTGGGAGAATCAATGTGAATGAAGTTTTTCTGATATTCATTTTGATTTATGTCTCTCTGCTTTTCATCGTTAACTCCTTCATTTCTAATCAAAAGGCTTTGAACATAAGCGTTCATCCTCTTCTCCATCCTACGATTAGCTCGCCTAATTTGACGTTGTGTATCAATTCGGCCCCGACTACTCTCACAATCATGAGTATGTGTCAAGTACTTGAGAACAGAAGAGTAAATCATACCTGTAGTGGCGAAATCCTCGTCAAGAACATCATCTGAATCCTCACTAGCCAACACCCAAAAGCGGTTGCCACCTAGCGAGGGATTCAGACTCTGTTCCCCGTGAGGCGAGAAGAGCGGCGAGTTTTCGGAGTCTCTGAGGGTGGTGGTGCTGTGGCGAGACGAGCAGAGCGGCGCGACGCCCCCACCGTCCCCTGCGGCGCCTGATCCACCGGATCCTCGCGAATCACGATCGGGGCCATGGCCGACCCTGGAGCGGGGAGAACCAGGACCCCCTCGCGAGGGCGAAGCACCGATCCCACTCATGGGCGGGGGCGAGATTTGCAGTCGCGAAGATGGTGAAGGCCACCCACTTCCTTGCCACCGACCTCCCTGGTGAATCCGCCGCCCACAGGAGCACCTGCAGCGGGTGTTTGCGCCCGCCGCGCCCAAACAACGACCTCTCCTCCGCCTCCGTCAGATTCTCCACAATTGCCTCCGCCTTCGCATACATCTCGCACTTGCTCATATACCAGGCTCCAATCTCTCTCAGGCGGATTCGCAGGCGCACGTCCCTGCCCACGAACCTCTGCATCTTCTCCTCGTCGATCTCCACCATCTCCGCCGCGAACTCGAGCAAGCAGAGCAGTGGATGAGGCGTGCAGGAGAGGAAGAGTGGGATGGGGGATAATCTGAGCAGATTCCTTTGAGTTTAATCCCCCACCCGCCTTAATTGCTCTCCCACCGGCCGCATTACCTCCATCGCCGGCTCTCAAGACGCCATCCCCGTCGGTGATTTCCTCCTCGATATGCGCAACATGGCAAGGGAACGCGACCGTAGCCCCTGGAGTCAGCATGATCCCGCCCCTCGAGCGTCTATCGACCGTACACCCCCGCTCGTCGATGAGGTGTAACGTCGTGGTGTGCGGGCGGAGCACCACCACGCCCCGGTGGTACTTGGGGGACATCACCGACTTTGGATCAGCGGTGAACCACGCCGACCACCGTATCGTGTTGGGCTCGCTAACCGTGTCGCCAACAGCTGTCATTACCACGCACACTGTTGATCACCTCACCGCAAGATCTACGACTTCTTTGCTGGGCCAGATAAAAACAATTGGCCCAATAATAACTTTACGGGTTGACCCACGGACAATCGCAGCCCAAGCCATGCCGTCATCTTGTCGTCCACAACCAGCGAGGGCACAATCGCCTCGTACCAATGCCCTCCCAGAGCCATGCGGCCGTGCCCTACCTCGCCCTCGCTGGTCGGCGGCCGGAGCCTAGCCGTTGAGGAGGATCCCGCCTATCCGTCAGTGCTTCTCGCCCCCCTGTGACAGCGAGCTGTGTGCGGCCCTACCCCAGTCCTACGCCGCTGCGCCCTTGCCGGCTGCATGGCTGCACAGCCGGTGGCGGCCATCGAGTGCCTGAAGTGCCCCATTCCGGCGGCAACAACTCGGCACGTCAGCTCAATTTTATTTACCAAATACCAAATTTCTGCTTCCCCAATTTCTGATTTAGGGTTCTTGTTTAGCTGTGCTATCCTATTCTGTGGATGAACCGAACACATGCATTATTTTGCACATAATTTCTACTCCCAATAGCTTTATTGATAGAAATTCTTATTGCAAAATTGTTGAAGAATGAAGAGGACCGGAGACATTGTTTCCCTTTTTCAGAGAGAAGGTATGAAGATAGGGAAGAAAAATGCAGGGCCTATATCGGATGTGTCCAAAGAACAAACGTAAGACCTTCTCAAGGTATGTACTATGGTCCATGTAGTATGTACTATGTATGAAGGAAATATGCCCTAGAGGCAATAATAAAGTTATTATTTATTTCCTTATATCATGATAAATGTTTATTATTCATGCTAGAATTGTATAAACCGGAAACATAATACATGTGTGAATACATAGACAAACAGATTGTCACTAGTATGCCTCTACTTGACTAGCTCGTTGATCAAAGATGGTTATGTTTCCTAGCCATAGACATGAGTTGTCATTTGATTAACGGGATCACATCATTAGGAGAATAATGTGATTAACATGACCCATTCCGTTAGCTTAGCACACGATCGTTTAGTATGTTGCTATTGCTTTCTTCATGACTTATACATGTTCCTATGACTATGAGATTATGCAACTCCCGTTTGCCGGAGGAACACTTTGTGTGCTACTGATACGTCTCCAACGTATCTATAATTTTTGATTGTTCCATGCTATTATATTACCCCTTTTGGATGTTTATGGGCTTTATTTTACACATTATCATTTTTGGGACTAACCTACTAACCGGAGGCCCAGCCCATATTGCTGTTTTATTGCCTGTTTTAGTATTTCGAAGAGAAGGAATATCAAACGGATTCCAAACGGAATGAAACCTTCGGCAGCGTGATTTTTTGGAAGATTATGATCCTGGAGACTTGGAGTCCACGTCAGACGATCCTCGAGGAGGCCACGAGATAGGAGGCCGCGCCCCCCTTACAGGGTGGTGGTCTCCTGTCTCATGGGCCCCTCGAGCACCCCCTGACCGACTTCTTTCGCCTATATATACCTACGTACCCTAAAAACATCAGAAATCAAGATAGATCGGGAGTTCCGCCGCCGCAAGCCTCTGTAGCCACCAAAAACCTCTCGGGAGCCCGTTCTGGCACCCTGCCGAAGGGGGAACCCATCACCGATGGCCATCTTCATCATCCCGGCGCTCTCCATGACGAGGAGGGAGTAGTTCACCCTCGGGGCTGAGGGTATGTACCAGTAGCTATGTGTTTGATCTCTCTCTCTCGTGTTCTCTCTCGTGTTCCCTCTATGGCACGATCTTGATGTATCCCGAGCTTTCTTTGTTGTAGTTGGATCTTATGATGTTTCTCCCCTCTACTCTCTTGTGATGAATTGAGTTTCCCTTTGAAGTTATCCTATCGGATTGAGTCTTTTATGAGAACACTTGATGTATGTCTTGCCGTGTTTATCTGTGGTGACAATGGGATATCATGTGCCTCTTGATGTATGTTTTGGTGACCAACTTGCGGGTTCCGCCCATGAACCTATGCATAGGGGTTGGCACACGTTCTTGACTCTCCGGTAGAAACTTTGGGGCACTCTTTGAAGTACTTTGTGTTGGTTGGATAAATCTGAGATTGTGTGATGAATATCGTATAATCATGCCCACGGATACTTGAGGTGAAATGGAGTAGCTAGGTGACATTAGGGTTTTGGTTGATTTGTGTCTTAAGGTGTTATTCTAGTACGAACTCTTTAATAGATCGATCCGAAAGAATAACTTTGAGGTGGTTTCGTACCCTACCATAATCTCTACGTTTGTTCTCCGCTATTAGTGGCTTTGGAGTGACTCTTTGTTGCATGTTGAGGGCTTGTCATATGATCTATCTATGTTATTATTGTTAAGAGAACTTGCACTAGTGAAAGTATGAACCCTAGGCCTTGTTTCCTATCATTGCAATATCATTTACGCTCACTTTTACCACTTGTTACCTTGCTGTTTTTATAATTTCAGATTACAAATACCTTTATCTACCATCCATATTGCACTTGTATCACCATCTCTTCGCCGAACTAGTGCACCTATACAATTTACCATTGTATTGGGTGTGTTGGGGACACAAGAGACTCTTTGTTATTTGGTTGCAGGGTTGTTTGAGAGAGACCATCTTCATCCCACGCCTCCTATGGATTGATAAACCTTAGGTCATCCACTTGAGGAAATTTGCTACTGTCCTACAAACCTGTGCACTTGTAGGCCCAACAACGTCTACAAGAAGAAGGTTGTGTAGTAGACATCAAGCTCTTTTACGGCGCCGTTGCCGGGAGGCTAGGTAAAGGGCACTCACTCACACCCCGTCAACTAAGCTCTTTTCTGGCGCCGTTGCCGGGGAGGTGAGTGCTTGAAGGTATATCTTTAGATCTTGCAATTGAATCTTTTTTGTTTCTTCTTTTATCACTAGTTTAGTTTATAAAAGAAAACTACAAAAAAATGGAATCGAGTTTGTCTCATACTCTTCGTCTTTTTAATATCTTTCGTGAGTATGATGGAAAGGAAAATTGTGCTCAAGTGCTAGAAGAAGAATTACATAGAATACTTGGCATGAAATATGTGAATGATGAGCATGATTGCAATGTTGTTAGTATGAATTCCTTGAATATCCATGATGCTAATGATATGCAAAGCCACAAGCTTGTGGAAGCTATGTTTGATGAATATGATATTTTTAGTCCCCCAAGTTTTGATGAGAATATTTATTACGATGAAAGCATGCCTCCTATTTATGATGATTATATTGATCAAAGTGGGTTTGGAAGAGTGTCAACTTTAGGAAGTAGTGATCCCACTATTTTGGAGGATGTTGAATCTTATTGTGATGAACATGAAAGTGGATTTGGAAGAGTGTCAACTTTATTCAGTGATGATTCCACTATTTCGGAAGAGGTTCCAATTGATTATGAGAACAAAAAGTTGCTATCTATGATGATTATTGTGATGACTTGTATGCTATTAAGAATAATGATAACCATGAAACTTATCATCATGATTTTAGTTTTCAATTGGATTATGCCTCACATGATAGTTATTTTGTTGAGTTTGCTCCCACTACTATTCATGAGAAGAAATTTGCTTATGTGGAGAGTAGTAAATTTTCTATGCTTGTAGATCATGAAAATAATGCTTTAGGTGCTGGTTATATTGTTGAATTCATTCATGATGCTACTGAAAATTATTATGAGGGAGGAATATATGCTTGTAGGAATTGCAATATTGTCAAGTTTCCTCCCTATGTGTTGAAAATCTTGAAGTTATGCTTGTTGTGCCATCCTATGCTAGTTGATTATTGTTCCCATAAGTTGTTTGCTCACAAAATCCCTATGCATAGGAAGTGGGTTAGGCTTAAATGTGCTAGTCATATGCTTCATGATGCTCCCTTTATGTTTCAATTCTTATCTTTTATGTGAGCATCATTGTCATCATCATGCCTAGCTAGAAAGGAATTAGAGAAAAGCGCTTGATGGGAGACAACCCAATATTTACCCTTACTGTTTTTGTGTGTCCACATGTTTATTCTACTGTAGTAATCATGTTTTATAGCTTTTGTTTCAATAAAGTGCCAACTAAGACCTTTAGGATAGCTTACGGTGATAGTTGTGTTGATCCTGCTGAAAATCAGAAACTTTTGCACCCAGTAAGTTAGTTTTGTTAATTCACAGAAACGTGCTTCGGATATGATTCTTTTTTCTATGGATTGGTATACAAATTGCTTAGGACTTCCTAATTTGGTAGGATTTTTGTAGTTCTAGAAGTATACGTTTGATACAGATTACTACAGACTGTTCTGTTTTTGACAGATTCTGTTTTCTATGTGTCGTTTGCTTATTTTGATGCATCTATGGCTAGTATTAAGTGGTATGAACCATAGATAAGTTGGAATACAGTAGATATTACACCAATATGAATTTAGAATGAGTTCATTATAGTACCTAAGTGGTTGTTTTATTTTCTTATACTAACGGAGCTTACGAGTTTTCTGTTGAGTTTTGTGTTGTGGAGTTTTCAAGTTTTGGGTAAAGATTCGATGGACTATGGAATAAGGAGTGGAAAGAGTCTAATCTTGGGGATTCCAAAGGCACCCCAAGGTAATATTCAAGGACAACCAAGAGCCTAAGCTTGGGGATGCTCCGGATGGGATCCCCTCTTTCGTCTTCGTGCATCGGTAACTTTACTTGGAGCTATATTTTTATTCACCACATGATATGTGTTTTGCTTGGAGCATCATTATCTCTTGTTAGTATTTGTTTGCTTTTAGTTATAATAATGTTTTGCATCTTTAGTTTCAATAAAAATGTCAAGGATAGCCTTTGCCATGCTTATTTTGTTAGTATACATGTTGCTGTTTGAAAACAGAAAGTTTACCGCTGTTGCAAAAATTCCCTAGAAAAGTCAGAGAATGGTATAACGTTGAATCTTTTTGCATATTGAGCTCTGATAAATTTATTACAGTGGTATTTTTAGTTCATAATTTTTGGAGTCAGGGAAGTATTGATACTCTTGCATTCTTTACAGACTGTACTGTTTTGGCAGATTGCTGTTATATTTGCATTATTTGCATATGTTTGCTTGTTTAATGATTCTATTTGAGGATAAGAGTATTAAATATGCAGAGGAATTTAGTATTAAATGTTGAATAATAATTTAAGTGACTTTTTACAGTAGAAAATGATAAGGTTTTGCATTGGTTTATACTAACCTATCTCACGAGTTCTTGTTGAGTTTGTTGTGGATGAAGCTTTTGATAAAAAGAAAAACCATGCTATGAGAGGAATTAAGGAGACACAAAAGTTCAAGCTTGGGGATGCCCAAGGCACCCCAAGATAATATTTCAAGAAGTCTCAAGCATCTAAGCTTGGGGATGCTCCGGTAGGCATCCCACCTTTCCTCTTCAACAACTATCGGTTAGTATCGGTTGAGCCTAAGTTTTTGCTTCTTCACATCAGTTGTGCTATCCTTGCAATGTCATTTTATTTTGTTTTGCTTGCTGCTTGAATAAGATACCAAGATATGAAATTATTTAATGAGAGAGAGTCTTCACATAGTTGCATAATTATTTAGCTACTCATTGATCTTCACTTATATCTTTCGGAGTAGTTTGTCGTTTGCTCTAGTACTTCACTTATATCTTTTAGAGCACGGCGGTGGTTATATTTTGTGGAAATTAATGAACTTTCAGTGCTTCACTTATATTATTTTGAGAGTCTTAAACAGCATGGTTATTTGAATGAAAGCTATCATAGGAAGTGAATTGGATGCTATGATCGATTTGATGCTTAATAATTGTATTGAGATATGGAGGTAGTAATATTAAAGTTATGCTAGTTGGGTGATTATGAATTTAAATAATGCTTGTGTTGAAGTTTGTGATTCCCATAGCATGCACGTATGGTGAACCGCTTTGTGATGAAGTTGGAGCACAATTTTATTTATTGATTGTCTTCCTTGTGAGTGGCGGTCGGGGACGAGCGATGGTCTTTTCCTACCAATCTATCCCCCTAGGAGCATGCGCGTAGTGCTTTGGTTTTTGATGAATTCTAGATTTTTGCAACAAGTATATGAGTTCTTTGACTAATGTTGAGTCCATGGATTATACGCACCTCACCCTTCCACCATTGCTAGCCTCTCTTGTGCCGCGCAACTCTCGCCGGTACCATGCACCCACCATATACCTTCCTCAAAACAGCCACCATACCTACCTATTATGGCATTTCCATAGCCATTCCGAGATATATTGCCATGCAACTTTCCACCGTTTCATTCATATGACACGCATTACTTTTGTCATATTGCTCTTTGCATGATCATGTAGTTGACATTGTATTTGTGGCAAGGCCACCTTCATAATTTTCATACATGTCGCTCTTGATTCATTGCATATCCCGGTACACTGCCGGAGGCATTCATATAGAGTCATATCTTGTCCTAGCTTTGAGTTGTAAATCCATAAAAGTGTGATGATCTTCATTATTAGAGCATTGTCCTCGTGAGGAAAGGATGATGAAGACTATGATTCCCCCATAAGTCGGGATGAGACTTCGGACTTTACAAAAAGAAAAAAAAGAAGAAAAAGGAAAAAAAATGAGAAAGGCCAAAAAGAAAAAAAAGGGGAAGGCCAAAGAAAAAAAAAGAAAAAAAAAGAAAAAAATAAAATGAGAGAAAAAGAGAGAAAGGACAATGCTACTATCTCTTTTTCCACACTTGTGCTTTAAAATAGCACCATGATCTTCATGATAGAGAGTCTCCTATGTTGTCACTTTCATATACTTGTGGGAATTTTTCATTATAGAACTTGGCTTGTATATTCCAATGATGGGCTTCCTCAAAAGCGCCCTAGGTCTTCGTGAGCAAGCGAGTTGGATGCACACCCACTTAGTTTCTTTTGTTGAGCTTTCATATATTTATAGCTCTAGTGCATCCGTTGCATGGCAATCCCTACTCACTCACATTGATATCTATTAATGGGCATCTCCATAGCCCGTTGATACGCCTAGTTGATGTGAGACTATCTTCTCCTTCTTTTGTCTTCTCCACAACCACCATTCTATTCCACATATAGTGCTATGTCCATGGCTCACGCTCATGTATTGTGTGAAAGTTGAAAAAGTTTGAGATTACTAAAGTGTGAAACAATTGCTTGGCTTGTCATCGGGGTTGTGCATGATTAAATACTTTGTGTGATGAAGATAGAGCAACAGCCAGACTATATGATTTTGTAGGGATAACTTTATTTGGCCATATTATTTTGAGAAGACATGATTACTTTGATTAGTATGCTTGAAGTATCATCATTTTCATGTTAATATGAACTTTTATTTTGTATCATTTGGATCTGAACATTCATGCCACAATAAAGAAAATTACATTGAGAATTATGCTAGGTAGCATTCCACATCAAAAATTCTGTTTTTATCATTTACCTACTCGAGGCGAGCAGGAATTAAGCTTGGGGATGCTTGATACGTCTCCAATGTATCTATAATTTTTGATTGTTCCATGCTATTATATTACCCCTTTTGGATGTTTATGGGCTTTATTTTACATATTTATATCATTTTTGGGACTAACCTACTAACCGGAGGCCCATCCCATATTGTTGTTTTATTGCCTATTTCAATATTTTGAAGAAAAGGAATATCAAACGGAGTCCACTTTTTTGGAAGAATATGATCCTGGAGACTTGGTGTCCACGTCAGAAGATCCTCGAGGAGGCCACGAGATAGGAGGCCGCCCCCCTTACAGGGTGGTGGCCTCCTGTCTCGTGGGCCCCTCGAGCACCCCCTGACCGACTTCTTTTGCCTATATATACCTATGTACCATAAAAACATCAGAAATCAAGATAGATCGGGAGTTCCGCCGCCGCAAGCCTCTGTAGCCACCAAAAACCTCTCGGGAGCCCGTTCCGGCACCTGCCGGGAGGAACCCATCACCGTGGCCATCTTCATCATCCGGCGCTCTCCATGACGAGGAGGAGCAGTTTACCCTCGGGCTGAGGGTATGTACCGATAGCTATGTGTTTGATCTCTCTCTCTCTCTCTCTCTCTCTCTCTCTCTCTCGTGTTCCCTCTATGGCACGATCTTGATGCATCGAGCTTTCTTTGTTGTAGTTGGATCTTATGATGTTTCTCCCCCTCTACTCTCTTGTGATGAATTGAGTTTCCCCTTTGAAGTTATCTAATCGGATTGAGTCTTTTATGAGAACACTTGATGTATGTCTTGCCGTGTTTATCTGTGGTGACAATGGGATATCATGTGCCTCTTGATGTATGTTTTGGTGACCAACTTGCGGGTTCCGCCCATGAACCTATGCATAGGGGTTGGCACACGTTCTTGACTCTCCGGTAGAAACTTTGGGGCACTCTTTGAAGTACTTTGTGTTGGTTGGATAAATCTGAGATTGTGTGATGCATATCGTATAATCATGCCCACGGATACTTGAGGTGACAATGGAGTATCTAGGTGACATTAGGGTTTTGGTTGATTTGTGTCTTAAGGTGTTATTCTAGTACGAACTCTTTAATAGATCGATCCGAAGAATAACTTTGAGGTGGTTTCGTACCCTACCATAATCTCTACGTTTGTTCTCCGCTATTAGTGGCTTTGGAGTGACTCTTTGTTGCATGTTGAGGGCTTGTCATATGATCTATCTATGTTATTATTGTTGAGATAACTTGCACTAGTGAAAGTATGAACCCTAGGCTTTGTTTCCTATCATTGCAATATCGTTTACGCTCACTTTTACCACTTGTTACCTTGCTGTTTTTATAATTTCAGATTACAAATACCTTTATCTAGCATCCATATTGCACTTGTATCACCATCTCTTCGCCGAACTATTGCACCTATACAATTTACCATTGTATTGGGTGTGTTGGGGACACAAGAGACTTTGTTATTTGGTTGCAGGGTTGTTTGAGAGAGACCATCTTCATCCCTCGCCTCCTCTGGATTGATAAACCTTAGGTCATCGACTTGAGGGAAATTTGCTACTGTCCTACAAACCTGTGCACTTGCAGGCCCAACAACGTCTACAAGAAGAAAGTTGTGTAGTAGACGTCAGCTATCAAACGTCACAACGTAACTGCGTGATTATAAAGGTGCTCTACAGGTGTATCCGAAGGTACATGTTGGGTTGGCGTATTTCAAGATTAGGATTTGTCACTCCGATTGTCGGAGAGGTATCTCTTGTCCCTCTCGGTAATACACATAACTTAAGCCTTGCAAGCATTGCAACTAATGAGTTAGTTGCGGGATTATGTATTACGGAACGAGTAAAGAGATTTGCCGCTAACGAGATTGAACTAGGTATTGAGATACCGACGATCGAATCTCGGGCAAGTAACATACCGATGACAAAGGGAACAACGTATGTTGTTATGCGGTCTGACCGATAAAGATCTTCATAGAATATGTGGGAGCCAATATGAGCATCCAGGTTCCGCTATTGGTTATTGACCGGAGACGTGTCTCGGTCATGTCTACATAGTTCTCAAACCCGTAGGGTCCGCACGCTTAACGTTATGATGACAGTTATATTATGAGTTTATATGTTTTGATATACCGAAGGTTGTTCGGAGTCTCGGATGTGATCACGGACATGACGAGGAGTCTTGAAATGGTCGAGACATAAAGATTGATATATTGGAAGCCTATGTTGGATATCGGAAGTATTCCGGGTGAAATCGAGGATTTTCTTAGAGATGCAGGAGGTTACCGAACCCCCGGGAACATAATGGGCCTTAGTGGGCCTAGGTGGAAGAGAGGAGGCGGCTAGGGCTGGGCACGCCGCCCCTCCCAGTCCGAATAAGACAAGGAGAGGCGGCGCCCCTTCCTTCTTCTCCTCCACTCCTTCCCCCTCCCAAGACCTAATCCAACTAGGAAAGGGGGGGGGGGGGGAGTCCTACTCCACGTGGGAGTAGGACTCCTCCCGGCGCGCCCTCTCCCTTGGCCGGCAGCACCCCCCTTGCTCCTTTATATACGGGGGCAGGGGGCACCCCATAGAGACAACAATTGATCGTTTGATCTTTTAGCAGTGTGCGGTGCCCCCCTCCACCATAGTCCACCTCGATAATACCGTAGCGGTGCTTAGGCGAAGCCCTGCGTCGGTAAAACATCATCATAGTCACCATGCCGTCGTGCTGACAAAACTCTCCCTCAGCACTCAGCTGGATCAGAGTTCGAGGGACGTCATCGGGCTGAACGTGTGCTGAACTCGGAGGTGCCGTACGTTCGGTACTTGATCGGTCGGATCATGAAGACGTACGACTACATCAACCATGTTGTGCTAACGCTTCCTCTTATAGTCTACGAGGTTACGTAGACAACACTCTCCCCTCTTGTTGCTATGGATTACCATGATCTTGCGTGTGCGTAGGAATTTTTTTGAAATTACTACGTTCCCCAACAGTGGCATCCGAGCCAGGTTTTATGCGTAGATGTCATATGCACGAGTATAACACAAGTGAGTTGTGGGCGATATAAGTCATACTTCTTACCAGCATGTCATACTTTGGTTCAGCGGTATTGTGAGATGAAGCGGCCCGGACCGACATTACACGTACGCTTACGCGAGATTGGTTTCACTGCCACGGGCACTAGTTTCTTAAAGGTGACCGACGGGTGCCTATCTCTCTCACTTTAGTTGAACCGAGTGTGGCTACGCCCGGTCCTTGCAAAGGTTAAAACAACACCAACTTGACAAACTATCGTTGTGGTTTTGATGCGTAGGTAAGAACGGTTCTTTCTCAGCCCGTAGCAGCCACGTAAAACTTGCAACAAGAAAGTAGAGGACGTCTAACTTGTTTTTGCAGGGCATGCTGTGATGTGATATGGTCAAGGCATGATGCTAAATTTTATTGTATGAGATGATCATGTTTTGTAACCGAGTTATCGGCAATGGCAGGAGCCATATGGTTGTCGCTTTATTGTATGCAATGCAATGTAACTGTAATGCTTTACTTTATCACTAAGCGGTAGCGATAATCGTAGAAGCATAAGATTGGCGCGGCGACAACGATGCTACGATGGAGATCAAGGTGTCGTGCGGTGGCGATGGTGATCATGTCGATTGCTTGAAGATGGAGATCACAAGCACAAGATGATGATGGCCATATCATATCACTTATATTGATTGCATGTGATGTTTATGTTTTATGCATCTTATCTTGCTTTGATTGGCGGTAGCATTATAAGATGATCCCTCACTAAATTATCAAAGTATAAGTGTTCTCCACGAGTATGCACCGTTGCGAAAGTTCTTCATCTTTGACACACCACGTGATGATCGGGTGTGATAGGCTCTACGTTCAAATACAACGGGTGCAAAAGCAGTTTGCACCAGCGGAATACTCAGGTTAAACTTGACGAGCCTAGCATATAACAGATATGGCCTCGGAACACGGAGACCGAAAGGTCGAGCGTGAATCATATAGTACATATGATCAACATAGTGATGTTCACCATTGAAACTACTCCATCTCACGTGATGATCGGACATGGTTTAGTTGATTCAGATCACGTGATCACTTAGAGGATTAGAGGGATGTCTATCTAAGTGGGAGTTCTTAAGTAATATGATTAATTGAACTTAAATTTATCATGAACTTAGTACCTGATAGTGTCTTGCTTGTCTATGTTGATTGTAGATAGATGGCCCGTGCTGTTGTTCCATTGAATTTTAATGTGTTCCTTGAGAAAGCAAAATTGAAAGATGATGGTTGCAATTACACGGAATGGGTCCGTAACTTGAGGATTATCCTCATTGCTGCACAGAAGAATTACGTCCTGGAAGCACCGCTGGGTGCCATACCTGCTGCAGGAGCAACACCAGATGTTGTGAACGTTGGTAGAGCAAAGCTGATGACTACTCGATAGTTCAGTGTGCCATGCTTTACGGCTTAGAACCGGGACTTCAACGACGTTTTGAACGTCATGGAGCATATGAGATGTTTCAGGAGTTGAAATTAATATTTCAAGAAAATGCCGGATTGAGAGATATGAAGTCTCCAATAAGTTCTACTGGTGCAAGATGGAGGAGAATAGTTACTGTCGGTGAGCATATACTCAAGATGTCTGGGTATAATAATCACTTGAATCAACTGGGAGTTAATCTTCCGGATGATAGCGTCATTGTCAGAATTCTCCAATCACTACCACCAAGCTACAAGAGCTTCGTGATGAACTATAACATGCAAGGGATGGATAAGACGATTCCCGGGCTCTTCGCAATGCTAAAGGTTGCGGAGGTAGAAATCAAGAAGGAGCATCAAGTGTTGATGGTCAATAAGACCACCAGTTTCAAGAAAAAGAGCAAAGGGAAGAAGAAGGGGAACTTCAAGAAGAACAACAAGCAAGTTGCTGCTCAGGAGAAGAAACCCAAGTCTGGACCTAAGCCCGAGGCCAGGTGCTTCTCTGCAGCGGTCAGTCCTTTGGGGCGGAACTGCCCCAAGTATTTGGCAGATAAGAAGGATGGCGAGACGGTTATTCATTTAAATCAGAGAATAATGGTTGTTCTATTTATATGAGTAATATCTTTTATGGTCATGCATCCTTGAAGAGTGGTCTATTTTTATTGAATCTCGATAGTAGTGATACACATATTCATAATGTTGAAGCCAAAAGATGCATAGTTGATAATGATAGTGCAACTTATTTGTGTACTTGCCGTTTATGTCATATCGATTGTAAAGCGCATGAAGAAACTCCATCTTGATGGACTTTTGGAACCACTTGATTATGAATCACTTGGTACTTATGTAACCGTGCCTCATGGGCAAGATGACTAAAACGTCGTTCTCCGGAACTATGGAGAGAGCAACATACTTGTTGGAAATCATACATACAGATGTATGTGGTCCGATGAATGTTGAGGCTCGTGGCGGATATCGTTATTTTCTCACCTTCACAGATGATTTAAGCAGATATGGGTATATCTACTTAATGAAACATAAGTCTGAAACTTTTGAAAAGTTCAAAGAATTTCAGAGTGAAGTTGAAAATCATCGTAACAATAAAATAAAGTTTCTACTATCTAATCGTGGAGGAGAATATTTGAGTTACGAGTTTGGTCTACATTTGAAATAATGCGGAATAGTTTCGCAACTCACGCCACCCGGAACACCACAATGTAATGGTGTGTCTGAACGTTGTAATCATACTTTACTTGATATGGTGTGATCTATGATGTCTCTTATTGATTTACCGCTATCGTTTTGGGGTTATGCTTTAGAGACGGCTGCATTCATGTTAAATAGGCACCATCAAAATCCGTTGAGACGACGCCTTATGAACTATGGTTTGGCAAGAAACCAAAGTTGTCGTTTCTTAAAGTTTGGGGCTGCGATGCTTATATGAAAAAGCTTCAACCTGATAAGCTCGAACCCAAATCAGAGAAATGTATCTTCATAGGATACCCAAAGGAGACTGTTGGGTACACCTTCTATCACAAATCCGAAGGCAAGACTTTTGTTGCTAAATTCGGAGTTTTTCTAGAGAAGGAGTTTCTCTCGAAAGAAGTGAGTGGGAGGAAAGTAGAACTTGATGAGGTAATTGTACCTACTCCCTTATTGGAAAGTAGTTCATCACAGAAACCGGTTTCTGTGACATCTACACCAATTAGTGAGGAAGTTAATGATGATCATGGAACTTCCGATCGAGTTGTTACTGAACCTCGTAGGTCAAACATAATAAGATCCGCACCAGAGTGGTACAGTAATCCTGTTCTGGAGGTCATGCTACTGGATCATGATGAACCTACGAACTATGAAGAAGCGATGGTGAGCCCAGATTCCGCAAAATGGCTTGAGGCCATGAAATCTGAGATGGGATCCATGTATGAGAACAAAGTATGGACTTTGGTTGAGTTGCCCGATGATCGACAAGCAATTGATAATAAATGGATCTTCAAGAAGAAGACTGACGCTGACGGTAATGTTACTGTCTACAAAGCTCGACTTGTTGCGAAAGGTTTTCGACAAGTTCAAGGGATTGACTACGATGAGACCTTCTCACCCGTAGCGATGCTTAAGTCTGTCCGAATCATGTTAGCAATTGCCGCATTTTATGATTATGAAATTTGGCAAATGGATGTCAAAACTGCATTCCTGAATGGATTTATGGAAGAAGAGTTGTATATGATGCAACCGGAAGGTTTTGTCAATCCAAAGGGAGCTAACAAAGTGTGCAAGCTCCAATGATCCATTTATGGACTGGTGCAAGCCTCTCCGAGTTGGAATAAACGCTTTGATAGTGTGATCAAAGCATTTGGTTTTGTCTGAGACTTTTGGAGAAGCCTGTATTTACAAGAAACTGAGTGGGAGCTCTGTAACATTTTTGATATTATATGTAGATGACATATTGCTGATTGGAAATGATATAGAATTTCTGGATAGCATAAACGGATACTTGAATAAGAGTTTTTCAATGAAAGACCTCGGTGAAGCTGCTTACATATTGGGCATCAAGATCTATAGAGATAGATCAAGGCGGCTTAATTGGACTTTCACAAAGCACATACCTTGACAAAGTTTTGAAGAAGTTCAAAAGGATCAAGGAAAGAAAGGGTTCTTGCACGTGTTGCAAGGGGTGAAGTTGAGTAAGACTCAATGCCCGACCACTGCAGAAGATGGAGAGAAGATGAAAGATGTTCCCTATGCTTCAGCCATAGGCTCTATCATGTATGCAATGCTGTGTACCAGACCTGATGTGTGCCTTGCTATAATTCTAGCAGGGAGGTACCAAAGTAATCCAGGAGTGGATCACTGGACAATGGTCAAGAACATCCTGAAATACCTAAAAAGGACTAAGGATATGTTTCTCATTTATGGAGGTGACAAAGAGCTCATCGTAAATGGTTACGTTGATGCAAGCTTTGACACTGATCCGGACGATTCTAAATCGCAGACCGGGTACGTATTTACATTGAATGGTGGAGCTGTCAGTTGTGCAGTTCTAAACAAAGCATCGTGGCGGGATCTACGTGTGAAGCGGAGTACATAGCTGCTTCGGAAGCAGCAAATGAAGGAGTCTGGATGAAGGAGTTCATATCTGATCTAGGTGTCATACCTAGTGCATCAGGTCCAATGAAAATCTTTTGTGACAATAGTGGTGCAGTTGCCTTGGCGAAGGAATCCGGATTTCACAAGAGAACCAAGCACATCAAGAGGCGCTTGATTCCATCCGGGATCTAGTCCAGGTGGGAGACATAGAAATTTGCAAGATACATACGGATCTGAATGTTGCGGACACATTGACTAAGCCTCTTCCACGAGCAAAACATGATCAGCACCAAGGCTCCATGGGTGTTAGAATCATTCTTGTGTAATCTAGATTATTGACTCTAGTGCAAGTGGGAGGCGGAAGGAAATATGCCCTAGAGGCAATAATAAAGTTATTATTTATTTCCTTATATCATGATAAATGTTTATTATTCATGCTAGAATTGTATTAACCGGAAACATAATACATGTGTGAATACATAGACAAACAGATTGTCACTAGTATGCCTCTACTTGACTAGCTCGTTGATCAAAGATGGTTATGTTTCCTAGCCATAGACATGAGTTGTCATTTGATTAACGGGATCACATCATTAGGAGAATGATGTGATTGACATGACCCATTCCGTTAGCTTAGCACACGATCGTTTAGTATGTTGCTATTGCTTTCTTCATGACTTATACATGTTCCTATGACTATGAGATTATGCAACTCCCGTTTGCCGTAGGAACACTTTGTGTGCTACCAAATGTCACAACGTAACTGGGTGATTATAAAGGTGCTCTACAGGTGTATCCGAAGGTACATGTTGGGTTGGCGTATTTCGAGATTAGGATTTGTCACTCCAATTGTCGAAGAGGTATCTCTGGGCCCTCTCGGTAATACACATCACTTAAGCCTTGCAAGCATTGCAACTAATGAGTTAGCTGCAGGATGATGTATTACAGAACGAGTAAAGAGACTTGCCGGTAACGAGATTGAACTTGGTATTGAGATACCGATGATCAAATCTCGGGCAAGTAACATACCGATGACAAAGGGAACAATGTATGTTGTTATGCGGTCTGACCGATAAAGATCTTCGTAGAATACGTGGGAGCCAATATGAGCATCCAGGTTCCGCTATTGGTTATTGACCGGAGACGTGTCTCGGTCATGTCTACATAGTTCTCGAACCCGTAGGGTCCAGACGCTTAACGTTATGATGACAGTTATATTATGAGTTTATATGTTTTGATGTACTGAAGGTTGTTCGGAGTCTCGGATGTGACCATGGACATGACGAGGAGTCTCGAAATGGTCGAGACATGAAGATTGATATATTGGAAGGTTATGTTTGGATATCGGAAGTGTTCCAGGTAAAATCGGGATTTTACCGGAGTACCAGGAGGTTACCGGAACCCCGCGGGAACATAATGGGCCTTAGTGGGCCTTGGTGGAAGAGAGGAGAGGCGGCTAGGGCTGGGCCGCGCGCCCCTCCCCCCAGTCCGAATAGGACAAGGAGAGGGGGGCGGCGCCCCCCTTCCTTCTTCTCCTCCACTCCTTTCCCCTCCCAAGACCTAATCCAACTAGGAAAGGGGGGGGGGGGGGATCCTACTCCCGGTGGGAGTAGGACTCCTCCTAGCGCGCCCTCTCCCTTGGCCGGCAGCACCCCCCTTGCTCCTTTATATACGGGGCAGGGGGCACCCCATAGAGACAACAATTGATCGTTTGATCTTTTAGCCGTGTGCGGTGCCCTCCTCCACCATAGTCCATCTCGATAATACCGTAGCGGTGCTTAGGCGAAGCCCTGCGTCGGTAAAACATCATCATCATCACCACGCCGTCGTGCTGATGAAACTCTCCCTCAACACTCGGCTAGATCGGAGTTCGAGGGACGTCATCGGGCTAAACGTGTGCTGAACTCGGAGGTGCCGTACGTTCGGTACTTGATCGGTCGAATCATGAAGACGTACGACTACATCAACCGTGTTGTGCTAACGCTTCCGCTTACGGTCTACGAGGGTATGTAGACAACACTCTCCCCTCTCGTTGCTATGCATCACCATGATCTTACGTGTGCGTAGGAATTTTTTTGAAATTACTATGTTCCCCAACAATGTAGCCGTCTTTATAAAAAATATTGGTTTAATTGAGAATTTTTGTGCGTTTGAAAGACCATATTTATCTATTTCTATGTGATATTGGTTTAGTTAGAACATTCACATGTCATATTTCTTATGAACTTTTTTTCGGGGGTGGACCACCCTGATCTCAAATGCTAGCTCCGCCACTGGTCCACTCTCACTCCTATACTTCCTCGCCCCGGATTACTTGGCATAGAAACGAATAACAACGAATGTATCTAGAACTAAAAATACATCTAGATACATCCATTTCCGCGACAAGTAATTCGGGATGGAGGGAGTATAAACTAACAGGATCTCGGCTGAAATTTACTTCAACATTCTTTTCTTTTAGCAACATTTGTTTTTTTGCTTTCCTAACCAACATGAACTTAATTGTAACATCCCAAGTTTTCAATTTGGAATGTTATAAATTATATCATCATTGCATATCATATTTTATTGCATTTTGGCTAGATCCTAGAAATTATACGCAACTCAAGGACCCTCGGAGAGAGTTGGGGATTTCGTTATTTTCATATTTGGGTTTTCTCAAATTTTGAAAATAGGATCATTTGATTTTATTTATTTTATCTTCACTTATTTTTATTATAAAAATATGAGAGAGGGAATAAACTGACTTTCCCAAAATAAAGAAATATTGTGGATTTAATATTAAAATCAAATAATATTTTATTTCGGAGTTTGTCGCTAATTTATTTGAATTTAGGAAAAATGCGCATTTTTCAAAATTGCATTTAGGCCCCAAATAAATATTCATCTTGTCCGGATCGATTTTAGAGGACGGGAAAAATTTATTTCGGGATTTTTGGAGTCTATTTAGTATTTCTCTTATTTGTTTTTCTGCGTGTAATTATTAAAAAAAGTCAACCGACCTAGCCGGGCCGTACCCGACCCGGACTCCGGCCCGGCCGGCCTTTAGAAGCCGGGGGAGCCCAGCCCGAGCCGCCCCAACCCTAACCCTAGCCGCCGCGCCGACCGCCACCGTCGTCGCCGCCGTCGCCATGCCGCCGCCACCCGACGCCGCCACGGACCCGCCGACCGCCGCCGCCCCGTCGGACCACGTTGCCGACCCGCCGGAGTTGCCTCGCCGCCGCCGCCGTCACCTGTATCGAGGTAGCCACCGGTTTTATAAAAAAAATAGTTGTTCAGTTTATTTTCCGAAAAAAAACCGAGATTCGTTTTTTAGATCGGTTTTATTTTTTTCTGGTTTAGTTATTTACTGGACGTTCGTCCGTACGTTCGATTTTACGAACGGGTTTCGTCGTTTAGCCGCAGATAGCGAACATTCGTTCGTTAGCCTTTTTGTCCGTTTTTCTTTTTCTCGGATTTTCCGCGATTATTTCTGATCGCGATTTTCGTTTTAGTATATCTTTTCGCTCGTTTATCGGAATTAGGCGATTCAAGTGCCTAGAGTTTCATCTCGAAACCCTCTTTCCGTCTAACCTACTCAAACAAGTTTTTGCTACTGTAAAAGTTGACTTAGGTCCAGATTAGTAAACGAAGCTTGTTTCTTTCGCCCTTTGACTTTTGTTGCTTCGTTTGATTTGATTGTTTTTGCAAACCGGAGTTCTTAAGTTGAACTTTCTGGTTAGATCTCTTATTTGAGTTTTACGTGTGCATTAGATGAGTGCTTATTGTATGCTTGTTTGTTTGCGATAGAGTACCCAGAGTGCGCCGCTTGCTACTTTGAATCTCTAGGTTTCAAGGATCATCAGCAAGGCAAGTAACACTTTGATCATACCTCTTTACTACCCAGTTTTACTGCATTAGATCAACCCCCAAACAATTGCATGATTAGGATCTGTTTTAATATGTGGGTTTTGGGAAGTAGATGAGGTAGTACCTATTACCTGTTTTATTATCAAACCTTTGGGAGTTACTTCTACGTTTGCTTATATTGCTATGCTATGCTAGTAGACGTGGATTGAGTGAGTGTATCCATGACAGATGTGAGATTGTTATTTAATGGTTTATTTAAGGTGGCAACTTTAATACACATCTGGGTGGATTGAGGCACCTGGGGAACCCAGTGATTGCCTGTTTTTTTATGGACCGCCACCCAGGCTCAAAAGGATCATGAGATTATTCATGCTAGAAACTTCCGTGTGCAGCCGCAAGCTACTATGGGCTCTAGCATAGTTGATTAAGTCATGTGAACTCTTACAGTGGTAGATTAGCAGATGTAGGGGAAAGTAGGTGTAACTGTCTACCCGATCGTAAGGTGCAAACGCTTCTGAAAGACTATGTCTCGATCATCCGTTTCTCAAACACCATGTAGTGCGAGAATTCCAACGGAGGAGATCGAGTCTTGTGGGGACAAGTGCGCAAACCTCTGCAGAGTGTACAAACTAATCATGGTTAGCCGTGTCCCCGATTATGGATGTTTTGAGTATCTAGTACTTGGATTATCATGTGAATCTCATCAAGTTACTCTAATTTAATTTGTTGGGTTTAATAATAATGCTTAATTGGGATTGAGTTGGGTGAACCTTCTCAATGTTTAACAACCACCATGATAGTTAAATAAAATTTATTCCTTTGCAGTAGGGAAAAATTGTCTTTATGCAAAACTGTAACCATAGAGCTTTCCACCAGCCATATATGCATGTAGAATAGCATTATTCTGCTCATTACTCTCTATGTGTTACATTGCCAACATATTCCATGTGCTGACCCGTTTTCGGGCTGCAACGTTCATGTTGCAGACTTTTTGAACTGACAGTAAGGTGCCTGAGGTCGTGGTCTTATACTCAGTGATGCCGTTGGAGTTGATGGACTCACTTATCTTCCAAGCCTTCCGTTATTACCGTTATTAGATGGCCTTAAGCCATATTTATTGTAATAAGTTATCTTTTGAGGCATTCGATGTAATAAGTGTGTGATTGCTACTCTGTTATAAATCCTTCGAGTACTGTGCGTGTCAGCATTCTTGATCCGAGGATGACAACGATGCACGAGATCAGACTGTTTGAGGTCTAGTCGCTACAAGATGGTATCAGAGCACACGCTGACTGTAGGACATGACCACTAAGAAAAAACCCTAGATCACTACTCTCTCTTCTCATTTCTGACGCCTCATCTTTTCTACTCTTTAGGATGGCAGATGCAAGGAACAAGTTCACGCAACCGGATGAAGATACACCCTTTGGACGCCACTTGAAGGAAGTCACCAAGTACCTGCACATCGGAGTACCTAGCTTCACAGGGACCTACATTGCCACTTTACCCGAAGAGGAGCGTTGGATGATTCAAGTTCAAGTTCCAGGAAGGACGTTCATGCCCGTCACTGAGCCCATAGAGTTTTCCTTCGATGCACCAACCTGGAGTCTAGGAAAGAGCATGGCAGCACACATCACAATGGGACGCATTGGAGAAGTTTACCACAAGGATCTCAAGGATACTATTTATCAGATTTGTGGGCGTCGAGATGAGCAATGGGAGATGATAAGCACCCGGAAGGATAGATCAATTGCAGCTTTCATCCAGGAGTTAAACCAGCACATTCGTCGTCAGGAGAACCAGATGTGCGCAGGCATGATAGATCTGAATAAGGCTATGACCAAGATCACAGAACTGGAGGAAGAACTGAAGTCTACACGCGATGGATATGAGGAGGAAATGACGACACTCATGGAGAAGAATGAAGATATGAAGAAGAAGCTAAAGATGTTTATGGGATTTCCTGCGACTGGAGGAGAAGACGATGATTGCACTTGCCCGGAGAACTACATCATCATCGACGACACTGACTCAGATCCGCATTTATAGCAATGATGACTTTGATGAAGGTCGGGCAGATATCATGGAGTCTTCGACCGAGCAATTTTTCTAGTCGACCACCAAAACAGTAGTAGTATTCCCCCATGTATATAGTATAGTCCGATCACTTTTGTAACGATAGCTAGACCGTTGTATGCCCTTGTTTGAATTGATTGAAGTGATATTGGTTGCTTTTGTATCATGTGCATATGGGTAGTGTTTTCCCTCTAGACCTCATCCTATTCTGTATTCTCACTTTTTCTAAAACCTCAGATGCCTCCGAGACGTGACAATGGATTTGCTTTTCCACCGGAGCTCACCCAGTTGATCTAGCAGCAGAATGCATTGATGCAGATGCTAGTTCAGAATAAGAATCAGGGGAACAACAACAACAACAACAACAACAACAACAACAACAACCCACCACCACCACCACCTGTTGATCACTTAACCCGTTTCCTAAGACTGAATCCGCCGGTGTTCTCCAGTAGCACAGAGCCGATAGTTGCATATGATTGGCTCCGCAAGACGGGAAGGGAGTTGACCACTGCAGGATGCACGGATGCGGAAAAGGTGCGTTTTGCCGCACATCAGCTAGATGGACCCGCAGCATCATGGTGGGAGAATTTCACAGCCACTTATCCTATCGACACTGTCACATGGGACCCGGTTTGACGAAGCTTTCCGTACTGCCCATGTTTCAGCAGGAGCTATGGCCATGAAGAAGCGTGAGTTTCACAACTTACGCCAAGGAGGACGTACTGTTGGCCAGTACGTGGATGACTTTAGTAAGCTAGCACGTTATGCCCCAGATGACGTTGCTACGGATGCAGCTAGGAAGGAGAAGTTTCTGGAAGGACTGAATGATGAGCTGAGCATGCAGTTGATGGTAGAAACCTTCAACAACTACCAGGAGTTGGTAGATAGAGCGCTCATGATTAAAGGGAAGTAGCAGCAGATTGACAACCGTAAGAGGAACTATGGACAAGAGAAGTACAATTCTAGAGCTCAACAGAAGCCTCGTTTTACCCCGAATTCGGGAGGACATTTTCAACATACTTATGGAGGAGGGAGCTCGCACAACCATAGTGGCCCCAAGAATGGTAATGGGAATCGAGGAAGCAACGGCCATAACCGTACCAACCCATCAACCCCAGCCAAGAGGGATCTGAGCCAAGTCACTTGCTATAAGTGTCAGAAGACTGGACATTATGCCAATGAATGTCCTGAAGCTAAGAATGGTAATGGCAATGGAAGCTCTGGGAAGAAGCCGAACCCTTTTGACAGGGGACAGGTGAACCATGTTAACGTGGAGGAGGTCGAAACCCAGCTAGATGCAGTAATAGGTAAGTTTTTGGTTAAGTCATTTACTGCAATCGTTCTTTTTGATACTGGTGCATCGCATTCATACATATCAAGGGGATTTGTGGATAAGTATAAACTGCCCAGCAAAGTTCTTAGAACACCTATGTTAGTAAGCTCACCTGGAGCGGAGTATATGGCAAGCCAAGGATGTTTTCAAGTGCCATTGAACATAGGTAGGCATGTTTTCCCCTCGGATTTAATCATTTTGGAATCGCAAGGTTTGGATGTGATTCTGGGTATGGATTGGCTATCGATGTATGGAGGAAACATCGATTGCGCCAGTAAGTCGATTTTGCTTACCACCCCAAAAGGGAGAAGGATCAAGTATGTGTCACGGCATGAGCCGAAGAGGACTCAAGTGAATTCATTATCCGGAGTTGTACAGGAGTAAGTACCAGTGGCGAAGGATTTCCCCGATGTATTTCTGAAGAGTTGCCAGGCATGCCACCGGATAGAGACATTGAATTTTTGATTGAGCTTTTGCCAGGCACAGGGCCAATATCTAAGAGACCGTACAGGATGCCCGCACAAGATTTGGAGGAAATTAAGAAGCATATTAAGGAGTTACTGGATAAAGGCTATATTCGCCCAAGTTCTTCACCTTGGGGATCGCCAGTGCTTCTAGTGGAGAAGAAGGATGGATCATTGAGGATGGTTGTTGATTATCGAGGATTGAATGAAGTGAAAATCAAGAACAAGTACCCGTTGCCGATGATCAATGATTTGTTTGACCAGTTGCAAGGAGCTAAGGTGTTTTCCAAGATCGATCTACGATCAGGGTACCACCAGTTGAAGATTTGAGAGCAGGATATACCTAAGACAACATTTACCACCAGGTACGGGCTATATGAGTATACCGTTATGTCATTTGGTCTGACTAACGCACCCGCCTATTTCATGAACATGATGAACAAGGTGTTTATGGAGTTTCTGGATAAGTTTGTCGTGGTGTTCATTGATGACATTTTGGTCTATTCTAAGAATGAAGCGGAGCATAAGGAGCATTTGCGTTTGGTACTTGGGAAGCTCAGAGAACATCAGTTGTACGCCAAGTTCAGCAAGTGCGAATTTTGGTTGAAGGAAGTTGGAGTCCTCGGACATGTTATATCCGGAGAAGGAATAGCAGTAGACCCCACCAAAGTTGTCACTGTGACAAATTGGGAAGCCCCAAGGACAGTTGGAGAGATCCGGAGTTTTCTTGGACTCGCGGGATACTACCGGAGGTTCATTGTGAATTTCTCAAAGATTGCCAAGCCCATGACGGAGTTGTTGAAGAAGGACACCAAATTCAAATGGATTGAGGAATGTGAGGCCAGTTTCCAGGAGTTGAAGAAACGTTTGGTTACATCACCGGTGTTGATTTTGCCAGATCAGCGCAAGGATTATGAAGTATATTGCGACGCTTCTCATCAAGGACTTGGAGCAGTGCTTATGCAGGAGGGAAGAGTTGTTTCGTACGCCTCACGACAGCTTAAGCCCCATTAGTTGAATTATGCTACCCATGATTTGGAGTTAGCAGCCATAGTGCACGGATTGAAGACATGGAGACATTTTCTCATCGGAAACCATTGTGAGGTGTACACGGATCACAAGAGTTTGAAGTACATCTTCACACGTATGAGTTGAATCTCAGGCAAAGGAGATGGTTGGAGCTCATCAAGGATTATGATATGAGATTGCATTATCACCCCGGAAAGGCTAACGTAGTAGCCGATGCGTTAAGCCGCAAGAGTCATGTCAACACACTCTTGACCGGAGAGTTACCAAAGGAGTTAGCCGAGGATCTTCGTGAGCTATGTTTGGAGATAGTTTTGAGAGGCTATGCTGCAGCATTGGAGATTCAGTCGACTTTGATGGATAAGATCAGAGAAGCTCAGAAGACTGACAAGGAGACTGTCGCTATAAAGGAGAGGATGAACAAAGGAAAAGCTAAAGGATTTCGTGAGGATGAGCACAATACCTTATGGTTTGAGGACCACGTTTATGTGCCTAATGACCCGGAGATCAGGAAGTTGATTCTGCAGGAGGCCCATGATTTGCCATACTCGATTCACCCAGGAAATACGAAGATGTATCTGGACTTGAAGGACACTTTCTGGTGGACCGGAATGAAGAAGGATATTGCAGAGTATGTAGCAGTTTGTGATGTATGTCAGAGAGTGAAGGCAGAGCATCAGAAGCCAGTAGGATTGCTACAGCCATTGTCGATACCCGAATGGAAGTGGGATAAGCGAGGCGTGGATTTTATCACAAGATTGCCCAGGACCCGTTTAGGCTATGACTCGATATGGGTTGTAGTCGATCGATTGACGAAGGTAGATCATTTCATCCCTGTGAAGACCACTTGCACCAGTGCCTAAGTTGGCAAAGATATACATGACCAGGATAGTATGTTTGCATGGAGTTCCGAGGAGCATTGTATCAGATAGAGGAACCCAGTTTACCTCAAAGTTCTGGAATCAGTTGCATGAAACTTTGGGTACCAGGCTAGAGTTTAGTACAACCTTTCATCCGCAGACAGATGGACAGACCGAGAGAGTCAATCAGATTTTGGAGGATATGCTGAGAGCTTGTGCGCTTGATTATGGTTCTAGTTGGGACGAGAACTTGCCGTATGTGGAGTTTTCTTACAACAACAGTTATCAATCCAGTTTGAAGATGGCCCCTTTCGAAGCCTTGTACGGAAGGAGGTGCAGGACACCGCTGTTGTGGGATGAAGTTGGAGACCGCTAGTTGTTTGGACCAGATTTGATTAAAGAGTTTGAAAAGAAGGTGAAGTTGATTCGCGATAGGCTCAAGGTAGCCCAGTCTAGACAAAAGAGCTATGCAGATTCTAAACGCAAGGAGACAGTTTACGAAGTCGGAGACAGAGTTTATCTTCGTGTATCTCCACTTCGAGGAATTAAGCGCTTTGGAGGTAAGGGAAAGTTAGCGCCACGTTTTGTGAGACCATACAAAGTTTTGGAGCGTATGGGTGAAGTTGCTTACAAGTTGGAAATGCCCAAAGGATAGTCAGGAGTTCACGGCGTGTTTCACGTTTCCCAGTTGAAGAAGTGCCACGCAGAGATGGCTGACATACCACTGAGAGATACAGTGCCGCTGGAAGCGATTCAGTTGGACAGTGATTTGACCTAGGAGAAACCAGTCAAGATTCTCGAGTTGCCAGCCGAGTCACACGCAACAAGGTTATCAAGTTTTGCAAAGTTCAGTGGAGCCACCATACCGAAGATAAAGGCACCTGGGAGCGAGAGGAAGATCTGCTGAAGGACCACCCTCACCTATTTGCTAGCCAACCCAAATCTCGAGGGCGTAATTCATCTTAAGGGGGGTAGGTTTGTAACATCCCAAATTTTCAATTTGGAATGTTATACATTAGATCATCATTGCATATCATATTTTATTGCATTTTGGCTAGATCCTAGAAATTCTACGCAACTCAAGGACCCTCGGAGAGAGTTGGGGATTTCATTATTTTCATATTTGGGTTTTCTCAAATTTTGAAAATAGGATCATTTGATTTTATTTATTTTATCTTCAATTATTTCTATTATAAAAGTATGAGAGAGGGAATAAAATGACTTTCCCAAAATAAAGAAATATTGAGGATTTAATATTAAAATCAAATAAGATTTTATTTCGGAGTTTTTCGTTATTTTATTTGAATTTAGGAAAAATGCACATTTTTAAAAATTGCATTTAGGCCCCAAATAAATGTTCATCTTGTCTGGCCCGATTTTAGAGGAGGGGGAAAATTTATTTCAGGATTTTTGGAGCCCGTTTAGTATTTCTTTTATTTGTTTTTCTGCACGTAATTATTTAAAAAAATCAACCGACCTAGCTGGGCCGTACCCGACCCGGACTCCAGCCCGACCGGCCTTTTATAAGCCGGGGGAGCCCAGCCCGAGCCGCTAACCCTAACCCTAGCCTTGGCATGGCCGCCTTGATCGCTCAGCGTCGCCGCCGCCCGCCGCCATTCGACGCCGCCGCCCGGACCCGCCGACCGCCGGACCCCGCCACCAGACCCCGCCGCCGACCCTCCAGAGTTGCCCCGCCGCCGTCGCCGTCACGTGTATCGAGGTAGCCGCTGGTTTTATAAAAAAATAGTTGTTCAGTTTTTTTTTGAAAAAAAGGAGATCCGTTTTTTGGATCAGTTTTTTAAGGTTTAGTTATTTTGCGGACGTTCGTCCGTACATTCGTTTTAACGAACGGTTTTCATAGTTTAGCTGCAGACAACGACCGTTCGTTCGTTAGCCTGTTCGTCCGTTTTTCTTTTTCTCAGATTTTCCGCGATTATTTCTGATCGCGATTTCTGATCCGATTTTCGTTTTAGTATATCTTTTCGCCTGTTTATCGGAATCAGGCGATTCAAGCGCCTGGAGTCTCGTCTCGAAACACTCTTTCCGTCTAACCTACTCAAACAAGTTTTTGCTACTGTAAAAGTTGACTTAGGTCCAGATTAGTAAACGAAGCTTGTTTATTTCGCCGTTAGACTTTTGTTGCTTCGTTTGATTTGATTCTTTTTGCAAACCGGAGTTCTTAAGTTGAAATTTATGGTTAGATCTCTTATTTGAGTTTTACCAGTGCATTAGATGAGTTCTTATTGTATGCTTGTTTGTTTGCGATAGAGTACCCGGAGTGCGCCGCTTGCTACTTCGAATCTCTAGGTTTCACGGATCATCAGCAAGGCAAGTAACAGTTTGATCATACCTCTTTACTACCCAGTTTTATTGCATTAGATCAATCCTCAAACAATTGCATGATTAGGATCTGTTTTAATATGTGGGTTTTGGGAAGTATATGAGGTAGTACCTATTACCTGTTTTATAATCAAACCTTTGGGAGTTACTTCCACGTTTGCTTATATTGCTATGCTATGCTAGTAGACGTGGATTGGGTAAGTGTATCCATGGCAGATGTGAGATTTTTATTTAATGGTTTATTTAAGGTGGCAACTTTAATACACATCTGGGTGGATTGAGGCACCTGGGGAACCCAGTGATTGCCTGTTTTTTTATGGACCGCCACCTAGGCTCAAAGGGATCATGAGATTATTCATGCTAGAAACTTCTGTGTGTAGCCGCAAGCTACTATATGGGCTCTAGCATAGTTGATTAAGTCGTGTGAACTCTTACAGTGGTAGATTAGCAGATGTAGGGGAAAGTAGGTGTAACTGTCTACCCGATCGTAAGGTGCAAACGCTTCTGAAAGACTATGTCTCGATCATCCGTTTCTCAAACACCATGTAGTGCGAGAATTCCAACGGAGGAGATCGAGTCTTGTGGGGAAAAGTGGGCAAACCTCTGCAGAGTGTACAAACTAATCATGGTTAGCCGTGTCCCCGGTTATGGACGTTTTGAGTATCTAGTACTTGGATTATCATGTGGATCTCATCAAGTTACTCTAACTTAATTTGTTGGGTTTAATAATGATGCGTAATTGGGATTGAGTTGGGTGAACCTTCTCAATGTTTAACAACCACCATGATAGTTAAATAAAATTTATTCCTTTGCAGTAGGGAAAAATTGGCTTTATGCAAAACTGTAACCATAGAGCTTTCCACCAGCCATATATGCATGTAGAATAACATTATTCTGCTCATTACTCTCTATGTGTTACATTGCCAGCATATTCCATGTGCTGACCCGTTTTCGGGCTGCAACGTTCATGTTGCAGACGTTTCAGACGACGAGTAAGGTGCCTTAGGTCATGGTCTTATACTCAGTGATGCCGTTGGAGTTGATGGACTCGCTTATCTTCCAAGCGTTCCGCTGTTATCGTTGTTAGATGGCCTTAAGACATATTTATTGTAATAAGTTCTCTTTTGAGACATTCGATGTAATAAGTGTGTGATTGCTACTCTATTATAAATCTTTCGAGTACTGTGCGTGCCAGCATTATTGATCTAGGGATGACACTAATGCACAGAGATCAGACTGTTTGAGGTATGATCGCTACATTAATACATAATCGATAGAGCGAACTTTTCGGCATTAAAATTTTCTTATGGTTCCGCACAACTGAAGACTGTTGACTGGGATAGGAAAAAGCTTTGAAGGAGAAAGACGTCAAAACTTTATATAAAGTACTCAGCCTAAACTGCACTATTATGAAACAAGTGAAGGGGCTAATGCAGGCTTTAACGCTAGGTATTCAAACTCATCGTGGAAGAAAAGAAAGCGTACCTTGGAGATCACAAAACTAGTAGCACTCCTATTATGTACGGCAAAAGGGCATGAATGAAAGTAAGAGTATCTCCACTCGTTCACCCCCTAGCGCACCCGACGATTGCGTTTTGGCGTATGCGCCGGCGGGTTTTTCGCCCTAAGGGCGATCCAGTTCCCAGCCGTGCCCCAGGTTTCGGCCCCCAGACGCCCATAAATTTAAACTTATCTTTCCCGCTGCCAAGAAGCACTACAAGTTCGGCGATCATCGTGCCACAGTACGGTGATCAAAAGTACACGAAATTTTGGCAATCAAAAGGAAGGACACAGACAAAGTAACGCATCAAACGGTGGGCTCCTCTTGCGTGGGACTGGACGGTGTCGGCGTGGCTTCTGTGCTCGGGCTGGTGGTCGACGTGGCTTCATCGCTTGGGCTGGACGTCGGTGTTGGGGTCGGCGTGGGCGTAGAGGTGGTGGTCGAAGCCGGCCCGGGCATCTGGTTTAGGATGAGGCTGCACTCCGCCAGGTACCACGCGTTGACATGCTCGTCCATCGTCGACATGTCTGCCGCCATCAAGAACGCCAGGTCGGTCTTCGTCTTCTTCGTGGCGACGTTGGTCCTGAGAAGGTCGAGCTTCAGGTCCTGCTTCGTCATCAACGCCGACCAGCGCGCGTCTGATTTCTCCTCCCTCTTTGAGGCGATGTTCTTGGCGTCGATGTTGCACTGCTCGATCGACGATTGCAGTCGTTCGGCAGCGGGTGCCGCGTCCCTTGCCGTCTTGGCTCTTTTGTTGCCATCAGGGCGCCCATCCACCGCCCCCGAGGTAGGCACGTCCGGCTTGTATGTCTCCTTGGCCTTGGCGAGGGTGAGCTGGACCTCCTTCCACTTCTCGCATGACTCGATCCTGGAGAACACGTGAAGGAACTTGAACTCGGCATCGCCGGTAGCGAGTAGCTGTAATAGGTGTTGAGGCCGGCGGTGCATATGGGGGAGGGAGTGCACTGGTCGGGGTTGAGGCCGGAGGGCAAGGAACGCGGTGGCGCGCCATGCGGGAAGGTAATGTTGGGGTTGAACCCGCCACACACGTCATCGTCGGAGTAGCCGGGCAATGGTACGTACCCCCATTGCGGTGGGGCGGCGAGAGGTTGGCCGCGACGCGACACTCGCTTGGCTCCCCCACGCAGCTTGTGGGCAGTGGCCGGGCGGCGGGTTCATCATCCCCGCGTGAGCCGCCTCTGCCTGCTCCGCCGCCGCGTCCCTGGCCCTCTTGACGATGAGCCTGTTCCACCTGTCGGCGGCGACCGCCTCACGGCGCTGAATGTTCATTTCCACTTGGCGTTGGACACGCCCGATGGTCTCACCATCGATGCCCTCGGCTTCCTCTGTTTCGGCTGGGTGGAATCAGTGGCTGCGGTGCAAGGGGCAACATATTTATTTGGCGGCTTGGTGACTGGTCTGATGAGGAGAATGGCGAAAACAGCGGGGGAGAAGTGGGGAGAAATGGGGAAATGGAGGGAAAGGGCGGGCAAAACGGCGAGAATGTGCATGGCTTCACCGCCAGCGCGGGCCCACGCGCCTTTTCGCTTCCCCCGGCGCCCCTTGGCGGGCTGGGTTCGGCTCGGGTTCGTCGACTGTTATGTCGGCCCAAACCGGCGATAAGTGAGGAGTTGGGGCCACGACTGGGCCATTTTTTCGGTGCCGGCGCGCTAAAAAGGCGTCTGAGGGGCGGCAGTGGAGATTCTCTAAGGCTTCTCTATCTGCACAAGGTAGGAACTTGAAAACTGCAATCATACTTTTTTGTGTGTGGATCGACCGACGGCACTAGAAAAAATAGATCTCGCATGGATGTCAAAGTCACACTGACGGGTACTCGGTGTAGATTAAGAATTAAGCAAACTCGTATGTTTTATTGGGTTTCTTCTGGATCCGAAGAAAAAAGTAGCACCAATTTGGTGGTATTTTCATTTTCATTCTTTTGAAAGGAAAATGATATTCTCATCCGCAGCTAGTTTGGGGTATGGAACGATGGGCACTACATACCCAAACCTCTATATCTGGGGAGGTTTTTTCCCCCACGTCTCGCCACTTCGCCGATGGGGACCAGGAGACCTATCAATTGTTGACACATGCATTTGTTTGGGAGACTACGGGGTAGAAAACGCGTGTGGCCGTGGGCCTTCGATCAAAATTTCGTTAACTGATTCGCATTTTCCTGTGTGCACTTGGTGTGTCTTTGGCATTTTGGTTCAGTTGTTAATATACTAAACCTGACTATGTACCCTGTATTTTTGACACTTTCTATCAGTGAAAAGCTGGTCAATCGGGTCATGCCACGTTGTTTACTGGGGATATGGCTAGGTACACTTTGGGGTGCCTCTAGCAATTTCACATTGGATGTGAGACATTCCCCCTGCCGGCACATGGGCTGCATGGTTGACTACGTATTTTTTGTCTGCTTCCTATCTAGATGCATCTGTGAACTGCCATTCGGTTGCATGCTTCCTTGTTTTTTTTGCCTTTATGAATAGGTGTGTTGCATGGCTGCCAAATTATCCCCATCTGTCCCGAAGGATCCTATCGAATGCGTACACGGCTTAACCACCACTTCACCATTGTTAGGAGCCTATAAAAACTGTCCACGACAGCATTGCCATTCAGTCTGCCACGGAGCAACAGTAGACACCCCGACCCTTCTTCCCATCCCCTGCTCCACCGTCCAGAGGTGGCTTGCAGCCCGCCTGGAAGTGGCCCCATTCTTTCTCTGCCCGGCGGACAGCACCTCGCACACAGACATGCCGCCGCCGCCGTCGTGGATAAATCAATGGCCGAATCCCGTGCCGCTAAGCTATGCTGCTTTACTTGCCTATAAAAGGTACTCACCTTTCTTGACGATCGCTACCTTGCCTTCCTCCCCGTCCTCCTCGAGACCTCGACCCACCTCCTCTTGCTGCGGCACCATCTCTCGAATGATCCTGTGCGGATATTGTCTTGGAGGAGATGCCCTCATGGTGGTGATGGCCTGTGCGCCCGACGTGGCGGCGTTGGCCACGATCAGCGCGCGGAAGAGATGCCTCCCACGGCTGCTGGCCAGATCTCCCGTCAAGCCATCTACCAAGCTCATGGGCCATTTCCTACAACGGCGACGGCAGCCACAACACCGGACTGGGGCACGGGCTCCGCCATAAGGTGTACCTCACCGCTGGTCGTTGTTGGGCTTCTCCACCTAACTATGAACAATGCATCAGCGATCAGCGAGCCCAGGCTAGGAGGTAGTCAACACGTGCAACGGTGGACAAATGTAAGAGGTCCGGTGTCGGCTGGTGGACTAGTGTGCCACCATCGGAGGCACTCGACAGCTCCGGATGACGATGAGGCAGGTATCGGGCTCCGGTGGCATGTGACGATGGGGCGCCGACAATCTGAGTGGGGTAGGAGGTCGATGAGGGAGGTGGCTCGCGGCATCGAGCATGAGGTACGATTGGACGACACAGGACGGGCGGGACTCCCGCAGTCTCAACGGGCGCGAGCTTGAGGCATCAGCGAGCTGAGCGGTGTCATGACTCTCATGAGCACCATCGACGAGCTGCTCCTCTCTCCATCTAGCTTTCCTTTATGTGCACTTCACCCACAGCCGCTTCTTCTACCACACGGTGGCCACACTCTCCTCCAATGCCTCGCTCCTCTGCTGCGATCACAACCTCATGCTCCTCGTGCCGGCAAGGGATCCGAGGGATTAGGTTGCGATGGTGCTCCTGGAGGTGGCGCTACTATAGGCCATGTTCCTCGTGCAGACCATGGCGTTGGCGGTGGCCTGCACCATGACCTGATGGTGGGTGAGGGAGGACGATACCGTGGCAAGGAAGCATGGGAGGATGATGATGCACTGCGGAGGCTATTAGGCCGGTGTGGGGGAGGTGGATGAGGAGAAGGTGATGAACCTCTGGGTGAAATGTCTCCTCTTTCTTCTCTTTGGTCTTTTGGACGTGCACCCTGCAAAATCAGCGGTAAATCAGACCTAAATTGTGATGAGGGACGGAAAAACTAACAATTTAAATGATGCAGACAAAATCCCTTTCATTCTTTTGAATGTGGCCTGACAATTTAGAATGATTACCATTATGGTCAATCTCTATGTGAGTTTTCTAATTAGTATCAAGTATGCTACTATAGGTGATTTTTTTAAAGCAAAAACCGTAATGGATGTCGATGGGCGCCGACCGTCTCATCTTATGTGAAGGCCAGATAATGCGCCGCTAGATGGACCCCGCTGCTCTTGGCCATGTTAATCTTAACATAGATGGGACATATATCAAGGAGACGGGTGAAGCATGTGTTGGGATGATTCTACCAGACAATACTGGTGGCATAATCTTCTCAGCATGCAGAAACATATTGCATTGTGCGAGCCCAGTGCAAGCGGAGTTAGAGCATGTTTGAAGGGACCAAACTTTGCATTGCTATGGTCTACATTGCCAATTGATGTTGGGATGGATTGTAAAGCTGTGATGCTCTCTATTCAGGCACAATCCCCGGGATTGATTGTTGAATGCAATGTTGGTGAATGAAGTTATGAAGGGTCTTGGTGAGAGGAGGGATATTTCTATTATTGTTCATGTTAGTAGGAACCAAAATGTTGTAAGTCATAGATTAGTTTCTTTTGGTTGTGCTGAAGGGCATATATTAGCAGATCGGATCCTGCTAATATACCACAACTTTGTATGAAGGATCTCCCTCGAAGTTGGGCAATGAAACCCCTTTAACCCCACAGAAAAGAAGTGTTTTCTCTAGCTTCTCTTTTTGTGCCCATAATTCCACAGACTAATTCTCTTGCTTTAAATTAAATCTTATAATAAACATTAAAAACACTATTACATATAAACATAATGTATCATAAGAATCTTCAATGACGTTTCAAGGAGAACCAGCCGAAACAGAAGACGAAGCCAAAGAAAAGGCTGTCACTGCACACTTGAAGTCACAAAAGAAAGACTATTTACAACACAAGCAAAGGCACGGACCAACAAGCAATGGCAATTCAACATGGCTTGCCAGCAAGTAGCTACTCAGCAGAATGAATTCACAAGGCAAACAATGATCTGAGTAAAACTACATGTCAGACGTGTCCAAGAATTTGCAAAAGCTTTGTACCACTTTATTACGCGAACTAATCCTATAGGAGGCTATACCAAGATGATCTAGTTCAGGGAAAATCAGTTGCGATTTCTTATTGTAGTACGGTTGTGTCATCGTATACACATCCCACTATGTAGTGTGGCTTAAAATTTCATATATATTGATATGCTTTTCTTTAACAAATAGAAAAAGATACACATAAAGATGCAATGCATATTCTGTTTAGATCATAATTGTTTATAATTCTACCATTTCAACTACGGTCTATATAGTTGCGACTTACCGACGGGCGCGGCGTGGCGCCGCGCGGCTAAGTCAGTAATTCTCTGTTTGAGACTTGTATAAAACTTCCTGAGGTTACATTCCCTAAATCTACAGGCAGCTGTACTAATCTAACAAGAGGAACTAGCTAATATCCTTCAAAGCGGATATACTGGAACAATAATAACGTTAGTATGAAACATGTCACAATAAATAGAGCAATAGAAAACCCTGGAAGCAGTTTAGGATTTACCTTTGGAATTGGAAGGACGGTGTATCTAAGCCCTCTGAAACATCCCCCTCTCTCTAATAACCGGCTTTATTTCTTTGAAGTTTCATGGTATTGCCTCAGCCGGATTTCAGAGATCACACAACTTTTGCTGCCCATGGCCTCTATAGCTGGTATATACACACATGACAAGTCGAAGATATAGTGTAATGTAAGGTTGGGTAGATGATGGTTCACAAGTATATGTTGGTTTGTTGGTTGACTGTAGTTGCAAGAAAACCCCAAGTTGATGACCAACACCACCTTCCACATGTTGGTTTATGGCATGAGACCTCTATAGAATACACTATCAGCTCAAGCCCAAATGATCATCAATGTGTTCAAGTGTTGTTACTGGCCTCAATTGTTCATTCTCATGGTATAGTGTGCTTTTCTTGTCATACCATTGCTTTGTATGGGTTTCCTTCCCCTGTGATTAGTGAACTGGTAGTCCCTAGACCTGGAGATTTAGAGGCTGTAGATTTTATCCAGTCAAAGCATAAAATACTAAAGCCACTCAACACAAACTTAGCTCAGGCCCAAGCAAGAATGAAGTGATATACTGATCTAAAATGATCAGAAAGACAACTGGAGTAGGAAATATGGTTTATCTGAAGATCGAACCATACAGACTGGTTGCCTTTGGTTTGTGAGGCACAATTAAGTTGCATAGGAAATACAGTATTATGGACCTTTCCGAGTCCTAAGCTGGTGAGCACTCCAGCTTACAAGTTACTACTGCCATAAGGGGTCAAAATTCACCATGTGTTCCATGTGAGCCCGTGAAACTGCACCGTGGCCCTAATATGGAATACATCCCTGATTTGTGTTTTATTACTAACAAAGATAAGATTAATACCTGTCCTCTCTGTGCATCGCAGCCTAACAAATTCCGAGAAACAGTGCGGCAGTTGTTCAGTGGTTAATCCGATGGAAGAACTTTTCACTAGAAGAGTCTTCTTAGGAGTATGCTGATTTCATCAATCATGTTTTTCCTGACATTTTTCGTTTAACAGTACATTCATTGTTTCATCCTCATACTTAGTAAAAGCATCCAATTTCAGTCTTGCCTATCACTAGTACATTCATTGTTTCGTCCTGATACATATTAAAAGCATCCAATTTCAGTCTTGCCTATCACTCCGCTCCTCTTCATATATGCATATTTTATACTAAAATTTCATACTTAACATACTACAGTGTTAATGATTATAATTTTTCAGTACTTATATGGCATACTTAAGAGCATAACAAAATTAAGTATTAGTTGTATTATTTATTTATTTGTAATGTATATCATTTAAAAATACTCACACATTGCGCTAAATTCAATTTATATTTTCTAACTAATGTTATTTTTAAATTATTTTTTAATACTTGTTTAAATTATATAATTTATACATATCTATGTTAGACATCTCTCAAACACATAGTTTAACAAATATCGAAATAGTGGTTGTACTATATGATTAGGAAACCATACCTGTAGAAAATTCTAGAGCAAAAATTTAACCATATGTGAGGGATTGCGAGAGTCCATCTGTTGTTTGTCCGTCGCATGGATGGTCGTCATGCGCGTGCTAATCTATTCACCAGTGAGCGACGCCGTTCAGCGGCGAGGCGGAGCGGGGTCGAAGGTCCGGGGCGACGACTTTTTCGTAACCCTAGCGAGGCGGGGTAGTACAATGGCAGAGCCAACATTTGAAATTCCGAGTTACATAAATTACATATATTCAATTTCATTTTTTCAGTCACCAATTTAAGTCGTGCCTCCCTCTCCTCTTGATATAAACATATTTTATACTAAAATTTTATACTTACCGTATTACCGTTAAGAAATATAATTTTTCGTTATTTATTTGGCATACTTAAAAACGTAACAAAGTTAAATATTAGTTATATTATTTAATTATTATATATTTTTAATGTGTATTATTAAAAAATACTCATGTATTGCGTTGGATTCAATTTGTAGTTTATAACAAAATATATTTTTAATTAGTTTTTTATATTTGTGTAAATTATACAATTTATACATATCTAAAACATATGTTTAACAAATATTGTAACAATGCTTGTATTATATGACTAGAAAAGCATATATATGCAGAAAATTTTAGAGGACAAATTTAACCACACGTGAGGGATTGTTTTAGATATACTCATTTTTGGAGAACCCATGTACAAATTTAATTGTTTAACTGGTGTAGCTACTATATAGTTTATACATATCTAAAACATATGATTTAAAAAATATCCTAACAATGGTTGTACTATATGACTAGGAAAGCATAAATCTGTAGAAAATTCTAGAGTACAATTTTAACATGTGAGGGATTGTTTTAGATATACTCATTTTTGGAGGACCCATGTACAAATTTAATGGTTTAACTGGTGTACCTATATACTCTTTTTAAACAAAAAATAATGGACTTATATCTGTGCAACCATGTACTCGTCTAGCTTCCTCCATGACGGGGTCGGAGGGGGAATTGATTGGTGGGACAAGGTGAGAATTCTTGATTTTAATTTTACAGGTTTACTAAATGTCACATCTAAATTGTGAACCACACGATCCATGGGCTGTAAAATTCGTGCAAACTTTTGTTTCCCGCGTCACTGGGGCTAAGGGCAACTCCAACGCACCAACGTAAATGGTCTGCGCATGTCCGTTTGCGTCGGAACGTGTTTTATGGGCTGGATGTGGCGGGCATTCTCTTTTACAGCTCCGGTTTGCGGGGTCTGTTCAGGCACAGTCACTTTCGGCCCTTAAAACGCGCTTTTCTCGACCCTTATCCCGATTATAAGCTTTTTCAACTCTTACGCAATACATGACCGCAAGCCATGGATATAACACTATGGGTGGAATAGAGTATGATGATGGAGGTAATATGGAGAAGACAAAAAAGGAGAAAGTCTCACATCGACGAGGCTAATCAACGGGCTAAGGAGATGCCGATCAATTGATGCCAAAGCAAGGAGTAGGGATTGACATGCAATAGGTGCACTACGAGCTATAAGTGTATGAAAGCTCAAAAATAAAACTAAGCGGGTGTGTGCATCCAACTTGCTAGCTCATGAAGACCTCGGACATTTGAGGAAGCCCATCATAGGAATATACAAGCCAAGTTCTATAATGAAAATATTCCCACTAGTTAAATGCAAATGAAAGCATAGGACACTCTCTATATTAAAATCATGGTGCTACTTTGAAGCACAAGTGGGATAGTAACATTGTTCCTTCTCTATTTTTCTCTCCTTTTCTTTTTGTTGGGCTCTTTTTTGCCTCCTTTTTTGTGGGCTCTTTTTTGCTTCTTTTTGTTCTTTTCTTTTTTATTATTTCCTCACTGGGACAATGCTCTAATAATGAATAATGATGATCATCATACTTCTGTTTACTTACAACTCAAAATTACAACTCAAAACTAGAACAAATTATGACTCTATATGAATGCCTACAACGGTGTACCGGGATGTGCAATGAGCTAGCGTAACATGTATAAAAAATGATGAACGGTGGCTGAGCTACAAATACTATGGCAGCTATGTGATCGTGCAAAGCAATATGACAATGATGATGTGTGTCATAATAAAACGGAACGGTGGAAGTTGCATGGCAATATATCTCAGAATGTCTATGGAAATGCCATAATAGGTAGGTATGGTGGCTGTTTTGAGAAAGATATAAGGAGGCTTATGTGTCATGGCTTGGCCGGGGACATTGAGAAACTTGGTTTTTTAAATTCTTGGAAATTCAAAACTCGCTTGAAAATTATGAAACTTGGCATGCTGTGGTAAAAAGTTGGCCGCATTTGGACAAGTTTTTAGTATAAGTTTCTTGCAAACCGGAGCTTTTCTCGAGAAGACTCATGGTTCCCGAGGGGGGACGTGTCACCTTTGTGTGTGAAATGATATACGCTGCCTCCCCCCTTGATTTTATATAGAGGTAACATAGAACTATATGAGTGTCGTGTTAAAATTTGGAATTGTTCCAGGTTCGTTTGGACTTTCTTATACATTAATTGAATTTGTGGTCATTTTATGTGCATAATTCAAAATTGAACTACAAGCACATGCTCCATTGCACCAAAGTTGGTTGAAAAATCACATGTGTGTCCTTGGGTGAATTTCTAGGTCCCATGCAATAAATGGGAATGAAATTCAAACATCTGGGCTTCGTGGCTCGGCTGGAAATATTGAGAAACTTGGTTTTTTAATTCATGTAAATCCAAAACACGCCTGAAAATCATGAAACTTGGCATGGTGTCATGACATGGCACCAACATGTTGTGGTAATTTTTCTGGCCGAATTGGGACAATCTTTGGTATAAGCTTCTTGGAAACCAGAGCTTCTCTCAAGAAGGCTCTCGTGGTTCCAAGAGAGAACGTGTCACCTCCCTGTGCGAAACGACATACACTGCCTTCTCCCGCCATAATTTTTTTACACAGGCAGATTAGACCAAATAAAAGTATCGTGCTAAATTTTGGAATTATTCTGGGTTAGTTTGGCCTTTTTTATACATTAATTGAATTTCTGGGCATTTAATGTGCGTAATTCAAATTTGAACTACAAGCACATGCTCCAGTGCACCAAAGTTGGTTGAAAATCACATGTGTGTCCTTGGGTGAATTTCTAGGTCCCATGCAAGAAATGGGAATGAAATTCAAACATCTGGGCATCGTGGCTCGACCGGAAAGATTGAGAAACTTGGTTTTTTAATTTCTGTAAATCCAAAATAGGCCCGAAAATCATGAAACTTGGCATGGTGTCATGACATGGCACCAACATGCTGTGGTAATTTTTTTGGCCGAATTGGGACAAGCTTTGGTATAAACTTCTTGCAAACCGTAGCTTCTCTCAAGAAAGCTCGTGGTTCCGAGAGGGAACGTATCACCTCCGTGTGCGAAACGACATACACTGCCTTCTCACGTCTTAATTTTTTTACACAGGCAGATTAGACCAAATAGAAGTATCATGCTAAATTTTGGAATTATTCCGGATTCGTTTGGCCTTTTCTATACATTAATTGAATTTCTAGGCATTTAATGTGCATAATTCAAATTTGAACTACAAGCACATGCTCCAGTGCACCAAAGCTGGTTAAAAAATCACATGTGTGTCCTTGGGTGAATTTGTAGGTCCCATGCAAGAAATGGCAATGGAATTCAAACATCTGGGCATCGTGCCTCGGCTGGAAATATTGAGAAATTTGGTTTTTAATTCCTATAAATCCAAAACACGCCTGAAAATCATGAAACTTGGCATGGTGTCATTGACATGGCACCAACATGTTGTGGTAAATTTTTTGGCCAAATTGGACAAGTTTTGGTATAAGCTTCTTGCAAGCCGGAGCTTCTCTCAAGAAGGCTCATGGTTCCGAGAGGTAACGTATCACCTCCGTGTGCGAAAAGACATACACTGCATTCTCCCGCCTTGATTTTTTACACAGGAAGCTTAGACCAAATAGGAGTTTCGTGCTAAATTTTGGAATTATTCTGTGTTCGTTTGGCCTTTTTATGCATTAGTTCATTTTCCAGGCATTTAATGCACATAATTCAAATTGCGCATGCTCCAGTGCGCAAAAGTTAGTTGGAAAATCATTTATATGTACTTGGGAAAACTTCTAGGTCCCATGGAAGAAGTGGGAATGGAAATCAAACATCTGGGCATCTTGGCTCGGCCGGAAACATCAAAAAACTTGGTTTTAAAATTCCCGTAAATCCAAAACTCACCTGAAAATCATGAAACTTGGCATGATGTCATGACATGGCACCAACATGTTGTGGTAATTTTTCTGTCCGATTTGCGAAGGCGCACACGGTAACAATCAACAAAGTCAATTTGGAACAAGTGATGTCACGTTACAAATCGGAAACACGACAATTATTGAAACCATGGGTGTTCTACTTACCAATTACGTGCCGCCATGCGTCCCTTTTTTTATTGGCTAGGAGGTGTCGTGCGGGGTAGCTATTTGAGAACGAGAGGCGTGCGATCAGACCCCTGCGCGTGCTTGCTACCTCTTGAGCACTGCGTTGGTTTTCCCTTGAAGAGAAAGGGTGATGCAGCAAAGTAGCGTAAGTATTTCCCTCAGTTTTTGAGAACCAAGGTATCAGTCGAGTAGGAGGCTCCTCAAAAGTCCCTCGTACCTACACAAACAAACAAGAACCTCGCAACCGACACGATAAAAGGGGTTGCCAATCCCTTCACGGTAACTTGCGAAAGTGAGATCTGATAGAGATAATAAGATAAGATAAATATTTTTGGAATCTTTATGATATAGATTGGAAAGTAAAGATGCAAATAAAAGTAGATAGGAAACTTATATGATAAAAGATAGACCAGGGGGCCATAGGTTTCACTAGTGGCTTCTCTCAAGATAGCATAAGTATTACGGTGGGTGAACAAATTACTGTCGAGCAATTGATAGAAAAGTGCATAGTTATGAGACTATCTAGGCATGATCATGTATATAGGCATCACGTCCGTAACAAGTAGATCGAAACGATTCTGCATCTACTACTATTACTCCACGCATCGACCGACTCCTGCCTGCATCTATAGTATTAAGTTCATAAGAACAGAGTAATGCATTAAGCAAGATGACATGATGTAGAGGGATAAACTCAAGCAATATGACATAACCCCATCTTTTTATCCTCGATGGCAATAATACAATACGTGCCTTGCTGCCCCTGCTATCACTGGGAAAGGACACCGCAAGATTGAACCCAAAGCTAAGCACTTCTCCTATTGCAAGAAAGATCAATATAGTAGGCCAAACCAAACTGATAATTCTAAGAGACTTGCAAAGATAACCAATCATACATAAAAGAATTCAGAGGAGATTCAAATATTTATCATAGATATACTTGATCATACATCGAATAGATCTCCAAGAAGATCGAGGAGAACTTTGTATTGAGATCCAAACAGAGAGAAGAAGCCATCTAGCTAATAACTATGGACCCAAAGGTCTGTGGTAAACTACTCACAACTCATCAGAGAGGCCTTCGAGATGATGTATAGGCCCTCCATGGTCGATTCCCCCTCCGGTGGAGCGCCGACGAAGACTCCAAGATGGGATCTCGCGGATACAGAAGGTTGCGACGGTGGAAATAGTTTTTCGTGGTGCTCCTCGATGTTTTTAGGGTACATGGATATATATAGGAGGAAGAAGTAGGTCGGTTGAGCCATGAGGGGCCCACGAGGGTGGGGGGCGCGCCCACCCCCCTAGGGCGCGCCCTCCTGCCTCGTGGCTTCCTCGTCTGCTGCTTGACGTCCACTCCAAGTCTCCTGGATTGCGTTTGTTCCAAAAAGATCGCTCCCGAAGGTTTCATTCCGTTTGGACTCCGTTTGATATTCCTTTTCTTCGAAACACCGAAATAGGCAAAAAACAGCAATTCAGGCTGGGCCTCCGGTTAGTTGGTTAGTCCCAAAAATGATATGAAAGTGTAAAGTAAAGCCCATAAACATCCAAAACGGGTAATATAATAGCATGGAACAATAAAAAAATATAGATACGTTGGAGACGTATCAAGCATCCCCAAGCTGAATTCCTGCTCGTCCTCGAGTAGGTAAATGATAACAGAATTTTTGATGTGGAATGCTACCTAGCATAATTCTCAATGTAACTTTCTTTATTGTGGCATGAAAGTTCAGATCCAAATGATTCAAAATAAAAGTTCATATTGACATCAAAGTAATAATACTTCAAGCATACTAACAAGGCAATCATGTCTTCTCAAAATAACATGGCTAAAGAAAGTTCATCCCTACAAAATCATATAGTTCGGCTATGCTTCGTTTTCATCATACAAAATACTCCCATCATGCACAACCCCGGTTTCAGCCAAGCAATTGGTTCATACTTTTTAACACGCTTCAGCTTTTTTCTACTCTCACGCAATACATGAGCGCGAGCCATGGATATAGCAATATGGGTGGAATAGAATATGATGATGGAGGTTGTGTGGGGAAGACAGAAAGGAGAAAGTCTCACGTTGACGAGGCTAATCAACGGGCTATGGAGATGCCCATCAATTGTTGTCAACATGAGGAGTAGGGATTGCCATGCAACGGATGCACTAGAGCTATAAATGTATGAAAGCTCAACAAAAGAAACTAAGTGGGTGTGCATCCAACTTGATTGCTCGCGAAGACCTAGGGCATTTTGAGGAAGCCCATCGTTGGAATATACAAGCCAAGTTCTATAATGAAAAATTCCCACTAGTATATGAAAGTGACAACATAAAAGACTCTCTATATGAAGAACATGGTGCTACTTTGAAGCACAAGTGTGGAAAAAGATAGTAACATTGCCCCCTTTTTTATTTCTTCTCTTTTTTGGCCTTTTTTTGGTCTTTCTTTTCTTTCTTTTTTTATTGCCCTTTCCTTTTTTTATTTGGCCTTTCTTTTTTTATAAGGGACAATGCTCTAATAATGATGATCATCACACTTCTATTTATTTACAACTCATTGATTACAACTCGATACTAGAACAAGATATGACTCTATATGAATGCCTCCGGCGGTGTACCGGAATATGCAATGAATCAAGAGTGACATGTATGAAAAATTATGAAGGTGGCCTTGCCACAAATACGATGCCAACTACATGATCATGCAAAAGAAATAAGACAATGATGATGCGTGTCATGATAAACAGAACGGTGGAAAGTTGCATGGCAATATATCTCGAAATGGCTATGGAAATGCCATAATAGGTAGGTACGGTGGCTGTTTTGAGGAAGATATAAGGAGGTTTATGTGTGATAGAGCGTATCGTATCACAGGGTTTGGATGCACCGGCGAAGTTTGCACCAACTCTCAAGGTGCGAAAGGGCAATGCATGGTACCGAAGAGGCTAGCAATGATGGAAGGGTAAGAGTGCATATAGTCCATGGACTCACATTAGTCATAAAGAACTCATATACTTATTGTGAATGTTTTATTAGCCCTCGAAGCAAAGTACTACTACGCATGCTCCTAGGGGAAGGGTTGGTAGGAGTTAACCATCGCGCGATCCCGACCTCCACTCATAAGGAAGGCAATCAAAAGAGCACCCCATGCAACAAATTTGTTACACAACTTTTACCATACATGCATGCTACGGGACTTGCCAACTTCAACACAAGTATTCTTTAAATTCACAATACCCAACTAGCATGACTCTAATATTACCACCTCTATATCTCAAAACAATTATCAAGCATCAAATTGATCATAGCATCCAATGATAGTTTTTATTATACCCAACTTGGATGCCCATCATCCTAGGACCAACTTTATAACCATAACAAATATCATGCTGTTCTAAAAGAATCACAAAATAATATAAGTGAAGCATGAGAGATCAACAATTTCTACAAAATAAAGCCACCGCCGTGCTCTAAAAGATATATGTGAAGTACTAGAGCAAAATTATCTAGCTCAAAGGATATAAGTGAAGCACATAGAGTATTCTAATAAATTCCAAATCATGTGTGTCTCTCCCAAAAGGTGTGTACAACAAGTATGATTGTGGTAAATTAAAAATCAAACACTCATATCATACAAGACACTCCAAGCAAAACACATATCATGTGGCGAATAAAAATATAGCTCCAAGTAAAGTTACCGATAGACAAAGATGAAAGAGGGGATGCCTTCCGGGGCATCCCCAAGCTTAGGCTTTTGGTTGTCCTTAGATTATATTGGGGTGCTATGGGCATCCCCAAGCTTAGGCCCTTTCCACTCCCTATTCCATAATCCATCAAATATTTACCCAAAACTTGAAAACCACACAACACAAAACTCAACAGGAAATCTCATAAGCTCCGTTAGTGCAAGAAAGAAAAACCACCACATAAGGTACTGTAATGAACTCATTATATATTTATATTGGTTTCAAACCTATTGTATTTCAACTTCTCTATGGTTCATACCCCCCCGATACTAGCCATAGATTCATCAAAATAAGCAAACAACACACGAAAAACAGAATCTGTCAAAAACAAAACGGTCTGTAGCAATCTGTAATTTTCGAATACTTCTGGAACTCGAAAACTCCCACCAAAATAGGAAGTCTTGGGAAATTTGTCTATTGATCTATTGCAAAAATAATAAACTAAAAATCACGTTCCTGTGGTTTATTAAAATTATTCTTGTGCGTGCAAAAGTTTCTGTTTTTCAGCAGAATCAAATTAATTATCACCGTAGGTTGTCCTATAGGTTCTACTTGGCACAAACACTAATTAAAACATAAAACCACATCTAAATAGAGGCTAGATTAAATATTTATTACTAATCAGAAGCTAAAAGCAAGAAACAAAAATAAAATTGGGTTGCTTCCCAACAAGCGCCATCGTTTAACGCCCATAGCTAGGCATAAAAGCGAGAATAGATATAAGTATTGCCATCTTTGGCATTCAATTCATAAGTGGCTCGCTTAATAGATTCCTAAGGTAATTTAACTTTCTTCCTAGGAAAGTGTTCCATGCCTTTCCTTAATGGGAATTGGAATCTAATATTCCCTTCCTTCATATCAATAATTGCACCGATCGTTCTAAGGAAAGGTCTACCAAGAATAATAGGACATGAAAGATTCCAATCTATATCAAGAACGATAAAATCTACGGGCATATAATTCCTATTTGCAACAATAAGAATATAATTAATCCTTCCCATAGGTTTCTTAATGGTGGAATCCGCAAGGTGCAAGTTTAAAGAGCAATCATCAAGTTCATGGAAACCTAGCACATCACATAAAGTTTTCGGAATCGTGGAAACACTAGCACCCAAATCACACAAAGCATAGCATTCATGATCTTTAATTTTAAATTTTATAGCAGGTTCCCACTCATCATAAAGGTTTCTAGGTATAGAAACTTCCAATTCAAGTTTTTCTTCATTATATTGCATCAAAGCATCAACAATATGTTTGTTAAAAGCTTTATTCCGACTATAAGCATGTCGAGAATTCAACACGGATTGCAACAAGGAAATAAAGTCTATTAAAGAACAATTATCATAATTAAATTCCTTGTAATCCAAAATAGTGGGTTCATTGCTAAGTAAAGTTTTGACCTCTCCAATCCCACTTTTACCAAATTTAGCAACAAGATCTAAAAACTCTGAATCATTGACTCATCTCCAGTCCCATCATTATCAAGATTCATATTGCAAAACAAAGATTTAATAGGGGACACATCAATAACTTGTAGATCTTCATCATTATTTTCATGGATACTAGAAGAACACGCTCTTACAAAGCAATCTTTCTTAGCACGCATCCTAGTGGTTCTTTATTTGCACTCATCAATGGAAATTCTCATGGCTTTGAGAGACTCATTGATATCATGCTTAGGTGGAATAGATCCAAGTTTCAAACAATCAACATCAAGAGAAAGCCTATCAACGTTTCTAGCCAATTCATCAACTTTAAGCAATTTTTCTTCAAGCAAAGCATTGAAATTCTTTTGAGAGATCATAAATTCTTTAACACTATTCTCAAAATCAGAGGGCCTCTTATTAAAATTTCCATAAGAGTTGTTGTAGGAATTACCATAATTATTAGAGAATTACTAGGAAACGGCCTAGGATTAAAGTTTTCTCTATACGCGTTGTTACCAAAACTAGATCGTTGATGGCGCGCGTTGATGCGCCCGTCAATTGGAGCTCGTAGTTGTTAGGGAAATAGAGTGATCAGAAGACATTTGTTGGCAAGAATTAGGATGACTGTTTGATACATTCACGATTGATCATGGCCTCTTTTTGGCTCCTAAAAGAATCGCCAACAAGTATTGAAGAAAAACATTAGGAATATTTGAAAAAATAAACATCAACATCAGAGGTTCATGTATTTCAAAACTTTTGGACAACATTTATTGTCTTAAAATCATCAATACCTTATGGCATGTAATATTCCACATCATAGTCTAACGGATAATAAATATTATAAAAGGGATTACAAACGGGCATACCACCATCGTCTACTCTCGATATCATCCAGGTATTCACTCGGGAGCCCAAGAGCGGAGTTCCACGACGACGCCTTGAAGAAAGAAAATGACGCTCAACTGGCGCCCGACCATAATTGGGTCAAGGAATTCACATGGAAGTCAACCACTCCCAGTCAAACAAGGCTTGCGGATCTATAGGAGCCGAGAGAGTGCATATTGCCGAGTCGTGCCCATTGCCTCCACCGTTGAACACCAAGCTCGTGATCCTCTGCGGCACCTGAATCTGTGAGAGAGACGCCGATATGCATTATAAACTATAGAGAAAGATAAATTAAACTGAAATCATCGTTTTAGGGCCCTTCCATATTGGAATAAGAGATGCTGCAACCGATGGGAAGGAATAACCCATGAGAGAGAGATACTAAGAAGACACTTTGGCTACTTGCAGTACTATTTTAGTTTCTTTCAATTTTGTGTGTCCATTTATAGCTGCCACTGGACTAAGAACATAGGAGCAGCAGCTGGACTTTGCTAAGTGGATGAATGGCAGTAACCTAAAATATGTATATAGGAAACTTGAGAATTAAAATTAAAGGGGAGAAACACCATTGTAAGGATTAACTTAGCCAAAGTAGCTGCGTCAAAAGCTATGCGTTAGCCTAGTACACTACTTAATGATATAGGTCACTATTTTATAACAAGAAATCAAGAATCATGTATGTATGACTCTGATCAGTTTCTATGGAAATAATACAAAACATACATATATGGGAATAATTTGACTTTGACGCGAGACTACTTTCAAACTCTTTCTAGCAACAACCTTGAGTCTTCTAAGTGGCCAGAAAAGTCTCTACCATTGTTCACTATAAGCTCAGCTTTATTGTACAAAAGTGCAGTCAAACATGTAACCATAGCAAACTCAGGGTATTTAATGCTATCGTTCTATATGGAAGTACACATCTATATATACAATGATAACAATATTGAAAACTATAAACTTTGATTATTATTTTCATCATAGCATGTCCATTTTTATTCCACAAATGCGAAGCATGGAGATAGTTAAGATGATTATGCATTCTACATAGGATTTTAAGTTGGAGGAGCTTTCTGTATGAACAAATAGTTTCTTATTACTAACCATAGAATATAGTGCTTACAGTACGAAAATAGCTTTCTTTCCTATAAAAAGGAATATAATTTTATAACTTCTACTTGACAGGCATAAAGCATGCTAGTCATATCTGGTAAATTAATATAAGAATGTCTTCACATGTTATTTTTTGCTGAGCTTCTCAGGGATGAACCCGCAACTAAGATAACTAATGAACATATATATCTTAGTACAAATGTATTTGCTCAAGAGGCACAAGATGAAGGCTGGAACAAAGATGGGGACCTGTAGAGATAGATGAGTGCTCCTCCTTCTCTTCCTGCTATAGTTCCTCCTGGCATAAAATTCCTAATTATTTGAGCACAGCTAGGACAAAATAAATATCCCGGAGTATTTTGTTCTTTCTTGATAGGAAAATTAAATAAAAGGTGAAACAGATGTAACACGTTACAATCTGATATCTCATGCTCCCCTGTTTGACCATATGAACGGAGCAGATTAAATAAAAGGGACATTGATGTGCTCCCCTGTATGACTATATCTGAACGAAGTAGAACAAACTAGTGCAGGGGACCGGCGTGGTTGTAGGCTTGTAGCCTTGTAGGTGCGACGACTATCTTTGACACAGTTCCGCCCGCGAACCGACCCACCGTTGTGCGACCTAACATGTCGTCTCGGGCGCCACTGCTCGTCATGAGGGATGCGCCAGTTCTCCTCCTGGTCTTCGCCCTCCAGAGAGGAGGCATGGTGGCTCTGTCTGTCTCTCTCTGACCTAGGGGGAGACCGGAAGGGGTTCGGGGATAGCGGAGAGGGCGGCCTGCACGGAGGGGAGTGGTGGTAGGAGGTGGACAGGGAATCGGATCAACACCGCTCGTTCAAGATCCGACGTCAATCGTGAACAGTTAACGACAGACATTGGATTTTGCCTCTGGAATAGCAGGCCAAGGACATCGTGGCCCAGGGGCGGCCCACGCGAGTGGAAGCCATTCATCAGACGACCTGCGACGACCGAGGCGGAGGATCCAACGGCCAAAATAACAAATGCTTGAGAGGGCAGGGATTAGGGACAGTTTTACTGCCCTTAATTATTCCTACCAACAAAATTCACATCCATAGATTCATTATTATTCTCAATCAAAGTAGACAAAGGCATATCGTTAGGATCAATAGGAGCACTCTTAGTAGCAAACAATTTCATAAGTTCATCCATCTTTCCACTCAAAACATTAATCTCTTCTATTGCATGAACCCTTTTACTAGTAGATCTTTCGGTGTGCCATTGAGAATAGTTAACCATAATATTATCAAGGAGTTTAGTAGCTTCTCCTCAAGTGATTTCCATAAAAGTGTCATCATGTCAATCTAAAAGATTTCTAGAATCAAAATTCAATCCAAAGATAAAAATTTGTATGATCATCCATAAATTCAAACCATGAGTAGGGCAATTGTGAATCATTAATTTCATTCTTTCCCAAGATTGGGCAACATGCTCATGATCAAGTTTTTTAAAATTCATAATATCGTTTCTAAGAGAGATGATCTTAGCAGGAGGAAAATACTTAGAGATAAAAGCATATTTGCACTTATTCCATGAATCAATGCTATTTTTAGGCAAACACGAAAACCAAGTTTTAGCATGATCTCTAAGGGAAAACGGAAATAAATTCAAATTAACAATATCATCATCCATATCTTTCTTCTTTTGCATATCATAGAAATCAACAAAGTTGTTTAGATGAGTAGCGGCATCTTCACTAGGAAGGCCGGAGAATTGATCTTTCATCACAAGATTCAACAAAGCAGCATTGATTTCACAAGATTCAGCATCATTAAGAGGAGCAATCGGAGTGCTAAGGAAATCATTATTATTAGTATTGGAAAAGTCACACAATTTGGTATTATCTTGAGCCATGATGACAAGCAATCCAACATACAAGCACACAAAAGGCAAGCAAAAAAGAGAGGCGAACGGGAAAGAGAGGGCCAATAAAATGGCAAGGGTGAAGTGGGGGAGAGGAAAACGAGAGGCAAATGGAAAATAATGTAATGCGAGGGAGATGAGTTTGTGATGGGTACTTGGTATATGTCTTGACTTGAGCGAAGACCTCCCCGGCAATGGCGCCAGAAATCCTTCTTGCTACCTCTTGAGCACTGCCTTGGTTTTCCCTTGAAGAGGAAAGGGTGATGCAGTAAAGTATCGTAAGTATTTCCCTCAGTTTTTGAGAACCAAGGTATCAATCCAGTAGGAGGCTCATCAAAAGTCCCTCATACCTACACTAACAGACAAGAACCCCGCAACCAACGCGATAAAGGGGTTGTTAATCCCTTCACGGTAATTTGCGGAAGTGAGATCTGATAGAGATATTAAGATAAGATAAATATTTTTCGTATTTTTATGATATAGATTGGAAAGTAAAGATGCAAATAAAAGTAGATCGGAAACTTATATGATAAAAGATAGACCCAGGAGCCATAGGTTTCACTAGTGGCTTCTCTCAAGATAGCATAAGTATTACGGTGGGTGAACAAATTACTGTCGATCAATTGATAGAAAAGTGCATAGTTATGAGAATATCTAGGCATGATCATGTATATAGGCATCACGTCCGTAACAAGTAGATCGAAATGATTCCGCATCTACTACTATTACTCCACACATCGACCGACTCCTGCCTGCATCTATAGTATTAAGTTCATAAGAACAGAGTAACGCATTAAGCAAGATGACATGATGTAGAGGGATAAACTCAAGCAATATGATATAAGCCCCATCTTTTTATCCTCGATGGAAACAATACAATATGTGCCTTGCTGCCGCTGCTGTCACTCGGAAAGGACACCACAAGATTGAACCCAAAGCTAAGCACTTCTCCTATTGCAAGAAAGATCAATCTAGTAGGCCAAACCAAATTGATAATTCGAAGAGACTTGCAAAGATAACCAATCATACATAAAAGAATTCAGAGGAGATTCAAATATTTCTCATAGATATACTTGATCATAAACCCACATTTCATCGGATCTCGACGAACACACCGCAAAAAGAGTTACATCGAATAGATCTTCAAGAAGATCGAGGAGAACTTTGTATTGAGATTCAAAGAGAAAGAAGAAGCCATCTAGCTAATAACTATGGACCCGAAGGTCTGTGGTAAACTACTCACAACTCATAGGAGAGGCATTCGAGATGATGTAGAGGCCCTCCATGGTCGATTCCCCCTCCGACGGAGCGCCGACGTAGACTCCAAGATGGGATCTCGCGGATACAGAAGGTTGCGGCGGTTGAAATAGTTTTTCGTGGTGCTCCTGGATGTTTTCATGGTACGTGGATATATATAGGAGGAAGAAGTAGGTCGGTTGAGCCACGAGGGGCCCACGAGGGTGGGGGGTGCGTCCTCCTGCCCGGTGGCTTCCTCGTCTGCTGCTTGACGTCCACTACAAGTCTCCTGGATTGCGTTTGTTCCAAAAAGATCGCTCCTGAAGGTTTCATTATGTTTGGACTCCGTTTGATATTCCTTTTCTTCGAAACACTGAAATAGGCAAAAAAACAGCAATTCGGGCTGGGCCTCCGGTTAGTAGGTTAGTCCCAAAAATGATATAAAAGTGTAAAGTAAAGCCCATAAACATCCAAAACGGGTAATATAATAGCATGGAACAATAAAAAATTATAGATGCGTTGGAGACGTATCAAGCATCCCCAAGCTTAATTCATGCTCGTCCTCGAGTAGGTTAATGATAAAGACAGAACTTTTGATGTGGAATGCTACCTAGCATAATTCTCAACGTAATTTTCTTTATTGTGGCATGAATGTTCAGATCCAAATAATTCAATATAAAATTTCATATTGACATAAAAGTAATAATACTTCAAGCATACTAACTAGGCAATCATGTCTTCCCAAAATAACATGGCTAAAGAAAGTTCATCCCTACAAAATTATATAGTTAGGCTATGCTTCATTTTCAACACACAAAATACTCCCATCATGCACAACCCCGGTTTCAGCCAAGCAATTGGTTCATACTTTTTAACGTGCTTCGGCTTTTTTCAACTCTCACGCAATACATGAGCATGAGCCATGGATATAGCACTATGGGTGGAATATAATATGATGATGGAGGTTGTGTGGAGAAGACAAAAATGAGAAAGTCTCACGTTGACGAGGCTAATCAACGGGCTATGGAGATGCCCATCAATCGATGTCAACATGAGGAGTAGGGATTGCCATGCAACAGATGCACTAGAGCTATAAATGTATGGAAGCTCAACAAAAGAAACTAATGGGTGTGCATCCAACTTGCTTGCTCGCAAAGACCTAGGGCATTTTGAGGAAGCCCATCGTTGGAATATACAAGCCAAGTTCTATAATGAAAAATTCCCACTAGTATATGAAAGTGACAACATAAGAGACTCTCTATATGAAGAACATGGTGCTACTTCAAAGCACAAATGTGGAAAAAGATAGTAACATTGCCCCCCCCCCCCTTTTTACTTCTTCTCTTTTTTTGGCCTTTTTTTCCTTTTTTATTGCCCTTTCCTATTTTTGTTTGTCCTTTCTTTTTTTATAAGGGACAATGCTCTAATAATAATGATCATCACACTTCTATTTATTTACAACTCATTGATTACAACTCGATATTAGAACAAGATATGACTCTATATGAATGCCTCCGGCGGTGTACCGGGATATGCAATGAATCAAGAGTGACATGTATGAAAAATTATGAAGGTGGCCTTGCCACAAATACGATGCCAACTACATGATGATGCAAAAGCAATATGACAATCATGATGTGTGTTATGATAAACGGAATGGTGGAAAGTTGCATGGCAATATATCTCGAAATAGCTATGGAAATGCCATAATAGGTAGGTATGGTGGCTGTTTTGAGGAAGATATAAGGAGGTTTATGTGTGATAGAGCGTATCGTATCACGGGGTTTGGATGCACTGACGAAGTTTGCACCAACTCTCAAGGTGAGAAAGGGAAATTCACGGTACCGAAGAGGCTAGCAATGATGGAAGGGTAGTAGTGCGTATAATCCATGGACTCACATTAGTCATAAAGAACTCATATACTTATTGTGAAAGTTTTATTAGCCCTCGAAGCAAAGTACTACTACGCATGCTCCTAGGGGAAGGGTTGGTAGGAGTTAACCATCGCGCGATCCCGACCTCCACTCATAAGGAAGGCAATCAAAAGAGCACCCCATGCAACAAATTTGTTACACAACTTTTACCATACGTGCATGCTACGGGACTTGCCAACTTCAACACAAGTATTCTTTAAATTCACAATTATCCAACTATCATGACTCTAATATTACCACATCTATATCTCAAAACAATTATCAAGCATCAAATTGATCAAAACATCCAATTCACTTCCTATGATAGTTTTTATTATACCCAACTTGGATGCCCATCATCCTAGGACCAATTTTATAACCATAGCAAATACCATGCTGTTCTAAAAGACTCTCAAAATAATATAAGTGAAGCATGAGAGATCAACAATTTCTACAAAATAAATCCACCGTCGTGCTCTAAAGATATAAGTGAAGTACTAGAGCAAAATTATCCAGCTCAAAGGATATAATTGAAGCACATAGAGTATACTAATAAATTCCAAATCATGTGTGTCTCTCCCAAAAGGTGTGTACAGCAAGGATGAGTGTGGTAAATTAAAAATCAAAGACTCATATCATACAAGACGCTCCAAGCAAAACACATATCATGTGGCGAATAAAAATATAGCTCCAAGTAAAGTTACCGATAGACGAAGACGAAAGTGGGGATGCCTTCCGGGGCATCCCCAAACTTAGGCTTTTGGTGGTCGTTAGATTATCTTGGTGTGCCATGGGCATCCCCAAGCTTAGGCCCTTTCCACTCCTTATTCCATAGTCCATCAAATCTTTACCCAAAACTTGAAAACTTCACAACACAAAACTCAACAGGAAATCTCATAAGCTCCGTTAGTGCAAGAAAGAAAAACCACCACATAAGGTACTGTAATGAACCCATTCTTTATTTATATTGGTGTTAAACCTACTGTATTCCGACTTCTCTATGGTTCATACCCCCCGATACTAGCCATAGATTCATCAAAATAAGCAAACAACACACGAAAAACAGAATCTGTCGAAAACAGAACAGTCTGTAGCAATCTGTAACTTTCGAATACTTATGGAACTCGAAAACTCCTACCAAAATAGGAAGTCCTGGTAAATTTGTCTATTGATCTACTGCAAAAAGAATCAACTAAAATCACGATCCTGTGATTTAGTAAAATTATTCTTGTGCGTGCAAAAGTTTCTGCTTTTCAGCAAAATCAAATTAACTATCGCCGTAGGTTGTCCTATAGGTTCTACTTGGCACAAACACTAATTAAAACATAAAACCACATCTAAACAGAGGCTAGATTAAATATTTATTACTAAACATAAGCAAAAATCAAGAAACAAAAATAAAATTGGGTTGCCTCCCAACAAGCACTATCGTTTAACGCCCCTAGCTAGGCATAAAAACGAGAATAGATCTAAGTATTGCCATCTTTGGCATTCAATTCATAAGTGGCTCGCATAATAGATTCATAAGGTAATTTAACTTTATTCCTAGAAAAGTTTTCCATGCCTTTCCTTAATGGGAATTGGAATCTAATATTCCCTTCCTTCATATCAATAATTGCACCTGTCTTTCTAAGGAAAGGTCTACCAAGAATAATAGGACATGAAAGATTGCAATCTATATCAAGAACGATAAAATCTACTGGCACATAATTCCTATTTGAAACAATAAGAACATCATTAATCCTTCCCATAGGTTTCTTAATGGTGGAATCCGCAAGGTACAAGTTTAAAGAGCAAGCCTCAAGTTCATGGAAACCTAGCACATCACATAAAGTTTTTGGAATCGTGGAAACACTAGCACCCAAATCACACAAAGCATAGCATTCATGACCTTTAATTTTAATTTTTATAGCTTTTTCCCACTCATCATAAAGTTTTCTATGTATAGAAACTTCCAATTCAAGTTTTTCTTCATTAGATTGCATCAAAGCATCAACTATATGTTTGGTAAAAGCTTTATTTTGACAAGAAGCATGTGGAGAATTCAACACGGATTGCAACAAGGAAATAAAGTCTATTAAAGAACAATTATCATAATTAAATGCCTTGTAATCCAAAATAGTGGGTTCATTGCTAATTAAAGTTTTGACCTCTCCAATCCCATTTTTACCAAATTTAGCATCAAGATCTAAAAACTACGTATCATTTGGACGCCTTTTAACTAAAGTTGACTCATCTCCAGTCCCATCATTATCAAGATTCATATTGCAAAACAAAGATTTAATAGGGGACACATCAATAACTTTTATATCTTCATCATTATTTTCATGGAAACTAGAAGAACACGCTCTTACAAAGCAATCTTTCTTAGCATGCATCCTAGTGGTTCTTTCTTTGCACTCATCAATGGAAATTCTCATGGCTTTGAGAGACTCATTGATATCATGCTTAGGCGGAATAGATCCAAGTTTCAAAGAATCAACATCAAGAGAAAGTCTATCAACGTTTCTAGCCAATTCATCAACATTAAGCAATTTTTCTTCAAGCAAAGCATTGAAATTATTTTGAGAGATCATAAATTCTTTAACACTATTCTCAACATCAGAGGGAATCTTATTAAAATTTCCATCAGAGTTGTTGTAGGAATTACCATAATTATTAGAGGAATTACTAGGAAACGGCCTAGGATTAAAGTTTCCTCTATACGCGTTGTTACCAAAATTATTCCTACCAACAAAATTCACATCCATTGATTCATTATTATTCTCAATCAAAGTAGACAAAGGCATATCATTAGGATCAATAGGAGAACTCTTAGTAGCAAACAATTTCATAAGTTCATCCATCTTTCCACTCAAAACATTAATCTCTTCTATTGCATGAACCTTTTTACTAGTAGATCTTTCGGTGTGCCATTGAGAATAGTTAACCATAATATTATCAAGGAGTTTAGTAGCTTCTCCTCAAGTGATTTCCATAAAAGTGCCTCCTGCGGCCGAATCTAAAAGATTTCTAGAAGCAAAATTCAATCCGGCATAAAAAATTGTATGATCATCCATAAATTCAAACGATGAGTAGGGCAATTGCGAATCATTAATTTCATTCTTTCCCAAGATTGGGCAACATGCTCATGATTAAGTTGTTTAAAATTCATAATATCGTTTCTAAGAGAGATGATCTTAGCGGGAGGAAAATACTTACAGATAAAAGCATCTTTGCACTTATTCCATGAATCAATGCTATTTTTAGGCAAAGACGAAAAGCAAGTTTTAGCACGATCTCTAAGTGAAAATCAACAAAGTTGTTTAGATGAGTAGCGGCATCTTCACTAGGAAGGCCGGAGAATTGATCTTTCATCACAAGATTCAACAAAGCAGCATTGATTTCACAAGATTCAACATCATTAAGAGGAGCAATCGGAGTGCTAAGGAAATCATTATTATTGGTATTGGAAAAGTCACACAATTTGGTATTAGCTTGAGCCATCATGACAAGCAATCCAACACACAGGCACACAAAAGGCAAGCGAAAAAGAGAGGCGAATGGGAAAGAGAGGGCGAATAAAACGGCAAGGGTGAAGTGGGGGAGAGGAAAACGAGAGGCAAATGTCAAATAATGTTAATGTAATGCGAGGGAGATGAGTTTGTGATGGGTACTTGGTATGTCTTGACTTGAGCGAAGACCTCCCCGGCAACGGCGCCAGAAGTCCTTCTTGCTACCTCTTGAGCACTGCATTGGTTTTCCCTTGAAGAGGAAAGGGTGATGCAGCAAAGTAGCGTAAGTATTTCTCTCAGTTTTTGAGAACCAAGGTATCAATCTAGTAGGAGGCTCCTCAAAAGTCCCTCATACCTACACAAACAAACAAGAACCTCACAACCAACGCGATAAAAAGGGGTTGTCAATCCCTTCACGGTAACTTGCAAAAGTGAGATCTTATAGAGATAATAAGATAAGATAAATATTTTTGGTATTTTCATGATATACATTGGAAAGTAGATGCAAATAAAAGCAGATCAGAAATTTATATGATAAAAGATAGACCCGGGGGCCATAGGTTTCACTAGTGGCTTCTCTCAAGATAGCATAAGTATTACGGTGGGTGAACAAATTACTGTCGATCAATTGATAGAAAAGTGCATAGTGATGAGAATATCTAGGCATGATCATGTATATAGGCATCACGTCCGTAACAAGTAGATCAAAACAATTCTGCATCTACTACTATTACTCCACACATCAACTGACTCCTGCCTGCATCTAGAGTATTAAGTTCATAAGATTAGAGTAACGCATTAAGCAAGATGACATGATGTAGAGGGATAAACTCAAGCAATATGATATAAACCCCATCTTTTTATCCTCGATGGAAACAATACAATATGTGCCTTGCTGCCCTAACATCCTTTGGGAAAGGACAACGCAAGATTGAACCCAAAGCTAAGCACTTCTCCTATTGCAAGAAAGATCAATCTAGTAGGCCAAACCAAACTGATAATTTGAAGAGACTTGCAAAGATAACCAATCATACATAAAAGAATTCAGAGGAGATTCAAATATTTCTCATAGATAAACTTGATCATAAACCCACAATTCATCGGATCTCGACAAACACACCACAAAAAGAGTTACATTGAATAGATCTCCAAGAAGATCGAGGAGAACTTTGTATTGAGATTCAAAGAGAGAGAAGAAGCCATCTAGCTAATAACTATGGACCCGAAGGTCTATGGTAAACTACTCACAACTAATCAGAGAGGCCTTGGAGATGATGTAGAGGCCCTCCATGGTCGATTCCCCCTCCGGCGGAGCGCCGACAAAGACTCCAAGATGGGATCTCGTGGATTCAGAAGGTTGCGGCGGTGGAAATAGTTTTTCGTGGTGCTCCTCGATGTTTTCAGGGTACGTGGATATATATAGGAGGAAGAAGTAGGTCGGTTGAGCCACGAGGGGCCCACGAGGGTGGGGGGCGCGCCCTCCTGCCTCGTGGCTTGCTCGTCTGCTGCTTGACATCGACTCCAAGTCTCCTGGATTGCGTTTGTTCCAAAAAGATCACTCCCAAAGGTTTCATTCCGTTTGGACTCCGTTTGATATTACTTTTCTTCGAAACACTGAAATAGGCAAAAAACAGCAATTTGGGCTGAGTCTCCGTTAGTAGGTTAGTCCCAAAAATGATATAAAAGTGTAAAGTAAAGCCGATAAACATCCAAAACGGGTAATATAATAGCATGGAACAATAAACAATTATAGATACGTTGGAGACGTATCAGTGCTCATCGGGAGGAGAGCCCTTTGACCTCTATCCGTCGCGCACCTCCATCCCATCGTCTCCATAATGGCGCACGAGTCCTTGTTTCACAGCGTGGCTATGTCTCACTGGACTGTGATTTAATAGAGAGAACAGAAAGTCTGAAAAGAAAGTTTTGCACGGATCTTGATGTAAGATCCGACGGACCTATATAGCTGAAGGAAATATGCCCTAGAGGAAATAATAAAGTTATTATTTATTTCCTTAATTCATGATAAATGTTTATTATTCATGCTAGAATTGTATTAACCGGAAACTTAGTACATGTGTGAATACATAGACAAAACTTATAGTCCCTAGTATGCCTCTACTTGACTAGCTCGTTAATCAAAGATGGTTGTGTTTCCTAACCATAGACATGTGTTGTCATTTGATGAACGGGATAACATCATTAGGAGAATGATGTGATGGACATGACCCATCTGTTAGCTTAGCATTATGACTCTGCTAGTTTCATTGCTACTACTTTCTTCATGACTTATACAAGTTCCTCAGACTATGAGATTATGCAACTCCTGAATACCGGACGAACACTTTGTGTGCTACCAAACGTCACAACGTAAATGGATGATTATAAAGGTGCTCTACAGGTGTCCCCGAAGGTGTTTGTTGGGTTGGCATAGATCGAGATTAGGATTTGTCACTCCGTATTTCGAAGAGGTATCTCCGGGCCCACTCGGTAATACTCATCACTATAAGCCTTGCAAGCATTGTGACTAATGAGTTAGTTGCAAGATGAAGTATTACGGAACAAGTAAAGAGACTTGCCGGTAACGAGATTGAATTAGGTATGATGATACCGACGATCGAATCTCAGGCAAGTAACATACCAATGACAAAGGGAATAACGTATGTTGTTATGCGGTTTGAGCGATAAACATCTTCGTAGAATATGTAGGAACCAATATGAGCATCCAAGTTTTGCTATTGGTTATTGACAAGAGACGTGTCTCGGTCATGTCTACATAGTTCTCAAACCCGTAGGGTCCGCATGCTTAATGTTCGATGACGACTGGTATTATGAGTTTATGTGATATGACGTACTGAAGGTTGTTTGGAATCCCGGATGTGATCAAGGACATGACGAGGAGTCTCGAAATGGTCGAGACATAAAGATTGATATATTGGACGGCTATGTTCAGACATCGGAAGTGTTCCGGAGAAGTTTCGGATAAAACCGGAGTGCCGGAGGGTTACCGGAACCCCCCCCCCCCCCCCCGGGGGAACTAATGGGCCTTAGTGGGACAAGAGGAAGGGCCAGGAGGGGTTGCCCCCCTTGAGTCTGAATAGGACAAGGGAAGGGGGCGGCGCCCCCCTTTTCCTTCCCTTCCCCCTCTTCCTTCCTCCTTCCCCCTCTTCCTTAGGTAGAAACCTACTAGGACTTGGAGTCCTAGTAGGATTCCCCTCTCTTAGCGCGCCCTAGGAGGGCCGGCCGGCCTCCCCCTTGCTCCTTTATATACGGGGGGCAGGGGGCACCCTAGAACACACAAGTTGATTGTTAGCCGTGTGGGGTGCCCCCCTCCACAGATTTCCACCTCGGTCATATCGTCGTAGTGCTTAGGAGAAGCCCTACGCCGTCGTGCTGAAGAAACTCTCCCTCGACCTCAGCTGGATCTAGAGTTCGTGGTACGTCACCGAGCTGAACGTGTGCAGATCACGGAGGTGCCGTACCTTCGGTGCTAGGATCAGTCGGATCGTGAAGACGTACGACTACATCAAGCACGTTGTCGAAACGGTTCCGCTTTCGGTCTACGAGGGTACGTAGACAACACTCGCCCCTCTCGTTGCTATGCGTCACCTAGAGATACATTTTGCATGGTCGTAGGAATTTTTTTTTGAAATTACTACGTTCCCCAACAATAGCATCGACTGCGAGTTATAGCAAGAATGATGAATATAAGGACGATGATAGTGGATAAGAATTGTCTTACACATTTAGGAAGATAATTAAAAAAGCCACATGCGGCAACGATCTGGCTCGTTGATCTCTACTTTCTTGATACTTTTTTGTGTGTGTGGATCGACCCATGGCACTAGAAAAAATAAATCCCGCATGGATGTCAATGTCACGCTGATGGGTATTTAGTGTAGACTGAGAATCACTACAAAAAAATACACTTCCGTGATGATACGTGCTGGTCACAGTAGGTCGCTTTTTTGTCATGCATGTACATCCATGACGATTTTATGACAGAATCAAGATAGTCATACTGTCTTTGTCGTAGAAGTGTTCCATGACATTACCAAAATTATCATCACGGAAGTGTCCACTTCCATGACGATAAATCGCGTCACAGAAGTGCTTTCGTCAAGGGTGACCGACACGTGGCATCCACCATAACGAAACGCCGTTAAGCTATCGGGTCGGGTTTTGGATCCGATAACCCGTTAACAGCCCCGACCAATGCGGATTTTCCACGTGTAAAATCATCATTGGCTGGAGGAGACACGCAGTCGTGTCCGCTACCGCACAGTGTCACTCATCCAATGGGCGACTCGCCTATGATATGTTGACACGTGGACCGGCCCATCAAGTTTAAATGGGCCGGCCCAACTAAAGGCCCACAAGATTTTGCGGACCATAATGGGCCGGCCCAGCTAAAGGCCCACGAGATTTTGCGGACCATAATGGGCTGGCCCAGCTAAAGGCCCACAAGATTTTGCGGGCCATAATGGGCCGGCCCAGGTAAAGGCCCACAAGATTTTTGTGTGCCATAATGGGCCGGCCCAGGTAAAGGCCCACAAGATTCTTGTGGATCATAATGGGCCGGCCCTGCTAAAGGCCCACGAGATTTCACCGACATTAATGGGCCGGCCCTGCTAAAGACCCATGAGATTTCGTCGACATTAATGGGCCAGCCCAGCTGTAGGCCCACAAGATTTTGAGGACCCTAGTAGGTCGGCCCATTAACTGGCTGCCATGTTTCGGGCCAAATGTCGGCCCATATTTGATCCGGTCCATTAATGGCCTGCCACGTTCCGAGCCTAATAATGGCCCATATGAGATCCGGCCCATTAGAAGCCTACCACGTTCTGGGCCAAATTACGGCCCAGATCAGGTCCGGCCCTTTAAGAGGCTTTGGGCTAAATTGTGGCCCATATCAGATTCGGCCCGTCAACTGGACGCTATGCTTTTGGGCCCACTTGCTAAAGGCCCATATTAATTAGGCCTGATATTAGTTTCGGCCTGTTAAGGGCCCGTTTAACATTTCGGCCATATATTAATTTCGGTCTGTTAAAAGCCCGTCATATAGTTGGGCCTAACTATGGCCCGGTTTGCATCCGCCTGCTTTCATGACCCGATATCTGATTGGGCCAAACAAGGACCGAGACAATTTTGGCCTGTTAAAAGCCCGTGATTTGATTCGCACAATCATGGACCGGGGTCCATTTCGGGATGCTACCGGCCCGTGAGCTGTTCGGCACGTTTCAGGCCCAACCTACTTCTCAGCCTCATAAAAAGCCCGTTGAGTTTTCTTGCGAAAAGAGGGCCGGGGGTTACTCGGCCTATGAAAGGCCCTTATCTACTAGTGGGCCAGTTTACTTTTGGCCATTTAACGGACCAAGATGACGGGGCCCATGATGCGGATCATACATCATGATTGCATGACGGCCCGATTATGTACCGTAATTTTACGGTTTGGCCGATTTACTGCGAAGACAGGATATATATACAGTAAAATAACTGCAGCATCGTGAATGTCGGTGTACTAGAGTAGGGGTACCCTAGTATCCCGAACTTGTGCACGCAGGCGATTCTGACACCAGCGGCAAGGCTTGCCTGGTCACCGCCAAGATCCTCCGTGGTTCCTTTGGAGCCATTCAAGAACAAAGTATTTAACCAAGAAGACAAGGCCCCGGCAAGAGGAGCTTGCCGGGAAGGCCACTCAAGGCACGTAGAAGACAAGACCCCGACAAGAGGAGCTTGCCGGGAAGGCTCGGAGAGCGACAAGCCTCCGGATGCGACAAGGATTCAGCCGCGGCAAGGCACTTGCCGCGGCAGGCAACCTCTCTTCATCTCCGCTCCAGCTCATCCACCAACGTGTCGCCATGGGACCATTCCATGCGTGCGTGCCAAGAGGCTGTGCAGCCAGCGGGGAGCAGCGATAAGCGGTGCTGACAAGCTTGCCATCGTGGCGAACGGTGGCGCTCCTGACGGTCCCTCACAGCCTTGTTTAGGCGGACAGGCGGGCATTTAATGCTTTTGTCCCTTGCCGTCGTGGTTAGGTAGAGTACATCGTATAATCGTACAAGTAGGTGTACCAACTACTATTTTTCCATTTGTACCCTCATCTACGTTGCCACCTGTCGGAGCCCCTTTGTGCATATAAAAGGAGGCCCATGCGCAACGTAGAGGGGGGGTTCGAACACTCTCACGCTAGGTCTCGTTAGCAGCTGGAGTATACTGTAGCTCTCAGCGCTCCCTAGCAAGAACACAATACAAATCATACATGCAGCAGTAGGAGTGTTATCTCTCCGGAGAGCTCCGAAGCTGGGTAAACTGCTCGTGTGCTTCGCCTCGATCCGCTCTTCGTGCGATCTCCGCCCCCCTCCGAACCAAAAGGGACTCGGTCCGCCGGTCCCATAGGTGTTCGTGGGTCCGATCAACCTCCCCGACATCTTTGGCGCGCCAGGTAGGGGGCGTCGAGGTTGTGTGAACCTGATCCGGCGTTCACACGAGCAACATCTTCATCATCTTCAGCATCTTCATCAACATGCCACCGAAGAAGAAGGCTTCGGCGGCAGCGGAGCCGTCCGCGTCGAACCCACCATCACCAGAGCAAACGGGTGGTGGAGCAGACGCTGGCGGAAGAACGGGCGCCGGCGAAGGAGTTCGTGACGCTGCCAGGTCCAAGGACAAGGCCGCGCAAACCTCGGCGTCCGTACATGTCCCGCGCCCATCTCAGGAGCCGCGGGACCAACAGCGTCATGGTATTCACAATACCATACGCTCGTTGGATCAAGACCGAGCTGGAGGATCTCGAGGCCCTCAAGACCAGCGTCGCGCCAACATGTCTTGCACGAGCGAGATACGGTCGCCTGGGCGGGATGCTGCTCCTTCTAACATAGTTAGAAGTCCGAGCATATCCCGCTCCTCGCACCGTTCACCATTGCCACCCACTACTCCAGCAGAAGCTCTGGCGAGAGGTCAACTGCTCCTCGACTACCCTCCAACGGCCGACAAGGTCAACGAGTGGAGGGCCACCATACAGAGTCTCATCGGCTTCGCCAACGGCGACGCTCCGCGGCAACCAAGTGCGTCGCTGCCGCGGCAGAAACGCCAAGCGCGAGCCGGTGGCGACGAGACCGGTGGGCGTGCAACCACCATGCACTCCCCGCCCCGAAGGCCAAGATTGCCGACTCACCGGATCCACCTCGACAGCGACTCCACTGCGTCATCGGATCCATGAGCTCATCGCGATCAGCGCCAAGTGCTACACGATCGACTGCAAGAGGACGCTCGAAGTCGCATCGAGCGCCGAAGAGAAGCGCGACGTCAATCCGACAAGCGCGCTGGGCCCTCTGTTGACATGCACGCGCCAGAGGAACCAGGCGACTTGCCGTATGCGGTAGGTTGCCCTGCGTTCACTCGTGAGCTGCGGCAAGTCCAGTGGCCCAGCAAGAAGAACTTCAAGCCAGACGTGCCGGAGAAATCGACGGCAAGACGCATCCGTCGGAGTTCCTCGGCATCTACACCATCACGGTGCAGGCTGCGGGCGAGACGACAAGATCCTTGCCAACTACTTCACCGGTGCTCAAGCTCAACGCCGTGTCCTGGCTCATGCACTTGCCGGACAACTCCATATCTTCTTGGCAGACCTATGCCATCAGTTTGTCGGCGCTTTACAGGCGCCACAAACCCCATGGCTAAGAAAGCGACCTTCATCTGCTCGCCCGGAAGGAAGGAGAGCCCTGCGGAAGTATATTCAGAGATTCAGATGTACGGCACAACATCCCAGATGTCCACCCTGCCCGGTGATCGCTGCGTTCCATCGAGCGTCGCGGAACCGCAGGATGCGGAGGAGATGGCGATGTGCAAGATCGAAGACGTCGATGAGCTATACGCCCTGGCCGACAAGTGCGCCGCGTCTTTGAGGAGGAGGAGACTCCCGGAGAGAATACCTGCGGGGGATCTGACAGTGAGGAGACCGCCCCGGCAAAGAAGAGCCGGCGGCGGGGCAACAGGAAGAAGAAAGGCAGAGATGTGCTAGTTGTTGAGCAGTCCGGCAACGGAGGTGGCGACAAGAACGCCAAGGCTGGTGGCTCCGGCAAGGAGGTTACCGGGCGCCAACCACCACTGTGGCGGCCACCGACAAGCGGGGCGGCTCCGACAAGCGATCTTGCAAGATCCACCGCACCAAGGGCCATGACCTCCAGAGCTGCAAGAAGGTAGAGCAGCTTGTTGAACAGCAGAAGGCTGAATACGAGCGACGCGACAAGGAGAGGGCCCAGGAAGGTGCTGGAGGAAGAAGCAAGAAACGTCCCGGCCGGGGAGGACGCCGCGGCAAGGCCAAGCAGCGGCAAGGAGACAAACCTCCCCGCGGCCGCGACAAGGATGAAGACGAAGACGACGATGAAGATATGGATGATGACGAGACCGATGAGCAGGAGTTTCAGAAAGCTACAGAGGTCCTCTGCGTTGACGGAGGTGCTTCCCTGCATACTTCCCACCGCCAACTCAAGCAGTGGATGCGGGAAGTTAATGCAATGAACCATCCGTAGAGTCACGCAAGCCTCTGAAGTGGTCTAGCATGCCTATCATCTTTGATATTGAGGACCACCCTGATCTCATAACTGCGGTCGGGTGCTTGCCGATGTTGGTCTCACCAACTATCCGCAACCTCAAGGTCACCAAGATGCTAGTTGATGGCGGGGCCGGCTTAAACTGATCTCCTCCGCGGTGCTCCGAAGCTTCAGATCCTCGACAATGAGCTCAAGAGACCGGCACATTCCAAGGAATCAATCCGGGAAGGAGCAAGCCGAAGGGAAAGATCACGTTGCCGGTAACATTTGGCAGCGAGCTGAACTTTAGGACTGAGAGGGTCACATTCGACGTTGCTGATTTCCCATTGCCTTACAATGGGATACTTGGCCGTCCAGCGCTCGCTAATTTCATGGCAGCCTCTCATTATGCATACAACTTACTCAAGATGCCAGGCCTGATAAGCATCATCTCTGTCCATGGCGACAGGAAGGATGCTCTTATCTGTGCCGACAAGATCTACCGGGAGGCAGCAGCTGCAACAGAAAGCAAAACACTTGCCGCTGAAGCTCCCGGGGGGAAGAAGACCAAGTCCGGCAAGAGCTCTGATGCCCACTCCGGCAAGCGCACCTCTTCACAGTGCTGCGCTACCGTCGAGGACGCACCATCGAGCTCCACGGGCAAGTGCAAGAAGACGATGTCTGCTCCGCCAAAGACCAAGAAGGTGTCCGCCATGGAGGACGGCGCTGGTGGTACCTTCACCATCAGTGCCACTCTCGACCCTAAATAGGAAGGCGCACTCGTTGCTTTCCTGCGGGCGAACGTCGACGTGTTTGCATGGCAACCGTCTGACATCCCCGGTGTTCCCAGGAAAGTAATTGAGCACCGTCTTGCCGTTTGTCCTCATGCGCGGCCCGTCAAGCAGAAAGTCAGGAAGCAAGCAATGGAGCGTCAAGAGTTCATCGCAGAAGAGATCAAGAAATTGGAAGCAGCAGGCCTGGTCAGAGGAGTGCTCCATCCTACGTGGTTGGCCAATCCTGTAGTTGCGCAAGGCAAATGGGAAATGGAGACTTTGTATTGACTTCACGGATGTCAATAAAGCTTGTCCCAAAGACCCGTTTCCCTTGCCGCGCATCGACCAGATTGTTGACTCCATGGCTGGATGTGATTTGCTTTCATTTCTTGATGCATACTCAGGATATCATCAGATCTTCATGGCAGAAGAGGATGAGGAGAAAACCGCATTCATTACTCCATGTGGCACAAACTGTTTCATACGGATGCCTTTCGGTTTGAAGAATGCTGGTTCAACGTTTGCAAGAGTAGTCCACGACGCTTTTGAGCCGCAAATGCACAGAAATGTAGAAGCCTACATGGATGACATAGTGGTCAAGAGCAAGGACAAAGCAACTCTGGTTCAAGATTTGGATGAGACCTTTGCAAATCTGCGCAAGATCAACCTCAAGCTCAACCCCGAGAAGTGCGTGTTTGGAGTCCCTTCCGCAAGCTTCTCGGGTTCTTCAGAATCTCGGCCGGGGATTGAAGCCAATCCCGACAAGATCAAGGCCATTGAGCAGATTGAAGCACCAAAGCGCGTCAAGGATGCATGAAGACTTGCCGGTTGCGTAGCTGCTCTCAGCAGGTTTATCTCTAGGTCTGCTGAACGTGCCCTGCCATTTTTCAAGATTTTGAAAAAGGCAGGTCCAATGAAATGGACTCCCGAAGCGGAGGCTGCACTGCAGGACTTAAAGAGGTACCTGTCCTCCACTCCAACACTTGTCGCACCTAAGCCACAAGAGAAGTTGCTGCTATATATAGCGGCAACCAATCAAGTGGTTAGTGCTGCGTTAGTAGCGGAGAGGGAGGCGGATGATGAGCTAGCAACCACGGCAGACACATCCAGCGACAAGCGGGAGGCTTCACGGCAAGCTCTGGTCCCGACAAGGACGGATCTGCAGACGCATGAGCAGATGCGAGAAAAGGATGGTGCAGCGCCTTGATTTACTTTGTCGGTTCCCTTCTGCAGAGGCTAGGTCAAGGTACTCTGGTGTGCAGAAATTGCTTTCGGCCTCCTCATGGCCTCGAGAAAGCTGCGCCATTACTTTCGGGCACATGAGATCACAGTTGTCACTCGCTTTCAGTGAAGAGGATAATGCAAAATCCGTGGTTTAAGGCATGATTGTCGAGTGGGCACTGGAACTGTCAAGCTTTGGCCTCAAGTTTGAAAGCACATCAACTATCCAAAGCAGAGCATTGGCAGAGTTCATAGCGGAATGGACCCCAACGCAAGATGAAGAAATTTCAGAGACGAGCATCCCCGTCAAGGAAGCGAGCAAAGAGTGGCTGATGTACTTTGATGGTGCCTTCTCGCTGCAAAGGCGCCCGGTCAGGCGTCTTTGCTTATAGCACCCACCGGAGAGCACCTCAAGTACATAGTCCAAATGCATTTTCCCAAGGAGCAAACAACAAACAATACAGCAGAGTATGAAGGTTTGCTTGCCGGTCTCAGGATTGCAGTAGACCTTGGGATTAAGAAGCTTATTGTCAGGGGTGATTCGCAGCTTGTTGTCCGCCAAGTGAACAAAGATTATCAGAGTCCATTGATGGAAGCCTACGTTGATGAAGTGAGAAAGCTAGAAGAACACTTTGACGGCCTACAAATGGAACATGTTCCAAGAGCTCAGAATGATATTGCTGATGGTTCGTCAAAGTGCGCTGCACTTAAGTTGCACTGTGGAACCAGGGATTTTTGTGCTCAAGCTAACTCAACCAACCGTAACACCATCAAGCTGGACAGAACAGAAGAGGAAGTTGATTTACGGTGACTATTTTCCGCAGAGCTTCCCGGCCGCCACCAAAAGGTCCCGTGATCAACACCAAGAATGCCGAGGGGCGATCATCCGACAAGCCCAAGGGCTTGTTTCGTTGAAGCGAGACGCTCCCGACAAGTTTTGCTCCGGCAAGCTTGTGGGAACGTCAAGCTCCAAATGAGCCGCAGGTTCTTGCCGTGGAAGCCGATGTTCCCGCAATGGCGGCGAATGTGCCTTTAGTCCTTGTTGTCGAGCCGCGAGGCTCAAAGATGGGCGCAGCAGATTGTCCATTTCCTTCTGACGGAGAACTTCCCAAGAGCAAGAAGAAGCTGAAAGAGTAGCCCGGCGATCAAGTATGTACCAGTTTGTTGACGACATCGTATGTAAGAAGACTCAATGGTGTGAAATTGAAGTGTATTTGCCGGGAAGATGGACAAAAGCTGTTGGCAGAGATACACGGAGGCATATGTGGTCATCACATTGGCGCAAGAGCACTTGCCGGCAAAGCTTTCCGACAAGGTTTCTTCCGCCGACAGCCCTCCGTGATGCAATCGCACAAGTAACCAAGTGTGAAGCGTGCGGCCCATTCCAAGCAGATACACCAGCCAGCTCAAGCTCTCCTGGACGATCCCTTTATCCTGGCCATTTTCGGTCTGGGGGCTCGACATCCTCGGCCCCTTCCCCCGAGCTGTCGGGGGCTTTGAGTACTTGTACGTCGCAATCGACAAGTTCACAAAGTGGCCGGAAGTGGAAGCAGTGAGGAAGGTGACGGCACAGTCAGCAGTCAAGTTCTTCAGGTCGATTGTTTGCCGTTTCGGAATCCCTAACAGGATCATCACCGACAACGGCACACAATTTACGAAGTCGCACCTTCATGCAATACGCCCAAGATCTTGGCGCCAAGGTCTGCTTTTGCTTCGTTGCTCATCCGAGAAGCAACGGTCAAGCGAAGAGGGCAAATCTTTGAAGTGCGCTTGGGCTCAAGACCGTAACTTTCGACAAAGCTGCACAAGTGCGGAAGAAATCGGATTGAGGAGCTGCCGGTGGTTCTTTGGTCGATCAGACGACGCCAAATCGAGCCACCGCCGCACACCTTTTGCTCTAGTCTATGGAGCAGAGGCAGTTCTCCCCACGGAACTTCAGATACGGATCGCCTCGAGTGCTCGCTTATGATGAGCTTGAGCAAGAGCAGCTGCGACAAGATGACGCGCTGCTCCTTGAGGAAGACCGTCTCCAGGCCGCTGTACGAGCTGCTCGTTACCAGCAAGCTTTGCGTCGCTACCATAGCCGCAAAGTCAATGCCAGAAGTCTCAAGGAAGGCGACCTTGTTCTTCGGCGCGTTCAGTCCGCCAAGAATTCAAACAAGTTGATGCCAAAGTGGGAAGGCCCTTATCGGGTGAAACGAGTCACTAGGCTGGCGCTGTCCGGCTTTGAGACCGAAGATGGCACTCCGTGAGCAACTCCTGGAACATTGAGCATCTTCGTAAGTTTTACCCGTAGGACGCGGTTGCCGGAACCTGTTCCGGGAACCACCTTTTGTACAAGTCTTGCCGCTGTTGCATGTAATCCTTTGTACAAAGCCGGGCGCAGACCCCGTGCATCAGTAAAGCTCATGTGTTGCGCACAACTTGTCAAATTCATGCTTTCATTATTTTATTGCATGTTTTGGCTAACACTTTGTGCAGCACCCACACCCGGTAAGCAATATCGAGCCGCTGGGCTCCATAACTTTATTTTCTCTTTCTCTCTTCTCGAAGAAAGGAAGGTTCCCTCGCGCACAAGTTAACCAGGGGAAGGAGAAGATAATACTATGGACCAAGCGTTGCTCGAGGAAGTTTCGCTTTATCGGGAAGCAAACGATGTAAAAGCTAAGTTGCCCAAGTTTGAGCAATCAGTTCTTAAATTTTTAAGTTATCTTCCTCGAACGATAGTACTTTCTATGGAAAACACATGCGGCGGAGGAACCAACTCATGACTAGTCGCGCCTTACTTTGTTTCGAGTCCGCTCAACAACTTAAGTGAGCTGCAGCTAGTCGCGACAAGGTTGCTTGTCGGAGGCGGCACCGCCAAAGAAGTCAGCCGACGTTCGCACTCAAGCCACAAAGGTGCTGCACCGACAAGTTCCCTAAAAGCGTAGGGCAAAAACGTATAAAGGAAGGAATCAAGTAAAGGAAATAACATTGCAATCATCGCCTAAGATAGAGTTATATTACAAAATAGCTTGTCGCAGATCTAATAAATTGTTCTAAACATGATCAGCAGCGACAAGGGAAAGATAAAATTGGCGGCCTAGTCTACCCAGTCGCCATCAACCCGCTTGATCTTGCCACCTTGTCCACAATGGGTGCGACAAGGGCTTTGAGCGCCTCCACATAGGCATCTGGCGGCAAGGATCTAAGGACGCCGTTGAGGTTGAGGCCTGGATTGTGGAAGGCCACCTTCATCAACACCTTCTGGAGGGCTTCTGCACAGATCTTGCGCGATTCCTCGGCCAGCTGCTTTGGGATTTCTTCCCGGAGTCGCTGGAGAGCCGTCACCACGCCCATGAAGAATAAGCTAAGCTTGGCGCTAGGTTGGAGGTGCTCGTCGGAGGAGTATCCAAGATCCACCATCCCCAGCTCCATCAACTCGCTGTGGATGGCGGCAGCAGTATCCACAAGACCTTCGGTCCAGTGCTCCACACTCTCCCTCAAGGCGCTCTGGGTGGCAACAGCATTCGCCAGCAGCTTCTCGTTGGCCCTGATCCTCTCCAACAGGCTCACCTCCCGCTCCTTGGCGCCTGGCCCAAATACCTCTGCATCGGGGTGGTCAGCTTCAGCTCAAGATCTGCCTTGGAATCCTTGGCGGCGCCGAGCTCCTTGCTCCCTATCGGGCGAGACGGCCCTGCAGCTCGCCAAGAGTGTAGGCGTCCTTCTCGCGCTTCGTGCTTGAGCGCAGCAAGCTCCTCGCCGCTCTTCCGAGACTGGCCTCGGCTGCGTCACTTTCGTCGCCAACTCTTTCTCGGCGGCCTCGGCGGCTGCGGCAGCATCCTTCGCTTCCTTAAGAGCCCCGCCAAGTGACTCCTCGCGCGCGACAAGCTCTTCCTCATAGCTGTCGAGATTGATCTTCCGCTGCACCAACTCGCCTTCTTGCGCAGATAGCTTCTCAGCAGCAAGCCTTTGCTGCTCCTCGACCTCAGCCTTCTCAAGGATGAAGGTTGTGCGCTTCAAAGAAGTCGCTCCCGCTCTTACGCTACGTTCGGAGAGTTTCTTGGTTGGCGCCCGGAGCTCTTCTGGCGCTTCTCCATGTTCCGCTCCGCCCTCGCGACAAGTGCTTCACGGGACTCCAACTTGGCTTGTCGGGCGCGGTAGAAGCGGCAGCTTCTTCAAGCTGCTCCTCCTCGAACTTCGCCATCGCTGCTGCTTGGCGCGTCACCATTGTCGGCCAAGCGGAGGCGAGCAACTCTTCATCGAAGGTTTCTCCTTCGGCCGGCGCCCTGGAGCTCGACTCCCATGGGAGCTTGATGAAGACGCCGTCGCCGGCCTTCAAGTAGGCGCCGGGCTGGGGCTCTTCGGAGCCTGACGCTGCGGCAGCGGCGGAGGGATCGGCGGTCGGTGTAGCGCCTGGCGCTCCTGCGGCCTCAGGGCCGTCAGTGCGATCGCCAGACCCCTCGCCAGCTTCTGCGGCGGCAGCCTCGGTGGCCTCTTCACCGGCAGGCTCGTCAGCGCCGGCTTCTTCTCCCCACGGGCGGCAACCGTTAGTGTTGCCGCCTGGCGTCCTCCTCGCCGGCGACCTCGGTCTCCATCGGCTCTGTGGCGGACGGATGAAGAAAGTCAAGCAAATATCCAAAGATAGAATCAGAAGAAAAACACAAGGGAAATACTCAGCAAGAAGGTTACTGCGCCGGGGCTGTGATCATGGTCTCCGCCGCCAAGGGATCGCTGGTGCCGTCCCTTGCCGGAGAGCTGCCCCTTGCCGGAGAAGGTTCCCTTGCCGGGGAGCGCTCCCTTGCCGGGGAATCCACCCTTGGCGGCGTAGTCGAAGCAGAAGGAGGCTGCTCTGCTTCTACACAAGTCAACAGTCAGATATCAACAAAGGAAAAAGCACCCATGCACGCCGAACAGCAAGAAGTAGACCATATGCTTACGCGGGGGGCTGCGCTGGGGGCTCTTTGAAGGGGAGTTTCCTCACCCAGCAAGGTTGTCTCGGACGCGCCTCCTGCCATCGCGGTGGGTTCATCCTCGACGACAATCACCGGGGTCTTGGCCCTCTTCGACGCTCTTCGGGCCAAGGCCCTGAAAAGGAAAGAGTTCGAGCGAAGCAAATCAGATTCAAGATGAAGCAACAAAATTGAAGAAATACAAGCACAATATTGAAGCTTACTCTTCTTCTTCCTCATCGGAGCTGAGCGCCGAGATCAAACTCGGCTCGCCTCCGGCGACGAGGCGGAGGAGTGGGCTCCTTAACCGCTTGGCGGAGGTGTCGGCGGTGGCACAGGAGGATCCCGCCAGCTTGTCGCAGCAGTGTGGGGTGCTCCCGCTGCAACATTGCTTGCCGCGGTAGAGCACGCGTCGCCGGCCGCGGCTGTTAGCCCGTCTGCCGCCCGTCTGCCTCTCCGGCCTTGCGGAGACGCCTCTTTGGCGGAGCCGGGGGCTCCGCTTGCGGCAAGCCGCTGGATGGTGGGGAAGAAGCACCCTCGGCTGGTTCGCTCGGCTCGGCCTCGGGTTCGGCAAGCTCTTCCTCACCGGCGAACTCCCTTCGCTCGGCAAGGCTTGCCGCCTCGGCTGCATCTGCCTCCTCCCCGGTGTACCCGAAGACGCCAGCGGCAGCAGCTGCTGCCGCCTCCTCCAGCCTGGTGGCAATGCGCACCATCTCTTCGTCGGTGGTGTCGCGGGTGAGCTTCTTCTGCTCGTCGGGGCGGATCGGCATTTCTTCCAAGTTGTCGAAGAACTGCCGCACGATGTCGCCGGAAGGCTCTTGCCAGGTTGGAACGATCCCATGAGAATCGCACAACGGCATCATGGCACGGATGCGGTCGAGCGCAGAGTTGTTGCACAATGGGACGACCCCCCTCGGCAACCTAAACCACTCGGGGTGATCGGGGTCATGCTTGAACAGCTCTAGCAGCATCGCATCCAACTCCAAGACGGTGAAATTCCAGTTGAGGCCCGGGCGCAGCCTCATGATGTCCGCTGCGTTTTGGAACTCCCAAGCAGGTCTCCTCCTCTCCCGCAAGGGAAGCGATGCGGCGAAGGAAATCTGCGCCAACCGCGCCTACAAGAAGTCCGGCAAGCCCGAGGCGCAAGATCCGGTCACAGCAATCTTCAACCTAGCATCTTCCGGGCGCCAAGTTGCTCCAATCGTTGCAGCGCCTGTTGGGGTTTGGCGCAGGCGATCGAAAGGGTTGCGGTTCTCCTCAACGATCCAACACCAATTGGCTCTCCACTCCTCCCACTTGCTGCGGAACTCTCCTTCCAGATAGGCCTCCTTCTTGCCGACCACAGAGACCCAAGCAATCCCTCCGCAAGCGGCTCCCCTCTCTCAACGCTGGGCATGAAGAAGTGGCGGAAGAGGGCTACGTTTGGGTGGATCCCGACAAAGTTTTCGCAAAGGTGTGCGAAAACTGCCATGGTCAGGACAGCATTGGGGGTGAAATCAAGGAGGCGGAACCCATAGGTGTTCATAATGTCGCAGAAGAATTCAGAAAAGGGTGGGCAGAGCCCGCAATAGAAGAAAAGCGCAAACAAAGGGTACCCAGTTGGGGCTAGTTCCGAAGCGGTGGCGGGGAGTACCTTCTTCGCGGCGCTGGATGCGCACGCGTCTCCGTCGACCGTAAGAGGTAGTAGCCCTCCCTCAGCTCCTTTAAGGTCGAGCTGGGGGAGAAGATGGCCCACTCCTTCGCAGCGCCATGAGCCGCTGCGCCTCGGCCGACTTCATGCCCTTCCCCTTGTCGGCTTTCGGAGCCATGGCGGAGGCGGTGGAGGAGACCGACGACGTTGATGGCGCTGTGGAGAAAGGGGGCGGAGCGCTGCTCTCTTCGCACTAGAGAAGAAGGGGGGAGCGGCGGTGGTTTTCGAGACAAGACATCAATGGCAAGGTGGACGACCTGCCCCTGTTTCCCATGTTTATAAGGAGGGAGAGGGGGCGGACGTTCCACTTTTCCTAATAAAGAAACCCCCCACGATCTCTCCCACGACGCCACGTTCGACGCGTGCTGTTCGTGGGGGACGTGGTGGGTCCAGAGCAAGTTACGGCGTGATCAAGGCCGCGTGTAACCGTGCCTTTGTTTGGGCCTGGCCCGACAGCGCTTCGGCACCGTGTCTTGACCCAGGCCGGGGCTCCTGTCGATGTACTAGAGTAGGGGTACCCTAGTATCCCGAACTCGTGCACGGGCAGTTGCAGCACCCCGCGGCAAGGCTTGCCTGGTGACCGCCAAGATCCTCCGTGGTTCCTTTGGAGCCATTCAAGAACAAAGTATTTAACCAAGAAGACAAGGCCCCGGCAAGAGGAGCTTGCCGGGAAGGCCACTCAAGGCACGCAGAAGACAAGACCCCGACAAGAGGAGCTTGCCGAAGGCTCGGAGAGCGACAAGCCTCCGGATGCGACAGGATTCAACCGCTGACAAGGCACTTGCCGCAGCAGTAACCTCTCTTCATCTCCGCTCCAGCTCATCCACCAACGTGTCGCCATGGGACCATTCCATGCGCCAGCGTGTCAAGAGGCTGTGCAGCCAGCGGGAGCAGCGATAAGCGGCGCCGACAAGCTTGCCATTGTATGGCGAACGGTGGCGCTCCCGACGATCCTCTGTTGCCTTTGTTTGGCGGCAGGACGAGCATTTAATGCTTTTTTCCCTTGCCGTCGTGGTTAGGTAGAGTACAACTGTACCTTTGTACAAGTAGGTGTACCAACTTCTGTTTTTCCATTTGTACCCTCATCTACGTTGCCACCTGTCGGAGCCCCTTTGTGCATATAAAAGGAGGCCCATGCGCAACGTAGAGGGGGGTTGGAACACTCTCACGCTAGGTCTCAAGAAGCAGCTGGAGTATCTGGTAGCTCTCAGCGCTCCCTAGCAAGAACACAATACAAATCATACATGCAGCAAGAGGAGTGTTATCTCTCCGGAGAGCTCGAAGCTGGGTAAACTGCTTTGTGTTAGCCGCCTCGATCCGCTCTTCGTGCGATCTCCGCCCCCCTCCGAACCAAAAGGGACTCGGTCCGCCGGTCCCATAGGTGTTCGTGGTACCGATCAGCCTCCCCGACAATGAATAAGAAAAAACCTAGACTATACAATAAAGAAATTACGGCATATTACATCCACTGGGCATCAAAGTTCGCTACTATGATAATAAAGCACAAGCAGATGGCAGATTACATACACTGGGCATCAAAGATCGCCACCAGTGCAAATAAACACGCCGACAAAATAATATACAAAACCGACAGCACTTCAACAGAGTTCAAGAAAGGTTAGCCCTGCTGGGGAGCTGCAGCGCAAGCAGCTGAGCAAGATTGTCGGTGTCAAAACCGGTGGATCTCGGGTAGGGGGTCCCGAACTGTGCGTCTAGGCGGATGGTAACAGGAGACAAGGGACACGATGTTATTACCCAGGTTCGGGCCCTCTCGATGGAGGTAAAACCCTACTCCTGCTTGATTAATATAGATGATATGGGTAGTACAAGAGTAGATCTACCACGAGATCAGAGAGGCTAAACCCTAGAAGCTAGCCTATGGTATGATTGTTGTTTGTCCTACGGACTAAAACCTTCCGGTTTATATAGACAGGGGAGAGGGTTAGGGTTACATAGAGTCGGTTACAATGGGAGGAGATCTACATATCCGTATCGCCAAGCTTGCCTTCCACGCCAAGGAAAGTCCCATCCGGACACGGGACGAAGTCTTCAATCTTGTATCTTCATAGTCCAGGAGTCCGGCCAAAGGTCATAGTCCGGCCATCCGGACACCCCCTAATCCAGGACTCCCTCAGACGTCGAGGTGTTGCAGTGGACGACATCGTCGGGGAAGAGGCTCCGGCTGGGTGGCGGACGGAGCAGGGTGTGGGGTTTCGTCACGGGTTTTCGCGGCCTCGGTGTACGAATGGGTGGGCGGATGGGATGGCAGTGGGGAAGTGGATGGCCTCCTCCGTCACGGAGGGGCACATCAAAAAGCTGAGGAAAGCCGGATACTTGTCCAATGACATCGCGCACCGGCTCCTCGACAAGAGGCAGCTCATCCCCACCCCCAGGCCCCATGAGAGGGTGGTGTCCTCACCCACTTCCTCCGCGGACTAGGTTTTCCACTTCACCCATTTTTCCGGGGGCTCATGTTCTACTACGGCCTGGATTTCCACGATCTGGCCCCGAACTTCATCCTCAACATCTCGGCGTTCATCGTCGTGTGCGAGGCCTTCCTCTGCATCCAGCCCCACTTCGGCTTATGGCTGAAGACCTTCAATGTCAAGCCGACGGTAGTGGGCGGCCGCCAAGCGGAGTGCGGAGGCGCCATGGTGAGCAAGATGCCCAACATTACATGGATCGAGGGCTCCTTCGTGGAGACCATAAAGGGGTGGCAATCGGGGTGGTTCTACATCACCGAGCCGCGTGACCCTGAATGTGCAGCGGCCCCCGAATTCCGATCTGGCATCCCCACACGGCTCACCTCGTGGAAAGATAAGGGCCTGTGGTGGGGTAATTCGGAAGAGCGGACCGGACTCCAAACCTGCATCCAAGACCTGGTGGACAAAGAGGTTAAACTCGTCAACGTAGTCCAGGTCATGCTCATCCGCCGGATCCTCCCGTGTCAACGACGGGCTTTTAACTTGTGGGAGTTCAACCCGGACCAACATCAAACTCTGACCAGGATCTTTGACACCACGCACGAGGATGCCTGGAAGGTGCTATTCAAGGGCGCCGAGGCTCCCGCATCCGCTACCGAGGATTGCGGATTCAGCGCGCAGCATCAAGCCAACGCGGTAAGCTATTTTGCCCTTTACGGGACACTTGTTTTTCATAGTTTGATTCTATGCGGGATCTAAACTCCCTTACCTTTGACAGAATTGGCAGAGGACGTCCGGGCAGATTAACTGTCCGACTCCCTTGCCAGAAGATCCAACGGACGCCCGCTTGACGGGGATGCTGGTTCCGGCACCTTACGTGGTGCCGGAGAAGAAGGCTAAGAAGGCCACGGAACTCAAGGAGTTCCCGGCGCCAGGTGGTGTCGGACTCATCGTCCGATGACTCTGAGGCGGACTCCTCCCGTGAAAACGAGGAGGAGGAAAGAGAGGCCTCTCCCCCAGCGGGGGGAGAGAAGAAAAGGAAGGCCGCCCCAACTGGGGGGCCCGGAGGGTCCAAAAAGGGAAGAACCCTTCCTCCGGACTACTCCACCAACGCCGACGACGGCGAAGAGGAGTGGCCATCCAGGCCAAGCCCACAGCAAAATCGTAAGTGTTCGGATACCAGAATAACTCATGGCGTTCCTCTATTGCACAACATCTTCAGACGCCGAATATAATCATGCAGTCCGCCCAAGGCCGGGCTCGACGCTTCGTCGAGCGGCTCCCTGGGTTCGTCGGATGTGAATAGCACTTCACTTCCGGCCGCCTCCTCCCCTCGCCCAACGGATGATGCCGAGGGGGAGTCCCAGAAGGGTCCAAGCAAGGAGGAGGTGGTCCTGGAGGCGCGGCAAGGTGACCTCCCGGACTCCAGGCGCAAACGGGATAAGACCCCCAAGGGCTCCGAGTCCGGCCCTGGGCCGGACACCGCACCGGAACCTTCAACGGTTCCGGAATCCGGCAGGCGGCCCCCTACTAAGGAGGGAAAGCCTATGACGCCGGTGACCTCCGTCCAACCGGAGGCACCGGATAATCTGCTGGAGGTGCTTAACGGCGCCTCCATCAACGAGGAGCACCGCACTATTATGAGTGTGGTGATCCAGAAGGATCAGTCCGCCAAGAGCGGGCTGACTAAAGCCTGTGCCAACCTTCTAACAGGCTTTGAGGTATGTATTTAAGATATGTAAAAATATTACCGCATAGATAGAAGCCCCTGATGCTCAGTTTGGTGTTCGGAAAGAAAAGCCGAACTGAGGATCAAAAAGATATACACAGGAGTCTAACGTAAGTATGTCAATATGGGAATGCAGGCTGCGCTCTCGACCTCTCGCCAGACCGATCAAGGAGGTCGATGCATTGAAGCGAGCCTCGAGCGGTCCGAGAACGAGCTCGACCTTGCCAAGAAGTAGCTCGAAGACAAGGAAGGTAAGTAATACCTTATTTAAGTATATAAAAAGATGTGGTTGCAAAAAATGACAGGACCAACGTGAGTATTGCAGGGGCCACAACCGAGGTGGCGACCCTGAAGGAAGCGCTGTCCAAGGCCGAAAACAATGCGGTCGTGGAGCGCACCGAGCGAGAGAAGCAGGAGGCGCGGGTGGCGGAGGTGCAGCAAGAGCTTCAGGCTCTCGTGGAAAAACATGAGAGGTTGGAGCTTGACTCAAAGACTCGAGAGTCCGAGCTCGCCTCGGCCCTTGAGAGCGCCAAATCTGCTAAGGCCGAAGCCCAAAAAGCCCTCCAGGAAATTGAGGCGATGAAGAAGATAGCGGCGGGTAAGGCATTCTTTATGCAAAGCAAGCACGTGAAATTGAATTACTTGCTACTTACCCGAGTCCGGAGCTCTCCAGGAGCATTCACAGATCTTCCCCGTAGTGTGTCTGAAGCTGCCGCATTCTACCGAGCCGAGGAGGGGAGCTCGAGGAGAAGGTGTTCTGGTCTCAGTATGCTGAGGCCGGACACCCGGTGCCCTTGAGCGACCAGCTGAAGTAGCTGGTCGAGCTCCATAAAGTGGCCGAACAGGCCATGAAGGGTCTCGTAGTCCGGCTGTGGCCTGGGGAAGCCATGCCTGGGAGCTACTTCAGGCTGGTGAGGCGGTTGGTGGACGCCTGCCCATGGATTGAAGTCATCAAGCGTTTCGTATGCATCGAAGGTTCCCGTAGGGCCCTTGCCCGTGCTAAAGTGCACTGGGGCAAGATGGACGCTGAGAAGCTTGTGACGCACGGACCACCGCCGGGCAAGGAGCATCGCAAGCCCGAGATGTATTATGAGGGCGTCCTGGAGGGTGCCCTCCTTATAGCGGATGAGTGCTCCAAAGATGTAATTTTTGAGTAAACTCGCATTTGTGATCATGTACGCTGAAAACTTGTTCATATGCGCTAAGCAACGCTTTTGAATTTAAAATATTACCTTATGTGCGACCGTTTATTAAAATTGAGAGATGGCAAGTTGTCGGCTTCTGCCCCCATGTCATGAAAGTCTTTGGGGTGTTCGGGATAAACTTGAGCGCTCTTTTTCCCATTATTGGGTCCTTCAAGGGAGGCGCTCAACACAACGAACAAGGCAATCAGACTATAATGCTTGAACACTCTCACTTAGCCATAGAATTCTATAATTTTAAATTTCGGCGAAGCCCCTAGTATTCGGAAGACCAAGTTCGGGGTGCTATCCACGCCTAGGCCGGACAAAGCTGACTCCTCGCTCTAAGCGGCATAAGTCCTTAGGGACTCGAAAACCTCTCGAACAGCGACCAGCTTTCTCCACTCAGGTGCTTAGCCCAGCTCAACCGGGGCACAATCGCAGTGGTTCTCCCAGTGCTACCTTAGCCGATATAACGGAACGTAAGGTACCAAAACATCGGAGCCGGGCAAACCCAACTATTGACCTAAGACATGATTCGGAGCCGATGCATATAATGCTATAAGTTCGAGGTGCCACACTCATGAGAGTGTTCGGACTTCTCACACCATATTCTGGGGTACGTAAGCCCCTGGTGTATTGGCCGTACCAAAGTGTACGGTTGCATAATGTCATAACTGAACATATTTTTATAAAAAAAGGAATGCAATAATAGACAAAAGCTATGTATTGTTTATTCTAAAAGTCTACAGTAAAAGCAGAACGATACAAATAGTGCGATAAGAAAGAGATGGGACTATTTGACATGTCCCCCTCCAGGCGAAGTTATGGATGATATGCAAAACTAGTATACTGCTCGTTATAGAGACCACCTGGACACTCGACGTAGCTTTCTGCCTCCCTGGCTGTTGCATCGTGTGTTTGGCGATTGTACCGCCGGACCGGCCTTCCGGAAAGTGGAGTCCTGAAAGTAAGAAAAAAAGAATGACAAAATCGGGAGCCCCTGGTGCGGTTGAGCCGCATTTTGGGCATGCTGTGGTCGTGCCCCTCCCCCTATGCCCATGGTATTTCCAGAGTGTAGTTATGTACGCGTAGTACTAGTTTCGCAATTTCGCGAGTGCTGGGGTTGGGGCCGCATTGCTACGCGTGCTCGGAACGTGCCATGAGGTCTTGTTGTAGGTTACTCCGGGCGCGCTTGACGGTGTCCGGACGTTTAATGGCCGGACTGGAGAATTGCCTTGAGAGGCTGCTTTGTACTTCCGCCGCGAGGGTCAGCCGTATGCTCCTCCGCTCGGAGAGAGCGTTCGGTGTTTCCATTGACCGTAATGACTCCTCGAGGGCCTGGCATCTTGAGCTTGAGGAATGCGTGGTGCGGCACCGCATTGAACTTTGCAAATGCGGTTCGTCCGGAAAAGGCTCGATAGCCACTGCGGAACGGGACTATGTTGAAGATTAACTCCTCGCTTCGGAAATTATCCGGGGATTCGAAGACCACCTCAAGTGTAACTGAGCCTATACAGTTGGCCTCTACATCTGGTATGAAGCCTTTAAAGGTCGTCTTTGTGGGTTTAATCCTTGAGGGATCTATGCCCATTTTTCGCACTGTATCCTGATAAAGCAGGTTCAGGCTGCTGCCGCCATCCATAAGGACTCTAGTGAGGTGAAATCCGTCAATGATTGAGTCTAGAGCCAATGCGGTGAATCCGCCATAGTGGATGCTAGTGGGGTGGTCCCTTCAAACAAAAGTGATCGGGCAGGAGGACCATGGGTTGAACTTTGGGGCGACTGGCTCCAACGCATATACGTCCCTGAGTGCACGCTTCCGCTCCCTTTTGGGTATGTGGGTTGCGTATATCATGTTCACCGTCCGCACTTGTGGGGGAAGCCCTTCTGTCCCCTATTTTTCGGCGGCGGGGGCTCCTCCTTGTCATCGCTATGCAGCCCCTTGTCATTGTTTTCGGCGTTTAGCTTGCCTGCCTGCTTGAACACCCAACAATCCCTGTTGGTGTGGTTGGCTGGTTTTTCGGGGGTGCCGTGTATCTGGCACGAGCGATCGAGAATTCGGTCCAAATTGGATGGGCCCGGAGTATTTCTTTTGCATGGCTTTTTCCGCTGACCGGGTATAGAGCCTCTGAATGCGGCATTAACTGTCGTATCCTCAGCATTGTCACCGTTAATGCGGCGCTTTTGCTTGTTGCAACGCGACCTGCCAATGCTGTTCTTGGTATCCGAATTACCAGGGCTCTTGGTCATGTCATTAGTACGAGCTAGCCAGCTGTCTTCTCCCGCGCAAAAGCGGGTCATGAGTGTTGTGAGGGCTGCCATGGATTTCGGCTTTTCCTGTCCTAGGTGCCGGGAAAGCCACTCGTCACGGATGTTATGTTTGAAGGCTGCAAGGGCCTCTGCATCCGGACAGTCGACTATTTGATTTTTCTTGGTTAGGAACCATGTCCAGAATTGTCTGGCCGATTCCTCTGGCTGCTGAATTATGTGGCTTAGGTCATCGGCGTCTGGTGGTCGCACATAGGTTCCCTGGAAGTTGTCGAGGAATGCGGCTTCCTGGTCCTCCCAACAACGAATTGATTCTGCTGGCAAGCTGTTAAGCCAATGCCGAGCTGGTCCTTTAAGCTTGAGTGGGAGGTATTTGATGGCGTGTAGATCATCGCCGCGGGCCATGAGGATATGAAGGAGATAATGCTCGATCCATACCGCCGCATCTGTTGTGCCATCGTATGATTCGATGTTTACGGGTTTGAAACCCTCGGGATTTGATGATCCATTACTTCATCCGTGAAGCATAGTGGGTGTCTTGGCGCCTCAGATTGGGCTATATCATGGCGTAGCTCAAATGAGCTTTGTCTCATCATGTTCGGCCCGGCCGGATTTGGCATATCCGGCGTGACGGTTATCGTCACGTGGCGTGGGGCGCCCACGCGATCCGTAGATCAACCTTGTTTGCCTTGCCTTGTCCTCCAATATATCTCGCAAGTCTGGCGCGTTTCCCCGTGCCTTGGTATTTTTGGAGCGACGCCAGGGTGCGGCTTGAGCAGAGGGCCGAGAGGCCTCTCTGTCGCAGCCACGGGGTGGCCGGTCGTCCGCATCATGCGCTGGTGATGTAGGTCTAGGTGCTTCCTCCTCTAATCGGGGTAGCATCCTGCGTTTTGGGTAGCTCTTGGATGGGCGTTCGAGTTCGTACTCTTCGGCTGCAAGGACTTCAGTCCATCTGTCGGCTAGCAAGTCTTGGTCAGCTCTGAGCTGTTGCTGTTTTTTCTTGAGGCTGCTTGCTGTAGCCATAAGCCTGCGTTTGAAACGCTCTTGTTCGACGGGATCCTCAGGCTCGACAAATTCGTCGTCGTCGAGGTTTGCCTCGTCTTCGGAGGGATGCATTTAATCAGCGTCCTCTACCTCTGTGTCTGCCGCTCTCTCATGAGGGCTGGTTTCTCCATCCTCCTGCGCTGAATCCTGCTGGAGGGGATTGTCTTCGGCACTGTCCGGGGTGTTATTATCTCCCGTGCCGGAATCGCCGTTTTTGCTGTGGCGGGATTTAGAGCGGCGCCACTGACGCCGGTGCTTAGGCTGTTTCTTGGAGGGGTCATCCTCCATTGTTCCATCGCCGTTGCCTTCTTTTGGGGTGTCCACCATGTATATGTCATACGACGAGGTGGCCTTCCAAAGGCCACAGTAGGCGCCTGGTTCTTGGTCGTATCCTGCGCCGGTGTCCATACCGTCGATGTCTTCGAGTCGAAGTCGAGCATGTCGGTTAAATCATCGGCGGTGGCTCTGAAGTGGGTGGTGGGTGGGCTTTGAATTTCTTCGTCGTCCGCATCCCAACCTTGCTGACCATAGTCCGGCCAGGGCTCTCCTGATAAAGAGAGAGACTTTAGTGAATTCAGAATGTCGCCGAAAGGCGAGTGCTGAAAGATGTCCGCGGCGGTGAACTCCATGATCGGCGCCCAATCGGATTCGATTGGCAGGGGCGCGGAAGGTTCGGAGTCCGGAGAGGAGTCCGGCACCTTGGAGTCACGAGCTTCGCAAAGGACAGGTATGGTGTTCGGCTCGATCGCCGTAGAGATTGCAGCCCCCGAGGCGGTGTCGAGCCACCCGTCCTCGACCAGTGCGCTTGATCGGCTCCGAGCTAAGGGTCGGAGCGGACATCGTGCGACCTCGAGGCCTTTGCTCGGGCAGAGCTAGATCATGCCCATCGTGACAGTGCGGCGCGCTTGGCTGTGGCTCGAACCCGTGGAAGATCAAGTCTCCGCGGACGTCAGCCGTGTAGTTCAAACTTCCAAATCTGACCTGATGGCCAGGGGCGTAGCTTTCAATCTGCTCCAGACGGCCGTTTAATTGGCCCGTGGTGCAAAGCCGCCCGAATCTGAAGATCTGTTCGGGAGAAAAGTCTCGCCTGGACCGCATCATTGTTGACGATCGGAGGAGCCATCGGGCCTAAAGATGACGACACAGAGGAACTCTCAATGAAAGCACCAATGTCGGTGTCAAAACCGGTCGATCTCGGGTATGGGGTCCCGAACTGTGCGTCTAGGCGGATGGTAACAGGAGACAAGGGACACGATGTTTTTATCCAGGTCCGGGCCCTCTTGATGGAGGTAAAACCCTACTCCTGCTTGATTAATATTGATGATATGGGTAATACAAGAGTACATCTACCACGAGATCAGAGAGGCTAAACCCTAGAAGCTAGCCTATGGTATGATTGTTGTTCGCCCCACGGACTAAAACCCTCCGGTTTATATAGACACCGGAGAGGGCTAGGGTTACACAAAGTCGGTTACAATGGGAGGAGATCTACATATCCGTATCGGCAAGCTTGCCTTCCACGCCAAGGAAAGTCCCATCCGCACACGGGACGAAGTCTTCAATCTTGTATCTTCATAGTCCAGGAGTCCAGCCAAAGGTTATAGTCCGGCCATCCGGACACCCCCTAATCCAGGACTCCCTCAAAGATGATGAGACTGCACTTGTTCAACACTTATATCTTCCTCACTCTGAAAGATAAACAAGCAGACAGATGACAGGTTTTGCACAAAAAAGTATCAGTGCTGACAATTCATCACATTTCTTACTGATGAATAAAGTGACACAGTTTAAAATTGCATTAACACAATATGGTATTGTTCAGGTCAAGGCATGGCAGGAAATGACATTGTGAAGGAGTTGGCAGCTTCACGACACCACTGGATTACAGATCAAGAACTCATAAGTATCAAAGGTTAGTGTCTTTGTCAATTTATCCCATTTCAGATTGGCAAATAAAGAGACGGTTTGAATAATAGTAGAATGATATGACATTGTTCATAGTTAAGACATTGCAGAATATGACATTGTGCTGTAGTGGGTAGGTTCACCACACTACTGGATTACGGATGAAGAACTGAAGCATACATGCAATGCAAAAGAAGATCACTTACTTTGTATAGTTTAATTTGCATGGTATGAAGAAGGAACTTGGTTGTACAACTGAAAACTTACATTGAGAAGGACAAACTTTTGTTTATGGACTACATAATAAACTTTAAACATGCAATTTGATGCAAACACCAAAAATAAACAGATGTTGCAGTCATGCCTAACCAAATATACACAACAAATTTTGAAGGCTTGAGAAGGACACACTTACATTACTAGTGAAGACAGGCTCTATAAAGCCCTTGTCCATGCTGATGGGGGGGCAATTCAAGAAGTTTACCACAGAATCTTCTTCATAAGCATTGCCTTTATTCTACATTTTGTTAAGAGTAAATATAGATGTGATAATATACGAAAAAAATGGAGAATATTTAAGATAAGATGAAGAGTGATGCTACATAACCAAGTAGCTATAAATGTATGTGCAGCAATACAGGCAAAAGGCACAGCCAAGAGCAATGCACAGCTAAACTTCTTCAATACCAACCTTATGGTAAGAGTAAATATAGATCTGATGTGTAGAAAATGGAGGGCAAAGGAAAATAAGCTGCGAGTGATGGTACATGAACAACTACTGTCAATATAAGTACACCGATAAAGGACAGCATGTACTTACAAGAACAATGCAGAGCTAAAAAATTCATTGGCATTGGATATATTCTACACTAATGTAACCATTCATACAGATCAGATAATTTGGAGCGAACAATTGATAAGCAAGCTATCATGCATACTGCTGTCAGATAATGAACCATGTATGTATGCAAGTATAGTGATACAGGACAACATGTACTAACAAGAACAAAGAAGCGGGCAGCATATTTGCGATATCCTATCGTTCTTTTCAAATCGGAATTCTTCTTCGAGCATATTTTCTACAAAAAAGATCCGTAAGGCACATGTGGAAAAGTAGAAGTTCAAATTGTCATGTGATTTCATAGATAGTACCTCATCCTGGGAAAGATACCTAGATTTAGCACAGAAGACTTCACCAGAAATTCGTTTATAGACTTGCCATCAAAGTGTGATTTCCTCAGGTAACACCGATACTGTTGCAATGCTTCCTTGAAAAGCACAAGCAAGCTTTGCTCGTCATGACTATCCAGATTGACCCTCGCCTAGTTACAACAATGTAATGTAAATCATTGATGTGTTCAATCAGCATAAAACAGGAAAATAATAACCATGAATAATAGCACTTACACGTAAGTTGGACGGGGAAGATGTGAAAATGGTGTTTGTCTTCACTATAATCTTCCCATGATGGGAATATATGCACGTAGTCCCTAACAACATTGAAAGCATTGTCTTTTAAACTGGGAATAAATGGACTGGGGTTCCAATCTGCAGGACTTGGTCGTCTCTGCAGTGGGGATAGGTCTTTGAACGGAGGACTTGCTGTACTTTTTTCTTTGGAGTGGGATTTTTTTACGTGGAACGGCTGGTGCTATGGCAAATGAAATCGGTATACCTTTTCTTGGAATGCAGGTCTTGTGTGGTGGGGCTAGTGGTGTGGCCGGTGAAGTATGGGTACAGTCTGCCGGAGTTGGTCCTACGTTTTGTGTCCTTTGGTTGTACAGCCAATATAAGTGGGGTCTTTGTCTGATTTCTCGGCACCACCACGTTTTTCAAGGACTTTCTTTGGTGCTCCTTCAGGTTGACAATCAACCTCTTCCTTCTTTATGTCTGATGCACAAGAACAGCATTTGAGTGGAAAAACATGGTATGATGACAGATGGAATATGTATTGATAATGGATGGGCATGGCATCTTGAGTTATATGATGAGTAAACTAAGCAGATGGCGGTGCAACAAAGTAGAAGAAATGCAAGACAACATATGCAAGATACGCGCAATCAATAAAACATTGCCAAATTAGAACAGGCACCTTCATGGGTGAACAGGACAGGCCATCTGCCTTGGACTCCTCGACGATAGAATAGTCATTAGGATGATATTCTGAACAAGAATCAATGGGTGGGAAGCGTATGAGTTTCATTGCATCCAGAATGGCACTCAATGCCTTGGTGTCAATTTTGTAAGTCATTGCAGTGTTCCGCAATATTCTTCTGATATGCGGATTCTGATATTCATTGTAATTGCGTATAATATCTGAGAACCATGAAAACATAAATAGTTGTGAGATTACCTTTGTAATGCAGATGATATTCTAATATAGGGGCACCCCTGTAAACACTTGTGTGCTATCACTGGATTCTGATGAGAGAGCTCATGTGTGCTGTAATATGGTGTGTGCATTTATGTAATCTAGCACAAGTACACACAAAAATAGGCCCCAGAAGTAAGGATAGTTGGCAAATGTTAGGTTCTTAATATACCGTATAGAGAGTTTATTGCCAAACCATGATAACAAGAGCACACATCAACTAGGCAGATCATAGTGTACATAACAGGGGTACACCATAACCACGATATATAAATCGGGAAAATGGAACTGGCTTGAAAATACGGTGTTGTATTGCCTCTAGTAATTGAAAGCCTATCGATCATGTACAGGCCAGCTCTATCAGTTGTTGACTGCAGATGCCCCTGCGCCCCTTCCTGACAAGGAACATACTGTACGTACTAAATACAGAATAAACAAAGAGGAACATGTTAAAGAACAGAAGAGGAAGCATATTCTTGAGGTTCCGCTTCATTGCATACAATGTTTATTGCCCACTTATGATGAATCACAACGCCCAAAGAAATGCAATTCCATGATGTCTCTCTATATGTGGCAATTTTGAACAAGAGTCATTAGGGTCATATTCTGAACAAGAGTCAATAGATGGGGAGCATATGAGTTTCATTGCATCCAGAATGGCACTCAATGGCTTGGTGCCAATTTTGTAAGTCATTGTAGTGTTTAGCTTCGAGAGTGGACTGCTGCTAGTGCGACACAAAGCAGCTACATAGATCATAGTGTAGATATAATGAGAAAACCTTAAGCATCAGAGTAAAATCAGCAAAGTGGAACTTGCTGGAATATATGTGCTAGTATTGCTGGTACGTATAAAAAGGCTTCGGATACCAGCTCTCTTCAAGTGAAGGTGTGGTACTGTTAATATCAGTGTAACTCTCAATGGCGACACAGCTCCCTGCATTTCCTTACTATTCTTATAGGATTCAAGTGGGCAGGCCACTACAAATCATATTCCTATGTTTACAAAATCCTACGAATCTAAGAGGCTCAAAGTGTCCATCACAGCCGATCGTGTAGACCTCTACACTGCAAATATCCCTGCTCATCTTCAGTACAAGGAACATACTGTACTACTATCATACTCCCTCCATTCCAAAATATAAGTCGTGGTATAGATTTCCACTATGGATCACATACAGATGTATCCAGATACATTTTAGAGTGTAAATTCACTCATTTTGCTCCATATGTAGTACATGGTGGAATCTATACAAAGACTTGCATTTAGGAACGGAGAGAGGACATATTAAAGAAGAACGGGAGAGGAACATGGTAAAGAAGAGCAAGCAGATTTTGGATAATAAAATGTTGATTGCGCAATGCCCACACATGATGAACCAGAGCGCATTAAGAATGCAACTCCCAGCTATCTCTCGACCATTTCAGGCGGTTGGATGAAGATCCTACGTCTCCTAACCCTTCTTCTTCCTCGTCTCTGATTCTTCCCATACAGAACACACTTGCAGACGCCGGCAGACCACGGCCCCCACCGCCTGTGTTCCTCCGCCACCCCCACCCTCCACCCCCACCCCAACCCCCACCCGCGTCGAGTTTTCTTCGTTTAGTGAGGCCCCACAACCACCCGAGCCCCTTCGTTTGCACCGGTGAACTCCGGCGAGCTCTGAAAAATTGACTGACCCAATTTTGAAATTTAATCTACTGTGATTTAACTAGTGTGGAATATAAAAGGGGAAAACCATAAGCATTGGGAGGATAGTGTTGAGCGTGCCATGGCGGATCTGAAGGTGCAAACCGGACAAAGGCAACTTCACAACCAAGACAAGAAATCAGAGTAAACCAGTGGCGATCTATTTTCTTGCTGCGATAAATAAGTTGAGCAGATACGAAAGAGTACCGCCTCTGGTGCGGTGTCGTGTATGCATCTGCTGAGAATTTGACGGTGCTGCGGTAGCGATGGCTGTCGGCAACATGGAAGCAGATCTAGGAGGGTAGACGGTGGTAGCGGGGCGCGGTGGACGAGGGGTCATAGGAGCGGCGCCGGCAAGGTGGATGACGGCGGGGATGAAGCTAGAGGACGGGATGCAAGGATCCCGGTCCGAAGCCGTGGATGAGAGAGGTCGATCTCTTGTAATGGACGGCGGTGTCGGCGTATCAGCTCCGGCATGGTGGAGGAGGACGGCGGTGGATGGTGTGGCGGACGGCGGCGGACGGAGGAGGATGGGGTGGAGAGGGTGTTTTGGCGCCCACGGAGTACGAATGGGGAAAAGGGAGGTAGAGAGGAAGGGGGGAACCATGTATTCAGGGCACGCTTGTCTCAAATGCGAGGTAATTTACAAACTTAGCCCCCGTTTCAATTTTCTACTACATCACAGCAATATTAGTCGGTTGGGGATAGGACGGTAATCTCGCATACACCGAATATTTGCCAACGAGAGTTTGTTTTTGGTGCCCACCATGTATGAATATGAATCGGGGAGGGAGTCGATTTCGGCCGAGGACACACTGTGTTTTGGCGCCCACCGTGTATGAATCCGGGTGAGAGGCGGTTACGTCACGTTTGGGTGAAATTACAAACGTACCCCTATCAAAACCTATAGAAATCCAGCAGATAGGCTTTGCGTGGCAGGGATAGGCAGTAGTAATTTCCATCTCGCAGATTTTAGTTTCGGGCGGTTACTGCGACTTTCCCCGCTTCGTTCAAATTTTGCAGAGTGCACGTTTACCGTGCCAACTCAATTCGAATCCCGTTTGTATTCTTTTTTTTTGGGCGGGATCCATTTTCAATTGGAATTACATTCTATATACATCATTTTTTTATATATACTTTCAAAAGCATAACACCATTTATACATAAATATGGTTTACAAATGTCATGATCTCATCATAAGGTTGTATCCATCAATTTGGATTTTCAAATAATTGAAACTACTTTATGTTGAAATCCAATGTATGCATTCCTCGCTAACTGTCTCCAATTAATGTGTGTTTCATGCGGGTTTTTTTTTACTTCTCAAACATGTATAATGTGTTTCACACATGCAACATATAGTGTAATCCCGTTTAGACATTAATTGCATATAAACCATGCATTGTTTGTAATTAAAGAATCTATGGATCACCAATATTGATAAACTATATAACATTACATGTGTGCCCAAATTCAAATGAATATGCATGTTAGATACACCAATTTGCGTTATGATATTATCGATGTCGCGATCTCTAGTTTATATATTTGAATCCCCTTTAATCCAGATATCCGTCTCATATAGATATCACTCATGCTTATATAGGACTATCTCTCTGGACCTATACGCGTTCATCGTCTCTCAGGTATCTCTCGTGCTACCTGTATGTCAACAATGATCTTTTATCTTCGTGACACCTTGTGGTACTCTCTCCCTCGACCTTCATCACTCTATCTCTCTCTAAGTATATCTCGCTCCCTGCTATGTGTCTCTAACTATGATTCTCCATGTGGAATCTCTTTCTCCCACACAAACACAAAACTTTGTCTCTCGGGGTCTCATTTCTCTCTACTATTCCCATGTGTGCCACTCTCACACCCCTCATAAAGAGATGTCTTCGCTCCTTAGATATGAGAACCTACGACTCTTCCTCTTAAATATCTCTTTCTCACACACAAACACAAACTCGGTCTCCCAGGGTCTCATATTTCTCCATTGTTCTTTTGTATGTCGCTCACACACACTCTCTCTCCCTAGAGATATCTTGCGTTCCCTCATATGTCTCTCTAGCTATCACTCTCATTGTGAAATATCTTTCTCTCTCGCAGACATAAAACTCCGTCTCTTGGGATCTCATTTCTCTCTGCTATCTGTTTGTATGTGACTCACATGCACCCTCTCTCTATCTCTCTCACACCCACACACATAACTCAGCCTTTTGATCCACTCGACTCCTATCTTTAACGCACACTAGCTAGCATATTTATCTTTCTATTTATCTGTTTATCCATCAACCTTCTTACTCGCCCTCACTCTTGATTCCTATCACGCACACTACATATGTTTCTCTCTACATGTAGTCAAGTGCCCTCTCACACACATATATAACTTCACCCTCTGAACCACCCGGCGGTTATCTCCAACGCCCAAACTAGCGGATGTCCCTCTAGCTAGCATCTCCATCTCTGTATCTATCTGTAGTTTCTCCGTCAACATTTCTTTCTCGCACGGAGTCTTGCATCCTATCACCCACACTATATATGTCTCTCCATACATATGCATTTATAGGTTGATCTCTTTTGCACAATCGTTGTGCCTCACTCCCTCTGCTCGTCATAGATGCATGCTCCAGCCCACGCCACTATCTCTTAAAGACAAAAACCATGCTCAATTGTCGGGCCTTCTTCCCTGCAATCTCACATGCATGCATGTTGTCATACCGATCCGTCTCTCCCATGTCGTTGATCTTATGACTTATGTCTTCTTTCTTTTATCTCGATCATGCGCGCGTGCACACACACACATCCCATGTATACATGTATACCTCTCACACATGCACGTTCAAGGTCTCTATGTCTACATACGTAGTTAATTACCCTCAGTCCTAATGCCACATCGAATCGTTCTCCTCTTATGTGCACATAACTTCCGCCTGGATGGGTAAAACACACACTCACACTTAACAATCTCCTTCTAGCTACCCCCCCTGTCTCTCACTCTTCCCCTATATCCCCGAAACCAATAAGACCATCCATTTGTTTAATTCCCGCCTACATGCACCATCGATATATAGTAGTCTTCCTTGGTGTCTATCGAACAAACAAGTTCTCTCGATGTCGACTCCTCTCAGGCGCACACACCTTCTCTTCCCTCTCTACGGGCATTTTCTCTCTCGCACCCCATCGTTGGTGGCCTCTGCCATACACATCACATCTCTATGATGAAGCCATGCACACTTAAATTACATCTACCACAGAGGACCCCGCGACACACACACACACACACGCACGCACCCCCCCACACACACACACTAAGACTCCATCTCTCTCTCACACACACACACGCATGCACGCACACCCCCCACCCCCCCCCCACACACACTAAGACTCCATTTCTCTCTCTCACACACACACTAAGACTCCATCTCTCTCTCTCTCTCTCACACACACACACCCCACACACACACTAAGACTCCATCTCACACACGCATGCTCTAGGCGGAGCATTTGTTCCTACCACCCTTCATCCAACCTTACCCGTATGATAAACAATCACCTACTTGCATAACATGGACAAATTCCACTTTACTTTAGTAGTCAGCAACCTTATCATCTGTACCCTTATAAAAAACTGAGTTGGCGATGATGGTGTGCCTGCCATCTTATGTCTGAGACCGTCTGATCTATATCGGCGGATAGAAAGCAAACTATGATAATTTTACAAAAGATGCCTGCACCTCTCTCCACATCCTTATCTCCCACAACCTCATTGCTCAGCAATTAAAAAAGGAAGTCTCTGGAACAATCTAGCATGGTGGCCGCTGCCGCTGCGGCGTAAATCCATCTGCATGGCTCTGCCCATTCCGACCACCAGTCACCACCACGCTCCACTCCTCCTCGCCTTATCTCTCATCTTCCATTTTTTCGATGACATTCTCGAGATATCAGTTTTCCGATAAAATTCTTGAGATATCATTTTTTACACATGGGATTACTCCTGCATGGGTCAATCACAACAGGTGTTGTGTAAAAAAATGCATATTGATGTTCCGTGCAATGCACGAGAATCTTGCTTGTAATTATATAACGCAAATCACAAGACGGAAGTGACATTTTTTTGACACAACCACGTTAACATGGCCACGTAAATCACTAGCTAAAGTAAATACCATTATACTTATATCTCGATGCAAAAGGTTGAGTACATGTCCGAAGAGTAAAGTCGCACACACGCACTCTGTCTCTCAGAATCTCTATCACACACACACCAGTTACGTGACGCCCACTTAAGCAGACACGTATGTTACAATTTGTGCACCCGCGGGTACACATGATGCTGCACATTTATTTAAGCCGGAAGGCGAACCCAAACAGTAGCTACATTCATTTCCCTCCTGCCGCCTCTTCTCTGGTCGCCGTCGCCCGGTAACCATGGCCCGACCGAAGGTAACAACATACGACATACTCCCGCCGAAGCGGCACTTTAATATGGAAATTTTAGTGGTCATGCATGCATCTTTTTGTGCTAGCACTCCTATATAAGGGTTGACCGTCGCTTCCCGTGGACGTCTTGTGCGGTGGAAGAAGGAAGGAGAAGGGAAGCGGGCTGTGGAGTAACGTTTTTTACCACAATTTCTTAGGAAACTAAGTGCAATAATTGAGTAGTTTTGCAAACTACCAGTACTACACCTGAAACGGTTCAAAAACTATACTCCCTTGGCAGCAGCGCTTCAGCGTGAAAGCGGTCGGCGTCATACAGGCGTCGATGCCGCATTAATGCCCGGCCAAAGCGGAGGCAACCTCTCACTGGCGCTGGCTTTGAAGTGGCACGACGGTAGAGAGCGCCGCTTCCGGTGCCTGTATTTGCTCATGTCGAGATCAGCCATAGGACCTGTTTGGATCCATGGGTTAGAGTTAGTTTGAGCTAGTTGGGGCTCAAATAGCCCTAAAGTATCCAAGCATGAGGGTTTAAATTGGAGCAAGTTGCACCGAACCCACCAAAAATACTATCCCACCCAAGAGGTGCTAGCGGAGATAGTTCTCATTGGGACCTTGAAAATCACTTTTCTCTCTCCATCAAGTGCATTTATTGTCAATCTAACCCTGTCACCCAAACACCTCTTTGGCTACAGTTAGTATAGGGTTAGTCATGAGTTAGTCTAACCTCTAGCTAAGTTAGAGTATCAAATAGGAGCAGTATAGGACATGCAAGTTGCTCAAAGCATACAGTAAAATTCGTACGTGAAAGGATTTTTTTCTTTTTGAAAACGGAACGTGAAAGGAATTTTTTTAGAATGCTCTTGACATGTCGCTAACATGTGATGAGTTAACCGACCTCAATAGACGGCAAAAACGCCATCCCGCCGCACTTTGATAGAGACGAGGAGGGAGAAGCGTCTGACAGGCTGCTGGATTACTAGAGATAGGTGTCGCACGGAAGCCAAGAAATATGGTGATAGCGTGGGTTAGCCATGTACTAGTATGATGTAACTACACTGGGCTGCCGTGTTTCGTACTCTTCCAGTCCACTATGGAGATAATTGGTTGATTTTATATCTCTGAATAATATTAAATATTATGAGTGCAGACGCTCCACCACGAGGTTCCTTGCCCCTTCTCGGTCGTCGGGAATCTATGTTCTTCCACTCTATTTTTTTTACGTGAGCTTTGTTCATCCTTTTGCCAACACGCGAGACATCTAGCATCAAGGTGCACGTGTTATGCAAGGACTGTTCCATATATATGAAGAACACGTGGGACTGGAACTACGAGACGGACATGTACCCAGGAGTGGACGTACGAACCTGAGTAATGTAGCGCAGTAAGTGAAGTAGAAAGACACAAATGGTATGAACATGCGTGGCATATAGGGTGTGTTTGGTTGCGTTCTCGTCTCAGCATAGTTGTTCCCTCTTCATGCATGCTCAACTCAACACCCTCTTCATGCATGCTCTCTTCATGCATGCTTCTAGTGTATTTGTGCTAAACTAGTGTGGACTCATGCACCCTTCATACACTCTACCAAACACCCAAAAGTAGGTCGAGAAGGGAACTCTTGGCGGCATTTGTCTCTTACTATGTACTACCACTAAATGTTGTCGTGCAATGCACGGTGATGTTATAGATGCGTGCCTAAGTACTCTACTACTACTATATTAGTTGGAGGCACATATTAACTTCTATATTTGTTTACGTGTATGCCCGAGACCTTCCAACTAGACGTGTCTTTCTCTCCAGGTTGCACTTTGTATCATTCATACCGCCAAGTACTACTACGTGTGGTCTCCGACCCAGAAGTGGAAGAAGTGGAGACGCTCTACCACGCTGTTTTTTTACGCTGGGCTCTACCACGCTGTTCATGTCCCACTCCTTTCGCTGACATGTGGGACATCCAGCATGTACCGTGTTTGGCACTCTTTGTCGTAAGAGTTGAAACGCTAGCATTCATCAGAAATAAAAAATAATTATAAATCAACAGTGATACTATTTTTTAGAACCAATCAGCAGTGATACTATACCACGCGGTTTCCTTTCTCCTCGATATCGGAAAGAATACTTCCGTTCGCCAACATGTGGGACATCGACCATCTTGGTCCACTTGCCATGCATGCAGAACTCCAAGGGAGAGTCACCCCGGTCGTCGTGCCGTAGTAATAATGACTAATGAGCCGTCAAATCACAGGCCCACTTCCCACTTTGAAGTTGCTCGGACGAAGGAACCATCATGACTTTGTTGAATTCCGCTTCTTGAAGAAAACTACTGTACCAGCAGTACTGCTAGCTACAGTAGTTACTCCAACAGAGGCCTCCTTTCGTTCATAGGATAGGAATTTTATAGGAATATGAAAATCATAGGAAGTGAGATGACATGCATCTCAATTCCAATAGAGAAAGAGATGCCATTTGATGCATAGGATAGGAATTTTTCCATTTAGTCTAGGCTAATGTACTGGTAATTTGCTCTAAAAACTACAGTAGTAACTAGTAGTACTGGTACATGATCGTACTCAGACACAGACACACACACTAACTACTAGTACTACTACTTCTCACATGCTGGCCAGACATCGTCGTTCTCCTTCCCGGCTTTGTCGGCGACACCCCACCGTGCTTGGATCTCCACTGACCTCTCCGCAACAACGCGTGGGTCCTTTTCTTTCTTGCGGCGGCGGGCCTCTCTTTTCTTGAGTGCTTTCTGACTTTTCCACTCCCTCTGTGCGGCTTTGGCCGCCTCTTTCTCTACCGCCCATTCGGCCTTCGCATCTTCAAATTCCTCCCATATAGTTGTGAGGCCGCGAGCGGCGATGTGCTCGGCACAGCGGGATGCCATCGCTTGTGCAGTCGTGGGTGGCGAGGAACTCAGCGCGGCGGGATGCCATCGCTGCCTTACCAGTTAGTGTGCAGTGCCGGTGGCATGAACGACGCTTCGTGGGAGCTCTGGGATGGAGTGGCCGGACAACCATATAGTGCATTGGTTTGTCGAGAGCTCAAGGACAGAAGACCAAGGAAATTTGGATTCCCCTTCAATCCTGGTCATTTATTACCGAGTAAAATGCATTGGCGGTCATCGAACTTGTCTTGATAGCTCACTTTGATCATTGTATACGAGATATGGTGATTATACGGTCACTGGCTCAGCGTATAGCTCCGTATTTGTCTGGTTAACCAGTCAAACAGTCCGCATGCACCTCATCAGCTCGTGTTCTTTATCTATTTACATGGGCCTACCTGTCAATGGAGAAAGAAATACTGTAAAAACCAAAATTATGCGTATGTGGGGAATCAAACCACGGACTCGTTGCTGCAACGCACCCTCGTCAGCCAAATGAACATGAAATACTTCGCGTCAGGCACTCACGCTCACGCTGTCAAAGCATGCTAATGCATGCACGTCGCCCTATAAATCAAAGTCCTGCTCATGGCGCAAGGCAAACGGCGAGCCCATCACCTGCGCGCCCCGGCGGTGCCTGACATTACTGTTTAGACGTTTGATGGAGGCCTCTGTGACGCTGAGCATGTATTCACGACTCAACACCAACGGTCATACTCGGGCGCCTTGCTCATGTATATCGTCCATCACAATGACAATCTATAAAACAGCCTAGCTAGAGAGGGTACTATGGAAGTATGGTACGGAGTATGTACTATCGTGAGCGACCGATCTTAGTGCCACTGCACATCGAAACCCCTTCCGTCGCTAGCACGCGCTTCCCGCCTGAAACGGTCACCGTCTCTCTAGAACGTCAATGCTGCATTCACCAGACTTAACTGCAAGTGCAATTGGTGTGTCACTGACATGCGGGCCAGATGCCCGTTGGGCCCACATGTCAGTAACCCAATGCATCTGCAGCTAAGTCACTGAAGCAGCGCCCGCATTCACGCCCGACGAACCTACTCTGGCGCCAGTTGTCCATCCGTCTGCCATGGCTCATTGCCATTCGCCCGCTATATTAACTTGAGCCCCAGCTCCCAGCCATAACCAAAGACCCACACTTATTCTCCTCCGGTCCCTTCCTTCTGTCGGCACCACTCCAACCATGGCCTCCTGGCGCTCCGAAGCTCTCTTGGACGTACTGTCGCAGGAGCAGACGAGGGACATCGGTGGCTCCGCTCCGTGCGCGCTCCAAAGCTCTCTTCGATGTACTATCGCAGGAGCAAACGAAGGAGATCGCCGGCACCCCCTGGCCGCCCTCCACCGCCACGACCACGAAGCCTGCGCGCGTGCGTGGGCGCAGCCGTCAGCGAGGAAGAGTAGTACACGGTAGGTCGCCGCCGCTCTGGTCCCAGGAAGGCCACCGCTACTCCACTCAGTCAACACCAAGCTTGGTGGGGTAAACATCGGCGGCCGATTAGCCGCTTGACGGTGAAGTGGAGGCAGAAATCTTCAGAACTTTGTGCTCCGGTGGAGGAGGTTATCGAGGCGGATGAGGAGGAGGCAAAGGCAATGGCCGACTTTCTCGGGATCATGGCCGGACATGGTGGTCGTGCGCCGGCGATCGTTTAGATTAGGTTTAGAGTAGGTTTTAGTACAGTTTGTGTGAAATATGTAATGAATGTCGTCCAGTTTGTAGGAAAGGTTTTTGAAATGTAATGAATTTCATCCGGTTAATTTGAAATTTGCTTTGTTTACACGAATTTCGTCCGGTTAGTTCATATAGTTGTCGAAAGGTATGCGGGCAGCATCGGATGGCATCCATCAGTGTCCTCAGACAGATGCCGGTGTAAATTTGTGGGCCAGCGCTGGAGATGCCCTAACTATCATGCTATAATCGCTAAAAGTCCTCCATTATTTGGCAGGGAACAGTTATCTCTCGATCAAAATCAGATTCGCGGTGTTTCGCACTCCTCCCGCGTAAGAGTGTAAACTCTTGCTTACATAAAAATGGAGCAAGTGGACGGCATGTAGCACGTCATATCACTCAAACTAGCCCGCCTAACGAGCGGGAAAGCACCGCCATCGTCATTTTGTTCTGGATTTCTATCGATCGATCGCGCGAAAATGTTACGCTTCGCAAGTTCTAAAGGAAAAGGCGGCACACTTACGACACGTACGCGTCGCACCCCCGACAGTCCGGCTCGCACGCCGCTCAGCAGAAGGGACACGCGTTGTCTTGCAATTTCACTGACATGTGGGACTATAATTTAATAAACCGTCGATAGCCGAAATCTAATTGTTTGGCGGGCGTCGGCTGAGAAGAGAGAAATGGGGGAGCGCGAAGAGATCGCCCGCCCGCCGCACACGAACTCCAAGAAATATATGGTGATAATGTGAAGTGGGCCATGCTGGAGTCCGGACCGCTTCTAGAGCCCGCTCTGACCACCCTGGCCCCTCAAGACGCCAGCTGCCCACCGCATGCATAGCAAGTAGTCCCCGCTTATGTGGAGGAGAGAGAGGCATTGACAAAGTCAAGGAGTAACAGTGGAGACAATAGCTTTCATCAAAGATAAACAATGAATACTCGTTGCTCGTCCTCTATATCGGAAAGAATACTTTCATTCGCTGACATGTGGGACGTCGACCATCCTGGTTCACCTGCCATGCACAAAATTATCCTGGTCTACCCCGGTCGTATCGCAGGCCCAACCTTTCCCACTGTAAGTTGTTCGGACGAAGGAACCATCATGACTTCATTGAATTCCACTTCTTCAAGAAAACTTACTGTACCCATAATCTGCTACCACACGCCAAGACCGGGCGGCAATGTACCACGTCATATCACTGAAACCCACTAGGCCAAACTAGCCCGCCTAGGTCATCTATTTTGGAACGGAGGAGTACGTCTACTGACCGATATGATTTTGTGTTGTACGTCTCTATACTTTTGCTACGATTTTCCTACCCTATGAACCAAATGAGGCCTGAATGTATCCGTGTCGACTATTATCTGATCGATCGCTAAGCCTACAATTTTAGGAGCTAGGGCTATTGGTCGATCGACGATGGATAAGTATAAGTGTACCACGAGCTCATCAGCCCCAACGTTTCTCTTCGGTGAGTGTTTTGCAAGTACTATAGCTCGAACAGTAACTAGCCTACTAACACCAAGAATCAACAAACAAGCCCTGCTGATATGATAAACAGTTCAAACTTACATCTAAGCATGACATATATTACATCAAAAGCTGGTGAGGATACATCTGTTTCCATAACTCGGAGAGGGTTCGCATGATTCATTATCAAACAAAAGTAGCAAGTACCGCCCACACAAGACAGTGCACTAGCCCTAAGATGGTTTGATAACACACATCGTTCTGGTAATTAAACATAGGGCAATGCAAACTACCCTGAAGGATTAGCGCGACCAACTATTTCTTGTCATCGATCTCTCGGGCAATGACCACATCACGGACAGCGGCATGGGAATTGATCTCTGGGGCGATGTCCACAGGACTGACCGCGACATCGAAATCGATCTCTGGGGCGATGTCTACAGGATGGACAGCGGTATCGGAATCGATCTCCGGGGCGATGCCAACAGGACGGGCCGCGACATCGGAATCATCAAGGACGTCCACCGGCACCTGCACAACCCTAACATATTAGCAAGCACATTGCAAATAATCAAAAACCACAACTATGGTAATAAGCCATTATTTTTTACCTTGTGCAGCTCACCGGGGGATCTCATCCCTTCGGGGGCCATCTCCTCGTCCTCAATGGGGGCCATCACCTTGCCAGGGGAATACTGCTTCTCAACAGCGACTATCTCCTCAAACTCGGCCTTGAGCCTCGCATAGGTGGCCATCAGAGTTCCTGGGGTAGGCACGATGGGGCCCTTGTTGTTCTTCTAACTTTCTTTGAGGAGTCCGTCCGCCAAAGTCGTCAACTCTTTGGCCAGTGCTTGTTTCTTGGAGTTCTTCGTCTCCATGGGTTGGCCCGCCAACATGGTCAACTCGTTGGTCGGTGCTCGCTTCCTGGAGATCGCTGTCTCCAGTGGGTTGTCCGCCGACAATTCTTTGCCTAGTGCTCCAGGATCCATCAATGAACTGACAAACAAAAAGCAATCAAAAGGAAACCACAATCGTAATGAAAACGGGAAAAGAATAGGATGTGAGAATCGGTAACGGGAAAAGAATAGGATGTGAGAATCGGTCGGTGCTTCGCAAAAAGAAGATTCTTGGAATGAAAATATAGCAGCATAACTAATTCGCCCACCTTTCCTTCGTCGGTACAGAAGAAAAATGGCAGAAGTGAGTAGCCTGGAGTTAGGTTTTCTTCAAGAAAGGGAAGAAAGGTCTTGAACGAGCGTTCAAGTGAAATGATGGTTGCTTCGTCCTGTCCAACTTGGAGGCCACCTTACCACTGTTGGTAAAGGTATGGGTTTTGTGATATGAAGGGTCATGACGGCCACACCGGGGTGACAGGTGAGTCTTGACTGTAGCACCTCGTTGTGATTTGGTGGATGGCACGTGGGCCCGGATGCTTTGAAATGTCCAGCATGTAGATAGAGCGGCTAGACATATAGGAGTGCTCAATACTTGTGCACCGCGACCAAGGCGGAGAGGAAAACGAGAGAACTACGTAATTAATGCATGAGTTTAATTAAGGTAGTTTTGTGAAGTACGAGATACATTCCTCCAATCACAAAATGCCTTGGTTCATGAGATTTGAGATTTGAGCCCTATAAACCGGAAGGGAGGGAGTACTGCACGTGGTGTAGTCTAGAGGGTGCTTGAATACGTTTTAGTCCCATGACTAAAAGTAGTGGGACTAAAATTTGCTAGCCTCACCCATGCTTGGATACAAATACTAAATAGACTAAAATGAGTCAATGAGCATTTATTATCCTTCAAACCCTCCAATCCCGAACTCGCATGTGTTAAAGGAGAGGAGTTAAATGAGGAGAGAGAGGACTAATCCACATTTTAGTAGGGTTCCCCTGACTAAAAAGTTTTAGTCTCAAGACTAGTTCTAGCCTCTCTTTAGTCAGGGGTGATTGGAACTTTAGCCTCTAAAAGAGACTAGTTTTAGTCAGACTAAAAATAGTCCCTTGAATCCAAGCATGGCCCTAGTCACTTGTTGAAATCTCTAGAAAGGCAAATACTCCTTTCCGGTTTACAGGGCTATACTACTCCCTCCGTCTAGATGTGTAAGACTAGCCACAATGGTGAGTAACATACACTAGTAACATACACATATCCCTACACTTCGTTACTGCCTTCATAGTGGGTAGTAACATAAGGCTCGTTGTAATGGTAGTATCATACTCCCTCCATCTAGGTGAGTAAGTCATCTTAGGTTGTGCACCGTGACCAAGGAGAAGGGGAAAACGAGAAAATTTAATGTTTATTTGATAATTAATAGCATTGCATGCAATGAACTAACCACTGCATCTCATGTTTGGTAGTCTCAAATCATTAAAAATATGCACACCCCACATCTCTTATTGGTTGATATGTCAAGAAACAAGAAACGAGGTAGAAGTTAATGCACCGCGCCTACGTGTTTTAGGATTATTTGGTTTTCGTAAGATGACTTACACACCTAGACGGAGGGAGTAGCTAGTATCATGCGTGCCAACTAGACAATTTTGATGAGGTGTCATAGAATTAAATGAAGAAAGAGAAAGTTGAGTATCATATCATGATACTGTATCTTAATAAATGCTATGCTACTATGTGTCATGCATGGCAATAAACAAAGTACTACATGATACTAATATATGACACTAAGCATTAGGGAGGTAGTATCATACACTAGTATCATATGCATGATACTAGTATATGATACCCCCCATTACAACCAGCCTAAGTGTGGTAACATGCAAAGCTTCATTTATTAGGTTATAGACTCATATTGCATTGGGGCATTGATGACCCACAAGTGTAGGGGATCTATCGTAGTCCTTTCAATAAGTAAGAGTGTCGAACCCAACGAGGAGCAGAAGGAAATGATAAGCGGTTTTCAGTAAGGTTTTCTCTGCAAGCACTGAAATAGAAGATGATAATAGTTTTGTGATAAGATAAATAGTAACGAGCAAAAAGTAAATAAAGTGCAGCAAGGTGGCCCAATCCTTTATGTAGCAAAGGATAAGCCTGGACAAATTCTAATAATGAGGAAAGAGCTCCCGAGGACACATTGGGAATTATCATCAAGCTAGTTTTCATCACGTTCATAAGATTCGCGTTCGGTACTTTGATAATTTGATATGTGGGTGGACCGGTACTTGGGTACTGTCCTAACTTGGACAAGCATCCCACTTATGATTAAACCCTATTGCAAGCATCCGCAACTACAAAAAGGAGTATTAAGGTAAACCTAACCTCAACATTAAACATGTGGGCCCATATCAACCCCTAACGAAGCAACGCATAAACTAGGGTTTAAGCTTCTGTCACTCTAGCAACCCACCATCTACTTATTACTTCCCCATGCCTTCCTCTAGGCCCAAATAATGGTGAAGTGTCATGTAGTCGACGTTCACATAACACCACTAGAGGAAAGACAACATACATCTCATCAAAATATCGAACGAATACCAAATTCACATGACTACTAATAGCAAGACTTCACCCATGTCCTCAGGAACAAACATAACTACTCACAAAGCATATTCATGTTCGTAATCAGAGGGGTAATAATATGCATAAAGGATCTGAATATATGATCTTCCACCAAGTAAACTAAATAGCATCAACTACAAGGAGTAATCAACACTACTAGCAACCCACAGGTACCAATTTGTGGTTTTGATACAAGATTGGATACAAGAGATGAACTAGGGTTTTGAGAGGAGATGGTGCTGGTGAAGATGTTGATGGAGATTGACCCCCTCCCGATGAGAGGATCGTTGGTGATGACGTTGGTGATGATTTCCCCCTCCCGGAGGGAAGTGTCCTTGGTAGAACAGCTCCGCCAGAGCCCTAGATTGATTCCGCCAAGGTTCCGCCTCGTGGCGGCGGAGTTTCGTCCCGTAAGCTTGCCCACGGATTTTTCCAGGACAAAACCATTCATATAGCAGAAGATGGACGCCGGAAGCCCACCAGGGGGCCCAGGAGATAGGGGGTCGCGCCCCCTGTCTCCTGGACAGGGTGTGGGCCCCCTGGCCTACTTCTTTTGCTCATAATTTCTTATTAAATCCAAAAAGTTGTTTCGTGGAGTATCAGGACTTTTTAAGTTGTGCAGAATAGGTTTCCAACGTTTGCTCCTTTTCCAGCCAGAATTCCAACTGCCGGCATCCCCCCTTTTCATGGTAAACCTTGTAAAATGAGAGAGAATAGCCACAATTATTGAGATATAATGTGTAATAAGAGCCCATAATGCAATAAATATTGATATAAAAGCATGATGCAAAATGGACGTATCAACTCCCCAAGCTTAGACCTCACTTGTCCTCAAGTGGAAGCCGGAATCGAAAAATATGTCCACATGTTTAGATATAGAGGTGTCGATAAAAATAAAATACGGACATGAGGGCATCATGATCATTCTAATAACAGCAACATATATAGATTTTGTCATATGATTTCTTATGCTCAAGTAATAAGCAATTCACAATGTCAAGTATGGTTCAAAAACTTCATTGGGAACTAACAAACTATAATCTCAGTCATTGAAGCAATTGCAATTTATCGTAACATCGGAAAGAGTCAAAAATAGAGCTTTTCAGCAAGCTCACATACTCAACTATCTCGTAGTCTCCCATAATTGTTAACACTCACGCAATACTTGTGGTTATAGAGTTCCAGCCGGACACTGAGAAAGATAGGGGCTTCTTGTGTTGCCTCCCAACGTATTCACCTTTAGGTGATGTCAACAATAATAGCCTATGCCAACTTACATCCAATTGGATATATATATATCATGATCTTTCAAACACGAAGAGCTTGCCAAAGGATAAAATGAAAAAGGGAAAGGTGAGGATCACCTTGACTCAAGCATGAAGTAAAACATAAAGTAAAAGATAGGCCCTTCGCAGAAGGAAGCAGAGGTTGTCATGCGCTTTTAGGGTTGGATACACAAAATCTTAATGCAAAATAACGTCACTTTATATTGCCCCTTGTATGTGGACCTTTATTATGCAATCCGTCACTTTTATTACTTCCACAACAAGTTTGTACAAAGCTTATTTTCTCTGCACTAATAAGTCATGTATATTTAGAGAGCAATTTTTATTGCTTGCACCGATGACAACTTACTTGAAGGATCTTACTCAATTCATAGGTAGGTATGGTGGACTCTCATGGCAAAACTGGGTTTAAGGAAATTTGGAAGCACAAGTAGTATCTCTACTTGGTGCAAGAAATTTGGCTAGCATGAGGGGGAAAGGCAAGCTCAACATGTTTGGAAGGTCAATGACAATATACTTTAACTGAGATGTCGGAAAACATAAACCATTACGTTGTCTTCCTTGTACAACATCAACTCTTTTAGCATGTCATACTTAATGAGTGCTTCACAATCATAAAAGATGTCCAAGATAATATATTTATCACAAACATAAACCCCTCTTTCCTTATCACTTCCTATTAATCGCAACGATGACCAAGGTTACGTTCATCAACTCCAATTTTTATGCCTCATACTTTCTATGTGTGAAGTTATCACTATCCATAAGATCAATATGAACTCTTTTGTTCTTTCTACTTTCTTCAAGATCATAGCAACAAAGCAAAGCCCTTGACTCAACACTAATCTTTATTATAGATAGCACACGGACTCGATTACAAAAAGGGATCACAATGCAAAACTTGAAACTACTTGATATCAAAAACTTCAAACAACTAGATCAAGATACTACTAAAAGGATCAAACTAAATAAAGCGGTAAAGATAAGAGTGTGATGGTGATACGATACCGGGGCACCTCCCCCAAGCTTGGTGATACGTCTCTGTCGTATCTACTTTTCCAAACACTTTTGCCCTTGTTTTGGACTCTAACTTGTACAATTTGAATGGAACTAACCCGGACTGACGTTGTTTTCAGCAGAATTGCCATGGTGTTGTTTTATGTGCAGAAAACAAAAGTTCTCGGAATGACCTGAAACTCCACGGAATATCTTAGAATAAATAATAAAAAATCCTCTCCAAAGATGAAGACCAGGGGGCCCACACCCTGTCCACGAGGGTGGGGGCGCGCCCCTCCCCCCTGTGCGTGCCGCCCTACCTCCTGGGCCCCCTGGTGGCCCTCCGACGCCAACTCCAACTCCATATATTGGCTTTCGGGGAGAAAAAAATCAGAGAGAAAGAATCATCGCGTTTTACGATCTGGAGCCGCCAAGCCCTAATCTCTCTCGGGAGGCTGATCTGGAGTCCGTTCGGGGCTCCGGAGAGAGGATTCGTCATCGTCGTCATCATCAACCATCCTCCATCACCAATTTCATGATGCTCACGCCCGTGTGTGAGTAATTGCATCGTGAAGCTTGCTGGACGGTGATGGGTTGGATGAGATTTATCATGTAATCGAGTTAGTTTTGTTAGGGTTTGATCCCTAGTATCCACTATGTTACGAGATTGATGTTGCTATGACTTTGCTATGCTTAATGCTTGTCACTAGGGCCCGAGTTCCATGATTTCAGATCTGAACCTATTATGTTTTCGTGAATATATGTGTGTTCTTGATCCTATCTTGCAAGTCTATAGTCACCTATTATGTCTTATGATCCGGCAACCCCGAAGTGACAATAATCGAGACCACTCCCGATGATGACCATAGTTTGAGAATTTCATGTATTCACTATGTGTTAATGCTTTGTTCCGGTTCTCTATTAAAAAGGAGGCCTTAATATCCCTTAGTTTCCAATAGGACCCCGCTGCCACGGGAGGGTAGGACAAAAGATGTCATGCAAGTTCTTTTCCATAAGCACGTATGACTATTTACGGAATACATGCCTACATTACATTGATGAACTGGAGCTAATTCTGTGTCACCCTATGTTGTAACCGTTACATGAAGAACCACATCCGGCATAATTATCCATCACTGATCCGGTGCCTACGAGTTTTCCATATACTGGTTTGCGCTTATTTACTTTTCCGTTGCTACTGTTATCATCACTACAAATTACCAAAAACATTACTTTTGTTGTCTTTACTTTTGTTACCGTTACCACCACTATCATATTACTTTTCTACTAAACACTTTGCTGCAGATACTAAGTTTCCAGGTGTAGTTGAATTGACAACTCAGCTGCTAATACTTGAGAATATTCTTTAGCTCCCCTTGTGTCGAATCAATAAATTTGGGTTGAATACTCTACCCTCGAAAACTATTGCGATCCCCTATACTTGTGTATCACTTGGCAGTTGCCAAGGGGAGTGCCCATACCCATGTGATTATTTCCTCGGAGGTAATGGAGGTGGTGATGATGAAGGTGTTGCATTTTTCTTCTCTAGCTTACGTCTGAGGCTAAAATTTTCCTCCCTCAGATCCTCATTCTCAAGCTCAAGTTTCATTATCTTTTTGCATAGTGTTGCCTTGATGTCCTGCAAAAAATGTGGTGGGATAGATTGGACCTTAGGGAGGCTAGACTTCTTGAACTCCACATGCATTTCACCAGGTTGAGGTAGTGGATCATCCTCTTCATCGGAGCTTGTCTCCTCCTTTCTCTTTGGACCATAGTCTTCTTCTTCTTCTTCTGTGGTCCAGCCATAATGTTCCACATGCCCATATACTTTCGGGTTTGCGATATAATCAGCCATGTAGCTCTCTCCCTCCGAATCTTGGGACGACATTTTGTTCTAAGCCTGCAACAGGAATAGCTCGAAACGAAAACAGAGGATAATTGCGTGATACGGTGGTCAAAACCTTCGGGAGTATATATAATTAATTTTTACCGACCAAAATACGTAACATACAAGAAAACGGAGTCCGGGAGGCACATGAGGTGCCCACGAGACAGGGGCGCGCCCTACAGGGGGGGTGCGGCCTCCTCTCTCGTGGGAGCCTCATGTCCCTTTCGGACTACTTCTTTCTTCCTAAAATTCTTAAATAATCCAAAACTGATAAAAATTGCCATTAGAGTTGTTTTGGAGTCGGTTTACTTACCGTACCACGTACCTATGCCTTTTTTAGATGCAGGCGTTACGGAAAGTGTCTCTTATGTATTCCTCAGGGGTTATGGTTTCAATAATATTAGTTTCAACATTGATAGGATTACCTGAAATTTAGTGTTTAATTCTTTGACCGTTTACCACCCTTAGATTTGTGCCTTCGAAGTTGTTAATTTTTATAGCACCAGAACGATAGACCTCCTCGATAACGTAGGGACCTTCCCATTTTGAGAGAAGTTTTCCTGCAAAAAATCTTAAACGAGAGTTGAATAATAACACATAATCTCCTACGTTAAACTCACGCTTTTGTATCCTCTTATCATGCCAGCGTTTGACTTTTTCTTTGAAAAGCTTGGCATTCTCATATGCTTGGGTTCTCCATTCATCAAGTGAGCTAATATCAAATAACCTCTTCTCACCGGCAAGTTTGAAGTCATAATTGAGCTCCTTAATAGCCCAATATGCTTTATGTTCAAGTTCAAGAGGTAAATGACATGCTTTTCCATAAACCATCTTATATGGAGACATACCCATAGGATTTTTGAATGCAGTTCTATATGCCCATATTGCATCATCAAGTTTTTTAGACCAATTCTTTCTAGATCTATTCACAGTCTTTTGCGAAATTAATTTGAGCTCTCTATTGCTCAACTCTACTTGACCACTAGATTGCGGGTGATAAGGAGATGCGATTCTATGATTGACATCATACTTAGCGAGCATCTTCTGAAAGCACCATGAATAAAGTGTGAACCACCATCAGTCATAAGATATCTAGGGACTCCAAACCTCAGAAAAATAACTTCTTTAAGCATTTTAATAGAAGTGTTATGATCACCACTGCTAGTTGGAATAGCTTCTACCCACTTAGTAATGTAATCAACAGCAACTAAAATATGTGTATAACCATTGGAGGCAGGAAAAGGTCCCATATAATCAAAGCCCCACACATCAAACGGTTCAATAACGAGAGAATAATTCATAGGCATTTCTTGACGTCTACTAATGTTACCTATTCTTTGACATTCATCACAAGATAAGACAAACTTACGAGCATCTTTGAAGAGAGTAGGCCAATAAAAACCAGATTGTAGTACCTTGTGTGCGGTTCTATCTCTAAGCGTGGTGTCCTCCATAGGATTCGAGTGACACTTGCGTAGGATTTGTTCCTATTCATGCTCGGGCACACTGGCGTCTAATAATACCATCTACTCCTTCTTTATAAAGGTGTGGGTCATCCCAGAAGTAATGTCTTAAATCATAAAAGTACTTTTTCTTTTGCTGGTATGTGAAACTAGGAGGTATGTATTTAGCAACAATGTAATTAGCATAATCAGCATACCAAGGAAGCGATCTGAGAAGCATTGACAACCGCTAATTGTTCATCGGAAAGCTATCATTAATAGGTAGTGGGTCATCAAGAACATTCTCTAACCTAGACAAGTTATGCGCAGCGGGTTCTCAGCTCCCTTTCTATCAATAATATGCAAGTCAAATTCTTGGAGCAAGAGAACCCATCGAATGAGTCTAGGCTTAGCATCTTTCTTTTCCATAAGATATTTAATAGCAGCATGATCATTGTGAATAGTAACTTTGGAATCAACAATATAAGGTCTAAACTTATCACATGCAAAGCATAGCTGCGAAGAACTCTTTTTCAGTAGTAGCATAATTTCTCAGGCGTTATCAAGAGTCTTACTAGCATACTGGATAACATTCAATTTCTTATCGACTCTTTGCCCTAAAACAGCACCTATAGCATAATCACTAGCATCGCACATAATTTTGAAAGGTAAATTCCAATCAGGTGGCTGAACAATAGGTGAAGGAAATATGCCCTAGAGGCAATAATAAAGTTATTATTTATTTCCTTATTTCATGATAAATGTTTATTGTTCATGCTAGAATTGTATTAACCGGAAACATAATACATGTGTGAATACATAGACAAACAGTGTCACTAGTATGCCTCTACTAGACTAGCTTGTTAATCAAAGATGGTTAAGTTTCCTAACCATAGACAAAGGAGTTGTCATTTGATTAACAAGGTCACATCATTGGTTGAATGATCTGATTGACATGACCCATTCCATTAGCTTAGCACCCGATCGTTTAGTATGTTGCTATTGCTTTTATCCATGACTTATACATGTTCCTATAACTATGAGATTATGCAACTCCCGTTTACCGGAGGAACACTTTGGGTACTACCAAAGCGTCCTGGCGTAATCGGGTGATTATAAAGGAGTACTACAGGTGTCTCCAAAGGCAGATGTGGGGTTGGCGTATTTCGAGATTAGGATTTGTCACTCCGATTGTCGGAGAGGTATCTCTGGGCCCTCTCGGTAATACACATCACTAAGCTTTGCAAGCATTACAACTAATGAGTTAGCTGTGAGATGATGTATTACGGAGCGAGTAAAGAGACTTGCCGATGCTTGAGATTGAACTAGGTATTGGATACCGACGATCGAATCTCGGGCAAGTAACATACCGATGACAAAGGGAACAACGTATGTTGTTATGCGGTCTGACCGATAAAGATCTTCGTAGAATATGTAGGAGCCAATATGGGCATCCAGGTCCCGCTATTGGTTATTGACGGAGGCGATGTCTCGGTCATGTCTACATTGTTCTCGAACCGTAGGGTCCGCACTCTTAAGGTTTCGATGGCGGTTATATTATGAGTTTTGTGTATTTTGATGTACCGAAGGATTTCGTAGTCCCGGATGAGATCGGGGACATGACGAGGAGTCTCGAAATGGTCGAGACGTAAAGATTCATATATTGGATGATATGTTTAGGCCAAGGGGTCAAGCCCATGAGGCTTTAGGTCGGTGCAAAAGGAGTTTTTGCGGAGGCCAGGGGGCCAAACGCCGGAGACCCTGGCGTCGGCCTGGGCCGACGCCGAGGCCCATGGCGTCTGGGCAGACGCCAAGGATTGTGGCGTTTGGTCACTGGAGTCCGAGTGGGACTCTTGCCTTTGAGCAAAACCGACTTTGAGGAGGCTTTTGCTCCAAGTTTCGACCGGGCTCAACATATAAATAGAGGGCAGGGCTAGCACCAAAGACACAACAATTGATCTCTTGGATCTCTTAGCCGTGTCTGGTGCCCCCTCCACCATATTCCACCTCGGTCATATCGTGGCGGTGCTTAGGCGAAGCCCTGCGTCGATAGAACATCAAGATCGTCCTGCGCCGTCGTCTTGTGGAACTCTCTCTCCCGGAGCTTTGCTGGATCGAACTGAGGAGCGTCACCGAGCTGAGCGTGTGCCAAGAACTCGAGGCGCCCGGAGTAACGGTGCTGGGATCGGTTGGATCGCGAGGAGAGCGTCGACTACTTCCTCTACGTTGTGATCGCTTCGCTTGGTCTCACGAGTGCGTAGACAACACTCTCCCCTCTCGTTGCTATGCATCACCATGATCTTGCGTGTGCGTAGGAAATTTTTGAAATTACTCGTTCCCCAACAGTGGCATCCGAGCCTAGGTTTTTATGGTTTGATGTTTGCACGAGTAGAACACAAGTGAGTTGTGGGCGATACAAGTCATCTTGCCTACCAAAGATGTCATACTTTGGTTCAGCGGTATTGTGAGATGAAGCGGCCCGGACCGACATTACAGCGTGCAGCTTACGCGAGACTGGTTTCACCGTTCTGAGCACTCGTGCTTAAAGGTGGCTGGCGGGTGTCTGTCTCTCTCACTTTAGTTGAACCGAGTGTGGCTACACCGGTCCTTGAGAAGGTTAAAAGCGGAGTCTATTTGACGAAATGTCGTTGTGGTCTTGATGCGTGGGTGAGATTGGTTCTTGCTTAAGCCTGTAGCAGCCACGTAAAATTTGCAACAACAAAGTAGAAGGCGTCTAACTTGTTTTTGCAGGGCATGTTGTGATGTGATATGGTCAAGACGTGATGCTATATTTTATTGTATGAGATGATCATGTTTTGTAACTTGAAGTTATCGGCAATCGGCTGGAGCCATATGGTTGTCGCTTTATTGTATGAAATGCAAAGCATACTGTAATTGCTTTACTTTATCACTAAGCGGTAGCGATAGTCGTAGAAGCAATAGATGGCGTAACGACAACGATACTACGATGGAGATCAAGGTGTCGCGCCGGTGGCGATGGTGATCACGACGGTGCTTGAGATGGAGATCACAAGCACAAGATGATGATGGCCATATCATATCACTTATATTGATTGCATGTGATGTTTATCCTTTATGCATCTTATTTTGCTTTGATTGGCGGTAGCATTTTAAGATGATCTCTCACTAAAATTATCAAGTAGTGTTCTCCACGAGTATGCACCGTTGCCAAAGTTAAATGCGTGCCGAGACACCACGTGATGATCGGGTGTGATAAGCTCTCGTCCATCTACAACGGGTGCAAGCCAGTTTTGCACGCGCAGAATACTCAGGTTATACTTGACGAGCCTAGCATATGCAGATATGGCCTCGGAACACGGAGACCGAAAGGTCGGCGTGAATCATATAGTAGATATGATCAACATAAGATGTTCACCATTGAAAACTACTCCATCTCACGTGATGATCGGTTATGGTTTAGTTGATTTGGATCACGTGATCACTTAGATGACTAGAGAGATGTTTGTCTAAGTGGGAGTTCTTAAGTAATATGATTAATTGAACTTTAATTTATCATGAACTTAGTCCTGGTAGTATTTTTTGCAAATTATGTTGTAGATCAATAGCTCGCGTTGTTGCTTTCAAATGTTTATTTTGATATGTTCCTAGAGAAAATTGTGATGAAAGATGTTAGTAGCAATGATACGGATTGGATCCGTGATCTGAGGTTTATCCTCATTGCTGCACAGAAGTATTATGTCCTTAATGCACCGCTAGGTGACAGACCTATTGCAGGAGCGGAATGCGGGCGTTATGAGCGTTTGGCTAGCTCAATATGATGACTACTTGATAGTTTAGTGCACCATGCTTAACGGCTTAGAGTCGGGACTTCAAAGACGTTTTGAACGTCATGGACCATATAAGATGATCCAGGAATTGAAGTTAATATTTCAAGCAAATACCCGAGTTGAGGGATATGAAGTCTCCAACAAGTTCTATAGCTAAAAGATGGAAGAGAATCACTCAACTAGTGAGCATGTTCTCAGATTGTGCAGGTACTTCAATCGCTTGAATCAAGTGGGAGTTAATCTTCCAGATAAGATAGTGATTGACAGAATTCTCTAGTCACCAACACTAAGTTACTAGAACTTTGTGATGAACTATAGTATGCAAGGGATGACGAAAACGATTCCCGAGCTCTTTGTGATGTTGAAATCGTGAAGGTAGAAATCAAGAAAGAGCATCAAGTGTTGATGATTGACAAGACCACTAGTCTCAAGAAAAAGGGCAAAGGGAAGAAGGGGAACTTCAAGAAGAGCGGCAAGCAAGTTGCTGCTCGAGTGAAGAAACCCAAGTCTGGACCTAAGCACGAGACTAAGTGCTTTTGCTGCAATGGAACTGGTCACTAGAAGCGGAACTACCCCAAGTATTTGGCGGATAAGAAGGATGGCAAAGTGAACAAAGGTATATTTGAGATACAGATTATTGATGTGTATTTTACTAGTGTTCGTAGCAACCCCTCGGTATTTGATACTGGTTCGGTTGCTAAGAGTAGTAACTTGAAAGCGGAAGTTGCAGAATGAACATAAACTAGTTGAAGGGGAAGTGAAGATGAGTGTTGGAAGTAGTTCCAAGATTGATATGATCATCATCGCACACTCCCTATACTTTCGGGATTAGTATGGAACCTAAATAAGTGTTATTTGGTGTTGAGCATAAGTATGATTTGATCATGTTTATTGCAATACGGTTATTCATTTAAGTAAGAGAATAAATTGTTGTTACATTTACATGAATAAAACCTTATATGGTTACACACCCAATGAAAATGATTCATTGGATCTCGATCATAGTGATACACATATTCATAATATTGAAACCAAAAGATGCAAAGTTAATAATGATAGTGCAACTTATTTGTGGCACTTGCCGTTTAGGTCATATTGGTGTAAAGCGCATGAAGAAAACTCCATCTGATGGACTTTTGGAATCACTTGATTATGAATCATTTGATGCTTGCGAACCGTGCCGTTTGGGCAAGATGACTAAAACTCCGTTCTCGGAACAATGGAACAAGCTCTTGACTTATTGGAAATAATACATACCGATGTATGCGATCCAATGAGTGTTGATGCTAAATGGCAAGTATCGTTATTTTCTGACTTTCACAAGATGATTTGAGCAGATATGGGTATATCTACTTGATGAAACATAAGTCTGAAATAGTTGAAAGGTTCAAAGAATTTCAGAGTGAAGTGGAAAAATCATCGTAACAAGAAAATAAAGTTTCTGCGATCTAATCGCAAAGGCGAATAATTGAGTTCTGAGTTTGGTCTTCAATTAATATAATGTGGAATAGTTTCACAGCTCACGCCACCTGGAACACCACAATGTTATGGTGTGTCCGATCGTCGTAACCGCACTTTATTTGATATGGTGCGATCTATGATGTCTCTTATCGGTTTACCACTATCATTTTGGGGTTATGCATTAGAGACAGCTGCATTCACGTTAAAAAGGGCACCATCTAAATCCGTTGAGACGACACCTTATGAACTATGGTTTAGCAAGAAACCAAAGTTGTCGTTTCTTAAAGTTTGGGGATGCGATGCTTATGTGAAAAAGCTTCAACCTGATAAGCTCGAACCCAAATCGAATGCGTCTTCATAGGATACCCAAAATGTTGGGTACACCTTCTATCACAGATCCGAAAGGCAAGACATTCGTTGCCAAGAATGGATCCTTTCTAGAGAAGGAGTTTCTCCCGAAAGAAGTGAGTGGGAGGAAAGTAGAACTTGATGAGGTAATTGTACCTTCTCCCTTATTGGAAAGTAGTTTATCGCAGAAATCAGTTCTGTGACTACTACACCAATTAGTGAGGAAGCTAATGATGATGAACATGTAACTTCAGATCAAGTTACTACCAAACCTCGTGGGTCAACAGTGAGATCCGCACTGAGTGGTACGGTAATCCCATTACGGAGGTCAGGTTACTTGACCATGACGAACCTACGAACTATGAGGAAGCGATGATGAGCCCAGATTCCATAAAATGGTTTGAGGCCATGAAATCTGAGATATGATCCATGTATGAGAACAAAGTATGGACTTTGATGGATTTGCCCGATGATCGGCAAACCATAGAAAATAAATGGATCTTCAAGAGGAAGGCAGACGGACGATAGTAGTGTTATTGTCTACAAAGCTAGAATTGTCGCAAAAGGTTTTCGACAAGTTCAAGATGTTGACTACGATGAGAGTTTCTCACTCGTATCTATGCTTAAGTCTGTCCGAATCATGTTAGCAATTGCCGCATTTTATGAAATCTGGCAAATGGATAAACAAAACTACATTCTTTAATGGATTTATTAAAGAAGAGTTGTATATGATGCAACCAGAAGGTTTTGTCAATCCTAAAGGAGCTAACAAAATGTGCAAGCTCCAGCGATCCATCAATGGACTGGTGCAAGCATCTCGAGTTGGAATACATGTTTTGATAAGTTGATCATAGCATATAGTTTTATACAGACTTGCGGTGAAGCCTGTAATTACTAGAAAGTGAGTGGGAGCACTACAGCATTTCTGATAAGTATATGTGAATGACATATTGTAGATCGAAAATAATGTAGAATTATTCTGCAAAGCATAAAGGAGTGTTTGAAAGGAGTTTTTCAAAGAAAGACCTCGGTGAAGCTGCTTACATATTGAGCATCAAGATCTATAGAGATAGATCATGACGCTTGATAAGTTTTTTTTTCAATGAGTACATACCTTGACAAGATTTTGAAGTAATTCAAAATGGAACGATCAAAGAAAGAGTTTTTGCACTGTGTTACAAGGTGTGAAATTGAGTAAGACTCAAAACCCGACCACGGCAGAAGATAGAAAGAGAATGAAAGTCATTCCCTATGCCTTGGCCATAGGTTCTATAATGTATGCCATGTTGTGTACCAGATCTATTGTATACCCTACACTGAGTTTGGCAAGGGAGTACAATAGTGATCTAGGAGTAGATCACTGGACAGCGGTCAAAATTATCCTTAGTGGAATAAGGATATGTTTCTCGATTATGGAAGTGACAAAAGTTTCGTCGTAAAGGGTTACGTCGATGCAAGTTTTGACACCGATCTGGATTACTCTAAGTCTCGATCTAGATACATATTGAAAGTGGGAGCAATTAGCTAGAGTAGCTCCGTGCAGAGCATTGTAGACATAGAAAATTGCAAAATACATAACGGATCTGAATATGAAAGACCCGTTGACTAAGATTCTCTCACAAGCAAAACATGATCACACCTTAGTACTCTTTGGGTGTTAATCACATAGCGATGTGAACTAGATTACTGAATCTAGTAAACCCTTTGGGTGTTGGTCACATGGCGATGTGAACTATGGGTGTTAATCACATGATGATGTGAACTATCGATGTTAATCACATGGTGATGTGATCTAGATTATTGACTCTAGTGCAAGTGGGAGACTGAAGGCAATAATAAAGTTATTATTTATTTCCTTATTTCTTGATAAATGTTTATTGTTCATGCTAGAATTGTATTAACCGGAAACATAATACATGTGTGAATACATAGACAAACAGAGTGTCACTAGTATGCCTCTACTAGACTAGCTTGTTAATCAAAGATGGTTAAGTTTCCTAACCATAGACAAAGGAGTTGTCATTTGATTAACAAGGTCACATCATTGGTTGAATGATCTGATTGACATGACCCATTCCATTAGCTTAGCACCCGATCGTTTAGTATGTTGCTATTGCTTTTATCCATGACTTATACATGTTCCTATAACTATGAGATTATGCAACTCCCGTTTATCGGAGGAACACTTTGGGTACTACCAAAGCGTCACAACGTAATCGGGTGATTATAAAGGAGTACTACAGGTGTCTCCAAAGGCGGATGTTGGGTTGGCGTATTTGAGATTAGGATTTGTCACTCCGATTGTCGGAGAGGTATCTCTGGGCCCTCTCGGTAATACACATCACTAAGCCTTGCAAGCATTACAACTAATGAGTTAGCTGTGAGATGATGTATTACGGAGCGAGTAAAGAGACTTGCCGATGTGAGATTGAACTAGGTATTGGATACCGACGATCGAATCTCGGGCAAGTAACATATCGATGACAAAGGGAACAACGTATGTTGTTATGCGGTCTGACCGATAAAGATCTTCGTAGAATATGTAGGAGCCAATATGGGCATCCAGGTCCCGCTATTGGTTATTGACCGGAGGCGATGTCTCGGTCATGTCTACATTGTTCTCGAACCGTAGGGTCCATGCAACTTAAGGTTTCGATGGCGGTTATATTATGAGTTTTGTGTATTTTGATGTACCGAAGGAGTTGAGTCCGGATGAGATCGGGGACATGACGAGGAGTCTCGAAATGGTCGAGACGTAAAGATTCATATATTGGATGATATGTTTAGGCCAAGGGGTCAAGCCCATGAGGCTTTAGGTCGGTGCAAAAGGAGTTTTGCGGAGGCCGAGGGCCAAACGTCGGAGACCACTGGCGTCGGCCCTGGGCCGACGCCGAGGCCCATGGCGTCTGGGCAGACGCCAAGGATTGTGGCGTTTGGTCCTGGAGTCCGAGTGGGACTCTTGCCTTTCGGGCAAAACCGACTTTGAGGAGGCTTTGCTCCAAGTTTCGACCAGGGCTCAACATATAAATAGAGGCGGGGCTAGCACCAAAGACACAACAATTGATCTCTTGGATCTCTTAGCCGTGTCTGGTGCCCCTCCACCATATTCCACCTCGGTCATATCGTGGCGGTGCTTAGGCGAAGCCTGCGTCGATAGAACATCAAGATCGTCCTGCCACGTCGTCTTGTGGAACTCTCTCTCCCGAGCTTTCTTTGGATCGAACTGAGGAGGCGTCACCGAGCTGAGCGTGTGCCAAGAACTCGGGCGCCGAATGTGATCTTTGGGATCGGTTGGATCGCGAGGAGAATGTCTGACTACTTCCTCTACGTTGTGATCGCTTCCGCTTCGGTCTCACGAGTGCGTAGACAACACTCTCCCCTCTCGTTGCTATGCATCACCATGATCTTGCGTGTGCGTAGGAAATTTTTTGAAATTACTACGTTCCCCAACAATAGGTGCAGTGATCAAAGCTTTCTTAAGTGTTTCAAACGCTTCTACACAATCATCAACAAAGACAAAAGGAATATCTTTTTGCAATAAATTAGTCAGAGGCCTAGAGATTTTAGAAAAGTCCTTAATGAACCTCCTATAAAAACCTGCGTGACCCAGGAAACTTCTTATACCTTTTATGTCCTTGTGACATGGCATCTTTTCAATAGCATCAACTTTGGCTTTATCAACTTCAATACCTCTCTCAGGGATCTTGTGCCCCAAAACAATGCCTTCATTAACCATAAAGTGACACTTTTCCCAATTCAGGACGAGGTCTTCGCATCTCTGCAAAACTCGATCAAGGTTGCTCAAACAATCATCAAAGGAGGATCCATAGATGGAGAAGTCATCCATGAATACCTCACAAATATTTTCACAAAAATCAGAAAATATAGCCATCATGCATCTTTGAAAGGTAGCAGGTGCATTACATAAACCAAAAGGCATACGTCTATAAGCAAAAGTACCAAAAGGGCAAGTAAAAGTAGTTTTAGATTGATCCTTCGTGGACACAGGTATAAGCCAGAATAACCATCTAGAAAGCAAAAATGTGTGTGTTTGGATAGCCTTTCTAGCATTTGATCAATAAAAGGTAAAGGGTAATGATCTTTCTTAGTAGCTTTATTTAAATTACGGAAATCGATTACCATCCTATAACGTGTAATAATTCTTTGCGGGATCAATTCATCTTTATCATTAGGAACAACGGTAATACCTCCCTTTTTGGGGACACAATGGACAGGGCTTACCCATTCACTATCAACAACGGGATAAATAATACCTACCTCAAGGAGCTTTCGAATCTCCTTTCTTACCACTTCCTTCATTTTGGGATTTAATCATCTTTGAGGATCTCTAACTGGTTTGGCATCTTTCTCCACTAAAATTTTGTGTTGACATAATGTGGGACTAATGCCCTTAAGATCATCCAGAGTATATCCAATAGCGGCTCGGTGCTTCTTCAGAGTTTTCAATAATCTTTCTTCTTCTTTATCTGAAAGGTTAGCACTAATAATAATAGGATATATTTCTTTTTCATCAAGATAAGCATACTTGAGATTATCAGGTAAGGGTTTGAGTTCAAACACGGGATCACCCTTGGGTGGAGGGGGATCCCCAAGAATTTGAGCAACGGAAGGTTATGTTTTAGCATAGGTTCTTGTTTAAGGAACACTTCATCTATTTCTTCCCTTTCCTTCATAAACATATCGTTTTCATGGTCTAACAAATATTGTTCTAACGGATCAGTTGGAGGAACAGCAATGGAAGCGAGGCCAATAATTTCATCCTTTCTAGGTGGTTCCCTTTCACGAGGTTGTCTACTAAACTTAGCGAAATTAAACTCATGAGACATACCATCTATGCCAACAGTGACAATATTCTTTTCATAATTAATCTTAGCACTAGCAGTATTCAAGAAGGGTCTACCAAAAATAATGGGACAAAAATCATCTTGTGGGGAACCAAGAACAAGAAAATCAGCAGGGTATTTAATTTTCCCACACAAGACTTCAACATCTCTAACAATCCCAATCGGTTTAAGGGTGTCCCTATTACCAAGCTTAATAGTAACATCAATGTCTTCTAATTCAACAGGTGCAATATCGTGCATAATTTCTTTATAAAGATCATAAGGTATCGCATTAGCACTGGCACCCATATCACATAAACCATGATAACAATGATCTCCTATTTTAACAAAAATAATAGGTGTGCCTACAACAGGTCTACGTGTCTTAGTATCGGGTCTAGCAATATTAGCAGTTTCACCCAAGAAAGAGATAACATGCCCATCTAAGTCCTCATCCAGGAGATCTTTAATCATAGCAATACCAGGTTCAACATTAATTTGCTCAGGAGGTGTATAAGTCCTAGTATTACTCTTACGAACAACAGTCGAAGCTTTAACATGATCTTTTATTCTAACAGGAAAAGGAGGTTTTTCAACATAAGCAGTAGGAACAATGGGATCACTATATGTAATAATCTTTTCTTCGACTGTAATAGGTGCAACTACTTTCACTTCAACAGGAGGATTATATTTGAACCACTTCTCTTTAGGGAGATCAACGTGAGTAGCAAAAGTTTCACAAAAAGTAGCTAATATCTCAGAGTCAAGTCCATACTTAGAGCTTAATCCACGGAAAGCATCGGTATCCATAAAAGATTTAACACAATCGAACTTAGGTGTCATACCTGATTCCTTACCATCGTCGGAACCCCAATCTTCAGAGTTGCGTTTAATTCTTTCCAATAAGTCCCGTTTGAAATCAATAGTCTTCAGCATATAGGAACCAGCACAGGAAGTATCAAGCAAGTTGCGATTATCAAGAGAAAGCCGAGCATAAAAATTATGAATAATCATTTCCCAAGAGAGCTCATGATTGGGGCATGAATACAACATTGACTTAAGCCTCCCCCAAGCTTGAGCGATTCTTTCTCCTTCGCGAGGCCAGAAATTATATATGTAATTACGATCACGATGAACAAGATGCATAGGATAGAACTTCTGGTGAAATTCCAACTTCAATCGCTTATAATTCCAAGATCTCGTATCATCACATAGCCTATACCATGTCATTGCATCTCCCTTCAAAGATAAAGGGAAGACCTTCCTTTTGACAACATCATCGGGAATACCTGCAAGCTTAAATAATCCACAAACTTCATCCACAAAGATAAGGTGTAAATCGGGATACAATGTTCCGTCTCCTGCAAAAGGATTAGCTAGCAGTTTTTCTATCATACCCGAAGGAATCTCAAAGTGAATAATTTCATAAGGTTCAGTAGGTTGAGGACTCTCTATTTGCTCTTCTGGTTGGGGTGAAGATACCCCAAACAAGCCCCTCAAAGGATTAGTTTCCATAGTGAAAGTAACAGAAAATTTCAGCACACTATATAAATGTTTCCTTACCAAGTTCCACTCACCAAGAGCGCTACGCTCCCCGGCAACGGCGCCTTGAAAAGAGTCTTGATGACCCACAAGTGTAGGGGATCTATCGTAGTCCTTTCGATAAGTAAGAGTGTCGAACCCAACAAGGAGCGAAGGAAATGATAAGCGGTTTTCAGAAGGTTTTCTCTGCAAGCAACCTTTGAAATAGAAGATGATAGATAGTTTTGTGATAAGATAAATAGTAACGAGCAAAAAGTAAATAAAGTAAATAAAGTGCAGCAAGGTGGCCCAATCCTTTATGTAGCAAAGGATAAGCCTGGAAAAATTCTAATAATGAGGAAAGAGCTCCCGAGGACACATTGGGAATTATCGTCAAGCTAGTTTTCATCACGTTCATAAGATTCGCGTTTGGTACTTTGATAATTTGATATGTGGGTGGACCGGTACTTGGGTACTGTCCTAACTTGGACAAGCATCCCACTTATGATTAACCCCTATTGCAAGCATCCGCAACTACAAAAAGGAGTATTAAGGTAGACCTAACCACAGCATTAAACATATGGGTCCATATCAACCCCTAACGAAGCAACTCATAAACTAGGGTTTAAGCTTCTGTCACTCTAGCAACCCATAATCTACTTATTACTTCCCCATGCCTTCCTCTAGGCCCAAATAATGGTGAAGTGTCATGTAGTCGACGTTCACATAACACCACTAGAGGAAAGACAACATACATCTCATCAAAATATCGAACTAATACCAAATTTACATGACTACTAATAGCAAGACTTCACCCATGTCCTCAGGAACAAACGTAACTACTCACAAAGCATATTCATGTTCATAATCAGAGGGGTAATAATATGCATAAAGGATCTGAATATATGATCTTCCACCAAGTAAACCAAATAGCATCAACTACAAGGAGTAATCAACACTACTAGCAACCCACAGGTACCAATTTGTGGTTTTGATACAAGATTGGATACAAGAGATGAACTACGGTTTTGAGAGGAGATGGTGCTGGTGAAGATGTTGATGGAGATTGACCCTCCCGATGAGAGGATCGTTGGTGATGGCGTTGGTGATGATTTCCCCTCCGAGGGGAAGTGTCCCCGGAACAGCTCGCGAGCCCTAGATTGATTCCGCCAAGGTTCCGCCTCGTGGCGGCGGAGTTTCGTCCCGTAAGCTTGCCCACGAATTTTTCCAGGACAAGACCCTTCATATAGTAGAAGATGGACGCTGGAAGCCCACCAGGGGGCCCAGGAAAGATAGGGGGCCGCGCCCTAGGGGGGCGTGCCCCTGTCTCCTGGACAGGGTGTGGGCCCCCTGGCCTATTTCTTTTGCTCATAATTTCTTATTAAATCTAAAAAGTTGTTTGTGGAGTATCAGGACTTTTGGAGTTGTGCAGAATAGGTTTCCAACATTTGCTCCTTTTCCAGCCAGAATTCCAGCTGCCGGCATCCCCCCTTTTCATGGTAAACCTTGTAAAAATGAGAGAGAATAGCCATAAGTATTGAGATATAATGTGTAATAACAGCCCATAATGCAATAAATATTGATATAAAAGCATGATGCAAAATGGACGTATCAGGCATGTGATATTACAGTAACTAGCTAAGTTACTATAACTACCTCTCTCCTAATTAACTTATTGCCACATAAGAAAATTTGTTGAGTTGGACTCGATGTTACTGCTGAAGTTACTCCCACTGTGGCTAGTCTAAGTTATCTTACGAAAATCAAAGTCCCAAAACACTTAGGCGCGGTGCATTAACTTCTACCTTGTTTCTTGTTTATTGACATATCAACCAATAAGAGATGAGAGGTGTGCATGCTTTTAATGACTTGCAGTGGCTAGTTCATTGCATGCAATGCTATTAATTAGCAAATAAACATTGGTGACCCCGGGAGGAAAGCGATTGCTAAGTGCGTGGACCTATGCAGAATGAGTATCAACCAATGGATGATGGAGTTTAATTGTTAACCAATTCAATGAGGGAAGCTTAGCTACAAATTCAATGACTTACTCACCTAGACGGAGGGAGTAGCAAGTACTAGTACTACAATAGTGGGCTCAAATAGCAATTTTGTCTCATGCAAGAGCCGGCTACTATATGCGTGCTCTAAGGCCTTTGCACCACGCTGGCGTTCATAGCTGCCACGTTCGGGTTGCGCTTGGATCTTCGCCTCTTCGAGAAGGCGAACAATGATGTTACTCCTACTTCTACGATGTCGAATCCACTGCTGCATGTCCGTCCACCTCGTGCGGGAGGGATAGCGTGTGTAGCTTCTACTTATCGCTCACGCTTTGCGTCTATGACAGGTGGGCCCAACAGGTGGTTGGCCCTCCTGTCATGCAGCCAAAGGCAGGTGTAGTTAAGGCACCGGAGCTCAGTCCGTGAGGGAGAGGGCGTTTTAGTAATCAAATTCTTGGTCTTGTACGAGTTGACGCGACGCATCAAAGCACTGCACTCGATATAAGTCTTTTTACACATTTCAAATAGACTACAACATACGGATGTATGTAGACATATTCTGCTTCGTATGTAGTCACTTGTTGCAATCTCTAAAAAGACTTATATTTGGAAACGGAGGGAGTACAACGCATGCATGCATGCCATGACTTTCCTTTTGATACTTGCATGTGTTGATTTGATGCATCTTGCCAAATTTTGACTATAAATTTAACTAACCAAATTTTCATGCATGTCACAAAAAATTACGAGGCTGTTTGGATTGTGACTATGTTTGCCTTATGTTGCCACATTGTTTTTGCCACACTTGCCTAACTTGAGTTGCTCAAATTGTTAGACACACTTTGGCTTGTTGTCAGGACCGGATTTTCGGGATATTAATTTCCCAGAAAATGGCCCTTGTGCTCACCAGCCCCAGGATTACTGTTAGCTGATGAGGCACAAACTTAGTACAGAATTTCCAAGCAAATTACAAAATATGTAGTACAAGACCATTCTGGCCTATGAGTACAACACAAGGTTTCTAGTGGTTGATCGCGGAAGCGGATTGTGGTCTTTCATCGTCTATGGGACTCAGATTCCCGCAGGAACAGCTGACCTGGATAACTCCTATCTTCACGAGGCTGCTATCACCATTGTTTAGGTTCCGGGGCTGTCATCGCAACGCTCCTCTCCAAGCAAGAAATCTGGCCAAGACAATAGCCAGGGACAAGCCAGTGATTACTTTGAATGTACTCGCAAACATTATGAACACGGGTATAATATAGCAAACGATAATCATGCTCTGGAATATTCTATGCTCGCAACGTCAGTCATAAAATCTGTAAGTGCATCTAGTGCCCCTTAGTGATTTTGGTGTATTGAAGACTTATAGGTTAAGGGACTAATATGTTTATGAGTGTACACAGGTCTATAAGTCTATGAGGAGTTTGATATTTACAGAGAAAGTCGACCCCTAAAAATGAAGTTCTTCGACTAAAGACTTTGATATTCTGAAGACTTTTTGAAGACTTTGAAAGTGAAGAAATTGGTGTGACCTTGAAGACTTGGTATTCATTTCAGGAACATGAAGCGTGAATACTTTTGTTTTCGTAGTTTCGTTTTCTCTTTCTTGAGTCATAGGAAACACCGTCTTGTTAAAGGGGTCGAGGAAATACTAAGGAAAAATTTCCATGTGATGCTCAACTCAAAATCCTACACCTACCAATCCCTTGAGTGAAGCCTTTGGAAAACTCATACAGCTCGATCAATTTCTTGATGTGAGACGAAGTTCTTCCGGTCATTGAGGAATTTGTTCTGACCGAGGAGTTAGGAATTCGCCATCTTGGATTGCCTACACAAGGAGGAACATGATAGCCACGAGGAATTTGAGAGTCAAATTTCCGACCGTTGTTGTCTTCTTGGCAGCTGTCCCAAAATATCTTATCCACCTAACGGTCATATCATTGAAGGGCATTTATGTATTATCATGTCGCTGCTCCCTAGGCTATAAATAGCCGCCCCTACAACCACTAGCTGGTTGGCTGCTCGAGAGAACTTGACACTTGTCATTTGAGAGCATCCCATCCTCCGAGGACTTTGAGCGAAAATCATCGAGTGAGGAAAAACCCAAAACCAAACCCCTACAAACCCAAAGTGATTGAGCATCACTGAAGAGATTGATCCTACGTGGATCTGACGCTTGTTACCTTTGAAGACTGTGCTTCTTCCAGACGGTTAGGCGTCATGGTCTAGAGCATCCAAGAGGAATTTTCGATCGCCGAGTGACCAAGTCTGTGAAGGTTTGGAAGTCGCCTGAAGACTTACCACGAGTGATTGGACAAGGTCTGTGTGACCTTAGTTCAAGGAGAATACGGTGAGACTTGGTGTCCTGAGCTGCGTGCTCAGCGACTGGGTGTCCGGGACTGTGTGTCCTCGAGTTTAAATACTCATCCGCTCCAACCAGACGTACAACTGAGACTGCAGTTGGAACTGGTCTACCAAATCATTGTCTTCACCAACCTAACTGGTTCTATTTCCTCAACTCTTTCATTTCCTCATTACTGTGTTGAGTGTTCGTTCATATCTGTGTTTGAAGACTTTGATCAAGACTTTCTCAATTTCCTCAATTCAATTTCTTGATCTGTTTGTATTCATCTTGTGTTATCATGTGATTACGCTTCTGCAGACTCTTTGATTGTCTTCATTTCATCATGATGACCATGCCCGCATTCTGTTATGCTTACTTCGAGTACTTATTCTGCTGCAAGTAGTTCTTCACTTAGGAATTTCCTCACCGCAAATTCCTCATTGAAGAATTCATAAAAATCGCCTATTCACCCCCTCTAGTCGATATAACGCACTTTCAATTGGTATCGAGCAAGGTACTCCCTTGTTACGTGTGATTTTGGTTTAACCACCGGAGTTTTAGTTATGTTGACCGCAGGTATGATCAAGGTCTCATTTGGGTGTCCTACCTTTTGATGGGACGGACTACCCCTCTTTGGAAAAACAAGATGCGAATGCATCTTGAGGCAATTGACAACGATCTACGATATGTTGTGGAAAATGGTGTTCCCTCTGTCTCACCCTCACTTTGAGCAGCTGCCGATGTGAAGAGATTCAAGCAACTCGATTCTCAAGCGAAGAATATCATATGTGGCCATCTGAGCAAAGGACAATATGGAAGAGTGAGTGCTTTGGAAACTGCTAAGCTCATCTGGGACAGGTTGTCCAAAGTAAATGAAGGAGTCTCAACTCAGCGTGCCTCTCGAGTTGATGTTCTTCGAAATCTCTTCAACCGCTTGAAAAGACTCGACAATGAAAATGTTCAACAAACCTTCGATCGCCTCACTGACATCTCAATTGAGCTTCAAGCGCTTGGTGCCACTGACATCACCGACCATGAGGTGGTGAAGAAATTGTTGAGATTGCTTGATTCCTCATTTGATACTCTGGCGCTGATGATACAAGAACATCGACTACAAGTCACTTGATCCGGTGATATCCTCGAGAGGCTAAATACTCATGAGTTCCAAATTGTCAAAAAGAGAGATCTCTATGGTTCTAGCTATGGAAAATCACGTGCCACGAAGGCCAAGGTTGTGTCTGAATCTGATTGTGAAGACTCGGTAGTAGCCTTGGAGATCACGGAGAATTGAGCCAGGAGCTAGCACTTTCGTGAAGAAATTCCAGAAGTTCTCAAGGCGTGGTCGCTTTGGAAAATCCTCAAGGAGCGGTGATTCCTCATCCGGTGACTATAAGAGAAGACTATGCCACAAATGCAAGAAACCTGGTCACTACATTCAAGATTGTCCTCGATTGGGAAAAGGAATTAAAGAAGAAGAAATACAAGGATTACAGTTACGATGGCGCTAAGAAGAAGAAGAAATCGTCAAATCTTCATCATCAAGATCCTCAAAGTCTTCTTCTCACAAGAAGAGTAGCTCCAAGAAGGCTCGGGCATTCATTGGCAAGGAAATGGACTCTGAAGCTGAATCGAGGAACATGAGGAAGAGGAGGCATCGAAGAATCCGAGTGCAGTGTGGCGAAGTCGGCTCTTGATCTTGCTTTCACAACAAGTCCATCTTCTACTCTGAAGAAAATGACCTCACCAACAAAGCTGATGAAGATAGTGATGACTACGCTCCCACCTATTGCTTCATGGCAAAGGATGCCAAGGATGATCAACCCAAAGCCAATGAGTGGGTCCTCGATAGTGGATGTACAAATCACATGACTGGTGACAAGAATCTATTGATGGATGCTCCCTTATCACCGTCACATCTGAAGTATATCATGTTTGCTGACAAAGGCAAAAGTCAGGTATTGGGTCTTGGTAAGGTTGCGATCTCTAAGGACATACACATGGACAAAGTCATGCTTGTTGAGTCCTTAGGATAAAACCTCATGTCAGTCTTAATGCTTTGTGATCTTGATATGGTTGTTGTCTTTGGCAAGTATCGTTGTGTTGTGGTCATGGAAGCTGACAATTCCAAAGTCTTCGAAGGCTTTAGGAGACGAGACTTGTATATTGTTGATTTCTCTACAGGACCACAACCAGCCGTGTGTCTACTTGCAAAAGCTTCGTATAGGCTGGCTATGGCATCGACGACTTGGTCACGCGGGCATGAGGAATTTGCACACGCTTGCGAAGAAGAAGCATGTCATTGGCATTGAGAATGTCAAATTCCTCAAGGATCACTTGTGTGGAGCCTGTGAAGCTGGAAAAATGACCAAGGCCAAGCATCCAACAAAGACTATCATGACCACTACTCGTCCATTGAATTGCTTCACATGGACCTCTTTGGTCCTAATCATTACTCAGCAGTCACTAATGATGCATCTCTATATGGCTTTGTTATTGTTGATGATTACTCTCGTTACACATGGGTACACATTGTTACTTACAAACATGAAGTGCAGGAAGTCTTCAAACGATTTTCACCGAAAGCACATGAAGGTTTTATGCTTGGTTACGGAAAGGACTCGCACACCTACAGAGTCTTCAACATCGCTCTTCACAAGATTGTTGAAACTGTAGATGTGTGGTTCGATGAAACTAATGGCTCGCAAAGAGAGCACCTACCTTCTGTGATAGATGAACCAGCACCAGAGGAATCTATCAAGTTCAAGGCTACTGAGGATGTAATTCCTACTGAAGAATCTGCTGAAGAATTCATTCCTGTACGCGAAGAACGTCGAGCTGATGCACCTGAAGATAATGCTGAAGAAAATGGTGCTGAAGAAAATGCTGATCAAATTCCTCGACGACAACCAGCTCATCCTCGTGTTGCAAAAGAAGTGCAAGTTGACAAGATCATCGATGACATTGAAGCACCAGGTCCTCTCACACGCTCAAAAGCTTCACATTTATCTAACTTTTCTGGGCACTATGCTTTTGTCTCTATTACAGAGCCCACTAAGGTAGATGAAGCATTTCTGGAGCCTGAGTGGATTCAGGCCATGCAAGAAGAATTACATCGATTCGAGCTCAACAATGTCTAGGAACTGGTCAAACGTCCAGATCCTCGCAAGCATAATATCATTGGCACAAAGTGGATCTACCGCAACAAGCAAGATGAAAATGGCCTTGTGGTGAGAAATAAGGCACGACTTGTAGCTCAAGGCTACACACAGGTTGAAGGAATTGATTTCGATGAAACTTTTGCACCTATTGCTAGACTTGAGGCTATTCGCATATTACTTGCTTATGCTAACCATCATAATATCACTTTATATCAAATGGATGTGAAAAGTGCATTCCTCAATGGTAAGCTTGAGGAAGAAATATATGTTGCTCAACCCCCAGGTTTTGAAGATCCAAAGAATCCCGACAAAGTCTTCAGACTAAACAAGGCCCTCTATGGCCTCAAACAGGCCCCCAGGCGTGGTATGATACATTGAAGGAATTCTTCGTGAAGAATGGCTTCACACCGATTCACTCGATCCTACTCTCTTTACTAAATCATATGATGGTGAACTGTTTGTGTGCCAAATATATGTTGATGATATTATCTTTGGCTGTACTGACCAACGTTATAGTGATGAATTTGCCTATATGATGAGTGAAGAATATCAAATGTCTATGATGGGAGAATTGAAATTCTTCTTAGGTCTTCAAATTCGTCAACAACATAATGGCATATTCATATCTCAGGAGAAATACCTCAAGAATGTTCTGAAGAAATTCGGCATGCAAGATTGCAAAGGCGTCAAAATTCCTATGCCCACAAATGGCCATCTATGCACTGATGAAAATGGTATTGACTTCGATCACAAGGTATACCGCTCCATGATTGGTTCTCTATTGTACTTATGTGCATCTAGGCCAAATATAATGCTTAGTGTTTGCATGTGTGCCCGATTTCAAGCTACACCGAAGGAATCACACCATAAGGCTGTGAAGCATATTCTTCGATATCTAGCTCACACACCAACACTAGGATTATGGTACCCCAAGGGCTCTACTTTTGATCTCATTGGATATTACGACTCGACTATGCCGGTGATCGTGTGGACATAAGTCAACATCTGGTACTTGTCATTTCCTCGGACGATCTTTGGTCCGTTGGTCCTCAAAGAAAGCAGAATCTGCGTATCACCGCTTCATCGGAAGCTGAGTACACTGTTGTTGGCTCTTGTTGTGCTCAATTGCTATGGATGAAGCAAACTCTCAAGGACTACGGCATCAACGTGAAGAATGTGCCTCTCTACTGTGACAATGAGAGTGCCATCAAGATTGCTCACAACCCAGTTCAGCACTCGAAGACAAAGCACATTCAGATTCGTCATCATTTTCTTCGTGATCATGTGTTGAAGGGCGACATCTCCATCGAGCATGTGAAGACTGAAGAACAGCTAGTCGATATCTTCACAAAGCCCTTGGATGAGAAGAGATTTAGCAAGTTGCGGTGTGAGCTAAATATCTTAGAATCTTGAATGTTCTTTGAAAAGGACACACATCCGACACTTATGCAAAATTGATGACTTAGATGTGCAACACATGAAGAAAGCGTTTTCTTCAATCAATGAAGAATAACACTCTAAGTGTGAAGAAATTAATGAAGAATTTGATTCTCAGAACCCTCGACAATTGTAATGCGGTGTCTGAAATCATCATTCTTATACTGATTGGGTCACGCCACCACCAAAATTGAAAATCTTCAATTTGAGTTTTTCCTCGATTTTGAAATTCTTCAGTTTTTCAAATTCTTCAACTTTGCAAAATCTTCACTGTTTCCATTGTCTTTCTTCGTTGACTATATATATATATATATATATATATAGATATATATATATATATATATATATATATATATATATATATATATATATATGGGTTTATGTCCTCTACAGCATTCACTTATGGCTAATTCTTCAAGTTGCTTTTTCTGCTAAGTGAATGTGATCGGACCCTTCCCCCTCTATGCTATACTCAACCCAAGCTATTCACAAATTCTTCATGTGCGTTCTATTTGAAACTCGTTCAAAATCTTCACTGTGTCCTTGTCAGCTGAAGAAATTGCGAACGGAACTTTTAGCTTATCTTATCCAAATTTTCGGCTTTGCCGATCAAACCGTTCCGCATCCCACGATAGACTTATCTATTCACCCACGATCTAACACAATCTCCACTTTTCAGTACGTGAGTGACACATGTCAAGCGAATGAGAAGGGTCAGGGGCACGTTCATCCAAAATCTTCGGGCGAACGGTTTTTCACCGTGGCTATATATACCCCCTCTCCCCTTCCTCACTTCCTTTACTCCGCTCGACCGCTCTCTATCTCTCTCTCTCTCGCTCGAGCTTCTCAAACCCTAGCGCCACCGCTACTCCATCATCGCCGGTGAGGAAGAGCTTCACTGCCTCGACCTCGTCGCCGTCGTACTCAGCGCCGACCATGAAATCTTCACTCCGCCCGCCCGTAGTTGTCTTCCTCCGCCCGAGTTAGGGTGTGGGAGATCTGAACTGACGAACTTCTAATCTACACTTCTCGGTTAAATCGTGTTCTTGATTCGGGTAATTAAAAGTTAATTTTATTACTCGCTTTGATTCTCAAACCTTCCTGAAAATCTTCAAAGGTATTTATTCTTCAAATCTTCACACATATGAACACCTCAAACGAAATATGCTCTTGATTCGTTTCTCTAAGAAATGATTTTTCTTCAAGATTCCTCAATTGTGTGGATCCTCGATCTATACAACTCTGGAACCTAAGACAAAGATCGCTTAGTGAAATTCTTCAAGGCTCATCTGGTCAAATTCCTCAAACTAGTTCTTTTGAAAAACCTTACGAGAACGCATATGACCTCTCCAAATTCCTCGCAACTATACTCTGTTCACGGTACTCATGTCCGCTGAATCACTAGGTTCTCATCAACTTAACTCATTTGCAGCGTTCCTCGAAGAAAAGTTGCATACTTCTTCGTGAGAATTCGTTGTTCAAATTCCTCACCAAGAATATGGCGTGAAGGAAAGAAGCCACAGAAAGGAGGAAAGAGGCCTGAGGTCATGACTGCTTTCGAGATACCTAAGGACATATACGCTGACTATTGCACACCTGATGAAGCCAAGTTTGGCAAGGAAAACAAAAATCAGCGCAAGGTGCGCTTTCAGAGGATTGAAAGGAGATGGGCAAGGGAATGGAGGGAGTACAGATATGTTACTCCAAAGTACATGAAGAAATTCGCACTGAATCCTCCATGCCCAAGAGCTCCATTGGCACCTGGCCAAGAAGCTGACCCCAATAGCATCAAGCGTGGTGAGGACTTTCCTGAAGAATGGGCCAAGCGCCAAGCCAAATTGGCGAGACAAGCCAAGGAGGCAGTGAGGAAATTTAATGAGGACTCTGCTACTGCTGCTGCCACTGAGGCCGCTGTCAAGCCAAGAAAATCTATGGCAAAGAAGCCCGCACACAAGCCAAGTGCTTCATCAGCTGTGCCCTCACGGCCAATTTCCTCAGCAATGCCCTCACGGCCAATTCCTCATGCTGCTCCTGCTCCTCCCAAATCCTCAGCTCCTACAAATTCCTCAGCAGTTCCAACAAAGTCCTCGGCACAGACTGCATCGGCCACGTGCCAAAGGACTGCAGGCATCTCAATTGCCTCGGTGTCTCAAAGAAGTTCCTCAGTTGCGCCAAATTCTTCATCTGGCCCAACTCTGCTGAAGACTAAGGCAGCAGCTGGACGAGGTCCTCGGCCAAGTCCCAAGAAGAAACAAGTCGCCTTCCAAGAGCCACCTGAAGATGATGAGGCTGATTATGATGAACTTGCGGAAATCATCAGAGATAGGCAAGTAAGGGCCGCTAGAGCCAAAGGCACACCTGTGCCACTGCTTTTGGATCCTAAGATGATCCTTGAATACATTGATCTCTGGCACAAGGATCCAAACACACCCATGCCTGACTTTCACTTGACTCCTGGACAAAGTCATATGCTAGCCCATTTCATCAGCGAAGAGAAATGGAAGTTTGAAAAGGCAAGGCAGATCAAGAAGGCTCAATTCAGGAAAGAGAAGTTCCTGAGGAAAAACGTTGTCAGAATGACAACTGAGGAACTCCTCAAGATCCAGACTGAAATCCAAACCCTCAGCAAAGACTTTGATGCTTATTATGCTGATTGGCAAGGAGCCAAAGTCAGATTCGTCAACCTGACGAAGAAGTTCACAAATGTTGCAGCCCCAACGCAACAAGAAATTCCTCAGTGGAGCCTCTGCTCGGCCTATTTGAAGAACACACCACCGATGATTTTCAACCTGCTGAAGACAATGCTAGTTCAGGGCTGATGACTCCATTCCGGCGGCGAAGAAATTGCCAGGCATCCACTAGTGGTGCACCAAGAAAAGCGAAGAAGTCAGGGCAACTGCATCGATTGCGCTGAGGAAATTCAACCAGATTCCTCAGCTCCTCCCGCCTACACCAACTCCAATCCTTCCATCTGCATCGATGTGAAGAAGACCAAGGCTGCAGAGCGAGCTGCGGTGAAGAAAAGGAAAGCATCACCGCTTCAAATTCTTCAGCCCGAAGAAAATGAAGCCTATGACAAGCTCTTTTGAAAATCCAATCGATGCTGTTCCAATTTCCTCCATTCCATCAAAGGACCTTGTTCCTTTTGGTGAAGAGTATGAGATCCCAAGCGGATCTGATGAAGAAAATCATTCTGTTGCTTCGTCAGAGTAGATTGATGAAGAAATTCAAGTGGATGCAATCCCTTCAACACCAATCATTTCCTCGCCTATGCCTCAGTTCACAGCTGAAGAGGCCGGTGTTGAGGAAATTGAAGACGGAGACGTGGATATTGGATGCACCACGCATGTGATGAACGATGACTTTTGGGAAAGTCAGCATCCCAATTCTCCACTCTTCACCCCAATCCAACAGATTCCTCAGTCCCCTGCTCCAACAGTTCAAATGGGCTCTGAAGAAACTCATCCAAACTCATCCGTGCATGAAGAAATTCCAGCCACTAGTCTTTGAAGAACCTGCTTCTTCTTGATCCTATGAACATCGATTTGCATATGAAGAGGAACCAGAAATTCCTCACCAAGAACCTGAGATTGCGGTTCACGAGGTCGTGATGCAACTCATCGACACTCCTTGCCAAAGCCAAAGAATCCATTCTCAACGAAGCAAAAGTTCAAGGCTGAAGATTTCTTCAAGAGCATGTATTCTTCATCGATTACAACCCTTATGACTCGCGCATAAGGAAGAGGCATTTACGGACTGCTAGTCAAGCCAACTTCTATTCCTCTGTGCTATTCAACAAAGACAAAGTCTTCGATCATGCACATATTCCTCATGTGGACATGGAATCTCTGCCAGGCTTCGAGCCAGTCCTCAGTGTTCTTCACAATGCAAGACTCCTAAATTTCTGCACTGACATCTGTAATTGGAATGAAGAACTCATTCTTCAATTCTATGCGACGCTGCACATCGCCGGAGATTCTGAAGATGTGAACTCATGGGCATTGGACTGGATGACAGAAAATACTCACTACAAGGCACCAGCAACTGAATTTCTTCGTGCCCTCCCACTCAGTCCTCCCCTTGATGGTGCTCGTTGCATCTACAACGAACCTGAGCTTTCAAATCATTACATGCAAGTTCTGATGAAGCCTTTGAAGCCAGGACAGGCACCTCGAACCAAATTCCTCGTCAAGGAATTATTGTATGTGCCTCGGACTGTCTATCGCATTCTGACAAAGACAATGAGTCCTATCAAAGGCCACGACTCAAATGATGAAGTCGTTGGCATCATGAAGAATGTGCTTTTCAATATCATTCATGGCATTCCCGTCAACTTCCATGATTTCTTCATGAGGACTCTGGCGAATATTGCTATGTCACCTTTTGAGCTGAAGCCTTATGCACCATGGATTATGAGGTTCATCGGGACAAGGTCTTCACTCAATTACAAGGCTGATACTCAACCACTACAGCTACTTGCCTCCAATTGAAGTCCTCAAACGGACATTTTCCTCGGTGATGACAAGGGCAAGGCAAGCTGGCTGTGATAGATGAAGGCATTCGTCCATTGGATGGTCAATTTCACAAAGCTGCATCCTACTCCACCAATGATGACTCTGCCACACATGACTCTGCCGCCAATACCTCAACCAAGCAAAATCCTCAAGCCACGGCACCGAGGGTGATGACTGATCGTGAGTTACTCCTCAGTCTTCATCAGAAGGTTGATCGCAATCATAAATGGGTCAAGCGTCAGTTTGGTTCAATTCTTCACAACATGACCTCAACACATAATGCAGTGAAGAAAAACCAATACTACCTCCATGAAACCTTCAACCGCACCTGGGCTGTTCTTTCTAATGTCTAAATCGCAGAAGAACTGAAGACAATGGGTCTCAAGGAAGAATTTGACTGGTCTGTACCTCCACCGAAGAAATTCAAGAAGGTCAAGGTTCCTTCCTTGGTAGCCAGCTCCTATTCTTCATCGCGCGACATCGATGAAAATGAAGACTTGGGCGACAACTGCGGCAGGCCCTACTACGACAACCAACCCCGACAACGCCGGCGCTCCTTCATCAACTTGATATTCTTCAGGGGCGTTAGTCCTCAGTTTCGATCCTTTTGGTCATTCGATGACAAAGGGGGAGAAATTTGAGTTAATCTTCAAGCGGGTCTATTTTAACGCCCATATACAACGTTTTTTTTTGCAAAGTTACAACTCTCGTTCTTCTGAAACTTTATTGGATCGAGTTGTAATCTTAAACCCGATGGTGCTCTGATACTTTTGATGTGTTCCTCTGCATGCTTATTCCTCATTATATGTTAATACATGCATGCTAAACTACATCAGTCACCATATTTCATCATGCATTTCAAATTCTTCATATTATATGTCAAATGCGTGTATGAATTACAAGATATAGGGGGAGATCTCCATGATTCAACTCTTCAAATGTGCAATGCCTCAAAAGTAAAATTCCTCACTATGCACATCTTCAGGGGGGGTTCTTCTATATCTTGCAATCAAATTCCTCAATATCAGTATTTACACTTCATATGTTTATCCCCGTTGAAAACCTAACCTATATTGTCATCAATCACCAAAAAGGGGGAGATTGTAACTGCATCTAGAGCCCCTTAGTGATTTTGGTGTATTGAAGACTTATAGGTTAAGGGACTAATGTGTTTATGAGTGTACACAGGTCTATAAGTCTATGAGGAGTTTGATATTTCTGAGAGAAAGTCGACCCCTAAAAATGAAGTTCTTCGACTGGAGACTTTGATATTCTGAATACTTTCTGAAGACTTTGAAAGTGAAGAAATTGGTGTGACCTTGAAGACTTGGTATTCATTTGAGGAACATGAAGCGTGAAGACTTTTGTTTTTGTAGTTTCATTTTCTCTTTCTTGAATCATAGGAAACACCGTCTTTGTTAAAGGGGTCGAGGAAATACTAAGGAAAAATTTCCATGTGATGCTCAACTCAAAATCCTACACCTACCAATCCCTTGAGTGAAGCCTTTGGAAAACTCATACAGCTCAGTCAATATCTTCAAAGGATGAGACGAAGTTCTTCCGGTCACGAGGAATTTGTTCTGACTAAGGAGTTAGGAATTCGCCAAAGGCGGATTGCCTACACGATGAGGAACATGATAGCCCGAGGAATTTGAGAGTCAAATTTCCGACCGTTCTTTGTCTTCTTGGCCACCTGTCCCGAATATCTTATCCACCTAACGGTCATATCATTGAAGGGCATTTATGTCTTATCATGTCGGGCTGCTCCCTAGGCTATAAATAGCCGCCCCTACAACCACTAGCTGGTTGGCTGCTCGAGAGAACTTGACACTTGTCATTTGAGAGCAACCCATCCTCCGAGGACTTTGAGCGAAAATCATCGAGTGAGGAAAAACCCAAAAACCAAACCCCTACAAACCCAAAGTGATTGAGCATCATCAAGAGATTGATCCTGCGTGGATCCGACGCTTGTTACCTTTGAAGACTGTGCTTCTTCCAGACGGTTAGGCGTCATGGTCTAGAGCATGCAAGAGGAATTGTCGATCACCGAGTGACCAAGTCTTTGAAGGTTTGGAAGTCGCCTGAAGACTTACCACGAGTGATTGGACGAGGTCTGTGTGACCTTAGTTCAAGGAGAATCTGGTGAGGACTTGGTGTCCGAGCTGCGTGCTTTCATGACCGGGTGTCCGGATCGTGTGTCCTCGAGTTTAAATACTCGGCCGCTCCAACCAGACGTACAAGCTGAGACAACAGTTGGAACTGGTCTACCAAATCATTGTCTTCACCAACCTAACTGGTTCTATTTCCTCAACTCTTTCATTTCCTCATTCTTGTGTTGAGTGTTCGTTCATATCTGTGTTTGAAGACTTTGGTCAAGACTTTCTCAATTTCCTCAGTTCAATTTCTTCAGTCTGTTTGTCTTCATCTTGTGTTATCCTGTGATTACGCTTTCTGTACTCTTTGATTGTCTTCATTTCATCATGATGACCATGCCCGCATTCTGTTATGCTTACTTCTGAGTACTTATTCCGCTGCAAGTAGTTCTTCACTTAGGAATTTCCTCACCGGCAAATTCCTCATTGAAGAATTCATAAAAATCGCCTATTCACCACCCTCTAGTCGATATAACGCACTTTCAAAATCCATGATGTACGTAAGCAAGTTATTCACAAAAAATATGAATAAAGCAATTAGAGAGTAGAGATAGAATGCCTCGGTCGGGCGTCTGAGCGACACCACATAAAGGGCTTATAAAGTAAACAAATAACAAGCATGTCGTAGTCGGGCGTCTCAGCGACACCACATAAACGGCTTATAAAGTAAATATATAACAAACATGCCACAGTCGGGCGTCTCAGCGACACCACATAAAGGGCTTACAAAGTAAATATATAACAAACATGCCACAGTCGGGCGTCTCAGCGACACCACATAAAGGACTTATAAAGTAAATATATAACAAACATGCCACAGTCAGGCGTCTCAGCGACACCACATAAAGGGCTTATAAAGTAAATATATAACAAACATGCCACAATCGGGCGTCTCAGCGACACCGCATAAAGGGCTTATAAAAAAAATCAATAACAAGCATGCCACAGTCGGGCGTCTCAGCGACACCACAAAAAGGGCTTATAAAGTAAATATCATGGTGAATATCCAGGAGGTAGAACCGTCCCAGGGATACTCAAAAACAAAAATTCAAATAATATAAAGTGTTAGTCCATAATCATCATGAGTCACAAGTCATAATCCATGTTCTGGTTTAGCAGTTTTTCCTCCGAAGACCGACACTAAGACCGACACTCGACCCAACCCAGACTGTAGTCCTTAACCATGGACACTGCTATTCAACTAGATTTAATCTCTGCAGAGGGTGTACTCTTTACCCACGAGTAACGGATTCCTTTAGTCCACCGGGACTAATTCCGTCTATGGTCTTTTAATTGAAAACACACCTGACCGCACACACCAGCCTGACTCATCGATGTCTGGAATCACCCACGACACTCGTTGAGCAAAACTCTAAGTGGGGAGGCTACAACCTCGAGTAGCATGGGATCACAAAATTTAACGCGCGCAAACTAGGGGAGCTACCCCTCGGCTACAACCGAAAACACCCATGCCCCCGGACCAGGTGGCATGCCTACCGGATGCAGCCGGTATCTTCCACCATGGCCTCTCTGTATGGTGTGTGCTAGAAAGGGGTTGACAACTTCTTGAACTGCACCCTACCTACGGCGGGGACAAGTGGTAGTCTGAAACAAGTATGGGGATTCTTGGAACAAGACTCGATCTACGGTCGACTCAGGAGGTTTAAGTATTCCCTGAATGATTAGCACAACCAATATATTTCAACCAACAGACAGAATCACCACTCGTCATACCTCATCATGTCGTACCGGACACAACCGTCCGGATGGAGGGCTAGAGACAAGCCCGTGTCTACCCAAGACAGAGGTCTTACCGGGTTCCTTCCGGTATGCATGAAGGGCATACGTTGGTGAGTACTATCTCCACGCATCAATTTCAAAAGCACGGAATCACCAATATGCACTTATGAGTATGTTCATATCACCACATAAAATAACGGAACTCCGAAATGAGGGGTGTTGTAACCGTATCAAGCAACACACGACAATATTATGCCAGGGTTCAGAATGCTTGCCTTCAAGTTGCGTAGAGGCAGGGTGCATCCTAAAACTTTTGAAAGTTTTTCTTCTTCTCCAAAAATCCTATTTTTGAAAATATTGAATTAAAACATAGTTTCAAAACAGTACAAAAAAGTTGTCTGAAATTTTTTCAAACAAATCTGAAAATAAACTAGACAATATTTGAGAGAGGTAGGAAAAAGAATCAACTCATTTGGAGTTATATTTAAAAAGTTATAGCTAGTCAAAGTTTTGGTCAAATTGTGTTTTTAAAATAAAACAGAAAAAGGAAAAACGTTTCGAAAACTAAACACGTCGAAGGCGTACTCTGCGTTTATGCCTTCACTTAGTCCAGCGTGGACTGGCGCGTGGCTCACTGACAGTGGGTCCAGGGGGCCCACTTGTCAGGTTTGACAAGTCGTCTCTCCCTCCTTTTCCTCTGCCCGAGCGGAGGCGGGACTCGGGTGATCGCCATCGACGAACGGCGCTTCCCCGCGGGGTTCTGAGGGCGGGGATGGATCCGCCAGTCCAGGGCGGTCCTCCCGGTGGTCGAACGACTGGACGGGGTGAAGGGAGTCGCCGGCGGCGAGCTTCGCGGTGGAGATGGCTTCAGGACGACTTGGGGGTTCGGCCTATGGTGGCTCTCCGTCGCAGCTGGGGGTTTGGGCGGCTCCGCAAGACGAAGAGGAGTCGGGTGGTGGTGCTGGAAGGTTGGGGGAGGCTCTGTTTGCGATGCATGGGACCGGAGGGCGGCGGCGGCCGAATCGGCCGGAGGCGAGGAAGAAGGCCTCCCGCCGTCGCTTGCTGGCCGTGGGGCGCGCTAGTGGGGTGGTACGAGGCTGCCTGAGGGTGCTCGAGCGAGGTCTGGGGCCATTTATAGCCGGGGAAGGTCGGTTCCGCCGCTGCTGGGGATAAGATCGCCGGCCGACCACTTCTGTTGCGGCAGGGCGACGTGGCGATGGCCGGAGCAGGGTTGGTGCTAGCGACGAGCTCGGAGATAAGGACGGCCTGCTCACGAGGGCAGCCGGCGGCGCCAGGGTTTCGGGCGGCGCCATCCGTGGCGGCGTAATCGCGACGCCGGCGTGCCGCCAAGAGGGCCCGGACGGTGGCGTTGTAGGGCGCCAGGGCGGCTTGGAGTGTTCTGGCGAGTGGTCGAGGGCGGGTCGTGGCTCTGCAGGCGAGCAAAGGCCAGGGCGTGGGGTAGCGAACGCGGTGGCTCGGTTGCGTGCAGGCGTGCAAAACATGCGCTCTGGGCGCGCCCAGAGCACGCACTCGACATGCTCGACAGAATGCCAGGGTGGGCTAGCGTGCTTGAGCAAGGCTGGCAATTAACAGGACTAGGTTAGAGTTTGCAAGGAGGTTAATGGGCATGGGGGTTAGGTCAGGGGATCAAGTTTACAATGCCAACTAAAAACCATGCCAAAACTGGCCATGCACACAAGGTGTTTAACAAAGTGCTAGAGGCATCTAGGCAGTTCTTGGAGTGGCCAAAATATCCAGATCAGTGTCTCATTAGGTGTAGGTGATGGTGGCAAGGTCATTTGGGAAAAACCAGAAACTTGCTAGTGCAAGTTTTGCAAAACTACAGTTCTGGACAGGAGGTAAATGGCATTATTGCTTACACTAAAAATCCTTCAATGGGTCCACTCTCCTGGACTTAAGGGTTTTGTAGGGTGGTCTACAAGCAGGAAAAGGAATCATAGCTAAAAGGGCAAGTTGAAACATGGTTGCAGTACAATTCAACAAGCTGGGCCGGAATGAAGATGATGGTGATTTACTCAAATTTTTCAAAGAACACCACTGGTTTTTTGCATAAGGTTGACTAATATACTACTACTAACATCCCATAACTTTGGTGGAAGCTTTAAAGAAATATTTAAATAGGTTGTAGTGCAATACTACCATCTGGATCAGTTTAGAAAATTTGGGGTGAAGCTCAAAATTTTCAATGAATAAGAGATATTTTTGCTCCAGAAATATTTATAAACACCACATGACATCCCCAAATTTTGCTGAAAATTTTAGATGCTTTTATCAAATGGTTGCAGTGCAAAAGAGGCTCTAAAACTTATAAAAATCACTCAAAAACAATAAAGCTAAAAATAATTATGCAAATACATCCACTGATAGAAGAATTGTTTTTCTTGAGGGGGTATACAAATCCAATGATAATCTTGGAAAGTTTTTACTTGAGGCAAAAAAACTTCACAATATTAAAGAAAAAGGGGGTTCTGAAATCAAAAGAAAATCCAGAAAGCAAAAATATTAAACTCCTGTCAAAATTTTAATAATCAACACATGGTTAAATTTTTGGGGTGTTACAACACTACCCCCCTTAAGAAAAAATCTCGTCCTCGAGATTTGATAAGGATTGTTTTGAAAAAAAATTACTCCTACTATCACAAAAATAACTATCCTACTCATGTAATTAAAACGTAGCTACAGTGAGTGGGCAATAAGTGGTGTGAAACTACAGTGTGGCATACTGGCGTTGCATGGAAAAATTTACGGTCAGTTTCTACTATTGGTTATAGTAAATTTAGAATATACTTCTAAATTACTGAAAATACGCTGGTCGTACCCGAGAGCACAGTGCTCTCTGTAGCTGACAGGTGGACCCGGGGCCCACTGTCGGTCTCTTCCTCTACATCTGGTTCTCTCTTCTTCCTCTCTCCCGTGCGCTTTCCCGCGCTTTCTCCACCGGCGAGGTCTAGCTCGTAGGGCATCTAGGCCATACTGCGGTAGTGCGCGGCGTGCTAGCTGCCGACGCAGCGTGCACTCACCTCGCGGGCTAGTGCGCTGTCGGCACTGCTCGCGGATTCGCCTCCGAACACCGGCGATCGAGCGACGAGCGGCGCTGGTGGACTTCGCCCACCGTACACCGATATCGAGCTATAAAACGACCGCGGTGCTCCTTCTTCTTCCTCCACCTGACCTCGCTTCTCCTTCTCCTCCCTTCTCCTCCATTTCTTTCTGCAGGAGCTCGAGACGAGGCTCTAATGGCGGAGGTGATGCCGGACTGGTACATGATCCTGATGTGCGGAGGGTTGGCGGCGTTGCTGGGGTTCTCCGTGCTCCTGTGCGTGATGATCGTCGTGATGCTGCCCCTCGAGTGTTAGCTCTCCGCGGTGGCGGTGATCACGAGGATTAGGTGCGGTGTCACGTGCTAGCTGCTGTCAGGGTGCCGGAGGCAACTTGTATCCGAGTAATTGCTCACAAATCTCTCCCTCTGAGACTGTGGGGGTGTTAGGGAGGTGATTAGCTTGGTGCAAAAATGTGCATGTGGATTTGCACTTGGCCGCGTGGTTGGGGTCGTGAGTCTGTTGTTATGGTGCTGCGTGAATAAAAAAAATCTATGTCGAGAAGAAATATATGCCGGAACAACTCAGAGAGAAATCTCACTTCAGGATTTCGAGAGTGAAAACAGTTAATAAAATTTTACCGTAGTAAAAAATCACTCATATTGATTGAAACTAAAGACTGCACAAATTTAGGATAGCACACACAAGTTGCAACACATAAATAACTGCAGGGACAATAAACACAGCAATGACATCTACAACGACAATGGTAATTGGACAGGGTCCTGAGAAAATGTCTCTGGAACCGGGGCACACTCTTCTTCTATCGGGGGAAGTGGGTTGACCAGTCGATGAATGTGCCTTTCCTGGTTGGGCCTGAGTGGTCCGCCGATGGCGATCTGAGGATTCAAGTCAGCGAGGCTCTGGAGATAGCCCATTACTCGCTGGGTCAAACGCTCTTGCGCGATAACATACTGGGCAAGGTTGGCCAGTACAGGGTCTCTCTCGATTCGCCCACCGGGAAAAGATGCTACTTCTCCGGGTGCTGCCCGACTCGGGAAGTAATAATACCCTCGTTCGCTGGCATAGGGTACCGCGAATCGAAGGCGAGTAAGCGCCTCATACGCAGCAGCTTCTATGGCCATATGTGGAGTCGGCATAGATTTCCCCAAGAAGGAAGCTTCCGTGGGGTCTTGGTTTGGGTTTGCGGGAGGGACGTGCACCACTGCCCAATATTTTGAGGTGGATGGGGTGATCCTTGATTTGAGTAACTCATACTGGGGTGGATGGATAGCACTCATGGTACTGCAGGTAAAGTCCCACAAAATTTTAACAATGCTGCCTGGAGTTGCATCTGGAGTTCTCAGGTAAATACTAGGGCTCGACATGGTAATGGAAATGGTTGTGCGAGTGGTGCTCAAGGTGAGGGGTACTTGGCAAGGTCACGAGGTGGCCTTTATATAGCATTGGGGCTGGTTTATTTACCGTGGTGAAGGGTAACTAGTTTATCGAGTCTGCTCCATGGGGTCGGGGTCAATGCTACAGATACACATATCTCAAAAAAGTGATGTATCACTGCGGGTGTCGTTGGTGTGGTTTTGGTAGCTGTGTCTGGAAAAAAAATGCAACCGCATGCTAACATATTTATGTCAGGCTACTATTAAAACAGAGGCACACAAGCAGGCTGCGATTGTTCAAGGCGATGCAAGATTACATAATTACAGGGCGCGGGCATACTGAGACTCGATACTACTCGAGTGACTTAGTCTACCTCGTTTATATCTAAACGAGCCTGCCTTGTGGACGTCGAGGCTTCTCCACGGGTTTCGCCGTCGGGATTAGCGGGAGGAGGTTGAGGGGCTGCCGGGTCGGGTAGCAATGATGACCATCCCGGGGATTGTTGGCCACAATCCCGCTGGAGCGTGTTCCCAAAAGGCGACGAAGCACTTCTGGGGACACCAAAGTATTTTGGTCGATGGCCGGGGTAGTCCTCAAGGACTCGATCGGGTGTCCGAACAACACGACTGGGTTGTCGGCGTCGGGCTCATCTTCTCCTCTTGCCGGGGCTCGGCGGACCAGCTCTCCACGAGTTGCGATCAGATCAAGGGTGATTTGATCGAACAGTTCCTCTAGTGCACCTACATAGCGCACCAGATGCAACAATGCAGGATCCGTCTCGTGATCTCCGTTGACAACCTGGGGTGGCCTACCATACCCTTCACGGATGGGGTAGTAGTAGAACGAGCGACAGTTAACTCTGGGCGACAAGTGCCGGAGTTGAACTATAGCCTCTCGAGCAGCTGGTTGGATGGCTTGTGGCTCAAAGGACGTAGTCCTTCCGGTGAAACTGTAGGGGCGTTTCCGCGATAGACCCCTACCATAGATGTGTATAGTGGCCCCGGGGTGTGGCTCTCCCGCTCATGGGTCCTTGGTACACAACATATTCTGGGGGCTCCTCTAATGCAAAGGCACGGCGGGTGAGGTTTGCTAGCACGGTCACAAAACCTCCAAGGTTGTTTGCCGTGGTTTCATTGTGCACGACGGGGCCAGGCATTATGGCTTGATTTGGGGAAAGAGGTTGTGTTGTGCTGTGTTGAGGTTAGTGTGCCCTTTTTATAGAAAAAGAGGACGGAGTCTTCCTTCGCATGCTTGCGAATGAGACAATTTAGGTGTCGGTCACTGGCGCGTGATCGACAGGCTAGGCTGATAGGTTGGGCACCGACTGCCAAAAGGTGTCAGGTCACTGTGGGGTTATCTTACGCGAGAAGCTTGGACGGGGTTAGGTTATGGTATGGTGGTTTGGTTAACCTAGGTTTATTGACCTGGCTAAGATAGGATTAGCCAATGGTCAGCCTGGCTCTGATACCAAGTTTGTCAGGACCGGATTTTCGGGATATTAATTTCCCAGAAAATGGCCCTTGTGCTCACCAGCCCGTGATTATCAAGAATGATGAGGCACAAGCTTAATACAGAAATTCCAAGCAAATTACAAAATATGTAGTACAAGACCATTCTGGCCTATGAGTACAACACAAGGTTTCTAGTGGTTGATCGTGGAATCGGATTGTGGTCTTTCAGCGTCTATGGGACTCAGATTCCCGCAGGAACAGCTGACCTGGATAACTCCTATCTTCGCGAGGCTGCTATCACCATTGTTTAGGTTCCGGGGCTGTCATCGCAACGCTCCTCTCCAAGCAAGAAATCTGGCCAAGACAACAGCCAGGGACAAGCCAGTGAGTACTTTGAATGTACTCGCAAACATTATGAACACGGGTATAATATAGCAAACAATAATCATGCTCTGAAATATTCTATGCTCGCAACGTCAGTCATCAAATCCATGATGTATGTAAGCAAGTTATTCACAAAAAATATGAATAAAGCAATCAGAGAGTAGAGATAGAATGCCTCGGTCGGGCATCTGAGCGACACCACATAAAGGGCTTATAAAGTAAACAAATAACAAGCATGCCGCAGTCGGGCGTCTCAGCGACACCACATAAAGGGCTTATAAAGTAAATATATAACAAACATGCCACGATAAGGCGTCTCAAATACACCACATAAAGGGCTTATAAAGTAAATATATAACAAACATGCCACAGTCGGGCGTCTCAGCGACACCACATAAAGGGCTTATAAAGTAAATATATAACAAACATGCCACAGTCGGGCGTCTCAGCGACACCACATAAAGGGCTTATAAAGTAAATATATAACAAACATGCCACAGTCGGGCGTCTCAGCGACACCGCATAAAGGGCTTATAAAAAAATCAATAACAAGCATGCCACAGTCGGGCGTCTCAGCGACACCACAAAACAGAAATTCAAATAATATAAAGGGTTAGTCCATAATCATCGTGAGTCACAAGTCATAATCCATGTTCTGGTTTAGCAGTTTTTCCTCCGAAGACCGACACTAAGACCGACACTCGACCCAACCCAGACTGTAGTCCTTAACCATGGACACGGCTATTCAAATAGATTTAATCTCTGCAGAGGGTGTACTCTTTACCCACGAGTAACGGATTCCTTTAGTCCACCGGGACTAACTCCGTCTACGGTCTTTTAATTGAAAACACACCTGACCGCACACACCAGCCTGACTCATCGGTGTCTGGAATCACCCACGACACCCGTTAAGCAAAACTCTAAGTGGGGAGGCTACAACCTCGAGTAGCATGGGATCACAAAATTTATAACACGCGCAAACTAGGGGAGCTACCCCCTCGGCTACAACCGAAAACACCCATGCCCCCGGACCAGGTGGCATGCCTACCGGATGCAGCCGGTATCTTCCACCATGGCCTCTCTGTATGGTGTGTGCTAGAAAGGGATTGACAACTTACTGAACCGTACCCTACCTACGGCAGGGACAAGTGGTAGTACGAAACAAGTATGGGGGTTACTGGAACAAGACTCGATCAACGGTCGACTCAGGAGGTTTAAGTATTCCCTGAATGATTAGCACAACCAATATATTTCAACCAACAGACAGAATCACCACTCGTCATACCTCATCATGCCGTACCGGACACAACCGTCCCGATGGAGGGCTAGAGACAAGCCCGTGTCTACCCAAGACAGAGGTCTTACCGGGTTCCTTCCGGTATGCGTGAAGGGCAAACGTTGGTGAGTACTATCTCCACGCATCAATTTCAAAAGCACGGAATCACCAATATGCACTTATGAGTATGTTCATATCACCACATAAAATAACGGAACTCCGAAATGAGGGGTATTGTAACCGTATCAAGCAACACACGATAATATTATGCCAGGGTTCAGAATGCTTGCCTTCAAGTTGCATAGAGGCAGGGTGCATCCTAAAACTTTTGAAAGTTTTTCTTCTTCTCCAAAAATCCTATTTTTGAAAATATTGAATTAAAACATAGTTTCAAAACAGTACAAAAAAGTTGTCTGAAATTTTTTCAAAAAAATCTGAAAATAAACTAGACAATATTTGAGAGAGGTAGGAAAAAGAATCAACTCATTTGGAGTTATATTTAAAAAGTTATAGCCAGTCAAAGTTTTGGTCAAATTACATTTTTAAAATAAAAACAGAAAAAGGAAAACGTTTCGAAAACTAAACACGTCGAAGGCGTACTCTGCGTTTATGCCTTCACTTAGTCCAGCGTGGACTGGCGCGTGGGTCATTGACAGTGGGTCCAGGGGGCCCACTGGTCAGGTTTGACCAGTCGTCTCTCCCCCCTTTTCCTCTGCCCGAGGGGAGGCGGGACTCCGGCGATCGCCATCGACAAACGGCGCTTCCCCGTGGGGTTCTGAGGGCGGAGATGGATCCGCCAGTCCAGGGCGGTCCTCCCGATGGTCGAACGACTGGACGGGGTGAAGGGAAATGCCGCGGCGAAGCCATGATGGAGATGGCTTCAGGACGATTTGGGGATTCGGGCTATGGTGGCTCTCCGTCGCAGCTGGGGGTTTGTGCGGCTCCGCAAGACGAAGAGGAGTCGGGTGGTGGTGGTGGAAGGTTGGGGGAGGCTCTGTTTGCGATGGATGGGACCGAAGGGCGGCGGCGGCCGAATCGGCCGGAGGCGAGGAAAAAGGCCTCCCGCCGTCGCTTGATGGCCGTGGGGCGCTCTAGTGGGGTGGTACGAGGCTGCTTGAGGGTGCTTGAGCGAGGTCTGGGGCCATTTATAGCCGAGGAAGGTTGGTTCCGCCACTGCTGGGAATAAGATCGCCGGCCGACCACTTCTGTTGCGGCAGGGCGACGGGGTGATGGCCGGAACAGGGTCGGTGCTAGCGGACGGGCTCGGAGATAAGGACGGCCTGCTCACGAGGGCAGCTGGCGAGCAGTTGTGGCTCGGCGGCGCCATCCGTGGCAGAGGCGTACTGCGGACGCCGGCGTGCCGCCAAGAGGGCCCTGACGGTGGTGTTGTAGGGCGCCAGGGCGGCTTGGAGTGTTCTGGCGAGTGGTCGAGGGCGGGTCGTGGCTCTGCAGGTGAGCAAAGGCCAGGGCACGGCGTAGCGAACGCGGTGGCTCGGTTGCGCGCACGCGTGCAAAACATGCGCTCTGGGCGCGCCCAGAGCACGCACTCGACATGCTCGACAGAATGCCAGGGTGGGCTAGCGTGCTTGAGCAAGGCTGGCAATTAACAGGACTAGGTTAGAGTTTGCAAGGAGGTTAATGGACATGGGGTTAGGTCAGGGGATCAAGTTTACAATGCCAACTAAAAACCATGCCAAAACTGGCCATGCACACAAGGTGTTTGACAAAGTGCTAGAGGCATCTAGGCAGTTCTTGGAGTGGCCAAAATATCCAGATCGGTGTCTCATTAGGTGTAGGTGATGGTGGCAAGGTCATTTGGGCAAAACCAGAAACTTGCTAGTGCAAGTTTTGCAAAACTACAGTTCTGGATAGGAGGAAAATGGCATTATTGCTTACACTAAAAATCCTTCAATGGGTCCACTCTCCTGGACTTAAGGGTTTTGTAGGGTGGTCTACAAGCAGGAAAAGGAATCATAGCTAAAAGGGCAAGTTGAAACATGGTTGCAGTACAATTCAACAAGCTGGGCCGGAATGAAGATGATGGTGATTTACTCAAATTTTTCAAAGAACATCACTGGTTTTTTCCATAAGGTTGACTAATATACTACTACTAACATCCCATAACTTTGGTGGAAGCTTTAAAGAAATATTTAAATAGGTTGTAGTGCAATACTACCATCTGGACCAGTTTAGAAAACTTGGGGTGAAGCTCAAAATTTTCAATGAATAAGAGATATTTTTGCTCCAGAGTGATTTAAAAACACCACATGACATCCCCAAATTTTGGTGAAAATTTTAGATGCTTTTATCAAATGGTTGCAGTGCAAAAGAGGCTCTAAAACTTATAAAAATCACTCAAAAACAATAAAGCTAAAAATAATTATGCAAATACATCCACTGATAGAAGAATTGTTTTTCTTGAGGGGGTATACAAATCCAATGATAATCTTGGAAAGTTTTTACTTGAGGCAAAAAACTTCACAATATTAAAGAAAAAGGGGTTACGAAATCAAAAGAAAATCCACAAAGCAAAAATATTAAACTCCTGTCAAAATTTTAATAATCAACACATGGTTAAATTTTTGGGGTGTTACAACACTACCCCCCTTAAGAAAAAATCTCGTCCTCGAGATTTGATAAGGATTGTTTTGAAAAAAAATTACTCCTACTATCACAAAAATAACTATCCCACTCATGTAATTAAAACGTAGCTACAGTGAGTGGGCAATAAGTGGTGTGAAACTACGATTGTGGCATCTTTGGCGTTGCATGGAAAAATTTACGGTCAGTTTCTACTATTGGTTACAGTAAATTTAGAATAAACTTCTAAATTACTGAAAATACGCTGGTCGTACCCGAGAGCACAGTGCACTCTGTGGCTGACAGGTGGACCCGGGGCCCACTGTCGGTCTATTCCTCTACCTCTGGTTCTCTCTTCTTCCTCTCTCCCGCGCGCTTTCCCACGCTTTCTCCACCGGCGAGGTCTAGCTCGTAGGGCATCTAGGCCGTACTGCGGTAGTGCGCGGCGTGCTAGCTGCCGGCGCAGCGTCTTGGGCTAGTCTTGTTGTCGGCCTTTCATGATTCTCCTCCGAACACCGGCGATCGAGCGACGAGCAGCGCTGGTGGACTTCGCCCACCGTACACCGATCTCGAGCTATAAAACGACCGCGGTGCTCCTTCTTCTTCCTCCACCTGACCTCGCTTCTCCTTATCCTCCCTTATCCTTCATTTCTGTCTGCAGGAGCTCGAGACGAGGCTCTAATGGCGGAGGTGATGCCGGACTGGTACATGATCCTGATGTGTGGAGGGTTGGCGGCGTTGCTGGGGTTCTCCGTGCTCACTGCGTGATGATCCTCGATGATCGTCGTGATGCTGCCGCCGAGTGTTAGCTCTCCACGGTGGCGGTGATCACGAGGATTAGGTGCGGTGTCGGTGCTAGGCTGCTGTCGAGTGCCGGAGGCAACTTGTATCCGAGTAATTGCTCACAAATCTCTCCCTCTGAGACTGTGGGGGTGTTAGGGAGGTGATTAGCTTGGTGCAAAAATGTGCATGTGGATTTGCACTTGGCTGCGTGGTTGGGGTCGTGAGTCTGTTGTTATGGTGCTGCGTGAATAAAAAAATCTATGTCGAGAAGAAATATATGCCGGAACAACTCAGAGAGAAATCTCACTTCAGGATTTACTGAGAGTGAAAACAGTTAATAAAATTTTACCGTAGTAAAAAAGCACTCATATTGATTGAAACTAAAGACTGCACAAATTTAGGATAGCACACACAAGTTGCAACACATAAATAACTGCAGGGACAATAAACACAGCAATGACATCTACAACGACAATGGTAATTGGACAGGGTCCTGAGAAAATGTCTCTGGAACCGGGGCACACTCTTCTTCTATCGGGGGAAGTGGGTTGACCAGTCGATGAATGTGCCTTTCCTGGTTGGGCCTCAGTGGTTTGCTGATGGCGATCTGAGGATTCAAGTCGTGAGGCTCGAGATAGCCCATTACTCGCTGGGTCAAACGCTCTTCTTGCGATAACATCTTGGGCAAGGTTGGCGATCTTGGGTCTCTCGATTCGCCCACCGGAAGCGATGCTACTTCTCCGGTGCTGCCCGACTCGGGAAGTAATAATACCCTCGTTATTTGGCATAGGGTACCGCTAATCGAAGCGAGTAAGCGCCTCATCTGCAGCAGCTTCTATGGCCATATGTGGAGTCGGCATAGATTTCCCCAAGAAGGAAGCTTCCGTGGGGTCTTGGTTTGGGTTTCTTGGGAGGGACGTGCACCACTGCCCAATATTTTGAGGTGGATGGGGTGATCCTTGATTTGAGTAACTCATACTGGGGTGGATGGATAGCACTCATGGTACTGCAGGTAAAGTCCCACAAAATTTTAACAAAGCTGCCTGGAGTTGCATCTGGAGTTCTCAGGTAAATACTAGGGCTCGACATGGTAATGGAAATGGTTGTGCAAGTGGTGCTCAAGGTGAGGGGTACTTGGCAAGGTCATGAGGTGGCCTTTATATAGCATTGGGGCTGGTTTAATTACCGTGGTGAAGGGTAACTAGTTTATCGAGTCTGCTCCATGGGGTCGGGGTCAATGCTACATATACACATATCTCAAAAAAGTGATGTATCACTGCGGGTGTCGTTGGTGTGGTTTTGGTAGCTGTGTCTGGGAAAAAAATGCAACCGCATGCTAACATATTTATGTCAGGCTACTATTAAAACAGAGGCACACAAGCAGGCTGCGATTGTTCAAGGCGATGCAAGATTACATAATTACAGGGCGCAGGCATACTGAGACTCGGTACTACTCGAGTGACTTAGTCTACCTCGTTTATATCTAAACGAGCCTGCCTTGTGGACGTCGAGGCTTCTCCACGGGTTTTGCCGTCGGGATTAGCGTGAGGAGGTTGAGGGGCTGCTGGGTCGGGTAGCGATGATGACCATCCCGGGGATTGTTGGCCACAATCCCGCAGGAGCGTGTTCCCAAAAGGCGACGAAGCACTTCTGGGGACACCAAAGTATTTTGGTCGATGGCCGGGGTAGTCCTCAAGGACTCGATCGGGTGTCCGAACAACACGACTGGGTTGTCGGCGTCGGGCTCATCTTCTCCTCATGCCGGGGCTCGGCGGACCAGCTCTCCACGAGCTGCGATCAGATCAAGGGTGATTTGATCGAACAGTTCCTCTAGTGCACCTACATAGCGCACCAGATGCAACAATGCAGGACCGTCTCGTGATCTCCATTGACAACCTGGGGTGGCCTACCGTACCCTTCACTGCTGGGGTAGTAGTAGAACGAGCAACAGTTAACTCTGGGCGACAAGTGCCGGAGTTGAACTATAGCCTCTCGAGCAGCTGGTTGGATGGCTTGTGGCTCAAAGGAAGTAGTCCTTCCGGTGTAACTGTAGGGGCGTTCTGGCGATAGACCCCTACCATAGATGTGTATAGTGGCCCAGAATTGACGGCTCTCCCCGCTCATGGGTCCTTGGTACACAACATATTCTGGGGGCTCCTCTAATGCAAAGGCACGGCGGGTGAGGTTTGCTAGCACGGTCACAAAACCTCCAAGGTTGTTTGCCGTGGTTTCATTGTGCACGACGGGGCCAGGCATTATGGCTTGATTTGGGGAAAGAGGTTGTGATGTGCTGTGTTGAGGTTAGCGTGCCCTTTTTATAGAAAAAGAGGACGGAGTCTTCCTTCGCACGCTTGCGAATGAGACAATTTAGGTGTCGGTCACTGGCGCGTGATCGACAGGCTAGGCTGATAGGTTGGGCACCGACTGCCAAAAGGTGTCAGGTCACTGTGGGGTTATCTTACGCGAGAAGCTTGGACGGGGTTAGGTTATGGTATGGTGGTTTGGTTAACCTAGGTTTATTGACCTGGCTAAGATAGGATTAGCCAATGGTCAGCCTGGCTCTGATACCAAGTTTGTCAGGACCGGATTTTCGGGATATTAATTTCCCAGAAAATGGCCCTTGTGCTCACCAGCCCCAGGATTACTGTTAGCTGATGAGGCACAAACTTAATACAGAAATTCCAAGCAAATTACAAAATATGTAGTACAAGACCATTCTGGCCTATGAGTACAACACAAGGTTTTTAGTGGTTGATCGTGGAATCGGATTGTGGTCTTTCAGCGTCTATGGGACTCAGATTCCCGCAGGAACAGCTGACCTGGATAACTCTTATCTTATCTTCGCGAGGCTGCTATCACCATTGTTTAGGTTCCGGGGCTGTCATCGCAACGCTCCTCTCCAAGCAAGAAATCTGGCCAAGACAACAGCCAGGGACAAGCCAGTGAGTACTTTGAATGTACTACATAAACATTATGAACACGGGTATAATATAGCAAACAATAATCATGCTCTGAAATATTCTATGCTGCATAGCGTCAGTCATCAAATCCATGATGTATGTAAGCAAGTTATTCACAAAAAATATGAATAAAGCAATTAGAGAGTAGAGATAGAATGCCTCAGTCGGGCGTCTGAGCGACACCACATAAAGGGCTTATAAAGTAAACAAATAACAAGCATGCCGCAGTCGGGTGTCTCAGCGACACCACATAAAGGGCTTATAAAGTAAATATATAACAAACATGCCACAGTCGGGCGTCTCAGCGACACCACATAAAGGGCTTAGAAAGTAAATATATAACAAACATGCCACGATCAAGGCGTCAAATGACACCACATAAAGGGCTTATAAAGTAAATATATAACAAACATGCCACAGTCGGGCGTCTCAGCGACACCACATAAAGGGCTTATAAAGTAAATATATAACAAACATGCCACAGTCGGGCGTCTCAAATGACACCGCATAAAGGGCTTATAAAAAAATCAATAACAAGCATGCCACAGTCGGGCGTCTCAGCGACACCACAAAACAGAAATTCAAATAATATAAAGGGTTAGTCCATAATCATCATGAGTCACAAGTCATAATCCATGTTCTGGTTTAGCAGTTTTTCCTCCAAGACCGACACTAAGACCGACACTCGACCCAACCTGCATCAGTAGTCCTTAACCATGGACACGGCTATTCAAATAGATTTAATCTCTGCAGAGGGTGTAATCTTTACCCACGAGTAATCTGATTCCTTTAGTCCACCGACTAATTCCGTCTCTGATCTTTTAATTGAAAACACACCGACCGCACACACCAGCTGACTCATCGGTGTGCAGAATCACCCACGACACCCGTTAAGCAAAACTCTAAGTGGGAAGGCTACAACCTCGAGTAGCATGGGATCACAAAATTTATAACGCGCGCAAACTAGGGGAGCTACCCCCTCGGCTACAACCGAAAACACCCATGCCCCCGGACCAGGTGGCATGCCTACCGGATGCAGCAGGTATCTTCCACCATGGCCTCTCTGTACGGTGAGTGCTAGAAAGGGGTTGACAACTTACTGAACCGTACCCTACCTACGGCAGGGACAAGTGGTAGTACGAAACAAGTATGGGGGTTACTGGAACAAGACTCAATCTACGGTCGACTCAGGAGGTTTACGTATTCCCTGAATGATTAGCACAACCAATATATTTCAACCAACAGACAGAATCACCACTCGTCATACCTCATCATGCAGTACCGGACACAACCGTCCCGATGGAGGGCTAGAGACAAGCCCGTGTCTACCCAAGACAGAGGTCTTACCGGGTTCCTTCCGGTATGCATGAAGGGCATACGTTGGTGAGTACTATCTCCACGCATCAATTTCAAAAGCACAGAATCACCAATATGCACTTATGAGTATGTTCATATCACCACATAAAATAACGGAACTCCGAAATGAGGGGTGTTGTAACCGTATCAAGCAACACACGATAATATTATGCCAGGGTTCAGAATGCTTGCCTTCAAGTTGCGTAGAGGCAGGGTGCATCCTAAAACTTTTGAAAGTTTTTCTTCTTCTCCAAAAATCCTATTTTTGAAAATATTGAATTAAAACATAGTTTCAAAACAGTACAAAAAAGTTGTCTGAAAATTTTTCAAACAAATCTGAAAATAAACTAGACAATATTTGAGAGAGGTAGGAAAAAGAATCAACTCATTTGGAGTTATATTTAAAAAGTTATAGCCAGTCAAAGTTTTGGTCAAATTCTGTTTTTAAAATAAAACAGAAAAAGGAAAAACGTTTCGAAAACTAAACACGTCGAAGGCGTACTCTGCGTTTATGCCTTCACTTAGTCCAGCGTGGACTGGCCCGTGGGTCATTGACAGTGGGTCCAGGGGGCCCACTGGTCAGGTTTGACCAGTCGTCTCTCCCTCCTTTTCCTCTGCCCGGCGGGCGGAGACTGGTGATCGCCATCGTGACAGGCGCTTCCCTTGAGGTTACGAGGCGAGGATGGATCCGCCAGTCGAGGCGGTCCTCCGGTGGTCGAGCGACTAAGCGGGGTGAAGGGAAATGCGCCGGCGAAGCCATGATGGAGATGGCTTCAGGACGATTTGGGGGTTCGGGCTATGGTGGCTCTCCGTCGCAGCTGGGGGTTTGGGCGGCTCCGCAAGATGAAGAGGAGTCGGGTGGTGGTGCTGGAAGGGTGGGGGAGGCTCTGTTTGCGACGGATGGGACCGGAGGGTGGCGGCGGCCGAATCGGCCGGAGGCGAGGAAGAAGGCCTCCCGCCGTCGCTTGCTGGCCGTGGGGCGCGCTAGTGGGGTGGTACGAGGCTGCCTGAGGGTGCTCGAGCGAGGTGCAGGGCCATTTATAGCCGGGAAGGTCGGTTCGCCCGCTTTGAGGATAAGATCGCCGGCCGACCACTTCTGTTGCGGCAGGGCGACGTGGCGATGGCCGGAGCAGGGTCGGTGCTAGCGGACGGGCTCGGAGATAAGGACGGCCTGCTCACGAGGGCAGCTGGCAAGCAGTTGTGGCTCGGGCGGCGCCATCCGTGGCAGAGGCGTACTGCGGACGCCGGCGTGCCGCCAAGAGGGCCCTGACGGCGGCGTTGTAGGGTGCCACGGGGGCTTGGAGTGTTCTGGCGAGTGGTCGAGGGCGGGTCGTGGCTCTGCAGGCGAGCAAAGGCCGTGGCGGGGTAGCTTAACGAACGGTTTCGATTCGCGCGACGCTGCGTAAAACATGTGCTCTGGGCGCGCCCAGAGCACGCACGCGACATGCTCGACAGAATGCCAGGGTGGGCTAGCGTGCTTGAGCGAGGCTGGCAATTAATAGGACTAGGTTAGAGTTTGCAAGGAGGTTAATGGACATGGGGGTTAGGTCAGGGGATCAAGTTTACAATGCCAACTAAAAACCATGCCAAAACTGGCCATGCACACAAGGTGTTTGACAAAGAGCTAGAGGCATCTAGGCAGTTCTTGGAGTGGCCAAAATATCCAGATCAGTGTCTCATTAGGTGTAGGTGATGGTGGCAAGGTCATTTGGGCAAAACCAGAAACTTGCTAGTGCAAGTTTTGCAAAACTACAGTTCTGGACAGGAGGTAAATGGCATTATTGCTTGCACAAATCCTTCAATGGGTCCACTCTCCTGGACTTAAGGGATTTGTAGGGTGGTCTACAAGCAGGAAAAGGAATCTTAGCTAAAAGGGCAAGTTGAAACATGGTTGCAGTACAATTCAACAAGCTGGGCCGGAATGAAGATGATGGTGATTTACTCAAATTTTTCAAAGAACATCACTGGTTTTTTGCATAAGGTTGACTAATATACTACTACTAACATCCCATAACTTTGGTGGAAGCTTTAAAGAAATATTTAAATAGGTTGTAGTGCAATACTACCATCTGGATCAGTTTAGAAAATTTGGGGTGAAGCTCAAAATTTTCAATGAATAAGAGATATTTTTGCTCCAGAAATATTTAAAAACACCACATGACATCCCCAATTTTTGGTGAAAATTTTAGATGCTTTTATCAAATGGTTGCAGTGCAAAAGAGGCTCTAAAACTTATAAAAATCACTCAAAAACAATAAAGCTAAAAATAATTATGCAAATACATCCACTGATAGAAGAATTGTTTTTCTTGAGGGGGTATACAAATCCAATGATAATCTTGGAAAGTTTTTACTTGAGGCAAAAAAACTTCACAATATTAAAGAAAAAGGGGGTTCTGAAATCAAAAGAAAATCCAGAAAGCAAAAATATTAAACTCCTGTCAAAATTTTTATAGTCAACACATGGTTATATTTTTGGGGTGTTACAACACTACCCCCCTTAAGAAAAATCTAGATCCTCGAGATTTGATAAGGATTGTTTTGAAAAAATTACTCCTACTATCACAAAAATAACTATCCCACTCATGTAATTAAAACGTAGCTACAGTGAGTGGGCAATAAGTGGTGTGAAACTACAGTGTGGCATACTGGCGTTGCATGGAAAAATTTACGGTCAGTTTCTACTATTAGTTACAGTAAATTTAGAATAAACTTCTAAATTACTTGAGGCAAAAAAAAACTTCACAATATTAAAGAAAAAGGGGGTTTTGAAATCAAAAGAAAATCCAGAAAGCAAAAATTTTAAACTCCTGTCAAAATTTTTGGGGTGTTACACTTGCCTAAGGGAATCTTGCCACAATTTTTTGTCTATGACATGTGGGGTTCACTGATAATAAAAAAATTCTTGTCTTAGGTGTGGCTAATAAAAAAGACTTATATTTAGGAACGGAGGGAGTAGACAATATAAATAATAATGCATGTTGGGGTAACCCACGTTTTCGATAATTTTAGCTGTGGGCTTGTTCAAATTTTTTACGAGGGGGTGGTTGTTCAGTTAACGGAGGGACTTGTAGTACCAGACTTGAACGATACAAAGTGCGACCTGGCACACCGTAACACCACTTGGAACAAGCGGGTAGCTACCTCAAAAAACAATCAACAACTAAAAAAACCGCGACCTGGCATGTAGTAGTACACAATTTTAAACGATTGTTTTGATGGAGTGAAAAAGCAAAACTACCCCACTACGTATATATAGGCCGGAGCCTCCGTGCTTGCTTGCTAGGGTTGATCTATTCACACACTCTCATCCTCTCCAGATCTAAACAAGATAGGGGTAGTAACACTGTCTTTCTCCCTTCAAAAAACACTGTCTTTCTATCCTCACCGCTGGTTACAGATCCGGACGTATCCCCCTCCACCGGTGAAGGGGAGGAGGGGCAGCGTTAGGCCATCATCGACAGCGAGGGAGGAGACCCACTGCCGGCCGCACCGTTATCTCTGGCCGAGCGCCGGCGCGGGAGGTCCTCCGATCCCTTCGTCGTTGCATGTGGGCGGATCCGGCCTCCCGCCGCCCACCTATCCACATCCCGACGACCTTCAGGTATATCTTCGTTCGAAACCGCCTTAGCTCTACTTCCCCAGCTCGCTATGTCGCTGCATGTGCATCATTTTCTACCTCTCAGCCCCTCTCGATCGGATGGTCCAATGTCACCTATTTTTTTTCTATTGTTAGAGGTAAAGCTACTTCATGGAGTCGAATCTTGTACTGCCTCCATCCGAAAATACTTGTCATTGAAATAGATGTATCTAGATGTATTTTAGTTCTAGACACATCCATTTTGATGACAAGTAATTCCGGACGGAGGGAGTACTTGGTTCAAACAAGAAATAAAGTGGGGGTGGGGGAATTTAGTATATACATCGGACTTGGTACAAACTAGAAGGAAAGGGGGTGAAAGTAGTACAAACTGGTCATCCAACCGGTCTCTTGGTCGAAAAGGGAAATATAGGGGTAACGTTGTACACAGTGGTATGACCAGGACTAGATTTGCTATCCACACATAGGAGTAGGTGGCTAGAGTGAAAAAAATGGGACCAACCCTGATATGTTTCTTGGATGTTTGTTTCTCGGGGCAACAAACTATGAATCACCACTTAATGCCCCTGTTTACGTACATGGTCTTTGAATGGTGCACCTTTGTCCCATGCCCTTATACCATATATTTGGTTGTTCTTAATCTAATGTCCCGGTAAAAATGAAGCCATGCCACTGTTATGAGCCATGACAAGTTTAGCGAAATGTTTTTGCCTGTAATTGTTTGAGACTCTGGTTGTTTCCTCTGTACCTTTTTGTGCAAACAGGGATATCCAATTCACCTGGTTGCTGTTGTGACCTTTTGGTGCACTGCACAAAACTCTTCTTAAAAGAAGCGACTTTTGTGTTGTTTAACTGGAATGTCAGAATGGAACAGTTGGTTCATTTTGGTGGAACTGCACAAAGAGAGATTTGTGTTCCAATCCTCATCATCCATATTTGCGCCATAACCTTCCTTTAGGTAAGAATGATATTTAATGCATGTGTGCATCTCTATTTTCCGACTACCATGAGAAAATAATGCTATTTTTTACTAGTACACTTGTACTCCCTCACTGACAAAACCAATTCTGAATTAGAAGGCTAATCATGTACTTGGTTTCACCAACTGGTGAGGAGAAAGAGAACCAGAGCATGAAGAGGAAGAAGAAGAAGAATAAACAGTGCCAAGGCGATCTTGCTGAAGCCAGTGGCCTCAGATGAGGCCATTCAAGGGCTCCGACAACGACTACCTTACATGTCAGACGATCCTCCAGGGAGCCCTTCCACTTCTGTTGTCTCACTTAATTAATTAGGAGTACTTAAGTACCACTAATTTATTGCTGCCTAATTTTCCTGTCGGAGTTAAACAAATCTTTAGTAGGACCCTATGCTGAATCATGTACGTGTGTATGTTTGTCTATGGAGGTGAATCATGTGATGGAGCAGGGATGGAATATTATTAGTGTCATGACATAATAGTGCTATTGTTTTGCATGTCAATTTATTGCCATTGGTTCAATGAGGCAATGTTTTGCGTATTGTCCATCATGAATTTGATGCTACTGTTTGAGTAATATGCTAATGTCTTCCTATCATTTCTCACTAAGCTAATGAAGGTTTCACCTTGTTCCTACTTGTGCAAACAGGGGTCATGTTGTGCCAATCATACATTTTAGTGGAACTACACAAGACAATACAATGAATCGTATCCCAGCGGTGCTTTAACTCTGCTGGAAGTTCTTGATAATCTTTCGATATAATCTCAGCACTCATAAACAAGAGTGATTTCAACCATACATTTGAAGTGCACAAAAAAATATTCTATTGTGTGATTCCAGTGAGTGCTTTATCATCTCTTATGGGACTACATGAATAAGCTTTTTTTCTCAGGTTGGCATGGGCCTAGGGCCTTCATCCATATTAGTTTGATGTCATCTCTATTTGTATCATGCTACTATCATGAGAAACTCCTTTATCTTTGCACATTAAAGTTTTACAACCTATGATAAATGGCAATGCTTTGAGTGTTGAGCTAATTGGCACTGATTAAATAAACTAATACCTCTCTTTAAGCAAGACTACTATGTTGCTAACTTTACCCATTAAGATAATGAGGGTGCTTCTATCTGTTAGTGTATGTTTCATCAACTAGTCCCACTATTACAGTAATCTCACTCTCTCAATATATGTGCCAACAGGGATGCTCAATTTTGGTGGAACTGCACAAAAACTTTGGGTGCTTCATTGCCTCGACAGCTTTCGTCCTTTCCTGTCAGTCGCTAATCTCGGCTTGCTTTCTTCCTTCGTTGTCAGTAGCTTCGCTTATCTCAGCTTCCAGTCAAAGGAAATAGTAATTGATATGCTACCTCACACAGGTTGGTACTAGTCTTTATCCTGATTATTGTGCTTGTCATGTATTGGTAATTGATGACCCGCAAGTATACGGGATAGTTGTAGCCTCTTTCGATAAGTAAGAGTGTCGAACCCAACGAGGAGCTAAAGGTAGAACAAAAACTCTCTCAAGTCCTATCGGCCACAGATACGACTCTACGCACGCTTGACGTTCGCTTTACCTAGAACAAGTATGAAACTAGAAGTACTTTGTAGGTGTTTTTGGATAGGTTAGCAAGGTAATAAAGAGCACGAGAATAAAAACTAGGGGCTGCTTAGATAAAAATGCAACTAAAGTAAATATGGCGAGTGTGGAAAAGTGGTGGTAGGAGTTGCGAAATTGTCCCTAAGCAATTGACTACTCTACTAGACCGATAGCAAGTATTATGTGGGAGAGGCCACTGCTAGCATGTCATCCCTTACTTGGAATTCTATGCACTTATGATTGGAACTATTAGCAAGCATCCGCAACTACTAACGTTCATTAAGGTAAAACCCAACCATAGCATTAAGATATATTGGTCCCCTTCAATCCCGTATGCATCAATTTCTATGCTAGGTTGAAGCTTACATCACTCTTGCCCTCCAATACATAGTCCTATCAACATACAACTAACCCTATGGTGTGATCCACGCGCGCGCTCATATGATGGGCACCAAAGGACAGAAACATAACCACAAGCAAATTAAATCAATCATAGCAATTCATCAACCACCAAATAGGACAACGAAAATCTATTCAGACATCATAGGATGGCAACACATCATTGGAAAATAATATGAAGCATAAACACCATGTTCAAGTAGAGGGTACAGCGGGTTGCGGGAGAGTGGACCGCTGTAGATAGAGGGGGGAAGGTGATGGAGATGTTGGTGAAGATGGCGGAGGTGTTGGTGAAGATCGCGGTGATGATGATGGCCCCAATGACGTTCGGCGCCACCGGAAACAAGGGAGAGAGCCCTCTTCCCCTTCTTCTTCTTCTTCCTTGACCTTCTCCTAGATGGGAGAAGGGTTTCCCCTCTGGTCCTTGGCTCCCATGGCTTGGGAGGGGCGAGAGCCCCTCCGAGATTGGATCTATCTCTCTGTTTCTGCGTTCGCTGCGTTGGCAGATTCTACCCCTTCACTGTTTCCTTTATATCTGGAGATCCGTAACTCCGATTGGGGTGAATCTTTCGCCCGGGTCTTTTTCATAAAATTAGCTTTCTTGCACCAAAAGAAGAGCGTCAAACGCCTTACGGGTGGACCACGAGGGTCAGGGGCACGCCTGGGGGGGTAGGGCGCGCCCCCCTACCTCGTGACCACCTCGGACACCGTCTCACGTTGATTTCACTTCCCAAAAATCATAAATATTCCAAAAAAAATCTCCGTACGTTTTTATCCCGTTTGGACTCCGTTTGATATTGGGTTTCTGCGAAACAAAAAACATGCAACAGACAGAGGCGGCACTTTGGGCCTTTGGATCAATATGTTAGTCCCAAAAATAGTATAAAAAGTTGCCAAAAGTATATGGAAGTTGTAGAATATTGGCATGGAACAATCAAAAATTATAGATCTGACGGAGACGTATCAGCATCCCCTAAGCTTAATTCCTGCTCGTCCTCGAGTAGGTAAATGATAAAAAAGATAATTTTTGATGTGGAATGCTACCTAGCATAATCTTGATCATATGTCTAATCATGGCATGAATATTAAGACACGAGTGATTCAAAGCAATAGTCTATCATTTGAATAAAAACGATAATACTTCGAGCGTACCAATAAAGCAATCATGTCTTTTCAAAACAACAAGGCCGAAGCAAGCTTATCCCTACAAAATCATACAGTTTGTCCATGCTTCATTTTCGTCACACAAAAATACTCCCATCATGCACAACCCCGATGACGAGCCGAGCAATTGGTTCATACTTTTTAACGCGCTTCAGCTTTTTCAACCCTCACGCAATACATGAGCGCAAGCCATGGATATAGCACTATAGGTGGAATAGAATATAATGATGGAGGTTATGTGGAGAAGACAAAAAGGAGAAAGTCTCACATCGACGCGGCTAATCAACGGGCTATGGAGATGCCCATCAATTGATGTCAATGTGAGGAGTAGGGATTGCCATGCAACGGATGCACTAGAGCTATAAGTGTATGAAAGCTCAACAAAAGAAACTAAGTGGGTGTGCATCCAACTTGCTTGCTCATGAAGACCTAGGGCATTTGAGGAAGCCCATCGTTGGAATATACAACCCAAGTTCTATAATGAAAATTCCCACTAGTATATGAAAGTGATAACTTAAGAGACTCTCTATATGAAGAACATGGTGCTACTTTGAAGCACAAGTGTGGTAAAAGGATAGTAACATTGCCCCTTCTCTCTTTTTCTCTCATTTTTTTTGTTTTTTTTGTTTTTTTTTGGGCCTTCTTTTTTTTTGGCCTTTCTCTTTTTTTCGTCCGGAGTCTGATCCCGACTTGTGGGGAAATCATAGTCTCCATCATCCTTTTCTCACTGGGGCAATGCTCTAATAATGATGATCATCACACTTTTATTTACTTACAACTCAATATTACAACTCGATATCTAGAACAAAGATATGACTCTATATGAATGTCTCCGGCGGTGTACCGGGATGGTGCAATGAATCAAGAGTGACATGTATGAAAAATAATGCATGGTGGCTTTGCCACAAATACGATGTCAACTACATGATCATGCAATGGCAATATGACAAAATTAATGTATGTCATGAATATGATGATGGAAGTTGCATGGCAATATATCTCGGAATGGCTATGGAAATGCCATGATAGGTAGGTATGGTGGCTGTTTTGAGGAAGATATAATGAGGCTTATGTGTGATAGAGCGTATCGTATCACGGGGTTTGGATGCACCGTGAATTTTACACCAACTCTCGAGGTGAGAAAGGGCAATGCACGGTACAGAAGAGGCTAGCAATGATGGAAGGGTGAGAGTGCGTATAATCCATGGACTCACATTAGTCATAAAGAACTCATATACTTATTGCAAAAGTTTATTAGCCCTCGAAGCAAAGTACTACTACGCATGCCCCTAGGGGGATAGATTGGTAGGAAAAGACCATCGCTCGTCCCCAACTGCCACTCATAAGGAAGACAATCAAAGAAACACCCCATGCTTAAAATTTGTCACACAACGGTTGCCATACGTGCATGCTACGGGACTTGCAAACCTCAACACAAGTGTCTCTACAATCCACAACCACCCACTAGCATGACTCTAATATCACCATCTTCATATCGCAAAACTATTGCAAGGAATCAAACATATCATATTCAACGATCTACAAGTTTATGTAGGATTTTATGACTAACCATGTGAATGACCAGTTCCTGTCATCTCTCTAAATAGATATAAGTGAAGCAAGAGAGTTTAATACTTTCTACAAAATATGTGCCCATGCTCTAACAAATATAAGTGAAGCAAAAGAGCATTCTACAAATGGTGGTTTTCTATGTGAAGAGAAACAGGCAATCCAGACTTCAAATGATATAAGTGAAGCGCATGAAGCATTCTATAAAGCCATACTCAAAAGATATAAGTGAAGTGCAAAGAGCATTCTTATAAATCAACCAAGGACTATCTCATACCAGCATGGTGCATAAAATAAAAATAAAAACCTAATTGCAAAAGACGCTCCAAGACTTGCACATAATGCATGAACGAAACGAATCCGAAAACATACCGATACTTGTTGAAGAAAGAGGATGCCTCCCAGCATCCCCAAGCTTAGACGCAACGAGTCTCCTTGAATATTTACTTGGGGTGCCTCGGGCATTCCCAAGCTTGAGCTCTTGCCTCTCTTCCTTCTTCTCACATCGAAACATCCTCGATTAGACACTACATCCACACAAAACTTCAACAGAAAACTCGGTAAGATCTGTTAGTATAATAAAGCAAATCACCACTCTCAGTACTGTTGTAAACCAATTCATATTTTTTTTGCATGTTGTCTACTGTAATATAACTTTTCCATGGCTTAATCCACTAATATAATTTGATAGATTCATCAAAACAAGCAAACTATGCATCAAAAACAGAATCTGTCAAAAATAGAACAGTCTGTAGCAATCTGAACATCCACCATACTTCTCGTACCCCAAACATTCTACCAAAATTACGAAAAATAAACAAGTTGCACAGCAAGACAGTGCAAAAGGAATCAGAACCGTTTGACATTCCAGTTAAAAATGTAAAATCGCGCACTACAGCCAAAGTTTCTGTCCTGCACCGTACAAACCAACAAGCATTGTAAACATCCTAAAGGCAAACCTTAGCACATTATTTTTATAATACAATGGAATTTTACAAGGGAATAATTATTTTTGATGAGAAGTTTCTGTAATCAAGATTCACAAAGTTTCCGTGAGCATGAACAAAGTTCAAGGAGCTCTCCCACTTCAACAATGCTTGTCTTTCTCACTTTCACTTTCCCTTTTGAAAAGTTTTTGGGTTCCCCTCTTTATTTTTGTTGTTTTTAAACAATATGAAAGCACTCAACAGAAATAAATGACTCTCTAAAACTTCTGGGTTGTCTCCCTGGCAGCGCTTTCTTTAAATCCATTAAGCTAGGCATAAAGTGCTCAAGTAATGAATCCACCCGGATCCCAAGGTATATCAAAGCCAATTTTAATTAGCAACGATTTAGAATTTAGTAGTGAGCACAAAGCAACATAAATCATGTAATGACGAAGTCTAACTCTCTTCCTATGCATCGGCATGTCATAAAAGAACGATTCATGCACACCAAGTAAAGGCCAATGCATAGTATAAACAGTTTCTTGCAATTCTATCATATTGGAAACATAAAGAGGTGGAGATAAAGTTCCTCTCTCATAATAATTGCAAGTAGGAGCAGCAAGCATATGCATATCATATCTATCAAAATCATCATGTGCAACGGTAAAAGGCAACCCATCAATGTAATTCTTAATAAGCACAAACTTCTCCGATAAAGTGTAGTAGGGAGAATTCAAAAAGATAATAGGACTATCATGCGTGGGTGCAATAGCAACAATTTCATGTTTAACATAAGTAACTATAGCAAGTTCATCTCCATAAGCATAATTCATATTGGCATCTTGGCCACAAGCATAGCAAGCATCATCAAAAAGGGATATTTCAATAGAATCAATGGGATCATAATAGTCATCATAGCAATCATCCTTCGGTAAGCACGAAGGGGTATTAAACAATGTATGAGTTGAAGAGTTACTCTCATTGGAAGGTGGGCACGGGTGATCAATTCGCTCTTCCTCCTTTTGTTCTTCGCTCTTCTCATCATCTTTTTCATCCAATGAGCTCACAGTTTCATCAATTTCCTCTTCCATAGGCTCCTGCAAAATATTAGTCTCTTCTTGGACAGCGGAGACTTTTCTTAATAAGTGCATTAATTTCATAATTGTATTTATAATTCTCATAGCAATATTTGAGGATAGCTAAATTTTCAGATCTATAAACAGTATCATCAAAATCCTCAAACTCTTTACACATAGCTTCAATTTCATAAGCACCCATAAAAGCAACAAATTCTTCTATTTGTTCCACATCATAGTAATCATATATACCATTAGCATAAGAAGCTAAGGTTTTATTATCATTAAATTTGCATGAAAAGGGAAGATGCGGAGAATTCATCCTAGAGCAACAATTATAATCATATTCCACGCATAGTTGCCAAGCATACCACTTCAATATATGAATTTGATCCCATAATAGTTTCCTTTTTGTGTTAGCGATAATCCTAAAGTATTCACATTGATCCAACGTTACTCCCATTACATAGTTGAATGGGGTTTTCTTAGGATTATTAAAGTAGTACATAATATCTTTCACATAACCAGCATCGAGGGTTTTAGGAGGTTCCCCATCTCCATGAGTAGCAAGTACACCTAATTTTTTGGTATTTCGTGTTCCATATCCATAACTAAAGATAAAGAACAACTAAGAACAGCAAATAAAAATTACTTAGTGATAAAGCAAACAAGCACACACGAGAATAGTCACCCCATCGCTATGACTCCCGGCAGCGGCGCCCGGAAAAAGGTCTTGATGACCCGCAAGTATACGGGATAGTTGTAGCCTATTTCGATAAGTAAGTGTGTCGAACCCAACGAGGAGCTAAAGGTAGAACAAATACTCTCTCAAGTCCTATCGGCCACAGATACGACTCTACGCACGCTTGATGTTCGCTTTACCTAGAACAAGTATGAAACTAGAAGTACTTTGTAGGTGTTTACGGATAAGTTAGCAAGGTAATAAAGAGCACGAGAATAAAAACTAGGGGCTGCTTAGATAAAAACACAACTAAAGTAAATATGGCGAGTGTGGAAAAGTGGTGGTAGGAGTTGCGAAATTGTCCCTAAGCAATTGACTACTCTACTAGACCGATAGCAAGTATTATGTGGGAGAGGCCACTGCTAGCATGTCATCCCTTACTTAGAATTCTATGCACTTATGATTGGAACTATTAGCAAGCATCCGCAACTACTAACGTTCATTAAGGTAAAACCCAACCATAGCATTAAGATATATTGGTCCCCCTTCAATCCCGTATGCATCAATTTCTATGCTAGGTTGAAGCTTACATCACTCTTGCCCTCCAATACATAGTCCTATCAACATACAACTAACCCTATGGTGTGATCCACGCGCGCGCTCATATGATGGGCACCAAAGGACAGCAACATAACCACAAGCAAACTAAATCAATCATAGCAATTCATCAACCACCAAATAGGACAACGGAAATCTACTCAGACATCATAGGATGGCAACACATCATTGGAAAATAATATGAAGCATAAAGCACCATGTTCAAGTAGAGGGTACAGCGGGTTGCAGAAGAGTGGACCGCTGTAGATAGAGGGGGGAAGGTGATGGAGATGTTGGTGAAGATGGCGGAGGTGTTGGTGAAGATCGCGGTGATGATGATGGCCCCTAGCGGCGTTCCGGCGCCACCGGAAGCAAGGGGGAGAGAGCCCCCCTTCTTCTTCTTCTTCTTCCTTGACCTTCTCCCTAGATGGGAGAAGGGTTTCCCCTCTGGTCCTTGGCTCCCATGGCTTGGGAGGGGCGAGAGCCCCTCCAAGATTGGATCTATCTCTCTGTTTCTGCGTTCCCTGCGTTGGCAGATACTACCCCTTCACCGTTTCCTTTATATCTGGAGATCCGTAACTCCGATTGTGGTGAATCTTTCGCCAAGATCTTTCCCATAAAATTAGCTTTCTTTTTCCAAAAGAAGATCATCAAATTCCTTACTGGTGGACCACAAGGGTCAGGGGCGCGCCTGGGGGGTAGGGCGCGCCCCCCTACCTCATGACCACCTCGGACACCGTCTCGCGTTGATTTCACTTCCCAAAAATCATAAATATTCCAAAAAAATCTCCGTACATTTTTATCCCGTTTGGACTCCGTTTGATATTGGGTTTCTGCGAAACAAAAAACATGCAATGACGAGGCGGCACTTTGAGCCTTTGGATCAATATGTAGTCCCAAAAATAGTATAAAAAGTTGCCAAAAAGTATATGGAAGTTGTAGAATATTGGCATGGAACAATCAAAAATTATAGATATGACGGAGACGTATCAGTAATTTGGTATTGTGCTACTATTTGCCGATTTTATAAAGGAGTAACTTGGAGCCTGAACTCGCAGGAAAATCATTGCATTGGGTGATTTCAGTAGAACTGCACAAAATCATCAGATGGACAGATACTTTATGCTGCTGCCATGTACTCCAAAGTTCACTCAGACAAGCATCGATGTTGACAAGAAGTGCCTATATTCATTCGACTATCAACCGGCGTCAACTAGTTGTCAAACTCCCAAGTATTAGTAGAGTGAACGCCAAAAATATTGCTTGGCGCATAGCCCAGAAGAACACAGTCCAGTCTTTGGTCCCAACTTGTGCCTTTTGGTTATCGACAGATATGGTAGCGAACTGTATGGCATGGAGTCTAAAGCTTCCAGACAAGTTGGTTAAAGACGCGTATATTCATCTGGCACTTAATCAGTCTGCACGCCAGGGATGCTCCATTTCAGTTGAACTGCACAGAACATTTGGGTGGTTCATTTTCTCAACTGCCTCCTTTCTCAAATGCGCAATGTAGAATTTTGGCGAGCTACAGGACCGAGATGAGCCAGTAAACTAGTTGGATGAAAGTAGTGGCCAAGTTGCTCAAACCTTGCTCGGCACGAGGCCACTATTTGAGGATAAACCTACAAGCAAAGTTTAGATTGTCTGTGCTGCCTCTTATGTACTCGAAAGTTTACTCGTATAAGAACTAATTTTAGCAAGAAGTACCTCCGACTAAACACCATTTACCAGTCTATACCCTAGGTAATTAAAGTTCGTCCATGGATCATATTGGTTTTGATCTCAATCATTTGGATGCATAAACATACTGAACATGTGCATATCTGAATCTTTTTGTGAATTATGCATGAATATTGTCGTGTGATCTATCAATCATTTGGATGCATAGATATGCTGAGCTTGTGTATATATGAATCTTTTGAGTTGTTGATAGTGAATGTCGGCTATGGATATGAACGTGTCCTGTGAACCTGAGTTTGATACGAATGTTTACCTTTTATGTTGTTTTTGTGTCTGAACTTGTTAGTATGCCTACTGTGGGGTATGTGACGTGTGGGTGTCAACGACACACCTTCTTCCCGAGAAGAATTGCACATGCTTTGTTAGGGTAGCAATGGCGCATCAGCTCTTTTTAATCTTTTATTACTCTGTCTTCCCCTCTCCCCCGCTCAACCCCTGCCGTAATGTTTTCGGCCTCAAAACAAACATAGTAATGCGTCGTTTTGGGGGCTTGATGAAAAATCGAGTGCTGGTTTCTGTAGGTTGGCCTGCCCAGCAAATGGGCTGCTGGTCCACCACGACGGACTAGGAGGCTAAAAATACAAGTTGTATGGTGCAGAGGCAAGTAAAAACGCTATCGAGAGCCATCCACTGAAGAAAAAAATCGCTCCTGGTGTGCTTCTTCAGTCGTGCCGCCGGCCCCCTCTTTAATCCAGCTCACTCGGGGATCTGGTATCATTTTTTACCAGAGGGCGAACAAGTATCAGCTAGGCCTAGGTTTTGTATTTTAACATGCGTATCCCCCGACATACGTAGACAGTGGTTTCAACTTATTTTTTGAGGTCCATACCGGCCTATGGACTTTTTCTTAAAGATAGGCAGCCCAATGTATTTTTTAATAAAACGCAGGTCTCTGTTCTATTTATCTATATATAAGAATAATAATGTTGTGTCCAATTTATGTTTTCCCTTCTAACCACATTATATATATTTATATTATTACTATTATCGTATATTTTATAGAGACTTATATATACATTATAAAAACATCCCACGTGTTATTAACTTATAAAAGTAAATGTTTAACGGAAGTTGGCAAGGAAAATCCTGGTTGTTTTTGACTCACAGGCAAGGAAAATCCTGGTGATTGCATACAAAAGCTTGCGAAGATTTTAAGGACCAATTTAATAATAACGCGCTCATTTTTATTTTGAGCAATAACTCGCGAATTTGTTAATTATATATAAAAAATGTGCCTCTCCAGTTTATTCTTTAATATTAATTGCTCCTTCTAACATAACATTATATATATAATGAGCCCAGCTAATTCGTGTATTTCAAGGAAGTGCAAATAGGCTGGGATTTCTTAGAAAATATAGATGGGCCTGATTGACGCGAAATTATTTGTTCACCCAGCCCAGCAAATGAACTGTACATTCTAGAAAACATGGGTTAAATATATGCCACATTTTTGCAAGCTGACATGTGGGCCAATAGGTTGAAGCCTACGCAGGGTGTTGTCAACTTGGTCAACAAATGATTGTGACATCCACAGCCATTGGATTTATATCCAATGGTCGGCATGCACCTTCAATCTCTCGTCTTCTTCCTCCAGCGTCGTCGGGACCGCCTGGTCCGGCCTCTGGCGACTAGCGGCTCTGTTTAGCACGCATCACTGCGAAGCGCTACCCCACTGCCGGCCAGGCTATCCCTCCACCCCTCGACACCTCCTGTTATTCTCCACATACTGCAGCCCCACGCCGCAACAGAACCTGTTATAACCCTTCTCCTCCTCTCAATCTGCGACTCCACTACCGCGTCTTCCCATCTCTGAGTCGTTCCCATCTGGGGCCTCGCCTTCGTCCACCACCTCGCTACGCTCGGTGTGGCGTGGTCAACAAATGAGAGTCATCGGAAGAGGACTGTACGTGGAGAGCCTGACGGCTGGGACCCACGAGGTCCATGGTCGCACGCAAGGAAAGTTCCTCCTTATTAAGCTGAAAAAAATGTTTCCTCCACCTGACAGCTGGGACCCACCGGCTGTATCTTCACACGGAAGGAAGCGCCTCCTTGTTTTGCGAAAAAAATTATTCACCACGTTGACAGCTGGGACCTGTCAGATTTGGTGGCTGACTTGTGGGCCTACTAAGCGGACGTGTACGCACGGCTTTCTCAACTTAATCAACAAATGATTCTAGCAGCTGGACCGTTGGATGTTAATGCTATAGCCGTGCTCCTTCTTCAACCTTTGTTCTTGCTCCACATCTCCCGTGGGCGTTGCATGGCTGTCTTTGCCAGCCTTTTGAACCGATGAAGTTTCCACTCCTCTCCATCTGCGACTCCTTTGCCCGTCTTCCCCATCTCCGGTCGTTCGATGCGGGCCTCGCCGTCATCCACCGCCTTGGTGCGCTTCGCACGCAGTGTGGTCAACATGGTCAACAAGCGAGAGTCATCGGAATATTCGTACATGAGAGGCGGCGGTGGGGGCGCACCACGCCCATGGACGCATGCATGCAACGGAATGCGGCGTGGTCAACATGGTCAAGGAACGACTTCCATCGGAAGTATCTTTGTCGTGGAGAGGCCGATACCGGGTCCACGGCCGCAGCAAGGAAGTGCCTCCTTATTATGCGGAAAATAATGATTCCTCCACCTGACAACAGGGACCCACTGGACGGGCCATCGTATTTTGCAAAAAAAATGTTTCCCCCCTGACTGCTGGGACCCACCTGACGGGCCATCGTATTTCGCGAAAAAAATGTTCCCCCCGATGTTAGCTCGGACCCACCAGAAGTGCCTCCTTATTAAGCAGAAAAAATGAATACTCCCCCTGCTAGCTGGGACCCACCTTGGTGGGAGGCTGACTTGTGGGCCCACTAAGTTTACGGGGACGGAGGGCTTTGTCAACTTAGTCAATATGAACGATTCTAGCTGCAGTGACCGTACGATGTCCATCCAACGGCCATCGTGCTTCCTCAACCTCTGGTCTTCTTGCTCCAGCCGCCCAAAGCAGCGCCGGTCGTGCCGCCTACTCCTGCCTCCCGTGGCCGGCTGTGGTGCCGCGGAGGCCTCACCGGCCCCTACTACTCCCGCCGCAGGCCAGGCCATCCCTCCACTCACCCACAGCACGTGTTATTCTACAGCGACGGCACCCTCACACCGCAGCCGAACGAGTGAACCCTCATACTCCTCTACGTGTGGGCATCCACTGCCGCGTCTTCCCCGGCTTCGCGTCGTCCCCTTCCTAGGCCTTGCCGTCGTCCACCGCCGTGGTGCTCTCGGTGCGGCGTGGTCAATGTGGTCAACGACCGACTTCCATCGGAAGAGTATCTTGTGCGTGGAGAGGTGACAGTGGGTCCACGGCAGCCACAAGGAAGTGCCTCCTTATTACGCCAAAATAATTATTCCTCCACCGACAAAGAGGGACCCACCGGACGGGCCATCAGATTTCGTGAAAAAAGGTTTCCCACCGCTGGGACCCACCAGCTACACCTTCGCGCAAGGAAGTGCGTCCGGGCCAAAAATGATTCGCCCCACTGCTGGGACCCACCACTACATCTTCACACGCAAGGAAGTGCGTCCAAAAACAATTCACCCCACGATCATTGGGACCCACCAGCTACATCTTCGCATGCAAGGAAGTGCGTCCGAAAAAAACGATTCGCCCCCCTGACTGCTGGGACCCACCAGCTACATCTTCGCACGCAAGGAAGTGCCTGACAGTCGGGACCCACCTGATCGAAGCATACGTAGTGTTGTCATTCTGGTCGTGAACGTGTATGTACATACTGGTGGATGTAGAGGCGTGCACGTGTCGTAGTAGAGGCGCGCACGTGTCATAGTACAGGCGCGCACGTGTCATAGTACAGGCGCGCACGTAGCATGTACACGTACGTCTGACCGCCGCAGCAAGAAAGAAAATACGGCCACGTACGTACGTACGGGCAGGGTCTCGAACGCCTACTCGCGCATACATATGGCCAGGGCTCGTGTAATTGGTTGGGTCGGAACAGAGAAACTGCGTCGTCGCCGAGCCAACTGACTGGGTCGGAACGGAATACGTCGTCGTGTTCATCGGGAGGGCTTGGATGGAACAGGCGATGGAAACGAGGCCTGGCGTACCGCAGAACGGAGGAAATGGCCTTGTGTTCGACGGCCACGTTCGAAACGGGATCATGTTCATCGGGAGGGGTCTGGCGTACCGCAAAACGGATGAAACAGACTTGTGTTGGAGCGCTACGGTCGAAACGGGGGTCCTGTTCATCGGGAGGGGTGTGGCGTACCGCAAAACGGGACTCCACGGGATACTGTTCATCTCCACCGTCGACCTCCTCCAGCCTCCACGAGCTCCTGTTCATCCAGACTCCACCGCGCGCTACTCCACCGGCTACTGTTCAACACCCCTCCACGGGCTACTGTTCATCCACCCCTCCACCGTCTACTGTTCATCCAGCCCTCCACGGGGTCCTGTTCATCCAGCCCCAACCGGCTCGATCGATCAGGGTCATGTTCATCCAGAGGCAACGCCACGGGGTCATGTTCATCCACCCCCACCGCTCATTGTTCATCCAAACCCCGCAACGCTCATCGCTCATCCAGAGGCATCGATCGGCTTCGATTAGCAGCGATGGCGAAGAATCGCCGATCGGGTTTAGTTAATGCCATCAATCGATCTCTCAAGTTCAAGAACGCCAGAGTTCGCAAAGGCAATCGCCAGTTCGCTAGAGCCCAACGCCTCGCTCGGGTTCAGTTAGAGCCAACGCCTCGCACACACGCGCGTATGAGTATGAGAGAAACACGCATCGCTCGGCCCCCAACCACCCACCGTAACCAGGAACTCCCCGAAATTTTCCTCGCCCTCGCTTCTACCATGGTTTTTTCCGTCATGGACGGCCCAAAGAATGTCATGCAGCTGCATCTCCGTCCTGCATAGGACGAAAAGCCCATTTTCTGTCATGATTTTTTGTCATAGAAGTAGGAGCCCACCACATCTATGATGATACCGGGTTTTGTCACAATTATCGTCATACAAGTGTCATAAGTATGACAGAAATTTTTTTCGTTCGGCCCAAAATGTCACGGATGTGTCTTTTTTTTGTAGTGAATTAGGCAGACTCGTACGTTTTATTGGGTTTCTTCCAGATCCAAAGACAAAAATAACACCAATTTGATGGTATTTTCATTTTCATTCTTTTGAATGGAAATGATATGCTCATCTACAACTTGTTTGGGGTACAGAACGATGGGCCCTACATAATTCTCTGATTGAGACTTATATAAAAGTTCATGAGGTTACATTCCCCAAATCTGTAGGCAATGGTACTGATCTAGCAAGAGGGACTAGCTAATATCCTTCAAAGCATAGATACCGAGACAACAATAACGTTGGTATGAAACATGTCACAATAAATAGAGCAGTAGAAAATCCTGGAAACAATTTAGGGTTTACCTTCAGAATTGGAAGGACAGTGTATCCAAGCCCTCTGAAACATCCTCTTCTCGATAACCACCTTTATTTCTTTGAAGTTTCATGGTATTGCCTCAGCCGAATTTCAGAGATCAGACAACATATGCTGCCCATGGCCTCTATAGCTGGTATATATACACATGACAAGTCGAAGATAGAGTGGAATGGAAGGTTGGGAAGATGATGGTTCACCCGTAGATGTTGTTTTGTTGGCCGGTTGTAGTTAAGAAAAAGGGTTTTCCCCCGCTTTATATTATAAAGCAACGAACCAAGCATCCAACAAGTCAGTACAAAGTACAATCAAGTCATAAAGTCACGCCGGGGCACAGCAGGACAAGCCCCAAACAAAGCTAAAAAGACTAATCAGGCTCGGGAGGAGGAGGCGGTGGAGGCGGCGGGAGCAAAAGCCGATGTTGAGGAATGAATACCCGCAATGATGATGTCGATGACGTCTCGGTCATGTTGCTTGCTAAGCGGTCTCCAAAGCTGTAAGAAGCCACACACTTTGTAGATTGCATCAGTCACACGGCATGGAATCACACGTTCAATGACAAGTTTATTACGGCAACACCATAATGTCCAAGCCAGGGTACCCAGAGCCACCCAGGTGGGTGGGCGACTAGGGCCGGGGAGCCTAAGGACCTCCCCAAACAAGTCTGGGAGGTTGTCGTGGCACCAATTGGCACCAATCACCTCCCGGAAACAACTCCATAGGAACTGTGCCGCCGGGCACCGGAAGAAGATGTGGTTGCAGTCTTCCGGAACCAAACAAATAGGGCAGAGGCCGTCCCCAGGTCCATTACGCTTTTGGACCTCTGTGCTCGAAGGAAGGCGGCCTCGGACCCATTGCCAGAGAAATATGCGGATTTTCAAGGGGAGTTTGATCTCCCAAAGAACCGCTAGTTCTACCGGTCCCAGAGAGAGGACAATCGCCTGGTATAGGGACCTAGTTGAGAAACGGACGCTTGGTTCAAGGTGCCAAGAGAGCAAATCGGGCTCAAGGGAGGGAGGGTGGAGGGCAATACACTCAAGCAATTCGTCCCATTGCTCGCGCTCCGTCGCCCCGAAGGTGCGGCAGAAGGCAATAGCTCCCAAGTCAGCTAGAGCCATAGCCATAGAAAGCTGTGGATGGGCACAAGTCGAGAATAACGCGTGAAAGCGTTCTGCAAAGGGCCGGTTCCCAGCCCACCTATCAAGCCAAAACAAGGTGCCGGATCCGGTGCCCACTTTAATGGAAGTCCCAATACGCAAGATCGGCATCAGACGGATCACCGCTTGCCAGAATTGGGACCCTCCGGAACGAGAGGCGAAGGCCAACGGTTGCCCACGAAGGTACTTCGCTCGAATATTCTCCAACCACAGGCCTCCGTCATTGATCTGAATACACCAAAGCCACTTGGAGAGGAGGGCAATATTCATCCGCTTGGATGAGATGACCCCAAGGCCCCCTTGGTCTTTGGGCTTACAAATCTCAGACCACTTCACCATGTGGTACTTATGTTTATTATTCTCTCCAGCCTAGAAGAATGTGGAAAGAAGCTTGGTGACCTCATGATGAAGGGATTCATGCAGACTATAGAATCCCATGAGGTACATCAAGAGGCTAATAAGGGAGGAGTTCATTAGAATCACTCGAGCGGCCTTGGACAGCCATCTCCCCTGCCAAGGCTCCATCCTAGGTTGGAGCCTAGCGATTATTGGACGGAAGTCTTTCTCCAGAAGATATGTGTCACTAATTGGCATGCCTAGGTAAGTGGTCGGGAAGGACCCCAATCGACAATTCAAGCGATTGGCGATTCTCTGGGCTTCTGCCTAAGAGTATCCAAGGACGATCACCTCACTCTTGGCGAAGTTAATCGTAAGGCCCGACATCTCCTGAAAGTAGAGGAGGAGGAATTTGAGGTTCTGAATATCCTCGTCTGACCCTTCCACCATCATAATGGTGTCATCAGCATACTTGAGGTGTGTCAGACCTCCGTTGGCCACAAGATGAGGGCAAATCCCCCTAATGTGACCGGCATGTTTGGCCAAATCTAGGATCGAAGCTAGTGCATCAACCACAAGGTTGAAGAGAAATGGGGAGATCAGATCACCTTGTCGAACTCCCTGGCCAGTCAAGAAGTAAGGCCCAATCTCCCCATTAATGTTCACAGCCGTGCGACCACTCGTCACTAACTGCATCACTCGGGCTACCCAGTGGGAGTCGAACCCACGCTTGAGCAATACTTCCCGAAGGAAGGACCAGTGGACTGTGTCATATGCCTTATGAAAGTTAATCTTGAAGAACACCACACGAAGATGCTTGCTCTTGACCTCATGGATGACCTCGTGGAGAACGAGGATCCCATCCAGAATATACCTGCCTTTCGTGAAGGCCGACTGGTTCGGGTGGTGAATCCGGGGAGCAATCAGGGCCGCCCTAGTGGCGTACCCTTAGCCAGAATCCGAAAGATGACATTAAGAACTATGATAGGGAGGAACAGCCTGATATCAGCGGCTCACGGCACCTTGGGGATCAGGGAAATGATCCCGTAGTTAAGCCGGGACACGTCTAATGTTCCCCTAGAGAACTCACGGAATAGGTCAAGGATAATCTCCTTGACCATCGGCCAAAAAGCCTGGAAAAAATGAACCGGCAGGCCATCGGGGCCCAGAGCCGAGGCCGGATTCATGGCTTTGACGAAAGTCTCCACCTCCGAGGCATCAAAAGGGGCGAGAAGGGCCGCATTCTCCTCCGGGGAGATGCGCTGGTCGGCCGGCCAGATGTGGTCAGCAAGGCCTATCCCACCCCTAAGGCGCCCCGCAAATAACAATTTGTAGAAGTCGTCCACGAGCGAGCGAATAGCCGGGGGGTCCTAAAAGAGCTGACCTCCCTCCCATAGGAGGGGAATGGAGCAGATTCTCTGACGGCCATTAGCGATGGCCTGGAAGTAGGTCATGTTAGCATCACCAAATAGCACCCAATTGAAAGACCCCCGCTGGCGCCAGAGCTCCTCCTCCTTGGAATAGATCTCCATGAGAGAGTCTTCCAGATTATACCTATGAGCCCACTCTTCAGCGAAGATCCCTGAAATATATGCGCGAAGGTCAAGGGCTCGGATCTCCTCAAGGAGGGAGGCCTTTTGAACCCGAAGGTCCCTCCCAATGTTAGCACCCCATCCTTTCATGAACTGTCTAGATCGCTTGGACAGATGATGTCATTCGTCCAGGATCGACATCCGCCTAAGGGGCTCGGCTAATGCTACGTCTTGAGCTTGCGTTGGTTTTCCTTGAAGAGGAAAGGGTGATGCAGCAGAGTAGCGTAAGTATTTCCCTCAGTTTTTGAGAACCAAGGTATCAATCTAGTAGGAGGCTCCTCAAAAGTCCCACACACCTACACAAACAAACAAATAACTCGCAACCAACGCAATAAAGGGGTTGTCAATCCCTTCACGGCCACCTGCGAAAGTGAGATCTGATAGAGATAGTATGATAAGATAAATATATTTTTGGTATTTTATAATATAGATGCAAAAAGTAAAGATGCAAATAAAAGTAGATTGAAAGCAAATATGATAAAAGATAGACCCGGGGGCCATAGGTTTCACTAGTGGCTTCTCTCAAGATAGCATAAGTATTACGGTGGGTGAACAAATTATCACGAGCAATTGATAGAAAAGCGAATAATTATGAGATTATCTAGGCATGATCATGTATATAGGCATCACGTCCGCAACAAGTAGACCGACTCTGCACTGCATCTACTACTATTACTCCACACATCGACCAACTCCTGCTCAGCATCTAGAGTATTCTGTTCATAAAGAAACGAGTAACGATTAAGCAAGATGACATGATGTAGAGGATAAACTCAAGCAATATGATATAAACCCCATCTTTTTATCCTCGATGGCAACAATACAATACGTGCCTTGCTGCCCTCATCACGGGAAAGGACACCGCAAGATTGAACCCAAAGCTAAGCACTTCTCCCATGGCAAGAAAGATCAATATAGTAGGCCAAACCAAACTGATAATTCGAAGAGACTTGCAAACATAACTCAACCATACATAAAAGAATTCAGAGGAGATCCAAATACTTCTCATAGATAAACTTGATCATAAACCCACAATTCATCGGATCTCGACAAACACACCGCAAAAAGAGTTTACATCGAATAGATCTCCACAAGAGAGGGGGAGAACATTGTATTGAGATCCAAAAAGAGAGAAGAAGCCATCAAGCTAATAACAATGGACCCGAAGGTCTGTGGTAAACTACTCACAACTCATCGGAAGGGCTATGGTGTTGATGTAGAAGCCCTCCGTGGTCGATTCCCCCTCCGGCGGAGCGCCGACGAAGGCTCCAACATGGGATCTCGCGGATACAGAAGGTTACGGCGGTGGAAATTGTGTTTCGTTGGCTCCCTGGATGGTTTCGGGGTACGTAGGTATATATAGGAGGAAGAAGTACGTTGGTGGCCGCCTGTGGGGCCCAGGAGACAGGGGCACGCCCAGGAAGGGTGGGCGCGCCCTCCTATCTCCTGGAGCTCTCGTCTGCTTCTTGACTTGCACTCCAAGTTCTCCGGATCACGTTCGTTCCAAAAATCACGCTCCCGAAGGTTTCATTCCGTTTGGACTCCGTTTGATATTCCTTTTCTTCGAAATACTGAAATAGGCAAAAAAACAGCAATACGGGCTGGGTCTCCGGTTAGTAGGTTAGTCCCAAAAATGATATAAATGTGTAAAATAAAGCCCATAAACATCCAAAAGGGGTAATATAATAGCATGGAACAATCAAAAATTATAGATACGTTGGATACGTATAAAGCATCCCCAAGCTTAATTCATGCTCGTCCTCGAGTAGGTAAATTATAAAAACAGAATTTTTGATGTGGAATGCTACCTAGCATAATTCTCAATGTAATTTTCTTTATTGTGGCATGAAAGTTCAGATCCAAATGATTCAAGATAAAAGCTTATAAAACATAAAAATAATAATACTTCGAAGCATACTAACAAATAATCATGTCCTATCAAAATAACATAGCCAAAGAAAGCTTATCCATACAAAATCATATAGTTAGGCCATGCTTCAATTTCATTACACAAAATACTCCCATCATGTACAACCCCGATGACGAGCCGAGCAATTGGTTCATACTTTTTAATGCGCTTCAGCTTTTTCAACTCTTATGCAATACATGAGCGCAAGCCATGGACATAGCACTATGGTGGTATATGGTGGTGGTTGTAAGGACAAAAAAAGGGAGAAGATAGTCTCACATCAACTAGGCGTATCAACGGGCTATGGAGATGCCCATCAATAGATATCAATGTGAGTGAGTAGGGATTGCCATGCAACGGATGCACTAGAGCTATAAATATATGAAAGCTCAACAAAAGAAACTAAGTGGGTGTGCATCCAACTCGCTTGCTCACGAAGACCTAGGGAATTTTGAGGAAGCCCATCATTGGAATATACAAGCCAAGTTCTATAATGAAAAATTCCCACTAGTATATGAAAGTGACAACATAGGAGACTCTCTATCATGAAGATCATGGTGCTACTTTGAAGCACAAGTGTGGAAAAAGAGATAGTAGCATTGTCCCTTCTCTCTTTTTCTCTCATTTTATTTTTTTCTTTTCTATTTTTTTCTTTTTTCTTCATTTTTTTTCTTTGGCCTCTTCTTTTTCTTCCTTTTGGCCTTTCTTTTTTTCTTTTTAAAGTCCGAAGTCTCATCCCGACTTGTGGGGGAGTCATAGTCTTCATCATCATTTCCTCACTGAGACAATGCTCTAATAATGAAGATCATCACACTTTTATTGATTTACAACTCAGGAATTACAACTCAAAGCTAGAACAAGATATGACTCTATATGAATGCCTCCGGCGGTGTACTGGGATATGCAATGAATCAAGAGCGACATGTATGAAAATTATGAAGGTGGCCTTGCCACAAATACGATGTCAACTACATGATCATGCAAAGAGCAATATGACAATGATGGAATGTGTCATAATAAACGGAATGGTGGAAAGTTGCATGGCAATATATCTCGGAATGGCTATGGAAATGCCATAATAGGTAGGTATGGTGGCTGTTTTGAGGAAGGTAAATAATGGGTGTGATACCGGCGAAAGTTGCGCGGTATAATAGAGGCTAGCAAAGTGGAAAGATGAGTGTGCGTATATCCATGGACTCACATTAGTCATAAAGAACTCATATACTTATTGCAAAAATCTACTTAGCCCTCGAAGCAAAGTACTACTAGGCATGCCCCTAGAGGGATAGATTGGTAGGAAAAGACCATCGCTCGTCCCCGACTGCCACTCATAAGGAAGACAATCAAAAGAGCACCTCATGCAACAAATTTGTCACACAACTTTTACCATACGTGCATGCTACGGGACTTGCCAACTTCAACAAAAGTATTTCTCAATTTCATAATTACCCACTAGCATGACTCTAACATTAATACCTTCATATCTCAAAACAATTATCAAGCATCAAATTGATCATAGCATCCAATTCACTTCCTATGATAGTTTTTATTATACCCAACTTGGATGCTCATCATTCTAGGACCAAATTCATAACCATAGCAAATACCATGCAGTTCTAAAAGACTCTCAAAATAATATAAGTGAAGCATGAGAGACTAGCAATTTCTTCAAAATTAAGCCACCGCCGTGCTCTAAAAGATATAAGTGAAGCACTAGAGCAAAAACTATCAAGCTCAAAAGATATAAGTGAAGCACATAGCATATTCTAACAAATTCAATCAAGTAGGCTTCTCCCAAAAGATGTGTACATCAAGGATGATTGTGCTAAACTAAAAAGCAAAGACTAATATAATACACGACGCTCCAAGAAAAACACATATCATGTGGCGAATAAAAATATAGCTCCAAGTAAAGTTGCCAATGAACGAAGACGAAAGAGGGGATGCCTTCCGGGGGCATCCCCAAGCTTAGGCTTTTGGCTATTCTTGAATATCTTGGAGTGCCTTGGGCATCCCCAAGCTTAGGCTTTTTCCACTCCTTATTTCATAGTACATCAAAGCTTTACCCAAAACTTGAAAACTTCACAACACAAAACTCAACAGGAAATCTTATAAGCTCCGTTAGTGAAAGAAAACAAAACCACCACATAAGGTACTGTAATGAACTCATTATTTATTTATTTATTTAGGTGTTAAACCTACTGTATTCCAACTTCTCTATGGTTTATAAACTATTTTACTAGCCATAGATGCATCAAAATAAGCAAACAACACACGAAAAACAGAATCTGTCAAAAACAGAACAGTCTGTAGCAATCTGTAACTAACACAAACTTATGGAACTCTAAAAATCCTACCAAAATAGGAAGTCCTGGAAAATTTATCTATTGATCAGAAGCAAAAAGAATCAACGCAAAATCACGTTTCTGTGATTTAACAAAATTAAATTCGTGCGTGCAAAGTTTCTGTTTTTCAGCAGAATCAAATCAACTATCATCATAGGTCACTTTACATGCTGGATCAGGGGAGCAAGCTGACTCTTATCAACTCCCTTATCACGTCCATGCTGATATACCCAATGTGCACATTGAAGTTTCCACCCAAGCTAATTGAACACCTGGATAAGATACATAGAAGATGTTTGTGGCGCAAGCAAACTGACCATGGCGAAACTGTCAACTCTTTGGCTGCTTGGGACCTCGTCTGTCGTCCAAAAACCCATGGTGGTCTTGGCATCATCAACATCAAAACACAGAACATTGCTCTCCTGCTGAAGTTTCTTCACAAGTTCTACAACAGAAACGATGTCCCCTGGGTTAACCTAATTTGGGCAACATACTACAATAACAAAGTCCCGCATGCCACGGAGCCATGTGGCTCCTTCTGGTGGCGCGACGTCATGAACCTGTCTGACATATATCGCGGGATATCTTCGGTGCATATTGGCGATGGGAAAACTTCCCTCTTTTGGAAGGATTTATGGAAGGAACACATAACTCAAGATGCATTCCCTAGGGCCTTTTCCTTCACTAAATTGGAGGATGCATCAGTTGCAAGCTTTCTGGCAATCAATAACGTGCAGTCTGGTTTTCATCTTCCCCTCTCTGTTGAAGCACGAGAAGAACTCCGACACCTTCAGGAATTTAGTGCTGACACGAAGCCTGACGTCGCCACAACGGATGTTTGGACCTACACATGGGGAACACACTATACCTCGGCAAAGGGGAGAGTATCTGGTGCTACCGAGGCTTAAACGCTACTGTGATACGGACATCTGGGACGTCGGATTCTTAGATTGGACGACATCTGGGAGTTGTTGGATCTGCAGGATAGATGCATAATTTTTAGACTCCTCATAGGTGTTTTTGCAAATGTTGCAGAGCTATTGAGAGCCATCAAATCTGAAAATCCAACGGCCTAGAAGCTTGTATCATGGTAGCACCTAAAACATGGTAGCACTAGATATTTTCCCCTCGGCAAAGTACTATAAGTTCTTCTTTCGAAATGTCATAGCTGATGATGCCTTCTCTTGGATCTGGAAATCCAAATGCACGATGAAAATAAAGACCTTCACCTGGCTACTCCCGGCCGACAGAGTTAACACTAGAAACATGTCAAGAGAAGGCATCATCATGTGGGAGATGATGCCAACTGCTCATTATGTACCCAAAGAAGAGGAAGAAACGGTTGAGCACTTATTCTTCGTGTGCCCTTTCAACAACAATGTTGGGATACTCTAGGCATCACATGGTCGAATGTTGGCAACAGACTTGCTCTTATCCATGAAGGGCGTCGTGCACAGCAAACACACATGTTCATGGAAATCTTCATGTTGTCTGCTTGGAGCATTTGGAAGGAACGCAATGGCCTAATATTTAGGGGGGTCCCTCACACCCTTGCCTCATGGAGAGAGCGCCTTAAAGTTGACCTAGCCCTTCTATGCCATAGGGTTAAGCCCTCCTTGGCTGAGTTCATTTCTTTGTTTTTAGACACTACATTGTCTCTCATCTCACTTCATCTTCTTTCCTAAGATCAAAACCCCCACACCCATGTGGTATGTGGTGACTTTGATCCTAGGAATCATGAGCAATTGCTTATGAACCCCCCCCCCCCATGTAACTGTTCCTGATTAATATGTGTCAGTAGGATCCTCTCCTACTGTCTTTGATTGTTCAAAAAAAACTATCATCATAGGTTATCCTATAGGTTCTACTTGGCACAAACACTAATTAAAAGATAAAAACACATCTCAACAGAAGGTAGATGCAAAATTTATTACCAAACAGGAACAAAAACAAAAAATACAAAGAAAATTGGGTTGCCTCCCAACTAGCGCTATCGTTTAACGCACCTAGCTAGGCATAAAAGCGAAGATAGATCTAAGTAGTGCCATCTTTGGCACTCTTTATCAACAGAGCACTTATAATTTTTAGGGGCTTATCCCTTTTTAGCAATGATTAAACCTTTAGGCAAAAATTCAAGAAATTCGTTTGTAGCAAAAGGTTCCTTAACGATAGAGAGACAATTTGGATGAACACTTATGGATTTGAGCTCCGCATCTCCCTTACTAGAAGATTCGCCCTTATTCTTAGGAACATAAATAAATTTGGCAGTTTTGGTAGAGGGTTTTGGAGTGTTTTTCATGGAAGAAAACGCCGAACCTAAGTTGGTAATGATATCCTCAAGTTCACCGATTCTACCAGAATCTAAATCTATTTTTTCATTAATTACAGGTTCTTTCTCTTTAAGATTTTTCATAGTAACTCCAACCCTAGATCCATATTGGGCAATGTAATTATGAATATTTTTATCCAAATTTTCAATCAACTCAATAGTGGCAATTTTATTTTAATCTCAAGTCGTTGCATAACATGTTCTAAAATTAAAATAGTTCCATTAACCAAAAGAGGTGGTGGGCCAAACAAATCTAACATAGCATTATAAGCATCAGACGTATGGCTACTCAAGAAATCCCCTCCAGTAACGGTATCAAGAACACATCTATTCCAAGGAGTAATGCCTACATAAAAATTGCAAAGAAGTACGGAAGTAGAAAGCTTCCTAATAGATTTATTTTGAGCATTGCAAATTCTATGCCAAGCATCTTTTAAATTCTCTCCCTCCCATTGTTTAAAATTGAGAATTTCATGTTCGGGAGTAATAACAAGGATAGGAGGACTAGCCATAACGACAAGGTAAACGATCTAACACACGAGCAAACAGAAAAAGGCAAGCGAAAAAGAGAGAGAGAGAGAGATTGGGAAAGAGAGGGCAAATAAAACGGCAAGGGTGAAGTGGGGGAGAGGAAAACGAGAGGCAAATGGCAAATAATGTAAATGCGAGGGAGATGAGTTTGTGATGGGTACTTGGTATGTCTTGACTTGAGCGAGGACATCCCCGGCAACAGCGCCAGAAATCCTTCTTGCTACGTCTTGAGCTTGCGTTGGTTTTCCTTGAAGAGGAAAGGGTGATGCAGCAGAGTAGCGTAAGTATTTCCCTCAGTTTTTGAGAACCAAGGTATCAATCCAGTAGGAGGCTCCTCAAAAGTCCCACGCACCTACACAAACAAACAAAGAACTCACAACCAACGCAATAAAGGGGTTGTCAATCCCTTCATGACTACTTCATGTAAAGTGAGATCTAATAGAGATGGTATGATAAGATAAATATATTTTTGGTATTTTATAATATAGATGCAAAAAGTAAATATGCAAATAAAAGTAGATTGAAAGCAAATATGATAAAAGATAGACCCGGGGGCCATAGGTTTCACTAGTGGCTTCTCTCAAGATAGCATAAGTATTACGGTGGGTGAACAAATTACTGTCGAGCAATTGATAGAAAAGCGAATAATTATGAGATTATCTAGGCATGATCATGTATATATGCATCACGTCCGCAACAAGTAGACCGACTCCTGCCTGCATCTACTACTATTAGTCCACACATCGACCGACTCCTGCCTGCATCTAGAGTATTAAGTTCATGAAGAATAGAGTAACACATTAAGCAAGATGACATGATGTAGAGGGATAAACTCAAGCAATATGATATAACCCCATCTTTTTATCCTCGATGGCAACAATACAATATGTGCCTTGCTGCCCCTGCTATCACTGGGAAAGGACACCGCAAGATTGAACCCAAAGCTAAGCACTTCTCCCATGCCAAGAAAGATCAATCTAGTAGGCCAAACCAAACTGATAATTCGAAGAGACTTGCAAAGATAACTCAATCATACATAAAAGAATTCAGAGGAGATTCAAATACTTCTCATAGATAAACTTGATCATAAACCCACAATTCATCGGACCTCGACAAACACACCGCAAAAAGAGTTTACATCGAATAGATCTCCACAAGAGAGGGGGAGAACATTGTATTGAGATCCAAAAAGAGAGAAGAAGCCATCTAGCTAATAACTATGGACCTGAAGGTCTGTGGTAAACTACTCACAACTCATCGGAAGGGCTATGGTGTTGATGTAGAAGCCCTCCATGGTCGATTCCCCCTCCGGCAGAGCACCGGCGAAGGCTCCAAGATGGGATCTCATGGATACGTATAGGTTACGGTGGTGGAAATTGTGTTTCGTTGGCTCCCTAGATGTTTTCGGGGTACGTAGGTATATATAGGAGGAACAAGTACGTTGGTGGCTGCTTGTGGGGCCCAGGAGACAGGGGGCGCACCCAGGAGGGGTGGGCGCGCCCTCCTATCTCCTGGAGCCCTCGTCTGCTTCTTGACTTGCACTCCAAGTTTTCCGGATCACGTTCGTTCCAAAAATCATGCTCCTGAAGGTTTCATTCCGTTTGGACTCTGTTTGATATTCCTTTTCTTCGAAATACTGAAATAGGCAAAAAAACAGCAATACGGGCTGGGCCTCCGGTTAGTAGGTTAGTCCCAAAAATGATATAAATGTGTAAAATAAAGCCCATAAACATCCAAAAGGGGTAATATAATAGCATGGAACAATCAAAAATTATAGATACGTTGGAGACGTATCAGCTAACGCCGAGGCCCAATGAGCCTGGACGGCAGCCACAAAGCCCGGAGCCAAAATGCTTCGAAACAAAACCGAGGGGGGGGGGGTCGGGGTCTCTCATCCCTAGATGACAAAAGAATAGGAACGTGGTCGGATCCAATGCGAGTGATAGCCTGGAGAGATGCCAAAGGGAATCGAAGTTCCCAGTCGGGGGAGACAAACACCCGATCAAGCACACTAAGGGCCGGGGACACCTGCCTATTGGTCCAGGTAAATCGCGCCTCCACCCTGTCCATCTCCAAAAGGCCTAAGTCCGCAACCCAGTCGTTCAATCGACGAATCTCCGCAAGATCGACCCGCGCGTTGATCTTTTTCACGGCAGAACGGAGGAGATTGAAGTCTCCCCCAATCACAACTGGGAGGGTCGCGGAGGCAATCTTGGTGTGGAGCTCGGCCAAGAAAGCGGCCGAGCGGCTATGGTCGGTCGGGCCATAGACCACGATGATCTCCCACTTGAAGTTCATATCACGCTCCCAGACCTCCATGCTGACAAAGTGGGATCCATGATCCATGGATCCCACCTCAAAGGTGGCATCCTTCACACCTAAAAGGATGCCACCGTAGTGACCCGTCACTCCACTAGATGGCAACCAGTGCCATGTGAACAGATGTCTGCTAAGACGCTCAAGTTCTACGAGGGAGAACTCAGTACGCATCGTTTCTTGGACCACAACTACATCGATGGACTCATCGCGCATGTACTCAATGAGCTGCCTGCGGCGGCCATCGTGATCGAAGCCCCGCAGGTTCCAAAATAGAGCGTGCATGATCACTCGCCTATGGGGTCTTCCCTGGACCCTACGGTAGAAGTGGCACTAAGGGCCCGACGTAACTGGACAGTACGAGAACGTGTCCGACCACGGATCTCACTCGGGTCGTCCGCAAGAAGGCCCCGACCCCCGGCCCGACGGTGCGTGGGAGGGGGGACCTCCGCAGCTGCTGCCGCCTCACGAGCCCTAGTGGTTGCGAGATGGCCCTCTAAAATCTCCTTGGCCTGGAGGGACGCAAGCTGCTCTAAGACCGGACCCTTCTCGCCACGGAAAACTATAGTCGAGTCGGCTGCGACCTTGGCCAGGTGGCCAAGCGGGACACCAGCAAGAGCAGAGAAAGAATTGTCGCAAATATCATCAGAATCAGGACAAGGGTCCTGGGAGTCGGACGGACCTATGTCGAGGTTGCGGATGGCGGCGCGTCGCGATGCCTTCTCCATCGCAGTCGGCGAGGCCCCCGTCAGCCGAGGAACCGCCTCGAGCCGGGCACTCTTCCGGGCCGACGAGGCCGGGGTAGAGGCCGAGCGATGGCGGCCCCGGGACTTGGGAGGCCTGGACAACGTGGGAGGGGAGGCCTGGGTAGCCAGCGCCATGGGGTCCTCCCAGGCGAGCACCGGAGAAACGAGCCGCGGGGAGGATGGGGGATGCACCTCCATGCTACCCCGACTGACACCGCTCCCCTCCTTATCAGATAAGGACAGCGGCGTAGGGAGGAAGGGAGGAGGGAGGATGGCACCAGGAGGAAGGGTGGCAGCCTCGTCGAGCATGGCTGCAATAGCCTCGATGTCCTCGGACTCCTCTCCGGGGCAGGTGTCGAGAGCGCCAAGCCCCGAGCCGTGAGTATACTAGGGGTGGGAGGAGCTGGCCGGGGGAGGATCGTCCTCAGGATCTGTCGAGTCGTCACCGGAGGCCTTAGAGCAAGGAGAGCTGCTGCGGTGACGACCGGGGGAGCCCTGCGGGGCAGCGCCCCCGCCGCCAGGACCCAGCTCGTGGTCGGTGAGGGAGTCCTGGATTAAGGGGTCCTCGGACGGCTGGACTATGTGACATGGGCCGGACTGTTGGGCTATGAAGATACAAGACAGAAGACTTCTTCCCGTGTCCGGATGGGACTCTCCTTGGCGTGGAAGGCAAGCTTGGAGTTCAGATATGAAGATTCCTTTCTCTGTAACCGACTTTTTACATCCTTAGTCCCCTCCGGTGTCTATATAAACCGGAGGGCTTAGTCCGTAGAGGCAATCATATTCACATAGGCTAGACTTCTAGGGTTTTAGCCATTACGATCTCATGGTAGATCAACTCTTGTAATACTCATATTCATCAAGATCAATCAAGCAGGAAGTAGGGTATTACCTCCATAGAGAGGGCCCGAACCTGGGTAAACATCGTGTCCCCCGCCTCCTGTTACCATCGACCTTAGACGCACAGTTCGGGACCCCCTACCCGAGATCCGCCGGTTTTGACACCGACATTGGTGCTTTCATTGAGAGTTCCACTGCGTCGTCACCAAAAAGGTTTGATGGCTCCATCAATCATATACAACAATGCAGTCCAGGGGAGATTTTCCTCCCCGGACAGATCTTTGTATTCGGCGGCTTCACACCATGGGCCAACTCGCTTGGCCATCTAGAGCAGATCGACAGCTACGCCCCTGGCCATCAGGTCAGGTTTGGAAGCTTGAATTACGTGGCGGACATCCGCGGAGACTTGATCTTCGACGGATTCGAGCCCATGACGGCCGCTCCCTGCCGCCATGATGAACATGACCTAAATCTGTCATCAGACCGCACTCGGGAGATAGCGCCTGTAACTGCTATGGCCCTAGATCCAGAGCAGATCGCGCTGTCCGAGGATGGGAAGCTAAACCCCACCACGGAAGCCGCAGACTCAGCGGCGTTAGAGCCGCACACAGGTTCAACCTCGAGTGGGGCCTGTGTCACCGGAACCTCGGGTTCGACTCTGGCTATAGGCTCCAAACCGCGTGCATCCACACCATTGAACCCGATCAGGCACCGATCGTTGAGTTCAGCTCCGCGGACATCTTCCGGCACTCGCCTTTAGGCGATGTGCTAAACTCATTAAAAGCCCTCTCCTTATCAGGAGACTCTCAACCAAACTATATCCGGCTTGAATTGGAAGCTGATGACGGAGAATTCCGCTTCCCACCCACCACCCACTTTATAGCCATTGTCGAAGACTTAACCGACATGCTCGATTATGGCTCCGAAGACATCGACGGTATGGACGACGATGCCAGAGAGGAGCAGGCACAAAAACCACCGCTTACAGGGCAATGGACAACCACCTCCTCATATGATGTATATATGGTGGACACACTTAAAGAGAAGGAGGCCGACGGCGATAACAATAAGCCTATCGATGAACCTCCCAAACGTCAGCGTCAGAAGCACCGATCTCGACCCGGCAAAGGGAAAGATAGCAACATTGTCACTAACGACGGTGATAATCCGGACTAAGCCAAGGACCCCGCATATCCAGCGATGGAGCAAGACGAGCGAGAGGACGGCACAGTCCGGCCCGTTGTCTGACTACAGTTATGTCGAAGACAACAATTATCAACCTATCTTCGAAGAGGAGGTCAGCCTGGGCGACGACGAATTCGTCAGCCCAGAAGAACCCTTAGAACAAGAGCGCCCCCATCAAAGGCTTATCGCCACCGCAAGGAGACTGAAGAAGCAGAAGCAGTGGCTTAAAGCTGCACAGGATACGCTCAATGATAGATGGAACAAAGTGCTAGACGCTGAGGAAAAATATGACTATAATCGCCAAACAAAGGGCTATCCTAAGCGTAAACTGCTGCCCGAATTTGACGACGAGGCTATTGTGCCCATACCGCCGAAAAACAATATCGCTGACAAGCCGGACCGACCACCTCGTGGACGAGACAGAGTGGCTAGAAATGGCATGCACAAACCCGCAGCCCCTCCCCGTAAAGGAAGGGAGTCCGCGGCTCATGGCCATAAACACGACCTACGTGAGGACCTAAACAAAAAAGCTAGCAAGACCAGATCCATCTACGGATCTAGGGACCGTACCCCCACACGGGACTGTGGTTATCAAGCCAAATATGACGGTCATATACCAGTTTGGAGCCGATACCGAACATTACAACCATCGGACCTACGCCACGATATAACCAAATACAGGGGTGCCGCACACCCCCTGTGCGTCACCGATGAGGTGTTGGATCACGAATTTCCAGAAGGGTTTTAACCCGTAAATATCGAAGCATATGATGGAACGACGGATCCTGCTGTCTGGATAGAAGACTTTATTCTTCACATCCACATGGCTCGTGGAGATGATCTCCACGCCATCAAATACTTACCCCTCAAGCTGAAAGGACCAGCTCGGCACTGGCTGAAAAGCCTCCCAGAAAACTCCATTGGAAGTTGGGAAGAACTTGAGGATGCTTTTTGGGCCAATTTTCAAGGGACCTATGTCCGGCCCCCGGATGTTGACGATTTAAGTCACATAATCCAGCAACCCGGAGAATCAGCCCGTAAGCTTTGGAATCGGTTTCTCACTAAGAAGAACCAAATCGTCGATTGTCCGGATGCCGAAGCCTTAGCAGCCTTCAAGCACAGTGTCCGGGACGAATGGCTAGCTAGACACCTCGGCCAAGAATAGCCAAGGACAATGGCAGCCCTAACTACACTCATGACCCGGTTTTGCGCGGGCGAGGACAGCTGGCTAGCCCGTAGCAGCCCCAGCGAGCCTAGCACATCCGAAGTCAGGGATGACAATGTAAAGCCACGACGTAACAAAAATAAACGTCGAAACAACTAGAAGCCCAAATGATACATCAGTAAACGTCGGATTCAGTGGCTCCAGACCCGGTCAGCGGAAGAAACCATTTAAAGGCAACAAAGATGGTCCATCCAGCCTGGACAAAATATCAGACATGCCCTGCCAGATCCATGGCACCCCCGCTAAACTTGCGAACCATACCAACCGCAGTTGTTGGGTCTTCAAGCAGACCGGTAAGCTCACCGCCAAACACAAGGAAAAGGGACCTCAGAGCGAAGACGATGATGAATCTCACCAACCGAACACGGGGGGACAGAAGAAATTTCCACCGGAGATCAAAATAGTGAACATGATCTATGTCACTCATATCCCAAAGAGGGAGCGCAAACGCGCACTCCGAGATGTCTATGCCATTGAGCCTGTTGCCCCCAAATTCAACCCATGGCCACCCTGTCCGATCACCTTTGATCGCAGGGATCATCCGACTAGTATCTGTCACGGGGGTTCGGCTGCCCTAGTGCTCGATCCAATAATTGCTGGATACCATCTCATTCGAGTCCTTATGGACGGCGGCAGCAGTCTCAATCTGATATATCAGGACACTGTCCGCAAGATGGGGATAGACCCGTCAAGAATCAAGCCAAGCAGCACGACCTTTAAAGGAGTTATACTGGCGTAGAAGCCATTGCACGGCTCTTTAACATTGGAGGTCGTATTCTGCTCTCCCGATAACTTCCGAAGCGAAGAGCTAATCTTCGACATAGCTCCGTTCCGAAGTGGCTATCATGCACTACTCGGAAGAACGACCTTCGCCCGCTTTAATGCAGTCCCGCATTATGCTTATTTAAAGCTCAAAATGCCTGGACCACGTGGCGTCATTACGATCAATGGAAATATGGAGCGCTCTCTTTGTACGGAGGAGGACACTGAGGCCCTAGCAGCCGAAGTCCAAAATGACATATTCAAGCCGAACAGTTCCTCGGTCATTAAGACTGCGGACACACCTAAATGTGTCCGGCGTACGCCTCAGTGCGGCAGCTCAGATAAACCTGAGCTCGATTAGCAGTTACGCCCCCGTCGACTGCCCCATAAGGTGATAGCATACGTGCCTCGTGTACACAAGTATACCCTTAAAATTCCTTGGGCGGCGCTGGGGGCACACTGCATACAAATAGTCCATAGTCCGGCTCGACCCTATTCGGACTCTAAAGTTATCTTTCAAGGTTCATTAAACGAACCAGCTTTGTTTACGGCCACACTGGATTCCTTTTTCCAGGTTTTTAGTTTTTTTACAGATGACCATCACACTCCCCACTTCAAGGACATATCACAAAGGAGAAAACGGCGCAGACGTGCAGCAGGGCCCCGCACTAAGGTTTCTTTTTAGATTAAGACCCTATGTAAACCTTTTATGTCTTTTTGTTTTATAGTTTCCTGGCATGTAAAATGTCCAAGGAGGCTATCGGCATTATCTGTAAGTACACGGCTCGCCGTACTAGAAAGGGATATTATAGAAGTAGCTTGGTTCATATTGTGTTTGGAGTTTTCTTCTCTCACCACCTGCGTTCTCTCCCCATGTCAGATTGCCACATGTGCCTTGACACCAGGGTCCATTACCAGGGGCTGTATCCGGCCCGATATACTTTGAAAAGTCCAAACACCTATAGGGAGTGTTCGGTGTCACGAGTTTGGCCTTATATGCATCAGCTACGAATCATGTCTTTGGTCAATAGTTGGGTTGCCCGGCTCCTATGCTTACTACCTTACGTTCCGCTCTATCGTCTAGGGTAGTAAAGGGAGAACTACTGCGATTGTGTCATGGTTCGTCCGGATGAGCACCTCAGTAGAGAGCCGAAAACTGACTGTCATGATGCGGCGAGAGCTGGTCAACCACTCGATGGCTCACTGGAATCTTCGCGATTCCTTTCATATTACACGAAGGACCGTTCTTCTGGTCATGTATGTCAACGCACCGGATAACCGCGTACATATACCAGGGGCTATATCCTAGACCCACCGTCAAACTCCTATGGCTAAGTGAAAGTGTTAAAGCCCTATAGTCCGATTGCCTGGTTCGCCGCATTGACACCTCCTTAATGGACCAAGACGTTGGGTCAAGAGTGATCAAGTGCTTTTCCGAACACCCCCGCATTATACGTGAGGGGGCAGAAGCCGACGACTGGCAAACTTTCAGATTATACAAAAAAAACGGCCGCACAGGAGGCACCAAAAACTTTTTTCGGCAAAAGTATAAAAAACATAGCCTTAAATATATCATAATATTGTTTTTACAATTTCAGTACACTTCACTCGAACATAATATCTTTCGAGCACTGACCCTCTATCAAGCGGGCACCCTCTAGGACATCTTCAAAATACTGTTCTGGCGTGTGATGGTCCTTGCCCTCGGGTGGACTTTTCGTTGCAATATCGGTGGCCTTCATCTTCGCCTAGTACGTCTTGACGCGGGCAAGGTCCATCCGTGCACCTTCTATGCACGTTGACCGCTTAACAGCGTCGATACGCGGCACTACATCCACAAGTCGCCGCACCAAACCGAAATAACTATTCGGAATTAACTGACTCGGCCACAGCCGGACTACGACGTCCTTCATGGCAGATCCGGATAGCTTGTGGAGCTCGGACCACAGGGCCATCTGTTTGTTCAGCAACAATGGATGCTTTGGCATGCTGAATTGCGACCAGAACAGCTTTTCCGTCGCATGTCCTTCTTGCGCTTGGAAAACCTGCGTCGCATCGGAGACACTCTTCGCCAAGTCCAAAAATGCGTCTGGAGAACTCCACATCTGATTAGGCGGAGCATACTTCGGATCGCCGAATTTAGTTTGTAATAAGAAGGGCTTACCAGCTGCGATTTCCCCAGCTTGTCGGATCTCCTCCCGAGCCGCTCTAGACTCAGACTGTGCTTCTCTCGCCTCTTGTAAGGCCTTATCAAGATCAGCCGCTCTGGTTTTGTTATCTTTCTCGAGAAAGTCGCATCGGCCAGTGGCATCCTTTAGCTGGAGTGCCATAGTAGATATTCTCTCCTCGCACTGGCGCCGAGCAGCCTGTTCGGCTTTAATTCAGTAGTTGCCTTTTCGGCAGCCGCATTGCTCATCCTGGCCTGCTCCTTGGCCCGGGCATGCTCAGCCCGAAGGGTCTCAACTGCGGCAGCACTATCTGCAGTTATGCATATCTCAATATACAATTCTCAGCATCATGCTCATATCTTAGTACTTGCATATACTGAGTGCCCCAAAGACATACCTTGCGCCCCGTCGAGCCGCCTGTTAATAAGCGTGATGTCGTCATCTGCCACATCAACTTTCTTCTTCAGATCTGCAATCTCTGTAGCTTGGGCAGTCGCCACGGATGTAACAGCCCGTGTTTTAATTAGTCAGATCATTTCCTGGGCATATCTTTCTTGATCCTCTGATCGCCTCCCTTTAGATGCCAACCAGAGTCTCATGGGCTACTATCTATACACAGGCGCATTTTGTGTTTATAACACAATAAAAAATATTACATTACGTACCTCGAAGCCTCTTAGCAGGCTCGTAAAAAGCTTCATTCAATCTGCTTTTCGCGAACCGAACCCTCTCAACCACCGTACCCATCAAGGTACGATGTTACTCTGAAATGGACGCATGTTGCAATGTGTCCATCAATGTATCCGGCGCCTCCGGATCCTGAAAATCGGATAGTCTGGGGCCTTTATTGTTGGTCCCCGTAGGGGCCACACACTCCGGACCCTGGACGGCCGAAGTATCGCCTCTGGGACTGGTCTTCACTGTCCCTCCTGGTCGTCTGCCTTATCGGGCGGGGAGATCTGTGGAGGCGTCTCGCTCTCCATCATCTCCTGAAGAAGATCCCCCGAGGAGGAGGACTGTTGAGGAAGGCTGCATGTCGGACTGCAAACATATATTTTAAATGTTACCCTTACAACCAGGAAAGAACGGGATATGTTTAAAACACCCTTGTTCACTTAAGATTTAGCTAAGGGCCTATCTTTACGGAGGGACTGCGTGTCAACGTCACCTCCCGAACCAGAACCCCCTGACAGGGATATCTTCCCCCGCTTAGAAGCCTTTATCTTCAGGTCTTCGGAGGCGGTCCTCTTCTTCCCATGAGGGGAAGGGATGTCAGTTTTTCCTTCCCTTCCATCTTCCGAAGAGGGAGTTTCAATCTCCCCGGACAAGGTGCCTGGTGTGCCTCTAGAATGGGGGCCACCTCGGGCCGTCTTGCTCTCCTCCTGCTCTTCCCTCGCTGGTACTTGATATGGTGCCGGAGCCATCATCCTTGTTAACACCGGATCAGCTGAGTCTTCGGGAAGAGGGGTAGAACACCTAATTCTCTCCGCCTTATTATCCAGCCCTGGTCGAGTATGATTTTATCAGTATATTATGAGGAATTTGACTAAACTGTGTTCGGTAGTCGAGTGCTTACCGAGGTATCCGGATGATTGCAGTCAAGGCTGATGTCTTCTATAGTATCCGGCCACTGTTTTCGTGTCCCAAAGAATAATTTCCACATTCCTCTGAGCGTCGTGCCAGAGAAGTACTGAAGGGTTCGTGGTCCTTTCGGATTGAACTCCCACATTCGGAGAGGCCGTCGCTGGCACAGTAGGACCCGATGAACTAGCATTAATTGGATTACTTTGATAAGACCGGTGTCCTTTTCAATGAGGCTCTGAATGCGGCTTTGCAGTGTCTGCACTTCATCAACGGATCCCTAGTCCAGCCCCTTATTAATCCATGATGCAAGCTGTAACGAAGGGCCAGATCGGAACGCAGGTGTAGCTGCCCACCTGGTACCACGGGGTTCGGTGATGTAAAACCACTCCCGCTGCCACAGGTCGGAAGTTTCTATGAAGGAGCCCTTTGGCCAAGTAGTATTGGCGAGTTTGCTCACCGCGGCACCACCGCACTCCGCCTGTTTCCCATCGACTACCTTCGGTTTCACATTGAAGGTCTTGAGCCATAAGCCGAAGTGTGGGGGAATACGGAGGAAGGCCTCGCACATAATAATGAACGCCGAGACGTGAAGCAAGGAGTCCGGAGCTAGATCGTGAAAATCTAGCCCGTAATAGAACATGAGCCCTCGGACGAAGGGATGAAGAGCGAACCCTAGCCCCCAGAGAAAGCGGGAGATGAATACTACCCTCTCACCGGATCTGGGAGTAGGAATAACCTGCCCTTGAGCAGGAAGCCTGTGGAGGATTTCCACAGTCAGATATCTTGCCTCCCGGAGCTTCGCGATATCCTCCTCTATGACAGAGGAAGCCACCCACCGGCCTTGAGGGTTGGGTCCGGACATGACTGGGAAGCGCGAAGCAATTAACTCGAACCTTGGGTGCTGGAACTCGGGGTGGGAGAGGTTGAGGAAAGGCTTGGCGTAAAGGAAAAAGGACGACTCTTAGCCCCTTTATAAAGGCGATGAATATCAAACGCCCCCTCCCAGACCTTAAAACCTGCCTATTCCCAATGAATCATGCCAACGGAACGGTTGGGTTACCCACACCCGTATCAGTGAGAATCTCGCAAATAAGGGGACACGATCTCTGCTTTGACAAGACGTGCCAATGGAACCACATCTCGAAATATGGAGCGGCAGGCTAAAAACGGTTCGAATAATGACTGAGCGATGGCGTGATGTCACGCTACAAAAAGTTCTCAGAAGATTGGACTCATGAAATATTATACTCTCTACGGTTGTGTGTGGAATTTGTTTTGCAGAGCCCAACACGTTTCTTATGTTCGAGGACTATTTTGGAGTATTCGGAGGAGGAACCCGCCTTGCAATGCCGAAGACAATCTGCGCGCCGGACACCTCGTCATTGAAGCCTGGTTCAGGGGCTACTGGGGGAGTCCTGGATTAAGGGGTCCTCGGATGGTCGGACTATGTGAAATAAGGCGGACTGTTGGGCTACGAAGATACAAGACAGAAGACTTCTTCCCGTGTTCGGATGGGACTCTCCTTGGCGTGGAAGGCAAGCTTGGAGTTCGGATATGAAGATTCCTTTCTCTGTAACCGACTTTTTACATCCTTAGTCCCCTCCGGTGTCTATATACACCGGAGGGCTTAGTCCGTAAAGGCAATCATATTCACATAGGCTAGACTTCTAGGGTTTTAGCCATTACGATCTCGTGGTAGATCAACTCTTGTAATACTCATATTCATCAAGATCAATCAAGCAGGAAGTAGGGTATTACCTCCATAGAGAGGGCCCGAACCTGGGTAAACATCGTGTCCCCCGCCTCCTGTTACCATCGACCTTAGACGCACAGTTCGGGACCCCCTACCCGAGATCCGCCGGTTTTGACACCGACAGTCGGCACCACCCCCCTCATCCGGGTTGAGGGGATCGCTGGGATTCCTACCCTCCACCGAGATGCGGAGGTCGTAGCCAGCGTTGTTGAGAACATCCTGATCGTTGTCTTGAGCTTGGAAGGGTCTGGAGACTTGATCTGCACCCGAACAGCCGGGCCCATGGATAGAGAGGCGCTGTCGACTGCCACAAACTTGCCCAACAAGCGGGATAAGCCACGAATGACTCCCTCGACCCTAGCAGCCGGAGGGAGCCCACGGATCTGCACCCACACCATGGACAGGGAGGCCACCGCGAGCGGGTCCACGATCGGGACCGAGATGCGGACGGAGAGCTGGTTGAGGGAGAGCGTGAGTCGGGCGTTGTGGGTGCCATAGCGAAGACTGAACGGGTCGGGGAAGACCGCGGTAAACTCCCGGTCTGAGATTGGGGTCACCTCCCAATCCCAGTCCGGGTTAAACAGGTGTCGAAGCTCCTCAGAGATGATGGCCGGGGAAGCCGTCCGACCATCCAAGACCGCGATGAGTGCAGTCATGGGCGGGGTGGCCCGGGCCTCGGGGAGGTCCATCTGGAAGAAGCCCAAGTCATCCGAGGCGTAACCAAACAACCCAAGAGATCCAGCGGGCTGGTGGTCCAGACAAAGGGCAGCGGGATGATCCATCTTCTTGCAGAGATAACACGCGGGATGCATGGTGCAGTCACCCTGACAATGCCCGACCACCCCACAATTGAAGCAAGTGGCCACGACCGCGGCCGAAGGGGGCGTCGTAACCACTGGCGGGTTAGTGACCGACGAGGCAGGGCCACCCGGTTGGGGTTGAGCACCCCACTTCTTCTTCTTCTTAGCGAACGCCCCCGACCGTTGCGGTTGTTGTTGTTGTTGGGGCCAGTCGGGGGGAATTGGGCTTGGCGACGGGGAGGATCGTAGCGCCGCTGAGGGGAAGCCGGCGCACGCTCGGAGCGAGGCGGAGACCGGGAGCGGCGGGGAGGAGAGCGACGGTCCCGATCCCGTTCGGGGCCACGCCACTCCTCGGGGGACCGGTCACGGCCCCGAGAGGAGCGCTAGCCGCCGGTTGCAGTTGCCCAGCACCACCTTCCACATGTTGGTTTATGGCATGAGACCTCTATAGAATACACTATCAGCCCAAGCCCAAACGATCATCAATGTGTCCAAGTGATGTTACGGGCTTCAATGGTTCATTGTCATGGTATAGTGTGCTTTTCTTGTTATACCATTGCTTTGTATGGGTTTCCTCTCCCTAAAAGGCATTTATATACATCCGAATGTAGCTTTTATAGTGAAATCTTTAAAAAGACTTATATTTAGAAACGGAGGGAGTACATGAATACTTTGTAAGTCATAATTTTTCTTTTGAAATACACAAATATCTATTTTGAAGCACGTGAACATTTTCTTTGTTAGCCATGAATATTTTATCAAAAATAAACAAGCATTTCCAAATTTATATCAAAAGAATATGTTTGCGTATGATACAACTTCCATTTGCAACTCTACGGCTCATATTCCACCAATCGCGTTAACATTTTATTTAATACTACTATACATAAATGAATAAAAACCTATGAAACTATTTGAACAAGATTCAAAAGTATATTCAACATTTTCTGGCCTATTAAGATGTATTTGCATATATTTTTACTTAAATGATTTGTAGCATTTAAAAAAAAGCAAGACACACATATATTCTCTTAAAAGTTTCTTATCTTAAGAAAATTACAAAACATATTGCAAGGGGCCACGCCAGTTCAGTGGCTCCCGGCGTGCCTCTTCCGCGGTGGGCCCACCCCGCGGCCGAGCCCGCTGGCGTGGGCCCCACCCCACAGCCACACGGCGCGCCCACGGTGTTTCGAAATTTGAAACGCGCCTCCCCTCTCCTAAATCCCCAACCAAATCCGCCATTCCCAAATCAAACCCCCGTCCCTCCCCTCTTCCCCCAGAGATCCACAAACCCTAGCCCCTCCCGAGCATGGCCGCCCGCCTCAAGGACCGCGGCGGCGGCGCCGGCAGCAGCGGCGTGAAGGCGGCCTCCACCGCCGCACCGCGCGCGCTCACGCCCAGGCCGTTCCCCCTCTCCTCCTCCTCCTCCGCCCCGCGCCGCACCCCCGGCACCGCCGCCGCGGCAGCGGCGGCGGGCAAGGAGAACTCGGCGTCGAAGCTCTCCAAGCAGCAGCCTGCGTCCGCCGTGCGGTGGTCCACCTCCTCGATCCCGCGGGCCAGCAGGATCCCGGGGGGCTCCGTCGAGCCCTCCTCCAAGCTCGTCTCCACGCTCCGCGCCTCCGCCGCGCTGCCGGCGGGGAGGGCATCCCTCGGGAAGGACGCGGAGCCGGGCCTGCGGCGGAGCGTCAGCGGCGGGATCAGGTCCGTCTCCACCGAGAGGGGGAGGAGGTCAGTGAGCGCGGCCGCCAGGCCCTCAGATGCTGCCAGGGGAGGCAGCGGCGGGGCTGCCCCCCGGGCTTCAGATGCTGCCGCTCATGAGGTCGGCTCGAGGAGCCTAGGGTTCGATTCGAGGGGGCGGAGGGCGAAGGCGGCTGAAGAGATCAGCAGGAAAAGGGAACTCTTGGATGCCAAGGCCAAGCAGGCAGATGGCGTTGGCAGGAATAGAGAGGGCCTTGATGCAAGGCCGAAGCAGATCAGTGGGAAAAAAGTGAGCTTGGATGTGAATGCTGTGAAGCAATGTGATGTGTTCAGAGAGAGCGGCGGAGCATTTGACTCCAATGCGAAGAAGCAGAGTGATGAGGGAAATGGGAAAAGACAGGGCATCTTGGATGCGAGGGCAAAGCTAGGCGATGAAATTGGTAGGAAGCAAGAGGAGGGAAGTGATCTGAAACTGGTGAATGAGATAGATTTCAAGAATGTCTTTGCTGGTTCAGGGGAGGTTTCTGCCAAAACTGGGCCCTGTTCTGCTACCCAGAGCGATTGTGATGGAGGTAACAGCTCTGTTATTCCTGTGTTTACCGTGCACGTGGTCAACTCGGATGATGTTTGTTCGGGAGTGAGAGAGCATCAAAAGAAGCCCGACGAGTGTAATAAGCAGGGAGAGAAGGGGAAATTGGCTGACAAGATTAGAGTTTTTGAGAAAGCAGCAACAAGTAGTGAGGGAAAATCGGTGAAAACTTTGTGCAGTGTGAACAAGTACCCAAGCAAGCTGCATGAGAAATTAGCTGCACTGGAAGGTAGGGTTCAGAAGATTGCCACCGATATCAAGAAGACCAAGGAGATGCTGGATGACAACAACCCAGATGAGCCAAAGCAGATATTGTCAAATATCCAGAAAGAGATTAATGCAATTGAGCAGGCGATTTCTCATGTCAAAGTTGATAACAAGAGTCAGTTAGGTACTGAAGATAACAGTGACTGTGAGATCTCTCATGCTAAGAAGGGTGCGAGTGAGAAATCTGCTGTCCTGAAGCCATGTGACCTGAAGAATGCTGGAAAAGGAATGAATACTGATGAACTGGAGGCAAGGTTTTTCCCACATCATAAACTATTGAGGGATCGTAAGACTTCTGCTACTCAAAAGGCTGTAATGGAAGTTGGAAAAATGGAACCTGGTACCCTCGAGCCCCCTGACGATGAGAACAGTATAGCCATGGAATTTCTGGCTTCTTTAGATGGCGAAGAGAGTGACTTCTTCAAGGATCGCAGAGCTAAGAACTTGGAAAAGCATATGATTTGTGAAGCAGCAGATGCTAGTGGCAAGACGTCTAGCCAAGGTAGCTCAAAGATTCCTGATGGTTCAACTAATGAAGTGGAAATGGAATTGTGTGGTGAGAACCTAGAAGAGTTTGATGAGCAGGAAAACAAGTCAGCGATGGCGATACAGGAGGAAACCGAGGAGTCTTCCATTGACCAATTATCAGGGATAGGAAATAAGTCCGCAACAGGTGGATGGTTTGTTTCAGAGGGGGAAGCTGTTCTTCTTGCGCATGGAGATGGCACCTGCTCTTATTATGATATTGCAAACCATGAGGTACTTGATTATTTACTTAAAATATTCTTTGTATCTCCATAGTTTTGTGCACAGATAATATTTCCTTTCAAGTGCTGATTGCATTGAACTTTTCTGATACAGTTCAAGTCTGAATATAAGCCTCCCAGTGTGGTGTCACATAATACTTGGGGTGATTGCTGGTTGATCCGTGCCCCAGGTGTAGATGGATGCTCTGGTAGATATGTGGTCGCAGCATCTGCTGGTAATGCATTGGAACCTGGGTTTTGCAGCTGGGATTACTACAATAGAGAAGTACAAGCATTTCATGTCGAGGAGGAGGCATCTCTTGCTCCTGTACCATCAGCCAGGACAGTTCTTGGGCCTCTTCCTAATATAGGTTCATCAAGATCTAGTTCTGCTATTTCAACCATAGAACGGCCGCAATGGTGGTACAGACCATGCGGACCTCTCCTCCTTTCTACTGCTAGCAAGCAGAAGATGGTCATGGCTTATGACATCCGCGATGGCGATGTGGTGATGAAATGGGAAGTAAGCAGTCCAGTACTCGGAATGGAGTACTCCAGCCCACTACAATGGCGTAGCAGGGGGAAGGTTGTCATTGCTGGGACTGAATCAATTGGGTTGTGGGATGTGAATTCGCTTAACCCGCAACCCCTATTATCTGTTGCTTCTGCTGGTAAAAGAGTTTACTGCCTTCATGTTAACAACACAGATGCTGAGGTGGGCGGAGGAGTTCGTCAAAGGTAACTTAAACAATCTTGCCTTAACTGCATTTCACTGTTCTGTTATTAATGCCATTTCAGATCCTGCATAGATTAAGTTGACTTGTTCCGGTGAAGTTAGATGTTTTTTTTGGTTATTATGGGCCTATGATATAAGCATTTGTTATTTGTCTTGATCATTGATAAAGCTGAAACTTCGAAAGGGTATAAGTATCTGAAAACAGATGTAGGCAATTCTGCTCTATGTGATCTGGCTCGGCCCCATCATTAACCTGTACATGTCTGTGTTTTGCAGAGTTAGTTCATCTGAGGTGGAGGGAAATGACGGTGTTTTCACCACGCAAGAAAGTGTTAATGTATTTGACTTCCGTGTACCTTCTGGCATCGGTCTTAAAATGGCAAGAAACGGTGGAACGGCGAACTCAGTCTTCTCACGTGGAGACTCAGTATTTATTGGTAGCACAGAAGGCAGGTTGCAAATAAAAGGGGGGCCGAAATCACGAGTTCAGCAGTATTCACTGAAAAAGGGGAGGCTTGTTGCAACCTATGAATTACCGGAGTTCAATGCCCACTTCCATCACTCTTCGATAACCCAAGTGTGGGGCAATTCCAATGTTGTCTTGGCTTCATGCGGTATGGGCTTGTTCGCTTTTGACACCTTCAATGAAGAAGGCGTCCAACAAACTTACAGCTTTGACCGTGGAAACACCATTGGAGCAAGAGAGGTTATTGGCTCTGATGATTTGTACTGCCCTACATTTGATTACTCATCATCGAGGGTTCTTTTGGTCTCGAAAGACCGCCCAGCCCATTGGAGGTACTTGCCATAGTTGTCTGTTTATTGTGTGCATCATGTGACCTGTAAAATATGTACTGTCCGTATGCTTTGATTGTGTAGTCATTTGTCGTGATAAGCATCTTGCTTTCCCTGTATTATCGGATAATACTGGGCTTTTACTGAGTTAAGTTATGCCTATTGTATCTTGTTTTATTTGCTATTTTGTGTTCTTCCCCAACACTGGATTGTTGCGCGTGTGTACCAAACCATTGTTCAAAATCAACTGTTGCGTTGTTCATATTAACACGTGCAATATTATCTTAGCATCAATCCCTAGACACACACACGACACACACACAGCTTAATCATCAACAAAGCTAAAATCTTTGCTGATCTATGCACATCAATCTTCAATGGACAATGAGGATCCTACCCCCTCTTTCTTGACCAGAATGCCTCAGCTAGCTGTGCCCTGGCGAACTTGATACAATGCGCCATCTGAGCTTATTCCATCTTAAGATCAGCAACATTGTGATCTTGTGGATATGCTCTCTGAAGGCTTTATTACCACCTCGACACCAAATCTAGCAGCAAGCACTACTAGGGTCAGCTCAACCATTCCTGGAACTCTGAACCTAAATTCCCTTGGTATTGGGAGCATGCTGTCACACTATTCTCTCCGTCTAATCATCAATCCGTTTCGAGTTCACGGAACGGTAACGGGACAGTCTTCACTGCTCTGAACTTGCCAACATTGTTCAAGTGTTCGTTCTCCAGCCTGCAATCCAGTCAACCATATGCCCAAGTTATAACCAAAACAATGAACTGAAGATAATGATTCCAGCTCTACACTAGTTTCAAATACCTGTAGAAATTCCAGTGCCCTCGTCGGATTATTTCCAAGGAGGCAAGGGAGAAATCCAGTAGGCGAGTCTCGTTCTTGTTAATACGGATTTTCATAACACTTTGTGCCCATGCTAGCCGAAGCACTAGGTTTAGCATCTGCATTTGTGAAAGAATTAGTGCTCCAAAGCCGGTCTTTTCTGTATTATTGATGTACTATAAATCAGTCGAACAAAGTACAATACCATGGAAAGGTAGTAGGTGAACTTGTTCTTCAGGATGAGATCATCCCGAAGCCATAGATTCTTAGATTTGGGAGTGAAAAAGCCCCAATCCTTGACAAAGTCCCAGTAGAGCTGGTAAACGGTGGCGCCTGAGGACGAGATGAGGACCATCCACATCCAGAATGGCGTTGGTGTGACATTGTACTTGAATCTAACGGCAGCCGCCACCATCGCCGACACGTACTTCCCGGCGTTGGCGAGCTGATTAATGTCATGTTCTTCTATGTACCTTCTTAAACACTTAAAGGAAAAAATGGCCACAAAGTTCAGTTTGAAACTGATTTTGACAACTTGAGATCTTACTGTTGTTGGTATGTCGATTCATACCTGCATAGCTCTCCAATAGTAAGGGAGAAATGAGATGACATAGGCCAGGTGTTTGTACTGCTGGCTGGTAGTACAAGTCTCATATGGGTTAGCCCTAAAGCTTCCTGCCATGAAGTAGCATGCTGCAAACTCCATGTGCCTTAATAATGGAATCTGGAACATGTACAAGTTTAGCTTGTAAGAACTTGCATTTTAAGGCCCCTAAGGGTGTAGTATAATCATGCAATTATTAATTGTTACCTGACTAGTTAACTGGTCAGCCATGAAGAAATCGGCCATCAGAACCTGGATCACAAGGCAAGATAGGCTTATCATCAGCTATAAGTTCATAGCTGTTTGGCGGATTGGAAACTATAGATGTCCCCCCTTACCTTGTAGAATGGTGAGAACATGATGTTGCGCATGATGCGCATGAAGCAGTAACGCGTCGAGCGGTAGAACACATTGAACGGGCAGAGTAAAAGTCCGGCTGACAGCTGAAAAAGGTAGATTCAGAATTTTGAGAATTGACATCAGTTGCAACATAGCCCAAGTTCGAAAGTCATCTTTTTGGTTCCACATATATAGTTTGTGTTTCTTACCACTATGAGCCCCCCGGGCACGGCGTTGGCGTAGGATGCGCCGGCATTCCTGAGGAAGAGGTTGATGACCAGCGCAGCGACGACGGTGCACATGATGGAGGCGGACATGAGGAAGGCGTCCCGGTGCGTGAGGGCGGTGTTGGGGGCAAAGTCGAAGATGAAATTCTGGTTGATCCGGGTGCTCTTCCACATGAACAGGTTGCACCCGTAGAGGAAGCAGTGCAGGCTGATGAGCGCGAACATGCTGCACAAGAGCAAAGGCACGATCTACTGTCAGGCCAAGGTAAAACTGCATCCCTAACAATCTGAGATATGGAATAAAATGAAATCATGCCAAGAACAGAGCTCTTATCTATGATCAGAACCTTGGCCTTAGATTACCTGAAGACATGGTAGACTACCTCCATGTAGGCCGTGTTTCCAGTTGAGGCGAAAATGCCGGAAACATGTGCCAGGATGGCGTATATGATGAACAGACTCACAAATGTGCCCGTGAACAGCCCTGAAAATTTAAAAATCGCAGAGTTAGAATTCTGAATTTCTTCACCATAGGTACATGGTGGGACTGTGAATATCTGAATCTACATGCTCGCCTACCTACGAGGAAGGTGATCATGTGGGTGTTCTTGGGCTGCTGCGGGTTGAGGTACTTCATCGCCACCATCCTGTCGTTGCCCGCGAAGTGCTTCAGGAAGAGTGCCTCCACCTCGTCCGACAGCTGAAGAACCTGCTCAAAATTCCATGGCATATACACACATCAATTCATTCTGTTTGTGTGTCTTGTAGGTCCGAAACTCTTGTAAGAATCTTGTAAGATGATGATACCTTGTCGGAGGTGCTGAACGACGATCTCTTCACCTTCTGCGAGAAAAGGTCCGTTGCTCGCTGCTGCTCCGACACCTGAGAGAGCATTTTGTGTCAGTTGCGGACAACAAACTACACATCAATTTTGTTACAAGCTTTTTTCCACAGCTGTCCTAGTCTTTGTTGCTACTACTGCAGTACTATCGGTGCACATCACTGTAGTCTACATCTGCAGCTGCCCATTCACTAGAGCCACACAGATCACTAGCTATGCTATTTGATAATACTAGTTGATAGTATTCTTTTTCTGGATAAAGAGCTGATGCTACTAGACGATAGCAAGTATATACTCCCATAAAAGAAGTATTGAGAATACTCTCTTCTCTTTTTTCTGGATAAAGAGCTGATGCTACTAGTGGAGAATATACTCTCTTCGCTTTATTCTGTCTATTGTTCCTGGCCATCCATTTTCCAAAGTATACATATTCAGTAAATCACTATCGCTAGCATCAGTTCAGCTATGCTTGTCAATTCTATTGCTAGCATCTTTTTTTTTCCAGAGCTAGGCTAGTGCAAATTGCAGTAGTATGTCAATTCAGTAAATCACTAGGACGACCCTAAAAGATACCACAACATGTCACTCACTAGCCATGTCTTGATTATAGCTGATGAAGAGTATATTCTCCCCCAAAAGAAGTTTCAATAATTAAACACCACAACGTCCTTAATTGTGCTGTTTAAAATACTCTACACTGTTCCTGTCCATCCATTTTGCAAAGTACGTGTGCATTTTCATATGCTGCTAGTGGGCAGAGTAAGATAATTATGACGTAGTACGTACCTTGACGAATTTCTTGAGAATCTTGGTGAACGCCTTAACGTTCAGAGAACTGCACCCATCCATCCATCATCCATGCAACAGAAAAAGCACAACAAATCCGTCAGCCCCCAAAGATGTCACAATTCTCACGGCGAAAGCAAAGGGAATTTAATCAACTGAATCGGTCGTGCATGGCGCATGGCGATGGCGGCCGGAGTGTGCACCTGAACTTCTTGAGGAGCTCGAGGCCGCGGTAGAGCGCCATGAAGGCGTCGCGGATGTTCTTCTCGGCGTGCTGCACCTTCTTCCGGTGCACGAAGGCGGCGGCCGGGTCGGCGCCGTCCTTGCGCAGCACGTTCACCAGCTCCTCCCACACCTTGAGCGCCGCCCGCCCCGGATTGCTCGCCGGGATGTCGATGCGCACCGTCGACGGCAGCTGCAGCCTCCCGCCCCTGCCGCTGCCCTCCTTCTTGGCGTCCTTCTTCCCCGGCAGCCCCACGAAGCTGACGCCGTTGCGCTCCAGCGCCGCCATCACCTCGTCGGCCACCGCCGCGCCCTCCGTCATCTGCGCCTGCTGCAGCTCCACGCTCCCATCTGCACCGTGCCATGCGTGTCAGTGTCAGAGCCTCTGATCGATCCATCGATCGATCGAGATGGTGCTCACGTGCCATGTTGCCATGCACACGCGTAAAGGATGCATGATCGAGAGGCTGATAGTGGGGTTCATGTGCTGGGACGTGACGTGGGTTGGTTGGGTGTCGTACGTCGACACCAACGGACGTGCGTGTGCGCGCACCGGTAGTATGGAGTATGGACTATGGACACCTACCTGACATGGATTGCGGCGTGGCGAGACCCGAGAGGAGGTACCGGCCGGAGCCGCTGAACGCCGGCGAGGGCGGCGCCACTGCCGGCATGGAGCGGCTGCGGCCGAGGAGGGAGCCCCGAGCGCGGCGGGTGGCGGCGTGGTCCGCCAGGATGCGCTTGACGTCGGCGAGGATGCGGAGCTGGTCGATGAGCGCCTCGCCGCGGCCCAGCAGCTCCGCCTCCTGCGTGGCGTAGAAGGTGTTCACCTTCTCCAGCTCCTCGTCCGCCTTCTCCAGAAACTCCCGCTCCTGCACACATCAAACACATACACGAAACATCATCAGTTACTTGCACAATTGGTGCTAATGGTTCAGTTGCAGATGCACCGATCGATCAATGCATGCGTGCATCAGCTTACATGCTTGTCCGTGGATCGCACGAGCTCCCCCGAATCCCCGCTCTCCTCGTCGTCCTGCACGCAGAAATGCACATCAGTACCGTGCACGCACGCACGTAGCCAGATGATCAACTCGTATCGCGAGACACGCACCATGGAGGCCTGCACCCTGGGCGCGAACCGGGCGGCGAGGGCGCGGACGGGGTCGAGCACGGAGAAGCCAGCGCCATAGCCGGCGCTCTCGACGCCGGCGGCGAGGGCGGCGGTCTCCGGCGAGGAGTCTCCGCGCTGCTGCTGTCGTCGGCGTCGCGCCGTTCGACCTTGATCTTCTTGATGAGCTTCTTGAGGCCCCTGTAGTCGACGAAGGCGGGCTTCCACTCCGGGATGATGCTGGCATCGTACTCCCGCGAGAACTTCACCATGTCCTCCGCCTCCTATATACCACCACTCCAGCACTCCACTATGATCAGCCCGATCGATGGTCTGTCGGGGGTTGAAGCGGGTTGCTTCTTGTCCGAGCCGATCCACGGAGCGATCGAGCTGCTCACATGCGGAGGACAAGAGGAGGAGGGAGGCCGGAGGGGACAGGGACAGGCAGGAGTGATGGGAGAAGCAACCGTGCTTATATAGACCGAGGGACACACACGATCGGAGAAGCTACGTCCGATACTCTTCCTTGCCCTCTCTCTCTCTCTCCCCCCACTACCGAATGACAAATTGGGAGGGAGGCACTAGTGCTCGCGACGAGGGCTCCGATCCACCGCTAGTGCCGCGGGAAAGGAAGGAGGATACTGAAAAAGTATTAGGCCGGACGAGAATTAATCGTAAAGCAGCTCGCGGGGCCGATCGAGAAAGTCGACGGAATTCCTAGTGGACAGACACAATGCAGTGCAAGATATATGATATATGTTTTGAGTATATGCTGCTGCTGCTCGATCTGTAACTGGTTGCAATTTGCATGCGTCACTCAGGAAGAAAAGCAAAGGGAGGAAGGAAAGGGTGGCCAGGGGTGGAAGAAGAAGAAGATAGAGAATTAAAGGTGGCACGTACGTTGCCTCCTTTAGTTTGTGCCTTGTGTTAATTTTCTTCTCGAGCTTAGCTTGGTGCCCCGCCCCCATCTTTTGGGCGAAAAGACAGGGGAGCTAAGCAACACGCTTACTTGGGCTACCCGCTCACGTACCCTGCCACTTATCCGGCCTCCCTGAAAACGCGAACAAACTGATTACAGCTAGCTAGCTAGGTCACACGTTTATTAGACCCATACGGTGCATGTGATCGGGGCCCTCTGTCGTGTCGATATGGTTGTGTGCATCACAATGATACAGAGTCGTGTCACTTCGTGTAATGCATGCCTCATTATTGTCAAGACCCTGCACAGCTGCATTACCGAAGGATACTACGGCCATCGGAGCGAGCCATCAACACGGAGCTGTCATGGCTCTTCTACCTGAGCCGGCTTGACCTCGTTATTACTAGCTAGCCAGTGCCAAGGGGTTTAGTGGCGGGAGCACCCAAATTATCAGGTAACCTGGTTTCTTCTACTTCTAGATTGACGCAATTACTTAATGCGGTGCGTAACTGAACACGCTTTTAATTAATCAGACAGGCTTAATTTGGTGCAATGGCGCACGCTATGTGTTGGATGGATGGGTCGATGAGTGTGGTGTCCTTTACACATTTCGTGGGTGGATTGGGCGGCAAAGAAAGGGGGATCGATCGACTAATCGCACGTTGGAGGGAGATCCATTAGTTGGAGTACGTACGTGTGCGAGCGACCAAGCACGCACTCACGTACGCGAGCGAGCTGCAGATGCATTGTGCGGCAGCTGGTGGTGGTGCGGGCGCGGCAGCTGGTGGTGGTGAGCGGCTGCGCGCGGCGGGAATCCGACGTGGCCGTGACGCGCCGGCGACAGCCTCCGCACCTGGCTCTGCATGCATGCATGCATGCACAAGTGGGACGTGCCTAGCTTTTCGCCCTGCACCGGGCAGTCGGGCACACGCCCACGTACGTGGCACACGTGGTTACAAGGGCGTATCCGTCAAAACTCAAAACTGGTGTGTATATTACTATACCTATCTATGGTAAAAAAGTAGATCCTGTCTAGCCACTTGAAGCACCTGAAGGTAAGGAAAAACTACACGATCTCAAAAGAGAGTGAGAGAGAGAGGAAAACTACATGTCCCGGACACGGCTCAAGTCAAGGCATTGCCCAGTTCTTCTTTTCTAAGGCGGCAAATAGCTTGTTTTATTCGATAATTATAAAGAAAAATGGTACTCCTAGTCGATATATAACAGAAACACAACAAGATACAAAACGACAATGAATAAATAAAATTACATCAGAAAACCGGCCTAAGCCATAGAGAAAGAGTTATCTTAAAGTTAATGTTAACGACACATTTGTCTGATCCAGGCAATGGCATGTGTGCTCGTGCAAGAAAGTTGAGGGAAATCTTCATCGGACAGCTATCGACATCGACCGAGAATAACTATCTGTAAATTTGTTTAAATTAGCTATAAGCATTGGCATGAACATCACAGACCTGACTGCCTCGCTACTTTGTGAGAAAAGATTTGATTTGCGATGTAGGATAATTAAAATAACGAAAGTGAGGAGTCTGACACAGTTTACTTGTTTGCACTTGTTTCTTTTTTTTTCGCGACACTCCAATGATGAATTGTGATTTTCACGAAATTTCAAATCTGGATATGAAATTAACTCATCTGCCCTCGAGTAGTTTGTAAAGACTTTTTTTTTTTTTGCAAAATGTTAAAGATTTGTTGGGGTCAGGGTGTGCCCTGTCCACCTCGATGACGGGGAATTTTCAGGCTCTTTGGAGTAGTACTTTTGACTTCTTCGAAACTCCTGCATGGTCAAGCTACACAGAAAAAAATGTTCTCTTTTGGCAAAAAATAATGTTCTCTTCTAGCGGTCCTTGTTTTCTAGACTCTGTATATGTGCGGTGACAGAGCTTTATTAGGGCCAGAGTTGGTCGTGTCCACCTAGTAGATCTTTGAAAAATGTAGACTCTTTTGACCCCTTCTAAAATGCTGCATGGTCAAGCTCTGCTATACCGCGCAGTATATATGTGCCATGCTTTGAGACTCGGCACGCTCGGATCTGAGCCACATCGATCGATATATCGCGGGATGTGAAGGGGATTTCGGTAGGGACGGTACACCGGTAAAATATTCTGTCCGGTGGGCCCACAGTGGATGCAAAGAAGAACGTGCATTACACGAGGCAACATTTTTTGTTTTGTTTTGTTGACCCTGCGTGCGTGTGTAGAGTGCAGTGGCTGGCGGAGCATTGTCAGCGGCAGGGGTAGGCCCTATGCACCTAGATCGTTGAAATATTTCACTCGATCTTTTGGACTCGTTCTAAAATCCAGGTGCATGGTCAAGCTCTGCCACAACGACAGCGGGCAGTGACCAGTGTGTGCCACATTTCGAGACTCGGCACGTACGACGTCGGTCGTTCATTCCCTAATTAAGTAAGCTCGACATGTCCTAGACCGTACCGTGTCAAAAAACAGGAGACGACCCGCTGTTCTCTGGCACAACAAACTTTTCTGTATAGCCTCGTGCGTGTGTGTGTGGTGCCCCCTAGTTGACTGAAAACTTTGACGGCATCATTGCGTACGCAACACAAAATTACTACGCCAAATATGACGCAACATTGTCCATATGTCAACCTAGCTCAAAACTTGAGTACTACGTGCATTCCTGCGTATGTTCCTCTATGACGTATGCAACCAGACCACACCGTACGTGTCGAAAAGACACAAGACTCGGCACATTGTTCGTGCCCTAAGCAACCTCAAAACCCGAGCGTGTACATGCCCCGTCCCGGTTCCTCTGTGACATACGCACACGCAGACCCGTGCCGTGTCAAAAGAATGAGACGGTCAACCTCCTGCTTAGCACACGTGTGCATGTGTGAACCAATCTATGGTTGAATGGTTAGGAGGACAATGGTATCCCTAGCCCATCAGAGTTCAAGTCTGGGTGCTCGCATTTATCCCGGGTTTATTTCAGGATTTTCGGCGTTGCGTGTTCGGTGGAGGAGACGCTCCCGTCGACTACGAGCTTCGTGCAGTGACTTTGTAAAATCTCAAGATGATGTGTCTGCTCATTCTTTCGGAGGTGCTCATAGGGGTAGGGGGTACGTGTATATGTTAATAGAAGTGAGTGTATGTATATATATATATAGCACTTGTGTTGTTAAAAAAACACGTGTGCGCAGACATGCATGCCGGCGATTTTCCATTTTTTTTTGAAATGAAAGGTAGAATGCGTTCTACCTTATATATTTCAAAACAGGCCGTAGCCCGGAGACCGTGGGTCTATTACATGAAGCTTATATTCTGCACCAAGGTGCATAGGCCATAAGCTGCCTATCGAACGGAACAAAAGGAGGAAAAGAAAGAAAATGAGTGGAAGAACAGGCACATCAGCAGCTTGAACTACATTATGCTTGTAAACTATGCAACCAAAGCAGGACGACCTGTTTGTGGTCCGGGCTCCTTGCCCGATGGCTCCATAGCTTGAGAAGATTTGATGCGTACAACCGTGTATATGTTGGAGACCAGATTTTGCCGTTGAACACCCTATCATTCCGGGCATGCCAAAGAGTGACAGCAGCAGCAGCGACAAGGATATGCCAAGCAGCTGATAAAGGCCAGTGTGGCTGCGACAAGTGCATAAACTCCAGGAGATCATCAGAGTGTGAAGCAGAGTTCCCCAAACCGAACATGTCCCAGAGTGTAGCGGCGAGACAGCATCGCAAGATGATATGATCGATGGACTCGCAGGTCGGACAGATATCACAGTTTGCATGAGAGACCACCGAGGTCCAGTTCTTCTTGATCATGTTATCCCTCGTGTTCAGACGCCCCAAAAGGCTAACCATAAGAAGATCCGGTACTTAAGTGGAATAATAGGGTCCCAAACCCACATGCTGAAACGGCCGTCCACCCCTCGAAAGGTGAGCAGGTGATAAAAGTACGAAGTGCTCAAGACTCTGCCGTAGATGGACGAAGAACGGTTGTCTTGGTTGTGAGGGACAGGTTGAATGCCTAGCAGAAGGAAGTGCAGGTGGTGTAGCTCCTGGGCAGCAGACCTTGTGAGGTTAGGGTGCAGCTAAACATCCCAGACACCATCAACAGAGAGCTGCGAAGCCACCGAGCAGTTACTGTCCTTTGCAAAGGTGTATAGAGTCTCCTTTCCAAGCTCTGAATAATTTATTTTTCTGGCGAATGAAGTTCCGAATCTGCACCGTCAAGAAAAAAACAAAGAATCTGCACGGTGAATAAAAAAAAATACAGAGCTTCGAATCTGCTTGACTCGATGGGGCGACCGACGGCCGGTCACCCACGGCGAGTTCGTTCGCTCGTTCGGTGCGACGTGACGCCGGCGAGGGTGAGAAAAACGTTAAAGCCTCTCTACCCTGGAGTGGACGGTCGTGGCGTGCACCGGGCGGCCGCGCGATCCGTTCGCCCGGGCGGTGGGCGATCGAGAGAGGTGGCGCAACGGAAAGCTTGTCCGGTCTGGCCCGGTCCGCGAGGCCGACGGCACGGTCACGGAAAAGCATGCAGGAGCACGCACGTCCGTCACCCAGCGCCAACGTTGGTTCATTATTATTAGTTTGTTCTCGTCGCGGGTATGGGGTATGCGTCGTTGTCACCGGCGCAGCTGGTTGCCGCTGGCCACGAGATCTTGTATATATTCCACTCGGTTCCAAAATTACCACGGCGTTCAGATCAGTCCTAAAGATACACATTTTATAATGCTTCTTTGAATCTTGTCTTATGACAACGTTAACAACGGATTTTATCAAACAAAATCTATACAATCTTTTTTTTTTTGTTATAATCGTTTGTCAAACGTTCGAAAGCTTGCTCTCGACGAACACTTCAGGTTCTTCTCCGTGGAAAAAGAAACATTTAGAATCTTTTCTCTAACCACTATTAGTAATTTGTCAAACAAGGCTGAGCGTAATTTTTTTTTTGTTACATGTTATGCCGAAAATTCAGAAGCTTTTTTTTTACGAAGCCACAGGCTCTTTCTTGTGGAAAATATATTCAGAATCTTTGCTTTTATAACTACTAGTAGTAAAACATGTCGTTATACAATCAACGATGATGATGATGTGCTGCACCGTACGTGTTGGTCCATAGTGATCACTCTGGCTTTGTGTGGCGTCTATCTACGGATTGCGATGACCACCGAAAGATCTCCGCGAGGATTTCTCCTTTCTGATCTGGTGGTTGCCTTTGACCGTGAGATGCAATCTATGGACGAAGGCTTGACGCAGAGGATAAGGTTGTGCAGTGGCGGAGGTTGGCTTTCTAGCCCAGCACATGCAGCTGCTTGGATCGCGGAAAAGTGATGACGACAACATATGATTGACTCAAATGGTGGTGCTTGTCAAGTACCTGGTCTTGAGCTCCGGGGTGAAAACCTAGGTCTGGCACGAGTTGGTCATACATGGCAATGGCGATGCTTTGTGTTGTTACCTTGTTGAAGGCATTGCTCGGATTTGCTCGGACTGGTTCTTCAGGGTGAAAACCTAGAATCTGACCTTTGATGGCTGGATCCGGTGGCGGCGTAGAGCGTCGCTCCCTTCGTGAAGGCGTTGCTGTTGAAGAACTTCATTGTCATTATGGTGTCATGAGATGGTTGGTGCGGATATGGTTGTTGTATTTTGTCGATTGCAGATTTGTCCGATTTGATTTTTTTCTTTCGTTTAGGCATAGCTTTGGTCTTATATGACTTTGCTATTTGCCAGCAGATTTTTCTGTGTGTATTGGTGTTGGCTGTGTGCATCTTAGTTATGCAGAGGCCGGGTGTGTGCTTACTGTGTTTGTATCTACTTGATGCTTCATCTTGAGTCAATAAAATCTACCCTTTGTCGAAAAATAGAACATGTCGTTTGAGGCAACATTCCTTGGTGGTACTATATGTAAACTACTCCAGCTAGCTGCACCGGTGATGATCTGGCCGCAACCGTAGCCACAACAGACTAGTGTCGCGTGTGCGTGTCACATGATTCGTGACGTCACGTGTTCATGCCACGTACACGTATTTTTATTGTGCATACATCCCGTATCGCAACGAAAAAGCGGGGAGTTGTTGCCTGCGCCTTGGTCTGTTCGTTGCCGGGCGGCGGCATTCACCTCACCGCCCGAAAATGGTAAGCCTACCCAGGCCACGTACACACACCGGAAATGGCATTGCTTCAGGTTTTGGCATCTAGGGCCAATGCTCATGACTACTGCCCCCAAGTTCTTGCGATGGTTCAAATAATAAAGGGTTTTGATACAAATCGAACATCAGACAAATCAAACACCCGAAATGAAAAGGAAAAAATATCTTTGCCATGCTCGCTAAAAAAATTTGTCATCCTCGCGACAATATAATTTGCCTTCTTGAGTATTTGATTTGCCGTGCTTAAAAATGTGACGTTAGATCTTGAGCATTCACGATAATAAATGTAACATGATCAAACAAAAACTTTAGATTTTTGCTTTTCTTTTTAGCTAGATGGGTCCCACATGTAAGTGACATGTTCTTATATTCCCCACCACTTGGTCTCTGAAGTAGTTGTTTTTAGTCAAAGGGTTCACCTACAAGGAGGAGCAATATCGTCCTGAAATGGCACCGTCATGATCAAAGGTCTTTGACCAGACGAAAATGGGGCGCAAAAGCAAAATCATAACACCACCTTGTAGTTTAGGGTTAAAACTGAGGGAGGTGAAAACTAAGGGTAAAATCATTGGACGGGCACCAACTAAAAGCGTGAAATAAGAACCCAATAATAAATGTACCATGATCAAATGGAAACTCTATATAGAGGTACTCAATTCTCATACATATACATATCTGCACCCTTCTAATCAAAATCCAGTAATGAAGTATATTATATCATAGCTGATAAATACCACAATAGTTTATAAGAAAAACTAACTACTAATGCATTTCTTGTTGCAGGGCTTCTGTGCACAATGCTAACTCCAGTGTCTAACAACACATCTACGTACCGTTGAGAATCAAGGATTATGGCTACATGATTTCACCGTCCGCCCCCCCAGCATTATGAAGATGCACACAACCACATGAATCGTGTAAAAACATAACTAAATTTTGTAACTATACTTCATATGTTTGAGCATGATGATTGCAAATGTAAGAGCACGTGTCATGCCATAGAAACTCATCTCACTTCACATTTTGTACGCATTTCATAATCTCCACCCCCCCCCCCCACCCCCTCTTTTTGACTCCTGTGAATATCAAATCCATTGGTAATCGAGATAAAGTGTTCATGGGCGGAACACATGATTGTGGTGTTTTTGGTACAACATTCTCTTTTTTTATAAGTTTCATGTGGAAATCAGGTATCGTCCGCATCTGCGTAAAAAATTCACACAACCACATGAGCCGTGTATAAATAGAACTGAAAGTATGGAGTCGTGTTTTGGTTGATTGAGCACGATGATAAAAAATGTAAGAACAAGTGTCATGCGATGGAAACTTCTCTTTCGTCACGTCAAATGTGCATCAAGTAATCTTTTCCCCTCTCCTCTTGAGTCCTACCAAGATCAAAATTAGTTGGCAATCGACCCAATGTGCATGAGCACTACATACGATTGCGGCATTTTGGTGGAATATTCTCTTGTTGATATGTTTCACAAGAAAATCAGATACCGTCCGCCTCTGCATACAGAAACGCGCACAACCACATGAACCGTGTAGAAATATAACTGAATGTGCGGAATTATGTTTTGGCTGTTTGAGCATGATGATAAAAAGAACGCAAGAACAAGTGTCGGGCTATTGGAACTTCTTCCTCGTCACGTCTAGCATGCATTCTGGATCTTTCCCCCTCTCTTTTTGGGTCCTGCCAAGATAAAAATCAGTTTGCAATCTGAGCCAAAGTGTGCACCGGCAGAACACATGATTGTGGTATTTTGGCAGAATATTCTCTTCTTGATCCGTTTCAGGAGGATACCATGTCACTGAGCACAAACCATAAAGCCTCAAGATGAGGCTTGTAGGGATATGTTAATTAAACTTGAACATATACCACCTAGCACGCAAGACACTGGCCAACGCCTACTTTATCTGGATTAATGCTCCCTGTAGACGAAAATGCCCAAGCATAAGATGAGAGAGAGGGAGGGAGAGAGCTTTCTCCAGAAAGGAAAGATCGTTGTGAGCTTGCATGCTTTCTTCTGATAATTAAGGGCATCAACTTATTGGCCCGTGCTTACACAAATCCAGGAAAGGACAACATGAAAGCTCCATCGCACTACGCTAGATTGTATAGAAATGTATACTTGATGAGTTGGCACGGTGCATGCATGCATGTTTAGGGTAATGGCCGGCTAACTCGTGCATCATAAGTAGTGTGTGGGTTGGGTTGTGCTGATTCCAACCCGTGCACGTCTTGTTTTGTGTCCATATGTGTTAGCGGGGAGGTATTCACATAGCACCAAGAAACCCATGGCCAGTTATGGATGTTGCTTTACCTTGCTCGTGCTTTAGTTTGTTAATTTGATGCCATGGATAGGGTCAGTGTAGCTTAGAAAACTGCAGTTTACTTTTGGAAACTAAAGCCGCGTTTGGTTACACGCACTTGAGCCTGAGGTTACGTGAGACAAACCACAGAAAGATCTTAGCTCCTTTTTCTATAACGGAGGTACACATGTTTTTAGCAAACGACCCGCGATTTACTAGTTAGTCCGGAAAACTTCTCATCAGAATGTACCTGTAGTATGAGCTAGAATAGGATAAAAACCGACCCGCAAAATCTTCAGTGAGTAGCATGTTGGAGGGTTTGTGACGTCCGTGCTCCCAGAGTAATAGGTTGTTGATACACTTGTCAGAGGGTTGTATTGTGCGTTTTGTTTTCTTGATTGAACACAAGGGGATGGAGCTATCGTGTGGTAACATGGGGCTCTGATCTCCTAGTGGTGTATTGTTCCGCCTCTATTCAAGTCTCCGAGGATGATGTTACGTTCAAGCACATTATCTAGCTAGTATTGTTAAAAAAAACAGTCTGAACTTCTAGACAACCTAAGATAGTAGTGCAATTGTTAGTATCCCGCCAATATGGGAGTGAGGCGTCGCACAGACCGGGCTCCAGGGAGCCCGTTTTACCAAAAAAAAATCAAAATATATTTAAAAGTTTCAAAAAATGCCAATTTTTTTTGTACAAATACATATGCATATTCTTTAAGTATGTATAAATTTTCAGTAACTAATTTGATCATTTGCATGCTACACAAAAAAGACAAAAATCTGACACAAATACAACAAAGAAAAAGCCTATTTCAATCTGTGTATTTGTCTTTTTTGTATACATCACATATGAATACATATGTTTATGAAAATTTGTACACGTATACTTTAAGTATATATCTACATGAAAACATTTTTTCAGATTTTTTTGAGTTATGGAAAAGGTATTTTGGCTGAGAAATATATATAGGGTGCTCGGCCTCTGCAGCCACTTTTCGGCCAATATGGCCCGATTAGCTAGATAAAAAATGAATCAGCAAATACAGGAGGGTTTCCAATAGTCCAAAAACCCTGTTTATGATGCACTTATGTACCCATCCTCCCTAATGAACTTCTATCCTCACTCACGGCATTATCAAACAACGTTTGTTTTACATTTTTTAAAAAGGTTTTGGCTTCTAGAACAAATGGGATCTTATAAAATAGGCTTATGTGCCGGTTTAGATAAAACCAGGCCAACACATTATAGGGGAGGAGCCGAGGAGGAACTCGATACGGCCAAACCAGTAGAATAGGAAGCTCATGACAATCCTACATTGTATCTTCTCCTATAAGCTATGCTCTTATTTGTTCAAGCTTCTGAAGTAAGAATAAAATAAAAAATAAAGTCAACTCCTAAATTCTACCCTCTCACTGACTCATGCCTACACATAATGAAAAGGTCAAGTGAACTAAAATAATAATATGAAAAACTCAATTTGAAAGCACCTTCCTCCTATTGGTCCATGCCTACAGAAATAACATAATAGTCAAACTGAAATGGCATCCACTTACTGGTCCATGCCTAACTACACAATTAAGAAAGTCCAATTAGGTTTTAACTCTTACCCGATGTGTCAGTGTACGTTGCATGTTTGGGGGAACCGCTGCTTAATTTTGCCCCGTCCGTAGCTACTTTTGATGCACTCTCAGCCTGATTTGCGCACGTACAAGCTTCTTCTACATAGCTGGTTTGTTCTTTCACCGGTAACATAGGAAAATATGTATAAACTTGGAAGACGATGTCAAATGCGAGGCTGACAAGCTATACGGTATACAACGTTTGTTAGTGAGACAAAAAAAAAGGTTGCTTTCAAATGATGCAATCTTTTTTGTCTTGTTACTGGGAAGTTTGTCTACTGACAAAAAAAATTCGGTATAATTTGATTTGTTGACAATGTGCTATCCTTTTAGTAAGATTCCCTTTGCCTATGGAAAGATCCCTTTTACGTATAAAAAGATTCCCTCTAGATTCCATCAAAGATTGCTCAAGTGAAGATCAACTTTTTTATCTTGATACTGGGCAGCTTGTCTAATGACAACTCAAATTCGATTTAATTTGTTTTGACAATGTGCTATCATTTTAGTAAGATTCCCTTTGCGTGTGGAATGATCCCTTTAACGTATAAAAAGATTCCCTCTACGTATGAAAAGATTCCATCAAAGATTGCTCAAGTGAAGTGCAACATTTCTTATCTTGTTACTGGTCAGCTTGTCTAATGACAACCAAAATTTGGTTTAATTTGATTTGTTGACAATGTGCTATCCTTTTAGTAAGATTCCCTTTGCGTATGGAAAGATCCCTTTTACGTATAGAAAGATTCCTTGTACGTATGAAAAGATTCCGTCTAAGATTGCTCAAGCGAAGAACAACGGTGTACCATGAGACGACAAAGGAAATTACAAAACTAATAATTTATGTCTTGTAAGAAAAGATGAGTCGATACTACCAATGGTGTTAGGACACTACTATTCATCTGGGCACACAGCCAATAGGTGCAGTGGTCATCTCGGTCGAACATTGCCCTTTGCCGCCGGCTCACAGTGTCACAACGCGGCCTCGAGGGTGGCCATGACTCTCCTAGTTCTGCAAGGTGTAGAGTGATGGCTGGGCAAGCGGGCTGCATTTCCTGTTTGTTTTGGCGCGGATCGACCTAAACTCAGTAAGTGGCGCGGATCGACATGGATAAGTTTGCATCAAAGGACACCACCAAAGAATGTGCCAAATGAAAAAAGGAACGTGCAGCTTTCAACATTTTAGCCGGATAAATGCGTACACATCGATCTGGGAGGGTCTAATACGTTTCAGTAAGTAGCCATATATATCAGCAACAAGAGCTGACCTGAAGATGATAACAGAAGTTCATCATGTTGCCCGGCTTTGTCAGTCCACCGGTTTGTTCACACCATCAGTTGTCGGTACAACCAAACTGAGATAACATGTTTAAATTTTCAAGAGAAAACGCACGTCTTCGAACTCTGCAGATTTGCTACTAATCAAGTGACGAGCTCTACTTCGAATTCCGCAGATATGCTACTAATCAGGTGACGGACGGGGCTTGCCTGCTCCCGTCCCGTGCTCCCATCCCTGCTCCCTGCGGGTTATTTTACATCCGACGGCTGCAGCTAATTTCCTTTACCGCGTCGCTTTTTTGGCCAAAAAAACACAGACCTCTGTATTTCCCTTTGTTCCCAATACGTATTCCTCCTCTCCCTTCGCCTTCCCGTCCGACAACCGACCGCTGGGAGCGGAGGGATCGATGAATCAGCTACCATCCGCCCGGTAGATCTCGTTCTGCTCCGCCTCCGCGGCCTCGAGCGAGAGTCCGTCGGTGTGAAGGCAGCGGAGAAAAGCTTTAAGCCCAGCTCGCGATTGCCAGCTATGGCGCCGCCTGGCCCAAGATGTCGATCCTCTCCCGCCAGAAGACCGCCTCCGCCTCTGGTTCGTGCTCGCACTAAAGGCCAGCCGTCGAAGTTGCTGCGATGGGGACGGCGATGGCGGAGATCGGCGAGGATAGTGGAGGTGGTGGTGTTGGAGGCCGTGCCGCCACGAAGACCAGCGGCGGAGGCAGCAGCGGCGAGGTGGCCCCCATCCAGCGGCTCTTCCAGCGAGGTCGCCTTGGTAACTCAGCCCGCTCCTCTCTTCTTCCTATCTACTGTTTTACGCACAGTTCAGATATCTGATCTGATTTATTTTGTCTGTAGGTACTAGTAAATAGTAATTGAGCACACATGCAGAAGGGGATCTTGCAAATTAATTTTCCTCATACCGAGATTTGTTTAAACCTCAAATTTTGTAGATGGAAATTAGTTTCTACATGTCCTGGATGCCTACCTAGCTGAGTTTTACTTGATAAGATAATTCTATAATTGTTCTCTGCGTCCTGAAGGTGCTCAGTTTGATACTTTTTCTGTAAAAGATGTTGAAATGCAATGGATTTAGACTTGGGACAGTCTTGCATTGCACAAAATTCCAATTTTGTCATGTATTGGTGGAATAAAATGAAATTTAATAGCTGCTGGTGGTGATTTTTGTATACAGGATGAGGCCAGAGGACAGTGAACAAAGTACTCCTTAGATTGATGCATGCAAATTCATATGATTTGGATCCTGATCCAGGTGACGGTGATCCGTGGCGCTTCATTACCACACTGATGGACTGCTGGTCTGCTTGTCAGGTTAGACAAAAAAACCTATGTTGTTGGTAATATTATAGTTTGTAGTTGATGGAAACCAAGCCAAACTGCAGCTTGGTTCATATTGGTTGTGTAGCAGTACTTATACTATAAATCACAATATCGCTATTAATTCTCATCCAACTTGAGGGCTATCATTGTTTCACAACTTGTCTACAATGAGTTGACAATAATTAAAGTAGAAAGTGGGGGTAAAAAATCCTGCATACTATTCATAATCGTTTAAGCTATCAACAGATGGTACACGGAAAGTAAGTGAATCTTCAATCCATGGTTATATGCTCATAGGTTCTAATAGAATTGCAAGCACATACATAAGATAAAACTCTATAACATATATTAAGCTGGCTTCTGTTGGAAGAATGGTAGATTCTGTCCTGGCATCATCATGGGAGTAGAGGTACCACCGGTAGGAGTCTGCTGTTGGAAGAATGGTACATTCTGTCCTGGCATCATCACGGGAGTAGAGGTACCACTGGCAGGAGTCTGTTGTTGGAACAATGGTGGATTTTGTCCTGGCATCATCACGGGAGTAGAGGTACCACTGGTAGGATTTTGTTGTTGGAAGAATGATAGATTTTGTCCTAGCATCATCATAGGGATAGAAGTACCACCGGCAGGAGTATGTTGTTGGAAGAATGACATATTTTGTCCTGGCATCGCCGTAGGGGTAGAGGTACCATTGGATTGTTGCAGACTTGAGTTGTAATGTGCTAAGTAGGGGTGTGCAAGAGTGGCCGAAGCTCCCAGATGACCCTATGCAGATAAATAGCAAGCTTAGGTCATAGAAGATTGTAAATGACAAAAGGTTAAAAAGTAGACTTCTTATACCATTTGGGTTGGGTTGTACTGTGGTAGATACCCAGACATTTGGTTTCCGAAAGGCATTTCAGGTCGTACTAGTAAAGAATCGACTGTTTTCTTTTTCTTCTTTGTTTTCGCTTTGTTCGAGCCACCAACGGGTCTTGCTGATCCTGGTATAGTATTTTCTCCGAGATGACCCTATGAAGATTAATAGCAAAGCTTAGAGTCACCAAACTTTGAAAATGAGAGAAAGTTTAAACGGGTAGACTTGTTATACCATTAAGATTGGATTATACGATGACATATGATTTGTAAAAGCCATTTCAGGTTCTAGTTGTAAAGAATCATCTATCTTCTTTTTTTCGTTGTTTTTGCTTTCTCCAAGCCACCGACGGGTCTCGCTGATCCTCGTACAGTCTTCTCCTTGACCTTCATACCTCTTGGCATGTGAAGCCCCTCATTATGCTTTGAAACTCTAGCAGAGTCAATGTTCGGACCTGCAACGTAAAGTTAAATGTGAGTCTTACTTTGAAAACTCTATGCAACTAGTGGTATAGTATATACCTTGTGAAACGGAGGAGTTACGCAAATCTGGATTTGGATCCGGATCAGTTCTAATTTTCAAGCTTTGCTCCACATCTCGTGCTAGCTGCTCTGCGCATTTAGCAGCCATATCATATGTTTCATCAGACTCTGCTGCGCGAGCAGCTATGTGGATAAACATTCTGCACAAGTCCTTGTAAAAGTTTGACATTCTTGTTTTTATATCCTCGTGCAGATTGCGATTGCTTGTTATCTCTAGCACTTTCGCATCAATTGTCCATCTTTTCAACATATATTGTTCAGGGATATGCTTGATATTATTAATATCAAGTATCTTTAAGCAATGAGAGCAGAGGATTCCAGCAAATTCAAACTTCTTGCAACTGCAATTGACTCTTTCTTCGTTCGGATAAAATCTGATAACATGCTCACGTTGCGTGCCATGAAATTTTACTGTATAAACCTTCATCTCTTTATCACTATTATCACAAAGAAATGTGTCATAGTTCAGGGTCCGAAGCACTTGCTCCTGAAACATCTTGAATATTGCGGGAGTATATGTAGTTGCGGCTTGCCTTAATACATAGCTACCTTCCGCCTTCAGCTTGGGAGTAGTTTGTGACGCCTTGAAGTCACACTTCACCTCTACAAATCTTTTATCCGCAACGAGCCGCTCAAAATGCTCAAAAAAAGTAAGCATGTCATATTTAATACTAATGTACCGCTTTAGTTCATTATTCATGCTTTCACTTCTTTGGGTAGTGCTCATGTGGGCCGAGAATGTGTTTCTGCCATACACTAGTGCCCATTGCTCCCTTTTCTCAAACAGCCTTTGCAGCCAGGTATTGTCACGTAGTCCATATCTGTCTAGCATTCTATTCCATTCATTTATAAAATCGTCTTCTTCCTCAATATCATAGATACAGTGCTGAAAATCTGCATTGAACTTCTTATATTCTTCAACAACCCCAGCAAGGTGCTTGCAAGCATTTTGATTCATATGCCACACACAAAGTCTATGGTGAGACTGAGGAAGGACTTTCTTGATTGCCTTGGCCATTGCCGCATCTTCATCGGTCAGAATAGTCCTTGGATGTTTCCCAGACATAGCTGTTAGAAATGTTCTAAAAAGCCAACCAAAACTTTCAGCTGTTTCATCATAGAGAAGTGTAGCACCAAAGACAGTAGTTTTCTTGTGATTATTCACCCCAACAATCAAACCAAATGGACGTCCATCATCTAGTTTCCTATATGTGGTGTCAAAGCATACAACATCACCAAACATTGCATAGTCTGATATCATTTTGGAGTCAGCCCAAAAAATATTAGTTATCAGATCATCCTCGTCAACTTGAATTGAATAGAAAAAATTGGCATCTTCTTTTACCTTCTTCTCCATGTATTCTAACACTCCCCCCGTGTCTCCTTTCTTTGCTTGCAGTGTTCTCTTAGAATACAAACGGTTTTTCATATCTTCAGGTGCAAACCCAAGATTTGGAAGGCCACATGCTTCTTTGGCCATAAGATCAATAGTTGCTTTATTCAAATGCCTACAGACTTTGCGACTTCAGCGCTTGCTATTTGTGCTTCTGTGACTTTCCTTTGGGATCTTAAGTATAGGGCCATGTCTCCGGTAGCAAGAGGGTGGTTATGTTCTGCCTCAAATTCATACACATAATACAATCCGTTTTTTAGACTTATCTTCATATGAGCTTGACAACCACATCGTGTTTCAGGCCTACTGTAACTGAAAGAATCCTCTCTGCTATCTTCAACTCGGAATCCTGTCAATTAAAGTAATTATCTTAGTGAGTCCAAAAGTAATAGTATAACCAAAACAAAATACAAGCAACCCATACCTTGACGGGAGCATGTAAATGTCCGTTGTTGTATTACAGTAGTATTCTTCACTTTATGGTGACTCCCTCTTCGGATGCTAAAACCAGTACCTTTTGCATACTTGTTATAAAAGGAGTAGGCCTCCTCTTCAGATAAAAATGTCATGTCAATCTTTGGTAAACTGTTGTCAATACAATTGGTTGCAAAATTTTCTTGTGTATCCTGTATGAATTAGTATTCAATTTTGTTAATGCACAATTTCACATATGTTGTATTGTGCTTACCATGCACGATTTTACTGGATTTATGAAACAAGGGTTAAAAAAATATTACCCACCTCATAAGAGTATTATCGAACAATGTAGACTACTATACACATGCTCCTGTTCTATTACAACATGATGAGAGTGAGTGGTGTATTAATAACTGAGTATAATAATGAAATGGACACTATGGATTGTGGCTCCTTGCAGCTCTGAGCAGCTTACAAACACTAATAAGCGCCTCCAAGACAAGCTATAGTTTGTTCTAGTACAAAGGATTGTTTTTGAAGCATCTAGAATTACTGAATGAAATACTTATCGCAAATTGCCTCATGTATTAAGTATCTATTTTGACATGTCCAGTTAATTCATGTACCAGGCATTTAAAAAAACATCAGGGATAATTAAATTTTCTACAATCATGAAGGCATTCTCGATCTTTTTCAGCAGGAAAATTAACCAATAAATTCTACAGGTAAAAGAAGAACGAAAAGAGATCATGAAGACTATACTTTTGGCCCATGAGATTCATCACTGTCCTCATGGATCCGAGGATCGATGCTTGAAGAAGCCATGGGGCACAAGATGACCCTTTCCTTCTGCCCCTAGATCGCGCTGCTTCTGCCTGGTTGATGCACTTTGGCCTCCAGATTGCAAATTTTCTTCTTCTGCCGGAGATTGAACTTGTTTGATGTGCTTCTGCCAAGGATCTTGTTCCTGATTGATGTGGGTGATCTAATATGGTGGTGAGATTTGCATGTTTCCTATATGGATAAGCAGGAATTTATGTGTTTCCGTCTGGATTAACACAAGTCAAAGAGGTTTGCCGCCCTAACCTCTTTGTTCTGCATGTTGGCGGCAAAAAATGAGATTAGTCTCCTTTTTCCCTCCAGATTAGTGGACCGTGAGTATTGCCAGGTATTACGGAGAGAGAACGGAAAGAGAATACAACTTTTTAATGTTTTTTCTTTCGCTGGAAAAGAGACGTGGGGGCGCTAAACAACACAGCCGTCGGATGTAAAATAACCCGCAGGGAGCAGGGATGGGAGCACGGGACGGGAGCAGGCAAGCCCCGTCCGTCACCTGATTAGTAGCATATCTGCGGAATTCGAAGTAGAGCTCGTCACTTGATTAGTAGCAAATCTGCAAAGTTCGAAGACGTACGACTTGGAATTCTGCAGATTTGCTACTACAAAAGTAGTACTCCCTCTGTAAACTAATATAGGAGCGTTTAGATCACTATTTTAGTATTCTAAACGCTCTTATATTAGTTTACGGAGGGAGTACTTGCTTAGCATGGAGGATTTACGAGTGAGTAATCGATGGCATTGCTGTCTACCTCTTCTTTTAATTAGGAAAAGCTTGAAGTGATAGGCGCTGTGTCGGGGACGATAAAGAAATTTGGTCCGGGGCCAGGCTAATGATTCAGCTCCTTTTTTAGCAACGTACTAAATTTCCATGTGCTCTTTTTTTTCTGCAATACTGGCTGAACTGGTCACTAAAATTTAGCTTTTCGCTTGAGAAATGAAGATGTTCTGTGTGGGATTTTCCGTAATCAAAGGCTACTCAAAATGACAATACTCAACTAAAGAAAATGTCAAAGTAGTGTTCAGAGATGACACAATCTGGTTTGTCTTGTTACTGGGTACTTTGTTTGATGACAACCAAATTTGGTTTAATTTGATTTGTTGAAAATGTGCTTCTTTAAGTAAGATTCTCTTTGCGTATGAAAATATCCCCTCTACGTGTAGAAAGATTCCCTTACACGTATAGAAAGATTCGACAAAATATTGCTCAGGACATAGAGAGAGTATTCTAGAGAGCAAATCTTAAGTCCAAAAACTGAGACACGTCTAAATTTTTCTTAGAAAATAAAAATAAATACAAGTGAAGCGAAGACAAGTCGTAACATGGGAAAAACAAAAGAAGACTCCAAAATTAGGAATATATACATGTATTGTAACAAAAGACAACAAGGAAATGGTACCCGTAGTTGTCAGGATAGTACATTCATTTGACTCCTGTCTGTCTTTTGCTCACATGTCATAGAATGTGCCACCTCAACTCAATATGCGGCGATGGGTCGATCTGGATAATTTTGCATCACAGGTTACCGCCGAAAGATTGTGCGAAAAGGAAATGGAATGTGTGGCTTTCAGCATTTTCTCCGGGTAAATGCGCATTGATCTGGGAGAGTGTCATACGTTTCTATAAGTAGGTTCAAGCAATAAAAACCGATCAGAAGATGACAACAGAAGTTCATCTTTTTGCCAGCTTTGTCAAACCATGGCACCAAATTCAGACGTACGGCACGTTAATCAGGTGATGTACCAAACTGTTTTAACGTTAATCAGGCACGTTAACATGAAGGATTTATCATTTATGAGTGAGGACGCCATTGCTATCTATCTGTGTTTCTTAGGAAAAGCTCGAAGCGATTGGTGCTGTATCGTGTGTGAGAAAGAAATTTGAGCTGGGGCCTGGGGCCAAACTGATAATTCAGCTTCTTTTTTAGCAATGGTACTAAATTTTCCAGTACTCTTTTCTGCAAAAAGGCGTATTGCAACTGAAATGGTCACCGAATTTAGCTTTACATCCTAGAAGAGAAGATAGTGTGCGTGTGGGCGGCGTTTTCGGTAATCCAAAGCTATTATCATCACCACAGTTCACTACTTTCAGTCACATTCCTTTATATTTGCTTTAAATCACCTATTCTTCTAAAGTATTTTAAAAATGGATGGCGAAAGCTCTGCCTATTCATATCACACACGGAAAGAATATCACAAACATAGCCATATGTCCCAAAAAGACATGCTGAGAAAATAAAACCATTTCACATATATATGGTATAGGTGGATTGGATTGCTGATTTTATTTTTCAGAAAATAATACTCCCTCCGTCCGGAAATACTTGTCATCAAGATGAATAAAAGAGAATGTATCTAGATGTATTTTAGTTCTAGATACACCATTTTTTATCCATTTTGATGACAAGTATTTCCGGACGGAGGGAGTAGTAGATGGTGATGCATAAATGTGTACACACCCGAAGCCCATTAAGTGGGCTGTGCACAGGTAGGTGTGCTCAGAGATTACCAATAAGTTGTTGCAATCAGTGGACAGAAGCAGGTCTCTGTCACATAGATCTCTGAATTTCCAAACTTACTTTTGATTATTTGTTTTTTGCAAAGGAGGTTCAAACAAAATAATCTGCTGATTCTGATCTGCACTGTTGAGAAACTTGCAGGCTTGCAGCTGCCGTGGTGAGCTTCAGACAGGGACATCACTTAATTAGCTACCTTAAACCAGTGGGCAGGATGAGCCTAGCCGGTGCAGGTGTTGGTTGGGTGGAGGCTGACGTCTCCCAACTCAAGCGCCGCTCGCCTCTGCTCCTCACAATTCCGGCTGATCTGATGATACACGGCAAAAGGCGCCCGATATAGCGGTTTTCAGCTGTAAAGAGAAACGGCTCATCTTTTTCTTCTTCTCCTTTTTCTGCAATTTTTTCCTTCTTATTTCTGTTTTTGTGGGAAATTAATCGTGAATGCGACGCCGACCGACTCGACCGGATTTGCGACGCATCTGTCCAGCGAAGTTGTTCAGTCAGTTTATGGCCTCGAGATAGAGGCCAAAATTTTGCCGGAAATGCTTTGGCCATTTGCAGTGAGCTGACCTTGGAGGGTCTTGTCCTAGCGACTGAAACTGTTGGTGGTTTGCATGCTTTGTCACCAGCATGCAATGCAACCTCTTATCACCATGACATATCAATTATATCCATATCTCATATTTTGGCAGCATTTGGGTATTTGTTTTTCAAGGAGAAAAAAAAGGATCACCTGCTCGGTAGACCCTTTCTTTTCCATCTTTTCATTTGGAGAAAACAAATTTGAGTTGATTGTAGCCTACAGTCCAGATGAAAAGATGCATTCCACTCAGCAAAAGAAAAGGAGAAGACTGCACTCTCTTGATCTCTGTTTTTTTGCTTTAGTTTCTTCAGAGCAACCTTGAGTTCCATCAGCATACCAGTTTTTCCATGCAGTGATAGGCTGCTATGTAGGATCTCCACCTGTCAGATAAGGATGGCATCCATCTGGTACTGTCATGAGAATATACCACTATCTGATACCTAACATTGCCATTGAGGCCATCCCAGTAATTTAACCATGCAGCAGTGCACACACTTTCTTCAGAAAGAGAAAAATGCAGTGCACTTCTACTGCTTTCTGAATTTCATTGCATCCCAATCCAATTCACACAGTTGCTCCCACAAACACAAACTATTTGCTGACGGAATCCACTGCTGCATTGCTCCTCATCCAAGCTGAATCACCAGGTCAATGGATCCACCGAGGCGCCATGACGCTCCTCCGCCTCGCACACAGTCGACCGGTCGATCCATTGCCGACTTGGACCCGAAAGGAGCCTCACCACTCCATTTGAAGTGGGGAACAAGCTGAAACGCAGTGAGCTCATGGCCACTAGCACCCTGATTCAGATCCTGTGATGTGTTGCACTCACCCGGTACTACGTTGTGCCATCTTTTCCTTGAGGGCGCTGTTACAGTGTCCATTTCAGGGTCCATCCATCCATCTCCCGAAGCAGTGGGTGAATGGATGGATGAGCAGGGACCGGTGCGTCACCCTTGGCAAGGATCTGCATATTGGCATGGAAAAGTTAGGATAAAAATCCGAGTGCATGCATTCATGCTATGCCATTCCTTTCTCTATTCAGAAAGAGCACATTTGACATTCTTTTCCGTATCACTTGCGACATAGGTTTCACATTCAGAAATACAGCACATTTGACATGCTATACATAGGTTTCATACCCACTGAATGTTGGCTTAAATGACCACTCAAAGTTAAATTTAAGTAAAGATGAGTGAGTACTTTCTCAACCTAGAGATGACCCATCAGTTATATTTCACTACCTGAAGTTGGTGGGTAAAGATTTTCTGGTAAGATCCTGAGGAAATCAAATGGTTGACAATTAAAGAGGGAAAAGGTTCAGGTTATTCCAGGATGCAGGAAACGTGTGCCTGCCAATCTCTTTTCCATGGGGCAGCCGTTACTGTCATACTACTATAGAGAAGTTGTGTAATTGGATCTCTCGTGTACCACTCATCCGCATTATGCGCGCCACTGAAAACCGAGTAAGTGCATCCTCTTTTTCCTCAATATGTTGGTCCTCCAAGATAATATATGTGTATGGCCTTCAGTGGATACCAGATCAAAAGACATGGGCCTGATTTGATACCACAAGTACAGCATGCTCTCCTACTTGGTTCATAAGTTTCGTCATGGGCTAAAGGCTAGCATCTATATTGCTCTACAGACAAGCAATCAAACTATGACATAACATCTTGTATTTGTGGGCGCGACCAGACGGTCGACAAGGCATTGCTGCTTTCAGGTTGCTTACTTACCAGAATCTATCCCTATTCGCCGGTAGATATTTGGACACGACCTTTCCTCTGGCGTTCCTCATTCCATCGACGATGTAGCACCACGTTGATCCCAGCACTCCGACGAAGGAATCTGCTTCGGTGGCCGTCATGAAGTTTCCGAGGGGGTTGATCGTGCCGGTCAGGCAGCCTAGACTGGCTTCGTACATCTCCACGGTCACGTTGCCGTCATGTTGCGACACGTTCGTGAAGCAGAAATTCCAGTTGGGATAGAGTTCATTCAGATCTGTCGACAACTTCCTGCATTTCAAACATTATGAGAGCTCAGGTTCAGACTAACTGCAGAAATGCAATAAAAGAAGCTATATATTATGGAATTGGGAGCTAAACTAGCCTGCATTTCTGTAGGTAGCCCGATGTTCCTGAGACTCGGAAACCGTCGGCAGAGACGCGCAGCCACTGCCATTTCACAAGCCTTGCTCCCCATCCTTACATGCATGCTGAGAAGAGGTTTGGGTGTATATGGTTCATGCTCTCATCACACAAGGTGTTTGATGTCAGATTCAGTCCTTCCGACAATATTGTCCTGCCATTGCGACTCTTCTGGTTACCTATTATGAAGGCAGCATTCAGAACAATAAATTAGATGGCAGCTTTCGCTGCAGAACCTCCAGTTGATCAAGACCGCTCTGAACATTTTCAAGAACCAACTTTGCCACCTGCATACCGAATGCAGAAAGCCTGGACACATTCAGTAGTCTGCCCATATACTCGGTCCGGAACATCATTAGGTATCTTACTGGCTGATGCATGCAATCAATAACATTGTCATAAACAGTGATAGCCAATCATGTACGTAAATATAGAACTAAAGAAAATAACCTATGCTGTTTGGAATAGCAGGGCATACATAGAGGGAGCACAGCTTGGATCAAACCAGTGCAGCTGCAAACTATAGATCATATGGGACCACAAGGCTCGCTCAACACATAGGAAAACCGAACGCTGTTGTCCAAAGTAATTGGTTCTATGAATTTCGTACCGAGTAGACTTCAAAAATTGGAAAGGCAAATCTGAATAAGGGAGGAACCCCTTAGTAAGGACTAACTGGTGTTACACAGGGGACTAGTGCATGACACGTTGCTTTGCAAGAAAACAGAGCCCATCCAGTAACTTTCTGGCATCCTTGTTCTTGACATGGCATTTCTGTGGAACAGCAGGCAGAGGCCAGAGGGTAACTCTTGCATCAGCAACTTGCAACGCATGTCTCAGCTATGCAAAGGGCGTAATCTGGATAACTTAAGAGGAACGAAACAAATGCATTGCAAGCACCAAAAAACGGAAGACAAATCACAGTTGCGGATGGAGTCCATTACCCGAAGCAAGACCTTGGTTCGCCTTGCAGAAGGTAATCATCACCACGGTTACTGTGCTATCATGAAAAGAAGAAATGCGTCCTCCTGTAGTACTGAATAAGAAATCACACCATTGCCAACTATTGATTGTAATCACAGAAGCCAATCATGTACTCCCTCCGCTCCAAAATAGATGACTCAATTTTGTACTAACTTTAGTGCAAAGTTGGGTCATCTGTTTTGGAACGGAGGGAGTATGTCAACTATTGATGGTAATCACAGAAGCCAAGAAGAAGGGCGTTTATAAAATGGTGGAAATCCTAGTAGTAAACTGGCGATGTGGACTAAATGCGTCTCAGTTGATTGCAGTACAGCAGTCAATCTCAGAATGCACGGCCGCCGGCGTCTCCCAATGCTTCGCCCCACGTGCGTCGCCTCCCCAGCGGGGATGGCTAATTCCTAGCAGAAGCGCGCATCGCCTCCATCTCCCTCGCCCTCCCCCGTCTCCGGCCGGCAACCTCTTCTGCTCGCAGGCATCCTCCAAGAGGTCATGGATGGATAGAAGGGAGCCCGCCAAGGGGATGGATAAGAAAGAACTTGCGGCAGCGGCAGCGGCGACGTAGGGTCCCGGGCCGGCCGGCGTTCTGCGCGATTTGGGGACGAGGCAGTGTTGGGTGTTTTTTTTCCTCTTTCTCTTTTTTTGAGGTTTTTTTAGTTCTCTTTCTCTGACGGGAACGACGAGGCAGCGGTGTGTTTAGTGGAGAGTAACATATACTAGTATCATGCATATGATATTAGTGTATGATACTAAATCCATAGTGCATAGTATCATAAAGTAGTATCATAGACGGTCTCATTTATTGCCATGCATGACATATAGTAGCATAACATTTATTATGTTACGGTATCTATCTATGTTACTATGACTTTTTCTCTCTTCTTTAATTATCTGCTACGTAAGCATGTTTGCGAGTCTCAAGTACATGATATTACTGTTGTTACCCCCACTATGGCCAGCCTTATGCCCACTGGTCCACCTATTCTGGTGCATTATGATCCAACCCATGAAACAGCCGGAGGCCCAATAAAATAATCTCTTATTTTCTTCTCAAAAACTAACAATCTCTTATTAATTTCTCCACACGCATCCAATTTTTTTTGAAAATGACAAAAATCTAGAAAAAGGAGCATATATCTTTCCTTGGCTTCTCATCCCTCTCTACATTATTGATTTTTTCGTTATATAAAATAATCATAATTATCCAAAATAGTCAACGTTTTCTTTTTTAATGACTCATCAGTCCATGACGTACCTCTACATTACTAGTGTGTACAATAAATTGTGTGCATTGATGGGAACGTATATCTGCACGCTACATGATTATCTATATAGGTCATTAATTTGATAAATAGTACTTTAATGCGGCAAATCCAATATAAAAAGGCTTGTCCGTATGTTGGTTCTCCTTCAGAGCTCACAGATCAGGCAACTATCGTCAAGTCTTTCCTTCAACTCAACAACTAGCTAAGATGAGGTGTACCCTAATGTTGCTCCTGCCTATCGCCGTCCTCGTGCTATCATCAGGTACTCATTTATTCATGTAATATGCTTCTTCGAAACCTCGTCCAATAAATAATGATCATGTTGTGATCGTCTTCCTCGTGTTGGGATTTTGCAGATGTGATAATGGAGGCGTCGGCGGGCATTGGCATTGATCCCATCTCCTGTATGTCAAACATTATTCAGCCATCGCCAAAGCCATGTGATAACCAAACTTGCCGTAAGGCATGCGTCGAACGTGTAGGGTACGGCACAGAAGGCGAGTGTGTTACCGAGGGGTGCAAGTGTACGTACTGCACAAACTGGCCTCCACGACAATCAACAAATGAGCCCTGATTTAGATAGGATGGGATGTCATGTTGAATTGAATAATGCAACAGAGATCATAAATGGTGTAACAGCAAGGTTGTTCACTGATAAGTCATATGAAGAATGATGAATTTGGACTTGCTTATTGAATTATTTGAGGTTATGAGGTGAGTTATGTGATGTTTACACGTACCTCTACAGAAATAGTATATGTATTGGAAAGGGAAGAAATAGATGCGGATACCCTATGTGCTTCTAGTATTATAAGAAGATAATTTGATCCCCTAAAAAAAGATAATTTGGTTTATGGAATACAATGCTTAAACACTGGTTTGGTTATTTGGACGAAGGACTAGAAGACATGGTACCGGCTCGGTTGGAGAGTGCTCTGCAAGTTCGTGACATGTACCTTTTTTTAACAGCTCTGCACACAGGAGCTTCTATGTGACGCATTCTGTGGCAAATGCATGCCCCCATCGCACAGGGTGCGCCCGACTGGGCCGGCCCATTGCGGTGCGCTGTGAATGCATTGGTAAAAAAAATCGAAAAACGTTCGTTCACGGTAGCTGGGATTCAAACGCACGCCTGCCTGCTCAAGCCCGCTTGCTGCTACCACAACGACTAAAAGTAATGGGAATTTGTAGCTTCCTTACGTGAGGATTTTAGCATTAGATCCGAACTACGTGATCGCTGTTGGATGCGCTCGCTACGCATGCCGCCAGTTTCCCTTTTTTCGGCAATTTTCTTTTATTTCGGTAACTAATTAGTCTGCGCATATAATTATATTTCCTTTTTCTATTTAATTTCTCAGTTTTCTTTTTCCCAACCGTTTCCTTTTTTTTGACCAGGCAGTTTCCCTTTTTTCCGGCCATTTCCTTTAACTCCCTCCGTACCGAAATAGTACTAATTAGTCTGCGCATATAATTATGTTTCCTTTTTCTATTCAATTTCTCAGTTTCCTTTTTCCCATCCGTTTCCTTTTTTTTGACCAGGCAGTTTCCCTTTTTTCCGGCAATTTTCTTATACTCTCTCTGTACCAAAATACTTGTAGTTGGGGGCGACCGTTTCTTTTATTTCGACTACTAATTTCTCAGTCGCGCATATGTTTCCTTTACCCTGGCTGGGATTCGAACCTTCTACCTATAACAAGCTCACAACCCAATAGAAAAAGGAAAAAACTCACAATCCAATAACCACCTGAGCACGAACTAACCTGTAGTTGAGATGGTTAGGTGGACAGTGGTATTCCTAACACACCAGGGTTTAAATCCTGGTGCTCGTATTATTTCTGGATTTATTTCAAAATTTCTGGTGATGCGCTTTCAGTGGAAGGAGACGTTCCCGTCGACGACAAGGTGACTCAGTCTCTCAGAGATGCTCATAGGGGTAGGGTGTGTGTATGTGTTCATAGGGGTGAGTATATACGCGTGTATATGAACGCTTGTGTCTGTACTAATGCTAAAACAATAACCACCTGAGCTATCATGATTTTGTGATTAAATTTTGTTTAGTTTCGTTTTTGTGCCTTCTGATCTCCGGCCAGAAAAAAAAAGATCTCACCTGCATGGTGCGTAGTATTCGAACCTGAATTTTCTAACCAATTAAGTAGCTTATGTGTACATTTTATATGAACACTGTCCTTTTTAATACAAGAAAAACTAAAAAATATTACTAGTATCGAGAAAGCTAATTTTCAAACCACGTCGTTTTGTAACACGTATGAACGATGTCAGATATGTATCTAATGGTTACTGTTTGTCTTATGTGGAACGTGCAGACGAGGGGGAGGGAGACTGGACTTTGTTGAAGACAAAATCCTGATAATTTACGCACTGCGGAACTAATAACCTGTGTATGACCACCTCGATATCTTTCTACCTAAAAGAGAGGGGGTTGTTGAAAACATACCAACCGATAACTTTTGTGTAACAACAAGATAATTTGCGCACATGGAGCTGCTAATTTACGTACAAATACAGCGATAACTTTTGTTTCAGAGGGAAAAGAGTTGTTGAAAACATACCCCGATAACTTCTGTGTTAAATAGCACGGTAATACACACACAACAGGGCTGGTAGCTCACGCACAAACATCATCGACCTGATAACTTGCATACAAACACCACGGGAACTTTCACTCAGGGAAAAGTTGTTGAAAAATACCTTGGTAACTTCCATGTTAAATAGCACGGTAATACACACACAACAGGGTTGGTAACTCACGCACAAACATCACGGTAACTTCTTGACCCGAGAGAAAAAGATTTTGAAAGACATACCACGATGACTTCCACGAAAATAACATGGTAATATATGCACAACAGAGCTGATAACTTACTCAGTCAAAGTGTGATAATTTTTTGACCCGGAGGTAAGTTGTTGACAAACACCCTCAGTAACTCATGTGTAAGTAAGACCGTAATATACACACAACATAGTTAAAAATATTCCCCAATAACTTTTGTGCAAATAACACGCTGATGTATGCACCATAGAGTTGATAACTCACATGCGAACACCGTGTTTACTTTTTGAACCAGGTGAAAAGTTCTGGGATCCATGCCCCGACGACTTCTACCTAAATAGCATGGTACTGTACACACATCGGGCATGGTAACTTACTGACAAACACCAAACTTTGACATGGAGAAAAAATAGTTGTTGAAACTATACCACCGGTAACTTCTGTTTAAATAACATGGTAATATACACAACGTGGATGTGGTTACTTATGGACAAATAGCGCGGTAACTTTGACCCAGAGAAAAAAACAATTGTTGAAACCATACCTCTGGTAACTTTTATGAAAATAAAATGGTAATATATATGCACCGTAGACCTGATAACTTAGGTACAAACACCGTGATAACTTGTTAACCCAGGGGAAAAAGTTGTTGAAAGTTGAAACATATGCACCGGTAACTTCAATGTAAATAACATGGTAATATACTAATCATTGACCTGACTTACGCATAACCACCATGGTAACCTTTGACCGGGGCAAAAAAAGTTCAAAACACATACAGTAAATCCTGTATAAATAGCATGGTAACATATACATACATTACTAGGGAAAAGCCTAGTAGTAGCGCGGGTTTAATGTCTACTAGTAGCCCGGGCCCCGCGCTACTAGTAAGGCGCTACATCTATTTCTTAGCAGTAGCAAGTGTAACACACGCTACTGCTAAGACATATAGTCGTAGCATGTATTATTTCCAGCGCTACGGCTAATCTAGCTATTAATAGCGTGCTTCCTATCCAGAGTTATTAGTATTCTGTTTTTCATTTTTTAGTGTATTTATATGCCGTTATACAAATTTTGATACAATACCAATTAAGAGGTTGTTATATTATTATGTCCATGATGAATTAATATATCATTGTGAGGAAGAAACATGGATTAGATTCATTTGGATGAATCAAAAGTTGAGTTAGGACGATGATCCTACTAATTCAACTTTTGGTCACTTTTCATACATCCACATGAATCTAATCCGCGTTCCTTCCACCAATGATATAATAACTAATCATGATCATAATAAAAAATCATCATGGTAATCATGATCAACATCACCATCATATTAATATAAAAACTCTTGCATCATATCGTCACCAACTACATTAGCTAATAATCATCATAGTCATTACCACCAACAATATTTAATCATCATAGTCATAGTGTAGCTATCTAATCAGCACCAACACTAGCTAATAATCATCATTATAGTCATTACCACCAACACTAGCTATTTAATCATCATAGCCATAGTGTAGCACATCATCATCTTCAAACTCATTCTAGCTAGCTAATCACTCCTGCTGCTCTCTCTCAGGTAAAATAGCATAAAACATGTGTAGCACTCCAGCTTCATCATATTGGAGAATGCAGATGAACATGTCTCCTAATTGTGGGATGTGCTTCTGATTGCTACCCCCTAGTACTTCTCTGTTGTGATCCTTCATAATTTTGCTCCAGTCTTTGACTATTAAGACTTGCTGGCTTTGGAAAATCATGAATGCACTCATGTGCAATGTAGGACATCTTGGCCGTAAGCTAACCATTTTCATGCGACCTTTAGGCTCGATCCAACGAGGCACAACATTCATCGAGAGTCCCTGTTGAAGAACATCGTAGTAACATACTTAGCAATTAAGTTTAGCTTAAAAAATAATGTATGCAAAAGATGCACTGAGGACAAATAGTAAAAATCTTACCATCTTTCCTAAATAGATGTGACTGTAGTTCAATAACCCACTAGTGGTCGCACATATTGAGTACTAATATTTCGAAGTCCAGGAAAATAACCTCTCTTGACAGTATCAAGATCCTCAAGCCATGAAACATAATGACTTATCTCCTCGCTGTTTAGTTCAGCCTCGGGACAGTAGTAGGTGTTGTCTACCAAGCGCCGGACATGTTTGTTTGAATGAAATAAGCTGTCAATAGAAATTAGTTGTTAACTATTTTTAAATAAACAATATAAATTAAATAATAAATATGTTTGAGAAACTCACATAATGGTAGAACTGGAAGCGTCTGCACATCGACCCAGATGTCGATATTACCTTCAATTTCATCTTCCAGACGAATATCAAAGGTGATAAGCATATTAGGCTCAAATGCATAAGCCTTTTATGGTGCTCTCCAATTTTTGCATTCAAAATAGGAGTAGGTGTCTGCATTGTATAATTTTACGTCAAAAGTATAACCATGCTCGGTCCTCAAGTGAACTCTCTTTACCTCCATACTTTCCATAGTACTGAAACCAATCTTATCCAAGACATAAATTCTTGCATGGCAGGGGATACGCTAGTTGAATTGTAAAAAATTAAAATTATAAGTTGAAGCAAAAGAAGCAGAAGTCATGCTTAATTACGAAAAAAGACTTATCGTTGTGACTTACTGTATCCACTTCGAATGTCTCGTCCAGTATGATACTGAAGCGTCTACCACCAACTAGGTGAGGCCTTTCGTCGTCAGCCATTTCCTATGTTCATAGTTGAAACATTGAAAATCGATTGAAGGCAACTACCAGAAAACTCAACAAACAGATCAACCCGTTCCATATATCGAGCAATGATATAGAAAAAATGCCCTATGTTTTGTCAAAATATCATTGAATTCCCGTTCAAATCACAAGCACTCGATATGTCCTACATTGTATCACCAGTCATGCTAAATTTCATGAAAAAATTCGGCATGACCTTTGCTAAAGACAAGACATATCGAGCGCCTGGAATTTGCCGGAGCGGAAATGAGTCAACATTGCGGCAAAACATAGGCCACTCGGAGGTACATTGCAAACAAGAACACCAAGACACCCTCTATATTCAGAATGCATCATCATCGACATAAATGACATGGCGACTAGCACCAGCATTTCCATCATCGACATTTATAACACATTATCATCTATATCAACAACATGGGGATTTGTGTGACGCCCCCGATTCAATCGTACACTAATCATGCACGCAAATGTGTACGATCAAGATCAGGGACTCACGGGAAGATATCACAACACAACTCTAAAACATAAATAAGTCATACAAGCATCATAATACAAGCCGGGCCTCGAGGGCTCGAATACAAGTGCTCGATCATAGACGAGTCAGCGGAAGCAACAATATCTGAGTACATACATAAGTTAAACAAGTTTGCCTTAAGAAGGCTAGCACAAACTGGGATACAGATCGAAAGAGGCGCAGGCCTCCTGCCTGGGATCCTCCTAACTACTCTTGGTCGTCGCCAGCGGGCTGCACGTAGTAGTAGGCACCTCCGAGGTAGTAGTCGTCATCGACGGTGGCGTCTGGCTCCTGGGCTCCATCGTCTGGTTGCAGCAATCGGGTAAAGAAAGGGGAAAGGGGGGGAACAAGGCAACCGTGAGTACTCATCCAAAGTACTCGCAAGCAAGGAGCTACACTACATATGCATGGATATATGTGTAAAGGGCCATATCAGTGGACTGAACTGCAGAATGCCAGAATAAGAGGGGGATAGCTAATCCTGTCGAAGACTACGCTTCTGGCAGCCTCCGCCTTGCAGCTTGTTGCAGAGAGTAGACTGAAGTCCTCCAAGTAGCATCGCATAGCATAATCCTACCCGGCGATCCCATCCTCATAACCCTCAGAGAGAGCGACCACCGGGTTGTATCTGGCACTTGGAAGGGTGTGTTTTATTAAGTATCCGGTTCTAGTTGTCATAAGGTCAAGGTACAACTCCAAGTCGTCCTGTTACCGAAGATCACGGCTATTCGAATAGATTAACTCCCTGCAGGGTGCACCACATAACCCAACACGCTTGATCCCATTTGGCCGGACACACTTTTCTAGGTCATGCCCGCCGCGGAAGATCAACACACGTCGCAGCCCCACCTAGGCACAACAGAGAGGCCGACGCCGGTCTAAACCCTACGTGCACAGGGTCCAGGCCCATCACCCTTAGCACACACCTGCTCGTTGCGTCTGTGAAAAGCGGAACTAGCCCCTTAATACAAGAGCAGGCTTACGTTCCAATCCGGCGCGCGCCACTCAGTCGCTAGCGTCACGAAGTGCTTCGGCTGATACCACGACGTCGGGATACCCATAACTACTCCCACGTAGATGGTTAGTGCGTAAAGTGAAGGAAATATGCCCTAGAGGCAATAATAAAGTTATTATTTATTTCCTTATATCATGATAAATGTTTATTATTCATGCTAGAATTGTATTAACCGGAAACATAATACATGTGTGAATACATAGACAAGCAAGTGTCACTAGTATGCCTCTACTTGACTAGCTCGTTAATCAAAGATGGTTATGTTTCCTAACCATAGACATGAGTTGTCATTTGATTAACGGGATCACATCATTAGGAGAATGATCTGATTGACATGACCCATTCCGTTAGCCTAGCACTTGATCGTTTAGTATGTTGCTACTGCTTTCTTCATGACTTATACATGTTCCTATAACTATGAGATTATGCAACTCCCGTTACCGGAGGAACACTTTGGTACTACCAAACGTCACAACGTAATCGGGTGATTATAAAGGAGTATTACAGGTGTCTCCAAAGGTACTTGTTGGGTTGGCGTATTTGAGATTAGGTTTTGTCACTCCGATTGCTCTGGAGAGGTATCTCTGGGCCTTCTCGGTAATACACATCACATAAGCCTTGCAAGCATTGCAACTAATAAGTTAGTTGTGAGATGATGTATTACAGAGCGAGTAAAGAGACTTGCGATAGCGAGATTGAACTAGGTATTGGATACCGACGATCGAATCTCGGGCAAGTAACATGCCGATGACAAAGGGAACAACGTATGTTGTTATGCGGTCCGACCGATAAAGATCTTCGTAGAATATGTAGGAACCAATATGGGCATCCAGGTCCCGCTATTGGTTATTGACCAGAGATGTGTCTCGGTCATGTCTACATTGTTCTTGAACCGTAGGGTCCGCACGCTTAAGGTTTTGATGACGGTTATATTATGAGTTTGTGTATTTTGATGTACCGAAGGTTGTTGAGTCCCGGATATGATCACGGACATGACGAGGAGTCTCGAAATGGTCGAGACATAAAGATTAATATATTGGACGGATATATTTGGACACCGGAAAGGTTCCGGAGAAGTTTGGAGCTCGGGAGGTTACCGAACCCCGGGAGGTATATGGGCCTTATTGGGCCCATGTAGGAGGAAGAGAGAAGGAGCAGGAGGGGCGCGCCCCCAAGCCCAATCCGAATTGGGGAGGGGCCGGCCCCCTTTCCTTTCTCCTTCCCTTTTCCTATTTCTACTACTAGTACTATTTCCTAAATACTAGTACTCCTTCCTTCCCCCTCCAAGTAAGATAAGGAAAAGAGAGGGAAACCTACTTGGAGTAGGTTTCCCCCTCCCTTGGTGCGCCTCCCCCTTGGGCCGGCCACCTCCTCCCTCCCTCCTTTATATACGGGGGAGGGGGGGCACCCTAGAACACACAAAATTGATCCTTGAGATCGTTCCTTAGCCGTGTGCGGTGCCCCCCTCCACCATATTCCACCTCAGTCATATCAGAAGCGGTGCTTAGGCGAAGCCTGCGACGGTGAAACATCGAGATCGTCACCACGCCGTCGTCTTGTGGAACTCCCCTCCCCGAGCTTTGCTGGATCGGAGCCCGTGGAGCGTCATCGAGCTGAACGTGTGCCAAGAACTCGGAGGCGCCGGAGTAACGGGCGCTGGGATCGGCTGGATCGTGAGGAGAACGTCGACTACTTCCTCTACGTCATCATCGACTCGGAGGTGCCGGAGTAACGCGCTGGGATCGGCAGGATCGCGAGGAGAACGTCTGACTACTTCCTCTACGTTGTGATCGCTTCCGCTTCACGGTCTCGAGGGTACGTAGACAACACTCTCCTCTCGTTGCTATGCCATCACCATGGTCACTGTGTGCGTAGGAAATTTTTGAAATTACTGCGTTCCCCAACAAAGTGGCATCCGAGCCTGGTTTTATGCGTTGATGTCATATGCACGAGTAGAACACAAGTGAGTTGTGGGCGATACAAGTCATACTACCTACCAGCATGTCATACTTTGGTTCAGCGGTATTGTGAGATGAAGCGGCCGGACCGACATTACGCGTGACGCTTACGGCGAGACTGGTTTCACCGTTCACGAGCATTCGTGCTTAAAGGTGGCTGGCGGGTGTCTGTCTCTCTCACTTTAGTTGAACCGAGGTGGCTACGCCCGGTCCTTGAGAAGGTTAAACGGAGTCTATTTGACGAAGTATCGTTGTGGTTTTGATGCGTAGGTAAGAACGGTTCTTGCTCAGCCCGTAGCAGCCACGTAAAACTTGCAACAACAAAGTAGAGGACGTCTAACTTGTTTTTGCAGGGCATGTTGTGATGTGATATGGTCAAGACGTGATGCTATATTTTATTGTATGAGATGATCATGTTTTGTAACCGAGTTATCGGCAATCGGCGTGAGCCATATGGTTGTCGCTTTATTGTATGAAATGCAAGCATACTGTAATTGCTTTTACTTTATCACTAAGCGGTAGCGATAGTCGTAGAAGCAATAGATGGCGTGGCGACAACGATGCTTACGATGGAGATCAAGGTGTCGCTACCGGTGGCGATGGTGATCACGACGGTGCTTGGAGATGGAGATCACAAGCACAAGATGATGATGGCCATATCATATCACTTATATTGATTGCATGTGATGTTTATCCTTTATGCATCTTATTTTGCTTTGATTGACGGTAGCATTTTAAGATGATCCCTCACTAAAATTATCAAGTAGTGTTCTCCCTGAGTATGCACCGTTGCCAAAGTTAAATGCGTGTAGAGACACCACGTGATGATCGGGTGTGATAAGCTCTCGTCCATCTACAACGGGTGCAAGCCAGTTTTGCACACGCAGAATACTCAGGTTATACTTGACGAGCCTAGCATATGCAGATATGGCCTCGGAACACGGAGACCGAAAGATCGGCGTGAATCATATAGTAGATATGATCAACATAAGATGTTCACCATTGAAAACTACTCCATCTCACGTGATGATCGGTTATGGTTTAGTTGATTTGGATCACGTGATCACTTAGATAACTAGAGAGATGTCTGTCTAAGTGGGAGTTCTTAAGTAATATGATTAATTGAACTTAAATTTATCATGAACTTAGTACTGATAGTATCTTGCTTGTCTATGTCTGCTTGTAGATAGATGGCTCGTCTTTGTTGTTCCGTTGAATTTTAATGCGTTCCTTGAGAAAGCAAAGTTGAAAGATGATGGTAGCAATTACACGGACTGGGTCCGTAACTTTGAGGATTATCCTCATTGCTGCACGTAAGAGTTACGTCCCGGATGCACCGCTAGGTGCCAGACTCTTGCCGATGTAACCGACGGCGTTAAGAACGTCTGGCGAGCAAAGCTGATGACTACTCTATAGTTCAGTGTGCCATGCTTTACGGCTTAGAACCGGGCCTTCAACGGCGTTTTGAAAGTCGTGGAGCATATGAGATGTTCCAAGAGTTGAAGTTGATATTTCAACGAGAATGCCGGATTGAGAGATATGAAGTCTCCAATAAGTTCTATAGCTGCAAAATGGAGGAGAATGGGTGCATCGGTGAGCACATACTCGTAATGTCCGGTATTACAATCACTTGACTCAACCGGGAGTTGATCTTCCGGATGATTGTGTCATTGATGTAATTCTTCAATCACCGCCACCAAGCTACAAAGGCTTCGTGATGAACTATAATATGCAAGGGTTAGTAAAGACTATGCTCGAGCTCTTACGCAATGCTGAAAGCTGCGGAGGTAGAAATCAAGAAGGAGCATCAAGTGTTGATGGTCAATAAGACCACTAGTTTCAAGAAGAAAGGCAAAGGGAAGAAGAAGGGGAACTTCAAGAAGAACAGCAAACAAGTTGCTGCTCAAGTGAAGAAACCCAAGTCTGGACCTAAACCTGAAATCGAGTGCTTCTCACCGCAAGCGTGACCGTCCTTTGGAAGCGGAACTGCCCCAAGTATTTGGCGGATAAGAAGGATGGCAAGGTGAACAAAGGTATATGTGATATACATGTTATTGATGTGTACCTTACTAGAGCTCGCATGATAGCACTGGGTATTTGATAATCGGTTACATTGCTAATATTTGCAACTCGAAGCAGGGACTTCTGATTAGCGAACAACGGCAAAGGACGAGGTGACGATGCGCGTGGGAAATGGTTCCAAAGTCGATGTGATCGCGGTCGGCACGCTACCTCTACATCTACCTTCGGGATTAGTTTTAGACCTAAATAATTGTTATTTGGTGCCGCCGTTAAGCATGAACATTATATCTGGATCTTGTTTGATGCGAGGCGGTTATTCATTTAAATCGAGAGAATAAAGGTTGTTCTATTTATATGAATAAAATCTTTTATGGTCATGCACCCTTGAAGAGTGGTCTATTTTTAATGAATCTCGATAGTAGTGATACACATATTCATAATGTTGAAACCAAAAGGTACAGAGTTGATAATGATAGTGCGACTTATTTGTGGCATTGCCGTTTAGGTCATATCGGTATAAAGCGCATGAAGAAACTCCATCTTGATGGACTTTTGGAGTCACTTGATTATGAATCACTTGGCACTTGCGAACCGTGCCTCATGGGCAAGATGACTAAAACCCCGTTCTCCGGTACTATGGAGAGAGCAACAGATTTGTTAGAAATCATACATACAGATGTATGTGGTCCAATGAATGTTGAAGCTCGTGGCGGATATCGTTATTTTCTCACCTTCACAGATGATTTAAGCAGATATGGGTATATCTTCTTAATGAAACATAAGTCTGAAACATTTGAAAAGTTCAAAGAATTTCAGAGTGAAGTTGAAAATCATCGTAATAAGAAAATAAAGTTTCTTCGATCTGATCATGGAGGCGAATATTTGAGTTACGAGTTTGGTCTGCATTTGAAACAATGCGGAATAGTTTCGCAACTCACGCCACCCAGAACACCACCAAGAATGGTGTGTCCGAGCGTCGTAATCGCACTTTACTAGATATGGTGCGATCTATGATGTCTCTTACAGATTTACCGCTATTGTTTTGGGGTTATGCTCTTGAGACGGCCGCATTCACGCTGAATAGAACACCGTCAAAATCCGTTGAGGCGACACCTTATGAACTGTGGTTTAGCAAGAAACCAAAGTTGTCGTTTCTTAAAGTTTGGGGATGCGATGCTTATGTGAAAAAGCTTCAACCTGATAAGCTCGAACCTAAATCGGAGAAATGTGTCTTCATAGGATACCCAAAGGAGACGATTGGGTACACCTTCTATCACAGATCCGAAGGCAAGACATTTGTTGCTAAGAATGGATCCTTTCTAGAGAAGGAGTTTCTCTCGAAAGAAGTGAGTGGGAGGAAAGTAGAACTTGATGAGGTAATCAGTACCTTCTCCCTTATTTGAAAGTAGTTTATCACGAAACCAGTTTCTGCGACATCTACACCAAATAATGAGGAAGTTGATGATGTTGATCATGAAACTTGAGATCAAGTTACTACAGAACCTCGTAGATCAACTGAATAAAATCCGCACTGTGAGTGGTACGGCAATCCTGTTACGGAAGTCATGCTACTAGATCATGATGAACCTACGAACTATGAAGAAGCGATGGTGAGCCCAGATTCCGCAAAATGGCTTGAGACCATGAAATCCGAGATGGGATCCATGTATGAAAACAAAGTGTGGACTTTGGTTGACTTGCCCGAGGGTCGGCAAGCAATAGAAAACAAGTGGATCTTCAAGAAGAAGACTGACGCTGACGGTAATATTACTGTCTACAAAGCTCGACTTGTCGCAAAGGGTTTTCGACAAGTTCAAGGGGTTGACTACGATGAGACCTTCTCACCCGTAGCGATGCTTAAGTCTGTCCGAATCATGTTAGCAATTGCCGCATTTTATGATTATGAAATTTGGCAAATGAATGTAAAGACCGCATTCTGAATGGATTTCGGAAGAAGAGTTGTATATGATGCAACCAGTAAGGTTTTGTCGATCCAAAGGGAGCTAACAAAGTGTGCAAGCTCCAGCGATCCATTTATGGACTGGTACAAGCATCTCGGAGTTGGAATAAACGCTTTGATAGTGTGATCAAAGCATTTGGGGTTTATCTGGACTTATGGAGAAGCCTGTATTTACAAGAAAGTGAGTGGGAGCTCAGTAGCATTTCTGATATTATATGTAGATGACATATTACCGATCGGAAATGATATAGAATTTCGGATAGCATAAAGGGATACTTGAACAAGAGTTTTTCGATGAAAGACCTTGGTGAAGCTGCTTACATATTGGGCATCAAGATCTATAGAGATAGATCAAGGCGATTAATTGGACTTTCACAAAGCACATATCTTGATAAAGTTTTGAAGAAGTTCAAAATGGATCGAGCAAAGAAAGGTTTTTACCTGGATTACAAGGTGTGAAATTGCGTCAGACGCAATGCCCGACCACAGCAGAAGATAGAGAGAAAAGGACAGCGGTTCCCTATGCGGCAGCCATAGGCTCGATCGTGTATGCTAGGCTGTGGACCGGACTGACGTATGCTTAGCTGTAAGCTTGGCGGGAAGGTACCAAAGTAATCCAGGAATGGATCAACGGACAGCGGTCAAGAACATCCCGAAATACCTGAAAAGGACTAAGGATATGTTTCTCGTATATGGAGGTGACAAAGAGCTAGTCGTAAATGGTTACGTCGATGCAAGCTTTGACACCGATCCGGACGATTCTAAATCGCAAACCGGATACGTGTTTTTATTAAGCGGTGGAGCCGCTGTTGGTGCAGTTCTAAACAAAGCGTCGTGGCGGGAACTACATGTGAAGCGGAGTACATAGCTGCTTGAAGCGGCAAATGAAGGAGTCTGATGAAAGAGTTCATTTCCGATCTAGGTGTTATACCTAGTGCATCGGAACCAATGAAGATCTTCTGTGACAATCTTGGTGCAATTGCCTTGGCAAAGGAATCCAGATTTCACAAGAGGACCAAACATATCAAGAGACGCTTCAATTCCATTCGGGACCAAGTCCAAGTGGGAGACATAGAGATTTGCAAAGTACATACGGATCTGAACATTGCAGACCCATTGACTAAGCCTCTTCCACGAGCAAAACATGATCAGCACCAAGACTCCATGGGTGTTAGAATCATTCTTGAGTGAACTAGATTATTGACTCTAGTGCAAGTGGGAGACTGAAGGAAATATGCCCTAGAGGCAATAATAAAGTTATTATTTATTTCCTTATATCATGATAAATGTTTATTATTCATGCTATAATTGTATTAACCGGAAACATAATACATGTGTGAATACATAGACAAACAAAGTGTCACTAGTATGCCTCTACTTGACTAGCTCGTTAATCAAAGATGGTTATGTTTCCTAACCATAGACATGAGTTGTCATTTGATTAACGGGATCACATCATTAGGAGAATGATCTGATTGACATGACCCATTCCGTTAGCCTAGCACTTGATCGTTTAGTATGTTGCTACTGCTTTCTTCATGACTTATACATGTTCCTATAACTATGAGATTATGCAACTCCCGTTTATCGGAGGAACACTTTGGGTACTACCAAAGCGTCCTGGCAACGTAATCGGGTGATTATAAAGGAGTATTACAGGTGTCTCCAAAGGTACTTGTTGGGTTGGCGTATTCGAGATTAGGTTTTGTCACTCCGATTGCTCGGAGAGGTATCTCTGGGCCTTCTCGGTAATACACATCACATAAGCCTTGCAAGCATTGCAACTAATGAGTTAGTTGTGAGATGATGTAGTACGGAACGAGTAAAGAGACTGGCCGGTAACGAGATGGAACGAGGTATTGGATACCGACGATCGAATCTCGGGCAAGTAACATCCCGATGACAAAGGGAACAACGTATGTTGTTATGCGGTCTCGACCGATAAAGATCTTCAGAGAATATGTAGGAACCAATATGGGCATCCAGGTCCCGCTATTGGTTATTGACCCGAAGATGTGTCTCGGTCATGTCTACATTGTTCTCGAACCGTAGGGTCCGTGCACGCTTAAGGTTTCGATGACGGTTATATTATGAGTTTGTGTATTTTGATGTACCGAAGGTTGTTCGAGTCCCGGATATGATCACGGACATGACGAGGAGTCTCGAAATGGTCGAGACATAAAGATTAATATATTGGACGGATATATTTGGACACGGAAAGGTTCCGGAGAAGTTTGGAGCTCCGGAGGTTACGGAACCCCCGGAGGTATATGGGCCTTATTGGGCCCATGTAGGAGGAAGAGAGAAGGAGCAAGGGAGGGGGGCGCGCCCCCCAAGCCCAATCCGAATTGGGGAGGGGGGCCGGCCCCCCCTTTCCTTTCTCCTTCCCCCTCTTCCTATTTCTACTACTAGTACTATTTCCTAAATACTAGTACTCCTTCCTTCCCCCTCCAAGTAAGATAAGGAAAGAGAGGGACACCTACGTGGAGTAGGTTTCCTCCCTTGCGCGCCCCCTTGGGCGGCCACCTCCTCCCTCCCTCCTTTATATACGGGGGAGGGGGGGCACCCTAGAACACACAAAATTGATCCTTGAGATCGTTCCTTAGCCGTGTGCGGTGCCCCCCTCCACCATATTCCACCTCAGTCATATCGTAGCGGTGCTTAGGCGAAGCCCTGCGACGGTGAAACATCGAGATCGTCACCACGCCGTCGTGCTGACGGAACTCCCCTCCCCGGAGCTTTGCCGGATCGGAGCCCGTGGGCGTCATCGAGCTGAGCGTGTGCCAAGAACTTCGGAGGCGCCGAATGTAACGGCGCTGGGATCGGCTGGATCGTGAGGAGAACGTCTGACTACTTCCTCTACGTCATCATCGACTCGGAGGTGCCGGAGTAATGCTTGGCTGGGATCGGCAGGATCGCGAGGAGAACGTCGACTACTTCCTCTACGTTGTGATCGCTTCCGCTTACGGTCTACGAGGGTACGTAGACAACACTCTCCCCTCTCGTTGCTATGCCATCACCATGGTCCTGTGTGTGCGTAGGAAATTTTTTGAAATTACTGCGTTCCCCAACATAAAGACCAAATGGCCAGACTCAGATCAAATACCAAGATCTCGTTAAGCGTGTTAAGGATCCGCGAACGCCGACCAGGGCCAGGCCCACCTCTCTCCTAGGTGGTCTCAACCTGCCCTGTCGCTCCGCCACAAAGTAACAGTCGGGGGCCGTCGGGAACCCAGGTCCACCTCTACCGGGATGGAACCACCTGTCCTTTCAGCCCCCATCTCCGAACAGTATCACAGGTAATGTAATAGGGTAAAGTATATAGTATATGCCCGTGATCACCTCCCGAAGTGATCACAGCCCAGTAGTATAGCATGGCAGACGGACAAGAATGTAGGACCACTGATGGAACACTAGCATCCTATACTAAGCAGTAGGATAGCAGGTAAAGGTAACAACAGTAGTAGCAAGGACATGCTATGCAGCAGTATAGGATTAACTGAAAGCAGTAACATGCTACACTACTGTAATGCAAGCAGTATAGAGAAGAGTAGGCGATATCTGGTGATCAAAGGGGGGGCTTGCCTGATGGCTCTGGCAAGAGAGAGGGGTCGTCAACACCGTAGTCGTACGGGGCAGCAGCAGCGGCGTCGGTCTCGTAGTCTACCGAAGAGAAGAGGGGGAAAGAAACAGTAAATACATAGCAAGCAAGTGCATAACAGGACAACAAGCAGAGCTAGACGTGTTCTAACGCGGTATGAGGTGATATCGGTGAAGGGGGAAAACATCCGGAAAGTATCCCTGTTCCGTGTTTTCGCATGTATGAACCGGAGGGGGAAAGTTGCGAGTTTGATAGGTTAGGGATGCGTGGCGGACGAACGGGCTGCGTTTCCGGGTTCGTCTCGTCGTTCTGAGCAACTTTCATGTAGAAAGTTTTTCGATCCGAGTTACGGTTAATTTACTATGATTTTTCAAAGATTTAAACACTATTCTAAATTTATTAATAAAAAGGAAATACTGCATCATCATGTCATCAAGGTGACGTCAGCAGTCAACGTTGACCAGTCAAACCGACAGGTGGGGTCGTTCTGTCATAGACCTAACTAACAGATTAGGTAGTTAATTAGCAGATTAAGTTAATTAGGTAGTTAACTAAGCTAATTATGTTAATTAATTAACTTACTAATTAATTAAATAATTTATTATTATTATTATTATTATTATTATTATTATTATAAAAACATTTCCTTTAATTCGTTTTGGGGGCGGCCCCCCGTGTCATAGGCCCAAATGGCCTTAGCGGGGCGGGTGTCGAAAACCGAATAGGGCGCCCGATTTGGCGCTTAGGCGCTATGACGCCCGACTTCGTCTGAGGGCCGAGCGGCGACGACGCGTCGCCGGTGGTAGTAGCCACGGCGAGCGACGCGACAACGTGGTAGTGGCCCGAGCGGGATGACGGACCCAGCGAGCGAGCTCGGTGAGGTGAGTGGGGCGTAGTGGTGTGGTCGCGATGCGGGGTGTGGCGCTGGGCGCCGAGGGCACCGCGTTGGCAGCGGCAAGCGAGGCGGAGCCGAGGCTGAGAGGGCGCCGCCGCAGGGACGGCGAGGCCATGCCCGCGCCGATGACGGCCTCAGGCGGGTGGTCGCCCGGCAGGTCGGTGCGACCAGCCCCGCCCAAATGAGAGGGGCCGGAGGACAGGGATGCGCGGTCGAGGTGGAAGCGGATGGCGCGTCGGAGGAGCGGGCGCCGGTGAGTCTTGGCGCCGCTGTGGAACGATAGCAGTAGTGGCGCGAAAGCACGGTTAGCGCCACGCTCACCGCATGGCCTTGGTCCGGCGAGGTCGGCGACCGAAGGCGTCGGGGAGGGAAGGAGAGACAAGGGAATCGAGGGATGTGGCTCACGAGGAACGGGAGGGGCATGGCGGTGGGCTCGGGGCGACCCTTGGGAGGAGGACGGGCGGCGGCGGCGACGGGCGGCGTCCACCGGGGTTGGTGCTGAGGCGAGAGGCGTCGGCGTGGGGCGCCCTTGAGCGGTCGATGGGGAGGTGGCGCGGTCGGTGGTGAGGTGGCATCGCGAGGTGCCGGCGTGGAGCGGGGCGACGGCGGCGGCGGTGGGGCCATAGGCCCCGATCCAGATCGGGACGTGGGGGGGGAGGAGAGGGCGTGGGGATCGTGTGTGGGGAGTGGGTGACTCGTGGGTTAGGGTTTCCTGGGGTGGGGGATATGGGAGGCCGGTTGGGCCAGGAAGGAGTTGGGCCGGATGGCCCAGTTGGCCTGGGGCTTTCCACTTTTTTTAAAACCTTATTTTCTTTTATAGTTTCTGTTTATTTGTTTTCTTTTATTTCTCATTTTAGTAAAATACTACAGTGGCACCAAAATAGAGGTTACAAACTAAGCCACAACCACAAACCACTTAGCACCGAAACAAAATAGTTTTGAAATTGTTTAACATTTTGAAAGCATTTAAATAATTATTAATGTTACTATTTTATTCATTTTAGAGTGTTTAAACATTTTATAAAGGTGTGGTTTCTCCACCATAATTACCTATGCAATATTTGGTTCACTCCGAACATTTTAGTTTTAATATTTGAAAACTTTTATTGTTTGGTTGATTTTGAATTTGAATTTGAATCGGTTTTGAACTAACACGAGATTAGCGACAGTAATTGAAGTGACGTGGCATCATTAGCAAAGAATTACTGTAGCTTAATTATCCGGGCGTCACAATTTGGCTATTCTCACCTAGAGGTCTTAAGGGGTCGGCGATGGACGACTGCGGGGATGAGGCAGGGGCAAATACTTGATTTCTGCATAAACAAAATATAAACTATGAACATGTATCTGAGTAGTCTTTAATCACTTATGTTCTGAAGCATAACTAAATTTGGCAATATAGGTCTCTCTCGTTAAACTAGTTGTATTAAGCACTTACTAAATAAACTAGTTTTATTAACTACTTACTAAATAAACTAGTTCTATTAAGCACTTACTATAAATATACTAGTTCTATTAAGAACTTATTATAAATAAACTAATTATTAACCACTTACTAAATAAACTATTTGTATTAAACACTTGCTAAAAATTCTAGTACCCTAGTTCTACCCTAAATTTTCTTACTTTTATTTTATTCAAAACACCTAAAATAGTCTACAAGAACAGAGACAAGGGAGGGAGGGAGGAGGGGTAGGAAGGAGGGAGGGAGGAGGGGGAGGACGGAGGGAGGAGGCGGGAAGGATGGGGAAGGGAGGAGGAGGGCGGTAGGAGGAGCTACCTCGGTGGCGGTGGCGGCGGGGGGGGGGGGGGGCGCAAAGGAGGGGGGATGGAGGAGGGCGCTAGGGAGGGAGGGGCGATGGTGGCGAGATGGAGGAGGGGGGATGTAGGAGGGAGCTAGGGAGGGAGGGGCGACGGTGGCAGTAGCTGGCGGCAATGCGGCAGCGGTGGACGACGGGGTGCGGGGGAGAGTGAGGGGCGGCCGGGCCGGGTGGAGATGATAGGATGGCTTTAGCAGTAGTGCTCTTTATGGCGAAGTGCTATTGCTAAGCTCAATAACAGTAGCGTGTTTACTAAACAATCGCTACTGCTAAAAATAGTTTGGCGGCAAGGTCGTGGCAATTATAGTAGTAACGTTGTTTCATACTGACGCGCTACTCCTATGTGTATATCAGTAGCGCGTTTTGTTGACGCACGCTACTGCTACCTTATTTTAAACTGCAGGTAAGATTCTGTATAGAAGGTTGTCCTTAGTAGTGATAACAGAGCTGATAACTCACGCGCAAACAGCACCATAACTTTGACCCGAAGGGGTTGTTTAAAAACACACCCCTAATAACTTTCGTGTAAATAGTTTGGCACTATACGCATTGTATACATGATAACTCACCAAGAAACATTGTGGTAACTTGGACTAGGCATAATAAGAAGGTTAGAGAAACCAGTTTTACTTCCGGTAATATCTGTGTAAACAATATGGTAACATATGTAGCACATGCGTGATAATTTACATAGCCCAGCCGTGGTAACTTTTGATCCGAAAAAAGTCGTCGGAACATATCAACATGGGTTCTAGTTTCGACTCGTTATGACAGATTTTTTACGTGAAAACGATTTTTCGATCGGACCGACGGTTTGAGCTACAAAATATTTTGAAGTTTTGAAATAAAAGATCTAGGATGGCATCAAATTTTTTGTCCACTAGATCATTTCCACATCGGGAGAAAGTTGGAGGACCATTTATATGCCCCGGTAATTTATATATAAACAAGATGTTAACTTAGTTATCACAGACGTGATAACTTACTCAGCCTGGGGCTGGTAACTTTTGTCCCGAAAAAAATCATCGAAACATATCAACATGGGATCTAGTTCTGAAGATCTCGTCGCGACGAATCTTTTATGTGAAAACGATTTTTCAATCGAAGCGACAGTTAGAGCTACAAAATATTTTGAATTTTTGAATTCGGTGGAATCTTTGTTATATCAGCATGTTTGTCCTACATGCATGCATGCAAAAATTAGGAGGGAAGTAATGCTATTGTGTTTAGTTTTGTCTCAAAAAAAAGGAAAATAGGACAGGATTAACCACTCAATCGATCGCTCGGTTTGGTCGTTTGCGCACTTGGCCTCGCGAAGTACTGCGGGTTTGATCGTTCGGATCTATCCTATAGATTCAAATGCTTCGAACATATCACTGTCCAAAACTAATAGCGGTAGCCAATGCTCTCATTAGATGGGCCAAGCCCAAACTTTGCGCTTGCTCGGCTGCTGTATCGGAAGCTAACACTATTTGAAAAGAATCCCAAACAATATTCCAAAATTTGAGTTATTTTCTGAACTAACGAAGAATTTTCTGGAATGGTGAACACAATTTGCAATTTCCAAACTTTTTTCATAAACATGATCACTTTTCGAATTTGTGAATAAAATTCAAATGGGAACTCTTTTTAAAATTGTGAACATATTTTTAATTTGTAGAACAAATTTTAAAAAGGAGAAGAATTTTGAAAATACTAAAAAAATTTGAAACGGGATTTTTATAAAAATGTGAACAAAAATTTGAAAACAAGAAAAAAATCAAATTTGTGAACAATTTTTTAAAACAGGGACATATTTTGAAATCCCACCAATTATTTGAAAAGTTCTGAAAATTTTGAACAAAAATATGCCAAACATTTTTTTTAAAAACAAGACCAATTTTCTAAATGCCGGAATTTATTTTTTGAAAATGCAAACATTATTTCAATTTATGAATACTTTTTTGAAAACATGACCATTTTTAAGAAAATTGAAAAAATCTGGAAGCACAATTTTTTAAATTTTCCGAACAATTTTTGGAACATGATTTTTTAAAATAAAATAAAAAATATACTTGAAATGTAAAAAATAAAAAAATAGACGGTAAAGGAAAAGTAAAGAAAGGAAAAAAATAGAAATAAAGAAAAAGGAAAAAAATGTAAATAAAAACCAAAAAGAAACAAGAAAATCGGTAAAATAAAAAATAATCGGTTCAACAAAACCAGAAAAATCTGGCTAGGAAACTCTGGTAGGTTCCCAAAATCGAAAAACGCTACAACACGTCAATGGGCCAACCCAGGTCACCGCTCGATTGCCAGCTCTGTGTGTTGCGTCGACGGTTCGACACAACGAGCGGCAAATAGGGAGTTTATTTTAACTTTTTAGGGGTAAAGCCACATTTTATTGATCAAAGTCCATAGAAAGTGGGATACAAACTGGATCGTGCGGCTGGCCAAGCCATACATGACACCCCTGAGCTAGAGTAAGAGCAAACTTAGCTAATCTATGAGCTTCAAAATTAATACCAGGACTCTCATAAGTATAGATACAAGAAAAAGGAGATGATCTAGACTTGATTTCATTGATAATCGTTCCGTAAGCACCTTGGTTGCCCTTCAAAATGTCACTCACCACTTGCTTACAGTCTTAAGCTATTATGAAGTTGTGGATTTGGAGGTCTTTCGCCTATGAAATTGCCTCACAACAAGCTATGGCCTCCAAAGTTGCAGGATCACACACACCTCAAACATCGAGTGCAGAACTTACCAGATAATTATCATGGTTGTTCCGACAGATTGCTACTGTCGTTCCTCCTCTTCGAGTTCGAACTCCCGCATCCACGTGTATCTCAGCAAAGTTCTCTGGGGGAGCCTTTGGACGAAGGGTAACTCCTGCACCCACATTGGCCGCCGTGTGGTGCGGCGGCCTCCTCTCCCGAACTGCACCTAGATCAGCGATAAACCTCGTTATGAAAGATTGTACTATATGCGGGGTTTGAAAGATCACCTCATGGATAGCTTTCCGTCTTGATGACCAAATCGCCCATAAGGTTACTGCCATGCGAACAAACTGCTCATGTGATAGCGACTCATGGAGGGTGAAGAGCCAGTTCTTCGCGCTTGGTTTTGTGGTCACCACCAGATTGCATCTGAAGTCCTCATCGCACTAGTAGAAAAAGGGCCTGTTGTCCCGGTTGGTGAACCGGGACTAAAGGGTCGGTACTAATACCTCCCCCCTTTAGTCCCGGTTCAATCCAGAACCGGGACTAAAGGCCGCGGCCACGTGGGGCTCCACCTTTAGTCCCGGTTGGTAACACCAACCGACTAATGGAAATTTTATGATTTTTTTTGAATTTTTTTTGAAATTTTTCTTTGAATTTTTTTGAAATTTTTTGAATAATTTTTATTTTCAAATTTCTGAATTATTTTAATCCCTAATCTCTAATCAGCACCCTCATCACTGCTCAATTTATCCTCTTCTCTAATCACCCTCATCATTCCAAATCACCTAACTTCCCGAGCGGTCACCCATCCTCCCACTCCCCGGCTGAGCACGCTTAACTTCCGGGTTCTATTCTCTCGTTTCCAAGTCTGCACTTGGTGTTTTCTGACAATAGTAAGATGTCAATCCTATTAACCCTCGTGAATTTTGCTTGAGCATGAATTGACACATTTCATCGTTTGAGTTTCAAACTATTGTTTTCAAAAACAATAATTATTTAGAAAACAATAGTTATTTTAAATAATTAGTTTGACCATGGTTTGACCATAGTTTGACCATAGTTTGACCACAGTTTGACCACAGTTTGACCAGATTTGACCAAAATTCAAAATAACTGAACAAATTATTTAGTAACACTAATATTCTAGAATAATTAGTTTGACCATGGTTTGACCATGGTTTGACCATGTTTTGACCATAGTTTGACCATAGTTTGGCCAATGTGACCCAGATTTGACCAAATTCAAAATAACTGAATAAATTATTTAGTAACACTAATATTCTAGAATAATCAGTTTGACCATGGTTTGACCATTGTTTGACCACAGTTTGAAATTTTTTCGATTTTTTCCACTCTAGATAGTAAAAGCCCCGTAACTTTTTTCTGTTAGGTTTTTGAGGATTTTGAAAATATTTAACGGGGTTCCCCCGGTTAAATTTGGATGTAACTTTTCGAGTAGATGATTTTTCATATAAAAAACTTTTTCATCCGAGTTAGTATGCAAAAGTTATGCCCATATTTACAACTTTCATAGAGATTTTGCAAATAAAGTCGAAATTCACAGTTGCAAATTTTCCCAACAACTAGACCACATATCACATGGGAAACTTATTTTTTTTATTTTTTTGACATTTCCATCATTTTCTTTTATTTTTTTAAAATTGAAAAGGCGATCCAACGGGGGGGGGGGGGGTGGGGGGTGGAGAGTTTGAAAATGGGCCCGTTAGTACCGGTTCGTGGCACGAACCGGGTAAAAAGGTCTCAACCCCCTTAGTCCCGGTTCGTGCCTCAAACCGAGACTAAAGGTCTACTCTTTAGTCCCGGTTTGAGGCATGAACCGAGACTATCAAACATCGCCTGCTAGTCCCGGTTTGACGCACAAACCGGGACTAAAGGGCACATGTGAACCGGGACTAATGCCTTAGCCGCACGAACCGGGATAAATGCTCACATTAGTCCCGGTTCTGGATTGAACCGGGACTAATGGGCTAAACCGGGGTGGACGATAGCCCCTTTTTCTACTAGTGTCGACAAGTGCCCATGTACATCGTGAGATTGTGCACTCGAGGAGAGAGTGCCGCCAAGAATCCGGCGCACCATACAGTCTGCCGGAGCACATGGGAGACACATGATGATGTGCCCTGACATCCTATGTTGGGAGGGAGTGTTTAGATAGTCTCCGGAATCAGACACCAGCCCAGATGAACGTCCGGACTTGATCCCCAATGCAAAATCCGGCCTCGAGCCAATCCAGCCGCATAGCAGTCCGGATCCGAGCCCTGCACGATCAGAGCCGGACGCGGATCAACCGCCCGTTAAGGATAGTTGATGACCCACAAGTATAGGGGATCTATCATAGTCCTTTAGATAAGTAAGAGTGTCGAACCCAACAAGGAGCAGAAGGAAATGAAAAGTGGTTTTTAGCAAGGTATTCTCTGCAAGCACTAAAATTATCGGTAACAGATAGTTTGGTGATAAGATAATTCATAACGGGTAACAAGTAACAAGTGTAAATAAAGTGCAGCAAGGTGGCCCAATCCTTTTTCTAGAAAAGGACAAACCTGGACAAACTCTTATATAAAGCAAAGTGCTCCCAAGGACACATGGGAATTATTGTCAAGTTAGTTTTCATCATGCTCATATGATTCGCGTTCGTTACTTTGATAATTTGATATGTGGGTGGACCGGTGCTTGGGTGTTGTCCTTACTTGTACAATCCTCCCACTTATGATTAACCCCTATTGCAAGCATCTGCAACTACGAAAGAAGTATTAAGGTAAACCTAACCATAGCATGAAACATATGGATCCAAATCAGCCCCTTACGAAGCAACGCATAAAATAGGGTTTAAGCTTCTGTCACTCTAGCAACCCATCATCTACTTATTACTTCCCAATGCCTTCCCCTAGGCCCAAACAATGGTGAAGTGTCATTTACTCGACGTTCACATAACACCACTAGAGGAAAGACAACATACATCTCATCAAAATATCAAACGAATACCAAATTCACATGATTACTTATAATAAGACTTCTCCCATGTCCTCAGGAACAAACGTAACTACTCACAAAGCATATTCATATTAAAGATCAGAGGAGTATTAATTGTCATTAAGGATCTGAAAATATAATCTTCCACCGGATAAACCAACTAGCATCAACTACAAGGAGTAATCAACACTACTAGCAACCCACACGTAACAATCTGAGGTTTTGGGACCAAGATCGAATACAAGAGATGAACTAGGGTTTGAGAGGAGATGGTGCTGGTGAAGATGTTGATGGAGATTGACGCCCTCTTGATGAGAGGATCGATGGTGATGACGATGGCGATGATTTCCCCCTCCTGGAGGGATGTTTCCCTGGCAGAACAGCTCTGCCGGAGCCCTATATTGCTTCTGCCCAGGTTCCGCCTCATGGCGGTGGCGCTTCGTCCCGGAAGCTTCCTTATGATTTTTCCAGGGTGAAAGACACCATATAGCCAAAGATGGGCACCCGAGGCCTGCCAGGGGGGCTACAAGGTCGGGGGGCGCGCCCAGGGGGTAGGGCGCGCCCTCCACCCTTGTGGCTGGCTGGTGGCCCCCCTCTGGTGCTTTCTTCGCCCAATATTTTTTGTTAATGCTAAAACTGATCTCCGTGAAGTTTCAGGACTTTTGGAGTTGTGCAGCATAAGTCTCTAATATTTGCTCCTTTTCAAGTCCAGAATTCCAGCTGTCGGCATTCTCCCTCTTCATGTAAACCTTGTAAAATAAGAGAGAATAGGCATAAGTATTGTGATATAATGTGTAATAATATCCCATAATGCAATAAATATCAATATAAAAGCATGATGCAAAATGGACGTATCAACTCCCCCAAGCTTAGACCTCGCTTGTCCTTAAGCGAAAAGCCGATATCGAAAAATATGTCCACATGTTTAGAGATGGAGGTGTCGATAAAATGAAATATGGACATGAGGGCATCATGATCATCTTTAGAACAGCAACATATATTGTCATATAATTTCTTATGATAAAGTAACAATTCGTTCACAAAGCGAAGTATGAATCAGAAGCTTCATTGAAAACTAACAAACAATGATCTCAGTCATTGAAGCAATTGCAATTTATCATAACATCGGAAAGAGTCAATATAAGAGCTTTTCAGCAAGTCCACATACTCAACTATCATGTAGTCTTTCACAATTGCTAACACTCACGCGATACTTATGGGTTCAAAGCTTCAATCGGGCACAGAGAAAGATAGGGGCTTATAGTTTCGCCTCCCAACCTTTTACCTCAAGGGTAATTGATACGTCTCCAACGTATCTACTTTTCCTAACTCCGGACAAAATAAAGTTCTCGGAATGGAACGAAACTTTGAGAGGAATTTTTATACAATAAATAAGAATTTATGGAGCCAAGATCCACCAGAGAGGGGCACCTGGGTGGGCACAACCCACCAGGGTGCGCCCCCTCTCCTAGCGCGCACAGGTGGGTTGTCCCCACCTGGTGACCCCGCAGACCCTGAAACCAACGCTATAAAATCCTATTTTTCCAGAAAAAAATCAGGGAGAAAGAATTCTCGTGATCCACGAGACGGAGCCGCCGCCACCTCCTGTTCTTCATCGGGAGGCTAGATCTGAAGCCCGTTTGGGGCTCCAGAGAGGGGGATCTTCGTTCTTCGTCATCACCAACCCTTTTCCATTGCTAATTCCATGATGTTCCCCACCGGGAGTGAGTAATTCCTTCGTAGGCTCACTGGTCGGTGAGGAGTTGGATGAGATTCATCATGTAATCGAGTTAGTTTTGTTAGGGCTTGATCCCTAGTATCCACTATGTTCTAAGATTGACGTTTCTATGACTTTGCCATGCTTAATGCTTGTCACTTTGGGCCTGGGTGCCATGATTTCAGATCTGAACCGTTTATGCTATCATCATTATACCCATGTTCTAGATCCGATCTTGCAAGTTATAGTCACCTACTATGTGTTATGATCCGGCAACCCCGGAGTGACAATAGTCGGGGCCACTCCCGGTGATGACCGTAGTTTGAGGAGTTCATGTATTCACTATGTGTTAATGCTTTGTTCCGGCTCTCTATTAAAAGGAGGCCTCAATATCCCTTAGTTTCTAATATGGACCCCGCTGCCACGGGAGGGTAGGAAAAAAGATGTCATGCAAGTTCTTTCCATAAGCACGTATGACTATTTACGGAATACATGCCTACATTATATTGACGAAATGGAGCTAGTGCCGTATCGCCCTAGGTTATAACTGTCTCATGATGAATATCATCCAACAAGTCACCAGTCCAATGCCTACGAATTTATCTTATATTGTTCTTGCTAAGTTACTACTGCTATCATCACTGTTACACTTGCTACAAAATTACTGACATCACTGTTGCCGTCACTGTTATTGCTGCTACTATTATCAAAACTATCATACTACTTTGCTACTGATCACTTTGCTGCAGATAATTAATCTCCAGGTGTGGTTGAATTGACAACACATCTACTATTACCAACTTTGGTACTGATTTCAAGCCATACCACACTACGGCTCCCCTTGTGTTGAATCTATAAATTTGGATTTAATACTCTACCCTCGAAAACTGTTGTGATCGCCTATACTTGTGGGTTATCAGTAATGTCAACAATAATAGTTTACGAAAACTTACATCCGAGTGGATATATATATATATATATATATATATATATATATATATATATATATATATATATATATGGATCTTTCCAACATATAGTGCTTGCCAAAGGAAAAGTGTAAAAAGAAAAGGTGAAGATCACCATGACTCTTGTATAAGGGTAGAAGATAAAAGTAAAAGATTGGCCCTTCGCAGAGGGAAGCAGTGGTCGTCATGCCCTTTTATGGTTGGATGCACAAAATCTTAATGCAAAACAATGTCACTTTATATTGCCACCTGTGATAAGGACCTTTATTATGTAGTTTGTCGCTTTTATTTCTTCCATATCACAAGTTCGTATAAAGCTTATTTTCTTCACATTAATAGATCATACATATTTAGAGAGCAATTTTTATTGCTTGCACCGATGACAACTTACTTGAAGGATCTTACTCAATCCATGGGTAGGTATGGTGGACTCTCATGGAAAAACTAGGTTTAGGGATGTTTGGAAGCACAAGTAGTATCTCTACTTGGTGCAAAGGATTTGGCTAGCATGAGGGGGAAAGGCAAACTCAACATGTTGGATGATCCATGTCGATATAACTTCTATTCAGATATAAGAAAACATAACCCATTATGTTGTCTTCCTTGTCCAACATCAACCTTTTAGCATGTCATATTTTAATGAGTGCTCACAATTACAAAAGGTGTCCAAGATAGTATATTTATATGTGAAAACCTCTCTTTCTTTATTACTTCCTATTACTTGCAAAATGACCAAAACTATGTTTGTCAACTCTCAAAAACTTTTATTCATCATACTCTTTATATGTGAAGTCATTACTCTCCATAAGATCAATATATAATCTTTTCTTTCTTTCTTTATTTTATTTTATTCTCTCAAGATCATAGCAATAAAGCAAAGCCCTTATCTCAAAACTACTCTTTATTATATATCTCACGGACTCGATTACATAGAGGGATCATAAAGCAAAACTCAAAGCTAGATCATACTAAAAACTTTTATTATACTAGATCAAGATATAACCAAAATGACCGAACTAAGAAAAATGATAAAGATAGAGATGTGATGGTGATACGATAAAAGGGCACTCCCCCAAGATTGGCAATTGCCAAGGGTAGTGCCCATACCCCATGTATTTAGATCTCTTTCTTCGGAGGCGGTGATGTGATATTCTTGGCGATGATGCCCCTTAGGATGATATTATCTTCCTCGAGCTTATTAATTTGCTGCTTAAGGTCCATTACTTCCTTGCGAAGTTCACCCGTCACGGTTAGGGCTCCATTCACCCATGGATGTTTCATAGCCGTGGGAGAGAAGTCAACACTCTTTTTCATATTTTCATAAGATAGAAATCTAGCATTAGGAGGGATGACCGAGTTTGGTATTGCTGAGCTCTGAAGTTCCTCGAACACGAATCCAGCTTGAAGACGAGAGGTAACTTCCTGATCCTCCTCCATGGCATCCACTCTTTTCAATTCAGCCTCCATCTCTTCCTCCCTTGCTTGCCCAAAGTGATTAGCTTCGCTGTATGCTCTTGGCCCTGGTGTCGGGTGAGACACACGACTCTCCCCAACTGACTCTTGCGAAGACATATTGCTTCAAATCTGCTGCACAAACAACTTAAAACAACAACATAGGATTTTTTCGTGGTACTGTGGTCAAAACCTTCGGGAGATTATATAATGATTTTTTACTGACCATAAGAAGTATCGTGCAGGAAAACAGAGTCCGGAGGGCACACGAGGTGGCCACAAGGTCGGGGGGGGGGCACGCCCTCCACCCTTGTGGTGGCCTCGTGTCTCTTTTGGACTACTTTTAATTTTCCTAATTTTTTAAATATTCCAAAACAGAGAAATTTTATCATTGGGAACGTTTTGGAGTCGATTTACTTATCGTACCACGTACCTATTCCTTTTCTGAGTTTGAAACATTCTGGAAAGTGTCCCTTATGTACTCCTCCGGTGTTACGGTATCAATTATATTGGTCTCAACATTTATGGGAGTACCTGAGATATATAATGTTTAAGTCTTTGACCGTTCACCACCTTCGGATTCGTGCCCTCGACGTTGTTGATCTTGATGGCACCGGAACGATAGACCTCCTCAATGATGTATGGACCTTCCCATTTAGACAGAAATTTCCCTGCAAAAAATCTTAAACAAGAGTTGTATAGCAAAACATGATCACCTACATTAAACTCATGCCTTTGTATCCTTTTATCATGCCATCTTTTAACTTTTTCTTTAAACAACTTGGTATTCTCATAAGCTTGGGTTCTCCATTCATCAAGTGAGCTAATGTCAAATAACCTCTTCTCACCAGCAAGTTTGAAATCATAGTTGAGTTCTTTAATAGCCCAATATGCCTTATGTTCTAGTTCAAGAGGTAAATGACATGCTTTTCCATAAACCGTTTTATACGGAGACATACCCATATGATTCTTATAAGCAGTTCTATAAGCCCATAATGCATCATCAAGTTTCTTTGACCAATTCTTTCTAGATCTATTAACAGTCTTTTGCAAAATTAATTTAATCTTTCTATTGCTCAATTCTACTTGACCACTAGACTGAAGATGATATGGAGATGCAATTCTATGGTTGACATCATATTTAGCAAGCATTTTGCAGAAAGCACCATCAATAAAATGTGAACCACCATCAGTCATTAGATATCTAGGAACTCCAAACCTCAAAAAAATAACTTCTTTAAGCATTTTAATAGAAGTGTTATGATCAGCACTACTAGTTGGAATAGCTTCTACCACTTAGTGACGTAATCAACAGCAACTAAGATATGTGTATACCCATTAGAGGAAGGAAAAGGTCTCATATAATCAAAGCCCCAAACATCAAACGGTTCAATAACAAGTGAATAGTTCATAGCCATTTCCTGACGTCTACTGATATTACCAACTCTTTGACATTCATCACACGATAAGACAAACTTACGAGCATCCTTGAAGAGAGTAGGCCAATAAAAACTGGATTGCAATACCTTGTGTACAGTCCTATCTCCAGCGTGGTGTCCTTCGTAAGACTCGGAGTGGCACTTGCGTAGGATCTGTTCCTGTTCATGCTCAGGTACACAACGTCTAATAACACCATCTACTCCTTCTTTATAAAGGTGTGGGTCATCCCAAAAGTAATGTCTTAAATCATAGAAAAACTTTTTCTTTTGCTGGTATGTGAAACTAGGTGGTATAAATTTAGCAAAAATATAATTAGCATGATCAGCATACCATGGAGCATTGTGAGAAGCATTTATGACATTTAATTGTTCATCAGGAAAGCTATCATCGATAGGTAGTGGGACATCAAGAACATTTTCTAACCTAGACAAGTTGTCTACAACGGGGTTCTCAGCTCCCTTTCTATCAATAATATGCAAATCAAATTTTTGTAGCAAGAGAACCCATCTAATAAGTCTAGGTTTAGCATCTTTCTTTTCCATAAGATATTTAATAGCAGCATGACCAGTGTGAACAGTTACTTTGGAGTCCACAATATAAGGTCTAAACTTATCAACATGCAAAAACAACTGCTAAAAATTCTTTCTCAGTAGTAGCTGAAAGGGCTAGTTATCGACTAGGAGGGGGGGGGGGTGAATAGGCGATTTTTATTGAAGTCTTCAAAACATGCAAGTTTCAAAGACAGACAATATAAACAACACTATTCTACTACAGCGGAAGGTAGACTACACTAGACAAGCCATAGTCAAGTATTCAATGAAGTGAAAGCATGAAGACTAGTAGCAGCTAGGTAGTAAAGATCAAGATGGAAGATAGTATGAAGCCAGACAGAACAGATAGTCACACAGTGAAGTCAATCAGATAATACAAGCAGGCAATGACTTCACGAAGACAAACTGTAAGTAAAGAGGAGTAGAGATAGAACCAGTGGCTTCAGAGGGACAGGGATTTGTTCGACCAGTTCCAGTTGCTGTGACAACTGTACGTCTGGTTAGGGAGGCTGAGATTCAACTTAGAATACGTCGTCTTCACCTTATTCCCCTTGAGCAAAGGACACATAGTCCTCGCCCAATTACTCTAGTAAGTCTTCAAGGTAGACTTCCGAACCTTCATAGACTTCGTTCACCGGCAACCCACAAATGGCTCTTGGATGCTCAGAACGCGACGCCTAACCGGCTGGAGGATACACAGTCCTCAAGTGTAACAAGTCTTTAGATCATGCGGACAGAAAGACTTCAGTGATGCCAAACACTCTTTGGGCTCTGGGTGGTTTGGGCTTTATCCTCGCAAGGATTCTCTCTCAGAGGCTTCGGAAGTGGGTTGCTCTCAAACGACAAAAGCCGTGCACTAACTCTGAGCAGCCACCAATTTATAGTGTAGGGGATGGGCTATTTATAGCCACTGGGCAACCCGACCGGATTTGTCTGAAATGACCCTGGGTCACTAAGGAACTGACACGTGTCGCAACAGTCAGATTTCAAACACACGCGGCAGCTTGACTTGGGCTACAAGTAAAGCTGACTTATCCGACACAGGATAAGATTTGCTCTCATTGTCTTCGCTCTAAGACATAGGATTTGGTTTGAGCATCACTTCAGTCACTCTGACTTTGTTCACTTGGACCCCACTTAACAGTGTAGTGGTTCTTATGACTCAACAAAGAAGAAAAGGAAACAACAAAACAACCAAGTCTTCGCGCTCCATAGTCTTCACTCAATGTCTTCTCGCGTCATAGTCTTCAATGTGAATATCTTCACAGACCACCATTGTCTTCAATGTCTTCACACATTTTAGGGGTCATCTCCGGTAGGTAAACCGAATCAAGGAGGGACTACCGCCTGTGTTATCCTGCAATTCTCACAAACACATTAGTCCCTCAACCAGGTTTGCCGTCAATACTCCAAAACCAACTAGGGGTGGCACTAGATGCACTTACAATCTCCTCCTTTTTGGTGATTGATGAGAAACTGGTTGAAGTTTTTCAACGGGGATAAAAATATGTGAAATTTTAAAGGATAAGGTATTGTCTTCATAAGTAGCAACAAGCTCCCCCTGAAGATGTGCATATACGTAATTTGCTTTTGGAATGCAAATGCACATGGCAGGTTGTACTTGTGGATATCCTCTTCAACTTATGAAGACAATTCATCATGCATGATTTCATATAACAAAGATAATGACATGCATAATGAAAAATGGACGTCTGCAAAATGACTAAGTGCGGAAGTTATCATTGCACATGCAGAATTTATCATCGCATCACAGAATGGCAAATAAGTAGCAGACAACCATCGAGTTTAACTGTTACAACTCAGAGAACCAAATGTATAAAGAGCAAGAGTTGTAAACACTAGGAAAAATATAAAGCAACCACCCATATGGACCCGTTTGAAGACTATCAACCCATATGCCTCTCCCCCTTTTGTCAGTAAGGACCAAAAAAGGTTTGAAGACATAGAGCCTCTACTCGTTCCCAGAAGGAGTAGGAGAAGATGCAGGGTCGGTGTCGGGGTTTGGCGGTGCGGACGAACTTGGTGCAGTGTCGGTTCGTGTTGGAGGTGGCGAAGTAGCATCATCTTGATCATCGATCACTCTGGCATTCACCATTGCTGCGGAGGAGGAGTACTCTGAGTCTTCAAGAGATGGAGTGCGCCAAGATCTGACCTTTCGGGCGATGTTGTGTCAAACTTGAATCGTTCAGAGACGCCATCATCTTGAAGATCATCTTCAGGACACATAAGCGTCAACCCTTTCCATGTTCGCCGACAGGTTTCATGGGCGATAAAGGCATTCTTGGTGGCAAGATTGCGAATGCGGTTGACGTCCATCAAGAGGCTGTGCATTTGGCGCTTCAGACCGATCATGATGCTTATCCTGTTTCTGATGAAGGGCAACGAGAAGCTCTCGGTCATTGAGAACACGAGATCGCTTCCGAGGCTGTTGAGCAATTGTGCTTTTAATGGCTTCAGTGTGGGCATGGTGAGGTGCACGCGTAGTACCAGCCAGGGGATAAACACGAGTGGCATCTAGTACTCCTTCAATGGGTTGAGTGAAGCTTTGGTGATTTGCGCTGTGAAGATGAATTGGCTCCTTGGCAGACTCTGGGTAGATGGCTTCAATAGACAGATCAACCTCTGGCAAAAAGATGATATGGTTGTGTGCAGAGGGCTGATAGTTGAAGGCAGAGTGGAGCTTGATCAGACGTATGATCCAGGGAGCATAGAACTTCAGACCAAAATGTCGATCCTAATGCGACAAGTTGGCGGATAAAGAAGTCTTGTGCATTGAAGCTTTTGCCGTGAAGAATATGGAAGACCAAAGTCTTCATTGCACCTTCCAGCTTAGCATGTGGAGAATGTCCTTTGATGGGCCAAAGAGTTCGTCGTATAATGTGATAGATGGTATGTGGCAGATACTCAAGGTCTTCAACAAGGAACTCCTTAGGATATTATGCATCTGGAGGCAAAGGCTTCATCATGCTAAGCATCTGGCTCATGTTGGGCTCAGGCTTGTGAAAAATGCTCTCCAAAGCAGCAGACTGAAGTCGACAACCAGGTTCATATAGATCACACTGAGTGGGCAGGCCATTGAGCTCAATGACATCCAGAGCTTTGGCTTCATGATGGACATTTCCTGTCATCCACTCAAGGACCCATGTCTTCGGATCCCTGTAGTAGCCACGAATTTGAAGGGTGGCATATAATTGGAGTAGCAGTTCTTCATTCCAGTGCTCTTTTCGCTGACGAACTGCGATAAGCAGACTCTGAAGCAATCCAGTTGCTTCTTCCAAAGCGAAGCAGGCGATATGGCTTCAGTGTCAAGACGCATATGTGGGAATATGCGACCTTGATTGTATAAAATGCATGAGTAATAATGCGCTGCTGGTAGCTCCAGAACCGATCAGATGAAATTCTTGGCCTTGAGTAGGGGTTCTTGGCGCTATCAAAGAAGGTGTTGTGCGCTTTGAAGCCATTGACATTAAATGATCCTGTGCGGATGCACACTGGAAACCTTGGCAGTCTTGGCTTTTTCTTCTGAACCCGAGGCCTGTGCTCGACGTGGTAATCAAATTGAGGACCAGCAGCAGGTGGAGGAACCAGAAAAGGCCATTTGACAGTGATTAGCTGGCCATAGTTGTATGCTTGCTCGATGGTGTGGGGCCTTGGTGGCGGAACAGGAGCAGTGGCATCAGCAGAGGCGTCAGGCTGCATATCTGTTGCAGGTGCATCATTGGTTTCATTGGCTTCTGGCACAGTGTTCAGTGTAGGCTCCACATTGTCTTCAGCCATGACAACGTCATTGGCTTCAGTGGTGTTAGTGGTGGCAGCCTCAGGATTCTCAACCTCCACTTGAGGAGCTGGAGGGTCGGGCACAGACACGTTCTCTTCTAGAACAACTTCTTGAGTGGTAGGGGGAGTAGCGACACGCTCTTCTTCTTGTCTTTCTTTGGATGATGCAGCCGGATTGTCTTCAGCCATATTAGCGTCGAGATCTTTGGGACCCGTCCACGGAAGGATTGTCTTGAGGAACACTTGACGTGCCACTGAGCTGGACAAGTTTGAGTCTTCTTCTCTGATGGTGGTCATGGAGACGGATGGCTTCAGGCCTTTGCGAAGCCGTTGGAACACGGGCGACGCCTTTGGTGATGGTGTGGTCTCCATGTAGTCGTCATCATTTGAAATGGGGCTGATGACAGGCACTGGTGAAGGACGAGGTGTACTTGGTGAGTCTTGATTTGGAGTTTCTTGTTGGGGGCGATCAGCCCATGAGGCATCTTGTGAGATTGGCGTCAAAGGACGACCAATACTGATGAGCTCGCTGTTCGTTAGAACAGGCGATGATACCGTTGGGCGCTCGATCTGAGGAAGAACTACATCATCTTCTACATTGTCGTGGGGACCAATGTCTTCAGTCGCGATGGGGTCAACGACTGGAACTTCTTGAGCTTCAGGAGCCTCTGTGGAAGCGGGCTCATGAACGATCAGTTGACGCTCTTGATTTCCAGAAGCAGGATGAGCAAAAGCAATGGGTTCAACAACAAGGGGCTCTGTGGGAGCAGCCCGATCTCTCTTCTTGGTTTTTCTCTTCTTAGGGGGTGGTGCATCATCGTAGTGCGCTTGGTTTTCCGCTTCGACTTCGCTTCAAATTTGCCTTGGTTTTCTGCTGATCTGAAGTCACTGTGGAGACCTTAGGCTTCGAGCCTGTCATGCTGGCTGGGAAGACAATGTGAGGTTCTTCCCACCGTGGAGCTTCAGTCTGGGCCTCAGTATGCTTCTTCTTTTTCTTGGCAGCCATCGAGGGATCAATGCCAGGACGCCCAAGTGCCTTGCGCTTCTCAGCTTTGTTGTAAGCTTGAACGCACTTGTCTGCAAGATTCTTCATGCGCTCTCTTGAACCTTTGGCTTCTTCGCGTTTCTTTCGAAACGACTCCTTGAGGTCATTCAGCATCAGCTTGAATTTCTGAACATCAGCCACACTAAGCTTGGCTACATGCTTCTTGAATTTCTCTTTCTCAAAGTCTATCTTTTTCTTCAATTCAACAATGCGCTAAGCCAGAGCCAGCTCAGGAGCAATGGCGCCTTGGAAAGAAACGCTGACGCCAATAGGAAGTTGAAGATTATCAAAGTTGATATCTGGATTGTCGAACCATTCATCAATGAAATTCTTCAAAATGTTCACATCAAAGAGGGGCAGACATTGAAGATCTCCGCCTCTTGCTTGCTCTTGATCAATTGCTCGAGAGCATCATTGCCAAATTCTTCATCTGAAGACAAATCAATGGCTTCAGATTCGTTCCTTAGAACGACAGCTGGTGTGAGTGCGTGACTTGACCCTTGAGCAGTTTTCTGTGGCTTCTTGCGCCTCTTGGAGATGCGAGAGAGATCTTCAGAAGTGTTACTTGGAGCAGGAGGGGCAGTTGCCAATGGCTTCACTCGTGAAGCTTTTGGAGCAACAGATGACTTTGAAGCTTTAGCCTTGTTTTGCTTTTGCGTCTTTGGGGTAGGAGCTGGGGCTTCATCAGTGTCAGCACCATCATCATAATGATCCACTTTGGCACCTTGAACAACAATGTGAGTGATGAGGCCAGCAAGGTTATAGAAGGGGCCGATCCTGTTCTCATTGGCTTCATGGGTGCCATTGTCCCGAGGTGAGGAAGGACCAGGGTTGAAGTCAAGCCCTAGATCCTTCTTGTTCTTCGCAGCTGAGTATTTGGCGAACTGGTAGTTGCGCTTGAATAGATGGTCCTCACGGCACCATAGCAGTGAAGAAGGGTCAGCATCCACAGGCTGTGGTCCGCGCACCATGCATGGATAGAAACCTTGCTCAATAGCTTCAGCCTGGGTCCTGGGTGGAAGATTTTTGTACAAAACATCACCCCAGGGTGCCTTGATGGCATTCTTCTCTGCATATTCTGCTGTAACAAAGTGGTGCTTGAACCATTCCTCAGCCCAATATCTTCGAATCCGTTGGATTCGATTCTTGCGGCCCGTATAGGTTTCCTCTGGATCTGTTTTGTACAGCTCGTGCAAATCTGGAGGCAAATCCTTGGAAGTGTTCCCACGGTGCTGTCTGCCACCCTTCCTTGTAGACTTCTCTGTTGCCATGAGGTTCAGTCTGAATGGATTCAACACTGTCAAGGGCTTCCATCTGCTAGTCAGACTGGAATTGGCTTCGAGAGAGTTGATGTGAAGCTGTAAGAATTCTGCAAATGAATGCTGACTATGAGAACCAAGGGATTCTCCCACGGACATGTACCTGTGACATCATTAGAGGTGCGAGGGAAGGGGAAGAGGTCATATGCATTCTCATAAGATTTTGAAGATAAATCAGTTTGAAGACATTGACCTCACAACGCGAAGACATTCACTTGTTTGATGAGAGTTGGTTCCAGATTTGTACAAATCCAAGAATAAGTACAAGTGAGGAATCGAACTTGTAAAGAAGCATAAGTGAACAGACTAGGCATAGTATGAGATGTAGAAAGAGATAGATTCAACTTGGGGATCTAGAAACCACTTTTGGTAAGAAGGATGAATCTATCAGATTGAAAAGACGGTAAAAAGTGAATTTTAATTAGCACATGAAGAACTGCTAGACGGAGCGAAGTTGGAGGCCGAGCAGTTCGATCTCCCGTGCCCTAACTTGGCGACGGAAGACACCTACGTCGACGGCAGAGAGGATGAGGTCCGCGGCCGGCGTGAGGACGGCGTCGGAGAAGTCGCGGCAGCTAAGCGCTTCGTCGCCGGCGTCGTTGAGAGCTTAGCAGAGGTGCTAGGGTTTGCGAGAGGTGGCGAGGTGGAAGAAGAATTTTTGGCCGAGATGTGATGGGTATTTACAAGGAAGGAGACGACACATCGCAATTACGCACATGCCCCTGGCAGTTCACATCTGAAGGACACGTGGCACACATGCAACACACCGAGAGTTGTTCCATGTTCCCACGCTCGCCTGGATTGTCGGGGTGGTCGTTCCGAATTCTGTGGGTTTTAGGCAAAAGGATATAGCATTAAAAACAGATTTAAAGTTTGTCTCTGTGTCTTCTGCTGACAAGGACGCAGAGAAGACATTCGACAGTTTCATCAGAATGCATATGATTTGGATAGATAGAACTTGAGGTAAGAAGCATAGAGAGGTTAGGGTCCGATCACATTCACTTAGTTCAAAAGATTCAAGCAAGAAGACATTGTTGGGGAACGTAGTAATTTCAAAAAATTTCCTACGCACACGCAAGGATCATGGTGATGCATAGCAACGAGAGGGGAGAGTATTGTCCACGTACCCTCGTAGACCGTAAGCGGAAGCGTTAGAACAACGCGGTTGATGTAGTCGTACGTCTTCACGGCCCGACCGATCAAGCACCGAAACTACGGCACCTCCGAGTTCTAGCACACGTTCAGCTCGATGACGTCCCACGAACTCCGATCCAGCCGAGTGTCGAGGGAGAGTTCCGTCAGCACGACGGCGTGGTGACGATCTCGATGTTCTACCGTCGCAGGGCTTCGCCTAAGCACCGCTACAATATTATCGAGGAGGACTATGGTGGAGGGGGCACCGCACACGGCTAATAGATCTCAAGGATCAATTGTTGTTGTTCAGGGTGCCCCTGCCCCCATATATATAGGAGCAAGGGGAGGCGGCCGGCCTATGGAGGAGGCGGCAGAGGGGAGTCCTACTCCCACCGGGAGTAGGACTCCTCCTTTCCTTGTAGGAGAAGGAAAGAGGAGGAGTAGGACTCCTCCTTTCCTTGTTGGAGAAGGAAAGAGGAGGAGAGGGAGAAGGAAAAGTGGGCTGCCCCCCTTGTCCAATTCGGACAAGAGGGTGGGCGCAGGCCTCCTTCCTTTTGGCCTCTCTCCTCTATTCCCGTATGGCCCAATAATGCCCATATACTCCCCGGCGAATTCCCGTAACTCTCCGGTACTCCAAAAATACCCGAATCACTTGGAACCTTTCCGAAGTCCGAATATAGTCGTCCAATATATCGATCTTTACGTCTCTACCATTTCGAGACTCCTCGTCATGTCCCCGATCTCATCCGGGACTCCGAACTCCTTCGTACATCAAAACTCATAAACTCATAATATAAGCATCGCCGAAACCTTAAGCGTGCGGACCCTACGGGTTCGAGAACAATGTAGACATGACCGAGACACGTCTCCGGTCAATAACCAATAGCGGAACCTGGATGCTCATATTGGCTCCCACATATTCTATGAAGATTTTTATCGGTCAAACCGTATGACAACATACGTTGTTCCCTTTGTCATCGGTATGTTACTTGCCCGAGATTCGATCGTCGGTATCTCAATACCTAGTTCAATCTCGTTACCGGCAAGTCTCTTTACTCGTTCTGTAATACATCATTCCGCAACTAACTCATTAGTTGCAATGCTTGCAAGGCTTATAGTGATGTGCATTACCGAGTGGGCCCAGAGATACCTCTCCGACAATCGGAGTGACAAATCCTAATCTCGAAATACGCCAACCCAACATGTACCTTTGGAGACACCTGTAGTACTCCTTTATAATCACCCAGTTACGTTGTGACGCTTGGTAGCACCCAAAGTGTTCCTCCGTAAACGGGAGTTGCATAATCTCATAGTTACAGGAACATGTATAAGTCATGAAGAAAGCAATAGCAACATACTAAACGATCAAGTGCTAAGCTAACGGAATGGGTCAAGTCAATCACATCATTCTCCTAATGATGTGATCCCGTTAATCAAATGACAACCGTTTTGTCTATTGTTTGGAAACATAACCATCTTTGATAAACGAGCTAGTCAAGTAGAGGCATACTAGTGACACTATGTTTGTCTATGTATTCACACATGTATTATGTTTCCGGTTAATACAATTCTAGCATGAATAATAAATGTTTATCATGATATAAGGAAATAAATAATAACTTTATTATTGCCTCTAGGGCATATTTCCTTCAGTCTCCCACTTGCACTAGAGTCAATAATCTAGTTCACATCATCATGTGATTCAACACCAATATTCACATCTGTATGTGATTAACACCCATAGTTCACATCGTCATGTGACCAACACCCAAAAGGGTTTACTAGAGTCAATAATCTAGTTCACATCGCTATGTGATTAACACCCAAAGAGTACTAAGGTATGATCATGTTTTGCTCGTGAGAGAAGCTTAGTCAACGGGTCTGTCACATTCAGAGCCGTATGTATTTTGGAAATATTCTATGTCTACAATGCTCTGCACGGAGCTACTCTAGCTAATTGCTCCCACTTTGAATTTGTATCCAGATTGAGACTTAGAGTCATCTGGATCAGTGTAAAAAGCTTGCATCGATGTAACTCTTTACGGCTGGCTCTTTTATCACCTCCATAATCGAGAAATATTTCCTTAGTCCTCACTAAGGATGTTCTTGACCAATGTCTAGTGATCTACTCCTAGATCACTATTGTACTCCCTTGCCAAATTCAGAGCAAGGTATACAATAGGTCCGGGTACATAGCATAGCATACTTTATAGAACCTATGACTGAGGCATAGGAATGACTTTCATTCTCTTTTCTATTTTCTGCCGTGGTCGGGATTTGAGTCTTACTCAATTTCACACCTTTGCAACACAAAAGAACTTTTCTTTGACTGTTCCATTTTGAACTACTTCAAAATCTTGACAAGGTATGTACTTATTGAAAAAACTTATCAAGCGTCTTGATCTATCTCAATAGATCTTGATGCTCAATATGTAAGTAGCTTTACTGAGGTCTTTATTTTAAATAACTCCTTTCAAATACTCCTTTATGCTTTCTAGAAAAATTCTACATCATTTCTGATCAACAATATGTTACTCACATATATTTATCAGAAAGGTGGTAGTGCCCCCACTCACTTTATTGTAAACACAGGCTTCACCGCAAGTCTGTATAAAACTATATGCTATGATCAACTTATCAAAGCGTGTATTCCAACTCTGAGATGCTTGCACCAGTCCATAGATGGATCATTTGGAGCTTGCACATTTTGTTAGCATCTTTTAGGATTGACAAAACCTTCTGGTTGCATCATATGCAACTCTTCTTTAATAAATCCATTAAGGAATGCAGTTTTTGACATCCATTTGCCGATTTCATAAAATGTGGCAATTGCTAACATGATTCGGACAGACTTAAGCATCGTTACGAGTGAGAAAATCTCATCGTATTCAACACCTTGAACTTGTCGAAAACCTTTTGCAACAAGTCGAGCTTTGTAGATAGTAACACTACTATCAGTGTCCGTCTTCTTCTTGAAGATCCATTTATTTAACTTGACTTGCTGATCATCGAGCAGGTCAACCAAAGTCCACACTTTGTTCTTATATATGGATCCTATCTCAGATTTTATGGCCTCAAGCCATTTCGCGGAATCTGGGCTCATCATCGCTTCCTCATAGTTCGTAGGTTCATCATGGTCTAGTAACATGACTTCTAGAATAGGATTACCGTACCACTTTGGTGCGGATCTTATTCTGGAAGACCTACGAGGTTCGGTAGTAACTTGATCTCAAGCTTCATGATCATCATCATTAGCTTCCTCACTAATTGGTGTAGGAATCATCGAACTGATTTACGTGATGAACTACTTTCCAATAAGGGAGAAGGTACAATTACCTCATCAAGTTCTACTTTCCTCCCACTCACTTCTTTCGAGAGAAACTTCTTCTCTAGAAAGGATCCATCTTAGCAACGAATAACTTGCCTTCGGATCTGTGATAGAAGGTGTACCCAATAGTTACCTTTGGGTATTCTATGAAGACGCACTTCTCCGATTTGGGTTCGAGCTTATCAGGTGAAAACTTTTTCACATAAGCATCACAACTCCAAACTTTAAGAAACGACAACTTTGGTTTCTTGCTAAACCATAATTCATACGGTGTCGTCTCAACAGATTTTATATGGTGCCCTTTTAACGTGAATGCAACTGTCTCTAATGCATAACCCCAAAACGATAATGGTAAATCAGTAAGAGACATCATAGATCGCACCACATTCAATAAAGTACGATTATGACGTTCGGACACACCATTACATTGTGGTGTTCCAGGTGGCGTGAGTTGCGAAACTATTTCACATTGTTTTAAATGAAGACCAAACTCGTAACTCAAATATTCGTCTCCATGATCAGATCGTAGAAACTTTATTTTTCTTGTTACGATGATTTTCCACTTCACTCTGAAATTCTTTGAACTTTTCAAATGTTTCAGACTTATGTTTCATCAAGCAGATATACCTATATCTGCTCAAATCATTTGTGAAGGTCAGAAAATAATGATACACGTCGCGAGCCTTAACACTTATCGGATCGCATACATCGGTATGTATTATTTCCAATAAGTCAGTAGCTCGTTGCATTGTTCCGGAGAACGGAGTTTTTAGTCATCTTGCCCATAAGGCATGGTTCGCAAGCATCAAGTGATTCATAATCAAGTGATTCCAAAATCCCATCAGCATGGAGTTTCTTCATGCACTTTACACCAATATGACCTAAACGGCAGTGCCACAAATGAGTTGCACTATCATTATTAACTTTGCATCTTTTGGCATCAATATTATGAATATGTGTATCACTACGATCGAGATCCAACAAACTATTTTTATTGGGTGTATGACCATTGAAGGTTTTATTCATGTAAACAGAACAACAATTATTCTTTGACTTTAAATGAATAACCGTATTGCAATAAACATGATCAAATCATATTTATGCTCAACGCAAACGCCAAATAACATTTATTTAGGTTTAACACTAATCCCGAAAGTATAGGGAGTGTGCGATGATGATCATATCAATCTTGGAACTACTTCCAACACTCATCGTCACTTCCCTTCAACTAGTTTCTGTTTATTCTGCAACTCCCGTTTCAAGTTACTACTCTTAGCAACTGAACCAGTATCAAATACCGAGGGGTTGCTACGAACACTAGTAAAATACACATCAATAATCTGTATATCAAATATAGCTTTGTTCACTTTGCCATCCTTCTTATCCGCCAAATACTTGGGGTAGTTCCACTTCTAGTGACCAGTTCCATTGCAGCAAAAGCACTTAGTCTCAGGCTTAGGTCCAGACTTGGGCTTCTTCACTCGAGTAGCAACTTGCTTGCCGTTCTTCTTGAAGTTCCCCTTCTTCCCTTTGCCCTTTTCCTTGAGACTAGTGGTCTTGTCAACCATCAACACTTGATGTTTTTCTTAATTTCTACCTTCGCCGATTTTAGCATCGCGAAGTGCTTGGGAATTGTTTTCGTCATCCCTTGCATACTATAGTTCATCACGAAGTTCTAGTAACTTAGTGATGGTGACTAGAGAATTCTGTCAATCACTATCTTATCTGGAAGATTAAATCCCACTTGATTCAAGCGATTGAAGTACCTGCACAATCTGAGCATATGCTCACTAGTTGAGCGATTCTCCTCCATCTTTTAGCTATAGAACTTGTTGGAGACTTCATATCTCTCAACTCGGGTATTTGCTTGAAATATTAACTTCAATTCCTGGAACATCTCATATGATCCATGACGTTCAAAACGTCTTTGAAGTCCCGATTCTAAGCCGTTAAGCATGGTGCACTAAACTATCAAGTAGTCATCATTTTGAGCTAGCCAAACGTTCATAACGTCTGCATCTGCTCCTGCAATAGGTCTGTCACCTAGCGGTGCATCAAGGAAATAATTCTTCTGTGCAGCAATGAAGATAAACCTCAGATCACGGATCAAATCCGCATCATTGCGACTAACATATTTCAACACAGTTTTCTCTAGGAACATATTAAAAACATATGAAAGCAACAACACGAGCTATTGATCTACAACATAATTTGCAAAATACTACCAGGACTAAGTTCATGATAAATTTAAGTTCAATTAATCATATTACTTAAGAACTCCCACTTATATAGACATCCCTCTAATCCTCTAAGTGATCACGTGATCCATGTCAACTAAACCATGTCCGATCGTCACGTGAGATGTAGTTTCAACGGTGAACATCAATATGTTGATCATATCTACTATATGATTCACGCTCGACCTTTCGGTCTCCGTGTTCCGAGGCCATATCTGTTATATGCTAGGCTCGTCAAGTTATTGCTTCTACGACTATCGCTACCGCTTAGTGATAAAGTAAAGCAATTACTGGGCATTTGCATTTCATACAATAAAGCGACAAACATATGGCTCCTGCCAGTTGCCGATAACTTCGGTTACAAAACATGATCATCTCATACAATATAGCATCACGTCTTGACCATATCACATCACAACATGCCCTGCAAAAACAAGTTAGACGTCCTCTACTTTGTTGTTGCAAGTTTTACGTGGCTGCTACGGGCTGAGCAAGAACCGTTCTTACCTACGCATTAAAACCACAACGATAGTTCGTCAAGTTAGTGCTGTTTTAACCTTCGCAAAGACCGGGCATAGCCACACTTGGTTCAGCTAAAGTGAGAGAGATAGACACCCGCCAGTCACCTTTAAGCACGAGTGCTCATAACGGTGAAACCAGTCTCGCGTAAGCGTACGCGTAATGTCGGTCTGGGCCGCTTCATCTCACAATACCACTAAGCCAAAGTATGACATGCTGGTAAGCAGTATGACTTATATTGCCCACAACTCACTTGTGTTCTACTCGTGCATATGACACCTACGCATAAAACCAGGCTCGGATGCCACTGTTGGGGAACGTAGTAATTTCAAAAAATTTCCTACGCACACGCAAGGATCATGGTGATGCATAGCAACGAGAGGGGAGAGTATTGTCCATGTACCCTCGTAGACCGTAAGCGGAAGCGTTAGAACAACGCGGTTGATGTAGTCGTACGTCTTCACAGCCCGACCGATCAAGCACCGAAACTACGGCACCTCCGACTTCTAGCACACGTTCAGCTTGATGACGTCCCACGAACTCCGATCCAGCCGAGTGTCGAGGAAGAGTTCCACAAGACGACGGCGTGCAGGACGATCTTGATGTTCTACCGTCGCAGGGCTTCGCCTAAGCACCGCTACAATATTATCGAGGAGGACTATGGTGGAGGGGGCACCGCACGGCTAATAGATCTCAAGGATCAATTGTTGTTGTTCTGGGTGCCCCCTGCCCCCATATATATAGGAGCAAGGGGGAGGCGGCCGCCTAAGGAGGAGGCGCGCCAGGGGGAGTCCTACTCCCACCGGGAGTAGGACTCCTCCTTTCCTTGTAGGAGAAGGAAAGAGGAGGAGTAGGACTCCTCCTTTCCTTGTTGGAGAAGGAAAGAGGAGGAGAGGGAGAAGGAAAAGTGGGCTGCCCCCCTTGTCCAATTCGGACCAGAGGGTGGGCGCAGGCCTCCTTCCTTTGGCCTCTCTCCTCTATTCCCGTATGGCCCAATAAGGTCCATATACTCCCCGGCGAATTCCCGTAACTCTCCGGTACTCCAAAAATACCCGAATCACTCGGAACCTTTCCGAAGTCCGAATATAGTCGTCCAATATATCGACCTTTACGTCTCGACCATTTCGAGACTCCTCGTCATGTCCCCCATCCGAGACTCCGAACTCCTTCGGTACATCAAAACTCATAAAGCCATAATATAACTGTCATCGAAACCTTAAGCGTGCGGACCCTACGGGTTCGAGAACAATGTAGACATGACCGAGACACGTCTCCGGTCAATAACCAATAGCGGAACCTGGATGCTCATATTGGCTCCCACATATTCTACGAAGATCTTTATCGGTCAAACCGCATAACAACATCCGTTGTTCCCTTTGTCATCGGTATGTTACTTGCCCGAGATTCGATCGTCGGTATCTCAATACCTAGTTCAATCTCGTTACCGGCAAGTCTCTTTACTCATTCTGCAATACATCATCCCGCAACTAACTCATTAGTTGCAATGCTTGCAAGGCTTATAGTGATGTGCATTACCGAGTGGGCCCAGAGATACCTCTCCAACAATCGGAGTGACAAAACCTAATCTCGAAATACGCCAACCCAACATGTACCTTTGGAGACACACCTGTAGTACTCCTTTATAATCACCCGCTTATGTTGTGACGTTTGGTAGCACCCAAAGTGTTCCTTCGTAAACGGAGTTGCATAATCTCATAGTTACAGGAACATGTATAAGTCATGAAGAAAGCAATAGCAACATACTAAACGATCAAGTGCTAAGCTAACGGAATGGGTCAAGTCAATCACATCATTCTCCTAATGATGTGATCCCGTTAATCAAATGAAAACTCTTTTGTCTATGGTTAGGAAACATAACCATCTTTGATAAACGAGCTAGTCAAGTAGAGGCATACTAGTGACACTATGTTTGTCTATGTATTCACACATGTATTATGTTTCCGGTTAATACAATTCTAGCATGAATAATAAACATTTATCATGATATAAGGAAATAAATAATAACTTTAGTATTGCCTCTAGGGCATATTTCCTTCAGACATAGCTATAAGTGAATGTTGTAGAGGACAGAACACAATATATGTATACAACAGAGTCAAGACCAAATCAACATGGTGCAGTTAATCATGAATTCAAATTAATGTTGAAGACAAATCAACTGCGAAGACTTTGCAAATATAACGCCAAGGAAAAACACTTCAAACAAGAGTTTGGTGGTGGCGTTACCCACCGTATAGGAAGTATTAGACCCAGACACGGCGCACAACTATCGTGGCACTCCGAAGTCAATTTCCACATTAATGTATTCACACTTAGAGTGTATGTCTTCATTGATTGAAGATATACATTGCTTTGTGTGTTGCACATCTAAGTCATCAAAATGCATAAGTGTTAGGATGTGTGTCCATTCACAGGACATTTGAGGATTCCAAGATATTTAGCTCACACCGCAACTTGCAAAACCTTTTCTCATCCAAGGGCTTTGTGAAGATATCAGCCAACTGTTCTTCTGTCTTGACGTCAATGATGTCAATATCTTCATTCATAACATGATCTCTGAGAAAGTGATGACGAATTTCAATGTGCTTTGTCTTCGAGTGCTGAACTGGGTTGTTGGCAATCTTGACGGCACTCTCATTGTCGCAATAGAGAGGCACATTCTTCAGATGGATACCATAGTCTTTGAGAGTTTGCTTCATCCAGAGAAGCTGAGCACAGCAGGATCCAACAACAATGTATTCAGATTCAACAGTAGAGAGAGATACACAGTTCTGCTTCTTTGAAGACCAACAGACAAGAGATCGTCCCAGAAAGTGACATGTGCCTGATGTGGACTTGCGATCAACCTTGTCACCAGCATAATCAGCATCTGAGAATCCAACTAGATCAAACTCTGAGCCCTTTGGATACCACAATCCTAGTGTTGGGGTGTAAGCCAAATATCGAAGAATTCGCTTCACAGCTAAGTGATGCGATTCCTTTGGTGCCGCTTGGAATCGGGCACACATGCAAACACTAAGCATTATATTTGGCCTAGATGCACATAAGTAAAGCAAAGAGCCAATCATGGAGCGATATACCTTTTGATCGAACTCTTTACCATTGTCGTCGGGACCCAGATGACTTTAGGTTGGCATTGGCGTCGTGTATCCTTTGCGCCTTGCATTCCAAACTTCTTCGTGCAATCTTTGAGGTATTTTTCTTGAGATATGAAGATGCCGCTATGTTGTTGACGGATTTGGAGACCCAGAAAGAACTTCAGCTCGCCCATCATGGACATTTGATATTGCTCTTGCATCATGTGACCAAATTCATCACTGTATTTCTTGGTTGTGCAGCCGAAGATAATGTCATCCACATAGATTTGACACACAAATAGTTCACCATCATATGTCTTCGTGAAGAGTGTAGGATCTAGTGAACCAGGTTTGAAGCCTTTGCCCTTCAGGAAGTCTTTCAGTGTGTCATACCAAGCACGGGCGGCTTGTTTGAGGCCATACAGTGCCTTGTTGAGCTTGTATACCATATCAGGATGTTTTGGATCTTCATAGCCTGGAGGTTGTGCGACATATACTTCTTCTTCTATCTTTCCATTGAGGAAAGAACTTTTCACATCCATTTGATACAGAAGAATGTTGTGATGATTTGCATAGGCTAGCACTATGCGAATGGCTTCAAGTCTTGCCACTGGAGCAAATGTTTCATCAAAGTCAATTCCTTCCACTTGAGTAAAACATTGCGCAACGAGACGAGCCTTGTTTCTGACAACTTGACCATGCTCATCTTGCTTGTTGCGATAGATCCATTTGGTGCCAATGATATTGTGCTTTCGAGGATCAGGACGCTTGACCAATTCCCACACATTATTCAGCTCGAACTGTTGAAGCTCTTCTTGCATAGCTTGAATCCATTCAGGTTCCATGAAGGCTTCATCAACTTTCTTGGGTTCAGTGATTGAGACAAATGCAAAATGCCCACAGAAGTTGGTTAGCTGTGCTGCTCTTTGAGTTGCTTTTTAACGAGTGAGTGGACCAGGTGCATTCAAGCTGTCAATTATCTTCTCAATCTGAACTTCATTTGCAACACGAGGATGAGTAGGACGAAGATTTTGCTCTTGCTGATCAATATCATCATTTGGGGAATTGTCTTCAGACTGAGCATTGTCTTCAAGTTGATTAGGTGTAGAAATGGTAATCTCCTCTTCAGATTAATTCTCAGAGGCTATGATATCTCCAGTTCCCATCTGCTTGATGGATTCACTTGGAGGTACTTCATCTATCACATTTGGCAGGTGCTCTCTTTGCGAGCCGTTAGTTTCATCGAATCAAGACATCCACAGTTTCAACCACTTTATAGTGAAAGAGGTTGAAGACTCAGAGGAGTGCGAATCCTTTCCATAACCAAGCATAAAACCTTCATGTGCTTTCGATGCAAATTTTGAAGTGTGATGTGGATCCTTGATCCAGCACCTAGCACCAAATACTCTGAAGTAGCATACATTTGGCTTCTTACCTGTTAGGAGCTCATAGGATGTTTTCTTGTAAGCTTGTGAAGATAAACACGGTTGATGATGTGACAAGCGGTGTCAATGGCTTCAGCCGTAACTTCCGTGGAGTCTTGTACTCATCAAGCATCGTTCGGGCCATCTCAATAAGAGTTCTGTTCTTGCGCTCGGCGATGCCATTCTGCTGAGGTGTATAAGGAGAAGAGAACTCATGTGTGATGCCAAGTGTATCCAGATAGAGGTCGAGGCCAGTGTTCTTGAACTTAGTGCCGTTGTCGCTTCTGGTATGCTTGATCTTGATGCCATAGTTCGTCATGGCACGATTGGCAAAGCATCTGAAGACATCCTGCACTTCAGTCTTGTAGAGGATTATATGTACCCAAATATATGTAGAGTAATCATCAACAATTATGAAACCATAGAGACAAGCAGTAGCATTGAGAGTAGAGTAGTGAGTAGGGCCAAATAGATCCATGTGAAGCAGCTCGAAGGGTTGAGATGTAGTCATGATTGTCTTCGAGGGATGCTTGGCCCTAGTCATCTTTCCTGCTTCACAGGCACCACACAGATGGTCCTTCTTGAATTTGACGCCTTCGATGCCCACGACATGCTTCTTCTTCGCGAGAGTGTGCAAGTTCTTCATGCCAGCATGCCCTAGCCTTCGATGCCAGAGCCAGCATTCTGAAGCCTTTGTTAGAAGACATACGGCCATCTGCGATGCAGCCGAGAAATCTACAATATATAGATCGTCTTTTCGATACCCTTCAAAGATTAGAGACTTGTCAGATTCCATTAGTACAAGGCATCAATATTTTCCAAATAGCACAATCATGTTTAAGTCACAAAGCATTGAGATGCACATTAAGTTGAAACCAAGGGATTCAACAAGCATCACTTTATCCATGTGCCGATCCCTTGAGATTGCAACTCTACCTAGACCCAATACCTTGCTTTTACCAAAGGTCAAGAAATGTGATGTGACTCTTGTCGATGGACGTAAGGTTGAGTCCATGAGAAGACTTCGATCACCAAATATATGATTAGTGCATCCGCTATCCATAATCCATTCTCAAGCACGAGGTGTCGTAGCCTACAGCAGTAGTTAGGGGATAGGCTTCACAAAGAGAAGTGTGAAGCATAAACATTTGACGAGCAAGTGGATTATGAAAGCTTAGATCCAAGTTAGGACTGATTGGATGTATGGCAAATGATTCAGGAACAAAATACATAGTGAGACCATTTGGGCATTTGATCTTGCGCCTTACAAGATGTTTTAGGTCCCCGGCAATAGCACCAGACGCCTTTGATTTCCAGCTGGAGACCTTTACCTGCAAAAGAAAGTTAATTCTTCTTAACCACCCACATCTTCAGGGGTGGCTTAGAAGCAATGAGTCTAAGTGCAGCATCTGGCTTTGGAGCCCTAGCAAATAGCCTTGCAGGAGAAGAACGATACTCATATGAATAAGCAGAAAAGTTCTTAGTTCTATGAACATAGCGGTCTGAAGACACATGCTCATATTCATAAGTCTGAGTATGGTTTCCCTGCAAAACATTGGCGTTAGGGTGACTCAGGTGAGTCCTCTGTCTGTATTAAGCCTTTGGGTCATATGAAGCCTTTGGTCTGGGATTTGTCTTCCTCCTAGGTGGTGTCATAACGACATTCACAGGAAGATTCTCAAGACAACTTTTGGGAACCCAGATCTTCTTCATAGGTGGCCCGTTCCTGCAGTTAGTACCAATATATCTGGCAAACACCTCACCATTCTAATTCTTAAATAGTTTATAGTTTGCATCAAAGGATTCATCAATGAAAATTGGGTTAGCACAGGTGAATCCAGATAGGGTGGATGGATCCACTTAAGGTCCCTTTGCAGCAACCCATGTGGTTTTGGGGTACCGCCAAAGCTTCCAAAGAGGAGCCATCAACATTCATTTTCCTCTCGAACCCAACACACTCTTTCCTAGGGTTTCGGTTCAGAATCTGCTTTTTGAGGACATCACACAGTGTTTGATGCCCTTTGAGACTTTTGTACATCCCTGTTTCAAGCAATGTCTTCAACCTAGCATTTTCATCAGCAATAGCAGTGGTATCCTCCACAGAGGGGTTAGTTACCACATCAGCAGTTGAAGATATTGCAATAGTAGCAGCAGTAGAACATTCAACAACAGAAGTAGCGTTATCACGCTCAAGGCATTTTAGACAAGGTGGTTCAAATCCTTCCTTAGCGGAACTGATCTGTTGAGCACGAAGTGACTCATTCTCCTTTTGAAGATCTTCATGAGCCGCTCTCAATTTCTCAAGCTCTTGCTTCCTTTGAAGATAATCATAGGAGAGCTTTTCGTGAGTGGTTGTGAGCGTTTCATGATGACTTTCAAGTTCCTGGTACTTATCATGAAGATTTTTAATGTCTTCAACTAAGGACTGAGAACGGGTCATTTCCGCGTCCAACAAGTCATCGCTTTTGTCTAACAGTTTTCAAGTGTGTTCCATAGCTTTCTGTTGTTCAGTTGCAATTTTAGCAAGTGTTTTGTAGCTGGGTTTGGATTCACAATCAGAGTCATCTTCACTTGATGTTTGAAAGTAAGCGTTGCGTGATTTTACCTTGGCACCACGTGCCATGAAGCAGTAGGTGGGAGGTGAGTCGTCCTCGTCATTATCATCAGTGTTGGTGACGGAGCCATTGTCTTCGGTGTTGAAGATGGACTTGGCGATGTAGGCAGAAGCTAGAGCCATACTCGCAACACCCGAGTCAGACTCCCCCTCAGACTCCACCTCCGCCTCCTCTGAAGCAGAATCCTCTTCTGAATCCATCTCCTTGCCAACAAAAGCACGAGCCTTGCCAGATGAGCTCTTCTTGTGTGATGAAGATCTGGAAGAAGACTTGGAAGAAGACTTGGAAGAAGACTTTGAGGATTTCTTCTTCTTCTTGTCATCATAATCATATTCTTTGCTCTTCTTCTTCTTCTTCTTCTTCTTCTCATTGTCCCACTGTGGACACTCAGAGATGTAGTGACCAGGTTTTTCTTGCACTTGTGATGTTCTCTTCTTGTGATCATAGGCGTAAGCTTCATCATTTCTTGAGCTGGATCGTGAAGACTTTACGAAGCCTTTCTTCTTGGTGAATTTCTCGAACTTCTTCACAAGCATAGCAAGATCCTTTCCAAGTTCTTCAGATTACCGTAACTACAAATGATTCTTCTTCAGACGAGGAAGCAGCAGCCTTTGCCTTCAAAGCTTGGGTTCGGCCATAGTTGGGGCCATAGATATCTCGTTTCTCAGATAACTATTACTCATGTGTGTTGAGCCTCTCAAGTATGCAAGACGGATCGAGAGTCTTGAAATCAGGGCGTTCTTGTATCATCAGGGCTAAGGTGTCAAATGAGCTGTCAAGAGATCTCTGTAGTGTCTTCACTATCTCATGCTTCGTGATCTCAGTGGCGCCTAGTGCATGGAGCTCATTTGTGATATCAGTGAGGCGATCAAATGTGATCTGGACATTCTCGTTGTCGTGTCTCTTGAAGTGGTTGAAGAGGTTGCGGAGAGTACTGATACGTTGATCTCGCTGGGTTGAGACGCCTTCATTGACCTTGGGCAGCCAGTCCCAGACTAGCTTTGACGTTTCCAGAGCACTCACACGACCATACTGTCCTTTGGTAAGGTGACCACAGATGATGTTCTTGGCAGTAGAGTCCAGTTGAATGAACTTCTTAACATCAGCAGGGGTGACACCTTCACCAGTCTTGGGAACGCCGTTCTTGACGACATACCATAGATCGACATCAATGGCTTCAAGATGCATGCGCATCCTATTCTTCCAGTAGGGATATTCAGTGCCATCGAATATGGGGCATGCAGCGGAGACTTTGATTATCCCTGCAGTCGACATAGCTAAACTCCAGGTGGTTAAACCAAATCACACAGAACAAGGGAGCACCTTGCTCTGATACCAATTGAAAGGGCTAGTTATCGACTAGAGGGGGGGTGAATAGGCGATTTTTATGAAAGTCTTCAAAACATGGAAGTTTCGAAGATAGATAATATAAACAACACTATTCAACTGCAGCGGAAGGTAGACTACACTAGACAAGCCATAGTCAAGTATTCAATGAAGTGAAAGCATGAAGACTAGTAGCAGCTAGTTAGTAAAGATCAAGATGGAAGATAGTATGAAGCCAAACAGAACAGATAGTCACACAGTGAAGTCAATCAGATAATACAAGCAGGCAATGACTTCATGAAGACAAACTGTAAGTAAAGAGGAGTAGAGATAGAACCAAAGGGCTTCAGAGGGACAGGGATTTGTTCGACCAGTTCCGATTCTTTGTGACAACGTCGTCTCGGGTTAGGGAGGCTGAGATTCAACTCGAAGACGCCGTCTTCACCTTATCCCCTTGAGCTAAGGACACAGTCCTCCCCAATTACTCCGTAAGTCTTCAAGGTAGACTTCCGAACCTTCACAGACTTTGTTCACCGGCAATCCACAATGGCTCTTGGATGCTCGTAACGCGACGCCTAACCGGCCGGAGGATACACAATCCTCAAGTGTAACAAGTCTTCGTGATCACGTGGATGTAAAGACTTCAGTGATGCCAAACACTCTTTGGGCTCTGGGTGGTTTGGGCTTTGTCCTCGCAAGGATTCTCTCTCAAAGGCTTCGAAAGTGGGTTGCTCTCAAACAACAAAAGCCATGCACTAACTCTGGGCAGCCACCAATTTATGGTGTAGGGGATGGGCTATTTATAGCCATTGGGCAACCCGACCGGATTTGTCCGAAATGACCCTGGGTCACTAAGGAACTGACACGTGTCGCAACGGTCAGATTTCAAACACACGCGACAGCTTGACTTGGGCTACAAGTAAAGCTAACTTATCCGACATAGGATAAGATTTGCTCTCATTGTCTTCGCTCGAAGACATAGGATTTGGTTTGAGCATCACTTCAGTCACTCTGACTTTGTTCACTTGGACCCCACTTAACAGTGCGGTGGTTCTTATAACTCAACAAAGAAGAAAAGGAAACAACGAAATAAGTAAGTCTTCGCGCTCCATAGTCTTCACTCAATGTCTTCTCGTGTCATAGTCTTAAATGTGAATATCTTCACATACCACCATTTTCTTCAATGTCTCCAGTAGGTAAACCGAATCAAGGAGTAACTACCGCCTGTGTTATCCTGCAATTCTCACAAACACATTAGTCCCTCAACCAGGTTTGTCGTCAATACTCCAAAACCAACTAGGGGTGGCACTAGATGCACTTACAATAGCATAATTTCTTTGGGCACTGTCTAGAGTTTTACTAGCATACTGAATAACATTTAATTTCTTATCAACTCTTTGTCCTAGAACAACACCAACAACATAATCACTAGCATCACACATAATCTCAAAGGGTAGGTTCCAATCAGGTGGTTGAACAATAGGTGCAGAAATCAAGGCTTTCTTAAGTATTTCAAATGCTTCTACACAACCATCATCAAAAACAAAAGGAACATCTTTTTGTAAGAGATTGCTGAGAGGCCTAGAAATTTTAGAGAAGTCTTTAATAAACCTCCTATAGAAACTAGCATGACCAAGGAAACTTCTTATACCTTTGATATCTTTAGGACACGACATCTTTTTAATAGCATCCCCTTTAGCTTTATCAACTTCAATACCTCTTTCAGAAATTTTGTGCCCCAAGACAATACCTTCATTAACCATAAAGTGGCACTTCTCCCAATCCAAGACAAGATTAGTTTCTTCACATCTCTGCAAACCTCGATCAAGGTTGCTTAAGCAATCGTCAAAAGAAGTTCCGTAAACGGAAAAATCATCCATGAAAACCTCAACAATCTTTTCACAAAAGTCAGAGAATATAGCCATCATACATCTTTGAAATGTAGCGGGTGCATTACATAAACCAAAAGGCACACATCTATAAGCAAAGGTACCGAAAGGACAAGTAAAAGTGGTCTTCTCTTGATCTTCTTGTGATACAGGTATTTGAGAGAAACCAAAATAACCATCTAGAAAGCAAAAGTGTGTATGTTTGGATAGTCTTTCTAGCATTTGGTCAATAAAAGGTAGAGGGTAATGATCTTTTCTAGTAGCTTTATTCAATTTGCGGAAATCAATTACCATTCTATAACCTGTAACTATTCTTTGTGGAATCAATTCATTCTTATCATTAGGAACAACAGTAATACCTCCTTTCTTAGGGACACAATGAACATGACTTACCCACTGACTATCAGCAATAGGATAAACTATACCTGCCTCCAGGAGCTTTAGTATTTCATTTGGATTTAACCACCGTTGATGATCAACAACTGGTTTAGCGTCCTTCTCCAATTTTATTTTGTGCTGACATAGAGTGGGACTAATGCCCTTAAGATCATCAAGAGCATATCCAATAGCGGCACGGTGCTTATTTAGAGTTTTCAATAATTTCGTTTCTTCATGCTCTAAAAGGTTAGCACTAATAATAACATGATATATCTTCTTTTCATCGAGATAAGCATATTTCAGAGTATCAGGTAATTGTTTAAGCTCAAACACGGGATCACCCTTAGGTGGAGGAGGATCCCCAAGGATTTCAACAGGCAAATTGTGTTTCAAAATAGGTCCTTGCTTAAAGAATACTTCATCTATTTCTCTTCTTTCGTTCATAAACATATCATTTTCATGGTCTAGCAAATATTGTTCTAAGGTATCAGTAGGAGGCACGGCAATATAAGCAAGACCAGTTATTTCATCCTTATTAGGCAATTCTTTATCATGGGGTTGTCAACAAAATTTAGAGAAATTAAAATCATGAGACATATTTCCCAACCCAACAGTAACAATATCTCTCTCGCAGTCTATCCTAGCATTGACAGTGTTCAAGAAAGGTCTACCAAAAATAATGGGAAAATTATCTTGTGGGAAACCAAGAACAAGAAAATCAGTAGGGTATATTAACTTCCCACACAAGACTTCAACATCTCTAACAATCCCAATTGGTGATATGTTATCTCTATTGGCAAGCTTAATAGTAACATCAATATCTTCTATCTCAACAAGTGCAATATCATTCATAATTTCTTTGTATAATGTGGAAGGAATAGCACTCACACTAGCACCCATGTCACATAAGCCATGATAACAATGATCCCCTATTTTAACGGAAACAACAAGCATGCCAACAACAGGTGTATGTTTATCTTTAGTATCGGGTTTAGCAATTCTAGCAGTTTCATCACAGAAGTAATAACATGTCCATCAATATTGTCAACCAAGAGATCTTTAACAATAGCAATACTAGGTTCAACTTTAATTTGTTCAGAGGGTGTATGTGTTTTAGTATTACTCTTACGAACCACAGTTGAGGCTTTAGCACGATCCTTTATTCTAATAGGGAATGGAGGTTTCTCAATATAAGCGGTAGGAACAATAGGATCAACATTGTAAGTAATAGTTTCTTCTTCAACTTTAATAGGTTCAAATACTTTAACTTCAATGGGAGGATGATATTTAAACCACTTATCCTTAGGGAGATCAACATGAGTAGCAAATGATTCATAGAAAGAAGCTACTATCTCAGAGTCAAGTCCATATTTGGTGCTAAAATATCGAAAAGCATCGGTATCCATAAATGATTTAACACAATCAAACTTAAGGTTTATACCTGACTCTTTACCTTCGTCGAGATCCCAATCTTCAGAGTTGCGTTTAATTATTTCCAATAAATCCCATTTGAAGTCAATATCCTTCTTAATATAGGAACTAGTACAAGAAGTATCGAGCATGGATCGATCATTATGAAAAAGTCGAGCATAATTTTTTTGAATAATAATTTCTCTTGAGAGCTCATGATTGGGGCATGAATATAACATTGACTTAAGCATCCCCCAAGCTTGAGCGATACTTTCTCCTTCACGAGGCCAAAAATTATATATATAATTCCGATCACGATGAACCAGATGCATAGGATAAAACTTCTGATGAAATTCCAATTTCAATCGGTTGTAGTTCCATGATCCAATATCATCCAATAGCCTATACCATGTCAGTGCCTTTACCTTCAAAGATAAAGGGGAGACCTTCTTCTTGACAACATCCTCGGGCATACCCGCAAGCTTAAATAATCCACAAACTTCATCCACATAGATTAGGTGCATATCGGGATGTAATGTTCCATCTCCTGCATAAGGATTAGCTAGCAGTTTCTTTATCATACCCGAAGGAATATCATAATAAATATTTTCAGTAGGTTCAGTAGGTTGAGGAGCAACTAATTGTGGTTTCGGTCGAGGTGAAGATACCCCGAACAAACCCCTCAAAGGATTATTTTCCATACTAACAAGTGACAGTAAATTTAAGCACACTATCTAAATGTTTGCTTACCAAATTCCACTTACCAAAGGCGCTTCACTCCTCGGCAACGGCGCCAGAAAAGAGTCTTGATGACCCACAAGTATAGGGGATCTATCACTCCTTTCGATAAGTAAGAGTGTCAAACCCAACGAGGAGCAGAAGGAAATGACAAGTGGTGTTTAGCAAGATATTCTCTGCAAGCACTGAAATTATCAGTAACAGAGAGTTTGGTGATAAGATAATTCATAACGGGTAACAAGTAACAAGTGTAAATAAAGTGCAGCAAGGTGGCCCAATCCTTTTTGTAGCAAAGGACAAGCCTGGACAAACTCTTATATAAAGCAAAGTGCTCCCAAGGACACATGGGAATTGTTGTCAAGTTAGTTTTCATCATGCTCATACGATTCGCGTTCGTTACTTTGATAATTTTATATGTGGATGGACCGGTGCTTGGGTGATGTCCTTACTTGGACAAGCCTCCCACTTATGATTAACACCTCTTGCAAGCATCCGCAACTACGAAAGAAGTATTAAGGTAAACCTAACCATAGCATGAAACATATGGATCCAAATCAGCCCCTTACGAAGCAACGCATAAACTATGGTTTAAGCTTCTGTCACTCTAGCAACCCATCATCTACTTATTACTTCCCAATGCCTTCCCCTCGGCCCAAACAATGGTGAAGTGTCATGTATTCGATGTTGACATAACACCACTAGAGGAAAGACAACATACATCTCATCAAAATATCGAACGAATACCAAATTCACATGATTACTTATAACAAGACTTCTCCCATGTCCTCAGGAACAAACGTAACTACTCACAAAGCATATTCATATTCAAGATCAGAGGAGTATTAATTGTCATTAAGGATCTAAAAATATAATCTTCCATCGGATAAACCAACTAGCATCAACTATAAGGAGTAATCAACACTACTAGCAACCCACAGGTACCAATCTGAGGTTTTGGGACCAAGATCGAATACAAGAGATGAACTAGGGTTTGAGAGGAGATGGTGTTGGTGAAGATGTTGATGGAGATTGACCCCCTCTCGATGAGAGGATCGATGGTGATGACGATGGCAATGATTTCCCCCTCTCGGAGGGATGTTTCCCCGCCAGAACAGCTCTACCGGAGCCCTAGATTGCTTCTGCCCAAGTTCCGCCTCGTGGCGGCGGCGCTTCATCCCGAAAGCTTCCTTATGATTTTTTCCAGGGTGAAAGGCACCATATAGCCAAAGTTGGGCACCGGAGGCCTGCCAGGAGAGCCCACAAGGTCAGGAGGCGCGCCGTCCACCCTTGTGGCTGGCTGGTGGCCCCCTCTGGTACTTTCTTCGCCAATTATTTTTTATTAATTCTAAAACTGATCTCCATGAAGTTTCAGGACTTTTGGAGTTGTGCAGAATAGGTCTCTAATATTTGCTCCTTTTCCAGTCCAGAATTCCAGCTGTCGGCATTCTCCCTCTTCATGTAAACCTTGTAAAATAAGAGAGAATATGCATAAGTATTGTGATATAAGTGTAATAATAGCCCATAATGCAATAAATATCAATATAAAAGCATGATGCAAAATGGACATATCAATAGTCCGGGTCCATGGCAGGAGGGAGTCCTCCAATTTTTTCCACCCACCCACCATAGTGAATACTCCCCGGATTCGGGAAAACCGGACATGTGGGACTTCATTTACGTCAAACAGCTGCCAAACAGGACAGTCCACCATTACTGGGCTAGATTTCTCCTGGTGAAGAACAGGATGGCACCCTGCTACAACAAAGACATAATTAAAGCCTTCCAGTTCAACTTCAAGGACGAGGGCCTCTTAAATGCCCTCGCACGATGCCGAGTTCAAAGCTTCACCGAGCTATCAGATATGGTACGCAGGTACTGCACCATGGAGAACACGTGGAGAGCACAACAGATGAACATGGGGCCGCCGCCCGCCGCACAGCACGGGAAGTCTCGCGTCAAGCGAGCATACACACATTGGTCACCGGAACACAAGCCCGACGAAAAGAAAGGCAGACCTAGATCAGTGCTAGACGAGTTGCTGGATAAACCATGCCCAATACACGTGGTCTCGATAGACACAAACCCAACCCACAGACTTCGAGCTTGTTGGGTGGTAAGACAAGTGGCCAAATATGGCGAGCCGATCTTGGGCCTCACACCTCCAAATAAATAGTTTGCAAGTCCACCACAGGAGCACAATGTCCTCACGGTTTATGAGACATTCACCTCAAATAATAAAAGTAAAAGGCTCTTCGAGAGCTCAGCCAAATATATCAAGTGACGGCCGCACAGCCATGGGCAACCACTCCTATCACCTTCGACAAGAAGGACGAGCCAAGCCCCCATCTCAGTCACGCACCGGCCGCACTGGTCCTCGACCCTATCATCGATAGTTTTCGGCTGACTAAAGAGTTGATGGATGGAGGCAGCGGCCTCAACCTCATCTATGAGGATACGCTCGACAAGATGCAGTTCAACAAGTCTCGCATCGAGCGCAGTCACACCACATTCCGAGGTATAATACCCGGTAGGGAGGCACACTGCTCGGGACGCATAACCCTCGATGTTGTGTTCGGCACACCCGATAACTACAGATCCGAACCCTTGCTATTTCACAGTGTGCCCTTCTATAGCGGATACCACGCCCTTCTAGGGCGTGAGGCATTCCCAAGAGTTCAAGCCATACCACACTACGGGTATATGAAACTCAAAATGTCAGGGCCCAACGGGGTAATCTCACTTAAAAGCGACCCAAGAAAAGCCTTGCGAGCCAAAAAAAAACGACATCCCTCACCCTAGAGGCACTATCTGAAGCCCTTGCAGCCGAAGAATTGACAACGCTATGGACTACAGTCGACAGGGATGATGTGGTCCTCAGTAGACAAAAATCCACATCATTTAAGCCAGCAGATGAAATAGTAAAATTTCAAGTGCACCCAACAGATCCCAACAAAACGGCATCCATAGGGGCACAACTGGACCCCGCAATCGACGAGGTGCTAAGGACATTCCTGCGTGAAAATTGGGACATGTTCGCCTGGCACCCCTCAGACATGCCAGGAATCCCACGCAGGCTAGTGGAGCATAGCCTCAACATTCTAACAGGCTTCAAGCGAGTGAAACAGACTCTGCGGCAATTTTTTGAAGTCCGAACCCAAACGACAAGCCATGGGCGAAGAACTAGCAAAACTGCTGGAGGCCGGATTCATCCGCGAGATCAAACACCCCGAGTGGTTAGAAAATATGGTTATGTTACCCAAGAAGGATAAATCCTGGCGGCTCTGTGTCGATTTTAAAGACCTTAACAAGGCCTGCCCCAAGGATCCTTTTCCCCTACCAAGAATAGACCAGATCATCGACACCACCGTCGGAAACGACTCGCAATGTTTCCTTGACACATACTCCGACTACCACCAGATCTAGATGAAAGAGTCCGACCAGGCGGGAACCGCATTCATCACCCCCTACGGGCCCTTCTGCTTCAACACCATGTCGTTCGGACTGAAGAACGTAGGAACCACATACCAGCGAATGATTCAAGCATGCCTCAAAAACCAAATTGGTAGAGCAGTCGAGGCATACGTGGACGACGTGGTTGTCAAAACCAAGCACATAGACCAACTGGTAGACGACCTACGCCAAACCTTTGACAACTTGCGAGCTTACGACATACGGTTCAACCCGGAAAAATGTGTCTTCGAGGTCCCCGCAGGAAATATGCTCAGATTCATCGGATTTCCCATAGAGGAATCGAGGCCAATCCAGCCAAAATTAGAGTGCTATCTCAGCTCGCAATACCAACAGAGCTCAAGCATGTGCAGAAGCTGGCAGGATGCGCGGCAGCCTTGAGCCACTTCATATCTCGCCTCGGAGAAAAGGCATTGCCACTCTACAAGCTGCTCAAAAAGACCAAGAACTTCCAATGGACAGCCGAAGCAACTACGGCACTCGAGGAGATTAAAACGCTCCTCGCAAACAACCCTATCTGGCGGCGGCGAGCCCATGTTACTATACGTTTCATCCATCAATCAGGTGGTCAGCGCGGTGCTCATCATAGAATGGGAATATAAGGGCCACAAGTTTCAAGTACAGAAGCCGGTCTATTATGTGTCCGAGGTGCTAACGCCATGCAAATCACGCTACCCGGACTATCAAAAGATAGCTTACACGGTCTTTATGGCGTCCCGAAAGCTTCGACACTACTTTCAAGAATGCTCGGTCACAGTGGCATCGGAGGTCCCATTGAACGATATAATCAATAACAGAGATGCCACGGGCCACATCGCCAAATCGGCCATTGAGCTCCTCCCCTTCGAGATAACATACAAACCATGCTGAGCCATTAAATCTCAGGTGTTGGTTGACTTCATAGCCGGATGGACCGAAGCCAAATTACCCCAGGAGTACAGTACATATTCACACTAGACAATGTATTTTGATGGCTCAAAGATGTTAGCTAGACTGGGGGCTGGGATCATCCTAATTTCCCCATAGGAAACACTGTTCGGTATGTCCTACAAATAATGTACATGGACTCCAACAATGCAGCAGAGTATGAAGCACTACTACACGGCGTCCGTATGGCCATGTCAACGGGAGCGCAACGCCTCAAGGTAATGGGAGATTCAAACCCGGCGATCTCTCAAATCAATGGCAAATTCGACGCCAAGGACCCCAAAATGGCAGCATACAGAAATGCGGTCCTCCGAATATCGGCCCGGTTTGAGGGCCTAGAATTTCACCATGTCGCTAGAGACAACAATCAAGCAGCGGACGTCGTTGCCCGCATGGGCGCTAAGCTCGACCTAGTTCCCAAAAACACTTTCATTGAGCGGCTTTTTAAGCCCTCCGTGGTCTGGCAGGACGACGGCATCAGTGCACCAACCACTGAGCCCGCTCACAACGCCTCGCCAGAAAATGACCTGGACGACCATGTCATTAGCGGTTCCACACTCAAGGAAACACCTTCCGCCCACAACGTCATGGCCGTAATCCCACCCTGGACAAAACCCGTGCTGGCCTATCTCACACAACATCAGCTTCCAGAGGATCGAACGGAAGCACGACGTATAGTTCGGTGCTCTAAAGCATACAAGGTCCATGAGGAGGAACTCTATAAGAAGAGTACCATAGGAGTCTTACAAAGATGCATCTCCGAAGAAGAGGGGCAGCAGCTCTTGGCAGAAATACACGCAGGCATGGGCGGACACCACGCGACAGCTTGGACTTTGTTCAGCGAGGCTTTTCGAGTAGGTTTCTTCTGGCCTACCACCCGTGAAGATGCCCGGACATTAGTCCAACATTGCGTTGGATGCCAGCTGTTTGCAAATCAAAGCCACATGCCCCCTACAGATCTTCGGACGATACCGATAACCTGGCCTTTCACGGACTGGGGTCTCGACATGGTCGGGCCACTCAAAGGGGGGACAAAGAAAAAGAAGTACCTATTGGTCATGGTCGATAAACATCACCAAGTGTATCGAGGCAAGGTCCGTCACTTCGGCAGAATCAGGACCAGTTGTCGACTTCATATCCGATGTCGTACACCGTTACGGTGTCCCCCACATCATAATTACCGATAATGGTACCAACTTCATGGCCCATGAAGTTAAAGACTGGTGCAGCAAAATGGGCATTAAGCACGATTACGCCTGTCGGGGGTTGGGTGCGACATATGCCAAAGGATGGCTTATCATGGTGGGGGCGAGTAGAACGTCGCCGGTGCCTGGAAACGGGATGAGGCGAAGGCATGCACGCTGGCGAATCTTACCCAGCTTCAGGGCTCTCCGTGGAGATAATACCCCTACTGCTGCTCTGCAGGGTCTCCGCATGATCACTATGGCAAAGTGGGTACAAGGTTGCTCCTTGAGCTGTTCGGGGTGAGGAAGGAGAAGGGAAAGGCAAGCTCTTCTCTTCCCTCTACGTGTGTCTAAATCTATTAGGGTCCAACCTCTTGCATGAGTGCCCCGGGGGGTTTATATAGGCCTACTCCCCGGGGGTACAAAGGTAACCCGGCTGGGCGCAGGTCCCAGCCGTCAGTCTCTTAGGTCGCCGTCTTCTCCGCCGACTTCTGGGGCCCGCCGACTAGTGGGCCCCGCCGACGGTCCAGCATGGGGCCGACAAGCCTTGTCCGCCGCGGGCGGGTCTTGCCGGCTGCGGATTACTGTAGCCGCGCTTCTAATGACGCGGGCTTGGTCATGGGGTCATGGAAACAGTGCCGCCGCCTGACGGGCGATCACTGTTGCCATTCCCTGTCTTGTCTGGTTAATGGCGTGCGGAGCCCATCGGAGGGGTCAGCCGACTCTCGGGGGCCGACTCCCAGCGGGTCCGTCTTGGGGCGCTCTCGCCATCTTCTGCACTACCGCCGACAGGTGGGTCCCGCCGTCTTCGGGTCGTACAGACAGGCCGTCGTGGGTACAGGGATCTGCCCACGGTGCTGATGTCAGGACCGGTGTGGCAACAGTGCCGCGCCGGACGAATATCTCCGTCAGTACAGCGCGCTATGGCCATGCCTGCCCTTCGTGAACAGGGCAGGGACGGGCTGCGGCGGCCACATCCCATCCCGTCCGTAGTCGCATCGGCAGGAGGTGGTTGGAGTCGCGGGCCGACTCCCCATAGCCGGCTTCTCCGGAAGTCGCTGGTTGGGAGTCGGCTCACCTTGAGGCCGTCTCTGGGACTCGGCTGGGAGGGGCAGTCGGCGGCTCTGCCGCCGACTCTCAGAAGGCGGCTCTTCGTCTTGGGGTCTTGAGGGGTCCAGTCTGCCCCGATGTTTTGAAAGGTCTAGGGGCTCGGGTTTGCCTACCCGTGGTCCATTACTCCGACAGTAGTCCCCGAAGCTGGTGAGGCGCCGAGGGCAACATGTCGAGGAGCCTCAATAGTTTTATCCCTCTGGTGGAAGAATCTGGGCTTGGCTTGCCGTCTTTCTCTTAGGCCGACTAGCTGGAGTCGGACTCGCAGGAGGCCGTCTTGCTCCTCAAAGGGTCCATTACTCCGACAGTAGTCCCCGAAGCTGGTGAGGCGCCGAGGGCAACATGTCGAGGAGCCTCAATAGTTTCATCCCTCTGGTGGAAGAATCTGGGCTTGGCTTGCCGTCTTTCTCTTAGGCCGACTAGCTGGAGTCGGACTCGCAGGAGGCCGTCTTGCTCCTCAAAGGGTTGAAGGTCGTGGCGGAATCCGGGCAGCGTGCCTGATAAGCTTCCAGGCAGCTTCCTGTTGCGGGCCCGTCACGCGGCGCCACGCTGCAGGGTTAGTCTGCCCACCCACGCGCGTGACGAGACAGGCCTGTCAGGCGGGGCTCGCCACTACCGCGCCTTGGCGCATGGGCGGATCCGCTGTGGCCGCGCGGGTGGTTGGGTTCCCCACGTCGTTACTGCGCGCAGTAACTTCGTGGGTTAAATCGTGGGGGGTGTGGGGTACTGGGCACAGTTAATCCCACGCCCGCCCCATCGGCTTCTCAGCGCGTTGGTCTATAAGTAGGCGGGGAGGAGGGGGGCGGCGAAGCACGCGCACCCATCTCCTCGCTTCCCCACCTCCTCTTGCTTCTTCCTCCTCTCGCCTCCTCTTCCTCTCGCCGCCGTCGCACCGAACCGCGCCGCTCCGCGGAGATGAGCTCCTCATCCACCGCTGCGCCTCCTGCCCCGCGCTCCGGCGTGTGGGACGGCTCTGAGGTGGACGACGACAACACAGAGTTCCTCCGCCAGACGCGCCGCATCCCCGGCACGAACTTGGTGCAGACCCGCGTCGCGCCGGCGGGCGAAATAAGGCCGGCGCCGGAGGAGGGCGAGGGGGTCATATTCCGCTCGCACCTCATGCACGGTCTGGGGCTGCCGGCGAGCGGCTTCTTCAACGCATTCCTGGAGTTCCACAGGCTCCAGCCGCACCACCTTACTCCGAATACAGTGGTGCTGCTGGCCGCCTTCGCCTCTCTGTGCGAAGGCTTCCTCGGCGTTGTCCCCACCATCGAGTTGTGGGGGGAATTCTTCCAGGCCAAGCTCGGCACGCACGTCGCTGGCGTGCCGGCTGCGTGCGGCACCTTCATCGCGATGCGGAGGCCGGTGGGCGACAACCCTTTCCCCGCCATCCCGTTGATCAAATCGGTGAAGATGTGGCAGCGCTCCTACTTCTACGTGAAGAACGCCGCCCCGTATAGGCGATCGGGTTAATCTGCCGCCCTCTGAAGCCGGGCGTCTTTGTCGCGCGGCTCCCCAGCTGGTCCCATCGGGCCAGGACGCTAACTCCTGCAAGCACCGCCGCCGTCGCGCGACTCCGAGAGCTGACACAGTCGGAGGGCCTGTCTGGGGCCGACTTGCTGGCCGCCTTCGTAGCGCGCCGAGTCCTTCCGCTCCAAGGGCGACCTCATCTGATCTGTCAGATGAGCAGCCACCGGGACCCGAGTCGGCTGTGCTCCAAGGACATGCCCCACGCGGAGGTGGCGGACACGGTGAACTTCCTGGCGAACTGCAACCTTATGGCGGACTGGCAGTTCGGCAAGGAGCCATACTCGCGCGCCAATCCCCCGCCTGTGGTAAGTCATCTCTTTTCCTCTTCTGTTTTCTCTTTCAGCCGAATCCGACTTCTTATCTTTTTTGGTTTCTCCGAGTCAGAATCCCCTCATGCAACCCTCAGCCGGCACCACGGGGCCAGCCCGCGAATTCGTCCCTGACCGGGAGGAGAGCGATGTCGACGACCCTGACTTGGGGGCGGCGGTGATGGAGGCCGACGCCAAAGGAGGGGGAGGAGGAGGAGCTGACGACTTCAGGCCCTCGGCTACCTTCGCCGACTGGCCTGAAGATGACGGCGAGAGGGAAGTCGTCCCCCGCCGCCAACCGAAGGTCGGCCATCCGGGCGCGAGTTCCTCCGCCGGCTTGGGTGGTCGAGGCGGCGCGAAGAAGCGCCGGGCCGGGCCGAGCTCGCTAGGCGGCCGGCCGAAAAAGTTCAGGGGGGCGGCCGCCGCGACCCAGCGGGAAGAGGCGGTCGCCAAGGCTAACCGCTTCCGCAAGGAAGTGAAAAAGCCGCCTCTGGTCTCCATGTAAGTGCTTTTACTTTGTCTTGTTTTCTTCTGATTCATCTTGTCCAAATCTTTACATGTCTTCTTTGCATCAGGGCTCCCCTCTAGAGAGGGTCGCCGCGGCCTCCGTCATGGGGTCGACAGAGACGTCCGCTAATTCTCGGCGGATTGACCCAGCCGCCGACCTCCGGGAGGCGACGGAGCGGAACGCGCGGGAGAAGCGCGACAAGGAGGAGGCCGCCCGCCTGGAGAAGGCGGAGGCCGAGAAGGCGGCAGCTTCCGCCCGGAGAATCGGAGGAGGCCGGTCAAGCCGTCGCGGCTAAACAGCGAGCCGAGGAGGCCGCGCCCAATCAGCGCTGTTCGTCACCCCGCTGAGCTCTGCGCCGCCACCGCCGGAGTTCACGGGGCAGACGGAGGGAGCCGGCAGCGAGTTCCCCATCATGGAGAGGGGAGGCGGCGAGGCCTCCATGTCGGGCACGGCCGCGCCGCCGCCATCGCCTCTGCCGCCGTCTGAGAGCGCGCGAGGCAAACAACAGGCGGACCTGCCGGTGCCGCCGACTGAAGATGAAGCTGTGGCGAAGCTGCTCCTGCAAGTCGCCTCGCCAGCACGCCGCCGTCTTGATAAGGCGACTTCGGCGCCGCCAGCTCGGCCATTCCAGACGCCGAGGCGACAAGCGCCGCGCCCGTTGGGTGGGTGCGAGGAGGCGGCACAGGTCCGCTGAACATGGTGCTTCTGGACATCCAGGCGAAGCTGCGAGCTGAGGGCGACGCCATCCAGAATCGCACACCAAAGCGCTGGCGTCGCGAGCCGCCCGTCTTGAGTATGTTTTCTTCTTTGAGTTTTTTCTTGTTCTTCTCTGTGGGGGCGCGCCAGCGCACCCACTGGGTGTAGTCCCCGAGTTTCTGGCCGGCTGCTGAGCAGGCGGCTCGGAACTCTATCTGTCGATTTCAAATTTTTTACCTTTGCCTGAAATTCTTATTGCAGGAGTATCACAACCTCCGCGCCACTGCCTTCAACCGCAATGTTGAGGATCTGGGCAAGCGGACTGCCGACTTGTCAAGGAGCCGAGGTGAGTCTTCTTTCTTCTTTCAAGGGGCGCGCTAAGCGCACCATGGCTGTAGTCCCCGAGATTGGGCCGATCACGAAAGCCGGGCTGGATCTTCCTGGCGACCTTCGTAGTTGACGACTTAACGTCCCTTTTCTTTTTATTCTTCAGAGGCCAATGCCACTCTCCGACGGGAGCTAAGCGAAAAAAGCCGACGCCGCCTTGCACGTCAAGGGGGAGGAGTGCAGCAAGCTCGCCGCAGAGCGCGACCTGCTGGCAACGCAGCTGGCGGAGCAGAGGGGCTGCTTAAGAAGGCGCAGGACGAGGAGGAGCAGAGAGAGGCCGCTCTCCTGGCCGAGTTCAAAAGCGAGCGCTCCTCCTGGACCGACAAGGAGGCACAGCTAACCTCCGGCTTCCACAAGATCGAGGACATCGTCGACGGTGAGTTTCTTTACTTTCCTTCTTTGAGCCACTGACTATTGGTCAGGCCGACTCCTTGTTTTTTGATTTGCTTCTTCTTCGTCTTGGCAGACTTCTTCCCCGGCCATACGCAGGCGGCCAATCAAGCCATTGAGGCTGATCGCGAGGCGCGGAGGGCGAGTGGTGCTGAGATCGCTGCCAACACCCCCCGGACCCTTAACGAGCAGCTTCTGAGCACTGAGGCTCGTCTGCGGCCGGCCCATCGGATGCTGCGCCGGCTTCAACGTGTCGGCACCCAGGCGATCGCTGCCCTATGGCCGGACATGCCGGTTCTGCGCACACCCAGCCGGACTGCCGACTGGCTGGAGGTCGCGGTTGGTCGTCTTGAGGCCTGGAAGGGTTCCGTGGCCCGGGCTGGAGCGCGCCGGGCCTTGGAATTCATGAAGGCGTGGTATCCAGGGCTAGATCTGGACCGGCTGGCCGCGTTCCGGTCAGAGGCCCAGGCGGAGCTGCTGGCTGCGGAAGACGCCCTCGTCGAGCGTGCGGCGGCGATCGCCGACTACACGGACACCAGCGTCTTCGTCCCTGAGCGGGCTGAGGACGGCAGGGAGGCGCCGCCGGAGTGGTTCGGGATGAACCCGGATTACGACGAGGACTCGGCGGAGGTGATCGGCTCCAGTGCCGAGGAGGAAGGCGATGCGGAGGACGGAGATGAGATGGAGGCGCCAGAAGACGGAGGGGGCGACCAGCCTCAGCTCGACCGCACCTCCAGCAGCGAGCCGCGCCCGTCTGGGCCGACTGCCGCCGGAGGTGATCAAGCCGAGACTGCCCAGCCGGCCGCCCCGGTGCCTGACGCCGCCGTCTCCTCCGGCCCTCCAAACCCGTCTGCCGCTTCCTAGGCTGCTGTCTCGTCTTTTTATTTTATCTGCTTTGATAGTCTCTGAAAAAACTTGTCAATTCGCACAATTCCACCCGCGGGGTGTGTTTTGAACTTTGTTTCAAGATTCGCCAAGGGCCTATGCTGTGTAAATATTATCTAATTCTATCTTTCCTTGCTCATTGCTCTTATGGCTCTTTCCTTTGCCGCCTTCCCTTAGTCGCCGCCTTGCCCATCGGACAACCGCTCTGCGGACTGCCGTTTGGATCAAGTGCTTGGCTACTCTTGGGAAGGCAAGTACTTGGCCATTTTTAGAGTCTTTTAAACAAGTTGGATAGAAAGCGGCAAGCCGACTACTCAAGAGTCAGTTTTTGCAAAAAGGGGCTGGAAGCCGGCTTAAGCTATGTTTATGCTTTGGGTCCTTAGCCATTTTCATGTGGGTGCCCATTCTTCCTTACTCCTGTCCACCAATCAGTCGCTCTGCGAGCTGTGGCTTCTGATAGGAGACGGCTTAGGCACTGCATATTACTTGTCCGACTGCAGGAAGCATTCATAGCGCAAGGCGGCGAGTCCCCGGGCCGACTAGTCGAGCCCGGTGCCAAGCGGCATAACAAAGAGTAACATACTCGAAGGCATAATTCTTATCATACAGATAACAAAAAAGGGCAGTCCCCGAGCTCGTCTCGGGGGGCCCAAAGTCTTGGTACTTTAACACAAAAGGTAGCGTGGTACATACTGCATCAACTGTAAAATCTTCGGAGAAGATTTGTGTTCCATGGCCTCTCCGTCTCTTTGCCGGAGTCGTCCCTCTTGCGTGCTCGGGGCTTCTCAGCGTCGATCAGATAGTAGGAGTCATTGACCAGCACTTTGCTGATAATGAAGGGGCCTTCCCAAGGCGTCGACAGCTTGTGCTGGCCGGCTGTTCGCTGGATCAACCGAAGCACAAGGTCGCCCTCTTGGAAAGATCTTGGCTTGACCTTCCTGTTGTAGTAGCGGTGCAGGCTCTGCTGGTAGATGCTGGACCGGCTGAGTGCCAACAGCCGGCCCTCTTCCAGCAGATCGACACCGTCTTGACGTGCTTCTTCTGCTTTCTCCTCGGTGTACATGGTGACTCGCGAGAGTCGAACTCTATATCCCTTGGGATGACGGCTTCGCACCGTGAGACGAGGAAGAAGGTGTGAAGCGGTCGACTTGTTTGGAGTCGTCGCAAACTCCGTGAGGACAGGTGGCAATTCCTCAAGCGGCAACCGGCCGAACGCTCCAGTGGTTCGACCAGTCGCGGCTTGATGCCAGACAAGATGAGGCCGTTCGCTCGCTCCACCTGGCCGTTTGACTGCGGATCGGCAACGGACGCTAAGTCCAGTCGGATGCCTTGTGTCGCGTAGAAATGGGCCAGGGCGCCTTTGGCAAAATTTGTGCCGTTGTCGGTGATGATGCTGTGTGGTACGCCGTACCGAGTCGTGATGTCGGCGATAAAAGTCACTGCAGTTGGACCATTCAACTTCTTGATGGGTTTTACTTCTATCCACTTGGTGAACTTGTCCACCGCGACAAGTAAGTGAGTTAGGCCGCCTCGTGCTGCTTTGAATGTTCCCACCATGTCCAGGCCCCAAACAGCAAAGGGCCAGGCGATGGGGATAGTCTTGAGTGCGGAAGCGGCTGAAAGCGGCTTGGAGCGGAACATCCGCACCCTTGCATTTTTGAACTAATTCCTTGGCCTCTTCTAGGGCAGTTGGCGGAAGAAACCGTGTCGGAAGGCTTTGGCGACGAGTGCTCTTGAGGCCGCATGGTGGCCGCACTCGCCTTGATGAATGTCTTCGAGAATTGCTTGGCCTTGTTCTGGCTCGACGAAACGCTGGTAGACACCAGTGACGCTGCGCCTGACCAACTCTCTGTTGACTATAGTGTAGGCTGCCGCTTGGCATTGTACTTGCAGAGCCAAGATTTCATCGGTTGGTAGCTCTCCGCTTACTAGGAACTTCAGGATGGGCTGGGCCCATGAGGGTGCTGCTATTTCTTCAACTGACAGTACTGCCACTTGGACGATGGTGGCTGGACTGGGAGGCGGCGGGCTGGAGTCCGCAGCCGCTTGCTGGGTTGATGAAGTCCCCGGGCCGACTGGTGCAGTCCCCGGGCCGAGTTCTGGAGTCTTCACGATGGTCGCCGCAGTCCCCGGGCCGGGTTCTGAAGTGCCCGGGCCGGCTTCGACTGCGGCATTCTTGGGGCCGTCTGCAGGAATTCTCGTGCCGTCTGCTGAGGCTTTGGAGTCGGATCTGACTTCTTCAGGGGGAGCCGGCACAAAAATGGAGTCTGATTCTTTTGAAGGCTTGACATATGGCTTGAGGAGGCGCTGAAGGGCGACGCCGGATGGTATTGCCTGACGGGTGGAGCCGATTCTTGCCAGGGTATCTGCTTGGTCGTTGTCGTTTCTTGGCACGTGGAGGAACTTCGCACCTCAAAATATCCACTCAACTTCCGTATTCAGAAACGGTAGCTCGCCATGTTTGCGTCTTTGGCGTCCCCAAATACCGGATGACTGTTGGACCACCAAGTCGGAGTCGCCATAACACGAGGATCCGCGAATGCCAAGTTCTTTGGCAAGCCGAGCCCGTGAATGAGCGCCTCAGATCGGGCGGCGTTGTTGGAGGCGGGAAATGGATCTGCAGCGGATACTTGAGCTTGTCGCCTTTGGGGGAAGTGAGGATGACGCCGGCTCCCAACCCGGTGCGCATTTTGGAGCCATCGAAATGCATCCGCCAATGGGTGGAGTCGGGCGCTGGCGGCAGGTACTGGGTCTCGGCCCATTCGACGAGGAAGTCGGCCAGTGCTTGCGACTTGATGGCAGTGCAGGGATGGTAATAGATGGTGTAGGGGGCCAATTCTATGGCCCATTTGGCCACTCGGCCAGAAGCGTCTCGACTTCCGATGATCTCGGCAAGTGGGGCTGTGCAAACCACAGTGATTGGATGCTCTTGAAAGTAAGGCTTCAACTTCTTGGCGGCAAAGTGCACGCCGTAGCACATCTTCTGGTAGTGGGGGTAGTTCTGCATGGAGGTCGACAGTACTTCGCTCAGGTAATATACTGGTCTCTGGACAGGTAGCGCCTTGCCTTCCTCCCTACGATCAACTACAATGACTGTGATGACTACCCTGCTGGTGGCGGCAATGTACAGGAGCATGGGCTCCTTAGGAGTCGGGGCCGCCAGCACGGGGGGAGTAGTCAGCATCTTTTTCAACTGGAGAAAAGCTTCATCCGCCTTGTGGTTCCATTCGAAGAAGGTGGTCTTCTTCGTGAGCATATACAATGGGAGAGCTTTCTCGCCCAGCCAACTGATGAATCGGCTGATGGATGCTAGGCAGCCGGTGAACTTCTGTAAATCTAGCAGTCGGCGAGGTACTTCCATCCTCTAGATGGCCTTGATCTTCACAGGGTTGCACTCTATGCCGCGTTCGGAGACCAGGAAACCAAGGAGCTGGCTGGCCGGGCACTCAAGACGCACTTCTCAGGGTTGAGCTTGATCTGCAATTGGCGTGGGTTCTTAAAGGTCTCCTTGAGGTCTTCCAGCAGTGTTCCTTGCTTTTCCGTCTTCACCACCACATCATCCACGTAAACGTGGGCGTTCCTGCCAAGCTGCTTGAGGGGGCACTTCTGCATGCAACGCTGAAAGGTGGCACCGGCATTCCTCAAGCCGAACGTCATGGTCAGGTAGCAGAAGGCTCCAAACGGCGTGATGAAGGCGGTCTTCAGTCTGTCGGCCGGGTTCAGCTTGATCTGGTGATATCCTGAATATGCATCTAAGAAGCTCAACAGCTCGCATCCGCCGTGGAGTCTATCACCGATCAATTCTCGGCAGAGCTTAACGGGTCTTTGGGGCAAGCTTTGTTGAGGCTTGTGTAGTCAATACACATCCGCCAACGCTTGTTCTTCTTTAGTACCAAGACCGGTTTGCTAACCATTCGAAAGACCACTTCCAGGATGAAACCGTCTGCTTGGAGCCGGGCTATCTCTTCTACAACATCTCTTCTAGTCTCTTCTGACAGGCGGCGGTTTGGCTGCCTGACGGGCTTCACATCAGATCAGACATGTAACTTGTGCTCGGCGAATTCCGTCGGTACACCTGGCATGTCTTTAGGGGACCATGCGAAAATGTCCCGATTCTCACGGAGGAAATCGACGAGCTCGCCTTCCTATTTATTGTCAAGGTTTGCACCTATGACAACGTACCTTTCCGGGTGCTCCGGGTCCAAGGGTATCTTCCTCGTCTCTTTGGCCGGCTTGAACGAGCCCTCAGCTTCCGACTCCTTGGGGTTGGGCGATATTTCGGGCTGCTTGCCGGCCATCGCCACAACCTGATCAAGAAGCCGCTTCTCAGCTGCGATCACAAGGGACTCGGCCAACCGGCTGCTTTCAGCTGCACAAGCGGACGACTTCCGGTAGTCGCCGGCCACGGTCAGGATCCCCTTGGAACTCGGCATCTTCATCTTGAGGTAGGCGTAGTGGGGGACCGCCATGAACTTGGCCAAAGCAGGTCGGCCAAGCAGAGCGTGGTACGGGCTTTCGAGGTCCACCACTTCGAACCACACTGGATCTCGGCAGAAATGATCTTTGTCCCCAAAGAGGACGTCTATCAGGATCTTGCCGATCGGTGAGCAGGAAAGGCCAGGTACAATGCCGTGGAACACAGTCCGGCTATTCTGAAGCTGTCTTTGCTTGATTCCTAACTTCTCCATCGTGTCCTTGTACAGGATGTTGATGCTGTTGCCTCCTTCTATCAGCACTCGCGAGAAGCGAGCGGCCCGCCTATCCGCGGCAAGGGTGGCTCCCAAGACCAGGGCGTAGGAGCCCGGATTCGGCATCACCTCTGGGTGATCGGCTCTGCTCCAACTGATAGGTTTCTCGGACCAGTGCATGAATTCTGGAGTATCTGATGCTACTGCATTCACTTCTTGCTGCTGCAGCCGCCTGCTGCATCGGTCATCGGCCACACTGGTGAACACCACATAAGCTCCATGCTCTTCTGGGTACTCGTCCTGCACTGCACCGATCGGCTCGACAACGGCCATGGGCGGCGGTGGAGGCGGCGGCCCAAAGAAAGGGGAGGCAGGAGGCCGCCTCCCTTGGCGATCCTGGTGAGCCGGTGACACTTCCGGTGGTGTGGTTCGGCGGCCCGGCCGCTATGGAACTTGCAGGGACCATCTAGAGTCTGCTCGTAAGAGAAGGCCGGCAACCAGTTGGACTTGCCACCTTTCGGTCGCTTGGCCGGAGGCTGCCCCTCTGGCTGTTGGTCTTCGACTGTTGCCACCTGCCGGCTGCTGGAGGCCGGCTGTGGGGACTTGCGCTTGTGATTGTTCTGTTGCTGTCGCCGACTGGTGTCTCTAGCCGGAGTTCTGGGAGCCTGAGGAGCCACCTTGCCAGTCGCACTGACTCCAATCTCCGTCTTCATGGAGGAGTCGGCCGTGGAGTACTTGTCTGCTATGATTAGCAGCTCGTCGAGGGTTTCTGGTTCGTCGCAAAGGAGCTTGTGCTTGAGGAGGGTGCCTTCTCTGCACCCGGCGGTGAAGTACTCGATAGCCTGCACCTCATGCACGCCCTCGCAGGAGTTCCGGAGCTCGGCCCAGCGCGTGAGGTAGTCGCGAGTTGACTCGTTGGGGCCTTGCACGCACAAGGAAAGCTGGCGAGGCTTGGGAGGTCGCTTGTACGTGCTCGTGAAGTTGCGGACGAAGGCCTCGGTGAAGTCGACCCAACTATTGATGCTGCAGGGCTTCAGGCTGTTCAACCATGTCCGGGCCATGCCCTGGAGCATGAGGGGAACATACTTCACGGCAACACGCTTGTTGCCGTTCGCTATGTTGACGGCCGTGGAGTAGTCAACTAGCCAGTCTTCCGGCTTTACGGAGCCGGTGTACTTGGGCGTGTCTCGGGGCAGTGTGAACCCTCTGGGAAGGGCTCGTCTCGGATGCGAGGCCCGAAACAGGGCAGACACAACTCGTCCTCTTCTTCCAGCGCCAGGGATCGGTGGAGTCGGTCGATCCGGTGGCGGGCGTCGTTTTCTCCGACTCCCTCTCGGCGGCCAAGGCGGTCTCCGAGAGTCGGATGCTCGACGGGTGGCGGGGAGACTCGCCTTTCTCTGCGGGGAGGAGGAGGCAGATAGTCGTCCCGCCACTCCACTGCTCTCGGGCGGCCGTCTTGGTCGCGCTCGATGGAGATGTGAGTCCGACTGTGGCTGACAGCCGGATCCTTGTTTTTCTTCCGCGGACACCGCCAGTCGGCGTCTGAGACGTCGCGCCTTGTTCTCGGCAGGGGGGGTGGCAAGTCGTCGTTTTGCCGTCGCGGCGCCTCCGTGCGGGAGCCGGCTTCGTCCTGCTCGGCAGCCGCGTCGAGGAGCTGCTGGACTCACTTCGTCATCAGGCGGCGCTCCTCACCATCAAAGTTGTCCAGCTCATCCGCCGCCGCCTGGGCGGCGTGGATGTTCTCTGCAGGCGTGGCGTACACGGGGCGATTGGCCCCGAACAGCATGGCGATGGCTACGCCGCGCTGCTGGACCGCGCCTAGGCGGCTAGGCCCCGTCGGGGCCGGCGAGCCGCCCACAGCGCGATCCATCTCACGCTGGAAGGCTTCTGACAAGCGCCTCATGCTTGCCAGCTTTCTCGCGCCTTCGACGAGCTGAAGGCGGCGTGCCTCTAGCATCTCGGCGTCAGCATCTTCCGGAATAGGCGCGGCCAGGTCTCACAGAGCCGCGTCGAGGGGGTCGTGAGCTCCTTCGCCGGAATGCTCGCTATGACCGATGACGAGCACCTCTGTGACGGTGCTTCCGCCGCTCCCCTCGTGAGGGAGCGGCTCGTCGTAGACCACCACGTTGGTGGGGAACGCGTCGAGCGATGCGGTGTCGAGTCGACCAGCATCGGGTCGGTGGAGTTTGGCGACTCCAAGTCCGCGGCAGGCTCGCCGGCGACGTGGAGTTGCTCGAGGAGGCCCGCGAGGAGGCTCTCGGGGCCGCCCGTGCCTGCGTCGGATGCAGGCTCGTCGGAGAGGCGAACCTCGCCGACAAGTTCGGCGAGGCAGCTCGCCGCGCAGCGCGTCAGTGCAGACTCCATCTGGCGTGCCGGGCTGGCTGCGCTCGCCAGGGAGGAAAAGGGTTCCCGTCCAGAGCTGGTCTCCGGACGACGGTGCACCTAGACCCACGGTGGGCGCCAAATGTCGGGGTTGGGTGCGACATATGCCAAAGGATGGCTTATCATGGTGGGGGCGAGTAGAACGTCGCCGGTGCCTGGAAACGGGATGAGGCGAAGGCATGCACGCCGGCGAATCGTACCCAGCTTTAGGGCTCTCCGTGGAGATAATACCCCTACTACTGCTCTACGGGGTCTCCGCATGATCACTATGGCAAAGTGGGTACAAGGTTGCTCCTTGAGCTGTTCGGGATGAGGAAGGAGAAGGGCAAGGCTAGCTCTTCTCTTCCCTCTATGTGTGTCTAAATCTATTAGGGTCCTATTGGAAATATGCCCTAGAGGCAATAATAAATTGGTTGTTATTATTATATTTCCTGGTTCATGATAATCGTTTATTATCCATGCTATAATTGTATTGGTAGGAAACTCAGATACATGTGCGGATACATAGACAACACCATGTCCCTAGTAAGCCTCTAGTTGACTAGCTCGTTGATCAATGGATGGTTACAGCTTTCACGACCATGGACATTGGATGTCGTTGATAACGGGATCACATCATTAGCAGAATGATGTGATGGACAAGACCCAATCCTAAGCCTAGCACAAAGATCGTAGTTCGTATGCTAATGCTTTTCTAATGTCAAGTATCATTTCCTTAGACCATGAGATTGTGCAACTCCCGGATACCGTAGGAATGCTTTGGGTGTACCAAACGTCACAACGTAACCGGGTGGCTATAAAGGTGCACTACAGGTATCTCCGAAAGTGTCTGTTGGGTTGGCACGAATCGAGACTCGATTTGTCACTCCGTGTAAACGGAGAGGTATCTCTGGGCCCACTCGGTAGGACATCATCATAATGTGCACAATGTGACCAAGAGGTTGATCACGGATGATGTGTTACAGAGCGAGTAAAGAGACTTGCCGGTAACGAGATTGAACAAGGTATCGGGATACCGACGATCGAATCTCGGGCAAGTACAATGCCGCTAGACAAAGGGAATTGTATACGGGATCGATTGAGTCCTTGACATCGTGGTTCATCTGATGAGATCATCGTGGAACATGTGGGAGCCAACATGGGTATCCAGATCCTGCTGTTGGTTATTGACCGGAGAACGTCTCGGTCATGTCTGCATGTCTCCCGAACCCGTAGGGTCTACACACTTAAGGTTCGGTGACGCTAGGGTTGTATGAATATGAGTATGCAGCAAACCGAATGTTGTTCGGAGTCCGGATGAGATTCTGGACGTCACGAGGAGTTCCGGAATGGTCCGGAGGTAAAGATTTATATATGGGAAGTCTTATTTTGGTCGCCGGAAAAGTTTCGCACGTTATCGGTATTGTACCGAGTGCTTAGAAAGGGGTCCGGGGTCCACCGGGGGCACCTGCCCCTGGGGCCACATGGGCTGTAGGGGTGCGCCTTGGCCTATATGGGCCAAGGTCACCAGCCCCAAGAGGCCCATGCGCCAAGGAGACTTGTGGAGGGAGAGTCCTAAAGGGGAAGGCACCTCCGAGGTGCCTTCGGGAGGATGGACTCCTCCCCCCCTCTTGGCCGCACCCCTTCCTTGGAGGAAGGGGCAAGGCTGCGCCCTCCCCCCTCTCTTGCACCTATATAAAGGGAGGGGAGGGAGGGGGCAGCCACACCCTGAAGCCCTTGGCGCCTCCCCTCTCTGCTACACCTCCTCCTCCTCCCGTAGTTGCTTAGCGAAGCCCTGCCGGAGTTCTGCTGCATCCACCACCACGCCGTCGTGCTGCTGGATCATCATCAACCTCTCCTTCCCCCTTGCTGGATAAGGAAGGAGGAGACGTCATCCGCTCCGTACGTGTGTTGAACGCGGAGGTGCTGTCCGTTCGGCACTAGGTCATTGGTGATCTGAATCACGGCGAGTACGACTCCATCATCCCCGTTCCATTGAACGCTTCCGCACGCGATCTACAAGTGGTATGTAGATGCAATCACTCTCCCATGACTAGTTGTTATATGAACTCATAGATGGATCTTGGTGAAACCGTAGTAAAATTTTTAATTTTCTGCAAGGTTCCCCAACAAAGGGCATCCTGAGCTAGGTCTATGCGTAGTTCTCTATTGCACGAGTAGAACACAATTTGTTGTGGGCGTAGATGTTGTCAACTTTCTTGCCGCTACTAGTCTTATCTTGCTTCAGCGGTATTGTGGGATGAAGCGGCCCGGACCGACCTTACACGTACACTTACGTGAGACTGGTTCCACCGTCCGACATGCACTAGTTGCATAAGGTGGCTAGCGGGTGTCTGTCTCTCCCACTTTAGTTGGAGCGGATTCGATGAAAAGGGTCCTTATGAAGGGTAAATAGAAGTTGACAAATCACGTTGTGGCTTTCACGTAGGTAAGAAAACGCTCTTGCTAGAACCCTATTGCAGCCACGTAAAACTTGCAACAACAATTAGAGGACGTCTAACTTGTTTTTGCAGCAAGTGTTTTGTGATATGATATGGCCAAAGTTGTGATGAATGATGAATGATATATGTGATGTATGAGATCATGTTCTTGTAATAGGAATCACGACTTGCATGTCGATGAGTATGACAACCGCAGGAGCCATAGGAGTTGTCTTTATTTTTTGTATGACCTGCGTGTCATTGAAGAACGCCATGTAAATTACTTTACTTTATTGCTAAACGCGTTAGCCATAGAAGTAGAAGTAGTCGTTGGCGTGACAACTTCATGAAGACACAATGATGGAGATCATGATGATGGAGATCATGATGATGGAGATCATGGTGTCATGCCGGTGACAAGATGATCATGGAGCCGAAGATGGAGATCAAAGGAGCTATATGATATTGGCCATATCATGTCACTACTATATAATTGCATGTGATGTTTATTATGTTTATGCATCTTGTTTACTTAGAACGACGGTAGTAAATAAGATGATCCTCATAACAATTTCAAGAAAGTGTTCTCCTAATCGTGCACCGTTGCTAAAGTTCGTCGTTTCAAGCACCACGTGATGATCGGGTGTGATAGATTCTTACGTTCACATACAACGGGTGTAAGCCAGATTTACACACGCAGAACACTTAGGTTAACTTGACGAGCCTAGCATGTACAGACATGGCCTCGGAACACAAGAGACCAAAAGGTCGAGCATGAGTCGTATAGTAGATACGATCAACATGAAGATGTTCACCGATGATGACTAGTCCGTCTCACGTGATGATCGGACACGACCTAATTGACTCGGATCATGTAATCACTTAGATGACTAGAGGTATGTCTATCTAAGTGGGAGTTCATGAGATGAACTTAATTATCCTGAACATAGTCAAAAGATCTTTGCAAATTATGTCGTAAGCTCACGCTTTAGTTCCACTGTTTAGATATGTTCCTAGAAAAATATAGTTGAAAGTTGACAGTAGCGATTATGCGGACAGTAGAAAGCTTATGTTCTTAATGCACCGCTCAGTGTGCTGAACCCAAACATCGTTTGTGGATGTTACAAACATCGGACATACACGTTTTGATAACTACGTGATAGTTCAGTTGAACGGTTTAGAGTTGAGGCACCAAAGACGTTTTTCGAAACGTCATGAACATATGAGATGTTTCGAGGGCTGAAATTGGGATTTCAGGCTCGTGCCCACGTCAAGAGGTATAAGACCTCCGACAATTTTCTTAGCCTGCAAACTAAGGGAGAAAAGCTCAATTGTTGAGCTTGTGCTCAGATTGTCTGAGTGCAACAATCACTTGAATCGAGTGGGACTTGATCTTCCAGATGAGATAGTGATGTTTCTCCAAAGTCATTGCCACCAAGCTGCTAGAGCTTCGTGATGAACTATAACATGTCGTGGATAGATATGATGATCCTTGAGGTATTCACGATGTTTGACACCGCGAAAGTAGAAATCAAGAAGGAACATCAATTGTTGATGGTTGGTGAAACCACTAGTTTCAAGAAGGGCAAGGGCAAGAAGGGACACTTCATGAAACGGCAAATCAGTTGCTGCTCCAGTGAAGAAACCCAAGGTTGAACCCAAACCCGAGACTAAGTGCTTCTGTAATAAGGGGAATAGCCACTGGAGCAGAATTACCCTAGATACTTGGTAGATAAGAAGGCTGGCAAGGTCGATAGAAGTATATTGGATATACATTATGTTAATATGTACTTTACTAGTACTCCTAGTAGCACCGTGGTATTAGATACCGGTTCGGTTGCTAAGTGTTAGTAACTTCGAAACAAAAGCTACGGAATAAACGGAGACTAGCTAAAGGTGAGCTGACGATACGTGTTGGAAGTGTTTCCAAGGTTGATATGATCAAGCATCGCCGCGCTCCCTCTACCATCGAGATTGGTGTTAAACCTAAATAATTGCTATTTGGTGTTTGCGTTGAGCATAGACATGATTGGATTATGTCTGCATGCATAATGATTATTCATTTAAGGAGAATAATGGTTACTCTGTTAATTTGAATAATACCTTCAATGGTCTAGCACCTAAAAGGAATGGTTTATTGAATCTCGATTGTAGTGATACACATTTTCATGCCAAAAGATATAAGATAGTAATGATAGTACCACGTACTTGTGGCACTGCCATGTAAGTCATATTGGTATAAAACGCATGAAGAAGCTCCATGTTGATGGATCTTTGGACTCACTCGTGTTTGAAAAGTTTGAGACATGCAAACCATGTCTATTGGTGTATATGCATGAAGAAACTCCATGCAGATGGATCGTTTGGACTCACTTGATTTTGAATCACTTGAGATATGCAAATCATAGCACATGGGCAAGATGACTGAAAAGCCTCCGTTTCAAAGAAGATGGAACAAGGTAGCAACCTGTTGGAAGTAACACATTTTGATGTGTGCAGTCCAATGAGTGCCGGAGACATGCAAAGTGAATATCGTTATGTTCTCGACTTCACGAGATGATTCGAGTAGATGTTGAGTATATTTACTTGATGAAACACAAAGTCTGAATTATTGAATGGTTCAAGTAATTTCAGAGGGAAGTTAAAGATCATTGTGACAAGAGGATAAAAATGTCTATGATATGATCATAGAGATGAGTATCTGAGTTACGAGCTTTGGCACGCAATTAAGACACTGTGGAAATTGTTTCACAATTAATACGCACCGAACACCATAGTGTGATGGTGTGTCCGAACATCATAGTTGCACCCTATTAAATATGGTGCGTACCATGATGTCTCTTATCGAATTACCACTATCGTTCATGGGTTAGGAATTAGAGACAACCGCACTCACTATAATAGGGCACCACGTAATTCCGTTGAGACGACACCGTTTGAACTATGGTTTGGAGAAAACTAAGTTGTCGTTTCTTAAAAGTTTGGGGCTGCGACGCTTATGTGAAAAGTTTCGGGATGATAAGCTCGAACCCAAAGCGGATAAAATGTATCTTCATATGACACCCAAAACCAGTTGGGTATACCTCCTATCTCAGATCCGGAAGCAAAAGTAATTGTTTCTAGAAACGGGTCCTTTCTCGAGGAAAAGTTTCTCTCGAAAGAATTGAGTGGGAGGATGGTGGAGACTTGATGAGGTTGTTGAACCATCACTTCAACAAGTGTGTAGCAGGCATGTGAAGTTGTTCCTGTGGCACCTACACCAATTGAAGTGGAAGCTGATGATAGTGATCATAATGCTTGGATCAAGTCACTACAAAACCACGTAGGACGACAAGGACAGGTACTGCTTCAGAGTAGTACGGTGATCCTGTCTTGAAGGTCATGTTGCTAGACAACAATGAACCTACGAGCTATGGAGAAGCGATGGTGGGCCCGGATTCCGACAAATGGCTTGAGGCCATAAAATCCGAGAGAGGATCCATGTATGAAAACAAAGTGTAGACTTTGGAAGAACTACTTGATGGTCGTAGAGGCTGTTGGGTACAAATGGATTTTGGAAGAAGACGTACAATGATGGTAAAGTGTCACCATTAAGAAAGCTCGACTTGTCGTTAAGATGTTTTCCGACAAGTTCAAGGAGTTGACTGCGATGGGACTTTCTCATTCGTAGCGATGCTAAGAGTCTGTTGGAATTGAATTAGCGATTCGCATTATTTATGAAATCTTGCAGATAGGATGTCAAAAACATTGTTTCCTCGACGATTTTCTTGAGGAAAGGTTGTATGTAATACAACTAGAAGGTTTTGACAAATCCTGAAAGACGCTAACAAGTATGCAAAGCTCCCGCAATCCTTCTAAGGACTGGAGTAAGCATCTCGGAGTTGGAATATGCGCTTTGATGAGATGATCAAAGATTTTGGGTTTATACAAAGTTTATGAGAAACTTGTATTTCCAAAGAAGTGAGTGGGAGCACTATAGAATTTCGATAAGTATATGTTGTTGACATATTGTTGATCGAAATGATGTAGAATTTTGGAAAGCATATAGGGTTATTTGAAAAGTGTTTTCAATAGAAAACCTGAATTAAGCTGCTTGAACATTGAGCATCAAGATCTATGAGGATAGATAAAACCGCTAAATGGTACTTTCAAATGAGCACATACCTTGACATGATCTTGAAGGTGTTCAAGATGGATCAATAAAGAAGGAGTTCTTGCCTGAGTTATAAGGTATGAAGTTAAGAGTTAAAGCTCGACCACGGCGGAAGAGAGAGAAAGGACGAAGGTCGTCCCTATGCTTCAGACATAGGCTCTGTAGTATGCTATGTTGTGTACCGCACTGGAAGTGTGCCTTGCCATGAGTCTGGCAAGGGGGTACAAGAGTGACCCAGGAATGGATCATTGGACAGCGGTCAAAATTGTCCTTGGAGTAAATAATGACATGTTTCTCGATTATGGAGGTGATAAAGAGTTCGCCGTAAAGGGTTACGTCGATGCAAGCTTTAACACCTATCCGAGTGATTCTGAGTAGCAAACCGGATACGTATAGTGGAGCAACCATTTGGAATAGCTCCATGTGGAGCGTGGAAGCAGCATTTACAATACGTATATAGAGATTTATGAAGTACATACGGATCTGAATGTTGCAGACCCGTTGACTAAAACCTCTCTCACAAGAAAAACATGATCAAACCCCAGAACTCATTGAGTCTTAATCACATGATGATGTGAACTAGTTTAGTGACACTAGTAAACTCTTGGGTGTTGTTCACATGGCGATGTGACCTGTGAGTGTTAATCACATGGCGATGTGAACTAGATTATTGACTCTAGTGCAAGTGGGAGACTGTTGGAAATATGCCCTAGAGGCAATAATAAATTGGTTGTTATTATTATATTTCCTTGTTCATGATAATCGTTTATTATCCATGCTATAATTGTATTGATAGGAAACTCAGATACATGTGTGGATACATAGACAACACCATGTCCCTAGTAAGCCTCTAGTTGACTAGCTCGTTGATCAATGGATGGTTACAGTTTCCTGACCATGGACATTGGATGTCGTTGATAACGGGATCACATCATTAGCAGAATGATGTGATGGACAAGACCCAATCCTAAGCCTAGCACAAAGATCGTAGTTCGTATGCTAATGCTTTTCTAATGTCAAGTATCATTTCCTTAGACCATGAGATTGTGCAACTCACGGATACCGTAGGAATGCTTTGGGTGTACCAAACGTCACAACATAACTGGGTGGCTATAAAGGTGCACTACAGGTATCTCCGAAAGTGTCTGCTGGGTTGGCAGGAATCGAGACTGGGATTTGTCACTCCATATGACGAAGAGGTATCTTTGGGCCCACTCGGTAGGACATCATCATAATGTGCACAATGTGACCAAGAGGTTGATCACGGGATGATGTGTTACGGAACGAGTAAAGAGACTTGCCGGTAACGAGATTGAACAAGGTATCGGGATAGCGACGATCGAATCTCGGGCAAGTACAATGCCGCTAGACAAAGGGAATTGTATACGGGATCGATTGAGTCCTTGACATCGTGGTTCATCCGATGAGATCATCGTGGAACATGTGGGAGCCAACATGGGTATCCAGATCCCGCTGTTGGTTATTGACCGGAGAACGTCTCGGTCATGTTTGCATGTCTCCCGAACCCGTAGGGTCTACACACTTAAGGTTCGGTGACACTAGGGTTGTATGAATATGAGTATGCAGCAAACCGAATGTTGTTCGGAGTCCCGGATGAGATCCCGGACGTCAAGAGGAGTTCCGGAATGGTCCGGGGGTAAAGATTCATATGTGGGAAGTCTTATTTTGGTCGCCGGCAAAGTTTCGCACTTTATCGGTATTGTACCAAGAGTGCCGAAAGGGGTCCGGGGTCCACCCAGGGGTCCACCTGCCCGGGGGCCACATGGGCTGTAGGGGGTGCGCCTTGGCCTAAATGGGCAAAGGGCACCAGCCCCAAGAGGCCCATGCCCCAAGGGGACTTGGGGAGGGAGAGTCCTAAAGGGGAAGGCACCTCCGAGGTGCCTTGGGAGGATGGACTCCTCCCCCTCTTGGCCGCACTCCTTCCTTGGAGGAAGGGGCAGGCTCGCCCTCCCCTCTCTTGCACCTATATAAAGGAGGGGGAGGGAGGGGGCAGCCACACCCTGAAGCCCTTGGCGCCTCCCCTCTCTGCTACACCTCCTCCTCCTCCTGTAGTTGCTTAGCGAAGCCCTGCCAGAGTTCTGCTGCATCCACCACCACGCCGTCGTGCTGCTTGATCATCATCAACCTCTCCTTCCCCCTTGCTGGATCAAGAAGGAGGAGACGTCATCCGCTCCGTATGTGTGTTGAACGCGGAGGTGCTGTCCGTTCGACACTAGGTCATCGGTGATCTGAATCACGGCGAGTACGACTCCATCATCCCCGTTCCATTGAACGCTCCCGCACGCGATCTACAAGTGGTATGTAGATGCAATCACTCTCCCATGACTCGTTGCTTAGATGAACTCATAGATGGATCTTGGTGAAACCGTAGGAAAATTTTTAATTTTCTGCAACGTTCCCCAATAGGTCCAACCTCTTGCATGGGTGCCCCGGGGGGTTTATATAGGCCTACCCCCCGGGGTTACAATGGTAATCCGGCTGGGTGCAGGTCCCAGCCGTCAGTCTCTTAGTTTGCCGTTTTCTCCGTCGACTTCTGGGGCCCGCCGACTAGTGGGCCCCGCCGACGATCCAGCATGGGGCCGACAAGCCTTGTCCCTCGCGGGCGGGTCTTGCCGGCTGCGGATTACTGTAGCCGTGCTTCTAATGACGCGGGCTTGGTCATGGGGTCATGGCAACAGTGCCGCCGCCTGACGGGCGATCACTGTTGCCATTCCCTGTCTTGTTTGGTTAATGGCGTGCGGAGCCCATGGGAGGGGTCGGCCGACTCTCGGGGGCCGACTCCCAGCGGGTCCGTCTTGGGGCGCTCTCGCCATCTTCTGCACTCCCGCCGTCTTCGGGTCGTACAGACAGGCCGTCGTGGGTCTGTGGATCTGCCCCAGGGCTGATGTCGAGACCGGCGTAACAGATGCCGCGGACGGAGATCTCTCCGTCGACGCGGCTAATGCCATGCCGCCTTCGTGAACGGGGCAGGGACGGGTTGCGCGGCGGCCACATCCCATCCCGTCCGTAGTCGGATCGGCAAGAGGTGGTTGGGGTCACGGGCCGACTCCCCATAGCCGGCCTCTCCGGAAGTCACTGGTTGGGAGTCGGCTCACCTCGAGGCCGTCTCTGGGACTCGGCTGGGAGGGGCATTCGGCGGCTCTGCCGCCGACTCTCAGAAGGCGGCTCTTCGTCTTGGGGTCTTGAGGGGCGCAGTCTGCCCCGATGTTTTGAAAGGTCTAGGGGCTCGGGTTTGCCTACCCATGGCCCATTACTCCGACAACGCCTCTGTGTACCACCCACAGACCAACGGACAGGTTGAACGAGCCAACGGGCTCATTATGAGCGGCATTAGGCCTCGCTTAGTCCCATCCCTTAAACAATCAGACTGCCATTGGGTCGAGGAACTCGATTCCATACTATGGGGGCTACGCACTACTCCTAACCGTCAACCGGATATACACCATTTTTTATGGTATACGGTGCGGAAACTGTCCTCCCATGCGACCTTATCCATGACGCGCCTAGAGTACGCATGTATGAAGAAAAGGAAGCCGAGCTAGATCGGCAGGATGGACTGGATTCTCTGGAAGAAGAGTAGGATATAGCTCATGTTCGATCTGTCTTTTATCAATGGCAAGCTCGGCGCTATCAAAACTGCGAAGTCCGGGCAAAGACATATAACGAGGGCGACCTTGTCCTCCGGCTCCCCGAAAAGAAGAAGCATAAACTATCACCCAAATGGGAGGGACCGTACATCATCGATGAATTACTCATCGGAGGAGCATATCGCCTTCGCCGCCCGTCCGACGACTGCCTTGAGCCTAACCCATGGAACGCAACCCAGCTGCGGTGTTTTTATGCCTGAGTTTGATATACATCCTCACCTTTTCCTTCCTTTTTTTTCTCTCTTCGACCTGCTGAAAGTTCGGCTAAACCGAACCATACTAAGCTCGTCCTATATAGTTCATTAGATGTAACACCCAATTTTGCATGGGGGTTCCCTGCAGAATAATGTATAAATCGCATTCGTACTGATTGCATCCTTCTCATACACGTCAAGCCAACATATGCACTTATTTGACTTAAGTTCTTTGCCAAGCTGGGTTGCCTCCTGTGCTTACCCCTACGTTCCCGATTGTTCGGCTAGGGAGTAAAGGGAGCACCTCTGCGATTTTTACGACCGAGTCATCCGGGACCGTACCTCAGACGGATGAAGCCGAAAGCTAGCATTGTTATACAGAATGCAATAAGTCAGCCTAAGTGAAGTGAATATAACTTCACGCTTACCACCAGGGTTTTTTCACAGCCATTGGTTTCCGTTGATCTTGCGTATCCGGACTATAAATCTACCCGACGAAAGGATTCCTTAGAGGAATTATTTTCATCAGAAGATGTTTATTACGTCAAACAGTAATATAGCATAACTCTCCGCACATGTTTCATCTGTTTGAGCTAGATGGCCAGATTGCCTGTTTCCCGAAGAGTTGCCATGTTTCCCAAGGCACCAAGTACGGAGCACTTCCCGATCACTGGTCGGAGAGGTAGAAGCCGATGGCCGATTAAGACAACAATGTTTAAAATAACAATTAGAAAGCGGATTGAGCTCAGTTCATGTAAAGTACATAGATACATAGAATTGACTGAACTACTCCTGATCGACATTGTCTATCAACTTCTCTAAAGCGCAATCCTTCTGAGAATAGCGAGCGGCACGCATAACATCATCATACACCAAGCTTAGAGGTATCTCTCAGCCGTCAGGGCCCACTGGACCAACCCGAGCCATATGCTCCGGGTCTAGCTTGGTGAAACGGTTCTTTACCATAGCTCACGCCTGGCGCGCTCCTTCCTGGCAAGCCGAGATCTTCCATAATTCGAAACATTGTCGGGCTCCTTTAAGGCGTTCAGCTAGTTCGGCCATACTCTCTGACGGCACATCTAATGGCCATAACACCTTGACCGCTCTTCATGGCCTTACGAGCCCTCTCATGAGTCTTCGTCGGCTCTTTTAAAAGATTCCCACCATACGTGCTGACTTCTTCCTCGGGCCGCCCGGTCAGGAGACCTAACCAGGAGGTGTTGCATTTCGTTAAAAACACCAATGGTACTTGCTCACAAAACGGTAAGATCAGGGCTTACTAAATATGTCGCCTTATAGCTTCTGGGTTTTCCTCCCAAGCTTGGGCTAGCTGAGTTTTCAAACTCTCAATTAACTCGGTTTTCCGCTCATTCGCCACCTTGAGCTCATTTTTCTCTTCATGACTTCGCGTCAGCACTCGTTTACCAGCTTCCAGCTCCTTGCGCAACTCATTTGCGGCTTCCGCGGCTATATGAAGACACATGTATGAATACATAGAATACACCATATACCTTTCCACGCGTGGAGGAATGGTTCCTCCTACTTACCGGACACATCGCTGCTGGCTTTTCGAGCCGCATCCAGTTCGGCCTTGGTTTCGACCAACTATGTCCGGCTAGCCTCAAGATCATCGAACAGCTTTTGTTGTGCTCTCTTGCGGCCTACAAAATCATATGATTAGAAATCCTTAACTCGGCCATCCTGCCGTAATTAAGGCTTGGGGGCTAGTTGGTTAGGGAACGTGATCTGCTTTCAACCTATTTCAGTTACATACCTGCACTTTGGCAGCAAAAAGACTGGTGATCCCTACAAGACCTGTCCGGGCCACCCCAAGGTACGCATCCACTGAATTGAAGGCACTAAATTCCTGGTCGGCAATGACAGTATGACGTAAACTTTCCCTGCGGCAGCGATGATTCATCACGCTCTCGACTTCAGAATTGGTAACTGAAACATCATCGGAATTTGCTGGAGGCATGCCGGCTGCCGTGTGTTCGGAGAAAGCTCCAACTTGTGCCAAAGACCTAGGACCAGAGCTGCGATTCGGCGCGCCTGGGGAATCTTCGGACTGATGTCGAGGCATACTTCTTCTGCAAAATTAAGCAAGTTTCAATAAAAAGGTGTCAAGAGCAACCCTCGTTGTGATTCTGAAATACGTCGCCTCTGGGCCGAGGAGGTTGGTGCTTCCGCTTCGGTGGAGGCCTTTCGCTTTGATCTCCCATTATAGGCTGAGGCTCGCGCAGTCCGCAATCCTCCCTAGCCGATCTGACGCGTTGTGCGGCAACCCTTGGGAACAGAAGTCAGCACGTGGGGAACAACGCGAGTTGAGTGACTTGTTTGGGAGAAGTTCTTCTTTTCACTTACTATGGAAGAGGGAAGAGCCCCATGGTGATCAGCGGTCAGGGCGACCTTGGTGCCGTCAAGGCTCTCCTGATAAAACACCCCGTCTTCAAAATCGATCAACGTCTCTGGGTTGTCATGATACCCCGGATCGTTGTCACGGGAATGGTCCTCCGGTTGAGGATGGCAATTAATGGACGCGACTTAATGCCTCCATACCTGTTCGAATACAACCGGTTAGAGTTCGGATGTAATCCATATGCTCAAGTTAGTGGATTATCGCTTACATAGTCCGCCGGATTGTATCCACATCAACCTTCCCGGATACTCATTCGGGCGAAATCTGCCTCCTCTCCCTTGAAGAGATCAGCCAATATTTTGGCCAGGGCCGCCTTGTTGTCTGGCCCTTGTCGCTGCTAGCGGGTTACATCATTGGTCCCATTGTAGCACCACAAGGGATTACCCCTTTGCTGGAGGGGTTGCACGTGTCGGGTAATGGCGATGGCCATAACTTCGATTATGGTCAGCTTGCAGCTCGTCGGCAGCCTAACCTTGGGCGCCAATGCACACACCTCTTTGTTGTCCTTCTGGGAGGGGCCTTTGGGCCGCCAGTTGAACTGCTTTACAGGCGGGTCGTTTGAGTATTCGGGCAACCCTTGCCAAATTGGATCGGTGAGGGGAACGTCCTCGATATAAAACCATTCCGAGGTCCATCCTTCAGGATCTTTTCGTGGGGTTCCAATGGGGTACCCGGTCCCAGCTATCTGCCATACTTCGGTGCCGCGCACCTCGAATATGGATCCTTCCCGGAGGCGAGGGACCGGACTGAAATACTTCCTCCACAGGTCGAAGTGGGCCTCGCAACTCAAAAATATCTCGCAAAGAGCCGCAAAGCCGGAGATGTGCAATATGGACCCCAGAGTGAGATTGTGGAGCTGGATCCCATAGAACTCCAACAAACCTCGTAAAAAGGGATGTATAGGAAAGCCTAAACCTCTTAGAAGGAAGGGCATGAGACATACCCTCTCCCCCTTATTTGGGAGGGGGAGTTCTCAGCAAGGGCGCGGCCATCGATGGAGACAAGGCCAACACGGATGGGAACCAGATCTGCCGGGGGAAGAAGGCACTGCATCTGCAAGCGCCTTAGTCGAGGGTGAGAAACTGAACAGATCGACCAATCGCCTGGGAGTGGGCCGTGTGGGAGCGAGGATGAACCTGGGAGGTCGACCATGGCGCCAGGTAATTTTTTCGGTGTTGGGGAGGAAGGGTAAAACTGTTCCGAGCACCTTTGGATCTATAAATAGGTGTCTCGTCTTGAGGCTCGAAAAGTGGGCTCATGAAAAGTTGGCATTGGGCCACACGCCTTCTGAAAAGGTGCACGAAGCCCTCGCCCCAAGAAGTGGCATTAAACTCTAATGGTCTCACCTCGATCGAGGTGTCTTCGGATCCCAGAATCTTGAAATTGTCCGGGCCCGAGCCCGTATTAGTCCGGGCTCCGGATAGTGTTCGACGCAATTAATACTGCTCGGAACTGCACAAAGGGACGGACGAACTCGTCTCACAAGCCGACGATGTGAAGATTCCAGAAGACAATCCCCGGCATTGGAGGCTAGTTCAGGGGCTACTGAGGGAGTCATGGATTATGGGGTCCTCAAGGCATCGGCCCAATGGATATGGATCGAACTTGGTAAAACCGCATAACAATCAAAGGTCTAAAAGCCATGGTGTGTCCTCCAAGTCAAGGGTGGACAAGATCTCTTACCCTCCTATTGTAATCTATCTCGGGCGATCCTAACCCTATCGGTGTCTATATAAACCGAGGGTTGTAGTCATTAGGGTTAGAGCTTTATTCATCACCTCATACCTTAGGGTTTAGCTCATGCTGATCTTGAGGTAGATCTACTCTGTAAACCACATTATACATCCAATATAATCAAGTAGGACATAGCGTATTACCTCCTTGAGAGAGCCCGAACCTGGGTAAACACCGTGTCTGTCATCCCTTGTTTCCCATTGATCTCTGATCCATAGGTCGGGACCCCTTCCCCGAGGTCCGCGGTTTTGACACAGACACCGGGCTCTATCATTTCGGTCGAGCCAAGCTTGGTATCCGTCCCTTCTATTCAGAGGGTAATCTCTTGATCCATAGATGGATCTAGATTGGCCTGCTCTAGCGGCCAGGTCATGCCGAAGATCATATTGATATTACGGTTGTGTCGCCTCCTTGCCATTACTGCGAGGAGGGGCGGGTAGGTGTTCGGCCTCACCAGTCGGCTTGTCCCTTCCTCGAGGGGGGCGGTCGGGCTGGTCGCCTTGAATTCATTTGGGTGGTATGGGCTCAAGAGCCTCGTCATCAAACTGTGCAGTAGCTTCCTCTTTGGGTAACTTCTGTGTTGCTTATCATGGTTGTTGAGGGAGTCCTGGATTGGGGGGTCCTCGAGCGTCCGGTCTATGTAACGTGGGCCAGACTGATCGGACGTGAAGATACAAGGCAGAAGACTCTCTCCCGTGTCCGGATAGGACTCTCCTTTGTGTGGATGGCAAGCTTGGCGTTCGGATGTGAAGATTCCTTTCTCTGTAACCGACTTTGTACAACCCTAGTCCCCTCCGGTGTCTATATAAACCGGAGGGTTTAGTCTGTAGAGGCAGTCATAATCATACAGGATAGACATCTAGGTTTTAGCCATTACGATCTCGTGGTAGATCAACTCTTGTAACCCGCATATTCATAAAGATCAATCAAGCAGGAAGTAGGGTATTACCTCCATCGAGAGGGCCTGAACCTGGGTAAACATCGTGTCCCCCGTCTCCTGTTACCATCGACCTTAGACGCATACGATTCGGGACCCCTACCGAGATCCGCCGGTTTTGACACCGACATTGGTGCTTTCATTGAGAGTTCCGCTGTGACGTCAAAACAGGATCAATGGCTCGCCTTGTCATCAAGGACAGCATCACCTCCGGAGGAGCCCTGGCCTCAGGCCAAAGCCTCCAATTAGGTGACTTTACCATGATCGCCCGTTCGGCCGTTAAGCCAACGGTGACCTCTCAGGTCATCGAAAATTGCTTCCGTGTTGATTCCGAGCACTCCAAACGGATGGATCCGGTGGAGTTGTCATCTTTAAACAAACTCCTGGATCGGATCTCCGTTGTGGGGGTTGCTACAGACTATGATCAGATTGGGCTTAAACCCGATCAGAGAGAAATTAAATCTCCGCCGATCACCCATCAGATAGCGGTCGTAGAGGAACAAAACAATGAATCGTCCCCTATGTTGAAGACAAACTATGTCCGGATATCCGAGCTCTGACAGCCGGATACCTAGCTGCGAAAGGACACTCCTAGCCCTCCGAACCTAGAGACAGGCGTTGGGCCTAAAAAGTCAGTTGACATCCCGGAGCCCGAACTATTAAGCTCAGAAATTCTTCAAACTCCGGACTCCAAAGTGGGTCAGGGTTCGGATTTAAAGCCACCCACCCACCACAAGCAACATTCGCCAAGTAATTCCGGTCATCCGGATATATGCGACCTCACGTGCATACGACAACAGTCTCAGGAAACAGTCCATCACTTTTGGCCAGGTTCCTCCTTGTCGAAAACAAGATTAAAGATTGTCGCGATGAGGACGCGATTTCTGTATTCTGCAATAATTACACGGACGAAGGAATCCTCAATGCCATGAACCGCTGTCGCATATTACACTTCGCCGACTTGGCAACTATAGTGTAGAAGTACTGTGCAATGGAAAGCCCCTGGAAAACTCAGACAGCTCGCTGGGAACCCCTGGTTTCCGCTCACCCCCCTGGCGAGCAAAAAGGACGCACCCTCGCGGGGCACCCGACCACATAGTGAAGAAAACTAAGCCCACTACGGCACGCGGAACCGTTCTGGAGGGATGGTGTTGGAAATATGCCCTAGAGGCAATAATAAAATGGTTATTATTATATTTCCTTGTTCATGATAATTGTCTGTTATCCATGCTATAATTGTATTAACCGGAAACCATAATACATGTGTGAATACATAGACCACAACATGTCCCTAGCGAGCCTCTAGTTGACTAGCTCGTTGATCAATAGATGGTTACGGTTTCCTGACCATGGACATTGGATGTCGTTGGTAACGAGATCACATGATTAGGAGAAGATGTGATGGACAGGACCCAATTCTAAGCATAGCACAAGATCGTGTAGTTCGTTTGCTAGAGCTTTTCTAATGTCAAGTATCGTTTCCTTAGACCATGAGATTGTGCAACTCCCGGATATCGTAGGAATGCTTTGGGTGTATCAAACGTCACAACGTAACTAGGTGACTATAAAGGTGCACTACAGGTATCTCCGAAAGTATCTGTTGGGTTGGCACGAACCGAGACTGGGATTTGACACTCCGTATGACGGAGAGGTATATCTGGGCCCAGTCGGTAATGCATCATTATAATGAGATCAATGTGACTAAGGAGTTAGCCACATGACGATGTGTTACGGAACGAGTAAAGAGACTTGCCGGTAACGAGATTGAACGAGGTATAGGGATACAAACGATCGAATCTCGGGCAAGTAACATACCGATGGACAAAGGGAATTGTATACGGGATTGATTGAATCCCCGGCATGGTGGTTCATCCGATGAGATCATCGTGGAACATGTGGGAGCTAATATGGGTATCCAGATCCCGCTATTGGTTATTGGCCGGAGAGGTATCTCGGTCATGTCTGCATGGTTCCCGAACCCGTAGGGTCTACACACTTAAGGTTCGGTAATGCTAGAGTTGTTATGGGAAATAGTATGTGGTTACCGAAGGTAGTTCGAAGTCCCGGATGAGATCCCGGACGTCACGAGGAGTTCCGGAATGGTCCGGCGGTGAAGATCGATATATTGGACGAAGGATATTGGAGTCCAGAAGTGTTCGGGGTACTGTGCTATGGCCAAAGATGACCGAAAGGTGTTTCGGGAGCCCGACAAGTGTTGGAGGGCCTTATGGGCCAAAGGGAAGGGGCAAACCAGCCCACTAAGGGGTGGTGCGCCCCACACCCTTTCCCACGTTACTTGGGAGGTGGGCGCCTCCACTGGCTTGGGAGGCAAGCCTCCACCTGCTTGGCTTGGGGGCTAGTCTCCCTAGGATTTTCCCTAGGGAGATCCAATCTGCCTGGCCGCCGCCCCCTAGGGGAAACCCTAGGGCGCCTCCCCCTCTCCCCTTGCCCCTATATATAGTGGAGGGGTGGGAGGGCAGCCGCACCTCTTCCCTGGCGCAACCCTCCCCCTTTCCAACTCTTCATTCTCTTCTGTAGTGCTTGGCGAAGCCCTGCCGGAGAACCACAAGCTCCATCGCCACCATGCCGTCGTGCTGTTGGACTTCTCCCTCAAGTTCTCCTCTCCCCTTGCTAGATCAAGAAGGAGGAGACGTCCCCGAGCTGTACGTGTGTTGAATGCGGAGGCGTCGTCTGTTCGGTGCTAGATCGGATCTTCCGTGATTTGAATCGCCGCGAGTACGACTCCATCAACCGCGTTCTTGTAACGCTTCCGTTTGCGATCTTCAAGGGTATGCAGATGCACTCCCTCTCTCTCGTTGCTAGCATCTCCTAGATTGATCTTGGTGACACGTAGGAAAATTTTGAATTATTACTACAATCTCCAACAGTGGTATCAGAGCCAGGTTTATGCTTAGATTCTATGCACGAGTAGAACACAAAGTAGTTGTGGGCGATGATTTTGCTCAATTTGCTTGCCTTTACTAGTCTTATCTTGATTCTGCGGTATTGTGGGATGAAGCGGCCCGGACCGACCTTACACGTACGCTTACGTGAGACAGGTTCCACTGACTGACATGCACTTGCATAAGGTGGCTAGCGGGTGTCTGTCTCTCCCACTTTAGTCGGATCGGATTCGATGAAGAGGGTCCTTATGAAGGGTAAATAGAAATTGGCATATCACCGTTGTGGTTTTTGCGTAGGTAAGAAACATTCTTGCTAGAAGCCCATAGCAGCCACGTAAAACATGCAACAACAATTAGAAGACGTCTAACTTGTTTTTGCAGGGTATGCTATGTGATGTGATATGGCCAAAAGGATGTGTTGAATGATATATGTGATGTATGAGATTGATCATGTTCTTGTAATAGGAATCACGACTTGCATGTCGATGAGTATGACAACCGGCAAGAGCCATAGGAGTTATCTTAATCTATTGTATGACCTGCGTGTCAATCAAAATGCCATGTAATTACTTTACTTTATTGCTAACCGTTAGCCATAGTAGTAGAAGTAATAGTTGGCGAGACAACTTCATGAAGACACGATGATGGAGATCATGATGATGGAGATCATGGTGTCATGCCGATGTTAAGGTGATCATGCCGGGCCTCGAAGATGGAGATCAAAAGGCACAAGATGATATTGGCCATATCATGTCACTCTATGATTTGCATGTGATGTCTGTCATGTTTACATCTTATTTGCTTAGAACGACGGTAGCATAAATAAGATGACCCCTCTCCAATATTTCAAGAATGTGTTCCCCCTAACCGTGCACTGTTGCGAAGGTTCGTTGTTTCGAAGCACCACGTGATGATCGGGTGTGATAGATTTTAACGTTCGCATACAACGGGTTTAAGCCAGATTTACACATGCGAAACACTTAGGTTGACTTGACGAGCCTAGCATGTACAGACATGGCCTCGGAACACAAGAGACCGAAAGGTCGAACATAAGTCGTATAGCAGATGCGATCAACATGGAGATGTTCACCGTTGATGACTAGTCTGTCTCACGTGATGATCGGACATGGCCTAGTCGATTCGGATCATGTATCACTTAGATGACTAGAGGGATGTCTATCTGAGTGGGAGTTCATTAAATAATTTGATTAGATGAACTTAATTATCATGAACATAGTCTAAATTGTCTTTGCAAATATGTTGTAGATTAATAGCTCACGCTTTAGCTCCCTGTTTTTAATACGTTCCTAGAGAAAGACTAAATTGAAAGATATTGTAAGAAATTGTGCGGACTAGGGCCGTAGTCTGAGGATTGTCCTCACTGCTACACGGAAGGCTTCTGTCCTTGCTGCACCGCTCGGTGTGCCAACCCCTCTGGCATCATCTGTGGATGTTGTGAACATCTGGCAGACACGTTCTGATGACTACCTGATAGTTTAGTGCACCATGCTTTACGGCGTAGAGTCGGGGCTCCAAAAGCGTTTTGAACGCCATGGAACATATGAGATGTTCCAAGAGCTGAAATTGGTATTTCAGGCTCATGCCCGTGTTGAGAGGTTTGAGACCTCTGACAAGATCTTTGCCTACAAGACGGAGGAGAATAGCTCAGCCAGTGAGCATGTGCTCAGAATGTCTGGGTATTTCAATCACTTGAATCCAGTGGGAGTTAATCTTCTAGATAAGAGAGTGATTGACAAAGTTCTCCAGTCACTATCACCAAGCTACTAGAGTTTTGTGATGAACTATAACATGCAAATGAAGATGATCCCGGAGCTGTTCGTCATGCTTAAGGCCGTAAATGTGGAAGTCAAGAAGGAGCATCAAGTGTTGATTGTTAACAAGACCACTGGTTTCAGGAAGGGCAAGAGCAATAAGGGAAACTTCATGAATGGCAAGCCAGTTGCCGCTCCAGTGAAGAAACCCAAGAACCCAAACCCGGGACGAAGTGCTTCTATTGGGGGAACGGTCACTGGTAGCGGAACTGCCTCAAATACTTGGTAGATAAGAAGGTTGGCAACTTCAACAAAAGTATATTCGATATATGTGTTATTGATGTGCATATTACTAGTACTCCTAGTAGCACATGGGTATTAGATACCGGTTCAGTTGCTAATATTGGTAACTCGAAACAAAAGCTATGGAATAATCAGAGACTAGCTAAGGGCGAGGTGACGATGTGTGTTGGAAGTATTTCCAAGGTTGATGTGATCACCATCGCACGCTCCCTCTACCTTTGGGATTAGTGTTGAACCTAGACAAAAGTTGTTTGCATTGGTGTCTGCGTTGAGCATGAACATGATTAGATCATGTTTATTGCAATACGGTTATTCATTTAAGTCAGCGAATAATGGTTATTCTGTTTCCATGAATAACATCTTCTATGGTTATGCACCCAATGTGAATGGTTTATTTAATCTCGGTCGTATTGATACACATGTTCATAACATTGATGCCAAAAGATGTAGAGTTGATAATGATAGTACCACTTTCTTGTGGCACTGCCGCTTAGGTCATATTGGTGTAAAGCGCATGAAGAACCTCCATGCGGATGGACTTTTGAAGTCACTTGATTTTGAATCACTTGACACATGCGAACCATGCCTCGTTGGCAAGATGACTAAAACCCCGTTCTTTGGAAAAATGGAACGGGCAAGTGACTTGTTGGAAATCATACATGTTGATGTGTGTGGTCCGATGAGTGTTGACACATGCAGTGGATATCGTTATTTTCTCACCTTCACCCATGAATTGAGTAGATATGGGCATGTTTACTTAATGAAGCATAAGTCTGAAATGTTTGAAAAGTTCAAGCAATTTCAGAGTGAAGTTGAGAATCATCGTAACAAGAAGATCTAGTTCCTATGATATGATCAATGGGAGAGTATCTCAGTTATGAGTTTGGCAATCACTAAAGAAAAGGTGGAATCGTTTCACAGTTGATGCCACCTGGAACACCATAGCGTAATGGTGTGTCCGAGCGTCGTAGTCGCACCCTATTGGATATGGTGCGATCTATGATGTCTCTTACTGATCTACCGCTATCATTTTGGGGTTATGCATTAGAGACAATTACATTCACTTTAAATAGGGCACCATCTAAGTCCATGGAGACGACAACATATGAACTATATATGGTTTGGCAAGAAACCTAAGTTGTTGTTTCTTAAGGTTTGGGGCTACGATGCTTATGTCGATAGGCTTCGGCCGAAAAGCTCGAGCCCAAAGCGGAAAATTGTGTCTTCATAGAATACCCGAACAAGACGATTGGGTATACCTTCTATCTCAGATCTGAGGGCAAAGTTTTGTCGCTAGGAACAGGTCCTTTCTCGAGAAAGAGTTTCTCTCGAAAGAATTGGGTGGGAGGAAGATAGAACTTGATGAGGTTGTTGAACCTTTACTTCAACCAGAGAGTAGCGCAGCACAGAAAAATGTTTCTGTGGCACCTGCCTCAGTTGAAGAGAGAGCTAATGATGATGATCATGGAGCTTCAGATCGAGTTACTATCGAACCTCGTAGGTTAACAAGGGTGTGTACAACTTCTAAGTGGTAACCTTGTCTTAAAGGTCATGTTGTTCGACAACGATGAACCTATGAGCTATGGAGAAGCGATGGTGGGCCCGGATTCCAACAAATGGCTAGAAGCTATGAAATCCGAGATAGGATCTATGTATGAGAACAAATTATGGACTTTGGTGGACTTGCCTGATGATCGGCAAGCCATTGAGAATAAATGGATCTTTAAGAAGAAGACATGCTCTGATGGTAATGTCACCATTTATGAAGCTCGACTTGTCTCAAAGAAGTTTCCGACAAGTTCAAGGAGTTGATTGTGATGAGACATTCTCAATCATAGAGATGCTAAAGTCTGTTAGAGTTATGTTAGCAGTTGCTGCATTTTCATTTACGAAATCTAGCAGATGGATGTCAAAACAATGTTTCCTTGACGGTTTCCGTGAGGAAAGGCTGTATGTGATACAACCAGAAGGTTTTGTCGATCCTAGGGATGCTAAAAGGTATGCAAGCTCCAGAAATCCTTCTATGGACTGGAGCAAGCATCTCGGAGTTGGAACATACACTTTGATGAGGTGATCAAAGTTTTTGGGTTTATACAAAGTTTGCAAGAAACTTGTATTTACAAGAAAGTGAGTGGGAGCACTACAACATTTCTGATATGTGAATGACATATTGTTGATCAGGAAATGATGTAGAATTTCTGGAAAGCATAAAGGGTTGTTTGAATGGAGTTTTTCAAAGGAAGACCTGGGTAAAACTGCTTACATATTGGGCATCAAGATCTATAGAGATAGATCAAGACGCCTGCTAAGACTTTCAGAGAGCACATACCTTGACATGATCTTGAAGGTGTTCAAGATGGATCAGTCAAAGAAGGAGTTCTTGCCTGAGTTTTAAGGTATGAAGTTAAGACTTAAAGCTCGACCATGACAGAAGAAAGAGAAAGGACGAATGTCGTCCCCTATGCCTTAGCCATAGGCTCTATACAGTATGCCATGCTGTGTACCGCACCTGATATGTGCCTTGCCACGTGTCTGGCAAGGGGGGGTACAAGAGTAATCCAGGAATGGATCATTACACAACGGTTTCTCGGTTTTGGAGGTGATAAAGAGTTCGGCGTAAAGGGTTACGTCGATGCAAGATTTAACACCTATCCGGATGACTCTGAGTAGCAAATCGGATACGTATAGTGGAGCAAACATTTGGAATAGCTCCAAGTGGAGCGTGGAAGCAACATTTAAAATATGACCTAGAGATTTGCGAAGTACATACGAATTTGAATGTTGCAGACCCATTTACTAAAACCTCTCTCACAAGTAGAACATGATCAAACCCCAGAACTCACTGAGTCTTAATCACATGATGATGTGAACTAGATTATTGACTCTAGTAAACTCTTCGGGTATAGTCACATGGCGATGTGGACTATGAGTGATAATCACATGGCGATGCGAACTAGATTATTGGCTCTAGTGCAAGTGGGAGACTATTGGAAATATGCCCTAGAGGCAATAATAAAATGGTTATTATTATATTTCCTTGTTCATGATAATTGTCTATTATTCATGATATAATTGTATTAACCGGAAACCGTAATACATGTGTGAATACATAGACCACAACATGTCCCTAGTGAGCCTCTAGTTGACTAGCTCGTTGATCATTAGATGGTTACGGTTTCCTGACCATGGACATTGGATGTCGTTGGTAACGGGATCACATCATTAGGAGAATGATGTGATGGACAAGACCCAATCCTAAGCATAGCACAAGATCGTGTAGTTCGTTTGCTAGAGCTTTTCTAATGTCAAGTATCGTTTCCTTAGACCATGAGATTGTGCAACTCCCAGATACCGTAGGAATGCTTTGGGTGTATCAAACGTCACAACATAACTGGGTGACTATAAAGGTGCACTATAGGTATCTCCGAAAGTATCTGTTGGGTTGGCACGAATCGAGACTGGGATTTGTCACTCCGTATGACGGAGCGGTATCTCTGGGCCCACTCGGTAATGCAACATCATAATGAGCTCAATGTGACTAAGGAGTTAGCCACAGGATGATGCGTTACGGAACGAGTAAGGAGACCTGCCGGTAACTAGATTGAACGAGGTATAGGGATACCAACGATCGAATCTCGGGCAAGTAACATACCGATGGACAAAGGGAATTGTATACGGGATTGATTGAATCCCCGACATCGTGGTTCATCCGATGAGATCATCGTGGAACATGTGGGAGCCAATATGCACTACAAAAAAATACACTTCCGTGATGATACGTGTTTGTCACAGTAGGTCGCGTTTTTTGTCATGCATGTACATCCATGACAAATTTATGACATAATCAAGATAGTCATACTGTCTTTGTCGTGAAGTGTTCCATGACATTACCAAAATTATCATCACGAAGTGTCCACTTCCATGACGATAAATCGCGTCCGCGAAGTGCTTTTCGTCAAGGGTGACCAACACGTGGCATCCACCGTAACGGACCGCCGTTAAGCTATCGGGTCGGATTTTGGATCCGATAACCCGTTAATGTACCACGACCAATGCCGATTTTCCACGTGTAAAATTCTCATTGGTCGACGGATCCATGCGTCGACTCGCGTTAACACAGGTGTCACTCATCCAACGGTCGAGATGGGCCTATGATATGTTGACATGTGGACCGCCCAACAGTGGCCCACAAAGTTTAAATGGGCCGGCCAAACCGAAGGCCCACAAGATTTTGTAGACCATAATGGGCCGGCCCAGCTAAAGGCCCACAAGATTTTTTGCGGACCACAATGGGCCGGCCCAGCTAAAGGCCCACAAGATTCTGCAGACCATAATGGGCCGGCCCAGCTAAAGGCCCAACATTCTCTGTCAAATCGTCCCGTCAACAGCCTGTCCTAAGCTTGCCATCAACGTGGCCCATGGTCACTTCTGGCCCGTTAACAGTCCGCTAAGTAATTGGGCCAAATCACGGCCCGGTGTATTTCCGTCCTGTTAAAGGTCCGGCTTCATTTGGGCCCATTTACAGGGCATCAAAACTTTCGGCCTGTTAGAGGCCCACTATAGATTTGGGCCACTTTCTTCCTGTTGTCATTTTTGACCTGTTAACGCCGGACGTAAACCATGGGCCATATGTGGCCCAACGTCATATCGGGCCCATTAACGGCCCATATAAAAATGACAATAATCTAGCCCGACCGAAGTTCCAGCCTATTAAAGGCCCGTGTATTAGGTCGGCGCATTTACGGCCCGTCCGAATTTCGGCCTGTCAAAGATCCGCGTCGTAAATGCGCCACCATTTCGGCCTGCTAAGTCCAGTGGGTTATTTGGCACAATCAGGGCCCAATCTCACTTTCGGTCTATTAAAGGCCCATGTTTTATGGGCTCAAGATATTTACACCTGTAAACGGCCTATTTTTACTGAGGGCCCAAAATATGTTTAGGCACATTAAAGGCCCACTATGGGCACAAAGGCCTACCGTAAAAATATGAAAGCTTATGCTGATTTAGGCCCGAGATATTTTAGTGGGCTACATGTCAATTTCGCCGGTAATCGCTTTTAGCCCAATTGGAATGGGCCCGACGAATCTTGGCATGTTAGGGCTCTGCCAAGCTTTCGGCCGAATACATTACTAAGATAAACCTACACTATACAAAAAATAGCGTCAGAATTACTGCAGCCTGGGGCAGCATCAGAAATGTTGTATCACAACAACATAAATTCCAACCATACAACAAAAGGCCTGTTGGCATAAAGTTTACAGTTCTTCCAGATAAAAGCACCATCAGACGTATAGAAGCACATATCATTTGACCTGAGTGCTAATGTTTCAGGCTGTAGAATCTGATGGAGCAGCACGATCTCCACCTTTTTTCCGCCATTGCTCTTGAACAACAAAGCGAATGTCTGATAGTCTGGTTTCAAAACCTTTCATATCTTGACGACATTTCTCAACCACTATTCTTGTTTCCGAAACAGCGTCTATTAGGGATTGGACTTGTGTCTGGAGCACAAATATATCACTCTGTCTAGCTGGAAGATTTTGTTCAGTAGGCGATTTGGACGAGGTTACCTTGACAACCAACCCAGAATTACGCAAGAAGGTGCTTTTTGCAATCGTTAGTGGAGAGATCTTTGGCCTTAATCGCAGCAAGAGGTGACATTGTGCGTGTAGTAGCCTCGTCACCTTCAGATGGTTGTGGCTGTTCAATCATTTGTTCCATAGCTTCCTGAAAGTTTGAACTTGTAGATTAGTGTACCGGATAAGTTACCAATGAGAAAAAAACAAACAAAGTAGGTTAAACGTTTATACATAACTTATTTTGGTGAACTACTGTAATACATTAGCATGTATTGTAGTGCCAACTACATAATAAAATCACTTTCGGAACATATGTCCATGTAGCATGCATACTGTATTGTCTATTTCCTCACATTCGTTGACATCTAAGGATAAAGAGACATGGCTTAAAGTAGGATGAACATAGTATGACATCATTAATATCATGGGCAAACAGATATAAAACAAACAACCTATTTTATCATTGTGTGCGCACGTGAACATAACAACTAGATTACAGATCAAGACCAAAATAATATCCTTCATCTCTTTTAAACCATGTAAAGTGAAATGATACGTTAAGACAACTGTGTATAAAAGTGAACAGAGTAACTGACATTGGCTGCAAACCAAGTAGTTAAATGAACACATCACGGTACCAATCGGTTCAAAGGCGGAGGAGTAAGGACTTACAACGGCTTGAACTGGTGTGCTCATGCCCTTCATCTTGCTGGTGTGGCAACCCTTGAAGATTTGCACCATTCGGTTCAGGTTCTTTTTGGTCCGCACGGGCTTTCCTCTCAGTATTTGGAACAAGTCAATATAGATACGATAATATGGCACACAAAAAGAAGGAAGTAGCAGCTATTTACAAAAGGCTCATGATGTGCAATATAGCTACGAGATCCTGTTGTCTGCTGGAATTTCACTTTAGAACGGTTGGTTCTGTTCTTCAAATAGTTAGCCTAGAAGAAGATACACTTGTAAGGCACATACATAAATACAAGTTCAATATGTGGTCTGATCAAATACATATAGCCTACGATACTTTGGATCGCACCGGTGTTTAAAGAGGGCTGTCCGGTCTTCATCTGTAATATATTCCTTTGGAGATGTTTGGGCGATTTCATTGTTAGCCTTGCCTTCAAAGTGAGATTTTCTAAGGTGGTACCGATATCTTTGCAGAAAGCGGTCGAAAAACATGAGTGCATGCTTGTTTAGTTACATCATCTTTCGGATCCAACTTGAACCTCATCTGTTGAAAAAAGAATGTGAGTCTTATTAGGAGGAAGATAGAAAGTATGGGACAGAGCAAGACAATATTACTAATTGCGATGAATAACATTACTTACGGATAAATGGTCAAGGAAGGTGTTAAACCGGTATTGTCTTTCTCATTCCTGTCATCGATCCACATTGGGAGGATACGCGCATGACACCTAACGGCAACGGCTGCCTCTGATACTAACTTGGCTGACTCTGTAGCATCACGTGGCCTTTTTAAACCTGCCTCAAAATGGATCTCCATTCTTCCTCGTTTAGATTTTGTTAATCTGTCAAGCATTATCCCTGATGTCTGCTTCCGCTTGCGCCGTGGTGCTAGTTCAACAACGAATATGGAAAGTGTTAGTGTACATCAAACTGTGAGAGTACATATAAAGGAGCATGCAATCGCAACTTGACTCGGTCAGTACCGTCTTGGTGTTGATGCTCATGAGGTTCATCTGATCTTGCCAAGTCCCATTGTGTCGCCAGTGCTTCGTAAGTAGTGTTAGGTGTGAAGGCAGCTTGGGAACCGCCGCCCGAGCAAATGAACGAGTAACTGGTTGAGATGCTGGTACAGTTGAAGCGGATACTGCAGCTGGTGGAGCAAGTGATACTGTGTTTGTAGATTTAGCCGGTGGACTTGGACCTTCTACTGCACTATAAGTACCAGCAGAATCTCGACGGCAGAACCTTTTTCGTTTCACCCGACGAGTAACAGCACTCCCTACTATATCATTTTCCTTGCTCTTTTTTGACTTTGCCATGTCAAGCTGTACCCACAACACAAAAGAATAAAATCACTCTTGAGAACTCATTGATGCATGATACAGACAAGCTATACTTTGATGCAAGACAACCGTATGAGGATGGAATATGTAAGAAAAACAGGACGGCATGACATATTCACAGCTACAATGTGCAAACTAAGAAGAAGGATTTTCAAGAAAATAGAAGTAATGCAAGCTGGACACCATATGAAAGATGCAACCAATATTACTCTGCCAAGTTAAAAGTGTCGTGTCATAAGTGGCAATTCAAAAATTAGAAGCGGACAACATAGAAATCAATGCAAGATGCAACCATTATCAGACTGCCATGTTAAAAGCGTCCAGTCATGAGTGACTGATGCGGGATACACAACAACAGTACTTTGATGTAAGAACATGGTATGATAGATAGATGCAGTGTATTCTAGACACAGAAAGCCATGTCATATGCACATGTATAACGCATAAACTCAGCAGGTGCAATTTAATCAAAATAGAACAAACACAGGGTAGACAACATATGCAACATGAAACCAATTATCACATCATCAACTTAGAGCAAGCACACTGTGATGGTGGAGTACGGAGATGAACTCATCATGTAGACTTGGGACTTCAACTTCATTAGCGATAGCGATGGCAAATCTAGAGAGTCTCTGTTTGCGCGTCGGTGCCGAGGACCACCAACATCCCCTAACTTACTCTTTTCCTTCCTATTTTCCGATATTGCCTTATGAAGTCAAAACCACAAGAAGATGAATAAAATTAGCTCTACATAACTGGTTGATGCATGATACGTATTTAACACTACTTTGATGTAAGGCAAGCGCAGGATAGGAGGATGTAATATATACAAAAAAGACAACATTTCATATTCACACGTACGATAGGAGGATGGAATATGTATGAAAAAACAGTAAGAGGGAGGCATTTCAACAAAATTAGAAGAAATGAAAGCTAGGCACCATATGAACATGCAACCAATATCACTCTATCAGGTAAAAAGTGTCTTGTCGTAAGTGCCATTTCAAGAAATTAGAAGCAAAGACAAGCTAGAAGACAATGCAAGATGCAACCTACATAACAGTCCCAAGTTAAATGTGTCTTATGGGTAAGTGATCGTTGCAGGTATAAGTTGTAAGCTATGTAGATGCAATTCAACATAATCAGAAGCAATACAAACTAGACATCATACGGAAAACACAACCACGTATAATAGTTCCAAGTAAGAGCAAGCACCTGTGATGGTGGAGTAGGGGAGATGTGCTCATCATGTACATGTATGTTCTAGAAAGCAGAACACGTGTCATATTCACAGCATTATGTGTAAAGTAAGCAGATGCAATTCAAGTTAGAAGCAATACAAGCTAGACATCATACGCAACATGCAACCACATATAATAGTGTCAATTTAGAGCAAGCACCTGTGATGGTGGAGTAGGGGAGATGTGCTCATCATCTACACAGCACGTTGACTGTCCAGCCTTGTGTTGTCTTGCGAATCTTGTTGGGAGGATGGCGGAGTAGAATCTGTAGAGACCCCCTATTTGAGTTGCTCCGAAGGACCACCATCATCTACTGCCGTACTAATTTCCTTCAGCTGTAATGATTTTTCATTGTGAAGTCAAACCGATAAGAAAAAGGAATAAAATTCGCTCTTCAGAACTCATTCATGCATGATCTTGTGAACACTACTCGGATGAAAGGCAAACACATGATGCGAGGATGGAATATGTATGAAAAACAGGATGGTGTGACATATTCACACCTATGATGTAACAACTAAGCGAAGGCATTTCAACAAATTAGAAGCACCGCAAGCTAGACACCATATGAAAGATGCAACCAATATCACTCTCTGCCAAGTTCAAAGCTGTATGGCGTTTCAACAAATTAGAAGCGATACATGCTAGAAATCATATGCAAGACACAACCAATATCACACGGCGACTTAAACGTGCCTTATCATAAGTGGTGATGCGGGATATGCAAGAATAGTAGTCTGATGTAGAAACAGGAACACATGTCATATTCACATGCATTATGTGTAAAGTAAGCAGAAGCAATTTAACAAAGTTAGAAGCAATACAAGCTAGACATCATACGCAACATGCAACCACATATAATAGTGCCAAGTTAGAGCAAGCACATGATGGTGGAGTAGGGGAGATGTGCTCATCATCTACACAGCTACGTTGACTGTCTAGCCTTGCGTTGTCTTGCGAATCTTGTTGGGAGGATGGCGGAGTAGAATCTGTAGAGAACCTTCATTTCAGTTGCTCGGAAGGACCACCATCATCCAATGCCTTGCCAATTTCCTTCAGCTTTATTGATTTTGCATTGTAAGGTCATACCGACAAGAAAAAGGAATATCATTCGCTCTTGAGAACTCATTCATGCATGATACTGACGAACACTACTCTGATGAAAGGCAAATTCATGATAACGAGGATGGAATATGTACGAAAAAATGGACGGCTTGACATATTCACACCTATGATGTGGTAACTAAGTAGAAGGCACTTCAAAAAATTAGAAACACTGCAAGACACCATATGGAAGGTGCAATCAATATCACTCTGCCAAGTTAAAACTGTCTTGTCATAGGTGGCGTTCATCAAATGTGGCGACCGGTTTTCCGGGATATAATTTCCAGAAAATGGTCGTTGTACTCACCAGCCCCAGGATTACTGTTAGCTGATGAGGCACCAACTTGATACAGAAAATCCAAGCAAAATACAAAATATGTGGTACAAGACTATTACGGCTCGTGAGTACAACAAATGGTTTCTAGTGGTTGATGGCGGAAGCGGTTTGTGGATCGTCAGCATCTATGGGACTCCATTTCCCACAGGAACAGCTGACCAGGTTAATTCCTATCTTTGCAAAGCTGCTATCACCATTGCGTAGGTTCCGGGGCTGGCATCGCAACGCTCCTCTCCACGCAAGATATCTGGCCAAGACAATAGCCAGGGACAACCAGTGAGTACTTTGAACGTACTCACAAACATTATGAACACAGGTATAATATAACAACCGATAATCATGCTTTGAAAATATTCTATGATCACAACGTCAGTCATAAAAGAAAATAAATTCCTTGATGCATGCAGGCAGGTTATTATAATGTAACCATAAATATGTAATGACAGAGTAGGAATAAAGTGCACCATTCGGATGTGCAGGCGACGTCTCAAATTGATGGTAAATAACAAGCATGCCTCAGTCGGGCGTCTGAGCGACACCACATAAAGGGCTTATAAGTAAAATAAATAACAAGCATGCCACAGTCGGGCGTCTCAGCGACACCACATAAAGGGCTTATATAGTAAAATAAATAACAAGTATGCCACAGTCGGGCGTCTGAGCGACACCACATAAAGGGCTTTAAAAGTGAATTAAATAACAAGCAACGCCACAGTCGGGCGTCTTAGCGACACCACACAAAGGGCTTATAAAATAAACAATAAGTATGCCATAGTCGGGCGTCTGAGCGACACCACATAAAGGGCTTATAAAGTAAAAGAATAACAAGCATGCCACAGTCAGGTGTCTCAGCGACACCACATAAAGGGCTTATAAAATAAACACAGTGAATACCCAGGAGGTAGAACCGTTCCAGGGATACTCAATAATTCAAATCATATAATGGGTTAGTCCACAATAAATAATAGTCATGATCATCATAAGTCACAAGTCATGATCCCAGTTTGATTTAACAATTTCTCCTCCGAAGACCGACACTAAGACCAACACTTGACCCATCCCAGACATTAATCCTTAACCTGGACACGGCTATTCGAATAGGTTTAATCTCTGCAGAGGGTGTACTCTTTACCCACGAGCAACGGATTCCTTTAGTCCATCGGGGCTAATTCCGTCTACGGCCTTTTTGTTGAAAACACACCTAACTTGCACACACCAGTTTAACTTACCGGTGTCTGGATATCACCCACGACACCCGTTAAGCAAAACTCTAAGTGGGTAGGCTACAACCTCGACGTAGCATGGGATCACAAAATTTATCTTTATCACAAACTAGGGGAGCTACCCCTTGGCTACAACCGAAACACCCATGCCCCGGGTCGATGGCATGCCTACGGATGCCTCCGGTATCTTCCATCATGGCCTCTCTACATGCGGTGTGTGCTAGGAAAGGGGTTGACAACTTCTTGAACCGTACCCCACGTATGGCGAGGACAAATGGTAGTCTGAAACAAGTATGGGGGTTCTTTGGAGACAAGACTCCATCTATGGTCGACTCAGGAGGTTTAAGTATTCCCTGCATGATTAGCATAACGAAAATATTACATCCAACCGATAGGATCACCACTCATCATACCTCTCATGCCATGCCGGACACACTCGTCTCGACGAGGAGCTAGGGACAAGCTCGGGTCTACCCAAGACAGAGGCTTTCCCGTCTTCCTTCCAGTAGGCACGAAAGGCATACGAGGATGATCATTATCACAAGCATGTATATTTCCCACAGCAAGGAAATCACTAATATGCATCCATGCAAATGATCATATCACATGAAATAACAAGTATTCCAAAATGAGGTGGTGTTATAAATGTGTCAACAAACACACAAAAAATATTATGCCGGGTTCAGAATGCTTGCCTTCGAGGTGTGGAAAGTCAGTGTGCATTCCAAAACTTTGAAAGTTTTCTCCTCTCTCTTCAAATTCCTATTTGAAAATATTTTTGAATCAACACACATTTCCAAAACAGCACAAAAAAGTAGTCTGAATTTTTTTTCAAATAAATCTTAAAATAAACTAGACAGAATTTTAGAGATGTAGGAAAAAGAATCAATTCATTTGGAGTTATATTTAAAAAGTTATAGCCAGTCAAAGTTTTGGTCAAAATCTGTTTTTAAAAAGAAAATAAAATAGAAAAAGAAAAACGATTCAGACTGACCTCGTCGAAGGCGTATTCTAAAAATACGTTTCCACTTACCCAGCGTGGACCGTGCGTGGTCACTGACAGTGGGCCCGCCTGGCCCACTGGTCAGGTTTGACCAGTCCACGCACGCGTCGCCTCCTCCGGCCAAAACAGAGGCGGAGCTCCGGTGAGGCTCGCCGGCGAATGACGGCTCCGTTCGGAAAATGGAGGCCATCCGCGTGCTCAGGGGATCAAGACGGTCACTCCGGTGGTTGATATAGTCTCTGGGGTGGACGGAGTTGCCGGCGGTGAGCTTCGCGGCGGACGGTGGTCGTCGGGCAAAGTGATTTTTCTCCCGCAATGAGTCCTTGTCAAAATCGAGCAGGGGGATGGATTCACAAGGGGGAGAGGGGGTTTCTGGTGAAGAGAGTGGAGAGGGGGAGGTCCTGGTGGTGCCGGAAATGGCCGGGGTGGTGGCGGCGGCTGCAGTTGCCGGAGACGGGGAAGAAGGCCCCCCTCCGACGATTGCAAGCTGTGGGGGTGCCATGAAGGTGGCCTGAGGTTGCCTCCGTGCTCGTATGGGTTCGGGGGCCTCCTTATATACCGCAACGAGGTCGGTTAGCGGCGGCCGGATAAGCTCGTCGGCGAACCGCCTCCCTGTAGAGTCAGGGCGTCATGGCGACGACAAGAGCTAGAGGACACTCGAGGGGATGATGATGAGCTGTTCCCGGGGCAGATGGCGAGCGGGAGAGGCTTGCGCGGCACCGACCTGGCAGAGGCGCGCTGCGGACGCCGGCGTGCCACCAAGGCTCTGACGGCGGTGCTGCAGGGCACCAGAGCTACTTGGCGTGATGCGGTGAGAGGGGGAGTGCGTGGCGCGGCTCTGTGGCGTGGGCAAAAACCAGGGGCGCGACGTGGCGGCTCAGGCGCGGCACGTGCAAAACGCGCGCTCTGCTCACGCCCAGAGCACGCACGGGACGCGCTCGACGAAATGCCAGGGCGTGATAGAGGTCCTGGGTGAGGCTGGGAATTAACAGACCTAGGTTATGAGTAGCTAGGAGTCTATTGGACAAGGTAGTTAGGCAAGGGAATCAAGATCACAGTGTAAGCTAAGACTCATGTCAAAACTGGTCATGCCTACAGGGTGCTCGACAGAATGCCACATGCACCTAGGCATTTCTTGGAGTGGTCAAATCTTCCAGAGAGGGGTCTCTTTAGATGCAAGAGAGGGTGGTGAGGTTAGTTTGCCAAAAGGAAACTTGCTAGTGTAAGTTTTGCAAAACTTGATTACGGACAGAAAGAGCAGGGCATGATTGCATGTACTAGAATTGCTCCAATGAGTCCAACCTCTTGGACTTAAGGTTTTAGCAGGAAGGGCTACAAGTGGGAAAAAGAATCACAGCAAAAGGAACAAGTTATAATATAGCTGTAGTACAATCCATCCAGTTGGACCAGAATGAAGATGAGGATGGTTCACTCAAATTTTTCAAAGGACCTCAAAGGGTTTTTGCAAAAAGTTGAATCATAAGCTACTACCAGCATCCCATAATTTTAGTGGAGGGTAGAAAGCAGCATTTAAATGAGTTGTAGTGCAAAATTGCCCACTGGACCAGACAAGAAAATTGGGTGTAGAGCTCAAAATATTTAGGGAATGAAATATCTTTTTGCATAAAAGTGGTTTGGTGACATCACAGGACATCCCCAAATTTTGGTGGATTTTTGAAAGAATTCATAAAAGGGTTGCAGTTCAAAAAGGACCATAAAACCATGGGAAAACCATTTTTCAAGAAAATAAAGACTATGGAGATTATTATATAATTAATTCCTCTGATGAAAAGAAAAGATTTTTCTTGAGAGGATAAACAAGTCCAATAACATATTTGAAAAGTTTTCACTGAAGGAAATAACTCCATGATAAAAAGGAAGGAAAAAGTTTAGAAAAACAAAAGGGAGCCCAGAAAATAAAAGTTTTAATTTCCTGGCAAAATTGTAATTAACAAAACAAGGTTAAAATTTTGGGGTGTTACAACACTACCCCCCTAAAAAAATATCGTCCTCGAGATTTGCTAAGAGCTGATTTGAAAACACATTACTCCACGGTTACGAGTTTTTGCAAGCAGTGTATGTGTTCGAAGTGTGGTGGTGTTGCGTGAATAAAACCATGTCGTGAGGAGATGTACGATGCAGCAACTCAGGGGAAAGAAAACCTACTCCAGGATTTCTCGCGAGAGAAAATAGTAATACAACAGAGTCAAATCGCAACAGAACTACTCACATTAATAGGAACTAAATAATTTACTCGGTGCGCAAACTCGGGGTACCACGCATGAGTTAACACACATATAAATGCCACAACAATGAATACAGCGGCAATGTCTAAAATGAAAATGGTAACTTGACAGGGTCCCGAGAAAACGTCTCTGGTACTGGGATGCACTCCTCTTCTATCGGGGAAAGCGGATTGACCAGCCGATGAATGCGCCTCTCCTGGTCGGGCCTCAGTGATCTGCCGATGGCGATCTGAGGATTTAAATCCGCGAGGCTTTGGAGATAACCCATCACATGTTGGGTTAAACGCTCTTGAGCGATGACGTACTGGACAAGGTTGGCCAGGACTGGGTCTCTCTCAATTCGTCCACCGGGAAAAGATGTTACTCCTCCAGGTGCTGCACGGCTCGGAAAGTGAAAATACCCTCGTTCGCTGGCATAGGGTACCGCGAATCGAAGGTGAGAAAGAGCTTCGTATGCCGCAACTTCTACGGCCATATGTGGGGTCGGCATAGATTTCCCCACGAAGGAGACCTCCGTTGGGTCTTGGTTTGGGTTTACAGGAGGGATGTGCACTGCTGCCCAGTATCTCGAGGTGGAAGGGGTGATCCTTGATTTGAATAGCTCAGACTTTGGGGTGGCTGGGTAGCGCCCATGGTACCGCAGTGAAATCCCACAATATTTTGACAAAACTACCTGGGGTTGCATCTGGGGTTCTCAGATAAATACTAGGGCTCGGCATGGCAAGAAATGGTTGTGAGGAGGGTGCACAAGTGAGGGGTGCTTGGCAAGGTCACGAAGTGGCCTTTTATAGCATTGGAACTGGGTCATTTTACCGTGGTGAAAGGTAATGAATTTGCCAGCTCGGCTCCAAGGGTCGGGGTCAAAGCTACAGATACACATATCTCACTAAAGTGACGTATCCCTGTGGGAAATGTCGATGTGGTTTTGGTAGTTGTGCCTGCAAAAATACGCAACTGCGTGCTGACATAAATATGCAAGGTTACTATTAAAACAGTGGCACAACAGCAGGCTGCTCTAATTTCACAAGGTCACACGATCTCAAAGCGAGGATACACTGAGACTCGGCACTACTCGAGTGACTTATTCTACCTCGTTTACATCCAAGCGGGCGTGCCTTGTGGATGTCGAGGTTCCTCCACGGGTCTCGATGTCGGAATCAGCTGGAGAGGGTTGAGGGGCTGCAGGCTCTGGGTAGCGATGATGACCATCGTGGGGATTGTTGGCCACAACCCCGTTGGAGTGTGCTCCCAAAAGGCAACGAAGCACTTCTGGGGTCATCAAAGCACCTTGGTTGATGGATGGGGCTGACCTCAGGGTCTCGATCGGGTGTCCGAACAGCACGACTGGGTTGTCGGTGTCGGGCTCGTTTCCTTCTCTCGCCGGGGCTCGACGAACCAGCTCTCCACGAGCTGCGATAAGATCAATGGTGATTTGATCGAACAGTTCCTCCAGTGCACCTACATAGAGCACTAGGTGCAGCAATGCAGGATCCGTCTCGTGATCTCCGTTGGCAACTTGGGGTGGTCTACCATACCCTTCACGCCTGGGGTAGTAGTAGAACGGCGACGATTAACTCTGGCGACAACTGCCGGAGTTGAACTATAGCCTCTTGAGCAGCTAGTTGGATGGCTTGTGGCTCAAAGGAAGTTGTCCTTCCGGTGAACCAGTAGGGGCGTTCTGGCGACAGACCCCTACCATAGACGTGCACAGTGGCCCAAAATTGACGGCTCTCGCCGCTCATGGACCCTTGGTACACAACATATTCGGGAGGCTCTTCTAACGCATAGTCACGACGGGTGAGGTTTGCGAGTATGGTCACAAAACCTCCAAGGTTGGTTGCTGTGGTCTCATTGTGCACGATGGGACCAGGCATTATGGCTCGGTCTGGGGTAGAGGCTGTGTTGGGATGGGTTGAGGCGAGCGTGCCCTTTTTATAGAAAAAGGGGACGAAGTCTTCCTTCGCACACTTGCGAATGAGACATTTTAGGCATCGGTCACTGGCGTGTGATCGACAGGCTGGGTTGGTAGGTTGGGCACCGACTGCCAAAAGTGTCGGGGTCACTGTGTGGCTATCTTGCACGGGAAGCTTGGCTGGGGTTCGGATATGGTCTGGTGGGTTGGCTTACCTAGGTTTATTGACCCAGCTAAGATAGGATTAGCCAATGGTCAGCCTGGCTCTGATACCAAGTCTGTGGCGACCAGTTATCCGGGATATAATTTCCAGAAAATGGCCGTTGTACTCACCAGCCCCAGGATTACTGTTAGCCGATGAGGCACCAACTTGATACAGAAAATCCAAGCAAAATACAAAATATGTGGTACAAGACCATTCTGGCCTGTGAGTACAACAAATGATTTCTAGTGGTTGATGGCGGAAGCGGTTTGTGGATTGTCAGCATCTATGGGACTCCATTTCCCACAGGAACAGCTGACCAGGTTAATTCCTATCTTTGTGAAGCTGCTATCACCATTGCGTAGGTTCCGGGGCTGGCATCGCAACGCTCCTCTCCACGCAAGATATCTGGCCAAGACAATAGCCGTGGACAAGCCGGTGAGTACTTTGAATGTACTCGCAAACATTATGAACACAGGTATAATATAACAACCGATAATCATGCTTTGAAAATATTCTATGATCACAACGTCAGTCATAAAAGAAAATAAATTCCTTGATGCATGCAGGCAGGTTATCATAATGTAACCATAAATATGTAATGACAGAGTAGGAATAAAGTGCACCATTTGGATGTCTGAAGCGACGTCTCGAATTGATGGTAAATAACAAGCATGCCTCAGTCGGGCGTCTGAGCGACACCACATAAAGGGCTTATAAGTAAAATAAATAACAAGCATGCCACAGTCGGGCGTCTCAACGACACCACATAAAGGGCTTATATAGTTAAATAAATAACAAGTATGCCACAGTCGGGCGTCTGAGCGACACCACATAAAGGACTTTATAAGTGAATTAAATAACAAGCAATGCCAAAGTCGGGCGTTTTTGCGACACCACATAAAGGGCTTATAAAATAAACAATAAGTATGCCACAGTCGGGCGTCTGAGCGACACCACATAAAGGGCTTATAAAGTAAAAGAATAACAAGCATGCCACGGTCAGTGTCTCAAATGACACCACATAAAGGGCTTATAAAATAAACACGGTGAATACCGTGAGGTAGAACCGTTCGAGGATACTCAATAATTCAAATCATATAATAGGTTAGTCCACAATAAATAATAGTCATGATCATCATAAGTCACAAGTCATGATCCCAGTTTGATTTAACGGTTTCTCCTCAAGACCGACACTAAGACCAACACTTGACCCATCCTGCATCGTAATCCTTAACCATGGACACGGCTATTCGAATAGGTTTAATCTCTGCAGAGGGTGTACTCTTTACCCACGAGCAACAGATTCCTTTAGTCCATCGGCTAATTCCGTCTCTGACCTTTTGTTGAAAACACACCTAACTTGCACACACCGGTTTAACTTACCGGTGTCCGGATATCACCCATGACAACCCGTTAAGCAAAACTCTAAGTGGGGAGGCTACAACCTCGGCGTAGCATGGGATCACAAAATTTATACCACACGCCAAACTAGGGGAGCTACCCTTGGCTACAACCGAAACACCCATGCCCCGGGTCGATGGCATGCCTCTGGATGCCTCCGGTATCTTCCATCATGGCCTCTCTGCACGGTGTGTGCTAGGAGAGGGGTTGACAACTTCTTGAACCGCACCCACGTATGGCGGGGACTAGTGGCGTCTGAAACAAGTATGGGGGTTACTGGAACAAGACTCGATCTATGGTTGACTCAGGAGGTTTAAGTATTCCCTGCATGATTAGCATAACGAAAATATTACATCCAACCGATAGGATCACCACTCATCATACCTCTCATGCCATGCCGGACACACTCGTCTCGGCGAGGAGCTAGGGACAAGCTCGGGTCTACCCAAGACAGAGACTTTCCCGTCTTCCTTCCGGTAGGCACGAAAGGCATACGAGGATGATCATTATCACAAGCATGTATATTTCCCACAGCAAGGAAATCACTAATATGCATCCATGCAAATTATCATATCACATGAAATAACAAGTATTCCAAAATGAGGTGGTGTTATAAACGTGTCAACAAACACACCAAAAATATTATGTCGGGTTCAGAATGCTTGCCTTCGAGGTGTGGAAAGTCAGTGTGCATTCCAAAACTTTGAAAGTTTGCTCCTCTCTCTTCAAAATCCTATTTGAAAATATTTTTGAATCAACACACGTTTCCAAAACAGCACAAAAAAGTAGTCTGAATTTTTTTTCAAATAAATCTTAAAATAAACTAGACAGAATTTGAGAGATGTAGGAAAAAGAATCAATTCATTTGGAGTTATATTTTAAAAGTTATAGCCAGTCAAAGATTTGGTCAAAATCTGTTTTTAAAAAGAAAATAAAATAGAAAAAGAGAAATGATTCGGACTGACCACGTCGAAGGCGTATTCTAAAAATACGTTTCCACTTACCCAGCGTGGACCGTGCGTGGTCATCGACAGGCCCGCTTGGCCCTGATCGGGTCAGGTTTGACCGATCCACGCCGCCTCCTCCGGCCAAAACAGAGTGAGTCTCGGCGAGGCTCGCCGGCGAATGACGGCTCCGTTCGGAAAACGGAGGCCATCCGCGTGCTCAGGGGATCAAGACGGTCACTCCGGTGGTTGATATAGTCTCTGGGTGGACGGAGTTGCCGGCGGTGAGCTTCGCGGCGGACGGTGGTCGTTGGGCAAAGTGATTTTTCTCCCGCAATGAGTCCTGGTCAAAATCGAGCAGGGGGATGGATTCACAAGGGGGAGAGGGGGTTTCTGGTGAAGAGAGTGGAGTGGGGGAGGTCCTGGTGCCGGAAATGGCCGGGGCGGTGGCGGCGGCTGCAGTTGCCGGAGACGGGAAAGAAGGCCTCCCTCCCACGATTGCAAGCTGTGGGGGTGCCATGAAGGTGGCCTGAGGTTGCCTCCCTGCTCGAATGGGTTCGGGGGCCTCCTTATATACCGCAACGAGGTCAGTTAGCGGCGGCCGGATAAGCTCGTCGGCGAACCGCCTCCTCAGAGTCGTGATGCCGTGGCGACGACGAGCTAGAGAGGACACTCGAGGGATGATGATGAGCTGTTCGGGCAGATGGCGAAGCGGAGAGGCTTGCGCGGCACCGACCTGGCAGAGGCGCTGGCTATGACGCCGGGCGTGCCACCAAGGCTCGACGGGCGGTGCTGTAGGGCACCGTAGCTACTTGGCGTGATGCGGTGAGAGGGGAGTGCGTGGCGCGGCTCTGTGGCGGGCAAAAACCAGGCGCGACGTGGCGGCTCAGCGCTGCATGCAAAAACGCTCTGCTCACGCCCAGAAAGCACGCACGGACGCGCCGACGAAATGCCGTAGGCGTGATAGAGGTCCCGGTGAGGCTGGGAATTAATGCACCTAGGTTATGAGTAGCTAGGAGTCTATTGGACAAGGTAGTTAGGCAAGGGAATCAAGATCACGCAAGCTAAGACTCATGTCAAACTGGTCATGCCTACGTGGTGCTCGACGAATGCCACATGCACCTAGGCATTTCTTGGAGTGGTCAAATCTTCCAGTGGGGTCTCTTTAGATGGAAGAGATGGTGGTGAGGTTAGTTTGCCAAAGGGGAAACTTGCTAGTGTAAGTTTTGCAAAACTTCAGTTCTGGACAGAAAGAACAGGCATGATTGCATGTACTAGAATTGCTCCAATGAGTCCAACCTCTTGGACTTAAGGTTTTAGCAGGAAGGGCTACAAGTGGGAAAAAGAATCACAGCAAAAGGAACAAGTTATAATATAGCTGTAGTACAATCTATCCAGCTGGACCAGAATGAAGATGAGGATGGTTCACTCAAATTTTTCAAAGGACCTCAAAGGGTTTTTGCAAAAAGTTGAATCATAAGCTACTATCAGCATCCCATAATTTTGGTGGAGGCTAGAAAGCAGCATTTAAATGAGTTGTAGTGCAAAATTGCCACTGGACCAGAGAAGAAAATTGGGTGTAGAGCTCAAAATATTTAGGGAATGAAATATCTTTTTGCATAAAAGTGGTTTGGTGACATCACAGGACATCCCCAAATTTTGGTGGATTTTTGAAAGAATTCATAAAAGGGTTGCAGTTCAAAAAGGACCATAAAACCATGGGAAAACCATTTTTCAAGAAAATAAAGACTATGGAGATTATTATATAATTAATTCCTCTGATGAAAAGAAAAGATTTTTCTTGAGAGGATAAACAAGTCCAATAACATATTTGAAAAGTTTTCACTGAAGGAAATAACTCCATGATAAAAAGGAAGGAAAAAGTTTAGAAAAACAAAAGGGAGCCCAGAAAATAGAAGTTTTAATTTCCTGGCAAAATTTTAATTAACAAAACAAGGTTAAAATTTTCGGGTGTTACATCAAACTAGAAGCAATACATGCTAGAAATCATATTCAAGACGCAAACCAATATCACACTTCCAACTTAAAGGTGTCCCATCATAAGTGACTGATGCAGGATACACAAGAAGAGTAGTTTCATGTAAGAACATGGTGTGATAGACAGATATAGTATGTACCAAAAACAGGAAAGCGTGTAATATTCACATGTATCATGTGTAAGCTAAGCAGATGCAGTTTACACTAATAAGGAGCAATACGAGCTAGACACCATATGCAACATGCAACCAGATATCGCACCGCCAAGTTAGAGCAAGCACCTTGGATGGTGGAGTAGGGGAGCGGAGACTTGGACCTTGTAATGCACTATCAGTACAAGGAGAATCGGCATGAGATGCTCCATTTACGTTGTTGCAGAGGACCACCATCATCGCCTTCCTTACTCTTTTCCTTCCTCTTTCTTGATTTTGCCTTGTCAAGTCAAACCCACAAGAAAAAGGAATAAAACTTGCTCTTCGTAACTCATTGATGCATGATCTTGTGAACACTACTTTCATGTAAGGCAGCCGCATGATAGGATGGAATATGTATGAAAAACAGGATGGCGTGACATATTGACATGTATGATGTATAAAATGCAAACTAAGCACAAGGTGGTTGAACTTGTTAGAATCGATGAAAGCTAGAAACCATATGAAAGATGAAACCAATAACACTCTGCCAAATTAAAAGGGTGCCCTAACAAATGTATTTGACCAAATTAGAAGCAATACATGGCAACAGGCTAGAAATAATATGCAATATGCAACGAATAAAGGTGACTCATCGTAAGTGATTGATGCAGGATACAGAAGAAAGGTGTAAACTAAGCAGATGCAATTTACCCTAATTAGAAGCATTACAAGCTAGACACCATATGCAACATGCAACTGCATATCACACTGCGAAGTTAGAGCAAGCACCTGTGATGGTGGTGTAGGGGAAGTGCGGTCTTCAGGTACAGAGCTACGTTCAATGTCTTCATTTAGGCTTGCTATTTCTTGAGAATCATGTGGAGAGGATGAAATTGCATTCTTTATAAGAGTATTGCGTCTCATATTAACCCACGCGCGTGACTGTCTCATCATAAGCGATAGACGCAGGATACACAAGAACAGTAGTTTGATGTAAGAACATGGTTTGATAGGCAGATGTAGTATGTACCAAAAACAGGAAGGCGTGTCATATTCACATGTATAATGTGTAAGCTAAGGAGATGCAATTTAACAAATTAGGAGCATTGATGAGGGATACACAAGAAAAGTAGTTTGATGTAAGAACATGGTTAATACAAAAGACGTAGTATGTACCAAAAACAGGAAGGCATGTCATATTCACAGGTATAATGTGTTAACTAAGCAGATGCAATTTACCCTAATTAGAAGCATTACAAGGTAGACACCATATGCAGCATGCAACCACATATCACACTGCCAAGTAAGAGCAAGCACCTGCGATGGTGATGTGGGGGAATTGCGGTGATCAACTAGAGAGCTACGTTGACTATCTTCATTTAGCTACGTCTCACAGTAACCCACCCGGGTGACTATCTCATCATAAGTGATTGATGAGGGATACAAAAGAGCATTAGTTTGATGTACGGACATGGTTAATAGGCATATGTAGTATGTATCAAAAATAGGAAGGCATGTCATTATCAAAGGTATAATGTGTAAAGTAAGCAGGTGCAATTTAACCAAATTGGAAGCAATACAAGCTAGACACCATATGCAACATGCAACCACATTTGACAAAGACGAAGTTAAAGCAAGCACACAGGATGGTTGTGTGTGGCAATTGAGATCATCAACTGCAAAGATACGTTCTTTATGCGCAGCTGCGACCTTTGCACCCATTAGAGCGCTGAAACGCTTAGTGCTTGTCTTCGAATTACACTTGAGCGACTTCTATCTTTTCTTTTCTGCATTCATCAACACTCCGTCAGAGTCTGAAATACCCATGCATAAAAAACAATAGTGTGAGTATGGGTGAAGTGTGTGCAAAATTAGTACAGTGTAAAGGTAGCAGATAGCAGGTCGGTGAGAAATAAATGACGGGAGACATATGATAGCTCTACAACATGCATGGCACACTAAATTACTACATGATTCTATGAAAATAACAATGATCGAAAAGCAAATAGGTCAGTCCATTTTTTCTGCACCGTCTGATGTACAAAGAACAGGCGGATCGCCTTCATCTACCTCCAGCCAGTCAGTGTTGACAATCTTCCTCGAAACGCCAGCGACCACCGGCCCAATATTCCTCCCACCTGTGCCTCCCTCGACCTCACCGCACCAGTGCTTGGCACCCCCCCGGCCATCCATTCAAGCCCCGCCGACCTCCAGATCGGGCGCAAGCAGCTCCTGCGCCCCACACCCCTATGATAGACACCGATGCGCCGCTTCCCCGGGGAACAGGCAGACTAGGTGCTCCGCGCGCCTAAGCGGGTGCTGCTTCTTTTAATTGCGGTTCGACTGACCCTGAATTGAAATCCAGGCGGGCTACTGACCTCTAGTAAAGGTGATAGACACTGATGCGCCGCTTCCCCGAGGAACATGCGGACTAGGTGCTCCACGCGCCTAAGCGGGTGCTGCTTCTTTTAATTGTGGTTCGACTGACCTTGAATTGAAATCCAGGCGGGCTACTGACCTTTAGCAAAGGTGAAATAGTAAAAGGGAGGAAACCTTGTGCATTTAGTATCACGAAGAAGATGCAGTAAGAAGTGCTCAACTAGTTTCTTTCGTGGGATGAATACGGTATGAGCGGAGACGTAAGATTTACATGAATAAGGGAAGAGGAGTACCTCTTTCTGGTGGCAGTGTTGTGTCCTCCTTCTGTTTTTCCGACGATCTTCTTGTTGTTCGCCGGAAACCAGAAGTTGTGGAGGACGATGAAGTCTTGGACGAACCCATGGCCAAGTTGTTGAGTGTGGTGCGGTGGCCGTCTGTCGACGTCGGGGAAGCAGATCCGAGGCGGCGAACAACGGTGTAGCGGGAACAACTCCGGTGCGGTGGACGGCTGCGACAGTGGAGCCGCAGCAGTGAGGCGCAGGACGGCGTGGTCGGAGTGGTTCTGGTACGGCCACGTTGGCGTCGGCGTCGTGGAGGCAGCTCTGCCTCGGCTCCAGCTGCTAAGTCCTTGAGGGCGTTGCGGTTGCGGTTGCGTTGGACGACGACGTCGGGGTACCGGCTCCGGCGTGATGGAGGACGGCGGCGGTGGATTGGCCGCTATGGGCTGGAGGACGGACCAACGAAGGAGGCTGGGGTTTCGTGGCTGGTGGAGAGGGCGTTTTCGCACCCACGGAGTATGAATGGGGAAACTTAGGGAGGCGGGGAACTAAGGGGGAATATTATTCGGTTTGAGACGCGCTTGTTTGAAATTTGGGGAAAGTTACAAACTTTGCCCCATCTAAAATTTCGGACATATTGCGGGTTGGGGGTAGGACAGTCATGTCAGGTGTCCCAAATGTGGGCGGGATAGATTTCGGCCGAGCGTATGGGTGTTTAGGTGCCCACGGCGTATGAATGCTTCTCGGAGGCGGTTGAGACTGGAATCTTGGTGAAGTTACAAACCTACCCCGGTTTAGACCTTTGGACATCGGGCGGATAGGCTACACGGGCCAGAGTCAGGACAGTAATTTCCTACCACCAAAACATTAGTCTCGCGCGGTTTCGGGTGACGAGAGGCCTATTTGGCGCTTCGTTCAATATTTGGGAGCAGAAGCATTAACGTTTTCGGTTCTCTTGAATTGAACTTTCAGGATTTGTCAAACTTCACAAATCTTTACTCTTGAAAATCCTAAGCTACAATTATTTTGGAATGGCGGGGGTACATTTGAATATGCATTGTACACGAGTATATATTAAAAAATATGCAACTTACCTCAGTTCATGCATGGTTCCAGATATAATCTCCTTGGTTGCAAAGAAAGAAAATTTAGATATGCGTATGAATAAACTAACAACAAAGATTGAAGCCCCCTTTTACATCTGATTTACAAATGCCATTATGCCGGGTTCAAATAGATGAATGCACTTCCTATGAATTCGAATCTTCGAAACCCCCTTTATGTTGAATTCGACATGTATTATATTTCATAGCTAGAAATTTGGAATGTATCCATGCAAGTGACAAATGTATAAAGTGCTTCACACTAACAACATGGAGTGCACTAATTAATGTTTATATATGAATTGCAAAAGCATCCGTTGCATGTATTTCAAACCGCTCTCACTCTATGGATCGATAATATGAAATAAACACATGCACATGCTAGAATTCAATAGAGTATGGGTGTCTGATAGACTGATTTTCGTCCATACGCAATTTGCAAAATTCATGATCTCATCCAAAAATAATAATGCCATTTATATTTTAATTTAATGCGTAGAACCGCCTTTTACACGTAGATGCACTATGCATCGCCCTGTTCTCACAGACGCGTTATATATCTCTCTATCTAACGCATAAGTGCACACACTTTATATGCATCGGCATTTCTCTTTCACACATGCTCACAATCTCTCTCAGGGTGTCGGGGTGTCTTGCGCACATGCTCTCTCTGTTTCTCCCTCTGTCTCTCTCTTTCTAACTACTATGTACCACTCTTTTCACTAATCTCAGTTGGAAAACACTATTTCTCTCACATGCATATATACACATGCACGGTCTCTACTAGCCCTCTATACGCACATATATGTGCCTACGTGTCTCCCGCACGCACATTACCTTTAGGTCTCTCTCGCACACATTGCCCCCCCCCCGACACACCTCTCTCTTAGTAGTTGGCAGATATGATTTCATCATATCGTCATTCGGTAGGATATCCCTGGTTGTTAGGCTGGATGGTAATACGAGGCAAAGTTTTACCCTAGTTCGGATCGGACCCTTGCAGTTGAAGAAAGAGCCTACTCCTGGTACTGTATATTAGTGATAGGGGTGTGTATAAAGTACACGTGAATACCAGGCATTGTGCGTGTGTGTATACTATCGACGAACTAGCCCCCAAGCTTGTATAACATACTAAGGGCCTAGGGTTACAAATCATATATAGTCGGCTTATCACCAGCGGGGATAGAGTCCTCCGCGACTCTGGTAGCATCGTGTTGTACGCCGAGTCCTCCACATGGGTCCTCGTATAACACATCTCGGTCCAACCTATATGTGGTGCAGGATGGAACCGACCCATGAGTCTTGATGTTGACCCACCACAACTAGAAATGATGTGCCCACCACACCACACACGCAATGGCCCACTAAGAAAATAAGCATATACAATAGTACAACGGTATATAGCTCACGATACGTGTCCATATTTTGTTGATGACACTGACGGACTTTGCATTTGATGCGTGCTCCGTATTTTGTTGACGACACTTACGGTCATTGTATTTGAAGCGAAAGCACGATATGGTCACTGGACTTCAAAATAAGCTCATCACGGTCACCACATACATTTTGTCGTGCTAACCAACATGTGGTTGGATGGTTAGAGGACAGTGGTTTCTCGAGCCCACCAAGGTTAAAGTCACGGTGCTCGCATTTATCTTGTGTTAATTTCAGTATTTTCTAGCGATTTACGTTCAGTGGGAGGAGACGTTCCACTCGAGTACGAGGCACCTATGGTGACTTCGTAAAATCTCAAGATCATATATGTTGGCCCACTCTCTCGAAGGTGCTCATAGGGGTAGGGTTCGCGAGTGTGCGCTTATAGCGGTGAGTGCTTGCGGCGTATATATGAGCCCTTGCCTGCATGCAGTGTTAAACAAATACATGTCATGATTATACGGTCACTGGCTCACCCGTACAACTCCGTATTATGTTGATGACACGATCAATTGACCAGTCAAACGTTCCACGCGGCACAACTAGTGTTGCACCATCGGGCGCCAGAATCGTGGGGCCCACACTGTCAGCCCGTATATTAAAGAAAGAAATGGTAGTTTGAGTCTCATTGTGTTAATAAAATACGAGTACATTTTAGGGTGATCATACGGTCACCGCTCACCATACAGCTCCGTAATTTGTTGATAACACGATCAATTGACCAGTCAAATGGTCCACATTCAGCAGCGCACATTACCATAGGGCCCACCCGTCAGCGCGTATATGAAGGACAGAAATGGTAATAAATTAGTGGTCGGTGGGTATTCGAAGTCGTGAGGCGTCTGGTTGGCAGTCACCGGTGGTTGGGGGCGTTCATTGGGCAGTGGGGTGGGGATCCCTGGAGAAAAAGCTCGGCGCGGGGGGGGGGGGACTAGAGGGATAGCCGGTGCAGCGGCGGACCGGCGGTGGGGAGTGGTTTCGGGGAGGGCGGGCCGACCGCGGGCGGCGGGGGCTGGCGGTTCGGCCGGTGGTGGCTGGCGGCTCAGGGGGGGGGAGTTTGATGATAAACTGGAGGCCCTTGATTTCGTATCCATTGGTTGGAAAATCTAATGAATAGAGAGAAAAAGTCAGTCGACTGACGTGTAGCCTCACCCCGCACGTACACATGCACGCACGCAAGACACGCACGCATGTAGGCGTGCAACACTGACACGTACACATAACATACACACGCACGCATGCTGGTGTGCAACACTGACATGTACACATGCACTCACGAACACACGCACCTACGCACCCATGCATGCAACACTGAAATAGCAACACTCGCACGCCTGCATGCACACAGCACACGGCGTAAAACACACGCTCAATCTATACGTGCATGCACCCTTTGTTAAGGCCATGGATTGTTACAGGTGTTAATCAATCTTATCTGTGATAAGCAGAACATTGATGTTTGCAGCGGTCTTTATGAATCACAACGTATCGAACGGGCTATCAACATAGTAGGCTTATCTACATGAAAAAGATGACGTCACACTCAATGAACAATCATCGTTTTATGAAATGCCCGCTTCTGACCGCCCTAGCCCACCAAAGGTTCATCTGGCATCTTGCTGCTGCGTTGGGTCACTGACATGCAGGCCATGCACCCAAAGAGCCCACACGTCAGTGGAAGAACGGCGCGGTGTCCTAGGTCAGAGTTGAGGGCGCCACTTGCGGCACGCCCGTCTGAACACGCCTCCGTGCCGCATTCAAACGCCTCCATAAAACCCGCCGGTGTGGAAGCCGAGAAACCCACTCTGGACACATGTTCGTTCATGACCGGGCCGACGTTAAACGCAACGCTGGCCGAGCTCCTTGTCGGTGTCAAAACCGGCGGATCTCGGGTAGGGGGTCCCGAACTGTGCGTCTAGGCGGATGGTAACAGGAGACAAGGGACACGATGTTTTTACCCAGGTTCGGACCCTCTCGATGGAGGTAAAACCCTACTCCTGCTTGATTAATATTGATGATATGGGTAGTACAAGAGTAGATCTACCACGAGATCGGAGAGGCTAAACCCTAGAAGCTAGCCTATGGTATGATTGTTGTTCGTCCTACGGACTAAAACCCTCCGGTTTATATAGGCACCGAATAGGGTTAGGGTTACACAGAGTCGGTTACAATGGTAGGAGATCTACATATCCGTATTGCCAAGCTTGCCTTCCACACCAAGGAAAGTCCCATCTAGACATGGGACGAAGTCTTCAATCTTGTATCTTCATAGTCCAGGAGTCCGGCCAAAGGTCATAGTCAGGCTATCTGGACACCCCCTAATCCAGGACTCCCTCAGTAGCCCCTGAACCAGACTTCAATGACGACGAGTCCGGCGCGCATATTGTCTTCGGCATTGCAAGGCGAGTTCCTCCTCCGTATACTTCATAGAAGATTTTGAACACAAGGATAGTATCCGGCTCTACAAAGTAAGTTCCACATACCACCGTAGAGAGAATAATATTTACACAAGTTCAATCTGCTGACATATTCCGCAGCGTGACATCACACCACGACCAAGCCTTTATTTGAATCGTTTTTGCTGTCCCACCTCAGCACGTTTAGCGAGGCGGTTTCCTTGGCACGTCTTCTCAAAGAAAAGATCGTGTCCCCTTATTCCGGGATTCTCATCAATACGGGCGTGGGTAACCCAACCGCGCCACTGATTACGGCGCTTGGGAGATAAGCGAGTTTTATCAGGCCGGTGGGGACACATAGCTTTGTCCGTCCATATAAGGGGATAAGGATCCACTTTTTCACACACGCCTTCTTCCTGCTTTGCTTATCCATTTCCGCGCACACGAGCTCCAGCGCCCAAGTCCGCACATCCCACCTCAACCTTCTCCAACTATGTCCGGAGCGGGAGGCAAGTGGATGGCCTCCTCCATCACGGAGGGGCACATCAAAAAGCTAAGGAAGGCCGGATACTTGTCCGACGACATCGCGCATCGGCTCCCCAACAAGGGGCAGCTCATCCCCACCCCTAGGCCCCATGAGAGGGTGGTGTTCCTCCCCCACTTCCTCCACGGACTAGGGTTTCCACTTCACCCATTTGTCCGGGGGCTCATGTTCTACTACGGCCTAGATTTCCATGATCTGGCCCCGAATTTCATCCTCAACATCTCGGCGTTCATCGTCGTGTGCGAGGCCTTCCTCTGCATCCAGGCCCACTTCAGCTTATGGCTGAAGACCTTCAATGTCAAGCCAAAGGTAGTGGGCGGCCGCCAAGCGGAGTGCGGAGGTGCCATGGTGGGCAAGATGGCCAACGTCCTATGGCTCGAGGGCTCCTTCGTGGAGACCATAAAGGGGTGGCAATCGGGTGGTTCTATATCACCGAGCCGCGCGACCCCAAATGGGCGGCGGCCCCCGAATTCCGATCTGGCTTCCCTACACGGCTCACCTCATCGAAAGAGACGGGCCTGATGTGGGGTAATTCGGAGCTGACCGGACTTCAAACCTGCGTCCGAAACCTGGTGGACAAGAAGCTCAAGCTTGTCAACGTAGTCCAGGTTATGCTCATCCACCGGATCCTCCCATGCCAGCAACGGGCCTTCAACTTGTGGGAGTTTGATCCGGCACAGCACCGAACCTTGAGCCGGCTCTTCGACACTACGTACGAAGATGCACGGAAGGTGCCGTTCAAGGTGTCGAGGCTCCCGCATCCGCCACCGAAGATCGCGGATTCAGCTCGCAGCATCAAGCCAGCGAGGTAAGCTATTTTACCCTTTACGGGACTCTTTTTTCATAGTTTGACTCTATGCGGGATCTAAAACTCCCTTACCTTTGACAGGACTGGCTGAAGACGCCCGGACAAGTTAACTGTCCGGCTCCCTTGCCAGAAGACCCAGCGGACGCCCGTTTGACAGGGCTGCTAGTTCCGGCACCTTACGTGGTGCCGGAGAAGAAGGCCACGGGAACTCGGAGGAGTTCCCGGCGCCAGGTGTTGTTGGACTCATCGTCCGATCACTCCAAGGCGGACTCCTCCCGCGAAGACGAGGAGGAGGAAAAAGAGGTCTCTCCCCCAGCGGGGAGAGAGAAGAAAAGGAAGGCCGCCCCAAATGGGGAGGCCGGAGGGTCCAAGAGGGGAACGACCCTCCCTCCGGGCTACACTACCAACACCGACGACGGCGGAGAGGAGTGGCCACCAAGGACCAAGCCCCTGGCAAAATCGTAAGTGTCCGGACACCAGAATAACTCATGGCGTTCCATTTGTCGCACAACATCTTCTAATGCCGAGTATTACCATGCAGCCCGCCCAAGGACGGGCTCGACGACCCGTCGAGCGGCTCCCTGGATTCGTCGGAGGTGAATAGCACCTCACTTCCGACCGCCTCGTCTCCTCCCGCCGCGGATGACGCCGGGGTGGAGTCCCAAAAGGGGCCCAGCCAGGATGAGGTGGCCCTGGAGGCGCCGCAAGGTGACCTGCCGGAACCCGGGCTCAAAGGGGATAAAACCCCAAAGGGCTTTAAGTCCGCCACATGCGGACTCCGTCTTGAACCTTCGGTTCCGAGTCCGGCAGCGACCCCTTCGTAAGAAGGGCAAGACTATGACGCCGGTGACCTCCGTCCAACCGGAGGCACCGGATGATTTGATGGAGGCGCTTAACGGCGCTTCCATCGACGAGGAGCACCGCACTGTTATGAGTGTGGTGATCCAGAAGGTTCAGTCCGCCAAGAGCAGGCTGACTGAAGCCTGTGCCAGCCTTCTAACAGGCTTTGAGGTATGTATTTAAGACCCTGAAGGAAGCGGTGTCCAAGGCCGAAAGCAATGCGGCCGCGGAGCGCACCGAGCGAGACAAGCAGGAGGCGGGTGGCGGAGGTGCGGCAAGAGCTCCAGGCTCTCATGGAAAAACACGAGAGTTTGGAGCGTGACTCAAAGACTCGAGTCGAGGCTCGCCTCGGCCCTTGAGAGCGCCAAAGCCGCTAAGGCCGAAGCCCAAAAAGCCCTCCAGGAAATTGAGGCGATGAAGTAGATAGCGGCGGGTAAGGCATTCTATATGCAAAGAAAGCATGTGAAAGTGAATTATCTGTTACTTACCCGAATCCGGAGCTCTCCAGGAGCATTCGCAGATCTGCCCTGCAGTGTGTCTGATGCTGCCGCATTCTACCGAGCCGAGGAGGGAAGCTCGACGGAGAAGGTGTTCTGGTCTCGATATCGAGGCCGGACACCCAGTGCCCTGCTTAGCGACCAGTTGAAGCAGCTGGTCGAGCTCCATAAGGTGGCCGAACAGGCCATGAAAGGCCTCATAGTTCGGTGTGGCCTAAGGAAGCCATGCACAGGAGCTACTTGGCTGGTGAGGCGGCTGGTGGGCCTTTGTCAATGGGTTGAAGTCATCAAGCGCTCGTCTGCATCGAAGGTGCCCGTGGGGCCTTGCCCTTGCTAAGGTGCCTTTGAGGCAAGATGAACGCTGAGAAGCTTGTGACGGACGGACCACCACCGAAGAAGGAGCATCGGAAGCCTGAAATGTATTATGAGGGCGTCCTGAAGGGTGCCTGCCTTATAGCGGATGAATGCTCTAAAGATATAATTTTTGAGTAGACTCGCATTTGTTATCATGTACGCTGAAAACTTTTTCATATGCGCTAAGCAACACTTTTGAATTTAAAATATTACCTTCTGTGCGGCCATGTATTAAATTTGAGAGATGGCGAGTCGTCGGCTTCAGCCCCCATGCCACGAGTGCTGGGGTGTTCGGGATAAACTTGAGCGCTCTTGTTCCCATTCTTGGGTCCTTCGAGGGAGGCGCTCAACTCATAGAACAATGCAACCAGACTATAATGCTTGAACACTCTCACTTAGCCATAGAATTCTATAATTTTAAATTTTGGTGAAGCCCCTAGTATTCGGAAGACCGAGTTCGGGGCGCTATCCACGCCTAGGCCGGACAATGCCGACTCCTCGCTCTAAGCGGCATAAGTCTTTAGGGACTCAAAAACCTCTCGAACAGCGACCGGCTCTCGCCCTATCATGACGGTCAGTTTTTGCTTTCTCCACTGAGGTGCTTAACCCAGCTCAACCGGGGCACAATCGCAGTGGTTCTCCCAGCGCTACCTTAGCCGATATAACGGAACATAAGGTACAAAAACATGGGAGCCGGGCAAACCCAACTATTGACCCAAGACATGATTCGGAGCCGATCCGTATAATGCTATAAGTTCGGGGTGCCGCACTTGTGAAAGTGTTCGGACTTACCACACCATATTGTGGGGTACTTAAGCCCCTGGTGTATTGCCCGTAAAGTGTATGGTCGCACAATGTCATAAATGAACATATATATATATATATATATATATATATATATATATATATATATATATATATATATAGAAAAAAGGGAATTCAATAATAGGCGTAAGCTATATCTTGTTAATTCAAAAGGGCTGCGATGAAGCGAGCGATACAAATAGTGTGATAAGCAAGGAATTTGGACTTTTAACATGTCCCCCTCCAGGGGTAAGCCGCGGGATGGTGTGTAAAACAGATAGATTGCTCGTAATAGAGACCACCTGCACACTCGACGTAGCTTTCTGCTTCCCTGGCTGTTGCATCATGTGTTCGGCGATTCTAATGCCGGACAGGGCTTCGTGAGAACAGAGTCCTGAAAGTAAAAAAGAAAGAAGAAAAGAATGACACAATCGGGAGCCCCTGGTGCGGTTGAGCTGCATTCTAGGCATGACGTGGTCGTGCCCCTTCCCCTATGCCCATGGTATTTCTAGAGCGTAATTATGTACGCGTAGTACTGGTTTCGCAATTTCGCGAGGGCTGGGGCTTGGGCCGCATTGTTATGCGTGCTCGGAACGTGCCAGGCGGTCTTGTTGTAGGTTACTCCGGGTGCGCTTGATGGTGTCCGGACATTTAATAGCCAGACTCGAGAATTGCCTTAAGAGGCTGCTTTGTACTTCCGCCGCGAGGGCCGCCGTATGCTCCTCCGTCCGGAGAGAGCGTTCGGTGTTTCCATTGACCGTAATGACTCCTCGAGGACCTGGCATCTTGAGCTTGAGATATGCGTAGTGCGGCACCGCATTGAACTTTGCAAATGCGGTTTGTCCCAGCAGTGCGTGATAGCCACTGCGGAACGGGACTATGTCGAAGATTAACTCCTCGCTTCGGAAGTTATCTGGGGATCCGAAGACCACTTCAAGTGTAATCGAGCTGTCTGATTGGCCTCTACGCCTGGTATGACGCCTTTAAAGGTCGTCTTTGTGGGTTTAATCCTTGATGGGTCTATGCCCATTTTGCGCATTGTATCCTGATAAAGCAGGTTCAGGATGCTGCCGCCGTCCATTAGGACTCTAGTGAGGTGAAATCCGTCAATGATTGGGGCTAGAACCATTGCAGCGAATCCGCCATGGCGGATGCTAGTGGGGTGGTCCCTTCGATCAAAAGTGATCGGGCAGGAAGACCACGGGTTGAACTTTGGGGCGACTGGCTCCATCGCATATACGTCCGTTAGTGCACGCTTCCGCTCCCTTTTGGGTATGTGGGTTGCGTATATCATGTTCACCGTCCGCACTTGCGAAGGAAGCCCTTTTGTCCTCTATTGTTCGGCGGCCGGGGCTCCTCCTCGTCATTGCTATGCAGCCCCTTTTCATTGTTTTCGGCATTTAACTTGCCTGCCTGCTTGAACACCCAACAATCCCTGTTGGTGTGATTGGCTGGCTTTTCGAGGGTGCCATGTATCTGGCACGAGCGATCGAGTATTCGGTCCAAATTGTACGGGCCCGGAGTATTTCTTTTAAATGGCTTTTTCCGTTGACCGGGTTTAGAGCCTCTGAATCCGGCATTGACTGCTGTATCCTTAGCATTATCGCCGTTAATGTGGCGCTTGTGCTTGTTGTGACGCGACCTGCCATTGCTGTCCTTGGTATCCGAATTACCAGGGCTCTTGGTCATGTTGTTACTACGAGCTAGCCAGCTATCCTCTCCCGCGCAAAAGCGGGTCATGAGTGTTGTGAGGGCTGCCATGGATTTCGGCTTCTCCTGTCCTAGGTGCCGGGCAAGCCACTCATCGCGGATGTTGTGTTTGAAGGCTGCAAGGGCCTCGGCATCCGGACAATCGACGATTTGATTTTTCTTGGTTAGGAACCGTGTCCAGAATTGTCTGGCCAATTCCTCTGGCTGCTGAATTATGTGGCTTAGTTCATCGATGTCTGGTCGTCGCACATATGTGCCCTGGAAATTTTCGAGGAATGCAGCTTCCAGGTCTTCCCAACAACCAATTGACTCTGCTGGCAAGCTGTTAAGCCAATGCCGGGCTGGTCCTTTAAGCTTGAGAGGGAGGTATTTGATGGCGTGTAGATCATCACCGCGGGCCCTGTGGATGTGAAGGAGATAGTCCTCGATCCAAACCACAGGATCTATTGTTCCATCGTATGATTCAATGTTTACAGGTTTGAAACCCTCAGGGATTTGATGATCCATCACTTCATCTGTGAAGCATAGTGGGTGTGCGGCGCCTCTGTATTGGGCTATATCACGACGCAGCTCAAATGAGTTTTGTCTACTGTGTTCAGCCCGGTCGGAGTTGCCATATCTGGCGTGACGGTTGTCGGTGTAAAAACCGGCGGATCTTGGGTAGGGGGTCCCGAACTGTGCGTCTAGGCGGATGGTAACATGAGACAAAGGACACGATGTTTTACCCAGGTTCGGGCCCTCTTGATGGAGGTAAAACCCTACGTCCTGCTTGATTAATATTGATGATGTGTGTTACAAGAGTGTATCTACCACGAGATCAAAGAGGCTAAACCCTAGAAGCTAGCCTACGGTATGATTGTTGTTCGTCCTATGGACTAAAGCCCTCTGGTTTATATAGACACCGGATAGGGTTAGGGTTACACAGAGTCGATTACAATGGTAGGAGATATACATATCCGTATCGCCAAGCTTGCCTTCCACGCCAAGGAAAGTCCCATCCGGACACGGGACGAAGTCTTCAATCTTGTATCTTCATAGTCTTGGAGTCCGGCCGATGATGATAGTTCGGCTATCCGTACACCCCCTAGTCCGGAACTCCCTCAGTAGCCCCTGAACCAGGCTTCAATGTCGATGAGTCCGGCGCGTTGATTGTCTTCGGCATTGCGAGGCGGGTTCCTCCTCCGAATACTTCATAGAAGGTTTTGAACACTAGGTTAGTGTCAGGCTCGCAAAACAAGCTCCACATAACACCGTAGAGAGAATAATTTTTGCACAGATCTGCTGACGTATTCCACGGCATGACATCACACCACGGCCAGTTCTTCATATGAATCGTTTTTACTGTTCCACCTCAGCGCGTTTAGCGAGGCGGTTTCCTTGGCACGTCTTATCAAAGCATAGATCATGCCCCCCTTATTCCGGGATTCTCATCAATACGGACGAGGGTAACCCAACCATGCCCGTTGGCCTGCCTTCTCTATCGGCGAGTCCTAATCGACCACGGGGTGGGCTCTTGCTATTCAAGCTCTTTATAATGAGACCAAGGCCCTCTTCTTCTTTACACCCTCCATCGAGTTCGCCTCGCGCTTCGAGTTCCAACACCCAAAGCTTCAGATTCAGGCGCTTCGGACTTTCGACGATGTCCGGCTCCGACCAGCACGGCCGATGGATGTCTTCCTCCGTCACAGAAGAAGATGTGCTAAAGCTGCGAGACGCCAGGTATCTAACCGGCGAGATCTCGCATAGGCTGCCTGCTCCAGGGCAGGTCATTCCCACTCCTGAGCCCGGCGAGAACGTGGTGTTCGTGTCCCACTTCCTTCGAGGTTTAGGCTTCCGACGGACCCCTTTGTGCGGGGCTCATGTTTTATTATGGGCTTGATTTCCATGACTTGAATCCGGAGTCCATCCTCCATATCTCGTCATTCATTGTCGTATGTGAGGCCTTCCTCCATATTACCCCCCACTTTGGATTGTGGCTCAAGACCTTCAAGGTGGAGCCAAAAATGATCAAGGGGCAACAAGCACAATGGGGAGGGGCGGTCATAAGAAAATGTGTTGACGCTCCATGGCTTGAGGGCTCTTTTCAAGAGGAGCTTGGTTTGTGGCAACGGGAGTGGTTTTATATCACCGCTCCCAGGGGCACCAAATGGGCGGCGCTCCCTGCCTTCTGCTCAGGTCCACCACAGCGGCTGGCATCATGGGTCAACAAGGGGCTCGACTGGGGGCCGTCCAAGGACGTTCCCCTGCTGCAGGGCCGCATTCGAGATCTCCAGGAAAGAGGGATCAATCTGGTTGCGGTGGCGCAGGTTATGGTGATCCGGCACCTTCAGCCCTGCAAACGTCGCCCCCTCCGCTTGTGGGAATTCAATCCGGAGGGACCACGATCTCTCCAAAATTTTGTGGGCATGACACCCGTGGAGATGTATAAACTGTTCTTCGGATCACAAGAGAAGTGTCCGGACTTGACCGAGGACGCAGGACTAAGCTGCAATCGCCCAGATGCTCAAGTAAGTAGTCCTGTAACCGGACAAGCTGTTCATCCATTTATTTTATATATATGCCCTTTAAAGGAGCCGTTTCTTGAACAGGAGTGGATAGCCAAGGCAAAGTTAATAAGGTGTCCGACTCCTCCCGTGAGACCGCGCGGATCCCATGCTTGACCAAGATGTTGAAGGTCGCGCCCTTTGAAGAAGGCGAAGGGGGAGCGGGAAGCAACCGCATCTGCGAAGGAGGATATCAAGGAAGGAGGGATTAAGAGTCCCACCTTCCAAGGAGAGAAGAGGACCGCTTGAAGATCCGGAGGTCAAGGCCTCAAAGAGGGGGGAAGGAATCTCCGCAGAGAGTCCGCTACCGAACTAACCCAGCCGCACTATTTCCCCTAGGGGATCAGGCCTCAAACGAGCCGTAAGTAAAAAGAAGGGGTCTTGTAAATAAGGAACATCCCTGTATTTATTTATGAAGATAACCGAAATTGTACCTTGTAGTTCGGACCTCAGCCCTTCTCAGCAGAGCTCGTCTTTGGGGGATCTTCTTCCGGAGATGATGGAGAGCGAAACGCCTCCACCTGTGAAGCGGACGACCTGGAGGTGTCGTCGCGGAGGGTTCCCCCAAGTCCGACGGGGCCGGAAGGTCCGGCGCCAAGTGGCGTGCGGTCGGAGGAGCTGAAGGATCTGCTCGGGCGAGCGGCTATTTCAGAGGATCACCGTGCTCTAATGGGTACGGTGATTGAAAGAATTGCATCCGCGGAGAGCGGATTGCATGAAGCCGTCAGAAGCTTACTGACGGGGTTTGAGGTACGCAAAAAATGATGTACCTTCTGACAGTTATGCATATAAAATGCGCCCTGTATAGATAGTAGCCCCTGAGACTTGGTATGTTGTCAAAATTGACAATGTGCCGAGGATCAAATTCTCAGTTGTAACATATCGCCGCCCCTAAACAGGTGGCGGGGCGTCCGGAGGCCAGCCGGACTGATGAATATGCCGAACTAAAGCGGCAGCTTGATGAGGCGGATGCGGACATCGCGCTGGTCAATGAACGGTTTGACGAGTCACAAGGTATGCGACTTCTATGCGGACACCTGGTAAGGGCGCTTGACGCCCATGTCTTACTAATCATATGCTTAATGCAGATGGTGCCGCTGCATGGAAGAGCTGCGCAGAACTAGCCCGAGCGAAAGAGCAAGCCAGAATTAATGTCTGGCCGCTTTAAAAGGCGGTCGAAGAGCTAGAAGCTGAACGGGCTGCTCACTTTGCGAAGCAAAGAGGAGATGGCCGATATGGCCAAAAGTTGAGGAATACTACCGATCGCTGCGAGGTTCTTGAAAAAAAGAACGTCAAGTGGAACAAGAGGGCCTAAAAAGGCCGCCGCCGAATCCACGAATGCCCGGTCGGCTTTGAGAGCTGCCAAGGAGGAGCTGAGTCAGTCAGGGCAATTGCGGCTGAAAACTGTTTCGCTGCAGAGGAAATATCTGGATACAAAGTATGCTCAATTAGATAAGTTGTGGAGTTCGGAGGATGCTTATCTGGACTTGGCGGCGAGCGCTGCGGACGCGGTTAAGCACTTCCGGGGCCAGAAGGGGCACCGAAGGGAAGAGCTATATTGGTCGCAATTCCATAGTCCGGAGCGTCCTCTCGCTGACCGATCGGTTGGCGAATGGGCCGAGCTGAATCGACTGTCCGGATTTGCCATGAAGCATGTCTTGACTCACTTGTGGCGGGCGGACCCAGCGAAGAGCTATTTTGGTTTAGTGCAGCAGTTCCTTGGTGTGGTACCGCGTGTCGATGCAATGAAGCGATCGGCGTGTATTGAGGGGCGCGGATGGCTCGCCCGTGTCAAGACATACTTGGGCGAGATGAAGGCCACCGACATTGCATCCCAAGATTCGACATAAGCCGAGTACCCGCCGAGCACTACTTTGAAGAAGTCCTGCCGGGCGCTCGTTTAATAGAGACGCAGTGCTCGAAGGATATTATGTTTGAATGACATGTATGATTTGTGAAAACGATGTTTTAATATAATCTAAGAGCTTTTTATACTTGTGCTTGTTTGTGTATATGTGTATATAATCTGAAAGATGGCAGTCCTTGGCTTCAACCCCCACGCACATAGTGCGGGGTTGTTTGCAAAAAAAAACGCTTTTTCACACTCAATCCAACGTCTTGGTCCTGTTAAGGAGGTGATAGCGTAGCAAACCAGGCAACCGGACTATAATGCTTTATCACTTTCACTTAGCCATAGGAGTTCGAGGGTGGGGCTACTATATAGCCCCTGGGGGCACCGCACTCTCCCGAATCCGGGGTGCGTATGTGCCTGACCGAAAACCGGTCCTTCATTAATGCGGAGGAATTCTAAACATTCCTGTGAGTCATCGAGTGGTTGACCAGTCTCTCGCTATATCATGACAGTCAGTTTTCGGCTTTCTCTACTGAGGTGCTCGCGCGGCCGAACCGGGGCACAATCGCAGTAGTTCTCCTGGTGCCGCGTTACCCGTGAAGACGGAACGTAAGGCAGCAAAACACAGGAGCCGGGCAACCCAACATTTGACCAAAGACATGATTCGGAGCTGATGCATATAAGGCCTAACTCGAGACGCCGAGTACTCCCTAAGGTATTCGGTCTTTATGAAAATGGGCAGAATAATGCCCTAAGCCCCTGGTGTCCGGGTACGCGCAAAAATTCTGGTGCGGCCAATGCCAAAGCACCAGCCTCCTCCCCGGTTATATTAAGGAACCGGGGGTGTATATCAACAAGAGACAGTGAAAAAAGGTTTACGCAGGGTCTTAATCTGAAAAGAATCCTTGCAACGGGTCCCTACTGCACATCTGCGCCTATGTCTCCGTTGTGCCGTATCCTGGACGGGTGTAGCACGTTGTTCATCTGTAAAAGAGAGGAACTTAGTTTTAAAAAGAAAAAGGATCATGCGAAAAATATACTTAATATTAAATAAACAAAGTACGGTTCGAAGAAGTGAAAAAAATGGAGCTTTATTGTCTCTTGTTATACATGCATGCGGCCCCTCGTATGGGGGTATGCCGCTAGTAGGCGCCGGACTCGTCTAGCCGTGTCCGGGGTTTGAATGACCAATTCAGGTTCTTTGCCTAGCAGAGCCGGATAGCTGTGGGGCTGTCAAGGCAGTCTCCCGTTCTTCCGTGCTCAAGTAACACTTAATACTTCCTTTTAACGAGATGATGCCGCGTGGACCGGGCATTTTAAGTGTTAGAGATGCATAATGCGGTATTGCGTTGAAACGGGCGAAAGCTTCGCGTCCCAATAATGCTTGATGGCTACTTTTAAACGGGGCGACATGGAAGAGTAACCTTTCGCGACGGGAGTTGTCGGATGAACCAAACACAACTTCTAGCAGTATGGAGCCCGTACAATGGGCATATGGGCCTGGCATTACTCCTTTAAAGGAGGTGTCGCTACGGCAAATTTTGGTTGGGTTTATCCCCATCCTGCGGATAGTGTCCTGATATATCAGGTTTATGTCACTGCCGCCATCCATGAGGACATGTGTAAATTGGAATACATCGATTATAGGATCCAATATCAAGGCAGTCCATCCTGCGTTAGGATATTATCGGAATAGTCCTGATGGTCGAAGGTGATTGGTTTTGACAACCAGTGTGCGGCGCGCCTTTTAGGGGGCGCCGCTTTGTTTTTCCTTTTGATCACGTGAAGTGAGTTTACTGTTTTGACTTCTAGTGGGAAAGTCTTTTGTTTTCCGGAGTGCTGCTTTTGGGTTTCGTCACTTGCACTTGGTGTGTCGAGCCCCTTGTGTTCGGCGTTAAGTCGGCCGGACTGCTTGAAGACCCAACAATCTCTATGGGTATGGTTTGCAGACTTCCCGGAGGTACCATGTATTTGACACAGTCTATCCAGAATCTTGTTTACGTTGGATAGCTCGTCACTTTTATCCTTTAGGGGTAATGTTTTTTTGTTCGGCCGAGAGCTTTTGAATCCGGCGTTGAACGCCGTACTATTTGGGCCATTTTCCTTATTCCGGCGCTGATCTTCTCTGCGTCGTGATTTCCCATTTCCATCCCTGATTTCGGATGTACTCGGGTCGCTGGTGCTGCATCTTGCTAGCCAGCTATCCTCTCCCGCACAAAAGCGGGTCATGAGGCTTGTTAATGCGGCCATTGTTTTTGGCTTTTCTTGGCCGAGGTGTTTGGCGAGCCATTCGTCTCAGACGTTGTGTTTGAAAGCTGCTAAGGCTTCGGCGTCCGGACAGTCGACTATTTGGTTCTTTTTAGTAAGGAACATGTTCCAGAATTTCCGGGCTGACTCTCCGAGCTGTTAAGTTATGTGACTTAGATCGCTCAGCATCCGGGCGCGGACATAAGTCCCCTGAAAATTTGCCCGAAATGCATCCTCGAGCTCTCCCGACTTCCAATGGTATTTTCGGGAGGCTCTTAAGCCAATGCCGAGCTGGCCCTTTGAGTTTAAGGGGTAAGTATTTTATAAGCGTGGAGATCATCTCCTCTAGCCATGTGTATGTGGAGGATGTAATCTTCAATCCGCATCTCGAGGTCTGCATTGTTCCGTCGTATGCCTCTATGTTTACGGGTTTGAATCCCGCTGAAATTCATGATCCGGCACCTCATCGGTGAAACATAGAGGGTGTGCGGCGCCCTATATTTGGGTGTGCCGTGATCTTGAATTTTGGCGTATTGCATTGCTTTGACGAGCACGCTTTCTTGGCCCATAGATGGACCTAATCGGGCCATCCTCTTGATGTGAATCCTTGTGCGGATCGCATATTGGCTTGTATGCGGCGCCATTCACCGCTCTCTTTTTGCCGTGGGGTCGTCCATCCGACCGGGTGGCCTTCTTACTTTTTAATTGTGGCGGCTCTAAGGCCTCCTCGTCAATTCGGCAGTAGCTTTCTTTTCGGTAGCTCTTTGTTCATCGTCGCCGTACTTGTTCTGCAGTGCTGAATACTTTGCTCCATCTCGATCCTGAGTGCATCTTCCGCTGTTTTGAGCTTCCGCTTCGCTTTTCAGGCTCTGGCGTAGTAGCGACGAGCCTTTTTCGGAGGTCATTTTGCTCAAATGGTTTGTCCGGTGTGAGATCGTCCGGACTGTTGTCTTCTACGGGGACAGATTGTTTATCCAAGTTGTCTTGTTCGGACGATTGCTCGATAGCTTGTTCGTTGTCCACCGGTTCGCCCTGCTCTATGGCTGGGTCTTTGTTGAGGCGGGACTTTGTTCGCGCGTTTACGCTTGCCGTTTGACTGCTTTTCGAGGGATTTATCCTTCGTAGCGTCCCGTTGCTCCTCGTCTTCATTTCCTTTAGGTGTATCCACCATGTATACATCATGGGATGAGGTTGTCCAGCGTCCTATAGGTGTTGGTTCATTGTTGTCTCCTACATTGTCGTCCATACCGCCGATGTCTTCGGAGTCGAAATCGAGCACGTCGTGTAAGCTTTCGACAACGGCTATGAAGTGGGTGGTGGGTGGGCTTTGAATTTCTTCGTCGTCCGCATCCCAACCGTCTTGACCGCAGTCCGGCCAGGGCTCTCCCGATAACGAGAGGTACTTTAGTGAATTCAGGATGTCGCCAAAGGGCGAAGTGTGAAAAGATGTCCGCGTCGTGAACTCAGAACGGGCGCCCAATCGGATTCGATTGGCAAGGGCGCGGAGGGTTCGGAGTCCGGAGAGGAGTTCGGCACCCTGGAGTCGAGGTCTTCGCAAAGAACAGGGATGGAGTTCGGCTCGATCGCCGTAGAGATTAAAGCCCCCGAGGCGGTGTCCAACCACTCGTCCTCGATCGGGGAATCAGGCTCCGGATTAAGGGTCGGAGCGGATTACGTGCGACCTCGAGGGCCTTTGTTAATTGCAGAGCTAGATCATGCCCATCGAGACAGTGCGGCGCGCTTGGCTGGGGCTCGAATCCGTCGAAGATCAAGTCTCCGCGGATATCGGCCGTATAGTTTAGACTTCCAAATCTGACCTGACGGCCAGGGGCGTAGCTTTCGATCTGCTCCAGATGGCTGCTTAATTGGCCCGGAGTGCAAAGCCGCCGAACACGAAGATCTGTCCGGGGAGAAAAGTCTCACCCTGGACCGCGTCGTTGTTGATGATCGAAGGAGCCATCGAGCCTGTCGGTGACGACACAGAGGAACTCTCAATGAAAGCACCAATGTCGGTGTCAAAACTGGCGGATCTCGGGTAGGGGGTCCCGAACCGTGCGTCTAGGCGGATGGTAACAGGAGACAAGGGACACGATGTTTTACCCAGTTTCGGGCCCTCTTGATGGAGGTAAAACCCTACGTCCTGCTTGATTAATATTGATGATGTGTGTTACAAGAGTGGATCTACCACGAGATCAAAGAGGCTAAACCCTAGAAGCTAGCCTACGGTATGATTGTTGTTCGTCGTATGGACTAAAGCCCTCCGGTTTATATAGACACCGGATAGGGTTAGGGTTACACAGAGTCGGTTACAATGGTAGGAGATCTACATATCCAGACGCCAAGCTTGCCTTCCACGCCAAGGAAAGTCCCATCCGGACACGGGACGAAGTCTTCAATCTTGTATCTTCATAGTCTTGGAGTCTGGCCGATGATGATAGTTCGGCTATCCGGACACCCCCTAGTCCGGAACTCCCTCAACGGTTATCGTGACATGTCGTGGGGCGCCCACGCGATCCGTAGATCGATCTTGTTAGCCTTGCCTTGTCCTCCAATATATCTCGCAGGACTGGCGCATTTCCCCGCGCCTTGGTATTTTTTGTGCGTTGTCGGGGTGCGGCTTGAGTTGAGGGCCGAGAGGCTCTCTGTCGCGGCCATGAGGTGTCCGGTCAGCCATATCATGCGCTGGTGATGTAGGTTTTGGTGCTTCCTCCTCTAATCGGGGTAGCAGCCTGCGTTTTGGGTAGCTCTTGGAGGGGCGCTCGAGTTCGTACTCTTCGGCCGCAAGGACTTGATCCATCTGTCGCCTAGCAAGTCTTGGTCAGCTCTAAGCTGTTGTTGCTTTTTCTTGAGGCTACTTGTCGTGGCCATTAGCCTGCGTTTGAAACGCTCTTGTTTGACGGGATCCTCAGCACGACAAATTAAATTGCGTCGTCGAGGCTTGCCTCATCTTCGGAGGGAGGCATGTAATTATCGTCCTCTACCTCTCTTTCTGCCACTCTCTCATGAGGGCTGGCTTCTCCATCCTCCTGCGCCGAATCATGCTGGAGGGGGTTATCTTCGGCACTGTCCGGGGTGTTATTCTCTCCCGTGCTAGGATCACCGTTTTTGCTGTGGCGGGATTTAGAGCGGCACCGCTGACGCCGGCGCTTAGGCTGTTTCTTGGAGGGGTCATCCTCCGTTGTTCCATCGCCATTCCCATCTTTTGGGATGTCCACCCTGTATATGTCGGATGACGAGGTGGCCTTCCAGTGCCCTATGGGCGCTGGTTCTTGGTCGTCTCCTGCATCATCGTCCATACTGTCGATGTCTTCGGAGTCGAAGTCGAGCATGTCGGTTAAGTCATCGACAGTGGCTATGAAGTGGGTGGTGGGTGGGCTTTGAATTTCTTCGTCGTCCGCATCCCAACCTTCCTGACCATAATTCGGCCAGGGCTCTCCTGATAAAGAGAGAGACTTTAGTGAATTCAGGATATCGCCAAAGGGCGAGTGCTGAAAGATGTCCACGACGGTGAATTCCATGATCGGCGCCCAATCGGATTCGATTGGCGGGGGCGCGGAAGGCCCGGAGTCCGGAGAGGAGTCCGGCACCTTGGAGTCACGAGCTTCGCAAAAGACGGGGTAGGTGTACGGCTCAATCACCGTAGAGATCGCAGCCCCCGAGGCGGTGTCCAGCCACCCGTCCTCGATTGGCGCGGTTGGCTCCGAACTAAAGGTCGGAGCGGACACTGGTGCGGCCTCCAGGACACTGTTCGGTGGCAGAGCTAGATCATGCTCCTCGTGACAGGGTGGCGCGCTTGGTTGTGGCTCGAACCCGTCGAAGATCAAGTCTCCGCGGACGTCAGTCGTGTAGTTCAAACTTCCAAATCTGACCTGGTGGCCAGGGGCGTAGCTTTCAATCTGCTCCAGATGGCCAAGCGAATTGGCCCGCAGTGCAAAGCCGCCGAATACGAAGATCTGTCCGGGGAGAAAAGTCTCACCCTGGAGCGCATCGTTGTTGATGATCGGAGGAGCCATCGGGCCTAAAGATGACGACACAGAGGAACTCTCAATGAAAGCACCAATGTCGGTGTCAAAACCGGCGGATCTCGGGTAGGGGTCCCGAATCGTGCCCAAAGCGGATGGTAACAGGACACAAGGGACACGATGTTTTTACCCAGGTTCGGGCCCTCTCGATGGAGGTAAAACCCTACTCCTGCTTGATTAATATTGATGATATGGGTAGTACAAGAGTAGATCTACCACGGGATCAGAGAGGCTAAATCCTAGAAGCTAGCCTATGGTATGATTGTCGTTCGTCCTATGGACTAAAACCCTCCGGTTTATATAGGCACCGAATAGGGTTAGGGTTACACATAGTCGGTTACAATGGTAGGAGATCTACATATCCGTATCGCCAAGCTTCCCTTCCACGCCAAGGAAAGTCCCATCCGGACACGGGACGAAGTCTTCAATCTTGTATCTTCATAGTCCAGGAGTGCGGCTATCCCGACACCCCCTAATCTAGGACTCCCTCACTCCTCCTGTCCGTCGTCTATTTAGTCTCCCATTTAAACGAGGCCAAACGCTGGCCAAGAATAGCACACCTCCGCCGCTGCCCTATCTCCTCCACCATTTTGTCCACTCTTACAATGGCTTACGAAGAGTAGTTATTCCGCATCCAAGCCGGCTGGGTAGCCCGCCGGATATGAGCTATGCAGCTCGCTGATCCACCTCCCTCACCTCGCCTGAGCCGGGCGATTGCCGCCCCAAGCCGGTAGCAGTTCAAGAACTTCGCCGCTCCAGGCCAGCTCGACGAGGAGCGGCGCACGGGCGTCGTTGCTGCCGTCCACGCCGCCGCCTCGTACCGCGTCTCCCGTTTTTGTGCCCGAGACTCCCATGCCGGCGGCAGCGCCATGCAAGCAGCGACAGAAGCTGGGTGCGTGGAGAGCGAGGAGTTGGTGGCCAGCGCCTCCGCGTCCGCCGCCATCATCAAGGAGAAGTAGAACACGGGAGGCCGCTGCCGCTTGGGTCCCATGAAGGCCACCGCAGAGGCGACGCCGGCGTACACAACACGTGTCTTGCCGGATGCTTTTGTTGCGAGGACCTTTGTCAACCCCGCATGGGCTCCACGGAAGAGGTCAATGTTAGGATGAACTCGAGCCGGTGCCGGCCATGGCGAAGTAGTGGCCGGTGATGAACTCGAACCGGTGCCGGCCACCATCATCTTATGGCACCAGCCAATGATATCAGTTGGGCAGTGGGGAAGCGAGTCGTCCTTTGCACTGAAGCATATACCTCTGGGGCTCCCGGCAGTCCGGTGATCATGCTGCCGGACATGAGGAACACAAATCGATCGGCGGGCGACCATTTAGGCCAGGTATTATATACATGTGCTGTCCAGAACTAGCACCGCGTAGTTCATTTGAATGTAATGAAATCCGTCATGTTTGTATGAAAATCCAGTATTTTATATGATTTCTGTCGTTGTTTATATGAAATATCAGTTTGTCTACGTGTTTGCGTGAATTCGTCCGGTTGGTTGAGTTGCTGTCATAATGTGTGCGACTATAGTTGGATGGCGTAATTTGCGGGTCGCCGGTCGGTCTGCGGGCGGCTCGAGCGGCGTTGTGGGACAAAAAACATAGCTCGTGCGATCTCGTCTCCAACGTGCACGCTGGAGGATGCATGACAACATGAGCACCCGAGCCATTCCTCGTTCATCGGTTGAAAAGGCACCGGTGGACAAAAAGGGTCGCCAATATTTTGGCTACCCCGAGCAAGATCCAAACAGCCCCTCCCAACAGATTCAAATCCCTCGTTCGCCGTGGAATTTTTCCATGTGTTGTTTTCATGGACTAGCAAGATGCCCGTGCATTGCACGGAACATCAAGATGCATTTTTTTACAAACTCCCGCATGCATGCCAGGGATAATTAATGTCCTCCTTTGCTAGCACCACAAGGCAAACACCATTAATATTGCATCGATTAGTGTTAGTGGCCTTGTATATCTGCAAATTGTAATTTTGATAGTGGCCCCTTGTATATAAAAATGGAGGGAGAAAGATGAGAGATAAGGTGAGGAGGAGGGGGCGTGGTGGTGACTGGTGGTCGGACTGGGCGGAGGCATGGGGATGGACGTCGCATTATGTCTAGGTTTGTACGTATCTCTCTCACACACACCCACTTAGGTGGGGGACGTGCATGAAGAGAAGAGGTGCACGCACGGCGCACGTACTCCCGTCTCTATCCCAACCACACCCGTGCGGGTACACGGTGGAGCTCATTTCTATACGAAAAAGGCAGCCCACATGGTAATTTGGCACGTGTACTGGTTGTCCACTTGGTGGAGGGAGGATCGTCTACCACGGGTGAACAAACAAATTGCGACTTGACGCGTTATGTTAAATTAAAAAAAGAGGCAAACCATGTGGGGCCTACCTTGGAGGGAAGGCTCTATACACTGGAGTACTTTTTATGTGTCCCGTCAACTCGTAGAACGAGGAGAAGCTTGCTTAGTACGCCGTCTCCCCCGCCCACGGGCGCGGTGGCTTGATAACCCACAAGTATGGGGATCGCAACAGCTTTCGAGGGTAGAGTATTCAACCCAAATGTATTGATTCGACACAAGGGGAGCCAAAGAATATTCTTGTGTATTAGCAGTTGAGTTGTCAATTCAACCACACCTGGATAACTTAGTATCTGCAGCAAAGTGTTTAGTAGCAAAAGTGGTATGATAATAATGGTAACGGTAACAAAAGTAAAGATAAATGTTTTTGGGTTTTTGTAGTAGTTGTAACAGTAGCAACGGAAAAGTAAATAAGCGAAGAACAATATATGAAAAGCTCGTAGGCAATGGATCAGTGATGGATAATTATGCCGGATGCGATTCCTCATGCAATAGTTATAAAATAGGGTGATATAGAACTAGCTCCAATTCATCAATGTATTGTAGGCATGTATTCCGTAAATAGTCATACGTGCTTATGGAAAAGAACTTGTATGACATCTTTTGTCCTACCCTCCCGTGGCAGCGGGGTCCTTACGGAAACTAAGGGATATTAGGGCCTCCTTTTAATAGAGAACTGGAACAAAGCCTTAGCACATGGTGAATACATGAACTCCTCAAACTACGGTCATCACCGAGAAGTATCCCGATTAATGTCACTTCAGGGTTGTCGGATCATAACACATAATAGGTGACTATAGACTTGCAAGATAGGATCAAGAACACACATATATTCATGAAAACATACTAGGTTCAGATCTGAAATCATGGCACTCGGGCCCTAGTGACAAGCATTAAGCATAGCAAAGTCATAGCAATATCAATCTCAGAACATAGTGGATACTAGGGATCAAACCCTAACAAAACTAACTTGATTACATGGTAAATCTCATCCAACCCATCACTGTCCACCAAGCCTACGATGGAATTACTCACGCACGGCGGTGAGCATCATGAAATTGGTGATGGAGGATGGTTGATGATGACGACGGCGATGAATCCCCCTCTCCGGAGCCCCGAACGGACTCCATATCAGCCCTCCCGAGAGAGATTAGGGCTTGGCGGCGGCTCCGTGTCGTAAAACGCGAAGAAACTTTCTCTCTGATTTTTTTCTCCGCGAGACGGAATATATGGAGTTGGAGTTGAGGTCGGAGGAGGTCCAGGGGGCCCACGAGATAGGGGGGTGCGCCCTACAGAGGGGGCGCCCCCCTGTCTCGTGGACAGGCCCTGGGCCCCTTGATGTATTTCTTTGGCCCAATAATTCTTATAAATTCCAAAAAGTGCCTCCGTGGATTTTCAGGACATTCCGAGAACTTTTCTTTTCTACACATAAAACAACATGGCGGTTCTGCTGAAAACAGCGTCAGTCCGGGTTAGTTTCATTCAAATCATGCAAGTTAGAGTCCAAAACAAGGGCAAAAGTGTTTGGAAAAGTAGATACGTTGAAGACGTATCAACTCCCCCAAGCTTAAACCTTTGCTTGTCCTCAAGCAATTCAGTTGATAAACTGAAAGTGATAAAGAAAAACTTTTACAAACTCTGTTTGCTCTTGTTGTTGTAAACATGAAAAGCCAGCATTCAAGTTTCAGCAAATATTATGAACTAACGATACTCGCAATAACACATAGGTCTCACAATTACTCATATCAATAATATAATCAGCTAGCAAGCCATAATAATAAAAATCGGATGACAACACTTTCTCAAAATAATTATAACATGATATAACAAAATGGTATCTCGCTAGCCCTTTCTGAGACCACAAAACATAAATGCAGAGCACCTTTAAACATCAAGGACTGACTAAACATTGTAATTCATGGTAAAAGAGATCCAGTCAAGTCATACCCAATATAAACCAATAATAATGAATGCAATGACAGTGTGCTCTCCAGCGGGTGCTTTTTAATAAGAAGGGATGATGACTCAACATACAAGTAAATAGATAGGCCCTTCGCAGAGGGAAGCAGGGATTTGTAGAGGTGCCAGAGCTCGATTTTAGAATAGAGATTGAATAACATTTCGAGTGGCGTACTTTCGCTGTCAACACAACAACTATGAGATGGTTGTATCTTCCATACTACATGCATTATAGGCAGTTCCCAAACAGAATGGTAAAGGTTTATACTCCCCCAACCACCAACAAGCATCAGTCCATGGATTGCTCGAAACACCGAGTGCCTCCAACATACAACAGCCACAGGGAGTTTTGTTTAATTATTTTGATTTTCTTTGATCTTTTTGGATCATGGGACTGGGCATCCCGGTTACCGGCCCTTTCTCATGAATGAGGAGCGGAGTCCACTCCTCTTGAGAATAACCCACCTAGCATGGAAGATATAGGCATTGAAACATAAGCCGCTCGAGCATACAAAACAGAATTTCATTTGAAGGTTTGTAGTTTGGCACATACAAATTTACTTGGAACGGCAGGTAGATACCGCATATAGGAAGGTATAGTGGACTCATATGGAACAACTTTGGGGTTTAAAGAGTTTGGATGCACAAGCAGTATTCCCGCTTAGTACAAGTGAAGGCTAGCAAAAGACTGGGAAGCGACCAACCGAGAGAGGGACAACAGTCATAAACATGCATTAAAATTAATTCACACCGAGAGCAAGCATGAGTAGGATATAATCTACCATGAACATAAATATCATGAAGGCTATGTTGATTTGATTCAACTACATGCGTGAACATGTGCCAAGTCGAGTCACTCAATTCATTCAAAGGAGGATACCATCCCATCATACCACATCATAATCATTCTAATAGCATGTTGGCACACAAGGTAAACCATTATAACTCATAGCTAATCAAGCATGGCACAAGCAACTATAATCTCTAAATGTCATTGCAAATATGTTTACTTCATAATAGCTTACTCAGGAACGATGAATCATCAAATTTACAAAAACAAGAGAGGTCGAGTTCATACCAGCTTTTCTCATCCCAATAAGTCCATCATATATCGTCATTATTGCCTTTCACTCGCACGACCGAACGATGTGTATAATAATAAGAGTGCACGTGCATTGGACTAAGCTGGAATCTGCAAGCATTCAACTCAAGAGAGAAGACAAGTAATATGGGCTCTAAATTAAATAAACAATCATGCATATAAGAGCCACTAAGAATTTTCAATATGGTCTTCTCGACCCCCAAAGGAAAGAAAAGAAAATAAAACTATTTACACGGGAAAGCTCCCAACAAGTAAGAAGAACTAGAAATCTTTTTGGATTTTCATTTTAATTTCTACTACAAGCATGGAAATTAAACTAACTAATTTTTTTGGTTTTTCTCAAGGTTTATCAAACACACAAGAAGAAAACTAGAAAAAGAAATTTAAACTAACATGGATAATACAATGAAAGAGTATGAGCACCGACGACTAGTGTGTGAACATGAATGTAAAGTCGGTGAGAAATACGTACTCCCCCAAGCTTAGGCTTTTGTCCTAAGTTGGTCTAGTACCAAGGACCGCCTGGCTGATATCCATAAGTGAAACCAGGGTTGTACTGAGATGCAGTGGCAACGGCCTCTGAGCTGCAGCGTGTTGGCGAACTGCCTCCACTCCCCTCTCGTATTCAGCTGCTTCTTCCCTGGTGACAACATATCTTCCTTTTGCCTGATAATCAAAAAGGTAGGGGGCAGGAAGAGTAACAGGGACGACGCTAAGGCCCGTCATAGATTAGTCGATAATGGAGGAATTGTTCATTCCTCTCAAGAAAATGATGATTGAACATAGCTTCTTTATCCAAATAAACAGGAGGTACAATCATATCCCCCTCTCATGGAGCTATATTAAGAAAGTTAGCCACACGGGTTGCATAAATTCCTCCAAATAAATCTCCCTTTCTACTATTATTCTGCAACCTACGTGCAACTATTGCCCCCAAGTAATAACCTTTATAACCTGACACAGCACTCTTGAGGACACAAAGATCAGGAGCACACATGTGACATACTTCGTCCTTACCGTTAATGCATCTACCAATAAAGAGAGCAAAGTAATGTATAGCAGGAAAATTAATGCTCCCTATGGTAGCTTGTGCTACGTCCCTAGATTCTCCCACAGTAATACTAGCAAGAAAATCTCTAAATTAAGATTTGGGAGGATCATTAATATTACCCCACTGCAGGAGTTTGCAAGCAGTTGTGAAATCCTCTAAATCCATGGTATAAGATGTATCATAAATGTCAAACATGACACTAGGAGAATAACGCGCACAGTTATATTTAAACCTCCGCCACAAAAGAATCGGTCAACTGATAGTACTGCGGACACTTATCTTGTAAGAAGTCCTCCAGCTCGGCATTACGCACATATGCGTCAAATTCCTCCTTGAAGCCTGCTTCGACCATAAAATCATCGGATGGCCACTCACAAGCCCGTACATTTGCGGCAACTGGCTTACCGGGCGTGACAACTCCCTTGCCGTCCGTCTTGAAGTTCTTCTTACCCTTGCCTTTCTTAAACTTAGTGGTTTTATTCACCATCAACACTTGATGTTCCTTTTTGATCTCCACCTCCGCTGATTTCAGCATTGAATATACCTCAGAATGGTCTTTTCCATCCCCTGCATATTGAAGTTCATCACAAAGCTCTTGTAGCTCGGTGGAAGCGATCAAGGATCCTGTCACATGATCGCGTCATCCGGGAGATTAACTCCCTGAGTCAAGCGGTTGTGCAACCTGCATATTTTGAGTATGTGCTCACCGATGTAACTATTTTCCTCCATCTTACAACTGAAGAACTTGTCGGAGACTTCATATCTCTTGATCCGGGCATGAGCTTGGAAAACCATTTTCAGCTCTTCGAACATCTCATATGCTTCGTGTTGCTCAAAACGCTTTTGGAGCCCCGGTTCTAAGTCAGAAGCATGCCGCACCGAACGAGGGAGTAATCATCAAGACGAGACTGCCAAGCATTCATAACGCCTTGGTTCTCTCGATGGGTGCTTCACCTAGCAGTGCTTCTAGGACATAATCTTTCTTGGCAGCTATGAGGATGATCCTCAGGTTCCGGACCCAGTCCGTATAGTTGCTGCCATCATCTTTCAGCTTCGTTTTCTCTAGGAACGCGTCGAAGTTGAGGGCAACATTAGCGTGGGCCATTTGATCTATAAGACATATTGTAAAGATTTTATACTAAGTTCATGATAATTAAGTTCATCTAATCAAATTATTCAATGAACTCCCACTCAGATAGACATCCCTCTAGTCATCTAAGTGAAACATGATCCGAGTTAACTAGGTTGTGTCCGATCATCACGTGAGACGGACTAGTCAATGTCGGTGAACATCTTCATGTTGATCATATCTTCTATACGACTCATGCTCGACCTTTCGGTCTTCCGTGTTCCGAGGCCATGTCTGTACATGCTAGGCTCGTCAAGTCAACCTAAGTGTATTGCATGTGTAAATCTGGCTTACACCCGTTGTATTCGAACGTTAGAATTTATCACTCCCGATCATCACGTGGTGCTTTGAAACAACGAACCTTCGCAACGGTGCACAGTTAGGGGGAACACTTCCTTGAAATTATTATAAGGGATCATCTTATTTACTATTGTCGTTCTAAGAAAATAAGAAGCAAAACATGATAAACATCACATGCAATCAAATAGTGACATGATATGGCCAATATCATATTGCTCCTTTGATCTCCATCTTCGGGGCGCCATGATCATCTTCGTCACCGGCATGACACCATGATCTCCATCATCATGATCTCCATCATCGTGTCTTCATGAAGTTGTCACGCCAACGATTACTTCTACTTCTATGGCTATCGCTTTAGCAATAAAGTAAAGTAATTTACATGGCGTTATTCAATGACACGCAGGTCATACAAAAATAAAGACAACTCCTATGGTTCTGCCGGTTGTCATACTCATCGACATGCAAGTCGTGATTCCTATTACAAGAACATGATCATCTCATACATCACATATATCATTCATCACATCCTTTGGCCATATCACATCATTAAAGCACTTGCTGCAAAAACAAGTTAGACGTCCTCTAATTGTTGTTGCATGTTTTTACGTGGCTGTTATAGGTTTCTAGCAAGAACGTTTCTTACCTGCGTAAAACCACAACGTGATATGCCAATTTCTATTTACCCTTCATAAGGACCCTTTTCATCAAATCCGCTCCAACGAAAGTGGGAGAGACAGGCACCCGCTAGCCACCTTATGCAACTAGTGCATGTCAGTCGGTGGAACCTGTCTCACGTAAGCGTACATGTAAGGTCGGTCCGGGCCGCTTCATCCTACGATGCCGCCGAATCAAGATAAGACTAGTAGTGGCAAGAAAATTGACAACATCTACGCCCACAACTGCTTTGTGTTCTACTCGTGCATAGTAACTACGCATAGACCTAGCTCATGATGCCACTGATGGGGAACGTAGCAGAAATCAAAAAAATTCTATGCATCACCAAGATCAATCTATGGAGTTATCTAGCAACGAGGGGAAAAGGAGTGCATCTACATACTCTTGTATATCGCGAGCGGAAGCGTTTAAGAGAACGGGGTTGATGGAGTCGTACTCGTCGTGATCCAAATCACCGATGACCGACGGCACCTCCGCGTTCAACACACGTACGGTTGGGGAAGACGTCTCCTCCTTCTTGATCCAGCAAGGGGGAAGGAGAGGTTGATGGAGATCCAGCAGCACGGCGGCGTGGTGGTGGATGCAGCGGGGATCTCGGCAGGGCTTCGCCAAGCTCTACGGAGAGGAGGAGGTGTTGGAGAGGGAGAAGGAGGCGCCAGGGGCTAGGGTGCGGCTGCCCTCCTTCCCCCCCACTATATATAGGCCCCCTGGGGGGGCGCCGACCCTAGGAGATCTGATCTCCAAGGGGGGTGGCGGCCAAGGGGGTGGCTTGCCCCCCAAGCCAGGCGCCCCACCCCTAGGGTTTCCTGCCCTAGGCGCAGGGGAGGCCCTGGCGCACCAGCCCACCCGGGCTGGTTCCTCCCCACTTCAGCCCATGGGGCCCTCCGGGATAGGTGGCCCCACCCGGTGGACCCTGACCCTTCCGGTGGTCCTGTACAATACCGTGACCCCAAACTTTCCCGATGGCGAAACTTGACTTCTTATATATAAATCTTTACCTCTGGACCATTCCGAACTCCTCGTGACGTCCGGATCTCATCCGGACTCAACAACTTTCGGGTTACTGCATACTAATATCTCTACAACCCTAGCATCACCGAACCTTAAGTGTGTAGACCCTACGGGTTCGGGAGACATGCAGACATGACCGAGACGACTCTCCGGTCAATAACCAACAGCAGGATCTGGATACCCATGTTGGCTCCCACATGCTCCTCGATGATCTCATCGGATGAACCATGATGTCGAGGATTCAATCAATCCCGTTACAATTCCCTTTGTCAATCGGTACGTTACTTGCCCGAGACTCGATCGTCGGTATCCCAATACCTCATTCAATCTCGCTACGGCAAGTCACTTTACTCGCATCTGTAATGCATGATCCCCGACAAGACACTTGGACACATTGAGCTCATTATGATGATGCATTCTTGAGTGGGCCCAGAGATACCTCTCCGTCATACGGAGTGACAAATCCAGTCTCGATTCGTGCCAACCCAATGTACACTTTCGGAGATACCCGTAGTGCACCTTTACAACCACCCAGTTACGTTGTGACGTTTGGCACACCCAAAGCACTCCTACGGTATCCGGGAATTGCACAATCTCATGGTCTAAGGAAATGATACTTGACATTTGGAAAAAGCTCTAGCAAACGAACTACACGATCTTTGTGCTATGCTTAGGACTGGGTCTTGTCCATCACATCATTCTACTAATGATGTGATCCCGTTATCAATGACATCCAATGTCCATAGTGAGGAAACCATGACTATCTGTTGATCAACGAGCTAGTCAACTAGAGGCTCACTAGGGATATGTTGTGGTCTATGTATCCACACATGTATTACGATTTCTGGATAACACAATTATAGCATGAATAATAGACAATTATCATGAACAAAGAAATATAATAATAACCATTTTATTATTGCCTCTAGGGCATATTTCCAACATTACGATGTCATATTCATGAAAAAACTAGTGAGGACGCATCTGTTTCGGCAACAATTATGATGGTTCTCACATGATTCACGGGCCCACAAAAGTAGCAGCAGTTCCCATAGACAGATTCAAACATAGTACTAGCCCCAGAGGGGTCGATAACAGGCAAGGTTCGGATAATTAGACACAATCCAAACTACTATTAAACACTAGCTGGGGCAACTGTTTCATGCCTCGATCTAATTTGGGCTGGACACAAGACGGACCTTGCCATGAACATCATCGAGGACGTCCGGCAGCAGCTCAATCCTGTGAACCTTCATGAAGACAACTTTGTGGCCTTGCCACTGATAAACTTGTTTGTGGAGGCATGCCATGTCATCTTCCTGCGTAAGCTTGACAAGAACAGTATGCCTCACAAACGAAGGAGTAGCTTTGAACTTCTTGTTCTTGAGTACACCGTGGACAACACGCCTGACAACAGTGAGGCTGGAATACAACTCTTCATTGGTATAACCGCAAATGGCTTCCAGGATCCAACAACCTAAGAACTCTGTTTTCCCAGTGCGTATATTCAGGTCGTTCGCCTCATAGCAAGTGACATGTACAACCACACAATCCTTATGCGCATCGTGGCTCTAATTGAAATAGAAACAAATTCTGAATTACTTTTCAAGATAAGAAACACAAGTTATTTAAACCACTATGTATAGCATGGCATTGAAGCTAATAAAATTTTGCATTATTAATCACCACATACTTACTTTTCTAAAAAAATCACCACATACTTAGATGAAAAACCACAATCGAGATCGGCAAAGAAGGAAATCACCTTGGGCAGCTCGGTGGGGAGACACATCCTCGAAGGGGAAAACTGCTCTGCAGTGCCACGGGGTTGTAACCTCAAACGGGCGTTGACCATCTCAAGAGTGGCCGTGGAGCGTATCTCGGGTCAGCTCGGTGGTTGCCTCCATCTTCTTGGAGCTCTACGTCTCGTGGGGATCAGCCTCCGCGTCTGCTCCAATATCGGCAGATCTTTGCTGGTTCTCCTTGGTCCATCATGAAACCGAATACTAGGAGACCATTGAAAGGAAAACACAATCGCAATGACAATGAAACAAAAAAGAGAGTGAGGATCGGTTATCGCTTTGCAAAAGTTCTTTTTTTCTCTCGAGCGAAAATATACCAACATCACGGATCTGCTTACCTTCCCTTCGTTCGGAGAGAAGAACAAAGGGCAGATGCGAAAAGTGTTGCCTTTCTTGAAGACGGTGAGGGAGAAGGGATTCAACGAAGAGTGAAATGATGGTTGCTTCGTCACAAACTTAGATCTTGGGGAGGTGGGGTTTTGTGATACGACGGCTCGTTCTTGCCAGCCACGACCGGGTTGACTCTCCGCCTGCATACTGCCTTCTAATTTGGTGGATGGCATTTGGGCCTGCGCGCTGCATGGCCCGCATGTCGGTGAACAAAAGTATAACGGCATTCAGTAGAGGGAGACGTTTCAATGACCTAGGAGGAGCTAGAAGCGGTAGAGTGTCTCCACTGTACTAGTAGTAATTGTTTTTCTGGGTAGCTGTAGAGTGTCTCCGCTGTACTAGTAGTAATTGTTTCTCTGGGCCCAAGACAAAACAGACCATCCACACTAGTAAATAGTAAAATCAATTCAAAAGCCCAGATATTTACTAAATGAGAGGCGCTACCCACACCCAGCACACCCCCCCCCAAAAAAAACCTGGGTGCCCTTCTTCCTCCTCGCTCCCACCCACCTCACATCAGCTCGCTCCACTCGTACCCCAAAATTCCTCACCTCACTCCTACCGACAACCCCAGCTCCCCTTCTTCCTCACTCCTACAGAAAACCCCAGCTCCCTTCTTCTTCGCTCAAACTACAACTAGGCTCGTCATTCGTTACTCTGCTCAAATTCGTGAGCTGACGCGACGCCCTCAAGGAAAATGGAGTCGGCTGACCCCAGCCAAGAAGATGAGGCTCCCACAGCGGCCTTTGTTGTAGATACCGCACCCGGCAGACGGGAGAAGCGGCGACCGCCCCCATCGGATCCCAGAACTCAGAGAATCTTGGGTGGACCGCATCAGCGATCTCCTGGACGCCGTCCTTGGGGAGATCATCTCGCTTCTCCCACCAAGGATTGCTGCCGCACCCAAGTCCTCTCAATTCGGTGGCGCCCTCTATGGCACGCCGTGCCCCTTAATCTCGATTATCGTTAGCTATCTCTCTTCAATGATTTTGAAATCCCCAAAGCCATCATCTCCTCCCACCAGGGCTCTGTCCAAAGCCTCTGCATCCCGTCATGCTACTTAAGCAAGCATACCATGCCCTGCACGGTGGACGCCTGGCTGAAATCCCACAATTCACAGAACTACAGCTGCTTGAGTTCTACTATTCCCTGAAATCACATACCACATACCGAACGCCATGAACTTGTGCCCTCAGCACCGATGTCCATCTCGCGGTTTTCCTCCTCTCTCCACACCGCCACCTTTGCGCTGTGCTTCCTACCGCATAACTGGTACTAAACCTTTGACTCCCATTTCTCAAGAAACTTTCACTTGTGCGGGTTCGTATATCGGAGGCCTCATTGCACAGCATCATCCACTCCAGTTTCCATGCGCTGGAGTGCTTGGTGCTTGTTTTCACAGTTAGAATCGGTTGTCTCCAAATAAAGTTGCCTAACCTTGTAAGAATTGGAATTTCTTTTGACGGAAGGCAGCTCATCATCCAAGATGCCCCTTCACTTCAAAGGTTGATCCTTGATTCTAGTTATTCACCGTTGCAAATAACCGTCCTCTCTACGCCTAAAATGGAGACCTTGGGTGTAATACATGATCTCTGTGCTCATTTCAATATGGTGTTTGGCTCCACAGTTCTTCAGGTACTTTATATTATCATCTACACTTGTAACCATAAGCTGCATTTTAGATTTCTGCGCATAATTTATATATCATCTTGGAGTACACATTTTGTACTAATATTATGTTCTATGCTCAATGAAGAGTTTCTCCATGGATGGCCTATCAATGGTGCTGGATTCTGTCAAGATCTTATATATCCAAATGAATAGTTTTGATCTGAACAAGAATATTGGCTTGCTGCAATGCTTTCCATGTCTAGAGAAGTTGTATATAAAGGTGATAATTTCACGCACATTGGAAGCCCGCATATAGTGTACTAGAATTAATCGTTCAGCTGTTGCTCTTTCGACACTCTTCTTTTAGACCTTAACTGTTTTCAATCTTCATGTCTATTTAGGCAACAGACGGGTAAGAAAGTTATAACCAATCGATGGATTCGTAAGCATCGGGATTTTCTCACTTCTCATGAGATTCGATTGAAGACAATAACGCTTAGAACGATATGTAGCCAACCATGCAAACACAAGATTTGTAACATTCTTCCCTTTGAATGCGAGGTTACTATTGTCCATCAGGCTTAAGTTTATCAGCAACATGGTTTTGACGGATGGGTATGTCGAAGAGCAAAAAAAGGAGTTTCAGGTGGGCAAAAGAGCTTCTGAATGTGCCGGGCTTCTATTTACAACATATTGTGGTCATAATCCAGTAAATTTTACAACCCAGGATGTTCATTCTATGGACCTGACCGATCCATTTGACTGTGACTGCCGAAAACAGTCTTTGGAGTTAGATGTTGTTGCCCTTTTCAATCTGGGTTTTTTTGTAAACCTGATGAACAATTAACCCTCGTGCTTTTGTACATTTTGTAAGCTGGAGTTAGATGTTCCTGCCCTTTTCAACTCGGCTGTGACTGTCATATTTTCTTTGAAACAAGGCAAATGGCTTGCCATTCGTTTAATTTATAGTGAAATGTTGTAACAAATCCCAACGAAGGGAAATAACATCACTCTACGCCGCTGCTTGAGCTCACGTGCATTCTGAAGCCAAGTGATTAGCCCCCACCAGCACCCACAAACTTATTTCGAACTAGCACATCAAATGGGCTGTAAATTTTCATAGGAAAGGCTGCATGACCGTGATGATTTGGATTACGATTTGGGACCCGCGAGGAAATAGCCTATCCAATGTGGTGTCGACTTACTAGCCAGTGAACAAACGATTCCGCCTACCAGCCCTTGGATTGACATCCAAAATCTGTCGTGTATCTTCTATCTCTTGTCTTCTTCTTCCTCCGCCTGCTCCTGCCTCCCATGGCTGGCTGCGCCTCCGCCGCCCTACCGTACGTACCCTCCAACGTTGGCCAGTCCCTCCCTCTATTCCCCCACACGTCCTGTTATTCTCCGGTGACGTCAGCCCCAACACGCACCCACGCCCGAACCAGTCAACCCTCGTACTCCCCTCCGCCTGCGACTGGATCGGCGCATGTTCAACGGCTCATGTTCGTTCCGTCCGAGGCCTCGCCGTCATCCTCCGCCTTGCATCCTTGGTTTGCTCGCCGTGCGCGGTGCACCACCCTCTTGCGTTGTCAACGTTGTCAACAACCGAGAGGAACAAGGAGATGACTGTACGTGGAGAGGATGACAGTAGGGACCCACCAGCGTCATGGCGATCGCAAGCAAGTGCCTCTATAGTACAAGCCCAAAATATGGTTCCTCCTAATGGTTGGACATCTGGGGCTCACGCCATTGTCAACGTAGTCAATAAATGAGAGAATTACACTACGAGCGGCTGACACCAGGGACCCAGCAAGTCGCGCAGTTTTTTTTGAGGAACAAGCAGTTGTTATTTATACTAGTTTTAGCGACGGATCAGGGTAACAACGGGGCTGTGCGGGGGCTGTGGCCCGTCTAGCCAGGGTTTTATTTATGTTTACCACATCATGAGCCCAGTTGTGTTTTTTCTTGCTGAAAATGGCTAGCCCGGTTCTATTTTTTAAAAGAAATACCCAAACAAGGCCTACTTGCTTTATCGGCCCTGCTGGGCTGCAAATCTTTCAAGACGAGGAGAGTTTCATTTGGTTTGCCTAGAAATGGGCTGTACGTTTTTAAAACACATCAAACCGGGAATTAGTTTCAATTTTTTTTCATTACAAGATCTTAAATTCCATTGATTTTATGCGTGCACAATTATTTGGATTTTCTATTTATATAAATTATTTATCAAAATAGTTTGAATGTGAATCGATATTTCCGGATTAAAAATAGTTGACCGCACCGAAATATGCAAAATTTCGTATAATTTTTAACCGTGGCCACAATATGGGGTGTAATGCTAACAGAAAGAAGATGGGCTCCAAGAAAATTCTTAACAATTAGCAAATGGGCTGTACATTATTAGAAATAATGGCAGATGGGCTGTATGTTGTTTTCAACAGATTTGAGGCTGACTTGTGCGCCTACTACAGGTTGGCGCGTATGCTTTCATAAAAAAAAGGTTGACGCCTTTGCAACGCCTCTGTCAACTTAGTGAACACACGAGAGCAAAGGATCGTTGGATGTCCATCCAACGGCTGTCGTCTTCTTCAATCTCTGCTCTTCATGCTCCACCCGCTCAAACAAGCGCCGGCGGGACTACCTGCTCCCTCCTCCCGCGGCCGGCTATGCTGCCGCGCAGGCCTCACGCCCCACCGTACTCCCATCGCTGGCCTAGCCATCCCTCTACTCACCCACCATATTGCTACGCTGAATTGTGGGCCTACTAAGTTGACGGGGCCGGAGGGCTTTGTCAACTTAGTCAATACTCCAGTGACCGTATGATGTCCATCCAACGGCCATAGTGCTTCTTCAACCTCTGGTCTTCTTGCTCCAGCCACCCAAAGCAGCGTCGGTCGTGCTGCCTGCTCCTTCCTCCCGTGGCCGGCTGTGCTACCGCGGAGGCCTCATCGCCCCCATACTACTCCCACCACTGGCCAGGCCATCCCTCCACTCACCCACACCCCCTGTTATTCTGCGGCGACGGCAGCCTCACACCGCAGCCGAACCAGTGAACGCTCGTACTCCTCTCCGCGTGGGCATCCACTGCCGCGTCTTCCCCGGCTCCGCGTCATCCCCTTCCTAGGCCTCGCCATCGTCCACCGCCGTGGTGCTCTCGGCGCGGCATGGTCAATGTGGTCAACGACCGACTTCCATCGGAAGAGTACTGTACGTGGAGAGGCTGACAACTGGGTCCACGGCAGCCGCAAGGAAGTGCCTCCTTATTACACGGAAAATAATTATTCCTCCACCGACAGCGGAGACCCACCGGACGGGCCACCAAAGTATTTTGCAAAAAAACATTTCCCCACTGCTGGGACCCATCGGACGGGCCACGTATTCAGCCAAAAAACGTTCCCCATTGTCAGCTCGGACCCACCGGAAGTGCCTCCTTATTACACACAAAAAAATGAATACTCCCCCGGCTAGCTGGTACCCACCTTGGTGGGAGGATGACTTGTGGGCCTACTAAGTTGACGGGGACGAAGGGCTTTGTCAACTTAGTCAACATGAATGATTCTAGGTCAAGTGACCGTACGATGTCCATCCAACGGCCGTAGTGCTTCTTCAACCTCTGGTCTTCTTGCTCCAGCCGCCCAAAGCAGCGCCGGTCATGCCGCATGCTCCTGCCTCCCGTGGCCGGCTCTGCTGCCGCAGAGGCCTCACCGGACCCTACTATTCCAACCACTGGCCAGGCCCTGCGGCGATGGCAGCCTCACGCCGCAGCCGAACTAGTGAACCCTCGTACTCCTCTCCGCGCGGGCTTCCACTGCTGCGTCTTCCCCGGCTCCGCGTCGTCCCATTCCTAGGCCTCGCCATCGTCCACCGCCGTGGTGCTCTCCGTGCGGCGTGGTCAACGTGGTCAAGGAACGACTTCCATCGGAAGAGTACTATACGTGGAGAGGCTGACAGCTGGGTCCACGGCCACATCCCAGTCTTTTGGTGATCTGCCAAGTAAGTCGCTTTGTCAGGCCTGTTGGGCTGCAAATCTTTCAAGACGAGGAGAGCTTTCATTCAGCTGGCCGAGAAAATGGCCCATCAGTAATGAGAAATTGGTTGTACATTTTTAAAACACATCAAACCGGTAATTAGTTTCAAATATCTTTTTTTTTCATTTCAAGATTTTAAATTACATTAATTTTTATGCGTGGAGAATTTGTTGGATTTTATATTGATATACACTTATTTTTAAAATCAGTTTGAATGTGAGTCGAAATTTCGGGATTAAAAACAGTTCGGACCGCACCGAAATATGCAAAATTTCAGATAATTTTTAACCGTAGCCCACAGTATGGGCTGTAATGCTAACAAAAAGAATATGGGCTCCCAAAAACCTTAAGAATTAGCAAATGGGCTGTAAATTATTAGAAATAATGGCGGATGGGTTGTATGTTGTTTTCCAGATTTGAGGCTTTCCTAAAAAGGTTGACTCTGGCAAAGGATCGTTGGATGTCCATCCAACGGCCGTCGTCTTCTTCAATCTCTGCTCTTCTGCTCCGGCCCGCTCAAACAAGCGCCGGCGGGACTGCTCGCTCCCTCCTCCTTGCCGGGCTGTTACGCCACAGCAGGCCTCACCGCCCCACCGTACTCCCATCGCTGGCCTAGCCATCCCTCTACTCACCACACCTGCTGTTATTCTCCGACGACGGCAGACGAACCAATAAACCCTCGTACAGTCGTACTCCCCTCCGCATGGGAAACAACTGCCGAGTCTTCCCTGCCTCCGTGTCGTCCCCTTCCTAGGCCTCGCCATCGTCCGCCGTCATGGTGCTCTCGGCGCGGCGTGGTCAATGTGGTCAACGACCGACTTCCATCGGAAGAGTAATGCGGCGATGGAAGCGGCGGCTGGGTCCACGGCCGCAGCAAGAAAGTGCCTCCTTATTACGCGCAAAATAATTATTCCTCCACCTGACATAGGGGACCCACCGGACGGGCCACCGTATTTCCCGAAAAAACGTTTCCCTCCTGACTGCTGGGACCCACCAGCTACACATTCGCACGCAAGGAAGTGCGTCCGGGCAAAAAAAACAAAACGATTCGCCCCCCTGACTGCTGGGACCCACCAGCTACATCTTCGCACGCAAGGAAGTGCGTCCGGGCAAAAAAAACGATTCGCCCCCTGACTGCTGGGACCCATCAGCTACATCTTCGCACGCAAGGAAGTGCCTGACAGTCGGGACCCACCTGGTCAAAGCGTACGTAGTGTTGTCATTACGTCGCGAACGTATGCATATACTGAGTCGTTGTAGAGGCGCCGCGACGTTTCATAGTAGAGGCGCCCACGTAGCTTGTACACGTCGCATAACGGCCAGGGTGCAAGAAAGAAAATCTGACGCCACGTATGTTTACATACGGGTGGGGTCTCGAACGCCTACTCGCGCATACGTACGGCCAGGGCTCGTGTACATGTCTGGGTCGGAACGGAGAAACAACGTCGTCGTCGTGTTCATGGGGAGGCAACGGAGTGCGTCGTGTTCATGGGGAGGCAATGGAATGCATCGTGTTCATCGGGAGGCAATGGAACGCGTGGGAGCCAACCGGCTTGGACGGAACAGGCGATGGAAACGAGGCCTGGCGTACCGCACAACGAAGGAAAAGGACCTCCTACGTTTGGAACGGGGTCCTGTTGATCGGGAGGGGTGTGGCGTACCGCAAAACGGAGGAAATGGACCTCCTATGGTCGAAACGGGGGTCCTGTTGATCGAGAGGGGTGTGGCGTACCGCAAAACGGACGAAACGGACCTCCTATGGTCGAAACGGGGGTCCTGTTGATCGGGAGGGGTGTGGCGTACCGCAAAACGGACGAAACAGACTTGTGTTGGGGCGCTATGGTCGAAACGGGGGTCCTGTTCATCGGGAGGGGTGTGGCGTACCGCAAAACGGGACTTCACGTGATACTGTTCATCTCCACCGTCGACCTCCTCTAGCCTCCACGTGCTACCGTCGACCTCCTCCAGCCTCCACGGGCTCCTGTTCATCCAGCCTCCACCGCGCGCTACTCCACCGGCTACTGTTCAACCACCCCTCCGCGAGCACCCCTCCACCGTCTACTGTTCATCTGACCCTCCACACCACGGGGTCCTGTTCAACCACCCCTCCACCGTCTACTGTTCATCCAGCCCTCCACACCACCGGGTGCTGTTCATCCAGAGGCAACGCCACCGCTAACTGTTCATCCAACCCCCCCCCCCCCCCCCCCGCAATGCTCACTGTTCATCCAATCAATCGTCTTGATTAGCGGCGCAGAGCGGCGCGAGTCGCTCCATCGGGTTCAGTTAACAGCCATCGATCGATCGCTCGGTTCAGTAACGCGTAGCCTGCAGTGCAATCGCTCGGGTTCAGTTAGAGCCCAATGCCTCGCTCGGGTTCAGTTAGAGCCAACGCCTCGCACACACGCGCGTACGTGTACGAGAGAAACGCGCATCGCTCGGCCCCCGACCTCCCACCGTAACCGGCAACTCCCCGAAATTTTCCTCCCCCTCGCTTCTACCACGGTTTTTTCCATCATGGACGGCCCAAAGAATGTCATGCAGCTGCGTCTCCGGCCCGCCCAGGACGAGAAGCCCATTTTCTATCATGATTTTTTGTCATAGAAGTAGGAGCCCACCACATCTATGATGGTACCGGGTTTTGTCACAATTATCGTCATAGAAGTGTCATATGTATGACAGAATTTTTTTTCGTTCGGCCCAAAATGTCACGGATGTGTCTTTTTTTTGTAGTGATGGGTATCCAGATCCCGCTATTGGTTATTGGCCGGAGAGGTATCTCGATCATGTCTGCATGGTTCCCGAACCCGTAGGGTCTACACACTTAAGGTTCGGTGATGCTAGAGTTGTTATGGGAAATAGTATGTGGTTACCGAAGGTAGTTCGGAGTCCCGGATGAGATCCCGGACGTCACGATGAGTTCTGGAATGGTCCGACGGTGAAGATCGGTATATTGGACGAAGGGTATTGGAGTCTGGAAGTGTTACGGGGGTACCAGGCTATGGCCAGCATGACCGAAAGGTGTTTCGGGAGCCCTGGCAAGTGTTGGAGGGCCTCATGGCCAAAGGGGAAGGGGCAAACCAGCCCACTAAGGGGTGGTGCGCCCCCCCACACCCTTTCCCACGTTACTTGGGGAGGTGGGGCGCCTTCACCTGGCTTTGGAGGCAAGCCTCCACCTGCTTGGCTTGGGGGGCAAGTCTCCCTAGGATTTTCCCTAGGGAGATCCAATCTGACCGCCGCCGCCCTAGGGAAACCCTAGGCGCCTCCCCTCTCCCTTGCCCCTATATATAGTGGAGGGGTGGGAGGGCAGCCGCACCTCTTCCCTGGCGCAACCCTCCCCCTCTCCAACTCCTCCTTCTCTTCCGTAGTGCTTGGCGAAGCCCTGCCGGAGAACCACAAGCTCCATCGCCACCATGCCGTCGTGCTATTGGACTTATCCCTCAACTTCTCCTCTCCCCTTGCTAGATCAAGAAGGAGGAGACGTCCCCGAGCTGTACGTGTGTTGAACACGGAGGCGCCGTCCGTTCGGTGCTAGATCGGATCTTCCGCGATTTGAATCGCCGCGAGTACGACTCCATCAACCACGTTCTTGTAACGCTTCCGTTTGCGATCTTCAAGGGTATGAAGATGCACTCCCTCTCTCTCGTTGCTAGCATCTCCTAGATTGATCTTGGTGACACATAGGAAAATTTTGAATTATTACTACGATCCCCAACAGATGGCTCAATAGGCCATGCAAAATACACACGACACCGGATAACGTACCAACCCACAGCCTTAGAGCATGTTGGATACTCCAGCAAGTGGCCAAGAGCGGCGAGGATATCCTCACTAAAGAGCAACACCCCCCGGAGGGCGACGACCTCAGAGTATTGACGGTCTTCGAGACTTTCTCTTCAAACAATCGGCGCAAGAGAGCACTCCGCGACCTCGCCGAAGTCTGCCAAGTCGCAGCAATAAACCCCTGGAATGACACGGCCATAACTTTCATTGCTAGTGACGAACCAAGACTCCGGACAGTCCGGGCACCAGCCGCCTTGGTCCTCAATCCAATTGTGGACGGCTTTCGGCTCACCAAAGTGCCCATGGACGACGGCAGTGGGCTAAACCTCATTTACGAGAACACACTCATTATAATGGAAATAGACAGGAGCCGCATCGAGCAAAGTAACACGACCTTCTGAGGGATTATTCCCAGCCGGGAAGCACGATGCGCGGGGAAAATCACACTCGACGTGGTATTCGGCACGCTGGAGAATTACCGGTCCGAAGAGATAACCTTCCAAGTGGCTCCTTTCAATAGTGGATATCACGCCATGTTGGGGTGAGATGCATTCACACGCTTCCAAGCTATACCTCATTACGGGTATATGAAGCTCAAGATGCCCGGGCCCAACGGTATTATCACTCTCGCCAGTGATCCGGACATAGCTCTCTGTGCCGAAAACAAAACCGCATCCCTGGCCCTCGAGGCACTATCCGAGGCCCTTGCGGCCGAAGAGTTAACCGCACTACGCTCCATGGTGGACAGGACGATGTAATCCTTGGTAAATGCCCCAAATCCACCTCTTTCAAACCAGCAGACGAAGTAGTCAAATTTCAGGTCCACCCAACGGACACCAAGAAGATAGCCTCCATCGGGGCACAGCTGGACACAGCGGTCGGCGCTGCACTACGAGCGTTCCTACGTGAAAATTGGGACATATTCGCTTGGCACCCTTCTGATATGCCAGGGATCCCACGTAGGCTGGCCGAACAGAGCCTCAATATATGAAGGGATATAAGCCGGTGAAGCAAACACCACGGCGCTTTTCAGAACCCAAACGACAAGCTATGGGGGAGGAGCTAGCCAAGTTAATTGAGGCTGGATTCATTAGAGAAATAAAACACCCAGGCTGGCTAGCAAACCTGGTGATGGTACCAAAGAAGGATAAGTCCTGGTGCATATGCGTCGATTTCAAAGACCTCAACAAGGCCTGCCCTAAGGAACCCTTCCCCTTCCCCCGCATCGATCTGATCATCAATGCTACCGCAGGACATGACTCACTGTGTATCCTCGACGCATACTCTGGATACCATCAAATCAAGATGAAGGAGTCCGATCAAGCCGCAACGACATTCATTACCCCATACTGGCCTTTCTGCTTCAACACTATGCCCTTCGTGCTCAAAAACACCGGCGCCACCTACCAACGCATGATTCAAACATGCCTGGAGAAACAAATAGACAAGACAGTTGAAGCATATGTGGATGACGTAGTCATCAAGACTAGGCACGTTGAGTCACTAATAGACGACCTGCGTCTCACATTTGACAACCTCCGTACATATGACATCAAGCTCAATCCGGAAAAGTGTGTTTTTGGCATTCCTGCTGGAAAACTGTTGGGCTTCATCATTTCCAATAGAGGAATTGAGGCAAATCCAGCCAAAATATGGGCTTTGTCGCAATTGGCTATACCAACAGACCTTAAGCAGGTCCAAAAACTAGCCGGATGTGTGGCAGCTTTAAGCTGCTTTATCTCCAGATTAGGAGAAAAAGCATTGCCACTTTATCGCCTTCTCTGACGCACCGACCACTTCGAGTGGACGGATGCGGCAACGGCTGGACTGGAAGAAATAAAGGCTCTTTTAGCGAGCAACCCAATCCTGGCCGCGCCGAGCGCCGGTGAACCAATGTTATTATACATCTATGCAACACACGAGGTGGTGAGCGCGGCACCCATCATTGAGCGAGAGGGGGGCGGAAATAAATTCCCACTCCAGAAACCGGTATACTACGTATCCACTGTCCTCACACCATGCAAATCCCGGTACCCTCATTACCAAAAGATAGCATATGCGGTCTTCATGGCATCCCGGAAGCTACGACACTACTTCCAAGAGTACTCAATCATGGTGGCTTCCGAAGTACCACTCAATGACATAATAAAAACTGTGACGCTACGGGCTGGATTGCTAAGTGGGCCATTGAGCTCCTGCCATTCAATATAACATACAGACCACGCCGGGCCATCAAATCCCAAGTATTGGCCGACTTCGTCGCCGAATGGACAGAGGCCGAACTCCCTAAAGAGTACGACACATATTCCAACTGGGTCATGCACTTCGATGGCTCTAAAATGCTGGCCGGTTTAGGAGCGGGCGTCGTTTTAACATCCCCCACTAGAGACACAGTCCAGTATGTACTCCAAATATAATACGCAGACTCCAACAATGCAGAATATGAGGCCTTATTGCACGGTCTTTGGATGGCTACCTCCATGGGCATGCAATGCTTGGAGGTGTGCGGGGATTCAAATCTCGCAATATCCCAAATAAATGGAGACTTTGACACCAAAGATCCGAAGATGGTGGCCTATCGCAACGTTGTACTCAAAATATCAGCTCGGTTTGAGGGACCCAAGTTTCATCATGTGGCTCGGGAAAGCAATCAAGCGGTGAATGTCCTTGCTCGCATGGGCGCCAAGCGTGACCCCGTCCCGCCTAAGATATTTTGGAAAGGCTCTTCAAGCCATCCGTGGTGTGGCAGGATGAGAACGACAACATTAGTCCGGATCTGATTATACCCGCAGATTCCGAACACAATCCCGATATCATCGGAGGCTCAGCCACCGAGATAACATCATCGTCCCATCTAATAATGGCAGTAATTGCCCCATGAACTGAACCCTTCTTGGCCCACCTTAATAGGTGGGAGCTCCCTGAGGACCAGAATGAGGCTCGCTGCATTGTTCGGCACTCCAAAGCCTACAAGGTCCATGAAGGAGAGATCTACAAGAAAAGCTCTACCGGAATCCTTCAAAGATGTATCTCCGAAGAAGAGGGACGGTAGCTCTTGGCCGAAATCCATTCTGGTCTCGGCAGTCACCACGCCGCAGCTTGGACCCTTATAAGTAAGGCCTTCCATACAGATTTCTTTTGGCCGACGGCCCGAGCAGATGCATAGGACTTGGTCCAACGTCGCGTCGGATGCCAGCTATTCGCCAATCAAAGCCATATGCCGCCTACCGCTCTACAAACAATCCCCATTACTTGGCCTTTTGCGGTCTGGGGGCTTGACATGGTCGGACCCTTAAAGGGGGAAGCCATAAGAAAAAATATCTGCTAGTCATGGTAGATAAATTCACAAAATGGATAGAGGCCAAACCAGTAAAAACGGCCGAATCCGGACCGGTGATAGACTTTATATCTGGTGTCGTGCACCATTATGGTTTCCCACATAGCATCATCACCGATAACGGCTCCAATTTGACAGCCGATAAAGTGAAATCCTGGTGCGCTAAATTGGGCATTAAGCTCGATTACGCCTCGGTCTATCACCCACAAACAAACGGTCAAGTCGAATGAACTAATGGTCTTATTATGAGTGGCATTAAGCCCAGACTAGTGCGGCCGTTGAAAGAATCAGACAAGCACTGGGTTGAGGAGCTCGACTCCGTACTCTGGGGGCTGCGGACCACGCCCAATCGCACTACCGGATACACACCATTCTTCATCGTGTACGGCGTAGAGACGTTTTGCCCTGCGACATCATTCATGACTCACCTCGAGTGTGCATGTATGAAGAGAGAGAGGTCGAGCTCGATCGGCAGGACAGTTTAGATGCCCTGGAGGAGGAGCGTGCTGTTGCAAAAGTCCGTTCTGCATTCTATCAAGAACAGGCTCGCAGATACCAAAGCAGAGAAGTGCGGGCCAAGACTTATAACGTTGGTGAACTCATTCTACGCCTGCCAGAAAAGAAAAAAGGACAAACTCAAGCCCAAGTGGGAGGGTCCCTTCATCATAGATGAGGTTCTCACTGGAGGAGCGTACCGCCTGCGTGATGCATCTCACAATCGCCTAGAGCCGAACCCGTGGAATGCCGCAAGACTCGAAGATTCTACGCCTAGAGCCGTACTCTTTGTTCGTTCTTCTTCTCCCTTTATTTCAATTTTTACTCTGTTCGCTTTTTTCTCTAGCTCTATAGCTCTCGTGTGGCCAAGCCGCACACCTATGATGTGCACATCCTTAAATGTATACAATCATAATACCTGGGGGCTTCTTTCACAGAAGCCTATTAATATTTTCTGAGCATCAAGCTCAGCACATATGTGTCCTCTTCCGCATATGTACCTTTTCTTCGCCATTATATGCGTCGTTATGACTTAAGTTTTTGCCAAGCTGGGTTGCCTGGCTCCTGTGCTTATGCCCTATGTTCCCATTAGTTCGGCTAGGGCATAAAGGGAGCACCTCTACGATTGTTACAGTCGGGTCATTCAGACGTGTACCTCAGACTGGGTGAAGCCGAAAGCTAGCGTTCTTAAGGGAATATTCGGTCGGCGAACTAAAGATGTTTTACACTTGTTACACTATGAACCCCACAGATGTTATGTATACTGCGATTTTTTCAATTACAGCTCGTACATGCATACTAACGCATGTCCGCCCAGGGAAAGGAACCCTTAACGGAACTATTCTCCCTGGAAGATGTTTCTTACAATCAACATGTAATATAACATAGCTAGCTGGATACAACTTGTATGTTCAAGCAACTATGACCCCTACGCCTGGTTTCCACGCGTACCACGGTCTATATTATCTTGCGGGGTATTTGGAAGCACTCCGCACCTTCGGGTCCAGAGGTCGAAGCAAAAAGGTCTGCCATGACAATCGTTTTACAATTCGGCTAGGGACAAATTTGTCAATTGAAGTACATAGTAACTTGGAATCAAACACTTGTTCCTCTATGCCATCCAACAGGCTATCTAGCTTACAATCCTGTTGGGAATACTTGGCGGCTATTTTTACCTGGTCATATACTAGACTAACTGGAACTTCTTTTCCATCTGACCCCAACGGTCCGACCCGGGCCATATGATTCGGATCAAGCTTGGTGTACCGTGTTTTTACCATGTCCCAGGCCTCTCGCGCGCCTTCTCGGCAGGCCGATATCTTCCATAATCGGAAGCGCCACCGAGCTCCTTGGAATAGCTTCACAAGCTCCTGCATACTTCCTGGAGGAGAGGCAGATGGTCACAAAGCTTAGCAATGCTCCGCATTGCCTGCCGAGCTCGCTCGTGCAGTTGGGACAACTCTTGTAGCAAGTCGCCTTGAGAGCCGGACATTTCCTCTTCTGGACGGCCGGTCAGCATACCTACAAGCATAAATCTGTTAGACCATTTCTTTGCTGAATTACACAAAGATAAGTTCAAAAGCATACTAAATATGCCGCCTCGTAGCCTCCTATTCTCCTTGATAGCGTCAGCTAGCTAGGCTCGCACATCTTTTATCGCTTCGCCCAGCAGGGTATTGGAGTCCTGCAGCTTGTTCTTTTCATCCCTGACCCATGTCAGCACACGTTCGCCTGTGGCCAGTTGCCTTTTGGCCTCTCGTTCGCTCGCCTGCGCGACTTTCAGTTCCCCTTCCAGTTGATCTGATGATCCTGTCATCGAAAACGCACACAGTATTAACATTACTGGTATATGATTACATTTTTCTGGATGGAAGGGAATATTACCAGGCGTTACCTTCTTGAATTTCTCCAGTTCGGTGGTAACCGCAGCCAGCAGGGTCTGACACTTTTCCAGCTCTTGGGACAACATGTTATTCCTCTCCGTGAGTGCCTGATTATACAATGATCCTTAAATCAGTTGTACCAACTGCTTCAAGTCTCGGGGGCTACTGGTATATGATTACCAAATCTGTACTTACCCACAAATCTCTTAAATGCTGGTCTGTGGCTCTGGCGAGCCCATCCCGAGCAGCTCGGATGTATGCATCAGCCGAGCTAAAGGCATTGAATGCCTCTTTTGAAAAGCCGGGGTCACGGAGAGCGGCCTTCCGGTGTCGATGATTCATGGCACTCTCCACTTCAGAATTCGTGACGGACATATCATCCGAATCCTCTGCGGAAGGACAATCCGGCGTCATTCCCGTGTTAGCCTCCGTCCTTAAGGCAGGATCTGGAACCTGACTGGTGGAGGCACGACCGGCAGGATCCCCGGACATAGTCCGGCGAACGCTCTTCCTGATAAGACGCAGTGGACAATATCACAGTCCGATGTGACGGCCAAGGGGCGTATTTAAAAAGCTATACCTCTTTGATGAAGGCTCGACCGTGTTTTCATTTGGCTTCCTCTTCGAAGGCTTGCCCATCACGGGCGTTGCTCTCTTATGAGTCGCCTCCGGTGCAGCATGGCTCACCGAACGCCTCCCCTTTGGAGCATGAGACAGTGCGGTGGGTGAGGCAAAATGAGGAAGCTCTTTTGGAGGAAATGTCTCCAGATTACTTACATGTGAGGCAGGAAGGAGGCCGGGATAGTCGGCTATGATGGCCACTTCTGTGTCGTCGTAGCTCGCCTGGTAAAATACTCCCTCCTCAAGCTCTACAAATATGTACGGATCCTCTTCAAATCCGGGGTCAAGGTCCCGGTTATGGTTCTCCGGCTTTGGAGCGGGACTATAGATCCCCTCGACGACCTTTCGCCATTCCTGTTACGAAGGGACGGGTCAGTATCAATAAAAAGCGACTCAGAGAGAGGGTTGGGTAAAGTGGTGGGATTAAAACTCACCCAACTAGGAGGATTATACATAGAAAATCCCTCTCAGCGCTTAAGCCGAGAGAACTCCTCTTTCTCCCCTTTATACAGATCGGCCAGTATTGTGGCCAGGGCGGTAAGGGAGTCCAGACCCTTTCGTCTGCAGCATGAGGCGTCATCTTCCCCATTGTACTACCACATTGGGAGCCCCCTAAATTGGAGCGGCTGAACCCCTCGTGCTATGGAGGTGGCCATTACCTCGACTATTGTTAGTCCGGACTGGGCAAGTGTCTTTATCTTGCCCATTAATTGACAGACTTCCGCGCTATCTTCCTCCTCGACGCTCCGAGGGCGCCAGCTGTGGCGTTTCTTCAATAGAGCACTGGAAAATTCGGGAAGACCCATGCGGATTGGGTCGGGGAGAGCAACATCCTCAATATAGAACCACTCTGAGGCCCACTCTTCGGATGCCTTCTTCGGTGTGCCGGATAAGTATCCGGTCCCGGCTATGCACCATACTTCAGCGCCGCCCACCTCGAATACTGATCCCTCTTGGGTGCGAGGGACGAGGCAGAATAGCTTTCTCCACAAATCAAAATGGGCCTCACAGCCCAGGAATAGCTCGCAAAGAGCGGCAAATCCTGCAATATGCACGATTGAGGCCGGTGTGAGGTTGTGCAGCTGGAGGCCACAATACTCCAGGAGTCCTCGGAGGAAGGGGTAGATTGGAAACCCGACGCCCCTCAACAAGTAGGACACGAAGCACACCCATTCCCCCTGGTTGGATTGGGGAAATTTTCCGCCAGGGCTTCGCCAGAGAAGGAGGTCAATCCTGCCCACTAGATCCATGGGGGAATCCCTGTGTTTGAAGCTTAAACAGCTGATCGTGGGATACTGAGCATCTCTCCCAGTCGCCTTTTTCGAAGCCGTGGGCCGGGAGGAAGAGCTGGGAATGCTAGACATGTTGGGATGGTTTCTCCTGGCAAGTTCTAAGGATTTTCCGCTGGATGTGGAATAGGATCTAAGATCCAATCTCTTTAAATAGATCCCTTTCTTGCATGGCCGGGGTGTTATGTCCAAAAAATACCCTGACCTCACGTATTCGCTCGATGTGTGGAAGCAGAAGCAATGGAGGCATGTGGTTGAAGGGCATGACATTAAATCACAAGCTGAATACAGCTCTCTAAGTCAGGTGCTTTGAAGTATTCGGAGGAGGAACCCGCCTTGCAATGCTGAAGACAATCTGTGCGCCGGGCACATCGTCATTGAAGCCTGGTTCGGGGGCTACTGAGCGAGTCCTGGATTAGGGGGTCCTCGGGCGTCCGGCCTATGTGACGTGGGCCGGACTGATGGGCCATGAAGATACAAGGCAGAAGACTCTCTCCCGTGTCTGGATAGGACTCTCCTTTGCGTGGATGGCAAGCTTGGCGTTCGGATGTGAAGATTCCTTTCTCTGTAACCGACTTTGTACAACCCTAGTCCCCTCCGGTGTCTATATAAACCGGAGGGTTTAATCCGTAGAGGCAGTCATAATCATACAGGCTAGACATCTAGGGTTTAGCCGTTACGATCTCTTGGTAGATCAACTCTTGTAACCCTCATATTCATAAAGATCAATCAAGCAGGAAGTAGGGTATTACCTCTATCGAGAGGGCCCGAACCGGGGTAAACATCGTGTCCCCCGTCTCCTATTACCATCGATCTTAGACGCACAGTTCGGGACCCCCTACCCGAGATCCGCCGGTTCTGACACCGATAGTCGTACCCCTCTTCGACCGCGAGGACTTTTGTCCATCTGTCACTGAGGGTATCCTGATCGGCTTTGAGCTGCCGATGTTTCTTCTTGAGGCTGCGAGCGGTGGCTATAAGCTTCCGCTTGAACCGCTCCTGATCAAGCGGGTCTTCTAGGACTATGAAGTCTTCGGCTCCAAGGCTAACCACCTCTTCGGAAAGAGGGAGGTAATTACTGTCCTCGGAGTCGTTGAGGTCCTTGGGGTCAACTTCGTCTTCCTGCTCCTCCAAGCCGTCGGGCTGCTGATCCAGGGCAAGGTCACCGAATTCTTCGAAGCTGTCCCGGGTGTGTTCCTCCCTGGTATCCATATGGGTTTCCTTGCTTCTTCGTCCATTGGACATGCGGTGCTGTCGTCGGCATTTAGGCGGCTCCTCGCATGGCTTGTTATTGTGTCTAGGGGATCCATTGTCAGCGTTGGCGCCATCGCCCCTGTCCTTGGGAGTGTCAACCATGTACATATCATAGCTCGAGGTGGCCGTCCATCGGCCAGTGACAGGGGTGTTGGTGTGGACCGATGGTTCGACATCGTCGTCCATATCCTCTGCCTCCTCAGAGGCGTAGTCCAACATAACGGTTAAGTCTTCGATAGTGGCTACTAAGAAGGTGGTGGGTGGGACGTAAAATTCCCAGTGATCCATCTCACGGTCCGCGGGTAGGTCATCTGAGATGCTCATCTCTTGGATCTGATCTAGCGCCTCGTTTGTCAGAGCGAGGCTGCATGAGTCAACGTGCGAGATTCCTTCGGAATAGAATTCTGGAGTGCCAGTAGGCAGTGGGGAGGGTCTGGCTGATGGGGTCTTGCTCTTGGGATGCCGGACTGGTGTCCGGGCTTGAGGTCGGACCGGTGGCAATGGAGGAGAGTTCGGCCAGGACCGTCCCCTAGTTTACGTGTGCTGAAGTAGAACTAAGGCTCGAGGCCTGCCCCGAGGTGGGGGTGTGAGCACGGCCAGAGCCAACTCTGGGCTTTCAGGGGCGGCTGCATCCAAGTTCGAACCGTGGTGCGCATTGATGGTCGATTCGATGAACGGGCCGATGGTGGATTCGGGAGTCGAGGCTCCCAGCTAATTGGGCGACCCGGGCAGAGCTGAGAAGCCCATGAAGATCAGATTGCCCCAAGCGTCGGCGACGTACTCCAGATTACCGAACCTGATGTGATGCTCGGGGGCGAAGTTTTCGACTTGGTCGAGACGACCGGTCGAATTGGCAGGCAGAACAATGTTGCCGAACGCAAACAGTTGGCCGAGGACGAAGATGTCTCCAGAGTTGATGTCGTCTTTGATGATCAGGCGAGCCATCGATCCTTTGGTGATCCGATAGCGGAACTTCAATGAAAGCACCAATGTCGGTGTCAAAACCGACGGATCTCGGGTAGGGGGTCCCGAACTATGGACCTTGGATCGATGGGGAACAGTAGACGAGGGACACGATGTTTACCCAGGTTCGGGCCCTCTCTAAGAGGTAAAACCCTATGTCCTGCTTGATTGTGTATGAGGGGGTTACAGAGTGGATCTATCATGAGATCACGCGAACTAAACCCTAACTAGTAGGATGGTGATTGTTCTCCTGGCCTCTACGAACTAAGCCCCCTGGTTTGTATAGACACCAGGGATGCTAGGGTTTACATATAGTCAGTTACATAGAAGGGAGCACCAAATCTTCCATCTTGACTTGGGGCATACACCAAGGCACACGAGGTCTTCGGCCTGGACACAATACGACCCAACAGTCCGGCCCATGAGAGATGGGCCGCCCATCCGAGGACTCCCTAGTCCAGGACTCCCTCATAGACGGTGAATAAGAACGACTTTTTTCCTTTGCAGTTTCTAGTGCGAAACAACAATTTTAAATAGGAGATATTTGAAATTTGGGGAGGTATTTAAGATTACGTGTACACATCGATATAAGGTTAAAGAATTAAATAAGAAATATTTAATTCAATATGTACAATAAATTATGTGCATTTCCATGTACATGATCACCGATGAATTGGAATGCTCATCCATGATCGAAATAAATATAATATACATGTACATATCTTCAGTTGCTGAATATTAATTTTGTACATCTCAATAATCAATGAAATATAATATATTAATATTATATATATATAGTAATTTACTTGGTGGCTATTAATTTGGGAAATCTCACCAAATCTCTAGTTTAATGTGATAAATCCACTATAAAAAGGCTTGCCCATTTCTTCTGTTCTCGTCAGAACTTACATATCACACCAAGATCAACAACTCGCTCCTTCAGCACAAACGACCAGTTGAAATGAGGAATACCCATGTGTTGCTTATGTCCGTGGTCTTACTCGTGCTAGCATCAGGTAGTCCTTTGTCCATGTAATACATATTTGCTTAATCTCTCTCACCAAATAATGGTCATGTTGTGATCGTTCGTTTTCTTCATCCTGGGATTTTGCAGATGTGGTAGTGGAGGCATCAAGATATTCTAGCATTAAAGAATTCGTATGTGTGGAGAAAATTTTCCCACCTCGAACATGTGATACCCATGCTTGCGAAGAGTCATGCTACAAATGTACAAGGCAATACAAATCTGGCGAGTGTGTTGCTGAGGGGTGCAAGTGCAAGTTATGCATATATCAGCCTCCAGCCATCCATAATAATGAACAAATGGGTTCTAAGTAGCTAAGTAGGATTGTTTTTTGAGCAAATAATGTGGCAGAATCACAAATGGTGTAGAAGCAAGTTTTTTCACTCATATGAGCCATATGAAGAGTGATGAATTTAGTCTTGCTTCTTGAATTGTCTGGAATTAATAAATGGTTTATAAAATTTGAGAAGTAGTCTATAAATTTTGGGTGCTTGACTTTGCATGTGTATTCAGTTGAACAAACTGATTTTTTTATGAAGAAACTGATATGTTTGTTTCCTTTTTGTTTTTTTTACTTGAACTTTTTTGTAATGAAGGTCTAGGCTTCAATTTGCTTGCATCTTGAGTTCATGATGAAATGTTTAGCTTTTGGTGTTCTTGTGTTGTTCTCGTTATTTTATTTTATTTTTTTGTTACTTGGTTCCGCATCCGAACTGGCAATGTTATTATCTCTCAATTTGCGTATTAATTTTCATGAACTACCCAAAAAAGTCAGTGATTTTTCAGTCCTTTTAAATGATTTTTTTACAAATGTGCTCATATGAATTCTTCTAATCCTAGTTTTTTTTAATGTTTGTACTGCTCTGAGTTTCTCCCAACTTACAAAACCTAGATGTGTGAACCTCTCTAAACATTCTCTGTATGAATCTCGTGACGGACTTTTTTATGTTTGTACTTTCTTATTTTACAAAACCTATATGTGTGACGGACTTCTAGAACCTGTACTGGTGGGAGAAGGGTTTAGATATTAGATAGGAGAATATCAGGTTGAATGTGGAGAGGACAAAGTGCATGCAAGAAATCTTTTGTGGCTGTGTGGTACGCATTATTGTATTTCCTGAACCCACATATGTATGTAGTTGAAGCATTGACAAACAATATAAGCTCATATGTTCTTGTGGACTGTTGATTTTGCAGAAGTTGAAGCATGGACAAACAATTGAGGCTCATATGTTCTTGTGGACTGCTGATTTTGTAGACGGTGCTGTCATGTTTTCGGGCACACGTTTATGTGTCCACCCTGATGAGTATTTCCTAGAAATGCATGATGGTATGGACATGGCTCTATGGGCCAACCTTTTTGAATAAAAGAAAAAAACTTGATCCATTTCATGACTATAAAATATAAATTTACATGAAGTTTGCGTGGGATATGTAGCTACCTGAATTTATAGTATGTTATTACAGGCAACGGGATATAAAACAGTTCTGGAAGTGTGCATGCATTCTGAAAACTGTATTACCACAATGATGGTTGCATGCTGAATTTTGAATTTGTTATAAGTTGATTTACTTTGCTTGTTTGTTGGGCCATGGAATTGAATGTTGAACAGATAGCAGGGTGGGCGTGTGACAAGTGTGTGCCTTACTGAGGTCGCGCGCCAAGAACTGTGACGAACCAGTTCGAATTTTGAATGGTAAGAGGGGGAGAAAGTGAGGCTGTTTAACCGAACCAGCAGCAGCAGAGCCACTTCTGAACCGTGCGTCCCCCCTTTGATACACTGCTTCCTGAAGGTAGAAGAAGGCTGAAGACTGGAGGGCAGCAGCTGGCAATGGCTCCTTCCTTGCTATCTCTCTCTGAATCTGCCATTATTAACTCGATGCAGCTTCCAAGCTGCAAATAGTATCTGAAGAGGTAAATCTGTTCGTGTAGAAATGTTGATCTAAGTTGGATTTGCAGCAACATTTAGCTAACTGGGGTAGCTGGCGTGCAGGCTGGGTTGAATCGTGATGAGGAATGCTAATAAGCAGGTCCAACGGTGAGGCACAATAAATGGTTTATCTGCCGCCGTGACCCATGAGTCCAGAATCTTTAATTTGACGGCGCACCACGTCAAGCCACGACTGAGCCGGAGAACATGTGGCTAACGATGTAACGCAGTCTGTTATTCAGAAGTGGGCCAGTGGGACTGTTCAAAAAGGGACATACGAGAATAATACCTCAGGCTGTACTTGTTACGGTGTCAATCTCGATGAGAATAGACGGGACAGATATAGAGTGCATCTGAGCTCGAGCTCAGAATAGCACTTTCGCTGAGCTCCACTGTATTTTCCCTCGAGTGCTGGTTCAGCTACTGTCGCATTCTTCCATTCCTTATCCAGTCTCGACAGGAAGGCAGCTGACGCTGTAACGGGCTCTTTGCCGTTGCCATGCATGTTGTTATCTCGCAAGTGCCAGCATCTCCACAACAGCAGCAGGATTTTTATACGCGTATCATCAGGGACAGTGCTCAATAGGACCTGCAACCAGTCCTCACCCGTGTTCCAAAAATGTTTTTCTGCTGGAAGGTCCCATTCCTCCCTCATTTTGTATCTCAACGCCCTACTCTTGGTGCAGCTAACTACTGCATGATATTCATCCTCATCCCCACACTCGCATATATCACAGGTAGCATCATGTGTGATCGTGCGCCTAAACTTGTTCTTCTTCGTAGCCAAGGTAATCTACGCTACCCTCCACCCAAAAATTCTCACTTTCGGTGGGACATCAGCCTTCCAAATGAGGTCCCATATGCTGCGGTTCTCTGCATTGTTCGTCGAGCCAGAGGGTTCCAACTATCACTTATTCTTAATGACCACCGCCATTTTATAGGCGCTCCTAACTGTGAATATCCCATTCTTTTCAGGGTGCCAAGCAATGCAGTCTCTCGCACCCGACCTCGGACTAGGGATCCTGCAAATGTCATCCGCATCAAAAGGATGAAAATTTTGCTTAATGAGTGTAACATTACGTTCCTTCCGGTCCGGGTACATGAGTTGATTGACCCACCGGAGCCGCGATCTTCTTATGAATGAAGCTGTCATCAGGCCTTCATTTCTCGGTAACCACTGGTCACGCTGGGTCTGAATGTCTTTTCCATCTCCCACCCTCCAAATGATTCATGTATTTAGTAGAGCCAGTCCCGCCTCAATACCTCACACAGGCGAGGCGTCGAAGCAAACACCGTGTCCAGCAAGTTACCTGAAACAGTATGGTCTCGCTCGATGCGTCATTTTAGAATGTGTATTTTCATATTAAGAGTTCTTAAAAGTTCTCAACTCAAAGCCCAACCGGGTAATATTTGGACTTGAGCACATGGGCACATAGGCTATTCGGGTTCTGAATATGTCTCCATCCTTGCTTTACCAATAGTGCTAAATTAAACAGGTGCATATCTCTAAAGACAATTCCTCCCGCTCTCTTAGGCTTTGTCATATGCTCCCAAGACATCCAATGAACCTTGCGGTTTTCCTTATCATCCCCCCACTAAAAGTCCTGGATCAGCTTCTCGTGTTTCTCGCAGAAGCCCATGGATAGCAGAAACACTCCCATCGTGTAGCATGGCAGAGCTTGTACAATTGATCTCACATGTACCTCTTTTGCGGCATATGACATGAATTTTTCAGATCAATCATTGCATCTCTTCCCGAACCTGTCATAATGGGTTGGAAACACTTGTCTTTCATCCCGCCCTCTGGCGTTGGCAGACCAAGGTACTTGCCCTCAAAAGCCGTGGATACCACCCCTAGGATGGCCTTTAGTTCCTCTCTGGTATTCACCGGACACACCTCACTAAAAAGAAGTGAGCACTTACACTCGCTCAACAGTTGCCCCGTGGCACTCTGAAAGGAAGTGAGGAATTTTTTGAATGTATGAGCCTGCTCCGTTATGGACTTGAAAGAGGAGGCTGTCATCCGCAACTAGTAGGTTCAATATTCCGGGGTTGTTTCTTGCAATTTTGAGTGGTGTCAGGTTACCTTGTGAGATCTCCATATTAATGAGCTTAACTAGTCCATCTGCGACAAACAGAAAAAGATAGGGGATGAGTGGGTCACCTTGGCGCAAACCTCTAGTGGGTACAAAGGGCTCCAGCAACTCTCCATTGCAACGCACAGAGTATCTGACCGAGCGCACACATTGCATTATCCACCCCGTCCATTTCTGATTGAAACCTGTTTTCAGCAGCACCCCTTCTAGGAACTCCCAGTCCACCCTATCATAGGCCTTGGCAAGATCAAGCTTGTATGCACAATGTGTGTTATGCGGTTGCTTACCATGTTGAATCTTATGGAAACACTCAAAGGCAATGGTCGCATTGTCCATGATCAATCTCCCAGGGGCGAAAGAACTTTGTGTTTCAGAGATGATTTCATTCAAATGAGGTCGCATCTGGTTAACCAGGCATTTAGATATCACCTTGTACAGAACATTGCATAAGCTGATTGGGTGGTAGTCTTTTAGTGTCTGAGGATCTTTGCTCTTCGGGATCAAAACTATGACCGTATCATTCAGACCTTCTGGAAGTATAACGGTGTCAAAAAAGCCCAGCACCCTTTCACAATATCTTATCTCAACACCTCCGAGTTCCTCTGAAAGAAACGGGCAGGGAAACCATCGGCTCCCGGAGCCTTAAGAGGACCAATTTGGAACAAGGCGTCACTGACCTCATCTGCAGAGAAAGGTCTGGTAATTTTCAGATTCATGTCGTCCGATATTTTCCTCCCAATGTGATCCAATAATTCATGTGGGTACACCTCGTTTTCCTTTTCATATAAAACTCGAAAGAACTCCCTTGTCATCTCCTGTATCTCTTTTTATCTTCTCTCCACACTCCAGAACTGTCCTTCAATTACTGATGTCGTTCTTCTTCTTTCTCCAAGTGGCTTTCCTCTGAAACCATTTAGTATTCCGATCCCCTTCTCTCAAATATGTAGCTCTAGATCTTTGCCTCCACATAAGTTCTTCCTGAAGGAGTAGCTCATCCAAATTTGCCGAGCACTTTTTGATTGAGTTCTGCTGCTCTACAGAGTGTGGCGAGCTCCAGAGAATGCTAAGTTTATTTCTGATTTCCGCTGTCTGCTTAAGGACCGAACCAAAATCCCTTTCAACCCATCTCCTAAGCTCCTTCTGCATGCTTGCTAATTTCTCCGTAACTATTGCAAGGTTCAATGCAGGTCCTCCGCTTTTCTAGGAGCTGTCAATCGTGGACTGCAAAGATCCTGCATGCTCCCACATATGCTCGTATCTAAAAACCTTCTGCTTTTCTTCTCCTTTCGGTCTCCATTCTTTCCTCTGGCCGAACCGGACAAGCAGCGGCAGGTGGTCCGACCTTGAGGAGCATATGTGTTCCACGGTGGCCTTCCTGAAGTAGTCCGTCCATTCGGGGCTTTAACATTCTTAACACCACTTTGCTTATTGTTATAAGTCTAGTAGGGACCTTTGTACCCAAGATCAAATAGGTTACTATCTGATAACACCTTGCGAAAATTTTCCATGAGCCGTTCCGATCTCTTTGAGGATGAGAAGTGTTCTGATTGCCACATCTCCTTGTTGAAATCATCCAACATCAGCCAAGGAGCAGTCGAGTTACACTTTATTCTTCTTAGCAATTCCCACATGTGATGCCTATCACTTGCTCTCGGTTCCCCATAGACAAAGGTACACCGCCATTGCATGCTAGAAGGATTTAAACGAACCAACAGATCAATATACCTCGGGCCAACGGCAAGCTTTATTACTTTGACACTTTCATCATAGAAGAGCGAAATACCCGCACCTTTGCCGATGCCGGGCTGCATGATACAATGCTTGAGGCCAAGCCTCCACCTTAACTTATTGACTTACGAGTTGCTCTATTGTGTCTCGGAGAGGAACACAAGCTTGGGCTTGTAAGTGTGCACTAGACACACATGTTTCTAAACTATCCGGGGCTGCCCCAACCCCCGACAGTTCCAGCTTAAGACCGTCATGGTCCCTGACGGGCACCGCCATTAGTGCTCGTCAGTAAGCCGGCAGCCCCATGGCCGGTCGCTTCCAGTCCACCTGACACATCCATGTTAGATAATAACGAGATATAAACGAGACAAAGAGACACGGATTTTTACGTGGAAACCCTTGCGGGAGAAAACCACGGACGCACGAAGGCGCAATCACTATGATGGAGGAGTATTACAAGCACGAGACGACAGACCGTCTGAGGTGCGACTACATGGGGTATATAAGAGGGCAATACATGAGAGTCCTTGGAGGACAAGTAAGCGAGTTGTACTGCAGCGTCAACGTCAGCATAAAGGCCCACACCGTATGTACTACGTCTAGTCCAATACGGTACTAGAATTTAGATCATAATTTAACAATCTCCACCTTGATCCAAATTCCCTCCAGTAGTCGAAGAAAGTGAATAACTCCATCCGAATGAGCATAAACACCTTGTGCGTCAAAGTCCATAGGACTAGTGAGAAATACCAATTAAGCCTGAGCAAAGCTCAAACTTATTAGTCGGAACTGGCTTTGTCATCATATCAGCAGGATTATCATGAGTACTTATCTTGCATGCATACCTTCAAATCACCTTCAGCAACAACATCTCGAATATAGTGAAATCTGACATCAATGTGCTTTGTCCTCTCATGATACATTGGATTCTTTGTAAGATATATGGCACTTTGACTGTCACTAAATACGGTAGGGCAAGATGAATCTCCACAAAGCTCAGTGTATAAACCTCTCAACCAGATAGCTTCTTTGCATGCCTCAGAAATAGCCATATACTTGGCATCAGTAGTGGAACAAGCCACAATAGACTGCAAAGTTGCTCTCCAACTCACAGCACAACCACCAATGGTGAAAACATAACCTGTGAGGGATCTTCTCTTATCCAAATCACCAGCAAAATCAGAATCAACAAAACCAACAAGTCCATCTCTAGTTTTCCCAAACTGTAAATAAGCATTAGAAGTACCTCGCAGGTATCTGAAAATCCACTGAACTGCTTTCCAATGTTCCTTTCCAGGATTAGCCATGTATCTACTGACAACACTCAATGCATATGATAAATCCGGACGAGAACAAACCATGGCATACATAAGTGAACCAACTGCACTTGAATAGGGAACTCTAGACATGTACTCAATATCGGCATCTGACTTAGGACATAAAGCTGATGATAATTTGAAGTGTGCAGCTAACGGAGTACTCACCGGCTTGGCATTATGCATATTAAAACGACGAAGAACTTTATCAATATATCCCTTCTGACTTAGATATACTTTTCCAGACGGTCTATCTCTGGATATTTCCATGCCAAGAATTTTCTTTGCTGCACCCAAATCCTTCATCTCAAATTCATTACTCAATTGCTTCTTTAGTTCATCAATCTCTGACATACTCTTTGCAGCAATTAGCATATCATCAACATAAAGGAGCAAATAAATAGTTGAACCATTGACAGTTTTCAAATAAACACAACTATCATAATTAGACCTTTTGAAACCTTGAGAGAGCATAAAGGTGTCAAATCTCTTGTACCACTGTCTAGGGGATTGCTTCAATCCATAAAGAGATTTCTTTAACTTACAGACAAGCTTTTCTTTTCCAGGAATAACAAAACCTTCAGGTTGTTCCATATAAATATCCTCTTCAAATTCTCCATGTAAAATGCAGTTTTAACATCCAATTGTTCAAGCTCAAGATTATGCATGGCAACAATATTGAGTAAAGTGCGAATAGAGCTATGCTTCACAACAGGAGAAAAGACTTCGTTATAGTCAATACCTGGAATCTGGCTATAACCTTTAGCAACTAACCTTGCTTTATATCTTGTCTCATCATTAGGAGAAACACCTTCTTTCCTCTTGAAAACCCACTTGCAAATCTAATAGGTTTCTTCTCTCTAGGCAATTTTACTAAATCCCAAGTGCCATTCTTTTCAAGTGATTCCATCTCATCATGCATAGCAGTCATCCACTTATTACTATCACTAGAAATAATAGCCTCGGAATATGAAGAAGGCTCAGCATTACCTTCAATTTCTTCTACAACAGATAAAGCAAAAGAAACAATATTGCACTCTTCAATTAACCTGTCAGGTTTATTAATACCCCGTCTAACTCTGTCACGTGCAAGATTCCAACTTGGTGGAACAATAGCCTGATTTGGAGTGGGAGTGACATGTTCATCATCAACGACGGGTTCATCATGTGCATCAACAATTTCATTACCAGATGTATCACCTGAATCAATAACATGCTCCACCTGAACAGTAGACTGTTGAATAGTAGGCTGTTGTTCACTCTCAACAGGATCATTAGTAGATGAAACATCATGTAACATAGCAGATTCCTTAAAGATAACATTTCTGCTAATAACAACTTTCTGGGTTTCAGGATTCCACAATTTAAAACCTTTAACACCAGACTTATAACCGAGAAAGATGCACTTAACAGCCCTAGGCTCCAACTTTCCATTATCAACATGAGCATAAGCAGTGCAACCAAAAACTCTCAACTGTGAATAATCATCAGGTGAACCAGACCATACCTCAATTGGAGTTTTCTTATTAAGAGCAATAGATGGTGAACGATTAATGAGATAACAAGCAGTGGAAGCGGCCTCAGCCCAAAAATGCCAATGCAAACCTGCATTGGACAACATGCAACGGGGCTCTGGAGATAATGGTCCTGTTCATACGCTCAGCAACACCGTTTTGTTGAGGAGTATAAGGAACGGTGTAGTGTCTGACAATGCCTTCAGACTTGCAATAATTTTTAAATTGCTTAGAACAGAATTCCATACCATTATCAGTGCGAAGTATCTTTACCTTCCTTTCAGTTTATCTCTCAATCATAGTCTTCCACTCCTTAAATGCTGAGAATGCTTCATATTTATGCTTCAAGAAATAAGGCCAAACTTTTCTCGAATAATCATCAATAATAGTCAGCATATAACTTGCACCACCTAATGACTTCTTGCGAGATGGTCCCCATAAATCAGAATGCACATAATCAAGAATACCTTCGGTTGTATGAGTCGAAGTGTTGAACTTCACCCTCTTGTGCTTGCCGAAGATACAATGCTCACAAAATTTTAATTTACCAGGTTCATATCCATCAAGAAGACCTCTCTTATTTAACTCTGCTAAACCAAGTTCACTCATATGTCCAAGACGCATATGCCAAAGGTTAGCAGCATCACAATCAGAATTCTTTGAAATAACTGGAGTAGCATTACCTGAAACGGTAGAATCTCGAAGGTAGTAAAGACCATTGGTCGAACTTAAGTCACCTTTCATCACAATAAGGGAGCCTTTGGTGACCTTCAAAACACTATCTCCACCTGAATACTTGTATCCCTTTGCATCAAGGGCACTCATAGAAATAAGATTTCTCTTCATCTTCGGAATATACCGAACATCAGTCAAACTTCTGATTATGCCATCAAACATCTTGATTCGAATAGAACCTATGCCTTCAATCTTGCATGGTGAATTATCAAAATCCAAAACGGAACCAGCAGAAGTAGTGGAATCAAAAGTATTAAACCAATCTCTATGTGGACACATATGAAAAGTGCATGCAGTGTCAAGTACCCACTCATCATTGGTCTCAGCACATCCAGCAATAACGACAAGAGCATCAGAACTATCATCACGAGCAACGTTAGCAGAATTTTCACCTTGTTTGTTACCTTTCCTCTTTTCCTTGTTCTGCAACTTGAAACACTCAGAGATGTCATGCCCGTCTCTCTTGCAATACCTGCAATACTTCTTGTCTCTGGATTGCGACCGGCCCCTGTGGCCGTTCTTACTTTTGCCTCTGTTTCCATTATTGGAGTTCTTCTCCTTTGTCCTGCCACGAACAGATAATCCCTCGGCTTGGGATGAACTTGAACCATCATGAGGCACCATTAATTTCATCTTCTCCTTGGAGTTCAAAGCTTCATAAACTTCATTAAGCGTGAGAGTATCACGACTGTACAATATGGTGTCTCTAAAATTGGTATAAGAACTTGGCAGTGAACAAAGTAACATTAAAGCAGTATCTTCCTCTTCATACTTAACCTACATTGCAGCTAGATCGGATATGATCTCTTTAAATTCTGAAATATGATTCAAAATATTACCTCCCTCGGGTAACCTGTGCAGGAATAATTTTTGCTTCAGATGCATCTTGCTGGTGAGATCTTTAGTCATGCAAATACCTTCCAGCTTTAACCATAGAGCGGCGGCAGTTTTTTCGCTCAAAACTTCCTGCAAAATATTATTATGCAAATGGAGTTGAATTTGTGACAAAGCCTTACAATCAATTCTTTTCTCCTCATCAGTCCAATCCTAAATCCTTTGTTTCCCAAAACTATCCAGTGCTTCATCATAGTCGGACTGTGCCAACAACGCCCGCATCTTGACTTGCCATAGGGTAAACCTTGTGTCACGGTCCAGCAACGGAAGATCGTACTTCATGGATGCCATGAGTCGATAAAATCTGTGCACAAAGTAGTACAAGTCGAAAGAAATAGTTCTTGACAGAATTAATATACGGACTATACGAAATAGGATAAATAGCATCTGGTAGATATTGGGCAGTGGACGTAGCAAACAAAGGACAAAGCAATTCACGGCAATCAGCCAACTAGTACTACTACTCCTGTAGCCGTGAGCAAGCAGTCAACTAGTAATTGACCTAAAGTTGCTTCGCCTGAGTAGTAGTTGTAGCAGCAACGATCGATCCAATCTCCTTGGGACTTGAACCTTCACGGGGAGCAGAAGCAACACGAACGCGGCGACTTGGCGACTGGCGGCTGCAGCGTGGTTTGCCTCCTATCCTGAAAACGAGAGTAGGCTTCGATGGATATCTGCAGTGGTGCAAACCAAATCTTCTTGTCGGTCTCGGCTTCGTAGCAGCGGATATCGATCCGGCTTCGGATCAACGGATCGCCAGACACGTGCGGCGGCGCACACGGGAACCCTAATCCTCCCGTCTCAAATCTCGTATCTGAACCTCAGCTCTGTATACCACTTGTTAGATAATAACGAGATATAAACGAGACAAAGAGACACGGATTTTTACGTGGAAACCCTTGCGGGAGAAACCACGGACGCACGAAGGCGCAATTACTATGATGGAGGAGTATTACAAGCACGAGACGACAGACCGTCTGAGGTGCGACTACATGGGGTATATAAGAGGGCAATACATGAGAGTCCTTGGAGGACAAGTAAACGAGTTGTACTCGTACGCCGACGCCAACGCAGCGCCCACATCGTATGTACTACGTCTAGTCCAATACGGTACTAGAATTTAGATCATAATTTAACAGCCGGTCGCTTCCAGTCCACCTGACACATCCATGTTCTCCCCTGCATCACTTTCCTTGCCTCTAGCTTTTTTCTTCTGCTCTCTCTCAACCTCCCCGGGTCCTCCCCCTTTTCCTCCCTTAGCTGCATCCCCACGGCTGCCTCTCTTCCCAAGTACAGTCATTTTATCCCCTACATCTTCTCCCATAGCTGCTGCCTGCATGTTGCCTTGCTGCGCCTCATGGTATTCTTCACTCTCCCTTGGGGCTGCCTATCATTTTGTCCTTTGAGTGTTAGTGCTCACCTTCTGTTCATTTCCATCTTCTGCAGCAGGTTTATATTTGTTGCCGCACCCAGGTTCAGCTATCATCGCGTTGTTGCCGTCAGTGTTCGTAGCTGCTAGGTCCATTCCAGGGGGCGCCAAGCTTGTAGTAGCAGGGATCGGGCCAACCACCTGATTTTGGCCGGCCTGAACCATGGGTACAAAACCCGGAGGAAAGTTCAGACTCTGTCCCCTGATGCTCTCGGTGCCATCGGTAGGGGTGTACAGACAGAGGAAGTTGTTGTTGTCGATCCTCAGGGTGGACGAAACGAGCGGTCTTTCAGACCAGCTCGTAGCCCGCTCGGTTCAGGCCAGCTTGGTCCTAACCCGACGAAAAATAAAGCCGGTCCGAGCTGCAGATTCCGGCCCGAAAATTCGTCGGTTCGGTCCGGGCTTTCACCGAGCCAGCTCGCAGGACCGACAAACCGATGCATCGGCATGGCGGGAGCGTGGCCGGAGCGCGGCGGGAGCACGGTGAGCACCGAGTAGGGCGTGGCTGGGGCTTGGCTGGGGAATGGCGGGGCTGTGGCGAGGGCGTGGCGGGGCTATGGCGGGTGCGTGGCGACCCAGGCATGGCGGAAACGCAAGAAAACTACCGTCGTCTACGTCCGCCACCGCGGGGCTGTCGTCCGCGCGGCCACTACTCTCTAGCCCCGGTAACCTTGTCCATTGGATGCGCCAGAGACTGATTAGTCGTCTCAGCCAAAGAAATCAACGTGGGAGGTCCTACGGCGCCGCATCGATCATCGTCCCTTTTGTCTCAGTTCACTGGCCGTCCGTCACTGTTGGGTTGTCATTGGTGATGTTCTTGGTTACTCTAGCTTCCTTTAGTTCTGCTGTAGCTTGCAGACATCTCATAGATGAGCTGCGCTTCCTCTAGCCGGAGCAGCCGCCGTCGGAGCTCGAGTGCGCGCTCTGGCTTGTGTACTGGCCGGTCCTCTTGGTCCTCTCGGTCCGGCCCGGGCTTTGCCGCCACCGGTCCGGTCCCTAGAAACAGGACCGCCAGACTGGTCGGTCCGGTCCGGCTCGGTCCGCCGGCGGCCGGTCCAAGTGGCGGCTGGGTCAGGGACCGGACCGGCCCGGACCGTGTCCACCCTGAGTCGATCCCATCCACTGCACCCTTCTTTCTTCCCTCCGTTGGAGAGGTTGTTGTTTCTTCCTGCACCTGGGGTCCCTCTCCTTCTTTGATAGTGCCAATCTTGATGGCGCTTACAGAATCAATAGCTGCCTGCACTAGCGGATTGTTTAGGGTCTCTTTAGGAATCTCCATGTACCTCGCAGCCGACATTCCCACTGGTGTTGTTTTTGTCATCTCTGCAGCTTCAGGTTCGAAGAGTGGGAACCGCCTAGCACTGCTACCCTCAGGCACCACAAATCCACCTCTAGTGCTACTTCTTTTAAACGGGAAGGCACGTAGTGCTGCCTAAAATCTCATATGTTTGGAGATCCGCGGACATCTTACATTCGCGTTGGCCATGCTCTAGGTACCCACAAAAACAACAGAAATGGGGGAGCCTCTCATACTTTACATTGAGGAAGTACACTTCGTTCTCTGTGTGATCATGGAATTCTAGCTTGCTACGAAGATTTGATTCGAACCCGGATGGATTCTCCCCAAATCCTTCCCTCATTGTCTGAGTCCACCTCAAGAACCTCACCAAGTTCTGCACCAATCTTACGGGCCACATGGTCGAAGAACATGATCGGGGGAGCATCAAAAATGCGCGCCCGTATTGGCATGTGAGCTACCTCCACGTCTCCCGGCCTTGCGCTTCCGTCCACCGCCACCATCAAAAATGGGTCACCCCGGTAGGTCCAGGGCCCGTTGTTGAGGATGAAGCGCCGGTCTCCTTCCCGCTCCAACTCGAGGATGAAGCGGTTGTTCTTAAGCGGTGAGTAGTTGAGGCGCCCCCTCAACCCCCACTTGTTCCTCAGCTCCTGGAAGAGGCTCCCAACACCGAAGAGCTGCACCGAAAAGAACAATCCAATGGCAAGCCACCGTGATCGCATAGCCGCCCTCTCGTTTGACAGGTTCAGGGAGACCACATTCGGTTGATGTTCCTCCATGCTGACAGGAAATACAGGTGCGATAGCATCACCGGAGCCACCATACCTTGCTCTCTGGGGTGCCGGACCTCCCTGCCAGACGAGGGTGTGGACATGATCACCATGACCCTGGGAAGGACCGCCGCGCTCCAAAGGGTGAGTTCCCAGCCCCAGCTTGCCGCACGAGGCAACCTCCTCTTCCTGGCTCATCGGCCCCTTGCTCTTGCCTTTATCCTAGATATGGATGTATCTAACACTAAGACGTACATCTGTATCTAGACAAATCTATCTACTACCCCTATAAAAAGAAGAGAAGGCAGATCCAACTTATAATCTAGACCGTATAATCACATCATCATCAACGGCCTAAATACATCGTTAACAAAGACTATCGTTCCCCCGCTTCGTCTTGCGCCGCACGCCCTCTGTTCAACAACCGCTCCACCCTTAAATAAAGTAAACAACGCACACCCACGTCCTCTCGCGCCGCCCCCACAACCTCGACCTCTCGCACACTCCTCCTCCCGCAGCCCTTCGCCGCCAGAGCCACCACCGCAGGGCCGGCCCTGGGCCATGGCGACTAGTGCGACGGCCTAGGGCCCAGTCGGAGCAGGGGCCCATATGTTCTCCTCGCTCGCTCAAACACGCCCACGTTCGTCTCTCGATCCCCATCTTCTCTTTCTAATTGATGATTGACCCAAATTCCTAAGAGACTAGGACCCCAATTACCAAATCTAATCAATGAGTTTTCAGTTGTATCATGATACGTCCATTTTGCATCATGTTTTGTTACTATTATTTATAATGTTTTTATCCATAATAATGCTTTTTGGAGTAATTATAATGCCTTTTCTCTCATAATATGCAAGGTATACACAAAGAGGGAGGATTCCGGCAGCCGGAAATCTGGACCTGAAAAAGTTACGTCAGGCTACCTATTCTGCACAACTCCAAATGAGCTGAAACTTCACGACGAGTTTTTATGGGATATATAAGAACTATTGGAGAAAATAACTACCAGGGGGGCCACCAGATGGGCACAACCCACCTGGGTGCGCCAGGGAGCCCAGGCGCGCCCTGGTGGGTTGTGCTCACCCAGGCCCACCTCTGGTATATAAGTCATTTTGACCTAGAAAAAATAAGGAGAGGACTTTCAGGACGGAGCGTCGCCGCCTCGAGGCAGAACTTGGGCAGGAGCACTTTTGCCCTCCGGCGGAGCGATTCCATCGGGGGAACTTCCCTCCCGGAGGGGGAAATCATCGTCCTCATCATCACCAACAACTCTCCCATCTTGGGGAGGGCAATCTCCATCAACATCTTCAATAGCACCATCTCATCTCAAACCCTTGTTCATCTCTTATGTTCAATCTTGTTACCGGAACCATAGATTGGTGCTTGTGGGTGACTAGTAGTGTTGATTACATCTTGTAGTTGATTACTATATGGTTTATTTGGTGGAAGATTATATGTTCAGATCCAATATGTTATTTAATACCCCTCTGATCTTGAGCATGTTTATCATTTGTGAGTAGTTACTTTTGTTCTTGAGGTCACGGGATAAATCATGTTGCAAGTAATCATGTGAATTTGATATGTGTTCGATATTTTGATAGTATGTATGTTGTGATTCCCTTAGTGGTGTCATGTGGACATCGACTACATGGCACTTCACCATATTTGGGCCTAAGGGAATGCAATGTGGAGTAGCAATTAGATGATGAGTTGCGAGAGTGACAGAAGCTTAAACCCCAGTTTATGCGCTATTCCGTAAGGGACCGATTGAATCTAAAGTTTAATGCTATGGTTAGAATTTATTCTTAATACTTTTCTTGTAGTTGCGGATGCTTGCGGGAGGGTTAATCATAAGTAGGAGGTTTGTTCAAGTAAGAAAAGCACCTAAGCACCGGTCCACCCACATATCAAATTATAAAGTACCGAACACAAATTAAACCAACATGATGAAAGTAACTAGATGAAATTCCCGTGTACCCTCATAAACGCTTTGCTTATCATAAGTGACCGTTTTGGCCTGTTCTTCGCCTCAAAAGGATTGGGCTACCTTGCTGCACTTTTGTTACTACTATTTTTACTTGCTCGTTGCAAATTATCTTGCTATCAAACTACTGTGCTACTTACAATTCCAGCACTTGCAGACATCACCTTACTGAAAACTACTTGTCATTTCCTTCTGCTCCTCGTTGGGTTCGACAATCTTACTTATTGAAAAGAGTTACAATTGATCCCCTATACTTTTGGGTCATCAAGGCTATTTTCTAGCGCCGTTGCCGGGGAGTGAAGCGCCTTTGTTAAGTGGAATTTGGTAAGGAAACATTTATATAGTGTGCTGAAATTTATTGTCACTTGTTACTATGGAAAACAATACTTTGAGGGGTTTGTTCGGGGTATCTTCACCTCGTCCGGAACCACAATTAGCTACCCCTCAACCTACTGCACCTACTGAAAATATTGAATATGAAATTCCTTCGGGTATGATAGAACAACTACTAGCTAATCCTTATGCAGGAGATGAAACTGAACATCCTGATATGCACTTGATATATGTGGAACAAATTTGTGGATTATTTAAGCTTGCAGGTCTACCCGGGAATGAAGTGATGAAAAAGGTTTTCCCTTTGTCTTGAAGGGAAAAGCATTGGCATGGTATAGGCTATGCAATGATATTGGATCATGAAATTGGAATCGTTCGAAACTGGAGTTCCACCAAAAATTTCATCCTATGCATCTAGTTCCACCAAAAATCTTTTATGGATACCGATGCTTTTCAAAAGTTTAGCACTAAATATGGACTTGACTCTGAGATAGTAGCCTCCTTTTGTGAATCATTTGCTACTCATGTCGAACTCCCTAAAGAGAAGTGGTTTAAATATCATCCACCTATTAAAGAAGAAGTTAAAGAACTCGTATCAGTTAAAGAAGAAACTATATTTTATAATGTTGATCCAGTTGTTTCTACTACTTATATTGAGAAACCACCTTTCTCTGTTAGGATAAAGGAACATGCTAAAGTTTCAACTATGGTTAACAAAAGTTATATAAGAACACCTAAACCTGATGAACAAATCAAAGTAGAACCTAGTATTGCTATGGTTAAAGATCTCTTAGAAGAAGATATGGATGGGCATGTTATTTACTTTTGTGAAGAAGCTGCTAGAATTGTCAAACCTGATAAAAAGGACAAACATAGACCTGTTGTTGGCATGCCTGTTGTCTCGGTTAAAATAGAAGATCACTGTTATCATGGTTTATGTGCCATAGTTGCTAGTGTGAGTGCTATTCCTTACACATTATATCAAGAAATTATGAATGACATAGCACCTGCAGAAATAGAAGAAATAGATGTTACTATTAAACTTGCTAACAGAGACACTATATCACCAATTGGGATTGTTAGAGATGTTGAAGTCTTGTGTGGGAAAATAAAATACCCTACTGATTTTCTTGTTCTTGGATCCCCACAAGATGACTTTTGTCCCATTATCTTTGGTAGACCTTTCTTGAACACCGTTAATGCTAAGATAGACTATGAGAAACAAATTGTCGGTGTTAGTTTTGGTGATGAGTCTCGTGAGTTTAATTTTTCCAAGTTTAGTAGAAAGCTTCATGAAAAAGAATTGCCTAGTAAGGATGAATTAATTGGTCTTGCTTCTATTGTTGTGCCTCCTACTGATCCACTAGAACAATATTTGCTAGACCATGAAAATGATTTACATATGCATGAAAGAAATGAAATAGATAAGATTTTCTTTGAACAACGTCCTCTGCTTAAACACAACTTGCCTATTGAAACTCTAGGAGGTCCTCCTCCACCTAAAGGTGATCCTGTGTTTGAATTAAAACAATTATCGGACACTTTGAAATATGCTTATCTTGATGAAAAGAAGATATATCCTGTTATTGTTAGTGCTAACCTTTCAGAACATGAAGAAGAAAGATTATTGCAAGTTCTAAGGAAGAACCGAGCTGCTATTGGATATACTCTTGCTGATTTAAAGGGCACTAGTACATATGCCCGTGCGTTGCAACGGGCGAAAGAAATAACAAAATATGCTTCACGTGCCATTACGCGCCACTCATATTTTACTCCAATAAAACGCTGAAATAAGGTTACCCTCATCTCTGTAAGGTGCATATGCGCGTGTGTTGCCACGGGCTGCATTATATTTTTTTTATCATGAAGTGTTGATGTGAAGAAGCCATCCCAATATCCTTTATTGGCGCATATTTAAGCTATGCACTGCCATCAGATGGAAGAATAGTGATGCATAAAATAGCCTTCTAGGAGGAAACCTACAGTATAAGAATTGAATCCAGTGTTTTTGATTACGTAGTTTTTTTGTTTTTTATTGAAGATTGTTTGATTTGTAGGATTATCTTTCATTCCTAATATTTCTTTTCACTATTTGGGCTTCGCCCAACCGCAAGAGCATCTCTCCAAAAAAAAAGATACATCGTGAATGTCCTCCTTTTTTTAACAGGAAAGGATTAAGAAAATCAACCGGCTGATAAAAATAACGTTGGTTGGTTCCAGACGAAACGTACACCATCCATCACGTGTACGACTCGCTCTAGAGAGGCCACGCTTTAAAGCTTATCCATTCGACCGCTCTTGTTCCAGCCGCTCCAGCTCTCTTATCCGTATGTTCCGAGCAGTCGTTGCTCCCTGCGGGGTTTTTTCTTTTTTTGCGGGATTTGCCGCGTTGTTAGCCGGCATGGGGAGTGGCGAATACAAGCGAGCGCTGAAAGCCACAGGCGACTTCCCCCGAGCGCCCCGCCACCAGCAACCCCATCTCTAGCTCCTCCCCTTGCCGCAGCCGAGGCCACCACCAGGCGGCGGCGGGGCCTCTCCACGTCTCCCGTCGCCTGTTGCGTGTGCCCCCTCGCGGCTGTCAGCTGGTGGCGCATCTCTCGGTGGCCTGGCGGCCGACGGAGTGGCCCTTGTTGATCCGGGGCGACTGTGCTCTCCTGGCATGCCCTCCGGCCCATGACTCCCGCGCGTCGCCTCGCCCCTCCTGCCTCTCAGACTGTTACCCGGTGTGACGCGTCCTTTATCTATCCGGCGGATCCGCCCACCCTCCCCTCTTCTACCTCTGACTGCACCGACCTCCCCGGCGATGGTGGCTCGGCCGGGCCATTCTAGATGCCACATCCCCACGCCGTGTGTGCCCATCGGCGGCTGCCACTGCACTGCATCTTTGTCGAGGATGTTTTCTCCTTTCTGGTTCAAGCCCGTAATCGAATTCTAATCCATTATTAAAGTATCATGCACATCTAAATGCCATGTTGCTCATTGTGAAGCCCCTTGTATGTTGTCACCATCCGTTTTTAGGCAAGGTAACTTGTGTATATGAACTGATGTTAATTGGTGTAAAGAAGTAAGGTGAGACTATTTAACCTGATCCGAACTGATGAGAATTATTTTATTTATGTAACCATGTTTTAATCAGACGGGAGGTCTTGATTTCGATCATACATTTCGATTATACATGATCAGCAATTTTTCTCACGTGACTTAGTGGACGCTAAGAAAAGGCCCAACAGTGAAACGAGGTGGCCCAATACGGGTGAGGCGAGGAACTGAACTTGTCTCTATGAATTAGTACCACCTCATGTATTTCACGTAACGTAGGATCAGATGTGGGACGAAACCAAGAATATCACCTTGCGTTAATAGTAGGTATAGATATAGATATAGATTAGTCCCACTCTATGTCAGCACAAAATCAATATGGAACCTGATGCTAAACCAGTTGTTGATCACCAACGTCGGTTAAATCCGAAGATGAAAGAAGTGTTAAGAACGGAAATATTAAAACTTCTGGAAGCAGGTATAATCTATCCTATAGCTGATAGTAGATGGGTAAGTCCTGCTCATTGTGTTCCTAAGAAAGGAGGTATAACTGTTGTTCCTAATGATAAAAATGAACTTATTCCACAAAGAATTGTTACAGGTTATAGAATGGTAATTGATTTTAGAAAATTAAACAAAGCAACTAGAAAAGATCATTACCCTTTGCTTTTTATTGATCAAATGCTTGAAAGATTATCTAAGCACACACACTTTTGCTTCCTTGATGGATATTCTGGCTTTTCATAAATACTCAACCTGATCAAAAAAAGACCACTTTTACTTTTCGCTTTGAAACATATGCTTATAGACGTATGCCTTTTGGTTTATGTAATGCACCTGCTACCTTTCAAAGATGTATGCCTACTATATTCTCTGACTTTTATGAAAAGATTGTTAAGGTTTTCATGGATGACTTTTCTATTTATGGGAAGTCTTTTGATGATTGTTTAAGCAATCTTGATCGAGTTCTGCAGAGATGTGAACAAACAAATCTTGTCTTGAATTGGGAGAACTGCCACTTTATGGTAAATGAAGGCATTGTCTTGGGTCATAAAACTTCTGAAAGAGGTATTGAAGTGGACCAAGCTAAGGTTGATACAATTGAAAAAATGACATGTCCTAAAGATATAAAAGGTATTCGTAGCTTCCTAGGTCATGCTGGTTTCTATAGGAGATTTATCAAAGACTTTTCTAAAATTTCTAGGCCTCTCACTAGTCTCTTGCAAAAGGATATTCCCATTGTTTTTTATGATGATTGTTTAGAAGCCTTTGAAACACTCAAGAAAGCCTTAATTTCTGCACCTATTGTTCAACCACCTGATTGGAACTTGCCTTTTGATATTATGTGTGATGCTAGTGATTATGCTGTTCGTGCTATTCTAGGACAAATAGTTGACGAGAAATTGAATGTTATTCATTATGCTAGTAAAACTCTAGACAGTGCTCAAAGAAATTATGCTACTACTGAAAAAGAATTCTTATCAGTGGTGTTTGCTTGTGATAAATTTAGACCTTATATTGTTGGTTCAAAAGTAACTGTTCACACAGACCATGCTGCTATTAGATATCTTATGGAAAAGAAAGATGCTAAACCTAGACTTATTCGCTGGGTTCTCTTATTACAAGAATTTGATTTACATATCATTGATAAAAAAGGAGCTGAGAACCCAGTAGCTGATAATTTGTCTAGGCTTGAAAATTTGCCTGATGACCCACTACCTATTGATGATAGTTTTCCTGATGAGCAGTTAGCTGCAATAAATGTTGCTCATAATACTTCTTGGTATGCTGACTATGCTAATTACATTGTTGCTAAATATTTACCACCTAGCTTTACTTCCCAACAAAAGAAAAAATTCATTTATGATTTAAGACATTACTTTTGGGACGACCCTCATCTTTATAAAGAAGGAGTAGATGGTATTATTAGACGTTGTGTACCTGAGCACGAACAGGGACAAATCCTATGAAAATGTCACCCCGAGGCTTATGGAGGGCATCATGCTAGAGATAGAACTGCTCATAAGGTATTGCGGTCTGGATTTTATTGGCTTACTCTCTTCAAGGATGCCCGTAAGTTCGTCTTATCTTGTGATGAATGTCAAAAAATAGATAATATCGGTAAGCGTCAAGATATGCCTATGAATTATTCACTTGCTGTTGAACCATTTAATGTTTGGGGATTTGATTACATGGGACCTTTTCCTTCCTCTAATGGGTACACACATATTTTGGTTGTTGTTGATTATGTTACTAAATGGGTAGAAGCTATTCCAACCAGTAGTGTTGATCACAACACCTTTATTAAAATGCTTAAGGAAGTTATTTTCCCAAGGTTTGGAGTCCCCAGATATTTAATGACTGATGGTGGTTCACACTTTATTCATGGCGCTTTCTGTAAAATGCTTGCCAAATATGATGTTAACCATAGAATTGCATCACCTTATCATCCTCAGTCTAGTGGTCAAGTTGAACTTAGTAAGAGAGAAATAAAATTAATTTTGCAAAAGACTGTCAATAAGTCCAGGAAGAATCTATTTATATTAAAAAGTACTTGATGGGATCTCCTTAATAAAGATAATTAGCTTAGAAAATCCCACAATAATTAGAAACATCCTACCTTTAATTTATCAGATTAAATAACCTCAACCGATAGATTAGAGTTGATAGGAATTACCCACCTATGCCATGCACTAATTTTCCCTAGGCCTTTTCGATAGGAATTACCCACTAATGCCATGCACTAATTTTCCCAAGGCCTTTTCTACTAATCAATTCCCTGTAACTTTCCCTATTTATTTACCCTAAAAAGTGTTTCCCATCAATCCAGCCTCCATTGTCACGCCGCCAGGGTGTTTGGAGGCGGATGCCGTCGGTCCTTCTCGCGGAGCTAGATGGATCCTCTCCTTCCCTACAAGGCTAGACCACCATGGGATCCTCTTAGAGCTAGCTGGTGGCACTCCTCCCAGCATGACGGGCTGCACACGTGCTCTACTATGGTGATCCGCTCCTTCCCTACAAGGCTACACCACCATGGGATCCTCTCAGAGCTAGCTAGAGGAACTCCTCCCCAGCATGGCTGGCTGCACACGTGCTCTGCTATGGTCATCCTTACACAGCTTGCTGGAGCGGCTCCTCCCATAGATGGCTAGCTGCAACGCCCGGGCGCCCAGCATGACGACCACGGATTCCCCATGGATGAACGACTGACGTGATCTAGCGGACATAAAGATCTGTGAAGAGCGAGATGAAACATACGTATAACCAGCATGAGGACAACAAGATATATGTTCAGTTAACAGCAGGGATTACCTCAATTCTTTACACCATCAGGTCCTGACCCTCACCTTCCCTCTAATCATGAATCATACAGATCAGCAGATTACGCAACAAGATATATGTTCAGTTAACAGCAGGGATTACATCAATTCTTTACACCATCAGGTCCTGACCCTCGCCTTCCCTCTAATCATGAATCATACAGATCAGCAGATTACGCAACAAGATATATGTTCAGTTAACAGAAGGGATTACCTCAATTATTTACACCATCAGGTCCTGACCCTCGCCTCCCTCTAATCATGAATCATACAGATCAGCAGATTACGCTGATGGATCCAATCCTTAATGCAGGTCAGCATCAGATAAACGGAAATTTGCAAGAAATAAAATATCCTACATGTATGTCGGTGATCTTTTTTTTGAAAAGGAGGATCACCCCGGTCTCATGTGGTGATGTTGCCCAGGACGACTACATGGACAAGCCCAGGTGATCGAGCTAGGCACCTGTAAGTGCATATCAAGCTATATATATTATATCGCGTATGGTTTATATATTGTTATATATTTTGATTAATATTTTTCTTATGTATTACACTGTGTAGACCTGAGCAGTTACATAATACGAGGTCTGAAGTATGTCGGACGCAATTATTTGACGCATGGAAGATCATGCTTACGTATGGGTATCTCCTCCTTAGCTATGTCCACACTTCTGTGGTGACGGGTTGCAGCAGAATCACAACTAGATCTTGGTTAGGTTTGCAAGCATCTCCGTGGAAATCATGGGCAAACATAATTAGAAAAGCTTGGAGACAGAGAAATAATGGAACGCCTTCCTTCTCATCCTTGGACTAGGAGGTCATGTGCGCAGAGTGCTAGGAAGATAAAGAAATTTCCGTTTAGCAGCAAGGTGAGCTGTACATACCTTGCTATGTACCTACCCAAGCCCTACGGTATGCATATATAAGATGGCAGTATTTTTTTTCGTTTTTCTTTGTGCTGGAGTGATCTGTGTGCGTTCCCTATGTTAGTCTACTCTTTAGAAGTTGAATGATTTATACAATGTTATATAGACAATGATATGTATGCCATTGTTCATCTGAAGCTAGATCTCTTCAGAAGTTGGATGATATATGCCAATGTAATGGACTAAATTATATTTGTGCCATTGTTCATCTGCAGTTTGTAATTAATTAGGTCTCGGCAAGAAAAAATCAAGAAGCTTGGAGGTGAAGCAATAATACATCATTTTCCTTCTGATGTGGAATGGCGCCTCATGTGTTTTTCTTGGCGTGACATACATGGACAGCTGCTGAAGGAGAACAAAAGGGAGAGCACGCATGGGTGAGTGAGCAGTTCAGTGTCAGCATTCTGCCTCAGTCGTTCCACATCCTAGAGCAGACAGCCCTCGACCTACGCAAGGAGACCCATGAAGTTATGGTTAAGCATTATCCCCATGACACTCCCGGATTATATTCTTACTGGCTGCAACCTTTAGCTCGACAATGAATAGGTAACGGCAGGTTTATACGTGCCTAGCTACAACTGGTACTGTAAAAAATGGCTCGATTACGATCCTCCCATAACCATCACATGCCCATATATTGATTGCTGATTACTTTTTTTAGTATATGTTCACACCTGCAAGATGATGCTGAGTTAAACACGGGCAAGCTGCTCTTGCCAGTAGCGGGGCAACGAAGTTCTTATTGCACCGAGAGTGTACAGAAGGTTAACCAAATGTTGAGAGACTACCATCGGTTGGCTATATTTTTCGTGGTATTTCTTTTCTTTTCTTGACAACCCTCTCCGGTTAGCACATAATTTTGTTTAGGAATTTCTGACTAGCAAAGTCTTTGTAGAATCCAATATAACTCATTTACTGACAAACAATAGTTTGATCATTAGTAAACTTTACAGCCAACCAAAATCTTATTGTACAAGTCAATGCAAAAATGATATCAACTTAAAGTTGACCCTCTTCTTGTGGAAACCTTAAGGGTCATTGCTACAGTAGAAATCGTAGTTTGGTGTCCGTTTACCAATAATTTTTTCATCGATCTTAGTGGTCACAAAGCAATACAATAAGACAGGAGGAACATAAATCAAGTCACAACTTCTACTTCTTATTTACACATGATGTAAAATGTAGTCTATGACATTTTCTATGTTTGTTCAGGTTTCTTAGGTATGTAGCGGGCGAAACTTGTGCAAACACTCATATACTAAAGGAGAGAACAAGTTATATTTGATATTTACGAGACAACCATTTTGTAGCTAGGTAGAAAAATCATGCATATCTTAGTGGAATAGTTCAAATATATATTCAGAAAACAAGTATTTTTAGCTATGTTGACTTGCTCAATTTATCTCCCATATGCAGTTATATAACCTGGAATGAGAACTATTATCTAGATGAAGTATATAACCTTGATAATTGTTTAGATTACTTGTCTTCAACGTATATACATCATGTGTTGTGTCTTATCCTATTCTTACATGGTCTTTTACGATAGGACAGATGCTGGATATATCGTGCGATTGCAAGTTAGTAAAATAGTCAATAGATTGCTAAGTTCTTCGATAACATGATTTTATTTTGCTATTAGTTGCATTTTTGTTGTACATATTTTTTGCACAATGGTTCAGTCAAGCCGGCCCACACCACAAACACAACAGTGCACCCGCATCTGGCAAACACAAGGATTTAAGCACATAGCACAAAAAGAGAACAAGCTAGGTAGAAAAATCATGCATATCTTAGTGGAATAGTTCAAATATATATTCAGAAAACAAGTATTTTTAGCTATGTTGACTTGCTCAATTTATCTCCCATATGCAGTTATATAACCTGGAATGAGAACTATTATCTAGATGAAGTATATAACCTTGATAATTGTTTAGATTACTTGTCTTTCACGTATATACATCATGTGTTGTGTCTTATCCTATTCTTACATGGTCTTTTACGATAGGACAGATGCTGGATATATCGTGCGATTGCAAGTTAGTAAAATAGTCAATAGATTGCTAAGTTCTTCGATAACATGATTTTATTTTGCTATTAGTTGCATTTTTGTTGTACATTTTTTTTGCACAATGGTTCAGTCAAGCCGGCCCACACCACAAACACAACAGTGCACCCGCATCTGGCAAACACAAGGATTTGAGCACTAGCACAAAAAGAGAACAACAACAACAACATAGCTATCAGATATTTCCCCGAAACATGAAAGGGGTGCCTCTTATATCCTAAAAATCAAGACCAGCACAAAGAACAAGAAAATATTTACTACTTTCTAACATTTTTGCGGGGTTACTTCTTTCTAACTAACTTAAGTAAATACTAGCCCGCGCGAAGAGCGGGCCACACTGCTAGTTGGTCTAAGAAATTAGATGATGCACTTTGGGCTTATAGAGCAGCATATAAAAATCCTATGGGTATGTCTCCTTATAAAATGGTTTATGGAAAAGCTTGTCATTTGACTCTTGAGTTAGAACATAAAGCTTTTTGGGCAATCAAAGAGCTCAACTACGATTTTAAACTTGCTAACGAGAAGAGGTTATTTGATATTAGCTCTCTAGATGAATGGAGAACCCAAGCTTATGAAAATGCAAAATTATTCAAAGAAAAAGTTAAAAGATGGCATGACAAAAGAATCCAAAAGCGTGAGTTTAAAGTCGGAGAATATGTTCTTTTGTACAACTCTCGTTTCAGATTCTTTGCAGGAAAACTCCTCTCAAAATGGGAAGGCCCATATGTCATCGAGGAGGTTTATCGGTCAGGAGCCACCAAAATAAATAATTCCGATGGTACTAACCCGAAGGTTGTCAATGGGCAACGAATAAAACATTATATCTCAGGTATGCCCATCAATGTTGAAAGTAATATTATCCAAACTTTGACATCGGAAGAACACATAAAAGAGTCCTTCCGGAACACACCAGGATCGTGAAAATAAGGAGGTATGTGATACGGTAAGTAAACGGACTCCAAAAATCCGCAAAAATATTTTTTGTCAGTTTTGGAATATTTTAGAATTTTGGAAATAAAGAAACTTCCAGGAGGCGTCCCCTGGTGGGAACAAGACACTAGGGCGCCAGGCAAGCCTGGCGCGCCCAGGTGGGTTGTGCCCACCTGGGACACCTCCCGTGCTCCGTTTTTTCTTCTGTATGCTTGTCCTCCAAGATAAATAATCTATATATACTTCCTGAACCTGTTGATCACCATATCGCGAAGAAATCTTCTGTTTTCTTTTCTTGTTGTTTTCTGACAGATTCAGCTAGACCAACATCATGTCTTATTCACCTTTCAATACTGGAGAAGAAGGCCCAAGGGTGGTTCCTGAGGATCTAAGGAGAGATCAAGCCGGAGAGGCTACTATGGAGGAAGAGGAAGGAAATCCCTCTGGGGTTCACCCTCCGATCTCCAAGAGAGGCACCCTAGCCGGCATCTCTACTCACCCCAATCCTCATCAGGCCATGGGGTCTTCACACAGTCAAACAAGCCAAGAAGTGCAAGAAGAACTGCCTCCGGGGAGGCCTTTACACAGGTTACATAGTAACAATTTTCGCAATTTGATTCATAATTATGGGTTCGAGAATACTCCTCGTAGGCACATACCGTCCAATTGGGACATATCTCGGCCAAGTGAAAATGGTGCAGGGACAAAACCGTGGAGGCCAGGCTTGAATCCATGGAGCAGGAAGTCTTCCAGTGCAAGGGGATGGTGGAGCGTGGGCTCAATGCTAATCACCTCATGATCACGGACCTTTCCCGTGATCTCAAGGTGGATGGCAAGCCCATGAAGGACATCGTCTTCACCCTCAACGAGAAAATTAACTTTCACCAAAGCCAGATGACGGTGTCCTGGACTAGGGGGTACTCAGCACATCGTCTCCCGACTAGGCGGATCGGGCCGAGGACCCCCATGGCGGTTCACTCATGGGCCACTTCGGGCAGTCCATGCCGCATACAAGGAGTATTCCACAAGACTTGGTGATCAAGACATGGACTCCTCTCCACCAACGTATTCGTCTAGGACTCTTGTTATCCTAGGCCTCTGGTGCATTATATAAGCCAAGGCCAGGCTAGTCGATAGATTATTATGACATTAATCATCATACCCCTAGGGTTTAGACCATAACATATGATCTCGGGGTAGATCAAATCTTGTAATACTCATATTCATCAACATCAATCAAGCAGGAAGTAGGTATTACCTCCATAGAGAGGGCCCGAACCTGGGTAAACATCGTGTCCCCTGTCTCCTATCACCATCGACCTTAGACGCACAGTTGGGGACCCCCTACCCGAGATCCGCCGGTTTTTACATCGACAATGGTGCTTTCATTGAGAGTTCCACTGTGTGATCAGCAAAGGGTCAATGGCTTGTTTGCAGATCGACTGCGACGTTGGCATCTTCATCGCCGGCTCGACTGGTCACCTTGGCTTGATCGAGGACTGTGCCCTGCCTCCGATCGTCATATTCGGACACGGGCCTCCATCAACATCATCTCCGATACATATCATGATCATGGAGAAATCATCCTTGGAGCTTGGGGGCTCAAGGTCAACATTGCCCTCGGGCGGCCGCGCTGTTTTTCCGAACAGCGAACTTGTATCCGCTGCCACCACCTCCTCGAGCATCGTTTTAACGATTCCTTTGGTGGAATTGTGCGGAATTAAGTCTACAACAACCATGCAAAATTTCGTCAAGTTCCGATGGAGGAATCTCTGGTAATCTACGATATACCGAGCCCTGTCAAATCTGGATGAGAATCTGGATGAGTTTAGGGCGTGGTCTCCAGCACCTAGCTCGGACGTCCTTTGGAAGATCCAACCGTTGAGCTGCTGTGGAATTCGTCTATCTACCACCCTTCAAAATTTCAGCTCGATCCGACCGTCCAAACTCCGGGAACCTTCCGATTAGTACAGCACTTTTTGGATTTGTTTTCTGCGCGAATACGGATCCGACCAGAATTCATGTTTCTTTATGAACGTGATATTGGACGACCTTCTTAAAGGAATTTTCTTCTAGGGTATTGTGCGTTGTTCTTAACACGTGCCCATAAAATTTTAAGCCTTCTCTGAGGCACTCTTCATCATCGCGCTGGTGTCAAACCAGTCCGGCAACATCGCTCCACGTCTGCTGACCTGCGCTAGACAGATCGTCGCTTCATCGAGTCGAGCCTAACCTTATCGGATCATCAGCTCGGCAAGCCGAACAAGAGTTCGACATCGTAGGATAAATCATCACCAACACCATCGCCCCACGGATAGCACGGGTCAGGCGGGCCGACATCGCCGCCCGGTCACTTCATCAATCCGGCATTGACCGCGTCACAAGTTATGACCAGCATCGGCATGGCCGCACTGTTGCTTCTTCAAGCCGATGTCCATCACGCCGAACTGCTTCAACACCTCGGCTGACATGGCAGCTGCAACGTCTCCTTACCGACTCGCTCCATCATCTCGGCTAGACCGGGGACTTTGCTATTTCTTCAACCACCTCCGGTGACTTCAGCGTCACCAGCCGACCTGCTTCGACTCATCGGCTGACATGGAGGCTTCGACACCTCGGCTGGACCGGGGACTTTGCTATTTCTTCATCAACACACTCTGGTGACTTCGGCATCACCAGCCGACTAGCTTCGTCATGTTAGATGGACCGGGGGCTTTGCCTCGGCGAGCCCACCTTTGCCAGCATCGCCATGCCATCGCTTTATCGCCCATCAGGCAATGGGTGTGCGGATCGAGTCCAAATTTTGGGAGTAACCTTTCTTTAGATTGCTACAATAGACAAACCAGGTGCTATTAATCCTAGTATTTTTTCTTGCTTGGGTTTAATTTTTCCAAAGAATTATTACTCTGGTTTGTTTCATCATCTATACATAGGTCTATCAAATGGTGGCCGTATTAACAACGGCCGCGTGGTGGTTCGGTCAGTTTCCGTATACAGTTCGGCGAATGCCGCATCCGGAACTCGGACCGGCCTTTGAATTCAAGCTTTGCCACGCCTTCATCGCGTCACGCCGACGCCCTACATCAACATTGACTTCGGCGCCAGGCCACTTCTCTTTAAATAAATTATTTTTGCAAAAAGAATTATCTTTTCTAGACCGCACTATTTTATGTGTGTAGGTGTTCGACTTCGACGGCGTCACGCGGTCACTTTGGCAAGCCGACATCGTTGTCCCAATCGGCATAAATCGGCTCGCGTGATCACCTTGTTGGTCGAATCGCCATACCGACATGTTCGGTTGCCTCTGGGACTTCGGCATCGCTGAGAGAGCTCTACCTCATCGAGTGTTCGGCACACGAGTCATATTTATTCTATTACTCACTTTGCATAAATTACTAATTATGCAACAAATTTTTTAATTTATTGTTATTCCTATTATCTTCGGCTTTGCATAAAGGATCCGGGTCGGGCAGCGCTGTCAACTCGGCGTACTGACGTACCACGTCACCTCGGCTAGACCGAGGGGTTCGTCATCACTCCATTAACCCATGTCGGGGACTTCGGCGTCACACTGCCGACCTGCATTGGTCGTGCTATGTCGCCACTTCGGAGTGCCGAGCTCTTCGCTCTGCTACCTCGGGACCGGCTTGGGGGCTGGGACCTTGTCCCGTCATAAGCTCGGGTTGTTGATACGTCTCCGTCGTATCTACTTTTCCAAACACTTTTGCCCTTGTTTTGGACTCTAACTTGCATGATTTGAATGGAACTAACCCGGACTGACGCTGTTTTCAGCAGACTTACCATGGTGTTATTTATGTGCAGAAACAAAAGTTCTCGGTATGACCTGAAACTTCACGAAACATATTTTGGGAAAATATTAAAAATACTGGAAGAAGAATCCACGTCAGGGGGCCCACACCCTGTCCACGAGGGTGGGGGCGCGCCTGCCCTCCCTGGGTGCGCCCCTGCCTCATGGGCCCCCTGACGCTCCACCAACCTCAACTCCAACTCCATATATTCACTTTCAGGGAGAAAAAATTAGAGAGAAGGATTCATTGCGTTTTACGATATGGAGCCGCCGCCAAGCCCTAAAACCTCTCGGGAGGCTGATCTGGAGTCCGTTCGGGCCTCCGGAGAGGGGAATTCGTCGCCGTCGTCATCATCAACCATCCTCCATCACCAATTTCATGATGCTCACCGCCGATGCGTGAGTAATTCCATCATAGGCTTGCTGGGACGGTGATGGGTTGGATGAGATCTATCATGTAATCGAGTTAGTTTTGTTAGGGTTTGATCCCTAGTATCCACTATGTTCTGAGATTGATGTTGCTATGACTTTGCTATGCTTAATGCTTGTCACTAGGGCCCGAGTGCCATGATTTCGGATCTGAACCTATTATGTTTTATGAATATATGTGTGTTCTTGATCCTATCTTGCAAGTCTATAATCACCTACTATGTGTTATGATCCGGCAACCCCGAAGTGACAATAATCGGGATCACTCCCAGTGATGACCGTAGTTTGAGGAGTTCATGTATTCACTATGTGTTAATGCTTTGGTCCGGTACTATATTAAAAGGAGGCCTTAATATCCCTTAGTTTCCGTTAGGACCCCGCTGCCACGGGAGGGTAGGACAAAAGATGTCATGCAAGTTCTTTTCCATAAGCATGTATGACTATATTCGGAATACATGCCTACATTACATTGATGAATTGGAGCTAGTTCTGTGTCACCCTATGTCGGGGGTTGGGTGCGACATATGCCAATCGATGGCATATCATGGTGGGAGCGAGTAGAACGTCGCCGGTGCCTGGAAGCGGGATAAGGCGTAGACACGAACGCCGGCGCACTTTACCCAGGTTCGAGGCTCTCCTAGGAGATAACACCCCTAGTCCTGTTCTGCGGGGTCTCCGCATGATCACTAAGGCACAAGTGGTACAATGTTGCTCCTTGAGCTGTTTGCTAGAGGCAGGAGAGGGCAAGGCTAGCTCTCTCCTTTCTCTATGGTTTGTCTAGTTCTAACCGGTTGGGAACCCTTTGCATGGGTGCCCTGGGGGGTTATATAGGCCTACCCCCCAGGGGTACAATGGTAATCCGGCCGGGCGTAGGGCCCGGCCGTCAGTCTCTTCGGTCGTCGGCTTCTCCGCCGACTACTGGGGCCCGCCATGTGGTGGGCCCCGCCGACTAGTATGGTACGGGCCGACAGGCCGCCTCCGCCGCTCTTGGGTCTTGTCGGCTGCTGATCACTGTAGCCGTGACTCTAATTATGCAGGCTTGGTCAGGGGATCGTGGCTACAGCTCCGCCGCCTGGCGGGCGATTACTGTAGCCACTCCGCGTCTCGTCTGGTTAATGGCGCGTGGGTCCCGAGGAAGGGGCGGGCCGACTGCTGGGGGCCGACCTCCCTCGGGTCAGACTGGTGGGGCTCTTGCTGTCTTCTGGTCTCTCGCTGATTGATGGGGCCCGTCGTCCTTGGGCGTGCCGTGCAAAGTCAGAAGTTGGAGCGAGGCTCCGCTTTGCCATGGTGATGTCAGGGGTGGCGTGGCAACAGTGCCGCACCGGGCGGAGATCTCTGCCGATACGGTGCACTGTGGCCACGCCCGTCCCTGGATCGGGGGGGATGGGCTATACTGTAGCCATTCCCTGTCTTGTCTTTCTTGATGAGGGCGCAGGCTTCGTTGGCGCCTCGGGCCGACTGCTAGGGGCCGGCTTCTCTAGAAGCCGCCAGCTAGGAGTCGGCTTGTCTTGACGTCGGCCTCCGGGGCTCGGCCGCCTACGGGCATCCGGCTATTTCTCCAGCCGGCCTCCAGAAGGTGGCACTTCATCTTGGAGCCTTGAGGGGCGTAGCCAGCCCCGATGTCTTGAAAGGTTCTGGGGACCGGGTTGGCCTACCCATGGCCCATTACTCCGACAGTAGTCCCCGAAGCTGGTGAGGTGCCGCGGCTGATCAGCCGAGGAGCCTCAGCAGTTTCTTTCTCCGAGTGCTTGAGGTGGAGCTTCGTCCGACTTCTGCCGGGCCGACGGGCGGGAGCCAGCCTCGCCCAGTCTGACTTATCCAAACTTTGAACGCGTCAGCGGGAACCAAGTGGTGTGCTAGATAAGCCTCCAGGCCGCCGCCTGTTGTGGGCATGTCAGGTGGCGCCGAGCGGCCGGGCCAGTCTGCTGACCCATGTTCGTGATGGGACACGCATGCGGGCAGGGCCCGCCACTACCACGCCTCGGCACGCGAGCGGATCCGCTGCGGCCGAGGTGGGCGGTTGGGGTTCCCGCAGAGTTACTTCATGCAGTAACTTCGCGATAAACGTGGGGGCGTGGGGTCGTGGGTGCAGTAAATCCCACGATTGCCCCCTCGGCTTCGCAGCCCGTACGCCTATAAGTAGGGGGAGGGGGGGAGCGACGGAGCACGCGCGTCCCTCCTCCCCATTCTTTCCTCCTTCTTCTTCCTCTCGCCGTAGCGCCTCCAAGCCCCGTTGAGCGTCGCAGTGGTTCGTCTCCGATGAGCTCATCTTCCAACCCCACGCCCCCCATGGCGCGCTCCGGACCATGGGATGGCTCCGAGGTTCATGATGACCACATCGACTTCCTCCGCCAAACGCGGCGGCTGCCCAGCAAGGACCACGTGAAGGTCCGCCTCGCGCCGAAGAGGGAAATTTCGCTGGCGCCGGAGGAGGGCGAGCGGGTCGTCTTCCGCTCGCACTGCCTACGCGGCCTCAGCCTACCGGCGAGCAGCTTCTTCCGATCCTTCCTCGAGTTCTACGGTCTCCAGCCGCACCACCTCACCCCGAACACGTGGTGCTGCTGTCCGCCTTCGTCACCTTGTGTGAAGGCTTCCTCGGCGTCCTCCCCACCATCGAGCTTTGGGGGAAGTTCTTCTACATCAAGCTCGGCACCCTCGTCGCGGGCGTGCCGGCTCAATGCGGCGCGTTCATCGCGGTGCGGAGGCCGGCGGCCGAAAATCCGTTTCCTCCCATCCCGCTGATCAAGTCAGTGAAGATGTGGCAGCGGTCGTACTTCTATGTGAAGAGCGTCTTCGCGGAGGGTGACTGGGTCAACTTGCCGGCTTACAAAGCCGGCCCGCCGGTTGGGAGGCGGCCCAACTGGTCGTACCGGGCCAGGACGCTGTCGCCCTCTGGAGCCGCCGCCATCGCGCGGCTCAAGTGCTGACACTGTCGGAAGGCCTGTCCGGGCCGACTTGCTATCTGCCTTCGTGGCGCACCGAGTGCTCCCGCTCCAGAGCCGCCCCCACATGATCAGCCAGATGAGCGGTCATCGAGACCCGAGTCGGCTGTGCACCAAGGAGATGCCTCACGCAGAGGTAGCTCTCATGGTGAACTACCTTGCGAACTGCGAGCTCACGGAAGAGTGGCAGTTTGGCAAGGAGTCGTATTCACGCGCCAACCCCCCGCCTATGGTAAGTCATCTTGTCTTTTCTCTGTCTCTTTGTTGCCTAGTTGGTCTTGTCCAGCCTAACAAATCGGCCTTTGAGTAGAGGCCCCTCCTCCAGCCAGCGACCGGCGCCTCGGGGCCGGAGCGCCAATTTCTCCCTGGCCGAGCAGAGAGCGATGTCGACGTCCCTGACTTGGGGGTGGCGGCCTTGGAGGACGACACCGAGGGAGGAGGCGGTGAAATAGGCGGCTTGAGGCTCGGAGCCAGCCTCGAGGACTGCCCTGATGACGATGCGGGGGAAGTCGCCCCGCGCCACCAGCCAGGAGTCGGCCAGCCCGGCGCGAGCTCGTCTGCCGCGCCTGACGCCCAAGGTGGTGCGAAGAAACGCAGAGCTGCGCCGAGCTTGTTCAGCAGCCGGCCGAAGAAGCCCAAGGGCTCGGCCGCGGCGACCAAGCGGGACGAGGCGGCCGCAAAGGCCATCTGCTTCTGCAAGGAGGTGAAGAAGCCGCAATAGGTTTCCGTGTAAGTACCGTCTTTAACTCGTACCTTCATTTTTTCCTTGTTGATTCTGTCTAAGCCTCTTCACTTTGTATCTCTTGATCTTAGGGCTCCGCTCTCTCTCTCGAGAAATCGGCCGCCGCCTCCATCGTGGGTTCGGTGGAGACTTCCACCACCACTCGGCGGATCGATCCGGCCGCCGACCTCCAGGAGGCGAGGAAGCGGAACGCACGAGAAGCGCGCGAAGAGCAGGAAGCCACCCGCCTGGAGAAGGCTGAGGCAGAGAAGGCGGAGGCCGCCGCCTTGAAGAAACTGGCGGAGGTTGAGGCCGCCGACGCGGCAAAGAAGCAGGCTGAAGAAGCCGCGCACCGCCAGTCAGCGATTTTCATCACTCCCCTGAACTCCGCGCCGCCACCTCCGGAGTTCGTGGCGCAGACTGGGGAGGCCGGCGACGAACACCTGGTCATGGAGAGGGACGGCAGCGACGTCGCCATGCCGGACGTGATTGTGCCTCCACCGCCGCCGTCCGGGAGTGCGCAAGGCGAGCAGCCGGCGGACCCGCCGGTGCTGCCGACTGGAAATGAGGTGGCGACGGGCCTGACTTTTAAGATCGGCACACCGACGCGCCACCGACTTGCAAAGGCGGCTTCGGCGCCATGCCAGCTGGAGACTAGCATTGCGAGCTCCTCGATCCCGGACACCGAGGCGACCAGCGCCGCGCCCACTGGGTGGGTGCGGGTTGGCGGGATGGGCCCTCTGAACAAGGCCATGCTGGATGTTCAAGCCAAACTCCGCGCTGAAGCCGATGCCATGAAGAATTGCAACAAGGCGTATCTGGCATCGCGAGAGGCCATCCGGGTATGCTTCTTGCTTCTTCGTTTTTGACTCTCTTCGTGGGGGCGCGTCAGCGCACCCACTGGGTGTAGTCCCCGAGTTCCGGGCCGGCTGCTGAGCAGGCGGCGCGGAACTTTAACTAGCAGGCTCTGAGAGCTGATATCCTTGATGCAGGATTATCACAACCTTCGTGTTGCCGCCTTCAACTCCAAGGTCCTGGAGTTGGATCAACGTGTTGTCGACTTGTCGGAGAGCCGGAGTAAGTCTTCTTCCCTTTCTGTGGCGTATTTGGCGCACTCATGGCTGTAGTCCCAGATTCGGCCGATTGGCGATCGGGCCGGATCTCCCCGGCGACTGTTCTTCTTTCTGTTGATTTTGATGACTCCTTTCTCCGCGGGGGCGCGCTGGCGCACCCGCGGGCTGTAGTCCCCGAGATTCGGGCCGACTGCTGAGCAGTCGGGCCGGATCTCCCCGGCGACTGTTCTTCTTCTCTGTTGGCAACTGACGCCCTCCCTTCTTCTTTTCTTCTGCAGAGGCCAACGCCATCTTGCAGCAGCAGCTGGGCGAAACCAACACCGTGGTGCGCGCTAAGGAGGAGGAGCGCAGCAAGCTGGCTGAAGAGCACGACCGGCTTGTCGCGCAACTAGCGGAACAGGCGGAGCATCTCAAGAAGGACCAGAAGGAGGCGGAGGACAAGGAGACCGGTCTCCTTGCCGAGTTCGCGGTCGAACGCTCCGCCTGGACCGACAGGGAGGCGATGCTGACTTCCGGCTTTCACGAGATTGAAGACATAGTCGATGGTGAGCTTCCCTCTTTTTCCTTCTTTGAGCCGCCGGCTGCTGGTCGAGCCGGCCTCTTGTTTCTAACTTTGGTTTTTTGCTTTCTGTCTTGGCAGACTTCTTCCCTGGTCACTCCAACGCCGCCAATCAAGCCATTGAAGCCGATCGCAAAAGGCGAAGGGCGGAAGGCGCACAGGTCGCTGCCGACGCCCCCCGAACCCTTAGCGAACAGCTCCTGAGCATCGAGGCTCTTCTTCGGCCGGCTCACCGGATGCTTCACCGGCTTCAGCGTGTCGGTGCCCAGGCGATCGCCGCCCTATGGCCGGACATGCCGGCGCCGCGCACTCCTAGTCGGACTGCCGACTGGCTAGAGGTGGCGGCCGGCCGTCTTGAGGCCTGGAAGGGCTCCTCGGCCCGGGTTGGAGCGCGTCGGGCCTTGGAATTCGTCAAGGCATGGTACCCTGGGCTGAGTCTAGCCCAGCTAGCCACGTTCTGGCTGGAGGCTCAGGAGGAGTTGGCGGTCGTGGAAGATGATCTTGTCAAGCGTGCGGCAGCAATCGCCGAGTACACCGACACCAGTATCTTCGTCCCGGAGCGGGTTGACAATGGCGCCGAGGCGCCACCAGAATGGTTCAGGCTGAACCTGGAAGACGGTGAGGACTCGGCCGAGATGATCGACTCCAGTGGCGAGGAAGAAGGCGAGGAGGAGGAGGAAGGTGAAGAGGAAGCGCCAGAGGTCGGAGCGAACGGCCAGGCTCAGCTCGACCGTGCCTCCAGCAATGAGCCGCGCCCAAGCGAGCCGGCTACCACTGGAGGCGACCAAGCTGAGACTGACTAGTCGGCCGCTCCACCAACCGGCGCCACCGATTCCTCCGATCCACCGAATCCGTCTGCCGCTCCCTAGGCCGCCAGCTTATCTTTGCTTTTACATGTCTATCGGTCTCGATTTAACTTGTTAATTTTGTACAATTCCACCCATGGGTGTATCTCAAACTTCTGTTGAAGATCGGCCAAGGGCCCTTGCTATGTAAATATTTTTCCGAGTTCTATATTTTCTTGCTTGCTGGTCTTTGGCTTTTTTCTTTGCCGCCTTCCCTTGTTGCTGTCTTGCCAGTCAAACAGCCGCTCTACGGACTGCCGCTGGGTCAAGCACTTAGCTACCTCTGGGGAGGCAAGTACTTAGCCGTTTTTAGAACATTTTAGCAAGTTAAGTAGAAGACGGCCGGCCGGCTGCTCAACAGCCGGTCGTAGAAGGCGGGAAGCCGGCTTAAACTATGCACATGATTTGTGTCCTTAGCCATTTTTCATGTGGGCACCCTTTCTACCTTGCTCCTGCCCACCAGACAGCCGCTCCGCGAGCTGCGGCTTCTGGCAGGAGGCGGCTTAAGTGCCAACACATTACTTGTCCGGCTGCAGGAAGCATTTCATAGTACAAGGCGCAAGTCCCTGGGCCGACTAGTCGGACCCGGTACCAAGCGGCATAAAGAAAATGACACATTCATTGGCATAATTCTTATCATATAGATAAAAGAGGGCAGACCCCGAGCTCTTCTCGGGGGACCCGGAGTCTTCGTACTTTAATACAAAAGGTAGCGTGGTACATACTGCGTTAACTGTAAAATCTTCGGAGGAGATTTGCGTTCCATGGCCGCTCTGTCTCCTTGCCAGAGTCGTCCCTTTTGCGCGCTCGAGGCTTCTGGGCATCGATCAGGTAGTAGGAGTCATTGCCCAACACTTTGCTGATGATGAAGGGGCCTTCCCAAGGTGCTGAGAGCTTGTGCTGGCCGGCTGTTCGCTGGATCAGCCAGAGCACAAGGTCTCCCTCTTGGAAAGATCGCGGCTTGACCTTCCGATTATAGTATCGGCGCAGGCTCTGCTGGTAGATGCTGGACCGGCTGAGTGCCAACAGCCGGCCCTCCTCCAGCAGATCGACGCCGTGTTGACGTGCTTCTTCTGCCTCCTCTTCGCTGTACATGGTGACTCAAGGTGAGTCGAATTCTATGTCCGTTGGGATGACAGCTTCGGCACCGTAGACGAGGAAGAAAGGAGTGAAGCCGGTTGACTTGTTTGGAGTTGTGCGCAGGCTCCAGAGGACGACTGGCAGCTCGTCGAGCCAGCAGCCGGCCGAACGCTCCAGAGCCTCGACTAGTCGGGGTTTGATGCCGGACAAGATGAGGCCATTTGCTCGCTCTACTTGGCCGTTTGACTGCGGATGAGCAACGGACGCTAGGTCCAGTCGGATGCCCTGCGTCACGCAGAAACGGGCCAAGGCGCCTTTGGCAAAGTTTGTGCCATTGTTTGTGATGATGCTGTGCGGTATGCCATACCGGATGGTGATGTCAGAAACGAAAGTCACAGCAGTTGGACCGTTTAGCTTCTTGATTGGTTTTGCTTCTATCCACTTGGTGAACTTGTCTATTGCGACAAGCAGATGAGTCATGCAACCTCGTGCAGTCTTGAATGGTCCCACCATGTCCAGGTCCCAGACAGGGAAGGGCCGGGCAATGGGGATAGTCTTGAGTGCAGAAGCCGGCTGATGTGGCATGGAATGGAACTTCTGGCACCCTTTACATTTCTGGACCAAGTCTTTGGCGTCTTCTAGAGCAGTCGGCCAGAAAAAACCATGGCGGAAAGCTTTGGCAACAAGTGCTCTTGAAGCCGCATGGTGGCCACATTCGCCTTGATGGATGTCCTTGAGGATTACTTGGCCTTGCTCCGGCTCCACGCGGCGCTGGTAGACACCAGTGACACTGCGCCTCACAAGCTCTCTGTTGACTATGGTGTATGCTGCTGCCCGGCGTTGCACTTGCCGGGCCGAGATCTCATCAGTCGGCAGCTCTTTGTGCACCAGGAAGTTGAGGATGGGCTGGGCCCATGAAGGTGCTGCGATTTCTTCGACTGCTAGGACTGCTACTTGCACAAGGGCGGTTAGGCCGGGAGGTGGCGGGTTGGAGTCAGCTGGCGCTGTCGCTTGCTGAGTTGATGAAGTCCCCGGGCCGATTGCTGCAGTCCCCGGGTCGATCTCTGAAGTCCCCGGGCTGACCGCTGCAGTCACCGGGCCGGGTTCTGAAGTCCCCGGGCCGGGTTCTGAAGTCCCCGGGCCGGGTGCGACTGTCGCAGCCCCCAGGCTGCCTGCCGGAATTCCCATGCCGTCTGCTGGAGTTCTCAAGTCGGATCCGACTGCTTCAGGAGGATCCGACACGAAGATAGAATCCAACTCTGGCGATGGCTTGACGGACGGCTTGAGGAGGCATTGTAAGGCGGCGCCAGTCGGTATTGCTTGACGGGTGGAGCCGATTTGTGCCAAGGCATCTGCTTGCTCATTGTCATTTCTTGGCACATGGAGAAACTCGCACCCTTCAAAATATCCGTTGAGTTGTTGTACGAGGAAGCGGTAGCTCGCCATGTTTGCATCTTTGGCGTCGCAGTCGACTGACGACTGCTGGACCACCAAGTCAAAGTCACCATAGCACAGGATCCGGCGAATGCCGAGCTCTTTGGCAATCCGGAGCCCGTGAATGAGTGCCTCGTACTCAGCGACGTTGTTGGAGGAGGCAAAATGGATTTGCAGCACATATTTGAGCTTGTCGCCTTTGGGAGAGGTGAGGACGATGCTGGCTCCCAAACCGGTGTGCATCTTGGAACCATCGAAATGCATCCGCTGATGGGTGGAGTCGGGCGCTGGCGGCAGGTACTGGGTCTCGGCCCAATCGACGAGGAAGTCGGCCAGCGCTTGTGACTTGATGGCGGTGCGAGGTTGGTAGTAGATGGTGTAGGGGGCCAAATCGATGGCCCATTTGGCCACTCGGCCTGAAGCATCTCGACTTCCAATGACCTCGGCCAGTGGAGCTGTGCAGACCATAGTGATTGGGTGTTCTTGAAAATATGGCTTCAATTTCTTGGCGGCAAAGTGCACACCATAGCACATCTTTTGGTAGTGAGGGTAGTTTTGCTTGGAAACTGGCAGCACTTCACTCAGGTAATACACCGGTCTCTGGCTGGTAGTGCCTTGCCCTCCTCCTTGCGCTCTACCACTATGACTGTGCTGACCACTCGGCTGGTGGCAGCGATGTAGAGAAGCATGGGCTCCTTAGGAGTCGGAGCCGCCAGGACAGCTGGAGTAGTCAACATCTTTTTGAGCTGGAGAAAAGCTTCATCTGCATTGTCGTTCCACTAGAAAAAAGTGGTCTTCTTCATGAGCTGGTACAGGGGAAGAGCCTTCTCTCCCAGCCGACTGATGACACGGCTGATGGACGCCAAACAGCCGGTGAACTTCTGCACATCCAGCAGTGGGGTGGGCACTTCCATCCTCTCGATGGCCTTGATCTTCACAGGGTTGCACTCTATGCCGCGCTCTGAGACCAGGAATCCAAGAAGCTGGCCGGTTGCTACTCCGAAGACGCATTTCTCCGGGTTGAGCTTGATTTGAAATCGGCACAAGTTCTCAAAGGTCTCCTTGAGGTCTTCTAGCAGCGTTCCATGCTTCTCTGTCTTCACCACAACATCGTCCACATAAATGTGGGCTTTTCTGCCGAGTTGTTTGAGGAGGCATTTCTGCATGCAACGTTGAAACGTGGCGCCGGCATTCCTCAAGCCGAACGTCATGGTCAAGTAGCAGAAGGCTCCAAATGGTGTGATGAAGGCGGTCTTCAGTCTGACGGCCGGGTTCAGCTTGATCTGGTGATATCCTGAGTATGCATCCAAGAAACTCAACAACTCGCATTCGGCTGTGGAGTCTATCACTTGGTCAATTCTCGGCAAAGCAAACGGGTCTTTGGGACAGGCTTTGTTGAGGCTGGTGTAATCAATACACATGCGCCACTACTTGTTTTTCTTCAGCACAAGGACTGGATTGGCCAACCATTCTGGAAAGAATACTTCCATGATGAAGCCGGCTGCCAGCAGCCGGGCTATCTCCTCTCCAACAACTCTTCTCTTCTCTTCTGACAGGCAGCGCAAGGGCTGCCTAACTGGCTTGGCATCAGAATGGACATGTAACTTGTGCTCAACGAAATCCGTCGGAACACTCGGCATGTCTTTAGGTGACCATGCAAAGATGTCCCGATTCTCACGGAGGAAATCGACGAGCTCGCCTTCCTATTTGCTATCGAGGTTTGCACCTATGACGGCGTACCTCTCTGGGTGCTCCGGGTCCAAGGGTGTTGGGGATATAACTACTTGTGTAAGCCGCCCAGGAGGGGCCGGGTTACGTAAAGAGTGATTCATCAGAAGCCCAAGACCAAGTATGAAGATGGCGGTTCAATAAAGGGTCTAAAGGCCCACAGGCGACTTAAGGCCCGTAGTGTTAAACCGCCATGATGGCATGACTTGTATTGTAAGGTAGAATTAACTAGTCACCGAGCCGGACATTGTCTATGAGCCGACCGGGACTCTGTAAGCCGCAGGGCGTCGACCCGTGTATATAAGGGGACGACCCGCCGGCGTCTTAGGGCAAGGAACAACTCCTCGAGAGCCGGGCATAGCATATCTCGCTCCCTGGTTATCGAAACATCAAGCAATACCAACCCAACTAGACGTAGGCCTTACCTTCACCGTAAGGGGCCGAACTAGTATAAACCTCTCATGTCCTTTGTCCTGGTTAACCCCTTTAAGCTTCCTAGCTGCGATGGCTCCACGACTAAGTCCTTGCAAGAGGACATCTGCCGTGACAATTCCATGATAGTTGGCACCACCATGGGGCCAGCGCACGGTGGATTTGAGTTCTTGAAGGGCAGCTTCGAACGGCTCAAGGGATACGCAGTGGGCCGGATGACCAAGAGTCGTCGCGGCAAGATCTACATCGACAACGAAGGCTGGGGCCCCGACGCCGACTCAATTGAGTATGGGTACCGGGTCCCCTTTGGCGGAATCCACGTCTTCATCGGCCGGATTGGTAAGCCGGGCCCTGAGCCGGACAACTTCGCCGACCTCGTCGAGACGGCTCAGCGTGCGAGACCCGCCCGAGCTCAACCTGTCATGAAGTGTGCCTTCGTGGGCTGCAACCAAGGAGAAGAGCTTTCTGAAGGATCTAAAGATGGTGGTGAGACGGCCGTCCCCTCGGATGATGATTCGTCCGCCGGTTCAACAGATTCTTTATATCAAGTCCAAGAGGGCATGCTTGGGGGCTGTTCTGATGGTTCTAGTATTCTGGACTTCTATGAGCCGCCAAGCTGGGCAGGAGTCTTCATGGCTGGTACTCAACCCGGCCAAAACTCAACGGTTGCAACAGCAATAACGTCCGGGTCGAGCGGCGGGCGGGGAGGCCCCTGTCGCCGCCGGCTCAGGTGTTGATGGATCTTATGGATAAGCTGACGGCCCTGTTAACCGCCACGATTATTCCTGCAAATCAAGATGAGCATAACGCGGAGGTGGCGAGGGTGCATGAGGAGATAGCCCGGGCCAAGGAGGCCTTGGCAGCTGAGGACACCAGGTTAGCTACCGAGCGAGCGGCTTTGGGCGCACGGGCGCAGCAACTCCAGTCAGAGGCTTTCCAGCTTAATATGAGCCTGAACGCATCGAATGAGGTGATGAGGAGGAGACATCAGAAAACCCAGTCCCGTTTGCCTCCGGTTTACGACCCTCGGAATCTTTTCACTACACCAGGTGCCGGTCCTAGCAACCCGCCCGAAGCCAATCAGTTTATGACACCCGAGCGGGAGGACTGCCCAGCCTCGAGAGATGGCACCTCCTCGTGGGAGTATGGCCCCGCCCGCTATGTACCAATACCACTGTGTCACTTCTCCAATCCCATGGAGAACTTGATAGCAGCGTCGGCGCGTTTGGCGGCTCTCCCAGTGGACGGTGATGATCCGACAGCGGTGGAGACCCGGAGGGTCAGATATCTTATTCAGACGGCCCTGGCGCAGCAAGAGACCTATTCTTACAGTCGGGACAGGATTCATTCAACTCCTCTGCCTTGGCTAGCACCGCCTCGTAGCAATGCCCAGCGTCGTAACCAGCCCGATGGCTATAACCCGGTGCAAGACCGAATACGTCAGGAGGACGAGCGGGCGGCTCATTAGTGGCTCAAGAAAGGCATATCAAGATCTCCCGTAGTATCCGATTTAATTCTATTGGAGCAGGAGTGGCTACCGTAACCGGCGGAGTTCCTTGTTTGGTGCCGGCTCAAGGGATGTACGTCTACCCAAGGACTTCAAGGGACCTCGAAAGGTGCCGAATTATATGGCCGACTTACAGCCCGGAGCATGGAACGAAAGTTACGAGATGGCCATGGAGCTACTGGAGGTCAGCGACGCAGCAATGGACAAGTACTTCACCATGATGTTAGACGGAACGGCCCAGTCTTGGTTAAAGGGTTTGCCGCCCAATTCCATTAGCTGATGGGCAGAGCTGAAGGCCCGGTTTATCCAGAACTTCAAGGACACTTGCAAGCAATCTATGTCAATTGTGGACTTGACTAATTGTAAGCAGGAGGAGGGTGAATCCACAACTCATTGGGTGCGCGCTGGTCAAGGAAATAATACATTCATCGATAAGATGGATGCCGCTCGCAAAGACTCATGTTGGAGAAGAATTGCCGCTTTGAGCCATCGAGGCGTAAACCGGGCACCTTAAGCGTGATTGCAATGATATGGGTACGCTGATGGCGGCCTTAGTCAAATACGCCGATTCCGATAGTACCAAGGATCCCGCGTCTGATGAGGAAAAGACAGGGAAGGGAAAGAAGAACGGCAATGGAAAGGGTCAGCAGCATAACCCGACAAATCAAGGAGGCAACAAGCATGAGGCGGAAGGTAACCCGGAGTTTGTGGCCAATGCCAATGCACAGGGTAACAATCAGAGACGTAAGGGAAAACCGCCCCCTCGATCTGGCGGCTCAGGCCCATCTCTTGAGCAGCTTCTCAATGAGCCTTGCCCGAGACACGGCACTCGGGAACGAGCCGCCACCCATTTATGGAAAGATTGTGCGATCATGAAGGCTTTCAAGAATTCCAACATGTTTGATGGCAATCATGGATCGGGCGGCGACTCAGGGGCAGGCAGCTTTCATGGCCCGGGCGGCGATTCAAGTTCCGGCTTTCAGGGAAGTCAAGGCGGCTATAATCAACAGTAGCCTGGTCAAGGGGGACAGCAGTAGCAGTCAGGTTATCAGAGCCACCCGAAGCAGCTGAATGGTGGGCAATACCATGTGTTTACCACTAATTTGTGCAAACGTGATGAGAAGGTCCATAAGAGGGCCGTGAATTCTGTTGAGCCGGCAGTTCCCCATTATTTGAGGCGGTCAGAACAGCCCATCATATGGAGCAGGGAAGATCACCCGCCCCGGGTTGATAATCCGGGTCAGTTAGCCTTGGTGGTGGCGCCTCAGGTCGGTGGATATAAATTTACCAAGGTACTCATGGACAGAGGTAGCAGTATCAACATCCTCTATTACGAGACCTTTCGTCTCATGGGTTTAACTGACAAGGATTTAAGGACGTCCAACACTGTCTTTCATGGAGTGGTGCCTGGTAAGGCGGCGTACCCAGTTGGCAAGATTGAACTGGAAGTGGCCTTTGGAGATGAATATGATTCTAGGGCTGAGAAATTGACGTTGTTTGGACGGCCGGCTTATGCCAAGTTCATGGCACGACCGTGTTATGTTTATCTGCAGCTCAAGATGCCGGGTCACAAGGGCACCATCACTGTACATGGGAGTTGAAAGGTAGCCTTGGAGTGTGAAGAAGGCGATGCGGCTTATGCTGAGTTTGTTTGTGCAGCGGAGGAGCTGAAATTTTATCAAAATAATGTTGACCCGGCGGATATGACCTCTTCAAAGAAGCCAACTACAGAGCATGACCCGGTGTTGAAGTTTAAATCGGCCGCTGAGACAAAGATTGTTGACTTTACTCCAGGCGACTCTTCCAAGCAGTTCAGCATCAGTGCCAACTTGGATCCTAAATAGGAAAGCGCTCATCGAAGTTCATCCGTGAGAACCAGGACATCTTTGCATGGAAACCTTCCGACATGCCGGGTGTCCCGAGAGAACTCACCGAGCACACTCTTAATATTGATCCAAAGTATAAGCCCGGTCGAGCAATTTCTTCGACGGTTCAATGAGGAAAGACGGAAAGCTATTAGGGAAGAGGTCGCCCGGCTCTTAACGGCTGGGTTCATCATGGAAGTTTTTCACCCGGAGTGGTTGGCTAACCCGGTGCTGGTACTCAAGAAGAACGGCACTTGGCGGATGTGTGTGGATTACACGGACTTAAATAAGGCTTGTCCGGCTGATCCCTTTGCCCTCCCCCGTATTGATCAAATCATCGATGCTACAAAGAAGTGCGGCGATTGAGCTTTTGGATGCTTACTCGCTATCATCAGATCAAAATGGCAGTTAAGGACCAGGAGAAGACGGTTTTCATCACTCCGTTTGGAGCCTTCTGCTATGTATCTATGCCCTTTGGGCTCAAGAGTGCCCAGGCGACTTATCAGAGATGTGTACAAAACTGTCTTCACAATCAGATTGGGCGCAATGTTCATGCTTATGTGGATGACATCGTGGTGAAGTCCAGGGAGAAGGAAACTTTGATATCCGATTTAAAGGAGACCTTTGATAATCTCCGGGTTTATAAGATGATGCTTAACCCAGACATGTGTGTATTTGGTGTACCTGCAGGCAAGCTTCTGGGTTTCCTGGTCTCAAAGAGGCATTGAAGCTAACCCGGAGAAGATCAAAGCGATCACCTCCTTGGCCAAACCGGCGTGCATCAATGATGTTCAACGACTGGCGGGTCGAGTTGCTGCTTTAAGCTGGTTCATAAGCCGGTTAGGTGAGAAGGCCCTGCCGCTATATCAGATGATGAAGAAAACGGATGCTTTTGTCTGGAGTGATGCGGCTGACACTGCCTTTGAGGATTTAAAGTGACAGTTGTCTGAGCTACCGGTCCTTGCGGCTCCCATTGATAGAGAGCCATTGCTATTATATGTGGCTGCTAACGCCCGAGCCGTCAGTGTGGCCATCGTGGTGGAGCGCAAGGAGGATGGCAAGGAGCATCCGGTTCAACGGCCGGTTTACTACATCAGTGAGGTGCTCATTGAGTCCACTCAAAGGTATCCACATTGGCAGAAACTTGTTTATGGAGTGTTTATGGCAAGCCGGAAGCTGAAGCGGTACTTCCAAGGTCATCCTATCACCGTGGTAAGCTCTGCCCCCTTGGGAGATATCATACAGAATAGAGAGGCCACAGGACGAGTCACCAAGTGGGCCATTGAGCTCGGACCCCATGGTTTGAAATACATGCCACGGACAGCTATCAAGTCTCAAGCCCTGGTGGATTTTATCAATGATTGGACTGAGTTGCAGGCACCTGAGGAGAAGCCAGATAACACATATTGGACTATTCACTTTGATGGGTCCAGTAGTTGGAAGGCTCGAGGGTCGGAGTTGTTTTAACTTCCCCTCGAGGTGACAAATTTTGTTATGTGCTCCGGCTTATGTTTCCCTGTACTAACAATACAGCTGAGTATGAGGCCTTACTCCATGGTCTCCGGATGGCCAAAGAGATGAATTTGAGCCAGGTAAGGTGCTTGGGCGATTCAGACCTCGTAGCTCAACAAGTGTCAGGCACGTGGGACTCCAAGGATCCCCTTATGGCGGCTTATCATCGTGAAGTTGATGTTGTGGCTGGATACTTCAAAGGTTATCAAGTGGAGCACATTGATCAGAGGAAGAATGAGGCGGCTGATGCCTTAAGCCGGCTGGGATCTCAGCGTAAGCCGGTGCCGCCTAACACCTTTCTTGATGTTTTGCATAATCCTTCTGTTAAAATACCTACAGAGGAAGAACTAGCGAGGCTGCACCGGAGGCACTCCGGTGGCAGCTCTCCACGCTATCCCGGATTGGACAGTCCCATACTTGGCCTATATGACCCGGGGAGAGTTGCCTGAGGATGAGACCTTAGCAAGACAAATCATTAGGCGGTACAAATCTATGACAATCGTTCATGGCGAATTGCATCACCGCAGCGTTACTGGGGCGTTTCAACGTTGCGTGTCGCCTGCGGAGGGTCAGGAGATACTTCGTGAAATCCATGAAGGAGATTGTGGTCATCATGCCGACTCAAAATCTCTGGTGGCCAAGGCTTTCCGTCATGGTTTCTATTCGATGACGGCTCATGTTGATGCGGAGGATCTAGTCAGCAAATGTGACGGATGTCAAAAATTCTCACGACGTGCTCATGTGCCGGCTCAGGAATTGAGAATGATTCCAATTACTTGGCCATTTGCAGTCTGGGGGCTTGACATGGTTGGACCTTTCAAAAGGTCTAAGGATAAGAAGACACACCTTTTGGTGGCAGTGGATAAATTCACCAAGTGGGTTGAGGCAGAGCCGGTCAGTAAGTGTGATGCAGCCACGGCGGATCAGTTCATGAAAAAGGTGATCTTTCATTTTGGCTTTCCACACAGCATTATAATTGATAATGGTACTAATCTCTCCAAGGGTGCCATGGAAGAGTTCTGTCAACGAGAACATATCCGGCTTGATGTTTCGGCTATTGCTCACCCTCAATCTAATGGTCAAGAAGAGAGAGCTAATCAAGAGATCTTGAAGGGTATCAAACCCCGGCTCTCGGTCCCCTTACAGCGAACTCCAGGTTGTTGGGTGGAGGAGCTACCCTCTATGCTATGGAGCATCAACACAACGCCTAACAGATCCACAGGTTATACACCTTTCTTCATGGTGTACGGAGCAGAGGCAGTTCTGCCAAGTGACATCCGGCACGACTCACCCCGAGTGGCGGCTTACGTTGAGGCTGATAATGAAAAAGCTCGTCAGCATGCACTTGACTTGTTGGATGAGGAGCGATACTTGGCAATAGCCCGCTCAGTGATTTACCAGCAAGACCTGCGCCGCTATCATAGCCGCCGAGTTAGAAGCAGAGCCTTTCAGGAAGGCGGCTTAGTGCTCCGGCTCATCCAGGATCAGTCTGATATGCACAAGCTATCCCCTCCTTGGGAAGGACCCTTTGTGATCAGTAAAAATCTTAACAACGGGTCATACTACCTTATCGATGTTCGAGAGCACAAAGACTCATGTAAGTCGGAGGAAGAGACCCGCCGGCCGTGGAACATAGCTCATCTTCGGCCTTACTACACTTGAGCCACCGGCTCTCAGGATATATATTTTTTTTTCTTTTTTAGCAATGTATATATTATATAAAGCAATAAAGCAGGACCTCTTTTTCTTTCCATCCTTAATGGTTTATATATCTTCTTTATCAGGTGGTGGAAACAACCAACAGGGAGCGGATCATATCTGAATCCGGCTTTCCCTTTGGTCCGGCTTATGATCATATCTGAATCTAGCCATGGTCATTTGGGGGCTTCCTGTTCAAACATAGGTCGTATTCGAACCAAAGAGAACATAGCTGTCGATACCCAATTGATCGGCATACTGCCAAACCCACTTGGGGGCTTCTTGATCATATTTGAATCATAACTTAACCCCTTTGGATTTGACGTGGATCGTATTCGAATCAGCGTCATTAAACAACTCTCATGGTCACTTGGGGGCTTCCTGTTCAAACATAGGTCGTATTCGAACCAAAGAGAACATAGTTGTCGATACCCACGTGATCGGCATCGCCAAAGCCACTAGGGGCTATATGATTGTATCTGAATCTTAGCTAAACCCCTTTGGAACGGTTCACTGATCGTATTTGAATCAGAGGCCTTTGAAATTAAGTTTACTATTCATTATACTCTGTAAGTATAGATGTTATTAAAGGCCAGGTAAACATTATATGTGCCCACCTTCAGGAGTTAAAACTTATTCTCTAATTTCGGTCACATAAGCCGGCGAGAATACCAAGTAAAGATCGCAGGTATGCTATAGGGATCATAATCATAAACCGGCCTTTATATGATGTTTTGGTTCATACTCCGGGTTATCAATACTTTCTGTGACCCGGATGCGATAAGTCGCCAAAGGAATTCTGTTTTTGTTTTATACGCAGGATAAAGCAAGAAAGTTTTTGACATCAAGGAAAGATCAACATACGCTGGAAGTATATACCGATGGCGGCTTACGAAAGTATTAAATGCCACAAACATGCGCGAAGGCATGACAAGGTTGAGAGATTTTTCTACCCTATTACAAGACTCCCCGAGTCTGAATAATGAAGCATTGTTTTTTGCAAAGTCATAACGCCTGGCTGTTCACTCCTTTGGTGGGCTTGACGGTTCCGGGTTATCCTTCTCCGCCTCTTCGTCTGCTGCCCTGTCCTGGAAGGTTGACGAGGTCCAGTCAATGCCGCTTAAGGCTTCAAACTCAGCTTCATCATCTATTAAACCGGCTGGATCAACTTCAAGGGCAAAGGTGTGCTTACGAGTTGGAGGGATCAGGCTGACGTCATCATAGTGAGGTGTTGGAATTCTCCGGTTCTCGCTATCATAGCCTGGCTGATACTTGGTAAGATCAATATCATTCCCAATGATGGTGGCCACAGGGCGTACGACTCTCACACAGGCGGTAAAGTCTGTTTCGTCGAATACCGAGCCATCTTCCTTCAAGCTGGGATATCCAAGAGCAACGTCTGCCAGGTCTAACTCTGGAAGCAACGCCTTGGCCCAGCTTAAGGAAGCTATGGCCCCGGTTCTGGCAGAGGCCCGCCTTAGCTGTTGAATCCGCTGGGGTAGCACGACAAGCCGTTTAAGCACATCTTGCAGGAGATGGGGAACGTCATTTGATAAGGCCACAATGGCCAAAGCATCGCTAGACCAAGCGCATGACTGTTCCACTGTGAGTATACACCGCCTTTAGCTTGATTAGCATGTTTTGCTTGAGGTTTGTGCTCCTGGGGCCTGCGTTATACACATAAGGTGAGCCGGAGATGACAATTAAAATATTCATCAAAGGAAGGATTGCGATATTCAAGGTTATATATAGTAACTTACCGAAGATTGCTGAGACCATTTGAGATATCTGGCGCTTTAAGCCGGACAGCTCGGCGGTTGCTTCTGCAAGTGATGCTTCTGCTGTCTCAGCTCGGGTCACCAGTGCGGCCTTTTCATCAGCCCAGATTTTCTTCTCCGCATCAAAATTCTTCTTCAACTTCTCTGGTTCAGAGACGCTGAATGCAAATTTGGAATTGGCCTTTTGCATTTCAAGTTCTTGAGCGGCCAGGCGATTCTTCAGGTCAGCAATCTCTGACTCAAACTAACTTGTGGTGGCCTGTGTTGAGCCGGGTTATAATCAAAATTATTGTAAGGTATTATTAAGTCCCAAGTATTTTGCAAGCAAAGGTACTTGACACTTGGGTGCTAATGTATGCTGAAGAAATTTAAATGTATACTACCGGTTCATGAGAAATTAAGTCCCAAGCACTTTGCAAGCAAAGATACTTGACACTTGGGGGCTAATGCGTATTGCAAATTCAAGGTATCATGTTACAACCGGGTTAAATATCTTCATATAAACCGGACAAGGCAGTGCTAAGCAGGTTTCTAAGTCTACAACATATTCATTTATAAGCAATAGACTTGGGGGCTGATACAGTAAGTATGATTAAGGAAAGTAGCATAAGTTGTACCTCAGATTTTTGTTGTATTTGTTTCACCATATGAATCTCCAGGTCATGGCTGCTATGTACTTGATTGATGTAGCCAGAGACTATATCTCCAATGCTCAAATTAGTATAATCTGCAATGTCTAATTTGGCCTTTCGGCGCTCCAAAAGCTCTTCTTTGGCAGAACACTTGGCAAGGACGGTGGGCTGACTTGGCTCGACAAACTGAGTCTTGGTAATTTCAACCTCCGGGTCAGTTGTCTTGACCGGGCTAGGGGTTTCCGGTTTATCATGTTGGGGAACGTTGCAGAAAATAAAAAATTTCCTACGGTTTCACCAAGATCCATCTATGAGTTCATCTAAGCAACGAGTCATGGGAGAGAGATTGCATCTACATACCACTTTGTAGATCGCGAGCAGAAGCGTTCAAAAGAACGGGGTTGAAGTAGTCGTTCTCGTCGTGATCCTATCACCGGAGATCCTAGCGCCGAACGGACGGCACCTCCGCGTTCAACACACGTATGGAGCGGATGACGTCTCCTCCTTCTTGATCCAGCAAGGGGGAAGGAGAGGTTGAGGAAGATGGCTCCAGCAGCAGCACGACAAATGATGATGGTGGAGAGGCAAGATCTCGGCTGTGGCTTCGCCAAGCACTCAACGGAGGAGGAGAGGTGTTGGGAGGGAGGGCTGCGCCTTGAAGTGTGTTGCAGCCTCCCTCGCCTCTATTTATAGGGGAAGGGATAAGGGCCGCCCTCTAGATGGGATCTAGAGGGGGGCGGCCAAGGGAGGGACTTGCCCCCAAGCAAGGGGGCGCCTCGGGGAGTTTCCCCAACCCTAGGCGCATGGGCCCTAGGGGGGAGTGGTGCCCCAACCCACTTTGGGCTGGATCCCTTCCTCATACAGCCCATAAGGCCCTCCGGGAGAGGTGGCCCCTCCCGGTGGACCCCCGGAACCCCTCCGGTGGCCCCGGTACAATACCGATATGCCCCGAACCTTTCCGGTGACCGTATGATGACTTCCCATATATAAATCTTTACCTCCAGACTATTTCGAACTCCTCGTGACGTCCGGATCTCATCCGGGACTCGAACAACATTCGTAATCACATACAAGTCTTCCTAATAACCCTAGCGTCCACCGAACCTTAAGTGTGTAGACCCTACGGGTTCGGGAGACATGTAGACATGACCGAGACGGCTCTCCGGTCAATAACCAACAGCGGGATCTGGATACCCATGTTGGCTCCCACATACTCCTCGATGATCTCATCGGATGAACCACGATGTCGAGGATTCAAGCAACCCCGTATAATATTCCCTTTGTCAGACGGTATGTTACTTGCCCGAGACTCGATCGTCGGTATCCCAATACCTCGTTCAGTCTCGTTACCGGCAAGTCACTTTACTCGCATCAGTAATGCATGATCCCGTGACCGTACACTTGGTCACTTTGAGCTCATTATGATGATGCACTACCGAGTGGGCCCGGTGATACCTCTTCGTTATAATGGAGTGACAAATCCCAGCCTCGATCCGTGTCAACCCAATGCACACTTTCGGAGATACCGTAGTGCACCTTTATAGTCACCCGCCACGTCGTGACGCTTTGGTACACCCAAAGCACTCCTCACGGTATCCGGGAGTTACACGATCTCATGGTCTAAGGAAGAGATACTTGACATTGGAAAAGCTCTAGCAAAACGAACTACACGATCTTGTGCTATGCTTAGGATTGGGTCTTGTCCATCACATCATTCTCCTAATGATGTGATCCCGTTATCAACGACATCCAATGTCCATAGTCAGGAAACCATGACTATCTATTGATCAGCGAGCTAGTCAACTAGAGGCTCACTAGGGACATATTGTGGTCTATGTATTCACACGTGTATTACGATTTCCGGATAATACAATTATAGCATGAATAAAAGACAATTATCATGAACAAGGAAATATAATAATAATCCTTTTATTATTGCCTCTAGGGCATATTTCGAACATATCAGAGCCGTCAAAAGTTTCTTCAGCAGGCGGATCAGAGGATGGAGCTGGAATCTCATGAGCCGGTTCAGGTGGCGGTTGATGAGTGGAAGTGTTAGGGGCGGCTGTTCCGAGTTCCGGTTCAGTTACTACCAGGTCTTGGGATGGCTTATTCTTTTTTGCGCTTTTACTGGGCTTCATCTGCACGCTGTGGACAAAGCAGAAGGGTGAGCACAAAATATCAGTAAGGTAAAGCATAAGGAAAACAAAATTATATTACCCAGGGGCAGTCTTGAAAGCCGGCATGTTAGATTGCATAGACTCGCCGCAAGGAGAGGTATCCTGAAAATTGGAGTCAGATGAATTGAGAGGTTGACGAATCAAACCTGCCAAAGGGTAAACAGAACGTAAATCAGAGATAACCTCGGCTCGATGCTTCCGGGTTACATCAGGTAAGCCGGAGGAGAGCTCTATATCCTTGCTGGTCCGGGTCTGCCTCCGGCTTTCAATTTGTTGTTGCTTCAAAAGAAATTGAGGATCTTGGTAAGCCAAAGGATGTGAAAATCTTACTTTCCGGGTTACTCTTTGAATTTTCGAACGCGGCAGGGGCTCGGAGTCGGAGGAGATTATAGTTACCTCTTCTTCGATAGGTTGGTTGTTCCCTGTATCCTCCTGGAAAGATTAAGGATCAGCAAGGTGATGATAAAGAGTCAAGGGAGTTAAAAGTTACCTCTTCTTCGTCGTCAGAAGTGTCATCTAATTTAAGTAAATCGGAAGTGTTTGGCTTCCTTTTCCTTGAAGTTCCAGTCTTGGCGGTTTTCCTTTCGGCTCTTTTGGCCGCTCTGGCTTGTTTTGCCGCCTCATGATTATACTTGACCTTCCAGAAATTATCATCGGCCTGTGAAGAATGATAAGGGGTTATGAATAAAAGTAAGGTATAACACAGTAAGGAGTAATTATTGAGGTTGATGACTTACTGCCGGAGCCGGGTTCTTCTTGCAGAAAGGAAGTAGGCCGAAGGTGTTACTAGTCACCGTGCCTTCTTTCAGCAACATTTGGGTCGTAGCATCTACCACATCATCTGGTAAGTCGTCGGGACTATGATGCAGTGGGTCATTCTTCTTGCCTGAGTAAGTGCGCATTAAGCCGGGGCGGCGGCTTAACGGAATCACTCGCCAAGCAACCCAGACTTGGACCAGGTCAACACCATCTAAGCCATTTCCCAAAAGAGCTTTGATTTTGCTAATGGTGGGAGCAAGTGGCAGACTTTCAACGGCAGTCAGTTTATCCGGCAGCGGGTGATTGGATTCAAGGCGCAAAGCGCGAAAGCCGGGCAGAAGATTTTTGTCAGCCGGAGAAGTATCCTCGCAGTAAAACCACGTCTGATTCCAATCCTTTGGATGACTCGGAAGTTCAGCGTAAGGAAAAAGACAGTCTCTCCGCCGCTGAATCGAGATGCCACCAAGTTCCAGACTGGGCCCGTTGGCACGCTCGTTCTGCCGGTTTAAGTAAAATAGTTCTCTGAATAAAAGTATGTTGGGTTCCTCTCCAAGATACACCTCGCAGAAAACTTGGAAGTTGCAAATATTTGACACGGAATTGGGTCCGATGTCTTGAGGTCCTAGATCAAGAAAAGCATAAAACATCCCTGAAGAATTTTGAACCGGGTGGAGCGAGGCCCCGGCTCATATGATCTATAAAAACTATTACCTCCCCTTCTTTGGGATGAGGTTTCTCCTCGGATGGGTCAGGAGCACGGTAAGACATGACCCCCTTCTTGGGCAGATGGCCGGACTTCACAAAATCAGACAGTTTGCTTTCTGTGACAGTCAACGGGACCCAGCTGCAGGTCACAGGAGCCTTGGGAGCCTTAGGTGCCATGGTGTAAGCGGAGGCCTATGACAAAGTAAAAAAGTCCGGTTTAAATATATTCAAGCTGGCGGCTTAAGAAGGGGCCTAATGACATACAGGTGACTGCGCAATAACGCTTAAACCGCTACAGGTATTAAAGGTAATTAAAGTTTTCTTAAGTCGCCGGAAGCAAGCGGTGCTGACAGGCGGTGTTGTCTTAAACCGGTCACATGGAGTACTATGGCTAAAACAGATTCAACAGATGCAATTTTTGGCTAAGTGTGGAACAAACAGGTTTCACAAGTTGCAGTTATTATTTTGGATCAAACGGTAGCTCTGGAAAGAAAAATTTCTAGACCTAAAACAGGGCCGAGAAGTTCATGCACTTGAAGAGGGCATCCAAACAAGGGAAATGAGATCTGCTTCTATGCAAAATAGGTACAAACAATTACCGCAGCAGTTTTATGTTGTTTTTACGATCTAAAACAGTGCATTGGAGGTGAAAACTGGCAAGGGTTGGCATCGGGCAGCGATGAACGCCGACAAACTTAAGACAGTTCTAATGCAGATCTAAGAAAGGGAAAGAGAGGAACTCACAGAGGTGGACGAGCTGCGGAGATTCACCGTCGATTTCTGGTCAGAGACAGGTTGATGCAGTGGCCTGAGTCGGTGAAGACGAGAGGTTCGACGGCGGCGGCGGCGGAGCTCGAGAAGAGGCAAGAGGAAGAAGACGACTGAAAGAGGGAAGAATGGAAGACCTAGGTCGTGCCTATTTATAAGGAAAGACTAACTGGGACGGCGCGAGAAACGAGGAGACCAAACATCATTATCCAGCGGCCCCGACGCCTCGGTTTTCAAAAGGGTCAGTAAAGGCAAAGATCCGTTGGAAGATACGACGGAGTAAAATATGAATTTAATTAAAAGATGATGTCACAACGGGTTAACACGGATCCAGAAGATGACGTCACGATGAGTTATGACCTTTTCGCAGGACTAAGGACAGAAGGACTGGTTGTTAAGGTATTTTAAGATTGACATGAACCGGTTCAAATCAATCTGGGGCCTAATGTTGGGGATATAACTACTTGTGTAAGCCGCCCAGGAGGGGCCGAGTTACGTAAAGAGTGATTCATCAGAAGCCCAAGACCAAGTATGAAGATGGCGGTTTAATAAAGGGTCTAAAGGCCCACATGCGACTTAAGACCCGTAGTGTTAAACCGCCATGATGGCATGACTTGTATTGTAAGGTAGAATTAACTAGTCACCGAGCCGGACATTGTCTATGAGCCGGTCAGGACTCTGTAAGCCGCAGGGCATCGACCCGTGTATATAAGGGGACGACCCGCCGGCGGCTTAGGGCAAGAAACAACTCCTCGAGAGCCGGGCATAGCATATCTCGCTCCCTGGTTATTGAAACATCAAGCAATACCAACCCAACTAGACGTAGGCCTTACTTTCACCGTAAGGGGCCGAACTAGTATAAACCTCTCGTGTCCTTTGTCCCGGTTAACCCCTTTAAGCTTCCTAGTTGCGATGGCTCCACGACTAAGTCCTTGCAAGAGTACATCTGCCGTGACAATTCCAAGACAAAGGGTATCTTCTTTGTCTCTTTGGCCGGCTTGAACGAGCCCTCGGCTTCCGACTCCTTGGGGTTGGATGACATCTCCGGCTGCTTGCCTGCCATCGCCACAAATCGGTCAAGGAGCCGCTTCTCGGCCGCGATCACAAGGGACTCGGCCAGCCGGCTGCTATCAGCCGCTCAAGCGGATGACTTCTTGTAATCCCCTGCTATGATCAGAATTCCCTTGGAACTCGGCATCTTCATCTTGAGGTAAGCATAGTGGGGGACTGCCATGAACTTGGCCAGAGCAGGCCGGCCGAGCAGTGCATGGTATGGGCTCTCAAGGTCCACCACCTCAAACCAGACTGGCTCTCGGTGGAAGTGATCTTTGTCTCCAAAGAGGACGTCTATCTGGATCTCGCCGACTGGTGAGCAGGAAACGCCTGGAACTATGCCATGGAAAACGGTCCGGCTGGGCTGAAGCTGCCTTTGTTTGATTCCTAACTTCTCCATGGTATCCTTGTATAGGATGTTGATGCTGCTGCCGCCATCTATCAGAACTCGGGAAAAGCTGGCAGCTCGCCTATCAGTGGCAAAGGTGGCATCCAGTACCAGGGCGTAGGAACCGGGATTGGGCATCACTTCCGGATGGTCGGCTCTGCTCCAGCTAATGGGCTTCTCAGACCAATGCATGAACTCGGGGGGTCTCTGATGCTACTACATTCACTTCTTCTTTGTCATTGTAAATCTGCTTTGTGCTTGTAAATCGGCCACGCTGGTGAACACGACATAAGCTCTGTGCTCTTCAGGATACTCGTCTTGTATGGCTCCGGCTGGTCGAACCGCCGGCTGCTGGGGGGAGGAGGTGGCGGCTGCCCAGCGGGCGGAGGAGGCAGAAGGCCGTCTCCCTTGTCGATCCTGGTGAGCCAATGGCACTTCCGAGTGGTGTGGTTGGATGGCTTCGCGCCACTGTGGAACTTGCAGGGCGCGTCAAGAGTCTGCTCATACGAGAAGGCATCTAACCAATTGGGCTTGCCGCCCTTCTGGTGCTTGGATGGAGGCTGCCCTTCCGGCTGCTGGTCTTCGACTGTCGCCACCTGCCGGCTTGTGGAAGCCGGCTGCATGGCCTTGCGCTTGTTGTCGCTTGGTTGTTGGCGCCGACTGCTGTCGCCAGCCGTGGTCCGACTGTTGTCGCTTGGTTGAGGGCCACTTTGGCAGATGCATCAACTCGGATTTCTGCCTTCATGGAGGAGTCGGCCGTGGCATATTTATCTGCTATGACCAGCAGCTCGTCGAGAGTCGCCGGCTTGTCGCAGAGTAGTCGGTGCTTGAGGAGGGTGCCCTGATACGTCTCCAACGTATCTATAATTTTTGATTGCTCCATGCTATATTATCTACTGTTTTGGACCATATTGGGCTTTATTTTCCACTTTTATATTACTTTTGGGACTAACCTATTAACCGGAGGCCCAGCCCAGATTTGCTGTTTTTTGCCTATTTCAGTGTTTCGAAGAAACGGAATATCAAATGGAATGAAACCTTCGGGAACGTGATTTTCACATCAGATATGATCCAGGAGACTTGGACCCTCGGTCAAGAAAGGAGGGAGGCGGCCACGAGGGTGGAGGGCGCCCCCCCTAGGGCGCGCCCCCGGCCTCGTGGGCCCCCCGAAGCTCCACCGACGTACTCCTTCCTCCTATATATACCTACGTACCCCCAACAGATCGAGATCTGGAGCCAAAACCTAATTCCACCGCCGCAACTTCCTGTATCCACGAGATCCCATCTTGGGGCCTGTTAGGAGCTCCACCTAAGGGGAATCCACCATGGAGGGCTTCTACATCATCATCATAGCCTCTCGATGAAGTGTGAGTAGTTTGCTTGCACCTTCGGGTCCATAGTTAGTAGCTAGATGGCTTCTTCTCTCTTTTTGGATCTCAATACAATGTTCTCCCCCTCTCTCGTGGAGATCTATTCGATGTAATCTTCTTTTTGCGGTGTGTTTGTTGAGACCGATGAATTGTGGGTTTATGATCAAGATTAACTATGAGCAATTTTGAATCTTCTCTGAATTCTTTTATGTATGATTGGTTATCTTTGCAAGTCTCTTCAAATTATCCGTTTGGTTTGGCCAACTAGATTGGTAGTTCTTGCAATGGGAGAAGTGCTTAGCTTTGGGTTCAATCTTGCGGTGTCCTTTCACAGTGACGGTAGGGGCAGCAAGGCACGTATTGTATTGTTGCCATCGAGGATAACAAGATGGGGGTTTTATCATATTGCATAAATTTATCCCTCTACATCATGTCATCTTGCTTAAGGCGTTACTCTGTTTTCATTAACTTAATACTCTAGATGCATGCTGGATAGCGATCAATGAGTGGAGTAATAGTAGTAGATGCAGGTGAGTCGGTCTACTTGTCTCGGACGTGATGCCTATATACATGATCATACCTAGATACTCTCATAACTATGCTCAATTCTGTCAATTGCTCAACAATAATTCATTCACCCACCGTAAAATACTTATGCTCTTGAGAGAAGCCACTAGTGAAATCTATGGTCCCCAGGTCTATTCTTATCATTAATCTTCCTACCCTTTATTATTGCTTTGCTTTTTTACTTTGCCTTTTATTTCACTTTGCATCTTTATACCAAAAATACCAAAAATATTATTTATTATCTCTATCAGATCTCACTCTCGTAAGTGACCGTGAAGGGATTGACAACCCCTTATCGCGTTGGTTGCAAGGAGTTATTTGCTTTGTGCAGGTACGAGGGACTCACGCGTAGCCTCCTACCGGATTGATACCTTGGTTCTCAAAAACTGAGGGAAATACTTACGCTACTCTGCTGCATCATCCTGTCCTCTTCGGGGTAAACCAACGCACGCTCAAGAAGTAGCAAGAACGATTTCTGGCGCCGTTGCTGGGGAGTCTACGCAAAAGTCAACATACCAAGTACCCATCACAATCCCTTATCTCCCGCATTAAATTATTTGTCATTTGCCTCTCGTTTTCCTCTCCCCCACTTCACCCTTGCTGTTTTATTCGCCCTCTCTTTTTCGCTCGCCTTCTTCCCGTATGTATATTTGTTTGTGTTTCCTTGTGCCTTCTATATCCTTGCATCTTCGCTTGCTGAAAATCTATTGATATGGATCCACTTAAAGTGTTCTACTTGGATCATCTCCAATCCTTACGCGCTCGTGCTGAAACCCCAACTAGCCTAGTTGATGGGAAATCTTTAGATGAGCATGCTCATTTTAAAGGCCATCATTTGTCCGAAAAAGGGAAGCTCTTATGGTATCATATAAATAGTTTGCTATGCTATGCTTGGAACCTTTGTGAAATGTGTGATTTTACTTGTTGCTCTAAGAACCCTAAAAACACCTTCCCTACCTATGTGAGTTCAATGATAATGAAATCTTATCTTCTTATGCAAGGGGTGTTTATAGTTACTATGATATCGAACAAATTGAAGAATTTGTCGTTTTTAAGGGTGCTCATGAAGTTGCTTCTTTGATTGAAAAGTATGATTTTACTCTCAACAAATCTGAAAATTTCGTCATACTTAAGTATTGCAATGAAAACCTTGCTCATAATGTCTATGTCCAAGAATTTATTGAAAGAATGACCGTTGCTTTGGAAGAAAATAATGATATGCATGAATCTATAGATAATGATGATTCTGATGATTTGGTTGAAATATCCCTTGATGGACATGATGCTTGCTACTCTTGTGGCCATGATGCCAATATTTATGAAGACGAATTTGCTATAGTTCCTTATGTTAAAAATGAGATTGTTGCTATTGCACCCATGCTTGATAGTTCCTCGATGAAAAGCATGATTTCAATGATTTTACTATAAATTCTCTTGATGTCAATTGCACTAATAATATGCAAAACCCTAAGCTTGGGGATGCTAGTTTTGCTATGTCTACTACTTGTTGCAATGATCATGATTGGTGTGATTCTTCTTATGATCTTGAAAATTTATTTAATCCCCATGATGAATATGAGATTGATAATATTGTTTGCAATAATATTGAATGTGGGTTTGGAAGAGTGTCAACTTTAGATCCCACATATTTGGTTAACATTCAATCTTATGAAATTTTTTATAAAAGTGGGCTTGGAGAAATCATGACTTTAGTTAATGATAATCCCACTATTTTGGAAGAGTGTCAACTTCGCATGCATGTGGATCGTGTTGAGAATATGTTATGTGATAGCTATATTGTTGAATTTTCTTATGATCCTACATGTAATTATTATGAGAGAGGAAAATATGGTTATAGAAATTTTCATGTTACTACATTACCTCTCGATATGTTGAGATTGCTATTGTTCCTTTCCGCTTCCTTGCATATGCTAGTTTTTGCTTGCTACGATAATTTGTTTGCCTATAATATGCCTATGCATAGGAAGTATGTTAGACTTAAGTGTGTTTGTCACATATTTTATGATGCTCTCTTTGTGCCTCAATTCTTGTCTTTCTTGTGAGCTTCATTGAAATCTCAATGCCTAGCTAAAAAGGCTTTAAAGAAAAGCGCTTGTTGGGTGACAACCCAATATTTTTTCTTGCTGATTAGTAATAAATAATCCATCTACCTTCTGTTTAGATGTGGTTTTATGTTTTAATTAGTGTTTGTGCCAAGTTAAACCTATAGGATCTTCTAGGATGATAGTTATTTGATCTTGCTGTAACTTCCAGAAACTTTCTGTTCACGAAAATAATTGTTAAAAATCACCAGAACGTGATAAAATAGTGATTCCAATTGCTGCTGATCAATAAACAAATTGCATAGGCCGTACTATTTTGGCTGAATTTTTGGAGTTCCATAAGTTTGCGTTAGTTACAGATTACTACAAACTGTTCTATTTTTGACAGATTCTGTTTTTCCTGTGTTGTTTGCTTATTTTGATGAATCTATGGCTAGTAAAATAGTTTATAATCCATAGAGAAGTTGGAATACAGTAGGTTTAACACCAATATAAATAAATAATTGAGTTCATTACAGTACCTTGAAGTGGTCTTTTGTTTTCTTTCGCTAACGGAGCTCACGAGATTTCTGTTGAGTTTTGTGTTGTGAAGTTTTCAAGTTTTGGGTGAATTTTTTTGATGGATTATGGAACAAGGAGTGGCAAGAGCCTAAGATTGGGGATGCCCATGGAAACCCCAAGATAATCCAAGGACACCAGAAAGTCAAAGCTTGGGGATGCCCCGGAAGGCATCCCCTCTTTCGTCTACTTCCATCGATAACTTTACTTGGAGCTATATTTTTATTCACCACATGATATGTGTTTTGCTTGGAGCGTCTTGTATTATTTGAGTCTTTGCTTTTTAGTTTACCACAATCATCCTTGCTGTACACACCTTTTGAGAGAGTCATACATGAATTGGAATTTGTTAGAATACTCTATGTGCTTCACTTATATCTTTTGAGCTATATAGTTTTGCTCTAGTGCTTCACTTATATCTTTTGAGCTTTATAGTTTTGCTCTATGTTCTTCACTTAGATCTTTTAGAGCATGGTGGTGGATTTGTTTTAAAGAAATTATTGATCTCTCATGCTTCACTTAGATTATTTTGAGAGACTTAAATAGCATGGTAATTTGCTTAATAATAATAATATGCTTGGTATTCAAGATTTGTAAAACTTTCTTTTGAGTGCGTTTAATACTAAGAAAAGTTTGATGCTTGATAATTGTTTTGAGATATGAAGACGGTGATATTAGAGTCATGCTAGTTGAGTAGTTGTGCATTTGAGAAATACTTGTTTTAAAGTTTGTGATTCCTGTAGCATGCACGTATGGTGAACCGTTATGTGATGAAGTCGGAGCATGATTTATTTATTTATTGTCTTCCTTATGAGTGGCGGTCGGGGATGAGCGATGGTCTTTTCCTACCAATCTATCCCCCTAGGAGCATGCGCGTAATACTTTGCTTTGATAACTTCTAGATTTTTGCAATAAGTATATGATTTCTTTATGACTAATATTGAGTCCATGTATTATACGCACTTTTCCTCCCTTCCACCATTGCTAGCCTCTCTAATACCGCGCACCTTTCGCCGGTATCATACACCCACCATAAACCTTCCTCAAAACAGCCACCATACCTACCTATCATGGCATTTCCATAGCCATTCCGAGATATATTATGACACGCTCCATCATTGTCATATTGCTTAGCATGATCATGTAGTTGACATCGTATTTGTGGCAAAGCCACCATTCGTAATTCTTTCATACATGTCACTCATGAATCATTGCATATCCCGGTACACCGCCGGAGGCATACACATAGAGTCATACTTTGTTCTAAGTATCGAGTTGTAACTGTTGAGTTGCAACAAAAATATAAGTGTGATGATCATCACTTTTAGAGCATTGTACCAAGTGAGGAAAGGATGATGGAGACTATGATTCCCCCATAAGTCGGGATGAGACTCCGGACGAAAAATAAAAAAGATAAAAGAAAAGAGGCCATAAAAAAAGAGAAAAGGCCCAAATAAAAAAATGAGAGAAAAAGAGAGAAGGGACAATGTTACTATCCTTTTACCACACTTGTGCTTGAAAGTAGCACCATGATTTTCATAATAGAGAGTCTCTCGTTTCGTCACTTTCATAGACTAGTGGGAATTTTTCATTATAGAACTTGGCTTGTATATTCCAATGATGGGCTTCCTCAAATTTCCCTAGGTCTTCGTGAGCAAGCGAGTTGGATGCACACCCACTTAGTTTCTTTTGTTGAGCTTTCATATACTTATAGCTCTAGTGCATCCGTTGCATGGCAATCCCTACTCACTCACATTGATATCTATTGATGGGCATCTCCATAGCCCGTTGATACGCCTAGTTGATGTGAGACTATCTTCTCCTTTTTTCTCTTCTCCACAACCACCATTCTATTCCACATATAGTGCTATATCCATGGCTCACGCTCATGTATTGCGTGAAGATTAAAAAAGTTTTGAGAATGTCAAAAGTATGAAACAATTGCTTGGCTTGTCATCGGGGTTGTGCATGATTTAAATACTTGTGTGGTGAAGATAGAGCATAGCCAGACTATATGATTTTGTAGGGATAACTTTCTTTGGCCATGTTATTTTGAGAAGACATAATTGCTTTGTTAGTATGCTTGCAGTATTATTATTTTTATGTCCATATTAAACCTTTGTCTTGAGTCTTTCGGACCTGAATATTCAAACCATAATTAAGAAGAGTTACATTGAAATTATTCCAAGTAGCACTCCGCATCAAAAATTCTCTTTTTATCATTTACCTACTCGAGGAAGAGCAGGAATTAAGCTTGGGGATGCCTGATACGTCTCCAACGTATCTATAATTTTTGATTGATCCATGCTATATTATCTACTGTTTTGGACAATATTGGGCTTTATTTTCCACTTTTATATTACTTTTTGGGACTAACCTATTAACCGGAGGCCCGACCCAGATTTGCTGTTTTTTTTGCCTATTTCAGTGTTTCGAAGAAACGGAATATCAAACGGAGTCCAAACGGAATGAAATCTTCGGGAACGTGATTTTCTCATCAGATAAGATCCAGGAGACTTGGACCCTCGCTCAAGAAAGGAGGGAGGCGGCCACGAGGGTGGAGGGCGCCCCCTAGGCGCGCCCCACGCCTCGTGGGCCCCCAAGCTCCACCGACGCACTCCTTCCTCCTATATATACCCTACGCATTCTCCCCAACAGATCGACACGGAGCCAAAACCTAATTCCACCGCCGCAACTTCCTCAGTATCCACGAGATCCCATCTTGGGGCCTGTTAGGAGTTCACGGAAGGGGAATCCACCACGGAGGGCTTCTATATCATCATCATAGCCTCTCCGATGAAGTGTGAGTAGTTTAATTCAGATCTTCGGGTCCATAGTTAGTAGCTAGATGGCTTATTCTCTCTTTTTGGATCTCAATACAATGTTCTCCCCCTCTCTCGTGGAGATCTATTCGATGTAATCTTCTTTTTGCAGTGTGTTTGTTGAGACCGATGAATTGTGGGTTTATGATCAAGATTATCTACGAGAAATATTTGAATCTTCTCTAAATTCTATTATGTATGATTGGTTATCTTTGCAAGTCTCTTCAAATTATCCGTTTGGTTTGGCCAACTAGATTGGTAATTCTTGCAATGGGAGAAGTGCTTAGCTTTGGATTCAATCTTGCGGTGTCCTTTCCCGATGTGATGAGGGGCAGCAAGGCACGTATTGTATTGTTGCCATCGAGGATAACAAGATGGGGTTTTTATCATATTGCATAAATTTATCCCTCTACATCATGTCATCTTGCTTAAGGCGTTACTCTGTTTTCATTAACTTAATACTCTAGATGCATGCTGGATAGTGGTCGATGAGTGGAGTAATAGTAGTAGATGCAGGCAGGCGTCTACTTGTCTCGGACGTGATGCCTATATACATGATCATACCTAGATACTCTCATAACTATACTCAATTCTGTCAATTGCTCAACAGTAATTCGTTCACCCACCGTAAAATACTTATGCTCTTGAGAGAAGCCGCTAGTGAAATCTATGGCCCCCGGGTCTATTCTTATCATATTAATCTTCCTACGCTTTATTATTGCTTTGCTTTTTACTTTGACTTTTATTTCACTTTGCATCTTTATACCAAAAATACCAAAAATATTATTTATTATCTCTATCAGATCTCACTCTCGTAAGTGACCGTGAAGGGATTGACAACCCCTTATCGCGTTGGTTGCGAGGAGTTATTTGCTTTGTGCAGGTACGAGGGACTCGCGTGTAGCCTCCTACTGGATTGATACCTTGGTTCTCAAAAACTAAGGGAACGTACTTCACAGCAACGCGCTTGTTGCCATTCGCGATGCCGACGGCTGTGGAGTAGTCGACCAGCCAGTCCTCTGGCTTCACGGAGCCGGTGTACTTGGGCCTATCTCTTGGGAGCGTGAACCCTTTGGGGAAGGGCTCGTCTCGAATGCGGGGGCCAAAACAAGGCGGACCCGGCTCATCTTCTTCTTCCAGCGCCAGGGATCGGTGGAGACGGTCCATCCGGTGGCGGGCATCGTTCTCTCCGACTCCCTCTCGGCGGCCAAGGCGGTCGTCGAGTGTCACGTGATCAATAGGCGGCGGGGAGACACGCCTTTCCCTGCGATGGGGAGGAGGCGGACAGTCATCCCGGCGTTCCACTGCTCTCGGGCGGCCGTCTTGGTCGCGCTCAATGGTGATGCGAGTCCGGCTACGGCTGGCAGCCGGCTCCTTGGCTAGTATTCCGCGGACGCCACCAGTCGGCATCTGAGATGTCGCGCCTTGATCTTGGCGGGGAGGCAGATCGTCATTTTGCCGGTGGGGCGCCTGAGTGTGGCAACCGGCCTCGTGCTGCTCAGCAACCGTGTCGAGGAGCCGCTGGACGTGCTCCGCCATCTGGCGACGCTCTTCGTCCTCGAACTTGTCCAGCTCTTCTGCTGCCACCTGGGCAGCTCAGATATTTTCCGCTGGCATGGCATAAATGGGGCGACCTGCCCCGAACAGGTTGGCGATGGCCACGCCGCGCTGCCGGACCGTGCCAAGGCGGCTGGGCCCACCGGGAGCCGGCATGCCGCCCACAGCATGGTCCATCTCGCGCTGGTAGGCCTCCGATAGGCGTCTCATGCTGGCCAGCTTCTTGGCTCCCTCGACGAGCTGGATGCGGCGTGCTTCTAGCATCTCGGCGTCGGCATCTTCTGGGATGGGTGCCGTCAGGTCTTGAAGTGCCGCATCGAGCGGGTCATGAGCACCTCCGCCGGAGTGCTCGCTGTGGCCGATGACTAGCACCTCCATGACGGCGCTTTCGCCACTCTCCGCGCGAGGAGGCGGCTCGTCGTAGACCACCACGTTGGTGGGGAACGCGTCAAGCGACGCAGTGTCTGAATCGACAAGCATCGGGTCGGTGGAGCCAATAGACTCCAAGTCTACAGCAGGCTCGTTGGCAACGTGGAGCTGATCGAGGAGGCTGACAAGGCGGCTCTCAGGGCCATCATTGCCCGCATCGGACGCTGGCTCGTCGGAGAGGCGAACCTCACCAACAAGGTCGGCGAGGCAGCTCGCTGTGCAGGCGACCTCCGCACCATGCAGCGCATCGGCGCAGACTCCGTTTGGCGTGTCGGGCTGGCTGCACTCGCCAGGGAGGAAAAGGGTTCCCGTCCAGAACAGGTCTCCGGACGACGGTGCACCTCGCCCCATGGTGGGCGCCAAATGTCGGGGGTTGGGTGCGACATATGCCAATGGATGGCTTATCATGGTGGGAGCGAGTAGAACGTCGCTGGTGCCTGGAAGTGGGATAAGGCGTAGACACGAACGCCGGCGCACTTTACCCAGGTTTGGGGCTCTCCTAGGAGATAACACCCCTAGTCCTGCTCTGCGGGGTCTCCACATGATCACTAAGGCACAAGTGGTACAATTGTGCTCCTTGAGTTGTTTGCTAGAGGCAGGAGAGGGCAAGGCTAGTTCTCTCCTTTCTCTATGGCTTGGTCTAGTTCTAACTGGTTGGGAACCCTTTGCATGGGTGCCCTGAGGGGTTTATATAGGCCTACCCCCCAGGGGTACAATGGTAATCTGGCCGGGCGTAGGGCCCGACCGTCAGTCTCTTCGGCCGTCGGCTTCTCCGCCGACTGTTGGGGCCCGCCGTCTGGTGGGCCCTGCCGACTGGTCTGGTATGGGCCGCAGGCCGCCTCCGCCATGCTCGGGTCTTGTCGGCTGCTGATCATTGTAGCCGTGACTCTAATGATGCAGGCTTGGTCAGGGGATCGTGGCTACAGCTCCGCCGCCTGGCGGGCGATTACTGTAGCCACTCCGCGTCTCGTTTGGTTAATGGTGCGTGGGTCCTGAGGAAGGGGCGGGCCGACTGCTGGGGGCCGACCTCCCTCGGGTCCGACTGGTGGGGCTCTTGCTGTCTTCCGGGCTCTCGCTGATTGGTGGGGCCCGTCGTCCTTGGGCCGTACCGACAGGCCGTAGTGGGAGCAAGGCTCCGCCTGCTTGTGGTGAAGTCAGGGGGCGTGGCAACAGTGCCGCGCCGGGTGGAGATCTCCGCCGATACGGTGCACTGTGGCCACGCCCATCCCTAGATCCGGGGGGGTGGGCTATACTGTAGCCATTCCATGTCTTGTCTTTCTTGATGAGGGCACAGGCTTCGTTGGCGCCTCGGGCCGACTGCTAGGGGCCGGCTTCTCTAGAAGCCGCCAGCTAGGAGTCGGCTTGTCTTGACGTCGGCCTCCGGGACTCGGCCGCCTACGGGCAGCCGGCTATTCCTCCAGCCGGCCTCCAGTAGGCGGCACTTCATCTTGGAGCCTTGAGGGGCGCAGCCAGCCCCGATGTCTTGAAAGGTTCTGGGCACCGGGTTGGCCTACCCGTGGCCCATTACTCCGACACCCTATGTTATGACTGCTACATGATGAACCGCATCCGGCATACTTCTCCATCACCGATCCAATGCCTACGAGCTTTTCACATATTGTTCTTCACTAATTTACTTTTCCGTTGCTACTATTACAATCACTACAAAACCCAAAAATATTACTTTTGCTACCGTTACTGTTACTTCCATATTACTTTGCTACTAAATACTTTGTTGCAGATACTAAGTTATCCAGGTGTTGTTGAATTGACAACTCAACTGCTAATACTTGAGAAAATTCTTTGGCTCCCCTTGTGTCGAATCAATAAATTTGGGTTGAATACTCTACCCTCGAAAACTGTTGCGATCCCCTATACTTGTGGGTTATCGAGACTATTTTCTGGCGCCGTTGCCGGGGAGCAAAGCTCTATTCTTTGAGTCACTTGGGATTTATATCTGCTGGTCACTATGAAGAACTTGAAAGACGCTAAGACAAAAATTTATCCCTCAACTACGAGGGGAGGTAAGGAACTGCCATCTAGCTCTGCACTTGATTCACCTTCTGTTTTGAGTAAGCTTGCGACACCTAAACCTGCTTCTGCTATTCATTCTGATATGTCGCATGTTATTGATGATGCCACTTCTGCTATGCATGATACTTATGATGAAACTACTTCTATGCTTGATACTACTGTGCCACTTGGTAAATTTCTTGATGAACAACTTGCTAGGGCTAGAGAGAATGAAATTATTGAAACTGATAATATTGAAGATAGTGATGATGAAGACTCTCCCTCTAATAAATATGAATTGCCTGTTGTGCCCGAGGGTTATGTTCTGGATGAAGAATCTGCTAGAGCTATTCTTGCTTGCAATGATAGAAGTGATCTTAAGAAGCTATTAGCTAAATGTAAGCAGCGATCTCTTAATGCTAGAATGAAACCTGACCCTGCTTTTGCTACTTCACCTATCTGTGTTACTGATAAGGATTATGAATTCTCTGTTGATCCTGATATAACTACTTTGGTTGAATCTGATCCTTTTTATGGCTATGAATCTGAAACTATTGTGGCACACCTTACTAAATTAAATGATATAGCCGCCCTGTTCACTAATGATGATAAATCTCGCTATCTTTATATCCTTAAAATATTTCCGTTCTCATTAAAGGGTGATGCTAAGATATGGTTTAATTCTCTTGATCATGGTTGTGTGTGTAGTCCCTAGGATATGATTTATTACTTCTCTGCTAAATATTTCCCTGCTCATAAGAAACAAGCTGCTTTAAGGGAAATATACAACTTTGTGCAAACTGAAGAAGAGAGTCTCCCACAAGCTTGGGCGAGGCTTCTCCAACTACTTAATGCTTTGCCTGATCATCCTCTTAAGAAAAATTAAATACTTGATATCTTTTATAATGGACTAACCGATGCTTCCAGAGATTACCGGATAGTTGTGCCGGGTTACATTTTCGTGGAAAGAACACCGGATGAAGCTGAAATTCTATTGAATAATATGTTGACCAATGAAAATAATTGGACACTTGTCGAGCCAGCTCCTGAGCCTATTCCTAAACCAACTCAAGAAGAGAGGTGTTCTATTTCTCATCCGAAGATATGCAAGAGGCAAAGAAATCTATGAAAGAAAAAGGTATTAAAGCCGAAGATGTTAAGAATTTACCTCCTATTGAAGAAATACATGGTCTTAATTTACCGCCTGTTGAAGAAACATATGATCTCAATCCATCACCTATTGAAGAAACTCATGGTCTTGATAACTCGAGTAAAGGTAAATTCTCTCTATATATTTGATGAAGGTGATATTCCTCACTATAAGTCTGCTAGACAATGCTTAGAAGAGTTTGATAATTTTATTATCAAACAAGAAAACTTCAATGCTTATTTTGGTAGACAATTGAAATACAATTCCGACATGCTTGAACACTTGGGTGATTATATGTCTAGAGTTAAAGCTGAACTTAAACTCATTACTAAACATGCTTCAATGGTCACCACTCAAGTAGAACAAGTACTTAAAGCTCAAAATGATTTGCTCAATGAATTAAATAGTAAGAATAATGATTATTTTGTTAGAGTAGCTACTAGAACCGGTAGAATGACTGAGGAACCTTTGTATCATGAAGGCCACCCTAAGAGAATTGAGCAGGATTCTCAGAGAAATAATATTGATACACCTAGTCCTTCTAAAAAGAAGAAAAAGAAAAAATGATAGGACTTTGCATGCTTCTAGTGAACCTATTGCTGAAACACCTGAGAATCCAAATGATATTTCTATTTCTGATGCTGAAACACAATCTCGTAATGAACATTAACCTAATGAAAATGTTAATGATGATGTTCATGTTGATGCTCAACCTAGCAGTGATAATGATGTGGAAATTGAACCTGCTGTTGATCTTGATAACCCACAATTAAAGAATCAACCTTATGATAAGAGAGACTTTGTTGCTAGGAAACATGGTAAAGAAAGAGAACCATGTGTTCAGAAACCCATGCCTTTTCCTCCCAAACCATCCAAGAAAAAAGATGATGAGGATTTTGAGCGCTTTGCTGAAATGATTAGACCTATCTTCTTGCGTATGCGATTAACTGATATGCTCAAAATGAATCCTTATGCTAAGTATATGAAAGATGTTGTTACAAATAAAAGAAAGATACCGGAAGCTGAAATTTCCACCATGCTTGCTAATTATACTTTTAAGGGTGGAATACCAAAGAAACTAGGAGATCCAGGAGTACCCACTATACCATGCTCCATTAAAAGAAATTATGTTAAAACTGCTTTATGTGATCTTGGAGCCGGTGTTAGTGTTATGCCTCTCTCTTTATATCGTAGACTTGATTTGAATAAGTTGACACCTACTGAAATATCTTTGCAAATGACTGATAAATCAACTGCTATACCTGTTGGTATTTGTGAAGATGTGCCTATTGTGGTTGCAAACGTTACTATTTTGACGGACTTTGTCATTCTTGATATTCCCGAGGATGATAGTATGTCTATTATTCTTGGAAGACCTTTTTTGAATACTGCAGGTGCTGTTATTGATTGCAACAAAGGCAATGTCACTTTTCACATCAATGGTAATGAGCATGCAGTACACTTTCCGAGGAAACAACCTCAAGTTCACAGTATCAACTCTATTGGAAAAATTCCATCGATTATTTTTGGAGGTTTTGAATTTCATCTTCCTACTGTCAAGAAGAAATATGATATTCTTATTATTGGGGATGTGCATATCCCCGTTGAGGTAACATAGTGTTATTCGAAATTTCTCTAGTTACATGTTATTCGAGATGAGTTTGTTAACAAGACTTGATCAACCTTGTTAGTGGATTCCTTTTGATGAGCATGAGATGGATGAAACTAGAAGGAACAACCTTCTGTACCCTCTCTCTACTTTATGTTATTTAGTTGAAATAAAAGTAAAAATAGTATTTTTCCTGTCTGTTTTCTGAATTATCTGTGCAATATAAAAATACCTCGAAAAAAAGTTCTCCAAATGCCCTGAAATTGAAATATGATTTTTTCTGGAATATTTGAGAATATCTGGAACTGAGAACACAGCAGGGGGAGCAAACACCTGGCCATGAGGGTCCAGGGCGCGCCCACCCCTGCTGGCGCCCCACCTCGTGGGCCCATGGTGGTTCCCCTCCACTTATTCCTGCACCCACACACTTCTTCTTCCTCCAAAAAAAATCACCATCGAGCTCAAGCATGAGTTCTAGCTCATTTTGCTGCGATCTTCAATCTCCTTGCTCAAAGCACCTCTCACTAAACTGCTTGGGGAGATTGTTCCTTGGTATGTGACTCCTCCATTGGTCCAATTAGTTTTTGTTCTAGTGCTTTATTCTTTCCAAATTTGTGCTGCCTAGGTGACCATGTTCTTGAGCTTGCATGTCAAACTTATATGGTTCCAAGTAGTTCTAATGCATGATATAGTCTCTAGGCACTTGTAGGAGTAGTTGCTATCAATCTTGTTGAGCTTGGTTCACTTTTATTTGAAGTTACTAAAAATTTCAGAAATTTTCAGAAAATAATGAAGAGATTTTTGAGGGGCTCATCGAGCCGAAGCTCGAAGGAAAAGCAAAGTGAAGAGGAACAGAGGCCCAAATATAATTTGCCTCGCACCGCGGAGGTTCGGCCGTGTGAATGGCCTTCCAATGATTTCTTGAGAGCAGCCGAGATTTATGATGATTTTTATGAATTGGCTGAGAATGCAGGCCTCGCCGACTTCCTCCGCAACCAACGCAAATAGTATCTCTTACTCACCAATACTTTTGTGCAAAACTTCTACTATTATCCTAAGGAATCACCTCCTTCAGTAGAGTTTCATTTATATGATGTGATTAAGAAGATGCCACTAGATGAATTTTGCAAGGTTTGCAAAATACCTTTCGAGGATAGTTTAGATGAACCCCATCGTAAACATGTGGATGGGTTTATTGACACTATTACTGTAGGGGAAACTGGGAAGGTTTCCGATGCAAGAATCAGTAGCATACATTTTCCTGTTTTACGCTACTTTGCCATATTTGCTAGTCGTTGCTTAATTGGTCGCGGAAACTGTGGAAACCTTATTGTTCCTGATATTATTATTTTGTTCCATGGTCTTTTCTGTGATAACACGGTTAGTATGGGCGGTATTATTGCCAAACGGTTAAGTCTGAACCGTACAAAGGGCCCCATCTTTGGAGGTATTTATGCGTCATGCCTTGCTGCACACTATAACATACCTATTAGGCACTATGAAAAAGAAGAAAAATTGAAGCCCACTGCCTATTTAGATTATAAGAGTATGGTAGCGCATGACTTTATTGTTAAGAATAGGGAAGGGGTGCTTAAATACAAATTGTTCTTTGATAAACATCACCCTGAGACTATTACCTTGCCTGCTCTTTCCTTGTTTGATTTATTTGCAGGTCCGTATCTCGTTCCACTGGCGGCCATTCACGCCTACCGGAACCCTACATCAGCCACAAAGCCGGAACCGGAACCACAATTTGAACCTCCACGACATTCTAACTACCAGTGGGATCCGGAGATGATTGCCAACCAGTGGCAATCAGAGTCTTCTTCATCTCAGTACGACCCCAGCTACAACTATGGATATCCGCCAGGCCATCCGTGGCAATAAACCAACTTAGGCCAAAAGCCTAAGCTTGGGGGAGTACGTATTTCCCACCGACATTACATTCATGTTCACACACTCATTGCTAGTTGTCGGTGCTCATACTCTTTCTCTGTAATATCCTGCTAGTTTATTTTCTTTTTCTTGCTTTCTTCTTGTGTGTTTAAAAAACCTTAAGAAAACAAAAATTAGTTGTAGCTTTTAGCTAGTTTACTTTCTTGCTGTAGTAGTAATAATTAAAAGAAAACCCAAAAAGATTTCCCGTTCTTCTTTTGCTTGTTGGGAGCTTTCCCGTGTAAATATTTTTATTTATTTTCTTTACTTTGGGGGTCGATAGGAGAAGACCATAATTAAATTGTTGAAGTGGCTCTTATATGCATTATTGTTGATTTAACCAAGAGCCCATATTGCCTTGTCTTCTCCTGTCTATTGAATGCTCGCAGAATCCATCTTAGTCCAATGCACGTGCACTCTTATTATTTTCACATCGTTCGGTCATGCAAGTTAAAGGCAATAATGATGATATATGATGGACTGACTGAGATGAGAGAAGCTGGTATGAACTCGACCTCTCTTATTTTTGTAAATATGATTAGTTCATCGTTCCTAATTCAGCCTATTATGAATAAACATGTTTGCAATGACAATTAGAGATCATAGTTGCTTATGCCATGCTTGATTAGCTATGAGTTATAATGGTTTACCTTGTGTGCCAACATGTTATTAAAATGGTTGTGATGTGGTATAGTGGGGTGGTATCCTCCTTTGAATGATTTAAGTGACTCGACTTGGCACATGTTCACACATGTAGTTGAAACAAATCAACATAGCCTTCATGATATTTATGTTCATGGTGGATTATATCCTACTCATGCTTGTACTCAATGTTTATTAATTTTAATGCATGTTCATGACTGTTGTCGCTCTCTAGTTGGTCGCTTCCGCCTTTTGCTAGCCTTCACTTGTACTAAGCGGGAATACTGCTTGTGCATCCAATCCTTTAAACCCCAAAGTTTTTCCATATGAGTCCACTATACCTTCCTATATGCGGTATCTACCTGCCGTTCCAAGTAAATTTGTATGTGCCAAACTCTAAACCTTCAAATGAAATTCTGTTTTGTATGCTCGAATAGCTCATGTATCAACTAGGGTTGTCTGTATCTTCCATGCTAGCCGGGTTATTCTCAAGAGGAGTGGACTCCGCTCCTCACTCACGAGAAAATGGCTGGTCACCGGGATGCCTAGTCCCATGCTTTATGCAAACTAAATCAAAATAATTGCAAACAAAACTCCCCTTGGGACTGTTGTTAGTTGAAGGCACTCGTTGTTTTGAGGAAGCCATGGATTGATGCTTGTTGGTGGAGGGGGAGTGAGGGAGTCCTGGATTAGGGGGTGTCCGGAGAGCCGAACTATCACCGTTGGCCGGACTCCTGGACCATGAGGATACAAGATTGAAGACTTCGTCCCCTGTCCGGATGGGACTTTCCTTGGCGTGGAAGGCAAGCTTGGCGATACGGATATGTAGATCTCCTACCATTGTAACCGACTCTGTGTAACCCTAACCCTATCCGGTGTCTATATAAACCGGAGGGTTTTAGTCCGTAGGACGAACAACAATCATACCATAGGCTAGCTTCTAGGGTTTAGACTCTCTGATCTCGTGGTAGATCCACTCTTGTACTACCCATATCATCAATATTAATCAAGCAGTAGTAGGTTATTATCTCCATCGAGAGGGCCCGAACCTGGGTAAAAACATCGTGTCCCTTGTCTCCTGTTACCATCCGCCTAGACGCACAGTTCGGGACCCCCTACCCGAGATCCGCCGGTTTTGACACCGACATTGGTGCTTTCATTGAGAGTTCCTCTGTGTCATCATCCTTAGGCCCGATGGCTCCTCCGATCGTCAACGATGATGCGCTCCAGGGTGAGACTTTTCTCCCCGGACAGATCTTCGTATTCGGCGGCTTTGCACTGCGGGCCAATTCACTTGGCCATCCGAGCAGATCGAAAGCTACGCCCATCGCCATCGAGTCAGATTTGGGAGTTTGAACTACATGGCCGACATCCGCGAAGACTTGATCTTCGACCGATTCGAGCCACAGCCAAGCGCGCCAAGACTGTCTCGATGGGCACGATCTAGCTCTGCCGCGAACAAAGGCCTCGAGGCCGCACCAGCGTCCGCTCCGACCCTTAGTTCGGAGCCGACTCCGCCAATCGATGACGAGTGGTTGGACAGCGCCTCGGGGGCTACGATATCTACGACGATTGAGCCGAACTCCATCCCTGTCCTTTGCGAAGACCGTGACTCCAAGGTGCCGGACTCCTCTCCGGACTCCGAACCCTCCGCGCCCCAGCCAATCGAATCCGATTGGGCGCCCGTCATGGAGTTCACTGCCGCGGACATCTTTCAGCACTCACCCTTTGGCGACATCCTGAATTCACTAAAGTCTCTCTCTTTATCAGGAGATCCCTGGCCGGACTACGGTCAGGAAGGCTGGGATGCGGACGACGAAGAAATTCAATGCCCACCCACCACCCACTTCGTAGCCACTGTCGATGATTTAACCGACATGCTTGACTTCAACTCCGAAGACATCGACGGTATGGACGACGATGCTGGAGACGACCAAGAACCAGCGCCTACAGGGCACTGGAAGGCCACCTCGTCATACGACATATACATGGTGGACATCCCAAAAGATGGGAATGGCGATGGAACAACGGAGGATGGCCCCTCCAAGAAACAGCCCAAGCGACGGCGTCAGCAGCGCCGCTCTAAATCTCGCCACAGCAAAAACGGTGATTCCGGCACGGGAGATAATAACACCCGGACAAGGTTAAGACAACCCCCTCGGCCAGGATTCAACACAGAGGAGGGAGAAGCCAGCCCTCATGATAGAGCGGGCGGGGAGGTGGAGGACGATAATTATATGCCTCCCTCCGAAGATGAGGCAAGCCTCGACGACGACGAATTTGTCGTGCCTGAGGATCCCGCCGAACAGGAGCATTTCAAACGCAGGCTTATGGCCACGGCAAGCAGCCTCAAGAAAAAGCAGCAGCAGCTTAGAGCTGACCAAGACTTGCTAGCTGACAGAGTACGAACTCGAACGCCCCTCCAAGAGATACCCAAAACGCAGGCTGCTACCCCAATTAGAGGAAGCAGCACCCAAACCTACATCACCAGCGCATGATACGGCCGACCAGCCACCCCGTGGCCGCGACAAAGAGGCCTCTAGACCCTCCATTCAAGCCGCACCCCGGCGCCGCTCGAAAAGTACCAAGGCACGGGGAAACGCGCCAGACCTGCGAGACATATTGGAGGACAAGGCAAGGCAAACAAGATCGATCTACGGATCGCGTCGGCGCCCCACGACACGTGATGATAATCGTCACGCCGGATACAGCAACTCCGGCCAGGCCGAACACAGTAGACAAAGCTCATTCAAGCTGCGTCGTGATATAGCCCAATACAGAGGCGCCGCACACCCACTATGCTTCACAGACAAAGTGATGGATCATCAAATCCCCGAGGGTTTCAAACCCGTAAACATCGAATCATACGATTGCACAACAGATCATGTGGTTTGGATCGAGGACTACCTCCTCCATATCCACATGGCCCGCGGTGATGATCTACACGCCATCAAATACCTCCCACTCAAGCTTAAAGGACCAGCTCGGCATTGGCTTAACAGCTTGCCAGCAGAATCAATTGGTTGTTGGGAGGACACGGAAGCCGCATTCCTCGATAACTTCCGGGGCACATATGTGCGACCACCAGACGCCGATGACCTCAACACATAATCCAGCAGCCGGAAGAATCGGCCAGACAATTCTGTTCACGGTTCCTAACCAAGAAAAATCAAATCATTGACTGTCCTGATGCAGAGGCCCTTGCAGCCTTCAAACATAACATCCACGACGAGTGGCTTGCCCGGCACCTAGGACAGGAAAAGCCAAAATCCATGGCAGCCCTCACAACGCTCATGACCCGCTTTTGCGCGGGAGAGGACAGCTGGCTAGCTCGTAGCAACAACTTGACCAAAAACCATGGTAGTTCGGATACCAAGGACAGCAATGGCGGGTCGCGTCGCAACAAGCACAAGCGCCGCATTAATGGTGATAATGCTGAAGATACGACAGTCAATGCCGGATTCAGAGGCTCTAAACCCGGTCAGCGGAAAAAGCCGTTCAAAAGAAATACTCAGGGCCCGTCCAATCTGGACCGAATACTCGATCGCTCGTGCCAAATACATGGCACCCCCGAAAAAACAGCCAACCACACCAACAGGGATTGTTGGGCCTTCAAACAGGCAGGCAAGTTAAATGCTGAACTCAATAACAAGGGCCTGCATAGCGATGACGAGGAGGAGCCCCGGCCGCCGAACAATAGAGGATGTAAGGGTTTTCCCCACAAGTGCGTACGGTGAACATGATATACGCAACCCACATACCCGTAAGGGAGCGGAAGGCGTGCGCTAAGGGACGATATGCGATGGAGCCAGTCGCCCCAAAGTTCAACCCATGGTCCTCCTGCCCGATCACCTTTGATCGAAGGGACCACCCCACTAGCATCTGCCACGGCGGATTCGCCGCATTGGTTCTTGACCCAATCATTGACGGATTTCACCTCACTAGAGTCCTGATGGACGGCGGTGCAGCCTAAACCTGCTTTATCAGGATACAGTGCACAAAATGGGCATAGACCCCTCAAGGATTAAACCCACAAAGACGACCTTTAAAGGCGTCATACCGGGTGTAGAGGCCAATTGTACAGGCTCAGTTACACTCGAAGTGGTCTTCGGATCCCCGGATAACTTCCAAAGCGAAGAGTTAATCTTCGACATAGTCCCGTTCCGCAGCGGCTATCACGCACTGCTTGGACGAACCGCATTTGCAAAGTTCAATGCGGTGCCGCACTACGCATACCTCAAGCTCAAGATGCCAGGCCCTCGAGGAGTAATCACGGTCAATGGAAACACCGTACGCTCTCTCTGAACGGAGGATCATACGGCGGCACTCGCGGCGGAGGTGCAAAGCAGCCTCTCACAGCAATTCTCGAGTCCGGCTATTAAACGTCCGGACACCGTCAAGCGCGCCCAAATTAACCTACAACAAGACCGCCTGGCACGATTCAAGCACGCGTAGCAATCCGGCCCCAACCCCAGCCCTCGCGAAATTGCGAAGCCAGTACTACGCGCACATAACTACGCTCTAGAGATACCATGGGCATAAGGGGAGGGGCACAACCACGGCACGCCTGCACGCGGCTCAACCGCACTGTGGGCTCCCAATTGTGTCATTCTTTTTTCTTTTCTCTTACTTTCAGGACTCCGTTTTCCGAAGCCCTGTCCGCACTATAATTGCCGAACCCACGATGCAACAGCCGAGGGCGTAAAGCTACGTCGAGTGTCCAGGTGGTCTCTATTACGAGCATTATACCTGTTTTACATACCATCCCGCAGCTTACCCCTGGAGGGGGACAAGTTAAATAGTCCCATCCCTTGCTTATCGCACTATTTGTATCGTTCTTCTTTCATTGCAATACCTTTTTTAATAAACAATAAATAGCTGTTTGCCTATTATTGCACTCCTTTCTTTATCTATATATATGTTCATTCACGACATGTTGCACCCGTACACTTTGGTACGGCCAATACACCAGGGGCTTAAGTACCCCAAAAATATGGTGTGATAAGTCCGAACACTTTCACAAGTGCGGCACCCTGAACTTATAGCATTATATGCATCGGCTCTGAATCATGTCTTGGGTCAATAGTTGGGTTTGCCCGGCTCCCATGTTTTGGTACCTTACGTTCCGTTATATCGGCTAAGGTAGCGCTGGGAGAACCACTGCGATTGTACCCGGTTGAGCTGGGTTGAGCACCTCGATGGAGAAAGCTAAAACTGACCGTCATGATAGGGCAAGGGCCGGTCGCTGTTCGAGAGGTTTTTTCGGGTCCCTAAAGACTTATGCTGCTTAGAGCGAGGAGTCGGCATTGTCCGTCCAAGGCGTGGATAGCGCCCCGAACTCGGTCTTCCGAGTACTAGGGGCTTCGCCGAAATATAAAATTATAGAATTCTATGGCTAAGTGAGAGTTCAAGCACTATAAGTCCGGTTGCCTTGTTCGTTGCGTTGAGCGCCTCCCTCGAAGGACCCAAGAATGGGAACAAGAGTGCTCAAGTTTATCCCGAACACCCCAAAGACTCGTGGCATGGAGGTCAAGCCAACGACTTGCCATCTCTCAAATTTGATAAACGGCCGCATGTAAGGTAACATTTTAAAGTCACAAGTGTTGCTTAGTGCATATGAACAAGTTTTCAGCGTACAGGATAACAAATGCGAGTCTATTCAAAAATTACATCTTTGGAGCATTCACCCGCTATAAGGCAGGCACCCTTCAGGACGCCCTCGTAGTACATTTCAGGCTTGCGATGCTCCTTGCCCTTTGGTGGCCCGTCCGTCACAAGCTTCTCAGCATCCAGCTTGCCCCAGTGCACTTTAGCACGGGCAAGGGCCCGACGGGCACCTTCAATGCAGACAGAGTGCTTGATGATTTCAATCCATGGACAGGCGTCCACCACCACTTACTAGCCCGAAGTAGCTCCTGTGCATGGTTTCCAATGGCCACAGCCAATTATGAGGCCCTTCATGGCCTGTTCGGCGACCTTGTGGAGCTCGACCAGCTGCTTCAGCTAGTCGCTCGGGGTACGGATGTCCGGCCTCGCATATCGAGACCAGAACACCTTTTCCGTCGAGCTCCCCTCCTTGGCGTGGTAGAACGCGGCAGCATCAGACACACTACGGGGCAGATCTGCGAATGCTCTTGGAGAGCTCCGGATTCGGGTAAGTAATAGGTAATTCACTTTGACATGCTTGCTTTGCATAAAGAATGCCTTACCCGCCGCTATCTTCTTTAACGATTCAATTTCTTGGAGGGCTTTTTGGGCTTCGGCCTTAGCGGCTTTGGCGCTCTCAAGAGCCGAGGCAAGCTCGGACTCTCGAGTCTTCGAGTCACGCTCCAAACTCTCGTGTTTTTTCACGAGAGCCTGGAGCTCTTGCCGCACCTCCGCCACCCGCGCCTCCTGCTTCTCTCGCTCGGTGCGCTCCGCGGCCGCTTTGCTTTCGGCCGCGGACACCGCTTCCTTCAGGGTCGCCACCTCGTTCGTGGCCCCTACAATACCCACGTTATTCCTGTCATTTTTTGCAACCAAATCCTTTCTATAAGGTATTTCTTTAATAAGGTATTACTTACCTTCCTTGTCCTCGAGCTGCTTCTTGGCAAGGCCGAGCTCGTTCTCGGACCGCTCGAGGCTCTGCTTCAATGCATTGACCTCCGCAGTCAGTGCGGCAGAGGTCAGCAGCGCAGCCTGCATTCCCATATTGACATACTTATGTTAGACTCCTGTGTATATCTTTTTAGATCCTCAGTCCGGCTTTTCTTTCCGAACACCGAACTAAGCATCGAGGCTACCGCCTATGCGGTAATATTTTTACATAGTCTGAACTTACATCAAAGCCTGTTAGAAGGCTGGTACAAGCCAGTCAGCCCGCTCTTGGCGGATCTGAACTTTCTGGATCACCACACTCATAGCAAGGCGGTGCTCCTCGTCGATGGAGGCGCCGTTAAGCGCCTCCAAGAAGCTATCCAAAGTGCCTCTGGATGGGACGGAGGTCACCGGCATCGCAGCCTCGCCCTTCTTCTAAGGGGCCGCTTGCGGACTTCGGGACCACCGAAGGTTCGAGACAGAGTCCGCAGGCCGGACTTAGAGCCCTCCGGGTCTCGCCTTTGCGCCCAGAGTCCGGGAGGTCGCCTTGCGGCGCCTCCAGGACCACCTCCTCCTGGCTGGGCCCCTTTTGGGACTCCATCGCGGTGTCGTTGGCGACACGAGGAGAGGAGGCGGTCGGAAGTGAAGTGCTATTCACATCCGACGAACCCAGGAGCCGCCGACGGCAAGCGAGCCTGCCCTGGGCGGGCTACATGGTCATATTCAGCGTTAGAAGACACTAGGCGACAAATAAAAAATCATGAACTATTTCGGAGTCCGAACACTTACGATCTCGCCAGGGGCTTGGCCCTTGTTGGCCACTCCTCCTCGTCGTTGTCGGCGTTGGTGGAGAAGTCCGGAGGAAGGGTCCTTCCCTTCTTGGACCCTCCGGCCTCCCGGTCGGGCGGCCTTCCTTTTCTTCTCTCCCCGGGGAGAGGCTTCCTTTCCTCCTCCTCTTCCTCGTGGGAGGATTCTGCCTCAGAGTCGCTTGACGATGAGTCCGACAAAGACTCGACGCCGGAGCTCCTTCGAGTTCCCGTGGCCTTCTTCTTGGCCTTCTTCTCCGGCACCACATGAGGTGCCGGAGCCAGCAACCCAGTCAATTGGGCGTCCGCTGGGTCTTCTGGCAGGGGGGCCGGACAGTTAATCTGTCCGGACGTCTTCAGCCAGTCCTGTCATATGTTAGGGAGTTTTAGATCCCGCATAAACTCAAACTATGGAAAAAGAGTCCCATAAAGGGTAAAATAACTTACCTCGCTGGCTTGACGCTGCGAGCTGAATTCGCGATCTTCGGTAGCGGATGTGGGAGCTTCGGCGCCCTTGAACAACACCTTCTAGGCATCTTCGTACGTAGTGTCGAAGAGCCTTTTCAGAGTTTGGTGCTGTGCCGGATCGAACTCCCACAATTTGAAGGCCCGTTGATGGCATGGGAGAATCCGGCGGATGAGCATCACCTGGATTATGTTGACAAGCCTAAGATTCTTGTCCACCAGGTTTCGGACACAGGTTTGGAGTCCGGACAGCTCGTCCGAATCACCCCACGTCAGGCCCGTCTCTTTCCATGATGTGAGCCGTGTGGGGAAGCCAGGTCAGAATTCGGGGGCCGCCGCCCATTGAGAGTTGCGCGGCTCGGTGATGTAGAACCACCCCGATTGCCACCCCTTTATGGTCTCCACAAAGGAGCCCTCGAGCCATAGGACTTTGGCCATCTTGCCAACCATGGCACCTCCGCACTCCACTTGGCGGCCGCCCACTACCTTCGGCTTGACATTGAAGGTCTTCAGCCATAAGCCCAAGTGGGGCTGGATGCAGAGGAAGGCCTCGCACACGACGATAAACACCGAGATGTTGAGGATGAAGTTCGGGGCCAGATCGTGGAAATCCAGGCCGTAGTAGAACATGAGCCCCCGGACAAATGGGTGAAGTGGAAAACCTAGTCCGCGGAGGAAGTGGGTGAGGAACACCACCCTCTCATGGGGCCTGGGGGTGGGAATGAGCTGCCCCTCGTCGGGTAGCCGGTGCGATGTCGCTGGACAAGTATCCGCCTTCCGCAGCTTTTGATGTGCCCCTCCGTGACGGAGGAGGCCATCCACTTGCCTCCCGCCTCCGGACATAGTTGGAGAAGGTTGAGGTGGGATGTGCGGACTTGGGCGCTGGAGCTCGAAAAGTCTTGGAAATGGATGAGCAAAGGAGGAAGAAGGCGAGGTGAAAAGGTGGATCCTTATCCCCTTATATGGATGGACGGAAGCTATCGTCCCACGCCACCGGTAAAACTCGCTTATCTCCCAAGCGCCATAATCAATGGCGCGGTTGGGTTACCCACGTCCATATTGATGAGAATTCGAATAAGGGGCACGATCTCCGCTTTGATAAGACGTGCCAAGGAAACCGCCTCGCTAAACGCTACCGAGGTGGAATAGTAAAACGATTCGTGATAAAGGCATGGTCGTGGTGTGATGTCACGCCGCGGAATACGCCGCCAGATCTGTAAAAGGTTATTCTCTCTACGGTAGTATGTGGAACTTGTTTTGCAGTAGCCGACACTATCCTTGTGTTCAAAATCTTCTATGAAGTATTCGGAGGAGGAACCCGCCTTGCAATGCGAAGACAATATGCGCCGGACTCGTTGTCATTGAAGCCTGGTTCGAGGCTCTTGAGGAGTCTGGATTAGGGGGTGTCCAGATAGCCGAACTATCACCGTTGGCCGGACTCCTGGACCATGAGGATACAAGATTGAAGACTTTGTCCCGTGTCTGGATGGGACTTTCCTTGGCGTGGAAGGCAAGCTTGGCGATACGGATATGTAGATCTCCTACCAATGTAACCGACTCTGTGTAACCCTAACCCTATCCGTGTCTATATAAACTGGAGGGTTTTAGTCCGTAGGACGAACAACAATCATACCATAGGTTAGCTTCTAGGGTTTAGCCTCTCTGATCTCGTGGTAGATCCACTCTTGTACTACCCATATCATCAATATTAATCAAGTAGGAGTGGGGTATTACCTCCATCGAGAGGGCCCGAACCTGGGTAAAAACATCGTGTCCCTTGTCTCCTGTTACCATCCGCCTAGACGCACAGTTCGGGACCCCCTACCCGAGATCCGCCGGTTTTGACACCGACAGGGAGTATAAACTTTACCATTCTGTTTGGGAACCGCCTATAATGTGTGTAGCATGGAAGATATCGCCATCTCTTGGTTGTTATGTTGACAATGAAAGTATGCCGCTCAAAATATTATTTATCTCTATTTCAAAATCGAGCTCTCGCACCTCTACAAATCCCTGCTTCCCTCTGCGAAGGGCCTATCTATTTACTTTCATGTTGAGTCATCACCCTCTGATTAAAAAGCACTAGCTGGAGAGCACAGCTGTCATTTGCATCCATTACTATTAATTTATATTGGGTATGACCATGATTGGATCTCTTTTACCATGAATTACAATGTCTAGTCAGTCCTTGATCTTTAAAGGTGCTCTGCATTTATGTTTTGCGGTCTCAGAAAGGGCTAGCGAGATACTATCATGTTATATCATATTATGATTGTTTTGAGAAAGTGTTGTCATCCGGGATTTATTATTATTGCTCGCTAGTTGATTATGCCATTGATATGAGTAAACATGAGACCTAAGAGTTATTGTGAATGTGGTTAGTCATAATCTTTGCTGAAAACTTGGATGCTGGCTTTACATATTTACAACAACAAGAGCAAACAGAGTTTGTAAAAGTTTTTTCTTTATCACTTTCAGTTTATCAACTAAATTGCTTGACGACAAGCAAAGGTTTAAGCTTGGGGGAGTTGATACGTCTCCATCGTATCTACTTTTCCAAACACTTTTGCCCTTGTTTTGGACTCTAACACTCATGATTTGAATGGAACTAACCCGTACTGACGCTGTTTTCAACAGACTTTCCATGGTGTTATTTATGTGCAGAAACAAAAGTTCTCGGAATGACCTGAAACTCCACGGAACATATTTTTGGAAAATATTAAAAATACTGGAAGAAGAATCCACGTCAGGGGGCCCACACCCTGTCCACGAGGGTGGGGGGCGCGCCTGCCCCCTGGGCGCGCCCCCCTACCTCGTGGGCCCCCTGAAGCTCCACCGACCTCAACTCCAACTCCATATATTCACTTTCGGGGAGAAAAAATTAGAGAGAAGGATTCATCGCGTTTTACGATACGGAGCCGCCGCCAAGCCCTAAAACCTCTCGGGAGGGCTGATCTGGAGTCCGTTCGGGGCTCCGGAGAGGGGAATCCGTCGCCGTCATCATCATCAACCATCCTCCATCACCAATTTCATGATGCTCACCGCCGTGCCTGAGTAATTCCATCGTAGGCTTGCTGGATGGTGATGATATCTATCATGTAATCAAGTTAGTTTTGCTAGGGTTTGATCCCTAGTATCCACTATGTTCTGAGATTGATGTTGCTATGACTTTGCTATGCTTAATGCTTGTCATTAGGGCCCGAGTGCCATGATTTCAGATCTGAACCTATTATGTTTTCATAAATATATGTGTGTTCTTGATCCTATCTTGCAAGTCTATAGTCACCTACTATGTGTTATGATCCGGCAACCCCGAAGTGACAATAACCGGGACCACTCCCGGTGATGACCGTAGTTTGAGGAGTTCATGTATTCACTATGTGTTAATGCTTTGGTCCAGTACTCTATTAAAAGGAGGCCTTAATATCCCTTAGTTTCCGTTAGGACCCCGCTGCCACGGGAGGGTAGGACAAAAGATGCCATGCAAGTTCTTTTCCATAAGCACGTATGACTATATTCGGAATACATGCCTACATTACATTGATGAATTGGAGCTAGTTCTGTGTCACCCTATGTTATGACTGTTACATGATGAACCGTGATCCGCATAATTCTCCATCACCGATCCAATGCCTACGAGCTTTTCACATATTGTTCTTCGCTCATTTACTTTTCCATTGCTACTGTTACAATCAGTACAAAACCCAAAAATATTACTTTTGCTACCGTTACTGTTACTTCCATATTACTTTGCTACTAAATACTTTGCTGCAGATACTAAGTTATCCATATGTGGTTGAATTGACAACTCAACTGCTAATACTTGAGAATATTCTTTGGCTCCTCTTGTGTCGAATCAATAAATTTGGGTTGAATACTCTACCCTCAAAAACTGTTGCGATCCCCTATACTTGTGGGTTATCAGATGTGCATCGACGCCAAGCACATTAACCAGCTAAGTCGCTTTTATGCTCAGAATTTTCAATTTTAAATTTTGTTTGGTTCGACCAAAGCATTATACTTTTTTGGCAAAAAGTTGTATGTGAAAAACTTCCTTGTCAAAACTTTGTTTGTGACACACAAACTCAAATACCCCGTTTACTTGGGGGCTTCCTCTATGAAGCCTTTCCTCTTGCATATGATTATACTTGTACGGCTTCGTTCCATGTTCGTGTATTACGCCACAATATGCATCATGTTGACTTAAGTGTTCCGCAAGCTGGGTTGCCTTGCTCCTGTGTTTACCCCTACGTTCCCGATTGTTCGACTATGGAGTAAAGGGAGCACCTCTGCGATTGTCACGAGCGGGTCATCCGAGCTCGGACCTCAGACTGGGTGAAGCCAAAAGCTAGCGCTCAATCACGGTCGACACACAACGGAACTCATGAGTACAAAAAATATATTGTACAAGTCTCATAGTAACAATGAGCAACTGCAGAAAGGTATCGGTGGGGGTACTATTTTCTTCGAAGATGCTTCTTACACTTCACAAGAATATAGCATAAGTTCCTCGAGCGCTTTGTCTTTTACAGCCTTATGGCCTGATTGACTGGTTATCAGAAACACCGTCGATATTCTCGACAAGTGGAGTACATAACACTTTTCGGCCCTTGACCAAAGAGGGAGAAGTCGATGGTCGGTTAAGACGCATTTAAAGTTCGGGTGAACACAGATCTGATATAAGTACTTCGGTACATACAATCGTTATACATAAAATTCTTTTACCCAAGTCACTTGGGGGCTCTTAAAATTTACATGAGCTGTTTTATAATAAGTGTTTTCTTCTTAGTCGTTGAAAAGTCTTTCTCTATCACTCCTTTTTTCGACGCGAGTGTGTGGTCAATAGCCGGGGAGCCTAATTTCTCTCTCAAAGCGGCTAAAGTTTAGTTTGCTAAACTGGCCTAACGAGAAGTACTCCGGCTGTGGGATAGGAGGTTGAAGCCGTAGGCTGACCTGCTTTAAGTCTTGAGATAGGATGTGTCATGTTAAAGCACGACAGAAGCACAACTTTCTTTTTCTAAGACCAATTTTTGGATTGGCACCGAACACTTGATCTAGTTCGGACATTAAACTTTTGAATAAGTTTTTTGGCTTTTCGAGCCTATGGCACTTTCAAACTATTTGTGTGTTTCCAGCATTAGTCTCGTAGTGCAACGTCGGACACCTTTAGAGATTCAACAAAAACATTCTCGGATATTGCGATGTATGCATCGGTTTCGAATTGTGTCTTAGATCAATAGTTGGGTTGCCCGGCTCCTGTGCTTGCCTCCTATGTTCCGCTTTGTTCGGCTAGGTGCGCAAAGGGAGAACCACTGTGATTATGCTTCCAGCTAACATGGTTAAGCGCCTCAGTGGAGAAAGCCGAAAACTGACTGTCACAATATTCATAAACTGGTCAGTGATCCGATGACTGTATTAAACTATAAGATCAATAGAGGTCACCCCGTGTTAAATGATGGTCCGTTCATAACATTGGCTGAAGTGTTTACGGCTTGACAACGACTGTCACCGAACACTAACCGGGGGCTAGTAACTGACCTCCCAACTTTAAGCTCCTATGACTAAGTGAAAGTTATAAAGCCCGCATATCTGATCGCCTTGTTTCCTCTAACACAACCGCCTTCGGGCACCGAGACGTCGGCTAAGGGTTGTTTTGTTATTGCGAAAACATCCTGCGTAGCATCTACAAGGGGGTGGAAGCCGACGATGGGCCACTTTCAACTGATAAATGGTCGCAATGGAGTCAAAATAAACATATCATCGGCGTTTGTATGTAATATACGAGGGCTGCCTTCCGCACTCATCGTTATAAAGCCATAAATATGCATCAATTTGACTTAAGATTTTGGCCAAGCTAGGTTGCCTGGCTCCTGTGCTTACCCCTACGTTCCCGATTGTTCGGCTAGGCGGTAAAGGGAGCACCTCTGTGATTGTTACTACCGGGTCATCTGAGTTAGTACCTCAGACTGGGTGAAGCCGAAAGCTAGCGATCTTAAAGGATATAATTGGTCGGCAATGATGAAGTGAAAATTTCGGTTCATTAATACCATAGAGTTCGGAAACTTTCTCCGAACTAAATCCTCAATATTTTCCTCCCACATTGATTGGAGGTGAGGTTTCATGATCATGGTCAGCATGACAACCCAAGGAAAGGAACTGATAGCGGGACTATTTTCCTTACGTTTCTTACATTAAAAAAGTAATATAACATATCTCTCTGCGTACCTTTATTTATAAAACTGTATGACCGGATTGCCTTGTTTGCCGTAAACCTTTGCCCTTATAAAGGCTTAATAAAGTAGGACAAACACTCCCCAGCTAATGGCCGAGGAGGTTGAAGCCGATGGTCGGTCAATAAAGTTTTGGACAATGCGGATCCGAGCATTAATGATGTCAAGTACTTGGATACATAGAATCATTACACATAATTTGTGATTTTACTCCGGACATCGATCCTTAATTCGGCCACCCGTGCCCACATTAAGGCTCGGGGGCTACTGGGCTTCGTGCTCCTTATTTATAAATATTAAAGGGGCACATCGATCCCCTGATCTGGTGTTGCCACCCGACCAGTGTCTCGGGGGCTACTGCATTGGCAATTCAATGCAGAAAATTTAACTGCAATATAGTTTTCGAGAAGATTATGATCCTCAGGTTGGTCGGCCGCACCCAACCTGAGTCTCGAGGACTTTGCACACCGCTTTTTGTGTCCCGAAGTATTCTTCCGAGCTAGGAGTTGATCCTCGGGCGATTTTGCGTAACCAACCTCGAGTCTCGGGGCTACCGGGATCAGCGGTCTTATGTCATCCTTCATGTGTATCTCGGGTTTTCGACCGATACACACCTTGAGGGCTATCGCTATATATCTCGGCAGAGAATAAATTGCACCAATCAAAATATTGACAAAAATCGGCCCTTGATGGGTGGTGCACCACCTCGGAAGAAGTTCGTCATAAAGCTCGGGCGCCAGTTGCTGGCTCCATAGAGGGCATTTCCGGCATTAAGCTTGGCTAAACTCCTTCAACTTTTCTGAACCAAGGTGGTCTATGACACCTCGGATATAGTCCGACGTTGGAGCATGACATAGTCCGGCGTTGGAGCTCGGATACAGTCCGGCGTTGGAGCTCGGATGCAGTTCGGCATCGGAGCTCGACTGTAATAATACTCTTTGGATACAGTCTGGCGTTGCAGCTCGGATACATTCTGACGTTGGAGCTCGGAAGCGGTCTTGCGTTGGTGCTCGGCTGCAAAAGATACCTCGAATACAGTCCGGCGTTGGAGCTCGGACGCCCGGGAACAACTTCAAACCCGAGGTGTGGCATAAAAATAACAAGGCATTGATAAAAGCCGATAACTTAAAGGGGCTCCTCGGATACCCGACGTGTAAACTCTGTCGGATTTCGGGTTCCGGCAGACCCTTTATGTTCGAACTCTGGGGTGCACGCGGAGATCTCACCTCCAACCTACCTACACCTCGTCGCCTCGCAAGGATCTAAAACTACACAAAGAGCAACACAAGGGACACAAGGTTTATACTGGTTCGGGCCACCATTGTGGTGTCATACCCTACTCCAGTGTGTGGTGTGGTGGATTGCCTCAGGGGCTGATGATGAACAGTACAAGGTAGAACAGCCTCACGAGGGTCTGTTCTTGGCCGGTGCGATGAACTGATAGGGGGAGTTCGGTCGCTTCTCTCTCTCTCTGGATTCGAGATTGATCTCTAGCTCTATTCAAGATACCTCTACCCTATGGGTGGCTAGTCCTATTTATAGGCAGAGGCCCTGGGCCTCTTCCCAAATATTGAGCGGGAAGGGCGCCAATAATTGGCCATTTTGAAGGGGAACATCTAGTACACTTATCCTGACTAAAGTTGGTCCTCGCCTGCCAAAGGCTCTGACGATGACGCCGACTTGGGCTCCACGATGACCTCCTTCCTGCCGTTGTGTTGGTCTTGGTCTCCTTGCACCGAAATAGTTGCCTTTGCTTGATGCTCTCGCCTGCGCTTGCCTCCTTTGCACCAAAGAGGAAACGAGGACATCAAGCGCTGGCTGGCGCTCACTGGCGCCTCTTGGTCGTCATGGCTTGCGCCATGGGCACCTCGTGAGGTAACCCGCCATGATCTCTCCGCCTCCTCGCGATCCAGACTGATGAGGCCATGCACGAGGAAGCTTCACGTCATCCGCCTCAAGAAGGCTTGGCCCCTCGCGAGGGTCTTGAGCTTGTGCTGATGAAGATGGGCTATACTGGGCCACCCCTTGAGCCACGCCGCAGGCCGCAGGCAGGCAAGTCTGGGTACCCCCGTTCCTAGAACGTCGACAGTAGCCCCCGGGCCCAAGGCGCGCCTGGACTTGGCTTAGCAGAGAGGCGAAGGGGCAAGTGCAAAGCGCCGCGGGACCTAACAACCTACGGCCTTGGGCGTCGCGTGGCGGTTGATTGGACGTGGGCGTCTCCACTTCCCCACGACGCCTCGGCAACTGCACGAATTGACAAGTCCCTGCATGCAAAGCGGGTCATGATTACCTGTGATCGTGGAGGTCGACAGTTGGCCTTCCCGGCTATAAGCACGGAACGGCGTGTGCCCTTCCGGTCCATCTCTTATTGCTCCTCCTTCTTCTCCATGGCTCCGCCGAAGAGGTTCTCGGCCGTGGAGAAAGGAAAGGCCCGCCAGGTGGAGCCTGACTCTCCCTCGGCCAAGCGCGGTCGAGGCCGTCCTCGCAAGCACCCTGTGGCTCCCGTAGCGGCTTCCCGCGGCCATGGAGGCGATCTCCCACGCGGCGCCGGGCGTCAGGCCGTTGATGGGGGGCGCGCTATGGCCGAGCGACCCCCTAGGCCACGCTTCCACTCGGCAGAGGTGCTACCGGAGTTTGTCGTGTTGTCGGTGGAGCCGACCAGCACCTGGCACCAGCTTCCTCGCTTCCTTTTAGATGAACTTCCGGCCGGCACCCCGGGCGGCCTCTGGCTCCAGGCGGACGGTTGCTGCAGCCGGGCCTCCTGGGCTTCGCTGGAGGTCTCCGCAGCCACGAGTGTGGCCCTGACCCGCGGTTGACAAACGTTTGCCCGCGCGCGTGGTCTGAGCCGGCGGTGCACCCTGCACTTCAAGTTCGACGGCGATGCCACCCTCTACATGAGGGTGTTCATGGAAGACGGTCGCCGCGCTGGGTGCTGCCCCGAGGACGACGACCGCGGCCGTGGGCCTAGCCCCGGCGACGATCGGGATGAAGATGACAGCGCGCGCGTGGTCGGCGGCGCTCGGGGTTTGTCGAGCTTCGGCGACTCTTCTTCGGACAGCGGCTCCTCCAGCGGTGGCCGCGACCAGCCTCCACGCCCGCCAAGGCCACCGAGGGAGGTAGCGGGTCTGCCACCGTCAGCGCCTCGGTGAAGCGCGAGAGGAGTCCGCCTGAGCTCGGGAGGCAGTTCGAGCCTTCGCCATGAAGTTGGTGTCAAAGTAGTCGCGCTGTTTTGTTCTTTTCCTTTTCCTGCGCAAAGAAACAGTAGTGTAGGGCCCCGCGGGGGCATGCTTGGACTATTGTTGTTAATTATCGTACTGTTTCCGCTATTTCTATATTAGGCTTCTGTGCCACACGCCTGCGCATAGAAATTACTTAGCTTGGGGGCGACCTGTCACAGTCTTTGCCTCCCGAGGCCGAGGCCTCGTCGAACGCTTCATGCCCCTGCAAAGATTAGCCAGGAGAGGTAGCTTCCGGCCTCAGTCGTGGAGGCGACCGTCCCAGGTCCTGTATTCGCATCGCGGTGCCCGTGGGGCACGGACTGGAGGGGTGCTCCTGTAGTGGACCCGGTTAGGGAAGCCTCAAACAATAGGGGCAGAAAACACTCGTGAGGGTGCTCGCGTTGCTCCCTCGCGAGACTCGCGCAAGAGAAATCGAGGCAGGAGAGTGAAGAAGGCAAAGAGTCACAAGCCAAAGACGACAACCACTTCAATAAAACTTCAAATGGGAATGAACAAGCCAACTGCAGAAAGCAAATGAAAAAAGCCGCGTCCGGCACCTAATCTAGTCTTCGACGTCTTCTCACCAACAAGCGGAGCTAAGTGCTGCCATTGGTGTGGGAGGGAGCCCAGGCCCGAGGCCGGCGCTCACGAGACTCAGGCGTGTACATCCCCAACTCATTATTACGTGAGAGTGTCACTGGCGGCGAGCTTCACAGACATTGGCCTTCTTCATAGGCTCCGGGCCTTTCTTGGGGAGATGAACTTCACAGGCGTTGGCCTTCTTCACAGGCTCCGGGCCTTTCTCAGAAAGATAAGCTTCGCAGGCGTTCTCCTTCTTCACAGGCTCCGGGCCTTTCTAAGAAAGATAAGCTTCACAGGCACCGGGCCTTTTCCAAAACGCAACAACTTCACAGGCATTCGCCTTCTTCACAGGCACCGGGCCTTTTTAGGGGTAAAACCTCCAGAGGTGCTGGATGTTCCACGCGTTCTGGACTGGCACCCCCTCCTGAGTCTCCAAGCGCGTGCAGCCGGGCCTGGAAACTTGAACAACCTTGAACGGGCCCTCCCACATGGGAGAGAGCTTATGCAGTCCCTCCCTGGAGAGAACCCGTTTGAGCACGAGGTCCCCTACCTCAAGAGTCCTGGGGCGAATGTTGCGGCAGTGGTATCGCCACAGTGCTTGTTGGTACCTCGCCGCTTGTGGGGGCTTCTCGGGGGTCAGGAACCGCTTCTTGGTGCGGCGTTAGGTTCGCGCATCGGCAGAGGAGGAGTTGCCTGGCGAGGTCCCCGCGTGCCTCTTCCCTCTCGCCTTTACTCCCCTTTCTACTCTATGTCCTCGGGTCCCGGCCATCGAGCGAGCTCAGCCGTCGCTGGTATGCCAGGTCGCGATGCCGTGGACAAGGCGAGGGGTGAGGGCTAGAGAGCCAGTAGGAGCCCATGAGTCGCGATGCTCAGGTACCCCCCCCCCGTTAACGTGCAAGCGGTTCGCGCGGACGAGAGTGAAGGAGACGCCGTGAGGGCCTCGCCTGACGCTGCTCCTTGAAGAGATCATGCAGGCTCATCATAATAAGAACAAGAGTTCGCCACGACAATCGACAGTCAGCCGTTGGTTGCTCTGGAGGGGTGACGAGGCACTGAAGGCTTGACAAGGTGGCGCTATGCGGGGCTGCCGCGGCCAGAGCTCAGCCATTCAGGTTTGTCGGTGTTGCAGGGACGGACCCATGCGCAAGCGTCGTGCCGTTAGGGAGCAGCTCCATCAGTTGGTGTCAATCGAGCGGGCGACTAGGTCAAACACGTTAATCACGAAGGAGCAAGTTCATTTAGATAGGTGCAGGGAAGGCAGACATCGCTGGGTCTGGCCCGAGCGACTTGGGGATGATGCAGCCCAAGGGGCGCCCCCAATAAAGTAAACTAGAAACATGAATCAAAGAGGATACGTGCCGCAGGGATAGACCCACGCGGCCTGGGAATGGTGCAGCCCTGGGGGGCGCTCCCAGCTGAAAATGAAACTCGAAGGATGTCACCTGATAATGTTGAAGATGAAGGGATGCCGACGTAGCGGACGTCGTGCGCTGCGGAAGCCGATCTTCATGAGCCCCCAGGCCCAGGAGCCTCGGGGGGCTCCGGAGGTGCTGGTGGCTCCTCGCGGACCATCTCCATCTCTGCCAGGACTGCGGAACGCCTGGCCACTTGAGCCTCCAAGATGCTCCTCATGAGGCACTGGCGCATGGCAGCCGCGTTCGCAAGTCGTAAGGCATGCGAACGTAGCTGCGGGGTGGACCTTCACAGCGCCCCACGCATGAGGGCCAGAGGCGCTCCTGAGAGGCGGCTTGGTTGAGCCCTGGTATGTCGATGCAGACGCGCAGCCCACCATCCTCGCCTGGATGGGGAGCTACGGCGGGTAAGCGGTGGCTGCCACTCATGACTCTTGACTCCTGCAGCCTCCCGAATGATCTTGGTCAAGAACTCCCGAGGGTTTGGCCCTCCTTGCCTTGCTCATTCCTGAGGGAAACATGCTTTGAAACACGCCTCCAAGTGGTGCCCGAGCGCCTCCCTCGTGATCTTAGCAAAGTCGGTGGCCCTCCAGGAGAGAGCCCCCGAGCCTTGCTCGAGGAGGGCGTCGGGCGCACCTTCCTATGCGACAGAAGGAGGTGCCCCCTGAACAAAGCGCGACCACAGGGGCCTGCCTCCCGAGGGTCGGGCCAGTGATGTCTTCTTCTTCTTAGGAGCGGCCTCGGGGAGCCTCCCGCTCCTGTGATCTGGGTCTTCAATTGACGCGGCTTGAAAAGCACGCTCCAGGGAACACACTGCGTATCTCTCTTCACAAGGCACCGTGATGACTCCACCGCTTCCTGGCATCTTGAGGACATTGTAGCCGTGATGAGTCACGGCCATGAATTTGGCCGAGCTGGGTACCGATGATGGCATTGTATGGCGTGCGAATGTGGGCGACGTCGAAGTCAATGAGCTCGGTGCGGTAGTTGTCGCGCGCCCCGAAGGTGACAGGGAGGCGGACCTGCCCTATCGGAACTGTGGAGCCATTAGTGACTCCGGAGAAAGGCTTGGTTGGCTAAAGCTAATTGTACGGCACTTGGAGATTGTTGAATGTCTCGACGGACAGGACATTGAGCCCTGCTCCGCCATCAATTAGGGAACAAAGCATCGGGAGGACTCCGGCTGTGGTTGCGCACTTGAGCTGATCCGCTGAGCTGAACGTGATGGCGCATGCTGACCACCTGAGAGGGCGCATGGCTTCGAGCTTGGGGAGGACTGCATTCACTTCGCGGGCGAACTGCTTGAAGATGCGCTGAGAGGCTGGGGCTTGAGCTCCGCCCAGGATGCAAGCGATTGCGCGCGGCTCCTGGAAGCCCCAGCCCCCTCGTCCTAATGATGGTCTTCATTTCTCCTTGGCGGCGGTGGCAAAGGAGGGAGGCCTATGTTGCCTTGTGGGCGATCCTCGCGAGGCTGATCCCTCCAGCCTCCCTCATGAGGCGGGTCCCTCCAACCTCCCTCGCGAGGCTGATCCTGCCAGCGGTCCTCGCGAGGTCGGTCACGCCACCCTTGGTGAGGGCCACGGTCTTCCCAACGTCTTGTGCTTCTTCCTCCTCCTCGGTCGTAGCCTCGATCATTGCGGTCGGGGCGTTGACCGATTCGCCCTTCTCGCACGGCCCTGATCTCTTGGCATTCGTTGGTGTTGTGGGTGTGGAGGTCGTGGTACACGCAGTACCGGCTGCCCTTGGAAGACTCGGGCTAATCCCTGCTGTCTGGTTCTGCTGCGAGCACGCCAGCCCCCTTGCGCTTCACGTCCTTGACCTTGGGCTTCTTCTCTTCGGGGTCGGCAGTCAGCAGCTCGATGAGGGAAAGGCGTCCTTCCTCAGCCCTGGCGCACTTGGTCGCCAAGTTGAACAGCTCCAGGGACGTGCACAGGTCTTCATGCAGCGCCAGCTCCTCCTTCATCTTGACGTCATGCACACCGTCGGAGAAGGCTGAGATGATGGCTTCCTCGATTACCTTGGGAATCTTGAGGCGTGCGTTGCTGAAGCACAGGATGTACTTCTGCAGGGTCTCTACTGGCTGCTGCTTGATGCGGCGCATGTCACTCACGGCAGGAGGCTGGTCGCGAGTGCCTTGGAAGTTGGCGATGAAGCGGGTGCGCATCTCATCCCAGGAGGAGATCGTGCCAGAGCCAGTGTTCAGAGCCAAAGTGCGGGCACCGTCCTTGAGCGCCATGGGAAACCAGTTCTCCATGACCTTCTCGTCCCCGTTGGCGGCTTCGATGCCCAGCTCGTAGAGCTGGAGGAACTCCGCAGGGTCGGCCGTGCCGTCGTAGCGAGGAGGCAGGTCTAGCTTGAACTTGCCAGGCCATGCGACGCTGCGTAGCTCGGTGTTGAAGGCGCGGCGGCCTGCAGTGGCCACGGGAGGCCTTTGGTGACGGAGGGCTTGATCTTGCGGGTCCCCGTCTGCTGCCGGCCGAGCTGAGCGGGTCTTGGCGTCTTTGGGCCGGAGCAGGGCGTCGGTGACGGGCCGGGTGCAGGAGCACTCGGGCAGCTTCTTGGGGCGAGGACCTCTTGGCAGCTCTGCTCTTGCTGCGCTGGTGCCGGACGGAGTGGGTTCCGCCCAGGGGCCACGCACCTTGGGGCCAAGGCGCCTTCTTGAGGGGGAGGCGGCTAAGGCGCCCCCGGAGCTTCACCGCCCGCGCAATGCGGGGTGCGGTGCAGTGAGAAGGACGGCGTGGGGGAGCCCCCTGCGGCGCGGACGAGCTCAGCGACGCGGTCGAGCCACTCCTCTTAGACGTTGTCGACGGGGTGGTAGCACAGTAGCTCGTTTGCCGCGATGAGCGGGGCTCGAGTTTTCCATGGTAGCGTGGAGCGCCAAGGACGAAGAACCAGCTGGGGCGAGCGAAGGAGTAGCGGTGCGGCCGTCTCGCCTCACGGATGGATGCTGGGACGACGCCTGTTGCTCGTTCCCCGCCGGGCTGGTGGCGGCGTTGATGGCAGGCGATGGGGAACGGTGGAGGCGGCCGCCGATGGGGGCCGTCTGGGCGACGCGAGTAGCGAGAGTGGCCCGGCGCTTAGCCCGGGCCCGACGAGCGTCTGACATGGATGCGAGGGGCGGCGAAGAACAGGGCGGCGGAAGGCGGATTCCGGTGCACCCCTACCTGGCGCGCCAAATGTCGGATTTCGGGTTCCGGCAGACCCTTTAGGTTCAAACTCAGGTGCACGCGGAGATCTCACCTCCAACCTACCTACACCTCGTCACCGCAAGGATCTAAAACTACACAAAGAGCAAACACAAGGGACACAAGGTTTATATCGGTTCGGGCCACCATTGTGGTGTAATACCCTACTCCAAAGGTGTGGTGTGCTGGATTGCCTCAGGGGCTGATGATGAACATTACAAGGAAGAACAGCCTCGCGAGGGTCTGTTCTTGGCCGGTGCGACGAACTGATAGGGGGAGTTCGGTTGCTTCTCTCTCTCTCTCTCTCTCTCTCTCTGGATTCGAGATTGATCTCTAGCTCTATTCAAGATGCCTCTACCCTGTGGGTGGCTAGTCCTATTTATAGGCAGAGGCCCTGGGCCTCTTCCCAAATATTGAGCAGGAAGGGCGCCAACAATTGGCCATTTTGAAGGGGAACATCCAGTACACTTATCCTGACTAAAGTTGGTCCTCGCCTGCCAAAGGCTCTGACGATGACGCCGGCTTGGGCTCCATGATGACCTCCTTCCTAGGTTCCGGATTTCGGGTTCCGGCAGACCCTTTAGATTCAAACTCTGGGGTGCACGCGGAGATCTCACCTCCAACCTACCTACACCTCGTCGCCTCGCAAGGATCTAAAACTACACAAAGAGCAACACAAGGGACACAAGGTTTATACTGGTTAGGGCCACCATTATGGTGTAATACCCTACTCCAGTGTGTGGTGTGGTGGATTGCCTTAGAGGCTGATGATGAACTATACAAGGAAGAACAGCCTCGCGAGGGTCTATTCTTGGCCGGTGCGACGAACTGATAGGGGGAGTTCGGTCGCTTCTCTCTCTCTCTCTCTGGATTCGAGATTGATCTCTAGCTCTATTCAAGATGCCTCTACCCTGTGGGTGGCTAGTCCTATTTATAGGCAGAGGCCCCGCGCCTCTTCTCAAATATTGAGCGGGAAGGGCGCCAACAATTGGCCATTTTAAAGGGGAACATCTAGTACACTTATCCTGACTAAAGTTGGTCCTCGCCTGCCAAAGGCTCTGACGATGACGCCGGCTTGGGTTCCACGATGACCTCCTTCCTACCGTTGTGTTGGTCTTGGTCTCATCGCACCGAAATGGTTGCCTTTGCTTGATGCTCTCGCCTGCGCTTGCCTCCTTTGCACCAAAGAGGAAATGAGGACACTGCTGGCCGGGCGCCTCACTGTGCCCTTGGTCGTCATGGCTTGCGCCATGGGCACCTTGTGAGGTACCCCGCCTTGATCTCTCCACCTCCTCGAGCCAGCATGACGAGGCCGTGCACGAGGAAGCTTCCTGTCAGTCCGCCTCATGAGGCTTGGCCTCGCGAGGGTCTTGAGATTGTGCCGATGGAGATGGGCCGTCTTGGGCCACCCCTTGAGCCATGCCGCAGCCACAGTGCAAGTCTAGGTACCCCTGCTCCTGTAACGCCGACAAACTCTTCGATTTACTTCAAGCGATCCTCAAGATCGAAGATGAGAAGATTTGTTGAACCAGTTTTCAAGACCGACGACCGAAGATGAAGAACAGTTCGGAAGGATCGAGGAGCATCCCCAACTTGAAGACTGGTTCAGGGGGCTACTGATGGTGTCCTAGACTAGGGGTACTCACCACATCTTCTCCCGACTAGGTGGATCAGGCCGAGGACCCCCATGGCGGTTCACTCATGGGCCACTTCGGGCAGCCCATGCCACATATAAGGAGTATTCCACAAGACTTGGTGATCAAGACAAGGACACGTCTCCACCAATGTATTCGGCTAGGACTCTTGTTATCCTAGGCCTCTGGTGCATTATATAAGCCAAGGCCAGGCTAGTCGGTAGATTATTATGACATTAATCATCATACCCCTAGGGTTTAGACCACAACATATGATCTCGGGGTAGATCAACTCTTGTAATACTCATATTCATCAAGATCAATCAAGCAGAAAGTAGGGTATTACCTCCATAGAGAGGGCCCGAACCTGGGTAAACATCGTATACCATGTCTCCTGTCACCATCGACCTTAGACGCACAGTTGGGGGCCCCCTACCCGAGATCCGCTGGTTTTGACACCGACACCAGATCTATGACCTCCAAAACCAAGTCTTTGAGTATGAGGCGAGGTTCAAAGGTATGAGTTTGGCTGCTAGTTGCAGGACCCGTGAGACTCACTCGTCCTCTTATGATGGTGGACCACTGCCATGGAAATCCGAGGACAAGATCTCTCCTTCATCACCATCATCTTCTTCACCACCAAAAGAGAACTGAGTATCGGGTATGGGCATTCCCCTTGGCTTCTGCCAAGCTTGGGGGAGGTGCCCCGGTATCGTATCATCCCACTATCTTTTTACCTTTACTTATTTTAGTTTGATCTTTTGCTTTAGAAGAATAAAAGTTTAGTTTGATCCTTTATTCTTCGAAAGTTTGTTTAGTGATCTATCATTGTAATTGTGTGCAAGTTATATAATAAAGTTTAGTTGAGTTTCTGCTTTCTTTACTTTCATGTTGCAATAAAAGAAAAGAAATAAAGAAAGAAATAGAGAAAGGAAAGAAATAAGTCAATAAGATTATATACTAATCCTATGGTAGGTGATGGCACCACATAAGGAAAAGTATAAGTAGAAAATTTTATTAGAGATTAACAAACATAGCATTAGTCAATGATGCAACTCATGAAAGAATTAATAAGGGAAGAGAAGATTCACATATAAATTTTTGATTGTGAGCCCTCATCAAAATATTATATGCAAAAATTGTTGACGTTGGACAAGGAAGACAAATTAATGGTTTATGTTTGTTTATATTCACATAGAAGTCATATTGTCATAGATCCTTCAACATGTGGTGCTTGCCCCCTATCTTTGCTAGCCAAAAATTCCGCACTAAGTAGAGATACTACTTGTGCATCCAAAAACCCTTAAACCCAAATCTTATTTTCAAGTGTCCACCATACCTACCTTGGGATTGAGCAAGATCCCTCAAGTAAGTTGTCATTGGTGCAAAAAGGCAATAGAAATTGCTTCTAAAAATGTGAGATCATTTAGTGTAAGAGAAAATTGAGCGTTGCACGAACTTGTGATGGTGAAGAATAAAAGCGACAGACTGCATAATAAAGGTCGCAATCACAAGGGGCAATGTAACGTGACATTCTTTTGCATTAAGGCATTGAGCATACAAACAAATAAGCGCATGGCAACCTCTGCTTCCCTCTGCGAAGGGCTGATTGCTCTCTGAGCTACGTCGGTATTTCCCCAAAGAGGAAGGGATGATGCAGCACAGTGACGGTAGGTATTTCCCTCAGTGAAGAAACCAAGGTTATCAAACCAGTAGGAGAACCAAGCAACACAACATAAACATCATCTGCACACAAATAACAACACCTCGCAACCCGACGTGTTAAAGGGGTTGTCAATCCCTTTCGGGTAACGATGCCAAAAATTGGTAGTAGATTGAAATAATAGATCGCAAATAAAATAAAGTGTAGCAAGGTATTTTTGTATTTTTGGTTTAATAGATCTTAATAAAAATGCAAAGGAAGAATAGATCACAAGCAAATATATGAGAAAGAAGACCCAGGGGCCGTAGGTTTCACTAGTGGCTTCTCTCGAGAAAGATGGCAAACGGTGGGTAAACAAAGATAGAACCTCAAATAATTATGACAATATCCAGGCAATGATCAATACATAGGCATCACGTCCAAGATTAGTAGACGGACTCCTGCCTGCATCTACTACTATTACTCCACACATCGACCACTATCCAGCATGCATCTAGTGTATTAAGTTCATGGAGAAATGGAGTAATGCAATAAGAACGATGACATGATGTCGACAAGATCCGTTTATCTATTGCGTTAGATATAGATCCCATCTTTTTATCCTTAGTAGCAATGATACATACGTGTCGGTTCCCCTTCTGTCACTGAGATCAAGCACCGTAAGATCGAACCCACTACCGGGCACCTCTTCCCATTGCAAGATAAATAGATCAAGTTGGCCAAACAAAACCCAAATATCAGAGAAGAAATACGATGCTATAAGCAATCATGCATATAAGAGATCAAAGAAACTCAAATAACTTTCATGGATATAGAAAGATATGACTGATCATAAACTCAAAGTTCATCAGATCCCAACAAACACACCGCAAAAAGAGTTACATCGCATGGATCTCCAAGAGACCATTGTATTGAGCATTCAGCGAGAGAGAGAAAGCCATCTAGCTACTAAGTATGGACCCGAAGGTCTACAAAGAACTACTCACGCATCATCGGAGAGGCACCAATGGAGGTGGTGAACCCCATCCGAGATGGTGTCTAGATTGGATCTGGTGGTTCGGACTCAAGGGCGGCTGGATGAATATTTCGTCGACTCCCCTAGGGTTTCTGCAATATTGGGGTATTTATAGAGCAAAGAGGTGGTCCGGGGGGCACCCGAGGTGGGCACAACCCACCAGGGCGCGCCAGGGCCTCCCTGGCGCGCCCTGGTGGGTTGTCCCCTCCTCGGGACGCCCCCCAGGTGCAACAAGGGCCCAACATCTTCCTTCTGGTCCATTAAAAATCATCGTAAAGTTTCGGGGCATTTGGACTCCGTCTGATATTGATTTTTTGCGATGTAAAAAACATGGAAAAAATAGCAACTGGCACTTGGCACTATGTCAATAGGTTAGTACCAAAAAATGATATAAAATGACTATAAAATGATTACAAAACATCCAAGATTGATAATATAACAGCATGGAACAAGAAAAAATTATAGATACATTGGAGACGTATCAAGGGCCTATCTTTTACTTTCAGGTATTTACTTTTATGCAAAGATCTTCATATTCCCTTTTATTTTTCTCCTTTGGCAAGCATCATGTGGTGAGGAAAGATCAGGGCACATATGTCCAGTTGAATATAGATAGCATGAGTTATTATTGTTGACATTAAACCTGGGAATGGTTTGGACTGGAACTAAAGTTTCAGTTTAGTTTTCATACAGTCTGTCTTTGGATTGGATGAAAATGGCTAAGCTTCTAAACTAATTTGGTTTGGTATGGGCTTTACCCATTATTGGACTGGTTTGGTTTGGTCTGGATAGAGACCAATTAGTCTCAAACAGCTTCGACCCATAGACGGAGAACAAATCGAGCAACTTGGTTAGGGTCTCCAGGCCATGGCTGCCATCGGCTGGAGCTCCGACCATCGCCTTCCTCTCCCTCTACTTCGATCCTCGTCTGCGGTGTGCTATGCCGCCAAAGATGTCGGGCCGAGGGCGTAGAAGCTCGCAGGGACCTTCATGGACCGAGAGCGCAGAGGATGAGGGTCGAGACACGGCGGAAGAGCAGATCGATAATTGTGGCGGTGACTGGTCACCTAAGGCGAGGAACGACGGCGACCATGTCGTCGATTGAAGGGATCTTTGGCCAATTCCTTGGTATGCGAGGTTCACCACGGCCATTCTGATCTATTCGGCACACCGGCAAGGCTCAACGTGGTGGTTGGCCATGCAAACGAGAAACCACACCGGCCGCTCGTGCTCTGGCCGCTGAGGGAGTCCTGGATTAGGGGGTATCCGGACAGCCGGACTGTATACGATGTCCGGACTATTGAAGCGTGAAGATACAAGACTCAAGACTTCGGCCCGTGTCCGGATGGGACTTTCCTTGGCGTGGAAGGCAAGCTTAGCGATCCGGATATTATATTTCCTTCCTTGTAACCGACTCCATGTAAACCCTAGCCCTCTCCGATGTCTATATAAACTGGAGAGGTTGGTCCTTAGAAGGCCGATCACAATTACAATCATACCATCATAGGCTAGCTCTTAGGGTTTAGCCTCTATGATCTCGTGATAGATCTACTCTTGTACTACCCATATCATCAATATTAATCAAGCAGAAGTAGGGTTTTACCTCCATCGAGAGGGCCCGAACTCTGTAAACATCTGTGTCCCTTGCTTCCTCGTTACCATCACCTTGACGCACGCATCGTGACCCCCTACCCGAGATCCGCCGGGTTTTGACACCAACATTGGTGCTTTCATTGAGAGTTCCTCTGTCGTCAGCCATAGTTAGGCTCGATGGCTCGCCTCATTGTCAAGGACGACATTACCTCGGAGGGGGCTCGTCAGAGGCCGACGCCCGGCCGCTGGTTTTATCATGGCCGCCCCATCGGCGGTGGCGCCAACGATAACTGCTCGGGTCATCAATCATAACCTTCACGTCAGTTTGGAACTTGCCGAACAGATGGATCCAATGGAGCTCTCCTCCCTTAACGAACTCTTGGATCGCGCCGCCTGGGAGTCGCCACAGACTACGACCGGATTGGGCTTAAACCCGACCAAAGGGACATCAGTCTCCGCCGCCACCCATGAGATAGCGATAGTGGAGGAACCACACGCCGGATTGCCCCTCAACTCGAGGACAAGTTGTGTTCGGATCACCGAACTTCTTGAGCCAAAGACCTGTTCAAAGGAAAACCTGACCCAGGTCCCGGACTTAAAATCGGGCATTGGGCCGAAGAAATTGGGCACTCCGGATTCTGAGCTGTTTAGCTCGGGACCGCCCGCGCCCTTGGGCGTTAGATAGGATCAAAATTCGGACTCTAAACTGGACCTAAATTGTCTCTCCCGCATCAGGCAAGAGCCCCAGGAAACCGTACATCACTATTGGGCCAGATTCCTCCTTGCGCTTAACAAGGTTAGGACTGCCGCGAAGAGAACACGGTCTCGCTTTTCTGCAAAAACTGCATGGATGAAGGACTCCTCAATGCTATATGCCGCCGCGACATAATACGCTTCGCGGACTTGGCAACCATAGTGCGGAAGTACTGTGCGACGGAGAACGCTTGGAAAACCCAAGCAGAATTTTGGGATAGTACTGCTCTCACCAAAACCTTCGTCCGAACTAAACGGACGAACTCTCGTAAGTCGTCCGACCCAACCCCCAAGAAACCAAAGCCCACTCTGTATGGAGATCCAGATTGGAAGAATGGCTCGACGGGCCATGTAAGCTCCACAGTACTCCGGATACACCACCTACTCATAGCCTTAAGGCATGTTGGATACTCCGGCAGGTGGCAAAAAGTGGCGAGGATCTTTTTGTGGGCCATAAAGCGGAACAACATCCTGCTAGCGAACGCAATACGATACAAACAGTCTTCGAGACTTTTGCCTCGAACAATAGGCGCAAGTGAGCTCGTCGAAGCTCCGCTGAAATTTACCATGTGGCAAAAACAAACCCTTGGAGCGACACTGCTATAACTTTTAACGCCAGTGACGAACCTCGATCCTGGATCGTCCCGAGGCGCCACCGCCGGTTCTTAGCCCAATCGTGGACGGATTTCGGCTCTCCAAAGTGCTCATGGACGGTGGAAGCGAATTAAATCTGATCTATGAGGAGACACTCAACAAGATGGAAATTGACAAAGGCCGCATTGAACAAAGCGGCACAACCTTCAGGGGAATTATCCCTAGTCGGGAAGCACAGTGTGCGGGAAAAATCACACTTGACGTGGTATTCGGCACCCCGGAGAATTATTGGTCCGAAGAAATCACATTCCAAGTGACCCCTTTCAGCAGCGGATACCACGCCCTTTTAGGGCGGGACGCGTTTGCAAGCTTTCAAGCTATGCCCCATTACGGGTACATGAAGCTTAAAATTCCCGGGCCCAATGGAATCATCACTCTAGCCAGTGATCCGGACGTCGCACTCCGCACCGAAAATAAAACCGCAGCACTAGCCCTGGAGGCATTATCCGAGGCCCTAGCAGCCGAAGAGTTAGCAACACTACGGGCCACCATGGATAGGGACGACGTGATACTAGACAAGCGACCCAAGTCCACCTCATTTAAACCTGCAGACGAGATAGTCAAATTCCAGGTTCATCCAACGGACCCCACGAAGACAGCTTCCATCGGGACACAGCTAAGCCCCGCGATTGACGCCGCACTGCGAGATTTCTTACGCAAGAATTGGGACATTTTCGCCTGGCACCCATCGGACATGCCAGGCATCCCGCGCAGACTGGCCGAACACAACCTCAATATTCTAAAAGGATATAAACCAGTCAAACAGACCCTAAGGCGATTCTCGGAGCCCAAACGACAGGCAATGGGGGAAGAGTTGGCCAAGTTACTCGAGGCCGGATTCATCAAAGATATCAAACATCCGGAGTGGCTGGCAAATTTGGTGATGGTACCAAAGAAGGACAAATCCTGGCGCCTATGCGTCGACTTCAAAGACCTCAACAAGGCTTGCCCCAAGGATCCCTTTCCCCTCCCTCGCATCGATCAAATCATCGATGCCACAATGGGACACGACTCATCAGTGTTTCTCGACGATACCTGGATACCATCAAATAAAGATGGCAGAGTCCCACCAAGCTGCAACAGCTTTCATAACGCCCATATGGCCCTTTCGCTTCAACACTATGACTTTTGGGCTCAAGAATGCCGGTGCAACCTACCAACGCATGATTCAAACATGTCCGAAAAGCAAATTGGCAAACAAAGGAGGTATACGTGGACGACGTGGTCATAAAAACAAGACACGTCGAAACCCTAATAGATGACTTGAGGCTTACATTCGACAATCTCTGGACATACGACATCAAGCTGAATCCGGAAAAATGTGTTTTTGGTGTCCCCTCGGGGAAGCTACTCGGCTTCATCGTTTCCAACAGAGGAATTGAAGCGAATCCGGCAAAGATCCGAGCTCTATCACAGTTGGCCATACCAACAAACCTCAAGAACATCCAAAAACTAGCCGGATGCGTGGCTGCTCTCAGCCGCTTTATCTCTCGATTAGGAGAAAAGGCACTACCGCTTTACTGCCTTCTTCGGCGCACCGAACACTTCGTATGGACGGATGCAGCCGCGGCCGGACTGGATGAAATAAAGACCTTATTGGCCACTAATCCAAGATTAACAAATACCGAATATCGACGAACCTATGTTGTTGTACATAGCTGCAACGCATCAAGTCATAAGCGCAGTACTCGTCGTTGAACGAGAGGCTGACGGGTACAAATACCCGCTCCAAAAGCCGGTCTACTACGTGTCCATGGTCCTAACCCCATGAAAATCCGGATACCCACACTATCAAACGCAGTGTTCATGGCATCCCGGAAGCTACGACACTACTTTCAAGAGTATTCGATTACAGTGGCCTCCGAAGTACCACTCAATGACATAATAAATAATCGCGATGCTACGGGCCGGATTGCCAAATGGGCCATTGAGCTCCTCCCATTCGACATAACGTACAAACCACGGCGGGCCATCAAGTCGCAAGTGTTGGCTGACTTCGTCGCCGAATGGACAGAAGCCGAACTCCCTAAAGAGTACGGCGCATACTCAAATTGGATCATGCACTTTGACGGCTCTAAAATGTTGGCCAGATTGGGAGTAGGTGTAGTCCTGACATCTCCCACTGGCGACACGGTCCAAAGACGTCCTCCAAATATTATACACAGACTCCAACAATGCAGCCAAATATGAGGCTCTGTTGCACGGTCTTCGGATGGCAGTCTCTATGGGCATTCAACGCCTAGAAGTGCGCGAGGACTCAAACCTCACAATATCACAAATAAACGGAGATTTTGATGCCAAGGACCCGAAAATGGCGGCCTACCGTAATGTCGTCCTTAAAATGTCAGCTCGGTTCGAGGGGCTCGAATTCCACCATGTGGCTCGAGAAAACAATCAAGCGGCGGATGTCCTCGCTCGCATCGGTGCTAAACACGACCCTGTCCCACCTAATATATTCCTGGAATGGCTGATCAAGCCATCCGTAGGAAGGGAAGGGGAGTCCGGCAATATTAGCACGGATCCGAATACACCCCCAGATTCCGAACCATCAGACATAGTCGGAGGTTCTAACCCCGAAATAACGTCCTCGGCCCACGAGATCATGGCTGTAATCGCCCCGTGGACCGAGCCCTTCTTGGCCTACCTAAATAGGCAGAAGCTCTGAAAAACCAAAATGAAGCACGCTGCATTGTCCGCGCTCTAAAGCTTACAAAGTCTACGAAGGGGAACTCTACAAGAAGAGCGCTACCGGAGTACTTCAAAGATGCATCTCCGAAGAGGAAGGGCGGCAGCTCTTGGCTGAAATACATGTCGGCCTGGGCGGGCACCACGCCGCAGCTCGGGCATTAGTCGCAAGGCCTTTCAGATAGGTTTCTATTGGCCGACGGCCCGAAAGCAGACGACAAGACCTTGTCCAACATTGCGTCGGTTGCCGCCTCTTTGCCAATCAGAGTCATATGCCCCCTACCGCTCTACAAACAATCCCCATAACTTGGCCCTTTGCGGTCTGGGGGCTGGATATGGTGGGACCTCTTAAAGGGGGAAGCCATAAGAAAAAATACTTATTGGTCATGGTGGACAAATTCACCAAATGGATAGAAGCTAAACCAGTCAAAACGGCTGAATCCGGACCAGTAATAAACTTCATATCCAGGGTCGTACACCGATACGGTGTCCCCCACAGCATCATCACTGATAATGGCTCGAATTTCACAGCCGACGAAGTGAAAACTTGGTGCGCAAAAATGGGCATCAAGCTCGATTACGCTTCCGTCTACCATCCCCAAACAAACGCCGTAGAGCGGGCAAATGGTCTCATCATGAGCGGCATCAAACCCAGACTAGTGCGATCCTTGACAGAGTCGGATACGCCCGGTGGAGGAGCTTGACTCCATAACTGGGGCTACGGACCATGCCAAATCGCACCACCGAATATACACCATTTTTTATGGTGTACGGCGCGGAAGCAGTATTACCTTGCGACATAATACATGATTCGCCACGTGTACGCATGTACGAAGAGAAGGAAGCCGAGTTAGATCGGCATGATAATTTGGATGCCCTGGAGGAGGAGCGCGATGTCGCAAAGGCCCGTTCCGCATTCTATCAGCAACAGGCTTGACGATACCAAAGCAGAGAAGTGCGGGCCAAAACTTACAATATTGGCGAGCTCATTCTACGCCTACCGGAGAAGAAGAAGGACAAACTCAAACCCAAGTGGGAGGGTCCCTTTGTCATTGACAAAGTTCTCACGGAGGAGCGTACCGCTTATGTAATGCATCCGACAACAGACTCGAGCCGAACCCATGTAACGCGGCCAGACTACGGAGATTCTACGCCTAGCGCCGAACATAGTGTTCGTCTCCTAACCCCTCCTTTTTAATTATGCTCCATCCCTTTTTCCTTTCTCGACCTTTTTCTCTCTTCACACAAAGTATTTAATACAAAGGCGGATATCCGGATCACTCCGCTGCACTATGTGTGTTAATACTGGGGCTTCCTATACGGAAGCTAAAATGATTACTCACATGGCTTTCGCCCATCACATATGCATTCTTTTCCATATGTGCCTTTTCTTCACCATTATATGCATCGATATGACTTAAGATGTTGCCAAGCTGGGTTGCTCGGGCTCTTGTGTTTATGCCCCACGCTCCTGCTAATTCGGCTAGGGCATAAGGGGAGCACCTCTGCGATTGTTACTGCCGGTTCAGCCGGATGTGTACCTCAGACTGGGTGAAGCCGAAAGCTAGCTTCCTTAAGAGAATATTCGGTCGGTGAACAAAAGATGTGTTCGTTTATTATAACATAAATCCCCAGAAGTCTTGTATCATGCGCCATCGTTCGCAGTCCGGACATGTGCATCATCGCATGCGTACCCAGGGAAAGGAACCCCTAACGGAACTATTCTCTCTGGAAGATGTTTCTTACTATCCATGTAATATAACATAACTAGTTGGGTACTTATCTGTTCAAGCACTTATGACCCCTACGCCTTGTTTCCACGCATACCCCGGTTTTGTATAACTGAGTAGGTATTCGGACACACCCCGGACTATAGGGTCCGGGGGCTGAAGCGAAAAGGTCTGCCATGACAAATGATTTTAATCCGGCTAGGGGCTACTTAAGCCCATTAAATTACACAGTCACTTGGACTGATTACATTCCTCTTCTTTACCGTCCAACAGGCTATCTAGCTTACAATCCTGTTGAGAGTACTTAGCAGCTAACGCTACCTGGTCATACACCAGACTTACAGGAATTTCTTGCCCATCAGTCCTCGTCGGTACCACTTCGGCCATATGGTTCGGGTCCAGCTTGGTGTAGCGCGTCTTCACCATTGCCCAGGCTTCTCTTGCTCCTTGCCGGCATGCTGATATCTTCCATAGACGGAAGCGCCGCCGGGCTCCTCGAAGCAGGTCTGCAAGTTCCTCCATGCCATTCGGCAGTAGGCTTGATGGCCACAAAGCATGAGCAACACCCTGCATCACTTGCCGAGCTTGCTCGTGCAGTTGCGAAAGTTCTTGCAGTAAATCATTTGTAGATGAGGGCATCTCCTCCTCGTATGCGACCCGTTAACATTCCTGCAAGCAAAATTCTTTCAATATACTTCCTTGCGAACTATACAACAGTTCGTCTTGGCACTTACCATAAATGTCGCGTCGAAGCCTCTTGTTATCCTTCACGGAGTCCGCCAGCTGAGCGCGGAGATCTTTTAACTCCATGTCCAGCTGAACTTTGGCATCTTGAAGATCGTTCTTCTCCTGCCTAACTCACGTAAGAATGTGCTCGCCAGCCTCCAGCTGCTTTTTGAGATGCGATGCGTCCTCTCTTATGCCCTCCGGATTCACCCCGGGATTGTATGCAGAATTTTCTGTTAGACTTGTCACATCGGCCATTTACTAACTGGTGGATCTTCGTGCAATTGTGACAATTGTTACCAGACGAGGGCTTTTGGGGTTCCTCTAATTTGGCAACTGCGGCCCTCGGCCTCGCCTTGCATCCTCCAGCTCCCGAGACAATTGCTCGTTCTTCTCTACAAGGACCTATGCATAAATTGATCCTTAAAACAGTTGTTTCAACCGTTTCAAGTCTCAGGGGCTACTGCTACACATGCTTATCAATTTTTCTTACCCGTATATCTTTCATATACTGGTCCGTCGCTCGGGCAAGCCCGCCTTGAGCAGCTCGGATGTATGTGTCTCCCTAATTGAAGGCATTAAATGCCTCTTCGGAAAAGATGTTGTTCCGAAGTACGGCCCGTCGGCCTTTGTGATTCATGGCGCTCTCTACTTGGAATTAGTGGCTGAGAGCATATCCGCACTCTCTGTTGGAGAGCTATGCGGTGTTGGCCTCAGAACCGCCCCGCCTCAAGCCGGGTTCTCGAATTCGGCCGGTGGAGGCGTGATTGGTAGGGTCACTTGGATATAGTCCGTTATTCCTCTTCCTGCCAGACACAAAGGGCGCTGTCACATTTTAAATTCTACAATTACAGGATGGGTTATTGCTTTACCTCTATAGCGGTGTGTCAACCCTCACCGCCTTCCTCTTGAGCCTGTCCGATCTGGACGACCGTGGTTGACGAGTCCCTAGGGGCTCGGCCCCTCGCTCGCCATCGCTTACGCAAATAGAACGACACCTCAAAGGTAAATTATAACACACTGGGGAGTCCTCTTCAAGGATAGGGTTTTCTAGTTCGGCTTACACACACGGCGAGGGAGCAGTCCTGTAGTCGGTCGTAATGGCCACTAGGGCGCCATCCCGGCTACTTCGATAGAATACCCCGTTGACAAGCTCCACGCGTGATATCCGGATCGACTTTAAGTCCCGGATCTATGGCCCTTCCAGGGTCCTCTGGTTGCGGGGAGGGACTGAAGATTCCTTCTACGGCCCTCCTCAGTTCCTGCTTAGAAGCGGTTATGCAAGTAATCTTAGCAGAAGAACGCTAGAGTGAATGAAGCAGGGAAAGAGAATGGCAACTTACCCACGCTGGGGGGTTGTACATGGAGAATCCGTCCCGGTTTTTGATGCGAAGGAATTCCTCCTCTTCCCCTTTGTACAAATCGGACAATATCCTCGCAAAGCGGCAGTGAGTCCTGACCTTACGGCCTCGGTGGTGGCGTCGTCTTCCCGTTGAAATGCCACATGGGCTTCCCCCGATATTGGAGCGGTTGCACGCCTCGCCTTATACATATCTCCATAAGCTCAACTATCGTCAGTCCGGATTTGGCTAGTAACTTTATCATGTTCATCAGGAGGAGTATTTCCCTTGTGTCCTCTTCTTGGGGGCCCCAGGGGCGCCAGCTTAGGCGTGCCCTCGGCAGGGTGTTGCTGAACTTGGGGAGACCTGTCCGGACTGGATCCGGAAGGGGAACGTTGTCTATATAGAACCACTCTGAAGGCCAGTTTTCTGGTGCCTTCTCAGGAGTGCCGGACAAGTATCCGGTCTCGGCGATGCGCCATACTTCGGCCCCGCCCACTTGACATAGGGACTCCCCCTGGGTGCGGGGGACGAGGCAGAACAACTTCCTCCATAATCTGAAGTGTGGTTCGCAGCCTAAAAATAGCTCGCAAAGGGCAACATACCCCGCTATGTGCAGAATAGAGGCAGACGTGAGATCGTGTAACTGGAGGCCATAGAACTCTAGGAGCCCGCGAAGAAACGGGTGGATAGGAAATCCGACGCCCCTCAACAGAGGCGGGATAAGGCATACGCGCTCCTCTGGAGATGGATCAGGAGATCCCTCTGCTTGTTCCCCTCCATCATAAGTGGCTATTCCAGCCCGGACGGAGACCATGAACGCCGGTGGGAGAAACCCTTGGGTTTGTAACTTTATCAAATGGCTATGAGGAACTGAGCACTCTCCCCAATCCCCCGACTTGGAATGAGAAGGGCAAGCAGAAGAGCTGCGACGGTCGGCCATGTTGGAATGGCTTTTCGCGGAGCGCTCTGTTGGATGTTGGCTCTGGGAGGGAGAGTGAGGTTTGGATCTGAGAATCCCCGTCCCTTCAAATAGACGATTAACCCGAAGGATCGAGGGTGGCAAATGCAAAAGTGCCTCGACTCCTTGCATTCGCCCGGTGCGTGGATATGGTCATTACTGAGGCACCGAAGCCGAGGAGCACAACATTGATTGGAGGTCGGACACTATTCGTCGTAACAGGTACTTTGGAGTATTCGGGGAAGGAACCCGCCTTGCAATGCCGAAGACAATACTGTGCGCCGGACTCGTCGTCATTGAGGCCTGGTTCAGGGGCTACTGAGGGAGTCCTGGATTAGGGGGTATCCGGACAGCCGGATTGTATCTGACGTCCGGACTATTGAAGCGTGAAGATACAAGACTCAAGACTTGACCCGTGTCCGGATGGGACTTTCCTTGGCGTGGAAGGCAAGCTTGGCGAGCCGGATATTATATTTCCTTCCTTGTAACCGACTCCATGTAAACCCTAGCCCTCTCCGGTGTCTATATAAACCGGAGAGGTTGGTCCTTAGAAGGCCGATCACAATTACAATCATACCATCATAGGCTAGCTCTTAGGGTTTAGCCTCTACGATCTCGTGGTAGATCTACTCTTGTACTACCCATATCATCAATATTAATCAAGCAGGAAGTAGGGTTTTACCTCCATCGAGAGGGCCCGAACCTAGGTAAACATCTGTGTCCCGAGCCCTTCTTGGCCTACCTAAATAGGCAGGAGCTCCGCAAAAACCAAAATGAAGCACGCTGCATTGTCCGGCGTTCTAAAGCTTACAAAGTCTACGAAGGGGAACTCTACAAGAAGAGCGCTACCGGAGTACTTCAAAGATGCATCTCCGAAGAGGAAGGGCGGCAGCTCTTGGCTGAAATACATGTCGGCCTGGGCGGGCACCACGCCGCAGCTCGGGCATTAGTCAGCAAGGCCTTTCGTATAGGTTTCTATTGGCCGACGGCCCGAGCAGACGCACAAGACCTTGTCCAACATTGCGTCGGTTGCCAGCTCTTTGCCAATCAGAGTCATATGCCCCTACCGCTCTACAAACAATCCCCATAACTTGGCCCTTTGCGGTGCAGGGGCTGGATATGGTGGGACCTCTTAAAGGGGAAGCCATAAGAAAAAATACTTATTGGTCATGGTGGACAAATTCACCAAATGGATAGAAGCTAAACCGGTCAAAGCGGCTGAATCCGGACCAGTAATAAACTTCATATCCAGTGCATTACACCGATCTGGTGTCCCCACAAAGATCATCAATCGATAATGGCTCGAATTTCACGGCCGATGAAGTGAAAACTTGGTGCGCAAAAATGGGCATTAAGCTCGATTACGCTTCCGTCTACCATCCCCAAACAAACGGCCAGGTAGAGCGGGCAAATGGTCTCATCATGAGCGGCATCAAACCCAGACTAGTGCGATCCTTGACAGAGTCGGATACGCACTGGGTGGAGGAGCTTGACTCCATAATCTGGGGGCTACGGACCATGCCAAATCGCACCACCGAATATACACCATTTTTTATGGTGTACGGCGCGGAAGCAGTATTACCTTGCGACATAATACATGATTCGCCACGTGTACGCATGTACGAAGAGAAGGAAGCCGAGTTAGATCGGCATGATAATTTGGATGCCCTGGAGGAGGAGCGCGATGTCGCAAAGGCCCGTTCCGCATTCTATCAGCAACAGGCTTGACGATACCAAAGCAGAGAAGTGCGGGCCAAAACTTACAATATTGGCGAGCTCATTCTACGCCTCTGGGAGAAGAAGAAGGACAAACTCAAACCCAAGTGGGAGGGTCCCTTTGTCATTGACAAAGTTCTCACGGAGGAGCGTGCATCGCTTATGTAATGCATCCGACAATGCACTCGAGCCGAACCCATGTAACAGCGGCCAGACTACGGAGATTCTACGCCTAGCGCCGAACATAGTGTTCGTCTCCTAACCCCTCCTTTTTAATTATGCTCCATCCCTTTTTCCTTTCTCGACCTTTTTCTCTCTTCACACAAAGTATTTAATACAGTGCGGATATCCGGATCACTCCGGCTGCACTATGTGTGTAAGCAATACCTGGGGGCTTCCTATACGGAAGCTAAAATGATTACTCACATGGCTTTCTGCCCATCACATATGCATTCTTTTTCCATATGTGCCTTTTCTTCACCATTATATGCATCGATATGACTTAAGATGTTGCCAAGCTGGGTTGCCTGGCTCTTGTGTTTATGCCCCACGTTCCTGCTAATTCGGCTAGGGCATAAGGGGAGCACCTCTGCGATTATTCTTGCCGGTTCAGCGGATGTGTACCTCAGACTGGGTGAACCCGAAAGCTAGCTTCCTTAAGAGAATATTCGGTCGGTGAACAAAAGATGTGTTCGTTTATTATAACATAAATCCCGTAAGTCTTGTATCCTGCGCCATCGTTCGCAGTCCGGACATGTGCATCATCGCATGCGTGCCCAGGAAAGGAACCCCTAACGGAACTATTCTCTCTGGAAGATGTTTCTTACTATCCATGTAATATAACATAGCTAGTTGGGTACTTGTCTGTTCAAGCACTTATGATCCCTACGCCTTGTTTCCACGCATACCCCGGTTTTGTATAACTGAGTAGGTATTCGGACACACCCGGACTATAGGGTCCGGGGGCCGGGTTTAAAAGGTCTGCCATGACAAATGATTTTAATCCGGCTAGGGGCTACTTAAGCCCATTAAATTACACAGTCACTTGGACTGATTACATTCCTCTTCTTTACCGTCCAACAGGCTATCTAGCTTACAATCCTGTTGAGAGTACTTAGCAGCTAACGCTACCTGGTCATACACCAGACTTACAGAATTTCTTGCCCATCAGTCCTCGTCGGTACCACTTCGCCATATGGTTCGGGTCCAGCTTGGTGTAGCGTCTTCACCATTGCCTGTGCTTCTCTTGCTCCTTGCCGCATGCTGATATCTTCCATAGACGGAAGCGCCGCCGGGCTCCTCGAAGCAGGTCTGCAAGTTCCTCCATGCCATTCGGCAGTAGGCTTGATGGCCACAAAGCATGAGCAACACCCTGCATCACTTGCCGAGCTTGCTCGTGCAGTTGCGAAAGTTCTTGCAGTAAATCATTTGTAGATGAGGGCATCTCCTCCTCAGGGCGACCCGTTAACATTCCTGCAAGCAAAATTCTTTCAATATACTTCCTTGCCGAACTATACAACAGTTCGTCTTGGCACTTACCATAAATGTCGCGTCGAAGCCTCTTGTTATCCTTCACGGAGTCCGCCAGCTGAGCGCGGAGATCTTTTAACTCCATGTCCAGCTGAACTTTGGCATCTTGAAGATCGTTCTTCTCCTGCCTAACTCATGTAAGAATGTGCTCGCCAGCCTCCAGCTGCTTTTTGAGATGCGATGCGTCCTCTCTTATGCCCTCCGGATTCACCCCGGGATTGTATGCAGAATTTTCTGTTAGACTTGTCACATCGGCCATTTACTAACTGGTGGATCTTCGTGCAATTGTTACAATTGTTACCAGACGAGGGCTTTTGGGGTTCCTCTAATTTGGCAACTGCGGCCCTCAGTTCGGCCTTGCATCCCTCCAGCTCCCGAGACAATTGCTCGTTCTTCTCTACAAGGACCTATGCATAAATTGATCCTTAAAACAGTTGTTTCAACCGTTTCAAGTCTCAGGGGCTACTGCTACACATGCTTATCAAATTTTCTTACCCGTATATCTTTCGTATACTGGTCCGTCGCTCGGGCAAGCCCGCCTTGAGCAGCTCGGATGTATGTGTCTCCCTAATTGAAGGCATTAAATGCCTCTTCGGAAAAGATGTTGTTCCGAAGTACGGCCCGTCGGCGCCTGTGATTCATGGCGCTCTCTACTTCGGAATTAGTGGCTGAGAGCATATCCGCACTCTCTGTTGGAGAGCTATGCGGTGTTGGCCTCAGAAACCGCCTCGCCCAAGGCTTCTGGAATTCGGCTGGTGGAGGCGTGATTGGTAGGGTCACTGGATATAGTCCGGTTATTCCTCTTCCTGCCAGACACAAAGGGCGCTGTCACATTTTAAATTCTACAATTACAGGATGGGTTATTGCTTTACCTCTATAGCGGTGTGTCAACCCTCACCGCCTTCCTCTTGAGCCTGTCCGATCTGGACGACCGTGGTTGACGAGTCCCTAGGGGCTCGGCCCCTCGCTCCGGCCATCGTTTCTGCAAATAGAACGACACCTCAAAGGTAAATTATAACACCTGGGGGGAGTCCTCTTCGAAGGATAGGGTTTTCTAGTTCGGCTTACACACGAAGCAGGGAGCAGTCCAGGGTAGTCGGTCGTAATGGCCACTAGGGCGCCATCCCAGCTCGCCTGATAGAATACCCCGTTGACAAGCTCCACAGTGATATCCGGATCGACTTTAAGTCCCGGATCTATGGCCCTTCCAGGGTCCTCTGGTTGCGGGGAGGGACTGAAGATTCCTTCTACGGCCCTCCTCAGTTCCTGCTTAGAAGCGGTTATGCAAGTAATCTTAGCAGAAGAACGCTAGAGTGAATGAAGCAGGGAAAGAGAATGGCAACTTACCCACGCTGGGGGGTTGTACATGGAGAATCCGTCCCGGTTTTTGATGCGAAGGAATTCCTCCTCTTCCCCTTTGTACAAATCGGACAATATCCTCGCCAAAGCGGCAGCGGAGTCCTGACCCTTACGGCCTCAGCGGGTGGCGTCGTCTTCCCCGTTGAAATGCCACATGGGCTTCCCCCGATATTGGAGCGGTTGCACGCCTCGCCTTATACATATCTCCATAAGCTCAACTATCGTCAGTCCGGATTTGGCTAGTAACTTTATCATGTTCATCAGGAGGAGTATTTCCTTGTGTCCTCTTCTTGGGGGCCCAGGCGCCAAATTAGGCGTGCCCTCGGCAGGTGTTGCTGAACTTGGGAGACCTGTCCGGACTGGATCCTAAGGGGAACGTTGTCTATATAGAACCACTCACGAAGGCCAGTTTTCTGGTGCCTTCTCAGAGTGCCGGACAAGTATCCGGTCTCGGCGATGCGCCATACTTCGGCCCCGCCCACTTGACATAGGGACTCCCCCTGGGTGCGGGGGACGAGGCAGAACAACTTCCTCCATAATCTGAAGTGTGGTTCGCAGCCTAAAAATAGCTCGCAAAGGGCAACATACCCCGCTATGTGCAGAATAGAGGCAGACGTGAGATCGTAACTGGAGGCCATAGAACTCTAGGAGCCCGCCAAGAAAGCGGGTGGATAGGAAATCCGACGCCTCAACAGAGGCGGGATAAGGCATACGCTCCTTCCGAGATGGATCAGAGATCCCTCTGCTTGTTCCCTCCATCATAAGTGGCTATTCCAGCCGGACGGAGACCATGAACGCCGGTGGGAGAAACCCTTGGGTTTGTAACTTTATCAAATGGCTATGAGGAATCGAGCACTCTCCCCAATCCCCGACTTGGAATGAGAAGGGCAAGCGTAAGAGCTGCGACGGTCGGCCATGTTGGAATGGCTTTTCGCGGAGCGCTCTGTTGGATGTTGGCTCTGGGAGGGAGAGTGAGGTTTGGATCTGAGAATCCCCGTCCCTTCAAATAGACGATTAACCCGAAGGATCGAGGGTGGCAAATGCAAAAGTGCCTCGACTCCTTGCATTCGCCCGGTGCGTGGATATGGTCATTACTGAGGCACCGAAGCCGAGGAGCACAACATTGATTGGAGGTCGGACACTATTCGTCAGTAATGTGTACTTTTGAGTATTCGGGAAGGAACCCGCCTTGCAATGCCGAAGACAACATCTTGTCGCCGGACTCGTCGTCATTGAGGCCTGGTTCAGGGGCTACCGAGGGAGTCCTGGATTAGGGGTATCCGGACAGCCGATCAGATATCTGACGTCCGGACTATTGAAGCGTGAAGATACAAGACTCAAGACTTCGCCCGTGTCCGGATGGGACTTTCCTTGGCGTGGAAGGCAAGCTTGGCGGCCGGATATTATATTTCCTTCCTTGTAACCGACTCCATGTAAACCCTAGCCCTCTCCGGTGTCTATATAAACCGGAGAGGTTGGTCCTAGAAGGCCGATCACAATTACAATCATACCATCATAGGCTAGCTCTTAGGGTTTAGCCTCTACGATCTCGTGGTAGATCTACTCTTGTACTACCCATATCATCAATATTAATCAAGCTAGAAGTAGGGTTTTACCTCCATCGAGAGGGCCCGAACCTAGGTAAACATCTGTGTCCCTTGCTTCCTGTTACCATCAGCCTTGACACACAGATCGGGACCCCCTACCCGAGATCCGCCGGTTTTGACACCGACAGCCGCTGTGAAGCTCTGAGGTGAACTGGTAGCACCATCGTGGCCCCGCGCACGTCCACGACATGCCGCCGCAAAGTGCCATGCTCTACTCGCACGTGGAGCCTCCTCCGCCATTGCCGCAGGGCCGTATGCCACAGTGTGCAGTAAGGGGAGCTGCCGCCACAGCTCGTCTCAGTGTGCAGAATGCGTCCATGGCCGCCGGTTCTTCACGGGCATCGGAGGTCATATCGGTTCCAAGACCGGATGTCCGTGGCTTCGTCATTGTACTATCAGCTTCTAGCTTCGATGTTCACGTGCATATGTGCACATTCGTAGATAAGATACATCAACAGTATCCACGTGAGTATGTGCACAAGTCCATAGTTTGAAACTGTAGGCTCAAACTGTATTTGTGGAATGGGCTGGATCGGTTTGGCTTCAAAACACGAGCAGTTTGGTTTGGATTGGATTATAGTAGATATAGTTTGGATTGGTTTGGTTTGACTGGTGAACTTGTTGATGTACGGTTTGGACTGGATTTGGTTTGGATTACAAACTATTCCCAGGTTTAGTTGACATCACCCTTGAGGTGAATACGTTGGGAGGCGAAACTATAAGCCCCTATCTTTCTTTGTGTCCGGTTGAAACGTTTTGCTCATGGTTACACGGTGAGTGTTATCAATCATAAAAGACTATATGATGGTTGAGTATGTGGACTTGCCAAAAGGCTCCAATACGTGACCCTTCCTGAAAAGATGATGAATTGTAGTTGCAAAGTTGACTGAGAACATAGTTTGTTGGTTTTTAATAGAATTTTTGCTTTATACTTCGATTGTGTGATGAACTGTTACTTATTCATGAGAAGTATATGATAAAAGTCCTATTTTTAATTTTGTTGTTGTTATAATAATCAACATGATGCTTCTATGTCCGTATTTTGTTTTTATCAACACCTCTCTCTCAAAGCATGTGGACATGTTTTTCGATTTCGGTTTTCGCTTGAGAACAAGCGAGGTCTAAGCTTGGGGGAGTTGATACGTCCATTTTGCATCATGTTTTCTTACTATTATTTATAAAAAATTTATCCATAATAATGCTTTTTGGAGTAATTCTAATGCCTTTTCTCTCATAATATGCAAGGTATACACAAAGAGGGAGAATTCCGGCAGCCGGAAATCTGGACCTAAAAAAGCTACGTCAGGCTACCTATTCTGCACAACTCCAAATGAGCTGAAACTTCACGAGGAATTTTTATGTAATATATAAGAATTATTGGAGCAAATAACTATCAGAGGGGCCCACCAGGTGGGCACAACCCACCTGGGTGCACCAGGGAGCCCAGGCGCGCCCTAGTGGATTGTGCTCACCCAGGTCCACCTCCAGTGCCCATCTTCTGGTATATAAGTCATTTTGACCTAGAAAAAATAAGCAGAGGACTTTCGGGATGGAGCGTCGCCGCCTCGAGGCGGAACTTGGGCAGGAGCACTTTTGCCCTTCGGCGGAGCGATTCCGCCGGGGGAACTTCCCGCCCGGAGGGGGAAATCATCGTCCTCATCATCACCAACAACTCTCCCATCTTGGGGAGGGCAATCTCCATCAACATCTTCGACGGCACCATCTCATCTCAAACCCTAGTTCATCTCTTGTGTTCAATCTTGTTACCGGAACCATAGATTGGTGCTTGTGGGTGACTAGTAGTGTTGATTACATCTTGTAGTTGATTACTATATGGTTTATTTAGTGGAAGATTATATGTTCAGATCCAATATGCCATGGGATAAATCATGTTGCAAGTAATCATGTGAATTTGATATGTGTTCGATATTTTGATAGTATGTATGTTGTGATTCCCATAGTGGTGTCATGTGAACGTCGACTACATGGCACTTTACCATATTTGGGCCTAATGGAATGCATTGTGGAGTAGCAATTAGATGATGGGTTGCGATAGTGACAGAAGCTTAAACCCTAGTTTATGTGCTATTCCGTAAGGGCCCGATTGGATCCAAAAGTTTAATGCTATGGTTCAAATTTATCCTTAATACTTTTCTCGTAGTTGCGGATGCTTGTGGGAGGGTTATTCATAAGTAGGAGGTTTGTTCAAGTAGGAACAACACCTAAGCACCGGTCCACCCACATATCAAATTATCAAAGTACCGAACATGAATTAAACTAACATGACGAAAGTGACTAGATGAAATTCCCGTGTACCCTCAAGAACACTTTGCTTATCACAAGAGACCGTTTTGGCCTGTCCTTTGCCTCAAAAGGATTGGGCTACCTTGCTACACTTTTGTTACTACTATTGTTACTTGCTCGTTACAAATTATCTTGCTATCAAACTACTGTGCTACTTACAATTCCAGCACTTGCAGACATCACCTTACTGAAAACTACTTGTCATTTCCTTCTGCTCCTCGTTGGGTTTGACACTCTTATCGAAAAGAGCTACAATTGATCCCCTATACTTGTGGGTCATCATATCATACTCCAATGGATCTCGGTCCTTGGTTGCAGGATCGCAAGAAGCAACCTGCAGTGTTTCGTCCATCTTCAAAGTTGTGGTCAGGGTCCGATGGCATGTGGTGGAGACGCGAGTCCAGGCACTATTCAAGCCAAGCACCGAGCCATTGCCCATTCATGTAAATTTTGGATCTCAATCTTTCATCCTTGTCTATTCACTTCTGTTATGATGAGTTGGTCTAATGATTCCCCGCAAGAAAAAAAAGATTTAATGATGTTTGACCTGTTTGATGCCTCTCTTTTTGCACGAGTTACAGTCAGGTAAATTCTTTTGGTTGTGGCATTACCTGAATTTGGATATAGATGGAGCATCGAATTTATTCAAATTTACTCCAAAATCTAACTTCAAGTATTCAGGTGTTCTGTACTCTTTTTTTGTAACATAATAATGTTGCCAACAAAGCAATTATCTGGTTGTGACAAGAGAAAAACAAGCTAACACTAGTAGAAAAGGGGGCAATGGTCCAGGCCCGGCCAGCCCATTAGTCCCGGTTCAATCCAGAACCGGGACCAATGGGGGCATTGGACCCGGTTCATGAGCCCCGGGGGCCGGCCGCGCCATGTGGCCCATTGGTCCCGGTTCGTCTGGACCTTTTGGTCCCTGTTGGTGGGACGAAACGGGACCAATGGGCCTCGCTCCTGCCCACCACCATTGGTCCCGGTTGGTGGGACGAACCGGGACCAAAGGCTGCCCTTTAGTCCCGGTTCAAGTCACAAACTGGGACCAATTAGTTGCCTATATATACCCTCGCCATGAAAGCAGAGCACTCCTGCTCTTTTTTAAATGGCTTGGCGAGGAGAGCTTTGTGGTGCTCTAGCTCACCTCCTATGCACACGAGGTGTTCGATGGAATGCCCGAGCCACACTACTTAAGCTTTCTCCTCTCCAAGCTCAACCTCCAAGCTCCATTTTCCTTAATATTTGTCTAGGTTTAGCGGTCCGTCACGTCCCGTCCCTGTCTTCACCGCCGTCGATCGACCGCGCCGATCTCGTCGCCGGCACCACCGTGGTGAGCCTCTTGTTCTTATCTTCTTTCTGAAAGGAAAAAAATTCTTACTTGTATGTTTATATAGATACTTGTATAATGTTCTTACTGTTATTATTGCATCTTATATAGTGCGATGGTTTTGGTATCCGCCCCGTCGGCCCTCGTCACATCTATGATTCGGATGTGGTATATATTATCTTTTCGTAACTATTGGTTCATTTATTGTTTATGACAATTATGCCGACCAACGTGACATAGATTTTATTTATCTAGGAGGTTGTTGAACTGGAAATTCCAACCGACCCTATTGTCGAGAGGTTAAATTTAATTGAAGAAGAAAACAATTTGTTGAAGGAAAAAATTAGAAAAATTGAGGAGGAGAAGATGATATTGGAGTTGCATGTTGCGGATGTCGTCGATGATCACAAGATCAAGATGGATGCAATGCGCTTGAAGATTAGAAAGATTAGAAAATATGCCATTCATACCGAGGCTTAGTATCATTATGCCATTGGATCAGTTTTTACATTGGTTGCGATTATGATCGCATTTGTTTTCGCATTGAAATGTTTTACATAGTTTCAAAGGTATGGTTTAATTAATTTAGATGCTCTGCAGAGCTTTATGTTGTTAGATGAGAACTATGTATGTACTTTGGTTTTAATGTGATGATGAACTTCTATTAATTTGGTCACTTAATTATCTATTCATGATGTTCTATAATGATTTTTGACACACTTAACTATATATAATGCACGCAGATGAACCGGGAATGGATGTACGGTTCAAGACACACCTCCGAGTACATTAAGGGCATGCATGATTTTCTCGAAGTGGCTGAGGCAAACAAGCAGAATGGTTTTATGTGTTGTCCATGCCCTATATGTGGGAATACGAAGTCTTACTCTGACCGGAAAATCCTCCACACCCACCAGCTTTACAAGGGTTTCATGCCACACTATAATGTTTGGACGAGGCACGGAGAAAGAGGGGTTATGAAGGAAGACGGCGAAGAAGAAGAAGAGTACGATGACAACTATGTGCCCCCTGAATACGGTGATGCTACTGAACATCAAGAGGAACCAGACGATGTGCACGATGATGCTGCAACGGGCGAAGCTGCTGAAGATCAAGAGGAACCAGACAATGTGTCTGATGATGATGATCTCCGCAGGTTCATTGTCGATGCAAGGACGCAATGCGAAAGTCAAAAGGAGAAGCTGAAGTTCGATCGCATGTTAGAGGACCACAAAAAAGGGTTGTACCCCAATTGCGAAGATGGCAACACAAAGCTCGGTACCGTACTGGAATTGCTGCAGTGGAAGGCGGAGATTGTTGTGCCTGACAAAGGATTTGATAAGCTACTGAAAATATTGAAGAATAAGCTTCCAAAGGATAACGAATTGCCCGACAGTACATACGCAGCAAAGAAGGTCGTATGCCCTCTAGGATTGGAGGTGCAGAAGACACATGCATGCCCTAATGACTGCATCCTCTACATGTGCGTATAAGGATCTGAAAGCATGCCCGTATGCGGTGCATTACGGTATAAGATCAGACGAGATGACCTCGGTGATGTTGACGGCGAGCCCCCAGAAGAGGGTTCTCGCGAAGGTGATGTGGTATGCTCCTATAATACCACGGTTGAAACGTCTGCTCGTAAACGGAGAGCATGACAAGTTGATGCGATGGCACAGTGAGGACCGTAAGAAAGACGGGAAGTTGAGAGCACCACGACGGGTCGCAGTGGAGAAAAATCGAGAGAAAGTACCGGGATGAGTTTGCAAGTGAGCCAAGGAACGTATGGTTTGCTTTAAGCGCGGATGGCATTAATCCTTTCGGGAGCAGAGCAGCAATCACAACACCGCCCGTGACTCTATGTATGTATAACCTTCCTCCTTGGATGTACATGAAGCAGAAGTTCATTATGATGCCATTTCTCATCAAAGGCACTAAGCAACCCGGAACGACATTGATGTGTACCTAAGGCCATTAGTTGAAGAACTTCTACAGCTGTGGAATGGAAACGGTGTACGACGTGGGATGAGCATGACAGAGGAATTTAACCTAAAGGCGTTGCTGTTCGTGACCATCAACGATTGGCCCGCTCTCGGTAACCTTTCGTGATGCATAAACAAGGGATACCACGCATGCACGCACTGTTTACTTGACACCGATAGTATATACCGGCAAGCTGCGGGAAGAATGTGTACCTGGGCCATCATCGATTTCTTCCGACCAACCATCACCGCCGAAGAAAGGCAAGCATTTCAAAGGCAAGGCAGATCACCGGAAGAAGCCCGCCATGCGTATCGGTGATCACGTACTTGCTATGGTCAATGATTTACACGTAATCTTTGGAAAAGGTCCCGGCAGACTAGCTGTTCCGAATGACGCTGAGAATCACGCACCCATGTGGAAGAAGTAATTTATATTTTGGGACCTACCCTACTGGAAAGACCTAGAGGTCCGCTCTTCGATCGACGTGATGCACGTGACGAAGAACTTTTGCGTGAACCTGCTAGGCTTCTTGGGCGTGTATGGGAAGACAAAAGATACACCTGAGGCACGGGAGGACCTGCAACGCTTGCGAAAAAGAGGGCATGCCTCCGGCAAGATGAAGGTCCCGCCACCACGCTCTTATGAAAGAAGAGAAAGAAATCTTCTTTGAATGCACGCTCAAGATGGAGGTCCCGACCGGCTTCTCGTCAATATAAAGGGAATAATAAATATGCCGGAGAAAAGTTCCGTAACCTAAAGTCTCATGACTGCCACGTGATTATGACGCATTGCTTCCGGTTGCATTGAGGGGGCTTCTACCGGAAAATGTCCGATTAGCCATTGTGAAGCTATGTGCATTCCTCAATGCAATCTCTTAGAAGGTGATCGATCCAGAAATCATACCAAGGCTAAGGAGTGATGTGGTGCAATGTCTTGTCGGGCCGAGCTGGTGTTCCCACCATCCTTCTTCAATATCATGACGCACGCCCTAGTTCATCTAGTTGACGAGATTGTCATTCTGGGCCCTGTATTTCTACACAATATGTACCCCTTTGAGAGGTTCGTGGAGTCCTAAAGAAATATGTCCAGAATCGCTGCTTAGGCCGGAAGGAAGCATCTCCATGGGCCATCAAACAGAGGATGTCATCGGGTTTTGTGTTGACTTCATTCCTGGCCTTAAGAAGATAGGTCTCCCTAAATCGCGGTATGAGGGGAGACTGACCGAAAAGGCACGCTTGGAAGGGACTCAATAATATGCAGGGACGGATATTCTTGGTCTCAAGCACACTACACAGTTCTACATGAACTCTACCTTGGTGACCCAGTATGTCGATGAACACAAGAACAACTGCGCTCCAAACACCCGGAGTAGTGCGACGACTGGATTACATGTGAACACATCAGGACTTTCAGCAGTTGGTTGGAAGCACGTATCAGAGGTGACAACACTGTTTGTGATGAGCTGTACTTGTTGTCTAGGGGACCATCTTTGACTGTATTGATTTGGAAAGGATACGAGATAAATGGGAATACATTTTACACGATTGACCAAGATCAAAAGAGCACCAACCAAAACAGCGGTGTCCGCTTTGATGCAACAACCGAGAGGGGAAAGGACACATATTATGGTTACATAGTGGACATATGGGAACTTGACTACAGACATGATTTTAAGGTCCCTTTGTTTAAGTGCAAATGGGTCAATCTGTCAGGAGGCGGGTATGTAGACCCACAAGACGGAATGACAACAAGGATCTGAAAAATCTTGGGTACACCGACGAACCGTTCGTCCTAGCCAATGATGTGGCACAGGTTATCTATGTGAAGGACATGTCTACTGCATCGAGAAAGAGAAAAGATAAGGAAGCGAGTACATCATACGATGAGCCAAAGCGCCACATAGTTCTTTCAGAAAAAGGGACATCGTGGGAGTGGAGGACAAGATGTACATGTCTCAAGATTATGAAAAGTTTCATGAAATTCCTCCCTTCAAAGTCAAGGCTGACCCCAGATCCCGATAAACGATGAAGATTATCCATGGTTACGGCGCAATAATAATGAAATGAAACAAGCGAAGAAAAAGTGAAGACTTTCTCCCGCAAGTATTAAGATGATACCATGCCAAATTAGTAACAGACGAGTATGAAACAATGCAAACTTTCAACTTTTTCAGAGTTCATTTGAAATGCTTTAATGTCTTATGGTTCGGCCCTCGTAATAATTAAAAATAGCAATAACAAGTTTTTTGTTGTAAGTAGAAACGAAATAAAATAAATAAAGCAAGAAAGAAAACAAAAAAACAAAAAAAAGTGTTTTCAAATTTGAAAACTAATGGCACTAACAGAAAGTTTATAATTTTCCTAAAACTAAAAGAAAAAAGAATTGAAAAATAAAGCAAAAAACAAAAGAAAATAAATAATGCAGAAATCAAAACAAAAACAACAATAAGTATTTTGTTGTAAGTAGAAACAAAATAAAATAAATAAAGCAAGAAAGAAAACAAAAATAGTGTTTTCAAATTTGAAAAGTAATGGCACTAACAGAAAGTTTATAATTTTCCTAAAACTAAAAGCAAAAAGAATTAAAAAATAAAGCAAAAAACAAAAGAAAATAAATAATGCAGAAAACAAAACAAAAAAACTGGAAAAATAAATAAAGCAAAAATGCTCGAGAGGGGTGCGGCAGTGGGGCTTATAAACCACTGCGCGCCCCTCTCAACTAGCGAGGTGGGACTAAACTTTGGCCCCGACGCGGGCAGCACAAGGGCTTTTGGTCCCGGTTGGTGGCACCAACCGGGACTAAAGGGGGGGCATTGGTACCGGTTCTTGGCACCAACCGATACCAAAGGCCGCCGCTTCCCGCCCTTTGGGCTGCCGAAAAAGAGGCCTTTGGTCCCGGTTGGTGGCACCAACCGGGACTAAAGGGTGCATTAGTCCCGGTTGGTTTCACGAACCGGGACCAATGGCTTTGCTATATAAGCAAACACTTTGCAAAAATTCAGAATCTCATCGCCAGTTGCCCCCGACGACGCCGACCCTCTCCTCGACGCCGCCAGTTGTGCTCCACCTCGCCGCCGCCGCCAAGGTTGCCCCCAACCCGACGTCCTGTCGCTGCCTCCCGAGCCCGCACCCGTCTCCGCCTCACGCCCGAGCCCCTGCCCTGTCGTCCCGCCCGGGGCTCCTCGCCCCCACCGCCGCCATCGTCATCTAGTCGCCTCATTGTGAGCCACCGCCCGCACTGCTCTGTTTTTTCATTTTTATTAGTTTAATTTTTTGTTCATATATATATATAATGTATATGTGTATGTATGTGGCTATGTGTATGTATATGTTCAAAATGTATAAAAAATTGTTCGTAGCATGTTTTTCTTCATATATGTATTTTTTGTTCATATGTGTATTAATGTTTTCATATATGCAAAAGATAGATTTTAGAAAAGTTAGGTTTTTTTGTTCATAGATTTTTTGGTGATATTAATTATTGTAGAAATATGCAAATGTTTGTATATTCATATGAACAATGCATTAGGCAAAACCTTTGTTTTTTTCAAATTTTCTATTTGAACATTTTTTTAAAACAAGCAATACTAAAAGAATGAGAGGTAAAAGGAAAATAAGAAGAGGAAGAAAGGAGAAGAAGAGGAGAGGAAGAAGAGGAGAAATAAATAAGAAGAGGAAATAAGAAGAAAAGAAGAGGAGAAGAAGAAAGGAATAGAGAAGAAGAAAATAGAAAAATTCTATTTTTCTTCTTCTCCTCTATTCCTTTCTTCTTCTCCTCTTTTTTTTTATTCTTTTTTTTCTTCTTCCTTCTTCCTCTTTTCTTCCATTTCCTTATTTTCCTTTCTCGCGAGAAGAAGAAAAAGAAGAGTAGAAGAAGAAGAAAGGAATAGAGGAGAAAGAAGAAACTTCAACACGAGGGGGGGGGGTACCGATACCCCCTCCCCGATAACATTATTTTCCCATGTATATGTATGTCGCGTCGTTGTCGATATAACCCCTCGAGATAACTTTGACATGAGGGCGGTCGATATATATACCCCTCTCGACCGTGATAACTTATACAACGGCAAGACCCCCTCGGCCCTCTCGCCGACCAAAACTCTCGAGGACACCCAAACCCTAGAGAGAAAACGATGTTGGTCTCCTACCCCTCCCGCCGCCCCTACCCAACAAATTAACTCTCTCGAGGCCACCCAAAATAACCCATTAAGCATGTTGTCGAGGCGACCCCAAACCCAACAGAAGCAGCCACGAGGCCACTAACATGATTCCTTATTGTGATTAGCTAGCTAGTTCTACGTTTGCCACTAATATATATATATATCCATCTGTACCATGTTTGAATAATAATTGACATGTTGTAAATATTTGCAGAAACTATGGAGCACTCCCGAGACGAAGAAACAGAAGCGATGTTGGGGCACATAATTGCACAAGGAAGTGATGAAGTTGCGTCATTTCTCAACGACACCGGACTGGGTGAAGAAGAGGGATATGTCCATGATGGCTTCGACCCATTAATGCCGGTACAAGAAGAGGACTATGTTCATGATGGCTCCGATGACACAATGGAGGTACAAGGTAAGGAGACTGTATGATCGCTCCGGTGACCAAACCGAGTCCGCCAGTATATATATATTAGTTAAGCCCGTCTTTGACTAGTTAATTGATGCATCCATTGTTTTGGTATATGTACACATATTAATTAATCTTGTCTTTCTTCCTTATAATTTCTAGCCTCCGGATCGAGCACAATTTCGTAAGGAGACGAGGCCCAAGAAAAAGTTGAGCTCGGATGAAAAGTTTGAGATCATAGAAATCGCTACCGACGGCGAACCGATTGAACCCAAGCGGACAAGGAAGGCATTTTCTGCTCGGTGTGGGGTTCTTGTTAGGGACAAGATCCCGATCAGCATCCATCAATGGTATAAGCCTAAGGAGGAAGACCACGAGGTGTCTTATGTCAATGATATGCGTAAAGAAGATCTTTGGACCGAAAGCTGAAGGCAAATTTCACCCTACCGCCAGAGGAGGATCCGGAGAAGCCGCTTAAAGAGCAATTAATCAAGTCTTGTGCTCTTAAGAAGATGGCAACCCTAATGAGGAGGTGGAGGAAAGAGCTGAACCAGTTTGTCAAGAAAGATAAGACACCAGAATTCATCGGCAAATATGAGAAGATCAAAGATCATCGGCCCGCATTTGTGGCCCACAAGACATCGGAAAAGAGTAAGAAGATGTCGGCGACAAACAAGCAAAATGCTGCGAAGAAGAAGCTTCACCATCGCACGGGTCGTGGCTACCTCAAAGCCCGCCTAAGTGGTCCAAGGCTGAGCATGAACTGCTTGAAAAAGGGATGGAACCGGAGACAATGTATCGCTGCACTGCTGCGGACTTGGTTCTTCGGGCTGGCGGAACCTTGGACCTTGTAACAGGAAGTGCCGTGATCTAACGAGCAACCGCAAATACCGGTCGAGAAGCTTGACACTATATCGATGCAGCGCAGCGAGGGACGCTCTTCCAAACAGGGAGAAGGACGAGCTCACAATGGCCCTTGGGAATCCTGAGCACCACCGGACGGACACGAGGCACGCCAGCTCCCTTTCGTGGAAGGTTGGTTTTCCGGATGCAGGGGTTACAAAACCCACGAGAGGAGGAAGAAACCGGAGCAGGACCAACCGCAGCGCTGCACGAAAGGGTAATGGGGCTAGAGGAACGAGAAGAGGAACGAGAAGCAGCAGATCACAGCAAACGACGTGTCAAGCTTCCCCAAGCTACCCCGCCATCTCGGCCGAGAAGCAGCGTGGCTTCCACCGAGCTGCTTCACCGGAGCATGTTTTGACGGCTCTGCCGGCTATCCCGTGGATGGTATCACGGAGTCTCAAAGTTGCCACATTATGGCGCGATGGATGACTTTGAAGGTCAAGGCGGCTGTTGGCCAAGTTTATCCTAGTGGACCCAAAGACAACTTATCACCGCCACCGATTCCGTATGATATGCTAAGGTGATGGTGGATGAAATAACGGAGGGATTTGAGGACCTCCAGCTTGACCACCCTACCGGTGAAGGGGAGACTAGGCTGGGTTCTGCTCTGAAGACTCCATGCCTATGGCGGAAGGAGCTCATCAACCTTCCGAACTGGACGCCTCCGCCTCCTCCTCCTCCTCCTCCTCCTCCTCCTCCGGCGAGTCAGGGCACTCCGCCTCCTCCACCGCCTCCTCCTCTGGCGAGTGACGATCAGGGCACGCGTGGCGGCACTCCGCCTCCTTCTCCGGCGTGGCGGCACTCCGCCTCCTTCTCCGCTGCGCCCGGCGCCTGAGCAGCCAGCCTCCTCCTTCTCCGCCTCGTCGGCAAGGGCGGAAGAGACCACGCCGCCGCTCTGCGCTCCCGGCGTCGTAGTCCTTCTCCTCCGCCTCGTAAGCAAGAAAAGAAGACATCCGCCTCCGTCGCTTCTGCGGCGTCTAGCAGTACAGCCAAAGGCGGGAGGAAATACAGATACGGTCCTTCTTTGAAGACTCCAGAGAAGTTACCGTACGAGAGGACCGAGGAGGAAAACGCGAAGATCGCGCAAACCGAAGTGGATGACTGGTTTGCAGGGTTGAAAGCAAAGAGACGTCCACCTCCGGAGGAGAAGGTAGATCCGGTGAAAGCGGCGCACTGGCTGCCCTAAGGAAACCGCAAAGTCTCCGCCGAGAACCAACTATGAGCGACATTCGAATGTATATATCTCCAAGCGGAGCGGTCGGGAAGTACTGTCGGACATCAAAGAGCAAAAGAACGAGCAGCTAAGAAAAAATTGACCAGCTCGGCGAACAAGCAAACCAATCGTGCCCCCGCTCAATGTGTCTAGCGGCAACATAAATCGCTAATGTTCCGGATGGTGGCAGGTTATGGCAATCTACAAGATTACCTGCTCGACGATGCACTTCCTGAATACATGAAGGTGGAAGAACACAGAATCTGAGTACGGAAGCCTCTCGTCAAAGATGAAAAATCTTTAACAACGATGATGCGAAGATTCCATAATTGGTACATGAAAACCTGCAGAGTCCGGGGACGAATTGTTTGTATCTGAACATTAAAGAGGAGCACGACCTCGTTGGAACTGATCTGTTGTGTGTTCCATTTGAGGAGTTCTTCGTGTTCTTCAATCAAACACTACTAGAAAAAGGGCTATAGATGGGATTGACACTAATGGCGCACCAGAAAGCTGGTGCGCCATTAGTATATACTAATGGCGCACCACAATCTGATGCGCCATTAGAGTTTAAACTACTAATGGCGCACTGGCAAAGGGTGCGCCATTAGTATCAAAAAAAATTTAACTAGCGCTGTTCAAACATACTAATGGCGCATCCTGCCCAAGGGCGCCATTCGTTGTTGTAACTACTAATGGCCCACCAGCCTGTGGGTGCGCCATTAGTATAGAATTTTTTTTTTGAACTAGTGCGCTTATTCAAACATACTAATGGCGCATCTCGCCAGAGTGCGCCATTAGTAGTTGTAACTACTAATGGCGCACCTGGCAGTTGGTGCACCATTAGTATAGAAATTTTTTTTTGAACTAGTTTGCCTATCCAAACTTACTAATGGCGCATCCTGCCCAATTGCGCCATTAGTAGTTGTAACTACTAATGGCGCACTGTGCTATGGGTGCGCCATTAGTAAAGAAATTCTCAATTGTGAACTAGTGCGCCTATCCAAACATACTAATGGTGCATCCTGCTTAGGTGCGCCATTAGTAGTTCTAACTACTAATGGCGCACCATGCAAGAGGTGCGCCATTAGTAAGTAGGCAGCAACAAGATATTTGGGGCAGCCTCTCCTACCCACACACTCACTTTCTCCCCACTTCATTCTCTCCACCTCCTCCTTGTCTCGGTGCCTCCTCTTTTCACCTCATTTCCACCATAGATTCATTCAAATTAAGTGGTTAAATTACCTTGTTTTAATAGGTAAGTAAGGGGAAGCTATATTTAGGTTGTTCTCCCTACAACAATGTGCACATGCACTTTTTACTGCCTAGCTAGATCTATGTATGTTCTGGTGTTGCATATGTTTGTGGTGTTGCATATGTGTTTGTGTTTGGAGGTGTACCGTATTTGAAATGCGATAGTTGCCAATATTTTGCCGGAATGTTGATTCATTTCCGTTTCGCGAGAATTTTGGCATTAAGCATTCTTTTGGTCCTATTTTAGGGAAAGTCATGCCAAATTTTTGTTTGGTTCTAAAATATCGCTTTGCTCTACCTCGCAGCGACCATGGTTCGCATACGATGACCGAAGGCATCGTGAATAGGTTTTTGAGGTCCGCTAAGGCCGAGATGCTTCAAAAGAACGAGACGGAGATAAGATGTCCGTGTCGAAGATGCAAGTCAAGAGCCTTATTGCGGACCCGGATTCCGGCAGGTGCGGGACCACCGCCGCTATGCGTGGTTTCATGGATGGCTATCGGTGGCAAGGTGATGAAGATGACTACGAAGTCGCCCATGCGGCCGGGCAAGAAATGAGGAAGGGCAGCAAGACAACCACCGCGGCTCAAGCGGGCGAGAAGACGAAGAATCCCGAGGAGATGATCACGATCGTGATGTCAGCATACGCCATCATGTAGAAGATGCAGGACATGATGATGAGGAAGATGCCGGAGCAGGCGACGGGCATGATCATGAAGATGATGATGCCGGGCGAGCATTTACGCTGGACCATCGATGGGCTGGGTGCAGGACCCTCATATTCAAGAGCTGCTTCTCAAGCGGCATTTGATAACGCAAGAGCTGCCGCCCGAGAGAAAGCCAAGATGGATCAACTTGAGTTAGACGCGGTTACTCCATTGTATGAAGGATGCAGGCCCGAGGATACCCGCCGAAAGTAACGCTCATGGCTCACGGAGATGAAGGTAAAACACAAAATGACCGACGATGCTTCGACGAGAACATGTCATTCTCGCACGAACGCCTTCCCAAGGGGAACAAGTGCCCACCAGTTTGAGGAGGCGAAGAAAATCGTGTGTCCTCTCGATTTACCGCACATGAAATACCATGTGTGCATCAACAATTGCATCATTTATCGGGACGAGCACGCTGAGTCTACCATATGTCCGGTGTCTTGGCGCCACTCGATACAAGAAGAGGAAGAAAGCTCCTCGAAAAGTGGTGTGGTACTTTCCGATCACTCCTCGTCTGCAGCGCTATTTCGCGGACCCTAAGGTAGCAAAGCTCCTGCTGGCACGCCGGATAGGGAGGAGAAGAAGCGGAAGATGACGCAAATGATCCGGAGATAGATAAAAAGACAAGATGCCGAGTCACCCTAAGGATGCGAGCCAGTGGCAAGCGTTGAACTTCAAGACTCGGAATTTGGGAACGATCCAAGGAACATCGTCTTTGGGCGCGAGCACCGATGGAGTCAATCCGCTTGGCAGCCGTGAGAAGCACACATAGCACTGGCCCGTGTTTGTGTGGATGTACAACCTTCCCCCAGTTTGTGCATGAAGAGGAAGTACATTCACATGAGTATGCTAATTGAAGGGCCGAAACAACCAGGAACGACATCAATCAGACCGGGCTGCTGAAAGAGGAGCTTGACACGCTGTGGAAAACGCCAGCCAATACGTGGACGCCGCAGAAAGAATATTTCCCTATGAGAGCCGTGACCGCTCACGACGGTGCACGACTATCTCGGTTACGGATATCTCATGGGCAGGTAGTCCACGGATTTTCTGGATGCGTAAGGTGCATGGATGACACAACGTACGCCAGCTAGATAGAGATCCCGGGTCTTCGAAACCGTGTTCATGGGACATCGAAGGTGGCTTCGCGACGATGACCCGTGGAGGAAACGCAAGGATCTGTTTGATGGTGAAACCGAACCCCGAAAACGCCTGTGTACGAGGAGCGGCGAGGAAATAGACAAGCTATTGAAAAATTGGATAGACTGCCCACTGCCGGGAAAGAAGCAAAAGGCGCCAGAGCCGGGAAAGAAGCGAAGGCGCCAGAGCCGCTGTTGAAGGTATGGAAAACGAGGTCTGCTTTTTGGGACTTGCCGTCTTGGAAGATCCACCGTGTGCCTCACAGCCTTGATGTCATGCATATCACGAAGAACGTGTGCGAGAGTCTGCTTGGTACCCTGCTCAACATGCCGTAGAGGACCAAAGATGGGCCGAAAGCAAGGCGCACTTGAAATCAATGGGCATCGTGCAGAGCTTCACGCTATATATGATGATGATGATGATGATGATGATGATGATGATGATGATGATGATGAGGCGAAGCAGGACACGTAAAGTCGTCAGAAAGGCAAAAAGGCCAAGAAGACCGAAATGACTACCTCCCGCTGCGTGCTTCACTCTAAGTCGAGGAGATCGAGCAGTTTTCACCGCCTCCTAGGAGTAAAACTTCCTTACGGTTACGTGGGGAAGATAAGCAGATACCTAGACCCAAACAAGCAGAAGTTCAGCCGATGAAGTCTCACGACCGGCACGCGTCTTGATGACGCAGATACTTCCGATTGCAATCCAGGATCATGGACGCGCACGTCCGTGAAATGCTATTTGGCCTATGCAACTTCTTCGACGCCATCTCTCGGAAGTCGATTGGCGTGAGGCAACTCGTAGGCTACAAGGAAGAGATCGTGGTGATACTATGCGAGCTTGAGATGTACTTCCGCCCGCATTCTTCGACGTTATGGTGCATCTGCTGGTCCATATAGTGGAGGATATCATCCAACTCGGCCGACGCTCCTGCACAAAGATGATGCCGCTCGAAAGGATGAATGGTGTCATCAAAGGATACGTTCGCAACATGTCACGCCCGTAAGGAAGCATAGCCAGGGCTTTTCGATCAAGAGTGCATCTCCCATCGCATTTAATTATCTAGGCATCGAGAACCCGTTGGTCTGCCCGTCAACAGCACCTCGGCTGTGCTCGCCGGATGGGGTCACCGTGAGGGTCGCCGCGAAATGCATGTCGACTTCGAGGGTCGACTACCGACTTTGAAAGAGCAAACCTAGTCGCGCTACAACACATAGACGTGGTCGATCCTTGGGTGGTAGCAAAACCTTTATTAAAAAGACGTACAATGACCGAGGCCAACAGAGGACGGACGGAGATACACTCAAAGAGCACAACTCATGTTTCACGCGTTGGTTCAAGCGTAAGCTTCGTTGCATCTTTTACATGAGGATTCTTCCGCGGAAGAACAACTCATATTCGCCTTGTCACAGGCGCCGAGCACAACCTCGATGACCTATGAGGCGCACGATATCAACGGCTACACATTCTACACCGAGGCCAAGGACATGAAGAGCGATGGTTATCGTAACTCCGGGGTAACAATGGAATCCTACACCGTAACGACAAGGACAGATACTACGGAAGGATCGAGGAGATCTGGGAGCTGAGCTACGCTGGAGAGAAGGTCCCGATGTTCCGTGTCGATGGGCCAAGAACGTCATAAAAGAAGACCGGTATTTCACCACCATGGTTATACCCGGTTAATCCAAGATCATGGGCGCAAACGTCACCGCGAAAAAATGAGCCATGGGTACTGGCTTCCCAAGTGGACCAATGCTTCTTCATTACCGACCCGCCAAAGCCCTACCGTGTTGTCGTGAGGAGAGGCAAAAGGAAGATCATCGGAATGGATGGAGTAGCCAATGAGCAAGACTTCGACAAGTACGGGCGACCGAGGATCGAACATGACGACGATGACGTAAGTAGCAGCATACACCACAAGAAGAAGCAGGACCACCCTACCTAAAGGACGTCTGCTCCACGGAAGAACTCCATTTATAAAAAGAAGGGCAAGAAGATTGTGAACAGATAGCTTGCTAAGATCGATTGTATTTAAATCGTAGCCTTCATTTCTCGATTGTATTTCATGGGTACTTTTTGAACTATCATGAATATTTTTAAATTTCATGGACACTCGATCTAGATCCCTCCATCTCGATCGCTATCCCACCTCGCCAGATCCGGTCCCTCGCCGAGCACCCCTCAGTCCACCGGCCGCCGACCCCCGCACCTCGATTCCCCTACTCAACCGTCAGCCGACCCCCGCACCTCAAGCACCGCCTTATAAAAAAATAAGTATCAAACAGCTTTTTAAATGCTACTGTCTTATAAAAAATATTACTGTTATTATTTAAACAAGTTTGAACATATTTAAACACAAATAAGTATCAAACAGCTTTTAAATGCTAAAAAATTTGTGGAGCCCACCTCGATCCCCCTCCATCTCGATCGCTATCCCACCTCGCCAGATCCGTCCCTCGCCGCTGAGCACCCCAGTCCACCGGCCGCCACGCCCCCCCCGCACCTCGATTCCCTACTCAACCGCCCGTCGCCGACCCAGCGCACCGTCTAATAAAAAAAAATAAGTACTGAAACAGCTTTTTAAATGCTACTGTCTTATAAAAAAATATTACTGTTATTATTTAAACAAGTTTGAACATATTTAAACATAAATAAGTATCAAACAGCTTTTTAAATGCTAAAAAAATTTGTGGAGCCTGGGACTGGGGGGGTGCTATATTTAGGTTGTTCTCCCTACAACAATGTGCACATGCACTTTTTTACGGCCTAGCTAGATCTATGTATGTTCTGGTGTTGCATATGTTTGTGGTGTTGCATATGTGTTTGTGTTTGGAGGTGTACCGGTATTTGAAATGCGATAGTTGCCAATATTTTGCCGGAATGTTGATTCATTTCCGTTTCAAGTAGAATTTTGGCATTAAGCATTCTTTTTGGTCCTATTTTTAGGGAAAGTCATGCCAAATTTTTGTTTGGTTCTAAAATATCGTTTTGCTCTACCCCGCAGGCGACCATGGTTCGCACGATGACCGAAGGCATCGTGAATAGGTTTTTGAGGTCCGCGAAGGCCGAGATGCTTCAAAAGAACGAGACGGAGATAAGATGTCCGTGTCGAAGATGCAAGTCAAGAGCCTTATTGCGGACCCGGATTCCGGCAAAAGGGACCACCTGCTGTTGCGTGGTTTCATGGATGGCTATCGGTGGCAAGGTGATGAAGATGACTACGAAGTCGCCCATGCGGGCCGGGCAAGAAATGAGGAAGGGCAGCAAGACAACCACCGCGGCTCGGCGGGCGAGAAGACGAAGAATCCCTGTGAGATGATCACGATCGTGATGTTGCATACAGTCATCATGTAGAAGATGCAGGACATGATGATGAGGAAGATGCCGGAGCAGGCGACGGGCATGATCATGAAGATGATGATGCCGGGCGGAGCGCATTTACGCCGACCATCGATGGCTGGGTGCAGGACCCTCATATTCAAGAGCTGCTTCTCAAGCAGACGGATAACGCAAGAGCTGCCGCCCGAGAGAAAGCCAAGATGGATCAACTTGAGTTAGACGCGGTTACTCCATTGTATGAAGGATGCAGGCCCGAGGATACCCGCCGAAAGTAACGCTCATGGCTCGAGATGAAGGTAAAACACAAAATGACCGACGATGCTTCGACGAGAACATGTCATTCGCACGAACGTCTTCCCAAGGGGAACAAGTGCCCACCAGTTTGAGGAGGCGAAGAAAATCGTGTGTCCTCTCGATTTACCGCACATGAAATACCATGTGTGCATCAACAATTGCATCATTTATCGGGACGAGCACGCTGAGTCTACCATATGTCCGGTAAAGCGGCGTCACTCGATACAAGAAGAGGAAGAAAGCTCCTCGAAAAGTGGTGTGGTACTTTCCGATCACTCCTCGTCTGCGGCGCTTATTTCGCGGACCCTAAGGTAGCAAAGCTCCTGCGTTGGCACGGATAGGGAGGAGAAGAAGCGGGAAGATGACGCAAATGATCCGGAGATAGATAAAAAGACAAGATGCCGAGTCACCCTAAGGATGCGAGCCGCTGGCAAGCGTTGAACTTCAAGACTCGAATTTGGGAACGATCCAAGGAACATCGTCTTTGGGCGCGAGCACCGATGGAGTCAATCCGTTTGGCAGCCAGAGAAGCACACATAGCACCTGGCCCGTGTTTGTGTGGATGTACAACCTTCCCCCGGTTGTGCATGAAGAGGAAGTACATTCACATGAGTATGCTAATTGAAGGGCCGAAACAACCGAGGAACGACATCAATCTGTATCTGGGGCTGCCGAAAGAGGAGCTTGACACGCCGTGGAAAACGCCAGCCAATACGTGGGACGCCGCAGAAAGAATATTTCCCTATGAGAGCCGCACCGCTCACGACGGTGCACGACTATCTCGATTACGGATATCTCGCGGGGCAGGTAGTCCACGGATTTTCTGGATGCGTAAGGTGCATGGATGACACAACGACGCCAGCTAGATAGAGATCCCGGTCTTGAAAATCGTGTTCATGGGACATCAAGGTGGCTTCGCGGCGATGACCCGTGGAGGAAACGCAAGGATCTTTTTGATGGTGAAACCGAACCCCAAACGCCTGCAGGTACGAGGAGCGGCGAGGAAATAGACAAGCTGTTGAAAAATTGGATAGACTGCCCACTGCCGGGAAAGAAGCAAAAGGCGCCAGAGCCGGGAAAGAAGCGAAAGGCGCCAGAGCCGCTGTTGAAGGTATGGAAAACGAGGTCTGTTTTTTGGGACTTGCCGTCTTTGGAAGATCCACCGTGTGCCTCACAGCCTTGATGTCATGCATATCACGAAGAACGTGCGAGAGTCTGCTTGGTACCCTGCTCAACATGCCGAGAGGACCAAAGATGGGCCGAAAGCAAGGGCAGACTTGAAATCAATGGGCATCGTGCAGAGCTTCACGCTATATATGATGATGATGATGATGATGATGATGATGATGATGATGATGATGATGAGGCTAAGCAGGACACGTAAAGTCGTCGCAAAGGCAAAAAGGCCAAGAAGACCGGAAATGACTACCCTCCCGCGTGCTTCACTCTAAGTCGAGGAGATCGAGCAGTTTTCACCTGCCTCCTAGGAGTAAAACTTCCTTACGGTTACGTGGGGAAGATAAGCAGATACCTAGACCCAGCCGCGAAGTTCAGCGGGATGAAGTCTCACGACCGCCACGTCGGTCGATGACGCAGATACTTCCGCTTGCAATCCAGGATCATGGACGCGCACGTCCGTGAAATGCTATTTGGCCTATGCAACTTCTTCGACGTCATCTCTCGGAAGTCGATTGGCGTGAGGCAACTCGAGAAGGCTACAGAAGAGATCGTGGTGATACTATGCGAGCTTGAGATGTACTTCCGCCCGCATTCTTCGACGTTATGGTGCATCCGCTGGTCCATATAGTGGAGGATATCATCCAACTCGGGCCGACGTTCTCGCAAAGATGATGCCGCTCGAAAGGATGAATGGTGTCATCAAAGGATACGTTCGCAACATGTCACGTCGAGAAGGAAGCATAGCCAGGCTTTTCGACCAAGAGTGCATCTCCTACTGCATCGAATTATCTAGGCATCGAGAACCCCGTTGGTCCGCCCGTCAACAGCACCTCGACAAAGCTCGCTGGATGGGGTCACCGTGAGGGTCGCCGCGAAATGCATGTCGACTTCGAGGGTCGACTCGCCGACTTTGAAAGAGCAAACCTAGTCGCGCTACAACACATAGACGTGGTCGATCCTTGGGTGGTAGCAAAACCTTTATTAAAAAGACGTACAATGACCGAGGCCAACAGAGGACGGACGGAGATACACTCAAAGAGCACAACTCATGTTTCACGCGTTGGTTCAAGCAGAAGCTTCGCCGTACCCTTTACATGAGGATTCTTCCGCGGAAGAACAACTCATATTCGCCTTGTCACAGGCGCCGAGCACAACCTCGATGACCTATGAGGCGTCACGATATCAACGGCTACACATTCTACACCGAGGCCAAGGACATGAAGAGCGATGGTTATCGAACTCCGGGTAACAATGGAATCCTACACCGTAACGACAAGGACAGATACTACGGAAGGATCGAGGAGATCTGGGAGCCGAGCTACTACCGAGAGAAGGTCCCATGTTCCGTGTCGATGGGCCAAGAACGTCATAAAAGAAGACCGGTATTTCACCACCATGGTTATACCCGGTCCAAATCAAGATCATGAGCGCATAAGCGTCACCGCAAAAATGAGCCATGGGTATCGGCTTCCCAAGTGGACCAATGCTTCTTCATTACCGACCCGCCAAAGCCCGGTCGTGTTGTCGTGAGGAGAGGCAAAAGGAAGATCATCGGAATGGATGGAGTAGCCAATGAGCAAGACTTCGACAAGTACGGGCGACCCGAGGATCGAACATGACGACGATGACGAAGTAGCAAGATACACCACAAGAAGAAGCAGGACCACCCTACCTAAAGGACGTCTGCTCCACGTAAGAACTCCATTTGCGAAAAAGAAGGGCAAGAAGATTGTGAACAGATAGCTTGCTAAGATCGATTGTATTTAAATCGTAGCCTTCATTTCTCGATTGTATTTCATGGGTACTTTTTGAACTATCATGAATATTTTTAAATTTCATGGACACTCGATCTAGATCCCCCTCCATCTCGATCGCTATCCCACCTCGCCAGATCCGGTCCCTCGGCCACGAGCACCCCCAGTCCACCGGCCACGCCGACCCCCGCACCTCGATTCCCCTACTCAACCGCCGTCAGCCGACCCCGCACCCAGCACCGTCTTATAAAAAATAAGTATCAAACAGCTTTTAAATGCTACTGTCTTATAAAAAATATTACTGTTATTATTTAAACAAGTTTGAACATATTTAAACACAAATAAGTATCAAACAGCTTTTAAATGCTAAAAAATTTGTGGAGCCCACCTCGATCCCCCTCCATCTCGATCGCTATCCCACCTCGCCAGATCCGTCCCCTCACTGAAAGCACCCCCAGTCCACCGGCCACGCCGACCCCCGCACCTCGATTCCCCTACTCAACCGCCGTCACGACCCAGCACCGCCTAATAAAAAAATAAGTATGAAACAGCTTTTTAAATGCTACTGTCTTATAAAAAATATTACTGTTATTATTTAAACAAGTTTGAACATATTTAAACATAAATAAGTATCAAACAGCTTTTTAAATGCTAAAAAATTTGTGGAGCACTGGGAGTCGAACCCAGGACCTCCCGGTGTGAGAACTGGCTGACCAGTCGAGCTAGTAGAGTGGGCTTGACATGGATAGGTTCTGGTACTACATAACCTTTCGGCTCGAGTTGAAATAAAAAAATACTAATGGCGCACCACGGTGAGGTGCGCCATTAGTGTGGACATGCTAATGGCGCACCACGGTGAGGTGCGCCATTAGTATTGTGCCGATACCCCTGCCCTCTCCCCCTTCGCCCGATCCCCCTTCCTCTCCCTCGCCAGTTCCCTCTCCTCTCGATCCACCGCCCGCCGCCGCTGCCCTGACCCTCGCCCTCGCCCTCGCCTCTCCTCCCTCGCCCTCTCCTCGCCTTCCCTCTCCCTCGCCCGCCTCCCTCGACGCCACCGTCCCGCCACCTCGGCCGCCCAGCCGCCTCGGCCTTGACCCCGCCCGCCCAGCGCCGCCTCGGCCGACCCCGCCGCCCAGCCCGCCACGACTCGCCTCGATGCTGCCCGCCGCCCAGCGCCGCCTCGACCCCGCCCAAGCGCCCGCTGCCCCACCTCGACCCGCCCGACCACCGTCGGAGCACCACCACCCCGTGAGCTCCTCCTCCTCCTCCTCCTCCTCCTCCTCCCTCCCCCTCCTCTCATTTTCTTGTTAACAGAGCGAAGCTTCCTTTTTCTTATATTGATGTAATGTAAGGGGTTTTTCATCGGATAAGAATTAGTATTCCTAGTTACTACAACATCTTAAGTCTAGTCTTGTGCGAAAATGTGACTGATAAAGCAAGCATGATCTCCAAAAGTCAGTTTTAGACAGAATGTCCATACTACCAACCTAGTTGAAGGATATTATCCATGCATGTGTTCCCAAAATGGTACCAAAAGATCATGGTCTTAAGCAATGATGGCATCAATTTAAGTTCGTGAGCAAATGTATGTGCATAACTTTATTGTGTCAAAGCATGCTTTCGTGAAGATTTTCTTTTCTTTTTGATGAAATGAAGTTGAATCTTGATTTCATTGATGAAACCAACTCACTAAAATTGAAAGCAAAACCATACAGATCGCCACTATTTAGGAAAACAGAGAAGATATCAAGTGGTTTTAGACCGACTCTTTTGCATTATTTGGTTTTACCGATAAGTATTTTATCTTTTGTTTTTCCAGATATGTCGGTGCAGTTTTTGGAGATGCATGCTTGAAGGGGCTCAACGGTGTTCCTGACATTGTAGAGTGCTCTTTTGTCCAATCAACCGTAATGTAACTGCCATTCTTTGCCTCCAAGGTGATTTCCTTTCAATAAATAAATCCTATTGTTCCAAAGTGTAGGCTGCTCTTTTGAGTTAAATCGTGTGGCTCGTCACAGCCCGGCAAGACGTTCTTGTTGATTCGTAAATTTTTTGGTTGGTTAGTTTGTAGACAGACTTATGGTTGATTAGTAAGTTTATGGAGTTATTACTGTCCTAGATGGTAAGATGTGTCCCATGTGTCAGTGATCGAAATGACTGGTATAAATGATGCATAGATTATGCTCTCTTTTTTCCCCACTTAATCTAAGCCCATTTTCAAAGCACAGGAGATATCTTTGTGCGCTTACTACCGCTTTCATTGCTAGGAGGAAGATAGCATCAAGTTCACCGAAGTTACGTGGTAAGAGCAAGAAGTGTTTTGGATGTGGGGATTGTAGCTGAATTTTATTTTGCGATTGTTGTGCAATTTGTATCCACTTTTTGTCACACTTGTGATATGAGAACTGAGATAAACCTTGGAGACTATCTTTGAAGCTTGCAGAGGGGTAGTTCGACTAGATTCGCACTTACATGAACCATAGTTTCAAATGCAGTGTTTAGTATCTTGTCAATGCGAGTGTTTAGTATTAGCAATGACTAAGCCAACATTTTCCCCAAACAAATGTATGGTAAGTTGTCGCATTCCTCTACATCACATGGATTTAGTGCATTTAGTAGATTCAAATGATCTGTGTTTCAGAGGCACATTGCAGAGCGTAAGATCCGATGTGTCGCTCGATCTTGTTTTTGCAGTCGAGCTAGAGATTGGAATATCAAGTGTGAGTAAAAAATCCTGTCTTTCAGTTGCCATTGTTTAGGTGCTTGATTTCTGCTAGTATTATTTGATGGTTATGTGTTTCTTCCAGTTTCTTGTAACCAGGGCCATCCATTGATTGTCCACTATCCTGAATTTCTCTTAATGCAGGAGAAACCAAGAAATCACTTGGACCTGCGTAATAAAGTTAAATTCGAAAGGTCGCCATGAGGGAAGGTCATCGATTACAGGTATATCATCTAATACTGCACTACCCCTCTGCTGTTCAATGATTAAACTGCGGTAAAAAGAGTATATTTGACTACACCAAGACAGTAAACGTGCATTCTAACAATATTGGAACATCAAATGGACACAATGTGATGTAGAGGAATGCCGACAACTTACCATACATTTGTTTGGGGAAAATGTTGGCTTAGTCATTGCTAATACTAAACACTGCATTGACTCTTTTTGTTCATCTTGAAACAATGCAATGTTTTCAAATATCTTGTCTGATTTAGTTTTCACCATATTTTCTTATATTGATTTAGTTTTGATGATCAATGGCGTAGATACATGGCGACCCAAGTTATATCTATTTTCTCATATTTGTAGAGAATATTTTCACACCAGAAAAAGTTTATTTTTCAAATATAATAGAGTAGCAAAATGAAGATAAGCCAAACTCCACAACAGATCTTTAGTCAAAATAGGGTAAAAAAATACCATATATTATTAAATTAGAAGTCATCAACATGATGTCGATCGTCAGATCCTCGTATGATGTATGTGATGTCTTTGATGTATGGTTTTTTATCAAGAGGCCAAACATTCATCTAGTTTTGCTATGAATTGCTGCTAATGTATGATGTAGTTGCTTCACCTGCTATCTTGCTTACGATTCTGCACTGTGCCGTTTAAGAGTTTTTAGATGAATGTCTATAGTGTGTTTTCTTCTCTGCTAACTCCGCTTCCGAGTTGTTGTTGGCCGTAACAGCATGTTTGAAGTACAATTGTTACCAATGTGGGCTTGTGGAATCCCATGACAAAAGTCTTGAGTTGGGTTCAAGACAATTGTCAAGGGTAGTCTCATTGTGATCTTCCTGAAATGACCCATTGGCGACTTCATTACGCTGGGATAATGATTTTGCGGTGTACCCCGAGAGGCCCTTGAGTTTGCCGGAATGTCGATTAACTTCCGTTCCGGCAAATTGGTACTCCATATGTCCTATTTTCAGCAAAGGTCATGCTGAAATTTTCCGTGAATTTTAGCATGACTTTGCTAAAAATAGGACATATGGGGTACTTGTGACTAATGCATGGGCCGGGTATCTTAGTAGTTAATTAAGTAGGATCAACTGCCCCCGCATTTGTGACTAATGCATGGCTTTTAGGGTGCCTCGGTGTCGATAAAAACCGAAATGATGAAAGCTTAGGCTTTTAGGGTGCCTCGGCGTCGAAAAACCCTCAATGATAAAAGCTTAGATTTTAGGATGCCTCGGTGTCGACAAACCCTAAACGATGAGACCATGATCTTGTTCCTTGACAATAACCAACTTTTGACCAAACTTTGTTTCTATTTAGAGAGAAACATGGCCCACAACGATGAGGCCGGGGTTCGGGCGGCAAGGCATTCTCGAGCTGTCCCAGGAGATGGAGGAACAACCTCACTTGTATGAGGCCGCCGCCTTCCCCACCGATCCCGAGACCACCGATGGTACCGCCGAGGATGACCCCACCGATGCCACCACTGATGGTGCCGCCGAGGATGCCACCACTGATGATGGCGGCGCACGCACGGATGGCAGCCAGCCGAAGAGGCAACGGAAGGACTGGCGCCGGATCGTGCTCCGCACCCTCAAGGAGGAAGTTACTGAAGTGGACTCCAACGGGAATCCAACGGCGCCCGAACGAATAGTCAAGGGGTACTCGCTTCAGCTCGGGTGCATTGTCCGGAGCACCGTCTCGATCAACACCGAGAACCCGAGGCATCCCGACCGAGGGAATTTGCGCAACCTCCTCTTCACGAAGCTGCACGAACGATACAAGTTCCCGCTGAATTTGAAAACACAAGCCTCAAAGGGAATAAAGTGAACAATGATGCCCTCACGAAGATGAGCAAGGCCCTGTCTACTTGGAAAAGCAATGTGAAGAGAATGATCGAGAAAGGTGAGAGTTATCGAAGATCAAGGAGAAAATCCTTCGATCACCGAAGATGACTACAACGACTTCAAGATCAATTGCTCGAGCACCGCAAGCTCCCAATCAAGTGAGTGGGGGAAACAAATGCGGGAGCTGAACATAGGGGAACACACACTCGGTCCCGGCGGTTAAATAGTGGCGGAGCCTATATGGGACAAGGAGGAGGCGGAGCGTGCCGAGCAAGGCCTACCGCCCCTCTTCGATACATACGGTGACAAGCAGACCAGGAACTTTGTCAGGGCCCGGTACAAGAAGGACCCGAAAACAAAGGAGCTTACCACGGATCCGAAGACCAGGTAGCTTCAAATTTGTTCTCGTAAGGAATACACCCCGCCGTAATTAGCTCCATATGGTTGCATTCTAATTAATGAAGCCGAATTTCTAAATGGTTCACATTCCTTCCGCAGCGCACTCGAAAGCAATAGCGCTGGGTCGACTCAGAGCAACCCTTGGGACACCACTCTAAATAGGGGTTGAATGTAATGAAGAACAAGGATAAGCTCAAGAAGTCGACGTCACCGGTCGTGGTGGCCGCAAAGGCTTGTCGACAAAATGGGGTCATACTATACCGCTGGTGTGCGGAAGGAGAAAAAGTCCAGCTCGGAAAGCCAGTAGCGAGAGGTTCAAGAACTCAAGGCACAGGTGGCGGATTCCGGAGATTGTCCAAGAGCAAGTGGAACAACGACTCGAGCGACGATCACCGCCCTTGTGCCTACCTTGATCTCGGGGTTGAGTCGTGGATTGCGGGCGCCAACAGGGGCCGCCCGATTCCTAGCTTCACGGCCAGCAACTCGCATAATGCGATGGCGGGGCCATTGGTGCCCGGCGGAGGCGGCATTGGTGTCTCCGACGCCGCACGGAGCTTAATGCACCCGGTGTACGCCGGCAGCACCTCTGCGCAGAAGCGGCCCCTCCGTCAATCGCACGCCGCCGTTGGCGGTGCCTCTACATTAGCCGAGCTCGACGCCATCATCACGGTAACTAATTAAGCCTCTCTCGCCGAGGACTTCATCTCCTTGCCTTTGATCGGGCATCCCTAACGCCCTACATGTTTTCGCAGGGCGCCGCCGACGCCTGCACTCTCCTCCACTACGTGAACAACGAGTTGGTCGATGTCGCCAAGGGCAAAATCGCTCAACCGGGCAACCCTTGTTCCACGGTACCCAGATGCCACCCAACTTGTTTAGGGTTCAACTGGTTCGGTGCTGCCAGTCGCGACGACTTGTTACCTCCGAATCGACCCGTCGGGGCCGACGATGATGACGTGATGACCCTCGCCGCCGCTGAGCTGGCCCTCGCTGGCCGAAGAGCCAGATTCATTTGGGGCGGGGACACCACCCCAAAGACAACACCGCCAATCGTGCGGCGCCAAGTCGGCCCCATGGCAAGACCGCCGTAACGGTGCGGACATCCCTATGCCATCGATCCAAACATGCATATGGCACAGGATCGTAACGACGACGACGACGACTATGATACATTTGGCAACGTGGATCAAGATTTCTTTGCCGAGCATGGGTACGATATGGCGACTTCATGGGGCCTCCTTCTCAAGAACCAAACCCAACAAAAGACGTGTGCGATCTAGCTCGCATCATGGAGAAGCCAAGTTGCAACAGCGCCGTCTGGCGTTCAGCTCGGGGAGACGCCTCAATGCCGACTTCACCGAGCCTCGAGATAGGCGAGGTGCGAAATATTATCAGCCCCAACACACTCAAGAAGGCGGTCTGTGAGCAAAACTCGGTCCCATTACAGGAGAAGAAGAAGGCACGCAAAAGAAAGACTAAGAAGGGTGCGAGCCAGCCGGCACCGAGTACGATCCGTGCTCGTGGACGGTCCACCTTCACCGCATGATATCTCGAGGAGGGTGCATGTGGCGGGTAGGGCGATGCTACCGACAAATATGCTCAATGCTGCAACCGGTGCTATGCGGAGTCTGCATGATGTTGTTCTTTCTTTGGAGAAGCTGCGTCTCGTGGAGAAGGATGTGGCATACCCGGTTTCGCGGCCAAGGTGCCAGAGGGCAAGGGCTTTGTGGATAACTCCATCGGGCGACGATCGTCCTGCGTTTTGATGACATCCACGCTATGTTGAACCTTCATCCGCTGCACTACACCTTCGCTCGGCTATTTTCACGAGTATGGAGATGCGGATCATTCGCGACAAGACCCCGGACATCGCGATAGTCGACCCTTCTACATGCGTGCCAAGTTCTTGGGCAGCGCTGGGACCGCAAGTCGCGAAGTTCTTACCTCAAGGCGCCATTCGGCAAACCAAGATAAGGATAACTTCCTCGTGCCTTACTTTCCCGAGTAAGTCCTCCTCAACCGCCCGTAACATATGAATTCTTACATTTCGATCGCTTTTCTTTTAACATTCCATGTTTTCTGCAGTGACACACGTTGCACGCCATCCTCCTAAGCCCCAAATATTCCATGGCCACGTATTCGACCCGGACCGTCAATCGAACATAGACTACACAAATGTCAAGAAGGTTCTTGATGATGTTCTCCCTGCCACGCCAAATCTGGAGGCACCTTCACCAGCCTATTCGTAAGCACGGCAAGCATGTGTTCTCCCACAATACGACGCTCGCTGCGTCAAGCACCGCTGGCGGTCAAGGGTGCCTACTACGCCATCCATCACATGCGGGCGATCGTGACGGGACCATCATCAACTTCGCTACCGAGTAAACTCCAAGATTGGGCCGCGAGCGTGTCGGCAATCCAGACGCGGACCTCCGACAAGAATTCTTTCGCATCCAATGGAGTTTGCGGAAATCATCCATCAAGATGTCCTTCGTACCTCGGGCAGTTCTACCTCGTAAATCAACCGTCCAACAAAGGATGACATCGACACAATGCTACAAATGCAGGATGACAACGCCTGCTCTTTCATGACTCCCACGATAGACGGCGGCTTCATCCACGCTCCGTCCCTTGAGTCGAGTTGTCTAGTTCTCAAACATCGATTGGCTCATGTTGTAATTAAACTTTAATGAACTTGTAGTATGTCTCTTTGGTTTCGAGAGTCGCTCAACTTAGATGTAATCGATGCTATTAATGTCTTGCTTTTCTCTTCCGATCGCTCGCTGCATACTTATATATTGCTTATGTATTGTCTCGTGAATTGGTACTAACGCTTCGCTTTGGCTAGTGCATAGCGATGCCGACGTATGTCGTGTACAAGGGTAAGGTTTTCCGGAGTCTACGATGATCGGGAGGAGTGTCGGAGACAGGTTCACCGATTCAGTGGTAACAGTTACAAAGGGTACACCACTAGGGCCGAGGCCGAATCTAGATACGCCCGCTATCTAGCGGGAGAGGGAGGGAGCGTTGGAGGAACCGGATGAAGACGAAGTTTCATCGTGATGATGCTCATCGTGATGACCGCAGCTCTCTTCTATGTGATGGTAGTTTAGATGATCGATATCGACTTGTAATGTGAAGACAAACTCGCTACTCGCGGTCTCGAGACTTGTAATATAATGTTCTATCTTTGTTCGGTCTTTTCAATTCGGAGACTAATATGATGAATTGTATTCGAAGACTAATATGATGAATTGTATTCAAAGACTAATCTTCTATTGTATCTGATGAATCTATTGTTGATGTGTGTTGTCTATATTTTGTCAAATTATACATTTTGTAACCTGTGCAAAAAATAGAAAAAAAAACCCTAATATTCATACTAATGGCGCATCACATGATAAAGGCGCCATTAGTATGACAAAGCATACTAATGGCCATCACTTGTCGCGCGCCATTAGTATGCCATGGTTACTAATGGCGCATCATCGGGTAGTGCGCTATTAGTATGCCATGATTACTAATGGCGATCTGCAGGTGGTGCGCCATTAGTATGCCAAAGCACTGGTATACATGCCCCGGGAGGCATACTAATGGCGCACCCTCACATATACTAATGGCGCACTGTGGTGCGCCATTAGTATACCAGATACTAATGGCGCACAACCTGGTGCGCCATTAGTAAAAATTACTAATGGCGTGCTATTAATGGCGCACCACAGATGCGTCATTAATAGCCAAATTAGGTGCGCCATTAGTAGTGGTTTTTCTAGTAGTGAAAAGGCCATCGATAAATTAACGGTCTTTTGCTACTGCCTGTAAGTACTATTTCTGTCATTAAGTCTCTATATATAGCTCGGCTCTTTCATTGCATGTATTTATAATTAATTATCCTCAATATATTATGCAGATTGAAGATCGTCGAGTGCAAAAAAATGAAATCTATGATATTGGGTTCATTAACACAAATATCATAGATGTATTTCTGGTTGAAAAGCATGTCAAAGAGGCCGAGGACAACTTGCTACAATCGTTGATGAAAAATCAAAACAAAGATACCATACTCTTTCCTTATAACGGCAAGTGAGTGTTCTTGATCGGTTGCATATTCGGTTTCCTTATTACTCGGCGAGGTTATAGTAATGTAATTGATGAGTTATGCATGCGCGCAGGTTCCACTATATTCTTCTGGAGATTAAGCTTGAGCGTGGACTAGTTACCGTCTTAGACTCGAGACGGAAAGATCCCAGCACCTATGTGGACATGACTGAAATGCTCAGCAAGTAAGTTCAATTAACCGATCATTATCGCACCATAGCGGCAACTTTTTGTTCATTTCCTGATATCTCAAGTAATAATAATTATTTTCTTTGTCTTGCAGGGTTTGGAAACAATTCACCGCAAAAGCTCCGGGACTGCCGAAGGAGCTGCGATATACATACCCGAAAGTAAGTACTACTGGCTAGCTAGTTGTGCGCATCTCTCGTTGATTCTATAGCTATACTTTCATCAATGTCATTTATAATGCTTCATTATCAGTTTGATTGACCTCTGTTTCTCGTAAAGTGCTCGTGGCAAGAACAAGGGAATGATTTCTGTGGATACTACATGTGCGAGTTCATCTACAACGCGACTTTGAATAACAAGCGGGGCTACTCTCCAAGACAATATGAAGTGCGTAAGCAATTAATAATATTCACAATTTCATTTTATTACACCATCATTTCTGTTGAGTTTCATTCATATATATGTATTAATTAACCCCCTTCTTCAAATTAGACGTGGCAGATGCGGAATGAACTCCTAGAACCAGATCGCATTAAAGCAATTCAAGAGGAATTGGCAGGATTTTTTTTTGACCACGTCATCAATAAAGCCAGAGAATACCATGTGGAAGTTGATTTCAAATGCTAGGGGACTGTAATTGAGAGATCTTATATATTGTACATGTATGTAGCCAGTAGCGTCGGACGTACATGATGACCAATCTCTCAGAGAAGGAGAGGTCGATCGATCATTTCTCTCGGTATGCATGACGAACTTCTGTACTCGATGATTCCCTTCATTTTCTTACTAGCTAGCGTGTCGAGGGCTATATGTATATAGTACGTAGCGTCGACCAAGCACGGACATAAGAGAGGACACTTCTCTCTATTAATTATCTAGCTAACACAATATATGAAACACCTAAATTAACCCCCAAAACCCCCCACCCCCCTTCAAAAAACAAAAACCCCAGCCATCGAATGTCGACGTGGATGCCTTTTGGTCCCGGTTGGTGCCACCAACCGGGACCAAAGGCCTACTGGGCTCGGCGCACCGCCACGTGGAGGACCATTTGTCCAGGTTCGTGTTAGAACCAGGACTAAAGGGGGGAGGTATTAGTAACGACCCATTAGTCCTGGTTCATGAACCGGGACTAAAGGCCCTTACGAACCGGGACTAATAGGTGTTTTTCTACTAGTGTAACACATAAACAATTAATTTAATCTCAAATTTCTACTACATATTTTACCAGAAGTACTCGCTTGATTATATTACAAGGGCCTCTAAGATGCTAGGGCCGGCCCTGCACCGCCGAGCCCGTCCATTGCGCCCGAGCTGCCGATGGAGCCGCCCTACGCTGCGTGAGCCGCCGTCGGAGCCGCCCTACGCCGCGGGAGCCCCTTCGTCGGGAGTCCAAGGACGAGGAGCACCGGGAGGCCAGGCAGCGCCTGATCCGCACTGTGCCGACCATCAACTGGTTCGACGTCGACGACAATGAGGTATCCGGCGCACGGCCGCTCGAAGACCCCGAGGTGAGCTCCGCTCTGCTCCCCGTGCGCCTGTTTTCCCTCCTGCGTCCTTTGATTCCGTATGCGGTGAGGTGTTTGACGCATGTTGCCGCGCGCGTGGAATGTCGTGAGAGCGGTGACCGCCGACTACTGCTGATTTTGATTAGCTTTAGTGTTTTCCATTGGATTGGAGAATTGCGAATCTGCACATCCTTATGGTTCAAGATGGCCTGATACGTCTCCAACATATCTACTTTTCCTAACGCTTTTCCTCTTGTTTTGGACTCTAATTTGCATGATTTGAATGAAACTAACCCCGGACTGATGATGTTTTCAGCAGAACTACCATGGTGTTGTTTTTGTGCAGAAATAAAAGTTCTTGGAATGGAACGAAACTTTGCGAGGATTTTTATACAATAAATAAGAATTTCTGGAGCCAAGACCTGCCAGAGAGGGCACAGGTGGGCACAACCCACCAGTGGCGCGCCTCTCTGGCGCCAGTGGGTTGTCCCCACCTGGTGGCCCCGCAGACGCCAACCCTGATACTATAAAATCACATATTTCCAGAAAAAATCAAGGAAAAAGAATTATCGTGATCCACGAGATGAAGCCGCCGCCACCTCCTGTTCTTCCTCGGGAGGCCAAATCTGGAGTCCGTTTGGGGCTCCGGAGAGGGGGATCTTCGTTCTTCGTCATCACCAACCCTTCTCCATCGCCCATTCCATGATGCTCCCCACCGGGAGTGAGTAATTCCTTCGTAGGCTCGCTGGTCGTTGTGGAGTTGGATGAGATTCATCATGTAATCGAGTTAGTTTTGTTAGGGCTTGATCCCTAGTATCCACTATGTTCCTAGATTGATGTTGCTATGACTTTTCTATGCTTAATGCTTGTCACTTTGGGCCCGGGTGCCATGATTTCAGATCTGAACCGTTTATGTTATCATCATTATATCCATGTTCTAGATCCGATCTTGCAAGTTATAGTCACCTACTACGTGTTATGATCTGGCAACCCTGGAGTGACAATAGTCGGGACCACTCCCGGTGATGACTGTAGTTTGAGGAGTTCATGTATTCACTATGTGTTAATGCTTTGTTCCGGTTCTCTATTAAAAGGAGGCCTTAATATCCCTTAGTTTCCAATATGGACCCCGCTGCCATGGGAGGGTAGGACAAAAGAGGTCATGCAAGTTCTTTCCATAAGCACGTATGACTATTTACGGAATACATGCCTACATTATATTGACGAATGGAGCTAGTGCCGTACGCCCTAGGTTATAATCGTCTCATGATGAATATCATCCAACAAGTCACCGATCCAATGCTATCAATTTATCTTATATTGTTCTTGCTAAGTTACTACTGCTATCATCACTGTTACACTTGCTACAAAATTACTGCTATCACTGTTACCGTTACCATTACTGCTGCTACTATTGTCAAAACTATCATACTACTTTGCTACTGATCACTTTGCTGCAGATAATTAATTTCCGTGTGTGGTTGAATTGACAACTCAGCTGCTAATACCTTCAAATATTCTTTGGCTCCCCTTGTGTCGAATCTATAAATTTGGGTTGAATACTCTACCCTCGAAAACTGTTGTGATCCCTTATACTTGTGGGTTATCAAGACCTTTTTCTGGCGCCGTTGCCGGGGAGCATAGCTATATTTTTTCAGTCACTTGGGATTATTATCATATTATCACTATGAAGAATCTGAAGGATGCTAAGACAAAGATCTATCCCTCAAAGACGAGGGGAGGTAAGGAACTGCCATCCAGTTCTGCTTTAGATTCACCTTCTGTTATAAGTAAACTTGCAACACCACCATATGCTATTAATTCTGATATGTCGCAAGTTATTGATGATGCTACTTCTGCTATGAATGATGCTTATGATGATGCTAGTACCTTGCTTAATGATGATGATGTGCCACTTGGTGAATTTCTTGATGGACAAATTGCTAGAGTAATATAACATGATGTTGTTGAATCTGATGATGAACTTGAAACCGAATCTCCTGAAACACCTGCTAGAACTTGCCCTCCTATATATGAATTGCCTAAGGTACCAGAAGGTTATGTCATGAGTGAGGAGACAACTAGAGATACTCTTGCTTGCAGAGATAGAGATGATCTAGAGAAATTATTATGCAAGTATAAGGAAAAATCTCTGAATGCTAGAATGAAATATGACCCTAAGTTTGCTACTTCACCTATCTTTATTGATGATAAGGATTATCAATTCTCTGTCAACCCAGAGTTAATTACTTTGGTTGAATCTGATCCTTTCCATGGTTATGCAACTGAAACTGTTGTGGCACATCTTACTAAGTTGAATGATATAGCCACCCTTTTTACTCATGATGAGAAGACTCGCTATTACTTTATTCTCAAATTATTTCCTTTCTCACTAAAGGGTGATGCTAAAGCTTGGTAACATACTCTTGCTCCTGGTTGTGTGCGTAGTCCCCAGGATATGATTTATTACTTCTCTGAAAAAAATTCCCTGCTCATAAGAAACAAGCTGCTTTACAAGAAATATTTAACTTTGTGCAAATTAATGAAGAGAGTCTCCCATAAGCTTGGGGGAGGCTTTGCCAATTACTTAATGCTTTGCTAGATCATCCTCTTAAGAAAAATGAAATACTTGATATCTTCTATAATGGACTAATCGATGCTTCTAGGGACTTCCTAGATAGTTGTGCTGGTTGTGTTTTCAGGGAACAAACTATTGGACAAGCTGAGGAATTATTGAATAATATATTGAAAAATTATGATGATTGGACTCTTCCCGAACCACCGCCTAAACCCACTCCGAAGAAGAGGGGTATATTATATCTCAGTCCTGAAGATATGCAAGAGGCAAAGAAATCTATGAAGGAAAAAGGTATTAAAGCTGAGGATGTTAAAAATTTACCTCCTATTGAAGAAATACATGGGCTTAATACACCACCACTGCCTAAGGTGGTAGAGGTAAATTATCTTATGAAGTTCAATGATAATGACAATCCTCACAATATGCATCCTAGTCAATGCCTTTATGAGTTTGGAAACTATATTAGAAAACAAGATCACTTCAATGCAAATGTTATGAAACAATTGAAATACAATTCTGATATGATTGCTCGCTTGAGTGACTTGTTATTTAGAATCTACAATGATGTTACAGGTGTTGGAAAACATGCCTCTATGGTTCAAACTCAGTTAGAACAAGTTGCTAAATCTCAAAGAGAACTGCTTGATGAAATGAATCATAATAATATACATGACTTTGCTGTTAGAGTTGTTGTTATGTAAAATTTCCTTCCATAAATGTTTAGATTCTTTCGGTGCACGTCCAATGCAGGAACCTCTTCCAGCTCTGTGGGTGATTAAAGAGAGAATACATGCAGTCATCAAACTTCAAATGTCATAATTAAAGATACCTTGTCCAACGCAAGTACCTTTTTCTAGGAGGTTAAAGAACTTGTATAAGCACCTATAGTCTATGCAATGCAAAAGTCCAACCCTACACCTATGTTCTGCTCTCACTATACTACAATAAGAATATTATTCAAATTGTTCACCACGGTGTCCTATGTTTCGATGCATGCAGGTTTTCCACTAGGACTGGGCGAACAAGTTTCTAGATACCACAATAAGAATACTCATTTTCTTGTTCTCCATTTTTTATTGCAATTTTTGTTGTGCAATGAGTCAAATAGCACAAGTATTATTCTTGACTAATTTTTAAAGTACCTCCTGTTGGGGAACGTAGTAATTTCAAAAAAAATCCTACGCACACACAGGATCATGGTGATGCATAGCAACGAGAGGGGAGAGTGTGTCCACGTACCCTTGTAGACCGAAAGCGGAAGCATTAGCACAACGCGGTTGATGTAGTCGTATGTCTTCATGATCCGACCGATCCAAGTACCGAACATATAGCACCTCCGAGTTCAGCACACGTTCAACTCGATGACGTCCCTCGAACTCCGATCCAGCCGAGCTTTGAGGGAGAGTTCCGCCAGCACGACGGTGACGATGATGATGGTGGAGGGGGGCACCGCACACGGCTAAGAGATCAACTGTTGTGTCTATGGGGTGCCCCCCCCCTCCGTATATAAAGGGGGAGGAGAGGGCCGGCCAAGGGGAGGAGGCGCGCCCAAGGGGGGCAATCCTACTCCAAGTAGGATCCCCCCCTCTTTCCTAGTCCAAGTAGGAGAGGGGAGGGAAGGGGAGGAGAAGAAGAAGGAAAGGGGGAGCCGACCCCCTAGTCCAATTCGGTTTGGGCTAGGGGGGCCGCGCGCCCCTAGCTGGCCGCCTCTCCTCTTCCACCACTTGGGCCCATGAGGCCCAATAACCCCCCGGGGGGTTCCGGTAACCCCCCGGTACTCCGGTATATGTCCGAAACTCCCCAAAACCATTCCGGTGTCCGAACATAGTCGTCCAATATATTGATCTTTATGTATCGACCATTTCGAGACTCCTCGTCATGTCCGTGATCATATCCGGGACTCCGAACTACCTTTGGTACATCAAAACACAAAACTCATAAAACCGGTCATCATCTAACTTTAAGCGTGCGGACCCTACGTGTTCGAGAACTATGTAGACATGACCGAGACACGTCTCCGATCAATAACCAATAGCGGAACCTGGATGCTAATATTGGTTCCTACATATTCTACGAAGATCTTTATCGGTCAAACCGCATAACAACATACGTTGTTCCCTTTGTCATCGGTATGTTACTTGCCCGAGATTCGGTCGTCGGTATCTCAATACCTAGTTCAATCTCGTTACCGGCAAGTCTCTTTACTCGTTCCGTAATACATCATCTCGAAACTAACTCATTAGTCACAATGCTTACAAGGCTTATAGTGATGTGCATTACCGAGAGGGCCCAGAGATACCTCTCCGACAATCGGAGTGACAAATCATATTCTCGAAATACGCCAACCCAACAAGTACCTTCGGAGACACCTGTAGAGCACCTTTATAATCACCTAGTTACGTTGTGATGTTTGGTAGAACACAAAGTGTTCCTCTGGTAAACGGGAGTTGCATAATCTCATAGTCATAGGAACATTTATAAGTCATGAAGAAAGCAATAGCAACATACTAAACGATCAAGTGCTAAGCTAACGGAATGGGTCAAGTCAATCACATCATTCTCCTAATGATGTGATCCCGTTAATCAAATGACAACTCATGTCCATGGCTAGGAAACTTAACCATCTTCGATTAACGAGCTAGTCAAGTAGAGGCGTACTAGTGACACTATGTTTGTCTATGTATTCACACATGTATTATGTTTCCGGTTAATACAATTCTAGCATGAATAATAAACATTTATCATGTATGAGGAAATAAATAATAACTTCCCTTCCAAGCAGCCTTTGAACAATGAACAAGGAAATTTGGGAGTCCTTGTTTCACTTTCTTCGAGGACGTGGGAGCCACCACCACCGTTGCTTCCTTCCACAACTAAAGGTCCTAGGTATCTGTTCTCACTCCCTATAAGTTGTCGTTTGCATATCATGATTATGGTTTCTAGTAAGATTGGCAGAAAAAGATTTTCGTTTGCAATATTATTTCAAGGAAAAGCTCCCTCTAGGGATATCTCTTGTGTGCAACATATTACATTTGAGATTGTTATGTTAATACATGTCACTGCTAAAAACATGATTGAATGGGCAAGAAACATCACAATAATTCATACAAGAAATAGAGAAGGATCTGGAAGAAATAGTGTTCCTAGCTAAGTTGTGCGTTTTCTTGTATTGTTTTCTAAAAATACGTCTGAAGATAGCATCGTTCATGTATCCCTGCTAGCGAATGAGACTGATAGTGGGTCTCAATTGCCATTTGTGTGGATTCATACTTGAGTCTTGGGAGTTAATTGCTTTAATACCAGTTGCATTATCTGATGAGATGAGGCAAGTATTTGCTAGCATCATGAATTCAGCCTACCGGTAGCATTATGTGATGATCTGAGGAGGCGAGTAGGCGACCATGTATTTTCCAGTATGATGACTTGAGCCGCAGCATCATACCGAGTAGCCGAAGAAGTAACTGCAGTCACTTTTATTGTAGATTCGTGTTGGCTAGCTTGAGACTGAATATAAACTAAGGCGCATAGAGAAGGATCGGTCATAATAAGCATTTGTGTATATCGTAATTGTAGTCCTCCGTCGGATACACAAGAGGGGTATGTTGTTTTAGAAGAGGGCAAAATAAAGTTAGAAGAGGGCAAAACAAAGCATGTAGACTGGTGAATGTCAATTTAGACCATCATTTTGCAATCGCTACTTTTGGTTCCAAAGGATTAACAAGATAAACTCGATTGTTTATATGACCTTGCAGTTGTAAGTTTACTTTGCAATTTTTATCACACTAGCAATGTTGTGTGTAGAGACATTTTGTTTGAGAAAACTTGATCATGTGGACATCGCTATGTGCAGATATCAGACTTCAGTGGCTATATGAAAAATTCAAGCTCTGTTTCCACTGGCGAGTAAATGCAACCTAACTGAAGAATGCAAGCTTATATATAACAAAGTGAGGTCCTTATCCTGGTTGTTTTTTAGCACGATTGCAGGGGAGTCAGTGATACCACATTCAAGATCTGCTTTTGTTATAGTTGTTCCAGATGCATGGTGGGGGCTGAGGTTTTGTGCCTCCCTTTTCCTCTCTATTAGACAAAATCTAGTTGTATGGGGTCTGGCTGTAAAACGAACTTCTTCTACTAACATATCCTTGCTTGCAATGGAATATGAATGTGTTTTCTTTAAGATGTAATACTAAAATATTTGTTTTTGCGATGTAATATGGATATCGTTGATCTTTTTGTGTGTGCATACTCAAGGATTTCATGAATGGAATATTATGTTTTTTCTGCGATGAAACAAAACATTATACTTGTATAATCAATTTGCTTCACATGAATATAATTGTATCTGATGCATGAATACAACTCATTCGTATAGGGGGTAGATAAAGCATAGAGCCACCTCCAAGATTGCCATAATGGAATAAGAAAACCGGTATGCTGTGACTTAACAACTACAGTAGATATTTATTACAACAGTTAGATGCTTGTCTTTGTTTCCTCGGAAAAAATGCTTGTCCGTGCATTGCAATTTGCAAGTTGAGAGGTTCCGAAATCTTGCCTAAATATTTTCACTGCAATAATTTAGTTAAATCTTGCATCTGGAAATTAATACATGATGTTATTTTTATTGCCTCATAAGTCATAATTAGATGAATGAGAAAATAATTTTCTACTTTGTTAGACGTGCATTGCACGCGCCAGCTTACTGCATGGTGTGTCCGGGTCTAAGATAAGTAATCCGGGACAGAGGGAGCACTTGTCATGGACAGACAGATTAACACGAGTAGGCAAAATTCGAACTTAGATTAGATGAACTCTATGGAAACTAGCAAGATGCTCATGCGTTGCACGAAACATCAAGATGCATTTGTATGAGTAGTTTATCTTGTGGGAGAAAAGGATGAACGAGGGAAGGCCTTATTTGCAAATGTAGAAAGGAGTGTGGGTATCTTTTTGCAAAATTGTCATGGTTTCCTTCCTATCCATCGGATATAAATCGGACGACCTATATTACAGGATAGTAGACACACCATCATCACTAACTCTATTTTTTATAAGAGTAGAGAAAGGGTGCACAAGTGCGAACTTGTCAGGCAGGAGCAGGCAAACTGCATGGTGTGTCGCTCTTGCCATCCTCGTTTTTTTTCAAGCCCCTACTGGTGTTGCTTCTGTGAGTGTTCGACAAAAAACTACTACCACTTTAGAGGTATGTGTCTCATGGAACCACCACTTTTTAAAAAGTGATCGAAAACTATCAAAAATTCTTAATTTTGTGACTACAAACTATCACTTTTGGATAGTGGCCAATTTAGATGATTTAAACGCGGTTATGACAAGCAGGCCCGTCTGTCAAGGCCCGCTTATTTTGACCATTAAGTTGACCATTATAATAGGTGGGGCCCACATCAACCTCCTTCTTCCTCCTCTCTTTCTGGTATTTCAACAAACACCTTCTGTGCATGAGAGGGAAGCAGGCGAGCTCCAGCGACATGCCACGTCGGCTACCGAAGACACCCCCGCCGCTCCTGACAGAGGAAGATGGTACACAGGACCTCCCGCACCTCGTGCCCGAGCGCACGAATGGCGGGGAGCCACGGCGGCAACAACCACCGGGAGGCCCGGTGGCGCGAGAGCGACCCCTCCGAAGGATGCTACAGCGAGATCTCCTGCCTCCGCCGCAAGAACGTCGTGCTCCGCATCGAGGATGTCGTGCTCAGGCGCCAGGCCGACCACTGCGCGTGTTGTTGCTGTGGTGCCACGATGTTGCACAATGACAGCATGGATGTGGAGCAACGGGGGTGTAGCTCTTCCCCACGTTTCTCAGGTCGAGCACACAGCCGGCCGATTCATCTCCACCTTGCCTGCAGCCTGTCGATCCATGTGCTCCCATGCATGTTGCCGTGCATGGCTGCTCTGCTCTGTTCGAGCTGAGGTCGCCCCGCGGTTGCTTGGGGCGAGCGCGCGTTGGCTGTCTCGTCTCCCACGACAGGTCACTGGACGCCGCCCACACCTTCATCTCCGGGGTCGGGCGTGGGCGCCCCCGCCCCCGCCGGTGCCCTCGGCCTCTGTTGGGCAACCGCGAGTCCCGCGAATAGGATGGCCCCAAGGACCACGGCGGGAGCTTCCGCAGGATAGCCCTAGTCCACCGGATGGACGACACTGACCAACTGCTTCTACTTCTCCCCGTTCCTTGTCGAGTACAAGGGCGGCTGCGTCCACCGGATGGACGGCGCCGAGCAGGTCCCCACCGGCGTCCACGCGGTCGGCATGTGCTGCCCGATGCACAAAAGATGTATGTTGAAATGCCAGAGAGAGAGGAGGAGGAAGAAGGAGGTTGACGTGGGACTCACCTGTCAATGTCATAACGGTCAACTTAATGTTCAAAATAAGCGGAGTTGGCTTTCCTGCTAAGTCAGCCCTGACAGATAGACCCCATATGTCATAAACCCGTTTAAATCGTCTAAACTGGTCACTATACGAAAGTGGTAACTTTTAGTCACGAAATTAAGAATTTTTGATAGTTTCGAGTCATTTTTTAAAGAGTGGTAGTTTTGTGGGACACATACCCCTAAAGTGGAATTTTTTTGTCAAACACTCTGCTCCTGCAGTATAGGAGATTAGGGGAGGTAGAAGGCTGTCGAAGATGAAATAGTATAATCCAGAAAACTTGACTAAAACATTTTGTTTTATTCCACTTTTCACTAAAGATCAGTGCAAGCATGTGGGGTTGTTTGGATTGTGACTATGTTTGCCTTATATTGCCACATTATTTTTGACACACTTGCCACACTTGACTAACTTAAGTTGCTCAAATTGTTAGCCACACTTTGGCTTGCCTAAAGGAATATTGCCACACTTTTTGTATCTATGACATGTGTGGTTCAATGCTCATAAAAAATGCTTGCCTAAGGTGTGGCTAGAATCAAACACCAACTAACTTAGTCAATTTGCCTAAGGTGAGGTGTGGTAAAGTGTGGCAAAATGCGGCTAGAAACCAAACAGACCCTATCTTACTATAGCTAGACACACCATGAGCGCCACATGGCAGCTCTGGTCACGTCCCTGCTCTCAGCCTCCGGCATCATCTTCCGCATCACGACACTAACTTGAGTTCTCCTCGACATCACCGTCCATGGCGCAAGAGAGAGTTGGTTAAGTTTTAGTTTACCTGGTTTTGATGAGCAGGTCAAGTTCGTTCATACGCTTTACATGAGCAAACACACCAACCTGAAGTATATGAAACAAATTATTCTAGACTCTCATGTAGCAAGTTCGTTGCTACTTGTGATAGGCATTGGGATTTCCCTGAAAATAAAGGGTGAAGTACTATAGTAGCAGATAGTATTTTCCTCAGTAAAGAAGTAAGGTTTATTAAACCAATAGGAGATTCATGCAAACAAAGGTCGACAGTACATACACACACAAACAAAGTATTGCACCCAACGCGGGCAAGAGTGTTGGCAATCCCCTTGTACTCGTTAATTGCAATGATTAATTCTCATAGTGGTGGATATATAAATTGCAAAAGTAGATAAATTATAACAAGGTATTTAGGGTTTTAGTAATATAAGGTGAATGGATCCAGGGGCCATAGCTCTCACTAGAGGCATATCTCTCAAGAACATAACAAACGGTGGGTACACAAATTACCATTGGACAATTGATAGAAAAGTGCATAGTTATAATGTTATTTATGGCAAGACCAATACATAGGCATTATGTTTGTGACAAGTAGACTGAAACAATTCTGCATCTACTACTATTACTCCACCTCTCGTCCGTTATCAAGCATGCATCTTAAGGTATTATGTTCATAACAAATAGAATAGTGCATGGAGCATGATGACATAATGTAGACAAAGTAAGACCAATCAATATGATCAAACCCCTTTTTACCCTTAGTAGCAACAATATCATATTCTAGATCATTCATACATTCATCATAGTACCCCTAGGGTTTAGACCACAACTTATGGTTTCGATGTAGATCAACTATGTACATTGATACTTCCATAATATAAGCAAGAGCAGTATGTAGGGTTTTACCTCCATAGAGAGGGCCCGAACCTGGGTAAAGACTGTGTGTTCTTCATCTCTTGTTACCATCGATCCGATCACACAGCTCAGGCACCCTACCCGAGATCGACCATTTTTTACACCGACATTGGTGCTTTCATTGAGAGCCCGATGTGTGACTGATACGTCTCCAACGTACCTATAATTTTTTATTGTTCCATGCTATTATATTACCCCTTTAGGATGTTTATGGGCTTTATTTTACACACTTATATAATTTTTGGGACTAACCTACTAACTGGAGGCCCAACCCATATTGCTGTTTTTTTTGCCTATTTCAGTATTTGGAAGAAAAGGAATATCAAACGGAGTCCAAACGGAACGAAACCTTCGGGAGCGTGATTTTTGGAACGAACGTGATCCGGAGAACTTGGAGTGCAAGTCAAGCAGCAAACGAGGCGGCCAGGAGATAGGAGGGCGCGCCCCTGTCTCCTGGGCCCCACGAGCGGCCACCGACGTACTTCTTCCTCCTATATATACCTACGTACCCCGAAAACATCCAGGTAGCCACCGAAACACAATTTCCACCGATGTAACCTTCTGTATCCGCGAGATCCCATCTTGGAGCCTTCGCCGACGCTCCGCCGGAGGGGGAATCGACCTCGGAGGGCTTCTACATCAACATCATAGCCCCTCCGATGAGTTGTGAGTAGTTTACCATAGACCTTCGGGTCCATAGTTATTATCTAGATGGCTTCTTCTCTGTTTTTGGATCTCAATACAATGTTCTCACCCTCTCTTGTGGAGATCTATTCGAAGTAAACTCTTTTTGAATTGTGGGTTTGTCGAGATCCGATGAATTGTGGGTTTATGATCAAGTTTATCTATGAGAAATATTTGAATCTTCTCTGAATTCTTTTATGTATGATTGAGTTATCTTTGCAAGTCTCTTCGAATTATCAGTTTGGTTTGGCCTACTAGATTGATCTTTCTTGCCATAGGAGAAGTGCTTAGCTTTGGGTTCAATCTTGCGGTGTCCTTACCCAGTGACAGAAAGGGTTGCAAGGCACGTATTGTATTGTTGCCATCGAGGATAAAAAGATGGGGTTTATATCATATTGCATGAGTTTATCCCTCTACATCATGTCATCTTTTTTAATGCGTTACTTTGTTCTTATGAACTTAATACTCTAGATGCATGCTGCATAGCGGTCGATGTGTGGAGTAATAGTAGTAGATGCAGGCAGGAGTCGGTCTACTTATCGCGGATGTGATGCCTATATACATGATCATGCCTAGATAATCTCATAATTATTTGCTTTTCTATCAATTGCTCGACATTAATTTGTTCGCCCACCGTAATACTTATGCTATCTTGAGAGAAGCCTCTAGTGAAACCTATGGCCCCCAGGTCTATCTTTTATCATATAGGCTTTCAATCTACTTTTATTTGCATCTTTACTTTTTGCATCTATATTATAAAATATCAAAAAATATTTATCTTATCATACTATCTCTATCAGACCTCACTTTCCCAAGTGGCCGTGAAGCGATTGACAACCCCTTTATTGCATTGGTTGCGAATTCTTTGTTTGTTTGTGTAGGTGCGTGGGACTTTTGAGGAGCCTCCTACTGGATTGATACCTTGGTTCTTAAAAACTGAGGGAAATACTTACGCTACTATTGCTTCATCACCCTTTCCTCTTCAAGAAAAACCAACACAAGCTCAAGACGTATCAGTGACCGCCTCATCTATAGATTGACAACCGTTTTTTTCAGGACAACGGATTCATGTTCGCCGTCCCTGTCTCCTCGAGTGTCGCTTTGACAATTGTTTCGGTGGAATTATGAGGAATTGAGTATAGAACAACCTTGGAAAATTTCACCGCGTTCCGATGGAGGGATCTTTGGCAAACTCCGATATACCAGAGCCCTGTCGAATCTGGATGGGAATCTGGATGAGTTTAGGGCGAGGGGTCCAGCATCCAGCTCAGAGATCCTTTAGCAAATCCCACCGTTCACCGGCTGCGGAATTACTATATCAACATCCCCTTAAAATTTCAGCTCGATTCGACCGTTCAAACTCCGGGAAACGTCCAATGAGTACATCAATTTTCGGATTTGTTTTCTGCGCGAAGAATTCGACCCGAGTTCATCTTTTTATGAACGGGTTATCGGACGTCCTTTTTGAAGATTTTTTTTTCAAAGTATTGTATTTTGTACACAAACATGTGCCGCAAATTTTGATCCTTTTCCGAGGAGATCTTCATTGTCACGTCAGTGTCAAACCAGACGGACAACGTTGCTCCACGGTTGCCGACCTGTGCTAGAAAGGCACTTCAGGCGCCCCAATATAGTACATTTGGTAAACGGGTGCACACACCTCCTGCCAACTGGGCCGGCCCATCAAATTTGATGTTTTTTAAATTCAATGAAAATTTTAAATAAGATGAACTTTTTTCAAATTTGATGATTTTTTTCCAAATCCGATGAACTTTTTTCAAATTCAATGAACTTTTTCTAATTAGATGATTTTTTTTCAAATTAGATGAACTTTTTTTAAATTAGATGATTTTTTTTCAAATCCGATGAACTTTTTCCAATTTTGATTTTTTTTCAAATCCGGTGAACTTATTTCAAATTTGATGATTTATTTCAAATCCGATGAACTTTTTTTCATAACTGGTGAAACTTTTTTCAAAATTGATGAACTTTTTTCAAATTTGTGATTTTTTTCATGAACTTTTCCCAAATTCATGAGCTTCCTTTTCAAATTCTTAAACTTCTTTCAAAATTTTCAAATTCGTTTAAAATTTTCATTAGCCAATGGTTAGGAAAAGAAACCAGACGAGCGATCCGGCTGCTTGTGCGCTTACGGGGGCGGCCCAGCTGGCAGCGCGCGTGAGCGAGCGCCAGCGGGCGAACCGGCGCGTGAAGCGCGAATTAGGAGCTTCTTCTTCTAAAAAGAAAGGAGCTCCCCATTTTTTCACATCCTCCTTTCGTTTTCTCCTCTGTTGAGGCTTTCACACCCATGTTTTTTTACAATGCTTTCACACCCTTCTCATTTTCACCCTGTGGGGCCAGGTGGGGAGGTTTCAGACCGCGGTGCGCGTGTGCCCCACCAACCCCCGCCCACGGCCCATCCGGCAGGCAGGGGCAGAGCGCGGACACCCACACCCACACCCACGACGAACAGTAACAAAAATTCAAATCCCGAATCCCCCCGAAAATTCGAACAGTCCCGCCCTCCCCACGCGCTCGCCCCCCAAAATTTTCGGCTCCGGGCACCCCCTCCCGCCCGCTATTTCCATCGCCGCCCGCCCGCCCGCTCCGGTTCTAAAACCCTCCCCTCCCCGTCCCTCCCACCCCATTCCAATCCCCAATCCCCAAACCCCCAGCCTCCCCCCTCCATCCCAGATCCGGACACTCCCCCGGAACCCTAGCCACCCCATGGCGCCGCCGAGCTCGCCGCCCTCGGCCGCCGCGCCCGCGCGGTCCTCCTCGCGCAAGCGCTCCGCCTCCGCCAAGGCCGCCGCGCCCGAGGAGGCCACGGTCACCAAGCGCCCGCGCAAGGGCACCACGTCCGGCAAGAAGAAGCCGGCGCCCAAGGCGGCGGCCAAGAAGCAGCAGAAGGCCACCAAGGCGCCGCGGGAGAAGAAGGAGGAGAAGCCGGCGCCGGAGGACGAGGTGTGCGCGGAGGAGCCCGACGAGGAGGAGCTGGCGCTCGGGGAGGAGGACGAGTCCTCCGCCTCCGGCGAGCAGCGGCCGGAGGAGGGCCAGGCGGCGGCCAAGAGGCGCGTGGCGCAGCCGTCCAAGAAGGCCCGGAACGTCGCCGCCGGCGACAAGGAGCCCGAGTTCCTCGGCGAGCCCGTCCCCGCCGACGAGGCCCGCTCCAAGTGGCCCCAGCGCTACCAGCGCGGCGCTCCCAAGAGGTGCGTGCGCCGCCCGTCCCGGATCTGATCCCTGGCTTTTGCATTTTGGTTGGTTGTTGAGCATTGTTTGTTTCTCGCGCAGGCCGGAGGATGAGGAGGACATGAAGGCGCGCGTCCACTACCGCTCCGCCATGGTCGACGGCGTGGTCTACGCGCTCGGCGACGACGTCTACGTCATGGTAAAAGATCGACTCCGCCCCTTCCTACCATCAAAGCGCCTGCTTTCCTCCGTGAAACTGTACTTGGGTTGCGATGCTTGGTTCGTTCAACGGAGCAAGACGGAAAGCCCTGTTTTTTCCCCATCAAAATAACAGTAATTGCTCCACTCGCATAGACTAGTTACTGCTAAGGCCTGACACTATAAAAATGCTCCTGATAGGATTTCAAATGGATGTTATCTAGGATACTCCGATTTTCTTACAAAATGTCTTATCATTTCTGGCATTAAGATTTTTTCTAATTATACAATGGATGCTCTAACTAAATATTGCTTAACGTGTATCTGGTCGGCAAAGTTTGTACTACTTGTTTTCACATTGTTCTTCATTGTGAACTTAATTATTGGGCAGAAAATGTATAACAACCAGACAGTCGAGCTCTTGTATTTTTACCATGCTTCAGTAATCACTTCCTATCTTAAATTGTGATCTGTTGATTGCCATTTATATAGGCTGGGGAAAACGAGGCTGATTACATTGGCCGAATAACTGAGTTTTTTGAGGGTGTTGACAAGACCAGCTACTTCACCTGTCGTTGGTTCTTCCGTCCTGAGGACACGGTGCGTATTGGTTGAGCATTCTTGTAGTATGCACTGCCTGTACTAATGCCTGGATAGCTTATAACCAACGGTTATCTGTGCAGGTCATATCTAGAGCCAAATTTGTCAATGATCACACGCATGACCCAAAGCGTGTCTTTCTCTCCGAGGAAAAGAATGATAATCCACTTGACTGCATCATATCGAAGGTCAAGATAATCCATGTTGATCCCAATGTAGGTGCCCCTGTTCAAAACTTTGTCAAGTGTTAATGTGCCATTGATACATTGTTTCTCACTGTATGTTCTCCTTGATTTCAGATGGACCCTGCAGCCAAGGCCAAACTGGTGGCTCGCACTGACTTATACTATGACATGTCCTATACTGTTGCTTATTCTACATTTGCTAACATCCCATCAGGTAATTGCAGTTTCTTACTTACATTATTTGCACATGGCATTGCTCTTACACAAACTAGTTATTGATGTGTGCTGCTGCTGCTGCATGTTTCACACACTATTGTTTATTTATTTTAGCTCCTCTACAGTTCATTGCAAGGGGAGCTTTGATTTTTGGTTAACTCATAAGCCTTGAAAAAAAATAATAAAAAGATATTCTTTCACCATTCCTTGGTGATCGTAATCAAGTCTGGTTCTGAGTTTCGTCACTTGAACTTGTACATGTAACTTTCAACATATGCTGCTGAGCTAAAATTTCTATGATCATCCAATGTAAAATCTAATCCAAGTTGTTAACTTGTGGTCTAAAAAATGATTACTTTATGACTAAATGGTTTATTAGTGACAGCTAAACTGGTTGACTGATTATTTACTCCCAGAATTTAAATGATTGATTTGCCCCAGTATTCTTCCATCTTATGATCAATATTCACTTTGCAATTTGCATTTTCTGTAGACACCACAGAGAATTCTGGTATTTCTACTGATGCTGATTCAGAGAATGGGGCCCCAGTGAAAACGGCATCCCTCCTTGACCTGTATTCTGGTTGTGGTGGGATGTCAACAGGGCTGTGCTTGGGTTCAGCGCTTGCTGGCCTGAAACTTGAAACAGTAATAAGCCTGCCCAACATTTTGTTTAAGACTGTTTTTGTCATTTTAAAGCACTAACTGTTCTATTTCTTCTTTATAGAAATGGGCTGTTGACCTGAACAGTTTTGCATGCAAGAGTCTTAAATATAACCATCCCAAAACAGAGGTGTGGCTTCTGAATTTCATTCTTAGATTCTAGTATTTGTTCTGTACGCCTGGTATAACAGATCTTTATCTCTGATTGTAGGTTCGAAATGAAAAAGCCGAGGATTTTCTTGCACTTCTTAAGGAATGGGCGATTCTATGTGACAAATATGTCCATAGCAATGATTCTGATGTGGCAGAACCTGTTGAGGAAGAGGAAGATGATGAGCCTCTTGGAAAGGATGAGTTTGTGGTTGAAAAGCTACTTGAGATCTGCTACGGTGGCACAGGGAGGAAAAATGGAATCCATTTTAAGGTGCTAATGCCATTCTCTTTGGCCTTCCCCTTGTGGGAGTGTTAATACTTGCGGTTTTTATGCATAGATCAATTTATCTAATACAATCTGTTACAGGTTCAATGGAAAGGATATGGCCCAGAAGAGGATACCTGGGAGCCCATAGAAAACCTGAGGTAGGTATCTCATTTGCTGTATGCTCACAGCATTTTAATTTCAGTTTGCAGTGCACTGACTTTTGTTTTGTACCTAGTGACTGCCCATTGAAAATTAAAGAGTTTGTGCAAGAAGGGTACAGGCGAAACATTCTACCCCAGCCTGTGAGTAACTTTCCTTCTCTCAGTTTTTTGGTTCCACTCTAGTTTGTCTGATTCCATTTACTTGTGCTGTCAAAATCCACAGGGTCAGGTTGATGTTATTTGTGGTGGCCCGCCCTGCCAAGGGATAAGTGGGTTCAACAGATTTAGAAACCGTGATAACCCTTTAGAAGATGAGAAAAATCAACAGATGGTTACCTATATGGACATTGTCTCTTATCTGCAACCAAAGTTTGTCCTGATGGAGAATGTGGTGGACATTCTGAAATTTGCTGATGGCTATCTTGGTAGATATGCATTGAGCCGTCTTGTATCTCTGAACTACCAAGCCCGCCTTGGGATGATGGTAGCTGGCTGCTACGGGCTTCCTCAGTTCAGAATGCGGGTGTTCCTTTGGGGAGCTCTCCCTACCATGGTTTGTTCTGTTTCTTTGTCACTATAAATTTCTGCTACAAATATGTTGCCTCATGGAGCGATCTGACATATTTTGCCTACCAGGTCCTCCCAAAGTATCCTCTCCCTACTCATGATGTAGTTGTACGTGGTGGTGCTCCAAATGCTTTCTCGGTAAGTCTGATCACAAATTTAATGAAATGAGTTGGGAGAAATGTAAATCTGCTGACTAGCTTGTTTCATTTGCAGCAAAGCATTGTTGCATATGATGAGACGCAAAGACCGACCTTGAAGAAAGCTCTCCTTCTTGGTGATGCCATTTCAGATTTGCCCAAGGCAAGTGTCTTTCTTCCCTTGTTCATTTCTTCCTCTTCTCCATTTGTTCTTACATCCATTATTATGCAGGTAGACAACTATCAACCTCATGAGGTAATTGAATATGGTGGTCAACCCAAGACTGACTTCCAGCGCTACATACGACTTAGCCGTAAAGGTAATACATATAGCTCTACCAGTAATATGAATTTCATCTTCTTTTCTTGGTAAAGGGCCTTTCCCTTTTCATTTCAGATCTTAGTTTCTGTCTTATGCCTGTATATGTATAGTGAATTTTGTTCTTGCTGCTTGAATTTTCCAGATATGTTGGACTATTCATTTGGTGATGCCACTTGTCCTGAAGAAGGAAAGCTCTTGGACCACCAGCCTTTGAGGCTAAACCAAGATGACTATGACCGCGTCCAGCAGATTCCGATAAAGAAGGTAGGTGACTGAATAGTTTCAGTGCTTGTTCTCCCCTTTAGCCTTCTGCGTGACCATGCTGGACCTGTCTTCCAGGGAGCGAATTTCCGTGACTTGCCAGGAGTCAAGGTCGGAGCGAATAACATTGTGGAGTGGGATCCAGAAGTTGAGCGTGTCTACCTCAAGTCCGGCAAACCTTTGGTACAGATTCTACTGCCTGATTCCTTTTTGAATGTTTGTATGCTGGTGCAAATTCTGTTACACGACCTAGGATGCTGCCTGAACATAGGAGTATAGGACAACTGCTGCTAGTAATGAAAGTTACAATGTACAATTGCTTATAGCTTGTTCATGCGCACAGGTCCCTGACTATGCAATGTCCTTCATCAAGGGCAGATCACCAAAGTAAGTGCCTTTGAATGTCTTCTTTCATCTCTCCATTTCTCTGACTGTACTCTGTTAGTACATCTTCTGTTACTCATACAATGTATTTTGATGTTTTTGCAGGCCGTTCGGTCGGTTGTGGTGGGATGAGACAGTTCCCACGGTTGTGACCAGAGCAGAGCCGCATAACCAGGTCAGATTTGGCACAACTTCCAACGCTGTCTGCAATCAGTTTTGTGCTTGTTGCTTAGTTTGTTTGTGCTGCCTGCAGATCATACTGCACCCGAATCAGGGACGTGTTTTGACTGTCCGCGAGAACGCAAGGCTGCAGGGTTTCCCTGATTACTACCGGATGTACGGTCCCATGAAGGAGAAGTAAGTTCCTCTATGCTGTTGAAAATCGAAAACTGAAACTGTTGCGAAAAACTGGAGACAGAAACTGAAACATCTTGATGATGGTTGCAGGTACATCCAAGTCGGCAATGCGGTGGCTGTCCCTGTTGCACGGGCACTGGGCTATTCTCTGGGCCGGGCATACCAGGGTGAGGTCGACGCCGGGTATGATGCGCTGTTTGTTCTTCCTGACAGCTTCACCAACATCGGGCAGACCGGTGCGAGGGCAAGGGCCTCCTCTGTTGGGACCCCTGCAGGCGAGGTTGTCGAGCAGTAGAGCAGAGCCTATCTGTTGTGTTATGTGGGGTGGGGGTTCGAGTCTAGTCCATTTGTCGCGGGAACTAAATTGCTGCAGCATGTAAGGATTGCTCGAGTTGTTGGTTACTGTATGTCGCTGGTTGAACTTGTGATCGTTGAGATCCTTAGTTCCAGATGAAGAAACTAGCAGTATGTTGTTCCATTGTTGCTACCCATTGACAATTATTATTGTCTGTTGCTCCATCACTGAAATTGGTATGGTGTATGTGGGATTTGTTCTATTTGCTGTGAATTTACTGGCAGTTATGTTATTCTAAGCTCAAATTGTAGATTTGGGCATGGAATAATAGTTGATTAGTACTCCCTTTGCAAAGAAACATAAAAGTGTTTAGATGACTACTTTAGTGATCTAAACATTCTTATTTCTTTATGGAGGTAGTACAAAGTTAATGTAGGGGATTCACACATGTTGATGGGTGTGTATAATCCTTTGCAGCTGCACTTAGTCAAATCATGTCTAACATAATTGTATGAAAAGAAAGAATAAAAAAGGCAGAAAAGTGCAAAAAAAAGTCTTCTGCTTTTTAAAATACGGGTGAAAAAAAGAGAGAAAACATCAGAGGGAGGTTTGAACCTGTAATTCTACATTAGATTGAGCATTTAGCAAATTTTCTATTTTAAACAACATTAGGCTTTATCTAAAAGATGGGAAAACACACCACGGTTGATAGGATAGATGCCTCTTGCAGATCTTGGAGGACAACGGAGCTACAACCGTGATCCTACGTGTCGTCTTCTCCGGCGAATCAACCGTTTCAATCCGGAACTCTATCGCCAATTTTTTATTTAAAATAAAGAGGACATCATGCGTACGGTAATTATGAAGGAAACACAATAGACAATACAGTAAAAATTCAACGAAATGCAAAACGGTTAATAAAACTTGCAAAAAACCATACACATACTAGAAATCTCTCCATGCCACGGCCAGCGCTTCTATCCTGATGTACTACGAGGGCAAAGAGGGGAACATTTTGCTGTTTTGCCCCTCAAACTCCTCTGGGTCTCTCAATGCCGGCCCCCTCCGCTCGCCGCCTCGCCGCCCACTGGCACTGGGTCGTCGACGCCCTCGCCGGCGACGAGGCCCTCGACTTCTCCCTCATCCAAGGTAACACCACGCCGTCACAGGACCCCTCGCGTACCCCCTTCGCCTCGACCGACGCCTTCGTTCATCTCACCTAGGGTTAGTTATCTGTGCTCCGCAGCGCTGGTGGGCGCCTCGCCGGAGCCCCTCGCGGGCGCGCCGGAGGCAACGCGGGAGAGGTTCGCGCTCCGATGCCTGCAGGAGGTCGCCTCCGTCGCCGCCCAGGGCGAGGTCCCCGCGGCGGCGGAGGGGGGCAGGACGATGCTTAGGGTTGATGCCGCCCGGTCCTGCGAGGAGTTGCTGCTCGAGCTACTCGGACAGGTATGCGGCGCTTCTGTTAGCACGTGCACTCGTTCTGGTTGTTCAGAGCTTCAGATTTCTGATTTACCTTTTGTCACTGAAGTAATATCCGTGTAGTGGAGTGATTGCAGTTTTGTACAGGTAGAAATTATAGCATGTCTCTGAAAGCATTTCTTGAATGGCGGCGTAGATAATGATTCGTAGATGTTTGGTTTCCGTGTCCATGTCGGCTGCAACTCTATCGTTGTAGCCTATCCGGTTTGCTGGTTTTGATTTTTTTTGTCTAGTACTACTTCATCTGTCTCAGAATGTAAGGCGTTTTTTTAACACTGTCATAGAGTGAAAAAACGTCTGCGTTTTGAGACAGAGGTAGGTGGTATTTAGTAGTATCGTTAGTGAGACATTAAAATGGCGTGCTTAAAATTGGATGTGTGGGCTTTGTGGGTTGAACGAGCGGAGAGATAGAAAGTCCATTCGTACTCACGGGCTCATGGCATTTGGACAGAGTATCTGATTGCAGCCACTAATGATTGTTTATCACAGTGAGTTGAAAGAAAATAAAACCAGGGAAGTTTGCACGACTTGCATTTTGCGATACATATTGGATTTTATTTCCTGGTGTTGATTAGATGTACCCCTCTAATAAGGAAGAACAATTGGAATTTTGTCATGGGCGGTTGAAAGACTATAATATGGTGTATTAAATTTAAAGCATCATGAGTCTGTGATTCCCTTGTGATACACGCAGACACAGTCATGTCTCTGTAAGCAGAAAATGAAAGGTGGACAATTCAAGATGCAACATACTGTCGCCGCATTTACTACTCAGTGATGTTGCTAGTTGAATTAAATTTTGCCCAGATCATGATGCAAACTCAACCGGAAATCATAATCTTGATTGCTTCTTGCAAATCATACTCTCATTCAGACTTGATTCTCCCGATGGCCGAAGTGTAGTACTTGCAGTTAAAAATTGGAGATGACAGGCTACGCTGTACAGCAATTGATCCTTGGATAGTCCTGCTCATTTAATTTTAATTCTACACTGTACACTGATTCATAAAGTGTTTGTGTCTAGTGACAGTAACTGTGAACATAACATATTGTTTGTACTATGTAATAACATTTGTTTATTAAGGGCTCAAAATATGGCAGCATTCTAAATTCTGACTGGCATCTCATTGCTGGTATTTTAGTCAAATAGTAGTGGGCTCTTGTGTTCTCTGTGGAGAACTTATCTGCTTCTACCTGATGAGTCGTTCACTGATCCATTGCTATAGTTCACCAATGTTGCTATGCTACATGATGTTATTATTTGGGCTCATCTTTTCTTGTGATATGAAATATGATATATCCCTAGCAATTACTATGTCTCAAGTCCTGCCAAGTGCCAATGGTATTCTAGCTAGTTATACATTTACGATGTCCCCAAAGGTCAAAACAGCATCACTTTACAGATTAATAAATTCTTCAATTTGTGTAAGGAGCAGGGATGCGGCGGATGCCATGTTAGATATTTGCATCAGATAATTGTGCATGTGTTCTAACGGCTACACTTCTTTTTGGTGTGACTAAGCTCTCCTATATTTTGGCACAATAATCATCATATGTTTTGGTGTCTTTAATTTTTGGAAGCTAATACATGCTGCAGTTTAGTTAGTGCCTAGATGCTGATGTTTCTGAGGTTTTGCTTTACATGAATGTAACATCTGCAGGTTGGTAGTTCAGGAAGCTTGGAGAAAGATACGGTTTCGCCTTTTATCAACGATATCCAAAAGTTTATATGTACCAAAACACCGGTTTTACCAGAAACTTCTTTTGAGTTGGTATGTGAAAACAGTTATTCTCAAAACCTAAAATAAAAAAGGTCTCGATTCACTTATGATTAAGCTTCTCGTTTTATTTTCAGCTTAGAGAAGTGAACCCAGAGATCTCATCTATGGTCCCACCGTCCCCAGTGGAGCACGGTGGCAAGAACAATGGCAATGACCAGTCGTTCTGCAGCATCAGCCCTGATCATGTAAATACAGAGAGGCATCGGTGCCATACAGATAGTTCTGATTTTCAGCGACAGAAGGATCCTATGGAGCGAACTCCAGATTTGCATGAACCATCTAGGCTGTACAATCGCCCTCAAGAAGATACCATTGGTGTCAGTGTCAGGTCCGCACAAACGAGTCCAAGTAAAGATAGTAGAAACATGTCCATTACAACTGAGCCTACTTCAGCTAGCTGCAGTGCTGCTTTGCTCCGAAGTAAGACAAAACTTATGTCAAAGCAGGATGCGGTGGAGACTACCATGTCCCAAGAAAAGAGTCCAACTGCCATTCACACCAACATTCAATTATCAAAGAATCTTTGCCATGAAGGATTGACCATGCAGGCTACGGTGGCTCCAGCTTCTGACAGAACTGATGCTTTGCCGACAAATACATCTGAAACAAAACACTTGCCTGAGTTTGTTGCTGCAGATGTTACAGGCGTGATCACAGAATTAAATGGCAGAAAAACTCAAAGGAATTCACCACAACATGACAATGGTGAGACAGCAGGTCTAGTTCTGGATGAGGGTAGTCCCAGGATTCAGCCAGTGGAAAAGGATCCTGGTCATAATGAACTGAATCTGCAAACTGCTGGTGTTGTACCTTCTGTAAGCTGCAACAGGGCTGTTCAAGGAGATAAATCTGAAACCAACCTTCAACAAGAGAATGCTACAGGGCATTCTAAAATATTTGAGGAGAAGAATGGCGATAAGGCTCATCTCGAGGTCAGTTATGCTGACAAAGCTAATCCAGCACTACTTGATGATGTCAACATCTTGGAAAATAATACATCCGGTGGTAGGCAGACTGCTCTAGATTCTCCTTGCTGCAATGTGCCGTCCTCTAGTCAGGATAAAGATGCCAATGGTTCCATCAAGGGCCTTACGGAGCAAGATTTGTGCATAAAATGTGGTAAAGATGGACAATTGCTGAAATGTAGCAGCTGCTCATTAGCCGCCCATGATGGCTGTTTTGGTTCACCGGTGACTTTTGATGCTTCTGGCCAGTTTCATTGCCCTGTATGCTTCTATACTAAAGCTACCGAAGCATATCAAAAGGCTAAAAAAGCATATTTGGAAGCTAGGAAGAACCTATCTGCTTTCCTTGGCACAAAGCAATTCCCAAAGCTACATGAACAATCTACTGAAAAACAACAAACAGCTACCAACAGCAAGGATCACTTGAATGAGTGTCATACATCCAAAAGGCAAGGTAACCATCAATCTGAAGCGGATAATCTTTCTCATATGGATGAAGAACCTAGTCTGCAGAGGAATAAGCAGAGAACAAATGATACAAGTGTTGCTTGTCCTGAGGATCAGTTGAATGGGTGTAATACATCCGAAAGGCAAGGTAACCATCAGTCTGAAGCTGACAACCTTTCTCATAAGGATGAAGAACCTGGTGAGCAGAGGAAGAAGCAGAAAACAAATGATAGAAGTGATGCATGTCCCGAGGAGGATCAGTTGAATGGGTGTAATACTCCCGAAAGGCAAGGTAACAATAAGTCTGATGCATATAACCTTTCTCATAAGGATCTAGAACCTGGTCAGCAGAGGAAGAAGCAGAAGACAAATGCGACAAGTGATGCTTGTCGTGAGGAGGTAGTCACTGAAAAGACATCTTTTGGTCTGAATTCTAATATTGCACCAAATAAAGATTCTGTACTCCAAAATAAAAGAAAACAAGTTCATGTTACAGAGCATGAGCAGTCTGTGGAAAATGCAGAAGCCCATGAAGATGGTAACGGCAATTCATTTTGTGAACAGCAACATTCATCTCAGAACAGATGTAGTCCTGTTGTCAGTCAGAATGTTGAGGCTGATAAACATGTCAGTCTTACAACTTCTCATGAGTGTGAAAGTTCCGATGAAATAGAAGCTACGTCTTCAAATGATTCTGGCAAGCAGTCGTCACCCCCTTGGCGAAACATGAGACACCACAAAGCAAAATTTCAAGAAAAGGAGACGGTAGTATCAAAAAATTCTAAAAAGGCATTGGGATGCCAGGATCAGCACATGCCTTCACCATCAAGGAAACGCAAGTATGCATGTCCACCCAAGCGTTCGTAAGTGTTAGGACGGTGCTTCATAAACACTTCTTTTCCTGATCCTATTCTTTGGATTAATTAAAAATGTCTTTTGAGACTGATTAACCTAGAATTAAGTGACATTGAACATCTTTTTAGACTTGTGATAAATAGAGTTGTAGGGTGGATGTTTTGTGAGATCAAACCTACTGAGTTCCAGTGCTCTTGCACAAGCACTTTCTGTTATTCGAAGTTCTTAGTTGAACACCATAGAAAGTATGGTGCTAATTAGCTTCACGATGATCGAAACTTTAGGAGATGTTGTATCTCTAGAGGAAGTGGCAACTCTATGTCATGATATTGATACAAGGGTAAGTTGCCTCTGTATTCATGGTTAATTTCAAATTCAAGAGCTTTTGAGAACTCATGGTCAGAATGAAGTTACATACGGGATAGTGAAGCGAAGACTGTAGTTAACTGAATAATGTACTGAATGCTGGCATATATTAAGGCACGTTATTATTTTAAAGCAGTTTTGCACAAGCACAACGGGCATTACTCTCGTCTGTGAGAGAATGCCTGCATTAACATAATCTGCACACATAGAATGGTAGTGGAAATGTATATTTTTTCCTCATACTTCATTTAGAGTACTAATGTTTCTTAGCAGAGTCCTATTCGGATGTTTTCCAGTTATTGTGAATTTTCTGTATTTTGAAGTGTACAATTTAATAGCGTCTATTTTTGTAATTCCAAAAACTGAGCCATGTCTGTCTTTGTAGCTGTAAGCCTCTTGCACCAGCTGGAAGGCGCTCAAAGCTCTGTTGGACAGAAGAAGAAGAGCAAGCTTTGAGAGTAAGCATACCCACCCCAGGCTGTTTAATTTCATTACCTATGCTGAAATCTTGCACGACTGAACTTTCCTTGTTACCAACGTGTATGCACTCGTGTCCTTGCTAGCATACTGACATCAATTCATTGGCTATTCTGGCTCAGGATGCAATGTTAAAATTCACCCCAAAGGACGATGAGCTGATTCCATGGATTCAGATATTAGAATATGGTAGGAATGTGTTTCACAAGGCACGCCTCCCGAGTGATCTGAGAGTCAAATGGAGGAATATGAAAAAGAAATCAGAATCCTAGTATTGACTGGCCATCTGACACCTTATGCAGCAACTGTGCCATGCCTGCCTAACCCATTATTACCTCCTCGAGCTAGCCACTTGTTCATCGGACACCTAATGCAGCAAAGGAGCAAGACGAGGAGGAGCTGGTGCTGGGGGTGGATATCACCTCCTCCTCGGGGGAGCAGCAAGAGTGGACGGAGCACGCGGCGGCCAAGGAGGCGCGTGGTGCAGCCGACCAAGAAGGCCAGGAACGCGTCTGGTGGCGGCAAGGAGCCCGATTTCCTCAGTGAGCCATTCAACGCCGATGAGGCGCGCACAACAAGTGGCTACAATGCTACCAGCGAGGCCCCGCAAAGAGGTATGTACGCCGTTCTGTCCCGGATCTGGTCTCCGGCTTTTCCCTTCGGTGGGTGGTCTTGTGTTGAACCGTGTGCGTTGTTGCACAGGCCAGATAAGGAGGAGGACGTCATGGTGTGGTGCCAATACCGCTCTGCCAAGGTTGACGACGTAGTCTACGCGCTGGGCGACGACGACTATGTCATGGTAACAGATCTACTCCGCATCTCCTGTTCCCTGGCTTTCTTCTACCAGAAAAACTTCCCGTATTTTCTGATTGCAAAATAAGTGTATCTGCAGGCTATCTATGCCATGACTGGTTGTAAGCCTGTTAAACGTGCCTGCTCACTAGCTTAGTGTGTTCTCCCTGAACTTCAAATACACCGAGGAAGTCTGCTTTCCTCCGTGAAACTCATGTACTTGTATTCTGTTGCTTCGTTTGGTCAATGTAGCACGGGGGAAACCCTTGTTTTTGTAAAATAATAGTAATTGCTCCGCTTGCATAGAGTAGCTACTGTTTACATCTGTATACAGATGGCTTGACACATGCATATAAGTGCTCCCGATAGGATTTGAAACGGGGTAGTTTAGAACATTTGGATCTTCTTACAAAGGCTCTATTCATTTCTGGCATTATGATTTTTCTGATTGTATGATGGATGCTCTAAATGTTGCTTCACCTGGACCTAACTTGCAAAGTTAGTACTACCTCTGTAAACTAATATAAGAGCGTTTAGATTACTAAAGTAGTGTTCTAAATGCTCTTACATTAGTTTACGGAGGGAGTACTTGTTTACACCCTGTTCTTCAGTGCAAACTTGTATGACTCTTATGGCTCTTTATCCAAAAAGTTCCACTTTGATTAAAATGTGTAACGACCAGATAGTTGAGCTCTTATATTGCTATCACTCTTTAATAATCACTATCTATCTTAAATCGTCATTTTCTTTTGCCATTCACAAGCTGGGGGAATAATGAGGCTGATTACATTGGTCGAATAACTGAGTTCTTTGAGGGTATGAGGCTGATTACATTGGTCGAATAACCGAGTTCTTTGAGGGTATGAGGCTGATTAATTGGTCGAATAACCGAGTTCTTTGAGGGTATGAGGCTGATTACATTGGTCAAATAACTGAGTTCTTTGAGGGTACTGACCGGTGCCACTGCGTTACATGTCGTTGGTTCTTTCGTCCAGAGGACAAGGTGCGTCTTGATTAAGCATTGTGGTAGTATGCACTGGCTGTACTAGATAGCATAGAACTAATAGTTATCTTGCAGGTGATATCCAGAACCAAGCTTGTCCAAATGTAGGCGTCTTTCTCCGTGAGGAAAAGAATGATAATGTGCTCTACTGCATCATATCAAACGTCAATATAGTCTACGTCGATCCGAATGTAGGTGTACATGTTCAAAACTTGGTTATAACTTAGAACACACACACGCGTGCACACACACGCACACGTGCGCCCACACGCGCGCACACACACATACATTAGTGATTTGGTGAGATGTATCAAATTAATAGTCATTAGCTGAATATACAATATAATTTCATAAGCTTGACCAAATCTTGTACTTTAATTGTTGAGTTAATGAATAGTACTGAATGTAATACATATCATCAAATCAAATAAACATAATATATAATAAATATATTAATTCACTTATTGGCTATCAATTTCATTAGATTCACCAAATCTTGTACTTTAATGTGGTGAATCAGCTATAAAAAGCCTTGCCCATTTCGTTTGTTCTCCTCCAGAACTCACAAATCGCACAACGATCGACAACTCTCTCTCCTTAAACACTGCAACTAGTTATGAGGGCTACACAGGCGTTGTTCCTGGCCCTCGCCTTACTCATGCTAGCATCAGGTACTCATTTGCTCTTGTAATACATTTCTGCACAGTTTCATCCAACGAATAATGGCCATGCCGTGACCATCCTTTTTCTTCATGGAGATTTTGCAGATGTGGTAACGGAGGCGTCAATGGATGGCAGCGTTAAAATCTTGAGGTGTGCGGCAACCAATATACCATCACCACAGCCATGTGACAACTTCACTTGCGAAGTGGCATGCTTCAAGCTTATAAAGTTACCGAAACAAGGCAAGTGTACTGATTTCGGGTGTAGGTGCATGATATGCAAATACACCCCTCCAGCTAAGATGGGATGACATGTTCAATGGAATGATGCGAGGAAATCGAAAACGGTGTAGCAGCAAGGTTGTTCACTAATAATCGACGTATTTTGAAGAATGATGGACCTGATCTAGCTTCTTGAATGGTCTAAAATTATGAAGCTATTGCTACATAATGTTTATGTGTATTTTCTTCGGGCATATTATGGTAGAATGTTTGGGCTTGGCCCAATAGCTAAATCCTAATAGATCTCGAAGGCCGATGAATAAGTGCAAAAGTGGAGCTGCAATCTTTAATCCCACACCGGAAGTGGAGGTCGTGTGAGACCAACTTATATAGTGGAGTCTCCCCACGGAAATACCTACTGGGTCTTGGGTCCCAATGGACCTGAATTGAAAATAATAATTTAGAAAATTTTAAAAGAGTCAAAATTCCTGAAGCCTTTTGGAATCAAACATGATCAGGTATTACGTACACTCAGTGTGAAGAGTTTTGTGGACGGATAGTTTCGAGCCTTTAACCGACTCCATGTCCAAGAAAACAAAACTGCAAGTACAAAAAGTGTGAATAGTAACTGTTATATAGTGTTGATTTTTTTCCCGCCTAGAATATCATGACAGTCATTCATTCTCGACACTTTTCACATGAGTGTAAGACCCGATCATGTTTGGTTCCAAAAAGTTTTAGGAATTTTTGACTCTTTTTGATTTTTTTTTCAATTTATCAGCCGGAGGCATTGTCTAGTTATAGCTAAAAGGTCAATAATGAACTTGATAATCAAACTACTGAAAAATATGACATGAAATATCATGCTACTAAAATTTCATATGGAAATTTAAAATATACAAACAAGAACGATCATTGTATATCAAAACGATTGGCTTTTAGCTTGCATTTATATAGGTTTGAATTAAAAAGCATCATTGGTTGTATTGTCATATTTTGTGTTTTTGTATTAGGGAAAATACCTAGAGAATCAAATCCAGCCCTTGCTCGTTCCCTCTGCTATATATTAGGTCAAATACTCGAAGTAGATCAGCTGGTCGTCGTTGGCATACGTGTGGCTTCTGACAATTGACAATTGTGGGTGCCCTAGGCCCTAGCGTTGTGATGAACAAAAATAATTAAAATATGATGTATAACGATGTAAGATGAGAAATACTAGTAACAGAGATTGGCAAATAGTTTGATGTACTATTAACTACCCTGCGAAAAAGTTTGATGTATTAACCTTGGCTAGTTCGTTGGCTGAACCTGAAGAATTGACTAGTGAATCAGCATGCGTCGGCGTGTGAATCGATCGATGGGGAGAGCAGAGGCCAGCAGGCCGCAAGGCCGCAAGGGCAACGGCGGCGGCGTAGCGCTAATCCCACACACACACATGCTAATTACGGAGAGAATGCCCAGCCCTTAGCGAGGCCAATCTGGACTTGAAAACGACTCACTAATGGGCTTTTATGTGGGCTATTTCCTTCTTTCAGAATTCACGTTAAGATAGAGGGGGCCAAGTACTTGTTTACGTGAAATCAGATCGCTAATCAACAAGCCGTGCTTCGTGTCTCGTCGATCGATAGGGGGGGGGGGGGGGGCCAGGCGCCTGCTCGCCCCCCTTGTCTCCGCCACTGGTGCAGGCCCCACGACATGCACGTGAATGATCTTTACCTCTTTACCTATATATAATAAAGAGAATTGGGTTTCTGACGACCGTCGTCGTGGCAGTTTTTCAAAAAAGCCCCTCTGTTTACATGAAATCAACCCGCGGTCCCTGCTTTAGTGGCACTCCGAAAACGTTTCACTTTTACAAAAGAGACCCTACGGTCATTTGAATTCACTCCGCTATCCTCCCTTTCGTCTTATCCACTCATCCTGCGCTTGGCTTCGCCCATTCCGCCGTGTGTCGGCGAATCGTCTCTCGCGCAGAGGATGGGCGCTTCTTGGAGGATGGAGGACGTCACGGGCGTGTGTGGCGGAGACGACGCGACGGCGAAGCGATGGCAATGGTTGTCCGATCGTCGTGCCTCGTGGGAGGATGGACGACGCCGCCGGGCGTGTGCCTCGCGGCGGAGTTGTGGCGAAGCGCAGCCAGTTGGCGTGAACGTCGCGAGGCTACAAAGGGAAACGGCAGAGGCGGCGCGGCAAGCGGGCGGCAGTGGCCGGGCGGGCGATGGGCGCGGTGGCTGCGAGTGAAGCGGGCGATGACGGTAGCGAGGCAACGGCGGGAGCGAAGCGGCGGCGCTGGCCGGCGAGCGTGAGGCGTGATGTGTCGCGGCGGCAACAAAGAAAGCGAAGCAGCTAAACAACGAAGCTTGATTATCTGAATTCGATTCGATGTCGTGATTTAGATGGACGCCCGAACACAACAACGAGGCCAACGATTGGTCACGAACGGAATGGCTGGCTCACCTTGGCGTCGGCGTACTCGCCTAGAACCTATGGACGGCGCCGGTAAAGGGTCGGCCGGGAGGATGGTAAATTTGATTCGTCTTCTGGAGCAGCAAGATTCTGAACGAGGCCGAACACAACAGCGAGGCCAGCTTCAATTCTCTGAATCTTCAGTTCCGTGTCGTGATTTGGATGGAATTGGAGACCGTGTCCTTCTCCAACATAAATCAATTTCCAATGTTGTCAGAGTTCGAGTCTTTGTTCTTCTCCAACGCAAAAGCTTGTAGTGCCCGACCCGGATTGGACTTGGCTGTAATAATAAGGAGCGATCCTCGACCGGAACGTCCATCAGGCCGTGTCCCTCGACCAGAATCTCCATCAAAACCCATCACATTGCAACTTTGAGAGAAACATCCAATGTCGCTGGCGGAGGAAAATCATCCGTCCAGCCGCTATCTGCCGAAGTTCGGCCGGAAGAAGAACACCGTCGAGCCCTCCATCGCTTTGAGGCGGCTACACCAGAGGTATTGCTCCCCTTGAAAGTTACTACACCTCAGGCTAGCATGTTTGCATCTCTGGATTTTTTTAGAGATTTGTTCAGGGTTGTTTGTTGTCTGAACAAGACACATATCTGAAGATTCAGTATTGACTTACACCTTGGAGTTTACATCTGTTGTATTGTTCCTCTATTCTAAACTGAATCATGCTAATCCGACCAAGTTTGGGCCGGACCCAGTTTATGATAACATGAAGCAAGTTTGGTCCTACACATAGTCAACAGTTTGAGTGATAGTCATGTTCCAGTTGCATTTATATTCAGATTTCAGAGAAGGAACAAAGTTCCATGAAAAACAAACTGTTAGTGTTTTCCTTGACGTTATACACCTGAGCACCCCTACTGTTAGCACCAAAATTAGCATTATTCTTGGCATGTATATAAATGCTTTGTTTGCATGATTATTTGATTGAAGTAGGGCAGAATAACAGTAAACTGAACCATGAAATTTTAGAATCAGAAAGTAGGCATATACATCGTCATTAGCTCATTTTTCTGAAGTTGCTCCATGTTACTCCAGTTTTAGGGCTCCAGAAGCTTAACCATTGCAATTTCACTAGACTGCCTCTGGCCAAATGATTGCTATAATCATTCAATCATGTATTTATAAGCTACAAATCCACATTTGAGATTGGTCTGAATCTGAAATATTCTACCAACAAACTAACGGTTTGAGGCTTACCTTTTATTTGTGTTGTTACTGCAGAAAATAGATGACATCGTTGAACTGAACACTGCAGAGGATTTGGATAACCGGCCTTCAAAAAAAGCAAAAATTGTGGAATCAGGTGCTCTGGAGCCATCACCAATGTCGCCAACTATATCAGCATCTACACCAATTTCTGAATGTTTTGAGTCCATTGTGCCGGAATCAGATAATCAGATAGATCATGATCCATTGCCATCTCCTCCATCCCCATCTAGCTCAACTCCTGTTTCAAATAAAGAGATCAAAGTTGATGAGACATATGATTATCTCCCACAAGGTATTTGTTTGATTTATTATTTGTACTTTTGTATTCAATAACTCTTAAATTATTGTGTTTTTTGCAGACTATGCATTGACAGACCATGATCTATGTGCACATATAGCAATAGAATCATCTTTACGTAAAGAATTGATGATTCAGATAGATGGAAGTTCTGTGAGACAAAATCAATTGATGTGTCTGCTAGATGAAAAAGAGTGGGTAAATGATGATGTAAGTACACTTACTCAAACAATAAAGAGTTTCTAAACACGAATATTTATTAGTAATGTATTTTCTAAATCTTAACTTCAGGTGATCTATGCATATATATGTTGTTTAAAGGACCAAATTCATGTACAGAATGACAATAAAGTATATTTTGAGAGTCCTTTTGTTACCTCACTATTAAAACGGGATGGTAACCTTGGCATACAAGAAGATAGTGCCTTTATGACAAAGATTGTCAAAAAATATATGGAGCATGACATGGTAACATACATATCCATAACTTTCATGATTTATGTTTCAAACATTTTTTATTTTTTCCCTAATTATCTTTATTACAGATAGAACTTCCAATAAATACCGGCAACACGCATTGGTATTTAGCTATTATGAATACAAAAAAGCGTGAGATCCCAGTACTGGACTCATTGTGCTGGAAGTTTAATCGAGAGGACCTTGCTATTACGGTTAGTTACAACACCAATTTTAATCCTACATGTAAATGATATAAATTCATATTTTGTTAATGTCTATCATTTCTGAACACCAAGTCTCTTTTAGCTACGAGGAGTACAATTTCATTTGGATCTTCTTAAGAGTCAGAACTTGATTAATGTTGTGCGAACTCAAACCCCGCCCGCTTAGTTTAAGCGCACATGCACAAACCAAGCCACCTAGCTAACCTGTTGAAGATTTCTTCTTATTATGGTATTTTTGACGTGTTCCTCCGCTCAAAAAATATAAGGTTCAAACTCCGGATCAGCACCCTACCATCCAAAGGGCACTACCGCTTCTATATATCTAATGATACTGATTAGTCCCACCTCGCTTCTTTAAATAAAATCTTACCTATTTAAATAGATCCATGAGTAGTCTGAAGAAACAACAAAAGAAAGACGAAATAAAGAAGATGGTGCATGCATGCTTGTTGGCCGGAGGATGGAGGATAGAGAGGGAGATGCATGCATGATTGGCTAGAAGGAATTAAAGCTCACTTTGCCTAAAGAAGGAAAGGAATTAATAAGTGTTTCCTTGAAGGAATTAAACTAGCCTTGCCTTTAGAAGGAGAGGAATTAATTAGGGAAGAAAAGGATTAGAATTTGTTATGCCCTTAGGAAGGAAAGGAATTTATAGAGCAAAGAATGGTCAATTGCCATGATCAATAGGAGAAGGCGGAGGTTTAAATGGAGCTAGGCCAGTCATGTTGGGCTAAGTGATTTCTGGTGGAGAAATCAATTTGAGCCATTTTGCAGCGGTACATGCCGTGAACATGCACACAATCAATCGGATCCTTTTTCTCGGTATATTCAAAAGAAATTATATTAACAAGGCACTCCCTACTCTTTAGAAAATAATTATTTATACGCAAGCACGCACTCTCATCCATTGAATATATGCATCACGCGAGCACCCATCATATATAAGTGCTTCTATATGCATCTTTTCTCCGGTGTTCATGTCTCATAACAAGATTTTTCTCTTATGTATTAGTATATCAGGCATGCACATGGGATAAATCATAATGCAAGATAACAGTCAATTATGCAATTTGATAGAGCTTTCCGAGAAGATTTCCCATGAGAAAATTGTCCCGGGTTTAGAAAATATAACTATTTGTTTTTTCGGTTTTTGATTTTTGATTAATGAACCAGTCGTAACAGTTAACCCAATATCACAATATGACAGGCCCTTCTATTTCTCACGCAACACATGTCTAGCAATAACCATGGACAATTAGTACACCATTGTCGGTGGATAGCACATGAAGTAGTGGAGGTCAAACTAAAATAGAAAAGTTGCAACCAAAACAATCCATACATCCCATAGCAGTTTTGTAAAAATGATTTCGTTGAAAGCTTAATTCTTTTCCATGTAAGAAAAATTGATACTTATTCGGCTAGGAGTGCGACATTTTTCTCCCGTTGCAACGCACGCAAGATAAAGCGTGGGTTTCCGTCGTCCGTCACCCCTATTTGCAAAAAAGTTCCTACAGTTTGTCGAAATCAACCCGCAGTCCATTTATAAGTCATAACAAACCTTTTTTTAACTTTTTTAGAAACCCCCCTGAGATTTCAGGTAATCGACCCACCGTCCATATTTAAGTCATACGAATCGAATTTTTTTGTATTTTAACAGAAAACCCCCTAACCTTTCGGTTAATCAACCCGCAGTTTATCTAAAACAAAATTATCAATATCTTTTAAACCGTAACTCCGATTTTAACATATTATATATGAAATTTCATTAGAAAAATGTGTAGAATCTAAATATGCTGTTACTTTTAGCTGTTAAATATTTCTAAACTATTAATTTGGATGCAAACTTAGTCTATAGTGCACGGTCCATTTTTCTTTCGCACCGGCGGCGATCCAAATTGCAAATAAACACACACTAAAACCAGATTGAGTGGGAAAGAACATTGATAACCACGCATACACAACTCTGAAAAACCTCGCGGGAAAAAACAACACTTTTCTCATCTTATTCTGAGCGATTGTGTGCGTCTTGGAAGGCCAGCGTGTGTGAGAGAGAGAGACGCTTAGGATGACAACATTCAAATGCATTTTCGTTGTGTGAGCAGTGAGACCACCGTCGGGAACACAAATGTATGCCATTTTAAATAAAGAACGTCTACCTATCGGGGTCTCGAGTCGTGGTCATTGGGTTAAGAGCGTGTATTTTTACGTAAGATTCTGGCCGAAACTTTTTTCTTATATATATATATAATAAAGAGAATTGGGTTTCTGACGACCGTCGTCGTGGCAGTTTTTCAAAAAAGCCCCTCTGTTTACATGAAATCAACCCGCGGTCCCTGCTTTAGTGGCACTCCGAAAACGTTTCACTTTTACAAAAGAGACCCTACGGTCATTTGAATTCACTCCGCTATCCTCCCTTTCGTCTTATCCACTCTGTCCTGCGCCCGCGGCTTCGCCCATTCCGCCGTGTGTCGGCGGACGCCGTGCCTCGCGCAGGAGGATGGAGGGCGCTTGCCGGGAGGATGGAGGACGTTCGCCGGGGCGTGTGTGGCGGAGACGACGCGACGAGGCGGGGCAGTGGCGGTGGTTGTCCGATCGTCGTGCCTCGTGGGAGGATGGACGACGCTCGTCAGGGCGTGTGCGGCGGAGGCTTCTGCCGCGCATGGACCCAGGACACTAGCGGCGGAGGAACGGGAGAGGCGGCGACCTCCATGGCGGGTCCCTGGCGGCCACTAGCGGCGGTGGATGGATCGAGACGGAGAGGCTTCATCAATGAGGGCGCGAGGAGGAAGCGCTCGAGTGGTGAGATGGGATCTGGGGAAGCTCGGGCTGCGCTGCTTGGAAACGTCTCTAGATGGGGTGGGTGAGTTCTCTTAGGCTTGTGCTAAAATTTCAGAATCCAATTAATAGTCCCACATTGCCTTTTCAAATCAAAGTCTACCAATTTATGTATCTTCATGCGTTACAGGATCAACAAGCCAACAGAAAAATGATAAGATATGGTTCATGTTTACCCTAGAGAGAAATAAAGAGAGGTGTCTGCCCGCATGTATTTAATGCATCAGCAATAAAAAATTAGCGAAGAGGAGAGGCGGATGAATCCAAAAAAAGCATCAGCGCCTGCTAATTTGCCATGTTGATTCATACGGATGGCTGTCTTTCAGAGATCTTCTCACGAAGAGAAAGAAGTGGGGGATTTTCACCGGAGGCAGATTCAGCAGTCGCACATCTGGGGCGACCCGCCAGTCCCCGCGCATGCTGGCCGACCGCCAGATCTGGCGCGCAACCGAGCCACTGCACACTGGCCCCGCAAGCCCCCGTTGCCCCCAGCCACCCACCGGGAGAGGGGCTCCACCACCACCACGCACAGGGACTCCGCCCCGGCCCCGTGCGCCGATGAGCAGGCCGTCACCGCCCCAGCCGCCGTAGTAGCAAACACAGCGACGCCACGCTGCCAGCCAGCGCGGACGACAAGAGGAGAGCAGCGCGCGCTTGGGTGGTGAGATGGATGGAGAAGTGGAGGAGGAGCAGCTTTGGGTGGGTGAGGTAGCAGGAGGAGGAAGATGGAGGCGGAGTGACGCCTGGGTGATGAGCTGAGCAATGGCGATGTGTTGTGGTCTTGTGGATAAGGGGGACGCAGTGGGACTGGGCGGTGATAGCGCTTTCGGTGGTGATATAATATATGGTGCTTGTTGCTTATTTTTTTATCAACTGCACCGACTGAGATTTATGGTAATCTGTTAAATGTTCAGTTTGACTCTCCTTTATTCCATTGCTACATGATTAAAAAAATCTGTACAATTTTGATCTTCTTTTTTTTCATATTTCATACAAAAAAATAAATTTTGGATTATCCTTTTCATCTAAGATTTCTCAAAAAAAAAAAATTCCAAAATTCCAAAATTCACCCATCTCGTTCAAGGGCGGTAAATTTTCAAACGAAACCCAAAACCTTCGCTGGATGCTATGCGGCCTGGCACCGATTACAATTTTTTTTCTTCTTCGGATGAGCACTAATTACAATTACTTCTTGTTGTTTGTTGTACTGTCATAATTTGATATCCATGCCTACCATATCTTACAAAAAGCCAAATACATTATCAGGTAGACTAACTAAAAGTGAGTGAAATATTGGAAATAAATGTTTCTTAAGGAGAAGATATTTGGGCCTCATCGGTATTTGCTAACCATCAAGATATTCCTCCACTGTGCATGTCATTGATGATGCCGCTGGTGAGATAGGAAGGAGAGAGAAGGATGAAAAATGGAGAGACTGCAACAACGGTGCATCTTGTTCGCGTCATGTTTCGCCTTGCTTCACCTGCACGCCACCGAAGGGAGAACTCTTACCTTTAGCACGTGAAAAACGAAGAGGAGACGAACATCATCCATAGCTGGATAAGGATTAGGCAATGTTGAACTAATATCTATATACACAGGCTAGGGACACTCGACAAACTCAAAAAATATGTTTCACATCTGACTTATAAATTGTCCTTTTGATTACACGTTTTTGGTATATAAATTATTGCAATGTTACTGATTTAATTATTGGATTAGGGTGTATGGTATTTTCCCCCGTTGCAACACACGGGCTCTTTTGCTAGTAATATATATATATATATATAATTAATAATTAATATTAATAATTTTAATTTTAATTAATAATAAAGAAAATTCGGTTTCTGTCGTATGTCGTCGCGATAGTTTTGCAAAAAAGTCCCTATGGTTTTAGATAATAGAACCCGCAGGCCCTATGTAAGTGGATCTAGCAAAACGATTCATTTTTGCAAATGAATCCCTGCATTTTGTAACAATTTCGCCCGCACTCCTTTGTTCATCTTATCCAGCGGCAGAGAAGGTGGAAAGGGGGAGGCGAGCTCGTCGGCGCGGAAGGTGCCCGCCCCTCTCCTCCGCCTCCGGCATCGGCGGACCCCTATAGGTGCGTCTCCATTCCCAAGAACCCGAGCTCCCCTGTGCTCGTCGGCCAGCAGCCGCGAGTCGGCGCGAGGTGGGTGGAGCAGCTCGGCGCCCATGACCTCCACCATGGCTCCGTCGATGCGCTCCACTGCCTGCTCGCCGGCGCCGACCTCTACCTGCCCACGCACATGGACGCCGAGAAGCGCTGCTGGGCCTTGCATACCTTGCGCACGCGCACGGACGTGGTCGAGGCAGGGGATCGAGCAGTCAGCGGACAGAAGCGGCTTCAGCAGACGGACTTGGCGAGGCGGCGGAGGCGCAGGGAGTCCCTGCAGCATCGGATCCGACGAGGATGGACGCAGGCGACGTGGGCGAGGAGGAGGGCTCCGGTGGCGGAGAACCTCCAGGCGGCGGCTGCTTGCAGTTCGGCGTCGCGTCGGCCTCCTGTAGGTAACAGAGAAAGAGTGAGTTGGTGTGTGTGAGAGAGAAGAAGAAGAACGAGGGGAGGAAGTAGAAAGGGAGAAGGAAGAGAGGCAGGGCGGCCTGGAGGAGCTGTTGTTGCTGCGCTGGAACGAGGAGGATGCGATGCACACGGGTCGGAGAAGACGCGCGGGCAGGGGAGCTCCTACATGGACGCCGTTGAGCTCGTGGCAAGGAGCAATGACAAGCAGCAGCAGCAGGGGTGGCAAGCAGAGGCAGCGGGCAGGGGCAGCAGCAGCAGAGGGTAGAAGCGGGAGGCAACGGCGCCAACGAGCAGCAGAAGCAGAGGGCTGCTGCCACAACAGAGGTATCAGGTATGTATCCCCTTGAAAGCAGCAAGCATCAGCCTTCTGTTCTTTGTGTTCTCTGTATAGATGTGTAGTACTCCGTGATCAACAGAGGGAGTAGTAACCAAGAAGCAGCAGGAACTCCTCCCTGATCCCCCGTATATGAAATAGCAGTAGCGCATGAGTGAATGAAGCAATCAATTTCTGAATTACAGACAGCGTACAGATTTTCTGAATCCAAACAAAATCAAGCATATATTGTAGGTTGTTCTATTGTTTTTTTTTTTTTGAGGGGGAGGTTGTTCTATTGTTGATCCAACCACATGCTCTGTTTCTGCATGCCATGGAAGTTTTACTTTCAAATCCTCTTTTTCTGCACGACAAATTGAAAAGAATGCAGGAGTCGGAGAATGAACAAAATTGCTTTGAACTTCACAGCAGCAGACTAAATTCCTAATGGCAAAAACTTTTTAGTACTACAGGATATACCTTCAGAGTTTATGACAGTTCTAATAAACATATGATGTTGATTGGTTAGCTGAGTTAGAAGTAGAGCTATTCAAATATATTTACTCTGGTGAGTGCACAAAATCCTTATACTCCTAGCTATATGTTTATCCTATATCTACTTCTCACATTATACATATGCTCCACTAGAAAGGGATCTAAATAATAGCATGATTTTTCTTTTCAGTTAAAGTTGCAAGCAACTTTCCTGTGTGAATCTGAGAATCTCACTAAAACCTATGTTTCATTGTGTATATTCAGCCTATCGTGTTGAGTTTCAGACTGATCATATCATACATCAGTTTAAGATGTGATGCTGATTTGATTTGTGTGCTGCACCATCGTCCATATCTTCGATTTCAAGCAGTTCCATGGCAAATCAAATACAATTTTTTCTTTGTTTATGACAATACATATTTGACAGGTTAAAGCATGTACTATTGTGCATACTGAACTGTAACAAGCCTTTCCCAATAGCAAAACTGAAAGTATATATGTACTGTTTTTTCAGTAATATAGATGCCAATATCATTACTTTTTTTAGTTAGGGGGTGGTGGTTATTCACTCACAGTCAGGTTCAATGCTCATCATGTTATTTCCTTTCCAAAGGTATCTCAGTGTTCTGTATTTATACCATTTACAGCAACTGGTTTTTGTGCCTTGGGCTATGATCCTAAAAATACATTGATGCATGGTTCATACAAATATAATTTGACGCTGAGACTGGTTCATACAATCATTTTCTCTAAAAAAAGGAAAGAAAACAGATCAACCAATCTTTCGAATTATGCATTGTCAAATTGAACCAAAGTATTCAAAGACACGGACTCACCATGCATGGTCAAAGCAAAAAAACTGATAGCGCCATGAGCATTGAGCAGGCCTCAGTTCCCACACCCCTTCTTAGAAGACTGGATTGGAGCTGACTTCGGTGGGCTTGCCTTTGACCCAAGTCTCCTGACCGAAGCCAAATCCCTGAATCGAAGCCATAGACGGAAATCAAACGCGTCAACCAAATCCCTGGACAAAAAGAGGCGGCAAATTAAAATCACTCTCCGGGCCACTAAGCACCATGGATGTGCCGAATCATCTTGAGCCGAATACAGAAAATTCGACCCCTCAAACAACAACGAGAGCACGTCCGTGAACACTGACTCATCATGCCTCAAATAATCTCTTTCACAACCTCAATTCAATTAAAGAATCTAATAAATGCATAGTATTACATGACACGTAAAACCTAATCGAAACAGAGCCCGTACTAACAACATCTTCAACCAGATACAGCAAATCCGACCCCTCAAACGAGTCTGAGCACTACCGTCGGCGGCCTCCTTCAGGGAGCGGTGACGTCATCTCCTCCTCGGGGCCGTGTGCGACGAGCTTCGGATCAATGGATCTGAAAGTGTAGGGCTCGGGTCCTCTACCTGCCAGGCCGGTGAAGGCCAAAGATCATCGGACGAGAGTTTGGGGTGACAGAGTGGAGTGGAGCGGCAAGGGTTTGGTCCGAGGAGCGAATAAGGACAAATTTTTATCTATGGTGGGTCAGCGTGGGTCGTGAAGGATGAGGTCTTTAGCCATACTCATTAGGTAAGGGAACGTGGAGTTTGTTTTCTCCCGTTGCAACGCACGGGCATATTTACTAGTCAACTATAATGCCTGTTTGTGGCCGTACAGGAGCGTGGCCCTTTTGCGACACACACATTATATTTATTTGATTTGTTGAGATGTGTCAAATGAATAGTCATTAACTGAATATATAATATAATATTATTTCATAAGATTCACCAAATCTTGTACTTTAATTGAATATATGACAAATTTTTTCTACTACCGGGTGTAGTTACTCCCACTTTTGTTTCGTATGTTTTAGGTAGTATCTATCATATCGGAGAGTATGTACACGTAGTATGTAGTATATATGAATGTTTAGGTAGTATATATACTACTTTCTTAGTAGTATGTACTATATTTTGTGCATACTATATTTCACGTACAAATATGTACGTATTTCACAAATGCAATAAAACTATGAGCTCACTTGCAATTTTTTCATATAACTCACTTTAGAGTATCTTAGATATAGTGTATGAACATATTAAAAATAATAAAGTAGAGTATATACTACCACATGGTGGTAGTATATAAGGAATGGGTGTAACTACACCCGGTAGTAGGATGGATTTTACCTATATACATCTCACCAAACCAAATAGATAGAATATAAATATATTAATTCACTCACTGTTCTATTAATTTCATATGACTCATCAAATCTTGTACTTCAATGGGGGTGAATCAGGTATAAAAGGCCTGGTCCATTTTGCTTGTTCTCCTTCAGAACTCAAATATCACACAACGATCAGCAAGTCTTCCCTTCAACGCAGAAACTAGTTAAGATGAGGACTACCCAGGTGTTGCATGTTGATGACCATTGCCTTGCTCATGGTAGCATCAGGTACTCACTTGTTCTTGTAACGCGTTTCTTCACAATCTCATCCAACAAATAATGGCCATGTTGTGACCATCCCTTGGAGGTTTTGTAGATGTGGTAACGGAGGCGTCAATGGACGGCAGCGCTAAATTCAAGTTCATGTTCATGGAATAATGCGACTAAATCGCAAATGGTGTAGCAACAAGGTTGTTCACTGGTAATCGGCATATTTTGAAGAATGTTGAATTTGGCCTGGCTTAACTCTGGTGGAGAGTGCTCTACAAGGTTATGGGAGGTACAATGACTCTGGCAACAATCACTCAACCCTGCGCCGACCCAACACACATGTCGCCCGAGCCCAAGTCTCATAGATAAGTGTCAACCAACTGCAAAATCTCCACAACAGTCTGTAGGCGCTGACCTCATAGTAGCCCATAAAGGAATAATAATGTTGAAAAAGAGAATATAAATACAGTTGACAAAAGGCTGCAATTAGCTGTGAAAAATAAATGTGTTCAAAACTATGATACTCCCTCCGTTTCATAATGCAGTGCGTCCGCATTTTTTAAGATTTAAGTTTGGCCATAAATTTAAATGAGAGACCACGGCGGGAGCAAAAATGATATCATTGAAAACTTCTTTTGCTTACGAATTCAATGATATAATTTTGCTCTCGCTGCAGTCACTCACGTTGGTTAAATTTATGATCAAAATTAAATCTTGAAAAACGAGGGCACACTATATTAGAGCAACTCCAACGCGTCGACCCATTTCGTCAGCCCGCGTTCGTTTGGGTTGGCGCGGACAGAAAAGTCGGCCCAAGGCCGCCCAACGCGTCAACCCAAACGGACGCGTGTCCGCTTTTCGTCCGCCTGCCGACCCATTCCCGGTCTAATTTTGAGCCTCATTTATGGTGAAAAAGTATTTTTGTGGACGCTTCTGAGGGTTCTGGAATATATGTGAATATATAGGACGAAGAGAAAGGTCAGGGGATCCCCGAGGGGGCCACAAGGCAGGGGGCGCCCCCCTAGGGCGCGCCATCCACTCTAGCCGCCGCCTCGTGGCTCTTCTGGCTTGGATTCCAAGTCCTTTGGGTGTCTTCATGTCCAAGAAAAATCATCGTGAAGTTTTATTCCGTTTGGTATTTATTTTCTGCGTAACTCAAAAACAAGGAAAAAACAGAAATTGACACTGGGCTTTAGGTTAATAAGTTAGTCTAAAAATAATATAAAATAGCATAATAATGCATATAAGACATCCAAAACAGATAATATAATAACATGAAACAACAAAAAAAAGTAGATACATTGAAGACGTATCACAAAGATCAAAGAAACGGTGGGCAGCACATCCTCGCCTGCCCATCATCATCGAGGAGAAGTAGCACATGGGAGACTGCCACCGCTTGGGTTCCATGAAGGCCAACAACGAGGCGAGGTCGGCGTACACAGTCGGCTTCTTGCCCTGTCGCGGGCCACCGTCGTCCTCTTTCCTTCCGGCTGAAGCATAGCCCGGCGGTTCCACTCTGATGAGCGGTGCTGCCAAAAATGGGGAAACGAGCCACCCTTTGCGCTGAAACATATATCTCCAGGGCTCACGGTAGTTCGATGAGTGGTATGCCGGACATGGGGAAGACAATGGAGATCCGCCGCGGCTGGTTGTGGACTAGTCAACGGTATGGGTGTCATGAGAATGAATATTCGCCGGCGCCGGCCTTAGACTAGTTCTACCTTAATCCGGTATAGTTTTAGTTAAAACGTATGCCGAAAATGCGGGTCGGCAAGGAAAATCCCGCCCGAACAAGACTCCGCATCCGCGTCCAACCCAGAAAATTTTATGTGGGGCGCGGCAAAAGATCTCCACTGACCTCTAGTTTCACGGGGCGGGAGCACGACCCGAGCTCGGCCCCTGTCCGTAGTGAGATTTGGCGGGAGTGACATTTCCGCGCTGCCGTTCCCGCTCCTCCCACCCTTCACCACCATTGCTCCCGCCACCTCCCGCTCCGGTTCATCTTCCCCGGCGATCTGCCGCCGCCATGAATGACACCTTGCCCTCCCTGTCTTCGTCGAGGTCGCGCACGCGCAATCCCCTAGGTGGATCTTGTCGCCGGCCATGTTGGCCCCACCGTCGCCCAAGGTGCCACCGCGGCTGCCCGCAAGCGTTAGGGCAGCGTGCTCGTGCAGGGCGGGAACTCGGCTGCCCCCGCTGGCAGGGCCCGCGCTCCGGGTGTTGGGGAACGTAGTAATTTCAAAAAAAATTCTACGCACACGCAAGATCATGGTGATGGCATAGCAACGAGAGGGGAGAGTATTGTCCACGTACCCTCGTAGACCGTAAGCGGAAGCGTTATGACAACGCGGTTGATGTAGTCGTACGTCTTGACGATCCGACCGATCCAAGTACCGAACGTCTGGCACCTCCGAGTTCAGACACGCGTTCAGCTCGATGGCGATCCCGGACTCGATCCAGCAAAGTGTCGATGAGTTCCGTCGGACGACGGCGTGATGACGATGATGATGCTCTACCGGCGCAGGGCTTCGCCTAAACTCCGCGACGATATGACCGAGGTGGAATATGGTGGAGGGGGGCACCGCACACGGCTAAGGAACGATCCGTAGATTAACTTGTGTGTCATGGGGTGCTCCCCTGCCCCGTATATAAAGGAGGGAGGGGGAGGTGCGGCGGGCCCCAAGGGGTGCGCCTGGAGGAGTCCTACTCCCATCGGGAGTAGGACTCCCCCCTCTTGCCTTGTTGGAGAAGGAAAGGGGGAGGGGAAAGAGGAAAGGGGGGCGCCGACCCCCCTTCCTTGTCCTATTTGGACTAGGGGGGAGGGGGCGTGCGGCCTGCCCTGGCCGGCCCTCCTCTTCTCCCTCATGGCCCACTAAGGCCCATTATCCCCGGGAGGTTCCAGTAACCCCGGTGTTCGGTAAAATCCCGATTTCACCGGAACCATTCCGATATCCAAATATAGGCTTCCAATATATCAATCTTTATGTCTCGACCATTTCGAGACTCCTCGTCATGTCCGTGATCACATCCGGGACTCCGAACAAACTTCGGTACATCAAAACTTATAAACTCATAATAAAACTGTCATAGTAACGTTAAGCGTGCGGACCCTACGGGTTCGAGAACTATGTAGACATGACCTAGAACTATTCTCGGTTAATAACCAATAGCGGAACCTGGATGCCCATATTGGTTCCTACATATTCTACGAAGATCTTTATCGGTCAAACCGCATAACAACATACGTTGTTCCCTTTGTCATCGGTATGTTACTTGCCCGAGATTCGATCGTCGGTATCCAATACCTAGTTCAATCTCGTTACGGCAAGTCTCTTTACTCGTTACGTAATGCATCATTCCGTAACTAACTCATTAGCTACATTGCTTGCAAGGCTTATAGTGATGTGCATTACCGAGAGGGCCCAGAGATACTTCTCCGACAATCGGAGTGACAAAACCTAATCTCGAAATACGCCAACCCAACATGTACCTTTGGAGACACTTGTAGTACTCCTTTATAATCACCCAGTTATGTTGTGACATTTGGTAGCACCCAAAGTGTTCCTCCGGTAAACGGGAGTTGCATAATCTCATAGTTACAGGAACATGTATAAGTCATGAAGAAAGCAATAGCAATATACTAAAGCGATCAAGTGCTAGGCTAACGGAATGGGTCATGTCAATCACATCATTCTCCTAATGATGTGATCCCATTAATCAAATAACAACATATGTCTATGGTTAGGAAACATAACCATCTTGGATTAATGAGCTAGTCAAGTAGAGGCATACTAGTGACTATATGTTTGTCTTTGTATTCACACATGTATCATGTTTCCGGTTAATACAATTCTAGCATGAATAATAAACATTTATCATGAAATGAGGAAATAAATAATAACTTTATTATTGCCTCTAGGTCATATTTCCTTCAGTCTCCCACTTGCACTAGAGTCAATAATCTAGTTCACATCATCATGTGATTCAACACTAATATTCACATCTGTATGTGATTAATACCCATAGTTCACATCGTCATGTGACCAACACCCAAAGGGTTTACTAGAGTCAATAATCTAGTTCACATCGCTATGTGATTAACACCCAAAGAGTACTATGGTATGATCATGTTTTGCTCGTGAGAGAAGCTTAGTCAACGGGTCTCATACATTCGTGAGCCGTATGTATTTTGCAAATATTCTATGTCTACAATGCTCTGCACGGAGTTACTCTAGCTAATTGCTCCCACTTTCAATATGTATCCAGAGTGAGACTTAGAGTCATCTGGATCAGTGTAAAAAGCTTGCATCGATGTAACTCTTTACGACGGGCTCTTTTATCACCTCCATAATCGAGAAATATTTCCTTAGTCCTCACTAAGGATGTTCTTGACCAATGTCCGATGATCTACTCCTAGATCACTATTGTACTCCTTGCCAAATTCAGAGCAAGGTATACAATAGGTCTGGTACATAGCATAGCATACTTTATAGAACCTATGACTGAGGCATAGGGAATGACTTTCATTCTCTTTTCTATTTTCTGCCGTGGTCGGGATTTGAGTCTTACTCAATTTCACATGTTTGCAACACAGGCAAGAACTTTTCTTTGACTGTTCCATTTTGAACTACTTCAAAATCTTGACAAGGTATGTACTTATTGAAGAACTTATCAAGCGTCTTGATCTATCTCAATAGATCTTGATGCTCAATATGTAAGTAGCTTTACTGAGGTCTTTCTTTTAAAGAACTCCTTTCAAATACTCCTTTATGCTTTCAAGAAAAAATTCTACATCATTTCTGATCAACAATATGTTACTCACATATATCTATCAGAAAGGCGGTAGTGCTCCCACTCACTTTATTGTAAATACACCACCGCAAGTCTGTATAAAACTATATGCTTTGATCATCTTATCAAAGCGTGTATTCCAACTCTGAGATGCTTGCACCAGTCCATAGATGGATCGCTGGAGCTTGCACATTTTGTTAGCATCTTTACGATTGACAAAACCTTCTGGTTGCATCATATGCAACTCTTCTTTAATAAATCCATTAAGGAATGCAGTTTTTGACATCTATTTGCCAGATTTCGTAAAATGTGGCAATTGCTAACATGATTCGGACAGACTTAAGCATCGTTACGAGTGAGAAAATCTCATTGTATTCAACACCTTGAACTTGTCGAAAACCTTTTGCAACAAGTCGAGCTTTGTAGATAGTAACACTACTATCAGTGTCCGTCTTCTTCTTGAAGATCCATTTATTTAACTTGACTTGCTGATCATCGAGCAGGTCAACCAAAGTCCACACTTTGTTCTTATATATGGATCCTATCTCAGATTTTATGGCCTCAAGCCATTTCGCAGAATCTGGGCTCATCATCGCTTCCTCATAGTTCGTAGGTTCATCATGGTCTAGTAACATGACTACATGATTACCGTACCACTCTGGTGCGGATCTTACTCTGGAAGATCTACGAGGTTTGGTAGCAACTTGATCTGAAGTTTCATGATCATCATCATTAACTTCCTCACTAATTGGTTTAGGAATCACTGGAACTAATTTCTGTGATGAACTACTTTCCAATAAGGGAGAAGGTACAATTACCTCATCAAGGTTCTACTTTCCTCCCACTCACTTCTTTCGAGAGAAACTTCTTCTCTAGAAAGGATCCATCTTAGCAACGAATAACTTGCCTTCGGATCTGTGATAGAAGGTGTACCCAATAGTTACCTTTGGTTATTCTATGAAGACGCACTTCTCTGATTTGGGTTCGAGCTTATCAGGTGAAAGCTTTTTCACATAAGCATCACAACTCCAAACTTTAAGAAACAACATCTTAGGTTTACTGTTAAACCATAGTTCATACGGTGTCATCTCAACGGATTTACATGGTGCCCTATTAAACGTGAATGCAGCTGTCTTTAATGCATGACCCCAAAACGATAGTGGTAAATCGGTAAGAAACATCATTGATCGCACCATATCAAATAAAGTGCGGTTACGACGTTCGGACACACCATAACGTTGTGGTGTTCCAGGTGGCGTGAGCTGTGAAACTATTCCACATTGTTTTAATTGAAGACCAAACTCGCAACTCAAATATTCATCTCCACGATCAGATCACATAAACTTTATTTTCTTGTTACGATGATTTTCCACTTCACTCTGAAATTCTTTGAACCTTTCAACTATTTCAGACTTATGTTTCATCAAGTAGATATACCCATATCTGCTCAAATCATCTGTGAAGGTCAGAAAATAACGATACCCGCCACGAGCCTTAATACTCATTGGTCTGCATACATCAATATGTATTATTTCCAAGAAGTTTGTTGCTCGTTCCATTGTTCTGAAGAACGGTGTTTTAGTCATCTTGCCCAAAAGGCACGGTTCGCAAGCATCAAATGATTCATAATCAAGTGATTCTGAAAATTCATCTTTATGGAGTTTCTTAATGCGCTTTACACCGATATGACCCAAACGGCAGTGCCACAAATAAGTTGCACTATCATTATTAACTTTGCATCTTTTGGCATCAATATTGTGAGTACGTGTATCACTACGATCGAGATCCAACAAACTATTTTTATTGGGTGTATGACCATCGAAGGTTTTATTCATGTAAACAGAACAACAATTATTCTTTGACTTTAAATGAATAACCGTATCGCAATAAACATGATCAAATCATATTCATGTTCAACGCATAAGCGCCAAATAACATTTATTTAGGTTTAACACTAATCCCGAAGGTATAGGGAGTGTGCGATGATGATCATATCAATCTTGGAACTACTTCCAACACTCATCGTCACTTCCCCTTCAACTAGTCTCTGTTTATTCTCAGAACTCCTGTTTGAGTTACTAATCTTAGCAACAGAACAAGTGTCAAATACTCAGGTGATACTATAAACACTAGTAAGGCACACATCAATAATCTGTATATCAAATATACCCTTGTTCACTTTGCCATCCTTCTTATCCACCAAATATTCAGGGTATTTCTGCTTCCGGTGACCATTTCCTTTGCGATTATAAGCACTCAGTTTCAGGTTTTGGTCCAGCTTTGGGCTTCTTCGCGGGAGTGACAACTTGCTTGTCATTCTACTTGAAGTTCCCTTTCTTTCCCTTTTCCCTTTTCTTGAAACTAGTGGTCTTGTCATCAACACTTGATGCTCTTTTCTTGATTTCTACCTTCGTCGATTTCAACATCACGAAGAGCTCGGGAATCGTTTTCGTCATCCCTTGCATACTATAGTTCATCACGAAGTTCTAGTAACTTAGTGATGGTGACTAGAGAATTACATCAATCACTATCTTATCTGGAAGATTAACTCCCACTTGATTCAAGCGATTGAAGTACCCAGACAATCTGAGCACATGCTCACTAGTTGAGCAATTCTACTCCATCTTTTAGCTATAGAACTTGTTGGAGACTTCATATCTCTCAACTCGGGTATTTGCTTGAAATATTAACTTCAACTCCTGGAACATCTCATATGGTCCATGACGTTCAAAACGTCTTTGAAGTCCCGATTCTAAGCCGTTAAGTATGGTGCACTAAACTATCAAGTAGTCATCATATTGAGCTAGCCAAACGTTCATAACGTCTGCATTTGCTCCTGCAATAGGTCTATCACCTAGCGGTGCATTAAGGACATAATTCTTCTGTGCAGCAATGAGGATAAACCTCAGATCACGGATCCAATCCGCATCATTGCTACTAACATTTTTCAATACAATTTGCTCTAGGAACACATATAAAAACATAGGGAAGCAACAACGAGCTATTGATCTACAACATAATTTGTAAAATACTACCAGACTAAGTTCATGATAAATTAAAGTTCAATTAATCATATTACTTAAGAACTCCCACTTAGACTGACATCTCTCTAGTCATCTAAGTGATTACGTGATCCAAATCAACTAAACCATGTCCGATCATCACGTGAGATGGAGTAGTTTCAATGGTGAACATCACTATGTTGATCATATCTACTATATGATTCACGTTCGACCTTTGTGATCTCCATCTCCGAAGCACCGTCGTGATCACCATCGTCACCGGCGCGACACCTTGATCTCCATCGTAGCATCGTTGTCGTCTCGCCAACTATTGCTTCTACGACTATCGCTACCGCTTAGTGATAAAGTAAAAGCAATTACAGGCGTTGCATTTCATACAATAAGCGACAACCATATGGCTCCTGCCAGATTGCCGATAACTTCGGTTACAAAACATGATCATCTCATACAATAAAATATAGCATCACGTCTTGACCATATCACATCACAACATGCCCTGCAAAAACAAGTTAGACATCCTCTACTTTGTTGTTGCAAATTTTACGTGGCTGCTACGGGCTGAGCAAGAACCGTTCTTACCTACGCATTAAAACCACAACGATAGTTCGTCAAGTTAGTGTTGTTTTAACCTTCGCAAGGACCGGGCGTAGCCACACTCGGTTCAACTAAAATGAGAGAGACAGACACCCGCCCGGTCACCTTTAAGCACGAGTGCTCGCAATAGCAGTGAAACCAGTCTCGCGTAAGCGTCTGGCGTAATGTCGGTCCGGGCCGCTTCATCTCACAATACCGCCGAACCAAAGTATGACATGTCGGTAAGCGGTATGACTTGTATCGCCCACAACTCACTTGTGTTCTACTCGTGCATATGACATCTACGCATAAAACCAGGCTCGGATGCCTTTGTTGGGGAACGTAGTAATTTCAAAAAAATTCCTACGCACACGCAAGATCATGGTGATGACATAGCAACGAGAGGGGAGAGTATTGTCCACGTACCCTCGTAGACCGTAAGCGGAAGCGTTATGACAACGCGGTTGATGTAGTCGTACGTCTTGACGATCCGGCCGATCCAAGTACCGAACGTACGACACCTCCGAGTTCAGCACACGTTCAGCTCGATGACGATCCCCGGACTCCGATCCAGCAAAGTGTCGGGGATGAGTTCCGTCGGCCTGACGGCATGGTGACGATGATGATGCTCTACCGGCGCGAGGCTTCGCCTAAACTCCATGACGATATGACCGAGGTGGAATATGGTGGAGGGCACCACACACGGCTAAGGAACGATCCGTAGATCAACTTGTGTGTCATGGGATGCCCCCCTGCCCGTGATATAAAGGAGGGAGGGGAGGTGCGGCCGGCCCCCAAGGGTGCGCTGGAGGAGTCCTACTCCCAGGAGTAGGACTCCCTCTTGCCTTGTTGGAGAAGGAAAGGGGGAGGGAAAGAGGAAGAGGCGCCGCCTTCCTTGTCCTATTCGGACGAGGGGGCGGGGGCACGCGGCCTGCCCGGGCCGGCCCTCCGCTTCTCCCGCATGGCCCACTAAGGCCCATTATCCCCCGGGGGGGTCCGGTAACCCGGTGTTCCGGTAAAATCCCGATTTCACCCGGAACCATTCCCATATCCAAATATAGGCTTCCAATATGTCAATCTTTATGTCTCGACCATTTCGAGACTCCTCGTCATGTCCGTGATCACATCCGGACTCGAACAAACTTCAAGTACATCAAAACTTATAAACTCATAATAAAAGCATCATCGAAACATTAAGCGTGCGGACCCTACGGGTTCGAGAACTATGTAGACATGACCTAGAACTATTCTCGGTCAATAACCAATAGCGGAACCTGGATGCCCATATTGGTTCCTACATATTCTACGAAGATCTTTATCGGTCAAACCGCATAACAACATACGTTGTTCCCTTTGTCATCGGTATGTTACTTGCCCGAGATTCGATCGTCGGTATCCAATACCTAGTTCAATCTGTTACCGGCAAGTCTCTTTACTCGTTACGTAATGCATCATTCCGTAACTAACTCATTAGCTACATTGCTTGCAAGGCTTATAGTGATGTGCATTACCGAGAGGGCCCAGAGATACCTCTCCGACAATCGGAGTGACAAAACCTAATCTCGAAATCGCCAACCCAACATGTACCTTTGGAGACACTTGTAGTACTCCTTCATAATCACCCAGATTACGTTGTGACGTTTGGTAGCACCCAAAGTGTTCCTCCGGTAAACGGAGTTGCATAATCTCATAGTTACAGGAACATGTATAAGTCATGAAGAAAGCAATAGCAATATACTAAACGATCAAGTGCTAGGCTAACGGAATGGGTCATGTCAATCACATCATTCTCCTAATGATGTGATCCCATTAATCAAATAACAACACATGTCTATGGTTAGGAAACATAACCATCTTTGATTAATCAGCTAGTCAAGTAGAGGCATACTAGTGACTATATGTTTGTCTATGTATTCACACATGTATCATGTTTCCGGTTAATACAATTCTAGCATGAATAATAAACATTTATCATGAAATAAGGAAATAAATAATAACTTTATTATTGCCTCTAGCGCATATTTCCTTCACCGGGCGCCAACGCTGTTGCAGGATCCCGGCCGGCGACGGCGAAGGTCACCAAGGTCCCGGGCACAAAGAGAAGGAGGATTCCGGCTACAAAGCGGCCGGCTACTTCATCCACTCCCTTCGGCCCGAAAATAGGTTCCCCGATGATCCCGCTCAATGGTGCTGCTCCCACCGCACGTGATGTGTTCGACGAAATGGGCACAAGGTATGACTCGGTCATCCGTTCACTCTTCGGTCATGGAAAAATTCTTTGCTTTCGTGATTAGCTCGTGACTTGTTGGCGTTTGCTATAGCGGTGGTTCGAACAATGCAACTGCCGAGTTCGTGAACTTGTTGGACACTAACGATGTTGACACCGATGAGGGCCCATTTGCCGCATTTGAGTACAATGAAACAGAGGGCGGCGTGAATGATCATGGGGGTGAAGAAGAATTGGAGGAGATCGATGAGATGGCGTATGAAATATCGCAAGCGAAGAGTGGAAAAAGCTAGAGATCGAAGAACTACACGATCTTGGAAGACCAAATCTTGATCAAGGCATGGAGTGCGGTATCTCTTGATGCATGCACGGGTACTTCTCAAACCGCCAAGAGATATTGGCAAATGATCGAAGATCAATACTTCCGCATGATGGAAAAGTATCCCAATAGGACTCCACGCACCTTTCAGTCGCTCCAAGGGCGTTGGGACGTGATCAAGCCAATTTGCAGCCGTTGGGCAGCTTGCTTGGAGCAAGTACGCAATGCAGCTCCAAGTGGAACCGTGGAGTCTGACTATGTGAGTTCATTATACCTTTGTTCAAGTTGTGCACATCACATTGCATCATTCAAAATGATTGCATCATTGAAACATTTGCATCGTTGTAATTGTGTAATACAAAATTGCCCAACATAGATACAAGGACATGGAGGCTTCGGAAGGCAAATTCTTCAAACTAGATCATTGTTGGGAGTTGCTCAAGAATTGCAACAAGTGGGCATTGATAGAGAAAGAGTCCCCACCGAAGAGAGGTTCACTTACAAACATGGATGAAGATAAGGATGATGATGGCCCAAGGAATTTGAACAATCCCGATGGCGACAAGAAGACTAGGGAGAAAATCAAGAGAGAGCACGAAGCGTCGAGTTTGAGGGAGAAGATTGATGCCATGGTGCAATCAAATGAGATGATGCTTTTGAAGTTGTTGGAGATCAAGAAAGAGTTGGCCGAGAAGAAGGCACGGGAGAAGCAAGAGAAATGGCAATTGCTCAAGGAAGAGGGGTTGCGCAAAGTGGCCATTGAGGAGAGAAGAGTACGTGCCGCTGAGAACAAATCCACGTCCATGTTGCTTGCCGAAGAGAACAAGATCATGTCAATGAACCGCAATGACATGGACGACCTCACCAAAGAATGACACACTAGTAGAAAACAGGGCTATGGTCCCGGGCCAATATTCACATGAGTCCCGGTTCAATCACGAACCGGGACTAATGTGAGCATTTATCCCGGTTCGTGCGGCTAAGGCATTAGTCCCGGTTCACCTGTGCCCTTTAGTCCCGGTTCGTGCCTAAAGGGTGCGATGCCCATTAGCACCGGTTCATGCCTCAAACCGGGACTAAAGATTAGACCTTTAGTCCCGGTTTGAGGCACGAACCGGTGCTAATGGGGTTGAGACTTTTAGTCCCGGTTTGTGCCACGAACCGGTACTAAAGGTCCCATTTTCAAACTCTACCCCCCCTGTGGATCGCCTTTTCAGTTTAAAATAAAATAAAATAAAATAAAATGATGGAAATGTCAAAAAAATAAAAGAAAATAAGTTTCCCATGTGATATGTGGTCTAGTTGTTGGGAAAATTTGCAAATGTGAATTTCGACTTTATTTGCAAAATCTCTCTGGAATTTGTAAATATGGGCATAAATTTTGCATACTAACTCGGATAAAAAAGTTTTTTATATGAAAAATCATCAACTCAAAAAGTTACATCCAAATTTAACGGGGGAACCCCGTTAAACATTTTCAAAATCCTCAAAAACCTAACAGAAAAAAAGTTACGGGGCTTTTAAGATCTAGAGTGGAAAAAATCGAAAAAATTTCAAACTATGGTCAAACAATGGTCAAACTAATTATTCTAGAATATTAGTGTTACTAAATAATTTGTTCAGCTATTTTGAATTTTGGTCAAATCTGGTCAAACTGTGGTCAAACAATGGTCAAACTAATTATTCAAAGTAACTATTGTTTTCTAAATAATTATTGTTTTTTAAAACAATAGTTTGAAACTCAAACAGTGAAATGTGTCACTTCATGCTCAAGCAAAATTCCTGAGGGTTAATAGGATTGACATCTTACTATTGTCAGAAAAACAACAAGTGCAGACTTGGAAACGAGGAAGAATAGAACCCGGAAGTTAAGCGTGCTCAGGCTGGGGGAGTGGGAGGATGGGTGACCGTTCGGGAAGTTAGATGATTTGGAATGATGAGGGTGATTAAAGATTAGAGGATAAATTGAGCAGTGATGAGGGGTGCTGATTAGAGATTAGAGGTTAAAATAATTCAAAAATTTGAAAATAAAAAAAAATTCAAAAAAAATATCATAAAATTTCCTTTAGCCCCGGTTGGTGTTACCAACCGGGACTAAAGGTGGAGCTCCACGTGGCCGCGGCCTTTAGTCCCGATTCTGGATTAAACCGGGACTAAAGGGGGGAGGCATTAGTACCGACCCTTTAGTCCCGGTTCACCAACCGGGACTAAAGGCCCTTACCAACCGGGACAATAGGCCATTTTTCTACTAGTGACATGATATGGCAAGAAGAGAAATCTTGAGGAGGAGAATAGTTGCGTCGGCCAGTGCTACAGTGCGGGAGGTGGATTCGGTGCAGGGTTTGGAGCCAATATCGCCGATGTGTTCAGTGCACCAGCCGATGATTTCAGTGCCGGCGTTGGCACAAGCGCCGGAGGTGGATTCGGTGGCTCCGATGATCTCCATGGACTTTTAATGGCGCGGAGTGAAGATCGAGCAAGATGATGCCGGACGTGGTCGTCGCTTTTGCAAGTCCTTTTGTGTTTGTCCTATCAAAACTATGCTTTTATTTCGCGTGCGGACTATGTTTTAGCGTTTGAATTTAAACTCATTTGTCCGAATAATTGTCAAATGCGCTTATTGGGGTTTTCGGTTTGCGGGTCGGCGCGGCGCTGCCTGAGCAGACCCCGCGTAGTCGACCCGTAAAAACGCATATTCGGTGAATATGCCTTTTTATGGGTCCGTTTTGCGGGGTCTGAGTCTAACCTCGCCCGCGTCGGCCTGCATACGCTCTTTTCCGCGAATTGCAAAACATTTACGTGGGTTCGTATTTTGCGGGGTCTACTAGAGATGCTTTTTTTAGCCCCTTTAAGAAAAATCGAGCGGCGATTTGCTGGACTGGCTCTCCTGTTCTTTTCTTCATGATTTCAAGTGGTTGGCCATCATTATATTGCTGTGGTACCGGTAGACACCGCCGATTTATGAGCCGGTAGAATCGGCTGGCTGAATTTATAAAGCCAACTACTAACAAACGTACGACCGAGTTAATGGTGCTTGCCTGCGTGTCGAGTGCCAGTTTGCCACCATTGCAAGTATCATTGGCACTGTGGCACACTACCAAACATATATGCGAGAACCGATCCATCTTGGGCGGCTAAACCATCTGCAACAGCTGAGGTGCATGTTCTCGTAGTATGTCAAACAGTGTGTGACGACTGAGGCACCTGCGATCTCCGCCGCCGCCGGCGGTGGCTAGACGACGTAGTACGGCTCTCAGCAGGAGCGCCGCACCGACACAGCAACCGTCGTTCGTCCACGCTGCCTGTCTCCTAGAGCGCCGTCCCGAGTCACTGCACTAAGCACGTCATCCCGATCCACTCCATCAGGTCAGGGTTCACTCGAGTTTATTTTTTTCTTTAAATTTTATACTTCCTTCACAATTACTTGTTGAAGAAATTGATGTATCTAGATGTATTTTAGTTCTAGATAAACCCATTTTTATCATTTTTGCACATTCCGGAAGGACGGAGTATCTGCTGATACTCCATCCATTTTGAAATATTTGAAGATTTAGACAAGTCCATTGATAAATATATTTTTTGCAAGACATAGATAAATATATCAACATCTACATGATCAACATCATCAAAATGATATCATTAGATCCATCATCAAAATAATATATATGATGCTATGGGTATTAGTATTTTTTATAAATTTGGTCAAACTAGGGAAAGTTAAACTTCAAATATTTTGAAACAAAAAAAGTACCTTTTAAACGGCCCATTTAGTAGTCCACTGCCTATGGTTTCATCACGTTTCCAATTCGCGATGAAAGTGACTTGGTTGATCTAGTTTATACCTAAACTAGCAGATAATCCATACATCCCCGCAAAAAAGGATAATCCATACAAATGACCTCTTTTTTACAAAATTGTTGGAGTTAAAAGTTCAACACAAAATAACACAAATTGGACGTATATTGGTTTTATATATAACCATTTTTCACAATAGCACTTCTACTACACAATGTTGGATCATTATTTTTCGTATGAACATGCTTGTGTAGAATTATAAATGATGGCTTTTCGAAAAAAAATTCTTGTAATATTATCTTCATAAATAAATATCCAAAGTACAAACTGCTTATTTGCACCTATTATATGTCCTCGAGCCACAAATGAAGGGAGTCCTAGGTTTGTTTTCTCATTACACATGCTGGCATTTTTTTATCCTTTTTTCTCCCAACAAATAAACATTTTTATCCTATTTAATTCGTTCATACATTGCTGTTTATATATCATTCAAATATAGTATTACTTTTAGTAAAATAAGTACACCTATAGGAAACATGGTCTAATTTAAATATTATTTAGAGAGAAATCCATATTACAACTCCAAATTCTTTCATTTGTCTAAGATTCAACTCTGAACTCTGAAACCTATTTAAGAATCAACCCTGGACTGTCAAAACCGGCTAAGAACCAATCCTCTCTCTCCTAAAACGGATTTTCGCTGAGTAAACCCGGTTTTGTCCCGTTGACCGGCCTGTCAGCATCCCTGTTAGTAGCTATGTCAGCGCAATCACTTAACCCATTTTTGGTCAAACTATGTAAAAAAAATGAAAGTGTCCAAATTATTTTGAAAATATTTTGTAAAATCAACAGTAAGATAGTGATCATTATGGGAAAGTTTCACACAATTGGGCCGAACATATTTGAAAATACCCTGAAATTACAACGTAAGCCCCTTTTGAGCAAATTTTGTCAAAAAAATATATGAAAGTGTCCAGTAAAAATAAAAAATTACCGTGTATTAGTGTGAAACTTTGTGTGACATTTGACAAAAAATGGTCTGAAATTGTAACTTCAAGGTATTTCTAAATCTGTTTGGCCAAATTATGTGAAACTTTCTCAGAATGATCACTATGTTAGTGTTTGAGTTGAGATTTAAAGGGGAGGGTTAAGCGTACCAAGTCCGTAGAGAACTTCCCGTAGGTCTTGCGTTCCAGCTTTCCGCCGCGGATCAAGCCAGGAACCCCCTGGAGATGGAGGGGGTCGACGTCGCGCCGCCGCAGATCACACCCATTCCGGCTTGGTGGCCGACGTGCGCCCTGAGGCCGCTACTCCCCCAACTCCACATGGCGGAGCCTGCTCCCTCAGCCCTCCTCCGTCGCCATCTGAGCCCCCTGCGTCGGCCCGGTCGCTGGAGCCACTGCGAAACCGAACATGGTTGCCCCAGCAGATGGATGCATCATGCAATGCACGGGACCAACACGGATCTCGCCTGCCTCGCTACGCGCAACCTCCGTTCATGCTTTGCTGGCTTGCTGCCCTGGGCACTTCTCCACTCTCGAAACATGCTTTCTCCCCAACGCTACGACATAGCACACCTAAGCTCCACGACAACGCTCTCAAAAGGGAGAACGACGCAGAGTGTCGCCGCTGCCGAGTCCACACGGGCAAAGATCTTCACCCGAAGCCCTGACACGGAGAGAAGAACCACAACGACGTCTTCAAGAAGAGCGCGGCACCCACGGGTGTCGCCGTCAGCGGCGCCAAGGCACAGAGCTTTCGCTCGGCAACTCATCCATGCCACCACGAGGCCGCCACGAGAAACGCGAGGTGCCAGATCCCCAGATCCGGATCAGGATGCCACCCTCCGAGAGAGAGGGCACGTCCAAGCTACCCGTCGCAACACCTCCCATTGCCCACACAACCCAGGAGGGGAGCCACCACCACCACAATGATGCCCACCGAAGAGCAACCATGCCAACCATCATCTGGGGCTGCCGCCCCAGCATCCTTGTCGCGAGATAGCATGCGTTGCTCACATCACAACGCACTCAACCACGGTAGGAAGAGCGACGACACACTATCTACTCCTAGCCCGACATCGGTCCCCGAATATAGGTCGGTGCCTCCACTGTAGGAGGCACCAACACCTGTGTCCCTAGCCAATCTAGGTGGACTGGTAGGGACACGACTCCGAGAGTGTCGATGGCCGCCGCCGAGCCAGCCCCAGCCCTTGGCCAGGCGAGCTCACGTGACACCATGTCCGTGGTCATCAGCGTCGATCCATGCACTGATGCAATGCTAACACGACCACCACCATCGAGCACCATACCCGCGAGGAGACCCGCGAGCACATCCCTGGCCAAGCCCAACCTCTCCTACCCAAAGCACTTGCTCGGATCCACCCCGGGTCCTAACCTGGCCCGCCCGAGCATGAACCCTAGATCTGAACCTTCCCAGTTGCGCGTGCGCTCGCCCAGCCCCATGTACCGTTGGTACAAACCTAGGAGAAGGAGGCATCCACCATCACCCCGCACCCCGTCGTCAGACGCCAACCGCTGTGCCGCGACCACAGCGATGACCGGTGCAAACCACCACGAGCTCCCACAGTCCCACCCCACTTCGATCAGCCCAAAGGACGGGAGAACCCCAGCCAGAGCCAACACCTGTCACGGGAGGGGAGTCCCATCCAGGGGCCGCCAGCACAATCGTAGGGGAGCCCCGCGCCCCCAAGGAGCCGGCGGCTAGATCTGGACAAACCAGATCGAGCCACTACGGCCGCCCTAGAGGCGTCCTCGCGTAGCCCTCCACGCCACATCCAGACGCAGCTGCAGGAATGGAGCACACATGAGCCGCCGCCGCCGCACCCTGCTGCCCAGCGCGTCGTCACCAGCCGGAGGACGCCCGCCCGCGCTAGCCTCCTCCGCCGCCGCCGCCAACTGGGCTTTTCCCGGTGGCGCGACCCGGCGGTGGCAAGGGGAGGAGGTGGGAGGAGGGGTAGAGCCCGCGGTGTTGGGGTGGCCCTCCCGGTCGCTTGCGGGAGGGTTACCAGTGTAATCTAGTCACTTTGATGTTTAGTTTCGTGGTGCCCCTTTTCCAGAATTTTACCACCATACCCAACCCCAAAACTTCAATTACTCTCTACAGTTCCTTGTGGAGGGGAAAACAAACTACTTTCTACAGTTAGTTTATATCGATTAGGATCCAAAATTCACTTGCTAATTTGTTTCCTTAATTACTTGACTGATCAGCTAAATTGTATATCCACCTTCCCAGCAGCCTGTGTTTTCATTTCTTTATCCATGGGGAAAGTGGTTTCGTTGATCTACTTTATAATTTATATGCAAGTTTTAATTCTACAGTAGTTTATTTGCTTGTGTACATATTGAGCACAAGTTATCACTACTATTTTGCCCTTTAGCGAGTAAGCAAAGCATGCATGTAGAGTTTATAATCATTTCTAGGATAAATGTACTCACCATATATGGACACTGATTTGAGCACTTTACTATGTAATTGTAGTATCCACGTGAACAAGATGTTCTCCGTGGCGTCAGTGGTATCAAGCCTTGCAACCTCCGTTCTTGGAAAGGCTGCATCCTTTGGTACTGACTGGGCTGTTAATGAGATCAAGTCAGCCTGGAACGCCCAGGAAGAGCTTCACAAGTTGGAAAACTCATTGAAATTTATCTGTGGTGTTCTTCGAGATGCTGAGGAGAGGGAGTCAGCTTCTCATGTCCTTCACGAGTGGCTGGACTGTTTGAAGGATGCGGTCTATGACATAGATGATCTTTTGGACGATGCGTCCACCGAAGCTCTCATGTTACATGTTCATAAGGGTTTATCTCGCATTCAGTCTATGAGCCTTCTCGTTACTGGTTCATTCAAATTGAGTCACAAGATAGAACAAGTTCGTAAAAAGCTTGATGAGATAGCAAAGGACAGAGGGCAATTTGGTTTAAATGAGCAACCAACTATTGACAGACGGATGTTCAGGAGTAGCAACAGGGAAACTCATTCCTTCATCACCGAATCAGATATTATTGGAAGAGCTGAAGCTAAAAAGAAGATAATTGAAAAGATATTGACAGCTAAAGACTCAAAACCCTTGTCTGTTCTTCCGATTGTCGGTTTAGGAGGAATTGGAAAAACTGCTTTAGCAAAATGGATTTACAATGATGTTCAGGTCACCCAGAATTTTGAGATGAAATTATGGGTTTGCGTATCTGATGTGTTTAATTTAAAAAAGATCTTGGATGATATAATACAATCAGGTACAGGTGAAAGCAACATGAAGCTAAATCTAGAGATGCTGCAAAGGAAGTTGTGTGCACTTTTGAAGGAAAGAAGATATTTTCTAGTACTAGATGACCTCTGGAATGATAAACTTGCAGACTGGGAAGAGCTGAGAAGGCTGCTATCTAGTGGTGGAAGAGGAAGTGTCATTATAGTTACCACACGCAGTTCAAATGTTGCAACAATGGTGAAGACCATGGAGCCATATGACGTGGAAAAACTGCCAGATGATAAGTGCATGCAAATATTTACCCAGTACGCATTTAGAGGTGAGGAAGAGGATAGGATGGACCAGCAGTTAGTAAGTATTGGGGAGTCCATTGTGAAAAAGTGTTGTGGTGTTCCTTTGGCAGCCAGGACGCTGGGTTCCCTATTGTCAAGATGTCGAGATGTTGAAGAATGGCGACACGTTCTGGAGGACAATTTGTGGAACATGGAGCAGAACACCGATGATATCTTGCCAGCATTGAAATTGAGTTATGATGCACTTCCACCTCATCTACGACCATGCTTTTCTTGCTTGTCAGTTTTTCCAAAAGGCCACACAATTTACCAGGACATTTTGATTATGTTTTGGATGGCTCTGGGATTGATTCGTCCATCTAATAAACGCACTCAGCTACAAACTGGAGAGAAGTATTTTAAAGAACTACTTGGGAGATCTTTATTCCAGGATTAGTGCGTCCTTTCTGATAACAGGGTTTTTTACTGTAAAATGCATGATCTTATTCATGACCTTGCAACCTTGGTATCCCAAAAGGAGCATGCCATTGTAAGTTCTGAAAAGGTAATAGTCTCTGAGAGTGTCAGGCACCTAGTTTGGGACCGTGAGAACTTCTCCGTAGGACTCAATTTTCCTGAGGAACTGAAGAAGGCAAGTAAGACAAGAACATTTGCAATCAGATCAAGCTTTGGTACCGTGAGCCAATCCTTCATTGATGACCTTTTCTCAAGTTTTACACTCCTCCGTGCTGTGACATTTTTTGGAGTTGACTTTGAAGAACTGCCGAGTTCCGTTGGAGATTTGAAGCACCTGAGGTACCTGCTTATACAGTTCAACGGCAAACTCAGATTATTGCCAGAGTCTTTATGCAAGCTGGTGAATTTAGAAATGCTTCATCTCTATGGCTGCAACCAGTTAGAGGAGCTCCCAAGTGAAGCTCGCAACCTTGTTAGCCTTGTATACTTGAACCTCACATCAAAGCAGAAGTATCTAAGGCTGTGTGGTTGGTCCTCTCTCGCAATTCTAAAAATGAGCTATTGTTATGAACTGGTATCATTGGAGGAGGGTTTTGACAGCTTGAGAGCCCTCCGAGAGCTACTCATCTTCGATTGTCCGAAGCTGGCCGCTCTCCCCTCCAGCATATGGCAACTCTCCACACTTGTTGCATTGAGTATTAGTGGCTGTGAAGAGTTAGATTTGATGGTACCGGCTGGGGAAGCCTCGGGAGGACTACATAGTCTTCAGAACCTGCATCTTGGTCGTCTTCCAAAGCTGGCATGCCTTCCAGAGAGCTTTAAGTCTGCTGCTTCCTCTCTTCAATATATTCAGATTGTCGGTTGCGAAAACCTGGAGGGGCTGCCAAGCTACATCCAAGATTTCCGTTCTCTGAAGAAAGCCTTGATTTACAACTGCCCTGAGCTGAGCATAAGATGCGCAGCCGAATCCGGAGAGGATTACCCTTTCGTAAGCCACATTTCCGAGGTGTACATCGATGGGACTCTACTGTCAAAAGCAAGCTCGCCTGGTGAAGAATGTTCTTCGCTCGATTGAGTTCCTCGGGTACCTATTTATTTTATCCGTTAGGCTTACTTACACGTGGATTCTTTGCTGCATTTGTATTGTACCATCCATATTATGATTTTTCTTTGCGTGTGATATTGCCCTTTTCGGGCAAAAAAACTGTAATGTTTGTGAATAATGCCGCTTGTGCTGCTGCTTGTAATTTATGTTAATTCAGCGTCATCTAGACATCCTTACTGGTGACCGAAATATTTTGTAATCCTTCATTTCCTTGGGTCTTTATCATGCTAGTGCGTATACAGTTGTTGTACCATTTTGTTGTAATCTATCTACTGAATGAAATGAGCACCAATTCATGTACTAGTATGTTAACAGGCATGATATGATATCCACGCAGGAAGCAAATCCTCCGACGACGGGGGCGGGGACTGGGCCTAAGCTCTGTCTATCCGAGGAAGTACAACATTTGGAGTTGGTTCCGTCACCAGGATTTCGGTTGCATAAAATCCATGCAGTTTCAGTTAAACTTTAGAACCCCATACGGAACTCGAGATTTTGGGCCGCGAATTGCCCGAAATCTTCTTGGTTCTTGGAAGTATGCAGACAAAACAGGGGAGAAGGGTCATCCAGGTGAGCTGCAAAACAGAGCACACACACGCATGTGATTTTCTCTGTTTTAGAGAACTCCTAATTGTGCTGCGTGGCAGAAAAGCAAATCCAAGTAATACTCCCTACTTGGCAGTTATAGTGCTTATAATATTTGTAGTAAGTCAAAATTCATAAATTTGGATTAAGTTAGTTAGTTAGTGCGTGTGTTTTTTTTTCATGTTTTCGGTTTTCTTTTTTAAAACACACTTAACATGAAACATTTGGAAAAAAAATGCTAACTAAGCATTTGAAAAATGTTAATTATGTATAAAAAATGTTCTCATGTATACGAAAAATGTATGCACAAATATACAATATGTGTGAAAAAAGTTGATCAAACCAAGCATTTGAAAACATGTTAAACAAGTATTTTAAAAATGTCAAACTTGTATTTGAAATTTTCAAATCAAGCATTTGAAAAGTGTGTATAGGAAAAATGTCGACCATGTGTTAAAAGATGCTAATCTTGTACTCCCTCTGTTCCTAAATATTTGTCTTTATAGAGATTTCAACAAGTGACTGCATACGGAGCAAAATGAGTGAATCTACACTCTAAAATATGTCTATATACATCCGTATGTGGTAGTCTATTTGAAATCTTCAAAAAGACAAATATTTAGAAATGGAGGGGGTATATCAAAAATGTTAATTAAGCATTTAAAAAATGTAAAAAATGTGTAATCAAAAAAGTTGACCTTTTTTAGAAACATGTTAACCAAGACTTTGAAAAATATTAAATGTGTATAAGAACCTACTAGGGCGCGTGTGCCAAGGAACCTACTCCGGCGCCCCGAGCGTCACACGTCCGTTCTTGTGCCGTCCGGCATTAAACGCCTCGCCGGCTAGCTCCTCACATTTGCCTGCTATATAAACACAGTCAAGTGTCGGGCTATAATCACACCTCACCTCCGCTCTCCATCTCCTCCTTGTATGACACCCGCCATGGCCTCCGGCAAGCAGAAGAAGGAGTTCTCCGACATTGCAGCTGCCCGGGCTGCTCGGCGAGCCAACCTTATACAGATTGGCTTGCTAGCAAACTCTTCAGTTCCGGCGCCACCGCCATCGCCAGCCCCTCCTCGCCCGTCCAGGCTGGCGAACGCCGTCTCTCAGAAACTCCGATGCGAGTAATGGCGGCAACATGTCAGGAAGGTGGGGAATGAAGCCATGTTTGCGGAGGTCGGCACGTCTGCAGACAACGAGGAAAAATGGTAATGGGAGCCGGCCTGCGCTTGGTTCCCACAAAGGCCATTGCCACCGTGTCGCCCGGTTACACTGTCGGTGACTTGTCCGGTGAGCGGGGGTGTAGACCACGGCGCTCGTCTTCCCCCGCCCAAAAACCACCCATGGTCCGTGCTTAGCAGGAGCGAAGGAAGGGTATTCTTCCCCTCCCACCGAAGCATATCCCTCCGGGCTCACGACAGTCCGATGAGCGGGTTGCGGGACATAGGGAAGACATGTCGTGGGAGTGGAGATTCGCCTTAGCCAGCATTAGCCTAGTTTTACCCTTGTCTGGTATAGTTTAGTTAAAATAAGTCCGAAATGTATGCGGATAGCTTTGGATTTGCGTCTGCCGCATCTGTTCCGCGAATGGATGCGTTATCCGGTTTGCGAGTCACCGTTGGAGATGGCCTCGCATAATAGAATGGTAACATGACTAACAGGTTAATAGGGTGCATGAACGAGCTAACCCTACCCGCTCCCGCTCCTAACCCTACCCCGCTCCCGTGTGGCATCGCCGCGCCGCACCGGAGCGCCCCCACCTGCCTCCTCCCGTTTCACTCTAGCGCATCTCCTCCCCCCGCCGCCACCGCCGAGGGCGTCGCAGGCAAAGCCTGTGTGCCGCAGCGGCGGCGGAGGCGTTTCTCCTCGGCCAACGGTTCGATCAGGACGGTGGCAGCCCGCGATGACCGGATCTACGGCAGTGGGTGTGGGGCTGCGGCGGCGAGCAGTGGCGGCGGACGATTTACGTGCGGCGGCAACTTGGGCACCGACCGTCCCTAGGTTTCGGCGAGCTGCACTTGCTGATCTCGTCCGGCCCTAGGCGTGGCGGTGGTGGCCACCTCCTTCGCCAGAGATGGTCGGCCTGAGGCTGGGTGCACAGATTTTCAGATCCGCCATCTAGTCCCGGCTGCGAGTTGGAGAGACAGAGTTGCTGGTGAAAACCGAGCCGATGGTGGGCGATGGCGGCGTTTTGCGTTGTTACCTTGATGAAGGCATCGTCGTGTAACTTCTGTCGACCCACTCGTGCTGCTTCGGGGGAAACCTTAGGATCTGGTCTTCCAGATCAGATGATGGCGGTACTACGGTGCCGTTTCTCTCTTGGGAGCATCATTTGTGGAGCAGCGCTGGAAGACAGAGGCAGGAGGTGGAGTGGCTTCGTCTTGCACGGAGCTTCGGTGGAGCTGTCAAGTCATGCCTAGCCGACGGGTGCTGCGCTGAGTCATGCCTGGTTGGCAGGTGCTATGAATGACAGATCTCCCTGATTCTCCGCGTCTGGGCGGACGAGCGCAAGGCCTGGCAGGGATGATGCGGATCTCTCTCCTGAAGATGGGTCAGTGGTCCGATGATGATGGCGGTTTCTAAAACATGTGCATGTGGCGTGCGTTTAAGGTAGGTTGCACCGAGCGTTGGTTCCGATATGTTATGTGGATGGATCGGCGACGACAGCAGTTTTAGAAATAAGGAGTGAGAGCACTTCACATTATCGAGTTTGTAGGTTTGAGTGGTGGTTCCAGGTCGATTGATGTATGTTCTTGTCAAACCTTTGTTGAATAATTAATAAAGATGGCTGCATGCATCGATTGATGCAGAGGCCGGGGGATTAACCTCCTTTTCAATATAAAAAAAAAACAGGTTGCCGAAGAACGGGCCTGAGTAATACTATAAGGAATGCTGGAAAATAGCTAGCACAAAGCTTACGACAATGTAAACTGTAAATACGCTTTCCGCCCGGCCGAAAGCTGCTAAGTCGACAGCATGCCAAATGAACGAGGAAGAGCTGGTTAATTTGCCGATTGCCGTTGCCGCCGCGGGTAATCGAAATCATGAGATGGTTCCACGAATTGTTCCGTCCGGTAATAATTACCATTAGCACGGCTACGCCTACGTACTTTATACTACACCAAAAGGCCCATGCTTTTCATCCAGAACGTACCTGGGACATGCCATATAATACGAAGAAACCTACGTACAACCTGTGAGTGAAGAAAGCCTGACGAGTAGTAGATCCGAAAAACAATGGAGCAACTCCAAGAACTACAACTACATGGCCCATGGTAGCTAGCTAGCTCTCGATGGTGCTCCCGTAAAGTAAAGCCCGGTCGCTGCGCACATTAGCAGGCTGAAAAGCACCACCACACAGTCAAGATACACAGAGAGAGTGTGCTACCGTATATCGTTTCATTCAATCACGGATCTCGAAGCCCGCATGCATGCATGCATGGCCGTCCGCCACCAGATAATAAGGTTCCTGATCAGACGAGACGAGAGGCCGAGATCGATCAATCCATCGCTCTTGCCACGCTTGATTACAATTATGGGGCGCTTCAAAGTTGGTGCGCCTTTCGCGGGCACGGCACGGGAGAGGGAGCATGCCCGACTGCATGCCCGTGGAAGAAAGCGCGGTGATAGTTAATTGGGTTCTTTTCTTGAGGGGAGGGGTCGGCCCATTGATCGATCTGCATTGTGAACAGTGTCTGGATGATGATGGATTGAGAGTTCATGTGAGGGTTCGGGTCACTCTTTACCGGGCCTACATACATGTAGGAAATGAGGTGATATGAATTGGCGGATGCAAGGGCGCGTGGTCCGGCATACCGCCAAAGAAGAGCTCGGCCTGCTGGCGAGCCGTGACGCGCGCCAGGCGCGTGCATTCTAGGGCCTGAAAGTGGTCGCCAAAGTCTTGCACCGTGGAGGTGAAAGGTAGGCGCCCAAGCTCCGCCAGCCGGCTCCCTCGTATCGGCGGCCCGAAGCGTAAGAGACATAGCTCGCGAAAATCCCGACATATGCCGCCCTTGTCCTGCTCGAGGGCTTAATACCACGTCTGTGCTGCGCCCCGGAGCTGGTAGGAGGCAATCCAGGTACGGTCGGACGCGAGCGTGTGTTGCCCCCTAAAAAACTGGTCGCACTGGTTGAGCCAATTCAGGGGGTCCACAGTGCCGTCGTGGGTGGCGAACTCAAGCTTGGAGAAGCGCGGCGGCGTCTGGCCGTGGATGACGGAGGGGTACGCCTCATCGGCGCGGAGCAGCGAGGACGACGGAGCCGAGTAGGTGGGCATCAGAGGGCCACCCTGGAACAGGGGCCCGCCGACGTCGACGTAGGGGTCGGCGGAGCTCGAGGGCCCACTGAACTGTATGGCCGAGGGCGGCGCCGGCGGGGGCAGCACGTGCGGCTGGCCTAAGGCCGTCGTGTAGACCGGCTCGATGGACCCGGCGAGCCAGGCCGGTAGCAGTGATGGCGATGGGAGGAACCGGACCTGGTGGATGGGCATCGCCTGAGCCGTCGTGGGGGCGCCCTGGGTCGAGGTTGCCACCGCCGGCGGCATCAGTTGCTATTGCTGCAACGGCACGGTGGGGGCGACGGAGGGCTGGTGCGGCTGCTGCATGGCGGAGGCACCGTGGTATGCTGCGGGTGGCGGCTGCCACGGCAGTGGCTGCATGGCGGGGGCAACGAGGTCGCTGAGGGTGGCGGCTGCCACGGCGACGGGGCGGTGGCGAAGGGCACCCGCGGCTACGGCCCATAGGGACTCGCGAGGAACGTGCGGATGCCCGCGACCACCTGGGTGAGATCCCGGAGGGCAGCCATCATCTCCTCCGGGGTGAAGACGACGGGTGTGGCGATCGGCGGAGGACATCGGCCCCGACAAGGACGACGCGCCGGCTGCGAAGGTCGCCGGTGGCGTGGTGGTTGGCGGCGGAAGGGTGGTGGTGGAAAGAGGTGTAGACATGACCGGTCCCGAGAGAACTGATACCAGATTGATAGGAGCTGGGATCTTACCACGCCTAGCCCTCAGGTTGTAGTGGTGGAAGGGAGGATGGCGAGGTGTTGGGCGCGAGCGGCGGCGAGTCAGCGTCGTGGTCGCGCGGTTGAGGAGGAGAGGGCGCAAGGGGCGGCTAGGTTTTAGGGTTCCGACTCCTGAAGGAAGCCGGTCAATAGTTACTCATTGGTTAATCTCAAAATGAGTCTTTACATGTGTATATATAATCCCTGATGTGCTAATAAAAATAAGATAAATTGGGCCAAGCCCTTAACTGCCTGCGCTACTGGGCCTCCTCCGGCTGTAGTGTACGCCGGTCACAACACACACGCGCGCGCGCGCATGCGCGCGTCCACGCACACACAATATATTTATTTGATTTGTTGAGATGTGTCAAATGAATAGTCATTAACTGAATATATAATATAATATTATTTCATAAGATTCACCAAATCTTGTACTTTAATCAAATATGTATATATATGTATATATATATATATATATATATATGTGCAGTTAATGAATATAATTTAATACATATATATATATATATATGTGCAGTTAATGAATATAATTTAATACATCTCCCGAAATCAAATAAATAGAATACAGCTATATTAATTCACTTATCGTCTATTAATTTCATATAAGACTCACCAAATCTTGTTCTTCAATTCAATGAATCAGCTATAAAAAGCCTTGCCCATTCTGTTTCTTCTCCTTGAGAACTCACATATCACACAACGATCAGCAAGTCTTTCCTTCACCGCAGAAACTAGTTAAGATGAGGACCACCCAGGTGTTGCTCCTGGCCCTCGCCTTGCTCATGGTGGCGTCAGGTACTCATTTGTTCTTGTAATACCTTTCTTCACAATCTCGTCCCACAAATAATGGCCATGTTGTGACCATCCCTTTTCTTCATGGGGATTTTGCAGGCGTGGTAACGGAGGCGTCAATGGACGGCAGCGCTAAGTTCAAGTACAGGTGTGGGTCAACCCTTATCCCATTACCAAAGCCATGTAACGACGACACTTGTGATATGGCATGCTTCAACCTTATGAGGGTGCCCAAACAAGGCAAGTGTGATGCTGCCGGGTGCAAGTGCACGATGTGCGAACCACTGTAATAATGAAAAAATGGGGAGCAGCAAGGTTGTTCACTGGTAATCGGCATATAAATAATGATGAGTTTGACCTAGCTTCTTGAACTACATAAAATTATGAAGCTATGCTACATATGGTTTGTGTGTACTTTCTATCATGATCCCGGTAGTTACAGATCAAGAGGGACATCTCTCAAGTTCCAGGAACAACTCTCTACACCACGGGGAACAATTCTCGCCTTTCACGGGAACAAGTACAGAGAGAGGAGGGATTCGAGAGGGGAAGAGAGGAAGGCATGTGCTGTTGATCTGGCTTCGTCTGAAACAACACTCTCATCTTCTTTAGTTTCACAGAGCAGTGTGTTTTGGGTGGTGTGTTTGTTTGGATGGGTGGTGTGTGTGTTTGAATGGACGGCGTTGGAGATGCCCTGAGCGGTTGCGTGGATAAGAAAAGGCTCTAACTATATCTCATCTACTAGATGTGAGATAATATCTTACATCTACGTACAATGTCGGCACTGTTTGTGGCCCCTTTTTATTTGTTTGTTTCTCTCTTTTTTTTGTCTTGGGCCTATTTGCTTGTCTCGATTTTTTTTTGTTTGGTTGTGCAGCTCCCGGGGGTTGCGTCTGACTGTCACGGGCCGCACAGGGAGCCCCCGACTGAGCTGGCCCATTATCTAGCGTGGCGTGACGGTGGATATATTCAATGGCAGCAGATCGAACAATTCAGAAGTTTTTCAAACATTTCTTGAAATTGTGTTTTTTAATTGAGAAGAACCATTTTTGAATTTGAGACATGTTTTTGCAAAAATGAAAACAAACTTTTAAAATTACAAAAACTTTTTTTGAAAATAATAATATTTTTACAAACTTCAAACTTTTTCTAAAACGTGAACAATTCTTTAAAAGGCGTACACATTTTCATAAATTGAACAATTTTAAAAATTTGCAAACGATTTTTGGAAATGTAAACATTGTTTCAAACAATTTGAAGTTGTTTCGAAAAAATACGAACATTTTTTTAAAAAACATGAACACATTTTTATATTTAATTTTTTATAAACATGATTTTTTTAAATGAAGCAAATTTATGAATTTTGGAAAATTTTCTAGAACTTGTGAACGGAAAAAGAATCAGAAAAAATGAAAAAAAAGAGATCGACTTTTGAAAAATAGAAAAAAATAAAAGGAGAGGAAAACGAGTGAAGAAAAAAATGATAAAAGAAAAAACATGAAGAAAAAAACATTGAAAAACGTATCCTAGCTACTTGGACCGACTCATTGCGGTTTGTTCCCTCGAGAATGGACTTGCAACTGAGACAAAAAAATGTCGGACCCCAGTTGCCAGTCGAGAGTGGAGTCACAATTGAGACTAAAAAAGGTCGGGACCCAGTTGTGAGTCTGGTTCGGACTTTCAACCGGGACAAAAAGGTGGTTGGACCCTAGATGAGAGTCGAGGATGAACTTGCAACTGTTATAAAAAAAGGTCGGGCCCTAGTTGTGAGTCGAGGGTGGACTTGCAACTGGGACAAAAAAAGCTTGGACCTCAATTGCGAGTCGAGGGTGGACTCGCATCTGGGACTAAAAAAGTTTGGGCCCTTGTTATGAGTGGACGGTGGACTTGCAACTCGGACAAAAAAGTTTGGACCCCAATTGCAAGTCGAGGGGGGACTTGCAACTGGGAAAAAAAGATAGGGTCCCTGTTGTGAGTCGAGAGTGGACTTGCAACTGTGACAAAAAAGGTTGGGCCTCAGTTGCAAGTCGAGGGTGGACTTGCAAATGGGACAAAAAAATGACCGGGCCCCAGTTCCGGGTCGAGGGTGGAATTACAGCAGGGACAAAAAAAGGTCGGACCCTAGTTGCGAGTCGAGGGTAGACTTGCCACTCGGACAAAAAAAGATCGGGCCTCGGTTGCGAGTGGAGAGTGGACTTGCCATTGGGACATAAAAAGGTCGGGCTTCGGTTACTAGTCGAGGCTGGACTTACAACTAGGAAAAAAACGTCGGGTCCCAGTTGCGAGTCGAGGGTGGACTTGCAACTAGGACAAAAAAGGTCGAACCCCCGTTGCGAGTCAAGGCTGGACTTGCAACTAGAAAAAATGTCGGGGCCCAGTTGCGAGTCGAGGGTGGGACTACAACTGGGAAAAAAATGTCGGACCCCAGTTGCGAGTCGAGGGTGAACTTGCAATTGGGTCAAAAAATGTCGGCCCTAAGTCGCGAGTCAAAGGTGGACTTGAAACTGGGACAAAAATTGTCGGGCCTAAGTCGTGAGTCAAAGGTGGACTTGAAACTGGGACAAAAAAGGATGAGCCCCAATTATTAGTCAAGCGTGCACTTGTATTTAAGAAAAAAGGCCGGACCCCAGGTGCGAGTCGAGATGGACTTGCAACTGGGAAAAAAGGTTGTACCTCAGTTGCGAGACAATGGTTGACTTACAACTGATAGTTCCAGTTACGTATTGACAGTGGACTTGTAATTGGTACAAAAATTAACAACCCAGTTGTATGTCGAGGGAGAGTTGTAACTAGGACAACAACAAAAAACAATCTCCTAGTTACATTTGGGGTGGACTTGCAAATCAGATCAGACGAGTTAATGTAAAAAATGGACATATAACTGGGTAAGATAAAGCCCAGGTATGGCCAGTCGCGTGTTGAGATCACTCGTTAATTGGTGAAAAAGGACATAAGAGAGAACCGAGAGTCGGTAGAGAGAGATAATCCCTGTTTCTTTTTTATGGTCATGAGGCAACTCTTCGAACTGTAAGGGCATCTTCAACGGAAATCCATAAATTTTCTCCCGCATCCTTCCGGGGACAGGAGGCCCAGTCCATGGACACAGATGCAGGAGGATGCCATCCAACCGTAGTCGCATACATTCGACCTTTCTTAATTTTTTTCAACTCTGCATGATCAAATAGCCGCATGCAATGGCTACAGATGTTCAAATAGCCGCATGCAGCACTAGTTCAAATTTTAAAAAGTTAAAATATTACATCCCAACATTGTTGTCCCTTTTCACCGCCCACTGATGCTTAATTAGATCTTTCTTCAACTGCTCATGAGTTGGTCGATGACGAATTTGTTGATGCGTTTGAATAAACTCCTCAAATGTGGCTGGATTATGGTCCGGAAGTTGGATATGATCACCCATGTTCTCAAATTCCAGAGCTACGGCAGCATCGCCACCCTCATCCTCGACGATCATGTTGTGCATGATCACACAACATGTCACCACCTCCCACAAGGTTTCTGGATCCCATTGTTTTGCAGGTCCATTGAACAACTGCAAAACGGGCCTGCAGAACTCCAAATGCCTTCTCGATATCCTTTATACTTGCTTATTGTCTTTGGGAAACGTGAGCCTTTTTCTGGCCAACTGGGTTTAATACGATGCTGACAAAGGTAGCCCATGGGGGATAGATACCATCAAGCAGATAGTAGCCCATATTGTACTCATGTCCATTGATAGTATAGTGGCAAGGAGGAGCTTTTCCTTCAGCCAGCCACGCAACCAACGAAGATCGTTGCAGCACATTAATGTCATTGTGAGACCCGGGCATGCCAGAGAAAGCATGCCAACTCCAAAGATCATGTCATGCAACTGCTCCAAGAATGATGGTGGGCTTCTTAACATGACCCTGTTATTGCCCTTGTAAAGTCTTCGGCCAGTTCTTCCATTTCCAATGCATGCAGTCAAGAGAACCAAGCAAACGTGGCACCCTCTTGCTTCTGAGATTACCAGGAGCCTCTCAGTGTCTGCCACAGTTGGTTCTCTCGGGTACTGAGGTACGAACACCTCGACCACACAGTTGCAAACTTGACCATGGCATCTCCGCATGTGCTCACAGACATCCGTAGGTACTCGTCCCATGAATCAGCTGTCGTGCCATATGTAAGCACCTAGAGTGCGGCTGTGCACTTCTAGTAGCTAGAGAAGCCAATCGTTCCCACGACGTCCTTCTTCAGGATGAAGTAGTCATCGTAGGACCGGATGCCATGGTACAAACAGTTGAAGACAATCTTGCGCATCCGAAAGCGCCGACGAAAATGGTCAGCGAATAGTGCATCGAGGGCAAAGTAGTCGGCCATCAGTGTCAAACGGCCGCGCGCCCTGTTGCGGTTGAGCACTCGATGACCCTTGATCGAGCCCTTGAAATTCAGAACATTCTCCGTCGCACGCTTTGCGTCTTCAAGGACTGTCTGCATCATCACCGTGTCATCGAAGTACTCCTCCTCGTCCGACGAGCCGTCGGACGACTCAACATACTTCTCGTGTATGTACTCCAAATCGGAATTCATTGCTAGAAAGAAGAAGGGACAACTGTTTTTAGCTCCGGCGATTCATCGAGCAGTTGCCGGGCATGGTGAGAATATAGCAGTAGTGGATGGTACCTGGCGGGGCGGTCGGAGGACAGGGGTTGAACGGAGACGGAGGAGAAGTGGGGTGGAGGCCCGCTGGAGCGCTGGAGGTGACGGAGACGCAGATTTTCGGCAGGGGTGTGGCGTGGTGGTGGAGCAGCGGCGGCAGCAAGAGAGAAAGAAGGAAAGAGAGAAAATGGGGACGATGGAGTCGTGGGGTCCGGGAAGGGTTTTGGGTGGGCCTGGTGTGCCGGATTCCTATGTTTTGCGTGTCCGGACTCCCGCAAAGCTCCCTCATTTTTGTCTCCGTTTTACGAGAGAAATCGCGTTTGAATCGCCCCGCGGACCGATGCAGACCCACGTTGGATGACTTTCGCGGTCCGGGCAGCGTGATCCAAACGGATGTGGGCGATTTACGGGTCCACCTTAAAAATGCCCTAATAACGTAGAAAAAAAACAAGACAAACAAACATGAACAAAGTTCAAAAAAAAAGTGACATGAACAAGCGGACAGAAAAGCACCGCAACGGGGCAGCCAGGCAGGATTAAGTTTAACGATAATTAAAGACGAACAGATCAAATGATGTATGGCTAAATGTAAGGTAAGTATGTTACTCCCTTTGTAAACAAATATAAGAAAACATGTGAAATAGCAATTCCGATAAGAAAAAACCGCGAGGAGAGGTTTCGGGCCCTCAGCCTCCGTGGCTTCACGTGGCCTGTTCGATCGACGCGATGCGATCCAACGGCTCGCTGGGCGACCGGCGGAAGCGGCCGATCAGTCGGTCGAGCAAAGCCTTTGAACGGCGACCAAAGTGGCAGGTTGTCCAAGAACAGAGCCCAAGTACTAGCAATATGGTGGAAATAGCACAAATCTCACGACAAAGTAAACTGTGATAGGCTTTCAGGCCGGCCGAAAGCCAACTGAGCGCGTGCTATATATCGATGTGGGCGCCGGTTTGCCGCCGTGCCGTGCCGTGCCGTGGGCATCCAAATCATGACAATGGCTTCATGCATGAATTGTTGCACCCGGCAATAATTAGCATTAGCACGGCTACGGCTACGGCTACGTACTGCCCCGAAAGGCACATGCTTTGCATCCAGAACGTACCTGGAAGGCTGGGACATGCCATACAAGGGCATCTCCAGCCGGCTCCCCAAAAAGCCTTCCCAAGCCACTTTTTGGGCGCCGGCGAATAAAAAATGGCCCAGTCAGGCATCCAGAGACCCGATTTTCGTCGGATTTGACGATATTTACGGCCGGCGCTCTCACCCCAGACCCAGCCCCCTGCGAGGCAGCTGGGGACGTCGGCAGTTGCCTTTTGCATGCAAAGGCCCACTGCCAGCCCCTCTCTCCCCCATCTCTCTCCTCTTTCCTCTCTTTTCTCTCTCCTTTCTCCTCTCTCTTTCCTTCACACCTACCACACACAGCGCGCATGGCCGGGGCGACGCTTGCGCTCGCGCGGTCAAAGCCGCCTCCCCCGTAGCTCCGGCAGCCCAAAGCCTGCGCGAGGCGTGATGGCCGGAGACACGACCCGGTTTCGCTCGCCCGGTGGTGCCGCCTCGGGCACCAGACCCTTGTTGCAGCTGCCCGCCTCAGCTGCCCGGACTGCGCCGAGCCAGCTCCGCCTCGCCTCGAGCTCGCCATCGGCCTTGCTCCGCCCGCCTCGCGCTTTGCACCCGACGCCCGGCTCCATGGCTCGGCGAGTCGTAGAACCTCACATGGATGCGCTCGAAGACCCCGTCGAGAGCGCCCGGCCATGAGCTGTCCGAGCAACGTTGCGTTGTGGCGTCGCCCGTCATGGCGCCTTCCCCCGCCTTGCGCCTGGCTCCCTCGCCCGGCATGTCATAGTGCTCACTTCGCCGCGCTCGGGGAAGAGGTCCACGCCCGTCGAGCCGTCTTGCCGAGCAAGCGGCGCCGCCCTGCGCCTACCGCCGAGATAGGAGAACCAGAGGTGGTCGGCGAGGTCGGCGCGACCGGTTGGTCGGGAGCGCGTAATCGCCGCCGGGCCGCCGATGGAGAGGGAGACGCGACGCCACGGATCGGCAAGGTTCGATGTCGCCTTCGGCGTCGGGCGAAAGCGGGTGGTCAAGAGGTCGAGGCGGCATTTGCCGTGGTCAGAGGCCGCATCGCAGGCTTCCCCGAGAGCCTCGCCCTGTTCCGCCCCGTAAGACGGCGAGCCGCCGGTCTTCCACGCGGGCGGCGGCCGGAACGGAGACGGAGCGCCAGCCGGTTCGGCGGTTAGTGTTGTGGTGGTGGCGGGGATACCTGCGTCGGGGCGGAACGAGTGGATATTTTCTCGATCGCAGGGAAAAAATTTCGCCGGCAGCCCCCAAGGGGTGATAAAAATGCCTCCTGGGGGGCTCTACGGCTGGAGATGCCCTAATACGAGGAAACCTACGTAAAATCTGTGAGTGAAAAAAGCCTGACGAGTAGTAGATCCGAAAAACAATGGAGCAGCTCCAAGAACTGTTACATGGTAGAGCTAGCTAGCTCTCGATGGTGCTCCCGCAAAGCAAAGCCCGGTCGCCGCGCACATTAGCAGACTGATGAAAAGCAAGACCACACACAGTCAAGATACACAGAGAGAATGTGCTATAGTAGTATTATCGTTTCATTCAATCACGGATCTCGACGCACGCATGCATGCATTCATGCATGGCCGTCCGCCACGAGATAGTAAGGTTCCTGATTAGACGAGACGAGAGGCCGAGATCGATCGATCCTCCCTCGCTTGATTACAATCATGGGGCGCTTCAAAGTTGGTGCGCCTTTCGCGGGCACGGCACGGGAGGGAGCATGCCTCTGCCTGACTGACTGCATGCCCGTGGAAGAAAGCGCGGTGATAGTTAATTGGATTCTTTTCTTTAGAGGGGGCCAACTCCAACTCTCGTCTTCATCTGGTCTGCTTTGATCCATTCCTGGCTCAAGTTTGGGTCACGTTTGCGGATGGACGCGACGTGTGCCCTTCTTCACCCCTGGCCCGCCCGCAGGTGACACAACTCCTTTTTTTCCTCCCCTTTCCTTACTCCGCCCTCGGCTCCTTGTCATCGCCATCGCCACGCCCGTCGTCCACCTTGCTTTGTCCGTCAGTGGAACAACCCCTTTTCTTTCTCCCATGTTGTCGCTCCGTCCTCCGCCCGCAGTCGTCCACCTTGCTACCTACCAACGGGCTCGACGTGCCCTTTCCGGCCGCGTCTTCCCCACAACCGCAAGGTGTTCGACGCTTTGCTCGCAAGGTACCATGGATAATGAAGATGAGTACTTCTTTCATAACTTCATTTGTTCATCGGATGATTCGTCCTTAGACGATGAGCACATAGTGATGTTAGCATTGGTTGTCCTTTACCACTTCAGTAGGATGCGGCCTTGAACCGCAAAAGGGAGAAAGGGCACGACCTCCTCTATTCCGATTACTTTGAGAGAACCACATTCTATAGACCACATCAATTTCGTCGACGCACCCACCTCCTGCAACCTTTGAACAGTTTGTCCAATTTCATCGTGAGATGCATGATCGCAACACTTATACACAGCTGTAAGATGACTTGGTTGAGCACATGTGGGATCACATTAGCAATCAGTAGATCTATCGGTTTAATCTCTTTTCGTGTGCACAAACTTTGAGTGTTTTTGTAAGACTATTTGATATTTTTAAAATTTTAATTGGATTGTAATAAAATACTAATTTGAACATGTTGTTATGTTTGATTTAAATATTTTTGCCATGCTTGATTTTATTGTACTTGGCCTCCGGCGGACGAGATGGGGCAGAAGATGCGGCCACACGTTTGACGTCAGGCCGGCGCAAACACAAATCCAGGCGGCTTCATTGCCACCCCAAATGAATGGAATCCGGATAAAATGGACGTTCATTTATGGTCATGCGTTGGAGTTGGCCTAAGTCCTGGTAGTCTCATCGATTGATCTGCATTGTGAACAGTGTCTGGCTGATGATGGATCGAGTTCATGTGAGGGTTCGGGTCACTCTTCACCGGGCCTACATTCTTGCAGGAAATGAGGTGATATGAATTGACGGATGCAAGCGTGGTCCGGCCGGGGGGCAAGGGGCCGGACTTGGGGAGGAAGAGCTGGTGTTTGTCTCACACTCTCACCCCGATATGCCCGCCCCATGCCATGAGAGATGAGAAAAGGCAACTATGTACGCCTGTTCGGCCCCGGCATGCACTACACCTTCGGCCTGTAGGCTGTGGTGATCTCCAGCTTTATCGTGCTTGCTTGGGGATGTGTGTGTTGAATGGCAAGCTAGAGAATAGTCCTACCATCATCGTGTTCTCAACGGACAGGGGAAATCATGCACAACAATTAACACACCGCTTGCTTAACTGTATAGTATAATACTGCCCCTAAAGTCATATATTATGAGACGAAGAGAGTAATAATCAATAATGTCAACTGTTTCGCTTGAAATTATAAGGATGGGAGATAATTAAGTGGTCCATGCAATGCATATATATTCAACTAATGCTTCGGTCCCCCGCAAAAAAAAAATGCTTCGGTCAATGTGTAGAAAAATCTTAGCTGATCAAACGAGACGGGTAATATATTTAAGCGGCGCAAAGTTGAAACCCGGCAAGGGATTGCAAATGAGGGAGGAACTTAGAGCATCTACAACCACACCTCTCAAACTCGCTTCATACGTCCGGACGGGCCGACCGGTCACTGTTTGGTCATGATTTTTTGATCCGAACGAGTTTCTTAAACGGCTCAACGCCCGAGCTGAACGGCACCCCCATATCAAGCCCAAGTATGGGGTGGATATGGGGCGCCCGGACGCGTCCGGGCACGCCCGCCACGTCGGCCTGACGGTATGGCCCCACACGAAAACGCCCGGAAACCCGGCGGTCCGACGGACGCCGCGTCCGTCGATGCGGTGTGAACGGCGCCACGCTCCGGCTTGCCGCCCAAGACGAAATCCGGCTATGTTAGCCGACCGACGTCCTGCAACCCTAACCCAACCCCCTTCTCCCTCTCCGCGACGCAAATCCGAGCCCATCCACCTTCTCCTCTCCCCGCTTGGCGCTCATTCACTCTCCCACTCCACCATGGTCCGGAGCACGCCACCTACTATGCCATCTTGGCCGACGGGCGCCCGCTTCGAGATCCGATGTGATTTAAGCGAGGAAGCCGCGCCGCCGCATCGCTGTCGGGCTGCCTCCGGACTCGCCGGAGCCGGAAAAGGAGGAGCAGCCGGGGGAAGAGGCGGCGGAGGAGGAAATGGCTCCACTGGAGGTGGAGGAGGCAGAGCAGCCGGACCAGCAGGTGTCGGCCTCCAACATGAAGCAGGCGAAGGCGGAGTTCGCCGTCGCCCAGTCCGACGAGATGGCCGAGCAGCAAGCCATTCTGAAGTCCATCCGGGATGAGGTCTATGTGGAGGCCAACCGGGCGTTCCTCTAGCAGGAGCAGGCGGAGACTGACGTGCTCTTCGCCGAGCTCGACGCGAAGATTGAGGCGGGGGAGGCCGGATCTGCAGTTGCTGCCGATGCTGGCGAAGCCGGCACGGAGATCGTAATGATCTTGAACAAGTAGTAGATATGATGGACGTAGTACGTAGGTACTATTTCCTTTTGCATGTCTCTGTATAGATATAAGAGTCAAGTATAAGATGTCTGGATGCAACAATTAAAATTTAAGATATGTCAGGACACTGCCCGCATGCGTTTGAGGGGCTAAATTTGCTATATGTGACCGTAGATGTTCTTACTACATGTCCATAAAACCTCCGCGAGTTCTCCTCATAAGAGCATCTCCAGCCGCGCCCCCAACAGGCCCTTCCCAAGCGTTTTTGCTGCGCCGACACCGAAAAAACGGGCCAGTCGCCCCCCAGAAGCCCGTTTTTCGCCGGGTCGGGCCGAATTTGGTGCCGGCGGACCCAGGCGGAACCCTGCGCCCTGGGGGGCGCCGGCACAAGCGAAAAGGCGCGCGTGGGTCCGCGCTGTCGGCGAGCCGAGCGCCTCTTCCCGCCGTTTCTCCCCGCTTTTCCCTCAGTTTCCTTCCTTTTTCTCTTTTCCTCCCGCCATTCTCTCTCCCGCTCGCCTCCCAGCTGGTCGCCATGGCACCGAATAAGTACGTCGTTCCCCGCTCCGCGGCGAGCGCGACCGCCTCCGTCGCCCAGCCGAAGCAGAGGAAGTCGAGGGTGACGCCGTCAAAGCCGTCGGGCATAACAAACGCCGATTGGAGGGTGGAAGTACAGCGATGGGAGGCCGTCACCGCCGACCGGCGGAACAGGGCCCTCGCCAAGAAGGCCCGTGACAACGCGGCATGCGCTGCCGCTGCCGCTTCCGCTTCCGCGGACCACGCCGAGGCTGAGGCGGCGCGCGCGGGGATGATGAATCCCCCCGGCAACCACGCGCCGTACGCGCCATGGGGCCAGCAAGGTGTCGGGTCTCCGACGCTGCAGCCATGGGGATCGCCGGGCTACGCCGACGGGGACGTGCACGGTGGATTCAACCCAAATGTCACGTTCCCCCATGGACACCGGTCCAGCGCACGCCCTCGCCCGCCGTCAAGCTCGATCTACTCCGGACCAACGTCGCCGCGAAGAAGAGGAACACCGACCGCTTTCTGCTGGCGGGCGGACATGCTCGTAACACCGGCGAGGCGGTCAAGGCGTGGTACGAGCGCATGTCGGCCTCATCTCGACCACCGCCACGCCCACGCCCACACACACGCCGACGCCGCCGCCAAGCCCGGCCGATGATGTCGCCGAGATCGCCGCGGCCGCGAAGCCACGCCGCCAAGCACAGAGACCCCGTCAAGCCCGCACACGCCGACTCCGCCGACACCGGAGGCCGACCTCGCCGTCTGATGCACGTTTTCGTTGTGATTTTTGTACGCCAAACTTTTCATCGATCGTCGATCACCCGCTTGATCGCCGGATTGTGGCGTTTATTTCTGGGCGCGGGAAAGAACTACGTTTGAATTTGCCAAGACTTAGGGGAGGGGGGACGTCTAGGGACGTGACTGGGAGCTAGGCGGAGGCTGAACTAGCGCCGGCTCACCCCCAGGGCGCAGTTTTTTGGCGCCCTGGGGGGCCGAACGGCTGGAGATGCTGTAATGCAACTAGACCAAAGCAGGTTAGATGAAAATGGCCCGTCAAAGCGCCACATCTCAACTTTACAGCCTTACCGAAAACAAAGCTTCCCGCTTGATGCCACTCTCACGTCTTTTCGCTGCCCCTTTTGTGCCCCGGTCCTCCCTACCCGCGGTCAACTTTTGCCCCGTTCATTCATGAATCGACAAAAGACCAAGCCCCAAACAATGGAATGCACAAGTTTTCACACCACAAGAACAGCCCCACATGAAGTGATGGAATGCACTATTTCTCAACTGTTTATCGTGCACGTATCTACAATGAAACCCGGTAGCAACTCTGAAGACAGTAGCGAGTTAGCTAGGGAGACAGGGTGTTGTTGAGCCGTCTACGGGCCATCAATGTCCGGTGATGATGGTGTCAGATACGCCAGGGGTTACTGATGAGTGGTGCTGCTGATGCAGCTTTCAAGTCTGCCTCCGTCTCCATGATATGGGGCGGGCGCGGTAAATAAGAGGAGGTGAAGCCACGCCCTGCTCCACCTCCATCCATGCCTTTTGCGCCCACATGCTCCCCATCGTTTCACCTGCGACCAGACCAGCCCGGGTTCAGACAAAGCCACAAAGCCAGTGAGAGCAGCCAGTGTGTGTGTGTGTGAAGCTGTGAAATACTAGTCCCAAACCGGCTTTCGCTCACATGCCGCTACTGCCAGTGCCAGTCCCGTCGACGCACGCTAGCTAGCTCCCTTCCTGCCTCACACACATCCCTCCCTCCCTCCCTCCCTCCCTCACTCACAGTGCAAGAGCTGCGAGGGGAGCAAGCTCAGTTCACACACACCTGATTAGCTCCGGCTCGCCGCATTGCCTGCGCGGCGTTCATGGGCGTCGGTGGTGGCTCGTGAGATCCGGCGGCGACAAGGAAGGGAGGAAGGAAGGAGGGCGAGCTGCTCCTGCGCTGGTTCTTGCATGGCAACAGCTCGATGCGCGCGGGTGCTGCTGCTCCTCCTGTGCGCTCTCCTCTGCGCCATTGCGCTCGTCGCCGTCGTGCCGCTCGCAGCGCCCCCAGGAGAGGGCGCGGCGAGGCTGCCTCGTCCAGCATCGTCCTCGTCCTCGTCCTTCCCGGTGGCGGCAGGTGGCCGGCGAGCTTTCGCGGGGTCGGGGAGGTCCCGTCCCCGGAGGTGGAACTCGGCCGGGCTCGCCGACAGCAAGCATGAGGTCCCGAGCGGCCCGAATCCGGACTCCAACAGGTAGATAGAGATAAATCCGTGAGTGTTCTTGTCAGGCACTGCGGCTCTGCTTTAGCTAGGCGCCTCCTAGTTTCAAGTTTCAATCATCTTTGGCAACGTACGCCTCCCCTGCTACCACTTGTGGATCATATCTTGATGATAAGATAATGGATGGATGTACAAATAGATGGGTACTTTTTTCACTTCAGATTGCTTGGCCGGCCGCTTCTCTCCAACCATAATGTACATGACTGGTTGCTATCGTCTTAATCTCGAAAAATTCTCCAACCAGTTCGTCAGCGCAATGTAATGCTAGCCCGAAAAAATGACAGGAAAAAAAAGGGTTTTCGGCAGAGATTTCGTGGGAGATATTCCTGCCGCGACATGACCACACCACACAGTTCCTATGCTGATAATAATTCTGGGTTTGGACTTTGGACCAGGGACAGGCCGTGCTGCGATGGCGTGCCGTGCTTGGTCTGGTGCGATGGGATGATGTGTTTTTACGTACGCGTCGTGTCCGGTTCTGTATGGTCCGTGCGAGCGCATCATCAGTCATCAGTCACCAGTCTGGTCTGGGCGCATGCAGCCTGCGGCTAGCGGACAACCAGGTTATGACTCGCCACTGACCGACGGCACGTAACGTACCTGCAGCCGTTGGTCGTGCCTTTGCTGTCAACCTGCAACCAACTCGAGTACCCCGTACTCCGCTGCACCACACATTACATCCGCATACGCATGGCTGAAATTTAGCCGGTACTCCGTGCTGAATATCTGTCTGAGTGTACGTATTGTATATTTGTATAAGGAGAATGGATAGCTTTGGGTGATTTCAGTCAGTGGCGAGTGGGACCTAATGGAGAGCTTTGGTGATTTTAATCAAATCTATCTTGCACACCAGTAAAAAGAATAAAGAAATGTTCTTTTTGTGGGCTAAGAAATAAAGAAATGTTAGTAGGCAGGGTATTAAACGTTTCGGCGATGTGTTCCTTATAAAACCGGAGATTCACTTGGAGCAACGAAAGAACCAACCGCACCCTTTGCAAAGTTTGATTCGGTTTTTACAATGCGAAATGGGGCATGCGCTGCAACTCGCACATCCTCCGCACCTTGTTTTCCTCTCTTGCTTGCGGATGACCATGGGCCGAGGAGCGGAGGAGGCCCGGTTCTTTTAAATTCAAGAACTTTCGGACATCATTACCGGGCTTCGAAGAGGAGGTGCTCAATGCATGGAACGAGCACACGGAGCACACCAAGCCTTACCAACCCCTATTCCACAAGCTCAAGAAGACCGGCAAGCGTCTTACCGAATGGAGTGGACGTCTCTTTTCGGTGACCAAACTTCACCTCCATGTTGCCCTTTTGATCATCCTGTACCTCGACGTTGCTCAAGATGATAGAGAGTTGCCTCCAGGCGAACACGATCTTCGTGCTAGGCTTGAAAAGCGAGTGGTTAGCTTGGTGGTATTGGATCTTGGTCGAAAGAAGCAATGTGCACAACTTGCTAATCTCAAGGAGGGGGAAGGGGGCGAACACTAAGTTTTTCCATCGAAGAATCAATGCAAGAAGAAGAACGAATCATATACACCGAATTAGTCACAACCACGGTTGGGTCACCTACCATGCTCCAAAGGAGACCATCACTCGTGATCATTTCTCGGAAGCAATTGGGAGGAGTCACCATAGCACTAAAGACTTCAATTGGGAGGAGATCAATGTGCACACCTACGACTTTCAAAGCCTTGATGATCCTTTCACTGAGGATGAGATGAAAGCGGCAAGCGGCCAAATGCCTAGTGACAAGGCTTCAGGACCAGATGGATACACAGATGCTTTCTTCAAACATTGTTGGGACATCATCAAGAACAACGTTATGTGTGACATCAGCCTATTCACGAGCCTCCATGCCACCAACCTTCATTGGCTCAACTCCGCCAACGTTGCGGTTTTGCCAAAAAAAAAGATGGGCAGAGGGCATCTTCGATTATAGGCCAATTAGTCTCATCCATGCCATTACAAAAATCATTGCGAAGGTTCTTACAGACCGGCATGGCCCACATATGGATGGCCTTGTCTCCAATGTCGAAAGTGCCTTTATCAAAAGAAGAAGCATACGTGACAATTTTATGTACGTGTGCAGCGTCGCAAGACGGCCCCACAAAGAAAGCCGCCGTCACTCCTCTTCAAGACCAACATCCCGCAAGGCATTTGACTCAATAAAATGAGAGTGCATACTTGATCTCCTACAACGGAAAGGGTTCGGTCAAAAAAATAATCATGTGTTGATCACCACTTTACTTGCTACATCTTCATCAAGAGGATTCTCCTCAATGGTGTGGACGCCCCCCCCCCCCCACACACACATCAAGCATGGCCACGGGCCCTGGCAAGGCGGCCCGCTTCTTATTTTCATCGCCATCGACCCCCTTTCAACATATCCTCGACTTGGCCACTTACTATGGCTTGCTTAAGAATATTAGAGGGTGTGGAACTACATTTCTCGCATCCCTTTTTGTGGATAACGCCATTTTGGTGTCCCGTATCAAGGAGGACATCGACAATCTCTCTTGTACAATGTTGCAGTGATGCCACGGGGATGCCCAACATTTCTTGAAGAGCTCTGTGGTTCCTATTCGGTGTGGGGCAACTTGACCTTATCCTGGCAAACTTCCCGGCTGCCCGGACGACTTTACCTATCAAATATTTGGTCCTTCCCCTTATGATTTAGCAACTAAAGAGGGTGGACTGCCAATTCCTGAAGATAAATTCATAGCAAGGCTCACAACGTGTGTCGGTGTCAAAACCGGCGGATCTCGGGTAGGGGGTCCCGAACTGTGCGTCTAGGCGGATGGTAACAGGAGACAAGGGACACGATGTTTTTACCCAGGTTCGGGCCCTCTCGATGGAGGTAATACCCTACTCAGGCTTGATTAATATTGATGATATGGGTAGTACAAGAGTGGATCTGCCACGAGATCGTAGAGGCTAAACCCTAGAAGCTAGCCTATGGTATGATTGTTGTTCGTCCTCTGGGACTAAAACCCTCCGGTTTATATAGACACCGGATAGGGTTAGGGTTACACAGAGTCGGTTACAATGGTAGGAGATCTACAAATCCGTATCGCCAAGCTTGCCATCCACGCCCAGGAAACTCCCATCCGGACACGGGACGAAGTCTTCAATCTTGTATATTCATAGTCCACGAGTCCCGCCAACGGTGATAGTTCGCTATCTGGACACCCCTAATCCAGGACTCCTCAAGAGCCCCTGAACCAGGCTTCAACGACGACGAGTCCGGCGCGCGTATTGTCTTCGGCATTGAAAGGCGGGTTCCTCCTCCGAATACTTCATAGAAGATTTTGAACACAAGGATAGTGTCCGGCTCTGCAAAACAAGTTCCACATACTACCGCAGAGAGAATAACCTTTGGACAGATCTGCTGACGTATTCCGCGGCGTGACATCACACCACGGCGAGGCCTTTATACGAATCGTTTTTACTATTCCACCTCAGCGCGTTTAGCGAGGCGGTTTCCTTGGCACGTCTTATCAGAGCGGAGATCGTGCCCCTTATTCCGGGATCCTCATCAATACAGGCATGGGTAACCCAGTCGTGCCCATTGGCACGCGTCCTCCATCGAAGGCGAGTCCCGAACGGTCGCGGGGAGGGCTCTTGGTATTCAACCTCTTTATAACGAGACCAAGGCCTGCTCCTTTCTTTCAATCTCAATCGAATCCGCCCCTTGCTTCGAGTTCCAACACCCAAAGCTCCAGATTTAGGCGCTTCGGACCTTCGACGATGTTCGGCTCCGACCTGCACGGCCGGTGGATGTCTTCTTACGTCATGGAAGAAGATGTGCTAAAGCTGAGAGACGTCGGGTATGTCACTGGCGAAATTTCGCATAGGCTGCCTGCCCAAGGGCAGGTTATTCCCACTCCCGAGCCTGGTGAGAGCGTGGTATTCGTGTCTCACTTCCTTCGGGGTTTGGGCTTCCCGACGGACCCTTTTGTGAGGGGGCTCATGTTTTATTATGGGGTGGAGTTCCATGACTTGGATTCGGAGTCTATCCTCCACATCTCATCGTTCATTGTCGTATGTGAAGCCTTCCTCCGCATTACCCCTCACCTCGGATTGTGGCTCAAGACCTTCAAAGTGGAGCCGAAGATGATCAAGGGGCATCAGGCAGAGTGCGGAGGGGCTGTTATAAGCAAGAATGCGGACGTTCCATGGCCCGAGGGCTCTTTTCAAGATGAGCTCAATTTATGGCAACACGAGTTGTTTTATATCACCGCTCCCAGGGGCACCAAATGGGCGGCGCCACTTGCCTTCCGCTCGGGTCCTCCACTGCGGCTGGCGTCATGGGTCAATAAAGGGCTCGACTGGGGACCGTCCAAGGACGTACCTCTGTTGCAGGGCCGTATTCGAGACCTCCGAGAGAGGGAGATCAATCTGGTCGTAGTAGCGCAGGTCATGCTGATTCGTCACGCCTTGCCCTGCAAACGTCGCCCCCTCCGCCTGTGGGAGTTTAATCCGGAGGGACCACGAGCTCTCCAACATTTTATGGGCTTAACGCCCGCGGAGATGTACCAACTGTTCTTTGGATCTCAAGCAATGTGTCCGGACTTAACCGAGGACGCAGGTCTGAGCTGCAATCGCCCGGATACTCAAGTAAGTAGTCCTATACCCGGACTTGCTATCCGCGTATTTATCATACACTTGCCCTTAAAAGAGCTATCCTTTAAACAGGAGTGGATAGCAAAAGCAAAACTGATCAGGTGTCCGGCCCCCCTCCCTGAGACCACGTCGGATCCTGTATTAACCAAGATGCTAGAGGCTGTGCCTTTTGAAGAAGGTGAAGGGGGGAACAAGGGAACTACTACCTCCGTGGAGGAGGCTATCAAGGAAGGGGGATCGAGAATCCCTCCTTCCAAGGGGAGAAGAGGACCGCTTCTGAAGATCCAAAGACCAAAGCCTCGAAGCGGGGGAAGAAATCTTCACCAGAGGGTCCTACGGCGGGAGATGCCCCGGCCGCACTATTTCCCCAAGGAGATCAGCCCTCCAATGAGCCGTAAGTAAAGGGGCGTTTTATTTAAAAGAGAGACATCCCGATTTATTTCGAAGGTAACCGAAAGTTTACCTTGTAGTTCGGATCTCAGCCCTTCACAATGAGCTTCGTCTTGAGGATCTTGATCCGGAGATGATGGAGAGCGAAACGCCTCGCCCTCTTGTATCCGTTATGCGAGGCAGATGAACCTGAGATGTCGTCGCGGAGGGCTTCTCCGAATCCGGCGGGGCCAGAAGGCAGCCGCATGTCCCCTCAAAGCTCTTCGTGTCCAGCCTTCAAAAAAGGCCACCGGATGAGTCCGGCACCAACGGGTGTACGGTCGGAGGAGCTGAAGGATCTGCTCGGGCGAGCGTCTATCTCGGAAGATCACCGTATGTTAATGGGTACGGTGATTGAAAGGATTTCATCCGCTAATGTAGCGACCAGACCCGAATGGATCAAGTCTCTGTGCTCAGTGTCATCCCTGGATCAGTAATGCTGACACCACACAGTACTTCGAAGGATTTATAGCAGAGTAGCAATCACACACTTATTACATCGTTGTCCACAAGGGAACTTAATACAATAATATGGCTTAAGGCCATCTAATAATAACAGCGAAGGCTTGGAAGACAAGTGAGTCCATCAACTCCATCGGCATCATCGAGTATAGAACCACGACCTAACACCTTACTGCGTAAATGCGAAAAGTCATAGCGTGAAAGTTGCAGCCCGAAACGGGTCAAGACATGGAATATGCTGGCAATGTAACACATAGAGAACAATGAAGCAACAAGCCTATACTACATGCATATATGGCTGGTGGTAAGGCTCTCTGATTTACATTTTTGCATAAAGCTGGTTTTTCCCTACATCAAAGGAATAATTTTATTTAACTATCATGGTGGTTGTTAAACATTGAGAATGGTTGACAGCATCCTCAATCCCAATTAAAAAGTACTCATTACAAACCCAATAACATTTATTATTAGAAGTAACATGTTGAGATTCACATGATATTCAAGTACTAGATACTCAAGATGTCCATAACCGGGGACACGGCTAATCATGATTAGTTTATACACTCTGCAGAGATTTGCGCACTTTCCCCACAAGACTCGATCGCCTCCGTTTGGTTCTCGCACTACATGGTGTTTGAGAAACGGATGACCGAGACATAGTCTTTCAGAAGCGCTAGCACCTTACATGTGGGTAGACCGTACCAACCTACATCCCCTACGTCAGCTAGCCTACCCGTAAGAGTTCGCACAACTTAGTCAACTACGCCGGAGCCCATAATTGGCTTGTGGCTGCACACGGAAGTTTCCAGTTTGAATAATCTTATGATCCCTTAGAGCACAGGTGGCGGTCCGAAGAAATACTGGCAAGTCCTGATAGAAACCAGGTGCCTCAATCCACCCAGATGTGTGTTTAGGTTGCCACCTTAGATAAACCTTAATTAACAATCTCACATCCATCATGGATATCACTCACCCAATCCACGTCTACTAGCATAGCATGGCATAATTAAGCAAGCGTAGAAGTAACTCCCAAGGTTTCATAAGTAAAACAGGTAATAGGTACTACCTCAATCTACTTCCCATCCCACAATTTAATTAGATCCTAAACATGCAAGTGTTTGAGGGTTTGATCTAATGCAATAAAACTGGGTAGTAGAAAAGGTATGATCAAAGTGTTACTTGCCTTCTTGATGATCCATGAGTCCTAGAGATTCAAGTAACAAGCGGCGCACTCCGGGTGATCTAACACGGACAAACAACAAGCATACAATAAGTACTCATCTAATGCGAAATCTCGAATAAAAGATCTAACCGGATAGTTCAACTTAAGAACCCTGGTTGCGAAAGAATCGAATCAAATAAGCATCGAAAGTCGGAACTCGAGAGAACGACTCGGTTTAGCAATCTGAAACTAGGTCAAAATTTTACAGTAGCAAAACTCTGTGTAAGTAGGTTAGTCGGAACGGCGGTTTAAATATGAAACTCCGTGCACTTGAATCACCTGATTCCGATAAACGAGCAAGAAATAAAACAGATTTGAAAATCGGATCGAAATCGAATCTGAAAATAACGGATTAAATCCGATTAAAAGAAAATGACGAACGGATTAAATAGCGGACGTTAGATTAACAGAACTAATCCAACGAACACGTTCATTGAAACGAACGGGTCGGTGAACGTTAGTTAATTAAGAAAACCGAAAAATAAAACCGTCTAGGTTTTTTAAAAAACCGAGCATCTTTAAAAACGGATCGGGTCTTTTAAAAAAAACCGGATCGGGGTTGTGGCGGCGCTACCTCCGGCGGCTCGCCGGGCGGGCTCCTGCTCCGGGTCCGCGGGTCGGGAGGAGCGGCGAGGGCGACAGGGGGGCTCCGGCGTCGGCGAGGGGCGGCGGGTGGCTCCGGGCGACGGCGGGGAACGGCGGCGGCGGCGGCGTCCTTGGCGGCGTGGCTCGTGAGAGAGGGGGGCGGCGGTATAAATAGAAGGGGGGGCCGGCTTGGGAAGGGGCTGGCGGCGGCGTCCGTGTCCGACACGGGCGGGCGGCGGCGTGGTGGCGGCGGGCATGGGCACCTGCATGGGCGGGCGGCGCGAGGAGAGAGGGAGGTGGGCGCCGGGTCAAGGCCTGGCTGGCCTTGGCCTGTGGGGGCGGCGATTTTTTTTAAAAACAAAACTTAAACAAAATAAAATAAAACCAAACGAACTTCAAATTAAATAAAATTAATTTTCCCCGACTCCTAAAAATGAGTCGAACAAAATGAACTTTAAAAACGGGCAAATATGCATATTTTTAAAATGCTCATTTTTTTGCCTAAAGCAAATAAATCTTCCAAAACCAAATTTTGATTTATTTATAATATCTTCATTTTTCCTAAATATTGGGAAAGTCATATTATTCCCTCTCTTAAGTTTTTATAGGAAAACTTTATGAAGATACTTAAATAAATCCAATGATCCTATTTTCAAAATTTGAGAAATCCCAAATATGAAAATAATGAAACTTCCAACTCTCTCCGAGGGTCCTTGAGTTGCGTGAAATTTTCTAGGATCGAAAAAATGCGAGAAAATATGATATGCATGATGACCTAATGTATAACATTCCAAATTGAAAATTTGGGATGTTACAGCTAAGAGCGGATTGCATGAAGCCGTTGTAAGTTTACTGATGGGTTTTGAGGTACGCAAAATGATGTACCTTCTGACAGATTTGCATATAAAATGCGCCCTGTATAGATAGTAGCCCCGAGACTTGGTGCGGTGTCAAAAATGACGGCGCCGAGGATCATAACCCAGGTATAATATGCGCTCTTCCTATGTAGGTGGCGAAGCATCCGGTGGCTAGTCGGGCTGATGAATTTGCTGAACTGAACCGGCAACTTGACGTGGCGGATGCGGACATCACGCTTGTTAATAAGCGGCCTTACGAGTCACAAGGTATGCAACTTCTCTGCGGACACCTGGTAAGGGAGCTTGACGCCCATGCCTTACAACATGTATGCTTAATGCAGATGGTGCCGCTGCTATGGAGAACCTTCGGGCGGAGTTCGCCCGAGCCAAGGAGCAAGCCATAAAAAGTGATGCGGCGGCCTTAAAGGCGGTCGAAGAGCTAAAAGCCGAACATGCTGCTCACTGCCGAAGCAAGAAAGAAGTGGCCGAGATGGTCGTGAAATTGAAGAATGCTACTGACCGTTGCGAGCTTCTTGAAAAAGAAGATCGAGCGAAACAAGAGGACCTGAAAAAGGCTGCCACCGAGGCCAAGGATACTCGCTCTGCAATGAGAGCTATGAAGGAGGAGCTACGTCAGGGTGGAGATATTGCGGATGGAAAGCCCTTTCTGATGCGGAGAAAATTCACGGATCCTAAGTACGCTCAACTGGACCGACTGTGGAGTGGGAAGGATGCTTATCTGGACTTGGCGGCGAGTGACGCCGATGCGGCCAAACACTTCCGAGGTCAAAAGGATCACGGAATGGAAGAGCTTTTTTGGTCACAGTTCCATAGTCCGGAGCGTCCTCTTTCATTAACCGATCGTTTGGCCGAATGGGCTGAGCTGAATAGGTTGTCCGGACTTGCCATGAAGGCTGTCGTGACTCATTTGTGGCCGAAAAGGCCCGAGCCGAATAGTTATTTTGGCTTGTTGCAGCAGTTCCTTGGTGCGGTGCCGCATATCGATGCAATGAAGCGGTCAACATGCATAGAGGGTGCGCGGATGGCTCTTGCCCGTGTCAAGACATAATGGGCGGAGATGAAGGCCACCGATGTTGCATCCCAAGATTCGGACAGAAGCCGAGTACCTGCCGAGCACTATTTTGAGGAAGTCCTGCAAGGCGCTCGTTTAATAGAGACGCAGTGCTCGAAGGATATTATGCTTTAATGACATGTATGATTTGTGAAAACAATGTTTCAATATAATATAAGAGCTTTTTATACTTGTGCGTTCAAGTATTAAAACACCTCCTGTGCGGCCGTTGATGTATGCATGTGAAAGGATCGATATGGTTGACTAGAGGGGGGTGAATAGGCAACTAACAATTTTTAAGCTTTTCTTTACCAAATTAAACTTTGCATCAAAGTAAGTTGTCTAGATATGCAACTAGGTGGACAACCTATATGATGCAAACAACACAATACACGAGCAAGCAAAGATAGAGACACAAATAAGCTTGCACAAGTAAAGGGATAGGATAACCAAGAGTGGAGCCGATGGAGACGAGGATGTGTTACCGAAGTTCCTTCCTTTTGAAGGGAAGTACGTCTCCGTTAGAGCAGTGTGGAGGCACAACGCTCCCCAAGAAGACACTAGGGCCACCGTATTCTCCTCACGCCCTCACACAATGCGAGATGTCGTGAATCCACTATTGGTGCCCTTGAAGGCGGCGACCGAACCTTTACAAACAAGGTTAGGGCAATCTCCACAACAATTGGAGGCTCCCAACAACACCATGAAGCTTCACCACAATGGAGTATGGATTCGAGGTGACCTCAACCGGCTAGGGTGCTCAAACACCCAAGAGTAACAAGATCCGCAAGGGATAAGTGGGGGGAATCAAATATCTTGTGGTGGAAGTGTAGATCGGGCCCTTGTCACCCAATCCCGAGCAAATCAACAAGTTTGATTGGCTAGGGAGAGAGATCGGGCCAAAATGGAGCTTGGAGCAACAATGGAGCTTAGAGATGGAAGAGGTAGTCAACTAGTGGTAGAAGACGCCCCTTATATAGTCGTGGGAAAAATCCAACCGTTATCCACATGTTCAGCCCGCGACGCACGGTACTACCGCTCCAAGGGCACGGTACTACCGCGAGGCTGTGCGGTACTACCGTGGCGGACCACGGTACTACCGCGGTAGCAGCACAGGCGGGAACTTGCCTGACTAGGGGGCAGTACTACAGCTTGCGCGGTACTACCGCCCCCCCTTGCGGTACTACCGCAAGGCAGGAGAGTCACGGCCTGGGAAGGGCGCGGATGAAATAAATTACATCCGTGCCAACTTCCGCTGAACCCGAGGTGGTACAAAAATCCGACGCGGTACTACCGCTCGCGAGGAGCGATACTACCATTGAGGGCGCGGATGTAAAAAATTACATCCGCGCCTACTACCGTGACACTGCGGTACTAGGTAGGAGGGCCACGGTACTACGGCTCCTAGGGAGCAGTACTACCGTGGGCCCCCGCGGTACTACCGCTACCGAATGCGGTACTACCGTGCGGGGCGCGGATGTAAAAAATTACATCCGCCCCTACTACCGCACCGGAGCGGCACAAGGCCTAGGAGCCGCGGTACTACCGCTCCTCTGGAGCGGTACTACCGTGACACCCAGTGGTACTACCGCATGTACTTGCGGTACAACCGCAAGTACAGCAGTAGTCGTCAGATTTCCGCACAACCAAGATAACGAAGGGAAGCTCCAAAATGCAGGGAAAGGAGGGACAAGTGTACGTGTTGATTCCGCCCAAACCTTTCCGACGCGGACCCCCTCTTAATAGTCACGGCTCTCCCTCGACTCAAATCCACCAAAAGGAAAGCGTGGGGCAGCGCCGTCTTTAATAGTCTCCGAGGGCACCGAATCGTCTCGTTCCTAGTGATGAACCATCCGAGAAACTCAAAGCATACGATTAGTCCATAAAAGTATCGTCATCAATCACCAAAACACTTACGGGATAAATATGCCCTTACAATCTTCCCCTTTTTGGTGGATTGATGACAATACGGGATTTGCACAAAGATACGATAATATAGAGCAAGGGCAAACCCCTCCTCTCCAAAATATAGATGGGCTCCCCCTAGATGTGTGCACTCTGGATGAGTGCTTTGGACTGCATAGCACACGTACTAGGATCACCACTCCCCCTATATTTTAGAGACAAAGGCCCGAAGAATAACATCTACGCAACATATAGCACAATATAACACAAGCTTGCTAAGATAGATAGAGTGCATATGTCTTACACCATATGAAGGAAAAGCAACTAAAACGAGGTTCAACCGAGAACGCAATAAACACACCAAACACGAACACGACACAAGACTCGCAAATCCCTACGCTCTCTCCCCCTTTGGCATCGAGACGCCAAAAAGGCAGAGAGGACACCTACACACAAGCGGTGGCTCAAGCAGCAGGGAACTCATCCCAACCCTCTCCCTCAGACTCCTCCGCAGCAGGGATGGACTCCTCGACGTCCTCCTCAGAATCAGTCCACCGGTAGCCTTGCTTCTCCATCCACTCGGCCTCTGGAGTGATGCGCTCCTCAAACCCGCCAGACACATGTTGGAAATATGCCCTAGAGGCAATAATAAATTAGTTATTATTATATTTCCCTGTTCATGATAATCGTTTATTATCCATGCTATAATTGTATTGATAGGAAACTCAGACACATGTGTGGGTACATAGACAACACCATGTCCCTAGTAAGCCTCTAGTTGACTAGCTCGTTGATCAATAGATGGTTACAGTTTCCTGACCATGGACATTGGATGTCGTTGATAACGGGATCACATCATTAGGAGAATGATGTGATGGACAAGACCCAATCCTAAGCCTAGCACAAAGATCGTAGTTCATATGCTAAAGCTTTTCTAATGTCAAGTATCATTTCCTTAGACCATGAGATTGTGCAACTCCGGATACCGTAGGAATGCTTTGGGTGTACCAAACGTCACAACGTAACTGGGTGACTATAAAGGTGCACTATGTATCTCCGAAAGTGTCTGTTGGGTTGTACGAATCGAGACTGGGATTTGTCACTCCGTGTAAACGGAGAGGTATCTCTGGGCCCACTCGGTAGGACATCATCATAATGTGCACAATGTGACCAAGGGGTTGATCACGGGATGATGTGTTACGGAACGAGTAAAGAGACTTGCCGGAAATGAGATTGAACAAGGTATCGGGATACCGACGATCGAATCTCGGGCAAGTACAATACCGTTAGACAAAGGGAATTGTATACGGGATTGATTGAGTCCTTGACATCGTGGTTCATCCGATGAGATCATCGTGGAACATGTGGGAGCCAACATGGGTATCCAGATCCCGCTGTTGGTTATTGACCGTGAGAACGTCTCGGTCATGTCTCATAGTTCCCGAACCCGTAGGGTCTACACATAAGGTTCGATGGCGCTAGGGTTATAAAGGAAGTTTGTATGTGGTTACCGAATGTTGTTGAGTCCGGATGAGATCCCGGACGTCACGAGGAGTTCCGGAATGGTCTGGAGGTAAAGATTTATATATGGAAAGTTGTTGTTCGGGTTAGGAAAAAGTTCGGGTTTTTTCGGTATTGTACCGGAAGCTTCCGGAAGGTTCGGAGGATTCCGGAGGGGTCCGGAGGTCCGGAAATAGTTCCACCACGTCCAATACAGTAGCATGGGCTGTAGGGGGGCGCCCTAGCCTTAATGGGCCAGGGGCACCAGCCCCCCCAAGGCCCATGCGCATGGGAGGGGGGAAACCCTAAGGGGGAGGGCCTCCACTTGACTTGGGAGGCACTCCTCCCCCTCTTGGCCGCCCCCCAAGTCCCATCTAGGGCTGGCCGCACCCCTTGGGGTGGGAACCCTAAAGGGGGCGCAGCCCCCCTTTCCCCCTATATATACTTGAGGTTTGGGGCTGCCCAATAGACATGAGTTCTCTCCCTCTTGGTGCAGCCCTGCCTCTCCTCCTCCTCCTCTCCCGTGATGCTTGGCGAAGCCCTGCGGGATTGCCACGCTCCTCCATCACCACCATGCCGTTGTGCTGCTGCTGGATGGAGTCTCCCTCAACCTCTCCCTCTCTCCTTGCTGGATCAAGGCATGGGAGACGTCACCGGGCTGTACGTGTGTTGAACGCGGAGGTGCCGTTCGTTCGGCACTAGGATCTCCGGTGATTTGGATCACGGCAATCTGACTCCTTCAACCCCGTTCTCATGAACGCTTCCGCCCTAGCGATCTACAAGGGTATGTAGATGCACTCTCCTTCCCTCGTTGCTAGTTTCTCCATAGATAGATCTTGGTGACACATGGGAAAATTTTGAATTTCTGCTACTTTCCCCAACAGTGGCATCATGAGCTAGGTCTATTGCGTAGATTCTTTGCACGAGTAGAACACAAAGTAGTTGTGGGCGTTGATTTTGTTCAATATGCTTACCGTTACTAGTCCAATCTTGTTTCGACGGTATTGTGGGATGAAGCGGCCCGGACCGACCTTACACGCATTTTACGTGAGATGTGTTCCACTGATCGACATGCACTTGGTGCATAAGGTGGCTAGCGGGTGCCGATCTCCCACTTTAGTCGGAACGGATTTGATGAAAAGGGTCCTTATGAAGGGTAAATAGCAATTGGCATATCACGTTGTGGTTTTGCGTAGGTAAGAAAGCGTTCTTGGTTGTAACACATAGCAGCCACGTAAAACATGCAACAACAATTAGAGGACGTCTAACTTGTTTTTGCAGGGTATGCTTTGTGATGTGATATGGCCAAGTAGAATGTGATGAATGATATGTGATGTATGAGATTGATCATGTTCTTGTAATAGGATTCACGACTTGCATGTCGATGAGTATGACAACCGACAGGAGCCATAGGAGTTGTCTTTATTTATTGTATGACCTCACTGTCATTAAACAACGCCATGTAATTACTTTACTTTATTGCTAACCGTAGCCATAGTAGTAGAAGTAATAGTTGGCGAGACAACTTCATGAAGACACGATGATGGAGATCATGATGATGGAGATCATGGTGTCATGCTGGTGAAGATGATGATCATGGAGCCCCGAAGATGGAGATCAATGGAGCTATATGATATTGGCCATATCATGTCACTACTATATATAATTGCATGTGATGTTTATTGTGTTTATGCATCTTGTTTACTTAGAATGACGGTAGTAAATAAGATGATCCCTTACAACAATTTCAAGAAGTGTTCTCCCTAAGCGTGCACCGTTGCTAAAGTCCGTCGCTTCTAAGCACCACGTGATGATCGGGTGTGATGGATTCTTACGTTCACATACAACGGGTGTAAGACAGATTTACACACGCCGAAACACTTAGGGTTAACTTGACGAGCCTAGCATGTACGGACATGGCCTCGGAACACGTAGACCGAAAGGTCGAGCATGAGTCGTATAGTAGATACGATCAACATGAAGATGTTCACCGATGATGACTAGTCCGTCTCACGTGATGATCGGACCACGGCCTAGTTGACTCGGATCATGTAATCACTTGGATGACCGGAGGGATGTCTATCTGAGTGGGAGTTCATAAGATGAACTTAATTATCTTGAACATAGTCAAAAGACCTTTTGCAAATTATGTCGTGGCTTCGCGCTTTAGTTCCACTGTTTAGATATGTTCCTAGAGAAAATATAGTTGAAAGTTGAAAGTAGCGATTATGCGGACGATGAAAGCTTATGTCCTTAATGCACGCTCGATTGTGCTTTGAACACCAAAGCGTCGTTTGTGGATGTTGCGAACATCGGACATACACGTTTTGATAACTACGTGATAGTTCGGTTAAGCGGTTTAGAGTTGAGGCACGAAAGACGTTTTCGAAATGTCGCGGAACATATGAGATGTTTCGAGGGCTGAAATTAGGATTTCAGGCTCGTGCCCACGTCAAGAGGTATGAGACCTCCGACGATTTTCTTAGCCTACAAACTAAGGGAGAAAAGCTCAATCGTTGAGCTTGTGCTCAGATTGTCAGAGTACAACAATCACTTGAATCGAGTGGGAGTTGATCTTCCAGATGAGATAGTGATGTTTCTCCAAAGACATTGCCACCAAGCTACTAGAGCTTCGTGATGAACTATAACATATCAGGGATAGATATGATGATCCTTGAAGTGTTCGCAATGTTTGACACATGAAAGTAGAAGTCAAGTAGGAGCATCAATTGTTGATGGTTGGTAAAACCACTAGTTTCAAGAAGGGCAAGGGCAACAAGGGATACTTCATGAAGCGGCAAAACAGTTGCTGCCCTAGTGAAGAAACCCAAGGTTGAACCCAAACCCGAGACTAAGTGCTTACGTAATAAGGGGAACAACCATTGGAGCAGATTTACCCTAGATACTTGGTAGATGAGAAGGCTGGCAAGGTCGATAGAAGTATATTGGATATGCATTATGTTAATGTGTACTTTACTACTACTCCTAGTAGCACCAGGTATTAAGATACCGGTTCGGTTGCTAAGTGTTAGTAACTCGAAATAAAAGCTACGGAATAAACGGAGACTAGCTAAAGGTGAGCTAACGATATGTATTGGAAGTTTTTCCAAGCTTGATGTGATCAAGCATCGTGACGCTCCCTCTACCAACGAGATTGGTGATAAACCTAAATAATTGCATTTGGTGTTTGCGTTGAGCATAGACATGATTGGATTATGTCTATCGCAATACGGTTATTCATTTAAGGAGAATAATGGTTACTCTGTTTATTTGAATAATACCTTCAATGGTCTTGCACCTAAAGGAATGGCTTATTGAATCTCGATCGTAGTGATACACATTTTCATGCCAAAAGATATAAGATAGTAATGATAATACCACTTACTTGTGGCAATCGCCATGTGAGTCATATTGGTGTAAAACGCATGAACAAGTTCCATGTTGATGGATCTTTGGACTCACTCGTTTTTGAAAAGTTTGAGACATGCGAACCATGTCTATTGGTGTATACGCATGAAGAAACTCCATGCAGATGGATCGTTTAGACTCACTTGATTTTGAATCACTTGAGATATGCAAAACATACCACATGGGCAAGATGATTTGAAAAGCCTCGGTTTCAGTAAGATGGAATAAGATAGCAACTTGTTGAAGTGACACATTTTGATGTGTGCAGTCCAATGAGTGCTGAGGCATGCAGTGAATATCGTTATGTTCTTACTTCACGAATGATTTAAGTAGATATTGAGTATATTTACTTGATGAAACACAAGTCTGAATTATTGAATGGTTCAAGTAATTTCAGAGTGAAGTTTAAGATCTTCGTGACAAGAGGATAGAATGTCTATGATATGATCATAGAGATGAGTATCTGAGTTCTGAGCTTTGCACATAATTAAGACATTGTGGAAATTGTTTCACAATTAATACCGCTGGAACACCATTGTGTGATGGTGTGTCCGAACATCATAGTTGCACCCTATTGGATATGGTTCGTACCATGATGTCTCTTATCGAATTACCACTATCGTTCATGGGTTAGGCATTAGAGACAACCACACTCACTTTAATAAGGGCACCACATAATTCCGTTGAGACGACACCGTTTGGAGAAACCTAAGTTGTCGTTTCTTAAAAGTTTGGGGCTGCGACGCTTATGTGGAAAAGTTTCAGGTTGATAAGCTCGAACCCAAAGCGGACAAAATGCATCTTCATAGGACACCCAAAACAGTTGGGTATACCTCCTAATTCAGATCCGGAAGCAATAGGGATTGTTTCTTGAATCGGGTCCTTTCTCGAGGAAAAGTTCGTCTCGAAAAGTTGAGTGGGAGGATGGTGGAGACTTGATGAGGTTATTGAACCGTCACTTCAGCTAGTGTGTAGCAGGGCACAAGAAGTTGTTCCCGTGGCACCTACACCAATTGAAGTAGAAGCTTATGATAGTAATCATGAAGTTTCGGATCAAGTCACTACCGAACCTCATAGGACGACAAGGACGCGTACTGCTTCAGAGTGGTACGGTGATCCTATCTTGAAGGTCATGTTGCTAGACAACAATGAACCTACGAGCTATGGAGAAGCGATGGTGGGCCCAAATTCCGACAAATGGTTAGAAGCCATGAAATCCGAGATAGTATCCATATATCAGAACAAAGCATGGACTTTGGTGGACTTGCCCGATGATCGGCAAGCCATTGAGATAAATGGATCTTTAAGAAGAAGACGGACGTGGACGGTAATATCACCGTCTATGAAGCTCGACTTGTGGCGAAGAGTTTTTCACAAGTTTAAGGATTTGACTACGATGAGATTTTCTCATCCGTAGCGATGCTTAAGTCCGTCGGAATCATGTTAGCATAAGCTGCATTTATGAAATCTGGCAGATGGATGTCAAAATGAGTTTCCTTACCAGTTTTCGTAAGGAAAGGTTGTATGTGATACAATCGAGAAAGTTTTGTCGATCCTAAGGATGCTAAAAGGTATCTGGCTCCAGCGATCCTTTCTAAGGACCGGAGTAAGCATCTCGGAGTTGGAATGTGCGCTTTGATGAGATGATCAAAGATTTTGGGTTTATACAAATTTTATGAGAAACTTGTATTTCCAAAGAAGTAAGTGGGAGCACTATAGAATTTCTGATGAGTATATGTTGTTGACATATTGATGATCAGAAATGATGTAGAATTTCTTGAAAAAATATAGGGTTATTTGAAAGATGATTTTCAATAGAAAACCTGGATTAGGCTACTTGAACAATAAGCATCAAGATCTATAAGATAGATCAAAATGTTTAATAATACTTTCAAATGAGCATGTACCTTGACATGATCTTGAAGGTGTTCAAGATGGATCAGTCAAAGAAGGAGTTCTTAGCTGAATTGTAAGGTATGAAGTTAAGACTTAAAGCTCGACCACGGCAGAACAGAGAGAAAGGACGAAGATCGTCCCCTATGCCTTAGACATAGGCTCTACAGTATGCTATGCTATGTGCCGCACCGAAAGTGTGCCTTGCCATGAGTCAGTCAAGGGGTACAAGAATGATCCAGGAATGGATCATTGGACAGCGGTCAAAATTGTCCTTGGAGTAAATAAGGACATGTTTCTCGATTATGGAGGTGATAAAGAGTTCGCGTAAAGCGTTACGTCGATGCAAGCTTTAACACCTATCCGAGTGACTCTGAGTAGCAAACCGGATACGTATAGTGGAGCAACCATTTGGAATAGATCCAAGTGGAGCGTGGAAGCAGCATTTACAATATGACATAGAGAATTGCGAAGTACACATGGATCTGAAAGGTTCAGACCCGTTGACTAAAACCCGTTGACTAAAACCTCTCTCACAAGCAAAACATGATCAAACCTCGTAACTCATTGAGTCTAAATCACACGATGATGTGAACTAGTTTACGTAGACACTAGTAAACTCTTTGGGTGTTGGTCACATGGCGATGTGACCTATCGCTGTTAATCACATGACGATGTGAACTAGATTATTGACTCTAGTGCAAGTGGGAGACTGTTGGAAATATGCCCTAGAGGCAATAATAAATTAGTTATTATTATATTTCCCTGTTCATGATAATCGTTTATTATCCATGCTACAATTGTATTGATAGGAAACTCAGACACATGTGTGGGTACATAGACAACACCATGTCCCTAGTAAGCCTCTAGTTGACTAGCTCGTTGATCAATAGATGGTTACAGCTTTCCTGACCATGGACATTGGATGTCGTTGATAACGGGATCACATCATTAGGAGAATGATGTGATGGACAAGACCCAATCCTAAGCCTAGCACAAAGATCGTAGTTCATATGCTAAAGCTTTTCTAATGTCAAGTATCATTTCCTTAGACCATGAGATTGTGCAACTCCCGGATACCGTAGGAATGCTTTGGGTGTACCAAAGCGTCCTAACGTAACTGGGTGACTATAAAGGTGCACTACGGTATCTCCGAAAGTGTCATTGGGTTGTACGAATCGAGATCGGATTTGTCACTCCGTGTAAGCGGAGAGGTATCTCTGGGCCCACTCGGTAGGACATCATCATAATGTGCACAATGTGACCAAGGGGTTGATCACGGGATGATGTGTTACGGAACGAGTAAAGAGACTTGCCGGAAACGAGATTGAACAAGGTATCGGGATACCGACGATCGAATCTCGGGCAAGTACAATACCGTTAGACAAAGGGAATTGTATACGGGATTGATTGAGTCCTTGACATCGTGGTTCATCCGATGAGATCATCGTGGAACATGTGGGAGCCAACATGGGTATCCAGATCCCGCTGTTGGTTATTGACCGAAGAACGTCTCGGTCATGTCTGCATGGTTCCCGAACCCGTAGGGTCTACACACTTAAGGTTCGATGACGCTAGGGTTATAAAGGAAGTTTGTATGTGGTTACCGAATGTTGTTGAGTCCGGATGAGATCCCGGACGTCACGAGGAGTTCGGAATGGTCTGGAGGTAAAGATTTATATATGGAAAGTTGTTGTTCGGGTTAGGAAAAAGTTCGGGTTTTTCGGTATTGTACCGGAAGCTTCGAGAAGGTTCCGGAGGATTCGGAGGGGTCCGGAGGTCCGGAAATAGTTCCACCACGTCCAATACAGTAGCATGGGCTGTGAGGGGCGCCCTAGCCTTAATGGGCCAGGGGCACCAGCCCCCCCAAGGCCCATGCGCATGGGAGGGGGGAAACCCTAAGGGGGAGGGCCTCCACTTGACTTGGGAGGCACTCCTCCCCCTCTTGGCCGCCCCCCCAAGTCCCATCTAGGGCTGGCCGCACCCCTTGGGGTGGGAAACCCTAAAGGGGGCGCAGCCCCCCTTTCCCCCTATATATACTTGAGGTTTGGGGCTGCTCAATAGGCATGAGTTCTCTCCCTCTTGGTGCAGCCCTGCCTCTCCTCCTCCTCCTCTCCCGTGATGCTTGGCGAAGCCCTGCGGGATTGCCACGCTCCTCCATCACCACCATGCCGTTGTGCTGCTGCTGGATGGAGTCTTCCTCAACCTCTCCCTCTCTCCTTGCTGGATCAAGGCATGGGAGACGTCACCGGGCTTCCGTTCGGCACTAGGATCTCCGGTGATTTGGATCACGACGAGTACGACTCCTTCAACCCCGTTCTCATGAACGCTTCCGCTTAGCGATCTACAAGGGTATGTAGATGCACTCTCCTTCCCTCGTTGCTAGTTTCTCCATAGATAGATCTTGGTGACACGTAGGAAAATTTTGAATTTCTGCTACGTTCCCCAACAACACATCCTCACCATAGAGCTTCAAGATCTTCCTGTCCCGGTGACGACTCTCCTTGGGTGCCACGTGAGTCCTGTACTGCCCCTTGGCTTGCATGCAGAAAAGAGTCTTCATGCCCCAAAACCTAGAAACACCAAACACCATCAACACGGAGAGGGAGTTGGGGAAAAACCTGGGTCCATAGCAAGAGCACGTGGTGGGGAACGATCCCACCGGTCGGAATCACGGGAGGGCAGCCGGTGGAGGAGATCCGGCGATGAACGCCGGTTCCGTTCTTGAGCAAGGGAGAGAAGGAGGCGACGTGGAGAGAGGACTGCGAATGGGTATGGGGAGTTAGAACTCCCCCTGCCCGTCCTTATCCCCACGCCCTCGAACCGGCGCGGTAGTACCGCGTATCATCGCGGTAGTACCGCTCGGGCGGAAGTACCGCACCGAGGCGGTAGTACCGCTCAACCAGGCGGCAGTAAAAAATTACTGCCGTGTGGTAGCGGTAGTACTGCGTTCCATAGCGATAGTACGTGGCACGCCTGCGGTAGTACCGCCAACTGGTCATGTAGTACCGTGAACTCAACTCACCGCAAGATTCAATACGAGAAGAAGGCTTTGCAAGGAAACTTTTCACACACAAGAAACCACAAGATCAAGCACAAACCAGAGGCAAAAGACAACAAGAAACCACCAAGCGACAAGGCCTCTCAAGGAGAGAGGCGGTGGCAGCCACCTATGATTGAGTTGGATGGTATGGCACATGAAGAATTATCCTTGGGCCCATGACCAAAACTCGTCTTTGGAACACAAGTACCATAAAAATGGCTAATGTGAAAGAGGTGATCGATTTATGCATAATGGGGGAGGAGAGTTCATTGAGAGAACAACACTCCCCTATGTCCATGCCTACACCTAAACTAGACAACAAGTTGAGTGTGGTGGGGAGTGCACGGTTCAAGTCACATTGCTCAAATCGATGATATTTAGCTCATGCCTTAACTCGCGAAATCTTGTTTCATCTAAGGGCTTCGTGAATATATCTGCAAGGTTATCCTGAGTGTTGACATACTTGAGCTCGATCTCCCCTCGCCTAATGTGATCCCGGATGAAGTGATACCGAATCTCAATGTGCTTCGTCTTGAAGTGTTGCACCGGGTTGAGAGAAATCTTGATGGCACTTTCATTATCACACCAAAGAGGCACTTTGTCACAAATGACACCGTACTCCTTTAAAGTTTGCCTCATCCATAGGAGTTGAGCACAACAACTACCGGCCGCCACATATTCCGCTTGATTGGGCCAGAGAGACATACAACTTTGCTTCTTGGAAGACCAACTTACCAAGGAGCAACCAAGAAATTGGCACCCTCCGAAGTGGACTTCCTATCCACTTTGTCTCCGCCCAATCGAATCCGTAAATCCTTCAAGCTTGAAGTTTGCTCCTCTTGGGTACCATAAGCCAAAGTTTGGGGTATGAGCCAAATATCGAAAGATTAAACGGCCGCCACATAGTGGCTTTCCTTGATGCGGCTTGAAACCGTGCACACATTCCCACACTCAACATGATATCTGGTCTCGATGCACAAAGGTAAAGCAAGGAGCCAATCATGGAGCGATATACCTTTTGATCCACCGCTTTACCATTGGGATCAATGTCAAGTTGGCACTTGGTAGGCATTGGTGTAGTAGCCGGCTTGAAATCACTTAGCTTGAATCTTTTGAGCATGTCTTGAGTGTATTTGGCTTGGTTGATGAAGGTTCCTTCTCTTCTTTGTTTGATATCGAAACCAAGGAAGAACTTCAACTCTCCCATCGAAGACATCTTGAACTTGGAGGTCATGAGAGCGGCAAATTCCTCATTGAAAGCTTTGTTAGGAGAACCAAAGATAATATCATCAACATATAGTTGGCATACAAACAACTCCCCATTGACCTTCTTAGTAAAAAGAGTGGGATCGATTTTCCCCACTTCAAATCCACGATCTTGTAACAACTCGGTAAGGTGGTCATACCACACGTGGGGCTTGTTTAAGGCCATAGAGTGCCTTATCGAGTTGATACACATGATCCAGAAGTAGGGGTCCTCGAACCCGGGGGGTTGCTTGACATAGACCAACTCATTAATAGGACCATTAAGAAAAGCACTTTTCACATCCATTTGTTGCAACTTAAAGTTGTGATGGGAAGCATAAGAAATCAACAAACGAATGGATTCAAGGCGAACAGCAGGAGCAAAGGTTTCACCGTAGTCGATACCCTCGACTTGGGAGTAGCCTTGTGCTACCAATCTTGCCTTGTTGCGAATGATGTTCCCATGAGCATCTTGCTTGTTCTTGAAGATCCACTTGGTTCCAATGACGTTGTGGTTCCCCGATGGCCTTGGCACCAATCTCCACACCTTGTTTTACTCGAAGTTGTTGAGTTCTTCATGCATGGCATTGAGCCAATCCGAGTCTTCGAGCCTCCTCGACCTTTTGGGGTTCAACACAAGAGACAAACGCGTGATGTTCACAATAGTTTGCCAATTGTTTATGAGTGCTTACCCCTTTTCTTAGGCTTCCAACCACATTCTCCATGAGATGGCCTTTGGTGGCGAGTTTGGAAGCAATCTTGGCGGCACGACGCTCTAATTCCTCCTCGGAGGTGAGATGAGGAGGGGTCACTTGATCATCTTGAGCGCCGTCTTGAGCATGATCTTCATCTTGAGCATGCTCGTGGGAGAGAACTTGACCTTGGGCATCATTTGGTGTGTCATCATCGTCTTGAGCACGATCTTGCCCTTGGTCTTGTTCATGAGGTTGAGGGCCTTCACTTTGTTCTTGAGCGTGTGGGCCTTGAGTTGGTGATGGCTCCACTTGAGTGGAGCATTGTCCTTCTCCTTCGCCACAAGGGGTTCCTCAATGGATAGGATAAAATCAACACCCATTCTTCTTATGGCTTGAGGAGGAATTTCATCACCTACATCACAAGTGCCACTTTTCTCCACTTGGGAGCCGTTATTCTCATCAAACTCCACGTTACACGTCTCCTCAATAAGTCCCGTGGATTTATTGAGGACACGGTAAGCATGAGAGTTTGTAGCATAACCAACAAATATGCCCTCATGAGCTCTAGCTTAAAATTTAGACAAACGAACACCTTTCTTGAGAATGAAACACTTACACCCGAACACCGGAAGTACTTGAGGTTGGGCTTGTTGCGGTGAGTATCTCATAAGGAGTCTTGTTCAAGCCTTTGCGGAGATAGAGCCGATTGGATGCATGACATGCGGTGTTGATGGCTTCGCCCAAAAGTTGTATGGAGACTTGAACTCCGCCATCATGGTCCTTGCCGCATCCATCAACGTCCGGTTCTTCCTCTCCATAACACCATTTTGTTGAGGGGTATATGGTGCAGAATATTGATGCTTGATCCTCATCACTAAGAAACTCATCCAAGGTGTAGTTCTTGAACTCGGTGCCGTTGTCACTTCTTATAGTCAAGATCTTTGCATTATGTTGACGTTGAGCTTCATTTGCAAAGTCGATGACGGTTTGTTGAGTCTCACTCTTCCTCTTGAAGAAGTATACCCAAGTGTATCTTGAATAGTCATCCACAATCACCAAGCAATACTTTCTACCTCCAAGACTATCAAATGATGGTGGCCCAAAGAGATCCATGTGAAGGAGCTCCAAGGGTCTCTTTGAGTATATGATGGTCGTGGGAGGGTGAGCCTTCTCATGAAGCTTTCCTTCAATACAAGCACTGCAAGCACGGTCTTTGGCAAATCTAACATTTGTTAGTCCACGGACATGGTCCCCCTTGAGAAGACTTTGCAAAGATCTCATATTAACGTGGGCTAAACGGTGATGCCAAAGCCATCCCACGTCAACTTTAGCCATTAGGCATGTCGCGGTCTTAGTGGGTCGCTCCGAAAAGTTAATCACATAGAGACCATTCTCGACATGCCCAACAGAGGCTACTTTAAGAGTCTTGCTCCACAAGAGGGCCACGGTATCAATGTCAAAGAAGGTAGCAAAACCCATGATTGCAAGTTGACGAATGGAAAGCAAATTGTATGCAAGGGACTCAACAAGCATGACTTTCTCGATCGTAAGATCATGAGAAATGACAACCTTGCTGAGACCCAATACCTTAGAATGTGATGCATCACCCCACTCGACATTGGTGGGCATAGATGGAATCTCTTGCACGTCCACCACCAAGTCCTTGCTCCCGGTCATATGATTTGTTGCTCCACTATCGAGCAACCATGATCCCCCATCGGAAGCAAACACCTACAAGAGATCAATGCTTGGTTTTAGGTACCCATTTAGTAAGGGGTCCTTTGATGTTAGTAACAAGGGTCTTGGGAACCCAAATAGACCATTCAATGTACTCATAAGGAGAACCAACAAATTTAGCATAAACATGTCCATCACTAGCACGGCACAACACGTATGACGGGTTAAAGTCATGACTTTGTTTGAGGACATGCTTTTGCCCTTTGGATATCAACTCCCTTCACTTTTCTTTCTTCTCCTTAGGAGCACCCTCTCCCTCTTTCACAAACGTTTGCTTGAGAGGAGGAGGACGTTTGGTCTTGTCGTTCTTCTTCTTCTTGCTCTTGGACTTTGGTGCAAACCCAATTCCTTCCTTGGCCACAACTTCCTTTTGATTGCTCAAAAGGTCATTGAGGTTCTTCTCACCTTGAATGCATAACACAAGGCCTTTCTCAAGTTGATCTTTCAACTTGGCATTCTCCTCCACAAGATGCACATGCTCACAACACGGGTTAGTAGCACATGCATTATCAATTAATACCATATGAGGAAAGGTGGCCTTTTCCTTGGTTAGCTTAACTTGGAGTTGAGCATGAGACTCTTTGAGGTTAGCGTGAGCACCCTTCAAGACCTTGTGAGCCTTGTCAAGTATCTCAAACTCCTCTTTGAGTCTAGCATGATCAACCCCAAGTTTAGCCTTCTCGTAAGTTAGCACACGAGACACGACAAGAGCATGATCAAGATCTTTATTTAACTTAGCATGGTCATCATTGTGTGACTCCTCAAGAGTCAAACGATGCACACGCTCTTCCTCAAGGGCATTAGAGAGGTCCGATATCTCATCGGCATAGTCACGACTATGACCTTCCATCTTAGAGATGGTTTCTTCGCGAGTCTCGATCATGTCATTGGCCTCACCAAGTTGTTCCAAGAGAGCAACAAAATGCTTCTTGGACTTGCCCTTGAGCTTACTCATAAAAGATTCAAACTCATTTACTTCTTCATTAGACCCATCATGTTCATCAATGCAATCCTCCTTGGAGGAATTAGTAATGATGGTGGTTTTAATGTTGGGGGTTACCTTGTTTGAAGCTTTAGCCCTGAGGCATTTGGCGGTGATGTTTTCGTTGGGTGCATCAAAGAGAGACACCTGGGGAGTAGTAGCAATGGCAACGGATGCCATGGCCATTGCTTCTTCTTTTTCATCATCATCGTCATCCTCTTGGTATTCTTCTTGAACCACCAACCCACGAGTGGGAGTCTTCTTGGTGAAGTTGTTCTTGTTGGGGAAGGACTTGGCTTTGTCTTTTCGGATGAACTTGCCACCATGGTCTTCCCGCTTCTCGTAAGGACAATCCGCAACGAAATGGCTCACATTGCCACAGTTGAAACAAGTTCTAACTCGTTGCTTGCCCTTGACGCCACTTGAGTTGTTCTTGTTGAAGTTGGGTCTTGAGTTCTTCTTGCTCCAAAATTGTCTTGAAGCAAGGGCCATGTGCTCATGGTAATCAAACTTGGTGTCTTCGGGGTTGCTCTCCTCATCTTCCACTTCCTCCTCTTCTTCCACAATAACCTTGGCCTTCAACGCAAGGTTGGGCTTCTTTGCCCTTTGAGAACGGAGCACCACATTGTCGGCGGTCTTGTCCAAGATGCTCATTGCAACGAATTCATCCAACACTTCACTTGAGGTCATGGAGTGGAAGTCCGGTCTTTGACGGATAACGGAGGACATGGCCTTGTTGTATGGCATCATGGCCTTGAGGAACTTGCGCTTGATCCAATTGTCATCCGTGTCCTTGCTTCCATGATCTCGGAGAGCGACCGCGAGTTTGGTCACTCTTCGAAAGAGCTCACGAGGTTCTTCATCTTCTTTCATTGCAAACTCATCGGCTTCATCTTGCACCACTTCGTAGTTGGAGCGTTGAATGCTAGCACTTCCTCGATAGAGACCCTCGACACATTTCCATGCATCTTTAGCCATGACATGAGGTCGAAGATGAGGAAGATCTTCGGGAAGCATAGCATCTTGGATGATGAATAGAGCACTCTCATTGAATTGATTGTCCACGGCTTCTCGAGGGGTGAAGTTGCTTGGGTCATGAGGATAGAAACCTTCTTCAATGATTCTCCAAAGGTTAGTATTCACATGCTTTAAATGACGCTTGAAGCGATAAACCCAAGAATCAAAATCTTCATGCTTTTCATATTTAGGAGGAGGACCGGCATGATTCAAATGAGTTGAAGGAATCGGCCCTCCATAAACTGGAGGTTCCACATGGGCAAAGATGCCGGTGCCATTTCTACCACCAGTAGAAGGACTCTTTTCATTGTTAGCTTCCCCCTTGTCGGAGGTAGCATCTGTCACCTTGTTAGTGGGATCACCCACTTTCATCGGCGAGGTAGATAGTTTAAGTCCTTCTAGGAATTCGGTAAACATTGTTTTAACCTCGGCCGTCATGGAGGTTTTCAATGTGTCTAAAGCCACATTGAATTCCTCACGAGAGACCGAGGTTCCCCCTTCGGCCGAAGACGAGATGGGATTCACACCGGAGTGTTCCTCCGCACCGTCGTTGGTGTCAACCATACTCTTCGGACGGCAAAGTCCTTAATAAAGAGACGAGGCTCTGATACCAATTGAAAGGATCGATATGGTTGACTAGAGGGGGGGGGGTGAATAGGCAACTAACAATTTTTAAGCTTTTCTTTACCAAATTAAACTTTGCATCAAAGTAAGTTGTCTAGATATGCAACTAGGTGGACAACCTATATGATGCAAACAACACAAGCACACGAGCAAGCAATGATAGAGACACAAATAAGCTTGCACAAGTAAAGGGATAGGATAACCAAGAGTGGAGCCGATGGAGACGAGGATGTGTTACCGAAGTTCCTTCCTTTTGAAGGGAAGTACGTCTCCGTTAGAGCGGTGTGGAGGCACAATGCTCCCCAAGAAGCCACTAGGGCCACCGTATTCTCCTCACGCCCTCACACAATGCGAGATGTCGTGAATCCACTATTGGTGCCCTTGAAGGCGGCGACCGAACCTTTACAAACAAGGTTGGGGCAATCTCCACAACAATTTGAGGCTCCCAACAACACCACGAAGCTTCACCACAATGGAGTATGGCTTCGAGGTGACCTCAACCGGCTAGGGTGCTCAAACACCCAAGAGTAACAAGATCCGCAAGGGATAAGTGGGGAATCAAATATCTTGTGGTGGAAGTGTAGATCGGGCCCTTGTCACCCAATCCCGAGCAAATCAACAAGTTTGATTGGCTAGGGAGAGAGATCGGGCCAAAATGGAGCTTGGAGCAACAATGGAGCTTAGAGATGGAAGAGGTAGTCAACTAGAGGTAGAAGACGCCTCTTATATAGTCGGAAAAATCCAACCGTTATCCACATATTCAGCCCGCGACGCACGGTACTACCGCTCCAGGGGCGCGGTACTACCGCGAGGCTGTGCGGTACTACCGTGGCGGACCACGGTACTACATGGCGAGTAGCAGCCGGAACTTGCTCGACTAGGGGCGATACTACCGCTTGCATTACTACCGCTCCCCTTGCGGTACTACCGCAAAGGCGGGAGAGTCACGGCACAGGAAGGGCGCGGATGAAATAAATTACATCCGTGCCAACTTCCGCTGAACCTGAGGTGGTACAAAAATCCGACGCGGTACTACCGCTCGTGAGGAGCGGTACTACCGTTGCGGGCGCGGATGTAAAAAATTACATCCGCGCCTACTACCGTGACACTGCGGTACTAGGTAGGAGGGCCACGGTACTACGGCTCCTAGGGAGCAGTACTACCGTGGGCCCCCGCGGTACTACCGCGCTGGACGAGCGGTACTACCGTGGGGGCGCGGATGTAAAAAATTACATCCGCCCCTACTACCGCACCGGAGCGGCACTAGGCCTGGGAGCCGCGGTACTACCGCTCCTCTGGAGCGGTACTAGTGTGACACCCAGCGGTACTACCGCGTGTACTTGCGGTACTACCGCAAGTACAACAGTAGTCGTCAGATTTCCGCACAACCAAGATAACGAAGGGAAGCTCCAAAATGCAGGGAAAGGAGGGACAAATGTACGTGTTGATTCCGCCCAAACCTTTCCGACGCGGACCCCTCTTAATAATGCGGCTCTCCTACGACTCAAATCCACCAAAAGGAAAGCGTGGGGCGACGCCGTCTTCAATAGTCTCCGAGGGGCACCGAATCGTCTCGTTCCTAGTGATGAACCATCTGAGAAACTCAAAGCATACGATTAGTCCGCAAAAGTATCGTCATCAATCACCAAAACACTTACGGGATAAATATGCCCTTACAATCTTCCCCTTTTTGGTGGATTGATGACAATATGGGATTTGCACAAAGATACGATAATATAGAGCAAGGGCAAACCCCTCCTCTCCAAAATATAGACGGGCTCCCCCTAGATGTGTGCACTCTGGATGAGTGCTTTGGACTGCATAGCACACGTACTAGGATCACCACTCCCCCTATATTTTAGAGACAAAGGCCCGAAGAATAACATCTAAGCAACATATAGCACAATATAACACAAGCTTGCTAAGATAGATAGAGTGCATATGTCTTACACCATATGATGGAAAAGCAACTAAAACGAGGTTCAACCGAGAACACAATAAACACACCAAACACGAACACGACACTAGACTACATTAATCCCTCGCTCTCTCCCCCTTTGGCATCGAGGCGCCAAAAGGCGGAGAGGACACCTACACACAAGCGGTGGCTCAAGCAGCAGGAACTCATCCCAACCCTCTCCGTCAGACTCCTCAGCAGCAGGGATGGACTCCTCGACGTCCTCCTCAGAATCAGTCCACCGGTAGCCTTGCTTCTCCATCCACTCGGCCTCTGGAGTGATGCGCTCCTCAAACCCGCCAGACACATCCTCACCATAGAGCTTCCAGATCTTCCTGTCCCGGCGACGACTCTCCTTGGATGCCACGTGAGTCCTGTACTGCCCCTTGGCTTGCATGCAGAAAAGAGTCTTCATCTTGTCCTTCAGCTTCGTGGACCATGAAGGCATAGAGGAGCTCTGGGAAGGCCTAGCAGCATGGCCCTCAGCAACATTCTCGGCGCCATCATCCTCCTCACCAACAGCAGCCCTAGCAGTAGACGCCTCGGCACGAGTAGTAGTGTTGGCCCACTTGGGTTTGACACGCAGACAGATGGGGTCATGGCGAATCCAGTCAGGGGCAAGAAACTCCTCACCAGGGAACATCTTCTCCCAGGTCCACGAGATCAGCAGAAACAGATAGGGCATGTAGATAGGCACTTTGCGGTTGAACACCGCAAACCAAAGCTCACACCACATGATGTGTTAGACATCAAGTGGCTGAGTCTGAGACAAACGAGCCTCCTCGCAGATGAGCATCATATCCACCATATAGGCATGGACCTTGTCCTTGTCACCAATGCGAGGGAAGAAGGAGTTGCGGAAGATGCGGTACATGATATCCAGAAAGAGTTGAGCACCAACCCTATCTTGCCACTTGGAAGCATCTTCTCAACATAGTACGGTGCAAGCCTGTCCTTGTTGGCAGAGTCGAGGAGTTGGCATGGGGCGAACACCCACGGAGTGTCGAGCCCGTCATCGTGTACTTGGAGCAAATCCATGAACTCCTTCCGGTGGCGATCGACTTCGACCATTGGTCATCCAGGTCATCCTCCTCTCCTCATCGTGGTGAAAGTAAACTGAAGCAAAGAACCCATGAGATAAGCTCAGGATCATAGTCAAGGTGGAAGGATATCACATGCTCAATGCCAAACTGCTCCACCAAGTCCAGATCCTCTCCAAAATAGGCACGGAACTTGTCCTTCTTCAAGTGATGCATGTCAATCCATTTCACATCCACATAGGTATTCTGCTTGTTCTTGATGACATCCAGATAGACGTTGGTTTGATGCTTGTTCCAAAACAGCTCACAACCCCCACAGAGGAACGAGGGGTCACGTCTGAGTCAATTTGCACGAGACAGACGTAGTCAGATTGGGGCATCTCATCCATGCCCTTGGCGGGCTCCTTGAACTTGCTAGCGATGGTCTTGACATGGCGCTTGAGGCGGAAGGAGCCCTCCGGTGCTTCACCGGGTTCTTGTGACGCTTGGAGCCAGTGTCACGACTGGGATTGGACCGGCGAGAGCCACCACCTGAGACACACACGCAAAGCACCAAAGACGCGAAGAAGATCAATGCAAAGGCCACGATAAAGCACAAGAAACACATAGGAGACATACGAGAAAGTTGGCATGCGATAGGTGTGAGCCACGGTAGTACTGCCACTGCCTGCGGCACTAAAGTATTAGTACCGCTCCAAACGCGGTAGTACCGTGCGAGGTCACGGTAGTACCGTGGTTGGAGCGGAAGTAAAAATTTAGTGCCGCACAGAGCGCGGTAGTACCGCACCCGAAGGGCGGTAGTACCGTGCAAGCGGTAGTACCGCGCCATACGGGCGGTAGTACCGCGTCGCAGCAGATCCAACTGGCGGTTTGAATCTGAAAAGAACCGCGAAACAACGGCGGTGCTACAGTGATCAGATCTAGCGCATGACAACAATACAAGTATAAATCCTATGCAATACCACGCTCCTTCATCCTATTCTTGCAGAGATTAAGCCTATCAATCTCAAGAACACACAAGCCTCCCCCAAAACCTAGAAACACCAAACACCATCAACACGGAGAGGGAGTTGGGGAAAAACCTGGGTCCATAGCAAGAGCACGTGGTGGGGAACGATCCCACCGGTCGGAATCACGGGAGGGCAGCCGGTGGAGGAGATCCGGCGATGAACGCCGGTTCCGTTCTTGAGCAAGGAAGAGAAGGAGGCGACGTGGAGAGAGGACTGCGAATGGGTATGGGGAGTTAGAACTCCCCCTGCCCGTCCTTGTCCCCACGCCCTTGAAACGGCGCGGTAGTACCGCGTATCATCGCGGTAGTACCGCTCGGGCGGAAGTACCGCACCGAGGCGGTAGTACCGCTCAACCAGGCGGCAGTAAAAAAATTACTGCTGTGTGGTAGCGGTAGTACCGTGCTCCCGCAAGCGATAGTACCGTGGCACGCTGCGGTAGTACCGCAGCTGGCCGCGGTAGTACCGTGAACTCAACTCACCGCAAGATTCAATACGAGAAGAAGGCTTTGCAAGGAAACTTTTCACACACAAGAAACCACAAGATCAAGCACAAACCAGAGGCAAAAGACAACAAGAAACCACCAAGCGACAAGGCCTCTCAAGGAGAGAGGGCGGTGGCAAAGCCACCTATGATTGAGTTGGATGGTATGGCACATGAAGAATTATCCTTGGGCCCATGACCAAAACTCGTCTTTGGAACACAAGTACCATAAAATGGCTAATGTGAAAGAGGTGATCGATTTATGCATAATGGGGGAGGAGAGTTCATTGAGAGAACAACACTCCCCTATGTCCATGCCTACAACTAAACTAGACAACAAGTTGAGTGTGGTGGGAGTGCAGGTTCAAGTCACATTGCTCAAATCGATGATATTTAGCTCATGCCTTAACTCATGAAATCTTGCTTCATCTAAGGGCTTCGTGAATATATCTGCAAGGTTATCCTGAGTGTTGACGTACTTGAGCTCGATCTCCCCTCGCCTAATGTGATCCCGGATGAAGTGATACCGAATCTCAATGTGCTTCGTCTTGAAGTGTTGCACCGGGTTGAGAGAAATCTTGATGGCACTTTCATTATCACACCAAAGAGGCACTTTGTCACAAATGACACCGTACTCCTTTAAAGTTTGCCTCATCCATAGGAGTTGAGCACAACAACTACCGGCCGCCACATATTCCGCTTGATTGGACGAGAGAGACATACAACTTTGCTTCTTGGAAGACCAACTTACCAAGGAGCAACCAAGAAATTGGCACCCTCCGGAAGTGGACTTCCTATCCACTTAGTCTCCCGCCCAATCGGAATCCGTAAATCCTTCAAGCTTGAAGTTTGTTCCTCTTGGGTACCATAAGCCAAAGTTTGGGGTATGAGCCAAATATCGAAAGATTCGCTTGACCGCCACATAGTGGCTTTCCTTGATGCGGCTTGAAACCGTGTACACATTCCCACACTCAACATGATATCCGGTCTAGATGCACAAAGGTAAAGCAAGGATCCAATCATGGAGCGATATACCTTTTGATCCACCGCTTTACCATTGGGATCAATGTCAAGTTGGCACTTGGTAGGCATTGGTGTAGTAGCCGACTTGACATCACTTAGCTTGAATCTTTTGAGCATGTCTTGAGTGTATTTGGCTTGGTTGATGAAGGTTCCTTCTCTTCTTTGTTTGATATCGAAACCAAGGAAGAACTTCAAGTCTCCCATCGAAGACATCTTGAACTTGGAGGTCATGGGAGCGGCAAATTCCTCATTGAAAGCTTTGTTAGGAGAACCAAAGATAATATCATCAACATATAGTTGGCATAAAAAACAACTCCCCATTGACCTTCTTAGTAAAAAGAGTGGGATCGATTTGCCCCACTTCAAATCCACGATCATGTAACAACTCGGTAAGGTGGTCATACCATGCACGTGGGGCTTTTTTAAGGCCATAGAGTGCCTTATCGAGTTGATACACATGATCCGGGAAGTAGGGGTCCTCGAACCCGGGGGGTTGCTTGACATAGACCAACTCATTAATAGGACCATTAAGAAAAGCACTTTTCACATCCATTTGTTGCAACTTAAAGTTGTGATGGGAAGCATAAGAAATCAACAAACGAATGGATTCAAGACGAGCAACGGGAGCTAAGGTTTCACCGTAGTCGATACCCTCGACTTGGGAGTAGCCTTGTGCTACCAATCTTGCCTTGTTGCGAATGATGTTCCCATGAGCATCTTGCTTGTTCTTGAAGATCCACTTGGTTCCAATGACGTTGTGGTTCCCCGATGGCCTTGGCACCAATCTCCACACCTTGTTGTACTCGAAGTTGTTGAGTTCTTCATGCATGGCATTGAGCCAATCCGAGTCTTGAGCGCCTCATAGACCTTTTGGGGTTCAACACAAGAGACAAACGCGTGATGTTCACAATAGTTTGCCAATTGTCTAAGAGTGCTTACCCCTTTTCTTAGGCTTCCAACCACATTCTCCATGAGATGGCCTTTGGTGGCGAGTTTGGAAGCAATCTTGGCGGCACGACGCTCTAATTCCTCCTCGGAGGTGAGATGAGGAGGGGTCAATTGATCATCTTGAGCGCCGTCTTGAGCATGATCTTCATCTTGAGCATGCTCGTGGGAGAGAACTTGACCTTGGGCATCATTTGGTGTGTCATCATCGTCTTGAGCACGATCTTGCCCTTGGTCTTGTTCATGAGGTTGAGGGCCTTCACTTTATTCTTCGGAAGCGTGTGGGCCTTGAGTTGGTGATGGCTCCACTTGAGTGGAGCATTGTCCTTCTCCTTCGGCCACAAGGGGTTCCTCAATGGATAGGATAAAACCAACACCCATTCTTCTTATGGCTTGAGGAGGAATTTCATCACCTACATCACAAGTGCCACTTTTCTCCACTTGGGAGCCGTTATTCTCATCAAACTCCACGTTACACGTCTCCTCAATAAGTCCCGTGGATTTATTGAGGACACGATAAGCATGAGAGTTTGTAGCATAACCAAAAAATATGCCCTCATGAGCTCTAGCTTAAAATTTAGACAAACGAACACCTTTCTTGAGAATGAAACACTTACACCCGAACACCCGGAAGTACTTGAGGTTGGGCTTGTTGCCGGTGAGTATCTCATAAGGAGTCTTGTTCAAGCCTTTGCGGAGATAGAGCCGATTGGATGCATGACATGCGGTGTTGATGGCTTTGGCCCAAAAGTTGTATGGAGACTTGAACTCCGCCATCATGGTCCTTGCCGCATCCATCAACGTCCGGTTCTTCCTCTCCGCAACACCATTTTGTTGAGGGGTATATGGTGCAGAATATTGATGCTTGATCCCCTCATCACTAAGAAACTCATCCAAGGTGTAGTTCTTGAACTCGGTGCCGTTGTCACTTCTTATAGTCAAGATCTTTGCATTATGTTGACGTTGAGCTTCATTTGCAAAGTCGATGACGGTTTGTTGAGTCTCACTCTTCCTCTTGAAGAAGTATACCCAAGTGTATCTTGAATAGTCATCCACAATCACCAAGCAATACTTTCTACCTCCAAGACTATCAAATGATGGTGGCCCAAAGAGATCCATGTGAAGGAGCTCCAAGGGTCTCTTTGAGTATATGATGGTCGTGGGAGGGTGAAGCCTTCTCATGAAGCTTTCCTTCAATACAAGCACTGCAAGCACGGTCTTTGGCAAATCTAACATTTGTTAGTCCACGGACATGGTCCCCCTTGAGAAGACTTTGCAAAGATCTCATATTAACGTGGGCTAAACGGCGATGCCAAAGCCATCCCACGTCAACTTTAGCCATTAGGCATGTCGCGGTCTTAGTGGGTCGCTCCGAAAAGTTAATCACATAGAGAACGTTCTCGACATGCCCAACAAAGGCTACTTTAAGAGTCTTGCTCCACAAGAGGGCCACGGTATCAATGTCAAAGAAGGTAGCAAAACCCATGATTGCAAGTTGACGAGCGGAAAGCAAATTGTATGCAAGGGACTCAACAAGCATGACTTTCTCGATCGTAAGATCATGAGAAATGACAACCTTGCCGAGACCCAATACCTTAGAATGTGATGCATCACCCCACTCGACATTGGTGGGCATAGATGGAATCTCTTGCACGTCCACCACCAAGTCCTTGCTCCCGGTCATATGATTTGTTGCTCCACTATCGAGCAACCATGATCCCCCATCGGAAGCAAACACCTACAAGAGATCAATGCTTGGTTTTAGGTACCCATTTAGTAAGGGGTCCTTTGATGTTAGTAACAAGGGTCTTGGGAACCCAAATAGACCATTCAATGTACTCATAAGGAGAACCAAAAAATTTAGCATAAACATATCCATCACTAGCACGGCACAACACATATGACGGGTTAAAGTCGCCGGCTTTTTTTGAGGACATGCTTTTGCCCTTTTGGATATCAACTCCCTTCACTTTTTCTTTCTTCTCCTTAGGAGCACCCTCTCCCTCTTTCACAAACGTTTGCTTGAGAGGAGGAGGACGTTTGGTCTTGTCGTTCTTCTTCTTCTTGCTCTTGGACTTTGGTGCAAACCCAATTCCTTCCTTGGCCACAACTTCCTTTTGATTGCTCAAAAGGTCATTGAGGTTCTTCTCACCTTGAATGCATAACACAAGGCCTTTCTCAAGTTGATCTTTCAACTTGGCATTCTCCTCCACAAGATGCACATGCTCACAACACGGGTTAGTAGCACATGCATTATCAATTAATACCATATGAGGAAAGGTGGCCTTTTCCTTGGTTAGCTTAACTTGGAGTTGAGCATGAGACTCTTTGAGGTTAGCGTGAGCACCCTTCAAGACCTTGTGAGCCTTGTCAAGTATCTCGAACTCCTCTTTGAGTCTAGCATGATCAACCCCAAGTTTAGCCTTCTCGGAAGTTAGCACACGAGACACGACAAGAGCATGATCAAGATCTTTCTTTAACTTAGCATGGTCATCGTTGTGTGACTCCTCAAGAGTCAAACGATGCACACGCTCTTCCTCAAGGGCATTAGAGAGGTCCGATATCTCATCGGCATAGTCACGACTATGACCTTACATCTTAGAGATGGTTTCTTCGTGAGTCTGGATCATGTCATTGGCCTCACCAAGTTGTTCCAAGAGAGCAACAAAATGCTTCTTGGACTTGCCCTTGAGCTTACTCATAAAAGACTCAAACTCATTCACTTCTTCATTAGACCCATCATGTTCATCAATGCAATCCTCCTTGGAGGAATTAGTAATGATGGTGGTTTTAATGTTGGGGGTTACCTTGTTTGAAGCTTTAGCAATGGGGCATTTGGCGGTGATGTTTTCGTTGGGTGCATCAAAGAGAGACACCCGGGGAGTAGTAGCAATGTCAACGGATGCCATGGCCATTGCTTCTTCTTTTTCATCATCATTGTCATCCTCTTGGTATTCTTCTTGAACCACCAACCCATGAGTGGGAGTCTTCTTGGTGAAGTTGTTCTTGTTGGGGAAGGACTTGGCTTTGCCTTTTCGGATGAACTTTCCACCATGGTCTTCCCGCTTCTCGTAAGGACAATCTGCAACGAAATGGCTCACATTGCCACAGTTGAAACAAGTTCTAACTCGTTGCTTGCCCTTGACGCCACTTGAGTTGTTCTTGTTGAAGTTGGGTCTTGAGTTCTTCTTGCTCCAAAATTGTCTTGAAGCAAGGGCCATGTGCTCATGGTAATCAAACTTGGTGTCTTCGGGGTTGCTCTCCTCATCTTCCACTTCCTCCTCTTCTTCCACAATAACCTTGGCCTTCAACGCAAGGTTGGGCTTCTTTGCCCTTTGAGAACGGAGCACCGCATTGTCAGCGGTCTTGTCCAAGATGCTCATTGCAACGAATTCATCCAACACTTCACTTGAGGTCATGGAGTGGAAGTCCGGTCTTTGACGGATAGAGGAGGACATGGCCTTGTTGTATGGCATCATGTCCTTGAGGAACTTGCGCTTGATCCAATTGTCATCCGTGTCCTTGCTTCCATGATCTCGGAGAGCGACCGCGAGTTTGGTCACTCTTCGAAAGAGCTCGCGAGGTTCTTCATCTTCTTTCATTGCAAACTCATCGGCTTCATCTTGCACCACTTCATAGTTGGAGCATTGAATGCTAGCACTTCCTCGATAGAGACCCTCGACACATTTCCATGCATCTTTAGCCATGACATGAGGTCGAAGATGAGGAAGATCTTCGGGAAGGATATCATCTTGGATGATGAATAGAGCACTCTCATTGAATTGATTGTCCACGGCTTCTCGAGGAATTAAGTTGCTTGGGTCATGAGGCTAGAAACCTTCTTCAATGATTCTCCAAAGGTTAGTATTCACATGCTTTAAATGACGCTTGAAGCGATAAACCCAAGAATCAAAATCTTCATGCTTTTCATATTTAGGAGGAGGACCGCATGATTCAAATGAGTTGAAGGAATCGGCCCTCCATAAACTGGAGGTTCCACATGGGCAAAGATGCCGGTGCCATTTCTACCACCAGTAGAAGGACTCTTTTCATTGTTAGCTTCCCCCTTGTCGGAGGTAGCATCCGTCACCTTGTTAGTGGGATCACCCACTTTCATCGGCGAGGTAGATAGTTTATGTCCTTCTAGGAATTCAATAAACATGCTTTTAACCTCGGCCGTCATGGAGGTTTTCAATGTGTCTAAAGCCACATTGAATTCCTCACGAGAGACCGAGGTTCCCCTTGACCAAAAGGCGAGATGGGATTCACACGGAGTGTTCCTCCGCTTTTGTCGTTGGTGTCAACCATACTCTTGAGACGGCAAAGTCCTTAATAAAGAGACGAGGCTCGATACCAATTGAAAGGATCGATATGGTTGACTAGAGGGGTGAATAGGCAACTAACAATTTTTAAGCTTTTCTTTACCAAATTAAACTTTGCATCAAAGTAAGTTGTCTAGATATGCAACTAGGTGGACAACCTATATGATGCAAACAACACAAGCACACGAGCAAGCAAATATAGACACAAATAAGCTTGCACAAGTAAAGGGATAGGATAACCAAGAGTGGAGCCGATGGAGACGAGGATGTGTTACCGAAGTTCCTTCCTTTTGAAGGGAAGTACGTCTCCGTTAGAGTGGTGTGGAGGCACAATGCTCCCCAAGAAGCCACTAGGGCCACCGTATTCTCCTCACGCTCTCACACAATGCGAGATGTCGTGAATCCACTATTGGTGCCCTTGAAGGTGGCGACCGAACCTTTACAAACAAGGTTGGGGCAATCTCCACAACAATTGGAGGCTGCCAACAACACCACGAAGCTTCACCACAATGGAGTATGGCTTCGAGGTGACCTCAACCGGCTAGGGTGCTCAAACACCCAAGAGTAACAAGATCCACAAGGGATAAGTGGGGGAATCAAATATCTTGTGGTGGAAGTGTAGATCGGGCCCTTGTCACCCAATCCCCAGCAAATCAACAAGTTTGATTGGCTAGGGAGAGAGATCGGGCCAAAATGGAGCTTGGAGCAACCTTTGGAGCTTAGAGATGGAAGAGGTAGTCAACTAGAGGTGAAAGACGCCCTTATATAGTCGTGGGAAAAATCCAACCGTTATCCACATGTTCAGCCCATGACGACGGTACTACCGCTCGGTAGCGGTACTACCTGAGGCTGTCTTGATACTACCGTGGCGGACCACGGTACTACCGCGGCAGCAGCACAGGCCGGAACTTGCCTGACTAGGGGGCAGTACTACCGCTTGCGCGGTACTACCGCTCCCCCTTGCGGTACTACCGCAAGGCAGGAGAGTCACGGCCTGGGAAGGGCGCGGATGAAATAAATTACATCCGTGCCAACTTCCGCTGAACCTGAGGTGGTACAAAAATCCGACGCGGTACTACCGCTCGCGAGGCGCGGTACTACCGTGGTGGGCGCGGATGTAAAAAGTTACATCCGCGCCAACTACCATGACACAGCGGGACTAGGTAGGAGAGCCACGGTACTCGGCTCCTAGGGAGCAAGATTACCGTGGGCCCCAGCGGTACTACCGCTGGCGACGAGCGGTACTACCGTGAAGCGCGGATGTAAAAATTACATCCGCCCTACTACCGCACCGAGCGGCACAAGGCACAGGGAGTCAGCGGTACTACCGCTCCGGAGGAGGCGGTACTACTGCGTGACACCAGCGGTACTACAGCGATGTACTTGCGGTACTACCGCAAGTACAGCGATAATCGTCGATTTCCGCACAACCAAGATAACGAAGGGAAGCTCCAAAATGCAGGGAAAGGAGGGACAAGTATGCGTGTTGATTCCGCCCAAACCTTTCCGACCACGGACCCCCTCTTAATAGTACGGCTCTCCTCGACTCAAATCCACCAAAAGGAAAGCGTGGGGCAGCGCCATCTTCAATAGTCTCCGAGGGGCACCGAATCGTCTCGTGCCTAGTGATGAACCATCTGAGGAACTCAAAGCATACGATTAGTCCGCAAAAGTATCGTCATCAATCACCAAAACACTTAGGGGATAAATATGCCCTTACAGTATGTATATAACCTGAAAGATGGTAGTCTTCGGCTTCAGCCCCCACGCACATAGTGCGGGGGTGTTTGCAAAAAGGCGCATTTTCACACTTAATCCAACGTATTGGTCCTGTAAAGGAGGTGATAGCGTAGCAAACTAGGCAACCGGACTATAATGCTTTATCACTTTCACTTAGCCATAGGAGTTCGATGGTGGGGCTACTATATAGCCCCTAGGGGCACCGCGCTCTCCGAATTCGGGCGGCGTATGTGCCCAAGGAAAGCGGCCCTTCGTCAATGCGGAGGAATTCTAAACATTCCATTTGGGTCATCGAGTGGTTGACCAGTCTCACGCTATATCATGACAGTCAGTTTTGGCTTTCTCTCTTGAGGTGCTCACTGGCGAACAGCGGCACAATCGCGATAGTTCTCCACGGTGCCGCGTTAGCCGATAGAAGCGGGCGTAAGGCAGCAAAATACAGGAGCCGGACAAACCCAACATTTGACCAAAGACATGATTCGGAGCTGATGCATATAAGGCCTAACTCGAGGCGCGAACACTCCCTAAGGTATTCGGTCTTTATGAAAGCAGGCAGAATAATGCCCTAAGCCCTGGTGTCCAGTGCACGAGCAAAAATTCTGGTGTGGCCGATGCCAAACGCCAGCCTCCTCCTCGGTTATAGCAAGAAACCGGGGATGTGTATCAACAAGAGACAGTAAAAAGGTTTACGTGAGGTCTTAATCTGAAAAGAATCCTTTGCAACGGGTCCCTACTGCACGCGTCTGCGCTGTGTCTCCGTTGTGCCCTATCCTGGACGGGTGTAGCACGGTGTTCATCTCAGTAAAGAGAAGAACTTAGTTGAAAAGAAAAAAAAAAGATCATGCGAAAAATGTACTTTATATTAAATAAGCAGTACGGTTTGAAAAGTGAATACGGTTGAGCTTTATTGTCTCTTGTTGTACATGCGTGCAGCCCCTTGTACGGGGGTATGCCGCTAGTAGGCGCCGGACTCGTCTAGCCATGTCCGGGGTTCAAATGACCTATTCTGGTGCTTTGATTAGCGGAGCCGGATTGGTGTGGGGCTGTCAAGGCAGTCTCACGTTCTTCCATGCTTGAGTAACACTTAATACTCCCTTTTAATGAGATGATGCCGCGTGGACCAAGCATTTTAAGTGTAAGAGATGCATAATGCGGTATTGCATTAAAGCGGGCGAAAGCTTCAAGCCCCAGTAGTGCTTGATAGCTACTTTCGAATGGGGCGATGTGGAAGGTTAACTTTTCACGGCGGAAGTTGTCAGATGAGCCGAACACAACTTCTAGCGATGAGGGAGCCATTACAATGGGCAGATAGGCGTGGCATTACCCCTTTGAAGGAGGTGTTGCTATGGCGAATTTTGGTTGGGTCTATCCTCATTTTGCGGATTGTGTCCTGATATAGCAGGTTTAGATCGCTACCTCCGTCCATTAGGACTTGTGTAAATTGGAGTCCGTCGATTATAGGATCTAATATCAAGGCAGTCCATCCTGCGTTCGGATACTTCCGGAATAGTCCTGATGATCGAAGGTCATTGGTTTTGAAAACCATCGTTGGGACTCTCTGCTGGGATAGACCGTGCGGTAGCGTGTTTCTATGGGCGCCCGCTCTGTTTTCCCTTTGTCACTTGAAGTGAGTTCACTGTTTTGACTTTTGTGGGAAATTCTTTTGTTTTCCGGTGCTCTGCTTACGGGGTTAAATCGTCGTCCTCGCTTGGTGTGTCGAGCCCCTTGTGTTCGGCATTGAGTTTGCGGACTGCTTGAAGACCCAACAATCTCTGTGGGTATGGTTTGCAGTGCTTCCAGAGTACTGTGGATTTGGCATATTTTGTCCAAGATTTTGTTTAGGTTGGATAGCTCGTCGCTATTGTCCTTGAGGGGCAGGTTTTTATGATTCTGCTGGGAGCTTCTGAATCCGGCGTTGACTGCTGTGCTCTTCGGGCTATTTCCCTTTGTCCGGCGCTGGTCCTTGCTGTGTTGTGGTTTTCCATTTCCATCCCTGACTTCGGATGTACTTGGGTCGCTGGTACTGCATCTTGCCAGCCAACTATCCTCTCCCGCGCAAAAGCGGGTCATGAGGCTTGTTAATGCAACCATGGTTCTTGGCTTCTCCTGGCTGAGGTGTCTGGCGAGCCATTTGTCTCGGACGTTGTGTTTGAAAGCTGCTAAGGCTTGGCGTGCAGACAATCGACTATTTGGTTCTTTTTGGTAAGGAACATGTTCCAGAATTTGTGGGCTGACTCTCCGGGTTGTTGAGTTATGTGACTTAAATCGTCTGCATCCGGAGGACGGACATAAGTCCCTTGAATATTTGCCCGAAAAACATCCTCAAGCTCTTCCCAACTTCCAATGGAATTTTCATAGAGGCTTTTGAGCCAATGCGGGGCTGGCCCTTTGAGCTTGAGGGGTAAGTATTTTATGGCATGGAGATCATCTCCTCTAGCCATGTGTATGTGGAGGATGTAATCCTCAATCCAGACTCCAGGGTCTGTTTTTCCGTCGTATGCCTCTATGTTTACGGGTTTGAATCACCGAATTCGTGATCCGGCACCTCATCGGTGAAACACAGGGGGTGTGCGGCACCCCTATATTTGGGTGTGCCGTGATGTTCGGATATTTGGCGTGTTGCATTGCTTGGAAGAGCTTGCTTTCTCGGCCCATAGATGGACCTAACTCGGCCATCCTTTTGATGCGAATCCTTATGCGGATCGCGTGCAGGCTTGCGTGCGGCGCCGCTTGCCGCTCCATGTTTGCCATGTGGTCGTCTATCCGACCGGGCGGCCTCTTTGTTCTTTGATTGCGGGGGCTCTAAGGCCTCCTCATCGAACTCGGGCAGTAATTTGCGCTTCGGGTAGCTCTTTGTTTGGCGACTGTCGCCGTATTTCTCTACGGTGTTGAGTACTTTGCTCCATCTGATTCTGAGTGCATCTTCCGCTGTTTTGAGCTTCCGCTTCTGCTTTTTCAGGCTACGGGCAGTGGCGACGAGCCTTTTGTGGAGGTTCTTCTGCTCCAACAATTTGTCCGGCGTGAGATCGTCCGGACTGTTATCTTCTCCGGGGACGGGTTGTTTATCCAAGTTGTCCTGTTCGGACGGTTGCTCGATAGCATGTTAAATCGTCCACGGTTAAGCCCTGCTCTATGGCTGGGTCAGTGTGGCTGCCGTTTTTGTCGAGGCAGGACTTAGTGCGGCGTTTATGTTGCCGTTTTGACTGCTTTTCAAGGGATTTATCCTTCATAGTGTCCCGTTGTTCCTCGTCGTCACTTCCTTTAGGTGTATCCACCATGTATACATCGTGCGATGAGGTGGCTATCCAGTATCCTATAGGTGCTAGAATTGTATTACCCGGAAACATAATACATGTGTGAATACATAGACAAACATAATGTCACTAGTGTGCCTCTACTTGACTAGCTCATTAATCAAAGATGGTTATGTTTCCTAACCATAGACATGTGTTGTCATTTGATTAACGAGATCACATTATTAGGAGAATAATGTGATTGACTTGACCCATTCCGTTAGCCTAGCACTTGATCGTTTAGTATATTGCTATTGCTTTCTTCATGACTTATACAAAGTTCCTACTACTATGAGATTATGCAACTCCCGTTTACTAGAGGAACACTTTGTGTGCTACCAAACGTCACAACGTGAATCGGGTGATTATAAAGGAGCTCTACAGGTGTCTCCAAAGGTACATGTTGAGTTGGCGTATTTCGAGATTAGGTTTTGTCACTCCGATTGTCAGAGAGGTATCTCTGGGCCCTCTCGGTAATGCACATCACTACAAGCCTTGCTAGCAATGTAGCTAATGAGTTAGTTACGGAATGGTGCATTACGTAACGAGTAAAGAGACTTGCCGGTAACGAGATTGAACTAGGTATTGATACCGAGATCGAATCTCGGGCAAGTAACATACCGATGACAAAGGGAACAACGTATGTTGTTATGCGGTTTGACCGATAAAGATCTTCGTAGAATATGTGGGAGCCAATATGGCATCCAGGTCCCGCTATTGGTTATTGCCGGAAACGTGTCTCGGTCATGTCTACATAGTTCTCGAACCCGTAGGGTCCGCACGCTTAACATTTCGTTGACGATATAATATTATATGAGTTATGTATGTTGGTAACCGAATGTTGTTTGGAGTCTCGGATGAGATCATGGACATGATGAGGAACTCCGGAATGGTCCGGAGATAAAGTTTGATTATGGGATAATAGTGTTTGATCTCCGGAAGGGTTCCGGAATTCACCGGAAGGAGTTCCGGATGTTTCCCGAAATGTTTGGGTACGAGAACACGTTATTTGGGCCAAAGGGGAAAGCCCACAAGGTTTTTGGAAAGCGCAAAGGAAGTTTTATGGAGTCGAGGCTGCACACCGTGGTCCTGGCGTGCAGGTCCAGACGCCGGGAACCCTGGCGTCTGGCCCTGGAGTCCGAGAAGGACTCTTGCCTTTCGGGTGAAACCGACTTTGTGGTGGCTTTTACTCCAAGTTTTGACCCCAAGGCTCAACATATAAATAGAGGGGCAGGGCTAGCACCAAAGACACATCAAGAAACACCAAGCCGTGTGCCGGCAACCCCGTCCCCTCTAGTTTATCCTCCGTCATAGTTTCCGTAGTGCTTAGGCGAAGCCCTGCGGAGATTGTTCTTCACCAACACCATCACCACGCCGTCGTGCTGCCGGAACTCATCTACTACTTCGCCCGTCTTGTTGGATCGAGAAGGCGAGGACGTCATTGAGCTGAACGTGTGCAGAACTCGGAGGTGCCGTGCGTTCGGTAATTGTATCGGTCGGATCGTGAAGGCGTCGACTACATCAACAGCGTTGTTAAACGCTTCCGCTTAGCGATCTTCAAGGGTATGAAGATACACTCCCCCTCTCGTTGTTATGCATCACCATGATCTTGCGTGTGCGTAGGAATTTTTTTTGAAATTACTACGTTCCCCAACAGTGGCATCCGAGCCTGGTTTTATGCGTAGATGTCATATGCACGAGTAGAACACAAGTGATTTGTGGGCGATACAAGTCATCTTGCTTACCGACATGTCATACTTTGGTTCGGCGGTATTGTTGGATGAAGCGGCCCGGACCGACATTACGCATACGCTTACGTGAGACTGGTTCTACCGACGTGCTTTGCACACAGGTGGCTGGCGGGTGTCTGTTTCTCCAACTTTAGTTGAACCGAGTGTGGCTATGCCTGGTCCTTGCGAAGGTTAAAACAACACTAACTTGACGAACTATCGTTGTGGTTTTAATGCGTATGTCAGAACGGTTCTTGCTCAGCCCGTAGCAGCCACGTAAAACTTGCAACAACAAAGTAGAGGACGTCTAACTTATTTTTGCAGGGCATGTTGTGATGTGATATAGTCAAGATGTGATGCTCGATTTTATTGTATGAGATGATCAGGTTTTGTAACCGAAGTTATCGGCACATGGCAACAGCCATATGGTTGTCGCTTTATTGTATGAAATGCAAACGCCCTGTAATGCTTTAATTTATCACTAAGCGGTAGCGATAGTCGTAGAAGCATAAGATTGGCGAGACGACAACGATGCTACGATGGAGATCAAGGTGTCGGGCCGGTGACGATGGTGATCACGACGGTGCTTCGGAGATGGAGATCACAAGCACAAGACGATGATGGTCATATCATATCACTTATATTGATTGCATGTGATGTTTATCCTTTATGCATCTTATCTTGCTTTGATTGACGGTAGCATTTTAAGATGATCTCTCACTAATTATCAAGAAGTGTTCTCCCTGAGTATGCACCGTTGCGAAAGTTCTTCGTCTTTGAGACACCACATGATGATCGGGTGTGATAGGCTCTACGTTCAAATACAACGGGTGCAAAACAGTTGCACACGCGGAATACTCAGGTTAAACTTGACGAGCCTAGCATATACAGATATGGCCTCGGAACATGGAGACCGAAAGGTCGAGCGTGAATCATATAGTAGATATGATCAACATAGTGATGTTCACCATTGAAACTACTCCATCTCACGTGATGACCGCACATGGTTTAGTTGATTTGGATTACGTGATCACTTAGATGACTAGAGAGATGTCTGTCTAAGTGGGAGTTCTTAAGTAATATGATTAAATTGAACTTAAATTTATCATGAACTTAGTACCTGATAGTATTTTGATTGTCTATGTTTGTTGAAGATAGATGGCTCGTGCTGTTGTTCCGTTGAATTTTAATGCGTTCCTTGAGAAAGCTAAGTTGAAAGATGATGGTAGAAATTACACGGACTGGGTCCGTAACCTGAGGATTATCCTCATTCTTTGCCACGGAAGAATTACGCCCCGAAGCACCGCTGGGTGCCAGCTTCCTGCAGATGCAACTGACGACGTTAAGAACGTCTGGCAGAGCAAAGCTGATGACTACTTGATAGTTCAGTGTGCCATGCTTTACGGTTTGGAACCGGGCCTTCAACGACGTTTTGAACGTCATGGAGCATATGAGATGTTCCAGGAGTTGAAGTTAATATTTCAAGCAAATGCCCGGATTGAGAGATATGAAGTCTCCAATAAGTTCTATAGCTGTAAGATGGAGGAGAATAGTTACATCGGTGAACATATACTCAAAATGTGGGTATAATAATCACTTGATTCAACCGGGAGTTAATCTTCACGATGATAGTGTCATTGACAGAATTCTTCAATCATCGCCACCAAGCTACAAGAGCTTCGTGATGAACTATAATATGCAAGGGATGGACAAGACTATTCCCGAGCTCTTCGCAATGCTAAAAGCAGCGGAAGTAGAAATCAAGAAGGAGCATCAAGTGTTGATGGTTAACAAGACCACCAGTTTCAAGAAAAGGGGCAAAGGAAAGAAGAAAGGGAACTTCAAAAAGAACAGCAAGAAAGTTGCTGCTCAACAGAAGAAACCCAAGTATAGACCTAAGCCTGAGACTGAGTGCTTCTACTGCAAGCAGACTGGACACTGGAAGCGGAACTGCCCCAAGTATTTGGCGGATAAGAAGGATGGCAAAGTAAACAAAGGTATATGTGATATACATGTTATTCATGTGTACCTTACTAATGCTCGCGGTAGCACCTGGGTATTTTATACTGGTTCTGTTGCTAATATTTGAGACTCGAAACAGGGACTACAGATTAAACGAAGATTGGCAAAGGACGAGGTGACGATGCGCGTGGGAAACGGTTCCAAAGTCGATGTGATCGCGGTCGGCACGCTACCTCTACATCTACCATCGGGATTAGTTTTAGACCTAAATAATTGTTATTTGGTGCCAGCGTTGAGCATGAACATTATATCTGGATCTTGTTTGATGCGAGACGGTTATTCATTTAAATCAGAGAATAATGGTTGTTCTATTTATATGAGTAATATCTTTTACGGTCATGCACCCTTGAAGAGTGGTCTATTTTTATTGAATCTCGATAGTAGTAATACACATATTCATAATGTTGAAGCCAAAAAGATGCAGAGTTGATAATGATAGTGCAACTAATTTGTGGCACTGCCGTTTAGGTCATATCGGTGTAAAACGCATGAAGAAACTCCATACTGATGGACTTTTGGAATCACTTGATTATGAATCACTTGGTACTTGCGAACCGTGCCTCATGGGCAAGATGACTAACACGCCGTTCTCCGGAACTATGGAGAGAGCAACAGATTTGTTGGAAATCATACATACAGATGTATGTGGTCCAATGAATGTTGAGGCTCGTCATGATATCGTTATTTTCTCACCTTCATCGATGATTTAAGCAGATATGGGTATATCTACTTGATGAAACACAAGTCTGAAACATTTGAAAAGTTCAAAGAATTTCAGAGTGAAGTGGAAACTCATCGTAACAAGAAAATAAAATTTCTACGATCTGATCGTGGAGGAGAATATTTCAGTTACGAGTTTGGTTTACATTTGAAACAATGCGAAATAGTTTCGCAACTAACGCCATCCGGAACACCACAACGAAATGGTGTGTCCGAACGTCATAATCGTACTTTACTAGATATGGTGCGATCTATGATGTCTCTTACTGATTTACCGCTATCATTTTGGGGTTATGCTTTAGAGACGGGCGCATTCACGTTAAATAGGGCACCATCAAAATCCGTTGAAACGACACCTTATGAACTATGGTTTGGCAAGAAACCAAAAGTTATCATTTCTTAAAGTTTGGGGCTGCGATGCTTATGTGAAGAAACTTCAACCAGATAAGCTCGAACCCAAATCGGAGAAATGTGTCTTTATAGGATACCCAAAAGAGACTATTGGGTACACCTTCTATCACAGATCTGAAGGCAAGATTTTTGTTGCTAAATTCGGATCCTTTCTAGAGAAGGAGTTTCTCTCGAAAGAAGTGAGTGGGAGGAAAGTAGAACTTGATGAGGTAATCGTACCTGCTCCCTTATTGGAAAGTAGTTCATCACAAGAACCGGTTCTGTGACAACTACACCAATCGCTGAGGAAGCTAATGATCCTGAACATGAACCTTCAGATCAAGTTACTACCAAACTTCGTAGGTCTACCAGAGTAAGATCCACACCAGAGTGGTACGGTAATCCTATTCTGGAAGTCATGTTACTTGACCATGGCGAACCCGCGAACTAAGAGGAAACGATGATGAGCCCAGATTCCGCAAAATGGCTTGAGGCCATGAAATCTGAGATGGGATCCATGTATGAAAACAAAGTATGGACTTTGGTTGACTTGCCCGATGATCGGCAAGCGATAGAAAATAAATGGATTTTCAAGAAGAAGACTGACGCTGATGGTAATGTAACTGTCTACAAAGCTCGACTTGTTGCAAAAAGTTTTTGACAAGTTCAAGGGGTTGACTACGATGAGACTTTCTCACCCGTAGCGATGCTTAAGTCTGTCCGAATCATGTTATCAATTGCCGCATTTTATGATTATGAAATTTGGCAAATGGATGTCAAAACTGCATTCCTGAATGGATTTCTGGAAGAAGAGTTGTATATGATGCAACCGGAAGGTTTTGTCGATCCAAAAGGTGCTAACAAAGTGTGGAAGCTCCAGCGATCCATTTATGGACTGGTACAAGCCTCTCGGAGTTGGAATAAACGCTTTGATAGTGTGATCAAAGCATATGGTTTTATCTGAGACTTTTGGAGAAGCTCAGTATTTACAAGAAAGTGAGTGGGAGCTCATAGCATTTCTGATATTATATGTAGATGACATATTGTTGATTGGAAATGATATAGAATTTCTGGATGGCATAAAGGGATATTTGAATAAAAGTTTTTCGATGGAAGACCTCGGTGAAGCTGCTTACATATTGGGCATCAAGATCTATAGAAATAGATCAAGACGCTTAATTGGACTTTCACAAAGCACATACCTTGATAAAGTTTTGAAAAAGTTCAAAATGGATCGAGCAAAGAAAGGGTTCTTGCCTGTATTACAAGGTGTGAAGTTGAGTCAGACTCAATGCCCGACCACAGCAGAAGATAGAGAGAAAATGAAAGATGTTCCCTATGATTCAGCCATAGGCTCTATCATGTATGCAATGCTGTGTACCAGACCTGACGTATGCTTAGCAATAAGCTTGGCATGTAGGTACCAAAGTAATCCAGGAGTGGATCACTGGACAGCGGTCAAGAACATCCTGAAATACCTGAAAATGACTAAGGATATGTTTCTCGTATATGGAGGTGACAAAGAGCTAGTCGTAAATGGTTACGTCGATGCAAGCTTTGACACTGATCCGGACGATTCTAAATCGCAAAGCGGATACGTGTTTTTATTAAACGGTGGAGCTGTAAGTTGGTGCAGCTCTAAACAAAGCGTCGTGGCGGGATCTACATGCGAAGCGGAATACATAGCTGCTTCGGAAGCAGCAAATGAAGGAGTCTGGATGAAGGAGTTCATTTCCAATCTAGGTGTCGTACCTAGTGCATCGGGACCAATGAAGATCTTCTGTGACAATACTAGTGCAATTGCCTTGGCAAAGGAATCCAGATTTCACAAGAGGACCAAGCACATCAAGAGACGCTTCAATTCCATCCGGGACCAAGTCCAGGTGGGAGATATAGAGATTTGCAAGATACATACGGATCTGAATGTTGCGCACCGTTGACTAAGCCTCTTCCACGAGCAAAACATGATCAGCACCAAGACTCCATGGGTGTTAGAATCATTACTGTGTAATCTAGATTATTGACTCTAGTGCAAGTGGGAGACTGAAGGAAATATGCCCTAGAGGCAATAATAAAGTTATTATTAATTTCCTTATATCATGATAAAGTTTATTATTCATGCTAGAATTGTATTACCCGGAAACATAATACATGTGTGAATACATAGACAAACATAATGTCACTAGTGTGCCTCTACTTGACTAGCTCATTAATCAAAGATGGCTATGTTTCCTAACCATAGACATGTGGTGTCATTTAATTAACGAGATCACATTATTAGGAGAATAATGTGATTGACTTGACCCATTCCGTTAGCCTAGCACTTGATCGTTTAGTATGTTGCTATTGCTTTCTTCATGACTTATACAAAGTTCCTACTACTATGAGATTATGCAACTCCGTTTACGGAGGAACACTTTGTGTGCTACCAAACGTCACAACGTAATCGGGTGATTATAAAGGAGCTCTACAGTGTCTCCAAAGGTACATGTTGAGTTGGCGTATTTCGAGATTAGGTTTTGTCACTCCGATTGTCGGAGAGGTATCTCTGGGCCCTCTCGGTAATGCACATCACTACAAGCCTTGCAAGCAATGTAGATAATGAGTTAGTTACGGAATGATGCATTACGTAACGAGTAAAGAGACTTGCGATAACGAGATTGAACTAGGTATTGATACCGACGATCGAATCTCGGGCAAGTAACATACCGATGACAAAGGGAACAACGTATGTTGTTATGCGGTTTGACCGATAAAGATCTTCGTAGAATATGTGGGAGCGAATATGGGCATCCAGGTCCCGCTATTGGTTATTGACCGGAAACGTGTCTCGGTCATGTCTACATAGTTCTCGAACCCGTAGGGTCCGCAACGCTTAACGCTTTCGCTGATTTATATAGTATTATATGAGTTATGTATGTTGGTAACCGAATGTTGTTCGGAGTCCCGGATAAGATCATGGACATGACGAGGAACTCCGGAATGGTCCGGAGATAAAGTTTGATATATGGGATAATAGTGTTTGATCTCCGGAAGGGTTCCGGAATTCACTGGAAGGGGTTCCGGATGTTTCCCGAAATGTTTGGGTACGAGAACACGTTATTTGGGCCAAAGGGGAAAGCCCACAAGGTTTTGGAAAGCGCAAAGGAAGTTTTGCGGAGCCCAGGGCGACGCCAGGTCCTGGCGTGCAGGTCCAGACGCCGAACCCTGGCGTTCGCCCTGGAGTCCGAGAAGGACTCTTGCCTTTCGGGTGAAACCGACTTTGTGAAGGCTTTTACTCCAAGTTTCGACTCCAAGGCTCAACATATAAATAGAGGGGCAGGGCTAGCACCAAAGACACATCAAGAAATATCAAGCCGTGTGCCGGCAACCCCGTCCCCTCTAGTTTATCCTCCGTCATTGTTTCCGTAGTGCTTAGGCGAAGCCCTGCGGAGATTGTTCTTCACCAACACCGTTACCACGCCGTCGTGCTGCCGGAACTCATCTACTACTTCGCATGTCTTGCTGGATCGAGAAGGCGAGGAAGTCATCGAGCTGAACGTGTGCAGAACTCCGAGGTGCCGTGCGTTCGGTATTTGGATCGGTCGGATCGTGAAGACGTACGACTGCATCAACCGCGTTGATAAACGCTTCCGCTTCGCGATCTTCAAGGGTATGAAGATACACTCCCCCTCTCGTTGCTATGCATCACCATGATCTTGCGTGTGCGTAGGAAATTTTTTAAAATTACTACGTTCCCCAACAGGTATTTTTTCCAAATGCATGAACATTTTTGTCAAGATATCGAATACATTTTTCGAATGGCATGCGAATTTTTTAATATATCACGAACATTTTCTGAATGTCACAAACATTTTATTTCAAATGGTATCAGCACTCATTGAATCATCATTTTTTAAATGATCAGTTAACCTTTTAGGATTTCAATAAAAATGTAACTTTTTAGGATTTCAATAAAAAATGTAAATAAAATTACTGTAATAAAACAAAAGAAAACTTCCGCTAGGTTTCCTCACGTGTTGGCCGGCTCATTTTGGTGCGACAAGTGGGCTAGAGTCCGAAGCTGATGGGCCCAAGAACAAGTCCCTGCGAGGCCGTTGAAAGACATCTTGTTCTTGTGCATTCTGATTTCTGAAGAAAACAGTAAACGCACCTGGCCACTGATTTCTCTCCAGAAAAGAACTTGTGCCAGTGACGAAGCAGTTCATCCCAAGTAGTACGAAAAAATGTCCAGGACAAGCAATCCACCTAACAGAAGAAGCAAGGGAGCATCAAAGAATAGACACCTGCCTTCACGGCAGTAACTAGCCATCCTGAAATCGATCAGGCCAAGGCAGGACACAGTTTAGAGGTAATATCAGTGGGAGTCATAGAACTTGTGCTCGATGTTTAGTTTGATGCTAAAACTTTAAAAGTACGGATTTGTGGTCATCCAACTTGCGTTCTTGTGCAAGTACCGTCACTTTGGTCATATTCAGATGTATCCCGTGCTTACGTGGCATCCGAGCGTGGCTATGGCCCACTCTTAGTGACCGAAACAGCTCGCCGCGTTTTTTCTTTGCAGAAGCACCCTTGCTCTGTATTTAATCTCTACTCCTAATGGACCAATTGGTTGAATAGTCCCCCACTTTCAACCGGTTTATTTTCAACCGTTTTATTTTCAACCGGTTTATTTTCAACCGGTTTTGTCCCATCAAATTACCCCACCCCACGCCCACCCACCGAACCCCATCAACAGCGCCACGCCCACCCACCGAACCCCGTCAACAGCGCCCTCCCGCCGATGAGGATCGGCGCCCCATCAACAGCGCCCTGCCGCCGATGAGGATCGCCCTGACGCCGATCCCCATACCCCATGCCGCCCTGCCGCCGATGAGGATCGCCCTGACGCCGATCCCCATACCCCATGCCGCACTCCACATACCCGATCTGCGGCACGTTTCTGGACCTGCGGCACGATTGATCTGCGGCACGATTGATCTGCGCACTCCCCATACCCGATCTCCTCAACAGGGCCGCCGCCACGTTTCTGGATCGCTGGCAAGCGCCGCCGCGCCGCCGCCACGTTTCTGGATCGCTGGCAGATTCTAGATCGCGCGCCGCCGCGCGGAACGTGCGATCAGCGACGCGGCTGTACGGTTTCAACCCCAGGTATGTTTACGTGTACAGATCATGAAGGTCCTGTTGGACTCGTGTTCAAACTAAAACTGCACTTCATTTTCCACCTCCGCCGCCGGCCGCTACAGTCAATTTATGTGCAAAAGTTACAATTATATTAGCACTGCTCTCTAGCATCACTCTGTGGTCACAGGAGAACTCTGATTGTCAAAAAATCCACCACTACTCAAAAGTTCTCTAGAGGAACAAGGGCTGAAAGATCACATGAGTAGTAGTTCTGTCAAAAAGACACCACTTCATTTTCCACTTCATTTGCTAAGGTTCAACAGTCAGAAATCTGACAGAACAAGCAAAAAGAAGAGCCATGGGTATTTCTCAGTTGGATTGTGAAATCCTTTTGACCGAAAAACATACAAACATGCATCAAGCTATTCCCAGTGACACCCGCATAGTACAAAGCCTTTAGCTAACTGTAAAAGGGAAAAACAACATGCATCAAAGCTATTTACTGTGACAACCAAGTAAGCTCACTGTAAAACTGGGAGCAGCGAACAACTTAAAAGGCAAAGATCAAAATTATTATAGCCTTGCAGGATAGTTACAGTTCTTATTGCTCTGTAAATAATAAATAAGATGCACTATAAAAACACAACAGTAGTTTAGTATGGAGCAGCAAACAACTTGAAAACTATGGTTCAAAATTACTGTAGTCAGAAATCTGACAGAACAAGCAAAAAGAAGAGCCATGGGTATTTCTCAGTTGGATTGTGAAATCCTTTTGACCGAAAAACATACAAACATGCATCAAGCTATTCCCAGTGACACCGCATAGTACAAAGCCTTTAGCTAACTGTAAAAAGGGAAAAACAACATGCATCAAAGCTATTTACTGTGACAACCAAGTAAGCTCACTGTAAAACTGGGAGCAGCGGACAACTTAAAAGGCAAAGATCAAAATTACTATAGCCTTGCAGGATAGTTACAGTTCTTATTGCTCTGTAAATAATAAATAAGATGCACTATAAAAACACAACAGTAGTTTAGTATGGAGCAGCAAACAACTTGAAAACTATGGTTCAAAATTACTGTAGTTTTGCATTACAATTACAGTTCTTGTCGCACTGTAAATAACACAGAAGATGCACTGTAAACAAACAACAGTAGTTTAGTATCCAGCAGCAAACAACTTGAAGACATGTTTCAAAATTACTATAGCTTTGCAGAAAAACTACATTTCGTGGCCTAAAAAAATAAAGAAAAATGCAAAGTATCAAGGTCTGTAACAACCTGCCCTTATGGACTGAATTTCTGTACAGTGGGAAAGGGCCTTTAGTACTGTTGGTATTTCACGTGATCTGCTTGCAGATTCAGTTTACAAGTTTTGCGTGATACCTAAGTCTGTTGGACGTGTCTTTTTTAATATTTACATATGGGGACTCCACACAGCAAGCCAGCGGAACAGACGACTTCATCAGGTATATGTTCACCTATAAATTGTGCTACACAAGTCAAACATATATATGTTCAACTACATATGTGTTACAGGCCCGATGGAGGGGACAAGTGTTGTGACTCTAACGAAGGGATTATACCCGTAGCCGATGATGTTGACAAAATTTACCCACGTAGTCCAGGTATAAGGTTTACTTTTGTCCTTCTTAGTTGGAAAATCATCCATAATATACTTGGGCACAACCGATTCTAATGTATCAACATCTTTATTTCTAGGAGTCCATATTACTCCCTCCGAACGGATGATACTTGAGACCGATGGTGATATCACATATGATACTCCAGGTATATAACTACCTCCTTGTATGTGTTCAGCTACATATTTTGTTATACATGTCAAACACCCTCACAGGAGATGTTGCAGGCCCGATGGAGGGACATCTTGGTGACGATTCTAATGAAGGGGTTATACCTGGAGCCGACGATGTTCACAAGAATTACCCAAGTAGTCCAGGTATTAAGGCTTATGTTGCCGAAAGTACATATGACGATTCTAATGAAAGTAGTCCAGGGATGATACTTGAACAGGCCGATTGTGAAAGTACATATGATCATCAACCTTCCCATCTGATTTCGGGTAAGTATTATGTTGCCGAAAGGTTAAGACCATGTGCCTACAAGTTTGCCTTGATTCGGTCCAATATATTGTTATGCTAGCATGCAACATGACAGTTGGCAAGAGAGGCCGCATAATGTTCCACGCCATCCTCAAAGTGATATCAATAATGCAGATCAACCATCCTCTGTGGACCTTGACGAAAAAAGAGAGTTGAAAAAGCTCGGAGGCGAGCTGCTTATAGAAAGAAAAAAGAGGTGGCTACCGTCAAGCAACAAGATGAAAATCTGTCTGCCCTTACGATATCAGGTAAGAATGCTTTATGGGAAGGCACTGCGATGATATTATATATACTAACTCCATTCCAGAGTGTAATGTTAAGATCATTTCAAATGCAGATATGCGGTATGTGGGTGGGTTACCTCTCGGTGATATCACTAATGTGTGTCAACCAACCACGGTGGACGATGACGATAAAAAAGAGCAACTAAAGGCTCGGAGAAGAGCTGCTTATCGAAAGAAAAAAGAGGAGGCAGACAGCAAGCAAAAAGATGAAAATCTGACAGCCATTACGATATCAGGTACGGATGTTTATGTTTCAGCAATATGATTACCGTATGTATACTTTCTTAGTGAATAATGTAGGTGACATATGTTTCCGAGACCCCAACCCCATGAATAATTGACCAAGAAAGTGAATAAAAATAATTGACCAATAATTGACCATTGTGTTATCATACAATTCCTGATCATTTAGGTTCAATTCGATATATGGCAGCCATAGGACTTTAGACTACATACAGACTTTATGTATGGACACGGAATGCTTTATGGGAAGGCACTGCGATGATATTATATATACTAACTCCATTTCAGAGTGTAATGTTAAGATCATTTCAAATGCAGATATGCGGTATGTGGGTGGGTTACCTCTCGGTGATATCACTAATGTGTGTCAACCAACCACGGTGGACGATGACGATAACAAAGAGCAACTAAAGGCTCGGAGAAGAGCTGCTTATCGAAAGAAAAAAGAGGAGGCAGACAGCAAGCAAAAAGATGAAAATCTGACAGCCATTACGATATCAGTAATGCGGATGTTTATGTTTCAGCAATATGATTACCGTATGTATACTTTCTTAGTGAATAATGTAGGTGACATATGTTTCCGAGACGCCAACCCCATGAATAATTGACCAAGAAATTTTTATTCACTTTCCGAGACTTTATGTATGGACACGGAGGGATTCTATAAAAAAATAAACCCTAGATAAATAAGTAGCTTCAACCAGCCCTCTTACCTCTCGGTGAACAATGAAGACCCTAAACCCTCCGGGCAGATATGCAAAATGTTCCCCTGTTACCTCTTGATGATACCAACCCAACTACATCCAGCTATACATCATTGTTTAACCTGACCGTGCAGAAATATAAATTAAGCGTTTGTGTAGTACATGAAATCTTCTTGAACAATGAAGACCCTAAACCCTTCGTGCAGATATGCAAAATGTGACCCTGCTACCTCTCGATGATATCACTAATGGGTGTCAACCAATCTCGATGGACCTTGACGAGAAAAAAGAGCAAATGAAGGCTCGGAGGAGAGCTGCTTATCGAAAGAAAAAAGAGGTGGCAGCCAGCGAGAAACTAGATGAAATACAGCCTGATAAAGAACACAAGGGTGACTTAACAGACGAGCAAATTGAGCAGAGAAACGCGCGGAGGCGAGCAAGTTATCGGAAAAAAGTGGGTGACGAAGTGATCGATCTTCGAGAAAAAAATCAGAAGTTGTAAGAATGGCACGTGCAAAACCCTAAAACCATGACTGAGGATGAAAGGGGGGAGTCAAGTGCAAAGAGAAAGGTAAAGTATGCTGCAAAGAAAAACACTCCGTGTGCTGAATCGATCGCAATGCCACGTCCAGATCTAACTAGCACATTGTCCAACCCTCACACACATTGTCCGACTCTCACACTTTCAGCCCTCACGCAACAATTCGACAGTGAACTAATATATCATGCTCCCTACGGTCAATGCGGCCCCACATACATTCGCAACACCGAAACCGATGGTACATATCATATCAACCATCATCTTCCATCATGTAATCATTCATGAGATATAATTAATGATGTATAGTGTTGTAGGTGCATACCTAAGCAGAACCTTCGGTGATGCTCTTTGTACATGGCGACATAGCGAAATCAATGTGTGCCTACAAAATGCCGACCAGCAAACCGGTGATACGGTAGCAATAGCGGATGATGGAGTGGACGAGCAGAGTCATGAGTCCAGAGCAATGCACAGGAGGGAGAGCGAGCTTGCAAGGGTGGTATGGTGGCAAAGAAGCGTCAACAGAAAATTGGCAAGGAAAAAAAGTACGCATGTACCGCATGGTCAGAGGAATGTTCTACACGATCAGCGTAATGAAAGGTTTGCAGGTAGGGTGATGACCCCAACCGTCAGGTCCATCTCCATACCGAAAATGAGCTCAACTGGACAACCTACCATAGTGGAACCACACGGTGCCTCGACCTCATCTAGCACGCCGGAGTACACGATCGAGTGAAGGTAACACTCCCATCCTTACTCTCCTTGCGTCCCTTGAGACTGATCCCTCATTTATTGGTTTCGCTCGAAAGGCATTTACATGGACGCTTACCTTACTCGTCTCATGAATGATAATGTCAACCCTGATAGCCTCTTTGACGATGAGTATTACCTGTTTGCTGGTGAAGGTATGTACACCCACTTGAGCAACATCCACCCGCTTGAAATATCACACTAAGTATAAACCTTGTTTGCAGGCTCAGATACTGATGACATGGAGCACAACGAATTGGAAGACTCAAGTCACAATACCTATGTCGACCATGATCCATTGGACTATGTCTACTCAAACCTCCCGGACCACACACACATCCTGAAGCACGCCGCAAATTGCGATCACTGCAAGGCCAAGAAGTTTGTGTCCGAGGCCCCGGGATTCTGCTGTCATGATGGGCGGATCGAGCTGAAGCAACCGGAGCCCATCCCGGAGCTAATGAGGCTTTGGTCTAGCATGGATGCGGACTCAAGGCATTTTCGGAGAACATACGGTTCTTCAATGGCCACTTCTCCTTCACAACCCTTGGTGTCAGCCTTGATGAAAGCTACACAAACATGAAGTCTGGGGTGTACACGTTCCGGGCGCACGGCACCATCTACCACAACGTTCATTCCTTCGGGCCAACATCACGTCCAGATCATCTACAGTTGTACTTCTACGACGACGACCCAGGCCTAACCCATCGCAAGGCTGCCACCGAGCAATTAGACCAAGATGTCGTGAGAAAGTTAGTGCACATACTCAGGGAAAACCCGTACTCCCAGCAGTTTAGGAGTTTGGGTGCGCACAGGGACAACCTCGATGATTACAGGATAGACCTCAACACCCACTGCAGACTAGACCAACGGAAGTATAATAGACCTCTGTCATCTGAGGTCGCTGCAATTTGGGTGGAGGGCACTGACCTAGCAAAGAGGTTCGATCGTAGGATTACACTTTGTGGGAATGACAACCAGAGGCACAGTATACATGTGACGGCTGGCTCATATGACCCTCTCTCTTACCCACTCTTCTACCCAAGGGGGGAGCTCGGTTGGCACCCTAAACTTCCTAAACGTGATGTACCTTGGCCGGTTGTGCAACAACCAATAGGTAGAGGTGATGATGATGATGATGATGCGTAAGCCTTATGCGTGATTCTGTTGTTTACATGAATTGTATACTTCTCATATGAATCCTAATGTCTGCGTTACTCATCCATGTGCAGAGGGGAATAGCAGGTTATGCGTCTCAGTGAGAGACTACTACTGTTACATGCTCCAGACACGACCTGGGATATTCAATCCCATACTCTATGGAGCACGATTGCTCCAGCAATGGGGGGTGGACATGTACATCAAAATTGAGAGTTGTAGGTTGAAATGGTACAGAAGAACCGGACAAAGATCCGTGCCGACCTGTATAAAGGAGTTGTTGATGCAATTACATTCGGGAGACCCGTGCAAGCGCTTGTTGGAGTAAGGATAGTGCTACAGAACGTACCTGTGTGGCGACCGCGACATGAAGCGGAGGCATATGGATGCCATGGCAATTGTCCATACGTCTGGGAAGCCCGACATCTTCTTGACCATGACACGCAACCCTAAGCGGGAAGAGATAACAAATGAGTTGTTTCTGGTCGACAAGCGCCAAGACCGACCTGATCTTGTGGCTCGTGTGTTCCATGGGAAGCTAGAGGCTATGAAAGAGATGTTGTTCAAGCAGCGTATCCTGGTGTTGTTGTTGCACATGTATACGTAGTCGAGTTCCAAAAGAGGGCCTCCCCACGCACACTTTTGTTGATCATGGATTCTGCCTATAAGCTTGTCGTTCCGGAGCAAGCGATCGACCGACTCATTTCTGCCGAGCTCCCGACAAGCAAAAGTATCCTGAACTCCACACCTTGGTGGTGAAACATATGATGCATGGACCATGCGGTGCTCTCAACCCCAAAAATGTGTGCATGCAATGTAACGAGTGCAAGTGCAGATACCATGACCGTTCAATGAAAACACGGCACAAGGCAAGGACTCATACCCTGTTTATCGTCACGAGATAATGGTTGGAAGGCTAAGGTCCGGGGTAAAATGTTGGACAACAGATGGGTTGTGCCGTATAACCCTTACCTTCTGCGGATGTTCAATTGCCACATCAACGTTGAGGTTTGCTCCAGCATAAAGGCCGTCAAATACCTTTACAAGTACATATACAAGGGCCATGATAGGGCTTCTTTCGGCATCGACCAGCCCGACGCTGATGGTAACATTGATGAGATCAAAAGATACGTGACGCCGAGGTGGGTTACTCCTCCGGAGGCGATGTGGAGGATATTTGGCTTCCCCTTGTGTGCCAATGACCCGCCTGTCCTACAGCTGCCTCTTCATCTCCCGAATATGCACAGGGTGGCATTCAATGAGCAAGCTCACTTGACCGACGTAGTCGCCTCTGAGAAAGCTTCCAAATCCATGTTGACAGAGTATTTCAAAGCTAACCAAAACCACCCGTGGGCTAGGAATATATTGTACAAGGATTTTCCTGGAAGGTTCACATGGCAGAAGGGTAAGAAGTATTGGAAAGAGCGGGTGACGCATTATCAGATAGGTCGAATTGTGTCTGCCAATCCTGCCTAGGGGGAGCTATACTATCTGCGTGTCCTGCTAAACCATGTTGCTGGCAAGACATCCTATGAGGACCTGCTCACCGTGGGACGGTAGGCTATCACGGAGCTTTAGAGAGGCTGCCGAAAGGTTGGGACTCATCGAGGCGTATAACACGCCGACGGCGCCTTACCGAGGCAGAAGCGATGGCGATGCCTTGTTCACTCAGGAGGCTCTTTGCAACAATTTTGGTGCACTGTGAGCCAGGTGACATTCGTGGTTTATGGGATAGGCACTTCGAGCCTATGTCTGATGACTATCGGTGATCACACACATGCCCGATTGAGGTGGAACAGATGGTGTTGCTTGACATTAGGGGTATGTTGCAGTCCATGGGCAAAGACATATCTGATTTCGCTCTTCCATGCATTGATGATGCATTCGACCCAACCGAGGGCGAGGCCAGAGAAGTGATCGAGGAATCCAACGTCGATTTTGACATCAACGACACTAAATTGGCTTCCTCGCTAAACTTGGAGCAGAGGGCTGCATACGACGAGATACTAGCTTCGCTGAACGCGGTGATGGGGTGTGTTCTTTGTTGATGGACCGGAGGTACAGGAAGACCTTCTGTCAGGTGCTGCTCGCCAAGGTTCAAGCGAGGGAAACATCGCTATCGCTATCATGACGTCGAGCGCCGCCGCTTCTATCATGCCCGGAGGCGGGACTACCCACTCGAGGTTCAAGATCCCATTGAGCTGTGATGATGGCGCCTCATGCACCTTCACGAAGCAGTGGTACCCCAAGCTACCGAGGATGGCCTCATTGATACTATGGGACGAGGCCAGCATGACTAAGCGACAGCGGTCGAGGCACTCGACAACGCATGCGCGACATCATGGGAATATAGGACCGACCATCTGGAGGAAATACTGTTGTTTTTGGCGCAGACTTCAGGCAGGTGCTTCCAGTCATGAGGAGGGGGTCCCGGGGTCAGATAATCGATGCAACCCTCCGAAGTTCACATCTCTGGAAGGGTATGCGCCAGCTAAAGCTCGTCACCAACATGAGGGCTCATAATGACACTTGGTTTGCAGATTACTTGCTAAGGGTAGGCAATGGCACCGAGGAAGTTGACGGTCAAGGAAACATACGACTCCCTGAAGATATTTGTGTGCCATCTACAGGCGAGGGTGACGACCTGGAGAAACTAATTGACCATGTGTTTCCGAGACTAGATGACAACATGTCCGATCCGAATTACATGACTTCACGTGCAATCCTCTCCACCACAAACGACAACGTCGACAAGATAAACATACGCATGGTAGAGCGTTTTCGGGGAGAAGAAGTAATCTACCATAGCTTTGGCAAAGGCGTAAGACGACCCATATGGCTACTACGCTCCCGAGTTCCTAAATGGATTGACTCCCAACGGTGCGCCTCCGCATGCACTCAAACTGAAGCTCAACTGCCTGTCATACTTCGAGGAACATTGATCCGGCTAATGGTCTGTGTAACGGGACGAGGCTTGTGGTGCGAGGTTTTGAGAGGAACGCCATCGATGCAGAAATCGTGATCGGACAACACGCAGGTAGGAGGGTATTCCTTCCTCGAATACCCCTATGCCCGTCTGACAACGACATGTTTCCATTCAAGTTCAAAAGGAAGCAATTTCTGTAAGGCTTAGCTTTGCTATGACGATTAACAAGGCTCAAGGGCAGACCATTCCAATTGTTGGCGTGTACCTACCTAATCCGGTGTTCTCTCATGGTCAACTCTATGTCGCGTTGTCTCGTGCCACGCGAAGAGGAACATAAAGATCCTCATTGAGAAGGATAAGGACAAAGATAATGGCAAGAAGCAAAGCAGTAAAACAAAGAAGCGAAAAAGACCTGCCTTGTCCTTACAGGACCTCGATGAAGAACATCGCCTATAAGGAAGTCCTTACAGGTTGAAGTCTGCCCTTAAGAAGGTGGCGGGTTTTGAATAAGACAAAGGATTTACTCTTTTGCTACAGAGAATTTGGTGCTCTTCGTGTTCTTGTACAAATATTTATCTTTCGATGTTCGCAATTGAACTTTATTATGTTTATTCAACATATCAAATATTAATAATATTGCCTCGGATTTGTGACTTTGCAAGTTGCCAATTTTTCCTGTATGTGACATTATTTATCCTTTTGCCGGATTGCTTATGTATATTATTCTTTTGTTGTTTTGTAATCAATCATCTACTACATCTAAACTAGGCTTTGTTTTCCTACACTGCCTGGGTCACTCCGTTGTTGTAAAACTAGACTCCGCTGGAGTGCTCTACATTAGAGAAATATTTATGATGCGGCCCCAAAGCAGGCACAGTCAATGTTATTTATTTTTGTCCTTTATAGTCTCTTATTTCCCCCTTATTTGAATTTTATAATCCTGGCTTTTCAATACATATCTAAACAGACATGATGTGTTTCTAACTACTTAGTTGTAGGTTTGGTGCAAGTAAACGGATGGATGCTTGTTGACATCTTCATGATCTCACAAATATTTCCAGTAGTATTATTTTCCTTTCATTGTGCCATATTCTGTTAGTTGCTTTTCCTATTATGTATCTTGCAGATAAATAGGAGTTCTAATGAATTGTTGGAACCTGGACAGTACCACAATGTATAACCACCTATTTATTCTGCAACTAAACGCATAATTTATAGCATATCAGGTGCGCTTCTTTCTATTCGTGCCTTCAAAATATCAAACCAGAGGACATCTACTAATATATTTTGTAGCTCTGTTGCTTCCGATGGTACATGAGCTATCATTGTGGGTCATCTACTAATATATTTTTGTAGCTCTGTTTGCATGTATGTACTATGAAAGAGCAGTATGTACATGTCGGTATATTTTTTCTATGTCACAAACATCTGATCCTATCGTTCTCCCTATATGTCGTCCAAACACATCCATATGAACCTATATGTCGTAAAAGTGCATATGTACTTCTCAGTTCTTATAGAGAACGAAAACTGGGTGGCATGCATTATCACGTTGTGTATAATCATTTAGGGAAATGTCAAAAAGTAGAAATCCCGTGAATTGGGAATAGAGAAATTCAAGTAGCTAGGAAGTAACGACATACCAAATGATAAAGAATAGCCCCAATGCAGCTACAAAATCGCAATCGTTTGCTCAAAGATCTGAACTCAATTCACCCTGAAAAACATAGTCATCTGAAGTCAGACTGCATGATAGTCGGATGGGACAAAATCAATTGACTGTCTAAAACCTTCCGTAGGGGACATAACAAATATTTTGCGGTATATAGGTTCCTACTGACAGTTCAAGAAATGCAAACATATATCACTATTATGTTAAATAGGTCACCCAAAACCATGCTATAGATTAATCAAGGTCATGAGCCCAAGCATAATGACTACCCGTACCAAGCAAAAAATAGGACCTTGGAGATATGTAATGTAAAGTCAAAAATAATAATTATCATGCTTTCCTTTTGCTCCCTGAATCGATATTTTTAGAAAGCAAAATGGAAATACAAGGCACACATCATTAAGAAAGAGATGGTCATATTCAAATATTAACTCCTGCTCATTGTGGACGGAAGGCTATGTGGTAGAGCCAGCAGCCGACCAAAGCACCTGTATTAGGAGGATTTGTTACCTCGATGTGTTGATGAGGCAGTGGATTGGTCATGTCCCACAGGATCACGCAGCAGCGGACGTAGTCGTTGACACATTGGGGAATCGGCTCGGGCTGCCCACTTCGTGGAATCGACGGCGCGGCAGCACACTATGCTCGGCTGGGGTAAAGAACATCATGCGGTGAAATCTAATTATCTGGATGACATGATCTAATTACACGAAATAAGATATCTTAATGGTTTTGTTAACTCAGATTATAAATCATAAAATTTATAAGAGGTAGAAAATTGTAAAAGAGACAAAGTTCAATAAATCACCTATTTTCGTTCCATAAATCATGTGTTGTGCATATCATATAGCTTGGAGGATAATATCTGCCCATAGAAATGTTCAGAAAGAAGAAAAATGTTATTATCTACAAAATGAAATGTCGGAATGAAATACATTCAGAGCTCGAATGAAATCAGCAAAGTAAATAAACCCCTTTTCTTTAGATAATCAAAAAGGTCAGAGTAATGGACTACACATGACAATAACCAGCATAGTTAACTTCTACTATTTCATCTAAAGAAACCCAACGTATATATAACAAAACAGTATAGAGAGGTCGGATAGGACTGATGTATTTCATTCAGGATAAGAAAATTGGGGAATGACAAGATAACTAATTTGAACATGCAGGACATTGTTACGTTCCTCACACGCAGAGGAACAGACTAAAAATCAAGGCAAGTAAATAAATATGAGGTAACAATATTATGTTTTTCGTTCAGCAGCTGGTCTGATAAGAAAATAGTTGAAGAGTTAAGGATAATATATATCCACTTGAGTGGTTCCTTGGCAGACGAACTTTTTCACAAGGGTTGGCAAGCAAACTTAATTGTAAATGTAGGCAGCAATAGTATACAGTACCAAAATATATATGACAGTGTCGATGTAGTAGTAGTTGCGACTGTATCTCATCTAACAACCATTCAAAGAGAGACAACATGTATGTACGAGCTCACTGGGCAATCAAACCATTAGTCAACGTGGAGCACCATGAAAAGAGTAAACTTTAACTGAAGAATTGTTTGTTTTATTCTCAAGTTGGTATTCTTCAGATCTGCATTAGGCCATTAGCTCTATTCACCTGCGATCATATTATCTTACATTAAAGATTACCGAGGCAAATGTTAGACCACAATACATGGAGGACAGGTTGTTGGGCGGGAGCATTTGGCTGCGGGCGACATGAATTCAGGGGACGGAGAGCGGAGACCAAGTGTGCAGCAGCGGGTACCCCGATCTACAGTGACCACGCATCCTAGGTCCTAACGATGGCGATGGGTGAATAGATTACCTCGAGGAGGAGAGCGAGCTCGGTACATGGCATTGGTGGGAGCAGAGGAGGTTCATCCATGGCGTGGCGGCAGGCGCCGAGCGAGGAAGAAGCGCAGGATCCCGCTCCTCTCTGGCGCGCAAGCTCGTCCGTCGAGGTGGAAGAAGACCGCCCTTGGCGACGGGCGGTGGTGACCTTTGCGTGATGTTGGTCGCCGGTTGTGTGTGCGCATGTGGCCGCCGCTGGTCGCTCGATCTGCTGGTCAGCGCCGTCGGATGAGTAGAGGGAGGGGACGAGAGGGGAGGCGGTGGGAGACGAGTTCGCTGGTTACAGCGGCGTGAGGCGGCGACAGCGGAGGGAGTGGAGTGGGTGACTCGGCCGAGATTAGGGATTTATGGAGTAGAGAGGGAGGAGAGAGTGAGGCTAACGATAGAGTGAGGGGAAGGAGAAGGTGGGGGCTGTTTTTTTTTGAGAAAGATATAGTGGGTGCTGGTTGGGCCGTGCGGATAGGATAGCGAGGGGAAGGAGAGAGTGGGCTATGCTGATTTGGGCCTTGGATCCCAAAATTTGTTGTACGAAAAAACCATATATTATCCATGCAAAATACACCCCTCAAAAAAATCCATGCAAAATACAAGCATTTATTTTGTTATCACTATAATCAAGATAATATGAATTTATGAAATTGCAGGAATGTGCCTGGCTATTTAGTTTTTTTTCTTTATGCTTTGCTGGGACGTTAAAGAATTGGTTTGCCCGGTTTGCACGGTCAATATTCTCGGTTACACATTTATCACCTTTATTAATGTAAGGTATTCATGCTAATGGTGATTTCATGCTTGTGTAGGATGGGTACGAGCTGAGGAAGACGTTTTTAGTATAGTTGCTCAAATATCATGCGAGTGAAGCTAAAGAAAATATCCTGCAAATGTGCGAGAATTTCTTAAACGCATCAAATAGATCTTAATGTGTAACAGATTTTTACTTATAACGTCAAATGTCCTTTTAGTAATCAATCTACCTTGCAAGTGAAGTGAACTTAACTTATGTTTACATGTAAAATTTAACATGTATTATGTTTAAATAGCTCTAGCAAATATTTTAAAAGCCCGTGGCAACGCACGGGCATTCTACTATTTTTAAAATTGCAGCATGTTGGTAATTATCGGTAAAATATTTAACCGACGATATATTGGCGAATCCATGGTAATATATTAATTATTTTGATATATCCTATTATTATTGCTCCTAAATAAAAATCTGAAGTCATCATTATATTCCTGCAGTTTGTTATATTGAATATAGCGTATTCAGAGACGAAAAGGAAACAATGATACTGGTGAGATAATTGTCATGATTTCGATCAGATTAAGAATCTATAATTTCTATAAATAATTAATTGATTCAAAATGCTTTAGCAATAAATTATTTGTTGCCAAAGAACTCTCAGAACATGCTATTTATAATAGGTTTTTTGACATAACCGGCCACATTCAAATGTTGAAAGAATTTTGATTATCCCGCCAGTTGGCCCCTTGGACTATATATATAAATGCCAGCACCCGTGCGTCTGCGGCGCCTCTATCTTTCTTTAACACTTCATCCATTAGCTCCCTGACCATGGTGAAATCTTACAGCTCGAGGCCCTCGAGGAGGGTGATGGCGAATCCACCGGATACCATCATGCCTCTGCCTACCATCCCTCCGATGAACAGGCAAGTGTACAGATGTTCACGCACGCTTATCTGACATCACCGTTTGTTGATCCCATCATTTCGGGTTATTTTATGTAGGTTCCTGAATTTTCAAAGTGTACAGATGGAACATATCTATCAAAGATGTTGGATCATTCGAGCTAAGGTGATGTGGAAGTCCCATATCAGGGTGCATGCAATGGGAAACCCATACTTTCGTTGCATACTTCTGGACCAGGAAGTTAGTGATCACTAAATATAGCAACCTTTTTTAATGTATATACACAGTCTTGTTATCTGATTTTTTAAAAAAAATTCCAGGGAACAAAGATTGAAGCAATTGCCTTCAGCAACCAAGCTTATCGATTCAACGCAATTCTGCAGACCGGGCTAACTTATGACTTCAGTAGTGTCGGGATAAACCCCACGGAAATGCTAGATGGTCACTTCTGGTATCTATGCAAGGAGTTTGTCGTTCAACTAAATGATATAACCATGGTTAGGACATCGGTGCACAGTATTGCGTCGACAATTTGTCCACCTTTTTTCCCACAACTTGGTGCCATATTTTGCTACGGGACAAACAAATTACCGGTACAACATCTTTTAGTATGTTTTTGCATATTTATCGATTTAACATTTTGTCTCACCCAGACTTAATTTTTTCCAGATCTTCTTGGTATTCTTGTCTATTCTGGTAGGATACAACATAGGTGGGATTCAGTATATAGACGGCAGGTCCATTTTGTTGAGATAGGCATCATGAATTTTCGGTAAACTCCAATCAGTACTTGAGGTTTTATATGATTATTAATATTTGATAGTTGCCTACAATCAACATATGTTTATCATTGCAGACGGGAGATACTTTTTATACGCCTAAGCCAAGAGCATGCTGGTCGTCACTTGTACCACTTGCAGCACACTGATAATTTGTTCGAGAAAATTGCAGTTACGTACATACAGGTTAACCGGAGGGATAAGTGCATGGAGACTATGAGGGAGAGCACATTCTTGTTCTCCCCCGACATTAATGATGATGTTCATCATCTTCAAGGTGAGTTCTATAAACTATTTCGATTTTATGGCTTTTATGTTCTTTTCTGTATTACGATGTTATCAGTACTAACAAATTGTTTTTTCGTAGATATCCACGAAGCCTGCTTAATGACACTTGACGAAACAGTATCATATGTCAATGCTGCAGTTGTAGCCTGGAAAAATGGACAGTAGATGAATTTGTTTTTCAACACGGCTCAATCAGAAGCTGTTTTTCAATAATGTATTCACACAGTACAAAAATTTCTTTTAAAGTGTGTTTTCTTTTTGCTTGACAACTCTTAGTGTAGCCATTATGGCAGTATGTATTTTTTGTATGCAGCATTTACTTCACGATATCTGGTTTTATACAAAGGTTGTTTTTTTCCGATTCGTTGAGATTGAACTGGAACAAAATATTCAACTATAAAAAAAGGAGAAAGATCTGATACGCCCCCGTCACGTTTTTTATAATTAGAAAGAATCATCTACGTCTTAAGTACGACTGGACATATTTGGCAGGCAATAAAAAGCATTACTAATATAGACGTTTATATATATGCTGCTTCGACATCCTAATTGGCAGCGCTCAAGATATGATCCGTCCAAAAGCTGAAATTATTTTATACTAGGAAATGAATAATATAGACATGCACGGATGGAATGATATGGGCACTTTCCCATCGGCCTTAGGTACCATCCGATGCTGAAAATCAGGCGTAATTAAAAGTTTGCTTATTATTTGGCTTTCAACAATGGAAGTTTCCGTATTATTTGGAAGGCACATAAGTCTATATGATGCAGCTGCCAAACAGGAACTGATCCCTTCATATAAACTCCGACGAGCTCCTGTTTCAACACCCACCCCAGTCTTGACCAATTTTCGATCACTCACGACTCTCAACAATGGAGCTTGTGCACGAGCCAGTTGATGTTCAGCTCGCACCACAAGAGCCTTTTCCCGCACCTCAGGAGGCTGCGGGCAACGTTAATGCCGTAGAAGATGCCGTTGAATACATTTTTCAATTTATCACTGTTGTCCAGGACGATGAGGCACTAAAGTAAGTTGTATTGCTCTTCATATTACTCTCGTACACATCAGGCTAGATATCAGTTGGGCAACACAGTAGGCTAGACATAATTAACCATAATAAATAACTATATTATGTTTGGTTGTCTAGGTGTTATTTATTATAGTGTATATATTTTTTGCACTTTTACACCGTTGTTAAATATTTTATGTGTGACTCTGTATCCCATGTTATTTTTATTCATCTATAACATTATTAAAGACAAATTAGCTAACAGGCAAAAGAGCTAGCGTGTTTTAAATTAAGTAACTTGTTTTCACTGCTTTATATTATACAAAATAGTTAGTCTAAATGTGATACAGAGATGGATGGATGTTATTTGGTAAAGATTGGTCTGCATTTTTGGGCAGCACAATCTGGATTAGAAGCTTAACGACCATATCAGATTGAAATCAGCCTCACGGATGCTCCAGGAAACAATTAGCCTTTTTGGAATAATTCATCCTGAGTGCTTCAATCTAGCAGTTCGTAAGCTTGCTAGCGCTGAAGTAGAGAGGACTGCAGGTACAAGAATGCTTGGAAACAAACATTTTTTCGACTTGCAGTTTCATTCTCTGGCACGGGCCCTCAGGCACTCTTCTATGGAGCAAGAAACACGCACCGCGGTGCTGATTGACAATGCCATTGTTCGGCCGTTTCCTAAATATGATGTGTTCAACTCTAACATTGTAAGATACGTATTCTTTAAATTTAAGTTGCTTATTCTATTTTGTACTAACATGTGTCTATTGACGATGATCTACTACCATTTGTTTTCGTGGATTCTTCGTACGGACTACTTGTAGTCGTCATGGAAACTAGGAGGGTTCTCCCAATCGATCCATCAATCGACGTCTATGGTGGACCATACAACTTTCATAACACTGAGACGAGGAAGGAAATCACAATGTTGAAAGAAGACTTCAACAATGTGTTGCAGATGAGGATCCCTGCTTGGAATTCCAATCTCGATGACTGGTCAACGCACGGCATCGCTTCAAACGGCAGGCGGTAATATAGTAAATCGATCACACGCGTTATAAGCAGACCGTTATAGTTATAATATAGTTAATTTTTTTGTAACAGCAAAGACTCCGCTTTACTTGTCCTACAGGAGATGGCTCACCAGAATGGTACTACTGATTCTGGTAGGAAGACCACTCGCGTAAGTACACAATAACGAGGTTTATCGTGCGATTTATTTTCGAGCAATTTATAAATTACTATTTTTCCATCTTATCTAGGATTCAATACAGCTCAGAAAGAACCTGCTGGTCCAGATGCTGACGATAAAAAACAATGAAGCAGCTGGAAACATACCAGATGAAATTAAAGCGGCATTGAGGGTTTTATACGACTGAATATGGTCCATTGCATTTTCGTATGTCGCAAATAAATGGCTACTACATCTTTGTTAGGGATCGAATTGAGAATTATCTATTTGGCAATTTTTCTTTTTTTTGGATATTAAACATTTGTTTTGCGACACACCCTATAACTCATGTGCGTTAACGTCAATTATAACAGTAAAGTCATGAAATACATAATTGGGAATACAAACTATATATAACTAACATGTCAATTCCTACTTATCAACATGAGTGCTAAAAGAAAATCACTTGTCGTAAATCACAACGCTTAAAGGCGATAAATGTCAACTGTCCCCACACAGAAACACACCAGCCGATGCAGCTAAGGCCAAAACTTCTTGTAGAAGGGAATAAAATACACATAATTGCCAAGAGGCTGCCTTCGGGTTGGCAGAGTTAATGACCTCCCAGATCTTCATCAGACAAAGGAATCATTAAGGCCTCATTCTCGGTGTTTGAGATCATGTTACAATTGTCCCATAGAAAGGGAGATATAGAGAGACGACCCTACTGCTTAGCCCCCAAAAGAGAAAAGAAGAATTCCATAATGTGGGATATGATGAGGATTGATCCAAGCCCTAACTCCATTGATGATGAGGCTATCTAAAGCAACTTATTCCGGCGAGGGTCTAGCTTCTCAAGCTAGAAATCGAGCTTCATATTCCGGTTCCCGATCAGTGTTGCAATCGATAGAGGATGAGGGAGAGAGGCGCCATGATGCATCATTGCATCAAGGATAGAGGACGAGGGGGAGAGGTGGCATCAGTAGACTATGCACATACCGATCTTTAGTAGGGGAACCACAATATGTCCCTGTGTTTAAGTGGGCCAGGGCAGACCATCTGGGCTATTTCCTCACACTAAAGAAATTAAGCCTAACGCTTGTGACGTAGATATCTAAATATATGGTGGCCAAATGCATGATTAGCGCGTAGAGCTTTCCTGATAATTTTTCCTGAGGCGGCTGGGTTATGACGGGAGTGCAAGCTCAGACATATTCACTCAACTAGGTCCAGGCTGTTAACACCAGCGACCTTGACCTCGCTGCCAATGGAGTGCTGTTCAAAGAAATAATATTATTTGCTAGATTAAACTTTACCCAAGTGGTATTTTCGTTTTGCCCCAGGATGTGTAATTAAGTAATGGATGTGTTAGCCCCAGTCATGTGGCAGGATCAAGCAACTGAGTTTGTGGACGCTCTTGTAGCTAGCGACTCTGCTGAGCTATCTGGTTGATGGTAAGCTTGATTCCCGCCACAAAAAAAATGTGGGGAAAATATTTATTAGAGGAAAGGCACCGGCCCCCACAATTGAAATCAAGGGGGAGGGGTGGCAGATTTGATAGGGAAATAAATCATGGGGTCGGAGATTTATTTAGAGGGGGACAAACACTGGGCCCCATAAAACACGCAACCATCAACGCTTTCCGGGTGGGCATCGAGTTTTGCACTCCCTCACGATAGAGTAAGTCCGATTTCTTTTATTTTTTTCGTTTGAGAAAGTTATGGGGTAAGGGAGACATAATTTAGGCAATGTTTAATCTGTTACTGGTTTTATGCATAGTATAATCAAAACAAATATCTTGCCGATTTTGTTGATAGTATTTTTTTATGGAAACATGCAAATAAGGAAGGACAGGGTGCACCTTCCTAACTGTTGTCGCACAATTCCCCACGGCCTCATATCTACTCAATAAAATCCTACGGGCTCCTTCCTCTCTACCAGTTGTACGACCGACATTTTTCCCCGTCAAAGGAAGCAATGGCGAATTTTGGTGGAGTGCGACACGCAGTCGACTACGTGTACGATTTCATAGCACTTTCCTCAGACGAAGAACTACTAGAGTAAGTTCTCACGACCCGATAGATCTAATATTTTTTGCTCTTCATCGTCTAAGTCCACTGCCATGTACATGTATACTTTGCATTTAGAAGTTATACCCCATAAAAATCTTCCTGCCCTGTACATATATACTTTACGTTTAGATTAGAAGATATACCCTGGTCAGGATCACGTGGTCTTTGTCTAAGTTCAGATTTCTGTTACAAAGGCTGAATGTGTAGTTATTTTTCTTATACAAGTATATAAATACATATTCAATGGTTGTTACCAGATATTATATTTGTATTGGTAAATTGTGTCTAAAACCAATGTTTTATGCGTCTAACATAAATAGCTGATAAGTATGAAACAAAATACGTATGAAACTGTGGTCCAAAACTATGGGGTCTGACAACTTTTACACCAATGTTGAACAAGCTATAAACTACATGTTGAAATTTTCATCCAAAATCTACAACAATTTTTATGCAGGTCCATGTACTACTACGAAAACACTTCAATCTGTTAGTTTATTGCCCGTACATAATATTAAAAATACTTAACTTGGTAGAGATTACAATATCTTTTAGGTCATTTAATGTGATATATACTACTGTATAATTATTCATATCTTATAGACAGCAACACAGTTTTATCGATTGAGTTTAGGATTACTTGAAGTCATATAATTGGTATGAATCTTGATCTTCATTTTTTACAGCACAATCTGGATTAGGAGCCCGCGCCCATTCCCTATCGAGATTAGCCTACGGATCATCCGAGACACCATCCTAGGAGATGGACTTGTCCATCCGTTATGTTTCAATTTAGCTGTGCGTAAGATTACTACCGACGCAGCAGAGAGGAGCGCAGGCGCCAGCTCTGTTGGAAAGACACATTTTTTCAATTTGGGATTCCATGTGCAAGCACGGGCGCTGATGCAGACTTGGTTAACCCAAGAACAGCGCACCAATGCACTGATTAACAATGTCGTGCTTGAGCCTTCTCCAAGATACTGCGTGTTTCACACCCCTACAATTGTAAGTGTTCTCTTTCTTACAAATTAGTTGGTTACTTTGTTTGACATTTACCTTTGTCTACCAAATGCAGTATCTTCTACCGCTGTCACTCATGGATTCGTCCTCTGGTCTTTTAGCAGTGAACATGGAAATGGAGAGGACTGTTGTTATTGATTATTCGAACCAGGATGTGTTTCATTTTGAGCAGGACCCCCATGGCACTGAACTTCAGAGGGAAGCCCTTTTAGTGAAGCAAGAACTCAGCTCTGTATTGCAACAGGAGGCCCCTGATAGGAACAGCCAACTTGTGGAATGGCCGAACAAGATAACATTCATGTTTCACCTCGGCGGTACTATTCTAAATTTGGCTTGCATATTAGTGTGTGCTCTAATATAGCTAATACAATATGTTTTTTTTGGTGACAGTATGGACTCCGGATTCAAAGTTCTACAGGAGATGGCCCATCTGTATGAAACCATCGGTAATGACATGGTTCATAACATGCCTAGGACTGACGTAAGTGAATTTGTAATGAGGTTACATATTGCATATATTTGCTAAATATATATTCTGACTTTGTTTATGCATAATTTGTAGGATCCACAAAGTCTCAGGAAGCGACTAATGGTCCAGCTGTTGATGGTTAGGGATAACCAAGCAAAGGATAACATTCGAGCAAGTTAGAGCAGCGTTGAGATTTATTGGTGGCTAAGGAGGACTTCTGCATCGATAAATACCTTATAATAAATTGATGTTTAGATGCTTTCTAGGAAATATCTGTTTGAATGGCCGTGCTGATCAGATGATCAGTTGACATTTTCTCTTATATTTATGTTGGTTGGTATCCACTAGCTATAGATTGATGTTGGCATCCCCTAGCTTTGTTGGTTATATATCTATCCTTCCATCCATCTAAATATTACGAGAAGAAGGCCATATTAGTTTGGACCAGGTTTGGTGCTCCAGGTGCACGGCAGGTGATGTTTTCAGATATTGAGTGCCTCGCAACATATACTACTACTACCTCGTATAGTATAACTCCATCCATACACGCACTGCTATACTATACGAGGTTTTCTTCGTAGTAATCAACACATTCCAGCTAGCGAGTAGTAAATAAAAATATGATTTTCATACGGCACGTACCTTGCATATATTATATAATTTCAAGTTCTCCTTTATCTGCCTCTCTACTTGATTCCTTCAATTCCATGCTTGGAAATAAACACTGATTATCTTTTATGTGTTCCTGAATAGAGAACAAAAATTAGAGAGAGCAATGGTTTTCTTATTGATCAGTACATATAGATAAAACCTAAAACTAAAAATGTGATTATGCCATAATTGAGCTTAGCAATTTTAATATTTCAAATGAGGAAATCATCAAGCAATTTAGGTTTTAGTTCTCATTTAATTAAATTCATAGTGTTTGTTATAAATTTTTGGAAAACAATGAACTCTATGGCTCTTATTACTAAACAGACTATCCTGCTAATGTTTTATATATGGGATTTGGGTTGGCTAATTGGATCCTAGCAAACCAAGACAACGATGCATCTTGCTTTGCACGTCAATGAGATTTTAACAAAGCAAACAATCTGTTTGTCTTACACAATTTGTGCATTTATCATCAAGCTTAACAAATACAAGACCACTAACAATATCGAGACCCACACATATATTATCCCAGGCCTGCATATCCGGTTCGGTGATTGTTCGACATAAACAAGACCACTCACAATACTACTACTAAGCTACTATACTAAGTTGATACCATTTAGTCGTGTATAGGATGTACCGGCTGGTCAAATTTGCTGGAGTCAGCTCATCTCACCACAGTCTTCACCCCGTGGCCTTGTCTAGGCCGTCGGGGATACCTCTTCGCCCAGGCCCTGCCTTTGAGGCCAGTCACGGCACCTCGATACATCATCGAGGAGGAAATCAGGTCTTGGAAGCAAAAAAGGAATAATTTTCTTCAAGTTGATACCATGTAGTCGTGTAGAGGATGTACCGACCGGGCAATGTCATTTGGATTATGCTCTGTCACAAATGGTCTGCAACAGTTCCACGCCCCCTTGTGACCTACGGCCGCTCGTACCCAGACGATGTTGACGTTGTAACAGGTCGATGATGCATTAGATGCATCTGTGTTTTGATTGTGCATACAACAAAAACAGAAGGTTGTTAATTGCCATCTATCAGAAACAAAACATTTTAGATTTTTTTAATATTTATTTAACTTGATTTAAGCGTATGAAAAGTCATGTTTACCTATTCAAACTGAACAATAATAAAAATATAATCAATATTTAAATAGACAAATAAGATATTTTGCTTTTATATGGCATGCAATCAGTAAATTATCTGCCATGATAAGTTCTTTATTTAATTAATACAACAATTTAATTTTTAGTCAGTTCTGATTTCTGACACCTTTTCTAATTTATTATGAGGTGTGTTTGATGAAAAAGGAAAGATATCTACAACATACGTAAGTATATATGGTAAAACTTGAAATATATCAGCTACTCAGCCTTCCCTGCATGGCCTACCTATATATGTTAACCTCCTCTGCCATCCCTCACCCCCTCCTTACTCTCCCTTCGCCCATCACAGATAGCAAAGGATCAGAATACCCATACTTGGAGCACCAATTCCCTAAGAGTACCTTATGTAAGCAAGGAGCACCAAGAAGGCGAGGTCCTCTAGGTATGTGAAAATTTCTGGATATTTGTATTCTGTAAAAGGGCAACAGTTACTAGATTAGGATCATGCTTTGGTCAGGCATACCATGAAAATCCAAAAAAAGAACACCACTGGAGATAGTGCGAGGTTAGAAAAATATCATAGCCAATACAATTGATTTTAGATCTAATCAAGCAGTCCTATTTGATGGGATGCAACTGAATACAAACAGTTATTTCAGATATTATAGGCTAACAGTCTATTCTGGACATCGCAAGTGTGGCATACACCTAACTGTTTAAGTTATGACCATGGTTTGAGCCAAAAAACAAACAATTAACTTCTTAAGTGTTTCAACATGCCAGAAAACAAACAAATTGAATCATCTTACGAAGATAAATATCATCAGAGTCATAATATTAAATCATTACATGTAATAGAATTTGCATGAGACATAATGCTTCGATGGAATAGTCTAAAAGTATTCATAAAGCCAAATTTATTAATGGCAGTGCTTCCTAATTTTACCCTATCAAAGACATCTTGGCTGGCAGACTTAAGAAGGATATCTCTCTCCTTACCTATAGGGTCAATGAAAAACACAAACATCTTATCCCTCTCATACTTGCCTCCATAGCTTAGTTCTCTCTCCACCCCCCAAAGTGGCGGGTAGATACATGTAAAGATATCATGTAAATTGTACAAAGTTTTTCTAATATAAGTTTAAAATAGTAGGAGGTTCTCCTACTGTTCAAGGTTCAAAAAAAACACTAATGTCTATATTATAAATAGCACAGAGTGGGTTGTAACACGATGGTATTTTACTTAGCATAGAACATTTAATATATTTAATATATCCAGTGAAGAGGTGAAGCACCGCTACAGTTTTATACCAACAAAATAAACAAACATGCAGATTCAAATTATAGCCATTGCATATGAAGGCAAGACCGCATTATAAAGAACATGTATTCTGCTCCTACAAAAAGCATGTAAAGAAAACCTCACTATCGTCCTGGCGCTGGCCTGAGCGCTCCAGACTACGAGGATGCCGCTCCCGGTGCCGGCATCAACAACCACCTGACAGACCCACCGAATCAATCAAGCCGGAGCCAGCAAGATATATACATTGATCAATAATCAAATGTTCATTAATATACTGCGCTGACTTCCAGCACCATCTTATTGAGAGCATATTGCCAGTTCTTCTCTACTTTATTTCAACACTGTTGTCTGCTCACATATATTATAATAGACCAGAAAAAGTAATCTACATAATTTATTATGTCCACTACCACCAAGTTGGGAGTCAAAAATGTTACATACTGTGCGGCATCTTGAAAAAGTACTAGCTGAAAGAATAAGCACCTCGATTGAGGCCATTGTAACCTACTTTTGATGTTGTTTGCACATGACTCGACCTCTCCCTCTCTCTTCTCCTAAAGCTAATAGAAGCAGTACACGCTCACAATAGCTAGCACATACATTTGTATATCTCCCTCTACATCTCCTTCTCTCTTCTCCTAATACTAATAGTAGCAGTACACGCTCACATAGCTAGCCACAAATTACAGCAAAACGCGGACCGTAGTCCATTCGCGGGTACTGGGCAGGGGGGAGGGGCCGTTTGTCTCACCTTGACGCGGAAGTGGTGGGGGTTGCCGAAGACGGCGGAGTGGTAGACGATGAAGACCACAGGCTGCACCACCGTGACCCGACCTCGTGGTGGTTCTTCTTGCCGGCGATGTGGACCACAGGCTGCACCACCGTGGCCGTGTCTTCGCCTGGCCCTCCATTTGTGGCCGTGCCACGGCGCCTCGATAGAACAGCGAGGATGAGATCAGGTTAGGGAAGCAACAAATGGAAGAAGTAGAGGAGGAACCACCACGGATCGGCGTACCGGGGCTTCTGGCGTTGCAGATCGGCGTACCTTTTCTAATATGGAATCTTATCGAGCTCTGGGTGGTTAGAACAATACTCATCCACGATAAGCAACAGTTCATGTGTTGTACCAAGAGCATATGCCGGGATAAGAACACGCCCCCCTTGAGAAACAGTGTTGTGGATGGCATCAGTGAAGCGCTTTTCTCTGACATGGCGGGGTTGGTGTTGGTGCACGCCATAAGTTGACTCAATAATGCAAATATCAGGGGAGAACTGGGGATCTCAACAGCTTTCAGGTGCGGTCTTCTTCACGGGAGTAGTCACCGTGTAAAGAATGCGAACACCGGCAATATCCACCATGAACATGGCAGCACCAAGTACATGGCCAGCAGCATAGCACCGTAAGCATATGCCTTTAACTTCAAGTGTCCGTGGAAGTCTATGACCTGCATCACAATTATATGTTAATACAATGTCCATTCTCCCTGTGGACTTTCAATCCTCACAAGCAGAATCAGGCCTCAGATGTAAAGGTAAAAAATCCTGCTATTTGGAAGCAATGCCCAGATATTATAGGGTTCTTAAATCTTAATTTTACCAACAGCACAGCGACTTTTAAATGTTTTGAAAATTCGGAATTAATACTGACACATAAGCGCTCAAAAGGCGGGAAGCAGGAGCTAGCTAGATGGGGGGGACTGAATGTAAGTTCACTTTGTAATATATATGTAGGCAACAACTCCATCTACCTAAAGAACAGAGTTTGACTGAATTTGTAGGAAAAACTATCAAGAACTACGATACCAAATTAATATCATTGGATACGCAACAAAAATATATTTTCTTATTATTGTAGTTGTTGATAGTTTTTCCTACAAACATGATCAAACTATGCACCATTTGACTTCGGACAACATTTATATGCCTTCTTTTCAGAGACAGGGGAGTAGTATCTTTATTTGTTCTTCTTTTTCTCCTCTAAATATAGTGTTTCCAGTTTTCTACCGACCAGGCTTTAGCAATCATCATCGTATTGGCTACAGGCATTCCATACCAAACCAAATGGATCAAGTCGTTCACATTTACACATGCCGGAAACAACGAGATAAGCGAAAATAAGGTACTGTACCTCGATCTTGTCCATGGACCGGATGATGTCCTGCTCGTCAAACAGCATGTCCTCCACCGACACCTTGCTGACCTTGACGCAATCCGAGAGCAGCACCCTGTAGATGGCCTTGGTGGCGTGGGTCATGAACACGCGGCCCTTGAACGTCGTCTCCAAACAAAAACAGAGCAAATTCAGGTACCAAACAGCATAAGAACATCGACCTTCGACGCGTATTACCTACCTACCTTCTCGAGGAAGTAGGGCAGCGAGGCGGCGTGGTCCAAGTGGAAGCTGCAATTCCAATCCAAGGCCGGAAATTAGGCGTTAGAAACGCAGATATGCGCAGGTGGGGATGGAGGCGGTTGCTTACCGGGTGACGAGGAGGATGTCGATGGTGGAGGGTCGATCTCGTCGAGTAGGGCAGCGCCGCCATGCCGGAGTAGGCCGGGTGGATGCCTTGATCGAACCAGGCACCAGCGAAGAGCCGGTCAGTCGGATTCCCCCAACAAGAACAAGGAGAGCTAAGCGGGGAGAGGGAGAAGGGGTTTGGATGCGAACCAGGACGGTGCGGCCCTTGAAGTTGCCGAAGACGGCGGAGTGGTAGACGATGAAGGGGCGGAGGAGCGCAGCCGGCAGCTCGTCGACGCGCACGGAGGAGCGCGGCCGGCAGTTCGTCGACGCGGCGATGCGGCGGCGGAGGGGAAAGGGGCAGATGAAGTGAGTGGAGTGAGGAGTGAAAGGATAAGGTGAATGGGGCGGGGTAGGTGGCCACGAGTTATGCGGGAGCTGGGGGAGGTGTGTCGTCGCGCTGGGGAGGTGGGTCGTCGCCTGTGATGCAGTTGTGCTGGGCCTGGCCCAGCTTGTTCTCGCCCACAATGTAATACTGTGGATAAAACACAAATATACTTTGTTAAAGAAGGTTTGTTTGCATGTTTTATTTTCTTTTGTTGGACAGATTTCCACAGCCTACATAAATAATTTAAATAATTTTCAAATGATTACTTACTTATATAAGAACATTATATTTAGTTGTTTTTCCAATTTTCATGTGGTAGGACATTCATTTAATGGTAATGTATTTATAATAATACCAATTAGGTTTCTTTTTGCATACAAATAGTTGTGTCAGTTTCACTTTTACTTTTATTATATATTATATATAATTATATGCTGTACTAGGAAATATTATTTTTATTTCATCATATATATTTCATCATGGTATAGTTGTTATTAGTGCTGTGATGAAATTTTTTAATATTGTGTGTTAGTGAAATGATTTTTAATATTTATTTTTCTAATAAAATCAAATGCCTTTTTTTAGCAGATAAATCATTTGTGTTGGTTTCACATTCAGTTTTATTATATATTTTAAATAATATTATGATTCAGTAAAATTATTAATTATATTTTACCATAGATATAAATTGATGGGTTCCGACATACGCACCGATGCAACGATGACAGAACACGCTGAAACACCACGAGAAGAGGTGCGTATAGCTAAACTTTGTTTGTACGTATCTTATAGATGATATTGACTTTGTATTTTTGTTATTTCAGATTACAGAAGTCATGGATATTGACTTTGGAGACGCACGGAAAGAATACATTGATGGTTCGGATGCGATGTCGCTGAAAGGGGACGAAAATTCACAACATAAAAATGTCGACGAGGTTATATGTCATAATAAACCCAAAAAGGATGCCAATTTACATGTTCTCCCACAAGGTTTTTTATATCATTATCAATTATTATTTTGTGATATTTACTTTTGTATTCAACTAACTTTGCTCATTTTGATTGCTAAGTTGGCTCACTTTATACCATTTCGACAGACTATGTTTGTAGCCTTAGAGATATTACAGTCATCGAATCAATCAAGTCTGCCCCCAAGAATACCCAGTTTGTGGACATTGGAGATGCCTTGTTATCAACCAACGATTTGGAATGCCTTATGAAAGATGATATGTTCTTACATGACGGTGTAAGACCAAATGCACAAACTTTGTAATTAATAATTTGAACAAAATATAATATCATAAATTGTAAATATAATGTAAATGTTGATTGCAGGTGATAAATGCTTACATATATTGCATGCTTGCTCACGACCATCTAAAAGTCAGGGCGGGCGAAAAGGTAGAAATTGTTAGCACGTTTGTATCTAGCCAGATAAAAGAAGACGGGGAAAGAGACATAGACCCATCAAAATATCACCGCATCGTGCATCATGTCAATACTTACCTACAACAAGATATGGTTAGTTTTTGTCTCGTTATCCATGCATATAATTATGGATTGTTTTATTTAATTCAAAGTTATAATGAATTATTAATATTTATATCTAATTGCGATCATGACTTGTATGATATTTACACCAGTTATTCATTCCGATTAACATGCCGGGCTACCATTGGTATCTAGCAGTCGCCAATGCCAAAAACGTGAGATTCAAGTATTGGACTCACTTGGTTCTCGGGTCAAACGCAATGACCTTGCTACTACGGTAAGTATATATTTTTTTACTCGTCTTAACATATGTTTTGTTTGCCTTGTTCCCTAATATTTCTCATATATAAAATAGTTACTAGGACTTGAGAAGCGTCTAAAACTTGTCGAGCATAGTCCGGAGTTTATTAGAGGTCATAAGTGGCCCGATCTTAATGTTACCAAATGGACGGTCTTAGAGCAGTTTCATGAGGCAATACAAACCGATGGGTAAGCACATGTTAGAATGTTTTGTTTATTTGATTTATCTGTGTGGTATTGTAAAGGATTGTTTTATAATATTATAGCGTATCATGTGGACTGTTCATGTTAAATTATATGGAATACTGGACATCACATGGACTGTCAGACACGTTCACCCAGGTATTCCATTTTTATACATTATCTCGTTATTTTATCTCAAAATATTATATAAATTTATTTTATATATATTTTGTAGGAGGATATGAAACATTTTAGGAATAAATTGGTTGTCATTTTGCTCGATTCAGAGCTGAATAAGCTAAAAGGAGATCCCATATACCATCAACCTGACGATGAAGAAACTTTAGCTAATTCTGATACCGAGATCCTGGAGAATCCATCAGACGTAGTCAAAGACAAACGTCCTGCCCCAATCACTATCATACCCACGGACCAACGTGAATTACTTGCCGGCCTCTGCAACTACATCATGTCTATCGATGATGCTGGGTGTTTGGAGTAAGTATCATGCATCAGTATTTAATGTGTGGATTTATAAAATTATTCTTCTTATCATCCAATTTATAGGAAGGTATGTGTCGGGAGCTCGACACCCGATCCAATGGGTTTAAGTCTTAAGAAACTTCAGTGCATACTTAACATGGAGCAGACCATGGACAATGATCGCTTCAACACAGCCGTCGTATCTTTGGCATGTGACGAGGAGTATTGTTCACATACCCTCCTGTGCACTACATGGATCTACGATTTTGTGTAAATTATCTTAACTCTTCATTCTATGTGTCATTATTATCAACATGTTGAAACAATATTTCTTTTTTTACTTAGTCCATGATGCTAGAGTCAACACGAGGTCAGAAGTTTTGCGAGAAGGAAACTATTCAGAGTTTGGCAACATTAGTTGATAGCTGGCCTGACATGGACACCGACATCTCATCGTGCAACAAGGTAAGTAAATTATTTTGTCAATTGTTATCATGGTTTATTGTTGTTTCTAATATCTGCACTTGTAGATTTATCTTCCCTATGCATCCATCGGCCAATACATTTTGTACGTCGTCGACAAAGAAGCACGCCGTCTATATATTATGGATCCTATTCAAACATCACAATCGTTAGAGGAGAAAAATTTGAGGCATGCACTGAAATTAAAAAGTTTTGCAAGGGATTTCAAAGAAGCAATCGAAATTAAGCTGCCTGGTTGGAATTATGATCTATCTAAATGGCAACGTTTATTTCCGTCCGGTGTTCCAACGAGTATAGATGGAGTAACGAATTCATAACAAAAACATTTACTTTTGTTATTACTATATTCTTTACATTGTTAATTTAATGTTTTACAGGAATTTGTCTGGCTATTTTGTTTTTCATTTTATGCTCTGGTGGAACGGTGAAGATTTGGTCAAGCCGATTTGCGCAGTGAGTATTGTCCGTTACATGTTTTAAGACCTTCGGCATGAAATTTTCATACTAACTACATGTATGCGTTTGTGCAGGATGGGTATGAATTGAGGAAGCAGTTTTTGTTATACTTGCTAAAACATCGTGGGAATGAGGCTAAAGGAAACTTACCGGATATTGTGCAAGAATTTCTTAAGCGCATCTTCTAGATATTAATAGCTTTGTAATAAATGTTTAGTTGGAACATCGCTCAGTTTGTTACATGGACATGTCTTTAATTTTTCTTATGTTATCAATTTACATCGCAAAAATAAAGTTCAGTTATTAAATAATTATGTTTCTGTTATATTGTTTGTACGTGTGGAATTTAACATGTAACTCCTGCGAACTTTTTCAAGAGCCCGTGGCAACGCACGGGCATTCTACTAGTTAATTTAATTGAGCATAATCCCCTCTGTGTGTCCCACTTGTCAGCATGAGGTGGTGTGAAAAATGAAAATAAAAAGTACACGCACAGGGATTTGAACTCCATACACCTCGGGTACATCCATGCACAAGCAAACCACTACACCAACTACATATTCCTTCCTGTAAAGAGGTAAACCTGATTTTATACTAGACGCAGTTCTTCCTAGATTCCATTTTTTCCCAGGTTCGGCTAGTAAAAACTGGATGCAGGAAAATCTCACCTTTTTTCACCAAAAAACAATTAAGAAAACTGTTTCAAAATGTATAATGTTTAATCCATACCGTACAAAACTTTGTCATGAGCGAGAATTTTTTATTCCTTTTTTTCGAGAGGGGTCAAAAAAATCCGGGTTTCGAAATATCTTGGCAATTCCAGTTTTTATCTACCAAAATTTTGAAATGAATTTTGGATTCAAATCTTCTTATCGTCTAAATATATTTAATTTAGCAAAAAAAGTGACGCCTGTTACAGTGGTCAGCTCAACTCCTCTCTTATATAGAAGTTTGCATGTTCAATTCATTGTTACAGTTCGAGACCATTTTTATAAATGAGCATGAATAAAGAAAAATATATTTCACAATACAAGGAATAGAATCACGGCCCCTGCCACTAAGCTAACTGTGTCATTATGATATTGTATGCACACAAAAGATATTATATTTTACATAGTTTTTGTCATTTAAATTCAAAATTTTGGGTGATAACATTTCTTCCGGGGACCGCCAAATTTTCTGGGGACTGGTCGGTTGTCGAAAATTCGGTCTGCGAGAAAAAGAACCTGAATACGAGTAGTGGTCGTGGACAATATATAAAATCCGGCTTCTGTCTTTATAGACACTGGTTGGTACTTAGTGTAGCGTTTAGCTCCAGTGTGTCCTGCACGCTTGAGGTTGAGAGATCGGATCTGTTGGGCCATCCTTTTTCGTCACTCACTTTGCGTTGGTGCTTCTGTTTGTGATTAAACGAATTTTAGTTGATCATGTTGAACGTCAATCGGCACTGATGGAATGATGTATGGCAGACTATTTTATTAACAGGTCCCGTGTTTGAACCCCATGTGTGCCATCTTTTTTCATTATATTTGAGGGCTTTGTGTGCAATTAAACAAATTTTGAGGGAGTTCTCTGTAAAAAAAATCCAGCGTGCTGTGGTCACCTGGTGCCTTGTGCATTCCCAACCACTGACAAGTGGACCTCCACCAGGCTGGCACGCCATGCGGACAGGCCATGTGACTGGATACGAGAGGAAGCACCGTATATGCACGCGGGGACAAGTTATGTGACCACAAATCCGTATTTTTAAAGTTTTAGCATCAAACTAAACATTGAGCGCAAGTTTTATGACTTCCAGTGATATTATCTTTTTTCCCAAATGCAATCTGAACTTTTCACATGCGTCATTGCGTGCTCCGGGGTCTCAACTCAAGTTACCCAAGGCGCTTACTTGCACAATGGGCTTAATTAGTACAGTACTATGATGTTTTGTTAATCCTAAACTGTTGCCGTCCTAAGGAAAATCTTACTGCCACTACGAGTTGATCTAGGCAGATGGAGACGGGCGAGAAAGGGAGATGTCTGTCTTTAATTGGTCCCCGCAGTAACTTGGTCCTCGAGGCAACGTGTTCGTCACTTATTCTGAACAGATTTTGAAATTACTGGGCATATTCTGAACATGTGAACATTTTTTGAATTTGTGAAAAAAACTAAACGGTAAATTTTATGAAGTCGGAACAGATATTTTAAAACATGAACATTTTTTGCAATTTCTAATAATATTTTCTTAAAAAGGAAATTTTTCGAAAATGAAAAAAGAAACCAAAGATAAACAGTGAAATACACAGGAAAAATAACTTAGACCTGAACTGGTTAAAACCGGATCGGAACGTTGTGAAAGTTCCTAAAACCGGGATTGTGCAGAGGGGCTTAGCTGTTAAATGGGCCAGACTACCTGATATCTAAGTGAGCCAGAGCCCGAAGCTAATGGGCCGAAGAACCAATCCCTGCGAGGCCATTGGAAGGCATCTTGTGCATTCTGATTTCTCTAGAAAAAAACAGAAACACACATGGCCACTGACGAAGCAGGTCGTCCCAAGTACTCCCTCCGTCCAAAAATAATTGTCATCAAAATGGATAAAAAGGGATGTATCTAAAACTAAAATACATCTAGATACATCTCCTTTTATCCATTTTGATAATTTTATTCGAGACGAGAGAAAATTTAATCGTAGCATCGAGGTGATGATCTTGCGGAACGCTTTAACTGGCCTCTTTCCCCATAGAAGCAAGTTGTATCATCAGCCCTGGTCTCGATCTTCTTTCCAGCTAGTTTGGCAATACAATTTTTCTAAAACCAGAGTAAATGAAAACCTCAGTATTTCAATGTGTGGGCAATGCATACTCTGGTTTTTAAAAACCACTGTTTTTCTCGGTTTTAGCAAAACCACAAACGTGTTTGCCAAGTGCAGTTTTTCTCAGTTTTCTGGTTTTGGCTACTCATTGCATGGATAATCCTGAAGATAGCTAGCTGAACCGAAGTGAGCTACACTCAAGTAGTTGTACAACGACATGATCAGCTTGTGTTAATTAACAGCCGCCACTTGCATCTAGCCTTGCCATGCACGCACACACACACGTCCTCTTTCCTAGACGCTAGGATCTGGAGTAGATTTACCCTGTACCTCTGGCCACATGGAATCGATCGGCTGCCAAGCTTAGCCCGCTCTGTACAACTATGCTTCAAGTATCAATTGATGTACTCCATGATCTAAACCTATGCGCATGCGGTTGTGCTCCCAGTCGACGCTAAATCATGGCACTCGTACTAAATCATGGCAGCCTAAACCATTTTTTTTTTGAACAATAATGGCTCTCTCATCACATGGTCATAGCCAAGGCAAGCAAATCCACCTCGGCTGTCATTGCGTCAGTAGGAGTACAAATTAGAGTAGTACCAACACTTGCGTCATTGCGTGCCGCGTGCCTCGGCTCGACCCAAGGAGTAAACAAATTAGCGTGCAGCACCACGCATGTGGAAGGGAAGGGAGCGGGCTGAAAGGGGCTTAATTAGTACGTACAGGACTATGATGATGTTTTGTTAATCCTAATCCTAATCTGTCGCCTTCCTAGAGAAAATCTTACTACCACTACTACCAGTTGCGAGAAAGGGAGATGTCTGGCTTTAATTGGTCGCGGTAATCCGGTAGCTTGGTCCTGGAGGCAACGTGCTCGGCACTTGAGTTGAATGCCGATGGTACGTGAGTGACCGCGACGGCCGGACGGCCGGCCGCGACGGTGGCGCCGGGAAGCCTTGCCTTGCGCGGCCTGCACCGACGACGTCCATGAGATGAGATGGCCGGTCGGTTTGTTTGTTTGTTTGTTTGTTCACCGCTGCCCGTGGCGGTGGCGGTGGCCTCGTTGCTTGCTTGCTGGTTGGAATAGTTTGCACCTGCCGGAGTACCACACGCCACAGATTGATCCATGTTTTCACCGCGCCTGTCAAATCCCAAAACCTGTGCACGGGTAGGCTCCAACACGATCTTACCACGCCTAGCACGTAAATTCGCAGGTCAAAGCGTGCATCGCAGTCGGAATTTCTGATACGTACCGACCTATCATAGTACCATCGGCGGTATGAACCTGCCCGTTTCTCCTTTGGGTGGAGGGTTGGGAGTACGTGGACTCGCCGTCTTTGACATCAGCAGCCCCGGCCAGGAGAACATGTTCTGTCCAGCTCCGCCCGCACAGAACGCGCACAGTCACGCAAACAGGGTACACGAGCGACACACGGCCGATTCTCACCTGCGTGCTGGTCTCGATCGGGCTCTCAACAGCGACGCCGGAAGGCCGGTCGGCACGGCGAGTATTTTCCACCCCTGTAAGAGCATTCCTATAGCGACAGCCCTACTGCACGAGTCCTTGTCACCAAAGAAAACAAAATTGGTGTTCCCTCTTATCTTGGACCATGGATCACGTAAATTCAATTTAACAGACTTTTTTTAAGAGTATCCGGTGGAGTTAACGCTCCACTAAATTTTGGCCGAACCTAACCGATCCCCTATATTTAAGGGAGTAAATTTTGTTTTTCTAAACTTTGTGATTCTAGTATAAATTACAACTACATATTAGCATACATATAGAAACTAAACATATAAATTTGAATGTTCACGCAAATCACCAATATAGTTTACAAACTGAATTCAAATTTTACAATTCGAATTATTCAAATTTAAACACGCCGTATGGTTCAAATGTAGCAAAGTAGCGTGTAATAGAACAACTACGACTCGCTAAGACGCTGCCCGTGATGTTCAACTAGATCTTGTTGGAGCTGAGAACGAACTTGACGGTTCTCGATCTTGCGATGCTCCTCAAGGAATGCCAAGATCATGTGTGTATTCTAGCTCAACCGGAGACCCATTCGTGATGCACCGAAATTTCTCAGGCATATCTCTCTCGTTTTCAATGATCATGTTATGCAATATGATGCAACAAGTCATAATCCGCCATAAACTTGGAGTTCCAGTACTCGGCAAGGCCACGAACAATTGCAAAGCGCTTCTGAAGCACACCGAATCCTCTCTCAACATATTTCCTAGCAGCTTCTTGACATTGGGTAAAGTGAATGTTTTTGTTACCTTTTGAGCGCAGAATTGTTTTGACCAAGGCGGCCCATCGTGGATAGAGGCCATCCGCAATGTGGTAACCTATCGAGTAGGTTTGCCCGTTGCCTGAGTAGTTGCAAGTAGGAGCTTCACCTTTAATAAGCCTAGAAAACAGAGGTGATCTCGACAACACATTCAAGTCATTGTGAGATCCAGGCAAACCAAAGAATGAATGTCATATCCAAAGATCCTTCGATGCAACTGTGTCAAGAATGATCGTTGGATCGTTGCAGTGGCCTTTGTACCGACCCTTCCACCCTGCAGGACAATTCTTTCATATCCAGTGCATACAATCAATTGATCCAAGCATCCCTGGTCTTCCTCTTGCGTCACTCTCAGTCATCAGTCTCTGGGTGTTTTCCTTGGTTGGTGCTCTCAAGTAGTCCGGGCCAAAGACAGCGATCCTTGCTTTAGTGAATCTTTGAACAGACTCCAAGATTATGTCTTCACCAATGCGGACGTAGTCATCGATTGCATCAGCAGAACACCCATATGCCAAGACTCGAATAGCCGCAATGCATTTCATCAGAGGGCTTGCACTTATCTCTCCACATGCATTTCCTTGAAGCTTGAACAAATCATCATATCTCTGAACGGCTTTTGCAATGGTGAGAAAAAGACATGTGTGCATCCGAAAGTGTCGGCGAAGGTACTTTTCCAAATAGGTTGCCTTTGTGTCAAAGTAGTCTCTCATGATCTTCGCATGACCCTTTGCTCTACCACGATTCATGTGTATGGGGCCAAACTATGATCCTCTCCTCGGCCACCGGAACATCATCATTGAAAATCATGCCTAAAACAGTGTTAAAGTCATTGTCATCTTCCTCTTCGGATGACAATGAGTCCTCCAAAGCCATCTCCCTCAACCTCTTCATCTAAAATTCAAACAACTTGGTTTGATCCAAACGGCTCAGTTCACAAGGAAACGATAAAACATCTCACCTAGCAATCTGTCGAACACTTGCGGTGCAGTGGTGGTGCACCGGCCGGCCGGTCTCATTATGACCAAACAGGCAGGCAGCGACGAGAGGGAATGACCAACAGCGGTGTGCAATCAACGTAAGATGCGGCGGTCGACAGAAAAAGAAGAAGAAAAGAAGCAACACTTTGAATCAACACCAATGTCGACGGCGACGGCAGTTCACCTAATTTCAACGATGGGGACGGGGACCGAAAGAGTTGGACGTCGGGCAGAAGGGCGGCGGAGGGCAGGGGAGTTAACGAGGTAGCGGCGGGCGAGGGGGGGGGTCGCCACGAGTCACGTCGGTGAAAGTGCATGTGCAGGGGCGACGCGAGGGAGTGGCGCGGCTTTTGCTCAGTCGCCAATCGACGGAACACATTTAGAGCAAAGATTTGAGAGAGTAAAATTTTACACCCTTGCGGCGGATATGGGATTGGCTAAGTGCCGGTTAGAGTGGTAAAACAAAAAAATTACTCCTTTAAATGGTTATAAAGGATCGGTTAGAAACGCTCTAACATTGCAAAAATATTTACCTTGGGTCTGAATGCATGGTTTATCTTTCTCTCTTCTCATGTTCGTGCAACCTTTTTTTTAACAAGCAAAGGCACCGAAGTGCCAAATTCATTCAGCTCAAAGAGAAAGTACAAAGAGAATTACATAGATCTGCTGAAGATATAGAGAGGAGTAGCAGCAGTATCTAGAAAAGAGAGCTAAAGAAAGACCCTATATGAGGCAAAGTGGAAATGACCACTACACCATGATCAACATGGTCGAACTAGCACAGAACACTCTGAATCTGAAACTAGGAATTGCTGTTGCCTTTTGCTTCACTCTTGATCAGCCATCTTTCTTGAAACAAGCATGTCAAGGTCCTGTAGAAACAGCAAAATACATCTGCAACCAAGATGAAAACCACAAAATAAGAAACTGATGTACTCGACTTCGTGATATAGCATCAAACTCCAGAGATCTGCAAATGAATAAAAACCAAGCACAACACATAGTACAGAGAGAAGGCAAAGCTCAAGAAGAAACAAAGAACAAGCCCAGGTTATCATCTATAACTGAGATATAAACTTGCCACACCAAAACCTACAAGGAGAAAATTAATAATAGTGAACTGTATGAAATCTAAAGCCCTGAATATGAAAATTTTCAAGAAGAGGCAATATTGGGCAAAGACCATGATTGTGTCATGCAGCAAAACAAGAGAGCCGAGTGTCGCCAATAGCACAGAAAACTTGTTGAGCAAGATTATGAGCAATACCATTGATCTCCCTAGAAATATTTGGCTGAAGCTGATAAGTAGTCTTAAAAAAACTAGCCAAAGATTTCTTGATACTCCATGGAGTTTCAGAAGTGGAGACATTACCTAGAGCAGCAACCTCCGCTAAAACCAAGCAGTCCGTCAGAAAAGTAGGTTGAGCAATGTTGAGTTGAGATGCAAAATAAGCAGCAAAATTTAGTGTAAGAGCCTCCGCTTGCAGAGGAGTGGAAGTTGGAGGAGCTGAAGCTTGCACTTGCACATTGATCTCTCCTCGGTTAGAGGGTAAGGAAATAAAGATTCCCACACCTGTGCCAACCTGTCCTTGCAACAAACTTGGAATTTTCTTGGTCCTAAAAGCTGCATCCGAATAGATTTTAGCCCCATCAGCCAACAAATCAGACCTAAGGGTTCTGCCAGGCAAAGGAATTTGATTAGAAGACAACTGAGTTGGAGTTGGAGCCTGATTCAAGAGAAGGGCATTGTCATACACATTAGAGGTTAACGCAAGAGCAGCAATGTGAACTTGACGAGGAAGAGATTTCGCCCTATCAAAGAGAAAATCATTCCTTGCTTTCCAGAGACACCAAAGAAATATAAAAAATGTTAGAAAGAGAACCATATGGATGCCTCATGCGAAGAAAATCAAGAACAGAATGCAAGGTGGAATGCCCCTGGACTAAAGCATCCGAACGAACAAACCAAGGAGAGGAAAACCAAGCTGCACGAGAAAAAGAGCACATGAAAAACAGATGGACCTCATCCTCTTGTTGACCACATCGGCAATAATTTTTTGAAATATGAATGGAAAATCTACCAGCCCTCAACTCCGTAGGAAGAGCCCTCCTAAGCAGTCTCCACGCAAAAGTTTTAATTTTTGGGAGTGAAATCGTTGGAGGTAACCCAAAGAGGTTGGTCTGAAATCGTTCGAGGCAGATTAGGAGCAGGTTCGGTAGGTGCATGCGCCATTACTCTTCACTACCTTCCAAACAGAAATTTACTCTTCACTAATCACCGTACTCCTACTAAATTGGGTAAGCAAGATTTTTTTAGAGATAGAACAGTGGGTCAGTGGTACTACTACGGCCCTCCCCATGGTCCATGGATGGATGTTGATGGATGTGCTTGACCAGGCTGATAGACCACCCCGGGTTCTCGGTGGATCGTGGCCACTCGGATAGGATCACACACGGCGTGTTTGGTTGCCCGGGTAGGTCTACCCTGCATCGCATGGGGGATACTGGGTGAGTGTGGCCTGGGTGAGCTGATGCAAGTATGGGTTGAGATGTGTGTTTGGTTGATTGTATGAATATGATGCATGCGACATGTTGTATAAGACAGATGTTGATTGGTAGCCTGCATCAATACTTGTTTTCTTTGTCTACAAGAAACACGGGCTGCCCATCTAAACAGAACTCAAGTCTAGTAAGGCAAATCTGAACTAAGAAAATGGAGACAAATAAAAGGCGGTTCACTGAAATCAAACACACTCCATCAGTTTGGAGATTTCCTTGAAGTACTGACAAGTATTTGATTTCAGTTTGGAGGCAAAGAAAACAAATCTGAACTGAAATATAAACTGAAATCAAACCCCCCACAACAGTTTGGATACTTTTCTTTCTCTACCAGATTTCAGTTTTTAGTAAAACAAATCTGAACTAAAATCTGAATCAAACTGTTGGAGGGACCGAGGGAGTGCAGACAGCCACACTAGTCAGGGGAGACCTCTCTAGTAGATGGGACTTTGGGGAGGAGATGGTCGTGGCGGAGATGGGCTGTCAGGAGAATATGCTAGTGCCGGAGATTCTAGTGTAGTGACTGGATTGGCGGCCGTGGCGCGGCTCAAGGGGAGAGATGGGGAAGAAACGCGACGCCGGTTGCGGATCGCGACGCGCAAGTGCTCCCCTCTCCCTCCCACTTCTTCCTCTCAGGCGGTGGCGGGCGGCGTGCTGTTCGCGCGAGGATGGCAGAGTGAGGAGCGTCGGCGACGTCGTCGTCCGGCGAGGGCGTGGAGGAGCGCTGACGGCGTCGTCCTCTGGCGAAGGTGTGGAGGAGCGTCGACGGCGTCATCCTCCGGCGAGGGCGGCGACGTCCTCGGAAGAAGATTCGCGACAGCGGGGGAGGGGTGAGGAGGGCGATGGCGAGTTGGACAGGAGAGGACGAGGCAGACTGGGTTGCATCGCGGGTGCAGGCAAAAGACACGAGCGAGCCTGCACGAAAGAAACGCTCAGATCCTGCGTTTCCCTCAGCCTGGCTGGGAGGCCTCTTTTTGCATCGACTGGACCAGGCTGAGTAGGTCATGCAACAAACAAAACATGGGCTATTTTTCATCTCGGGTGCGAGCCACCTAACCAAACACGCCCACAATTCTTGCATGGCCCGCGCGTAAGGCCAACTCCACCGCGCGACCCTATCCTGTCCAACCTCGTCCTTTTGGAGTAAAACGGACAAACAAGGTAGCCCAGCGCGCGGGAGCAAACGGACTTTTGTCCGTTTTGTGTCCGCTTTCGACCCATCCGCGGCACAAGTTTGCGCCGCTTTTGGGGCGAAACGGACAGCGCGCGGACGGGCGAGACGCATGCGCTTGTCTGCCCCTGGCCCGCGTGTCGGTGACGAAAGCAACCCCGCGGCCCTTTACGTCATTTCCTCCCAAACCCTCTCACGTCCCGCCCGTCCCACTCCCTCCCCCGTCCATGGCCGACGCCCAGCCGAACTCCGGCGGGCTGGCCGTCGAGCGGCCCGGAATGGCCAAGAAGAAGAAGGGCAAGGCGCCAAGGAAGCCGCGGTCGGAGTGCACGCCGGAGGAGATCGCCAAGTTGGACGCGGAATCGGCGAAGAGGAGGAGCCGGAGGGCGGTCGCCAAGACCAACATCGCCGCGGCCAAGAGAGCCGCCGAGCGCGCTGCAATTGAGGCCGCGCGGCACAAGGCCGAGGTCGAGGAGAAGGAGTCCATCGCCAGCAAAGCGCACGCCTTTCTCATGGCCGGCATTTGTCGCCCGCCCGGTTTCTCTGGAGGGGCGTCGGTCCGTGAGCACGAAGTCGTCGGTCGCCCGGCCTGCGCCTTACCGATCGCCGGCGTCGCGGACCACGCCCTTGTCGCCCGGCTTTCCTCCGCCAAAAGGCACGGCAGCGAACCCGTTCGGTGGGTCGCCGGACGTGAGCGTGATCGCGCCGTCCACACCACGCCCCTCGTCCGTCATCGACCTCAACGTCACCCCTGGGTCCAGCAGCGGCGGCCGGTCGTCCGTCGAGATGCAAAGAAAGCAAACACGGCCGCCGTTTACCGGCACCATGCCGTCCCCCCGCGTCTTGTTTGACGGAATGCCAACCCCAACTGCACCGGTCGACGACCCCTACTACGAGCAGTTCATGGAGGAAGTGATCTACGAGGGTGGCCACGTCCCTGCCTTCGACCCCGAGGAGACCCAAAGTCAGGATGGCCGCGGCGATTCATCGCCGATGAAGAGGCCGACGACCGTGCTAACTACGACCATGGTGACACGTGGCATGAAGACGATGACATCTATGTCGAAGGTGATGGTGATGAAGAAGAAAGCAATGACGTTGACATTAGTGGTGAGCCATTGTTCACCGACGAGTTGACACAAAGAGCGGAAGCACAAAAGAAGAGGAAGAGCATTCGCATGGGTCATACACACAAGATGAGGACAAGTTGATTTGCCATGCTTGGATGGAGATTAGCCAAGATCCAAGGACCGGCGCGCAACAAAAGGGTATTGTTTTTTGGACGAGAGTCCACAAAACATTCCATGAAAGGAAGTTGTTTGAGCCCTACCAATTTGAAAGAAACCGTGGCGTCGGCTCGATTCAAAAGAGATGGTTGTTCATCCAACAGGAGTGCAACAAGTATCAAGACGCATTTGAGAGCGTTCAATCACGGCCCGTGAGTGGTCCCGGTGTTGGAGACATGGTATGCTCTCCTTCTTTTGCCCTTTTCTTGCTACGGCCATGGGACTTCGGCCTTGTACATGTTTGCATGGTCACTCGTTGTTCATATGGTGTAGGCATTTCAATCTTTGGAGGCATTCAAGGCCCGGCACAATGACAAGTCGTTCACTCTTACGCATTGTTGGACTATGATCAACAATTGCCCTAAGTTCAAGGACCAATACCGTGAACTCCAAAGGAAGAGAGGCCTGAAGATGGCCAAGTTTGCCGGAGGTGGAGATGGCGAGGCGTTGAAGAGGCCGAGGGGCAAGACCAACTCCAAGGTTGATGACATTCGTGATGCCTCATCCATGGCATTGCATGACACTTTGCATGGCATGATGTCGCAAAAGGATGTGAGGGACGAGAAGAAGCGGCAAAGAAAGGACGAGCTAATGAAGCAATACCTAGAGCTTCAAACGAAGAAGCTTGAGATGGAGGAGGCGGCCAAGAGAAGGAAGCTTGAGATGGAGGAGGCGGCCCGGCAGAGGCAGCTCGACATGGAGGAGGCGGCCAGAAAGGCAAATCGACATTGAGGTCGAGAACGTCAAGGCCATGCAAAGGCAGCTCGACATCGAGGCCACCAATGCCGCCACCAAAGCGAAGGAGGTGGCCCTCGCGATCATGAGCGTGGACTTGTCGAAGATGAGCGAGAAGACGAGGGCCTGGTTCGAGGCCAGTGCGAAGGAGATGCTCGACGCCAACGGGCTGAACTAGGTCGTCCGTCGGCCGTGGCCGTTCTTTTTGGAGGTCGGCATGGGTGCCGCCGCTACCGGTCACCGTGTGCCGACGAGAAAAACATTCATTTTGAAGGCCGATTGTGTTGCCGGCGAGGACAACCATTCATTTTGGAGGTGGTGTGTTCTTGCCGGCGGCTTTATTCTTGGCGTGCGTGTTGAACTGGGGCCATAGGGCTTTGGCATTTGAAACATTTCTCTTTTTTTTTAATGGACGCGGACAGGATGAGGTAAAGGATGCGGCCGTCTTATGCGCCTTGACCACCGCATCCTGACAGACGGTAGGACACGTCCATCCTGCTTTCGAATGGACAGAATCCGGACAAAACGGACGTCTGTTTAGGACCGCGCGATGGAGTTGGCCAAAGCCCCGCGTTGTTCCTAGCCGACGACACGGCGGGCCCGTTTGAGGATGACACGGTCAGTCTCCCTCCGCTGGATAAACGGAGTAATTCGGCTCATTTCCTTTTTCTGAATTATTATTACGCCGCAACCACGAGGCAGAATGAAAATGGGAAGCTGCAATTTCAAGAAAAGTACAGAAAAAAAAACTGCATGAACACTCGAAACACTCACTGGATAAACAGACCGTCTGGTTGGCAACTTGGCGTCACCATTTTTCAATTAAAAAAAACGGAAAGCATGATCACATATCCTACTTTAGAGGATTAGCATTAGCAAACTTCCGAGGCACCCTACTTACTATAGTTGCACAGCTAATGATGGCGCCGTCGTCACGGCATGAACAACCCCTTTCCACAATTAAAAAGCTGATTTGCATAACATAATCCGACGGCGCTGCCACTTTCCAGACAGATATGCGGCGTGGCAGAGGCAGAGGATACAATGCATCCATACGTACGGATGGATAGATACAGGTGTTTTCCTGCGCTCCGGCGCCTTTAATCAGAAGGCTCCTAATCATTCTTTAATCCTCCTCCCAATGCATGCTTAAACAAGGCGATTAACCTGCTCATAGTACATGCCTCGGACCAACTAAACTATTGTTGCGCAGCGAGTCTCATCCACAGAAACGACCCCAGCCCGGCTTTCAATTTCATGCCCGCTAACTACCAACTGGCGGCCACATGGCCTCATGCATGTGTTGTTAGTTAATTTAGTTTGTGGTAGTACTAGGCTAGTGCAAATAAAATGGTTACATACATCTGGGTCAATACTAATCACGTTATTCAGTGAAGTCTGGCTACGCGTCCCGCGTCGCCCCCGCTCGGGCGACTCGGGCGGGATCTGAAACCCTAGCCGCCGAGGGTCCCCATCCTTCCTCCCCTCCCTCCGCCGCCGCCGAAGGGCCGCCGGCGATAACCCGGTGTGGCGGTGGCGGGGTCTTCCTCTTACTGCGTCGTGGGGGCGGTCACGAGCCCCGCGTGGGTGGCATGACGATCTGGCTTGGCGCTGACGGCTCGCTTTTCCGGCGGCTGGCCGCTTTCGGCCAAGGGCGATCCTGGCTGGCGGCGACGGCTCGCTTCCGGCGGTGGCGGCCGCTGCCTTGGCCAAGGGCCGATCGCTGGCGGCGGCAGCCTGCCTTTTCGGCGGCGTGGCGGCGTTTTCGGCGGCTGCCGGGTTCTGTGCGACACACCATCCGACCTCGGATCGGCGGTGGCGGCATGGAGGCTGGTGGTTGGGTCGGCACCATGCGGGTTGTGCCCTCCGGACAGATCTGATCTGGTCGGTGCGGCTCGCTGATGTGCGCGGCTCGGATCGGGCGATCCGTGCACACAATACGTGATGGAGGTTCTTCGAGCGGATCCGGGTGAAAACCTTGTGCTCGGCTTGATGCCAAGACCGGCGTTGGTGGCACCCTTTTGTGTCATTACCTTCTTGAAGGCATCGCCGTGGAGAAGCTCTAGACCTCTATCCACTACCTCCGGGGGAAACCCTAGATCAGTTGATCGGATGACGGCGGCGCGTTGGTGTCGTTTCCTCCTTGGGGGCGTCATTCTTGGAGGCGTACACGGGATCAAGGGACCAGCGGGCGCCTTTTTTGGTGGAGCGGTGCTTCATCCTTCACATTGATGACGGCGGATCTCGGGGGCGTGGTGCAGTGGAGACTCGGCGCTCGATGCGCGGTGATGGACTCGCGCAGGTGGAGATAGTTGTCTGGCGTCAAGGTGGCGTCGATGTCGAAGTGACCTGACAAGGTAGAAGCCTCAATATCTGCTCTGAAGAAGGACATGTGGAAGATGGCGGCGACGACACATGTGAGTGCGTCAGATCAGTTTATGCCCCAGACCCGGTATGTGGCTCGGCTGGGGCTTCTGGCTTTTGATGATAGGATTAGGTGAGTAGTCTGGGTGTGTGGCCCAGGTAGCACCCCCTGCATCATTTGGATAGGAGTAGTGGCATATGTTGCCAAGATGGTGGATTCAGGCATATTGTTGTAATACTTTATAAGGTCCTCGAAAATAATCAATAAAGTGACCGTATACATCTCCCAGATGCAGAGGCCGGGGGTCATCCTCCTTTTTTAAAAAATGAAGCCTGGCTATGGATGTGAAGCATCCTTGTTTATCGAAGTATAGACTTCTAAAGATTCTTTACAATACTTCACCCGAATATAGACATGGGATAGAGGCAGTTAAAGCAAACCCGCGGATATACTGGCTCAGGGGTAGTGTTTGCCGGGGGTAGGGTTTCGATCCGCATCTGCCCCGCAAACCAGCAGTTATACTGGCTCGGGGGTAGCGTTTGTGGGCTGCGGCAAAAATGTTTACGCGCCAGACGCCGATGTGAACTCTGGTCTGGCAAGAAAAATGGACCGAGCCTGTATAATCGCCGGAATTATGCGGGTTCGCGTCGGATGCGGGGTCTGCTAGAGTTGCTCTCATGCCACAGTTTTCCCAAGTGCAGTTTGAGCTTTTCAGATCTAAGGCCAACTCCACAGCGCGACCCTATCCTGTCCGCCCCCGTCCGTTTGGGGTAAAAGGACAAAAGAGGCGGCCCAGCGCGCGGCCTCAAACGGACAAATGTCCGCTTTGTGTCCGCTTTCGACCCATCCGCAGCCCAAACTTGCGCTCGGTTTGGGGTGAAACGGACGCTGTGACGGCCGGACGCTGGCGCTTGTCCTCCCCAGCCCGCCTGTCGGTGGGAGAAACCAAACCCCCCCACGCCCATTTGGTGCCATTTGCCCCAAACCCTCCCACGTCCCTCCCTTCGCCCCCTCTCTCCCCCGTCCATGGCCGACGCCCCGCTGGGTCCCGGCGGCCTGGCCGTCGACCCGCCCGCAAAGGTGAAGAAGAAGGCGCCAAGGAAGACGCGGTCGGAGTGCACGCCGGAGGAGATCGCCAAGTTGGACGCGGAATCGACGAGGAGGAGGGAACGGAGAGCGGTCGTCAAGGTCAATGCCGCCATGCTGTTCGCCGCCAAGCGAGGAGCTGGAGGCCGCGGCGCAAGGCCGCTGCCGACGAGAAGGAGGACCTCGTCAACAAAGCGCACGCCATCCTCATGCTTGGCATGGGCCGTCCCCGCTGGTTCACTGCAGCGGCCGTCGGTCCGGCGAAAGCACAGGCTCGCTTGGTCGCCGCCTACGATCGCTGCCGCCGACGTCACAGACCGCGCCATGTCGCCTTCCCTCTGCCAAGGCATGACGGCATCCCGTTTCGGGTCGCCAGACATGGGCTTGTTCGCGCCGTCCACACCGCGCTTCGCGCCGTCATCGACCTCAACATCACGCCTGGGTCCGGCAGCGCGGGCGGCCGTCCGTCGAGATGCTAAGAAAGCAGCACGGCACCGTTCACGGGCACCATGCCGCCCCCCCGTCTTGTTTGACGTAAATGCCAACCCCAACGCCAGCCGTCGATTTACCCCTTCTACAACCGCTACATGGAGGACGTGATCTTCGACGGTGGGCATGGCCGCGTTTACGACCCGATGAGACCCAATGTCGATGGCGCGCCCGAAAGTACGCCCCGATGAAGGGGCGACGACGGCCGTCTTGACGACCATGGTGACTCGTGGCATGAAGACGATGACATCTATGTCGAAGGTGATGAAAAAGAAGAAGGCAATGACTTTGATATTAGTGGTGCGCCATTGTTCATCGATGAGCTCACCCAAAGAGCGGAGGCACAAAAGAAGAGGAAGAGCATTCGCACGGGTTCATATACACAAGATGAGGACAAGTTGATTTGCCAAGCTTGGATGGAGATTAGCCAAGATCCGAGGACGGCCGCAACAATAAAGGGCATTGTTTTTTGGACGAGAGTCCACAAAACATTCCACGAAAGGAAGATGTTCGAGCCCTTCCAAATTACAAGCAACCGTGGCATCGGCTCGATTCAAAAACGATGGTTGTTCATCCAACAAGAGTGCAACAAGTATTGCGCCGCATTTGAGAGCGTTCAAGCACGGCCCGTAAGTGGTCTCGGCGTTGGGGACATGGTATGATCTCCTCTTTCTAGCCCTTTCCTTGCTACGGCCATGAGACTTCGGCCGTGTACATGTTTGCATGTTCACTTGTTGTTGATCATGTTGTGTAGGCATTTCAATCTTTGAAGGCATTCAAGGCCCGGCACAATGACAAGCCATTCACTCTTACGCATTGTTGAACGCTCATCAACATGTGCCCTAAGTTCAAGGACCAATACCGTGAACTACAAAGGAAGAGAGGACTGAAGACGGCCAAGTTCGCCGGAGGTGGAGATGGCGAGGCGTTGAAGAGGCCGAGGGGCAAGACCAACTCCAAGGTGGACGACATACATGACGCCTCATCCATGGCCTTGCATGAGACTTTACATGGCATGATGTCTCAAAAGGATGTGAGGGACGAGAAGAAGCGGCAAAGCAAGGACGAGCAAATGAAGCAATACCTAGACCTTCAAAGATGTAAGCTTGAGATGGAGGAGGCGGCCAAGAGGAGGAAGATCGACATGAAGGAGGCGGCCCAAGAAAGGCAGCTCGACATGGAGGAGGCGGCCCGGCAAAGGCAGCTCGACATCGAGGCCGACAACGTCAAGGCCAGCAGAGGCAATCGACATCGAGGCCACCAATGCCGCCACCAAAGCGAAGGAGGTGGCCCTTGCGATCATGAGCATGGACTTGTCGAAGATGAGCGACAAGACGAAGGCCCGGTTCGAGGCCGAGCAGGAGATGCTTTCGACGCCAAGGCCCTGAACTAGGTCGTTCGATCAGCGTGGCCGTTCTTTTTGAGGTCGGCATGGTGCCGCCGCCCGCCTGGGCGGCCGGTAGTGTGCCGCGAAAACATTCATTTTGGAGGCCGGCTATGTTGCCGGCGAGGACAACTATTTATTTTGGAGGCTGGCTGTGTTGCCGGTCGCTGGCTCTGTTGCCGGCGATGGACGTGTAAGCCGCTAGCTCTATTGTTGGTGTGATGAACCGGGGCCGCCGCTGGCCTGAACTAGGGCTTGGCTTTGAAATGTTGATTTTAGTTTTTAAAGTGTACGCGGACAAGATGGGGCAAATGGATGCGGCCGCGCGCTAAAGATGGGGCAAATGGATGCGGCCGCGCGCCCAGCGCGCGGCCACCGCATCCCATGACAGGCCCGGACATGATCCCAAATTCCTACCCAAACGGACAGAATTCAGACAAAACGGACGTCCGTTTAAGGTCGCGCGGTGGAGTTGGCCTAACGAGAGGCGCTAGCTGCCAAGGTCATCAGACTAGCAAGCATCTCCTTCCAGGAGTCAACCGGATTGGTGCTCCTAATCAATGCACTCAACCAGCAGTACATTAGTTTTTCTTCGGCGAGACCAGCACAGCACAGTCCTCCTGCTCAGCTTGACTAACCAGTACACGGCCCCATGTGGCCATGTGTGCGCTAAACAAATCACAAATTAGAGTACCACTAACACTTGCGTCACTGCGTTTGCGTGCCCCGTGCCCCGGCTCAACCCAAGGATTAAACAAATGGGAAAAAGTCCAAAACAAACCTTAAACTTGTAGATGAAAGCTAAATCGAACCTCGAACTTTAAATCCCTGAAATCAGCACACCGAACTATGTAATCCCGGTCTATATTAAACCTTTAGCGTGTTTAAGAAGGGATTAACCGGGATCGTTGGCGACTGGGCCGGCCCACCAAATGCGAAACGTGTTTTTCAACTTTAAAATAGCAAAAAGATTTCCTAAAAAAAGGGAAAAGTATTGTCAGGGGGAATCGAACTAAAGATCTTGTGCTGCTGAACTCCTCGTGTAGCCACTCCACCAGCTACTTAGCATCGAGGTTCGAAAACATTTTCTTGAAAATAATCAACAGTTTTGAATTTCGGATGTTCTTAAAAGCAACAAACAGTTTTTCCAGTTCCAAACATGTTTTGCAATTTTTAAAACAATTTTTGGAATTATGATTTTAAAAAAACACAAACAAATTCTCAAACGTGCACCTTTTTTAAATCCCTGAATATTTTTTCTACATGAACCATTTTTAAACGTGAACGAAATTTTCAAATCACTAATTTTTTTTGAAACCTGAACAAAATTTTAAAGTGAAAACAATTTTTGAAAACATGAACATTTTTTAAAGATAAACATATTTTGAAAAAATGGGAACAAATTTGGAAACCTGAACAATATTTTAGGATGTGAACACTTTCTAAAAAACTTTAAAATGGGAGAATTTGTTCAAACTTTAAAATTTTGTTCAGGTTTCAAAATTGTTCTTGTTTTGAGCAAGCCAAAAAATGTTTGCACTTTAAAGAATGTTCGGGGCGTAAAAAATGGTTCAGGTTTTTAAAAAATGTACGTTTTTCAAAAACTGTTCGTAACTCCAAAAAATTGTTCAATTTTTAAAAAAATGTTGGAATTATTTTAAAAAAAATTGGTTGTTAGAATATTCGGATTTCAAAATTGTTGGCAATTTTCAAGAAAATGTTTCAGAAAATTACAAAAAATGTTTTCAAACCTCCACGCTACGTGTGTTTAAATATTTTCACGCTTCACTTATGTCAGTAATAGCCAACAGTTAAAGTGGCTAGCAGGAAGACTTGACGAGCATCAGGTCGCAAGTTCGATTCTCAGAGCCTTTTTTTCCAACGTTTTCAAGTAGCGCGGTTCGGAAAAATTGCTGCAAAAAAATGGATGCGGCCGCGCGCTGGGCGCACGGCCACCACATCCCAGGACAGGCCCGGACATGACCCCAAATTCCTATCTAAACGGAAAAAATTCGGACAAAATGGACGCGCGGTGGAGTTGGCCTAACGAGAGGCGCTAGCTGCCAAGGTCATCAGACTAGCAAGCATCTCCTTCCAGGAGTCAACCGGATTGGTGCTCCTAATCAATGCACTCAACCAGCAGTACATTAGTTTTTCTTCGGCGAGACCAGCACAGCACAGTCCTCCTGCTCAGCTTGACTAACCAGTACACGGCCCCATGTGGCCATGTGTGCGCTAAACAAATCACAAATTAGAGTACCACTAACACTTGCGTCACTGCGTTTGCGTGTCCCGTGCCCCGGCTCAACCCAAGGATTAAACAAATTAGGTAGCGAGCAGCGCCGCGCAAGCTGGTCCTCCTCGCACCACGCATGTGGAAGCCAAGGGAGCTGGCTGAAAGGGGCTTAATTAGTACGTACAGTACTATGATGTTTTGTTAAATCCTAATCTAATCTAATCTGTCGCCTTCCCCAACAAAATCTTACTGCCACGACCAGTGGATCGACCGATCGATCTAGGCAGACGGAGACCCGCGAGAAAGGGAGATGTCTGGCTTTAATTGGTCGCTGTAAGTCGGTAGCTTGGTCCTGGAGGCAACGTGCTGGGCGCTTGAGTTGAATGCCGACGGTACGTGAGTGAGCGCGACGGTGGCGCCCGGAGCCGGAGGCCTTCTTCCCTTGGCGCGGCCTGCACCGACGACGTCCATGAGATGAGATGGCCGGTCGGTTTGTTTGTTTGTTTGTTCACCGCTGGCTGGTTGGAACCACACGCTACAGATCGATCCATGGTCCTGTCAAAATTCCAAACCCTCTGCACGACTAGACTCCAACACGATCTTACCACACCACGTACAGTATATACGTAATTCAAAGTCAGAGCGTGCGTCGCAGTCGGAATTTCGGATACGTACCGACCTACGGTAACGCGGTCTGAAATACTAGCCCTTTTTATCCTGGGTTGGAGGGGGGTGTACGTGTACTCCTATCATCTTGCCATCGTCTCCTCCTTTCGCCGGCCGGGAGAACATGCTCTGTGTCAAGCTAGGCCAGTCCACAATTCCCTTCACACGGGCGCAGAGTCACGCAAACATGGTACACGGGCGACACACGGCCGATCCTCATCAGCGTGCTGGTCTCGATCGGGCTCTCAACAGCGACGCCGGGAGGCCGGTCGGCACGCCGAGTATTTGCCACCCCTGCACCACATTCCTACAGCGACAGCCCCTAGTGCACCAGTCCTTTCCTTGTCACCAAAGGAGACAAAATTGGTGCTCCCTCTTACCTTGGACCATGCTGGATCACGCAAATTCAATTTAACGGACTTTTTTGAGACCTGACTTTGCACAAATATTGTACTTTGGGCCTGAACGCATGGTTCTCCTGTTCGTGCAACCCAAAGAGGTCGGTCTGAAATCGTTCGAGCCAAATTAGGGGCCGGTTTGGTAGGTGCATGCGCCATTACTTTTCACTACCTTCCAAACAGAAATTTACCCTTCACTAATCACCGTACTCCTACTAAATTGGGTAGTAAGCAAGATTTTTTTTAGAGATAGAACAGTGGGTCACTGGTACCACGGTGGTGCTACTACGGCCTTCAGCATTTAATCGTGGCAGATGTGCGGCGTGGCAGTGGCAGAGGATACAATGCATCCATATGCAGATGGATAGGTGCAGGTGTTTTCCTGCCCTCCGGCGCCTTTAATCAGAAGGCTCCTAATCATTCTTTAATCCCCCTCCTAATGCGTGCTTAAACAAATACTACTACTACGTAGGTTAACATGCCTCGGACCAACTAAACTATTTTCCAGCCCGGCTAATACGCAGCAGAGGGTCTCATCCACAGAAACTACCCCAGCCCGGCTTTCATGCCCGCTAATTAACTACCAACTGGCGGCCACATGGCCTCATGCATGTATGCATGTGTTGTCAGTTAATTTAGTTAGTAGTGGTACTAGGCTAGCGCAAAGAATATAGTTACATACATCTCGGTCAATACTAATCAGATTAGTCAGTGAGGTCTAGCCATGCATGTGAAGGGCGAATCTACTAGGCATGCTTTAACAGGCTTAAGCCTGCCCTCCAACAAGAGTAATTTTTTTTTACTACCAAAGATTAGGCCCCAGCACAGCAAAACTGCGGTTTCCCAGCCCATCTTAATGGCATAATTACAGTTGAGCCTACCCTACATTTACTCCGTAGATTCGCCACTGATGTGAACCATCCTTTATCGAAGCGTGAACCTGTACAATTTCTTTAGAATGCTTCACCCGAATAGACTTGGGATAGATTAGCGAGATCTATGAAAGGGTGCGGCTAGGTCTCAGTTGACTGAGATTTAACCAATCTCAATCAAGTGAGACATAACATGCTAAAGAGAAAAAGAAGAACTGAAAAAAAAAATCACGGATCTCAATATAAGATCTCACAGATATAGCATCGATTAAGACTCGGTTGAGATTTAGCAAGACTGTCTATGAAACTAATGAAAAGCTTGCAATACACCCGAACCACTCTTGGTGGCGGACAACTTGACTTCAGCATTTCTAAAGCCATTATATTTGGCGTCACTTATTAGAGTCACAGAAAACATTCGTTATATAGGCATCGCACCACTAATCGTATCATGAGTTCAGTTGTTAATAAAGTTTATTGTTAGCATTATCCACCGGCGGCGATCTAAAAAAAAACCTTGTAGCACAAGCCCGGGGGTCCACGCGCTTCCATGGGTTCCATTATCTCAGGCGGGTCCCACATTTCAGTGTGCCAGCGTAGTCACTCATGGCATCCCAGGGTACCTTTCTGAGGGCACCCATTAGTGCGCCTAGCAAACGAGCTTTATTATTAGCACAGTGTATGAACATTTAAGTATTGATATTGACTCACGGAGCAGCGAGTCTCGTCGTCGCCGGGCGCCCGGCGCCTTTGGCGGCCTCACGTTTGACGGCTGGTTTGGCCGCATGCACCGTGTTTTCTTTTGCCAGCAGCCTGCCAGATCCACCGTCGATCGCTGAGATGCAAGCGGTGAGTTTTGTCGCCGACGACGACGCAGATCCGGATCGGCAGTGCTCAGTGCTCACGGGAATTCGACAGCGGCAGTAACAAAGATCCGGCCGAGCGCTCCGGCCGGGGCCAGGCGGGCAGGCAGACAGGTGGGAGCCAGCGCCTGCGCCCGCGACGCACGATCGCCGTGGCGTGGCCCAGATTTTGACCAGGGGAAACGAAACGACCGGATCTCCCCCGGCGGCGACAGCGCGCCAGTGAGCCACTGCGGCGGGCTGGCTGGGCCTTCCCTACCCGACTGCCTAACACGTTGCCGGAATTAACTCCTCCTCCGCCTGCCCGCGCGCGCGACGGCGTGGCCCAGGGTCCAGACCGACTGCCTGACTGCCTGCCGGTGGTGACTCGTGGACGTGGACGTGGCGTCGTGGCGCCCTGCCAGATTTCTACCGCCGCGTGGCGTTACTGTGGGCGCGTTCTGGCGATGGGGAGCGAGCGTGCGACGCGCCCACTACCACCAGGGCTGGCTGGCTGGCTGGCTGCGTGCACGGTCGTGTGGGTGTGGCCTGTCGGTTGGAAACGGAGCCGCCGCGGGTGCCCCGCCCACGGAAACGCACCGAGCGCGGGGTCCGATCACGGTGCGGTGGCTCCAACTGTGTTCACGTAGGCCGAGAGGAAGGAGCTGGCACGGCGGGCAGGGCCGGATGACGGAGGGAGGACGTGGCTTTCCAGGCGAGCCCGATCCGATAGTGGCTCGGCGCGAGGGTGAGCGACGCGCGGCCCAGTTGTCAGCGTCGCGCACCGCGAGGCACGCACGGCACGGCACGGCAGCTGCGCAAAAGACAACTGCCCACCGCGAAACGAACGGGGAGGAGATACAAAAACGTTTCTAGGCCGTCGCGAAATCGCTGCGTCCACCAAACTCGTGCCGCGCGTCCACGCCGGATCCGGTTACCCCGGGAGAGCGACCTCAGCTGCGATTTTTCAAGCACGGTCGTTGATGACAAGGGTTTTATTATATTCTCGGATCTGGTTTACCGCCTAGTCCTGTCGTGTGAGTAGTAATCCCCTCTATTGTCCTGTCCCATGAATCCATGATTATCATCTTTCACCAAAATACTATTACACGTCATTCATTTTTCACCAATGATGATACCACCCATCACCAAAAAAATGCTATTTTTCACAAAAATATTAGTTCTATATGCAATTAAATTTTTTCACGGGCGACAATTCTCATATTCTTGTCCGGTTTTTCTTTCTTACTGCTGACCGCTAACCTTCTCCGCTTTTCCCGCCGTCAATACGTCTTTCTAGAGGGAGCACTGCCTCTTACTTATGTAGATCATGCATTTTCTCTCAATAAAGGGCCATGAACGTAACATTTGTCACCGCTTTTTTACTTGATGGTTGTTGAAATATGTTACCCGCCTCACTTCATTATGTTGGACTTTTGGATGAGCTTATTGGAGCATGAATTCAATAATGATGATGTTTGGGCGGGCGGGTTTGTGGCTTGTTAGCCATAATTGGTGTTGCCCTCGTGACCAAAATTGCACACGTACCATCTACGAAATATTTATGAATAAATGCCTCATATACCTACATTCATGATCGATGAAGGTTTTGTGCCTTCTCATCGACGCCTACTGTACATAGTGATCGTCGGAGGTCGTTGCAACATAGTCCATTGTGTTATGATTCTCGTCGGTTGATGGTGGTATGTCGTGGTCGTCACCTTTGCCCTTGCACCATCCAGGGGATGGACATTCATCAATGCATTAGTGGACAATTGTGTATATGAATAATCTTCGACGACTCGACACATTTCACTTTGGGGTGGACTTTCGGTGACGTATCAACCATGTCATCCGACACAATCGACCGATAGAGGAGCACAGTAACACAAGTAGCATATGTAGAGATCATATTAGGGAATGACTATATCTAAAACTTCAGATCGATGCATAACATGCCTCAGATGTGAAGTCATACACCACTCGCTTGAAGCACATCTATATGTCATTCTATTTTTTCACTCGTGGACGCTCCCATATTCATCTCAGGCTGTCTTTTACCGTAGACCACTATCCTTTTCTGATTGTCTTTTTCCGTAGATTGATATTCTTCTCTGGTTGTCTAGCCTTCGGTACAAGAAGACCATTTTTTAGGGTGCACAATCCCTCCTCCTACTTATGTTGATCATGCATTTTCTCGCACAAAAACAACCATCATCATCGCTTTTACTCGATAACAGACAATTGTAATTAAATATTCAAGGGAGGGGGTGGCGGTGGGAAGGATAGTTGGTGGTTGTTAGCCATAATTGATGGTGCCCTCATACACAAAATTGTTCATGTACAATTCACATTGTCTTTACGAATAAATGACTGCTATACCTACACCCGATAGATGAAGGCTTTGGCCTTCTCACCAATGGCCAATTTGCTCTGATGGTCCCGGGAGGTCACTATAACATAATCCGTCATGTTATAGGGAAAAACATTCGCGAGAGTTTTCCACCGGATGAACGTTCATCCATGTTTGAATCAACCAAACACATTTTGAATACGCATCTAAATATTTGACGATGTTTATAGGGAAAAACATCAACTCGAGTTGCACATTTCACTCTGGGGCAGTCGTTCGGTAATATTCTTTTTTCTGTCCCACAATCATCATCCTTGGCCAAAGTATGACTATTTCATTCCAATTTTTTACCCATGATATCACCCTTCACCAAGATTTTATACGACATCCAATTTTTTCACCGGCAGCGGCTCTCACACCCTTCTCCGTGTGGGGTGCAACACCTGCTACTTATGTAGATAATGCATTTACTCTCTAGAAAATTCCATTAACGCAACGATCATCATCACTTTTTACTTGATAATCTATATGCCATCCAATTTTTTCACGGGCCAGTCCTCTCATATTCTTCTACGGTCGTTTTTTTACCAGTGACCACTACCCCTCTCCGGTTATCTAGCCGTCGGTACAACGAGCGCTTTTTTTAGGGGGCACGGTGCCTTCTCATACCTATGTAGTCATGCATTTTGTCGCACGAGGGCATCCGTCGTCATCGTTTTTACTCAACGATAGATGCTCGTAAATTTGGCTAGAGGAGGAGGGCAGTTGGAGGTTGTTGGCCACAATTGGTGTCACCCTCCTACCCAAAACTGCCCGCGTATCATCTACAAGATCTTTATGATAAATGCGTCCTATACCCACACCCGTGACGGACGAAGGCTTTGTCCTTCTCATCGATGCCCGATTTTGCCGTCATGGATGTCGGAGGTCACCATAACATAAATCTATGGACGCTCGTCGACGTTTGAATCGACCAAACACCTTTGGAATAAGTATCTATATATTAGGCGACCTTTATATAGGAAAAAACATCAACGGCTCGAGAGGCATTTTCACTCAGGGGCAGTCGTTCGGTAATGTCCCAACCCCGCCATCCGTAATACGTGTCACCAGACATTTTTAAGTGGTTGATAGAAGGGCGCAGGTAACACAAATAGCATCAGTAGAGATCATATACTCATATTAGAGAATGGCAATATCTAGATGTCCCGATGAATGATACATAGCGTGCTCACCTAGAACTAAAATCAGATACCACTCGCCCGAAGCAAATCAATCATTTGTACCACCTCCACCAGGAGACGAAAACCATCCCCACCCTAGACGAGAAGCATCGCATCGCGCCGCCCCGCCCCGCCCCGCCCCGCCCACCCAACACCTCACCTCCAGGGTACACCCAGCATTTCCAATCCATCGGATAAAAAAAAGAAGGACACAAAAAGAAAGAAAAGAAAACGTAGTAGAACCACCCAACCGAAAAGCAGCGAAAAGCGGCAGCGCTGGGCCCCGCCGCACCAGCACACGCATTCGCGGCCGCGCCGCAGCGCACCGCACAGCGAGCGCCACCCCCATCCCAACTGTCGCCACGCATCCCCCGACGCAGCCCAGAGCGGAGCCCAACTCCCCGCCAAAAACTCGGCCAGTCAACACGAGCGCCCCCCCAAAAGCGGGCCCGCTTCCAGAATCCCAGCCCCCCTAATCGCACCGCTAATCCCCACCCGCACCCACCCACACCTTATAACGCCTCCCCCCGCCCTCCACGCGCCCCATCCCCCCATCCATCCCCATCGCCGCCACCAACCCTAGCCCCCGCCGCCATGGCCGACTCCGGCGACTCCTCCCCACTCCGCCGCCGACGACGCGCACCACCACCACCACCCCGACCCCACCACCACCACCACCAACGCCTCCCCCCCGGACCCCGCCTCCTCCGCCGCGGCCGCCGCGCCGCCGCCCCCGGTCCCGGCGGTGCCGGCCAAGGTGCGGCTGATGGTGAGCTACGGGGGCCGCATCCAGCCGCGCCCGCACGACAACCAGCTCTCCTACGTCAACGGCGACACCAAGATCCTCTCCATCGACCGCCCGCTCCGCTTCCCCGACTTCTACGCCCGCCTCGCCTCCCTCGCCGCCGCCCGCGCCGACCTCTGCGTCAAGTACCAGCTCCCCGGCGAGGACCTCGACGCGCTCGTCTCCGTCACCAACGACGAGGACCTCGAGCATCTCGTCATCGAGTACGACCGCCTCCACCTCTTCCGCGCCGCCCCGGGATCTGGCGGCGGGGGGTCGTCGCGGGGCGGCTCCACGCCCAGGCTCCGCGTCTTCCTCTTCCCCGTCGCCCCGCCCCCGCGCCCCGCTTCCCCGCCCAAGCCGCCGCCGCAGCAGGAGCTGCAGCGCGAGTGGTACCTCGACCTCAAGTCCGCCAGCCCGCCTCCTCTGCCGCAGGCCCTGCCGCCCCCGCCGGCGCAGATGCAGCAGCCGCAGATGGTGATGAAGCAGGAGGCGGCGCCCGTCCACTCGCCCCCTCCCGCGGCGCCCATGGCCGTGCCGCAGTCGGTCGTGGCGGCGTCCCAGACGGGCCCCGACTACCTCTTCGGCTTCGACTACGGCTTCATGCCGCCGCCCGCGGTCAAGGTCAAGGACCCGGCCGGCGATCCGCCCAAGATGAGAGACAACGTCCCCGTCGAGATCCCGCCCAAAAATGAAGACCGGCACCCCAACCCCAACCCCGCCGCCGACAACAACAACAACGCCATGGTGTCCCCCGCCGTCTCGCCTGCCGAGTTACCTCGCCAGATCCCGGACCTCGAGAAGCTCCAGCTCGCCGACAACGCCACCCAGCAGCAGCAGCCACCACCAGCTCCTGCTCCTGCTCCCCAGGCCGCCCCTGCTCCTGCTCCGGTCGTCGCGCCGGCCGCCCCTGTCCCAGCGCCCTTGTCGAGGAACGGCAGCGACGACTCCCTCACCCGCGCCTACCCTCCAGCCACCGCCACCCCGACCGCCGCAGCAGAGTACTATGTCACCAAGTTCCCGGAGAAGCCCCCAGTCCCGCCTCCATCATCGGCTCCCCCCGCGTCGGCCTTCCTGCCGGTGCCGGGCAGGTATGGATCTGTTGCCCCTGGCTCTGGCGCTGACCCTGGCCCTTTCTTCTTCATCCCGGCGCCGCCCCACGGTTACTACACCAGCGCCAACCCCGGCGGCACCTCCTACTACGCCGTCCCGCACAACAACGGCAATGCCAACGGGAACGGCACCGCCCCCGCCCCGGCCGTGTCGAGCGCTCAGGGCTTCCCGCAGGTGGCGTACGACAGCAACGGCCGCGCGGTCTACTACACCGGCCTGCTCCCACAGTACCCTTCGGCCGTCAACGGCGGCGGCATGTCGGCTTCCTCGGCGGTGCTCGGGACCGAGCCATCCAAGCCGGTGGCGGTGAAGCCGACCGTCTCGTGATCGATCGCCAGCCAGCTCAAGCCGCCTATCCTAAATTCAGTATGGGTTAACAGAGTCTGTCTGCCAGCCAATTTTCATTCGTTCGTTCGTTGGATCGTCCGAGTCAATATGGGTTAAATATGTCTAGTTGGAATTCGTTATTGTGTCTAGTAATTCACCTATAATTTTCCCCTTTTTGTTTAGAAGTTTTTGGTTTGGGGTTCGTTCGTTCTGTGATATGCAACTAGGAGTGAGTGCTGCTGCTTGGTGTGCTTTAGATGTACATACAATCCTTTGTGGACATAATGGATATTATATTAGCATGTTGGAGAGTTGTTTAATTAACTGCATTGTCTCTTGAGTTGTCACTGCCTGCTCTGTTTTGTTTAATCCTCTTGAGTTGATTATGTTGTTGCCAATGTCAATGTGGCTAAATTGGCCATGTGATCTTTTGTGTTCTTTGGAAGCAAGATATGAATTGAGGATGCAAATGTCCCAGTGAAGCTCCTATTATTTGTTATGTTATTGCCAATCTCAGTGTCAGCAGTGCAATGTGGCTAAATTGGCCATGTGATCTTCCGTGTTGTTTCGAAGCAAGCTCCCAGTTTTTGTACTGTATTTGTTAATGTGCATACCAACTACTCCCTCTGTTCTGATTTACTCGTCATGGTTTTAGTTCAAATTGAACTAAAACCACGACGAGTAAATCGGAATGGAGGGAGTAGTAGCTCTGCAGAATGGAAGCTCGCGTCTGATGAAGCACAGTGGCTTCCTGTGTTCTTCACGGGGAGCTAGGCTGCTGCATTTATGTATGTGTATGAGCATCCGTGAATGCTGGTTGTTGTGTTGGTGTAGCAGCACGGGAGATAACCATGATTATCTATGTCGGCTGTGGTTTCTGATCCTCTCAGATTATGAATTGCTGTTTCATCTTTTTTGGTTCATGATAACCATGTTGATCTATGCTGTTGCTTTTATAATTCTCTGAAATTTTGAGATATGGTTTCGATCGTTTCAGTGAATTTACTGCTCACCTGTGGGCAGTGATTTTCCTGAAACTTGGTTGGCAGCATATGAAGGGAGCAGAGCACATTGGTGTTTTGCTGATGATCAGCTGGTGAGAATTAACTGAGAAGGTGAGATTTGACGAAATGTCGGGCCATGACCGTGCGTGTTAACTTGTGTCAGTCTGTGCGCTTTAATAATCAGGCAGCTGGTTCTGCAGGTAACATAACATGTCTCGTCTCTGGGCCAGGCTGTCAACAGGAGTCATCATGCTGATGCTGCTGTATTAAGACACCCGAGCTGTGCATGCCAGTTTCTGTCTCCGTCTCCCTGTGAAATGAGATTTATCCTCCTGTGAGCAAAGTGCATATGCTTATCTGCGTTACTGCTACTGCCGCATATCCTACTCTCTATCCATCCTGACCTCCACTGTTGTGATGCAAGTGTGGAGAGGGAGACCGGGAAAACGCGGGAACAAGCCGCATAGCAAAGAGGATCTTCCATTCTTTCGAGGTGCCATTGGAGGCAGCATCAGTCCACCACCATCATCATCATCATGCTCATGCTGCTGCTGATACATGCTCATGCCCCCTTTTGGGCAAAGATGTTTTGCCATGGCTTTTTGACCAAAGTGCAGTGTAATCCTATGTGCCCCTGGGTGTATCTGTATATATTATCTGCTGCTGCCGCTTTTGCTAACCTGGCTCCGGCTGTCTATCATCAGCGGCAGATGCAGCTTGGACCTGAAGAAGCCAGCAGCAGTGGATCCATGTGCCTTGTTGCTCCAGTGGAGGAACTGAGGTGAGGCCAAGAGCACTGTTTCCACCAAGAGGCTGCATCTGCGTGCAGGTGCAGCCATGGCGTGGCGGCACATGGAGGCTGGCGGGCATGGCATGGCATGGCTGCCCATGCCGCCGGCTTGGGGACGGACGGAGATGCCGGTGCTGGTTAGCTAGCCAGCGGGCGATAGCTTTCAATGCTCGTGTGCGTGGTTGCTGCGGGGTTACGCAGTATTAATCGTGTGGGATGCCGGTGATGGAGCGCGTGTTCACGGCATGGGTGACACAACACGAGGTTTCGCCTGCAGGCGGTTAGGGGAGCTGCTGAGGGTCCGCTCTCACTCTCGCTCGCTTGATCCGAAAGCGATCATGGCGTCGCGTCACGTGGGTGCTTTCGAGTACTGTTACTGTTCAGGTTTCAGCTAAGTATTATTCAGATTGTTCCTGCCCCCCTGATTTCACCGCGTCGCCCCCCGCGTGGCGGCCGGGAGGCTCCCAGATCCCATCGCCGCCGGTCACCACCTCTCCTCATCCTCCTCCTCCCTCGCCGCCGCCCAAGGGCACGGCCAGCGGTTTTGCTGCCGTTGGCGGCGGCGTGGACTTGTGGTCCTCCCGCTCATGGGGTGGCGGGCCGCGCCGCCGGAAGCGTGGCGCCGGGCCCGACGCCACGGCGGGTGGTGGCGGCGCTTCGGCGGTTTTCTTCCCCCGCGGCAGAAGGCTTCATGGTCTGGTGAGTCGCGGTCGCTAGGGACGGCGGCGGCGTGACCAAATGGGGCCGCGGCGGCACGGCCGGATCTGGGTCTAGGCGTGGGCCTTGGTCACTGGATTACCGTCGGCGTGGTGGTGGGTGCAGGTCGTCGGCAGATGGGCGGATCCGCAGATTCTTTCCTTGTCTGGTCCTTGACAGCACGGGCAACTCCAGGGGAAACCCTAGATCTCCTTGGGATCGAGCGATGGCGGTGCTTTTGCATCGTAACCCCTCTTCAGGACATCGTTTTGGAGCTTACTCCGGTTGAAGGGATCAGCGACGCTGGCAGCGCACGTTTGGTGGAGCAACTGCCGATGAAAATCGCGCCGACTACGGTCATGGCGGACGATGGCGGCGTCTTAGATGCCGTTGCCTTGTCGAGGCACGGTCGTTGCAGTTTGCTTCATCAGGCTCGGGATGCTCCGGGGGAAACCCTAGATCCGGGTCTCCCGGATCGGACGACGATGTCGTTCTTAATAGCGCTTTCCCTCATGGGGGCATCGTTTTGGAGCAAGTGATGGCTGAAGGTGACAAGAGGAGGAGCGGTGCTTCATCACACACACATTGATGGTGTCGGATCTCGATGACACGACGCTCTGGAGATTAGGCTCTGATGTGCGATGATGGACTCACAGAGAGGTTGACGCCTGCTGGCGTCAGGTGGTGAAAGCCGGCAGCCTAGACCGGCAAGGTTCATGCAAAGAAGACAACTGAAGATGGATTGGTGGCAGGTGGCTGCGGCGGCCTCATACCCGGCAGGCGTCTTGGTTGAGGAGAACGCCGGACTGGTTGGTGCCCATACCTGGCAGGCGTCCTGGTTGGGAGCTCGGGCCTTAGATGTTAGATATGGCTGCGAGGTCTGTTTGGTATTAGGTCCAGACTATCAGCATCCCTTCATCATTTGGATAGGAGTAGCGACACTTTTGTTGCCTAGAGGTGGCTTTGACTTACTGTTGTATGACTTTGTAAGGTCTTATGTGAATAATTAATAAAGTTGCTGCATGCATCGTTCAGATGTAAAGACCGGGGGTCTTCCTTCTTTTCTAAAAAAAAAATTCCGATTATTCCTCTGAGTATTATAGTTGAAAGCAAAAGCTTAGAGGCACTGATTAGGGCTTTTCTATTTGAATGGAACCAAAGCTCTCCGCTTTCTAGATGATCCTTCTACCACCTGACCTGGGCAAGGATTGTGTAGAGACGGAGAAAGGAAAGCGTGGTCGCTTTTGAGCTGGTTTGGGTTGGGTCTTCTCCTCGGCTTGTTCCGAATGGCATGATTGTTACGTATGTTCTCCCGCGGGTTGGGCTGTCAACCAATCATGGTTATCACCTGGACATGTAATCCCCTGCCTGACACTCGAAGTGTGCCATGTTGAGCACCATTCGCCCGCCCATGGGTTCCGCTCAGCCTGTTTTCGAGGTTGTTTTACTGTGCTAATGCTAGTCGTAATGGTAGTAACATAGCTAGTATCATGCATGTCAACTAGGCAATTTTGATGAGATGATATAGCATTAAATGAAGAAAGAGAGGGTGTAGTACCATATCACGACATCAGTATTATAATAAATCTTTATCTTACTTTATGTAAATGCGTAGCGATAAATAAATCTTCACGATACCAATATGTGATATTATGCATTAAGGAGTTAGTATCATACACTAGTATCATATGCATGATACTAGTATATGATACTCTTCATTACAACCAGCCTAATGCAGTGTTCCAAGGTTGACCATGGTGCATGCTTTGGGCCAAGGGAAAAAAGAGCAAATCTGAGTGGAAGGTGGCCCTGACCACACGACTGGTCATACGGCAGAATTTCAGACGTACTCCCTCTCCGATCTGGTTTACAGGACACTGTTTGTTTGTACCAAGTCAAACCATTTTTGATTTTAGCCAAATTAATTTATGAAACAAAATGTACGCCGGGTTGAGAAAGTCGGCGAATTCCCCTTTCTGCCCCTCACAAATCCTTTAAAAGGCGAAGAAATTAGCTTGCCAAACTTTCAGTCACAAATTTACAGTGAACGCGACCAAATTTATAGAGATAAACCTCAGGACAGTGAGATGGTAGGGGTACCAATTTTTTCTCCTCTGACCCAAATGTTGTGCACGGTCGTTACCATCTGACACTGGAAATCTACTGAGGTGGATGTCAGATGTCGCAGCCACGTGCGTGTGCTGGTGGTGTCGGTCGTGGGCGCCATCATGGGCACATGTGTTACTTCTGGTTCCATGTTTGTTTTGGAGCCACGTCCAAAACAGTATGAACTCAACCATAAACTTGACTGAATTTATACTATGGTCGTCTAGTTCTGGTTTCTGTTGTTCTGTGGCCTTTGACAATGCATCGGCATGGTTCTTTAGAATGGTTAATTAATACTTGGGTTCAAACTGTTTGTTCACTGAATTTTATGCGTGTTCAAAAAGCCGAAGGTTAACCGACTCTTGTGTTGAATTTACAAGTTCTTCTGGTTCAGACTGTTTGTTTACTGAAGTTCTCATGTCTGTTGCACGTTTTTCCCTGTCAGGTCAAGTTGGTGAGCATTGTGACATACTCCTGGACAATGTCAACAGTCTGAACTCAAGTTGGTCCGTTTGAGCGACAAGTATCTAGATGTATCTATTCACCATTGTGTTTCTTTGCGTTGACGTTACAAATTCTTCTGGCATGGTCCATCTGTTTTCCTTCAAAACTGAAATTACAAATTTGCTTAATGTATGCAAACATAAGAGGGTGGTTGAATGGAATAAGAAAATACATCTGCTTAATGGACGAATTCATCCTTGACAATAGGTAGGTCGACTAAGCGGTAGCTTTCAAACTATATTTTGGGTGTAAAGTGTCTCTACGTGGCTTTTCAGGTCCGCCGTCAAATTCCAGGGCTCAACCCTAGACACGCTGTGGAAACTGCCAAGTTGGAGCATGGTACGGTACAAGCAATTTTCAGTGGAGCGGTGAAATACATTTTCGGTTGGACGATATTTTAAATATGGTTCAAAACGCTAATAAGGGTGGGAGCGTATACCTTACTATGGTCGCTTTGGCTATATAGAAATGATTTGGGTTTCAATAACAGAAATGCTTCTTCTTTGCAGGTTATTTTCCGTTGCACGTACTCGTTTCATACATGGTCTACGCTACAACGAGCGGATACCAACCGCTGTTCAATGCGATGTGTATGCGGTTGGAGCAGATGACTACGGAGGTTTCTACCCAACATGGGTGGGAGCATAATCCCCTGATCGGTCCACCGGCCCTTTTGACATAGGCATAGTGTTGGTCTATACGACTCTACTGTCGTCAATTTGTCGGGTTTTTTCCTTTTATTTTGTTAGATTTTAGGTGTTTGCCTGTGTGCATCCTAATTATGCAGAGACCGGATGTTACTCATAATGCCTTGTATCTGCTTGATGCTACATTCTGAGATAATAAAAGCACTCTTCATCGAAAAAAGTCAAACATTTCTTTACCTTAACCAAATTTATCAAGAAAAAATGTACGCCGGGTTAAGAAAATTGGCTCGAGAATTCCCCGTGCTTCCGCTCACATATCCTTCGGAAACGAAGAAGGATGCTTAGTTGTGAGGCACATATTGGCTCGTGGAACATCCATTTAGTCACAAATTTGCATTTACAGTTAACGCGACCAAATTTACAGAGATAAATCTCAGCAACAGCGAGATGCTATGGGTACCAATTTTTTCTCCTCTGACCCAAATGTTGTGCATGGTCGTTACTATCTGCATCTGACACTGGAAATCTACTGGGGTGGATGTCAGGTGTCACAGCCACGTCGTGGAATGTGCTGGTGGTGTCCATCGTGGGCGCCATCCTGAGGATATGTCTATTTCTAGTTCCATGCTTGTTTTGTAGCCACGTCTAAAACAGTATGAACTCAACCATAAACTTGACTGAATTTATAATGGTCGTCTAGTTCTGGTTCTGTGTTTTGTGGCCTTTGACAATGCATCGGCCTAGAAGGGTTGGACGCGCTTTGCTGGGCCGTTGATGTTTTTGAGATTCTTAAGAAAATACTTGTTTTGTTTTAAAATAAAAGGTGTATCAGAAAAGTCCAACCTCTTTAAGTTTGATCAAATTCTGAAAAAATATATCAAAATCCGTAGTATCAAATTGGTGTTATTAGATTCATCATGAAATGAATTTCCATATTTTTTTGGTTTAATATTGTGGATGCCAATATTTTTGGCTCTAAACTCGGTCAAAGTTAAACAAATTTGACTTTCCAAAGAACTAATACCCCTTGTATTTTGAAACTGATGAAATATTTAGTTTGGCGGATGGGTGAGACGATGAAGTGTGTTTTATGTTTATTTATAATGGGTTATTTGGTGGGCCTTTCATGGTGTGATTCTGTGTTATGCGCTAATCAACTCATACTTTTGTGGGTAAATTTTTGCATCGGTGGCTACATGTATTATATTAGTGCTATAGTATCATCACATGGTGGCTCTTCTTTTTTCTAGGTGGTAAGAGGATGCACGGGGTTGATATATTTTTCTAGCCGATTGGTGTTGATTGATTTAAAAAATCGTTGGTCCGATCAAAATTGTAAACCACATTCAAAATTGAATATCTCAATCAAATAAAAGAGCTTCAAAATTAGGGATTATGATGTATTAAAATAATTAAATGGGAGAGCTCCTTGAGAAATTATTGACCCGGTCAAAATCAGATGACCCAGTCTAAACTGAAAACATCCATTAATTGCGAGGACTTAAAAATTAGGAAGCATGGTGTAAAGTATAAAAAAAATTGAATGAAAGCTTTGAGAAATTGTTGACTTGGTCAAAATCCGATGACCAAATTCCAATTAAACATCTCAGTTGATTGTGAAGCCTTTTACCTCTAGGGAGCTTAGTGATATAGTAGACGGGCTCAAACTGTTTGTTCACTGAATTTCATGGCTGTTCAAAAAGTCAAAGATTCATAGACTCTCTTGCGTTGAATTTACAAGTTCTTCTGGTTCAAACTGTCTTTTCACTGAACATTTTATGCCGGTTGCATGGTTTTCCTGTCAGCTGAAGTTGATGAACATCGTGACAACAATCCTCGACAAGGTCAGCATTTAATCAACCTCTGATCCACATACCTGGATAAGCTCAACTTATGCAAAACAAATCAGACAACAATCTTCCATGTCTGTTCATGGCTAGTACCCCGGCCTGTTCACCAACTTGTCCACCAACACTTTCAAGGATGACATCTGTAGTCAAAATCACGCGCATCACAGGTAATATGTGAGTGGTGGGTTATGGTAAGATTAAACCTACAGCGATTAGTACGTACGTAGTTGCACAAATTTGCTTAATGTATGCAAACATAAGAGGCTGGTCCAATGGAATAGCAAAATACATTTGCTTAGTGGAGGAATTCATCCTTGACAATAGGTAGGTCAACTAAGCGGTAGCTTTCAAACAATATTTTGGGCGTAAAGCGTCTTTAGGTGGCTTTTCAAGTCCAACGTCAAATCCCAGAGCTCAATCAGGACATGTGGTGGAAACTACCAAGCTAGAGTATGGGCAGAGAAGATTTCCTGTGAAGCAGGGAAGTGAATTGAGATCGGATAGAACACCAACGACGAAAGCACTCTGCTCGTCCTTTTGGGTTTCATTGACCAAACAGATACGCTTTGGGCTATGGTTAGCTCAGCTCCAATCAAGAATCCCCAAGGACCATCGGGACGCGTATTTCGAGAAATGGTTTACGAATATTTGTTCTATTTGGCAGTTTTTGTTCTATTTCTTGTGGAGTAAAAAAAACTTATCATCAGTAAGAGTCAAGGGAATGATCCTCTGGCACTGCAATCCGTTGCCGCCCCGTGCCTCGCTATCCACAAAGCAAAGGAGATGAGCCACCGCAATCGCAATGTTGACCGCACAGTCCACCTCCTAGGGCTGCCGGATGGCATACCCAACAAAACCCTCCAACTCCTCATCGATGACAAAATGCGAGGAAGCCACCAGCTAGAGGGGAAGCACCCGCCTCCCCCACCATCCAGATAGTCTCCATCTCAACTTAGATTGGGATGGCCAAGCTAGATGGAAGAGGCTAGCCATGGGGAGGAGGGTAGCTCCTACACCGACGACCAACCGCTCCACCAGCCGCCTATCGGCCCGTGCCACTGGAAAGAAGGCCATCGATGCCCCATCAAATTTAGCATCTCCAAATCCAGAGCCCCCCATGGCATCCAGTAATTCCAACCGCCATAGATTTGCATCAGCGCCAACCACAGATTTCTCAGTTCCCCACGCGATGTCGACCACCACTACCCGCCATCGAAAGTCGATGCCTTTCCCAAATCCCAAGTTCCATGCGTCCATAGATGTTCGAGAACGACAGGTCCCCGAGCGCCCGCACCACCCAACAGTGCCAAAGGCCACGGTAACACCCCCAGTGTCATGCTACAGTGACCTCACACCAATGGTGCCGTGGCATCAAATTTAACTAAGCCAATTGCCACTTGATAAAAAAATCGAAGTCAACTTTTAAAATAAATTCAAAATAATGTTTCTTTAGAAAAATAAATAAAATTGTTCATAATATGTCATAAAATCTACAAGCAATTGTAAAAATAACACAAGCTTCACTTGGCTCCCTAAATTGACCCCAACAAATATTTTATTGGTACAACATCAAATAAAATGGCCTTTTCAAAAATAAACAATTATTTAGTTAACTCTTTTTGCCTCCAAACTTTGTGTGCTACTTAAAACATATGCATCGTATTTATGTGCTAAGTTGCACTTTTAACTAAAATCACTTAATAGCAAAATAAAATAGAAAACATCAGCTAAAACGTCGGCATGGTTCTTTAGAATGGCTAATATTTGGGTTCAAACTGTTTGTTCACTGAATTTCATGCCTGTTCAAAAAGCCGGAGGTTCACCGACTCTTTTGTTGAATTTACAAGTTCTTCTGGTTCAGACTGTTTGTTTACTGAACATTTTATATCGGTTGCATGGTTTCCCTGTCAGCTGAAATTGATGAACATCGTGACAACAGTCCTCTATAAGGTCAACATTTATTCAACCTCTGATCCACTTACCTGGATAAGCTCATCTTATGCAAAACAAATCTGACGACAATCTTCCATGTCTGTTCATGGCTAGTACTCCAGCCTGTTCACCAACTTGTCCACCAACACTTTCAAGGATGGCATCTGTGGTCAAAATCACGCACATCATAGGTAATATGTGAGTGGTGGGTTATGGTAAGATTATTAAACCTACAGCGATTAGTACGTAGTTGCACAAATTTGCTTAATGTATGCAAACATAAGAGGCTGATCCAACGGAATAGCAAAATACATTTGCTTAGTGGAGGAATTCATCCTTGACAATAGGTAGGTCAACTAAGCGGTAGCTTTCAAACAATATTTTGGGCGTAAAGCGTATTTAGGTGGCTTTTCAAGTCCAACGTCAAATCCCATGGCTCAACCTGGACCTGTGGTGGAAACTACCAAGCTGGAGTACGGTATGGGCAGAGAAAATTTCGTGTGAAGCGATGAAGTGCATTGCGATCGTATAGAACACCAATGGCGAAAGCACTCTGCTGGTCCTTTTGGGTTTCATTGACCAAACAGATACGCTTTGGGCTATGGTAGCTCAGTACAATCAAGAATCCCCAAGGACTATCGGGACGCGTACTTTGAGAAATGGTTTACGAAGGTTTGTTCTATTCGGTAGTTTTTTGTTCTATTTCTTGCGGAGTGAAAAAAATTTATCATCAGTAAGAGTCAAGGAAATGATCCCCTGGCCCTGCAATCTATTTCCGCCCCGTGCCTCACTATCCACAAAGCCAAGGAGATGAGCCACCACAATCGCAATGCCGACCGCACAGTCCACTTCCTAGGGCTGCCATCCGGCATACCAAGCAAAATGCGAGGAAGCCACCAGCTAGAGGGGAAGTACCCATCTCCCCACCATCCAGATAGTCTCCATCTCAACTTAGATTGGGATGGCCAAGCCAGATGGAAGAGGCCAGCCATGGGGAGGAGGCCTATCGGCCCGTGCCACTGGAAAGAAGGCCATCGATGCCCCATCAAATCTAGCGTCTCCAAATCTAGAGCCCCCAATGGCATCAAGTAATTCCAACCGCCATAGATTTGCATCAGCGCCAGCCACAGATGTCTTAGTTCCCCACGCGATGTCGACCACCACAACCCGCCATCGAAAGTCGATGCCTTTCCAGAATCCCAAGTCCCATGCGTCCATAGATGTTCGAGAACGACCGGTCCCCGACACTACAGGAATCAGGCACTTTACCGTCAGCCATGGCTGACGGCAAAGGCACACATGGCGGACGGCAAAGACCTTTGCCGTCAGCCAGCAGACGACAACATGTCGGCTGAATAGGCTACGACAAAGGCCTCTTTGCCATCAGCTGGCGGACGTCAAAGATGAAATGGGCTTTGCCGTCCACTGACAGACGGCAAAGAGCCTGGACGACACACATGGCAGTTCAGGTCCGTTAAGTGGTTAACGGCGTTCTTTGCCGTCAGCCAGCGGACGACAAAGATGCAAAGGCCTTTGCCGTCCGCTGGCTGACGGCAAATCTGCCAAATAGGCCAGCCCCCCTAAACCCCAGGTTGCACAGGTAGCTGCCGCGTGGCAGCTTTGCCCTCCGCTGGCGGACGGCAAAATTCTTTGCCGTCTGCCAGCAGACGACAAAGTGTCTATATAGCCCCTATTTTTTCCCTTTTTTTCTTAAATTCATTCAATTTTGACAGAATTTCACACACACACACACACACACACACACACACACACACACACACACACACACACACACACACACACACACACACACACATATATATATATATATATATATATATATACTCATTTCAAAATAATTTCAACAATCATACCAACAATAAGTTTCCAACAACATATACACGTTTCCAATAACAAGAACATATACAAGTTTCCAACAACAAGAACATATACAAGTTTCCAACAACATTCCATATATACAAGTTTGCAACAAGATATCCAACAAGTTTCCAACAACATATGCAACAAGTTTGCAACAAGTTTCCATAAATAAAAAGGAAGCACAAGCACAAGTAAAAGTTTGCATCAAGTTTCCTTCAATGCTAGCTTCCTCATCTCAAGCAAATCTGCAAATTAGCAAAGATGAAAGTTAGAAGAAGAAGAAGACTAGCTAGGGTAGGTAAAAATGCTAATTGTGTAGGTCATTTTAGAGCTAAGCTAGGTAAATAGGTCATTTTGGAGCTAACCTACGTAGTCATGCCATTTTTTAGCTAACTAAGCATATTTATTCATTTTGTAGGACAAAATGGTAAGTGTAGGTCATTTTAGAGCTATCCTAGTTAAAATCGGTCATTTGGAGCTAGGTAAGGTTATTTTGTCATTTTGGAGGAAAATAAACTAATTATTTGATAGTTTGGAGCTAAACCAAGGTTATTATGCCATATTTTTACCTAAGTGCGCTAATTATGTCATAAATGAAGTAGCTAAGCTAATTATAGATCATTATTGAGCTATCCTAGGTTGTTATGCCATTTTGTACCTAAGTGAGCTAATTATATCATAAATGAAGTAGCTAATCTAATTATAGATCATTATTGAGCTATCCTAGGTTGTTATGCCATTTTGTACCTAAGTGAGCTAATTATGTCATAAATGAAGTAGCTAAGCTAATTATAGATCATTATTGAGCTATCCTAGGTTGTTATGCCATTTTGTACCTAAGTGAGCTAATTATGTCATAAATGAACTAGCTAAGCTAGCTATAGATCATTATTGAGCTATCCTAGGTTGTTATGCCATTTTCTAGCTAACAAAGCATTTGTTAAGCAAAACACTTGGGAAAAATTACCATGATCCGGGAGGTGAAGGACCGACCGGGGTTGCGCCACCGCGAGACGGAGAAGGATTGGTCGATCCTTTGTGGGAGGCGTGCTGCACGAAAGATCATTTGCAATGTTTAGTTAGCATGATGCAACTGAAATGTGAATACTAGTAACTAATGACGATTCAAATGAAACTCACCGTGTCCGCTATAGCAATCTGGGGCATCGACGGAGGGGTCTGGCCGGTTTTCTTGCACACGAACTGCACATTTTGTTTTCACGAGTCAGTCATATTAGTTAGTAATGAAACGAACATTGCGTGCATGATTTGTCTAGTATGCGAGAGAAGCTTACGGCGAGGATCTTGTATAGGGCCCGGTGATTCGCGTTGTTCCGGTTCCTCTCCGCCTCCAATAGATTAGCCGTCCTCTCCTCCATCTCCCTCACCTTCTCCTCCGCCTGCCTGATTGCCTCCGCCACAAGCTCCTGGGCCCTAGTCTCGATAGCGAGATCCACTGGCCGTGGTCAAGGCCTCATCTCGAGAAGAGGCTTTGTCTGCCGCTTCTTGATCTTCGGGAGACTTCTAGGACAACGTATGAGTCCATCCCCGATGGCTACGTGGCCATGTTTCCTCCCATCACCAGATAGCATCATGATCTCAGATAAAAAGGACTCTGGCTCGGGTTGAAGTCCTCGCCTTTCATCTGCTTCCCCCAGTCTCTGTACCTCACAAGCTTGTCGTGGGAAGAGATGTTGGTGAAGCTATCTGGATGATTGAGGTCATCCTCCGAGAATGCCCGCCTTCTTATGCACGGGCACTATGGGCCATGGCATAGAGGTCGTACAGCGGCGGCACCTCCTTCTTGTTGTGTCGCGCCTGAAAGAGAGGAACATGGTAAATTAGTAATTAAAGCTAGCATGAAGAATGAAATTGCATGAATCGAACCACATATCCAGTGATCCCCATACTCAAACAGGCTGGAGCTCCCTTGATGGTGCGTCACACCTCGCATCTGGGCCCGCTTGTCCCTGGCCTTGTTGTGGACAGATAGCCAATGGGGAGAGCACCACTCATCCACCAACCTCTCCCAACAGTCGATCTTATCCGCACACCATCTCGGGGGCACCTAAGTTAGACAAAGAGAAATTTCAGCGCTACGCCTACGAATCAAATCAAGGAAACTGGTACAAGGCCTTAAGGATAGGTAATTACCTTCATGTACTTGTCCTTACTCAGATACTTGACGCGACACTTCTTCTTCTGCCTCCTGATGTTAGTCGAGGCGTAGTAGTCTCGGACAGCCTGCACCCGAGCCTCGTGCCATGTGTTCTGAAGTAGGCGCTTGCACTTGTCTTCGAGAACCATAGCCGCGCCCGCCTCGTTTTCCGCAAGACACATATAGAAGGTCTGCAATCAAAGAAGACAACACCGATCATTAGTACAATCACTAGGTACTGTTGATTTCTAATTCTGTAAAGGAGAAATTACCCAAAATCGTCGTCTCACAATGTCGGCCACCGTCTCGCACATGACACCGTCAACTATCTCCCCCGGCGGGGCCGGGCCAGCCTGGTACAGCTCCCAGGTGAGTGCTAGCTGTCGAATCTCACCCTCACCAGGCAACGTGACCCACCCCGGGAAGTGGTGCCGGACTAGAGTACCAAGGACCTGGTTGGGCCTGCGGACACGATTTGTGTGTATCCAACCCCTGTAGTATGACAAGGCCAACACATAGATATTAATTTGAACAAACATGAAGGCAAAAGGTTAAAAAAGAGTAAATGCACTTACTTCTCCCCGTTAGGCTGAATCAACCACCTCCTGGTTTGGGTCGCCGCAAGACGGACAGTAGCTTAGTACCACCACGCTGGTAGACCTTCTTGCCCTCCTCAACCCGCTCGCTCTCGCTGTAGCTATCCTCAGATAAGGTTTCCTCGAGACCATCATCATGGTCGCTAGTCTCCGGAGTCACGTGTGACGAAGACTCTAGGACCCTAGTCTCCCGGGAGGAAGACTGTGTGACCCGAGTCTCCTGGGAGGAAGACACTAGGACCTGAGGCTCGGCGACCAGAGGCTTGTCGACCCGAGGCTCGGCGACCATAGGCTCGTTGACCCGAGGCTCATGGACCGGAGTCCGACACGGGTCCACCTGAGACGGAACTCCGGTGGTCCGGAGACTCAGCTGGGGGGGGGGGAGGAGGAGGCGAGGAAGGCACAACAACCTTCCTACCTCTCCCAGCGTCCCGTCCACCTCTACCTGCACCCCTCTTCTTACCACGACCTCCTCTCCCAGCCGAAGAAGAAGCGCCCACCGAAGGTGCTAGGGGTGTCTGTATGCTGTCTACCAGCACCCTCCGAAGGTTCTGGGGTGCAATAACAACACCCCTACCATGCGCCGAGGTAGGAGGCTCGGAGGGCTCTCGACCCAAGACCACCATCTGTCAACACTTGCAATGACAAAGAGTAAAAGAAATTAGTACAACATAAACATAAGAAAAAAAATTAGTGTGTATCATCATCATGAACATAATAAAAAATTGAATACCTAAAAACATAAACTAATTAATATCGGTGTGTCGGGGGTGCCGTGGTCAGGGGGTCGGGGTATCGTGTCGAGGGTCGAGGGGTCGGGGTGTTGGGTCGAGGGTTGAGGGGTCGGGGTGTTGTGTCGAGGGTCGAGGGGTCGGGGTGTCGTAAAATCTCACAGCAAGCTAAATAAAATTGTTCATAATATGTCATAAAATCTCCAAGCAATTGTAAAAATAACACAAGCTTCACTTGGCTCCCTAAATTGACCCCAACAAATATTTTATTGGTACAACAACAAATAAAATGGCCTTTGCAAAAATAAACAATTATTTGGTTAACTCTTTTTGCCTCCAAACTTTGTGTGCTACTTAAAACATATGCATAGTATCTATGTGCTAAGTTGCACTTTTAACCAGAATCACTTGATAGCAAAAAAAAACAATGGAACATTGTCTAGTTGGGTTTCACATGGCCCAGCCCAGCTTCCCCTGATTCCTTTCTCTGTTCATCATATAGAGGACGTGAGAGCAACTAGTTAAGGAGAGCTCCTAGGTTCCAGTCTTTTTCCCTCTCGCTAGGGTTTTGGTTCCTCTCGTCGCCGCCGGCGACGTTGAGAAAGTTTGTGCCCTTCTCCTTCCCGGATTACCGTCCTCCTTGCTCAGGATGACTAAGGGGTAGTCCTGGACTACCGCCCGGCCTTGGCAGGGGCTGTTTTCTAGGGTAGGGTTAGGGTTTTTGTGGGATCTTTCTGTCAGGCGGACCGAGAGATCGATCTAACTTGCCGATCGGAAGCATGGCGTGGCGCGAGAACCCGTCTGCATCAGGGTCCAAGGGGAAAAGCAAAGTGGAGGACCTCATGAAGGATCTGGCTCTAAAGGAGGACGACCTGGACGATGTGATCTTTGAGGAATCTGACGCCCCGACAGATGAGGACATACGTTGGATGATTCTTGTTTGTGTCCACATGGACAAAGGATTCAACACCTATTGGTTCTTCCGCAATATGCGCACGGCGTGGGATCTAGCCAGGAAGGTCAAGATCAAAACTTTGGAGGAAAATCTGTTCATGATGCAATTCAACTACCTTGGAGATTGGGAGAGGGTTACCCAGGGAGGGCCATGGCACTTCCGGGGAAATCTGGTGATCATTGCTCCTTATGATGGATACTCGAAGCCGTCATCTATCGAGCTCTTTAAGTTTGAGATATGGGTACGCATCATTGATATCCCCATAGCCTACCATGGCAAGGTGAAAGCGTTAGCCTCGAGGGTGGGTGAGTTCGTGGACTCAGAGCTGTCATCTTTTGACTTCGAGGGCAACTTCTACAGAGTTAGGGTGCGCCTGGATGTGCGTAACCCATTGGAAAAAGCTACCTCATTGATCCCTGGAGGTGAGAGGGAAATCTTCGCAGTCAAATACGAGCATTGCCGGAATGGTGCCAAGTCTGCGGTATGATGGGCCACGAGTTCAAGGAGCATGGGGACAGGGTGCATCCGCCATCAACTTTGATCTTCAAAAATCTGCATGCGCCGGCGACCACAGCTTGGGGCACCCGTCGCCGTAACAACAATCAGGCCAAGAAGCAAGATGGCCATGCTGGACATGCGGGACCAGAGAAAGGCGTGGAGTCTGATGAGCTCAGAAGCCAGGAGTTGAATGATGTTGATATAGAAACAGGAGATGCTAATCGCAAACGATCTTCAGACCAAGTGGTCGGGGTGCCTGAGCAAACGGTAACTGGATGGGAGATCGTCCTTGTGCCCAGGACTAGTGCTGGTGCTGTTCCTCTGAGCCCACCCCCGAAACAAGATCCCAAGAGGTCTAAGATTTTTTTGCAAAATGAGAAAAGAAACAACAGTGGTACTAAGAAGACCCCTACAATGGGCAAAAACATTGATGCAAGATCGGCGGCCTCCCCGGCGGAGGACCGCCGCGCACAATGAATTTCTTGTGCTGGAATTGTCAGGGGATTGGCAACGCCCCGACAATTCAAGAGTTGCGCGAACTCGCAAGAAAGTTTGTCCCTAAAGTGCTCGGAATAGTTGAAACTCAGATTAGTGGAGAAAGAGCTGAAAGTTTAAAGAGTACTTAGGTTTTGATAATTCTTTTGCTGTTGACTCCTCCGGTAGAAGCGGAGATTTAGCTATTTTTAGGAATGATGAGATAAAGATTGATATTTTGGGTTATTCAAAATATCACATAGATACAAAAGTTAGTGACTTAGGGGGTGATCCGTGGAGGCTATCTTGCTTCTACGGTGATGCGCAAACCCACCTTCATCATCAAACGTGGGATACTATGAAAAATATGTCTATGTTACACAATCTGCCCTGGGTATGCATGGGAGATTTCAATGAAGTTTTAAAGCATGATGAGCATGACAGAATTGGCAGCAGAAGTCAAGCCCAGATTCAAGGCTCCAGAGATGCAGTGGATATTTGTGGTTTGGTTGACCTTGGCTTTAAAGGGACGAGGTGGACATTTGAAAAGAAGGTTGTGGGAGGCACTTTCACACGCGTCCGCCTAGACAGAGTCCTTGGCACGCCTGAGTGGTGTGAAAAATTCCCTACTGTTATGGTGGAGCACCTCACAGTGGCTACCTCAGATCATTGTCCCCTGTTATTACAACTTGCACAGCCGGCTAAACAAGCAAGGTTGTTTCAATACGAGGTTATGTGGGACACACACTCAGACCTGAAAGCTATGTGTCAACACTCGTGGGATCCTGGCGGGAACAGCCTAACAACAGCCGATGTACGGGCCAATCTTGAAGCTCTTGCTAATAATCTTGGCGATTGGTCAATGTACACTTTCAGAAGTGTCAAGGGGCAGATTAGAAGCTTGAAGAAGGAGCTCGAGCGACTTCGAAGTGATCCATCACGAGCGGGTCCGTCCCATGCAGAAGTTAAAATTAATGATCGTCTCATTGAACTCTATTGCTCAAGGAAATAATGTGGAGGCAGAGGTCCCGTGTTCAATGGCTATCATAAGGCGATTGGAACTCACATTTTTTCACTTAAGGGCATCTATGAGGCGCGAGAAAACCTGATTAGAGCACTACAGCGTGCGGATGGGCAGTTGACGGCTGACATGACCGAGATGCAGCAGCTCGCACTTGATTACTATAAGAACTTGTATAACTCCGAGGGGGTGCAAGGAGTGGAGGATGTGCTTGAACATGTAGCTCTCAAGGTGACATCAGCGATGAACGATGTTTTGTTGGCCCCTTATGATGCTAAGGAGGTCAACACGGCGTTTTTCCAGATGTCCCCAACTAAAGCTCTAGGTCCGGATGGGTTCCCTGTCCATTTTTTCCAGAAGCATTGGGACGTCTGCGGGGAGGCGGTCAATAAAGCCGTGCTAGGCATTGTGAAGGGAGAAGAAAGCCCAACATGCGTGAATGACACTTTGTTGGTACTGATTCCTAAGGTATCGAACCCCATATTGCTCTCCCAATTCCGTCCTATCAGTTTATGTAACGTTTTCTATAAGATTGCTTCAAAGGTGCTCGCAAACCGCCTTAAGTTGATTCTTCCAGATATCATCTCTGAGGAGCAATCAGCGTTTGTACCAGGGAGACTCATCACTGACAACATTATTTTTGCTTATGAGTGCCTGCATTTTATGAAGCGGAATAGAGCCAAGAGTAACAGTTTTGCAGTCCTAAAGCTAGATATGATGAATGCGTATGATCGGGTGGAATGGTCTTATCTAAGATCAATTATGGAGAAGTTAGGTTTTGCAGCACCGTGGATTTCTATAATCATGAACATGGTGAGCTCAGTCTCTTTTTCGGTAATGTTTAATGGAAGTAAGCTAGAAGTGTTCAAACCAACACGAGGTATTCGACAGGGAGATCCTATCTCCCCTTACCTTTTCCTGTTAGCAGCGGAGGGCCTTTCGTGCCTCTTAAAATCTTAGATTCAGTCGGCCCAGCTCAGCGGCATTAAGGTGGCACCGTCGTCCCCGGCGATGAACCATCTCTTATTCGCGGATGACAGCCTCTTGTTCTTCAGGGCAAGTGTTAACGGAGCGGAGGAGGTATCAAACCTTTTGGATACATATTGTATGGCCTCGGGGCAAAGAATTAACAAAGAAAGGTCCTCGATTTTTTTTCTAGCAGGGGCTGTCCGGAGATAGTGCGTAATGTAGTTAAGGGTTACCTCCATGTTCCTAACGAATCTTTGAGTGACATGTATTTGGGCCTTCCAACAGATGTGGGGCACTCAAAAAAAGGCTTTTAAATACCTCAGTGACAGAGTTTGGGACAAGGTGAAGGGTTGGATGGGCAAATGCTTGTCTGTAGGAGGGAAAGACGTCCTCATCAAAGCAGTAGCACAAGCTATTCCGGTGTACTCGATGTCTTGTTTCAAGCTCCCAAGAGGTTTATATGATCATATAAAATCCATCATACGGAAATTTTGGTGGGGCTGTAAACAAGGAAATCGCAAACCAGCTTGGGTCTCATGGGACGTGATGACATGACCTAAAAATATGGGAGGACTTGGCTTTAAAGATCTTGAAGTTTTTAACCTGGCCATCTTGGCAAGACAATCATGGAGGTTGATGCAAGAGCCAGGCATGCTGAGTGCGAGGATCTTGAAGGCGTCCTACTATCCCAACAGAAGCATTCTTGAGGCGGAGCTAGGATCCAGGCCATCCCAGATATAGAGGGCGATACTCGAAGGACGTGACTTGCTGAAACAGGGCTTAATCAAGCGGATTGGTAATGGCCAGAGTACGAATATTTGGACCGACAACTGGATTCCCAAGGAGACAACACCGAGATTGATCACTAGCCTTGTTGCGAACCCACCGGTAATGGTGTCTGAATTACTGTTGCCAGCCACGACGTCATGGAGTGAACAACTGGTGTGGTCGGTGTTCTTACCGATAGATGCAGAGGCGATCTTGAAGTTACCCACATGCACTAACAATACGGAGGATTTCTGGGCCTGGTATCCGGAAAGAAAGGGCAAGTTTTTAGTTGCTTCGGCCTATAAGTTCTTGATCAAAACGAAGTTGCAGCGAGAAGAATGGTTAGAGCGGAGAGGAGGATCATCTAATGTCCAGAGGGACGGGAAATCATGGAGCTCGCTGTGGAAAATGAAAGTACCGTCGAAGATAAGAATCTTTTTGTGGCGACTTGCACACCACTCTCTCCCTACGACTGATGTTCTCAAGCGTTGCAACATGTCAGTCTAGGATATATGCCCCTTGTGCGGTTGTGTTGACTCTTGGAGACGTGCCCTAGTATCATGCACCATGTCCAGGTGTATTTGGGCATTGTCTGATGACGAGCTTGTCTCCCGTATGACAACTATGAGGAGCCTGATGACCCACACGTATATGGGATCTATCGTAGTACTTTCGATAAGTAAGTGTGTCGAACCCAATGAGGAGCAGAAGGAAATGACAAGCGGTTTTCAGTAAGGTATTCTCTGCAAGCATTGAAATTATCGGTAACAGATAGTTTTGTGATAAGGTAATTTGTAACGAGTAACAAGTAACAAAAGTAACTAAGGTGCGGCAATGTGGCCCAATCCTTTTTATAGCAAAGGACAAGCCTGGACAAACTCTTACATAAAGGAAAGCGCTCCTGAGGACACATGGGAATTATCGTCAAACTAGTTTTCATCATGCTCATATGATTCACGTTCGTTACTTTGATAATTTGATATGTGGGTGGACCGGTGCTTGGGTACTGCCCTTCCTTGGACAAGCATCCCACTTATGATTAACCCCTCTCGCAAGCATCCGCAACTATGAAAGAAGAATTAAGGTAAACCTAACCATAGCATGAAACATATGGATCCAAATCAGCCCCTTACGAAGCAACACATAAACTAGGGTTTAAGCTTCTGTCACTCTAGCAACCCATCATCTACTTATTACTTCCCAATGGCTTCCTCTAGGCCCAAACAATGGTGAAGTGTCATGTAGTCGATGTTCACATAACACCACTAGAGGAGAGACACCATACAACTCATTAAAATATCGAACGAATACCAAATTCATATGACTACTTATAACAAGACTTCTCCCATGTCCTCAGGAACAAACGTAACTACTCACAAATCATATTCATGTTCATAATCAGAGGGGTATTAATATGCATAAAGGATCTGAACATATGATCTTCCACCGAATAAACCAACTAGCATCAACTACAAGGAGTAATCAACACTACTAGCAACCCACACGTACCAATATGAGGTTTTGAGACAAAGATCGGATACAAGAGATGAACTAGGGTTTGAAAGGAGATGGTGCTGGTGAAGATGTTGATGGAGACTGACCCCTCCCGAGCCAGTGCGCTGCCCTGCGGCGGTTCGAGCAGCGCCGCCGGGGCCGCGACGAAAGGGGGAGTCGTCGTCATCGAGGACAGCGATGACGACGACGCGCCGCGCTACCGATCCAGCGTTAAGCGGCCGCGGTCGAGGTCCACCAGGGACGGCCGCATCAAGGAGGAGAAGGCCGCCGAGACGGCGGCGACTACTCGGCGTCCAATGATTTCTTTTTTTAGTTATATTTTGCTATGTACCGCCGAACATGTCAATATATGCCAAGCTTTGCCAAAATTTCGCCGTGTTTAACCGAACTTCGCCGAACATTTTTTTTTTGAAAAAATTATGCGCATCTGGGGGCGGCCCTGGGGCCGGCGACTAGGGACCAACTTGTCCCAGGCCCTTTTTTTCCGCCGGCTCGCCACCATGCGGCGATTTTAGGCACCCCCTGGGGGGCCAACGACTGGAGATGCTCTTATGCTCATGTGTCTGAAAAGCTCAGCTCCCACTATGCCCGCGCCTGGCCGTCGCGCACTCCAGACACCTCGTAGAACTCAAACATATGGAAAAACAGTGCATGCCGCCTGGTGGACTGGCGGCAGCTTCCATGTGGCCTGAGAGCAGGCCCCACGGCCCACTCCGTTCCGTCGCTGGGCACTGTTTTCTGTTTCACGACAGCTGCCGCCTAGGCCTTTGGCGGCAAGGGCTGCCGCCTACGCATGTGGCGGCAGGCGCCACGTGTCGGCTGGCGCACCTGCCGCCATCGACCAGCTAGTCTCTTCTGTCAATTTGATTCAGAGGTGGTCTTTTCTGTCAATTACACTAGGCAGGTGGTCTTTTTGGACAAAAATTCCGACCGGGCATGCCTCAAATTTTATTTGTTGCATCCGGACATCTCATACTATATTCTTAAATTCATACAAAGACATGCAAAAGGAAGTAGAACCTACTTACTACGTCGATCCTAGCTACTCCTCGTCGGAGATCACGACGATCTCCGTTCCCGGCTTCGGCAGCATGGGCTACAACTGCAGCTCCGGCTCCTGCGGCTGCTCTGCTCCGGCCTCCTCCGCGTCGAGTTCGGTGAAGAGCACGTCGGACTCCGCTTGCTCCCGCTGGAGGAACGCCCGGTTGGCCTCCACATAGGCTTCATTCTGGATGGACTCCATGATGGCCTGCCGCTCCGCCATCTCGTCGGACTGGGCGACAGCGAACTCCGCCTCCGCCTGCTCCATGTTGAAGGCCGACACCTGCTGATCCGGCTCCTCCGCCTCCTCCACCTCCATCGGCACCAGCTCCTCCTCCTCCCCCAGCTGCTTCTCCTCCTCCGGCTCCAGAGAGTCCGAAGGCAGGCCGACAGCGATGCGGGCTGCGCGCGCAGCTTGTCTCCCCCAGATCTGCTGTTGGATCTCGGCGCGGCGCTCCTGCGTGAGCATTGCGTAGTACGTGATCTTAGTCCGGGCCATGGCGGAGCGCCAGAGCGGGAGAGGGAGGAGGTGGATGGGCTCGGACTGGCGACACGGAGAGGGGGGGGGGGGGTGGATGGACTAGGGTTGCGGGACTCCGGCTGGCTTAAATAGACTGATTTGCTCTCGGGCGGCAAGCCGGAGCGGCGCCACGCGACATCAACACCGCAGCGACGGAGGAGGCATCCGTCGGACCGCTAGGTTTACGGGCGAGTCCGCGTGGGACCCCTTCGTCCGTCCTACGTGCCGGGCGTGCCCGGACGCCCCCATATCCGGCCCATATTTAGGCTGGATATGAGGGGGGTGCCAATCAGCCCGGGCGTTTGAGGCCCGTTTAAGGAGCCCGTCTGGGTCGAAAAAACGTGACCGACAGTGACCGGGCGGCCCGCCCGGGCGTATGGGGCGGGTTTGATGTGCCTGGCTGTAGATGCTCTTAGTGTATTCTTCACAAGGACATCCCACTTAAGAAAAAAAAAGGCTCTTGGCCACTGCTACATACTCCCATGCATCAAGTTTTCTTGGGGGTGGCAAGCACTCATCTAGATCAAAATTAACTAAGTCTCCTCTAAGTCCTGCTCCATTTGATAAACGTAAAAGATTCGTTCTGATTTTCTTTTCTTTTTTTATTAATTAAATGATGTAGTAGTTTTTATCCAGACAATAATTAACAAATACGTTGATTTATTACTCATGGCCAATACACGTGCACCCCGTGCAGTTTGGTTAATTCTAATGCAGTGCGAACGACGATGACAGTGAGATTGCTGTGAAGAAGCTTGGTCACGGTGGAGGAGGGGAGGCCCTGTGCTCGAGTTGGATGGGCAGGCCACGCAGCGGCGACGGCATGGGATCCCTCACGAAGGTGTTCTCATTGCAGCAGAGCTTCCATCTGAACCGCCTCACCAGGTGGTGCATCGTCACGAGCGTCTCGATCCGGGAGAAGTCTATCCCGGGGCATAGCCTCGGGCCGGCCCCGAAGGCGACGAATGAGCACGGCGGCGCTGCCTGGTTCTCGAACCGGGACGGGTCGAACTTGGCCGGCTCGTGGAAGATGCTCGCGTCCATGTGCGTCACGTTCGACGTCCAGAACACCTGAGAACGGCAAGAGTTTTTGCATCAGGTTTCTCAGCCTCCGCGAGGTTGGCTTAGGATAGGAGGTGAGTTGACGAGCAGCAAGCAACCGACCTGCCATCCTTTTGGGATGAGGTAGCCATCGAACTCGACGTCCTCCAGCGCTCTTCTGAAGTTGCCGAAGAGTGGAGGGACGATGCGGAGGATCTCCTGCGCGACTCGCCATGTGAACTTCATCCTCGTCAGATCTTCCCAGGTGAGAGCCTCTCCCTCGCCTTTGTTCTTGGCGATATCTTCATGCTCTGTGTCACGAAACAAAGCACACATCATGAGTGACCATGGCAGGTTGGAACGATTGATTCACTGGCCAGTGGCCACTTGCCTTGGACCATGGCGGTGAGGGTGGCATCATCGTTGGCGAGGTGGCGGACCATGAACGTCATGAGGATGGACGACGTGTCGTGGCCGGCGATGAGGGCGACCATGGCGTTGTCCACGATCTCCTCGTCGCTCAGCAGCCGCTCGCCATGGCCGTCCTTCAGGCCGAGCAGGCAGGTTATGAGGTCGCTGCTCCGCGACGGCGCCTTGCCGTGCTCCGGCTGGCACCGCCTGGCCTTCTTCTCCCGCGTGATCCCCGCCAGCACCCGACGGGCTCTGCCGCTGGCCTTGAGGCTCCGGCTGAACGCCGTGAACGGCAGGTTCGCCGGGACGGCCCACATGCCCTCGACCATGCGCGCGAAGTCGCCGGCCAGCGCGTCCCGCACGGCGCCCCTCTCGAGCCCGAAGAGCAGCGCGGAGATGATGTCGAACGTCAGCCGCTTCATCAGCGGCAGCACCGTCACGGTCCCGCGGCCGGCCCAGTTCTCCTCGACGTGGCGCCGCACCTCGGCGTCGATCCTGCCCACGTACATCTTGAGCATGTCCGGCTTGAGGAACTCGAGCAGAGCGCCGCGGACGCGCCCGTGGTCGGCGCCGTGGAGGCCCAGGATGCTGTTCTCCCCGAGTATCCGCTGCACGGACCGGGGCTGCCGCGTCGAGAGCGCGCTGCTGAAGAACAAAAACTTGTTGGCCGCCGGTCCGGCCATGAGCACCGTCGGCGTGCCGAACAGCGACAGCTTCGACACGGGCCCGTACCTGTCGATCCGGTCCTGTATCCACCGGCTGCCGCCGTCGCTGCCGCGCATGACCCGGAGGAGGCCGATGCTCTGGCCGATCACCGGCAGGCCGAGGGAGCCCGGGGGCAGGTTGGCCGGCTGTCTTTTCCTGGCCCTGGTGAGGAAGTGGATGGCAATAATGGACGAGGCGGCGACAACGAGTGCCACGACAATGGCGAAATAATCCATTGGAATCGGTGCTTAGACGATGGTGAAACTAGTACTTGAAGCAGACGGGGCTGACTAGACGACGGTGATACTAGTACTTAGTAAGCAATTAAGATCACGCGCCCAAGATTTCAAAGAAAAAGAAAGAATCTTTCGTTGCCAACGTCCTTGAAAGTGCTGAGATGCCCACTCGGTAGATGCCATCGCTCCTCCCATGGTTGGTGGCGGCCATTGTACCACCCTCGTCTCTCACTCACCAAACCGTCGATGGTGATGCTTCCCCGATATTTTTAGTGCTCATGGTGGCGGCGACACTATTGGGTGATTATTTGGAGGTGTGGCAGAAATTATTGCTCTGACCTCGAGTTTGTACCGATCGTGGCGACGCCTCTCGGCAGCGTTAAGGCGAGGTCATGGAGCTCCTATCCCCTCTCTCGGCAGCCCCGGTCTACATGGGTACATGGTCTACATGGGTGCGTAGACACCACTCCCCACTCATTGCTATACATGTCCTAGATTAGACCTTGGGTGTTGTGTAGGATATTTTCGATTTTCATGAAACGTTCCCCATCAGTGGCATTGCTATCTCTTAAGCATGCGTTGGTTTTCACTTAAAAAGAAAAGGGTGATGCATCAAAGTAGCGTAAGTATTTCCCTTAGTTTTTGAGAACCAAGGTATCAATCCAGTAGGAGACTACACGCAAATCCCCCGTACCTGCAAAAACAAATAAGAACCTTGCAACCAACGCGATAAAGGGGTTGTCAATCCCTTCACGACCACTTGCAAAACTGAGATCTGATAGAGATAATAAGATAAATATTTTTGGTATTTTTATGGTATAGATTGGAAAAGTAAAGATTGCAAAATAAAAGGAGACAGAAATAGCTAGTTGACGGGAGATTAATATGATGGAAGATAGACGTGGGGGCCATAGGTTTCACTAGTGGCTTCTCTCAAGATAGCATAATTTACGGTGGGTGAACAAATTACTGTCGAGCAATTGATAGAAAAGCGCATAGTTATGAGAATATCTAGGCATGATCATGTATATAGGCATCACGTCCGCGACAAGTAGACCGAAATGATTCTGCATCTACTACTATTACTCCACACATCGACCGCTATCCAACATGCATATAGAGTATTAAGTTAATAAGAACAGAGTAACGCATTAAGAAAGATGACATGATGTAGAGGGATAAACTTAAGCAATATGATATAAACCCCATATTTTCATCCTCGATGGTAACAATACAATACGTACCTTGCTGCCCCTGCTGTCACTGGGAAAGGACACCGCAATATTGAAACAAAGCTAAGCACTTCTCCCATTGTAAGAAAGATCAATCTAGTAGGCCAAACCAAACTGATAATTCGAAGAGACTTACAAAGATATTAAATCATGCATATAAGAATTCAGAGAAGAAAATATTGTTCATAGATAATCTTGATCATAAACCCACAATTCATTAGATCTCGACAAACACACCGCAAAAAGTATTAAATCGAATAGATCTCCAAGAAGATCGAGGAGGACTTTGTATTGAGATCCAAAGAGAGATAAGAAGCCATCTAGCTAATAACTATGGACCCGAAGGTCTGTGGTAAACTACTCACACATAATCAGAGAGGCTATGGTGTTGATGTAGAAGCCCTCCGTGATCGATTCTCCCTCGTGGGCGGAAAAAGGCCCCAAGATGGGATCTCACGGGTACAGAAGGTTGCGGCGGTGGAAATAGGTTTTCGTGGTGCTCCTGGATGTTTTCAGGGTATAAGAGTATATATAGGTGAAAGAAGTAGGTCGGTGGAGCCACGAGGGGCCCACGAGGGTGGGGGCGCACCCTCCTACCTCGTGGCCGCCTCGTTGCTTCCTTGACGTCCACTCCAAGTCTCCTGGATTGGGTTTGTTCCAAAAACGATTCTCCCGAAGGTTTCAGTCCGTTTGGACTCCGTTTGATATTCCTTTTCTGTGAAACATTGAAATAGGCAAAAAAAAGAGCAATTTGCACTGGGCCTCCGGTTAGTAGGTTAGTCCCAAAAATAATACAAAAGTGCATATAAAAGCCCATTAAACATCCAAAATAGATAATATAATAGCATGGAACGATAAAAAATTATAGATACGTTGGAGACGTATTATGGCATCATGAGTTAGGTCTATGCGTAGATGTATATGCACGAGTAGAACACAAAGTTGTTGTGGGCGTTAATGTTCAAATTGCTTACTTCCCTTGACTTATTTGGATTCGGCGGTATTGTGGGATGAAGCGGCTCGGATCAACCTTACATGTCCATGCTGCTACTTCTTGAGCTTGCGTTGGTTTTTCCTTGAAGAGGAAAGGGTGATGCAGCAAAGTAGAGATAAGTATTTCCCTCAGTTAGAGAACCAAGGTATCAATCCAGTAGGAGAAAACGCACAAATCACCAATACCTGCACAAACAATCAAACAACTTGCACCCAACGCGATAAAGGGGTTGTCAATCCCTTCACGCCCACTTGCAAAAGTGAGATCTAATATAGATAGATGAAACTAAACAAAAGATAAAGTAAATATTTTTGGTATTTTTGGTTTATAGATCTGAAAATAAAAGATTGCAAAATAGTAGATCGGAAACTAATATGATGGAAAATAGTAGATCGGAAACTTGTATGATGGAAAATAGACCCGGGGGCCATAGGTTTCACTAGAGGGTTCTCTCAAGATAGCTAATAATACGGTGGGTGAACACATTACTATCGAGCAACTGATAGAAAAGCGCAAAGTTATGATGATATCTAAGGCAATGATTATGAAATATAGGCATCACGTCCGTGTCAAGTAGACCGACTCCTGCCTGCATGTACTACTATTACTTCACACATCGAACAACTCTTGCCTGCATCTAGAGTATTAAGTTCATAAAGAACAGAGTAACACATTTAGTAAGATGACATGATGTCGAGGAATAAACTCAAGCAATATGATGTAAAACCCCATCTTTTTATCCTCGATGGCAACAATACAATACGTGCCTTGCTGCCCCTACTGTCACTGGGAAAGGACACCGCAAGATTGAACCCAAAGCTAAGCACTTCTCCCATTACAAGAAAAACCAATCTATTTGTCCAAACCAAACCGATAGTTCGAAGAGAATTACAAAGATACCATATCATGCATAAAAGAATTCAGAGAAGATTCAAATAATATTCATGGATAAGGTGATCATAAATCCACAATTCATCGGATCTCGACAAACACACCGCAAAAGAAGATTACATCGGATAGATCTCCAAGAACATCGAGGAGACATGGTATTGAGAATCAAAGAGAGAGAAGAAGCCATCTAGATACTAGCTATGGACCCGTAGGTCTGAGGTGGACTACTCACGCTTCATCGGAGGGGCAATAGAGTTGATGTAGAAGCCCTCCGTGATCAAATCCCCCTCCGGCAGGATGCCGGAAAAGGCCCCTAGATGGGATCTCATGGGAACAGAAGGTTGCGGCAGGGGAAAAGTGTTTTCGTGGATGCTTCTAGTGGTTTGGGGATATATTTTGATTGTGTGTGATGCTTATGTTTTATGCATCTTATTTTCCTTAGGACGGCGATAGCATTATAAGATGACCCCTTCACTTAATTTCAAGATAAACGTGTTCTCCCTAAGTAGCACCGTTGCGAAAGTTCGTTGTTTCAAAGCACCACGTGATGATCAGGTGTGATAGACTCCACGTTCGCATACAATGGTTGTAAGATAGTTTTACATATGCAGAATACTTGGGTTAAACTTGAAGAGCCTAGCATGTACAGACATGGCCTTAGAACACGGAGGACCGAAAGGTCGAACACGAGTCATATAGTAGATATGATCAACATTGAGATGTTCACCGTTGATGACCACCCCATCTCACGTGATGATCGGACATGGGTTGGTTGATATGGATCGTGTGGACACTTAGACAACTTGAGGGATGTTGATTTAAGTGGGAGTTCACTAGTAATTTGATTAACTGAACCCATTATCATGAACATAGTCTAAATTGTCTTTGCAAAATTGTGTTATAGATCAATGGCTCGCTCTGTAGCTTCCCTGAATTTTAATGCGTTCCTAGAGAAAGCTAAGTTGAAAGATGATGGAAGAAACTATACGGACTGGGTCCGTAATTTGAGGATTATCCTCACTGCTGCACAGAAGGCTTATGTCCTTGATGCACCGCCCGGTGCGCCACCCCCTCCAGCGTCGTTTGTGGATGTTGTGAATGTCTGGCAGGCACATTCCGATGACTACTCGATAGTTCAGTGTGTCATGATTTATGGCTTAGAACCGGGGCTCCAAAGACATTTTGAGCACCACAGAGCATATGAAATGTTCCAGGAGCTGAAATTGGTATTTCAGGCTCACGCCCGGTTTGAGAGGTATGACGCTTCCGACAAGTTCTTTAGCTGCAAGCTGGAAGAGAACAACTCTGTTAGCGAGCATGTACTCAAAATGTCTGGGTAATTCAACCACTTGAATCAGTCGGGAGTTAATCTTCCGGATGAAGTAGCGATTGACAGGATTCTTCAGTCACTGCCACCAAGCTACAAGAGCTTCGTGATGAAATATAATATGCAAGGGATGGAGAAAACAATCCCTGAGCTCTTAGCAATGCTTAAGGCCGTGGAGGTAGAAATCAAGAAAGAGCATCAAGTGTTGATGGTCAACAAGACCACCAGTTTCAAGAAGAAAGGCAAGGGAAAGAAAGGGTACTTCAAGAAGAATGGCAAGCCAGTTACCGCTTCCGTGAAGAAATCCAATGCTGGACCCAAACCTGAGACTGCGTGTTTCTATTGCAAAGGGAATGGCCACTGGAAGCGGAACTGCCCCAAGTACTTGGCAGATAAGAAGGCTGGCAATGTCAACAACGGTATATGCGATATACATGTTATTGATGTGTACCTTACTAGTGCTCGTAGTAGTGCCTGGGTATTTGATACTGATTCGGTTGCTAATATTTGTAACTAGAAATAGGAACTGCAGAATAAACAGAGACTAGCTAAGGATGAGGTGACGATGCGCATCGGAAATGGTTTCAAGGTTGATGTGATCGCTGTCAGCACGCTCCCTCTACCTTTACCTTCAAGTTTAGTTATGAACCTAAATAATTGTTATTTGGTGCCTACGTTAAGAATGAACATTATATCTGGATCTTGTTTATTGCGAGATGTTTATTCATTTAAGTCAGAGAATAATGGTTTTTCTATTTATACGGATAATATCTTTTATGGTCATGCACCCCTTGTGAATGATTTATTCTTGTTGAATCTCAATCGTAGTGATACACATGTTCATAATGTTGATGCCAAAAGATGCAAAGTTAATGATGATAGTGCCACATATTTGTGGCACTGCCGCTTAGGTCATATTGATGTAAAGCGCATGAAGAAACTCCATGCTGATGGACTTCTGGAATCACTTGATTATGAATCATTTGATACATGTGAACCATGCCTTATGGGTAATATGACTAAAACCCCACTTTCCGGAACAATGGAGCGGGCTAGTGACTTATTGGAAATAATACATACCAATGTATGCGTTCTGATGAGTGTTGAAGCACGCGGTGGATATCATTCTTTTCTTACCTTCAGAGATGATTTGAGTAGATATGGGTATATCTACTTAATGAAAAACACGTCTGAAACATTTGAAAAGTTCAAGGAATTTTAGAATGTAGTGGAGATCATCGTAACAAGAAAATAAAGTTTCTACGTTCTGGTCGTGGAGATGAATATTTGAGTTACGAGTTTGGCGCTCATTTAAGACAGTGTGGAATTGTTTCACAACTCACGCCACCTGGAACATGATAGCGCAATGGTGTGTTCGAACATCATAACCGTACTTTATTGGATATGGTGTGTTCTATGATGTCTCTTACCGATTTGCCACTATCGTTTTGGGGTTATGCATTAGAGACAACCACATTCAATTTAAATAGAGCACCGTCTAAATCCGTTGAGACGACACCGTATGAATTATGGTTTGGCAAAAAACCTAAGTTGTCGTTTCTTAAAGTTTGGGGATGTGATGTTTATGTCAAGAGGCTTCAACCTGATAAGCTCGAACCCAAAGCGGATAAATGCGTCTTCATAGGATACCCTAAAGAGACCATTGGGTATACCTTCTATCACAGATCCGAGGACAAGATTTTTGTTGCTAAAAATGGTCCTTTCTAGAGAAGGAGTTTCTCTCGAAAGAAGTGAGTGGGAGGAAAGTAGAACTTGATGAGGTAATTGTACCTTCTCTCGAATTAGAAGGTAGCACATCAGAAAGCAATTCCCATGATGTATACACCAACCGAAGAGGAAGCTAATGATGATGATCATGAAACTTCAGATCAAGTTACTACTGAACTTCGTAGGTCGACCAGGGTACGTTCCACACCAGAGTGGTACGATAATCCTGTCCTGGAAGTCATGTTGTTGGACAATGGCGAACCTATGAACTATGAAGAAGCAATGATGAGTCTGGATTCCAAAAAATGGCTTGAGGCCATGAAATTCGAGATAGGATCCATGTATGAGAACAAAGTATGGACTTTGGTGGACTTTCCCGTTGACCGACAAGCCATTGAGAATAAATAGATCTTTAAAAAAAGACAGATTCTGATGGTAATGTCACCATCTATAAAGCTCGACTTCTCGCAAAAGGTTTTCGACAAATTCAAGGAGTTGGCTATGATGAGACTTTCTCACCTATAGCGATGCTTAAGTCTGTTTGAATTATGTTAGCAATTGTCGCATACTATGATTATGAGATCTGGCAGATGGATGATACGTCCATTTTGCATCATGATTTCCTACTGTTATTTATAATGTTTTTATGCATAATGATGCTTTTGGAGTAATTATAATGCCTTTTCTCACATAATATGCAAGGTTTACACAAAGAGGGAGAATGCCGGTAGCTGGAATTCTGGACCTGAAAAAGCTATGTCAGAGATACCTATTCTGCACATCTCCAAATGAGCTGAAAATTTATGGAGAATTATTTTGGAATATATAAAAACACTAGAGCAAATAACTACCGAAGGGGGCCACCTAGTGACCACAAGACACCTGGGCGTGCGAGCCCCCCCAGGCGCGCCCTGGTGGGTTGTGGTCAACCCAGCCCACCTCTGGTGCCCATCTTCTGGTACATAAGGTCATTTGACCTAGAAAAAAAAATAAGGGGAGGACTTTCAGGACAAAGTGCCGCCGTCTCGAGGCGGAGCTTAGGCAGGAGCACTTTTGCCCTCCGGCGAAGCGCTTCCGCGGGGGGAACTTCCCTCCCCGAGGGGAAAATAGAGACTATCGTCATCACCAACAACCCTCTCATCTTTGGGAGGCCAATCTTCATCAACATCTTCAATAGCACCATCTCATCTCAAACCCTAATTCATCTCTTGTGTTCAATCTCTGTACCGAAACCTCAGATTGGTACCTATGAGTGACTAGCAGTGTTGATTACATCTTGTAGTTGATTACTATATGGTTTATTTGGTGGAAGATTATATGCTCAGATCCATTATGCTATTTAATACCCTTATGATCTTGAGCATGAATATCATTTGTGAGTAGTTACTTTTGTTCTTGAGGTCACGTGAGAAGTCATGTTGCAAGTAATCATGTGAAGTTGATATGTGTTCAATATTTTGATTGTATGTATGTTGTGATTCCCTTAGTGGTGTCATGTCAACGTCGACTACATGTCACTTAACCATCTTTGGGCCCAAGGGAATGCATTGTGGAGTAGTTATTAGATGATGGGTTGCTAGAGTGACCGAAGCTTAAACCCTAGTTTATGCGCTATTCCGTGAGGGACTGATTTGGATCCATGTTTAATGCTATGGTTAGGTTTTATCTTAATACTTTTCTCGTAGTTGCAGATGCTTGTGAGGGGGTTAATCATAAGTGGGAGGTTTGTTCAAGTCAGAACAGCACCCAAGCACCGGTCCACCCACATATCAAATTATCAAAGTAGTGAATGCAAATCAAACCAACATGATGAAAGTGATTAGATGAAATTCCCGTGTGCCCTCAAGAACACTTTGCTTATTATAAGAGACCATCTTGGCTTGTCCTTTGCCACAAAAGGATTGGGCTACCTTGCTGCACTTTATTTACCATTATCATTACTTGCTTGTTACAAATTATCTTGCTATCAAACTACCTGTTACCGACAATTTCAGTGCTTGCAGAAATTACCTTGCTGAAAACCGCTTGTCATTTCCTTCTTCTCCTCGTGGGGTTCGACACTCTTCCTTATCGAAAGGACTACGATTGATCCCCAATAATTATGGGTCATCAATGGACGTCAAAACAGCGTTCCTTAACGGTTTCCTTAAGGAAGAGTTGTATATGATGCACCCGAAAGGTTTTGTCGATCCCAAGGATGCTAACAAAGTATGCAAGCTCCAGCGATCCATCTATGGACTGGTGCAAGCATCTCGGAGTTGGAGTATACGCTTTGATGAGGTCATCAAAGCATTTGGTTTTATACAAACTTACGGAGAAGCTTGTATTTACAAGAAAGTGAGTGGGAGCTCTATAGCATTTCTAATACTATATGTGGATGACATATTATTGATTGGAAATGATATAGAATTTCTGGAAAGCATAAAGGGTTATTTGAACAAGAGTTTTTCAATGAAAGACCTAGGTGAAGCTGCTTACATATTGGGCATTAAGATCTATAGAGATAGATCGAGACGCTTGATGGGACTTTCACAAAGCACATACCTTAACAAGATTTTGAAGAAGTTCTAAATGGACCAGTCAAAGAAGGGGTTCTTGCTTGTGTTGCAAGGTGTGAAGTTGAGTCAAACTCAAAGGCCGACCACGACAGAAGAAAGAGAAAGGATGAAGGTCATCCCCTATGCCTCAGCCATAGGCTCTATAATGTATGCCATGTTGTGTACTATAACTGATGTGTGCCTTGCCATAAGTCTGGCAGGGAGGTACCAAAGTAATTCAGGAGTGGATCACTGGACAACGGTCAAAAATATCCTTGAGTACCTAAAAAGGACTAAGGACATGTTTCTCGTTTATGGAGGTGACGAAGAGCTCGTCGTAAAAGGTTACGCCGATGCTAGCTTCGACACTGATCCGGATGACTCGAAGTCACAAACCGGATACATATTTATTTTGAATGGTGGAGCATTTAGTTGGTGCAGTTCCAAGCAGAGCGTCGTAGCAGGATCTACATGTGAAGCGGAGTACATAGCTGCTTCGAAAGCAGCGAATGAAGAAGTATGGATGAAGGGCTTCATATCCAATCTAGGACCCTAGTTCTGCCAAGTGCATCGGATCCAATGATGATCTTTTGTGTTAACACTGGTGCAATTGCCATATTAAAATATCCCAGTTTTCACAAGAAGACCAAGCACATCAAACACCGCTTCAACTCCATCCACGATTACATCAAGGAGGGAGACATAAAACTTTGCAAAGTACATACAAATCTGAATGTGGCAGAACCGTTGACTAAACCTCTTCCACGAGCAAAACATTATCAGCACCAAGACTCCATGGGTGTTAGATTCATTACAATGTCATCTAGATTATTGACTCTAGTGCAAGTGGGAGACTATTGGAAATATGCCCTAGAGGCAATAATTGTTGGAAATATGCCCTAGAGGCAATAATAAAAGGATTATTATTATATTTCCTTGTTCATGATAATTGTCTTTTATTCATGCTATAATTGTGTTATCCGGAAATCATAATACATGTGTGAATACTTAGACCATAATATTTCCTAGTGAGCCTCTAGTTGACTAGCCCGTTGATCAACAGATAGTCATGGTTTCCTGACTATGGACATTGGATGTCATTGATAGCGAGATCACATCATTAGAAGAATGATGTGATGGACAAGACCCAATCCTAAGCATAGCACAAGATCGTGTAGTTCGTTTGCTAGAGCTTTTCCAATGTCAAGTATTTTTTTCCTTAGACCATGAGATCGTGTAACTCTCGGATACCGTAGGAGTGCTTTGGGTGTACCAAACGTCACAATGTAACTGGGTGACTATAAAGGTATACTACGGGTATCTCCGAAAGTATCTGTTGGGTTGACACAGATCGAGACTGGGATTTGTCACTCCTTATGACGGAGAGGTATCTCTGGGCCCACTCGGTAATGCATCATCATAATGAGCTCAAAGTGACCAAGTGCCTGGTCACGGGATCATGCATTACGGTACGAGTAAAGTGACTTGCCGATAGCAGATTGAGCGAGGTATTGGGATACCGACGATCGAATCTCGGGCAAGTAACATACCGATTGACAAAGGGAATTGTATACAGGTTGCTTGAATCCTCGACATCGTGGTTCATCCGATGAGATCATCGAGGAGCATGTGGGAGCCAACATGGGTATCCAGATCCGCTATTGGTTATTGGACGGAGAGCCATCTCGGTCATGTCTACGTGTCTCTGAACCCGTAGGGTCTACACACTTAAGGTTCGGTGACACTAGGGTTGTAGAGATATTAGTATGCAGCAAGCGGGGAAGTTGTTCGGAGTCCCGGATGAGATCCCGGACGTCACGAGGAGTTCCGGAATGGTCCGGAGGTAAATAATTACATATGGGAAGTCGAGTTTCGGCCGTCGGGAAAGTTTCGGGGGCCACCGGTATTGTAGCGGGACCACCGGAAGGGTCCCGGGGGTCCACCGGGTCGGGCCACCTATCCCGGAGGGCCCCATGGGCTGAAGTGGGAGGGGAACCAGCCCCTGGTGGGCTGGTGCGACCCCCCCTTGGGGCCCCCTGCGCCTAGGGTTGGGAACCCTAGGGGAGGGGGCGCCTCCACTTGCCTTGGGGGCAGGCACCCCCAGCCGCCCCCCTAGGAGATCCCATCTCCTAGGGCCGGCGCCCCCCCCGGGGACCCTATATATAGAGGGGGGGGAGGGAGGGCAGCCGCACCCTTGCACTTGGCGCCTCCCTTCACCCTTGCTACACCTCTCCCTCTCGCAGACGCTTGGCGAAGCCCTGCCGGGATCCCTGCTGCATCCACCACCACGCCATCGTGCTGCTGGATCTTCATCAACCTCTCCTTCCCCCTTGCTGGATCAAGAAGGAGGAGACGTCACGCTGACCGTACGTGTGTTGAACGCGGAGTTGCCGTCCGTTCGGCGCTAGTATCTCCAGTGATTTGGATCACGACGAGTACGACTCCCTCAACCCCGTTCCCTTGAACGCTTCCGCTCGATCTACAGGGTTATATAGATGCACTCCTCTCTCTCGTTGCTAGATGAACTCATAGATTGATCTTGGTGAAACCGTAGGAAAAATTTTATTTTCTGCAACGTTCCCCAACAATAATAAAGTGTTTATTATCATCCTTCCCGTTTGAAAGGACATGCGGTGCCCCCATGTGTGGTTTTGGTAATTGATGACATTCTCTATGGATTAATGGTTGCATTGAGTTATATTTGAAGGATTTGTCCATAGGCATTTCTTGAAGTCCATGTGTTGGTTTCAAGGAGTTTATGTGTTGACCAATGTGCTATTAAGGAATTATCCAAAGATTGGTCATGTGAGTGTTGAGCTTATTGCAAGCATGTCTTGAAGAAGAAGATTGTGTGATCATTCATGTTTACCTTCAAGACATCATCCAAACGAATAGATTTGGAAAGATTCAAGGTTGATCAAGACTAAGTCAAGAGTGAATCAAGTTGATCAACTCACAAAGCGTAGAAGATGTACCAAGAGGATCAAGTGATCCCATGGTATGGTAAGCATTATCCATTGCACTTTGTGTACTAACCCATGGTCTATGTGAGAGTCTATGTGGGGTTAGGTATGTGTCCATGGGCTTGCGTCAAGAGGAAGATATCATACAACCCATGGAAAGGATGACATCAAGTGGTGATCGTCATCAAGATTGCCGTGTGCAAGTTCAAGTGGAGCATCACGAAGAGATCAAGTGCTTGAAGCTTGCCATCCATTGTGGTGTCAATGGACTTGTGAAGATGAGCCGAAGAGTGGCTCAACCATAGTGGACTATGGGGGAGCAATCATCTAGTCTTCATCGAGCCAACGCAATCAAGAAAGGTGGTCCATCTTGAGGGATTCAAGATCGTCATCATCTAGCTCAAGTGGACCATGTGCAAGGCAAAGGTTTGCCCTTGATAGGTTTTCTATTTTACCGGTCTCATGGTGGTAGTAGGGAGACCGGGTTATATGATCGTTTGCCGTACTATCAAGGGGGGCTCTCAAGTTGGTAGCTTGATCGTATCGTTAGTAGAGAGCTCAAACCCTTGCATCCTTGCACCATGTTTCTTGGTTATTGTTTGGTTCTCTTTGTGAGTCTTAGAGCTTATGGTCATCTTGATGACAAGCTTGAGTTCATCGAAAACGGAGTTCACATGCGTCTTCTATGATGTTTTCGGTGTTGGAGGTTTTATCGGTCTTTTCCGAGGAAGGGTTCTCACCATTTTCCTTTGGGACTTTTCTCATTTCCTTATTCTTGATATTTCTATCAAGATTGTGTTAGCCCATGTCGTTAGCTTTCCAACAAACTTGGTTTTATTGAATTCGGAGTCCGTTTGCAAAAGTTGTGGCTGTTTTGGTAAAGGCTGCAGCGGTACTACCGCGACTAGAGCGGATGTAATTTTTTACTACCGCTCGAGCAGTACTACAGCGGCTCTGAGCGGTAGTACCGCCCCGAGCAGTACTACGCGGCTCCTAAGCGGTAGTACCGCTCGGACCAAAATCTCGTGTTTTGCTCAGCGGAAGTAGGCACAGAAGTATTTTTTAGTACCGCTGCATAGCGGTAGTACCGCTACCATTTGCGGTAGTACCGTGGTCGAGCGGTAGTACCGTGAGGACGAGCGGTACTACCGCTCGAAGGTTCTTTGGCCTTTTGCCTCCTCGCTGTTGTGTTTGAAGGGGTTCTACCGCCCTAGCGGTAGTACCGCTCCTTGAGCGGTAGTACCGCTCTGTCTTGGCTGTGAACATAACGGTTGGATTCGGGAGCTCCTATAAAAGGGGGTCTTCTTCCCCATTCAACCTTATCCTTTGAGCTCGTGTTCTTCCCCCATTGTTGACCTTCTTCGAGCTTGCTAACTCTCAATCCCTCCATGGATTCTTGCTAGTGTTTTAGGAAAAAGAGAGAGTAGATCTAGATCCACATTTCCACCAATCACTTTCTCCTCTAAGTGAGGGGAACCCCTTGGATCTAGATCTTGGAGTTCTTTGTGTTCTTCTTTCGTTCTTCCTCTCATTTTCCCCCCAAGCATTAGTTGCTTTGGTGGGATTTGGGAGAGAAGGACTTGGGCACTCCGTGTTCCCTTGCCATTGCATTTGGTGCATCGGTTTGAGTTCTCCACGGTGATACGTGGAAGTGAAGTTTGAGAAGCTTATTACTCTTGGGTGTTTGGGCACCCTAGAGCTTGTTCCTCTTGGGTGCCTTGGCGCCCTAGATGGTTGGTGTTGTTCGGAGCTCAATCATTGTGGTGTAAAGCTCCAGACAGCGTCGGGTCTCCAATTAGGTTGTGGAGATCGCCCGAGCAATTTGATTGGCACGGTGACCGTCCCCAAGGGTTGCCAAAGTGTACGGGTTCGGTGACCGCCCCAAGGGTTGCCATTTATGCAGGTTCGGTGACCGCCCTCAAGGGTCCCTTAGTGGAATCACGGCATCTTGCATTGTCTTGGCGTGAGGAGATTACTGATGGCCCTAGTGGCTTCTTGGGGAGCATTGTGCCTCCACACCGCTCCAAGCGGAGATTAGCATCCGCAAGGGTGTGAACTTCGGGATACATAAATGCGTCTCCGCGTGCCTCGGTTATCTCTTACCCGAGCCCTTTACTTATGCACTTTACTTTGTGATAGCCATATTATTTTTGTCATATATCTTGCTATCACATAGTTGATTATCTTGCTTAGCATAAGTTGTTGGTGTGACTAGGTGAGCCTAGTTGTTTTAGGTTTTGTGCTTGACAAATTAACCGCTAGGTTTTTTCCGCATTTGTTCAAGCCTAAACCGTAATTATTTTAAAGCGCCTATTCACCCCCCCTCTAGGCGACATCCATGATCTTTCAATTGGTATCAGAGCCTCGTCTCTCTTTGTTGGGCTTAACCGCCTAGAGAGTAAAGATGTCGACTAGGGGTTTAGGATTCTTTGACACTCTTAGTTTCGATGGCACAAATTTTGATGTTTGGGTAATTCGCATGCTTAATCTATTTAGGGTCATGGACCCAAATTTAGAGCAAATTGTAGATATGGGTTTTTCTCCTCCAAAGGATCCCCAAAGGTTATCTTTAGAGGATGAGAAAAATTCTTATCTCAATGCTCAAGTTTCTAATGTGCTTTTCGATGCTTTGATCAATGTAGTTATATTTCAACTCATGCCGTTCAGGATGCTCATGAGTTGTGGACTAAGCTTCTAGATAATTATGGTGTGTCCAAGATTTGTAGGGATGATTGTTCTCCCTCCACCTTCGGCCGTATAGTCTTCTCAACTTCTTCTACTTCACCTACATGTGGTTTGCCACAAGGTAATGATATGGTGAGTAGTGTCGGTCATTGCAATGATGATAGTGTGCTTTTTGTGGATGATTCTTCATCACTATATTATTGCAATGCTCCGTCTTTGGGCCTTAACACTTGAGCACTCCAAATGTTTCACTTGCTTGTGTTGATAGTCCTTGCATATCATGTAGAAATTGCTTGACTAAATCTCATGATGATATGCTTGCTATATCTTGTTGCCATGATAAAAATGCATGTATTTCCTCGAGTTGTTGTGCTAACAATGTAGATGAAACCCAACACTCCATGGAACAAGATGTGGTCTTGAATGGTGCTTCAAGGGATCCTATATCATCATCTACTGCATTTTGCCTTATGGCCAAGGCTTCAAAGGTATCTCCCACTTTGAATCCCAATATATCTTGTGATGATATTGATGATGGCAAGAGTGATGATGATGTTGATTATGATGAAGAGAGTGATGATGTTGCCTCCTTAAAAATTAAGGGAAATGATTTTTAAAGCTCTTCGTAAGAATAAAATTGCTCGTTCCAACTTCATGGAAATCATGTCTATTGCTATTGAGGGCAAGAAATATATTGATGAGTTGGAATCTCGTCTTGAGGAGCATGAGGTCACCATTGATAAAATGGAAGGTCATGGCGTGATTACGCTAATGAGATTGCGGACCTCTCTCAAGCTCTTGAACTTGAACAAACCACCAAGGAATCTCTTGAGGAGACTTTTGCTCTAGAATTATCTAGAGTGAGGGAATCTCGTGATAGAGCTCTTGAGGTGGCCAATGATTTTGAAACTCAAAATGAGGAGCTTGAAGTTGTGCATGCTAAACTCCTTGAGGACTTTGAGCACCTCGAAAATGGCTCAAGGGTCATTAAGAGTGAGCTCATCAAAATCACCGAGCCTCATGCTCAACTGAAAGCTTCATATTCAAAAGAGCTTGCCAAGTTGTCTTCTCCTCTTGTTGCTGATGATGATGCTTGTGCTATTAACTCTATCTCTTGTGAAGCATCCATTTTGAAGGAGAATGTTGAGCTACGGGCTCAACTTGAGTTGCTATCTAGCAATTATGGGAAATTGGAAGAAAGCCATGAAAAGCTCTCAAGCTCTCATGACGATCTTCTAGTATCCCATAATGTGCTAAAGATAGCTCATGAGGCCATGCTTGCTAAGGTAACATCTAGTGAGCCTCATGTGGATACTAGCACTACTTCTAGTCAAAATGCTATATTGATATGTGCTAGTCCTTGTAATTCATCTACTCACATTGTTGGTACATCTTGTGATGAATTGATTTCCTTGCCTTGTTGCTTTAACAATGAAGCTTATACTTCCTCTAGTACTTGTATTGAGACTAACCATGTAGAGGAAATCAAAGAGCTCAAGGCCCAAGTCACTTCTTTGAAGAAAGACTTGGAAAAGAGTCATGAAGGGAAATCCACACTCAACAATATCTTGAGTGTGCAAAAATCCCCAATGACAAAGGTGGACTTGGATTCAACTCCAATAAGAAGAAGAAGTCCAAGATGAACAAAAAGAAGGGCCAAGAACTAGTCAAGAAATCGGCCAAGATTGTTTGCTTCAAGTGCAAAGTAGAAGGGAATCATGTTAGATCTTGCCCATTGAAAAAGAAGGCCATTAGTGTCAAGCAACAAGGGAAGAGGGCACAAGTTCAATATCATGCTCAACCTCAAGTTGAAGAAAGGCCACTTCCCAAGAAGACTCAAGTTAATGCTTCTCTTGTTGAGAAATCAAGTGAGAAGAAAGTGAAGAGTAGACGTTGCTACTTATGTCGTGAGAAAGGCCACGTCGCTTCTTCATGCACTAGTGGTAACTTATCCAACCCAATTATTATTGATGATGTCTATTCTCTTGGGAAGGATAAGGTTGGCAATGTGTTTGCCAAGTTTGTTAGTACTCAAAGTGGTGTCAAGAAAAGAACCATTTGGGTGGCCAAGCCTATTGTGACTAACCTCTTAGGACCCAACTTGGTTGGGGACCAACTAGCTCAAACTTGATCGATAGGTGTTGTTGGAGGTCATTGGAGACTCGGCTACATTATGAAGATTTAAGGGGTCCTCATCATTCATATTGTGTCAAGCCAAGTCATTCGGATTATCTTTCTATCATATATCCAATGTTCCTCATTGCGGTAACTCATGCTTAAATTGCTTACATTAAAATTTACTTGTCCCTTAGCATGTTGTGGTTTTGTATCTTGCATGTGCTTGTATATGTTGTGCTTCCAAATTGCTTATCTTGAGAAATCAAGTATGTGCATGTTGGTTTGCACATCATGCACATGTGAGTTGTGTGTTGAGCCTTTTGCATCTTGTTTATTTCTTAGTTGGCTCTTGTGAGAGATTAATGGAATATCACATTATGGGGGAGTGATGTGCTTTGTGCACCTCACAATCCTATAAATGTGTGTACATGAGTAATACCATCTAGTATTGATATTTCAAGATTATCTAGTCTCTAAGTGGTATATCTCTCATGAGAAATTCAAATTCTAAATTTTCCATTAATTATCTCTTGTTGGATCCTTTTAATTGCCTCTTGTCTATCTTTAATTGGTTTCACATTATGGGGGAGTAATATGCTATGTGTGTATTACTAGCCTAGAAAATGTGTACATTTGAGATATTGTCACCTAGAATTGATATTGTAAATTATCTTGTTCCTAGGTGGCATGCTAGCTCTACAAGTTGCAATTTGCTTGTGTTTGGTGTGAAGATGATGTGGGATATCCTTGCTATCTACCACGGGAATTATTTCCATTTACTTCTTGTCTTTTGACAATTGGTACTCACTTTTGTGGTAGAATTTATTGATCATCTTTACATTGGCTTTTGTTTTTATTTTTCCTTTTCTCTTGCCAAGGTTTGTGTCAACCCCATTGTCTTCCCTACCACTTGTGGATCTTGTTTTTTTCTCGTCCTTGTCTAGTGTTTTCTAGATATAGTGAAAGTGGTGATCCCACCTTGTGCATTTTGTATTCAAATGCAAATTCTCTATAATGCACTAGTCTTGGGGAGCTATCCTATTCTCTATAGAACACTCTTCTTGCGATCCTTATCAAGTGTGTGTTGGTGGAAGGCAAGCCGTTTTCGTTTTGGTACTTTGTGCTATCATGAAACTTTGTAGAGAGCTTGGTTTGTTTGGAACCATCCTCTCTTTTGGGAGTTTGATATCTTTTATTTTGAGTGTATCAATGGATATCTCATTCCTTGATGTATCTTTTATGGATATCCTCCAAGTGATGTTTTATTTATTTGGTATCCTTTTCACTTGGCATTTCTTTGTCTTTTGGTTTTGGGTTTTCAAGTCTTGAGCATGCATGTTTTCTTCATGTATTTTATTTGTCATGCTTTCTTTCTTTGACTCAATATATGGGAGAAACTCCACCTAGTCTCAATTTGGATGAGATGTGCATGATATTCATTTTCATATCTATATGCACATATTTATGTGGAGTTTGTCCTATGTATTGGTGTTTCTAACTATTTGGTCCCGATGAGTTTGGGTACCGTTTAGTTTGTGTTGTTCTTATAGGAACATTTGGAGATGCATTGGATGCTCGGCTCACTCACAAGGAAGGTGTTGTCACCATGTGCATATTGGAGTCAAGCTAGGATGATCAATGAACTACTATCTACCTTCAATTGGTATCTACTACATCCTTCCAATGGTATCTCGGTAATAAGTATCATCATCTACTACATGTACACATTACTTGCATCAACCTTGTGTAGGTTGTATCATGGCATGTATTTCACTCTTTCTTGTGATACTTGTTTCCTTTCTCAAAGCATCTCAACGATGATCTCATGTTGCTAGTTGTGATGTCTTTGATGTTCATGGGTAGGAATTCATTTATATACAATAAGACCATATCTAGCCAAGTGCTATGCTTTCAAGCAAATATCTTATTGGTATATTTATGACTTCCTTGTGGATATCTTGTTCCTTCATGTTGTAACTATTTGGTGTACATCCCTCTTTGTAGATATATATCATCATGATTTTGTCTACCTAGAACCTTATACACTTGAGAGAAATTACATCTCTAGTTGATATCCTTTCTTTCACGTCCACCTTGTCTTTCTTATGTTAATTCTTTGGTGGCTCGTGAAAGCTTTTGCCTTGAGTGCGTGTCCTCAATCGTTGCATCTTGACGCACTCTTGTGTGGTGAAGATTATTTTCCTCTTGCTCATCTTTACGAGGCTTTTGCCATCTTAATTGGTACCCCTCGTCTTGATGAGCCTCTCATCGCTCTATCTTCACCACGGGTTGTCTCAAGCATGGGTTCTCTATTTTCTTATTAGTAAGCTTGTGAACCCATTTGCTAGTTGTGTGTGAGAATGAAAGGCTTTGCACCGTGTATCTCATTCATTCGAGACTATGTTGATGCTTATGCTCATCCGTATATTAGTCTTCTCATGTGCTTTGCCATGACTCACACACATCATTTTGGTTGAGCCTATTCTTAAGTTGCCTATTTTACAATGTTGCTCAACCATGTGCTTGTTGCAAGAGCTAGCCTTAGTTTCCTATATGCTCTCTTGCACTGGTTGTTAGTTTCTGTTGACTTTGGGGGAGCTATGATCCTATTTTGTGCACTTTGTATCCAAATACAAAAATTCTTGATGTGCACAAATCATGGGGAGCTTCTCTAGTTTCTTTAGAACAATCCTCTGCTCATATCATAATATCTTTTTCATGTGGCTCGTAGGATCTTTTGTCTAGTGGTTCAGTTGATATATTTTGATAGCTTGCTTCAATTGGTATCTTTTGATTGCTTGATTGCTTGTTTCTCTCTTTGTTATGTCTTTGTGGCATATCATTCTTTTGTAATCTTGGTGCCTCAATATAGTTGGTCTTCCTCCAAGTATTACCTTTGGATATGTGTATGGCATTCCACTCTCTTGTTGAGAAATACACAACTTTTGGAGGAACACCTTTTATATTGGTCTTCTTAGCTTTTAGCCCATTTTGGCAATCGATGCCAATGGGGAGAAGTTTCAGAGAGTTTTATGGAGAAGTCTTGAGTTTTCTCCTTGCTTGGTTTTGTTCCTAAGCATTTGCATCTCATACGCATGCATTATTGGTTGTTGCATTGCATGGTGATGCATAATTCCTTATATAAACTCTCTTGAAAGTGATTGTCATCAATTACCAAAATGGGGAGATTGAAAGGACATGCGGTGCCCCCATGTGTGGTTTTGGTAATTGATGACATTCTCTATGGACTAATGGTTGCATTGAGTTATATTTGAAGGATTTGTCCATAGGCATTTCTTGAAGTCCATGTGTTGGTTTCAAGGAGTTTATGTGTTGACCAAGGTGCTATTAAGGAATTATCCAAAGATTGGTCATGTGAGTGTTGAGCTTATTGCAAGCATGTCTTGAAGAAGAAGATTGTGTGATCATTCATGTTTACCTTCAAGACATCATCCAAAGCGAATAGAGTTGGAAAGATTCAAGGTTGATCAAGACTAAGTCAAGAGTGAATCAAGTTGATCAACTCACAAAGCGTAGAAGATGTACCGAGAGGGATCAAGTGATCCCATGGTATGGTAAGCATTATCCATTGCACTTTGTGTACTAACCCATGGTCTATGTGAGAGTCTATGTGGGGTTAGATGCGTGTCCATGGGCTTGCGTCAAGAGGAAGATATCATACAACCCATGGAAAGGATGACATCAAGTGGTGATCGTCATCAAGATTGCCGTGTGCAAGTTCAAGTGGAGCATCACGAAGAGATCAAGTGCTTGAAGCTTGCCATCCATTGTGGTGTCAATGGACTTGTGAAGATGAGCCGAAGAGTGGCTCACCCATAGTAGACTATGGGGGAGCAATCATCTAGTCTTCATCGAGCCAACGCAATCAAGAAAGGTGGTCCATCTTGAGGAGTCAAGATCGTCATCATCTAGCTCAAGTGGACCATGTGCAAGGCAAAGGTTTGCCCTTGATAGGTTTTCTATTTTACGGTCTCGTGGTGGTAGTAGGGAGACCGGGTTATATGATCGTCTGCCGTACTATCAAGGGGGGCTCTCAAGTTGGTAGCTTGATCGTATCGTTAGTAGAGAGCTCAAACCCTTGCATCCTTGCATCATGTTTCTTGGTTCTTGTTTGGTTCTCTTTGTGAGTCTTAGAGCTTATGGTCATCTTGATGACAAGCTTGAGTTCATCAACGGAGTTCACATGCGTCTTCTATGATGTTTTCGGTGTTGGAGGTTTTATCGGTCTTTTCCGAGGAAGGGTTCTCACCATTTTCCTTTGGGACTTTTCTCATTTCCTTATTCTTGATATTTATATCAAGATTGTGTTAGCCCATGTCGTTAGCTTTCCAACAAACTGGGTTTCATTGAATTCGGAGTCCGTTTGCAAAAGTTGTGGCTGTTTTGGTAAAGGCTGCAGCGGTACTACCGCGACTAGAGCGGATGTAATTTTTTACTACCGCTCCAGAGCAGTACTACCAGCTCCTGAGCGTAGTAATACCGCCCGAGCAGTACTACGCGGCTCCTAAGCGGTAGTACCGCTCCGGACCAAAATCTCGTGTTTTGCTCAGCGGAAGTAGGCACATAAGTATTTTTTAGTACCGCTGCATAAGCAGTAGTACCGCTACCATTTGCGGTAGTACCGTGAGGTCGGCGGTAGTACCGTGAGGACGAGCGGTACTACCGCTCGAAGGTTCTTTTGGCCTTTTGCCTCCTCGCTGTTGTGTTTGAAGGGGTTCTACCGCCCTAAGCGGTAGTACCGCTCCTTGAGCGGTAGTACCGCTCTGTCTTGGGCTGTGAACATAACGGTTGGATTCGGGAGCTCCTATAAAAGGGGTCTTCTTCCCCATTCAACCTTATCCTTTGAGCTCGTGTTCTTCCCCATTGTTGACCTTCTTGAGCTCGCTAACTCTCAATCCCTCCATGGATTCTTGCTAGTTTTGAGGGAAAAGAGAGGAGATCTAGATCCACATTTCCACCAATCACTTTCTCCTCTAAGTGAGGGAACCCCTTGGATCTAGATCTTGGAGTTCTTTGTGTTCTTCTTTCGTTCTTCCTCTCATTTTCCTCCCAAGCATTAGTTGCTTTGGTGGGATTTGGGAGAGAAGGACTTGGGCACTCCGTGTTCCCTTGCCATTGCATTTGGTGCATCGGTTTGAGTTCTCCACGGTGATACGTGGAAGTGAAGTTTGAGAAGCTTATTACTCTTGGGTGTTTGGGCACCCTAGAGCTTGTTCCTCTTGGTTGCCTTGGCGCCCTAGGCGGTTGGTGGTGTTAGGAGCTCAATCATTGTGGTGTAAAGCTCCGCAAGCGTCGGGTCTCCAATTAGGTTGTGGAGATCGCCCGAGCAATTTGGTAGTGCAGTGACCGTCCCCAAGGGTTGCCAAAGTGTACGGGTTGATTACCGCCCCAAGGGTTGCCATTTGTATGCGGGTTCGGTGACCGCCCTCAAGGGTCCCTTAGTGGAATCACGGCATCTTGCATTGTCGAGGGCGTGAGGAGATTACGGTGGCCCTAGTGGCTTCTTGGGAGCATTGTGCCTCCACACCGCTCCAAGCGGAGATTAGCATCCGCAAGGGTGTGAACTTGGGATACATAAATGCGTCTCCAGCGTGCCTCGGTTATCTCTTACCCGAGCCCTTTACTTATGCACTTTACTTTGTGATAGCCATATTATTCTTTGTCATATATCTTGCTATCACATAGTTGATTATCTTGCTTAGCATAAGTTGTTGGTGTGACTAGGTGAGCCTAGTTGTTTTAGGTTTTGTGCTTGACAAATTAACCGCTAGGTTTTTTCCGCATTTGTTCAAGCCTAAACCGTAATTATTTTAAAGCGCCTATTCACCCCCCCCTCTAGGCGAGATCCACGATCTTTCACCGTTCATGATAAATGTTTATTATTCATGCTAGAATTGTATTGACCAGAAACTTAAATACATGTGTGAATACATAAACTACACCGTGTCCCTAGTATGCCTCTACTAGAGTAGCTCATTGATCAAAGATGGTTAAGGTTTCCTAACCATAGACATGAGTTGTCATTTGATAACGGGATCACATCATTAGGAGAATGATGTGAAGGACAACACCCAACCGTAAGCTTAGCATCAGATCGTTTAGTTATTTGCTATATCTTTCATCATGTCAAGTATCTGTTCCTTAGACCATGAGATCGTGCAACTCCCTGACACCGGAGGAATACTTAGTGTGTATCCAAACGTCACTTCGTAACTGGGTGATCATAAAGGTGCTCTACAGGTATCTCTGAAGGTGTTTGTTTGGTTGGCACGGATCGAGACTGGGATTTGTCGCTCAGTGTAACGGAGAGATATCTCTGGGCCCTCTCAGTAGTACAACATCACAAGAATCATGCAAGCATGTGATAATGAGTTTAGCCATGGGATCTCGTATTATGGAACGGGTATAGAGACTTGTCAGTAACGAGATTGAACTAGGTATGGAGATACCGATGATCGAATCTCGGACAAGTAACATATCGCCGGACAAAGGGAATTGCATACGGGATTGTCTGAATCCTTGACATCGTGGTTCAACCGATAAAGATCTTCGTTGAATATGTAGGAACCAATATGGGCATCCAGGTTCCGCTATTGGTTATTGACCGGAGAGGAGTCTCGGTCATGTCTGCATGATTCTCGAACCCGTAGGGTTGCACGCTTAACGTTCGGTAGCGCTAGGGTAGTATTGAGATATTAATAGTGGAAAACCCGAAGGTTGTACGGAGTCTCGGATGGGATCCAGGACATCACGAGGAGCTCTCGAATGGTCCGGAGGTAAATATTTATATATGGAAAGTTGTTTTCGGGGTTCTGGGAAAAACTCTAGGTTTTTCGGTACTGTACCGGGAAGCCACCGGAAGGTTCCAGAGGGTTCCGAAGGGGTCCGGAAGTCCTCGGAGGGTTTCACCATGTCCCATACAGCAACATGGGCTATAGGGGGGCGCCCTGGCCTTAATAGGCCAGGGGCACCATCCCCTACAAGGCCCATGCGCATGGGGGAGGGGAAACCCTAAGGGCCTCCACTTGGCTTGCAGGGCACTCCTCCCCCCTTGGCTACCGCCCCTACCTTAGGGGGGGGGGGGGTAGGGCTGCCACGCCCCTCCTTCGCCCCTATATATAGTGGGGATGCGCAGGGGGGAGCCAGCCCTTCCGTGCTTGCCCCGTCTCCTTCCCGTTACTCCTTCTCCGTGTTCCGTCAGTGCTTGGCGAAGCCCTGCAGGAGTTCCACTGCCACCACCACCACCACGTCGTGTTGGTTCAAATCTCATTTACCTCCTCTCCTCCTTACTGGATCAAGAAGGAGAGGACGCTGTCGAGCCGTACGTGTGCTAAAATTGGAGGTGCCGCACCGTGCGGTACTTGGATCGAATTGGATCGCGGCGCGAGTACGACTACACCAACCATGATCTCTAGATCGTTAACGCTTTCGGTCTACTGGGGTATGTAGAGACCACTCCCCTCGTTGCTATACATCTCCTAGATTAGATCTTGGGTGTTTTGTAGGAATTAATTTGATTTTCATCCAACGTTCCCCATCAGAAGCTCGTCTCCTCTGTCGGACCGATGGCACCGCGTGGCGCAGCTCCGGCGGGCTGCGTAGTGCATTGTCCGGCTATTTGATTCGACCGGCGGCACCGAAACCCTACCATCCATCCACATTTTCCTCCTCATGTCCACCGCCGCCGCCATTTTCCAATCCACCCGTCCGCCTAGTAGCCATGCCCCCACACCGCCGGGTGATGAGCGAGCCATTTCTGACGACGAAGCGCCGACTCGAGCTCCTTGAGCAGATCCGAGCTAGGCGCGAAGCACGGATCGCCGGCGGGCTACCTTCGGATGCAGTGGATCCGGAGGAGGAGTTGGAGGAGGAGGAGGAGGTGGTGATGGTGGAGGAGGAGGACGACGACGAGGAGGACTTTGAGGAGGAGGGGGATGAGCCGGAGGAGGAGGATGTGGGGGACGCTTGCGACGGGGATCTACAGGCGGAGCAGCATGCCATCCTCGATTCCCTCCGGTCAGAGTGGGCTGCGGAATCAAGACGCCGTCGCCGGCAGGAGATGGAGGTGCAAGAGGCCGTGGAGGAGGCGGAGATGTTCGCCTATATGGATGAGGTCGAATAGAAGGAGGATGAGCCGGAGCCCTCCTATCCGCCCGTCCAGCCGGCGCCCGGCTCCGACAACGAAGAGTAGATAGGATAGTACGTAGATGTACCATATAGGATTTTTTTGCATTCTTTGTATGGATCTATGGGATGAAATATGAGAAAGGCGGTTGCAAAGTGGCTAATTTGAGGCATAATCGGTCAGTGCCTGCGGACGCGCCCAAGTGCGTCCGCGGGCGTTTGAGGTGCCGAATTTGCAAAGTCCGGCTGTAGATGCTCTAAGTTCAGGGGATTGGCTAGGTCGGCCACCTATAGAGGAGTAAAAATTTACTCCACTATAGCCGGATACTCCTCTGAAATAGAGGATTGTCTAGAGTTGCTTTAACGAGAGGATGTTGGAATAAATCTTGTTATTAGGCTGGCCATAGTGACGGTATCATAGCCGATATCATGCACTCAGGAATAGCAAACATGCGGATGTGGCAAAGAATTAAAGAAGAGAGAGATTATTAGAGTAACATAGGTAGTAGATACCATATCATGTTAAATGTTATGCTACTTTGTGTCATGCATGATAATAAATATGATCACCTACGATAGTACTCTATTATGATACTCCCCTCTATGAGTAGCCTTAGTACAAAAAGTAGTTGACTAGATCATGTTTTATTCTGTGGTTGCGGCTGGGTACACATGTATAGACGTGTTCACGTGTGTGCATATGCGAAGCTTTTAGTGTGTGCATGCAAGATTGGCAAAGTCGTCGAATTGGTAGTGGCCGGGCCGGGAGAAATGGCCGTACAGTTGGCCCATGCGTTAGTTAATTACTGGACCAATAATGCTAAAGATACGGGCAACATCTAACGGACTTTTACAGGATAACAACGTGGCCTAATCTAATTGCTCCTCCCCTGATTTTCATGATGGGGCCGTCCTCTTTAATCAAATTCCAATCAATCTGAGCCAACGAGCCTGTAAATCCTCCGTCGTCCTTATGTCTAGCATTACTCGTTACTGGACTAGCTGTGCATGGTGGGCGTGATGTGAGTTTAGGATTACCACATCTGTCCGGGTTTATTAGGCCCTCTTGCATTTTGGGTCCAAATTTGACCAAGTATTTTACTAAAATTATACAAATGATATGCTACACAAATTATATTGTTTGATTTGTTTTTGAAAGAGGTTTTCTATGGTATAATTTTGTGACTTATAATTTATATTTTATTAGTTAAATTTATGGTCAAACTTTGGCTCAAAATAAAAATGGTCTAATAAATCCGGACGGCGGGGGGGTTGGTACTGGAGACGCTCTTGTTATGGCTATTTAAGTTGAGTAAGTAAATGCAAGCCATGAGGTAAAGATGCAGCTCTTGTGTCATCTGGTCTCCCTTGGTACATGTGTCATGTGTGTGTCTGTGTGTGTTTCTTCTTGTTTTGTGAGAGGAACCATGTGAGAAGATTAAGAGTTGCGAGGAAGAAGAGTGGCGACAAGGCAGGAACAAATCCTAGTCCATCATATACTTCCAAATAATCATAATGCTCAACATTCCTCCGCAGTCACAACGGTAGCGACACAGACAGGGAGACTGGAGAAGAATCCGAAGGTAAGGCAATGAGCCCAACTCCCCCCAACCCCCAAAGTCGTAACGACCGATGCATCACGGAAGTTGTGGCTGGAGTGGAAACCGACGAGGTTGCTCAAGCAAGGCGGTAGCCCTTTGTGCCGTTTGTCGAGGTAGCCGAGAGCGTGGGTGGTGTAGCTGTGGTCGAGATGGAGGGGCGTGTTGTACTCGGGACAGTCTTCACGGAAACTTCCGAGGCGCACGCAACCGACGGGCCAGATCGGTCGCACGATGTAGATGAGGAGGACCGCGGGCGCGCGGGTGGTCAATCCGATCGCTCGCGAGATTGGGGACGCCGCTTGGTGAAGTCGGCGTGGCGCAGAGTCCGAGATAAAGCCGGCGACGATGGCACAACAGGCCCAAGGCAGCCGCCCCGAGGCAGCCGGCAAGCACGAGGCAACCGGCAAGCCCGAGGCAGCCGGTGACAGGGCCGTAGCCTGCGAGCTTGACCCACTGGCGAGCTCGAGGCATCCGTACAGACGTGGCGGCGACGGTGGATGATGAAGAAGTCCCGGTCGAAGCAGGGCGGCGATGGCCGGCAGACGCGCGGAGAGCCGACCGGGAGGGCCGGGGTGTCGCACGAGGCCGCCGGGTTGGAGTGGAGGCCTGTTGGACGCGCCGATGTCGCAGTAGAGGCGCGCGAGGATCGACAGCGGACGACGCAAACCAAACACTGATCAAGACGACCGGCGAGAGAAAACCGAAGCAAGGGCTCGGGAAAGGACTCTCTAGGACAGCCGATCAACACGGCGGACGGAGGAACCCTAGGTACGGGCGGCGGTCATGGAGGCTGACCGCCCTGGGGCGGCGTGCGGCGGTTAGGGTTTGCATCGGTTAGGATGATACCGAAGGAATTATAGAGGGATTGGTCAAAACTGAATTAAGAAATGAACTTAAATCAAGAGTATTCCTTTTGTCTTCTACCGTGAGAGCATCTCAGCATTTTTAAGTTCGTGTGCAATGCAAGATTCTCGATTCTTTCTTTCTTCTTTGATGAAATACCGGGCGCGTGATCTTGATTGTTTATTATACCTATATGGCTGCGGATTCCCTGTCATTTAAGCGGGATCCTCTGCTTCAAGTAGTAGAATCATCATCGTCTTAACAACCATCATTCTCCAATGGATAATTTGGCCATAGTCGTGGCACTGGTTGTCGCCGCCTCGTCCATTGCCATCCACCTCCTCAGCAGGGCCAGGAGAAGACGGCCGGCCAACCTGCCCCCGGGCTCCCTCGGCCTGCCGGTGATCGGCCAGAGCCTCGGCCTCCTCCGTGCCATGCGCGGCGGCGACGGCGGCAGCCGGTGGGTACAGGACCGGATCGACAGGTACGGGCCCGTGTCGAAGCTGTCGCTGTTCGGCACGCCGACGGTGCTCCTGGCCGGACCGGCGGCCAACAAGTTTTTGTTCTTCAGCAGCGCGCTTTCGACGCGGCAGCCCCGGTCCGTGCAGCGGATACTCGGAGAGAACAGCATCCTGGACCTCCACGGCGCCGACCACCGGCGCGTCCGCGGCGCTCTGCTCGAGTTCCTCAGGCCGGACATGCTCAAGATGTACGTGGGCGGGATCGACGCCGAGGTGCGGCGCCACGTCGAGGAGAACTGGGCCGGCCGCGGGACGGTGACGGTGCTGCCGCTTATGAAGCGGCTGACGTTCGACATCATCTCCGCGCTGCTCTTCGGCCTGGAGCGCGGCGCCGTGCGGGACGCGCTGGCCGGCGACTTCGCCCACATGATGAAGGGCATGTGGGCCATCCCGGCGAACCTGCCGTTCACGGCGTTCAGCCGGAGCCTCAAGGCCAGCGGCAGAGCCCGTCGGGTGCTGGCGGGGATCACGCGGGAGAAGAAGGCCAGCCGGTGCCAGCCGGAGCACGGCAAGGCGCCGCGGAGCAGCGACCTCATAAGCTGCCTGCTCGGCCTGACGGACAGCCATGGCGAGCGACTGCTGAGCGACGAGGAGATCGTGGACAACGCCATGGTCGCACTCATCGCCGGCCACGACACGTCGTCCATCCTGATGACCTTCATGGTCCGCCACCTCGCCAACGATGATGCCATCCTCGCCGCCATGGTCCAAGGCAAGTGGCCAGTGAATCAGTCGTTCCAACCTGCCATGGTCATGAACTCATGATTTGCGCTTCTGTTTCGTGACACAGAGCATGAAGAGATCGCCATGAACAAAGGCGACGGAGAGGCTCTCACATGGGAAGATCTGACCAAAATGAAGTTCACATGGCGAGTCGCGCAGGAGATCCTACGAACCGTCCCTCCGATCTTCGGCAACTTCAGAAGAGCGCTGGAGGACGTCGAGTTCGACGGCTACCTCATCCCAAAAGGATGGCAGGTCATTTGCTAGTTCGTAATTCACCACCTAGCTTAGCTACCACAGTCGTCGGAGGCCGAGAAATTACCTGACATGAAAGATTTCAGGTGTTCTGGACGGCGAACGTGACGCACATGGACGCGAGCATCTTCCACGAGCCGGCCAAGTTCGACCCGTCCCGGTTCGAGAACCAGGCAGCGCCGCCGTGCTCCTTCGTCGCCTTCGGGGCCGGCCCGAGGATATGCCCCGGCATAGAGTTTTCCCGGATCGAGACGCTGGTGACGATGCACCACCTGGTGAGGCAGTTCAGATGGAAGCTCTGCTGCAAGGAGAACACCTTCGTGAGGGACCCCATGCCGTCGCCGCTGCGTGGCCTGCCCATCCAACTCCAGCAGAGGGCCTCCCCTCCTCCACCGTGACCAAGCTTCTTCACAGCAATCTCACTGTCATCGTCGTTCGCATTGCATTAGAAAATGTAGCTGCTGCTGCACGTGTATGTGTGATGAGTAATAAATCAAAAATAAATCAGCATCACTATCATGACTTTTCTTGTGTGCCATCTACTATATTACTAAGCTCCCTAGGATTGGAGGCCTATCATTCAATTGAGGTCATTAATTCAAAATTGGGTCACCGATTTTGACCAAGTCAACAATCTCTCACTCAATTTAATTTAGAATGCCCTCTAATTTTAGAGCTCTCTCATTCAAATGAGAAATAAAATATTGAATTTGGTTCATGATTTTGACTGGGTCAACATTTTTTTCAAATCAATCTAAAGCAACCGACCTATAAAATCATACCAATCCCGCACACTCTCGTCACTTAGAAAAAGAAGCGCCAACATGTGATACTATAGCATTAATATCGTACATGCAGTCATCGGCGCAGAAAATTTCTCCACATAAGTATGAATTGATTAGCAGATAACACAAAATCACCACGAAAAGCCTGTCAAAACACTAAATAATTGAACTTTGACCATGTTCAAACCCACAAATATCGACATCCACAATACTAAATAAATGAAATATGAAAATTCATTCCATGATGAATCTAAAAATCTGATTTTATATTATAGATATTGATATATTTCCACATAAATGTGGTCAAACATAAAGAGGTTTGACATTTTAAAAAACTAATACACCCTATATTTTGATATAAATGGAGTAAAAAAAATATGAAACTCAATGACAGCAACGGCGCGGCAAAGCGCGCCCAACTCTTCTAGTATATTTTTAACTCAAGACAAGTAGTCGAGGTGTTGTAGACGTTGGTAACATGTGCACTTGAGCTTTTGTTTTTCGTTTTTGATAAAAGCGATTTTTATTGATTCATATAATGTACTAACAAGTGGATAAAAACAAAATGAGCATAGACCTGGTCTATGCATAATTAGAATATGCACAAAAGAGTTTTAAAAACACAAACACAAACGATCACACCGGCAAGAAGCAAAGTCCGAGGCTATGCCTATGCAGATAAAAACAAAAAAGAAATGCAAAAAGAGCAATGATGATCCACGCTGAACAACTGTTGTGCCAAGAAAGATGATGCAAACGAACACAATCCGGACATGGACACAACCATATGAACTGAAAACCGGAATTCCCTGAAAACCATGCACACGGCAGGCAAGCAGCCCAACCAAGGCCATCCGAGAAACCAAAGAATATGTGAGACGCCTGAGCGGCTCCGGTCATTGATCAAACTATTGAGAAGAGACGATACGTCCAAAATCCCACAATGGAGATGCTACGGTGATCTCACGCATCCGACACAAGTGTATGTTGATGATAAGTCTGTGTGTTATCTCACATCGCTAGCCTAACCGCAACTAGCCATCACTATCTCTATCAAACATGAACCGACCACCCCCTTTTCCAAAAAAAAATGGCCACCCAAACGAAAACAAATTGGAAAAGTAAAAAAATGGAACATCATAGTCAAATATGGTACTCCTACTTGTGTAAAAATCAGACTTGTAAGAGCAAGAAACATCTTTCCCTATTGATCCCAAATTATGATATCATTCTTTCTTTTTTGGGGAAAAGAAGAATTTATTAATAATGGGTAGAAGTACATTCATTACACAATAAATAGTAATCCCTCCGTTTCGAAATACTTGCTGTGATTTTAGTTCTATTTACATGCCACACTTTGCTTTGTAGAAATACACAATTAATTCCATGCTGAAGCTCCAAAATCCTGATAGTATCTTCTTTTGTTCCTGCGGCTTTGCTCTTGTTCTTTCATCAGATGGGCTTATCCCCTGTCCTGCCCTGTTACAAGTAGGCGCGCTTCTGTGCTATGGGAACAACGGGGAGAGGCAGATGGCCCTTTTTCTGCAAGCACATCACCGTCTCGTATAAGCTTTCTTTCAACGGAGTGAACTCCAATCCCAGCTCCCTCAGCCTCCGGTTCGAGAACTTGTATGCCTTCGCCATGGGATTGCCGTCGTCTTCGCACCTGCCAGGCCACGATAACAGAATCCACGGTGAGCAAGCAAGCAATGGCCAATCGACCAAACAGGCTGAGATTATTGTACTACGTACTTCGCGGTTATGTTGTACTGAGGGAAGAGGTCGGCGAGCAGCTGGAGGAAGTGTGCGCGGTGTAGCACGGCGCCGATGCATAGGTAGCGGCCGTGTGCGTCGGGGTGCTCGTAGACGAGGACGTGTGCGCGGGCGACATCGCGGACGTCGGTGTAGGCGGCGACTGCATTGGGGTAGGTGGGCTTGGCGCCGGTGAGGTAGCGGGCGACGTGGCTGCTGCTGAAGTTGAGCGCCTGCTGCAGCATGGGGCCCATGGTCATGGACGGCACCACCACCGCCAGCTCCAAACCCCTCTTGTCCGCCTCCTCCGTCGCCGTGATCTCCGCCATCATCTTCGCGCAACAGTACAGGTTCTGTGGAATACACAGAGTATTGTTAAGTTCAGTTTAGTTCACCGGCGAGAAACACCAAGGTGCGATGGAGCAGAGTATTCTTACCCCTGTGTTTTTGCAGTACTCATAGTCGCTCCAGCACGTCTCATCGAGCACGGCGTCGGGGCTGCGGTTGGGGTCCATGTGCACGGCGCCGTAGGACGAGGTGAAGACCACGCGCCGCACGCCGGCGTCCGCCGCCGCTCTGATTACGTTCCTGGTTCCGTCGACGGCCACCGGCACGAGGTCCTGCAAGCGAGCGGCACACATGTAGCAACTAAGTACACCGCCCTTTGATAAAAGTCGCACGAAGAACCTGGTGAGCGGAGCAGAGGAAGCGAACTCACAGGGTCGTTGGAGACAGGGGAGGCGACGTGAAAGACACCGTGGCAGCCCCGGAAGGCAGCGCGGAGGCCGTCGTAGTCGAGGACGTCCGCGCGGCACAGGGTGAGCCTCTCCTCGGCGCCCTCCAATGCCAGCAAGTGCGCGTTCTTACGGTCAGCTTCACATTTTCACAAATGAAATAGATGCGCACCATTAGAGATCAGAGCAATTCGTGGAGAGAGCTTCATGGACCGATGCACTTACCGGGGTCCCTGGCGGTTCCCCTGACTCGGTACCCGCGGAGGAGGAGCTCCTTCACGACCCGGGAGCCGATGAAGCCTCCGGCCCCCGTGACGCAGACCAGCTCCTGCTCCGGCAGCCGCTGCTTCATCTCGCCGTTGTCGGTGGCCTTGTCAATGGACGGCATTGTGGATTGGTGGCCGGTGACCACGGTGGTCAGCCGATCGATGTGTGGATGCAAGCTTGCTTCTTACTAACAAACTACACGGGCTAGCAGTACGAGTTTGCGTTTGCTTATGCTGCTGCTGATCAGTGGGTTGAGCTTGTGTGTTCATTCAGGTTAACGTGCTCCACTATTTATACTGAAAAAGTAGAGGTACCGTTGCACGACAGCACAGCAAAACTGCGATGCAATACTACCTGGGCTCGAGTGCGTGCGCGGGAAGTAGAGGGTAGGCTGCAGCTCGTTTTGTGTATGGAGTGATACAGCCAGCCAGCAACTGAATATTCAGCGGCGCGACCCGATGAGTGGGTTTGGGGGCTCAGCCGACATTGGAGCGCGGCAGATTCCGTTTCCGCGAAGCGAATCCTTCCTACCGCCACGGAAAGGTCCACCACCTCGCGCGTCGTCGTTGCATGACAAAAGCTCTGCTGGTTTTCCTTGCGCCGTATTATTATTGAATTATTTTTGCGATCTATGTTTGAATTTGACTTCCCGTTCAGGTAAAGAAGTATATGTGTTTTTTATAGCTAAACGGGTCTAACTTTATTAACTTATTATTACAGTGTACTTTGTCCGCTACAAAAACCACTAAAGTTATTTTCAAGGGGATGAAAACTGATGCAACTTTTGCTAAGTGGGTACTCAGGATCAAAAAGTGTTAAATGATATAATTAGCGTCAAAAAACAACAAAGTGAGGGAGAAAAAAAACTAAATTCACTCAAAAATAAATTATGTTATGATAACTTTTTTGCGGGAGAAACTTCTGATCTATTCATAATCAATCATGGCAGTACAAAGACACTAGAGGTAGCAAAAATAATAACGAGGTCCATGGACCACCTAGCGACGACTGGAACGTGCTTTGCAATAGATGTTTTCGTCATGTTGAATGATAATATGTTTTGCTGTTAGCTATCTCAAAAAAAATCATAGTATTTTTGAAGCCATGTTCTTTCTTTAATCCCATGCACTACCACATTGATCTTTTTTTTAACACAGTACAGAGGCAAGTGCTCATATACACGCGCATACACTCATCCCTATGAACGTACATACGCACACCCTACCCCTATGAGCAACTCTGAGAGACTGAGCCGGCATATCATTTTGAAATTTACGAAGTCATCATAGGCATCTCGTCATCAACGGAAACATCTCCTCACACTGGACTGGGGATACCACAATCCCTCTAACCATCCAACCACAGGTTGGTTCGCACTACCACGGTGATCTATGGTGTCGGGTTGTGTTTTGTAAAAAAGAATGTAGCCAAGTGAGGTGGTGGAGCACCCTAGGGTCATCACCATGGTATTGGCTCCATCAACAAGAGACATGCTCATCACACGTATTATGATGAATTATAACAATTATGCGTGTCTACTTGGTTCTCTCATAAATTGCATACTACTTAACCCTCCTATCCTTTGCATCTTTAGGTTTGAGTCGAACATGCAATGGATGAGACAGGCACAAGGAAGCGCCAACACCATCCATAAGAGAAGCTTGTAAGACGAGAAAGAAGAAGCAAGGAGTACCTCAGACGAAGTCAACCAACAGCCATTGGGAAAGTGGGACATTCTGACAGAATGTCCAACCCAACATCCGACTTCACGTTTGCTCTCTGGACACTGTTGGAATGTCTGACAGGAATATACGACAACCTCCGACATGTCGGACAAGACATCGGACCACCTGTCCGACTAATCCAGAGCCCTTTGAACCATATCAGTCGTAAGTCGAATAGAGGGTGCCACATGCCTGTTACCTTTCCCCGCGTACCTACCTCTTTGTGGCTAAACTACACATACCATACCCCTCCCCCTATCTTGGGTTAACAAAATATAAACTAAATCTTGAGAGAGCTTTGCTCAATCTACCTCCTCCTTCGGGACCAAGACCCCTTGCAAGAGAAGAATCTTAGGATTACAAGACCTCCTACGAGAGAAGATTCCTGTAGGAATACAAGACCCCCATCTCTGCTACATATTTGGGAATACTATTTCTCAGGAGCTCCAATTCCCCTTGAATTTGGAGAGGAACCTACCTTGGTAATTTTTACTTTGTTATTGTTTGGATCTTGGAGTGTATCGCCTTTTGCATTGGGATTTTGACTAGTTGTCTGTGAATCTTGACTATGATAGCAATTTCCTCTTGAGTGTTGCCCCTTGTTCCTCGTGTTCAACCTCAATTCCACCCTTAATTCGTGAAGATCTTGCCACTCTGACGGTTTGCATGGTCGAACGGGCTACGACATGGCCCTAGGGCCTATAAGTGTGCATTGTTGCCGAATATGTGCATGTCGCCTGTTAGGATCTGACATAAAGTCAACTAAAGCTCATTGTACCCTGTCTTTGTTGGGGAACGTAGCAGAAATTCAAAATTTTCCTACGTGTCACCAAGATCTATCTATGGAGAAACCAGCAACGAGGGGAAGGAGAGTGCATCTACATACCCTTGTAGATCGCTAAGCGGAAGCGTTCAAGTGAACGGGGTTGAAGGAGTCGTACTCGTCGTGATCCAAATCACCGGAGATCCTAGTGCCGAACGGACGGCACCTCCGCGTTCAACACACGTGCAGCCTGGTGACGTCTCCCATGCCATGATCCAGCAAGCAGAGAGGGAGAGGTTGAGGAAGACTCCGTCCAGCAGCAGCACAACGGCGTGGTGGTGGTGGAGGAGCGTGGCAATCCTGCAGGGCTTCGCCAAGCACCACGAGAGAGGAGGAGAAAGAGGTAGGGCTGCGCCAACAGGAGAAGAACTTCGTGTGTTGGGCTGCCCCTTTGCCTCCACTATATATAGGGGGAGAGGGGGGATGCGCCCCCACCTAGGGTTCCACCCCTAGGGGCGGCGGCCAGCCCTAGATCCCATCTAGGGGGCGGCCAAGGGGGAGGAGTGCCTCCCAAGTCAAGTGGAGGCCTCCCCTTAGGGTTTCCTCTCCCATGCGCATGGGCCTTGGGGGGCTGGTGCCCTGGCCCATTAAGGCTAGGGCGCCTCACAGCCTATGTTGCTGTATTGGGCGTGGTGGAACATTTTCCGGACCTTCGACCCCTCCGAATCCTCCGGAACCTTCGAAGCTTCCGGTACAATCTGGAAAAACCCGAACTTTTCCCGGAACCCGAACAACAACTTTCCATATATAAATTTTTACCTCCGGACCATTCCGGAACTCCTCGTGACGTCCGGGATCTCATCCGGGACTCCGAACAACATTCTGTAACCACATAAAAACTTCCTTTATAACCCTAGCGTCATCGAACCTTAAGTGTGTGGACCCTATGGGTTCGGGAACCATGCAGACATGACCGAGACGTTCTCCGGCCAATAACCAACAGCGGGATCTGGATACCCATGTTGGCTCCCACATGTTCCATGATGATCTCATTGGATGAACCACGATGTCAAGGACTCAATCAATCCCGTATACAATTCCCTTTGTCTAGCGGTATTGTACTTGCCCGAGATTCGATCGTCGGTATGCCGATACCTTGTTCAATCTCGTTACCGGCAAGTCTCTTTACTCGTTCCATAACACATCATCCCGTGATCAACCCCTTGGTCACATTGTGCACATTTTGATGATGTCCTACCGAGTGGGCCCAGAGATACCTCTCCGTCACACCGGAGTGACAAATCCATCTCGATTCATGCCAACCCAACAGACACTTTCGGAGAGACCTGTAGTGCACCTTTATAGCCACCCAGTTACGTTGTGACGTTTGGTACACCCAACGCATTCCTACGGTATCCGGGAGTTGCACAATCTCATGGTCTAAGGAAAAGATACTTGACATTAGAAAAGCTTTAGCATACGAACTACACGATCTTTGTGCTAGGCTTAGGATTGGGTCTTGTCCATCACATCATTCTGCTAATGATGTGATCCCGTTATCAACGACATCCAATGTCCATGGTCAGAAAACTGTAACCATCTATTGATCAACGAGCTAGTCTACTAGAGGCTTACTAGGGACATGGTGTTGTCTATGTACCCACACATGTATCTGAGTTTCCTATCAATACAATTATAGCATGGATAATAAACGATTATCATGAACAAGGAAATATAATAATAACTAATTTATTATTGCCTCTAGGGCATATTTCCAACAGTCTTCCACTTGCACTAGAGTCAATAATCTAGTTCACATCGCCATGTGACCAACATCCAAAGAGTTTACTAGAATCAATAATCTAGTTCACATCACTATGTGATTAACACTCAATGAGTTCTGGGTTTGATCATGTTTATGCTTGTGAGAGAGGTTGTAGTCAACGGGTCTGCAATATTCAGATCCCTATGTATTTCGCAAAACTTTATGTCATATCGTAGATGCTGCTACCATGTTCCACTTGGAGCTATTCCAAATTGTTGCTGCATTATACGTGTCCCAGTATCTCTACTCGTAGCTATCCGGATAGGTGTTAAGCTTGCATTGACGCAACTCTTTACGTCGAACTCTTTATCACCTCCATAACCGAGAAACATATCCTTATTCCTCTAAGGATAATTTTGACCGCTATCTGGTGATCCACTCCTTGATCACCTTTGTACCCTCTTGCCAGATATGTAGCAAGGCACACATCAGGTGCGGTACACAACATAGCATACTATAGAGCCTACGTCTAAGGCATAGGGGACGACCTTCGTCCTTTCTCTCTTTTCTGCCGTGGTCGAGCTTTAACTCTTAACTTCATACCTTACAACTCAGGCAAGAACTCCTTCTTTGACTGATCCATCTTGAACACCTTCAAGATTATGTCAAGGCATGTGCTCATTTGAAAGTATTATTAAACATTTTGATCTATCTTATAGATCTTGATGCTTATTGTTCAAGTAGCCTAATCCAGGTTTTCCATTGAAAAACACTTTTCAAACAACCCTATATGCTTTCCAGAAATTCTACGTCATTTCTGATCAACATATACTCATCAGAAATTCTATAGTGCTCCCACTCACTTCTTTGGAAATACAAGTTTCTCATAAACTTTGTATAGACCCAAAATCTTTGATCATCTCATCAAAGCGTACATTCCAACTCCGAGATGCTTACTCCAGTCCTTAGAAGGATTGCTGGAGCTTTGCATACTTGTTAGCGTCTTCGTGATTGTCAAAACCTTCCGTTGTATCACATACAACCTTTCCTCAAGAAAACTGTCAAGGAAACAATGTTTTGACATCCTATATGCAAGATTTCATAAATAATGCAGTAACTGCTAATCCAATTCCAACAGATTTTTAGCATTGCTACGAGTGAGAAAGCCTCGCCGTAGTCAACTCCTTGAACTTGTCGGAAAACATCTTTAACGACGAGTCTAGCTTTCTTAATGGTGATACTTACCATCATTGTCTGTCTTCCTTTTAAAATCCATCTTTACGCAACGTCCTTACGACCATCAAGTATTTCTTCCAAAGTCATGGATCCTCTCTCGGATGTTATGGCCTCAAGCCATTCGTCGGAATCCGGGCCCACCATCGCTTCTCCATAGCTCGTAGGTTCATTGGTGTCTAGCAACATGACTTCTAAGACAGGATTGCGTACCACTCTGAAGTAGTACGTGTCCTTGTCGACCTACGAGGTCCGGTAGTGACTTGATCCAAAACTTCATGATCACTATCATAAGCTTCTACTTCAATTGGTGTAGGCGCCCACAGAACAACTTCCGTGCCTCGCTACACACTTGTTGAAGTGACGGTTCAATAACCTCATCAAGTCTCCACCATCCTCCCACTCAATTCTTTCGAGAGAAACTTTTCCTCGAGAAAGGACCCGTTTCTAGAAACAATCACTTTTCTTCTGGATCTGAATTAGGAGGTATACCCAACCATTTTGGGTATCCTATGAAGGTGCATTTATCCGTTTTGGGTTCGAGCTTATCACGATGAAACTTTTTCACATAAGCGTCGCAGCCCCAAACTTTCAAGAAACGACATCTTAGATTTCTCTAAACCATAGTTCTCACGGTGTCATCTCAACGGAATTACGTGGGTGCCCTATTAAAGTGAGTGCGGTTGTCTCTAATGCCTAACCCATGAACGATAGTGGTAATTCGATAAGAGACATCATGGTACGCACCATATCCAATAGGGTGCAACTATGATGTTCGGACACACCATCACACTATGGTGTTCCAGCGGTATTAATTGTGAAACAATTTCCACAATGTCTTAGTTGCGTGCCAAAGCTCAGAACTCAGATACTCATCTCTATGATCATATCATAGACATTTTATCCTCTTGTCACAATGATCTTCAACTTCACTCTGAAATTACTTGAACCATTCAACAATTCAGACTTGTGTTTCATCAAGTAAATATACTCAACATCTACTCGAATCATCTGTGAAGTAAGAACATAACGATATTCACTGCATGCCTCAGCACTCATTGGACTGCACACATCAAAATGTGTTATTTTCAACAAGTTGCTATCTTGTTCCATCTTACCGAAAAGCAGGCTTTTCACCATCTTGCCCATGTGGTATGATTTGCATATTTCAAGTGATTCAAAATCAATTGAGTCCAAACGATCCATCTGCATGGAGTTTCTTCATGCGTATACACCAATAGACATGATTTGCATGTCTCAAACTTTTCAAAAACGAGTGAGTCCAAAGATCCATCAACATGGAGCTTCTTCATGCGTTTATACCAATATGACTTACATGGCAGTGCCACAAGTAAGTGGTACCATCATTACTATCTTATATCTTTTGGCATGAAAATGTGTATTACCATGATCGAGATTCAATAAACCATTCCTTTAGGTGCAAGACCATTGAAGGTATCATTCAAATAAACAGAGTAACCATTATTCTCCGTAAATGAATAATCAGATTGTGATAGACATAATCCAATCATGTCTATGCTCAGTATGAAACACCAAATAACAATTATTTAGGTTTAACACCAATCTCGATGGTAGAGGGAGCGTGCGATGCTTGATCACATCAACCTTGGAAACACTTCCAACACATATCGTCACTCACCTTTAGCTAGTCTCTGTTTATTCCGTAGCTTTTATTTCGAGTTACTAACACTTAGTAACCGAACCGGTATCTAATACCTGGTGCTTCTAGGAGTACTAGTAAAGTACACATTAACATAATGTATATCCAATATACTTCTATCGACCTTGCCAGCCTTCTCATCTACCAAGTATCTAGGATAGTTCTGCTTCAATGTCCGTTCCCTCATTACAGAAGCACTTAGTCTCGGGTTTGGGTTTAACCTTGGGTTTCTTCACTAGAGCAGCAACTGATTTGTCGTTTCATGAAGTATCCCTTCTTGCCCTTGCCCTTCTTGAAACAAGTGGTTTCATTAACCATCAACAATTGATGCTCCTTCTTGACTTCTACTTTCGCGGTGTCAAACATCGCGAATATTTCAAGGATCATCTATTCCTGATATGTTATAGTTCATCACGAAGCTCTAGCAGCTTGGTGGCAATGACTTTGGAGAAACATCACTATCTCATCAGGAAGATCAACTCCCACTCGATTCAAGTGATTGTTGCACTTTCGGACAATCTGAGCACAAGCTCAATGATTGAGCTTTTCTCCCTTAGTTTGCAGGCTATTAAAATTGCCGGAGGTCTTATACCTCTTGACGTGGGCACGAGCCTGAAATCCCAATTTCAGCCCTCGAAACATCCCATATGTTCCGCGACGTTTCGAAAGACGTCTTTGGTGCCTCAACTCTAAACCGTTTAACTGAACTATCACACAGTTATCAAAACATGTATGTCCGATGTTCGCAACATCCACAGACGACGTTTCAGGTTCAGCACACTGAGCGGTGCACTAATGACATAAGCTTTCTTCTGTCCGTATAATCGCTACTGTCAACTTTCAACTATATTTTCTCTTGGAACATATCTAAAAACAGTGGAACTAAAGTGCGAGCTTACGACATAATTTGCAAAGATCTTTTGACTATGTTCAGGATAATTAAGTTCATCTCATGAACTCCCACTCAGATAGACATCCCTCTAGTCATCTAAGTGATTACATGATCCGAGTCAACTAGGCCGTGTCCGATCATCACGTGAGACGGACTAGTCATCATCGGTGAACATCTTCATGTTGATCGTATCCTCCATACGACTCTTGCTTGACCTTTCGGTCTCTTATGCGTTCGAGGCCATGTCTGTACATGTTAGGCTCGTCAAGTTAACCTAAGTGTTTCGTGTGTAAATCTGGCTTACACCCGTTGTATGTGAACGTAAGAATCTATCACACCCGACATCACGTGGTGCTTGAACGATTTAACTTTCGCAGAACGGTGCACAGTTAGGGGAACACTTTCTTGAAATTTTAATGAGGATCATCTTATTTACTACCGTCGTTCTAAGCAAATAAGATGTATAAACATGATAAACATCACATGCAATCAAATAGTGACATGATATGGCCAATATCATTTTGCTCCTTTTGATCTCCATCTTGAGGCTCCATGATCATCATCGTCACCGGCATGACACCATGATCTCCATCATCATGATCTCCATCATCGTGTCTCCATGAAGTTGTCTCGCCAACTTATTACTTCTACTACTATGGCTACCGGTTAGCAATAAAGTAAAGAAATTACATGGCGTTGTTCAATGACACGCAGGTCATACAATAAATTAAGACAACTCCTATGGCTCTGCCGGTTGTCATACTGATCGACATGCAAGTCGTGATTCCTATTACAAGAACATGATCAATCTCATACATCACATATCATTCATCACATTCTTCTTGGCCATACCACATCACATAGCATACCCTACAAAAACAAGTTAGACGTCCTCTAATTGTTTTTTGCATGTTTTACGTGGCTACTATGGGTTTCTAGCAAGAACGTTTCTTACCTACGCCAAACCACAACGTGATATGCCAATTGCTATTTACCCTTCATAAGGACCCTTTTCATCGAATCCGTTCCGACTAAAGTGGGAGAGACTGGCACCCGCTAGCCACCTTATGCACCAAGTGCATGTCACCGGTGGAACTCGCTCTTACGTAGGTGTACGTGTAAGGTCGGTCTGGGCCGCTTCATCCCACAATACCGTCGAAACAAGATTGGACTAGTAACGGTAAGCATATTGAACAAAATCAACGCCCACAACAACTTGTGTTCTACTCGTGCATAGAATCTACGCAATAGACCTAGCTCATGATGCCATCGTTGGGAAACGTGGCGTAAATTCAAAATTTTCCTACGTGTCACCAAGATCTATCTATGGAGAAACCAGCAACGAGGGAAGGAGAGTGCATCCACATACCCTTGTAGATCGCTAAGCGGAAGCGTTCAAGTGAACGGGGTTGAAGGAGTCGTACTGCCGTGATCCAAATCACCGGATATCCTAGTGCCGAACGGACGGCACCTCCGCGTTCAACACACGTGCAGCCCGGTGGCGTCTCCCATGCCTTGATCCAGCAAGGAGAGAGGGAGAGTTTGAGGAAGACTCCGTCTAGCAGCAGCACAACGGCGTGGTGGTGGTGGAGGAGCGTGGCAATCCGGCAGGGCTTCGCCAAGCACCACGGGAGAGGAGGAGAAAGAGAGGTAGGGCTGCGCCAACAGGAGAAGAACTTCGTGTGTTGGGCTGCCCTTGCCTCCACTATATATAGGGGAGGGGCTGCGCCCCACCTAGGGTTCCACCCCTAGGGGCGTGGCCAGCCCTAGATCCCATCTAGGGGTGGCCAAGGGGAGGAGTGCCTCCCAAGTCAAGTGGCGGCCCTCCCCTTAGGGTTTCCCTCTCCCATGTGCATGGGCCTTGGGGGCTGGTGCCCCTGGCGCATTAAGGCTAGGGCGGCCCCTTACAGCCCATGCTGCTGTATTGGACGTGGTGGAACATTTTCCGGACCTCCGGACCCCTCCGAATCCTCCGAACCTTCCCCGCATAATACCGAAAAACCCGAACTTTTCCTGGAACCCGAACAACAACTTTCCATATATAAATCTTTACCTCCGGACCATTCAGGAACTCCTCGTGACGTCCGGGATCTCATCCGGGAGTCCGAACAACATTCGGTAACCACATACAAACTTCCTTTATAACCATAGCGTCGCCATCGAACCTTAAGTGTGTAGACCCTACGGGTTCGGGAACCATGCGCATATGACCGAGACGTTCTCCGGTCAATAACCAACAGCGGGATCTGCATACCCATGTTGGTCTCCACATGTTCCACGATGATCTCATCGAATGAACCACGATGTCAGGGACTCAATCAATCCCGTATACAATTCCCTTTGTCTAGCGGTATTGTACTTGCCCGAGATTCGATCGTCGGTATGCCGATACCTTGTTCAATCTCGTTACGGCAAGTCTCTTTACTCGTTCCGTAACACATCATCCCGTGATCAACCCCTTGGTCACATTGTGCACATTATGATGATGTCCTACCGAGTGGGCCCAGAGATACCTCTCCGTCACACACGGAGTGACAAATCCCAGCCTCGATTCGTGCCAACCCAATGTACACTTTCAAAGATACCCAGTGCACCTTTATAGCCACCCGATTACGTTGTGACGTTTGGTACACCCAACGCATTCCTACGGTATCCGGGAGTTGCACAATCTCATGGTCTAAGGAAAAGATACTTGACATTAGAAAAGCTTTAGCATACGAACTACACGATCTTTGTGCTAGGCTTAGGATTGGGTCTTGTCCATCACATCATTCTGCTAATGATGTGATCCCGTTATCAAAGACATCCAATGTCCATGGTCAGGAAACTGTAACCATCTATTGATCAACGAGCTAGTCTACTAGAGGCTTACTAGGGACATGGTGTTGTCTATGTACCCACACATGTATCTGAGTTTCCTATCAATACAATTATAGCATGGATAATAAACGATTATCATGAACAAAGAAATATAATAATAACTAATTTATTATTGCCTCTAGGGCATATTTCCAACAGTCTTTTCTACAAGACTCACTGTATGCATGGACGGGGGTGTATCTGGTGCACCGGAGCATCTGATGGGACAGACGCACCCAATCTCCATAAATATCATTTGAAACATTGAAAGACTAGGAAATTTCATGAGGATATAAGTAAAACACGTATCCAGCCCGGTATAAAATTTTGGATCTAAATTCAAAATGCATATATAGAAAGTAAAAAAAAAATCAAATCGCAGTGCAAACAGTAGCAAATGCGGCAGGGCTTGAAAACGGCCCGTTTTGTTCTTGTAAATGGATTCAATATTTTTGCTGGTACTATGTTCGAAATTTAAATGTACTAGAATCTATGGTACAACAAATTCGATTTTTTAGCATCTCTTTAAATGACCGATTTCACATGGAAAAAAATGCCTGACTTTAAATCGGGTGCACGGGTACCAATTTTTTTAGGACATGCTGGTACCATCAAATGCTCGCCGGTGCACTTACCTGTGTGGTGGGCTTGAGCTGCGCCCGCCGGAAAAAAGATCGGTGGGAGACATGGGCCGGGGTGACAGCCCACCGGAGCGGTCACTGAAGGAGCAGCACGAGTTGCTTCTTGCTTCTTGGCTGGCGCGAGGAACAAGCCGTCAAAGCACGCCGGACCAGAACAAAACGGGGGTATTCTTCCAGTACGTTCTGAAAAGAATCTCAAACATGGGGCAGTAGTACCATCAGTGTCGCTACGGAACCATCAGTGTCACTTCATTCTCCCAGTCAACTCGACTAACACCACTTTCTGAATATTGCGGCGTATCGGTCGGACTGTTTTGATCAGCAGAGGGGATAATATATAATACACCCTTCCATCCATATTTTAAAGTTATACTAAAGTTGTGACAAATAATATTGATCGAGGAAAATATGGTCTTTTCATAAGTATGTCCCGAACCAAGTTCGAAGCAGTTTTCAGGTTCACTGTAGGGGCCAACAAGTTTGAGTGTTAATGCCAGGTTGCCAAAGTATGTGAGTGAAGTGAGTCAACTCGAGTCAGGCCATCTCCAACACGGATCATTCCCACCGCCCGTTTGAATACTTTTAGTACAGATCACCAAAACGAATGGTATCGGTCCGAATGTTTTAAATCCTATAAACTGGCTCCTAATCAAGGGAGCTCTAGGGGAGTTTGGACGTCTCCCACGTAACACTCCGACACTACGGACCCATCCAAAAAACCCTTCTGGCCGTCCTTAAGGCTGGTCACAATGGGGAGGAACTTAGGAATAACATCACACATTCCAATACAACTTTGCTTATGTGACACATATTTAATGAAGAGAGAGGTGCTTGTGGTAACTTGCTAAGTTACCAGAACATCACACATTTCAAGAAACAATGAGTCTATAACCTAATAAATACATCGTTGCATGACACTACATAGATGTTCCTACCCACTATGAAGGTAGTAACATAGTCTAGGAAAGTGTGTAAGTTACTAGCTTATGTTCTTGCCCATTGTGACCAGCCTAAACCCTTAGCATGCCAACATTCACACAACATGGTTATCCGCCCGCTTAACCGCACTGACTCTGCTGTCCGCATTGAACCTTCACTGCTCCCCTGCCACGACTATTTAATGCCAGCCGGCCTACCCCAAAGTAACACCTCCGAGCCCATCCTCCCACCATTCACATCCAACTTCCAAGCCATGAGCCCCTAGTCCACTCCATGTCGTCCGCTATTGGGCATGTGAGGTCCTTGGCTACGTGGTATAATCACCTCACAGGGGAGTGACGCCGAAATCGCGGCGGAGGTCCGCGCCCTAGACACCCGACGCTAGGCCTGCATTGAGGCGGGCCAACATCTGAGCCCTCCGAGCTGAGTTCAAAGGAGGAGGAGATGGAGGATGAATAGGAGGGTGATCTCATGGCCAAGCCTTGCGGCGGAAGAGGGGGGGCGATGGCCATCGACACTATGCCGGCACCCGACTTCACAATGTTGCAGGTGGAGAAGCAGTTCAACCTTGTGCTCTTGGCTGAGCAACCCGCGGCAGTGGCTCAACTCCAGACGGAGCACATGGATGTCACCGCCGTGGCGGAGCTCCTCGCTAACCCGGGCGTCCACAACAAGAACAGGGCGATGCTCGCATCTGTGTGAAACCGCCGCAAGGACTACATCAACAACGCACGGTGGGAATGGCTCTTCAAGGAGCTCGAGGCCGACGACAAACATGTGTGGGACTGCAGAACAACAATGTCAAAACGACACTTGTTGGTGGCTCTGGCTGGTTGGTGCCGGCCGCCAACGACAATGATGCCGGCTGCTCCAGCGTGGGGTTGTTGACCTCACCTACGACGTGGAGGAGTATTTCTTTAGTTTTAAAATTTTATTAAGCTCGGTGTCCAGTTTGTGATGTGAAAAAACAATCCATGTTCGTTTTTATTTGATGAACTGCGTTGAATGGTCGACGTCTGGTCAGCTGTCCATGGATATTTGGTGATTTCCATTTGATTATCCGCGTTGAAGATTACCACATACCTCTCCTTAGAATATAACGTTGCTGGCTGTTTTGGGAAAAGACTCAAGGCAATCACGAATTAAGAGCAAACCCAGCGCCGTGCACCAAATCTGTTTGACATATGCCCTATAAGTAATAATATAATATTATTATTTATTTTCACCTTCATAATTAAGTTTTCATTTCTGCACTATAACTGTAATGGTTTCAGAATATGAGTTTCAGACGAAATTCCAATTTCATGTGTAGAAAGATAAACACCAACTAAATCCATAGTCTCGCCTCTTAGACTAGCTCATATATTGCAGATAATCTAGTTTTGTTGATTATGGTCATTGTTAAAGTAGCCGCCAATAATGAGAACACGATGTTAGCAGACCAATGTGTTAGACCCAACTAATGTTATAGTACGAGATCTCATCTTCAAGTTTTTATCAATAGCATTATGTCAAGTGTTAATGTAATGTATACGCACATCACATCCTTGATCCTTAGACCATGAGAATGTCGGGTACCTTCATATCGGATGGTTAATTTGGGGTTGCCACAAGTTACCAGTAACAGGGTGATCATAACGGTAACTTTCGGGTAAATAAAAAATTTCTAAGGACACGATAGTTCAAGAATGGGATTTGCTCCTCCAAAATGAAGAGGCACTCCCTGGGTCCACTCAATATTACAGTATACATCCTCATCTAGACACATCGTTTATATGATTACGATGATACCAGAATACAGAAACAAGAAAAGAGAACAAAACCAGGATGAGGATAACTTGCTATTGCAATCAAGTAATTGCTTCACAAGGATACCAGTAAAAGTCTCACCTCAGGTTTTGTTAAGTACTATGAAACAAAGGGCAATGTGTATGTACCCCCGCAAAAAATGTGTATGTAAACAAAAGGTTCACTCGATATATATCTGCGTGTGTATATGGGAATCAATATTGGTGTCTAGACTCCACTTTTGATTATTGACCGGAAGGTGTTCCAAGTCATGTCCATATATTATCGAACCTGTCGGGACACACACTTAACGGTTAACAGTTTGATAGAGAATTGGGAAGTGTTAAGAGTAAGAGAGAAATGAATCGGAAATGTATAGGATGAAATCGAAAATGTTCCGACGATCCTAGAAGTGTTCCGGTGATATCGCAAGAATGTCCGGGAGGTACCCTGAAAGGTTCGAAAAGGTTCCGAAACCTTCTGAAAAGGTTCTAGGTGGTCGTAGTGGGCTGCCTTCTTGGTTGTACCAAGGGGCAATAGTTGCATGCTCTCATAGTCGTGTGCCCCGCCTTTACTTGGGTGGCAAGGCACTTGGGGAGTGGAGAAGGGAAGGATCTCTAGGAGGATCCACCTCCTTGGTGCGACTGACTCTAGGACACTGATTCGGGTTGGGTACTATGCCAGGTGACATTGGGAGTAAGTCTTTCTTTGCGTTCTTCATATTAAACCTTTTTAATACCTTGTCAATGTACATGATTTGGGTAAGCGCTATCAGGCATCTTGATCTATCTCTATAGATTTTGATGCCCAATATATATGCCACTTCGCCAAAGTCTTTCATTGAAATACTCTTCTTTAATGACTCTTTTATTTCACTTTGAAAATTCACATCATATTGCCAATCAACAATATGTCATCCACATATAAGATTAGAAATGTTTTTGCGCTCCTACTAAACTTCTTGTAAACACAAGATTATTCATCAGTCCAGATGAAGCCAAACTCTTTGACCCTTTATCAAAATGAGTATTCCAGCTCCTTGATGCTTGCTTCAGAACATAAATGGCCATCTGAAGCTTGCACACATTTTTAGCATCCTTTGGATCGACAAAACTTTTAGGTTGTATCATGTCTACATCCCCATTGAGGTTTCCGTTTAGGAAAGCCGTTTTGACATCCATTTGCCATATTTCATAATCAAAGTAAGCAACAATTGCTCACGGTATCCGCATAGACTTAAGTGTAGCTACAAGCGAGAAAGTCTCGTTGTAGTCAACTCCTTGAACTTGCGTGAACCCTTTCACGACAGGTCTAGCTTTATAGATAGTAATGTTACCATTAGCATATGTCTTTCTTTTGGAAATCCATTTACAAGCTGGTTTTCGTATATGGATTCTATTTCAGATTTCATGGCTTTGTGTCATTTCCTTGAGTTGCGGCACGCCATCGCTTCCTTGTAGTAAGCCGTTCTTCATCTTTAAGGTTGAATATTTCGTTATGAAACCATTCAGGTGGCTCGATATCCCTACCTAATCTGTGTGGTTCAGTTACAAACTTGTCTGAAGTTTCCGTATCAGGTGCGACAACTTTTGGCTTGGTTGCAGGGATAATTTGCAGAATTACTTCTGGTTCCTTAGCCCTATGAATGGTTGCCTAAGATTTACTAATCTCATTAGGTTGTATTGTCCTCCGACTCGCTTCTTTAGCGAGAAATTCTTATTCGAAAAGTGTCCATTCCTGACAATTTGTTGCCAGACTTGTGATAGAAAGAATACCAAATTGTATCTTTGGTATAACCTACAAAGTAACTTTTGCCTGGCTATAAACGATTTACGTATGCCTCACAACCCCAAATTATGAGATGCGACACATTGATTTTCTTCCCATTCCATAATTCAAATGGTGTCGTCTCAACAGACTTGGACGGTGCTCTATTTAATATATAAGCGTAAGTAGTAAGTGCATGACCCCAAAATTATATCGGCAGTTCTGTAAGAGATATCATAGACCTTACCATGTCCAACAAGGTTCGGTTACGTCTCTCGAAAACTCCATTCCTCTGTGGAGTTCCGGGAGGTGTAAGCCGTGAAACAATTCCACGACCACTAAGATGTTCACTAAACTCATGACTAAGATATTCGCCCCCATGATCCGATCACAGGAACTTAATCTTTTTTCCATGGTGATTTTCTACCTCAATTTAAAATTTCTTGAACTTTTCAAAGGTCTCGGGCTTATGCTTTCATCAAGTAGATATAACGATACCTACTTAAATCGTCAATAAAAGCCATGAAGTAGAAATACCCACCACGTGTTATAGTGTTCATTGGACCACATACATCACTATGTATTATTTCCAATAATTCACCCCCCGCATTCAGGAGGACTCTTGAACGACGTTTTTGTCATCTTTCCCATTACACAAGCCTCACAGGTCTCAAATGATTCAAAATCAAAAGATGGTAAAACTCGATCTTTATGGAATCTTTGCATGCATTTCTTTCCGATGTCACCAAGACAGTAGTGCCACTTGAAAGTGATGGTGGTATCAGCCTTCTTAAGGGGTTTAACTTCTATTTTAAACACATCATTTTCATATTCAAGATTCAGAATGAGCAGGCCCACAACAATGGGTGGAAGTCCATAAAACTTATCCTTACAATAAAGTGAACAAGCATTGTTCTCATATTTGTAGGAATACCCGTCATGTATCAAACATGATCTAAAGAGGGAATCCAATCGCCACGCTTGCTCTTGTCGACCATGATGGAAACCGTAGTGGAAGCGGTGGCCAAAAAACTCGAGCACTCCACCTTCTCCAACTTCCGTGTTGTTGACATTGGCGGAGGGTGGAAGGTGGGGAAGCAAATATTATGGTTACTGATCACATGTGGTTTCTCTGATAGCGTCATGGAGAGAGAAGATGGAAGAGTGAGGAAGTGTAGACCCTCTCTCTCACACACACACCTTCCCTATTTATAACGGTGAGGAACCAAACCACCACGTGACACGCGTCATCGCAAGAGCCAAAACTGCGCGTGGAAATTAAAATAGTCAACATTTAAAACAAACTAGCACATGAAGCAACAACTAGATTTTATGTCGGTCGGATCAAAAAAGCCGAGGATTCCTCCCTCACAACACATTTAGAAGGGATTTTGAGAACATGCAAAAATATCTTGATGTGACATCACATGAAAATTAAAAATTATGACATTCACAATTCACCTTCTAGTCGGATTGTGGGACGAAGCGTCTTTTCGGCTACCTGGATCAGTCTCGAGTCAGAATTCCCACACCCATTATGCGGGAAGAAATTTGAGCATGGAAGTGCTCGGAGAAAACCAAGTGAAATGACACTCATCGCATAACTAATTTGTGAATAAAGCAAGGAGCACCCGTTGTCGGTGTCAAAACCGACGGATCTCGGGTAGGGGGTCCCGAACTGTGCGTCTAAGGCGGATGATAACAGGAGGTGGCGGACACAATGTTTACCCAGGTTCGGGCCCTCTCGATAGAGGTAATACCCTACTTCCTGCTTGATTGATCTTGATGATATGAGTATTAGAAGAGTTGATCTACCACGAGATCGTAGAGGCTAAACCCTAGAAGCTAGCCTATGGTATGATTGTTGTTGTCCTACAGACTAAACCCTCCGGTTTATATAGACATCGGAGGGGACTAGGGTTACACAGAGTCGGTTACAAGGGAGGAGATCTACATATCCGAATCGCCAAGTGTCGGTGTCAAAACCGGCGGATCTCAGGTAGGGGGTCCCGAACTGTGCGTCTAGGCGGATGGTAACGGGAGACAAGGGACTCGATGTTTTTACCCAGGTTCGGGCCCTCTGATGGAGGTAAAACCCTACTCCTGCTTGATTAATATTGATGATATGGGTAGTACAAGAGTAGATCTACCACGAGATCAGAGAGGCTAAACCCTAGAAGCTAGCCTATGGTATGATTGTTGTTCATCCTACGGACTAAAACCCTCCGGTTTATATAGGCACCGAAGAGGGTTAGGGTTACATGAGTCGGTTACAATGGTAGGAGATCTACATATCTCAGACGCCACGCTTGCCTTCCACGCCAAGGAAAGTCCCATCCGGACACGGGACGAAGTCTTCAATCTTGTATCTTCATAGTCCAGAGTCCGCCAAAGGCTATAGTCCGCCATCCGGACACCCCTAATCCCGGACACCCTCAAGAGTCTCCTGAACCAGGCTTCAATGACGATTTAGTCCGGGCGCATATTGTCTTCTTCGCATTGCAAGGCGGGTTCCTCCTCCGAATACTTCATAGAAGATTTTGATCACAAGGATAGTGTCCGCTCTGCAAAATAAGTTCCACATACCACCGTAGAGAGAATAATATTTACACAAGTTCAATCTCCATCGACGTATTCCGCAGCGTGATATCACACCACGGCCAAGCCTTTATTCAATCGCTTTTACTATCCCACCTCGCGCGTTTAGCGAGGCGGTTTCCTTGGCACGCCTTGTCAAAGCGTAGATCGTGTCCCCTTATTCCGGGATTCTCATCAATACGGGCGTAGAACCCAACCGCGCCATTGATTATGGCGCTTGGGAGATAAGCGAGTTTTATCAGGCCGGCGGGGACACATAGCTTTGTCCGTCCATATAAGGGGATAAGGATCCACTTTTTCACACACGCCTTCTTCCTCCTTTGCTCATCCATTTCCACGCACTTGAGCTCTAGCGCCCAAGTCCGCACATCCCACCTCAACCTTCTCCAACTATGTCCGGAGTGGGAGGCAAGTGGATGGCCACCTCCCTCACGTAGGGGCACATCAAAAAGCTGCGAAGGCCGGATACATGTCCGACGACATCACAGATCGGCTCCCCGACAAGGGCAGCTCATCCCCACCCCTGTGCCCCATGAGAGGGTGGTGTTCCTCCCCCACTTCCTCCGCGGACTAGGTTTTCCACTTCACCCATTTGTCCGGGGGCTCATGTTCTACTACGGCCTAGATTTCCACGATCTGTCCCCGAATTTCATCCTCAACATCTCGGCGTTCATCGTCATGTGCGAGGCCTTCCTCTGCATCCAGCCCCACTTCGGCTTATGGCTGAAGACCTTCAATGTCAAGACGAAGGTAGTGGGCGGCCGCCAAGCGGAGTGCGGAGGTGCCATGGTGAGCAAGATGGCCAACGTCCTATGGCTCGAGGGCTCCCTCGTGGAGACCATAAAGGGGTGACAATCGGGGTGGTTCTACATCACCGAGCCGCGCGACTCTAAATGGCTTCCGATCTGGCTTCCCTACACGACTCACCTCATGGAAAGAGATGGGCCTGACGTGGGGTAATTCGGAAGAGCTGACCGGACTCCAAACCTCAAGGTCCAAACCTGGTCGACAAGAAGCTCAAGCTTGTCAACGTAGTCCGTGTTATGCTCATCTGCCGGATCCTCCCATGCCAAAGAACGGGCCTTCAACTTGTGGGAGTTTGATCCGACACAACACCGAATTTGAGCCGGCTCTTCGACACTACGCACGAAGATGCCCGGAAGGTGTTGTTCAAGGGCGCCGAGGTTCTCGCATCCGCCATCAAGATTGCGGATTCAGCTCATGCATCAAGCCAGCGAGGTAAGCTATTTTACCCTTTACGGGACTCTTTGTTCATAGTTTGACTCTCACGCTGGATCTAAAACTCCCTCACCTTTGACAGATCGGCGGAAGACGCCCGGACAGGTTGACCGTCTGCCTTTGCCAAAGACTCCAGCGGACGCCCGATTGACGGATCGCTGGTTCCGCGCCTTTACATGGTGCCGAGAAGAAGGCTAAGAAGAAGGCCACGGAAAACTGAAGGAGTTCCCGGCGCCAGTGTTGTCGGACTCATCGTCCGATGACTCCATATGGACTCCTCCCGCCAAGACGAGGAGGAGGAAAATAGGCGCCTCCAACGGGGAGAGAAGAAAAGGAAGGCCGCCTAACCGGGAGGCCGGAGGGTCCAAGAAGGGAAGGACCCTTCCTCCGGACTACACCACCAACGCCGACGACGGCAAAGAGGAGTGGCCACCGAGGGCCAAGCCCCTGGCGAAATCGTAAGTGTCCGGACACCAGAATAACTCTTGGCGTTCCATTTGTCGCACAACATCTTCTAACGCCGAATATAACCATGCAGCCCGCCCAAGGACGGGCTTGACGCTTCGACGAAGCGGCCTCGGATTCGCCGGATGTGAATAGCACCTCACTTCCGACCGCCTCGCCTCCTCCCGCCGCGGATGACGCCGAGGTGGAGTCCCAAAGGGGCCCAGCCAGGAGGAGGTGGCCTCGAGGCGCCAAGAAGGCGACCTCCGGACTCCGGCGCAAGGGGATAAAACCCCAAAGGGCTTTAAGTCCGCCCTGTGCCGATTCGCATCGAACCTTAAGTGGTTCCGAGTCCGCCAGCGACCCCTTCGTAAGAAGGGCAAGATTGCGACGCCGGTGACTCTCCGGCCCAACCGGAGGCACCGGATAATTTGATGGAGGCGCTTAACGGCGCTTCCATCGATGAGGAGCACCGCACTGTTATGAGTGTGGTGATCCAGAAAGTTCAGTCCGCCAAGAGCGGGCTGACTGAAGCCTGTGCCAGCCTTCTAACAGGCGTTGAGATATGTATTTAAGATATGTAAAAACATTATTGCATAGACAGTAGCCCCTGATGCTCAGTTTGGTGTTCGGAAAGAAAAAGCCAAACTGAGGATCTAAAAGATATACGCAGTAGTCTAACATAAGTATGTCAATATGGGAATGCAGGCTGCGCCGACCTCTGCCAAGACCGATCATGGAGGTTGATGCATTGAAGCAGAGCCTCGAGCGGTCCGAGAATGAGCTCGGCCTTGCCAAAAAGCAGCTTGAGGGAAAGGAAGGTAAGTAATACCTTATGGGAGTATTTAAAAGATGTGGTTGTAAAAATGACAGAAATAACGTGAATATTGCAGGGGCCACGAACTAGGTGGCGACCCTGAAGGAAGCGGTGTCCAAGGCCGAAAGCAATGCGGCCGCGGAGCGCACCGAGCGATGTAGCAGGAGGCGCGGTGGCGGAGGTGCGGCAAGAGTTTCAGGCTCTCGTGAAAAACACGAGAGTTTGGAGCGTGACTCAAAGACTCGAGAGTTCGAGCTCGCCTGCCCTTGAGAGCGCCTAAAGCCGCTAAGGCCGAAGCCCAAAAAGCCCTCCAGGAAATTGAGGCGATGAAGAAGATAGCGGCGGGTAAGGCATTCTTTATGCAAAGCAAGCATGTGAAAGTGAATTATCTGTTACTTACCCGAATCCGGAGTTCTCTAGCAGCATTCGTAGATCTGCCCTGCAGTGTATCTGATGCTGCTGCATTCTACCAAGCCGAGGAGGGAAGCTCGACGGAGAAGGTGTTCTGGTCTCTGTATGCTGAGGCCGGACACCCGGTGCCCTTAAGCGACCAGTTGAAGCAGCTGGTCGAGCTCCATAAGGTGGCCGAACAGGCCATGAAGGGCCTCATAGTTCGGCTGTGGCCTAAGGAAGCCATGCCTGGGAGCTACTTCGGGTTGTTGAGGCGGCTGGTGGACGCCTGTCCATGGGTCGAAGTCGTCAAGCGCCTGGCTCTGCATCGAAGGTGCTCAGAGGGCCCTTGCCCATGCTAAGGTGCACTGGGCAAGATGGACGCTGAGAAGCTTGTGACGGACGTACCACCACCGGGCAAGGAGCATCGCAAGCCTGAAATGTATTATGAGGGCGTCCTGAAGGGTGCCCGCCTTATAGCGGGTGAATGCTCCAAAGATGTAATTTTTGAGTAGACTCGCATTTGTTATCCTCAGACGCTGAAAACTTGTTCATATGCGCTAAGCAACACTTTTGAATTTAAAATATTACCTTCTATGCGACCGTGTATTAAATTTGAGAGATGGCGAGTCATCCGCTTCAGCCCCCATGCCACGAGTGCTGGGGTGTTCGGGATAAACTTGAGCGCTCTTGTTCCCATTCTTGGGTCCTTCGAGGGAGGCGCTCAACGGAACAAATAAGGCAACCGGACTATAATGCTTGAACACTCTCACTTAGCCATAGAATTCTATAATTTTAAATTTCGGCGAAGCCCCTGGTATTCGGAAGACTGATTTCGGGGCGCTATCCACGCCTAGGCCGGACAATGCTGACTCCTCGCTCTAAGCGGCATAAGTCTTTAGGGACTCGAAAACCTCGCGAACAGCGACCGGCTCTCGCCCTATCATGACGGTCAGTTTTAGCTTTCTCCACTGAGGTGCTTAACCCAGCTCAACCGCGGCACAATCGCAGTGGTTCAGCGCTACCTTAGCCGATATAATGGAACATAAGGTACCAAAACATGGGAGCCGGGCAAACCCAACTATTGACCCAAGACATGATTCGGAGCCGATGCATATAATGCTATAAGTTCGGGTGCCGTGACTTGTGAAAGTGTTCGGACTTATCACACCATATTGTGGGGTACTTAAGCCCTCGGTGTATTGCCTGCACTAAAGTGTACGGTTGCACAATGTCATAACTGAACATATATATATAGAAAAAGGAATTCAATAATAGGCGTAAGCTATGTATTGTTTATTCAAAAGGGCTGCAGAAGAGCAGAACGATACAAATAGTGCGATAAGCAAGGGACGGACTTTTAACATGTCCTCTCCGTGGGTAAGCTACGGATGGTATGTAAAACAGGTATACTGGTCGTAATAGAGACCACCTGGACACTCGACGTATCTTTCTGCTTCCCTGGCTGTTGCATCGTGTGTTCGGCGGTTCTAGTGCCGGATAGGGCTTTGTGAGAATGGAGTCCTGAAAGTAAAAAAGAAAGAAGAAAAGAAAAGAATGACACAATCGGGAGCCCCTGGTGCGGTTGAGCCGCATTCTGGGCATGCCGTGGTCGTGCCCCTCCCCCTATGCCCATGGTATTTCCAGAGCGTAATTATGTACGCGTAGTACTGGTTTCGCAATTTCGCGAGGGCTGGGGTTTCGGCCGCATTGCTATGCGCGCGTGTTTCTAACGCCAGCGGTCTTGTTGTAGGTTACTCCGGCGCGGCTTGACGGTGTCCGGACGCTTAATAGCCCGGACTCGAGAATTGCCTTAAGAGGCTGCTTTGTACTTCCGCCGAGGGTCAGCCAGATGCTCCTCCGTCCGAGAGAGCGCTCGTGTTTCCATTGACCGTAATGACTCCTCGAGGACCTGGCATCTTGAGCTTGAGATATGCGTGAAGCGGCACCGCATTGAACTTTGCAAATGCGGTTCGTCTCGGCAAAGGCGTGATAACCGCCGCGGAACGGGACTATGTCAAGATTAACTCCTCGCTTTGGAAATTATCCGGGATCCAAGACCACTTCAAGTGTAATCGAGCCTGCATAGCTTGGCCTCTACACCTGGTATGACGCCTTTAAAGGTCGTCTTTGTGGGTTTAATCCTTGATGAGTCTATGCCCATTTTGCGCACTGTATCCTGATAAAGCAGGTTTAGGTTGCTGCCGCCGTCCATTAGGACTCTAGTGAGGTGAAATCCGTCAATGATTGGGTCTAGAACCAATGCAGCGAATCCGCCATGGCGGATGCTAGTGGGGTGGTCCCTTCGATCAAAATTGATCGGGCATCAAGACCACAAAGTTGAACTTTGGGGCGATCGCTCCATCGCATATACGCCCCTTAGTGCATGCTTCCGCCTCCCTTTGGGTATGTGGGTTGCTATATCATGTTCACCATCCGCACTTGTGGGGGAAGCCCTTCCGTCCTCTATTGTTCGGGCGTCGGGCTCCTCCTCGCCATCGCTATGCAGCCCCTTGTCATTGTTTTCGGCATTTAACTTGCTCGCTGCTTGAACACCCAACAATCCCTGTTGGTGTGGTTGGCTGGTTTTTCAGGGTGTCGTGTATCCGCACGAAGCGATCGAGTATTCGGTCCAAATTGGACGGGCCCGAACTATTTCTTTTAAATGGCTTTTTCCGCTGACCGAGTTTAGAGCCTCTGAATCCGGCATTGACTGCCGTATCCTCAGCATTATCGCCGTTAATGTGGCGCTTGTGCTTGTTGCGACGCGACCTACCATTGTTGTCGGTGGTATCCGAATTACCAGGGCTCTTGGTCATGTTGTTACTACGAGCTAGTCAGCTGTCCTCTCCCGCGCAAAAGCGGGTCATGAGTGTTGTGAGGGCTGCCATGGATTTCGGCTTTTCCTGTCCTAGGTGTCGGGCAAGACACTCGTCATGATGTTGTGTTTGAAGGCTGCAAGGGCCTCTGCATCCCGGACAATGACGATTTGATTTTTCTTGGTTAGGAACCGTGTCCAGAATTGTCCGCCGATTCCTCCGCTGCTGAATTATGTGGCTTAGGTCATCGGCGTCTGGTGGTCACACATATGTGCCCTGGAAATTGTCGAGGAATGCGGCTTCCAGGTTTTCCCAACAACCAATTGACTCTGCTGGCAAGCTGTTAAGCCAATGTCGGGCTGGTCCTTTAAGCTTGAGTGGGAGGTATTTGATGGCGTGTAGATCATCACCGCGGGCCATGTGGATGTGAAGGAGATAGTCCTCGATCCAAACCGCAGGATCTGTTGTGCCATCGTATGATTCAATGTTTACGGGTTTGAAACCCTCGGGATTTGATGATCCATCACTTCATCCGTGAAGCATAGTGGGTGTGCGGCGCCTGTGTTGGGCTATATCACGACGCAGCTCAAATGAGCTTTGTCTCATCGTGTTCGCCCGGCCGAGTTGCCATATCCGGCGTGACGGTTATCGCCACGTCGTGGGCGCCACGCGATCCGCATATCGATCTTGTTTGCCTTGCCTTGTACTCCAATATATCTTGCAGGTCCGGCGCGATTTCCCGTGCCTTGGTATTTTTTGAGCGGCGCTGGGTGCGGCTTGAGTTGAGGGCCGAGAGGCCTCCGTCATGCCACGAGGTGGCCGGTCAGCCGTATCATGCTACCGGTGATGTAGGTTTGGGTGCTTCCTCCTCTAATCGGGTAGCAGCCTGCTTTGGGTAGCTCTTGGAGGGCGCCGAGTTCATACTCTTCGGCCGCAAGGACTTCAGTCCATCTGTCAGCTAGCAAGTCTTGGTCAGCTCTAAGTTGTTGCTGCTTTTTCTTGAGGCTGCTTGCCGTGGCCATAAGCCTGCGTTTGAAATGCTCTTGTTCGACGGGATCCTCGGGCACGACGAATTCGTCGTCGTCGAGGCTTGCCTCATCTTCAGAGGGGGCATGTAATTATCGTCCTCTATCTCTCTTTCTGCCGCTCTCTCATGAGGGCTGGCTTCTCCATCCTCCCGCGCTGAATCCTGCGGAGGGGTTGTCTTCGCACCGTCCGGTGTTATTGTCTCCCGTGCCGAATCACCATTTTGTTGTGGCGGGATTTAGAGCGGCGCGCCACGACGCCGGCGCTTAGGCTGTTTCTTGGAGGGGTCATTCTCCGCTGTTCCATCACCATTCCCATCTTTTGGGATGTCCACCATGTATATGTCGTATGACGAGGCGGCCTTCCAGTGCCCTGTGGGTGCTGGTTCTTGGTCGTCTCCTGCATCGTCGTCCATACCGTCGATGTCTTCGGAGTCGAAGTCGAGCATGTCGGTTAAATCATCGGCGGTGGCTCTGAAGTGGGTGGTGGGTGGGCTTTGAATTTCTGCGTCGTCTGCATCCCAACCTCCCCGACCATAATCCGCCAGGCTCCCCGATAAAGAGAGAGACTTTAGTGAATTCAGGATGTCGCCACCGAAAGATGTCCGCGGCAGTGAATTTATGATCGGCGCCCAATCGGATTCGATTGGGGCGCTGAAGGCTCGGAGTCCGGAGAGGAGTCCGGCACCTTGAGTCACGAGCTTCGCAGGATCGGTAGGTGTACGGCTCAATCGCCGTAGAGATCGCAGCCCCCGAGGCAGTGTCCAGCCACCCGTCCTTGATCGGCGCAGTCGGCTCCGAGCTAAAGGTCGGAGCGGACATTGGTGCGGCCTCCAGGACACTGTTCGATGGCATAGCTAGATCATGCCCCATGTGACAGTGCGGCGCGCTTGGCTGTGGCTCGAACCCGTCGAAGATCAAGTCTCCGCGGACGTCAGCCGTGTAGTTCAAACTTCCAAATCTGACTTGGTGGCTAGGGGCGTAGCTTTCAATCTGCTCCAGATGGCCAAGCGAATTGGCCCGTAGTGCAAAGCCGCCGAATACGAAGATCTGTCCGAGGAGAAAATTCTTACCCTGGAGCGCATCGTTGTTGATGATCGGAGAAGCCATCGGGCCTAAATATGACGACATAGAGGAACTCTCAATGAAAGCACCAATGTCGGTGTCAAAACCGGCGGATCTCAGGTAGGGGGTCCCGAACTGTGCGTCTAGGCAGATGGTAACAGGAGACAAGGGACACGATGTTTTTACCTGTGTTCGGGCCCTCTCGATGGAGGTAATACCCTACTCCTGCTTGATTAATATTGATGGTATGGGTAGTACAAGAGTAGATCTACCACGAGATCGTAGAGGCTAAACCCTAGAAGCTAGCCTATGGTATGATTGTTGTTCTTCCTACGGACTAAAACCCTCCGGTTTATATAGGCAATCAAGAGGGTTAGGGTTACATGTAGTCTGTTACAATGGTAGGAGATCTACATATCCGTATCGCCAAGCTTGCCTTCCACGCTAAGGAAAGTCCCATCCGGACACGGGACGAAGTCTTCAATCTTGTATCTTCATAGTCCAGGAGTCCGGCCACAGGCTATAGTCCGGCCATCCGGACACCCCCTAATCCAGGACTCCCTCACCAAGCTTGCCTTCCATGCCAAGGAGAGTCCCATCCAGACACGGGACGAAATCTTCAATCTTGTATCTTCATAATCTAACAGTCCGGCCAAAGGATATAGTCCGGCTGTCCGAGGACCCCCTAATCCAGGACTCCCTCAGTACCCCTGAACCAGGCTTCAATGACGATGAGTCCGGCAGAGATTGTCTTCGGCATTGCAATGCTGGTTCCTCCTCCGAATACTCCATAGAAGATTTTGAACACGAGGATAGTGTCCGGCTCTGCAAAACAAATTCCACATACCACCGTAGGGAGAATAATATTTCCACAAATCTAATCTGCTGACAGCTTTTCATAACGTGACGTTTTGCCGTGGTCAGGTCATGACGAATCCTTTTTCCGAGCCTGCCACTGCACGTGTTGCGAGGCGGTTTTATTGGCACGTCATGTCGAAGCAGAGATCGTGTCCCTCTTTCCACGGGATTCTCATCAACACGGGTGTGGGTAACCCAATCGTGCCTGCTGGTATGACTCCTCGATTTTAGGCAAGTTCCAAACGGCCACGCGGAGGACGCTTGATATTCACCCTCTTTATGAAGGGGCCAAGGCCTGTCCTTTCCTTCTCTCGCTCGATCCTTCCCTTCCCCCACCTTGAATTCCAACACTCAAGGCTCAGGCTAAGCGCTTCGGACCTTCAATCATGTCCGGGTGCAACCTTCAAGGCCGGTGGATGGCCTCCTCTGTCATAGAGGAGGACATCAAGAAGCTAAGAGAAGCCAGGTATCTGACCGCCGTAATCTCGCACAGGCTGCCTGCTCAAGGGCAGGTCATTCCCACTCCTGAACCCAACGAGAGTGTCATATTTATTTCCCACTTCCTCCGAGGGCTAGGCTTTAGTCTTGATCCCTTTGTTAGAGGGCTTATATTCTACTACGGGCTCGATTTTCATGATCTGGCTCCGGATTCCATCCTTCACATCTAAATGCGTTCATGGGTCAGGTGAAGCCTTCCTCCGCATCACCCCACACTTCGGCTTATGGCTCAAGACCTTCAATGTGAAGCCAAAGATGATTGAGGGGCGACACGCAGAGTGCGGAGGTGCCATAATAAACAAAGGCGCTGATGCTCCATGGCCAAAGGGTTCCTTCCCAAAGACATCCAAGTTATGGCAGCGGGAGTGGTTTTACATCACCGCTCCCCGAAGCGCTAAGTGGGTAGCCGCCCCCGCCTTTCGTCCGGGCCCTCCGCCACAATCGGCGTCATGGGTCAACAAAGGGCTGGACTGGGGGCCAGCTAATGATGTGCCGACATTGCAGAGCCGCATCCGAGATCTCTTCAAGGGAGATGTCAACCTTGTCAAGGTAATGCAAGTCATGCTAGTTCGTCGGGTCCTGCCATGCCAACGTCAATCTCTCCGTATGTGGGAGTTCAACCCGGAAGGATCGCAAACTATTCAGCAATTCTTCGGCGCGACGCTCGAAGAGATGTATGGATTGTTCTTCGGATCACGAATAAAGTGTCCGGACACCATCGAGGATGCGGGTCTGAACTGCAATCGTCCAGACACCCAAGTAAGTAATTCCATGACCGAACACGTTGTCTTTTAATTTATCACAACATCATTCTGAAAAGTCACCTTTTGACCAGGACTGGATAAAAAAGGCGAAGATGATCAGGTGTTCGGCCCCCCTTCCTGAAGGCTCACTGGATCCTGTACTAGCCAGGATGCTTGAGCTTGCGCCTTATCAAGCGCCATCAGGGGAAGATAAAGGGAGGAGTAAAGAAGCCGAAAGAGGGCCTCACACTATTCATCCAAACCATGGGAATTAGTGCCTCCGCGAAGGAGTATAACCGGGGAGAAGAATCTAAAATTCTCTCTCCCCAAGGAAGGAAGAGGACTGCCTCTAAAGACTTGGAAACGATGGTTTCCAAACGAGGGAAGAAATCTTCGACAGGGGGCCCTGCCTCGAAGGGCGTCCTTACCGCACAGTGCCCGCAAGGGGCTCAGCCCTCCACCGAGCTGTAAGTAAACAAAAGTACTTTATAGTAATTATACCCTGCTTCATTTCTGAGAACAATAACCGAGACGTATGTCTTGTAGTTCGGATCGTAGCCCTTCTCGACAGAGTTCGTCTTCGGGGGATCTTCTTCAGGAGATGATGGAGAGTGAAACGCCTCCCCGTGCCTCCCCGCCTCGTGAGACGGACGACCCTGAGGTGTCGTCACGGAGGATTTCTCCCGATCCACCAAGGCCAGAAGGTAACCCTTCGGCCACCCGAAGTCCGGCGTATTCGGCTCCTAAGGAGAGCCACAAAAAGAGTCCGGGACTGTCCGACGCACGACCGGACGCACTGATGAGTCTTCTGGAGCAAGCGGCTATCTCAGAGGCGCATCATACTCTAATGTGTATGGTGTTTGAGAGAATTTCATCCGCCGAAAGTGGGTTGCATGAAGCCTTTATGAGCCTGCTAAGAGGCTTTGAGGTACGCAAAGTAATATATATTTTTTGACGGTACCGCACACGCTAGGTGTGCCCTATGCAGATAGTAGCCCCTGAGACTCTGGTTGATGTCGAAAGGCGGCAAACAGAGGATCATAGTCCCAGTAATGATCATGCTGCTTTCATGTGTAGGCGGTTGAGGGTTCGGTGGCTAGCCGGACTGGTGAGTTTGCCGATCTGAAGCGGCAACTTGATGCGGCAGATGCCGACATCGTGCTTGTAAACAAGCGGCTTGACGAGGCACAGGGTATGTATTCTCCGGTGGTCAACATATATTAAGAGGAGCATGATGCTAGTATCTGTAATATGTTGTGACTGCAGATGGAGCTGCTGCCGTGGAGACCCTTTGAACTTGCTCGAGCCAAGGAGCAAGCCAAGAAGAGTGATGCGGCTGCCCTAAAGGCGTTCGAAGAGCTAAGATTCGAACAGGCTGCACATTGCCAGAGCAAAGATAAAATAGCCAAGATGGCTGTTGAGTTGAAAGATGTCGCCGAACGTTATGAGCTTATTGAAAAGGAAAGCCAAACGAAGACGGCGGGCCTGGAGAAAGCCATGGTAGCAGCCAAGGAAGCCCGCTCTAAAATCAGAGCGGTGAAGGAGGAGCTACGTCAAGCGGGAGATATCACGGCTGGGAAGCCCTTTTTGTTGCGGACGAAGTTTGGAGATCCTAAGTATGCCCTTCTGGATCAATTATGGAGTTCTGCGGACGCGTGCATTTGATTTGGCAGCGAAGTGCTACCGATGCGACCGAAGTTTTCAAAGATCAAAAGATCACGAAGTGGAAAAGTTGTTCGTCGCAGCTCAATGTTCCAAAGGCCTCGCTGCTGTTAAATGAGCAAATGGCCAAGTGGGCCGAGCTCCATAGGATGTCCGGGCTTGCCATGAGGTCTGTTGTGGATCATCTTTGGCCGGAAGGACCAAGGCCGAATAGTTATATGGGCTTAGTGCAACGATTCCTTGGTGTTGTGCCGCATATCGACGTTGTGAAGAGGTCGGCGCAGTATAGAGGGTGCTGGATGGCTCTTGCCCATGTCAAGACATACCGGGCAGAGATGGAGGCCACCGCTATTGCAACCCAGATTTCGCCAGAGGGTCGGTATCGGCCGAGCACTATTTTGAAGAAGTCCTAGAAGGCGCTCGTTTAATAGAGGCTCAGTGCTCGAAGAGTATCATGTTCTAGTGACATGTATCCCAATTGTAAAAACAATGCTATTATGATTATAAAGGCTGTGTTTATACTTTTGCTTGAAAGTAGTATGATGCCTCCTGTGCGGCCGTTTATGTATGTATATATAACCTGGAAGTTTGAAGTCGTCGGCTTCAGCCCCCACGCATATAATGTGGGGGTGTTCGAAAAAGCGTGTATTCACACTTGATCCAACTTCTTGGTCCATTAAGGAGGTGATAGCGCGGCGAACAAGGTAATCAGACTATATTGCTTTAACACTTTAACTTAGCCATAGGAGTTTGACGGTGGGGCTACTATATAGCTGCTACGTCTTGAGCTTGCGTTGGATTTCCCCGAAGAGGAGAGGATGATGTAGCAGAGTAGCGTAAGTATTTCCCTCAGTTTTTGAGAACCAAGGTATCAATCCAGTAGGAGGCCACGCGCAAGTCCCTCGTACCTACAAAAAACAAATAGCTCAACGCAACCAACGCAATCAGGGATTGTCAATCCCTTTACGGTCACTTACAAGAGTGAGATCTGATAGAGATGATAGATATTTTTGGTATTTTTGGTATAAAGATGCAAAGTAAAATAAAAAGCAAAGTAAAAAGCAAATCAATAATAAAGTAAGGGAAGATTGATATGATAGAGAATAGACCCGAGGGCCATAGATTTCACTAGTGGCTTCTCTCAAGAGCATAAGTATTTCACGGTGGGTGAACGAATTACTGTTGAGCGATTGACAGAATTGAGCATAGTTATGAGAGTATCTAGGTATGATCATGTATATAGGCATCACGTCCGAGACAAGTAGACCGACTCCTGCCTGCATCTACTACTATTACTCCACTCATCGACCGCTATCCAGCATGCATCTAGAGTATTAAGTTAATAAAAATAGAGTAACGCCTTAAGCAAGATGACATGATGTAGAGGAATAAATTCATGCAATATGATAAAACCCCATCTTGTTATCCTCGATGGCAACAATACAATACGTGCCTTTGCTGCCCTTCTCACATCGGGAAAGGACACCGCAAGATTGAACCCAAAGCTAAGCACTTCTCCCATTGCAAGAACTACCAATCTAGTTGGCCAAACCAAACGGATAATTCAAGAGACTTGCAAAGATAACCAATGATACATAAAAGAATTCAGAGAAGATTCAAATATTGCTCATAGATAATCTTGATCATAAACCCACAATTCATCGATCTCAACAAACACACCGCAAAAAGAAGATTACATCGAATAGATCTCCACGAGAGAGGGGAGAACATTGTATTGAGATCCAAAAAGAGAGAAGAAGCCATCTAGCTACTAACTATGGACCCGAAGTTCTCAAGTAAACTACTCACACTTCATCGGAGAGGCTATGATGATGTAGAAGCCCTCCGTGGTGGATTCCCCTTCAAGGAGCTCCGGAACAGGCCCCAAGATGGGATCTCGTGGATACAAAAAGTTGTGGCGGTGGAATTAGGTTTTTGGCTCCGTATCTGATCGTTTGGGGGTACGTAGGTATATATAGGAGGAAGAAGTACGTCGGTGGAGCAACAGGGGGCCCACGAGGGCGGAGGGCGCGACCCTACCTCGTGCCTTCCCTATTGGTTGCTTGACATAGGGTCCAAGTCTCCTGGATCATGTTCGGTGAGAAAATCACGTTCCCGAAGATTTCATTCCGTTTGGACTCCGTTTGATATTTCGTTTCTTCGAAACACTGAAATAGGCAAAAAACAGCAAACCTAGGCTGGGCCTCCGGTTAATAGGTTAGTCCCAAAAGTAATATAAAAGTGTAAAATAAAGCCTAATATGGTCCAAAACAGTAGATAATATAGCATGGAGCAATAAAAAATTATAGATACGTTGGAGACGTATCAATAGGCCCTGGTACTTCCGCGTCTATCCGAATACAGTGCGCGTACATACATGATCGGGAAACCGGTCATTCATTAATGCGGAGGAATCGCAAAGATTTCGATGAGTCATCGAGTGGTTGACCAGTCTCGCGCTTTATCATGACAGTCAGTTTTCAGCTTTATCTACTGAGGTGCTCGTCGAGATGAACCACGGCACAATCGCAGTAGTTCTCCCGGTGCCACCTTAGCCGATAGAGCGGAACGTAAGGTAGCAAAACACGGGATCCGGGCAAACCCAACATTTGACCAAAGACATGATTCGGAGCTAATGCATATAAGGCCAAACTCGCAACGCCGAATACTCCCTAAGGTATTCGGTCTTTACAACATATACCAGGCTGAGTAACGCCCTTGAACCCTGAATTTCCAGGTACGTGCATTAGTCTGACGTGGTGAAATGCCAATAACGCCAGCATCCCTCTCGGTTTTGTTGAGTATCCGGAGGGTGTGAAGCAACAAGAGACAGTAAGAAAGGTTTACACAGGGTCTTAATCTAAAAAGAAACCTTTGAGCGGGGCCCTGCTACACGTCCGCGCCTGTGTCTCCGTTGTGCCGTATCCTGGAAGGGTGTAGCACGATTATCATCTGTTGAAAGAGAAGAACTTTAGATGAAATTTGTTGTGCGAAAAATTGGTTATTCTTAATAAACCATTAAAATTCAAAATAAGGTCGAGCCGAACTGTAGACTTTTTTTTACATGCGGGAAGCCCCTAGCACTGTCTACGGGGGTATATTCATCAACCCAATCTCAGGTTTATCTAAGCTGTTACAGCTACTGGTGCGCTGGACTTGTCTAGCCGTGTCCGCGGTCTTGACGACCGATCGTTTATGCTAGTTGGAGAGGCCATTTAGTCTTTGGCTGCTAAAGCCGCTGCACATTCTTCCGCGCGTAAGGAACGCTCAGTGTTTCCGCTAACTATGATGATGCCGCGTGGACCGGGCATCTTGAGCTTAAGATAAGCATAATGTGGTACTACATTAAAATGAGCGAAGGCCGTTCTTCCGAGTAGTGCTTGATAGCCGCTTCGGAATGGAGCGATGTCGAAGGTTAACTTTTCACTTCGGAAGTTGTCAGGAGAACCGAATACAACCTCTAGTACGAGAGAGCCCGTGCAGCGGGCCTCTGGGCTGGTATTACTCCTTTAAAGGTAGTATTGCTTTGGCTAATTCTCGTTGGGTCTATCCCCATTTTGCAGACTGTGTCCGGATATATCAGATTAAGACTATTGCCGCCGTCCATGAGGACTCGGGTGAGATGGTATCTGTTGATTACTGGGTCTAGCACCAAGGCAGCCGATCCTCCGTGCCAGACATTGGTCGGGCTATCCCTGCGATTGAAAGTGATCGGGCAGGTCTGATACGTCTCCAACGTATCTATAATTTTTGATTGCTCCATGCTACTTTATCTATTGTTTTGGACTATAATGGGCTTTATTTTCCACTTCTATATTACTTTTGGGACTAACCTATTAACCGGAGGCCCCGCCTGTAATTGTTGTTTTTTTGCCTATTTTAGTGTTTCAAAGAAATGTAATATCAAACGGAGTCCAAACGGAATGAAACCTTCTAAACGTGATTTTTTCACCGAACGTGATCCAGAGACTTGGACCCTCACGCCAAGGCACCAGAGAGGCGGTCACGAGGTGGGGGCGCGCCTCTCTCCTCGGGCGCCCCCCGCCTCGTGGCCCTCAAGCTCCACCGACGCACTCCTTCCTCCTATATATACCTACGCACTTCAAACGATCGTAACAGGAGCCAAAAACCTAATTCCACCGCCGCAACTTCCTCAGATCCATGAGATCCCATCTTGGGGCCTGTTCCGGAGCTCCGCCGGAGGGGGCATCCTCCACGAAGGGCTTCTACATCAACACCATAGCCCCTCCGATGAAGTGTGAGTAGTTTACTTCAGACCTTCGGGTCCATAGCTAGTAGCTAGATGGCTTCTTCTCTCTTTTTGGATCCCAATACAATGTTCTCCCCCTCTCTCGTGGAGATCTATTCGATGTAATCTTCTTTTTGCGATGTGTTTGTTGAGACTGATGAATTGTGGGTTTATGATCCAGCTTATCTATGAATAATATTTGAATCTTCTTTGAATTCTTTTGTGTATGATTGAGTTATCTTTGCAAGTCTCTTCGAATTATCCGTTTGGTTTGGCCAACTAGATTGGTAGTTCTTGCAATGAGAGAAGTGCATGGCTTTGGGTTCAATCTTGCGGTGTCCTTACCCAAAGGATGTAAAGGGTTGCAAGGCACGTATTGTATTGTTGCCATCGAGGATAACAAGATGGGGTATTTATCATATTGCATGAATTTATTCCTCTACATCATGTCATCTTGCTTAAGGCGTTACTCGCTTTTAACTTAATACTCTAGATGCATGCCGGATAGCGGTCAATGAGTGGAGTAATAGTAGTAGATGCGTAATCGTTTCGATCTACTTGTCACAAGACGTGATGCCTATATACATGATCATACCTAGATAACCTCATAACTATGCTCAATTCTATCAATTGCTCAACAATAATTTGTTCACCCACCGTAGAATACTTATGCTCTTGAGAGAAGCCACTAGTGAAACCTATGGCCCCCGGGTCTATTCTCATCATATCAATCTCCATCACTTTTATACTTGCTTTGTTTTTACTTTGCCTTTACTTTTCACTTTCCATCTTTATATCAAAAATACCAAAAATATTATCTCTATTAGATCTCACTCTCGTAAGTGACCGTGAAGGGATTGACAACCCCTAATCGCGTTGGTTGCGAGTAGCTATCGTTTTGTGCATGTACGAGGGACTTGCGCGTGGCCTCCTACTGGATTGATACCTTGGTTCTCAAAAACTGAGGGAAATACTTACGCTACTGTGCTGCATCATCCTCTCCTCTTCGGGGAAAACCAACGCAAGCTCAAGACGTAGCAAGGTCGACCAAGGGTTGAACTTGGGGGTGACGGGCTCTACGGCGCATATGTCTCAGAGTGTGTGTTTGCTCCCGCTCTTCGTCACGTGAATCATGTTCACTGTTTTGACCTTTGGTGGGATCTTTTTCTGTCCCCCAGTATTTTGCTGGCGAGGCTCATCCTCATCTTCACTTGGTGTCTCCCTCCCCTTGTGTTCGACGTTTAGCTTACCGGCCTGCTTGAAAACCCAACATTCTCTATTGGTGTGATTCGCAGGTTTTTCGGAGGTGCCATGAATCTGACATAATCTGTCTAGAATCTTGTTTAGGCTGGATAGTCTGTCTCTGCTGCCTTTAAATGGCTTTTTCCGTTGACCGGGTTGTGAGCCCCTGAATCCGGCGTTCACCGTTGTGTTGTCTGGTATGTCTTCATTGTTTCGACGCTTACTGTTATTGCGTCGTGGTTTTCCATTACCATCCCTAACCTCGGTTGTGCTTGGGTCGCTGGTGCCGCTATGGGCCATCCAACTATCTTCGCCTGCGCAAAAGCGGGTCATAAGGCTTGTCAGGGCTGCCATTGTCCTCGGTTTTTCTTGGCCGAGGTGTCTGGCGAGCCATTCGTCCCGGACACTGTGCCTAAAAGCTGCTAAAGCTTCGGCGTCCGGGCAATCAACGATTTGATTCTTCTTAGTGAGGAATCTGTTCCAAAGCTTTCGGGCTGACTCTCCGGGCTGTTGAATTATATGACTTAAATCGTCTGCATCCGGAGGTCGGACATAGGTCCCTTGAAAATTAGCCCTAAAATCATCCTCAAGCTCTTCCCAACTTCAAATTGTGTTTTCGGGGAGGCTTTTCAGCCAATGCCGAGCTGTTCCTTTCAACTTGAGGGGCAAGTATTTGATGGCGTGGAGATCATCTCCGCGAGCCATATGGATATGAAGTATAAAGTCCTCAATCCAGACCCCAGGGTCTGTCATTCCGTCGTACGCCTCTATGTTCACGGGTTTGAATCCCTCTGGGAATTCGTGATCCAACACCTCATTGGTGAAGCATAGGGGGTGTGCAGCACCCTTGTACTTGGACGTGCCATGACGTTCTGACGGTTGTAGTGTTCTGTTTTGATTCTGTGCCGGAGCGCGCTTCCAAGATCCGTAGATGGACCTGGTCATGCCGACATCATTAGCCGCCCTATCGCGGCCACGAGGTGGTCGATCCGGCTGATTGGCCGTTTTATTTTTCGGCTGTGTGGGCTCTAAAGCCTCGTCATCTAATTCAGGCAGCAGCTTGCGCTTTGGATAGCTATTTCTGTGGCGACTGCCACCGTATTTTTCTGCCGTGTCGAGCACTTTGTTCCATCTACTGTTGAGTGTATTTTGCATGGCCTTGAGCCTTTGCTTCTGCTTCTTTAGACTCCTCGCAGTGGCAAGAAGACTTCTATGGAGGTTCTCTTGCTCCAAGTGCCTTTCCGGGATGATGTGTGCATCGTCGTCCGGACTGTTCTCCTCTCCAGAGACAGGTTGACTAGCTTTATCCTCGGCGTCGCCATGATCGGACAGCGGCTCCGTGCTACGTTCGCCGTCTGCTGGCTCATCTTGCTCTATCGCTGGGTCCATGTGGTCGTCGTTTCCTCTGGAGTCGATCGAGGTATTACTTTTTCTTGCGTTGTTATCGCTGTTTTTGCCGAGGCGGGATTTGGAGCGGCGCCTACACCGTCGCTTTGGTTGCTTCTCGAGGGAGCTATCCTTTGCTGCATCCTTCCGTTCCTCGTCATTGTTCTCTTTGGGTGTATCCACCATATATATATATCGTGTGATGAAGTGGTTTTCCAGCGCCCTGTGGGCGGTGGTTCCTGTTCCTCTCCTGCATCGTCGTCCATACCGTCCATGTCTTCGGAGTCAAAATCGAGCATGTCGGTTAAATCGTCGACAGTGGCTATTAAGTGGGTGGTGGGTGGGGAACGAATTTCTTCGTTGTCCGTTTCCCGTTTGAGCCGGACATAGTTCGGCCAAGGGCCTCCTGACAAGGAGAGATACCTTAATGAATTTAGCACATCGCCGTGCTGAAAGATATCCGCGGAGGTAAATTCCATGATCGGCGCCCAATCAGATTCGATAGGCATGGACGCAGGCGGTTCGGGGCCTACGGCTGGGGACGAATCCGAGGATCCGGCGTCACAGGTCTCGTAGGAGGTGAAGTCAGTATTCGGCTCTATCGTTACTGAGTGTGCGGCCTCTGTGGCGGGGTCCATCCACCCGTCCCCGGACGGCGCAATCTGCTCCGGATTGAAAGCCGGAGTAGCTGTCGGTGGGATCTCCCGAACAACATCGCCCGTCGATGTAGCTAAGTCAAGCCTGCCGTGGATCGTGGCGGCGACTCGACATGTGCTCGAATCCGTCGAAGATCAAGTCTCCGCGGATATCGGCAGTATAGTTTAAGCTTACAAACCTGACTGACGGGCCGGGCGTAGCTTTCGATCTGCTCGGATGGCTGCCGAGTTGGCCCGCAGTACGAAGCCGCCGAATACGAAGATCTGTCCGGGGAGGAAAACCTCACCCTGGATCGCATCGTTGCCGATGATCGAAGGGGCCATCAAGCCTTATGGTGATGGCATAGTGGAACTCTCAATGAAAGCACCAATATCGGTGTCAAAACTGGCGGATCTTGGGTAGGGGGTCCCGAACTGCTCGTCTAAGGCGGATGGTAACAGGAGGCGGGGGACACAATGTTTACCCAGGTTCGGGCCCTCTCGACAGAGGTAATACCCTACTTCCTGCTTGATTGATCTTGATGATATGAGTATTACAAGAGTTGATCTACCACGAGATCGTAGAGGCTAAACCCTAGAAGCTAGCCTATGGTATGATTGTTGTTGTCCTCTGAGACTAAACCCTCCGGTTTATATAGACACCGGAGGGGACTAGGGTTACACAGAGTCGGTTACAAGGGAGGAGATCTACATACCCGAATCACCAAGTGTCGGTGTCAAAACCGGCGGATCTCGGGTAGGGGGTCCCGAACTGTGCGTCTAGGCGGATGGTAACAGGAGACAAGGGACACGATGATTTTACCCAGGTTCGGGCCCTCTCAATGGAGGTAATACCCTACTCCTACTTGATTAATATTGATGATATGGGTAGTACAAGAGTATATCTACCACGAGATCAGAGAGGCTAAACCCTAGAAGCTAGCCTATGGTATGATTGTTGTTCGTCCTACGGACTAAAACCCTTCGTTTATATAGACACCGAATATGGTTAGGGTTACACAGAGTCGGTTACAATGGTAGGAAATCTACATATCCAGACGCCAAGCTTGCCTTCAACGCCAAGGAAAGTCCTATCCGGACACGGGACGAAGTCTTCAATCTTGTATCTTCATAGTCCACGAGTCCGCCAAAGATGATAGTTCGCTATCCGGACACCCCTAGTCCAGACTCCTCAGTAGCCCCTGAACCAGGCTTCAATGACGACGAGTCCGACGCGCATATTGTCTTCAGCATTGCAAGGCGGGTTCCTCCTCCGAATACTTCATAGAAGGTTTTGTACACAAGGATAGTGTCCGGCTCTGCAAAACAAGTTCCACATACCACCATAGAGAGAATAATTTTTTGCACAGATCTACTGACGTATTCGGCGGCGTGACATCACACCACGGCCAGGCCTTTATTCGAATCGTTTTTTACTGTCCCACCTCAGTGCGTGTAGCGAGGCAGTTTCCTTGGCACGTCTTATCAAAGCGTAGATCGTGCCCCCTTATTCCGGGATTCTCATCAATACGGACGTGGGTAACCCAACCGCGCCATTGATTGAGGCGCTTGGGAGATAAGCGAGTTTTATCAGGCTGGTGGGGGACGCATAGCCTCGTCCGTCCATATAAGGGGATAAGGATCCACCCTTTTCACCTACGCCTTCCTCCTCCCTTGCTCATCCATTTCGCGCACTCTGAGCTCCAGTGCCCAAGTCCGCACATCCTTCTTCAACCATCTCCAGCCATGTCCGGAGTGGGAGGCAGGTGGATGGTCTCCTCCATCACGGAGGGCCAAGTAAAAAGATTGCGGAAGGCCGGATACTTGTCCGGCGACGTCGCACATCGGCTGCCCGACGAAGGGCAGCTCATCCCCACCCCTGAGCCCCATTAGCGGGTCGTATTTCTTGCCCACTTCCTCTGCGGACTGGGTTTTCCACTTCACCCATTCGGCCCAGGGCTCATGTTCTACTACGGCCTAGACTTCCACGATCCGGCCCCGAATTTCATCCTCAACATCTCAGCGTTCATCATCGTGGTGCGAGGCTTTCCTCTGCATCCAGCCCCACTTCGCTTATGGTTGAAGACCTTCAATGTCAAGCCGGAAGGTTGTGGGCGGCCGCCAAAGTGAGTGTGGAGGCGCCATGGTCGGCAGGATCGCCAACGTCTTATGGCTCGATGGCTCCTTTGTGGAGACAGTGAAGGGGTGGCAATCGGGGTGGTTCTACATCACCGAGCCGCGCGACCCTAAATGGGTGGCGGTCCCTGAATTTCGGTCTGGTATTCCCGCGGCTCACTTCTTGGAAGGAGACTGGCCTGGCGTGGGGTTATTCGGAAGATCTGACCGGACTCCAAACCTACATGCATACCTTGGTGAACAAGAATCTCAGGCTCATCAATGTGGTCCAGGTTATGCTCATCCAGCGGATCCTCCCATGCCAACAACGGACCTTCAAATTGTGGGAGTTCGATCCGGCACAGCATCCAACCATGAAGAGGCTCTTCGACACTACGTACAAAGATGCCTGGAAGGTGCTGTTCAAGGGCGCCGAGGCTCCCTCATCCGCTACAGAAGATCGCGGATCCAGCTCGCAGCATCAAGCTACCGAGGTAAGCTATTTTTCCCTTCACGGGAATCTTGCTTTTCATAGTGTGACTCTATGCGGGATCTAAACCCCCTTGCCTTTGACAGGACTGGCGGAGCACATCCGGGCAGGTTAACTGTCCGCTCCTTTGCCGAAGACCAGAGACGCCCGCTTGGCGGGTTGTTGGCTCCGGCGCCTTACGTGGTGCCGGAGAAGAAGGCCAAGAAGAAGGCCACGGGACTCGAAGGAGTGCCCGACGCCAGTGTTGTCGGACTCATCGTCCGACGACTGAGGCGGACTCCTCCGTGAAAACGAGGAGGAGGAATAGAAGCCCTCTCCCCGGGGAGAGAAGAAAAGAAAGGCCGCCCCAGCTGGGGAGGCCAGAGGGTTCAAGAAGGGAAGAACCCTTCCTCCGGACGTCTCCACCAACGCCAACGACGGCGAGGAGGAGTGGCCCTCGAGGGCCAAGCCCCTAGCGAGATCGTAAGTGTCCGGATACCCATGGCTTTTTTCATTGCATAGTGTTCTCTAATGCCGAACAATCATGCAGCCCGCCCAAGGACGAGCTCGCCGCTTCGTCGAGCGGGTCCTTGAATTCGTCGGAAGTGGAGAGTACTTCACTTCCGGCCGCCTCCTCACCTCACGCTGCTGACGACGCCGAGGTGGGGCCCCAAGGGGGGTCTGGTCAAGAGGAGGTGGCGCAGGAGGCGCCACATGGCAGCCTCCCGGACTCCAGGCGCGAGGGGAGCGAGACCCCCAGGGGCTCTAAGCCTGACCCTTGTCCGGACTCCATACCGGAACCTTCAGCGGTTCCGAAGTCCGGCAAGCAACCCCTTCGTAGGAAGGGTAAGACGCCGGTGTCCTCCGTCCAACCGGAGGCACCTGATAGCTTACCGGAGGCACCTGAAAGTTCAGTCCGCCAAGAGCGGGCTGACTGAAGCCTGCAACGGCCTTCTAACAGGCTTTGAGGTAAGTTTTCAATATATGTAAGAAGATTACCGCATACACAGAGTCTCCACGATGCTTAGTTCGGTGTTCGGAAAGAAAAGCCGGACTGAGGATCTAAAAGATATACGCAGGAGTCTAACATAATTATGTCAATGTGGGAATGCAGGCTGCCCTGTTGACCTCTCACAGACCGATCATGGAGGTCAATGCATTGAAGGAGAGCCTTGAGCGGTCCGAGAACGAAGCTCGGCCAAGCCAAGAAGCAGCTCGAGGACAAGGAAGGTAAGTAGTACCTTATGGAATTTAAAAATGTGGTTGCAAAAGATAACAGGAATAACATGGGTACTGCGGGGCCACGAGCGAGGTGGCGACCTGAAAGAGGCGGTGTGTCCGCTAACAAAGCGGCCGCGGAGCGCACCGAGCGAGATAAGGGGGAGGCGCAGCTGTAGGAGGTACGGCAAGAGCTCCAGACTCTCGTGAAAAAACACGAGGGTTTGGAGCGTGACTCGAAGACCCGAGAGTCTGAGCTTGCCTCGGCTCTTGAGAGTGCCAAAGCTGCTAAGGCCGAGGCCCAAAAAGCCCTCCAGGAGATTGAGGCAATAAAAAAGATCGCGGCGGGTAAGGCATTCTTTATGCAGAGCAAGAATGTAAAAGTCAATTATCTAGTACTTACCCGAATCCGGAGCTCTCCAGAGCTGCTTGCAGATCTGCCATGGAGTGTCTCCGATGCCGCCGCTTTCTACCGAGCCAAGAAGGGAGCTCGACGGAAAGGTGTTTTGGTCTCGAGGGTGAGGCCGAACACCCGGTGCCCTTGAGCGACCAACTGAAGCAATTGGTCGAGATCCACAAGGTCGCCGAACAGGCCATGAAGGGCCTTATAGCTCGGTTGTGGCCAAATGAGGCCATGCCTGGGAGCTATTTCGGGCTAGTGCGGTGGCTGGTGGATGCCTGTCCATGGATCGAAGTCATCAAGCGCTCCATCTGTATTGAAGGTGCTCAGAGGGCCTTGCCCGCGCTAATGTGCACCGGGCAAGCTGGACGCGAGAAGCTGGTGACGGACAGGCCGCCGGGCAAAGAACATCGCAAGCCCGAGAAGTATTATGAGGGCGTCTGAAGGGTGCCCGCCTTATATAGCGGGTGAATGCTCCAAAGATGTAATATTTGAGTAGACTCGCATTTGTTATCCTGTACGCTGAAAACTTTTTCATATGCGCTAAGCAACACTTTTGAATTTAAAATATTACCTTATGTGCGGCCGTTTATCAAATTTGGCGAGTCGTTGGCTTCAGCCCCCATGCCACGAGTGCTGGGGTGTTCGGGATAAACTTGAGCGCTCTTGTTCCCATACTTGGGTCCTTCGAGGGAGGCGCTCAACTCAACGAACCAGGCAACCGGACTATAATGCTTGAACACTCTCACTTAGCCATAGAATTCTATAATTTTAAATTTCGGCAAAGCACCTAGTATTCGGAAGACCGAGTTAGGGGCGCTATCCATGCCTTGGCCGGACAATGCTGGTTCCTCGCTCTAAGCGGCATAAGTCTTTAGGGACTCGAAGAAACCTCTCGAACAGCGACCGGCTCTCGCCTTATCATGACGGTCAGTTTTAGCTTTCTGACCGAGGTGCTCAACCCAGCTCAACCGGGCACAATCGCAGTGGTTCTCCCAGCGCTACCTTAGCCGATATAACGGAACGTAAGGTACCAAAACATGGGAGCCGGCAAACCCAACTATTGACCCAAGACATGATTCGAGCCGATGCATATAATGCTATAAGTTCGGGTGCCGCACTTGTGAAAGTGTTCGGACTTGTCACACCATGTTTTTGGGGTACATAAGCCTCTGGTGTATTGGCCGTACTAAATTGTATGCAGTTGCAATGTCATAAGTGAACATATATAATGGGAAAGAATGCAATAATAGGCAAGAGCTATATATTGGTTATTCAAAAGAAACTGCAAATAAAAGAAAAACGATACAAATTGTGCGATAAGCAAGGTACAGGACTTTTGACATGTCCCCCTTCTAGGGGTAAGTTTGCGGTGTGGTATGTAAAACAGGTATACTGCTCGTAATAGAGACCACCTGGACACTCGACGCAGTTTTCTGCTTCCCTGGCTGTTGCATCGTATTCGCGCGAATGCCGGCAGGGCTTCGGAGAACAGAGTCCTGAAAGTAAAAGGAAGAAAAAGAAAAAAGGAATGACACAAACGGAGCCCCTAGTGCGGTCTAGCCGCATTCGGGCGTGTCGTGGTCGTGGCCCGCCCCTATGCCCATGGTGCTTCAGAGCGCAATTACGCGGCGCCAGAGTAATCGCTTCGCGAGTTCGCGAGGGCTGGGGTTGGGGCTGCATTACTACGCTTGTTCGGAACGTGCGCGGTCTTGCTGTAGGTTACTCCGCACGCTTGATGTTGTCCGATTGTTTATTGGCCGATCGAGAATTGCCTTAAGAGGCTGTTCGCACTTCGCCGCAAGGGCGGCCGTATGCTCCTCCGCTCGGAGGGAGCGTTGAAGTTCATACTCTTCGGCCGCAAGGACTTCAGTCCATCTCGCTGCCTAGCAGGTCTTGGTCAGCTCTAAGCTGTTGCTGCTTTTCTTGAGGCTGCTTGCCGTGGCCATGAGCCCGTGTTTAAAACGCTCTTGTTCGACGGGGTCCTCCTCGCACGACGAAGTTCGCTGTCGTCGAGGCTTGCCTCGTCTTCGGAGGGGGGCGATAATTATCGCGTCCTCTACCTCTCTTTCTTCCGCACAACAGGCGGACTTGCTTCTCCCTCCTCTTGCGCGCCGAGTCCTGCCGAGGGGGTCGCCTTCGCAACCGTCCGGTATTATTGTCTCCCGTGCCGGAATCGCCGTTTTTACTGTGGCGGGATTAAAAGCGGCGCCGCTGACGTTGGCGCTTGGGTTGTTTCTTGGAGGGGTCATCCTCCGCCGTTCCATCGCCATTCCCATCTTTTGGGATGTCCACCATGTATATGTCATATGACGAGGTGGCCATCCAGTGCCCCGTGGGCGCCGGGCTCTTGATCGCCTCCGCACCTCGCCCATACCGCCGATGTCTTGAGTCGAAGTCGAGCATGTCGGGTAAATCATCGGCAAGTGGCTACAAAGTGGGTGGTGGGTGGGCGTTGAATTTCTTCGTCGTCTCAATCCCAACCTTCCGACCATAGTTCGCCAGGGCTCCCGACAAAGAGAGAGACTTTAATGAGTTTAGGATATTGCCAAAGGGCGAGTGCCGAAAGATGTCCGTGGCGGTGAACTCCATAATCGGGCGCCACCGGATTCGACCGGTAGAGGCGCGGAGGTTCAGAGTCCGTAAAGGAGTCCGACACACAGGAGTCACGAAGCCAGCAGCGATGTGGATGGTGTTCGCTCAATCGCCATGGAGATTTCAGCCTCGAGGCGGTGTCCTACCAAGCATCCTCAGTCGGCGAAACCGGCTCCGGATTAAGGGTCGGAGCGGATACTGGTGCGGCCTCCAGGGCGCTGTTCGGCGGCAGAGCTAGATCGTACCCATCGAGACAGTGCGGTGCGCTTGGCTGTGGTTCGAATCCATCGAAGATCAAATCTCCGCAGACATCGGCCGTATAGTTCAGGCTTCCAAATCTGATCTGATGGCCAGGGGCGTAGCTTTCAATCTGCTCCAGATGGCCCAACGAATTGGCCCACAGCGCAAAGCCGCCGAATACGAAGATCTGTCCGGGGAGAAAAGTCTCACCCTGGACTGCGTCGTTGCTGATGATTGAAGGAGCCATCGGGCCTATAGGTGACGCATACGTATGAACTCTCAATGAAAGCACCAATGTCGGTGTCAAAACCGCGGATCTCGGTAGGGGATCCCGAATCGCGTCTAGGCGGATGGTAACAGGAGACAAGGGACACGTTGTTTTTACCCTGTGTTCGGGCCCTCTCGATGGAGGTAATACCCTACTCCTGCTTGATTAATATTGATGATATGGGTAGTACAAGAGTAGATCTACCACGAGATCGGAGAGGCTAAACCCTAGAAGCTAGCCTATGGTATGATTGTTGTTCGTCCCTACGGACTAAAACCCTTTGGTTTATATAGACACCGAATAGGGTTAGGGTTACACAGAGTCGGTTACAATGGTAGGAAATCTACATATCCAGACGCCAAGCTTGCCTTCCATGCCAAGGAAAGTCCCATCCGGACACGGGACGAAGTCTTCAATCTTGTATCTTCATAGTCCAGGAGTCCGGCCAAAGATGATAGTTTGGCTATCCGGACACCCCCTAGTCCAGGACTCCCTCACCAAGCTTGCCTTCCACGCCAAGGAGAGTCCCATCCGGACACGGGACGAAGTCTTCAATCTTGTATCTTCATAGTCCAACAGTCCGGCCAAAGGATATAGTCCGGCTGTCCTTGACCCCCTAATCCAGGACTCCCTCACCCGTGATATCCTCCGAGGCACGAGCCAGATCCAACCAGAGAGACCAAATATCTGGATGCACAAACTTCGTTTGCGAGAAAGCTGTCTGACTAGCATTTCACATAAATGATATTGACTATGGGTACTTCGTCAATTCAAACCCAGACGCCTCAGACCGCCGCTCGGAGTTTGATGATATGCCCACAATTGGGCCATGAGCCATCCTCTTCCGAGGACATTGAAAATGGGTACCACCAAGTTTTTTTTTCCAAATTACTCATCTTTTCGCCTTCAGAAGGCATGATCATTTGAGTCCGCCGAGGTCTCTCAGCCAACCAACCAATGGTGCTTCGAGTCCGTCGAACAGTCAGAATGTTCTCTAATATTGAACAATTGGTTTCTTCATTGGGACCTCGACTGACTCGGGGGCTATTGTCGAGGTTATACCTACGGGGTAGGACAGCATATGTAAATGGTTGTGCCAAGGGCCCATGCCCATCAAGGAAACGGTCCAGTAGACAATGGGCCAAGCGGCAACATTTCTGACCCGTTGGAGCCATAGCCCAAGATATCAAACACCAGGGGGTCAATAGACCAACAATCAGATCCTCCACCCCTCATGGATAAGACCCAACAATCGGTAGTCACCAAGACAGCAACAGTCATTGTTCAAGAAATAGGTAACTGGTAGCTGCTCGTCCGGCTTGGGAGTAGCGATTAAATAGTGAAACGGCCTATTAATCAGATTAATCGGTCGGCCATTAATTGGTAGATTAAATATGAACTTGGCAACACATATCTAGTGTTTATGTATTATACCATAGCCTCATGCTCTCAGTGTTGGGGAACGTAGTAATTTCAAAAAAAATTCCTACGCACACACAAGATCATGGTGATGCATAGCAACGAGAGGGAGAGTGTCGTCCGCGTACCCTCGTAGACCGTTAAGCAGAAGCATTATGAAAATGCGGTTGATCTAGTCGTACGTCTTCACGATCAACCGATCCTTAGTACCGAACGTACGGCACCTCCGCATTCAGCACACGTTCAACTCGGTGACGTCCCGCGATCTCACGATCCAGGAGATCTCGGGGGAGAGTTTTGTCAGCACGACGGCGTGGTGACGATGTTGATGAAGCTACCGTTGCAGGGCTTCGCCTAAGCATCGCTACGATATGACCGAGGTGCATTATGGTGGAGGGGGGCACCGCACACGGCTAAAAGATAAATATCAATTGTTGTGTATTTGTGGTGCCCCCTGCCCTCGTATATAATGGAGCTAGGGGGGAGGCGGCCAGCCAGGAGGAGGGCGCGCCAAGGGGGGAGTCCTACTCCCACCGGGAGTAGGACTCCTCCTTTCCTAGTAGGAGTAGGAGAAGGGAAGGAAGGGAGAGAGGAAGAGAAGGAAAAAGGGGGGTGTCGCCCCCCTCCTTGTCCAATTCGGACTAGAGGGGGAGGGGGCGCGCGGCTGCCCTGGCCGCCCCTCCTCTTCTCCCACTAAAGCCCATTAGGCCCAATAGCTTCCCGGGGGGTTTCGGTAACCCCCGGTACTCCGGTATATGTCCGAAACCTCCCGGAACCCTTCCGGTGTCCGAACATAGTCGTCCAATATATCGATCTTTAGACCATTTCGAGACTCCTCATCATGTCCGTGATCACATCCGGGCCTCCGAACTACCTTCGGTACATCAAAACACAAAAACTCATAATACCGATCGTCACAGAACTTTAAGCGTGCGGACCCTACGGGTTCGAGAACTATGTAGACATGACCGAGACACGTCTCCGGTCAATAACCAATAGCGGAACCTGGATGCTCATATTGGCTCCTACATATTCTACGAAGATCTTTATCGGTCAAACCGCATAACAAACATATGATGTTCCCTTTGTCATCGGTATGTTACTTGCCCGAGATTCGATCGTCGGTATCTCAATACCTAGCTCAATCTCTACTACCTCTTGAGCACTGCGTTGGATTTCCTTGAAGAGGAAAGGATGATGCAGCAAAGTAGCATAAGTATTTCCCTTAGTTTTTGAGAACCAAGGTATCAATCCAAAGAGGAGGCTACGCCATGAGTCCCTCGTACCTACACAAAGCAAATAACTCCTCACAACCAACGCGAATAGGGGTTGTCAATCCCTTCATGGTCACTTACGAGAGTGAGATCTGATAGAGATGATAGATAATATTTTTGGTATTTTTGGTATAAAGATGCAAAGTAAAATAAAAAGCAAAGTAAAAAAGCAAAGAAATAATAAAGTGATGGAAGATTAATATGATGAGAATAGACCCGGGGGCCATAGATTTCACTAGTGTGGCTTCTCTCAAGAGCATAAGTATTTTACGGTGGGTGAACGAATTCATCGTTGAGCAATTGATGTAATTGAGCATAGTTATGAGAGTATCTAGGTATGATCATGTATATATGCATTACGTCCGAGACAAGTAGACCGACTCACCTGCATCTACTACTATTACTCCACTCATCGACCGCTATCCAGCATGCATCTAGAGTATTAAGTTCAAGAAAACAGAGTAACACCTTAAGCAAGATGACATGATGTAGAGGGATAAATTCATGCAATATGATAAAAAACCCATCTTGTTATCCTCGATGGCAACAATACAATACGTGCCTTGATGCCCCTACTGTCACTGGGAAAGGACACCGCAAGATGGAACCCAAAGCTAAGCACTTATCCCATTGCAAGAAAAACCAATCTAGTAGGCCAAACCAAACTGATAATTCGAAGAGACTTGCAAAGATAACCAATCATACATAAAAGAATTCAGAGAAGATTCAAATATTGTTCATAGATAAACTTGATCATAAACCCACAATTCATCGGTCTCAACGAACACACTGCAAAACGAAGATTACATCAAATAGATCTCCATGAGAGAGGGGGAGAACATTGTATTGAGATCCAAAAAGTGAGAACAAGCCATCTAGCTACTAACTATGGACCCGAAGGTCTGAAGTAAACTACTCACACTTCATAGGAGGGGCTATGGTGATGATGTAGAAGCCCTCCGTGGTGGATTCGCCTTCCAGCAGAGCTCCAGAACAGGCCCCAAGATGGGATCTCGTGGTACAGAAAGTTGAGGCGGTGGAATTAGCTTTTTGGCTCCGTATCTGATCGTTTGGGGGTACGTAGGTATATATAGGAGGAAGAAGTACGTTGGTGGAGCTTCGTGGGGCCCACGAGGGTGGAGGGCGCGCCCCCATACCTCGTGCCCACCTCGTGGCTTTCTTGACGTAGGCTCCAAGTCTCCTGGGTCATATTCGGTGAGAAAATCACGTTCCCAAAGGTTTCATTCCGTTTGGACTCCGTTTGATATTCCGTTTCTTCGAAACACCAAATAGGCAAAAAACAGCAATTACGGGCTGGGCCTCCGGTTAATAGGTTAGTCCCAAAATAATATAAAAGTGGAAAATAAAGCCCAATATGGTCCAAAACAGTAGATAATATAACATGGAGCAATAAAAATTATAGATACGTTGGAGACGTATCGTGCATCCCCAAGCTTAATTCCTGCTCATTCCTCGAGTAGGTAAATGATAAAAAGAATTTTTGATGCGGAGTGCTACTTGGCATAATTTCAATGTAATTCTTCTTAATTGTGGTATGAATATTCAGATCCGAAAGATTCAAGACAAAAGTTTAATATTGACATAAAAATAATAATACTTCAAGCATACTAACAAAGGAATTATGTCTTCTCAAAATAACATGGCCAAAGAAAGTTATCCCTACAAAATCATATAGTCTGGCTATGCTCTATCTTCACCACACAAAGTATTTAAATCATGCACAACCCCGATGACAAGCCAAGCAATTGTTTCAAACTTTATACATGTTCAAAACTTTTTCAAAATTCACTCAATACAGGAGCGTGAGCCATGGATATAGCACTATATGTGAAATAGAATGGTGGTTGTGGAGAAGACAAAAGGGAGAAGATAGTCTCACATCAACTAGGCGTATCAACGGGCTATGGAGATGCCCATCAATAGATATCAATGTGAGTGAGTAGGGATTGCCATGCAACGAATGCACTAGAGCTATAAGTATATGAAAGCTCAACAAAAGAAACTAAGTGGGTGTGCATCCAACTCGCTTGCTCACGAAGACCTAGGGCATTTGAGGAAGCCCATCATTGGAATATACAAGCCAAGTTCTATAATTAAAAATTCCCACCAGTATATGAAAGTGACAAAATGAGAGACTCTCTATTATGAAGATCATGGTGCCAATTTGAAGCACAAGTGTGGTAAAAGGATAGTAACATTGTCCCTTCTCTCTTTTTCTCTCATTTTTTTATTTGGGCCTTTTCTTTTTTTATGGCCTATTTTCTTTTCTTTTTTTTTCATCCGGAGTCTCATCCCGACTTATGGGGGAATCATAGTCTCCATCATCCTTTCCTCACTTGGGACAATGCTTTAAAAAATGATGATCATCGCACTTTTATTTTTCTTACAACTCAACAATTACAGCTCGATACTTAGAACAAAATATGACTCTATATGAATGCCTCCGGCGGTGTACCGGGATATGCAATGAATCACGACTGACATGTATGAAAGAATTATGAACGGTGGCTTTGCCACAAATACTATGTCAACTACATGATCATGCTAGCAATATGAAAATGATGGAGCGTGTCATAATAAACGGAACCGTGGAAAGTTGCATGGCAATATATCTCGGAATGGCTATGTAAATGCCATGGTAGGTAGGTATGGTAGTTATCAAAGCAAAGTATTACGCGCATGCTCCTAGGGGGATAGATTGGTAGGAAAAGACCATCGCTCGTCCCCGACCGCCACTCATAAGGAAGACAATCAATAAATAAATCATGCTCCGACTTCATCACATAACGGTTCACCATACGTGCATGCTACGGGAATCACAAACTTTAACACAAGTATTTCTCAAATTCACAACTACTCAACTAGCATGACTCTAAATATCACCATCTTCATATCTCAAAACAATTATCAAGCATCAAACTTTTCTTAGTATTCAACGCACTCAAAAGAAAGTTTTACAAATCTTGAATACCAAGCATATTAAGATTTTTAAGCAAATTACCATGCTATTTAAGACTCTCAAAATAATCTAAGTGAAGCATGAGAGATCAATAGTTTCTATAAAACAAATCCACCATCGTGCTCTAAAAGATATAAGTGAAGCACTAAAGCAAAACTATATAGCTCAAAAGATATAAGTGAAGCACATAGAGTATTCTAACAAATTCCAAATCATGTATGGCTCTCTCAAAAGGTGTGTACAACAAGGATGATTATGGTAAACTAAAAAGCAAAGACTCAAATCATACAAGACTCTCCAAGCAAAACACATATCATGTGGTGAATAAAAATATAGCTCCAAGTAAAGTTACCGATGGAAGTAGACGAAAGAGGGGATGCCTTCCGGGCATCCCCAAGCTTTGACTTTTGGTGTCCTTAGATTATCTTGGGGTGCCATGGGCATCCCCAAGCTTAGGCTCTTGCCACTCCTTGTTCCATAATCCATCAAAAGATTTCACCCAAAACTTGAAAACTTCACAACACAAAACTCAACAGAAATCTCGTGAGCTCCGTTAATCTAAAGAAAACAAAAGACCACTTCAAGTTACTCTAATGAACTCATTATTTATTTATATTGGTGTTAAACCTACTGTATTCCAACTTCTCTATGGTTTATAAACTATTTTACTAGCCATAGATTCATCAAAATAAGCAAACAACACACGAAAAACAGAATCTGTCAAAAACAGAACAGTCTGTAGTAATCTGTAACTAACGCAAACTTCTGGAACTCCACAAATTCAGCCAAAATAGGAAGATCTAGGAAATTTGTTTATTGATCAGCATCAATTGGAATCACTATTTTATCACGTTCTGGTGATTTTGGACAATTGTTTTCGTGAACAGAAAGTTTCTGGAAATTACAGCAAGATCAAATAACTATCATCCAACAAGATCCTATAGGTTTAACTTGGCACAAACACTAATTAAAACATAAAACCACATCTAAACAGAAGGTAGATGGATTATTTATTCCAAAACAGAAGCAAAAATAAAAAAAAAACTAAAAATAAAATTGGGTTGCCTCCCAACAAGCACTATCATTTAACGCCCCTAGCTAGGCATAAAAGCAAGGATAAATCTAGGTATTGCCATCTTTGATAGGCAATCCATAAGTGGCTCTCATGATAGATTCATATGGTAATTTTATTTTCTTTCTAGGGAAGTGTTCCATTCCTTTCTTTAATGGAAATTGGAATCTAATATTCCCTTCCTTCATATCAATAATTGCACCAATCGTTCTAAGAAAAGGTCTATATCAAGAACGATAAAATCTACGGGAACATAATTCCTATTTGCAACAATAAGAACATCATTAATTCTTTCCATAGGTTTCTTAATAGTGGAATCCGCAAGGTGCGAGTTTAGAGAGCAATCATCAAAATCGGGAAATCTAGCAAATCGCACAAAGTTTTGGGAGTAGTGGAAACACTAGCACCCAAATCACATAAAGCATAAAATTCATGATCCTTAATCTGAATTTTAATAGTTGTATCCCACTCATCATAAAGTTTTCTAGGGATATAAACTTCCAACTCAAGTTTTTCTTCATAAGATTGCATCAAGGTATCAACGATATGTTTAGTAAACGCTTTATTTTGACTATAAGCATGAGGAGAATTTAGCACTGATTGCAACAAGGAAATACAATCAATTAAAGAGTTTCATAATTAAATTCCTTGAAATCCAAAATAGTGGGTTTAGCAACATGGGTTTTGCTTTCTTCAATCCCACTTTTATCAATTTTAGCATCATAATCTAAAGACTCTGAATTTTTGGAACGCCTTCTAGGTAAAGGTGGATTATATTCAGTCTCATCATTATCAAGGTTCATATTGCAAAACAAAGATTTAATAGGGGAAACATCAATAACTTTTAGATCTTCATCTTTATTTTCATGGAAATTGGAAGAACACGCTTTAATAAAGGCATCTTTTGTAGCACGCATCCTAGCGGTTCTTTCCTTGCACTCGTCAATGGAAATTCTCATGGCTTTGAGAGACTCATTAATATCATGCTTAGGAGGAATAGATCTAAGCTTTAAAGAATCAACATCAAGAGAAATTCTATCAACATTCCTAGCCAATTCATCAACTTTAAGCAATTTCTATTCAAGCAAATCATTAAAATTCTTTTGTAAATTTATAAACTCTTTAACACTAGTCTCAAATCCAGAGGGCATCTTATTAAAATTTCCATAAGAGTTGTTGTAGGAATTTCCATAATTATTAGAAGGATTACTAGGATAAGGCTTAGGATTAAAATTCCCTCTATACGCGTTGTTACCAAAATTATTCCTACCAACAAAATTCACATCCATAGATTCATTATTATTCTCAATCAAAATAGACAAAGGCATATCATTAGGATCAGAAGAAATACTCTTAGTAGCAAATAATTTCATAAGTTCATCCATCTTTCCACTCAAAACATTAATTTCTTCTATCGCATGCACTTTTTTATTAGTAGATCTTTCAGTGTGTCATTGAGAATAATTAACCATAATATTATCTAGGAGTTTAGTAGCATCTCCTAAAGTGATTTCCATAAAAGTGCCTCTCGCGGCTGAATCCAAAAGATTTCTAGAAGCAAAATTCAATCCGGCATAATTTTTTTGTATAATCATCCACAAATTCAAACCATGAGTAGGGCAATTACGTATCATTAATTTCATCCTCTCCCAAGCTTGTGCAACATGTTCATGATCAAGTTGCTTAAAATTCATAATATCGTTTCTAAGAGAGATGATCTTAGCGGGAGGAAAATACTTAGAGATAAAAGCATCTTTGCACTTGTTCCAAGAATCAATACTATTTTTAGGCAAAGACAAAAACCAAGCTTTAGCACGATCTCTAAGCGAAAAAGGAAATAGCTTCAATTTAACAATATCATTATCAATATGTTTCTTCTTTTGCATATCACATAAATCAACGAAGCTATTCAGATGAGTAGCGGCATCTTCACTGGGAAGGACGGCGAATTGATCTTTCATGACAAGATTCAACAAAGCAGTATTGATTTCACAAGATTCAGTATTGGTAAGAGGAGCAATCGGAGTGCTAAGGAAATCATTATTGTTGGTATTGGTAAAGTCACACAATTTGGTATTATCTTGAGCCATCGCGACAAACAAGCAATCCAACACACGGGCAAACAAAAAGCAAGCGAGAAAAGGGCAAACAGAAAAGAGAGGGCGAATAAAACAGCAAGGGTGAAGTGGGGGAGAGGAAAACGAGAGGCAAATGGCAAATAATGTAATGCGAGAGATAAGGGATTGTGATGGGTACTTGGTATGTTGACTTTTGCGTAGACTCTCCGGCAACGGCGCCAGAAATTCTTCTTGCTACCTCTTGAGCACTGCATTGGATTTCCTTGAAAAGGAAAGGATGATGCAGCAAAGTAGCGTAAGTATTTCCCTCAGTTTTTGAGAACCAAGGTATCAATCCAGTAGGAGGCTACGCGCAAGTCCCTCGTACCTACACAAAGCAAATAACTCCTCGCAACCAACGTGAATAGGGATTGTCAATCCCTTCACGGTCACTTACGAGAGTGAGATCTGATAGAGATGATAGATAATATTTTTGGTATAAAGATGCAAAGTAAAAAAAGCAAAGTAAAAAAGCAAAGCAATAATAAAGTGATGGAAGATTACTATGATGAGAATAGACCCGGGGGCCATAGATTTCACTAGTGGCTTCTCTCAAGAGCATAAGTATTTTACGGTGGGTAAACGAATTACTGTTGAGCAATTGACAGAATTGAGCATAGTTATGAGAGTATCTAGGTATGATCATGTATATAGGCATCACGTCCGAGACAAGTAGACCGATTCCTGCCTGCATCTACTACTATTACTCCACTCATCGACCGCTATCCAGCATGCATCTAGAGTATTAAGTTCAAGAAAACAGAGTAACGCTTTTAAGCAAGATGACATGATGTAGAGGATAAATTCATGCAATATGATAAAAACCCCATCTTATTATCCTCGATGGCAACAATACAATACGTGCCTTGCTGCCCCTACTGTCACTGGGAAAGGACACCGCAAGATTGAACCCAAAGCTAAGCACTTCTCCCATTGCAAGAAAAACCAATCTAGTAGGCCAAACCAAACTGATAATTCGAAGAGACTTGCAAAGATAACCAATCATACATAAAAGAATTCAGACAAGATTCAAATATTGTTCATAGATAATCTTGATCATAAACCCACAATTCATCGGTCCCAACAAACACACCGCAAAAAGAAGATTACATCAAATAGATCTCCACAAGAGAGGGGGAGAACATTGTATTGAGATCCTAAAATAGAGAAGAAGTCATCTAGCTACTAACTATGGACCCGAAGGTCTGAAGTAAACTACTCACACTTCATCGGAGGGGCTATGGTGATGATGTAGAAGCCCTCCGTGGTGGATTCCCCTTCCAGTGGAGCTCCGGAACAGGCCCCAAGATGGGATCTCGTGGTACAGAAAGTTGCGGCGGTGGAATTAGGTTTTTGGCTCCGTATCTGATCATTTGGGGGTACGTAGGTATATATAGGAGGAAGAAGTACGTCGTTGGAGCTTCGTGGGGCCCATGAGGGTGGGGGCGCGCCCTAGGGGGGTAGGCACGCCCCCCTACCTCGTGCCCACCTCGTGGATTTCTTGACGTAGGGTCCAAGTCTCCTGGGTCATATTCGGTGAGAAAATGACATTCCCGAAGGTTTCATTCCGTTTGGACTCCGTTTGATATTCCGTTTCTTCGAAACACTGAAATAGGCAAAAAAACAGCAATTCTGGGCTGGGCCTCCGGTTAATAGTTTAGTCCCAAAAATAATATGAAAGTGGAAAATAAAGCCCAATATGGTCCAAACCAGTAGATAATATAGCATGGAGCAATCAAAAATTATAGATACGTTGGAGACGTATCAATCTCGTTACCGGCAAGTCTCTTTACTCGTTCCATAATGCATCATCTTGCAACTAACTCATTAGTCACATTGCTTGCAAGGCTTATAGTGATGTGCATTACCGAGAGGGCCCAGAGATACCTCTCCGACAATTGGAGTGACAAATCCTATTCTCGATCTATGCCAACTCAACGAACACCATCGGAGACACCTGTAGAGCACCTTTATATCACCCAGTTACGTTGGGACGTTTGGTAGCACACAAAGTGTTCCTCCGGTATTTGTGAGTTGCATAATCTCATAGTCATAGGAACATGTATAAGTCATGGAGAAAGCAATAGCAGAAAACTAAACGATCAAGTGGTATGCTAATGGAATGGGTCAAGTCAATCACATCATTCTCCTAATGATGTGATCCCGTTTATCAAATGACAACTCATGTCTATAGCTAGGAAACTTAACCATCTTTGATCAACGAGCTAGTCAAGTAAAGGCATACTAGTGACACTCTGTTTTGTCTATGTATTCACACATGTATTATGTTTCCGGTTAATACAATTCTAGCATGAATAATAAACATTTATCATGAAATAAGGAAATAAATAATAACTTTATTATTTCCTCTAGGGCATATTTCCTTCACCCAGCTATGTACTCTACCAAAATATTCTACTATTTGGTTGAACTTGAGCTATTGAGGAGCGAGAGGGGGATAGGAGAGGTTATGGGGCAAAATTTTGGGCTTTGTTTGCCCACAAATTAATGGGCCAGCAACGATTAATCAGCCTAACAACTGGTTAATCGGTCTAACAGGCCAATTAATCAGTCTGACAAGTTAACATAATGAATAGATATTATTTAATTCGGCCACCCAACGATAGCGATTAACTGTCCTATTAACTGATCAGTCAGACGAATTCTTGAACATTGGCAGCAGTCGGGAAGCTTACAGCCGGTTCTGCCATAGAATACCATGACCCCCACGATGCATTCATTACTATCGTTACACAAAGGTGGTATAATCTAGTTAAATACGTCAGTTATAAGTGCAACGTATAGTCAGTCATGCATGTGGATATTAATAGCTTTAATACCAGCCAGTTATGGTACCCCCTCCTAGCTTGCTCTATATAATCCGGGAAGGGGCATCAGGCTATGGGTTGAACTCTCTCACATTGTACCTACGCCGAGAGCAAGATCAACTCCATCTCTATGATCAGCTGAGAGAGAAAACAACACGAGGAACCAAAAACATACACAATTCACTTCAACTTTAGCGTCTTTCTTTACTGAAAAAATGGTCCAATAATCGGCTTCACAAATCACAGGAAAACATCTACCATTTCAATATGGAGAGGATAGAGTATTTCAAGACCACGAACAAGCCTATTGATATGCATGTTCGGCACAGAAATGCCGACGAAGAGTGAAAATATATTTAAAATGATATTTCATTATAGAAAAACTCCTCCTGAAAATTTGAAAACAATGTGTTTTTTAACACGCTTAAAAGTCCGAACACACACTCATGCTTACATATCATCTACCAAAGAATGGAGTGGCCAATTTTTAATACTCATTCCATTCGAAAGCATATGGTGTAGTTTGACCATCATAATTTCATGCTTTGACTATCAATGTTATAGAACAAAACCATATCTAATATTTAAGTCTACACATTGACTTTTTTTTCCTTTATACTCGTTTTAAAATTATCCGTGTGGAAGTATTCCATTGGTATAAATTTATGTTTACAAAATACCAAGACATAAAAATTATCGGACAAATGACTTAGTATAGTAGCACTAGTAGAAAAAGGGGCTATCATTGAGGCCTGTTTTGCCCATTAGTCCCGGTTCAATCCAGAACCGGGACTAATGCGAGCATTTATCCCGGTTCGTGAGCCCAGGGGGCCGGCCGGGCTACGTGGGCCATTGGTCCCGGTTCGTCCGGACCTTTTGGTCCCGGTTGGTGGGACGAACCGGGACCAATGGTCTGGCTCTGCCCACCACTATTGGTCGGTTGGTGGCATGAACCACCAAAGGCTTCCCTTTAGTCCCGGCTCATGCCACCAACCGCTAATGGTGCTGCCTATATATAGCCCCTCACAAGAAGCGAGCACACTGCCTGCTTTTTTTCTGGCCGAGGGGAGGGGCTTGGTGGTGCTCTAGCTCACCTCCTATGCACACAAGGTGTTCGATGGAATGCCCGAGCCACACTACTTAAGCTTTCTCCTCTCCAAGCTCGACCTCTAACCTCCATTTTCCTCAATATTTGTCTAGGTTTAGCGGTCCGTCACGCCTGCCCCTGTCTTCACCGCCGTCGATCACCACATGGCGATCTCATCGCCAAGACCACCGTGGTGAGCCTCTTGTTCTTATCTTCTTTCCGAAAGGAAAAATATTCTTACTTGTATTATTTTCTTACTTTTATTATTGCATCTTATATAGTGCGATGGTTTTGGTATCCGCCTCGCCGACCCACGTCCTGTCTATGATTCGGATGTGGTATATATTATCTTTTCATAACTATTGGTTCATTTATTGTTTATGAAAATTAAGCCGACCAACGTGACATAGATTTTATTTATCTAGGAGGTTGTTGAACCGGAAATTCCAACCGACCCTATATGTGGGAATACGAAGTCTTACTCTGACCGGAAAATCCTTCACACCCACCTGCTTTACAAGGGTTTCATGCCACACTATAATGTTTGGACGAGGCACGGAGAAATAGGGGTTATGATGGAAGACGGCGAGGAAGAAGAGTACGATGACAACTATGTGCCCCTGAATACGGTGATGCTACTGAACATCAAGTTGCACTGCATTTATGTGCACGATGGTGCTGCAACGGGCGAAGTCTTGAAGATCAAGATGAACCAGACGATGTGCCCCATGATGATGATCTCCGCCGGGTCATTGTCGATGCAAGGACACAATGCGAAAGTCAAAAGGAGAAGCTGAAGTTCGATCGCATGTTTATAATTGTTCTAAAACAAATGGCACTAACAGAAAGTTTATAATTTTGCTGACCTAAAAGCAAAAAGAATTAAAAAATAAAGCAAAAAACCAAAAGAAAATAAATAATGCAGGAAACAAAACAAAAAAACTTGAAAATAATAATAATAATAGCAACAATAAGCATTTTGTTGTAAGTAGAAACAAAATAAAATAAATAAAGCAACAAAGAAAACAAAAAAGTGTTTTTGAATTTTAAAACTAATGGCACAAACAGAAAGTTTATTTTTCTAAAACTAAAAGCACTAACAGAAAGTTTATAATTTTGCTGACCTAAAAGCAAAAAGAATTAAAAAATAAAGCAAAAAACCAAAAGAAAATAAATAATGCAGAAAACAAAACAAAAAAACTTGAAAAAATAAAAATAGCAACAATAAGTATTTTGTTGTAAGTAGAAACAAAATAAAATAAATAAAGCATCATAGAAAAATAACAAAGTGTTTTCAAATTTTAAAACTAATGGCACTAATAGATAGTTTATATTTTTTCTAAAACTAAAAGCAAAAAGAAATAAAATATAAAGCAAAAAAACTGCCACCTACTGGGCCCCCACGGCCTGAATATGACTAGAAACCCTACATGGGCCAGGATTCAGGCCCGCAGAGGCCCAATAGGCCCACAGCAAGAGTATGATTAGGCCCGAAGCCTGCATTTGAGAGGAGCTCGAAAGGGGACGCACACCAGCGCTTATAAACCAAAGGCTGGCGCCTTCAACTAGCGAGGTGGGACTAAACATTTGGCGCTGGGCAGACAGTTTGGTCCCGGTTGGTGACACCAACCGGGACTAAAGGTGGCATTGGTCCCGGTTCGTGGCATAAACCGGGACCAATGCCCCCCTTTAGTCCCGGTTGGTGCCACCAACCGGGACCAAAGGCCACCGCTTCCCGCCCTTTGGGCTGCTGAAATTTTTCCTATTGTCCCGGTTTGTGGCACCAACCGGGACTAAAGGGGGGCATTACTCCCGGGGCGTGACACGTACCGGGACCAATTCTCTTTCTATATAAGCAAGACTTGTGAAATTTTCACATCTCCTCGCCTCCCTAGCCAGTTGCCCCGCCGCCAGTTGCCCAAATAGCGCCTCGTCGCTGCCGCCGCCTCCGGCCGCCATCCCGTCTCCCCGTGCCCCGCCCGCCCACGCCGCCGCCGCCGTACCCCTGCCCGTCCCGAGCACGCACGCACGGCGCCCTACGCCCCCACGCGCCGCCGCCCGCCTGCCCGTCGAAAGCACGCACGGCCCTGCGCTTCGCTGCCGCCGCCCTGCCCCTGCCCGTCCACGAGCACGCGCCGCCGCGCCCTGCGCCCACGCCGCCGCCGCCCGTCGCGCCTGCCCGCCTCCCCACCTCGTCCGCCGGGCTCCGCCTCCCGCCGCCTCCTCCTCCCGTTCGGTCCGGCTCCGCACCCCCCCCTTTCCTCCCTCGCCCTCGTCCTCTTCATAAAAAAATTTCATATAATTTTTTAGGCAGATTTATGTTCATGTATATATGTTCATTATATGAACATAATATGGATGATGTATGCATGCTTTTTATATGTTCATTATATATGTTCATTATATGGATGGATAATTTTAGGCAGATTTTTAGATTTTTAGGCAGATTTTTAGAATTTTTGTGTATGTATGTTATGTTTATATGTATGTATGTATGTTCATATGTATGTATGTTTATATGCAAAGCATATGCAAAGAAAATGTATGAATGGTCATATGCAAAGAAAAATGTATGTATGATCATATGCAAAGAAAATGTATGTATGTATGTTCATATGAAAGAAAAATGTATGTATGTATGTTCATATGCATATGCAAAGAAAATGTATGTTCATATATATGATGATATGTTCATATAAAAAGGAAAATAAGAAGAGGAAGAAAGGAGAAGAAGAGGAGAGGAAGAAGAGGAGAAATAAATAAGAAGAGGAAAAAAGAAGAAAAAGAAGAGGAGAAGAAGAAAGGAATAGAAGTGAAGAAGAAAAAATAGAAAAAATTATATTTTTTCTTCTTCTCTTCTATTCCTTTCTTCTTCTCTTCTATTCCTTTCTTCTTCTCCTTACAACTACACGTGAGTGTTACTGTCTTGTGGCATATTCGGTTTCCCTTATTTAGTCCAGGTTATAGAAATGTAATATTGATGAGTTATGCATGTGTGCGCAGGTTCCACTATATTCTCCTAGAGATTAAGCTTGAGCAGGGAGTAGTAACTGTCTTAGACTCGAGACGAAAAGATCCCAAGGAGTATGCGAAAATGACTGAAATGCTCGAGAAGTAAGTTAAATCGATCATTATCCACCATATCAGCAACTTTGTTCATTTCTGATATCAAGTAATTGTTTTCTTTGTATGGCAGGGCTTGGGGAAAATTCACCAAAAAAGCTCCGGGACTACCGAAGAAGCTAGCATATTCCACGCGCATCTCCTAGTGATTCAAGCGCTAGTTTCATCAATACCATTTAGCATGTGCTTGCTATATATAATTATCAGTTTGATTGACCTCTGTTTCTTGTAAAGTGGTTGTGGCAGGAACAAGGGAATGATTTCTGTGGATACTACGCTTATGCGAGTCCATCCGCCACACGCTTATGCAGTCCATCCGCCACACGACCTGTGAGAGGGCTACTCCGACAAACAATTTGAAGTGCGTAAATAAAAATATTCACAATTTTATTTTATTACCATCATTTGTGTTGAGTTTCATTCATTCATATATATATATATATATATATATATATATATATATATATATATATATATATATATATATATATGTATGTATTGACCCCTTTCTTAAAATTAGATGTTTCGCAGCGGGATGAACTCCTAGCACCAGATCGCATGCGAGCAATTCAAGAGGAATTGGCGGCATTCTTTCTTGACTATGTGATCGCTGAAGACGGGGAATACCATGTGGACCACGCGTCCGTATTTTGAAAGATAATTATTGTATATATGTAGCCGGTAGCGTCGAATAGATATACGAGAACTTGTTGTTCGACCAATCTCTCGGAGAAGGAGAGGTGGTCGATATCACTTCTCTGTATGCATATATATGTTCATGACGATCTTCTGTTTGCTTAATTACTAGCTAGCTAGCATGTCTAGTTAGTCCTCTCTATAATGCATGTATAGTACGTAGCGTCGACCAAGCACGGACAAAAGAAAGGACACTTTTCTCTATTAATTAGCTAGCTATAGCACAATATATGAAACACCTAAATTAACCCCCAAAACCCCTCAAACCCCCCTCTTTAAAAAAACAAAAACCAGAGCCAAAGAAATGTCGACGCGTGGATGTTTATTGGTCCCTTGGTGCCACCAACCCACCAAAGGCCCTCCCGCTGGGCTCAGCGGACAGGCCGTGGAGGCCCATCTGTCCTGGGATAGAACCGGACTAAAGGGTGAGGGTATTAAGTATCGATTTTTAGTCCCTTGCTCACGAACCCACTAAAGGCCCTTATGAACCGGGACTATATGCCCTTTTTCTACTAGTGCAGTTTCAAGTTGCTAGACATTGCTACTTTAACTATTAAATACCATCTTCGAAATAAAAGAAAATAGCATAATTAACATTCTATAAATCTTTACTACGGTAGATATTGAAAGTGCTAAACTTCAATTTATATGCATTCTCTTGATCGGGCTGATCTGTAGTAATAGTTACAGTATCTAATAAGAAGAAGAAGAGGAATATAAATGTTTTCTAAATTTACGTACTGTTTTCATATTTCGCGCGCGTGTGCACACACACACAACAAATTTAATAAAATGTAATATATGATCAACAATTTCTCATAATAGCCATATGTTTATGGACAAAATAAATCTCAGTGTTACAATTCTATGAATATATCCATCTCTAAGAGGGCCACTGTATTAGTTTAATTAGTCTAATATAAAACATCGCATCGATCCCACCAGGCCACCACTTGGTTCTACTCGCAAAGGGGTCGACAAGGAAGAAAAGAGACACTTGGAACGAAAAAGAGTCCAACATACTGTAACGCGTGAGAGCGCGGTGCTGTCGCTATCTCCCTCCGGCCCGGTGACCGGCCTCGAATGGGTTACCAGTTACCACACAGCTTGGTCAAAAAACGACGTCGGATGTGCTAGCGATTGTCCAGCTCCTAGTAACTCCAGAGCGCGACATCAGCTCCGGCTCCGCCGTCGGCGCAGTCTCCATTGTCCCAGTATTGCCCGGTGGCCATGGTAGGCGGTGGCTCCATGAGCAGGCCGTGCGCAAGGTCCGCGTAGTAGTTCGTGTCCGAGCCCGTCTCCCCAAACAAGTAGTCGAGGTCGAACATGTCCATGTTTAATGCGGCTGGCGCCTCAAAAGTGGCATCACCGGATGTCTGTGCCGTCTCGGACGAGGGTACGCTGCACGCCGCCGACGACGGGACGGCCACGCTGGACGTGACTTCCTGGGCCGCCCCAGCGGCGGCACCGGTGGCCTCCGGACGGCGCAGGAAGTCCGCGACGGCCTGGACGGCCGCGCGCCGGACGTCAGAGAGGTTGGAGAAGGCGGGCGGCACCGAAAGCAGCCACGCGGAGTCCTGGAAGTTGAGGCACGCGGCGGAACGGCCGCGCAGCATGAGCATGGCGGCGTCGTGCGCGCGCGCGGCCGCCTCGGCGGTGAAGTACGTCCCGAGCCAGAGGCGCGTGCCGCGGTCCCCGGGCACGCGCACCTCGCAGACCCACCGGCCGGCGCTGCCACGGCGCCGCACGCCGCGGAACACGGGGTGCCGCGTCTCGCGGAACTTGGTGCGGCCCGCGGGGCGCTTGGGCGGCCACGGCCACGCCGTGCCGCCGAGCTCGGTCGTGGACGAGGAGGAGGCAGAGCTCGAGTGCTCCAGGCTCATGTCCATGGCTGCTGGCCGGCTGCCGGTCGATACCTCGGTGGTGGTAGCTAGCTTGAGGCTTGTGCTCGACTGAGAGAGTGAGAGTGTTGCTTAGTGTCGTGCTCGTGCGTGTGCCTACTTATACGTGTAACAATAAGACGACAGCTGTTTCCTTAGCCGCGTTGCTGCATCGCGTCCTGTCGACATATGGCAAGGCGCGCTTTGGAAACGCAGCTTACGCCGCTTTGTGTGCACTCCAGCGGGTAAAACGCGGCTTGGTCTAGCATCCGCGCTCGTAGCCGCCATCTGAGTACACGTGTTGTCAAGTTGCTACCTGAAACGTCGACTTGAGGCATGGTGGCGCTTTCCTGCAGCGCGTTATGTCAGCACGTGGGAAGCGTGGCGCTTTCCTGCCAGGCGTTTGCCTGTTCGCTAAGTGAGTGTGAAGAAAGTCAGGTCAGGTGCCACTCGTGACTCGTGGCTCGTGAGGCTAGCGACTGGCATAGTGGTGGCAACTGGCAAGGGCTTTGCTGAAACTGAAAGCTTGCGTTTAGTTTTGGTTTCAGGGGCGTTTGGGTTCCATGTACACGCATGTCAGTATCTATTAAAAATGAATAAAGCTAACGTTAGAGTTTTAGCACCTCAAAACGAACGCATTTTCATCATTAGATTATCAGCACGAATCTCAGGGCAAATCTACTGCCACGTAGGCTTCTGGCATCTCCTTGCTCGGTTTGAAAACAATTACGGTATAGGTTTAAATAAATGTGGAATAAAACTAAATAAACTAGGCTCAACTATGTGCACCAACAACTTGTGCTAAACCAGATAAACAACTGTGTGATAGCAAGATATATAAACTGAAGCACAATGACTATCACAAAATAAGTGCATAAGTAAAGAGCTTGGTTAAGAGATAACCAATGCATGCGAAGACGACAATGTATCCAGAAGTTCACCCCTTTGCAGATGCTAATCTCTGCTAGAGCGCTGTGGAGGTGCTCCTTAAGAGCCACAATGGGTCACCGTATTCTCCTCACGCTCCCACAAAATGCTAGGTGCCATGAATCCACTAAGGGAACCTTGAGGGCGATCACTGAACATGTACAAATGGAGACCCTTGAGGGCAGTTACCGAACCCGTACAAATTGCCCGGGGCAATCTCCACAACTTAATTGGAGGCTCCCCGAGATTGCCCAAAGCTTTACACCATAAAGATTGAGCTCCGTGATAACACCAACCATCTAGGGCACCCAAGCACCCAGGAGGAACAAATTGTAGGGTACCAAGCACCCAAGAGTAAAAAGCTTCTCAAAATTCCACTACCATGTATCGCCATAAAGAACTCAAAGCTATGCACCAAATGCAATGGCAACAGCACACGGAATGCTCAAGTCTTTCTCTCCAAATCCCACCATAGAAAATAATGCTATGGAGAAATATGAGAGAAAGAACAAAGGAGAACATCACAAAAGAACGCCAAGGTCTAAACCCAAAGGGTTCCCCTCACTTAGAGGTGTTGGAAATATGCCATAGAGACAATTATAAACTGATTATTATTATATTTCCTTAATCATGATAAAGGTTTATTATCCATGCTATAATTGTATTGATCGGAAACTTAAATACATGTGTGAATACATAAACAAATACCAAGTCCCTAGTAAACCTCTACTAGACTGGCTCGTTGATCAAAAGATGGTTAAGGTTTCCTGACCATAGACATGCGTTGTCATTTGACAATGAGATCAAATCATTAGGAGAATGATGTGATGGACAAGAACCATCCGCTAGCATAGCATATGATCGTTTAGTTTATTGGTACTGCTTACTTTATGTCAAATACATGCTCCTTCGACCATGAGATCATGCAACTATCGGGTACCGGAGGAATACCTTGTGTGCTATCAAATATCACTTCGTAACTGGGTGATCATCAAGGTGCTCTACATGTATCTCCGAAGGTGTCTATTGAGTTGGCGTGAATCGAGATTGGGATTTATCACTCCGTATGATGGAGAGATATCTTTGGGCCCTCTCGGTAATACAACATCAAAAGAAGCTTGCAAGCAAAGTGACTAAGGGGTTAGTTACAAGCTGATGTATTATGAAACGAGTAAAGAGACTTACCGGTAACGAGATTCAACTAGGTATGGAGATACCGACGATTGAATCTCAGACAGACAAAGAGAACTACGTATGTTGTCATAAAGGTTCGACCGATAAAGATCTTCGTAGAATATGTAGGAACAAATATTGGCATCCAGGTTCGCTATTGGTTATTGGCGGGAGAAGCGTCTCGGTCATGTCTACATCATTCTCGAACCCATAGGGTCCGCACGCTTAACGTTCGTGATGATATAGTATTATATGAGTTATGTATGTTGGTCACCGAATGTTGTTCGGAGTCCTAGATGAGATCACGAACATGATGGGAAGCTCCGGAATGGTCCGGAGGTAAAGATTGATATATAGGATGATGTCTATAAGGGTTCTAGAATTTATCAAAAGGGTTTCAAATGTTTTTAGAAATGTTCTGGTATGAGGACACTTTGGTTGGGCCAAGGGGTAATGCCCACGGGGCTTTAGGTCGGTGCAAAAGGAAGTTTTGCGGAGGTCAAGGACCAGACGCCATGGACCCTAGCGTCTGGTGCTGGAATCCGAAAAGGACTCTTCCTTGTGCTCCAAACCGACTTTGCGGAGGCCCTCTCTCCAAGTTACGACCCCAGGGCTCAACATATAAATAGAGGGAAAGGGCTAGCCCCTATAACACACCATGATTCACTAAGCCATGCGCCCGCGCCCCCTCTCCCTCTAGTTCATCCTATGCTCTATATCCCTGTGCTTGGCGAAGCCCTACGGAAATAGTTTCACCACCACCGTCACCACGCCTCGTGCTGCCGAAACTCCTCTACTACTTTGCCCCTCTTGCTGGACCAAAAAGGTGAGGACGTCATCGAGCTGAACGTGTGCTGAATGCAGAGGTGCCCTATGTTCGGTGCTTGATCGGAACAAATCGTGAAGGTGTACGACTACATCAACCGCGTTGAGGAACGCTTCCGCTTAGCAATCTACAAGGGTATGTAGATCCTCTATCCCTCTCATAGCTATGCATCTCCATGGATAGATCTTGTGTGTGCGTAGAATTTTTTTGTTTTCCATGCAACGTTCCCCAACAGTGACATCATGAGCTAGGTCTATGCGTAGGTGATATGCACGAGTCGAACACAAAGGAGTTGTGGGCAGTAATGTTCATATTGCTTGCCAGCAATGTCCTATTTTTATTCGGCGGTATTGTGGGATGAAGCGGCTCTGACCAAACTTACATGTCCACGTGCATGAGACTGGTTCCACCGACTAACATGCAACTTATTTTGAATAAAGGTGGCTGGCGGGTGTCTGTTTCTCCGTATTTAGTTGAATCTAATTTGACTACTGCGGTCCTTGCAGAAGGTTAAATAGCAACTAGATAATCATCGTTGTGGTTTTGCGTAGGTAAGAACGGTTCTTCCTAGTTGCCTGTAGTAGCCACGTAAAACTTGCAACAACAAAGTAGAGGATGTCTAACTTGTTTTTGCAGGGTATGTTATGGTGTGATATGGTCAAGATGTGATATTGTATATGTTGATATATGAGATAATCATGTTTTGTAATAAGTTCACGATTTGCATGTCGATGAGTACAACAGCCGACAGGAGCCTTAGGGTTGTCTTTAATTATTTTATGATCTGTGTGTCAATCGCTAAGCGTCATGTAATTGCTTTACTTTAGCGCTATGCGTTAGCAATAGTTGTAGAAGCAATAGTTGGTGAGACGACCCCGACACAACGATGGAGATCAAGGTGTCGCTCCGTGACTATGGAGATCATGTCGTTGCTTTAGAGACGTAGATCAAAAGCACAAGATGATGATGGCCATATCATGTCACATATTTTGATTGCATGTGATGTTTATCCTTTATGCATCCTATTTTTCTTAGAACGACAGTAGCATTATAAGATGATCCCTTCACTTAATTTCGAGATAAAAGTGTTCTCCCTGAGTATGCAGCGTTGCTAAAGTTCGTCGTTTCGAAGCACCTCGTGATGATCAGGTGTGATAGATTCTACGTTCACATACAACGGGTGTAAACCGGTTTTGCACATGCAAAGTACTTGGGTTAAACTTGACGAGCCTAACATGTACAGACATGGTCTCGGAACACTGGAGACCGAAATGTCGAACATGAGTCATATAGTACATATGATCAACATGGAGATGTTCACCATTAAAAACTACCCCATCTCACGTGATGATCAGACATGGGTTAGTTGATTTGGAGCATGTATCACTTAGACAACTTGAGGTATGTTGATTTAAGTGGGAGCTCATGTTGGGGAACGTAGTAATTTCAAAAAAAATCCTACGCACACACAAGATCATGGTGATGCATAGCAACGAGAGGGGAGAGTGTTGTCCACGTACCCTCATAGACCGAAAGCGAAAGCGTTAGAACAACGCGGTTGATGTAGTCGTACGTCTTCACGGCCCGACCGATCAAGCACCGAAACTACGGCACATCCGAGTTCTAGCACACGATCAGCTCGATGACGTCCCTCGAACTCCGATCCAGCCAGTGTCGAGGGAGAGTCCCGTCAGCACGATGGCGTGGTGATGATCTTGATATTCTACCGTCGCAAGGCTTCGCCTAAGCACCGCTACAATATTATCGAGAAGGACTATGGTGGAGGGGGGCACCGCACACGGCTAAGAGATCAAAAGATCAATTGTTGTGTCTAGAGGTGCCCCCTGCCCCCGTATATAAAGGAGCAAGGGGGGAGGGGGCGGCCGGCCTAGGAGGGGCGCGCCATGGGGAGTCCTACTCCCACCGGGAGTAGGACTCCCTCCTTCCTTGTTGGACTAGGAGAGGGGGAAGTAAAGGAAGAGGAGGAGAAGGAAAGAGGGGGGCCGGCCCCCCTTGCCCAAAACCAATTCGGTTTGGGCCTTGGGGGGGCCCACACTCCTCTTGCTGCCCTCTATTTCCACTAAGACCCATGTAGGCCCATTAAGCCCCCGGGGGGTTCCGGTAACCCCCCGGTACTCCGGTAAAATCCCGATTTCACACGGAACTCTTCCGACATCCAAATATAGGCTTCCAATATATCAATCTTCATGTCTCGACCATTTCGAGACTCCTCGTCATGTCCGTAATCACATTCGGGACTCCGAACAACCTTCGGTACATCAAAACTCATAAATTCATAATATAACTGTCATCGAAACCTTAAGCGTGCGGACCCTACGGGTTCGAGAACTATGTAGACATGACCGAGACTCGTTTCCGGTCAATAACCAATAGAGGAACCTGGATGCTCATATTGGCTCCTACATATTCTACGAAGAGCTTTATCGGTCAAACCGCATAACAATATACGTTGTTCCCTTTGTCATCGGTATGTTACTTGCCCGAGATTCGATCGTCGGTATCTCAATACCTAGTTCAATCTCGTTACCGACAAGTCTCTTTACTCGTTACGTAATGCATCATTCCGTAACTAAATCATTTATCTACATTGCTTGCAAGGCTTATAGTGATGTGCATTACCGAGAGGGCCCAGAGATACCTCTCCGACAATCGGAGTGGAAAATCCTAATGTCGAAATACGCCAACCCAACATGTACCTTCAGAGACACCTGTAGAGCTCCTTTATAATCACCCAGTTACGTTGTGACGTTTGATAGCACACAAAGTGTTCCTCCGGTAAAGGGGAGTTGCATAATCTCATAGTTATAAGAACATGTATAAGTCATGAAGAAAGCAATAGCAACATACTAAACGATCAAATGCTAAGCTAACGGAATGGGTCAAGTCAATCACATCATTCTCCTAATGATGTGATCCCGTTAATCAAATGACAACTCATGTCTATGGTTAGGAAACTTAACCATCTTTGATTAACAAGCTAGTCAAGTAGAGGCATACTAGTGACACTATGTTTGTCTATGTATTCACACATGTATTATGTTTCCGGTTAATACAATTCTAGCATGAATAATAAACATTTATCATGAAATAAGGAAATAAATAATAACTTATTGCCTCTAGGGCATATTTCCTTCAGTCTCCCACTTGCACTAGAGTCAATAATCTAGTTCATATCGCCATGTGATTTAACACCAATATTCATATCTCAGATATGATTAACACCCATAGTTCACATCATCATGTGACCAACACCCAAAGGGTTTACTAGATTCAATAATCTAGTTCACATCGCTATGTGATTAACACCCAAAGAGTACTAAGGTGTGATCATGTTTTGCTCGTGAGAGAAGTTTAGTCAACGGGTCTGTCACATTCAGAGCCGTATGTATTTTGCAAAATATTCTAAGTCTACAATGCTCTGTACGGAGCTACTCTAGCTAATTGCTCCCACTATCAATATGTATCCAGATTGAGACTTAGAGTCATCTAGATCAGTGTAAAAACATGCATCGACGTAACCCTTTACGACGAACCTCTTGTCACCTCCATAATCGAGAAACATATCCTTATTCCACTAAGGATAATTTTGACCAATGTCCAGTGATCTACTCCTAGATCACTATTGTACTCCCTTGCCAAACCAGGTCAGAGTATACAATAGGTCTAGTCCATAGCATGGCATACTTTTATAGAACCTATGACTGAGGCATAGGGAATGACTTTCATTCTCTTTCTATTTTCTGTCGTGGTCGGCATTTGAGTTTTACTCAATTTCACACCTTTGCAACACAGGCAAGAACTCTTTCTTTGACTGTTCCATTTTGAACTACTTTGAAATCTTGTCAAGGTATGTACTCATTGAAAATCTTATCAAGCGTCTTGATCTATCTCAATAGATCTTCAATATGTAAGTAGCTTTACTGAGGTCTTTCTTTTAAAGAACTCCTTTCAAACACTTCTTTATGCTTTCCAGAAAAATTCTACATCATTTCTGATCAACAATATGTCACTCACATATACTTATCAGAAAGGCTGTAGTGCTCCCACTCACTTTATTGTAAATACAGGCTTCACTGCAAGTCCGTATAAAACTATATGCTTTGATCAACTTATCAAAGCGTATATTCCAACTCCGAGATGCTTGCACCAGTCCATAGATGGATCGCTGGAGCTTGCACATTTTGTTAGCACCTTTAGGATTGACAAAACCTTATGGTTGCATCATATACAACTCTTCTTTAATAAATCCATTAAGGAATGCAGTTTTGACATCCATTTGCCAGATTTCATAAAATGTGGCAATTGCTAACATGATTCAGATAGACTTAAGCATCGATACGAGTGAGAGTATTTCATCGTATTCAGCACCTTGAACTTGTCGAAAATTTTTTGCGACAAGTCGAGCTTTGTAGATAGTAAAACTACTATCAGCGTCTATTTTCCTCTTGAAGATCCATTTATACAATATGGCTTGCCGATCGTCGGGAAATTCCACCAAAGTCCTTACTTTGTTCTCATATATGGATCCCATCTCAGATTTCATGGCCTCAAGCCATTTCGCGGAATCTGGGCTCATCATCGCTTCCTCATAGTTCGTAGGTTTGCCACGGTCAAGTAACATGACCTCCAAAATAGGATTACCGTACCACTCTGGTGCGGACCGTACTCTAGAAGACCTACGAGTTTTTGTAATAACTTGATCAGAAGTTTTATGATCATCATCATTAACTTCCTCACTAATTGGTGTAGGAATCACTGGAACTGATTTCTGTGATGAATTACTTTCCAATTCGGGAGAAGGTACAATTACCTCATCAAGTTCTACTGTCCACCCACTCACTTCTTTCGAGAGAAACTCCTTCTCTAGAAAGGATCCATTCTTAGCAATGAATGTTTTGCCTTCGGATCTATGATAGAAGGTGTACCCAACAGTTTCCTCTGGGTATTCTATGAAGACGCACTTCTCTGATTTGGGTTCGAGCTTTATCAGGTTGAAACTTTTTCACATAAGCATCACATCCCCAAACTTTAAGAAACGATAACTTTGGTTTCTTGCCAAACCACAGTTTATAAGGCGTCGTCTCAACGGATTTTGATGGTGCCCTATTTAAAGTGAATGCAGTTGTCTCTAATGCATAACCCCAAAACGATAGTGGTAAATCGGTAAGATACATAATAGATCACACCATATCCAATAAAGTGTGGTTACTATGTTCGGACACACCATTACGCTGTGGTGTTCCGGGTGGTGTGAGTTGCGAAACTATTCCGCATTGTTTTAAATGAAGACCAAACTCGTAACTCAAATATTCTCCTCCACGATCAGATCATAGAAACTTTATTTTCTTGTTACGATGATTTTCCACTTCACTCTGAAATTCTTTGAACTTTCCAAACGTTTCAGACTTATGTTTCATCAAGTTGATATACCCATATCTGCTCAAATCATCTGTGAAGGTCAGAAAATAATGATACCCGCCGCGAGCCTCAACACTCATCGGATCGCATACATCAATATGTATTATTTCCAATAAGTCTTTTGCTCGCTCCATTGTTCCGGAGAACGGGGTCTTAGTCATCTTGCCCATAAGGCATGGTTCGCAAGCATCAAGTGATTCAAAAATTCCATTAGCATGGAGTTTCTTCATGCGCTTTACACCAATATGACCCAAACGGCAGTGCCACAAATAAGTTGCACTATCATTATTAACTTTGCATCTTTTGACTTCAATATTATGAATATGTGTATCACTACGACCGAGATCCAACAAACTATTTTCATTGGGTGTATGACCATTGAAGGTTTTATTCATGTAAACAGAATAACAATTTATTCTCTGTCTTAGATGAATAGTCGTATTGCAATAAACATGATCTAATCATATTTTTGCTCAACGCAAATACCAAACAACACTTATTTAGGTTCAATACTAATCTCGAAAATATAGGGAGTGTGCGATGATGATCATATCAATCTTGAAACCACTTCCAACACAGATTGCCACTTCACCCTCAACTAGTCTCTGTTTATTCTGTAACTCCTGTTTTGAGTTACTAATCTTAGCAACCGAACAAGTATCAAATACCCAGGGGTTACTATAAACACTAGTAAGGTACACATCAATAACCTGTATATCAAATATACCCTTGTTTACTTTGCCATCCTTCTTATCTACCAAATATTCAGGGAATTTCCGCTTCCAGTGACCATTTCCTTTGTAGTGGAAGCACTCAGTTTCAGGCTTTGGTCCAGCTTTGGGCTTCTTCGCGGGAGTGACAACTTGCTTGCCATTCTACTTGAAGTTTCCCTTCTTTCCCTTTGCCATTTTCTTGAAACTAGTGGTCTTGTCAATCAACACTTGATGCTTTCTTGATTTCTACCTCCGTTGATTTCAAAATTGTGAAGAGCTCGGGAATCGTTTTCGTCATCCTTGGCATACTATAGTTCATCATGAAGTCCTACTAACTTGGTGATGGTGACTAGAGAACTCTATCAATCACTATCTTATCTGGAAGATTAACTCCCACATGATTCAAGCGATTGTAGTACCCAGACAATCTGAGCACATGCTCACTAGTTGAGCAATTCTCCTCCATCTTTTAGCTATAGAACTTGTTGGAGACTATATCTCTCAACTCGGGTATTTGCTTGAAATATTAACTTCAACTCCTGGAACATCTCATATGGTCCATGACGTTCAAAAACGTCTTTGAAGTCCCGATTCTAAGCCGTAAAGCATGGTGCACTAAACTATCAAGTAGTCATCAAATTGAGCTTAGCCAAACGTTCATAACGTCTGCATCTGCTCCCGCAATAGGTCTTTCACCTAGCGGTGCATCAAGGACATAATTCTTCTGTGCAGCAATGAGGATAAACCTCAGATCACGGATCTAATCCGTATCATTGCTACTAATATCTTTCAACATAGTTTTTCTCTAGGAACATATCAAAAAATAAACATAGGGAAGCAACAACGCGAGCTATTGATCTACGACATAATTTGCAAAATACTATCAGGACTAAGTTCATGATAAATTAAAGTTCAATTAATCATATTACTTTAAAACTCTCACTTAGATAGACATCCCTCTAGTCATCTAAGTGATCACGTGATCCAAATCAACTAAACCATGTCCGATCATCACGTGAGATGGAGTAGTTTTCAATGGTGAACATCACTATGTTGATCATATCTACTATATGATTCACGTTCAACCTTTCGGTCTCAGTGTTCCGAGGCTATATCTGTATATGCTAGGCTCGTCAAGTTTAACCTGAGTATTCCGCGTGTGCAACTGTTTTGCACCCGTTGTATTTGAACGTAGAGCCTATCACACCCGATCATCACGTGGTGTCTCAACACGAAGAATTTTCGCAATGGTGCATACTCAGGGAGAACACTTATGCCTTGAAATTTAGTGAGAGATCATCTTATAATGCTACCGTCAATCAAAGCTAAATAAGATACATAAAGGATAAACATCACATGCAATCAATATAAGTGATATGATATGGCCATCATCATCTTGTGCTTGTGATATCCATCTCCGAAGCACCGTCATGATCACCATCGTCACCGGTGCGACACATTGATCTTCATCGTAGCATCGTTGTCATCTCGCCAACTATTGCTTCTACGACTATCGCTACCGCTTAGTGATAAAGTAAAGCAATTACAGGGCGATTGCATTGCATACAATAAAGCGACAACCATATGGCTCCTGCCAGTTGTCGATAACTCGGTTACAAAATATGATCATCTCATACAATAAAATATAGCATCACGTCTTGACCATATCACATCACAACATGCCCTGCAAAAACAAGTTAGACGTCCTCTACTTTGTTGTTGCAATTTTTATGTGGCTGCTACGGGCTGAGCAAGAACCGTTCTTACCTACGCATCAAAACCACAACGATAGTTCGTCAAGTTAGTGTTGTTTTAACCTTCTCAAGGACCGAGCGTAGCCACACTCGGTTCAACTAAAGTTGGAGAAACTGACACCCGCCAGCCACCTGTGTGCAAAGCACGTCGGTAGATCCAGTCTCGCGTAAGCGTACGCGTAATGACGGTCCGAGCCGCTTCATCCAACAATACCGCCGAACCAAAGTATGACATGCTGGTAAGAAGTATGACTTGTATCACCCACAACTCACTTGTGTTCTACTCGTGCATATAACATCTACGCATAAAACCAGGCTCGGATGCCACTGTTGGGGAACGTAGTAATTTCAAAAAAATTCCTACGCACACGCAAGATCATGGTGATGCGTAGCAACGAGAGGGGAGAGTGTTGTCCACGTACTCTCGTAGACCGAAAGCGGAAGCGTTAGAAAAACGCGGTTGATGTAGTCGTACGTCTTCATGGCCCGACCGATCAAGCACCGAAACTGCGGAACCTCCGAGTTCTAGCACACGTTCAGCTTGATGACGTCCCTCGAACTCCGATCCAGCCGAGTGTCGAGGGAGAGTTCTGTCAGCACGACGGTGTGGTGACGATCTTGATGTTCTACCGTCGCAGGGCTTCGCCTAAGCACCGCTACAATATTATCGAGGAGGACTATGGTGGAGGGGGGCACTGCACACGGCTAAGAGATCAAGAGATCAATTGTTGTGTCTAGAGGTGTCCCCCTGTCCCCGTATATAAAGGAGCAAGGGGGGAGGCGGCCGGCCAAGGAGGAGGGTGCACCAAGGGGGGAGTCCTCCCACCGGGAGTAGGACTCCCTCCTTCCTTGTTGGACTAGGAGAGGGGGAAGGAAAGGGAGAGGAGGAGAAGGAAAGAGGGGGGCCGGCCCCCTTGCCCTAAACCAATTCGGTTTGGGCCTTGGGGGGCGCGCCCCACACTCCCCTTGCTGCCCTCTATTTCCACTAAGGCCCATGTAGGCCCATTAAGCCCCCGGGGGGTTCCGGTAACCCCCCGGTACTCCGGTAAAATCCCGATTTCACCCGGAACACTTCCGACATCCAAATATAGGCTTCCAATATATCAATCTTCATGTCTCGACCATTTCGAGACTCCTCGTCATGTCCATAATCACATTCGGGACTCCGAACAACCTTCGGTACATCAAAACTCATAAACTCATAATATAACTGTCATCGAAACCTTAAGCGTGCGGACCCTACGGGTTCGAGAACTATGTAGACATGACCGAGACTCGTTTCCGATCAATAACCAATAGCGAAACCTGGATGCTCATATTGGCTCCTACATATTCTACGAAGATCTTTATCGGTCAAACCGCATAACAACATACGTTGTTCCCTTTGTCATCGGTATGTTACTTGCCCGAGATTCGATCGTCGGTATCTCAATACCTAGTTCAATCTCGTTACCGGCAAGTCTCTTTACTCATTACGCAATGCATCATTCCGTAACTAACTCATTTAGCTACATCACTTGCAAGGCTTATAGCGATGTGCATTATCGAGAGGGCCCAAAGATACCTCTCCGACAATCGGAGTGACAAATCCTAATCTTGAAATACGCCAACCCAACATGTACCTTCGGAGACACCTGTAGAGCTCCTTTATAATCACCCGATTCGTTGTGACGTTTGGTAGCACACAAAGTGTTCCTCCGGTAAACGGGAGTTGCATAATCTCGTAGTTATAAGAACATGTATAAGTCATGAAGAAAGCAATAGCAACATACTAAACGATCAAGTGCTAAGCTAACGGAATGGGTCAAGTCAATCACATCATTCTCCTAATGATGTGATCCCGTTAATCAAATGACAACTCATGTCTATGGTTAGGAAACTTAACCATCTTTGATTAACGAGCTAGTCAAGTAGAGGCATACGAGTGACACTATGTTTGTCTATGTATTCACACATGTATTATGTTTCCGACTAATACAATTCTAGCATGAATAATAAACATTTATCATGAAATAAGGAAATAAATAATAACTTTATTATTGCCTCTAGGACATATTTCCTTCAGCTCATTAGTAATTTGATTATTTCAAACTAAAATTTATCATGAACTTAGTCCTAATAGTATTTGCAAAACTATGTTGTAGATCAATGGCCCGTGCTATCATTCCCTTGAATTTTAATGCATTCCTAGAGAAAGCTAAGTTGAAAGATGATGGTAGCAACTACACGGACTGGGTCCGTAACTTGATGATTATCCTCATTGCTGCACAGAAGAATTATGTCCTTGATGCACCGCTAGGCGAAAACCTGTTGTAGGAGCTGATGCAAACATTGTGAATGTCTGGCAGGCTCGATCTGATGACTACTCAATAGTTTAGTGTGCCATGCTTTACGACTTGGAACCGGGACTTCAAAAGCGTTTTGAACACCACGGAGCATATGAGATGTTCCAAGAGCTGAAATTAACATTTCAAGCAAATGCCCGGGTTGAGAGATATGAAGTCTCCAACAATTCTTTAGCTGTAAGATGCAGGAGAACAGTTCTGTCAGTGAACACATACTCAGAATGTCTGGGTACCACAACAACTTGACTCAGATGGGAATTAATCTTCTAGTTGAGAATATTATTGACAGAGTTCTTCGGTCACTGCCACCAAGCTAAAAAGGCTTCGTGATGAACTATAATATGCAAGGGATGACGAAAATGATTCTCTAGCTCTTCGCGATGCTGAAATCGGCAAAGGTAGAAATTAAGAAAGAGCATCAAGTGTTGATGGTTAACAAGACCACCTATTTTAGGAAAAAGGGTAAGGGAAAGAAAGGGAACTTCAAGAAGAATGACAAGCAAGTTGTTGCTCCCATGAAGAAGCCCAAAGCTGGACCCAAGCCTGAAATTGAGTGCTTCTACTGCAAAGGAAATGGTCACTGAAAGCGGAACTGCCCTAAGTATTTGGTGGATAAGAAGGATGGCTAAGTGAACAAATATATATTTGATATACATGTTATTGATGTGTTCCTTACTAATCCTCGTAGTAGCGCCCGGGTATTTGATACTGATTCGGTTGCTCATATTTGTAACTCGAAACAGGAGATGTGGAATAAAAGAAGATTGGCTAAGGACAAGGTGATGATGCGTGTCGGAAATGGTTCCAAGGTTGATATGATCGTCGTCGGCATGCTACCTCTACATATACCTTCGGGATAGTTTTAGACCTCAATAATTGCTATTTGGTGCCAGCGTTGAGCATGAATATTATATATGGATCTTGTTTATTGCGAGATGGTTATTCATTTAAGTCAGAGAATAATGGTTCTTCTATTTATATGAGTAAGATCTTTTATGGTCATGCACCCTTAGTGAATGGTCTATTTTTGTTGAATCTCGATCGTACTGATACACATATTCATAATATTGATGCCAAAAGATGCAAAGTTGATAATGATAGTGCAACATACTTGTGGCACTGCCGTTTAGGTCATATTCGTGTAAAGCGCATGAAGAAACTCCATGCAAATGGACTTTTGAAATCACTTGATTATGAATCATTTGATACTTGTGAACCATGGCTCATGGGTAAGATGACTAAAACTCCGTTCTCCAGAACAATGGAGCTTGCTAATGACTTATTGGAAATAATACATATCGATGTATGCGGTCTGGTGAGTGTTGAAGCAGGCGGTGGGTATCGTTATTTTTCCAACCTTCACAAATGATTTGAGTAGGTATGGGTATATCTACTTAATGAAACACAAGTATGAAATATTTGAAAAGTTCAAAGAATTTCAGAGTGAAGTGGAGAATCATCGTAACAAGAAAATAAAGTTTCTATGATCTGATCGCGGAGGTGAATATTTGAGTTACGAGTTTGGCCTTCATTTAAGACAATGTGGAATTGTTTCACAACTCACGCCACCTAGAACACCACAGCGTAATGGTGTGTCCGAACATCGTAACCGTACTTTATTAGATATGGTGCGTTCTATGATGTCTCTTACCGATTTGCCTTTATCATTTTGGGGTTATGCATTAGAGACAACCACATTCACGTTAAATAGGGCACCGTCTAAATCCGTTGAGACAACACTATATGAACTATGGTTTGGCATGAAACCTAAACTATCGTTTCTTAAAGTTTGGGGATGCGACGCTTATGTCTAAAGGCTTCAGCCAGATAAGCTCGAACCCAAAGCGGAGAAGTGAGTCTTCATAAGATATCCTAAAGAAACTATTGTTTATATCTTTAACAACAGATCTGAAGGCAAGATCTTTGTTGCTAACAATGGATCATTTCTAGAGAAGGAGTTTCTCTCGAAAGAAGTGAGTGGGGGGAAAGTAGAACTTGATGAGGTAGTTGTACCTTCTCTCAAATTGGAAAGTAGCACATCAGAGAAAACCATTCCCGTGATGCCTATGCCAACAAGAGAGGAAGCAAATGATGATCATGAAGCTTCAGATCAAGTTACTACTGAACTTCGTAGGTCGACCAGAACACGTATCACACCAGGGTGGTACGGTAATCCTGTCCTGAAAGACATGTTGTTAGACAACGGCGAACCTACGAACTATGAAGAAGCTATGATGAGTCCAGATTCTGACAAATGGCTTGAGGCCATAAAATCTGAGGTAGGATCCATGTATGAGAACAAAGTGTGGACTTTGATGGACTTGCCCGATTATCGGCAAGCCATTGAGAATAAATGGATCTTCAAGAGGAAGACGGACGTTGATGGTAATATCACTGTCTACAAATCTCGACTTGTCGCAAAAGGTTTTCAACAAGTTCAAGGGCTTGACTACGATGAGACTTTCTCACCCGTAGCAATGCTTAAGTCTGCCAAAATCATGTTAGCAATTGCTGCATTTCATGATTATTGAATCTGGCAAATGGACGTCAAAACTCATTCCTTAACGTGTTTCTGAAAGAATGTATATGATGCAACCGGAAGGTTTTGTCGATCCTAAGGATGCTAACAAAGTGTGCAAGCTTCAGCAATCCATCTATGGACTGGTGCAAGCATCTCGGAGTTCGAATATATACTTTGATGAGGTGATCAAAGAATTTGGTTTTATACAGACTTACGGTGAAGCCTGTATTTAAAAGAAAGTGAGTGGGAGCTCTGTAGCATTTATGATATTATAAGTGGATGACATATTGCTGATTGGAAATGATATAGAATTTCTGAATAGCATAAAAGGATATTTGAATAAGAATTTTTCAATGAAAGACCTCAGTGAAGCTACTTACATATTGGGCATCAAGATCTATAGGGATAGATCAAGACGCTAAATAGGTCTTTCACAAAGCACATACCTTGACAAAGTTCTCAAGAAGTTCAAAATTGACCAGTCAAAGAAAGGATTCCTGCCTGTGTTGCAAGGTGCGAAATTGAGTAAGACTCAAAGTACGACCACGACAGAAGATAGAGAGAGAATGAAAGTCATTCCCTATGCATCAGCCATAGGTTCTATAAAGTATGCCATGCTGTGTACCAGACCTGATATGTGCCTTTCCATAAGTTTGGCAGGGAGGTACCAAAGTAATCCAGGAGTGGATCACTGTACAACAGTCAAGAATATCCTGAAGTACCTGAAAAGGACCAAGGATATGTTTCTCGTTTATGAAGGTGACGAAGAGCTCGTCGTAAAGGGTTACGTCGATGCTACCGTCGACACAGATCCGGATGACTCTAAGCCGCAAACCGGATACGTATTTATATTGAATGGTGGAGCTGTCAGTTGCTACAGTTCTAAGCAGATAGTCATGGCGGGATCTACACATGAAGTGGAGTACATAGCTGCTTCGAAAGCAACACATGAAGGAGTCTGGATAAAGGAGTTCATATCCGATCTGGGTGTAATACCCAGTGCCTCGGGTCCAATGACAATCATTTGTGACAACACTGGAGCAATTGCCATAGCCAAGGAGCCCAGATTTCACAAGAGACCCAAACACATCAAGCGACGCTTCAACTCCATTCGTCATTATGTCAAGGATGGAGACATAGAAATTTGCAAAGTACATACAGATCTAAATGTGGCAGACCCGTTGACTAAATCTCTTCCGCGGACAAAACATGATCAGCACCAAGACTCCATGGGTGTTAGGTTCATTACTATGTAATCTAGATTATTGACTCTAGTGCAAGTGGAAGGATGTTGAATATATGCCCTACAGGCAAAAATAAAGTGGTTATTATTATATTTCTTTATTCATGATAATGGTTTATTATTCATGTTATTATTGTATTGATCGGAAACTTAAATACATGTGTGAATACATAAACAAATACCAAGTCTCTAGTAACCCTCTGCTAGACTAGCTCGTTGATCAAAAGATGGTTAAGGTTTTCTGACCATACACATGCATTTTCATTTCATAACGAGATCACATCATTAGGAGAATGATGTGATGAACAAGACCCATCCGTTAGCATAGCATATGATCGTTCAGTTTATTGATACTGCTTTCTTAATGTCAAATACATGTTTCTTCGACCATGAGATCATGCAACTCCCGGATACCGGAGGAATACCTTGTATGCAATCAAACGTCACTTCTTAACTGGGTGATCATAAAGGTGCTCTACAGGTATCTCCGAAGGTGTCTGTTGAGTTGGCGTGAATCGAGATTGGATTTGTCACTCCGTATGATGGAGAGGTATCTCTGGGCCCTCTCGGTAATACAACATCACAGGAAGCTTGCAAGCAAAATGACTAAGGAGTTAGTTACAAGATGATGTATTACGGAATGAGTAAAGAGACTTACCGGTAACGAGATTGAACTAGGTATGGAGATACCGATGATCGAATCTCGGGCAAGTAACATACTCACAGACAAAGAGAACTATGTATGTTGTCATAAAGGTTTGACCAATAAAGATCACCATAGAATATGTAGAAACCAATACGGGCATCCAGGTCCCGCTATTGGTTATTAATCGGAGAAGCGTCTTGGTCATGTCTACATCATTCTTAAATCCGTAGGGTCCACACGCTTAACGTTCGTGACGATATAGTATTATATGAGTTACGTATGTTGGTCACTGAATGTTGTTCGGAGTCCCGGATGAGAGCACGGACTTGACGAGGTGCTCCGGAATGGTCCGGAGGTAAAGATTGATATATAGGAGATGTCTATAAGGGTTCCGGAATTCATCAAAATGGTTTCGGATGTTTTCAGAAATGTTCTGGTACGAGGACACTTTGGTTGGGGCAAGGGGTAAGGCCCACAGGGCTTTAGGTTGGTGCAAAAGGAAGTTTTGTGGAGGTCAAGGACCAGACGCCGAGGACCATGGCGTCTGGGCCAGACGCTGAGGACCCTGCCGTCTGGTGCCAAAATCCGAGAAGGACTCTTCCTTGCGTTCCAAACCGACTTTGGGGAGGCCCTTTCTCCAAGTTACGACCCCATGTCTCAACATATAAATAGAGCGATAGGGCTAGCCCCTAGAACACACCATGATTCACCAAGCCGTGCGCCGACGCCCCCTTTCCATCTAGTTCATCCTATGCTCTAAATCTGTTGTGCTTGGCGAAGCCCTGTGCAAATAGTTTCACCACCACCTTCACAACACAGTCATGATGTAGGAACTCATCTAATACTCCGTCCCTTTTGCTGGATCAAGAAGATGAGGACGTCATCGAGCTGAACGCGGAGGTGCAGTACATTTGATGCTTGATTGGAACAGATTGTGAAGGTGTACGACTACATTAACCGCGTTGATAAACGCTTCCGCTTAGTGATCTACAAGGGTATGAAAATGCTCCCCTGCTCTCATAGTTATGCATCTTCATGGATAGATCTTGCGTGTGCGTAGATTTTTGTTTTGTTTTCCATGCAACATTCCCCAACAAGAAGAGATATGGATTGGTGAAAATGTAGATCTAGATATCCTCTCTCTTTTTCCTCAAATAGACACAAGAATCAAGGGAGGAATAGAGAGAAAGCAAATTACAAGAGATCAACAATGATGGGGAAAAACTTGCTCAGATTCATTAGAGCCATTGAGGAAGAAGAACCCATTAAATAGGCTCCTACAAATCTAACCGTTACACTACGGAAAAACACTAGAACAGTACAACCACTTGGATAAGTGGTACAATTTCTCCAAGCAGTAAAACCAGGCAGTAGTGGCCTGGGCGGTAAAACCGCCCATCACACTGGTTGCACCGTCTATTAAAATATAAACGGAACTACGATGCTCCCACCGCTCGGTATCGCACCCCCAAAATCCAGAGAAATCACCCTCGAGTGGTAGTTGGGGTGGTACAAATACTGGGACAACCGTCCCAAAAGCTCATAGGAGTGACTGTAAGTTTCATTGCGGTACAAATGTCGGAACAACCGTCGCAAAACCATGCACACGCCAGGCAAGCAGCCCAACCGCCAAAGCTGTTGAAGGAATCTAGTTCGTTGATCAAACTGTTGAGAAGAGACAATTTGTCCAAAATCCCACATTGAAGATGCTACGGTAATCTCACGCATCTGACACAAGTGTATGTCAATAATGAATCTGGGTGTTATCTCACGTCCCAGAAAATACATCGCCTTTGGTGCACTTTCATAACCACATATAGCCATCACTATCTTTGTCAAACATGACCCGACCATTCCTTTTCAAAAAAATAACATGGCCACCTGTTGGGGATATAACTATTGAGTATAAACCGCCCAGGAGGGGCCGGGTTATACTCATAAGGAGTCATCCGCATTGAAACCCTTGAAGACAAGGAGTATGGCATTTTACTATTGAGATTTAAAGTCCCAAGGCCCAAAGACGGATTAGGGCCCGTAGACATAAACCACCATGCAATATGTAACTTGTGTTGTAAGGTAGGAAAGGGTAGAAATCGAGCCGGACACGTGTATGAGCCGGCGTCGGGATTCTGTAAACCGCCGGGCGTCAACCTATGTATATAAAGGGACGACCCGGCGGCGGTTCAAGGACAAGAAACAATAACTCGAGTGCCAGGTAAAGCGGATTCGCTCCCTAATCATCGAGACCCCATCAATTCCATCACAACTGGATCGTAGGGTTTTACCTTCACCGCAAGGGGCCGAACAAGTATAAACTCCCCGTGTCCTTTGTCCGGTTTAACCCCTTTAAGCTAATCTCGTTGTGATGGCTCCACGACTAAGTCCTCACCCTAGGACATCTGACGTGATAATTCCATGACAGTTGGCGCCCACCGTGGGGCTATCGCATGATGGTCTCGAGTTCTTAAAGGGCACCTTCGAAGGACTCAAGGGATACGCCGTGGACCGGATGACCAAGAGTCGTCGCGGCAAGCTCTACATCGATGACGCGGGCTGGGGCCCCGACGCCGGCTCAATCGAGTACGGGTACCGGGTCCCCTTTGGAGGAATTCACGTCTTCATCGGCAAAACCGGCGAACCGGGCCCTGAGCCGGACATCTGCACCGACCTCGTCAAGATGGCTCAGCGTGCAAGCCCTGCCCGGGTTCAGCCTGCCATGAAGCGTGCGTTCGTAGGATTCATCAATTGTGTGGAGTCTGAACCAGTGTCCGATGGTGAGACGGTCGTTTATTCAGATGGCGAATCATCCACCGGTGAGACCGAGTCACTGTACCAACTGCAAGATGGCCGGTTTGGGGGCTGTTCCGATGGCGACAGTATTCTGGACCCCCCTTTAACCGCCGAAACAGGTTGCGATCTTCATGGCTGGTACGTAGCCCACGCAACACTCTTCATCAGCAGCTGCAATGATTTCCGGATCGGCAGCCGGGGCAGGAGGCCCCGCGCGCCCGCCGGCTCAAGTTCTGTCTGGTATATTGGACGCCTGGATGACGTTTTTAACCACAGAGGTTACCGCGGACAATCGAGATCAGCATAACACGGAGGTCACAAAGCTGCGGGATCAGATAGCTCAGGCCAAGGAGGACTTGGCGGTTGAGGAAACCATGATGGCTGAGGAGCGGGCCGCTTTGGATGCTCAGGCGCAGCGGATTCAAGCAGAAAATTACCGGCTCATGTTGGATCAAAACGCTTCAAACGACGTGTTGAGGAGGAGGCATCGGTCTCGTCTGCCACCGGTTTATGAAGCAATGAATCTCTTCAACACGCCAGGAGCAGGAACTAGTAATGCGGCAACGGTAAACCTGATCAAAGCACCTGGGACAGGAGCGCCGGATCATCCTCGGGCAATGGACCCGCCTCGTCGGAACCATGACCCACCTCAGTACATACCAACACCACCAGGTCACTTCTCCACCCCTTTGGATAACATGATCGCTGCACCGTCGCGATTGGCAGCTATTCCAATGGAAGGCGAGTCTCCAGCAGCGGTTGAGACGCGGCACGCCAGAGATCTTCTTCAAACGGCTATGGTTCAGCAGCAGGCCTATTCATATAGTCAAGACATAATTCATTCAACCCCACGCCCGAGCCGGAGTTACAGCAGGCACATTGATGAACTGGCTGTATCGAGCAGTGAGCGCAACCGTAATGCCCCTCGAAGGCCAAACCCGGCGGACGGTGGTGCAAATGCTCAGGACGTGGTGGATAACGGTAGAGCGCGTCGAGAAGCCAAGGTAGCAGCGCAGTATGTGGACCGTCAGCTTACTCCGGTTCGTCCGACAACTTCTGTGGAACAAGGTCTTGCTTTCAGCTCTTGGGGAGTGCCGCGTCTCACCCCGGCTCTGCGCAATGTGCGGCTGCCCAAGGATTTCAAGGGTCCGTGTAAGGTGGCCAATTACACCGCTGATTTACCCCCCGAGTCATGGGTCGAAAGTTATGAGATGGCAATGGAGATGCTGGATGTGGATGAAGCGGCATGTGCAAAGTACTTCACTATGATGTTGGATGGAACGGCTCGCACTTGGTTGAAAAGTTTGCCAGCTAACTGCATTGGGTCATGGGTCGAGTTAAAGGCCCGGTTTATAACGAATTTCAAGGACACGTGCAAGCAACCCATGTCAATTGTGGATCTAGCCGCCTGTGTTCAAGAAGAAGGCGAATCGACAACCCATTGGGTGCGTCGGGTTCCGGAGATTTTGCATTCATCGGACCACATCAATGTTGATTTAGCAGTTATAACGTTGGAAGGCAATTGCCGGTTTAAGACTTTGAAGCTGAAGTTGGGACGGCTCAAGCGTCATTGCAATGACATGGGAACACTTATGGCAGCTCTGGTTAAGTATGCCGACTCTGATAGTACCAAGGATCCCGAGTCTGACGATGAGAAGCCGAGGAAGGGAATGAAGAACGGCGGTGCAAAAGGGCAGCAACATAACCAGGCGGGCCATGGGAACAATGGTAAGCGTAAAGCGGATAGTAATTCAGATTTTGTGGCTAACACCAATGCGCAGGACAATGGCCAGCGTCGTAAGGGTAAACCGCCCCCGCGGAGTGGAGGATCAGGTGTCAATCTTGAGCGCCTGTTAAGTCAGCCTTGCCCGAGGCACGGGACGCGAGAGAAGCCAGCTACGCACCTCTGCAAGGATTGCTTTATTATGCGGGAGTTCAAAAACTCGGATCTTTTCCGATATGATCATGGACCGTCCGGCGGTTCAGGACCCGGGTCTCATGGGCCGGGTTATGGTGGAGGTTATTCCGGTTCAGGATTTCAAGGTAATCAGGGTGGACATGGCAATCAAGGCAATCAGGGCAACCAGGGTGGTTATAATCAGCAAGGAAATCAACAGCAGCAATAGTCAGGTTACCAGAGTCACCCGAAGCAGTTGAATAGTGGGGAGTATCATGTCTTCACCACTAGCCCGTGCAAGCGCAATCAGAAGCTTCATAAAAGGGCAGTGAACTCCGTTGAACCGGCGGTGCCCCATTACTTGCGCTGGTCTGAACAACCCATTGTGTGGAGTCGAGAGGATCATCCGCCCCGTGTTGATAATCCGGGTCATCTGGCGTTGGTGGTGGCGCCTCAGGTTGGAGGTTATAAGTTCACCAAGGTGCTCATGGATGGAGGGAGCAGTATCAACATCTTGTATTATGAAACCTTCCGTTGCATGGGGTTGACAGATAAGAATCTTAAACCGTCAAACACCGTTTTCCATGGTGTGGTACCTGGTAAATCGGCCTATCCGGTCGGTAAGACAGCTCTGGAGGTTGCCTTTGGAGATGATCATGATTCGAGATCAGAGACATTGACTTTTGAAGTGGTAAAAATCAGGAGCCTGTACCATGCCCTGTTTGGCCGGCCGGCTTATGCTAAGTTCATGGCAAGTCCATGTTATGTTTATCTGTAGTTCAAGATGCCGGGTCATAAGGGGACCATCATAGTACATGGAAGCCGAAAGATCTCTTTGGAATGTGAGGAAGGTGATGTGGCTTAGTGCTGAGTCGGTTTATGCAACAGAGGAGTTGAAGTTTTATAAGGACAATGTTCATCCGGCAGATATGACTTCTTTGAAAAAACCCACTACAGATCATGATCCGGCTTTGAAGTTTAAATTGGCTGATGAGACTAAGTTAGTTTATTTTGTTCCTGGCTATTCATCCAGGCAGTTTAGCATCAGCGCTAACTTGGATCCAAAATAGGAAGGCGTGCTCATCGAGTTCATCCGTGAGAACCGGGACATCTTTGCATGGAAACCTTCCGACATGCCAGGTGTACCGAGGGAACTCGCTGAGCACACTCTTAATATTTATCCCAAGTTTAAACCGGTCAAGCAGTTTCTCCGCCGTTTCAATGAAGAAAGACGCAAGGCCATCGGTGAGGAGGTAGCCCGGATCTTGGCAGCAGGGTTTATTGTGGAAGTTTTTCACCCTAAGTGGTTAGCTAACCCAGTGCTGTTACTTAAGAAGAACGGCACTTGGCGCATGTGTGTGGACTATACAGATTTAAACAAGGCCTGTCCAGCGGATCCTTTTGCTCTCCCTTGTATTGATCAAACTATTGATGCTACGGCGGGTTGTGAGCGTTTGAGCTTTCTGGATGCTTATTCTGGTTATCATCATATCAAAATGGCAGTTAAGGACCAGGAGAAGACAACCTTTATAACTCCCTTTGGAGCCTTCTGCTATGTGTCTATGCCTTTTGGGCTCAAGAGTGCCCAGGCGACTTATCAGCGATGTGTGCAGAATTGTCTTCATAATCAGATTGGGCGCAATGTTCATGCTTATGTGGATGATGTCGTGGTGAAATCCAGGAAAGCAGAGACGTTAATAGCTGATTTGAAGGAAACCTTTGATAATCTCTGGGTTTATAAGATGATGCTTAATCCGGCCAAGTGTGTTTTTGGTGTACCGGCACGCAAGCTCTTGGGTTTTCTAGTGTCTAACAGGGGCATTGAAGCTAGTCCGAAAAAGATCAAGGCTATCACGTCTCTGGCTAAACCGGCGTGGTATCAACGATGTTCAACGTCTGGCGGGTCGTATTGCAACTTTAAGCCGGTTTATCAGCCGTTTGGAGAGAAGGCCATCCCTCTATATCAGATGATGAAAAAGACAGACAACTTTGTCTGGAGTGATGCTGCTAATGCGGCGTTTGAGGATCTGAAGAAGCGATTAGCGAATCACCGTTCTTGCTGCCCCCATCGATAAGGAACCATCGATGTTATATGTGGCTGCTAACGCCCGCGCTGTCAGCGTGGCTATTGTGGTGGAGCGCAAGGAGGCAGGTAAGGAGTATCCGGTTCAATGGCCGGTTTACTACATCAGTGAGGTGCTTATTGAGTCAAAACAGAGATACCCACATTGGCAGAAGCTTGTGTATGGAGTTTTCATGGCGAGCCGGAAGCTTAAGCAATACTTTCAGGGCCATCCCATCACTATGGTCAGTTCCACTCCTTTGGGAGATATCATCCATAACAGGGAAGCGACTGGCCGGGTTGCTAAGTGGGCTATCGGGCTTGGACCTCACGGGTTAAAATATATGCCTCGTACCACCATCAAGTCCCAAGCGCTCGTGGATTTCATCAACGACTAGACAGAATTGCAGGCGCCGGAGGATAAACCAGATAACACATACTGGACTATTCACTTCGACGGGTCCAGACAATTGGAGGGCTCGGGGGATGGAGTGGTTCTTACTTCCCTTCGAGGTGACAAATTTTGTTATGTTCTCCGCTTGATGTTTCCTTGTACTAATAATGCAGCTGAGTATGAGGCCTTGCTCCATGATGTCTACTACACAACCTTCTTCTTGTAGACGTTGTTGGGCCTGCAAGTGCATAGGTTTGTAGGACAGTAGCAAATTTCCCTCAAGTGGATGACCTAAGGTTTATCAATCCGTGGGAGGCGTAGGAGGAAGATGGTCTCTCTCAAACAACCCTGCAACCAAATAACAAAAAGTCTCTTGTGTCCCCAACACACCCAATACAATGGTAAATTGTATAGGTGCACTAGTTCGCAGAAGAGATGGTGATACAAGTACAATATGGATGGTAGATATAGGTTTTTGTAATCTGAAATAATAAAAACAGCAAGGTAACTAACGGTAAAAGTGAGTGTAAACGGTATTGCAATGATAGGAAACCAGGCCTAGGGTTCATACTTTCACTAGTGCAAGTTCTCTCAACAATAATAACATAGATAGATCATATAACAAGCCCTCAACATGCAACAAAGAGTCACTCCAAAACCACTAATAGCGGAGAACAAACGTAGAGATTATGGTAGGGTACGAAACCACCTCAAAGTTATTCTTTCCAATCAATCCGTGGGCTATTCCTATAAGTGTCACAAACAGCCCTAGAGTTCGTACTAGAATAACACCTTAAGATACAAATCAACCAAAACCCTAATGTCACCTAGATACTCCATTGTCACCTCAAGTATCTGTGGGCATGATTATACGATATGCATCACACAATCTCAGATTCATCCAACCAACATAAAAGTACTTCAAAGAGTGCCCCAAAGTTTCTACCGGAGAATCAAGAAAACGTGTGCCAACCCCTATGCATAGGTTCATGGGCGGAACCCGCAAGTTGGTCACCAAAACATACATCAAATGGCACATGACATCCCATTGTCACCACAGATAATCACGGCAAGACATACATCAAGTGTTCTCATAAAAGACTCAATCCGACAAGATAACTTTAAAAGGGAATATCAATTCATCACAAGAGAGTAGAGGGGGAGAAGAAACATAGGATCCAACTATAATAGCAAAGCTCGGGATACATCAAGATCGTGCCATAGAGGGAACACGAGAGAGAACACGAGAGAGAGAGAGAGAGAGAGAGATCAAACACATAGCTATTGGTACATACCCTCAGCCCCGAGGGTGAACTACTCCTCCTCGTCATGGATAGCGCCGGATGATGAAGATGGCCACGGTGATGGGTTCCTCCGGCAGGTGCCGAACGGGCTCCCGAGAGGTTTTGGTGGCTACAGAGGCTTGCGGCGGCGGAACTCCCGATTTATCTTCTGTTCTGGAAGTTTTAGGCTACGTAGGTATATATGGGTGAAAGGAGTACGCCGGTGGAGCTACGGGGGCCCCACGAGGCAGGGGGCGCCTGGGTGGGCGCCCCACCCTCGTGAGCACCTCCTGTATCTTCCGACGTGGGGTCCAAGTCCATCGTGGGTTTCCTTCCAAAATAACTTCTCCAGTTGATTTCGTTCCGTTTTGACTCCGTCGATATTCCTTTTCCTCGAAACCTTTGAAATAGGCATAAAACAAAGAACTGGGCTGGGCTTCCGGTTAATAGTTTAGTCCCAAAAGTAATATAAAAGTGGATAATAAAGCCCAATATTGCCTAAAACAGTAGATAATATAGCATGGAGCAATCAAAAATTATAGATACGTTGGAGACGTATCAAGCATCCCCAAGCTTAATTCCTGCTCATTCTCGAGTAGGTAAATGATAAAAAAAAAGATAATTTTTGATGCGGAGTGCTACTTGGCATAATTTCAATGTAGTTCTTCTTACTTGTGATATGAATATTCAGATCCGAAAGATTCAAGACAAAAGTTCATATTGACATAAAAATAATAATACTTCAAGCATACTAACAAAGCAATTATGTCTCCTCAAAATAACATTGAAAAAGAAAGTTCGTCCCTACAAAATCATATGGTTAGGCTATGCTTCATTTTCGTCACACAAATATGTTCCCAACTTCTATACCCCCGATGACAAGCCAAGCAATTGTTTCATACTTAAATAATCTCAAAAAAATTCAACCTTCACGCAATACATGAGCGTGAGCCATGGATATAGTACTATGGGTGGAATAGAATATGATGATGGGGATTGCGTGGAGAAGACAAAAAAGGAGAAAGTCTCACATTGACGAGCATAATCAACTGGCTATGGAGATGCCCGTCAATTGATGTCAACATGAGGAGAAGGGATTGCCATGCAATGGATGCACTAGAGCTATGAATGCTCAACAAAAGAAAACTAGTGGGTGTGCATCCAACTTGCTTGCTCACGAAGACCTAGGGCATTTGAGGAAGCCCATCGTAGGAATATACAATCCAAGTTCTATAATGAAAAATTCCCACTAGTATGGAGAACACTTATGAGACTCACTATATGAAAAACATGGTGCTACTTTGAAGCACAATATATGAGACTCACTACATGAAGAACAAGGTGCTACTTTGAAGCACAATATATGAGACTCGCTATATGAAGAACAAGGTGCTACTTTGAAGCACAAGTGCGGAAAAAAAAGAGATAGTAACATTGCCCTTTTTATTTATTTTCTTTTTTGGGGCCTTTCCTTTTTTTGGCCTTTCTCTTTTTTGGGCAATGCTCTAATAATGATGATCATCACACTTCTATTGATTACAACATAAGGATTACAACTCGAAACTAGAACAAGATATGACTCTATATGAATGCCTCCGTGATGTATCGGGATGGTGCAATGAATCAAGAGTGACATGTATGAAAAATAATGCATGGTGGCTTTGCCACAAATACGATGTCACTACATGATCATGCAATGGCAATACGACAAAAGTAAAGTATGTCATGATGATGATGAACGGAACGGTGGAAAGTTGCATGGCAATATATCTCGGAATGACTATGGAAATGCCATAATAGGTAGGTATGGTGGATGTTTTGAGGAAGATATAAGGAGGTTTATGTGTGATAGAGCGTATCATATCACGGGGTTTGGATGCACCAGCGAAGTTTGCACCAACTCTCAAGGTGAGAAAGGGCAATGCACGGTACCGAAGAGGCTAGCAATGAAGGAAGGGTGAGAGTGCGTATAATCCATGGACTCAACATTAGTCAAAATAACTCATATACTTATTGCAAAAATTTAGAAGTCATCAAAAATCAAGTACTACGCGCATGCTCCTAGGGGGATAGATTGGTAGGAAAAGACCATCGCCGTCCCGACCACCACTCATAAGGATGCACAAGCCAGGTACACTTCATGTTTCAAATTTGTTACACAACTTTAACCATACGTGCATGCTACGGGACTTGCTAACTTCAACACAAGCATTCTTTAAATTCATAATCACCCAACTAGCATGACTTTAATATCACTACCTCCATATCTCAAAACAATTATCAAGCATCAAACTTTTCTTAGTATTCAACACACTCATAAGAATTCTTACAAATCTTGTATGCTTAGCATATTATGATTATTTAAACAAATTACCATGCTATTTAAGACTCTCAAAATGATATAAGTGAAGCATGATAGTTCATATATTTCTTCAAAATAAAACCACCATTGTGCTCTAAAAGATATAAGTGATGCACAGGAGCAAATGACAAACTGCTCCGAAAGATATAAGTGAAGATCAATGAGTAGTTGGATAATTATGCAACTATGCGAAGACTCTCTAACATTTAAGAATTTCAGATCTTGGTAATTTATTCAAACAGCAAGCAAAGATAAAGAAAACTACATTGCAAGGATAGCACAACTCATGTGAAGAAGCAAAAACTTCTGCTCAACCGATACTAACCGATAGTTGTTGAAGAAGAAAGGTGGGATGCCAACCGGGGCATCCCCAAGCTTAGATGATTGAGACTTCTTGAAATATTATCTTGGGGTGCCTTGGGCATCCCCAAGCTTGAACTTTTGTGTCTCCTTAATTCCTCTCATATCATGGTTTCTCTTTTTATCAAAAGCTTCATTCACAACAAACTCAACAAGAACTCGTGAGATAGGTTAGTATAAACCAATGCAAAACCTTATCATTTTCTACTGTAACAAATCAATAACATTATTATTAAACATTTAATACTAAATGTCTCTGCATAATTAATACTTCTATCCTTAAATAGAATCATTAAACAAGCAAACATATGCAAACAATGCAAACATAACAGCAATCTGCCAAAACAGTACAGTCTATGAAGAATGCAAGAGTATCAATACTTCCCTAACTCCAAAAATTATGAACTAAAATTACCACTCTAATAAATTTATCAGAGCTCAATATGCAAAAAAGATTCAACATTATACCACTCTCTGACTTTTCTAGGGAATTTTTGCAACAGCGGTAAACTTTCTGTTTTCAAACAGCAACATGTATAGTAGCAAAATAAGCATGGCAAAGGCTATCCTTAACTTTTTTATTGAAACTAAAGATGAAAAACACTAATCTAACTAACATCAAGAAAAACAAAACAAAATGGCATGACGCTCCAAGCAAAACACATATCATGTGATGAATAAAAATATAGCTCCAAGTAAAGTTACCGATGAACGAAGCCGAAAGAGGGGATGCCTGCCGGGGCATCCCCAAGCTTAGGCTCTTGGTTATCCTTGAATATTACCTTGGGGTGCCTTGGGCATCCCCAATATTAGGCTCTTGCCACTCCTTATTTCATAGTCCATTGAATCTTTACCCAAAACTTGAAAACTTCACAACACAAAACTTAACAGAAATCTCGTGAGCTCCGTTAGCGAAAGAAAACAAAACACCACTTCAAGGTACTGTAATGAACTAATTATTTATTTATATTGGTGTAATATATACTGCATTCCAACTTCTCTATGGTTTATAAACTATTTTACTAGCCATAGATTCATCAAAATAAGCAAACAACACAATGAAAACAGAATCTGCCAAAAACAGAACAGTCTGTAGTAATCTGTAACTAACGCAAACTTCTGGAACTCCAAAAATTCTAAAATAAATTGTTGGACCTGAGGAATTTGTCTAGTAATCATCTGCAAAAATAATCAACTAAATATCACTCTCCAGTAAAAAGTTCTATCTAATCTCGTGAGCGCTAAAGTTTCTGTTTTATACAGCATGATCATAAGGACTTCACCCAAGTATTCCCAAAGGTTCTACTTGGCACAAACACTAATTAAAACACAAAAAAAAACATCTAAACAGAAGCTAGATGTATTATTTATTCCTAAACAGGACCAAAAAGCAAGAAACAAAAATAAAATTGGGTTGCCTCCCAACAAGCGCTATCGTTTAATGCCCCTAGCTAGGCATTATGATTTCAATGATGCTCACATAAAAGATAAGAATTGAAACATAAAGAGAGCATCATGAAGAATATGACTAGCACATTTAAGCCTAACCCACTTCCTATGCATAGGGATTTTGTGAGCAAACAACTTATGGGACCAAGAATCATCTTGCATAGGAAGGTAAAACAAGCATAACTTCAAGATTTTAAGCACATAGAGAGGAAACTTGATATTATTGCAATATGTAGAAGCATATGATCCTCTCTCATAATAATTTGCAGTAGCATCATGAATGAATTCAACAATATAACCAGCACCTAAAGCATTCTTTTCATGATCTACAAGCATAGAAAATTTACTACTCTCCACATAAGCAAATTTCTTCTCATGAATAATAGTGGGAGCAAACTCAACAAAATAGCTATCATGTGATTGAAAATTAAGATCAAGATGACAAGTTTCATGGTTATCATTATTCTTTAAAGCATATGTGTCATCACAATAATCATCATAGATAGGAGGCATGCTTTCATCATAGTAAATTTGCTCATCAAAGCTTGGGGACAAAAAATATCATCTTCATCAAACATAGCTTCCCCAAGCTTGTGGCTTTGCATATCATTAGCATCATGGATATTCAAGTAATTCATACTAACAACATTGCAATCATGCTCATCATTCACATATTTCATGCCAAGCATTCTATGTAATTCTTCTTCTAGCACTTTGGCACAATTTTCCTTTCCATCATTCTCACGAAAGATATTAAAAAGGTGAAGCGTATGAGAAAAACTCAATTCCATTTTTTTTATTTTCTTTTATAGACTAACTAGTGCTAAAACAAGAAACAAAAATATTCGATTGCAAGATCTAAAGATATACCTTCAAGCACTAACCTCCCCGGCAACGGCGCCAGAAAAGAGCTTGATGTCTACTACACAACCTTCTTCTTGTAGACGTTGTTGGGCCTGCAAGTGCACAGGTTTGTAGGACAGTAGCAAATTTCCCTCAAGTGGATGACCTAAGGTTTATCAATCCGTGGGAGGCGTAGGATGAAGATGGTCTCTCTCAAACAACCCTACAACCAAATAACAAAAAGTCTCTTGTGTCCCCAACACACCCAATACAATGGTAAATTGTATAGGTGCACTAGTTCGGCGAAGAGATGGTGATACAAGTGCAATATGGATGGTAGATATAGGTTTTTGTAATCTGAAATAATAAAAACAGCAAGGTAACTAACGGTAAAAGTGAGCATAAATGGTATTGCAATGATAGGAAACAAGGCCTAGGGTTCATACTTTCACTAGTGCAAGTTCTCTCAACAATAATAACATGGATAGATCATATAACAAGCCCTCAACATGCAACAAAGAGTCACTCCAAAGCCACTAATAGCGGATAACAAACGTAGAGATTATGGTAGGGTACGAAACCACCTCAAAGTTATTCTTTCCAATCAATCCGGTGGGCTATTCCTATAAGTGTCACAAACAGCCCTAGAGTTCGTACTAGAATAACACCTTAAGATACAAATCAACCAAAACCCTAATGTCACCTAGATACTCCATTGTCACCTCAAGTATCCGTGGGCATGATTATACGATATGCATCACACAATCTCAGATTCATCCAACCAACATAAAAGTACTTCAAAGAGTTCCCCAAAGTTTCTACCGGAGAATCAAGAAAACGTGTGCCAACCCCTATGCATAGGTTCATGGGCGGAACCCGCAAGTTGGTCACCAAAACATACATCAAGTGGCACATGATATCCCATTGTCACCACAGATAATCACGGCAAGATATACATCAAGTGTTCTCATAAAAGACTCAATCCGATAAGATAACTTCAAAAGGGAAACTCAATTCATCACAAGAGAGTAGAGGGGGAGAAGAAACATAGGATCCAACTATAATAGCAAAGCTCGGGATACATTAAGATCGTGCCATAGAGGGAACACGAGAGAGAACACGAGAGAGAGAGAGATCAAACACATAGCTACTGGTACATACCCTCAGCCTCGAGGGTGAACTACTCCCTTCTCGTCATGGATAGCACCGGATGATGAAGATGGCCACCGGTGATGGGTTCCCCCTCCGGCAGGGTGCCGAAACAGGCTCCCGAGAGGTTTTTGGTGGCTACAGAGGCTTGCTGCGGCGGAACTCCCGATCTATCTTCTGTTCTGGAAGTTTTAGGGTACGTAGGTATATATGGGTGAAAGGAGTACGTCGGTGGAGCTACGGGGGCCCCACGAGGCAGGGAGCGCGCCCGGGGGGGTGGGCGCGCCCCCCACTCTCGTGAGCACCTCCCGTATCTTCTGACGTGGGGTCCAAGTACATCAGGTGGGTTTCCTTCCAAAAATAACTTCTCCAGTTGATTTCGTTCGCTTTGACTCCGTCGATATTCCTTTTCCTCGAAACACCGAAATAGGCATAAAACAACAAATCTGGGCTGGGCCTCCGGTTAATAGGTTAGTCCCAAAAATAATATAAAAGTGGATAATAAAGCCCAATATTGCCTAAAACAGTAGATAATATAGCATGGAGCAATCAAAAATTATAGATACGTTGGAGACGTATCACTCCACGGTCTTCGGATGGCTAAGGAGATGAATTTAATCCGGGTACGTTGCTTTGGGGACTCCGATTTAGTGGCCCAGCAAATCTCTGGTACTTGGGATTCTAAGGATCCATTCATGGCGGCTTATCGGCGCGAGGTGGATGTCATTGTTGGTCACTTCAATGGTTACCAGGTTGAGCACATTGATCGGCGCAAGAATGAAGAGGTGGACGCTTTAAGCCGGCTGGGGTCTCAGCGTAAACCGGTGCCGCCCAATGTCTTTCTTGACGTTTTGCATAACCCGTCGGTCAAAATACCAACGGAGGAGGATCTGGCTGTTCCCGATCCGGAGGCTCAATTGGTGGCGGTTCTTCATGCTATCCCCGATTGGACGGTGCCCTACTTGGCGTATATGACCCGGGGCGAGTTACCCGAGGACGAAGTTTTGGCCAGACAGATAATCCGGCGGTCCAAGTCCATGACTATTGTCAATGGCGAGTTACATCACTTCAGTGTCTCAAGGGCGTTTCAGCGTTGTGTTTCTCCTGAAGAAGGCTGTGGGATTTTGCATGAAATCCATGAAGGGGATTGCGACCATCATGTCGGTTCAAAGTCCCTTGTGGCTAAGGCTTTCCGACACGGTTTTTACTGGCTAACAGCTCATGCTGATGCTGAGGATTTGGTCAGGAAGTGTGATGGTTGTCAGAAGTTTTCTCACTGGGCCCATGTTCCGGCTCAGGAATTGAGGATGATTCCAATCACCTGGCCGTTTGCAACTTGGTGGCTGGATATGGTTGGGCCTTTTAAGAGGTCCAAAGATAAGAAGACCCACCTTCTGGTGGCGGTTGACAAATTCACTAAGTGGGTGGAGGCAGAGCCAGTCAGCAAGTGTGATGCAGCTACGACGGTTCAATTCATGAAGAAGGTGATTTTCCGCTTTGGTTTTCCACACAACATTATAACAGATAATGGCACGAATCTCTCCAAGGGTGCTATGGAAGAGTTCTGTCAACGTGAGCACATCCGGCTTCATGTGTCATTAGTGGCTCACCCCCAGTCTAATGGTCAAGCTGAAAGAGCTAATCAAGAAATTCTGAAGGGCATCAAGCCCCGGCTTATGGTCCCTTTGCAGAGGACGCCGGGTTTTTGGGTGGAAGAACTGCCTTTCGTATTATGGAGCACTAATACCACCCCCAACAGATCTACGGGTTATACACCCTTCTTTATGGTTTATGGAGCAGAAGCAGTTCTCCCAAGTGATATTTGCCATGACTCGCCCCGAGTGGCAGCTTATGTTCAAGCGGACAACGAAAGAGCACGCCAAGATGCATTGGACCTGTTAGATGAAAAACGGGACATAGCGGCAGCTCGTTCGGCGATTTATCAGCAAGACCTGCGGCGTTATCACAGCCGCCGGGTTAAAACCAGAGCTTTTCAAGAAGGCGACTTAGTGCTCCGACTTATCCAAGATCAGGCCGACATGCACAAGTTATCCCCACCTTGGGAATGGTCCTTTGTGGTCAGCAAGAATCTGAACAACGGGTATACTACCTTATCGATGTTCGAGTGCACAAAGACTCACGCAAGTCGGAGGAGGAGACCCGCCGGCCGTGGAATATTGCTCATCTTCGGCCTTACTACACCTGAGCCATAGGCTCCTATTATGTACATATTCTTGATAATGTATATATTATGATCAATATAATAAACCGGCATCCTTGCTAAAGTGGGGCCTCTATCGTTCGTCTTTAAATATCTTCTTGGTTGCATGGGGGCTTCTGCTTATAAAGCGGAGTTCTGTTTGTGCATTAATCCGTCTTATAAAGCTACAAAAAAAAGATAAAGAGCACAGCTGAAACATAAGCTTGGGGGCTTAATACCCAACATCATGAGGAGCCAAAGAGAGTTTATTGCAAAGTATAACTCAAACATAGGCGTCCACTGAGCATAGCTCAAAATATTGCTTGGGGGATCTTTGCTTCTACAAGAACAAAGAATCTACACCTTGAAATAGGCTATAAAAGCCAGGCTTGGAAGCCAGGTGTATTCACCTAAAACCCCGGGTTAACCTGCCTTCATCAAGTAAGTCACTCCGCCCAGGCAATCCTGGTATGACCCGCTGAACGTTTGGCAAGTCAATCTTATACAGACCCTAAACTTGTCAAAGTTAAAACGACGATTGGTTAATGTGAGGTCCATCTTAAAAGGCTTTGTAAAATGGTTTAACTCAGTGGCCTGGCAGCCGATGAAAAGCCTCGCCTTTTTGCATATTTTCTTTGCAAATCTTTCTTTTTGAGGTTTATTTCGATGAGGTTTACATTAAAACCGGTGCTTGCTAAACCGGTCTGGCTTTTAAGTTGCCCGGTACAAATTTACAAGATGACCGGTGTCAATTGACCCGGCTTGGCTTTCAACTGTAAGTTGTCAGTACACGATCAATTATAAAACGGCGTTTGTTAAACCAGTCTGGCTTTGACTATAAGTCACCAGTATGAGTCCGGTGTTTACTATAACCCGGTATGGCTTCATTATAAACCAGCAAAGCATGGTGGGAGTTATCAGCACTCAAGATTTGGGTTATCACCCTTACTACAAAGTTGATAAATCAACAATGTGATTCAATGTCACAGGTATGATGTATTTCATATTTAAGTATTCTTGCAAATACAGCCTTGGTTATAAACCCTGGCTTTATATTTGGTGTTATGACCCGTCCGGCGGAAAACCGCCAGGACAATTTTAAGTTTGTTATATACAGAAACAGGATTGCACAAAGCTGTTAAGGATCATAAGCAGATATAGCATAATCATGACGGGTTAACAGTATTGTGCAAAGTAAATATGCACGATGGCATAGCAGACCAAGTGTTTAAACTAGCCTATTACAAGGCGCTTTGACGGCCCAAAAGAATAATTGTTTATCACACGGATGACAGTGTGCAGAAGATAAACCGGCCTCCGGATCATGATTCTTCTTTAGGCTGACTTGAAGGTTGTGGATCATCCTGCGCGGGTTTAACCTCTGCCTCTCCACCCAGTGGCTGGAAGTCAATGGTTGCCCAGTCAATCCTAGTTAAAGCTCGGAAGACAACTTCATCGTTTATAAGATCGGACGGTTCAACATCAGGGGCGTAGGTATGCTTACGGATTGGCGGGATAAGATTTTGCACATCATATACAGATGCAACAACCCGTTTGTTGTCTGCATCATAAATCGACCGGTGGAAAGACAAATCAGTCTCTTCAGCCAGTTTACTTGCAAGGGGACGCATTTCCTTCGTCAAAGCCCTGAGGTCGTCATTGTCAAAAACTGACCCATCCTCTTTTTGGCTGGGATAGCCGTTCCAATGTCTTCCGGATCAAGATCAGATTTCCAGGCCTTGGCCCGAGTCAATGCAGACAGAGCACCGACCCTTGCAGCTGATTTCTCCAATTCCTCAAGCTGGGCAGGCGTCATGGATAATTTTTCCAATGTTTCTTTGATTAAAGTTGGGGGCGGTTTATTATATCAAGCTGTGCAGATGACCCGTTGAACGCCGGTATATAACTGCTCTATCAATGTATAGGCAGCCTTCAGTTTTTTGCGCATGTCTAAGCCAAGATGAGTAACATGGCTACCTGCAAAGATCAAAGTATTATTAAACCGACAGTTTCATGACTGGTACTTATTTAAAATTTATGAAGAGGTTTTTACCGAAGATAGCAGAGGTCATAGCATTGATCTGCTGCTTTAAGCCGGTCAATTCTTCTGTTACCGGGTTCAGGGCTGCTTCAGCATCTTCCGCCCGCTTTAGCAAAGTGACTTTTTCAGTCTCCCACTTTGCCCGCTCACCTTTAAAGCCATCCTTCAATTGTTCCATGACTGTTAAAGCGTCGCTCAGCTCTTCTTTAGCCTTGGAGGTTTCTGCTTGCTCGGACTTGATATTTTCCTGAAGGTCGGCGATTTGAGATTCCTTTTTGGTCAGATCAGCCTGAAAGAGACAGATAATGAGTTGGTAATATATCTTTGAAGTCCCAAGCACATAACAAGTTATACACTTGGCACTTGGGGGCTAATGCGGATTGCTTTTTATCAACTGACATTTTAAGTCCCAAGCACATAACAAGTTATACACTTGGCACTTGGGGGCTAATGCATATCGGATCAATTCAAAGTTCTAGAGTTTTTCTCAATAAATTGGATTATATTAATGATTATCAAAAAAATTGGAAACTGCATGACAGAAGATGTAGCGGTTCATCCTAAAGGTATAAACCGGTCCATGGGGGCTATGCAAGCAAAAGTAACTATTGATTTTACTACAAGTCCCGGTTCACATCAATATTATGAACCGGCCCTTGGGGGCTACTGGAGTTGATAATTTAAGCCGTCTCTAAAGGAAAAAAACTTGTGCAAAGTAATTGATATTTACCTCATATCACTCCTTCATCAGACCTACTAAACCGGCTTCATAGCCGCGGCTTGTGTACAAGCGGTTTAAATATCCAGAATGAATGTGCTGAGCATTGAGGTGGGCATAGCTTGAAAATTCTGTTTTCCACTTGCCCTTGTCCATAGCGGAAAACTCTTCCTTGGCACTATGCTTTGATAAAGCGACAGGGTTGTCAGGAGCAGTATGACCAAAACCGGTAATCACAACATCATCCGTGGTGTCATCAATAGTTTTGGCTGGGCTTGGCGGTTTAGCAGTTGTTCTTGCTGGGCTTGGTGGATCAGCAGGTGGGCTTGGCTGGCTCGTTGGATTTATCTCTACCGGTTCAACAAAAGTGTCCTAAGCCTGAGGTACCGGATCATCTAGGATAGTATCAGCATTCGGATCAAAAGCCTCTGGGGTCTTCTCCGGTTCAGTGGCCGGATTATCATCGGTCGGTTTATTCAACTTGGCCCTCTTGCTAAGTCTGGCTTTGGCACTGGAAAGGACATGCACAAAAGTTAGTATAATAAAAAAATACAAGGCATAAAGGGTTAAGTGTATTATGCTTACCCAGGAACAGTTTTGAGGGAAGGGAGTTGTGTGGCTGATGACTCGCCGGATGATGAATGGGAGGTTCCCTGATAATTTGAGTCAGACGGATTAAGAGGATATCGAAAGTAACCCGCTTTAGGATAAAGTGTGTCAGGAGTATAAGAAACCTCTTGACGACGTTTACGAACCGGGGAGTTCGGTAAACCGGAGGAAGTCACCACTTGGCCGCTATGCCAAGTTGTGCGGCGAGCTTCATGCTGCTGTGTCTTCAAAAGAAAGTGCGGATCCGAATAAGCAAGAGGGCGTGAAAATTTTACTTTCCGGACTGCTCGACGGATTTTTGGTGTTGTCACAGGATCTGAGTTGGAAGAAAGAATAATTACCTCTACCTCACTGAGGTGTATGAAAAAAGAACCAAGAGAGTCAAGTTCTACCTCTGATTCCAGATTATCAAGTTCTTCCTCATTTGGCAGGTCAGGGGACTCGGCGGTTCTCTTCTTCGCAGGTTTCTTTGTAACTTTGGTCTTAACACGAGGCGCTCTCACCGGTTTATCCTGCGGCTTCGCCGGTTTATCCTGCGGTTTCCGCTTCCAAATTGGATCATCGCCCTGCAAAGATTAGCAAAGGTTATAATAGAGTGTTCACTGGAGGACGGATTAAAAAGAGTGATGTGATTCTTACAGCTGGCGGTTTGTTGGAAGTACAGAAGGGATTGAGCCCTACTTCGCTGCATACAGCCACCGGTTCATCAAGCATTTTCTTGACAGATTCGGTGACTTCATCATCAGTGAGCTGGATGTCAATATGACGCTGAGGGTCTTTCAAATCCCCTGTGTACTCACACATTAAACCGGGGCACCGGCTTAAAGGCATAATGCTCCAAGAAACCCAGCATCGAACGAAGTCAGCGCCTGTTAATCCATTTGCAACAAAAGCTCTGAGATTTGCAAGCTGGGGTGCATAACTAGCTCGTTCCTTGGCGGTGAGTCGTTGAGGGACTGGATGCTTATTGGTAAGCCGGTGTGGACGATAACCCGGCAGAGGATTTTCGCCGTCTGGAGCTGTGTTTCGGCAATAAAACCAAGTCTGATTCCAGTCTTTGGGGTGGCTATGATGCTTGGCGTGAGGGAAGTTGACATCTTTCCTCTTCTGGATTGAAACGCCGCCAAGTTTAGTATTGGGCCCGTCTGTAAACTCGGTACGGTTGTTTAAGTAAAAGAAGTCCCGAAAAAACTCAACGGCAGGTTCTTCTTGCAGATAAGCCTAGCAAAATACTTGCCAATTGCAAATATTGGACACGGAATTCGGTCCAATATCTTGAGGGCGGATCTGGAAGCTAGCAAGCACGTCACGAAAGAATTTTGATTCGGGAGGGCTAAACCCTCGGCCCAGATGATCAGCAAACACAATCACCTCTCCATCCTTGGGCTCAGGAGGATTTTCTGGACCGGGAACCCTCCAGTGTATAACTTCCTTCTTCGCTAAAACGCCAGTGGCAACAAACCCATTTAACTGTTCTTCAGTAACTCGGGAAGGGACACAATTGCAAGCATAGAACTGTTTGGCCATTTCAACAACAAGCTGGAAAAGAGGATCAATGCCGGTTTAAGATTCATGATTGTCACGAATAAACCGGCGCAAGGACGGAAGGAGAAGATATTGAAACGTATGTACATGTTAAACTAGATTTTGACATTAAAGGCGAATTGGCGGTTTAAGAGAGGGCTAATGGTACCTGGCGGGTTATCATTTTCTAAAGGTTAAACCGCCTACAATGGTGTGGAAGTTACATATCTGAAAAATTACTAAGTATTGCACAAACAGGTTCTACAAGTTGACATTATAATTCTAGATCTACCGCAGTTCAAAAAAGGGAGTAAAATTTCAAAACCCTAAGTGGTGACAGCGGAACAACAAAGGTCCAGATGGGATTGTTTCACTAAAAATAGATGTCGTAATGAGAAAAATGGATTATGGCTGCAGCCGCACAAGGATAATGCCAAGTTTTATCAAGTACTCATGTGACAACAAAGTACAAGTGAAGAACACCAACGAACGCCGACGAACACCGAAGAACACCGAAAACCTAATGGTAGATCTGAGGTGAAAAAGACTTACTGAGGTTGAGGAAGCAGTGGAGAGGCGCCGCGTTTTTCTGATCGAATCAGGTTGATGCAGCGGCCGTTGTTGGGACAGAGGCGAAGGTCGACGACGGCGGCTGTGCTCGAGCACTGAGGCGACGCGAGGTGGAAGAAAGACGAAGAGGCAAGAGGAAGAAAAGGAAAGAGACCCTCGGCCCTATTTATAAGACGGAGGGATAAGCGACAAGCGCGGGAATCAAGGAACCTAAAAAATGGATATGTGATAGAGTTGTCGCCTCGATTTTGGAGGTTTATTAATTAAAAGGAAGTATATATAGTTTTAATAAGCAGGTGACGTCATGGCAGTTTATTACAATCTTGGAAGATGACGTCACGACGGTTTACAAGATTCACATGAAGATGACGTCATGGCGGTTTACAGGGTTCACATGAAGATGTTGAAGAATAAATTTTCTTAAGTGTAGAAGATTGACCCGGCGGCGGTTCAAGGACAAGAAACAACAACTCGAGAGCCAGGTAAAGCGGACTCGCTCCCTGATCATTGAGACCCCATCAATTTCATCACAACTGAATCGTAGGCTTTTACCTTCAGCGCAAGGGGCCGAACCAGTATAAACTCCCCGTATCCTTTGTCCGGTTTAACCCCTTTAAGCTAATCTCGTTGCGACGGCTCCACGACTAAGTCCTCACGTTAGGACATCTGACGTGATAATTCCACGACACCACCCAAACAAAAATAAATTGAAAAAGTAAAAAAAAAGATGTAACATGATAGTCAAATATGGTACTTGTGTACATATCAGACTTGCAAGGGCAAGGCACATTTTTCTATATTGACCCCAAATTACGATATCATTCTTTTTTTTCTAGGAAGAAGAATTTATAAATAATGGGTAAAAGTACATTCATTACAAAATAAATAATGCCCCTCCTCCGTTCCAAAATACTCGTCGTGGTTTTAGTTCTATTTACATGCCACACTTTGCTTTGTAGAAATACACAATTAATTTTATGCTGAAGCTCCAAAATCCTGACAGTATTTTCTTTTGTTGCTGCAGCTTTGCTCTTGTTGTTTTATGAGATGGGCTTGTCCCCTGTCCTGCCCTGTTACAAGTACGCGCGCTTCTGTGCTATGGGAACAATGGGGAGAGGCAGGTGGCCCTTTTTCTGCAAGCACGTCACTGTCTCGTACAAGCTTTGCCTCAGCGGAGTGAACTCCAACCCCATCTCCCTCAGCCTCAAGTTTGAGAACTTGTAAGGCTTCGCCATGGGCTTGCCATCGTCTTCGCACCTGTCATGCCAACAAAATCCATGGTAAGAAAGCAATCAACGCCCAAAATTGAATCAAACACGTTGAAATAAGATCGGTCATGTTGTGCTCGTACTTACTTGGCGGTTATGTGGTACTGCGGAAAGAGGTCGCCGAGGAGCTCGAGGAAGTGTGCGCGGTGCAGCACGGCGCCGATGCAGAGGTACCGGCCGTGTGCGTCGGGGTGCTCGTAGACGAGGACATGAGCCCGGGCGACGTCACGGACGTCGGTGTAGGCGGCGACGGCGTTAGGGTAGGTGAGTTTGGCGCCGGTGAGGTAGCGGGCGACGTGGCTGCTGCTGAAGTTGAGCGCCTGCTGAAGCATTGGGCCCATGGTCATGGACGGCACCACAACCGCCAGCTCTAGCCCCCTCTTGGCCGCCTCCTCCGTCGCGGTGATCTCCGCCATCATCTTGGCGCAGCAGTACAGATTCTGCAGTGCACACGACGGCCGTTAAGTGAGCTCAGCTCACCGGCGAGAAAGATCGGGTGCGATGGAGCAGAATATTCATTTCTTACCCCTGTGTTTTTGCAGTACTCGTAGTCGCTCCAGCACGTCTCGTCGAGCACCGCGTCCGGGCTGCGGTTGGGGTCCATGTGCACGGCGCCGTAGGACGAAGTGAATACCACGCGCTGCACGCCAGCATCCGCAGCAGCTCTGATCACATTCCTGGTGCCCTCAACGGCGACCGGCACGAGGTCCTGCAGAAACCGGCAACAGATGTAACAGGTAAGTACGCGGCCTTGCTGAAACTAAAATAAATGAGCAGAGCAAAGTTTGTGTACTGACGGGGTCGTTGGAGACAGGCGAGGCGATGTGGAAGACGCCGCGGCAGCCGCGGAAGGCTGCGCGGAGGCCGTTGTAGTCGAGGACGTCGGCGCGGCACAGGGTGAGCCTCTCCTCCGCCCCCTCCAGCGCCAGCAGGTGCGCGTTCTTGCTGTCAGCTTCACAAACCAATGCAAACGCGCGCGCCATTAGATGAGCTGGTCAAGAACCATAACACTCGGCGAGATCATGGATGGTGTGTTAATTGTTGCTTACCGGGATCTCGGGCGGTTCCCCTGACGCGGTAGCCGCGGATGAGGACGACCCAGGAGCCGATGAAGCCTCCAGCCCCCGTGACGCAGACCAGCTCCTGCTCCGGCTGCCTCTGCTTCAGCTCGCCGCTGTCGGTGGCCTTGTCAATCGACGGCATGGTGACTGATGAGCACGGTGGACGCAATAAAGATTTGCTAGTTGACTGCACGGGCTAGTATGTACTACCAATTTGCCTTTGCTTGTTGCTGCTGCTGCTGCTGCTGCTGAGCAATGGATCGAGCTTGTGTGGTCTGTACGTTCGGTCTGCGGCACCATTTATACTACTGGCTGGTAGCCTGGTGGTACTAGCACACGACAAAACTGCGACGCGATACTGCCTGGACAGGAGCCGTGAGCAGGGTGGCGAGGGGAGGGGAGGCTCGGGTGCAGCTTGGCGGGAAGCAAAACAGAGGGCCGTCCCGTTTGTTTACGGAGGGATACAGCATTACAGCGACTCAAGGAATATTCAGCGGCGGGTGCAGCGCCGCCGGACCAGATGGGCTTCGGGCCGGCCTGGGGCACGTGACCGCAAGCGCGCGGCAGATTCATTCCCCATCCGGAGGTGGAATCGCGATGCTACGACAAAAGCTATGCTGGTTTCTCCGCTCAGTGCTATCAAAATGCTTCTGCGTCCTGGATTTGACTTCCGGTAGAGTTTGAACACGTTTGCCGGCCAAGAATTATGATGACTTGGTTATATGGAGTACGTGTTTACCTCTTGTAACGGGTCTAGCTTTATTGGACATTTCGTTTATTATGCTTCCTTGTGAGATGATCAAGCCTCATCGTCTGTCTAGCCATCACGATATGGCGGGTACTAGGCGTCGGTCAACCGGGCAGGATACCCCGATCGGTCACCCCGTGCGCCATCCGATCCGCAAGGTATTTTAGCTATTGGGTCCATGCACTGTACATTGTCTTCCACCTCCCGCGCCTTAGATCTAATTAAAATTCAATAGGAAAAAAATCCCCTTCCACACCATTTTGTCTCGGCTCCACAACGGCGTGCATAAGAGGGCGTAGCTGTGAGGCGAAACCGCACCCCCCTACTCCCACAAATTGCTCATCGTCGCCGGCTCCCATGTCAGACTTGTCGTTGTAGCCCCCCCCCCCCCTCCCCCCGCCGTCCCACGCTCTCTAATAGTAGTAGCCCTGACAGCAGATTATAGGATTGAAGAAAACCGATTCCCCATCGCCCATCCTTGCTTACAACTCCTACCCCCTACCGCCCTGATCGCTCGTACTTTCCACCCTCACGTCTCTAGCACCACATGCTTCTCTTGGCAGTAGTGGCAGTTGTGGTCGCAACAGTGTCGATCGTGGTCGTAGGATCGCTGACAGCGGTTTCCAGCATAACCCATATGTCGGTTGTTCCATCCTCACTGTCGGTTGCAACATATCTCGGTTCCAACATCCTCGACCGCCAATCGTTGCATCTTCAGGAGGAGTGTCCAGCTTCGCTGCAGACATCCCCGTCTCTTTGTTTCAGCATTGTCAGGAGAGGGTCCCAATTTTGGCGCCATCCGATCGCTGCATCCCCGGTTGCAGGTTGCAACATCACAGCCCACCGGTCCTAGCGTCCCCATGTGCTCGTCGGATCGCTGTCAGACATCTCTTGTAGCACGCCGCACCCCGTGTTCCCCCGATTTGCTAACTTGTCTAGCACTACTCGCCGTCTCTGGCACAGGACATGTGCTCCCCCCCACCTGGTAGAAGTCGTGTGGTCGCTTGCACCGGCGAGGGCAGCGTGTGGTCGACCTTGAAGCTCCCTCATGGTGCTTGCTGCTGCAGGGGGAGGGGGGGGGGGTGGTAAAGCTTATCGGTGATTTTCGTAGAAATGGTCATAAGCTGGCCAATCATATCGTTTGACCTATCATTAATGAAGTTTATAGAATAAAAATGTCAACATTTATTAGACCAATCATATCGTTTGACCTATCATTAAGTTTATCTTGCATTTTTGGATTATTTTGAATGAAGATACCTTGAGCACCAAGAGGGAACCCAAAAACTTCTTCGGACTTCGTTTTTCTCAAACTAATGAGAGGACAATATTATATATTATCCCCCTCCTTTGATCAAACCAGCCAGGCCGATACGCAGTGTATTCACGAGTCGAGTTGACTGCCTCACCTCCAGCAGCCGGCATATGCTCCGGAAGCGGATGGTATCGTGATGGTACTGCCCCATGTTTGAGATTCTAGAACGTACTGGAAAGCTAGCTTTTTTTTTTTGGAGAGGTACTGGAAAGCTAGCTAGCTCTGTTCTGGCGTGCTTTTGACGGCCTCTTGCTCGCGTCAGAGGAGAAGCAAGAAGCAACTCGTGCTGCTGTTCCCGCGTGTGCTAGCTCCGGTGGGCTGTCTGTCACCCCGGCCCGTGTCTCTCTGTCGGTAGCTCGTTCCTGCCAATCTTTTTCCTGCGGGCGCAACTCAAGTCCACCACGCGTAGGTGCACCTGGGTCGGGGAGCATCTGACGGTACCCAGCAGCCGATTTAAAATCAGGCATTTTTACAATGCTAAAAATAATAATTTAGAAACCATTGTGCTACAAAGTTTTAAGTCCAATTTGGAAGGGTACTGCTACGCGTCGACCAATGGGCCATAAGATTAACACACCAGTGATCGTTCCCTCGCCTTGCACGTGCCCGATCGCTCGCAGCAACTGCGTGTCACAACAAGTCGACAGCGTGCTCATGGCTTGCCCTGATGGCGAGCATGCAACACCGCCGCTGCCCAGTTCCAGCATGCAACGATCGCGGTCGCGACATCACCACCAGCCGGTTCTAGCATCGCGCGCTCCTATAAGCAACATCACCGTTGACTAGCTCCAGCACACGGCGGTCACAGCATCATTGCCGACCGGTTCCAACATTGCATGCTTCCTCAAACGGCATCACCGCCAGTTTGTTCCAGCATGTGACAGTCGTGCTCACAGTGCGCGGTCACAACAGTCGCAACACCCCGATTCACCATAATCGTGCAAGCGACCACCACGGTCGCAACACACGGACGCCGCCATTGCAACATTTCTTGATGCAGCGTCTCTCGACATCAAAGCATCTACGTCTTGCAGCACTACTCCTCATCGCCGATGTTGAAACGACCCGTGCATGGTGGAATGCTCGAGAGAGGGAGCCGACCAGCCTCTGCCCTTGTCGGGCATAGGGGGGAGCCCCGAAGTAGATGGAGGAGCGAGTGAGACATGTGTCTGTGTGTGTGAGAGAGAGAGAGAGATAGAGAGAGAGAGAGAGAAGAGAAGAAAGCATGGGACGCCTGGTGTCGAGACGCTCGACGCGAGCAAGTGATCGGTCGCCCGTCATATATATTTTTTTACGATCAAAAGAGGGTCGTATCCAAGCTCAATCCTCATTTGCAACTATTTACACCATAATTAGTCTTTTTTTCTTTTCTAGACTAATAAGGTACATGTGCATTGCACGGATGAGATTTGGCAACCAAATTATAAATAAATACCACATTATAGCATGTAACCTTTGAGTCATATATGCATGATGTAGATGTTCGTTTAATTCTTATAATTCATCTCATTCAAAATCAATTAGTTTTTATAAAAAAGCTAGTCTATTTTAAGATCCATGGAATTGTGCATTGTAAAGCATAAAGTAAAAACAAATAATGACAATTCATGTAGAATTTTTGTGGGCAATTATGATACAGAAGATTCTAGAATAAAGAAGAAGTGCTTGTGTTTTGAGGTTAGTGCATTATGCTTAAGTTCAACCATGGAGTCTTCTAGATTGTATATGTGGTAAAATCTGGTGGAATGTAGATGATATCCAACGGCCAGTAGTGCTCGTATTTGCCATCTCTGCACCATCGGATTGGCTTCATTCAACGACCATCTTTCAAAGTTATACGCACACTATATATGGGTATCGATAAGCATTTAAAATTTAGATCCAAAAAACCATACCATGCTAGATACTACCATGCTAGATACATATTGTACTTATATCCTCGTAAAATTTCATAGTCTTTCAACATCTTAAATGAAATTCATGGAGATTGGGTGCACACCAGATGCTCAAGTGCACCGGATACACTCCCGTCCATACGGTACGATGGGCTTTAGTTTCTCCCTAAAATAAAAAGAATAAGGCTTTGAAAAAAAACATCATTCCACACGAGGAAGCACATATATTGCAAAAGTGTATTCGGGTATCATAAATAAAATCATCAAAATAATTACCTTGACATTCATTCTTACCTGAAGTATCGCTGACGTGAAAAAATATAAAATAATAATTAACATGATGTTACATGCATAGCAAAACGAGTGAATCTATACTCTAAAGTACGTTTATATACATTCGTGTGTAGTTTAATATTGAAATCTCTTAAAAGACATATATTTAGGAACTGAAGGAGTAGATGTAAATGTATTTCTTCGCACGCAAAAAAAGATGTACATGTATTTCTCCATAAACTTGATATATGTCTATTAAAAAGACACCTTTACCAGATAGGAAAGTCAAATCCAGGACATTTCAATAATACTGCGCGACGAAAATTAACCAGCATGGCTTTTGTCATGAAACGACGATGCGCGAGGTCGTGGACCTTTCCGTGGCAGTAGGAAGGATTCGCTTCGCGGAAACGGATTCTGCTGTGCCCTATGTCGGCTGAGCCCCAAACCCACCCATCGGGTCACGCCGCTGAATATTCAGTCGCTGGCTGGCTGGCTGGCTGCACCACTCCACACTACAAGGATTCCGGTCTATTGCAACAAAAATTATTGCTACAACTATCTTTTGTTGCAATAAAATGCTATGTTTCCACAAAATTCCAGTTCGTGGTAATAGGATCTACATATTGCCACAATTTCGTTTCATCGCGCTAAGTACTCGCTTTGTTGCAATAGAAGCCATGTATCGCGACAAACCGCATCGTCGTTGTAATATGGTAGTGATATTGCGACAACGCTGTCCCGCTATGCGTGAATTGGTCATCTTGGTGCAATAAAGGCTAGGTATTGCAACAAAGTACATAGATACTATTGCAACACCTCTGACATGTGGCACTAGTCAGAGATACTATTGCAACAAAGCATGTATTGGTTGTAATAGGGTGACTTTTCGCCTCACCTTCGTTGTGTTGCAATAACTGTTACATATTGCGACAAATTGAGCATCCATGGTAATACGTACAACATGATGCAACAATCCTCTAGTGTTGCCAAAAAGGAGCAGGATATTGCAACGATATTCTCTATTGTGCTCCTGATTTTTTCCTTTATTTATTATACTTTTTCGCAGGATCTCGATTAAAGGGCGTACTAGTTTACAGAGGTATTAACACATTAGGTACCACAACTTGCACCTAAGTTGCATTTTAGTCACATATCTTGCAAAGTGGACATCAGTGGTACCACAACTTGGAGGAGGCTCTACGCGCGTGCGAAGCGTTGAACACTCACGGGCGCCCTTCACTTTAGGGTTTCTTGCACCGCCAGGGTCCCCCCCCCCCACTAACCCTACTGACCTCCTCCGGTAGCAAGGTCGTGTTTCGGCACCGAAGACGGCAAGCTCAAGGCCCTTCTCACAAAGGTGAGTCGTGAGAACTGAGCACCACACATTCTCTTCCTAATTTTTCTCAGATCTTGCTTGATGTGATGTATTTATATGTGCTCTTAATAAAAAAGGAGATTCAATATAAAATTATGTGTTAAATAGAGAAATTGTGCAAGGCTGCATACTAGCTATTTTTAAACACCCCTGTGCTTCATTTGAACAACTCTTCACCACCAATTGAGCAGATAACAATGCTTGTATCCCGTAGTAATTTTCAGCAAGAATTCATCACCGGATCAACAACACTACATCAAGATATATACAAGGACATATGACACAAGATTTTAGTAGGATATAACAAACCATCTTAGCGAGATATATAACAAATGTTTCAAAATGACAAGCACACAAGTTTCAAAGCAGCTATACTTGTATAGATTGTTCACACAAAAGACCATAAGTTCAAGGCAAAGTAGTGAAAATAGCAAAAACACTAAAAGACCATAAGTTCATAGCAACAAGGTGTACATAGCATCACCGTCAAAAGGAAAATAGCAACAACACTAAAAGAACAAAGAACTACTCTTCTCTTCTCTTCATCACCAAATTGTTAGTGCTTTGGGCACTAGCTCTTGTTCCCATTTGCCACAACATATGAACCTATGCAGGCATGCCTTGTTTCAACCTGTTTTATATCGATTAAACTTTAGGAGAGATATTTCTCGTATGTAATCATCATAACAGTTCAGAACTTATACTCATGGCTTACACATGTGAAAAGCAGCTTACCAAGAAATTAAAAACTATACAAAGAACCCCCGGTCATCATCCAATTCTTCTTGTCCCAAAGGAGCAACATGGCCATCATTTACGTAAGCCTCATCATCATCTCAGATCATCATCAGATTCGAATTGGACTTCTCCAAACTCAATAGGTTTTATATTTTCTATGACTGAAACATCAATGCTGGATCCTTCGTCATCATTTCTACACCAACTAGTGATCTCTTCAGGTACTGTAATTTTTGGCACTATAATTTCTGCATCGACAACATCAAGTACATCTGCCACACCACCCTCATCGGCTTCAACAGCTTCATCAAGGCCTACACCATTTAAAACAGAAGGAGCAAACAAATTTCGTGGACTCATTTTAATAACAGCTGCCCAATCAGGGTTCTTCACATCTCTCACATAGAAAACCTGTTGAGCTTGGAGGCCTAGAATGTAAGGTTCTCCCTGGAATTGGTGTAGAGTAGTGTCAAGGTCAATAATTCCATATTTGTCCTTCTTACACCCCTTACTCTCAGTTCTTTTGGCAGGAGGCACATCAAACCAGTCACATTGGAATAGAACAACCTCCTTATCAGGAGGAAAGTCAAGAAATATGATTTTCTTGATCACCCCATAATAATCAATATTTCCTGTGTTTGCATCACCCTTGACTATGACGCCACTATTTTGGGTACTCAAGTCTTGCTCTATATAGGAATTCCGAAAGAAATATCCATTCGTAATCAGACGGTTGTATACCCGAGCTAGGTGATCGTGTCCTTTAGCTAGTGCATAAATAAGATTGTTGACCTTCCCATCATTGTGGAGTTCTGTGATCTGTTTCATGAAATAGAATATGTGAGAGTGTAGTGTACAACGTTGGTAATGCTATTACAAGGAACATTAGTGAAAATGCGAAAGAAAATTACCCGCCTCTCAAACCAACCAACAAACTCTTCCTTGTGCTGCTTTTTAGGATTAGGAGAATTATTCCTTCTAAGCTCCTCAAGATGTTCACTTCAAAGAGAAATGATTGTTAGTTGAACAGGAAAGTATCAAAGCATATCATGATGTGAATTAAATACATAAGTATCCTTACTCAATCCATGGCGCGGTTTCCTCACAGTTTGTTATTATGAAATACCTCATTTTATTAATCTCACCAAAGACAATGATTCACAAACAAAACCTTTCTTGGAGTAATCAATCAGTACTCATTATGCTAATCCCTATTGGTGATTGATCAGAACCTCGCCTTCATGACGCTCGGACTGACTTAGCTTGGTAGGCATTCCATCAACGAATCGACCGCAAAAAGTCATGCACTCTTCAAGTATGTACCCTCGCTATAGAACCTTCTCGTTGAGCCTTGTTACGCACATATCCTTTGAGCGCACGCAAGTATCGCTCAATTGGATACATCCATCTCAGACAAGACAGGCCCTCCCAATCGGGCCTCTTCAAAGAAGATGAATTGGGAGATGCATCATAATATCAAAGAATGCCGGGTGGAAAGATCATCTCAAGTCGACATAGAGTTTCCGGAATTGTTTTGCTCAACCTCTCCAAATCTTCATCCCTTAACTCCTTGGAGCATAAATCAGAAAATAATTTACTCACGAAGCAATGGGTTAACAACATTCTTCGCAAAGCTATGCAATGCAATAGGAAGAAGTTTCAAATATAACATGACAAATATGAGTTTTGAGTCCACTAATCTTGCATCGATCGAGGACTACTCATCGCTTAATGTGTGAAGCATAGCCATCAGCATCTTAATGCTCTGCAGAAACTTGAGGAGCATTATCTTTTCTTCCTTTTTTAAAGTATAGCAACCTTTCTTTATGTCATACTTATGCTTACCATGCTTTGGATGCTGGTCCTTCCTAATTTTCAGGTCCTCAGAATCCGCATTTGAGCCTTCACACCTCCTAGTAGTCACCGAGCTGTGCTCATGTGCCTTGCCGTTAGCTGAGCTCTCCTACGCTAATCGACCTGGGACGAGCATTAACAAAGCAGAGCACATGCGTGCAGATTTAGTTAGAACAGGAAGTTTCACACAAAGAATGGTTCAGGTTCAGCTTAATGTACACCAAACTTTGCACTTTTGTTGTACAGGAGTGGGAGTATCGGCTATCGGGGATAGGATATGTGCATCGAGCGTAGGGGGCGGTGTTCACTTCAGTTTCTTGCCTCACCAGATCAATTCGAGTCCTTGATCTCCTCGTCCTTCATCAACAGCTTTACGTGGAAGGTATTGGATATTACTAAAAGTTTAGGAGAGCAAATGTATGATAGACAAATATGCAAAATAAGAATGAACTCTTTTTTAGTTGTTCGGTAGCACATCATACACCGATTGCAATCAAACAGGAATTGCTAGACTATTGATGGAGAAGATCATGTGTCCCCTTTTTTTATGTTGTCTAGCAGTGACTTGGGAATTTGTTTAGCAGTGACATGCCAATTTGTTTGACTTTAGATTTCTGGTTCACATGGGTACACATTGGGTACATCTTGACAATATTTTTTCTGGAATAGTTTCTTTTGAGCATGGCAAATTGTGTAGAACATGATATTTAGTACAATATGGCAAATTGGCAACTAGTGTCTAGTGTTTAGCACTGTTTAGTGTTGTTTGTCCTCGTGCGAGAATTATATTCAGTAATTTGCCATGTCATTTGTCCTCCTGTATTTAGTCTGTAGTGCAAATTTTGTAAACTTGCCATGTGATCAAGACATACAAACTCTAGCTTTCAAATGAATCATGAATCGAATTTTCTCTAGATTTTGCCATGAATCAAAAGTATATATTGTTGAACACTGTTTTGCCATGGCAAAAAGGATTTAATAGCTTTTGGCATGCCTCTAATATAGCTTTTTCCATGTCACCACTATAACTTTTGGCATGACATACACATATTTTTTTTACCATGGCAAATTTGCTAATCTGTTTGCCATGCCTCTAATATAGTTTTCGCCATGTCACCACTACAACTTTGGCCATGTTCACATGGAGTAGTAAAAAAAACAAATTTGAGTTGATTGTAGAAATATGTGTTTGTTTCCCTTTTTTTGACTTTGTAGGATTGATGATGACCACATTAAGCATTGCAACTTTTAAGAGATTTGATTTTGCTTTTGTACTTACTATCGCAAATCCACCTGTAATTTTGCCATGTCAATTAACATGCAGTATGTTTGTGCCATGGCAAATTTGCATTCTTTTTCATTTCATTTACACGGCAAGTCTTCAAAACATTTTAGTATTCCCTCCATCTCGAAATATATCTACAACCTAGAAAATTACCTAAAACTAATTACTTTTTTAAACAGAAAGAGTTACTTTCGCACCACCTAATTTAGGTGTACTGTTGTTTGCGCCAATATTTTTTAACCTCCCGCTAAAAGGTCCCAAATTAGCGCCTTTGTTCCCACCAGTAAAATTAGCTTCCCGCTAAATACCTTCCTAACAACCCACGAATATATAATTCTAGACCAAACGACGGGCGTCTTCACGGGCGATTGGATCTGAGCTCTCGTCTCGGTTCATCTCTGCTGCCGGCGTCATGACGGCGTCAACAGAGCGAACCACATCAGGTGCACAGCGTCAGGTTAGTCCTCCTCCCGATCTCCTCCATCGCTGAAAAATCCAGTCCTCCTCGATCTCCCCCTCCCCCCTCTCCTCTGCGCCCGCCTCCGGGATCAAACCCCTCCCGCACGAGCTCCTCATCGATCTGCGCTCTCTCGATCCTGATCCATTCAGAGGGGCTGCCCCTTCTCTCCTCCGCTCGCCGCTTGGCCGTAGAAAAGAAGTCAAGGCAGGGGACATGCCGCCGCCGGTGGCATTTTCCCATCGCGCCTCTATTTGGCCGCCTCGGCGGAGGCGCTCGCGGCCTGGAGGGTCAGCGCAGCGCCTCACCTTGGCCTGGAGGCTGGCCGCCATGGAGCTCGCCTCGGCCTTGAACTGGGGCTCGACGGGGCCTCCTGGCCCGGTTCATGGCCGCAGCTGCCTTTGGCCAGTGCACGCCAAGGCCATGACATGGTGGCCAGGCCTGGTAACTCCCGCACCCGACCCCAGCGTGCCCGAGGTGCCTGCAGCCTCTCCACCATCTCTGCCTCCTGGTTCTGCTTCCTCGTGGACGCCAAAGGGGTCGTGGAGCATTAGATTGGTTTTGAGCATTAGATCCATTAACTGAAAGATATAGACATACTCAGAATCTGTATGTGCAAAGCTAGCTAGCTTGCATTTTTATTAGTTAAGTGCCGCTTTCTGAGTTCAATCCCCAACTAATAATGGTGCCAAATACCAGGTTTTTTCTACATACATGGATGCTTTCATGATCCACTTTACATTTGTTTCCCCACAGGTTCAGTCTGAATCTTTACATTACACTTAGAATCCTACCATCACCGTCACTGTCACTCTGCATACAACATTAATTCTTATATCTGAATCAGGTTGATTAGCTTTCGATGTAATATTATCCGTCTTGCTTAAAATAAATCCACATTCTTACACTCTGGTTTCTTCTTATACATCCTACAGTCACTTTCTTATAAATATTTTTTAGCAATTAGCGTAGATCGAGATGAGTTTCTTTCAACACATTTTAAGACATAATGTCATATATTAGATGTTATATGTGCGTCAACAGAGCAGAGGATTCAGGTTTAGTCATCATCTGCATTGCATTTGATTCAGATTACTATAAGCTGATTTTTAATAGATATTTGGTCTTACACGAGTCACATTGCATTTTTTTCCTATAGATTCAGAGTAGTGTTTTCATGAACCTATCACTGATACTTTGCCTTTCATGTTCATTCACATATGTCTGGTTTACCCACACAAGGGCACAATGATGAATTTTACGGAGGATGCTCCTGGTATACAACATCCTTACTTCATAATCACCTATCTGAATGGTGCAGAACATCAATGCTTTGTTAATGCTAAGTCCCATTATTGTTTTTGTGTGCAGTAAAGAAAGGCTCTGTTCTCTTAACAAGGATGGAAAGTATAACGGCATACAAAAACCAACGTGGACAACCCAAATCTGGTAAATTATTTAGCATTTCCTATAATGCATAAAATCTTGGTGTGGGTTAAATAGCTAAACCTTCAAGACTACTAAATCTTTTACAGGAACTCCAGAACAATCTGACATTCCAGTGTCTGCTAATGACATGTGTTTCCTTGCTGAATGGCCATTCCATGCTCGCCGCAACCGTGCGCGACTACAGGATGGTACTTGCTTTCGTTTACATTTGTGTCATCATTTCTTACAATCTAATGCTGAGTAATACAATTTTTCTTGTATGATTTGGGCTGTAGAAGCTGGTGGACAGAAGAAGAAAGGGCGAGGTGTTCTAAAAGGTTTTAAAGCATCTAAGAAGCGTTTTGCCAATGGATCTGCAAAGCTAAATATTACATTCTCTGAAAAATTGGGTGGTACAGTAGGAATGAACTATCGTTCGTTCAAGGATGACGTGGTAGTCATAATGAAAAGAAAGTTACCACTCATTGGAGTGAGGACGTGGTCGGACATTCACCCTACCATTCATCGACTCATTGTTGCAGATATAATAGTGCGTACAATATTTTTCACATGTGTTATCTTATTTTACCATCGATAATGCACTGCTTATGTATATTTATTTGTTGTATGCTTTACAGGGCAGATGGGACCTGGAAGATACACCGTAAAATGTAAGAAAAAGTTCTCAAAATTGCGAAGAGAGATATAGAGGCTGGCGATCAACTCTAAGCTCCACTTACAAGGCATACAAAACAGATGCAGCTAGATTGGCTAATCTGCCTGAAGATTTACAACCAGAAGAGTGGGAATGGATGATTGAGTACTTTGGCACTAATTCAAAATTTCAGGTTATCTCTAAGATCACGGTTTGTCTATTATGTGTTAAGGTGAAATGGCTAGTCTCATTGGTTATATCTGGTTTCAATGAATTGATAGGAACGCAGCCAAAAGAACGCTGATAATCAGAAGAAATGTAAGACAAAACATATAATCGGATCAAAATCTTACTCGCAAGTTAGTTTTGAGAAGGTACGAGTCCAATTAAATATGTATGCCTTGCTGCTAAATATGGTGTCATGTTTCACGATCTCATTGTTATATTACTTGCAGAGAAACTTAGAAACCGGAGAAGAGCCAGATTGTATTGCTCTATGGGAACTCACCCACACAAACAATGGAACATGGTCTAACACAGATTCCCGTAAAGTTTACGTGAGTACACCGACTTTTGGTTATTCTATAGTTAGTCAATGATGTGCATTCGCATGTTTCATCATCAGATGTGATTATTCATGCGTTGGACCGTGTTATTCTTGTTTCATCTTTTATAGTGTCAATATTGATGCTGCACCTATAATTGTTCCTATCATTTTTAGGACCAAGCACTTGAAGAGGTTAAAAACAAAGAAGCTGAAACTGAAGGTCCACTTTCAAGTGAGCAGAAAAACAATGTTTTCCAGACCGCTTACAAAGACACTCTGGAATGCAAGTCATCGCAGCCTCGTGGGTACGGATACATGGCCAAAACTTCAACTGGTTCTGAAAAGTTCCGTATCCAGATTGAAGAGCAAGCTCGTGCTACAGCAGCCACCCAGGAGCGAAACTCTCAGCTCAGCCAGCAGGTTAATGACTTAGAAGATCAACTACAAGCTGAACGTGCTAACACACAAGAGAGGATTAACTTGGAGCGTGCTGAGAGAGAACAACTTGAGGAGAGGTTAAAAGAAGAGCGTGCTGAAAGGGAAAGATTGTTGCAAGAGGAGCGAACATCAAGACTGGAATTTGAAAAAACATGATGGCAAAGTTTATAGAATTGAGCAAACAGATGGAAACCCAACAGGTGATGGTGATTACAGTCATATGCTTCTGACCTTGTAAGATTTATGTTGCTTACTTGCATTGCTAAAAGTGGACTTCTATTTACAGGTTGCTACGAAGAGGGTTGACAAAGAAAATAGTAATCCAAACTTGCAAAATATTCTTTCACAGACATCTAGTCCTAATAAGACTCAGGTTCAAGGCCGATCGCTATTTCTTCAAATGCGCTCATACAAGCTGCAGCAAGGCAATCTCGAATGTATAAAGCAATGGTAAGTCACAACCTTGCTTTCTCTTCATGTTCACCTGCATTTTATACGTCATTGGTCTTCATAATTAGCTAGCTGCTTCTTCTCTTTTACCATGTGTTGTTGCTGCATCGAGTCACAACTTAAACAAAATACAAATATGTGCTAGCTAGGGACATGAACTTAACTGAAACTATACATCTAGTCATAACTTAAATCAATAGCAGGAGCTTTTAGTAGATGTACGATCGGACGATGGTACCATTCTGTATGCACGAGCAGGATGTCATGATCATGCGCGTGATGCCTTCGCTGATGAGTCCACTGCAATGTCCCATGTAGTATCTCTTCCTGTTGATATAGGGGTCGTGAGGGTCGTTTTTTAAACGGACTCGCAACTCCTGATGGAAGCACTTAATATCAATAAGGTGGACTCGTCGGCCTATGCTGCTGTTATTGAGGATACCAAGTACCCGCTCATATTATGGTTTTCTTATTATGAAATAAATGTATGTCGTCGCTCGGCAAACTTTGTTGCTCATGAGCTTGCTAGTCTTGATAGGATGTTAGAACCTAACTGGAATGGGGGCCCGATGTACTAGCCCTTGTGGCTGCTCTGTGTTTTGGGTGATTCAGCCCAACACCATTAAGTTAAAAGCAATGTTTTTTTCTCAAAAAAAAACCTTTTAGTAGATGTACTTTAGGTTATGCCTTAGCCATTCACACTTGTATAGTTGTTCTGATGCCTTAGTTACATGCTTGCTGACACAGTATTAGCTAGTTAGTCTGGCAATAGTTTTTAACAATGGAGCTGGCATAATTGTATGGCGTATGTTATGTTTGACTCATTAACTAGAACTTTTTTTATTTCTTGATTGCAGGATCCAAAGAACTAGCTGGACTGGACTCTAGATCACGGGCAGTTTAGTCTTCGGAGTTAATTAGGATGGCTAAATTACATTTGAGTTTTATTTGATGGATATTTTCTATCAGAAGTATGAATTGTATGAATCTACATATTATACGTATGGTTTTGAATATTGTAATTGAAACCCTGTAATTTTTTTTTACGATTGCAATAGACTATTACCACAACCCATTTTTGGTTGCCACATGCTAGGACCACTAAAAATATAGTGTTGCATCATATCTCAGTTGCTACGCCTATCTGTTTTGTTGCACTAGAATGTTGCAACGGAGCACTTTATATTGTTGTAATAGCTTCACGCCACAAAAAATTTCATGATGCGATAACAGTTTAGCGCCACCAAAGTAAGTTTGTTGAAATAGAGTATCGCCACGGAAAGTTTAAATTGTCGCAATAATTTCTCGCTACAAAGTTGTTACTTGTTGTGATACCTATTTGTCACCATCAAAAGAAGTACGTTGCAATTTCCTGTTACGATGATTGGAATATTTGTTGCCATAAGTTAATGCCACAAGCGCAGTGGGTCGTGGCAACATGCCTAATGCCACGAAAACAAGAATTGTTGCCATAGTTTATTGCCACAAGAGTAGTGGGTCGTGGCAACATGTCTGATGCCACGAAAATAAGGATTGTTGCCATAGTTTGTTGCCACAATTGATTATTGTCACGAAAGAGTAATGCGCCACGAAATGGCCGTCGTTGTCATAGGTTGTTGCCACAAATGTCTATCGCCATGACATATCAGTCTCCACAATTCGATACATGTTGCATTAAAGCTATCTCCACAAAGCAAATTGTGGCATCAGGTGAGTGTTGCCACGGAAAAACATGTGGCAAGTTCCCGCATGGATGTTGCAATAGCACACTTTATTGCCGCAATTGCCTTTTCGTGGTAATAACCTATTACCATGTGTCCAGTTGCAACGGCTGCCAACGAATGTCGTTTCGTGGCAATAGGTACTTATCGCCACGAAACAGCATGTATTGCAACAAATTTTTTTGTTGCAATAGACCCGGATCCTTGTAGTGCCATAAACAAAACGAGCTGCAGCCGGGAGACGAGCCTCCCCTCACCTTTCCGCTCACGCACTCCACTCCAGCTAGTATCGCATCGCAGTTTTGCTGTGCGCCCGGTGCGGTGCCAGTATAAATAGTGACCAAGATTAACCCGACAGAACACACAAGCTCGATTAGCAAGCATCAAGCATCAAGCAAAGCCAAACTCTGGTACTACTCCCTGCAGTCAACAAGCAGCCTTTCTTGCGTCCACTGATCAGCGTGGTCATCAGTCACCAGTTCACCACCATGCCCTCCATTGACAACGGCGAGCTGAAGCAGAGGCAGCCGGAGCAGGAGCTGGTCTGCGTCACGGGGGCCGGAGGCTTCGTCGGCTCCTGGGTCGTGAAGGAGCTCCTCCTCCGTGGCTACCGCGTCAGGGGAACCGCCAGGGACCCCGGTAAGTCACTGTTTACTTACGCCGGCTCTGCATCACTCCATGACCGATCTCGTTGAATTCTGTAGCTCATCTAATGATGGAGTGGTTTGTGCAGCTGACCATAAGAACGCCCACCTGCTGGGGCTCGAGGGCGCCGAGGAGAGGCTAACCCTATGCCACGCCGACGTCCTTGACTACGACGGCCTCCGCGCCGCCTTCCGCGGCTGCCATGGCGTCTTCCACGTCGCCTCGCCAGTCTCCAACGACCCTGTTAGTTCACTTCCTCTACTATGCCAAGTTCTTGCGATTTTAACAAGCGCCGCGTACTGAGTGGCTTACCTCGTGCTCTGCTATGCTGTCTTGCAGGACCTCGTGCCGGTCGCCGTGGAAGGGACGAGGAATGTGATCAGAGCGGCGGCGGACGCAGGCGTGCGGCGCGTGGTGTTCACGTCGTCTTACGGCGCCGTGCACATGGACCCTAACCGCAAGCCCGACGCAGTGCTCAACGAGACGTGCTGGAGCGACTATGAGTACTGCAAAAACACAGGGGTAAGAATACTCTGCTCCGTCGCACCCGATCATTGTTACCGGTGAACTGAACTCACCCGATCTTCGTGTGCAGAACCTGTACTGCTGCGCCAAGATGATGGCGGAGATCACGGCGACGGAGGAGGCGGCCAAGAGGGGGCTGGAGCTGGCCGTGGTGGTGCCGTCCATGACCATGGGCCCCATGCTGCAGCAGGCACTCAACTTCAGCAGCAGCCACGTCGCCCGCTACCTCACCGGCGTCAAACCCACCTACCCCAACGCCGTCGCCGCCTACACCGATGTCCGCGACGTCGCCCGAGCCCATGTCCTCGTCTACGAGCACCCTGACGCGAGCGGCCAGTACCTATGCATCGGAGCGGTGCTGCACCGCGCGCACTTCCTCCAGCTCCTCGGCGACCTCTTTCCTCAGTACAACATAACCGCCAAGTACGTAGTACAATAATTTGAACCTGTTTGGTTCGATTCTGGGCGTTGCTTGCTTGTTTGCTCACCGTGGATTCAGTTGGCGTGGCATGCAGGTGCGAAGAGGACGGCAAACCCATGGCGAAGCCGTACAAGTTCTCGAACCGGAGGCTGAGGGACCTAGGATTGGAGTTCACTCCACTAAGGGGAAGTTTGTACGAGACAGTGACTTGCTTGCAGAAGAAGGGCCACCTGCCTCTGCCCATTGTTCCCATGGCGCCAAAGCGTGCCTATTTGTAACAGGACAAGGGACAAGTCTGTCCGATGAAACAAACAGAGCAAAGCAGGAAAGAAAGAAGATGAAGAAGAAATCAGAATTGGACTTTGCTAACTTCCGAACGACCGGAATATTGCAACAGATCCGAACGATGCTTTCTTCCTTTCTTCAGTTGCTAATCATGCTAGCTAATTCTCCGTTAGACGCTAAATCTCCAGATTACTTCCTTTTATTTGCTAATCTTGTATTATTTTAATAGAAAAATTACGGTGGAGCAAATCCTATCTCTTCAAAAGATGCATGCATGCACATAAGACAAAATGATGATGTCAGCTTAGATTCTTTTTAAAATTGAAAACTTAAAATGTTTTGTAGCTCAAACTATCCATCAAATTGAAAAATTGTCTTCACATAAAAGATTCGTCTCGACGAGATCTTCGAAACAAGATCTCATGTCGATATGTTTCGACGACTTTTTTCCAGGTCAAAAATTACCAGGCATGTACTATGTAAGTTATCAAGTCTGTGATACATAAGTTACCAAGCTCTTTTGATAAAAATACGGGCATGCAAAAAATGGTATTCTAACCTTTCTTCCCACATGCACATGTATGCATACACCAGATGACAAAGGATGCTGATGTCATCCTATATTCTCCCTATTTCAAAACTTTAAATATTTTGTAACTCAAACCATCGCTCTGATAAAAAACTGTTTTCACATAAAAGATTCACGGCGACGAGATCTTCGAAACTAGATACCATGTTGGTATGTTCCAACTATTTTTTAGGGGTAAAAAGTTACCAGACCTGACTACGTAAGTTATCAAATTCGTGACACATAAATTACCAACATGTTTTCATAGAAATTGTGAAAGATGGTCTTCCAACCTTTCTTCCCACATGCACGCATGCACATGCATGCATGCACTAGGGGACAAAATGATAATACCACCCTATATTGTACCTATTTCGAAACTTCAAAATATTTTGTAGCTCCAACGTGAGTCTGATTGAAAAATTGTTTTCACATAAAAATTTCATCGTGATGATACCTTCAAACTAGATCCTATGTTGGTATGTTCTAACGACTTTGTTCGTGCCAAAAGATAGCATGCCTTAGGTATGTAAGTTACCATGTCTACGATGTGTATATTACCATGTTGTTTGCATAGTAATTATCATTATGCTTTCAACAATTTTTTTCTTGACATAAAAATTGCCCATGGTGCAGAGTGTGTATTACCATGCTATTTACACAGGGAGTTACCGGAGTCTGTTTTTAGCAACTTTTTCACCGAAATAAGTTATCGTGATGTTTGTAACTAAGTTATCATGTCTGCAGTGTGCATATTACCATGATATTTACACAGAACTTACTGGCGGTATGTTTTCAATAACGTATTTTGCCCCAAGTAAAGTTACCGAGGTGTTCGTAACTAAGCTACCAAGTTTGCGGTGCACAATTACCATGTTATTACACATCCAAGTTGCCGGGATATATTTTCAACACCCCCGGGCAAAGTTGCCGTGGTGTTTTGTACATAAGTTATCAGCTCTATGGTGTGTATTACCATGACATTTACACATAAATTACCAGGATAGTTTTTAGTAACTTTTTTCTTTGGGTCAAAAGTTATGTGGTGTTTGTACATTAGTTATCAGCTATGTTGTGCGTATATTACCATAATATTTACACAGAATTTACCGGAATATGTCTTTGAACAACTTTTTTATTGGATCAAAAGTTACCGCGGCGTTTGTACATGAGTTCTCAGCTATGATGTGTGTGTATTGCGATGCTGTTGACACAGAAATTGTCGGAGATATGTTTTTAAACAACTTTCCTGAGGTCAAAAGTTGCCACGATGTTTGAACCTGGGTTATCAACTCTGATGTGGATGTATTAACATGTTACTTACACAAAAGTTTTCAAGTGGTATATTTGTCAACAATTTTTTTCCCGGGTCAAAAGTTGTTAGAGATACGACACACAATCAAACACGATGAAGAACGAAAACAAGCAAGGGACACGAGATTTTAACGTGGAAAACCCGTCCAACACGAAGGGAAAAAATCACGGGCGTTAGCCAGCCAAATTTCACTATTTCGGGGGAGATTACAAACGCCGAGGATTTATAACTGATCAACTATCCCGTGTGACGGCTTACAAAGAGGTATATATAACACAGGTGACCTAGGTCAATACTGATCCGTACTGCTTTGGGCCAAGCCTACCGGCCGGCGACAGGCCTCGCTCCGCTCGCCCGTCGAAAGTTAGTCTTTCTCTTTATACTTGAATTTGGAGCGCAACATAACAAAAGTTACCAGGATGTTTTTTGTCCCGTAGTTCATTTGCACGTGGAGAGAAAAGTTGGGTTACCATTTTTATGCCCTGGTAATTTGTATAGAAATAAGAATGGTAACTCATGTACCACAAGTGTGATAACTTACGTAGCATACCCGTGGTAACTTTGGACCTAAAAAAAAGTCATCGAAACATATCAATATGGGATCTAGTTTTGAAGGTCTCGTCGCGACGAATCTTGTATGTGAAAATGATTTTTCAATCAGACCTACGGTTTGGGCTACAAATCAATTTAAATTTTTGCATTGGAAAGAATATTTGATGACATCATCATTTTTGTTTTGCATGCATGCATTCATGTAAATGCCTCGAAGCGACCTGCATGCGTGGGTATGTTTTGGCTGAGTTCTTGATTAAGAGAAAGCGACATGCGTGTGATTAGAAGGAAGGGTGCGAGCGCATGCAGCCATTGATATAAAAATCGGAGGGTTAGCGAATCGTACGCGCCTGTTACTAAAATACAGTCGACTGGAAGTTAGCTTTTCCGATCAGAATTTTTGAGATTCCCTACTTTTATGGAATGAATGATGATTATGTCATTTGGGTTCAGAATGATAAACAAAGCAAAGCAGGAGGAGAAGAAGACTTCTTCTTAAGAAGAAATCAGGATTTTGGGGGCTCATCATGGAATTGTGTCTTTCTGCAAGTGCAGGATGCAGCATGTAGTAAAAGTTGTCATCTAATTAATGAATAAATTCTAACGTCATTTGGGTCGATGGAGAAGAATGGGTCTTACAAGTTTGGCTTTTTAGAAGTACTATATTCCATTTCTCACAGGGAGAGTAAATTGCAAATAGCCACCATAGTTGGCAGAGATACTATTGTTTCATTTTTTTTATCATTTTGGTTTTCTCATTGAAGGGAAATTATATCGACATATCAAGATGATCCAATCCCATACAATTTCAAACTTGTTTTTTGAGGGGACACAGTTTCAAACTTGTCTCTGCATAAGAAGATATACAATAGAAGCAAAGCATATTGACAGTCCATGACATTCTCGAAAGAAAAACAGTCTATGCTAATTCAAACAAAACCGCCATCCATGCGTGGTAAATCCTTCGCTAACTTACTACTGATCATTTACCTATTTATAGAAGCCTGATCCATCAATTATTTTAGCTTCGTCCCTGCTTACAAGCCTGATCTCTACTGAAATAGGACATTCAGCGTTTCTTCATGGACTCTGGCTGAATGAAAACACCATGTCACGTATGAAGATCATACAAGCATACAACGTTGACAGCCTATGGCAATCATGGTAGAAATAACAGAGCAAAGCATGGAATGAAAGAAGAAATCAGGATTCCATGGGGTGGGGGGGGGGGGGCTTTGATAGCCTGTTACAGTCTTTAGTCCATCTTTTCCATGACCCGCTCCTGTTTTGCTTGCTGCAACTTCTTGCTCATTTCAAGACTTTTGGTAGCATCCTTATCCATGTACCGGGTGAACTGACTGGAAAGGAGTTGCCATAGAACACACCTGCATCGCGTCCTTCCTCTTCTTCTTCTTCTTCTTCGTTGATATAGATTGCGACAGCCCCAGGACCTTGTTCTTAATGTTAAAGTTTACCAGCCAGAAATTGCACTACCGGACTCGCCACCTATGCCGACGGCCCTGGGCCGTCGGCATAGGCCATTTCCCGTCGGCATACATCTATGCCTACGGCTGCCGTCGGCATAGCCCCGTCTGCGTAGATCACGTCAACAGAAGTCTTGTCGCACCGTCGGCATAGTTTAGCCGTCGGCATAGGGGCCTATGTCGACGGCTTCCGTCCCCGCCGTCAAGATAGTTTAGCCGTCGGCAGTGATTTTCACATGACGGCAACGGACGGCGCTGTCAAAAGCGCTACGAATCACGGGCCGCCGCGTGGCAGAGGTATGCCTACGGCAAAGCCGTTGGCATATGTGAAAATTTATGCCGACAGCTTTGCCGTCGGCATATCTCTGCCACGTGGCGGCTCGAGGTGACTCACGGCAGCGAGGTATGCCTACGGCAAAGCCGTCGGCATAGATTTTCACCTATGCCGACGGGCTTTGTCAGAGGCATATCCTCGCCACGTGCCATGCCCTGGGTAGCCCTGCGCATATCTATGCCGACGGTTTAATCAGAGGCATACTTACGAACCAAAACTAAAAAATACTAGCCAAAAAGGCTAGCAATTTCCAATCCAATTATAAGACATGATTCAACAACCATGGATTTGCAAACACAGACCATAAAATATTTTTGATGTACACAACATTTTCATTCTAAGAATCCACTAAAAAAATACTAGCCAAAAAGGCTAGCAATTTCCAATACAATTATAAGACATGATTCAACAACCATGGTTTTGCAAACACGGACCATAAAATATTTTTGATGTACACAACATTTTCATTCTAAGAATCCACTACAGCATCAAAGGAGAAGGCGGAGGGGCGGTGCCGATGGTGTGGGAGACGGGGCGGCGATGATGAGGTGGCATGCGAACAAGATAATGAACCAAAGATCCTACACATAAGGATGAATATGTAATATATACACTGCATCTACCAAAGGGAAATCACCAAAATGTTACAAGAAATACTTCTCTTGGGAGGCAAACAAAGATTTTCGTTGTAAATGATCCGATGTTCGCACCGCATAGCTGATACAATAGGATTTCTTCACATTATTCAATTACTGGGAAGGATCAATTACACATATGGATGAACTACTAGTACAGGAGTAGCTTGCTGCCAACACTACTAGCTAGCTGCCAACACTACTAGCTAGCTAGATTAAACACCAACAGTTAACAAAACCTAGCTGCAGTAACCAACAACCACAAATGAGGTAGTACAAGAGCAGAATTTTACAAGTGTGCTACTCTGAATCATCATCATCAGAATAGGAATGATCTTTCTCATGGCACAAGCACGACAAGCACAAATAAAATCACCCATGCGCATGAACAGAGCAAGGTACTGCTATAGCAGCACAAGAGAGGGAGCTAGAGGTAGGAGATGGACTCACCGGAGAGGAGGTTGTAGTCGATGCGAACACGACCCGCTGACATGATCATGTGTAGAGGAGGTTGTAGCCGAGTTGGACCATGTGCGGGGTGTCGCTGGCGGTGGATGCCCTGGTTGTCGTCATCATCCACGGAGGATGCCTGCTGCTCCGAATCAAACGAACAAGTCAGAGCTAGTGTTGTTGAGATAGTACAGAATATAAACAAGCTAGTATAGGAGACACAGGCGTGCTGGTGCTAGTATCTACAGAAATCAATCGAGCTGGCTATGCATGTGCGTGAGCTAGCTTAGTACGTACAGTACATGGTTGGGCTCCAAAAAAAACAGAGAATGCTAGCCTCAACAGAATCAATCACAAGGTTATTTTTGATGTTGTTACTAGCACTGCTAGTTGTATGTGTTGATCCATCCATCCATGCATGGACCTAACTAATGTTGTTGTATCTCTAGACCAAGTGCAGCAACACAAGAAGAAGAACTAAAACTGTAGAGCACATGTATACATATGACTTAACTACGTAACTAGCACTACATTTTGCACAGGACAGAATTAATCATGAATGGTTCTGTCATAGTTGATGCATTTGTTGCCAAAAAGAAAATTTCATCCAAACTACATATGCGACATGAGCCGTGTAATTCACACGTAATGGTGGCTTAATATGTTTTCTACCACATGTCATGTTTACTTACTAGCATCTAAGAATGGATCAGGTATGAATTAGGGCATGTATATCGAGAGCAGCAAGATGGTAGTAATGGAACAAAAGTTTTGGCCTAAAAAATTTGTTTGTCAAGGAACAAGATAGACAAAAAAATTGGGTTTGAGAAGCTGAGTATCTCAGGGCTGGGCTTACACATGGGTTGAGAAGGAGGTTGATCTGCTGCCACCCACACATGCATCTATCAATCAAAAAAAGAACCTTTAGGTTCTCAAAGACCTTCCTGGATCCGGCAGCAGCACGAACAGAGCAAACAGAGAGGCGTGAGGAAACCGAATCAAATCAAATCAAACATCAAAGGGAGAGACAACAACCATTTATTTTGTAGCATCTTGAGATAACTTGAGAAATCCAACTGCACCAATTCATAAGCTAAATTCTACTACATTTTTGGGGTAGCAAGCAAAATATACTAAAAAGCAGAGTCAATTCAAACCAGAGATGGACTCTAGTTCATCAATGGATGAGTGGCATTAACTGTTTGAACACCACACCGTCACAAAGAACAAAAGCAGTACCAAGACAAGTGCATCAGGTGTTCCATTTAGCACAAACACAAACTTCAGTTCTATAAAAAAATACGTACAGGGCTAGTTCACTAGGCATGCAAATTTGCAATATATGCAAACAAGTTTTAATCGATCGATATTATGCAAGATACGCCTAGCCTGGCTGCAGCAACCAACAAGGGCAACCCAAACTGAGAGCTAGCTAGCTAGGAGGACCCAAAGAAGGAGTGTGACAGCAGTAGCACCCATTCAAAATTCAGTCAAGCATGTGTCTAAGTAAAAATGCAGAGCAGAGCAGAGCAGCAGCAAATTGAGAGCAAGCCTAGGAAATCGAGGAGGACAAGGGAGGCATGGAGGGAAGGAAAACCTCTCGCTTGAGGTTGGGTGTCGCTCCGAGAGAGAGGATGCACGCTGGGAAGCAGGACTCCTCCTCTCCCTCGTCCCTGCATCGAGTTGTTGCCATCAGTATGTGGGTGAGGAAGGTAGGCACATTAGGGAAGGGTAGGGGAACAGATCGAATAGGAGAGGGAGGGGCTGACCTTGATGGCGCCGGAGAAGGGCCGGAGCGGCGCCGTCCATGGCCTTCCCTTTGCTGTTCCAACATGAAATAAACGACGGCGACAAAGTGGCATGCTCGATCTAGGAGGGAGAGGATACAGGTGAGTAAGAGAGGGTGGGTTGCGAGGATCTCGACGGAGAGATGTACTGAGCCGCGAGCCACGCCGCGACGCGGTGGCTCAACCCTGGCTTAGGGGACGGTCGCGGGTGACCGGTAGAGGACGTGGAGCGATTTAATCTGCTCGGAAGGGAAGACGGAGCGGACAGAGGCGATCATGGGAGTGTGCTTGGCGTCGTCGGCAGCAGCCGGAATCGCCGGAAGCCGCCGGAATCGCCGGCGTGGGTGGCGGCGGCGGAGAAGGGTCGCGGGGAGAGAGAGAGATCGAGGGCTGCGTGGTGGGGTGGGGAGTGGTGCGGTTGTGTTGGGTCTTGGGTGGGCTCTCTCTCGCTTCTTTTCCTTTTTTTTGGTGGGTGGGAGGGACGCGGGCTGTGTGGCGCGGGAAGGCCCAAAATTTCATTTGATTTTGTATCGCGCGTGCGTGCGTTTACTTTTTCTTCTTTTCTTTTTGGAGGTGCAGAGGAGCGTGGGGCCAGCCATCCACGTCACCGATCCGCGTGACCGGGTGGTCACCCAATAGGAAGTCTTCATTTTTGTGTGCTTCTTTACGTATTTGTTTTGCTAGATTTATTAGATTTTTTAATGAAATCTTTTCAAACTTTTTCCACACACTCTACGAATCATAAACCAATATTCTGCCAAATTTCATGTTTTTTCAAAAAAAAATTAACTTTTTAGAATTAAAAAATTGATAAACTCATTTTACCTACAGTCATTTGAGAAACTGTACGCAAAGTGATTTGTTAAATCATATATGATGCCAGGGACCCGTCGAGGCCTCTGCGGGGGTGGTCTGCAACGGCATCGCCGCGCCATGGCGGTCGATCGATTCTGCACGCTGGCGACGGAGGGTCTCTCCGGCGGCGGTTCGTCTGCATTAGGCTCGGGTGAGGCGTCTTCCTGAGAACTCAGCTGAATTGACAACTCCGGGGTGTACCTCCCCTCACGAACGGCGATGACACAATAGTGGACGTTCTGCGGTAACGATGCGGCGTGAATATTATTAAATACTCGAAGCACGATAAAATCAAGAGTTTTATACACGACGTGGTCACATCTGCTATAGGACTGATGGTAATTTTTCATAATTTTTGGTGATGGAGAAGTATCTGAACACTTCCCTCTACGCGGATTGCTCTTCGCGTGTTCACGATCAGGCCGCGGCCTCCGGGGCTAGCATGCCGCCAAATCTTGCGAGGCGGCCTCTCACAAGTCTGGAAGTGTTGCGGCGGTTGCAAACGCCCGGCACGCATCTTCGGGGTGTGGCCCCCCTCACGGACGGCGCCGCCGCCGGCATCTGGAGGGGGGAAACGGACGCGTCGGGTCTACACGGAGGGGATCTTGCTATGGCTTTGGCCCGGATGTTGCTGCAAAGTGTTCCTATGGGCTGACCTAACACAACCAGGTGGAGAGTTCCACTGGTCAAAGCCCGTCCATGCAAATTGAAAGGGCTAGATCCCGTGGTCAAACACTACAGGGTTAGGCGGACGGGCCTGGGGCGTAGTAATGCCACCGAGCGTCCGCACCGACCTCATACATGCCGTACGGTGTGGTGGCATATCCGAAGAGGCGACACGCGTCTCCGGGGTGTGCCCCCCTGACACCTGGAGGGGGGAAACGGACGCGTCGGGTCTACACAGAAGGGATCTTGCTGTGGCTTTGGCCCGGATGTTGCTCCAAAGTGTTCCTATGGGCTGACCTAACACTACCGTCTCCTGAGTTCCTCTGCTCAAAGCTCGTCCGTACAAAATCAAAGGGCTAGATCCCGTGGTCAAACGCTACAGGTTTAGGCGGGACGGGGGCCCTGGGGGGTAGCAATGCCACCGGAGCGTCGCACCGGGACCTCATACATGCCGTACGGTATGATGGCATGTCCGAAGAGGCGGCACGCATCTCCGGGGTGTGCCCCCCTCACGGACGGCACCGCCGCCGACACTGGAGGGGGGAAATGAACGCGTCAGGTCTACACGGAGGGGATCTTGCTGTGGGTCTGGCCCGGATGTTGCTCAAAGTGTTCCTATGGGCTGACCTAACACAACCGGGGGGATAAGTCCACTGGTCAAAGCCCGTCCGTGCAAAATCAAAATGCTAGACCCCGTGGTCAAACGCTACAGGGTTAGGCGGGACGGGGGCCCTGGGGGGGTAGCAATGCCACCGGAGTGTCGCACCGGGCCCTCATACATGTCGTACGGTGTGGTGGCATGTCCCAAGAGGCGGCACACGTCTCGGGGGTGTGCCCCCCCTCCTCACGGATGGATATGCGCCATGTCATCGATCCGTGGCACAAATGTTTCCACCAATAGGAACCAAGTCATACAATTGTGTTCTTTCTCTTTTGTTTTTCTTCTAATTTCTTCTACCATCTTGGACCGACCGACGACGACCCGTGAGGGGAGAGGAGGGCGGCGAGGAGGAGATGGTGAGGTGAGGTGGGGAGGGAATGGATCGGGGAATGGTGCGTTCGGTATGACGCCTATGTGACATGCCGCCGCGGGCTGTGGCCCACTGTCAGCCAATGTCACATTGTAGATATGCAGAGAAGCCCTTTGACCAACGGACTTCTCCACCTTGTTGTGATGGGGTCAGCCCATGTGAAGACTCCAGAACAAGGTCCGGGCCCTACCCGCCACAAGATTCCCTCTACGTCAACCCGACGCAGACGTTTCCCCCCTCCAAGTGTCGGCGGTAGCGCCGTCCGTGAAGGGGGTCACACTTCGGAGCCCCGCTCTAGGTGTTTGAAGTTGCCACCACACTTTGTGGCATGTAAGAGGACCCATCACAAGATTTGGTGGCATAGCTAGCCCCCGAAGGCCACCGACCACACTCAGAGACATGCGAAGAACAAACCGTACATATGTAGATGTATCTATGGCCTATGTGGCATGCCAGTGGCTGTGGCCCACTGTCAAGAAATGTCACATTGTAGATATGCAGAGAAGCCCTTTGACCAATGGACTTCTCCACCTCGTTGTGATAGGGTCAGCCCATGTGAAGACTCCTGCAACAAGGTCCTGCCCTACCCACCACAAGATTCCCTCTACGTCAACCTGTGGACTGTGTAAGGGAAGGTGGACAACCACAAGAGGGATGATGATTCATGTTTAAGTAACACGACTAATTTGTATATCATATAATATGGACCGAAAAGTATTTTTTTTAAGTGTCACACAAAAAAGGGAGCATCGTGGCTCGACCATGTGACCTTGTGGTCAGCGTTAACTAAGATTACCACTAGGCTACAACAACACAACATGTCTAGATGGGATAAACATTTTCCAGGTTGCTATTCCTTCTTGTTCTATGTAAGAAAATAAATTATATTCTTGTGTTTGCGACAATTAAAAAAAATATGTCTTACAAAAAAAGGTATGCGACATTAAAAAAATAAACATCATAAAACACATTTGTGTAATTAAAACAACCATAAGTTGCATTTTAAAAATGTTCAGGCATTCGAAAAACTATTGATGACATTTTTTAAAATGTTTATACAATGTAAAAAATTATTAGCGTTGTTTAAAAAAATGTGTAGTACAATCCAAAACCACTTATTTGAATAAAGTTTCAAAAACTTGTATTTGAGAACATGTTAATCGTATGTTCTAAAAATATTAAATGTGCTAGAAATTTAGTATTTTTTTAAAAAATTATACGTATAATTAACATTGTTCCAAATACGAGTTTTGAAACTTTTTTGAAATACGTGTTAGACATTTTCGGATGGTACGGAACATTTTTAAACTACATGAAAATTTTTGTACATTGCGTAAACATTAAAAAAATGTCATTAACAGTATTTCGAAATGCCTGAACATTTTTAAAATGCAACATATGTTTTTTTAATTACACAAATGTGTTTTACAATGTTTATTTTTTTCAGAATCACATATTTTTCGTAACACAGAAACATTTTTGGCACTTATAATACGTAAATAAAAAAACAGATTTAAATTAATCATTTTTAAAATAAAAACAATTTAAAAGATAAAAAACAGATAATATATATGCCTACGGCAAGGCCGTCGGCATAGTGTTGCCATGTGGCAGTTCCTGAAAAAAAAACCAGATAAAACATATGCCGCCGGCCGCCGTGAGGGCCGTCGGCATAGATTTGACAGCGTTAGGCTGCCGTCTGAGGCCGGGCCACCAGGGCCACCTATATGCCGACGGCCACACTTTACCGACGGCTGTTGTCGGCGTAGTCGGAGATATGCCGACGGCCTTTCAATGCCTACGGCTTTGTCGGCATAGTTCGAGGTATGCCGACGGCCTTTCTACGCCTACGGCTTTCCCTAGGCCGTCGGCATAGCTCCGTCTATGCCGACGGCACCGACAAAAGGCCGTCGGCCTAATTAGGCCGTCGGGGTAGCCAATTATTCCGGTAGTGTTGTGGTGGCTATCCTCCAACGTGAGGCAAACATCATCAGGATCAACCATGCTCATGGTCGGGAACTTTGGCAGGAGACGCGGAAGACGCTTGTCTGTATCAATAGCGGCCCAGAATTCGTCCGATCTGATGGTGACGACCTTGTGTCATTGCATCGTCTCTATGTCTAAGGTCCAGGTTGTGATGTTGAACCCAGAACACGAGCGGTCGAGCACGCTGCGGCCTGCGTCGTTGCTAATGCTGATGAGCTGCATAATGCCCGCGTCGGTGACGCACGCCCCGAAATCAATGTACCGACGACGTTGATCCAGCTCCGCGGGTAACCAGGCATAACGCGGCGGCGGCGGATGTTTGGCGGTGACGTCCACGAACAGCAAGCCCAGATAGAGGTCGACCCAGCACAAGAAATGGCGACTATCAAATTCAAAGGGGATGACAATGTCAGTTTCCCAGGAACAGGAACGGCCACCAATCACCAGGTTCGGGGGGCCGTCATGACCATCGCAAGGCACTGGCGCTGGCAGCTGCTTGACCTCCCACTTCATCTCCGTCTCCGCCGGCGTATGGTGCAGCACCGAGAACTCACCGAGACAGAGGCACGGTTGTTGAAAGCCCACCGCGAGGTTCGCCACCGTGAACCCACCGTCGCCACGGCACAGGAGACCGATGTCTCCGCGCCACATTGCCCGCTGATCGATCACGACTCAGGTACGGCTTGCAGTGGTGATCCGTCATAGCAGCGTCCACCCGGCCGTTCTCGAAGCATGTCGGTAGTCGCCGGAGGAGCGACGGGGACCTGATCTTGGGGCGGGAGGGGGCCGTGTAGACGAAATAGTCGATGGGGTAACTGGTGGTGCTAAGGCCGCAGGCGTCGAGGGGGACGTACGTCTCGAAGAGTATCGAGTCGCCGTGCGCCGCGATGACGGTTGGCCTGTTCATGTCCCTCATCTCCGGCCTGAGCCCGTCCGGCCAGTGGAGGTAGAGGCGGGACACCTCCGGGGGCTCGGCGACCCGGAGGGAGACGGCGATGGGCTTTCCCGTGCAGGTGGATGAGATCTCCGACAGCGTGCCGTCGGCCACCTCGTCCCGGACGACCCGATCCCCGTCCCCCTTGGTGCGGTGGGCGATTCGGTCCAGCATCACCCAGGGAATGCGAAAGCCGGCGGACGGCTGGTGATGGCCGGAGGACGCCTCGGCGGGCGACGGAACACGACGAGACTTCTTTCCCATGTCGCACGGCGCAGGATGAGAAGTGGAGGCTAATTCGGATCTGGAGTTGGGAGGGTTTCGCTTCAGACTTGCACAGATGGAGATCAGAGAGGACGATGGGGGAAAGGGAAGAACGACCGGGGAATAATGGAGATCGGAGAGGACGAGGCGAGCTAGCTCGGCCGGCCCACGAGCGCCGGAGGTCACAGCCTCTTTTTCCTCATTTTTTTTACGTTTTATGTTTTCTTTTTTACTTTTCTTTTTGTACTTTTGTTTATACTTTAATCCATTCTAAAAATATATGTTAGAAATAACACTCTTCAAAAAAATATGAAAATGTTGAACAAGTATTTGAAAAAATGTTGAACACATATTTTGAAAAATGTTGATTATGTATATAAAAAAGTCGAACAAGTATTAGGAAAAATGTTGATCATGTATAAAAAAATTGTTGAACAAGTATTTGACAAATGTTGAAAAAGTATTTGAGAAAATTTTGAGCAAGTATTTCAACAATTTGGAACAAGTATTTTGAAAATGTTGATCGTATATAAAATGTAGAACAACGTCTGTATTTTTTGTACCCTGCAAATCGCAGGTCACCAGCAGCATTCAGTATTTAGCCACATGCTACAGATATCTGGGCCAAGTAATTGTGTTATCTTGTTTTGTCTGGACGCTAGCTAGTAGTAGTAAAATCCGGTAAGGGGTTTCCCCCGGTCTTGTAGTACAGCACGACAGCACCTTCAGGTTATACAACGCGATGATTATCAATTTGCAATATTGAGTGAATGGATGAATTAACAAACATGTAAAGCAACAAAAAGCAAAACTTATGATCTTCATGGTTAGCAAGCCCAATAGCCACATTGTCTCCACTCGGTCAATCACATCACAAAACTTCATGACGGAGTTATAGATGGTGTACCGCTGATGCGATAGCGACTTTACATTGCGTTCATGAATGAATGATGTGCATGTTATAGACCGGGAAGTTTTTTTGCTCATGTAACAAAGCATGCACGTTTTGCAAAAAGGTCAAGCCCCCATGCCTTATGCCTACAAAGTCCACAGATGCGAATATGATCAACCACACATCGCACAACAACTCATCCTCGACCACTAAGTACCCCCAATATTGTGCTTACTCTAGAAAATAACAAGAAATTCAACAAAAAAGCTCAATGACATTTGACCGGACACCTGCCAGCATGGTGTCCGCCATGGACGGCGCCGACACGGGGCGGAGGGTACCTGACTGCGGAGTGGTTCTAGGTGGACGACGATGTAGTCCAAGGTGCGCATGCATGATTGTTGGGGTTGTGGACGTCCGAGGATGCCTGGGCGGCGGCTGGAGAGGTACATCGGCGACGACAGACAAGGAGGGTGTATACGCAGAGCAGGGGGGGGGGGGCAGGGGCGGAGTGGAGCAACCTCTCCCCTCAGTTTGCTTCCATTTTGCGGGAAAACAGACAGCCGGATGACCGATGTGGGACTGCAATGGATGGCAAAGTGCGCCCGCACAGCTCTTTCTGGACTCTTGCAGGCGGTTTGAAGATCCCTACGTCGATCTGAGGTAGCGTGGGGACCCTCTTCGGCTCTTCCTCCTAGCTTGTCCCCTTCCAAGAGTAACTAACTTCAGTTTCTACATATCCATACTGCCTAAACAACATGCATAGTCAAGCAGCTGGCTGTCGACGTGAACTTTAGTTCTGGGTATTGCTCCTTAATATGACATCAGGGGCACATAGCACATTCAGACATGATCCGCCACTATTACAAATAGTATAACAGAGCGGGATTACAAATAGAATAACAATCCACATTTGGTCATAATCCAACATTATTACAGATGGCATAAAATATATTCCCTTCGTTTCCAAATATTTGTCTTTCTAGCCATTTCAAATGGACTACAATATACGGATGTATTTAGACATGTTTTAAAGTGTAGATTCACTCATTTTGCTCCGTATGTAGTCACTTGTTAAAATCTCTAGAAAGACAATTATTTAGAAACGGAGGGAGTATATAGTTTTTTTATGGGGATACCAAATGCAGTACATATATAGGGTTTAGACCTTTAATTTCCACACACATGGGCCGGTGCTAGTCGCATTTTAGTAACTGCATAAGGCAGATTTCGTATCATAGTATGCACCAGCATATACACGACCTTTTGTACTCCCTTTATTCAGCAGATATTATTGGATTATTATCGTAAACAGGCGCAAGTTATTGGTATTCGGCTAATGCGGTATTAATGCGTAAGGATAATTTTTAGCTCTCGCATCATGTGTAGATATGTTGGTTTAGAGGCGTGCACGCTCTGGCCCAGGAACCGCAGGCAGAAGCAGGTGACCCTGCTGCTGCAGCGATACCACTGTGTCATACAAAGTCTGCCTGAGGGGAGTAAACTCCAAGCCCAGGTCCCTGAGCCTCTGGTTGGAGAACCTGTATGGCCTGGCCATAGGCTTGCCGTCATCTTCACATCTGCCATGCCATGCACGCCATACGATCGAAATACTCGTTAGACATCGCTTTCGTAGGGAGGCATGCACGCACGGCCAGAAATTCATTTGTCTTGACGTACTACTTACTTGGCAGTTATCTGGTACTCGGGGAAGAGGTCACCGAGGAGCTTCACCAAGTCGGCGCGGTGGACAACGGCCCCGATGCAGAGGTAGCGGCCGTGCGCGTCGGGGCGCTCATAGACGAGGACGTGTGCGCGGGCGACCTCACGGACGTCGACGTAGGCGGCGACGGCGTTGGGATAGGTCTTCTTGGCGCCCGTCACGTAGCGGATGATGTGAGTGATGCCCAGGTTGAGCTTCTGCTGCAGCGCCGGGCCGATCGTCACCGACGGCACCACCACCGCTAGCTCCAGCCCCCTCTTGGCCGCCTCCTCCTTCGCGGTGATCTCCGCCATCATCTTGGAGCAGCAGTACAGGTTCTGCATGGCACACGGTGAGGTTTAAAAGCCTGTGATTCGGTCAGGATCGCAGGAGGGGAGCTGTGATTTTTACGCCAGTTTGCTTGCAGAACTCGTAGTCACTCCAGCACGATTCATCGAGTACGGCGTCGGAGCTCCGGCTGGGGTCCATGTGCACGGCACCGTAGGAGGAGGTGAACACCACGCGTTGCACGCCCGCGTCCGCCGCCGCGTTGATCACGTTCTTGGTTCCCTCCACGGCAACCACCATGAGGTCCTAAAAGCTCATAATTCAGTAAGGATCACTCCTTATATATCTTCAAGCTTCGGAATGTTTGTGAACAATGGTTGTGTGCATCTTTATGATGCAGATACCGGGCTTTCCCCTTATCGAAAAAGAAGAATGTTTGTGAACTTACCGGGTCCGTATTGGAGATCGGCGAGGCGATATGAAAGACGCCGTGGCATCCGCTGAACACGGCGATGAGGTTGTCACGGTCCAGGAGGTCGGCGCGGCACAGGGATAGCCTCTCCTTGGCTCCCTCCAGAGCAAGCAAGTGGGCGTTCTTGTGATCAGCTTCACACTCATAGCAGGCATGTATCAGTCACCTCGTTTGGTGCGAGTTATCCCACTCATATCCGGCTGCTGAGCCCCCGAGTCGCCCCCGCTCAGGCGACTCGGGCGGGATCCCAACCCTAGCCGCCGGGGGCTCCCCGTCTTTCCATCCCTCCCTCCGCCGCCGCCGAAGGACGCCGCCGGCCTATTGCCCGGGGGCTGACGGCGGTGGCGGGGGCCTTTCCTCTCTCCCGCGCCATGGGGACGGTGCGGAGCTCATGGCGTGAGGTGGCACGGCCGATCCGCCTCCGTGGCGTGGCGGGCCTGCCTTGACCGGGCGGCAGGGCGGCGGCCTCGCCCTAGGGCGGTGGTGGTGGCGGTTGCGGCGGCCGGCCCTGCGTCGGGCAGCGGCCTTGGCTGCGTTCGGCGGCGGCGGCCGGATCTGCAGCGACGGACCATCTGACCTCGGATCAGCGATGGCGGCATGGAGGGCCTGGTGGTTGGGTCGACGCCATGCGTGGTTTGCCCTCCGGACAGATCTGATCTGCCCGGTGCGGCTTGCTCGATGTGCGGCGGCTCAGATCGGCGGCGACCGTCGCGCAATATGTGATGGAGGTTCTTCGAGCGGATCCTGTGAAAACCTTGTGCTCGGCTTGTTGCCAAGACCGGCGTTGGTGGCACCTGTGGTGTCATTACCTTCTTGAAGGCATCGCCGTGGAGAAGCTCTAGACCTCTATCCGCTACCTCCGGGAAACCTAGATCGCTTGATCGGATGACGGCGACGCTGCTGGTGTCGCTTTCCTCCTTGGGGTGTCATTCTTGGAGGCGTACACGGGATCGAGGGACCAGCGGGTGCCTTTTGGTGGAGCGGTACTTCATCCTTCACATTGATGACGCATTTAATCTCGGCGGCGTGGTGCGATGGAGACTGGCGCCTGGCGCGATGGACTCGCGCAGTGGAGGTAGTTGTCCAAGGCGTCAAGGTGGCGCTGATGACGGAGTGGCTCGACAAGGTAGAAGCCTCAATATTTGCTCAAGACAGACTGTGAAAGATGGCGGCGACACATGTGAGTGCGTCATACCAGTTTATGCCCTGCACCCGATATGTGGCTCGGCCGAGGCTTCGGCTTTTGATGATAGGCTTAGGTGAGTAGACCTGGGAATGTGGCCCAGGTAGCACCCCTTCATCATATGGATAGAAGTAGTGGCATATGTTGCCAAGATGGCGGATTCAGGCATATTGTTGTAATACTTTGTAAGGTCCTCGAGAATAATCAATAAAGTGGCCGTATGCATCTCCCAGATGCAGAGGCCGGGGGTCATCCTCCTTTTCTAAAAAAAAAAAAAAATCAGTCACCTCGTTTTACTACCGGGACCGTATAGTCGCTAGTCCGTACATACTCCCACAGTTTCATAATTATTATTGTTAACCACGACAATAATTATGGAACGGGGCGAGTAGTTGCTAAGCAAACTCCAAAGAACAAGGACTGAATTGAAGTTGTATATTTCAAGAATCGACCTAGATATATTTTGAATTCTTTTCAGGTTTTTTCTACTCTAATTGATGCTGCTTAAAAATATTCTTCTTTTTTTCAAAAAAAAAATCTACTCTAGTTGATTATTTTGATTGATACTGCTGGGTTTCAAATGGCAAAAGGCATAAATGTATTTTAACACTTGAGTGGATGTCCGCCTGATATTCAAAATTTATACATATACTATTTTTCATGTTAAAAAGTTGTCAGTCTGTTGATATTTACACCGATATATAGTACTATGTAGCCTTGTAAAACTTGATTCAGAACATGAATAATTGCTACTTGATTAGTGTATATGTTTTTTGGAACTGGTTGACAGGGGTCGATATAGACTACTTAAAGCTCAAAATCAGATGGGAGCAAGTGCTTTATGTTTGGCTATTTCAAAATATTGTAATTATAGATATTTTAATAACAAAAAAGAGTTTCCATTTTTTTACAGGTTATCCACTTGGCTGTGTAATGAATCCGTTGTAGTCCTCACCCTCACCAAAGCGTTTTTTTTTTTTTTGAAACAAGACCATAGCGTATATGGAGATGCTGGAATTGCTGATTTTTTGGTGCAACCATTTGGGCATGGTAGCATGTATTATGTACTCCATGTTCAACAAACTCACAAGCTCTGATGAGGGTCCTATAATTGTACTAGTAGCTAGTGTTGCATTAGTGTAACATGTAATCTGGTTGCGGTTGTCATAACCTAACGTATATGCAGTTTAATTAGCACCTATTCAGAAGATGTGACAAAACTTGAAGGATTATATAAGCATATATTCAGAAGAAGAAAAAAACACTAACGTATATGCAGTTTAATTAGCACCTAATTTAAGGATGCTAGAGATGTGCAAGTTACTTACCAGGCTCTCTGGCAGTTCCCCTGACACGGTAGCCACGGATGAGGAGCTCCTTCACCACCCATGAACCAATGAAGCCTCCTGCTCCGGTCACACAAACTTGCTGCTGCTGCTGCCTCTCACCATTGCTGTTGGACCTGGTTTTGGAATGGGAAGACATGTCGACCTCTGTGATCGTGGCTGGTTTAGTTACTCGTTAGAATTTCCTAAATGAACATATGTGGGTGCAGGAGCAGATCACATGCCATACTGGCATATATAGAACAAGCGGCTTGCCTAATCAGTGGTGGACCAAAAAGACACTTTTAGGCGGAACTTACATTTCAGTCAAATCAATGTACAGGGACCAAATGCAATATGATATACAGATCCAAATCAGGCAACTATCTTTTTTTCTTTTTCCAGGGACCAAAATCAGGCAACTATGGAAACAAAAGTTTTCAATTAAACTGAGTTTTCATTTAGTAAATGAATTGACGTGTCAGCCTGTCGATTTTTTGTAATGACGATGAAATAATAGAGCAACTTCTTTTATTGGAATTTTGCTAGTAGAGTCGTCTGGCGCATACCAATATGTTTGGCAATTGGTTTGGGGAGGGGGTCGGGATTAGGGGTGTCTTAGCCATAAGTTGAGTGATCTACCTACAACTGTTTTGTGTTGGTCAGTTTGATTTTGTAGGTATTGTACATAGTGTATGTTTGATGGTGGAATCTAGCGCCCAACTATTTTGCAAGCCAAAGATGGTGACCTAGCATTCGTATCAAGACATCTTGAGTGTTTTCACTCCATCAAATATCATGCTTGTTCCCGTGACTTTGGCTATGTACATCCTCGGTGTAGAGGTCAAGAGGTTGAACTCTTTTGCAGTTGTATCAGCTTGGCACCTCTAAGAAACCAATAAAAGGCTTCTTTTAAAACAATATATAACAAGTGAAATCATTTCTTACACATGATCATAGGTTCCAACACGGACATTATTCCATACCTTACACCTTTGCCTTCGAATTCACGAAATCACCACGCTTTTTATTTGTATTTCAATCTAATGACACCTCTTCATCTTCATCCTCTAGCCACCACGCCTACTGACCCATCCTTCTATCGAACCTAGACGGCTATCTCCCCTGCCCACGAACAATGCCACTATCGCCTCGCCTCCACAGTGCCCTCATCCAACTGTCATCATTGTGGGTCCTGTCACCGCTCTCTGACCATTTCTCAAACCCTAGGCTCATGTGTTTCTTCTCCAACACCGGTGTCCCAGCCTCAACCGTGACCGCACACCACAGCCAATGTTGCATCATCTCTAGATCAGGAGCAACCACAATAACAAGGGCACACATTTGTTTTGCTGGCCATTCTCTCTCTCTCTCTCTCTCTCTCTCTCTCTCTCTCTCTCTCTCTCTCTCATATCCACATCAAACTATAGTCCTTAGTGCACCAAATTACTCATCGCCTTTTGTATCGCCTCCACCTCTCCAATGTGCGCACAAACAACACGACCAAGATGAAATTCCTCCTCCTGTGGATCTTTGAAACTCTAGTTCTATGTATTGTTGAGTATATTATATTATATTGAACTGTGAAAAGAAGTGAAGAGCTGCACCTATCTGAATCGTGTCGTTCCTCTCGAATCCTCCCCGGTATAAGGTTCCCATGCCGCTATCCACCCTCCATCAGTAGGTCGCCAGCATTCCTCTCTTCCGCGGCTCCCTCCATGGGCAGTGGTGGATCTAGAACTTGACCAGCGTGGGGCCAACATCACAAAGGGTAGCTGATATGGCCATGGCTAACACTGGTGTTTTTTATGTTCAGGCACTGTCGTGTGTCAAAGAACTCCAGGTCAAAGATATTAACATGGCAAAATATACATGCCAAGTACCACAATACCTTCGCCTAAGCTATGATGGCGAGAGACATCTTATTAGTGAAACTTGTGTGTATGCCAAGGCTGTGCAAAAGATGAGCCGTGACTCTAGTCCAATGTTGCATGGTACTCCCTCCATTCCAAATTACTCGTCGCAGAAATGGATGTATCTAGAACTAAAATGCATCTAGATACATCTATACCTGCGACAAGTAATTCGGAACGGAGGGAGCACGACCGTATGTTTGCATGCACCAAGGCAGTGTACGATACATGTGGGATCGACATGAGATTAGTAGCAAGACGTGCCATAGAGAGACCAAGCCAATACAGGAATACTTTAATATGCTTTGGAGATATGGAATATGTTTCCTGGTTTGGGAAAAAGATTATGACGTGCCAGGCACGTGTAACGTTTCCAATTAATCAAAGGATCACATATTGGAGTGAAGGGCACGCCATGCAATCAAGGTTGTTTTTATTCTTGCCATGTAAGGAGAAGATCAAGCATGCAACTAGATTCATCTCCATATGTTTCGAAACCAAGCAATCCAATTTATTTATTTTATTATTTGTACTTGTCTCCATTTTTTGTTAGTTTTTTTGCCTAGTTATTTTGCATTTTTATGTGGTATTTTCCCCAATTCATATGTTTGTTCCTTTTTCTTTTATAGTTTTTTTTTCATATTTCCTCTTCATCTTTTCTCGTAATAATTTTTCCTTGTTTCTTTATTTTAATTTTTTAGTTTTTCTGTTGCATACTATTCTAGTTTTCTGAAAATAATTATGTCCCATTCACGTCCTTCATCTACTGACAAAAACACGTTGTGATTCATGGATTTGTTCACGTGACACTTAGTTGTGTCGCGCGAGCGGTGCACAACACAAGTTGTCTTCTCTCTCTTTTAACACGGGTGGGATAGGGTTGTAGGCTTCTTATGTTGCATCCCGGTTATTTTTGCAGTGCAACCTTTTTGTCCGCTCTATCCTGCTTTTTATGGGGGATTTCGAGTCATCAGGTGTTTGATTTCCCTTATTTTTATTTTATTTTATTTCTTTTTTATTTTCATTTTGTTTATTGTTTTTCTTTTTTCTTTTCTTCAAATTTCATTTTTTGTTTTCTTCTTTCGGATAGTTTTTTTCTTCGGCTATTTTTATTTGCCGTTTTCTCTATAAATAGAGAATTAGTTAGATCTCATTCTTTTTGGTAGCTATGGATTTTGGACATCAAGTTTTGTGTGTGGTTGACATGTGTGTTCTGTTGATGGCCTAATACGTTGTTGCCTGGGTTTTTTTTTGAACTGGATGGTCCCCAATGCGATTGCAACTGGGCTTGTAGGGGATTGTCGCCTAGTTTGATGTCCATCACTCGACATGCAATTGCAAGTGTTAAAACCCGACTGCACCTGCATGGCCACCAACGTAGATGCAACTAGATTTGTAGGGGGTTGTCGGCTAGTTTGATGTCCACCACTAGGCATACAACTGCAAGTATTACAACCCGTCTGCAACTGCAAGGCCCCCAACGCGGCTGCAATTGGGCTTGTAGGGGCTTGTGGGCTAGCTGCATGTCCACTGGTAGACATGCAACTGCAAGTGTTGCAACCCAGCTACAACTGCATGGCCCCCAACGCAGATGCAACTGTGCTTTATGGTGTTGTTGGCTAGTTGCATGTCCTTTGTTAGACATGCAACTGCAAGTGTTGCAACCCGGCTGCAACTGCATCGCACCCAATGCGGATGCAACTGTGCTTTTATGGGGTTATCGGCTAGTTGCATGTCCTTCGCTAGACATGCAACTGCAAGTGTTGCAAGCCGACTTCAAGTGAGTTGATAGGGGTTGTCGGTCAGTTGCATGTCCATCGATAGAGTTGCAATTGCAAGTGCTGAAAGCCGACTGCAACTGAATGATGTACAACGCGGCTGCAACTTGGTTGGTAGAGGGGTTGTCAGCCAGTTGCATGCCCACCGGTAGACATGCAACTACAACTGTTGCAATCCGACTGCAATTGCATGGCGCCTAATGCAACAACAACCGGGTAACTTATCTTTTCCCTTCCAAAATAATTGACATCCATTTGCACGCTAGTTGACGGCACATAGTTGTATATCATTTGGTTGCACCCAACTACATTAATTGTCTTCTTCTTTATTTTGTTTTTTATTTCTTTGTTACATTTATAAATCTTTCTTTTTTAAAATATAAAATGATTTTTTAAATAATAAAAGAAAAGGTGTAACAACATGACACGAAGGCAAGGAACAGAACATGAGCGAAGCTATCGACAAAATCGGAGCTCCGTTACACTGTGTAGCAATACATGTATTAGGTGGCTAAATAAAAAGAAAAAGAAAACAACACACAACGATGGATGAGTACAACACAACCGAACAAAAGCCCATGTAGTCTCCAGCTAAACAAAAGCCCATGTGGTCTGTAGCAAACACAGAACAACGAACAGAGTCACATGCAATCAATTTTTATACGATGACGTCATGCGACTTAGACTTCGTGAAGTCTAAGTGGATTGAGTTCTAGACAAACTTTTATTATTTTGCGTGAGTAATTGGCATTGCCGTGTATGTGGATTACTTGTAACACTCTAAACTCTTTTCTTATTTAATGAATGAGGCAAATATTATATTATGCCTCTGTTTCGAAAAAAATTACGTCCGGACAGTCGTTGTCATAAGCAGCACTGGTGTTGTAGCTCATGACGTGGAAGTCCGCATCGCGGCTGGCGTGGCAGCCGGCGGGAGAGGCGCCTGCGCGCTGGTGAACAGGTTGAGAAAGTCGAGGTCGGCGGACTTCCTGAAAGAGGCCAAATTTAGGAGAGCAAGGAGAGCTAGCCTTCCGATCGCATGTGAACGGGAGATTGTACCTGTATCTACTGTATCAGTGCAGTAATAGCAGTACTGTGGAGGAGCCGCATCCGAAGCGGGCATGCTTATAACTTTTAAAAGGCCAGCCGCACGTGATATATATGTTCACCCATATATATTTTGGAATGGAGGAAGTATTTATCAACCTAACATTTTTGTGGTGGACAAGTACAACCATAATCAAGCGCACGAAGAGGACACATACCTGTAATTTAGAAGACTTTCACACATCCAAGGTGTGAACGAATCTGTTACGTGTAGATGCATGCACATCAATTTGAGATATGCATAGCCAAGTACAACCATCATCGAGTGTACGAGTAGAACCCGTACAGCGCATTATTACGTGTAATGTAGCAATGAAATAGGGAGTTATGTCCGGTTAGAATTCTGACAGGAGAATCAATAGCCTTACGCACTCTCAACCAGCTTGATAGAAACAACAAAATTAGCCATGCACGGTATAGTTGAAAAAATGGCCAAGTACAACCATGATCAAGTAGCATCCATACAGCGCATTAATACGTGTGATGTAGAAATGAAATAGGGAGTTTGGATCGGTTAGAATTCTGATAGGAGAATAAATGAGAGTCTTACGCACTCTCAACCAACATGATAGAAACAACAAAATTAGCCATGCACGGTATAGTTGAAAACCATTGGCGTTTCAATCCAGGTCTCTCTAGTTGTCTGGTGCACCTTTGCCTTCGAATTCATGAAATCACCACGATTTTTATTTGTATTTCAATCTAATGACACCTCTTCATCTTCATCCTCTAGCCACCATGCCTGCTAGCCCATCCTTCTATCGAACCCAAATGGCTATCTCCCCTGCCCACGAACAGTGCCACTACCGCCTTGCCTTGCCGCAGTGCCCTTACCCAACTGTCATCATTGTGGGTCCTGTCACCGCTCTCTGGCCATTTCTCGAACCCTAGGCTCGTGTGTTTCTTCTCCAACACCGTTGTCCCAGCCTCAACTGTCACCCGCACCACAGTCGATGTTGCATCTTCTCCAGATCAGTGAGCATGAATCACGGCAGAATCACATGGTTCAAAAAACAACAGAGGTTTGTGAAATTTCTAGTCGCCTAAGCTTTAGTTGATCCAAGGTGTACAGACCTATCAGATAATCTGTTAGGTGTAGTCGCACGCATACCAATTTAAGATATTCATTGCCAAGTAGAACCATGATCAAGTGTAGGAGTAGCACCCATACGTCACATTAATATGTGTAATGTAGCAATGAAATAGTTAGTTAGGTCCGGTTAGAATTATGACAGGACAATCAATGATAATCTTACGCACTCTCAACCAGCATGATAGAAACAACAAACTTCGCCATGCACGGTATAGTTAAGAACCATTGACATTTCAATCTGGTTCTCTCTGATTGTCAGGCGCACATTTGCCTTCGAATTCACGAAAATCATTGTGAATTTTATTTGTATTTAAATATAATGGCACCCTTCATCTTCACCCTCCAGCCACTATGTTTGCTGACCCGTATTTTTATCCAACCCAGTCGGTTATCTCCCTTGCCCACAGACAGCATTGTAACAGCCTTGCCTTTCTGCAATGCCCTAGCTACTCACGATAGAGTCGTTGGGTCCTTGAAGAGAGGGTGATGTAGCACAGCAGTAGGAAGTATTTTCCTCAGTTAAGAACCAAGGTTGATCGAACCAGTAGGAGGCAGCACACGAACAACTTTGGCAGCACCTGCACACAAACAAAACAATTGCTTGCATCTAACGAAGGCAGGGGCGTCACTCCTCTTGTTCTTGCCGGTTACAAGGTTAAACACATATAGTGATACACAAAGTGGTAGGAAGTAAAGAACAAATAAAAAGAGCAATTATGTAGACTTTTGTATTGATGGAAAATAAACCCAGGGACCATAGGTTCACTAGTGGTATCTCTCTTGAAAACATACCAGCGGTGGGTAGACAAATTACTATTGGGTAATTGACAAAATTTTGCAGTTATAATTGTGATCATTCATGGCACAAGTGGACTATTAAACTTACTGACGTCTACTACTATTACTCCACCCGAAGACCGCTATCCAGCATGCATGTCAAAGTATTAAGTTCATACAAATAGAGTAACACAATAAGCATGATGACATAATGTAGACAGAGTAGGATCAATTAATATGACTGAACCCCATCATTTTATCCTTATTTGCAACAACACAATATGTGCCTTTGCCCTTTTTGTCACTGGGCAAGATCAGCGCTGGGTTGAACCCACTACTATGCACCACTTCCTCGGAAGGTCTACTCATTCAATTGGCCAAGGAAGACTTATAGATCGGAAAGCATACATAACTACAAAATTACGCATAGAAAGAATTCAAGAGATTTAAAATAATTTAATGAATAATCTGACCATAAACCCAACATTTACATGGGCAAATATAACCTTAATCAATGGACGGCTAAAATCGAATACTTCTTACCTCTTATGAAGTAAGCTAGATCACATGAGTTCCGGACAACACAAATTACTGGGTTAGATATCTTCGTGGAGAATTGTAACTTGAAAATATTTGGAGAACTCCACCGGCACTTGGAGAAGTCTTAACATGTATTTGTAACTCTCGTGGCCGTGGTACCTCTAGATCAATTATAAAACAAAAACGAGACCAGAGGAGCAAGCACTCCTCGGCATATCTATCTATTATATTATTAAAACAAAAGACAAACAAGCGATTATATTCATCCACATGTGCTAATATTATTTCTACGGTTTGATTAGAATAATAATGGCTGAGATTTAGAAGTTTTACTTAACATGATAATGAGTGTACGTCACGCGTGTACGTGTATACATATATAGAAGGTATATGAACCATGTCTGTATATGCCTTGCTTCATATTCACAAACAAACCGCACACAAATATGGGCCCATGTAAAGATTACAAAATCTATATCTATACCTACTATTAAAGAGAAGAATGTTTCTTACTCCTGATTTGGCCGCTAGCAAGCAGTTCCTAAAATTAAGTAGAAATAGTGTTGTGCCTGGTGGGCTCGAGCTCAAAATATTAGGTCCCACAATAAGGGCTACAACCAACTCAGCTACAATATGGCAGTGCTAATGTAGAACTGGGTTGTTCAATAATTAATGGGCAAGGCAGCTAGCCGGGGAGGAATAAAGGAAAATCATGCATACATGATCGTCAAAAGAAAAAGTCCATAGGCACATGCATTATGTGTACTGAAGGAAAACCAGCATAAAATTAAATCAAAGATGCACATACAATTAAGTACCAAAGAAAAAATGACTACAAGCATTGCACGGGGCACTTCATTCTATACGTCAAAACCCTGTTTTCATACGGCTTTCCCGCACGCGATCGAGTCGCTCGTCCGCTTTCATTTTTAGGCAATTGTACAGCTTCGTATGTGTTTGGGTCGTTCACCCGGTTCGTAATCCAGCTTTCATATTTGGTCCAGACTTGCCACCGATCGTATTCCATCGCCGCGAGCTCCGTTGTGTGGAACGACCCGACCCACTTCCTCGTGTGGGTCTCCCGGTCGGTGATCTCCGCCACCCATGTCCCCCACGTGCGCTGCCAGACGCCAATGTATGTCATCTGCGAGTCGGCGAACCGGGCGGGGGAGGGTGGCAGGCGGATCAGGCATACGGCCGCGGCTCGAGGATGCGCCGCTAGACGACGAACCGGGGGTGTGGCGGCGCAGATCTGCGCTGCGGATCGGCAGCGGGGTCCGGCCACTTCGTCCAGCCATTGCAGAGGGAGGGGCGACAGGGAACGACGGGGGAGGCGTCGACAACGGGGCGGGGGGTGGAGGAGAGGCAGAGGAGGGGAAGAGAGAGTGGGATTCTTTTACTCAGCCGCGAACGGTGGAGTAAATATAGGGAGAACCACGGCGGCTGAGGATAATTTTTACTCCTCTAAGAACGATTTAGAATCGGCTAGGTGCTAGTTAGAGAAGCAAAACTTTACTTCTCTAACCGATTATTGGGAATCGTTTAGAAATGCCCTTGGTATATACTCCCTCCGTTTTAAAATAGATGACTTAACTTTGAACTAATTTTTTTTGAGCTGGGAATACACGTTTCAAATTACTTAACCACGCGCAGCATTGTCGCTGGCAACCAAGTCAACAACACAGTCCGGGACCTGCTCCATCCACCGGGAGTTAGACATGCCCGCCCTGAAACCGAAAGCAGCCAGGCTATGGGCAACCCTATTACATGAACGCTTACAAAAAGTGAAAACAAAGGCGTCGAAGGACGCAAAGCAGATGCTTCGAGCTTCACGTAGCAGGACTCCAATGAAGGACTTGTCATACTCGCCCGTCTTCAGAGCATTAACCAGCTGCAGTGAATCTGACACAAAAATAACCCGATGGATGCCCAGTACGCTAGCAGCTTCAATGGCCTTGATGCATGCAGTAGCTTCTGCTTGGAGTGGTGAGGCAAGGAACTCAAGTTTTCCAGCACAAGCAGAGATAACCTCACCATGGTCCGATCGGGCAACACAGCCCCAAGCCCCCTCCCCCACAGCCACGTGAAAAGCTGCATCAAAATTGATTTTAATGAAACCCTCCTATGGTCTGCTCCAAGATGCCGGGTCTGGTGTTACCTTCACGCCAGCCTTGCTTCCTAGTGCTGCAAGATCAGTCACAAGCTTCCTGACAGTAAAACAGATTTCCTCGCATGTACGAGTCCTTTCCCCTGCATTAGTTTTATTTCGAACATTCCACCACTCCCACAACATGATGAGCGCTAGCTCACGTCGTTCACTATCTAGAGCCCACAATTGGTCAAACATTGCCATGGGATTGTTTGACTGGAGGAGGTTCAACCTAATGTCCTCAATCAGTAAGGCTCTCCAGACTTGTTTTACTTGTTTGCATTTAAGGAAGAGATGTCCGCCATCCTCGTCAAGACGCATGCACATCGGGCACCTAGTGTCCAGCTCAACATGCTTGCGTTTAATATTCATCCTCACAGGCAGGCTATTATACGCAAGTCTTTAAAGAAACATACAAATTTTTGGAGGGAGGTTGAACTAACTTTAGTACAAGTTGAGTCATCTATTTTGGAACGGAGGGAGTAGAATATAGGATTTGGATATCACGGTGCGCTATTGCCGTTGCACAATATCTACATTGAAAATTTGTAGTAGAAAACAGGGTACTCGTACTTATCCTCATTTATTTGCTTATAATCGAGTTCAATTTGTGTACACAGTATAATTTCACAAGCATGCACGTTGACGTGGCACGATGATAGGGACATGGCCCCTGTGCTGCAGGCAAATCACCGTCTCGTACAAACTTGTCCTCATGTCAGTGAACTCCAAGCCCAGGTCCCCGAGCTTCTGATTCGAGAACCTGTACTCCCTCGCCATCGGCTTGCCGTCGTCTTTGCACTTGGCGGTGACGGGGTACTGCGGGAAGAGGTCCTTGAGGAGCCGGACGAAGTGGGCGCGGTGCAGCACGGCGGCGACACAGAGGTAGCGATGGCCGCGCGCATCGGGGTGCTCGTAGACGAGGGCGTGCGCGCGGGCGACGTCACGGACATCGATGTAGGCGGTCACAGTGTTCTGGTATACCGGCTTGGCGCCCGTGAGGTAGCGGGCGACGTGGTCGCTGCTGAAGTTGAGCGTCTGCTGCAGCGCGGGACCGATTGTCGTCGCCGGCACCACCACCGACAGCTCCAGCCTCCTCCTAGATGCCTCCTCCGTCGCCGCGACCTCCGCCATCATCTTCGCGCAGCAGTACATGTTCTGCGCACGAGGAGTTGAGGATCTGTGCGGTTAGTTCACCGGCGAGAAAAGGTGAGGAGGATGGAATCGTACGCCGGTTTGTTTGCAGTAGTCGTAGTCGCTCCAGCACGTCTCGTCGACGACGATGTCCGGGCTTCGGTTGGGGTCCATGTGCACGGCGCCGTAGGAGGAAGTGAACACCACGCGCCGCACGCCTGCGTCCGCCGCCGCGTTGACCACGTTCCTCGTGCCCTCCACGGCCTCCGGCACGAGCTCCTGCACGCAAGCAGCACGGGCTAGTAAGTGCTCCATGTCCATGTTCGTCTTGAAGTCTCACAAGAGCAGAGGCAGTGAACCGACGAGGTCGTTGGAGACAGGGGAGGCAACGTGGAACACGCCGCGGCAGCCATGGAACGCAGTGCGGAGGCTGTCGCCGTCCATGACGTCGGCGCGAAGCAAGATGAGCCTCTCCTCGGCGCCATCCAGCGCTGCGCGTTCTTGCGGCCAGCTTCACGAGCAAATTGAACCAATCAGTCAAGCGAAGGGATGGAAATACGAGAGCTGGATGAACCTCGACGCTTGCGCTTACCGGGATCCCTGGCGGTTCCCCGCACATGGTAGCCACGGAGGAGGAGCTCCTTCACCACCCACGACCCGATGAAGCTCCCCGCCCCCGTCACACAAACCAGGTGCTTTGCGTCGCCATTGCCGCCGGCCTGGGAGCTGGACATGGCGATGGTCGACGTTGGCAGTGCTGTTCGCAGAGGCAGCTGTGTACTAGAACACGAGATAACAATAACAATTAGGATGAGATCGTGAGCCAGTGCGTATCCCGACTAATTTAGCCTTTGCACGCACCAAACTGGACGGACAGGAGCACGCACACGCGGATGTGAATGTCATTCACGCTGAACCCCAACATGATCGTCCAAGCTGAAATCTTAATTAAGGGAGTACCTAGAACTCATCTAGATGAGATATAATTTGGTCTCATTCGCTTTGAAATCAAGAACAGATACAACACACGTCAGCACACACGCATCTTATAGCATCACATCCAATGGCTATAAAAGGTGAATGAGATCAAATTATATCTCATTTAGATGAGTTCTAGCAAAACTGAAGAAAAAAGGTTAGATTTTAGAGATTTTTTTAGGGGAAAGATTTTAGAGAATTTGAAATGTTTGTTTTAGTTTTATCAGAAAACTGTGTTACTTGAGTCCACTTTGGTTCATCCACAGTTGTGTATCTAAAGAAGAAACAATGATAATTAATTAATGTTTGGGCATTGACCAAGCTATAGACTCTTCATCTGTAGTACTATGACTGTTACAGAGAATTTCTTGAGGTGAAAGACATACGACTTCAACTTGCTATAAACCACATTTCATGAAACAGATATCCAAAAATAAAAGTACGCAATAAGAGGGAAAAAAACCATCCCTCGACATACCAAACAGATCTCAATTGACTCTGAGCATGGCACAACATGATGCAGGTTGCAAGACATATTTTTTCAGTAATGCTACACTCACGGGGAGGCTTTTTACAGACTTTACGGAGTAGCAAACATGGAGGAGTATGATTGGATTTAAGGGGTGGGAAGGGGCCACCCCCTGGAAATCTGCAAGGGGGCTACTTTGATTGGAACAACCCCGTATTAGTCCCGTAAAGACCCGTGAGTCTACCATTTTTTTCACGAGACTTGCTTGATCGGGGATGTGGATCAAGCAAGGCGACACATGCATTGTATGACTCGCATCACACATGTCGTAGGATTGGTAGAGGGCATCCAGTGATACCATCATTTAAGTCATACCAACGCACGAAATTCAAACCAATTTTTTTTCTAAAAATCTAAGAAAAAGTATGTGAATGTTCACATGATGTGTGCTTGTGATCCCCAGGAATTTTAGATCCCACTGTGATCTACACACGGGGCGCGGGGCAAGAAGATCAAGCATGAATAGTGCAAAGGGAGATAATATACACGTTTGACTTTTGTCTTCTTTTGTTTCTCTAAGTGTTAATCGACTATGGATATGGATTTAAAAAGTTAGACATAGTATCTGTGAATATTCATAATTTTTTCAGAAATTTGGAAACTTTTAAATTTGGTACTCCCACCGTCTAGGTGTGTAAGTCATCTTACGAAAACCAAATAACCACAAAACACTTAGGCGCGGTACATTAACTTCTAGCTCGTTTCTTGTTTCTTGACATATCAACCAATAAGATATGTGGGTGTGCATGATTTTAATGACTTGAGACTATCAAACACGATATGCAGTGGTTAGTTCATTGCATGCAATGCTATTATTAGCAAATAAACATTAAGTTTTCTCGTTTTCCCCTCCTCCTTGATCACGGTGCACAACCTAAGATGACTTACTCACCTAGACGGAGGGAGTATATGTGGTAGTATGATGGTATCATCTAAAATGTGGTATCACTGATACTCTCCAAGCGACTATGCTACACGCACTGGATTCAACGGACTGTGAATAGGTGGCAGCTTTTAATTGAAAATTAGGAGTAAGGCAGGGCCCATCTCCATGAAAATGAGGAGGGGGAGAAGATTAATTAGTGTTGCGATGCCCCTGAGATGCATGTATTCCTCAGTGGATTATCGCTCTCCAAGCTGGCCAGCTAAACCGGACGTGCTCGATCGAGGCATCCAGTCCACAATACACGCGGAGACGTACGCGACTCCCTGGCGTGGAATTGCGGAAGTCGCACTCGGCGAGCTATCGTACGTCCAGCCGGTCCTCCATGACATCATGCATGACAAATTAATTAAGGGGAACCGCTAAATCTCAGTCGACTGAGATTTAGTGAAGTCTCAGTCAACATGTTGTCCGTTGGATTGTTTGTCTGCTTGAAGATTAGTGCGCTGCTGGTTTTTGCTTAAAACTGGCCCGTGTAGGGAGGTACAAAGAGATGGGCTGCTGTTTGTCTTTGCTTTTATTTTTTCCTGTCGGGCTTGGGTTTGCTTGCGTGATGGGCTAGCGAGGGGTTGGAGCCTTTTTCGTTGTCAGTTGGCTCTTTTTCGTTTTTGGTTGCACTGCCATTTTTTTGGTTGTTTTTCATTTTTCATTTAATCTTTTGTACAGTATATGTCTGATTTTCTTTCTTATTATTTCGTTTCTCCCTGTATTTTTCTATCTTTTTTTAGGTATATATATATATATTTTGTTTTTGATATTCTTTTTTACGTAATGTGAGTTGTGTGAATGTTTATATTGCAACCTGCAATTGCACGTGGCGCAACTCGTCCACAATTGCAAGGGGTACTACGCCACTGCAATCGGGATCGGCAGGGATGTTTGGCCAGATGTCCATCACTAGAATTGCAATTGCACGTGTCACAACGCTACCGCAAGAATCGCAAGTGTACAACGCGACTACAACTAGAGGGCGAGGGATGTCGCCTAGCTACATGTTCATGAGTAGAGGTGCAACTGCATGTGTCGCAAGTCGCCTGCAATTGCAACAGGAGGGGGACAAATGTTAGCCAGTTGCATATTGACCACTAGAGGTGCAACTAGACGTGTCGCATCCTGCCTACAACTGCAATGGTTACGACACGACTGCAACCTGAGAGGGGGAGTTACATGCCCACCATTAGAGTTGCAACTGCACGTGCCGCAACCAACCTACAACTGCAAGGGTACACATGACTGCAGCTGAAGGGGAGGGATGTTGGTCAGTTGCATGTCCATCACTAGAGTTGCAACTGCACGTGTCACAATCCGCCTACAACTGCAAGGGATACACTGTGATTGGAACTGAAGGAGAGGGATGTTGGTCAGTTGCATGTCCATCACTAGAGTTGCAACTGCACGTGTCACAATCCGCCGCAAATCGCAAGGGATACACCGTGGATCGGAATCAAGGAGAGGGATGTTGGTCAGTTGCATGTCCATCACTAGAGTTGCAACTACACATGTCATATCATACCGCCAACTCCAAGGAGCGACGCTGTTTGCAAGTAATGCGGTTCAAATTTTTATTTGTCATTTTTATTTCTTATTTAAAATACAAGAAATTGTAAGAAAAATAATATCAAAACCTGAAAAAATGATGGGAAATTGGACTGGAAGTTTTTTTCCTGAGAAAAAATGAACCGTAGGGAAGGTATAGAATTTGCTTCGCTAAAGGAATAAAGGAAGAGAAACTGGCCGATTCCTAAGCCCATGAGCGGCCGCACTTGAGGCTAAGAAAAAAGAAAGGAACTACCGATTCCTAGCCCAACAAGACAAGTCACGAGCCAGCAGCGAACGAGAGCGTACACCGCTTGAGCCCAGGTACACATGCATGACGTCAGCCGACTTAGAAGTCTAAGTCGACTGACACCTAGGCAGACCCAATGATTATTTATTCAAGTTCAACGGAATCGTTACGATGTCATGTGGTCGAAGGAACCACACATGCCTTCCAACATCTAAAGACAAAGCAAATTTAGGTAAGCTACCAGCCTCAAAGTTTCTAGACCTTTTCTCCAAAATCGAGCATGCAAGCTTTGTTCAATCTGCACAGTCTTTTTTTAGGCAAGTTCGATCTGCACAGATGGGCTGAACGAATGGCCGTGCTTCAATCCTCCACAAGCCATAAAAGGCATGACCCACTCAGCCCACTATAAGCCTGAAAAAGCCCAAGCTCCAAAGCCCAGGTACGACCCACTACGCCTCCCTGCTGCGACACTAGCGGAGCCACGGCGGCGACGACGGCGCGAGCGACCAAAGCTAAACCTTCCCCAACCCCTCCCCGCCGCCGCCGCCGCCGCAGCCATGTCCCAGAAGAAGTCCCGCGGCGGGGCCGCCGCGGGGGACGACGCCGACGAGCTCTCGCGCTCGCCCCTCCAGGCCGTCCTCCTCGCCGACAGCTTCACGCTCAAGTTCCGCCCCATCACGCTCGAGCGCCCCAAGGTACCGCGTCCCCCCCACCCCCAAACCCTACCCCCCGGCGGCACCTGATTTGCGCTGTCCCCGCAGGTGCTGCTGCCGCTGGTGAACGTGCCGATGATCGACTACACGCTGTCCTGGCTGGAGACCTCGGGGGTGGAGGAGGTCTTCGTCTTTTGCTCTGCGCACGCGCAGCAGGTCAAGGAGCACCTGGAGGAGGCCGGCTGGACCGGGAAGCCCGCGGCCCGGGAGATGGCCGTCACGGCCGTCGAGTCGCACGACGCCATCAGCGCAGGCGACGCGCTCCGCGTCATGTATGGCCGTGGCGTTGTGAGTTTCTGATCTCCACCCTTCCTGTGGATTGTGAAGGACTGCAGTATTAGTTGTAGTGTCTGTTGCTGTTACTGCTTACCAATTTTTCTTGGCCGGTTGACTAGAACTGATAGTGAGCATATGTGAAACTGAAGTCTGGGGAAAATTGGGTTGTCATTCCAGTTCATTCAAGGAAGGAAAGTAGTTTAAACTGTATAATTTCATGCCAGTCCAGGTCACTCCAGTGGCCTCCCATTTGGTAGTGTCTGCCTCAATAGTGTGGACTTGGGAAATAATTACTACCAGCAAGAGATTGTGATGGAAAAATGATGATATTAAATAATATTCAGAGCAAAACCTAGCATTCATTTTTTTGTCTGATGGCTATTACCCAAAAAAGTTGTTCAAGGTTTTAACTGTAACATCATACTGAACACATTAGTTCAGCTCAATGCCTCATTTTTGATATTTTTCATGCACTTAGCTCTGTGATTGCGGTGCCTGCTTAGCAATAATATCACATGCCCTTTTTTTGTCCTAATAGCTGTCGCTTGTGCCTCAATTATTGTAACACATATATAGCGCAGTCTTATTTTCTTGTTCTATTCTGATTTTTTCACACAGAGAGTGTGCCTGACATTTCGTTTACACTTTCAGTTGTTTCATCCATTCGTCTGTTCTATGTAGATAAATGGTGATTTTGTTCTCATCAGTGGTGATACAATCAGCAACATGAGCTTAAAAGATGCTCTCCAGGAACACAAGGACAGAAGGAAAAAGGATCCACTTGCTGTTATGACTATGATTATAAAGCATTCAAAACCTTCAATCCTAACGCACCAGACACGTTTGGGCAATGATGAAATTGTTATGGCGATAGCTCCTGAGACAAAGGAACTACTTTATTATGAGGATAAGACAGATAACTCACACCTGTGTGTGACAATTGATAAGGATATACTGGCCAATAATCCTACTCTCCAGTTGCATAATAACATGGAGGTCTGCCTTCAAACTTGTTAATTAAACAACAGATATATGTTTTTCTCCAAGCTCATTTTTTGCTATATTATTAAGGCCATGATTCTCCAGTACTTCGAATCTTGTTTTATCGATCTTAGTAAATTCCCCCTTTTGCTGACAGGATTGCTATATTGATATCTGCTCGCCAGAAGTCCTTAGTCTTTTCACCGATAACTTTGACTATCAACATCTCCGACGTCATTTTGTAAAGGGTTTACTAGTTGATGATGTAAGTCCGTTCACCACCAGTTGACCTATGTAAGACGAGAAAACATGATGCTTATTTTTAGTGCAGTATCTTGAGTGCCATCTCTCTTATATGTCTCTTTTGTAACAATCAAATGGCATGCCAATCCTTTCAGATTATGGGGTACAAAATCTATACTCATGAAATACGCTCCAGCTATGCTGCAAGAATAGATAATTTCAGGAGCTATGATGCGGTGAGCAAAGATATAATACAAAGATGGACATACCCTATGGTGCCTGATGTGTTATCTTTTGGTAACTGTCATGAAATGAAACTTCACCGCCAAGGAATTTACAAGGCATCAGGTATGCGTAGTTGCATACTGAAAAGAGCCACAAAGATTTATTTCTGTACCTTGTTTGATATCGTTCCTTGATCCATTCCTCAAAATCTAGATGAATTTATCAAATCAATATGTTCAATTTGGAATGAAGAAAGATATTACTCCCTCCGTCCCAAAATATAAGAACCTTTTTGACATTATGTTAGTGTCAAAAACGTTCTTATATTTTGGGACGGAGGGAGTAGTTCATAGTATCATCAAAATTCTTTGTTTAAGGTTCATGGGCTGTTTTAAACTGTGATTTTTGGGCATGAACTTTTACCTGTCATTTAGGTCTATAGGTATGTCATCGTTGATTCCTGTAATTATATAACAGCACCTTTACATATGAACTGTTCACATTCATCAAATCTTTTCCAGATGTTACATTGTCGCATTCTGCACAAATTGGTGCGAATTCTGTTATTGGCAATGCGACAAGTATTGGAGAGCAGTGCAAGATATCAAATTCGGTAATTGGGGAAGGTTGCAGTATTGGTAAAAACGTTCTCATTCACGGTTCCTATATATGGGATAATGTCATAATTGAAGATGGGTGCAAAGTGAGTAACTCCTTAGTCTGTGATGATGTTCATCTAAAGGCAGGGGCAGTTGTTGAGCCTGGCTGCATATTGTCATTTAAGGTATGTTGCTATATATTACATCTCTATGTTATCCACTTCGACTTTAGGAACAAGCTATAAACAAGTTGCAATTTTCTATTCAGCAGCATTGCAGATATTGATTAAATTCTTATTTGTACCATTTCAGATTAAAGTTGGAAAGAATGTTGTTGTCCCTGCCTATTCAAAAGTGTCACTACTTAACAAGCCTTCAAATGAAGATAGTGACGAGGAACTTGAGTATGCTGACACTAATTCTGGAATTACAGATAGTCCACGTAAGTCTGCATACCCTAAAATTTCTGTTCTTGATCATACATGCATTTTCAATTTATTCTTATGATGGATTGAATGTATCACTCATGTTTTACTTAGAACACTGGCTTTCTATATTGCAGCCTTTTCCATCTCAAAGGGTAATGCCGACCACCCAACCATCATATGTGAAGATGATGACTTAGGGGCATCTGAGGTATTCTTCTATTCTTAGTTGGTGCAGTGATTTTTGTAATCCATGCTTGCGTTACTGTGGTTGTCAGGATTATATCCAGGCACCCTGGTGATACATTTGTCATGTCTTGATTTATAATCATTGTGGTTGCTGTCTATGATATTGCTTAGACTGGTACCTCTGGCGTCCTTGGTTACATATGGGCAAGTGGTGATACTGGAATTCAGGACGAGTGGAGACAATCAATTGCTCCGATTCCTAAAGAAAAGCTTCAAGAGTTGCAGCATGCTGTATCTTTTGACGATGACGAAGGATCAGAAGAAGACTTGAACAACCGTCCATCTGAAGCAGACCGTGACAATGATTCTGAGATCAGTGTGGTTGAGGATGATGATTATACTAAGTTTGAGAAAGAAGTTAGTAGCATATACTTGGGATTCTCATACTCTTTTTGTCTTCACTTTGCTGATTGGTTTACCCTACTTAGGTCGAAGAGACGTTCCAGAGGGCACTTGATGGGGTTCATCAAGATAATTTGATACTAGAAATCAATGCGCTCAGGTATAAACTATTTTCTGCACAACAGACATATTTGTGAATGCCTACTAAATGTAAACAACTATGACACATATAAGTCAGTCATCCTAAGTATGGTTTTACCTGGACAACATATTACTTGTGGGTAACGCGCTATAGTTTTCATTTTCTTTTTGAGACAGTAATGATATGCAAGCAGATGAAATTGCAGTTTTGCTGCAAAGGACATTTTGTTTTGTGAAAAAGAATTAAAAATAAACTCTCCTTGTAAAGAAATATAAGAGCGTTTAGATCACTAAAGTAGTGATCTAAACACTCTTTTATTTCTTTACAGAGGGAGTACTACATATCAAGAATTCAAGATGAGATTCAATCACTTCTTTCATATGGAACATTGAACTAGCTGGAAGTAATATTCCATATACAATTTATTCTGCAGAAATATTGCAGCCATGCTTTTCACACCGTGTGAAACCACAAAATGTTTTCGCTGGTAATGTTCATTAAGCATCTGAATTTGGATTAACACTCTGTTTCCCAAGCACTAGCTTTGCTTGTATAGAGTATGAAAGTTGTTTGCGGTGTCTTGTTCTAATTTTACGGCCTGTTGATAATTAACTAGTATCTTTGATCTCTGTCCAGATGATCTTCTTAGTTGTATAGAATGTTTTATTTAATCCTTCACATCACTGATAGAGTATTCCCATTCTTTATTTTGTCTAGTTTTTATAGTCATAATGCTGATTGTGTTTGCAAATTTGTGCTTATTTTTCAGGTTATCTTATAGCCTTCAACACGCTGATTGTGCTGGAGCAGTTTTCTATTCGATCATGAGGGGTGCATTAGTGGCTGCACAATCTACCAATGGTATGATTTCTAGGGATACTTTGCAGTTTTATGAACCATGATGCATGTCAAATTGGGATAATGATTTGATCATTAGCTATGACATTTGGTCGTTTAACCGTAGGAGTAAAGAACCAGTTCACAGAGGAGCTTAGTGTGGTTATGCAGGAAGTCCATAGGATTTTTGCATAAAACATTACATTTCCTCTATTGCAAAGTCCAAACATGACAGTTTCATCCCAACTGTGGAACTTTGGGGTCATGCGCTTTTTGATATGGGATGCTTTTACCTATAGCTGTTAGATCTCATGATGAAAGGCAATAAAAGCTTATTTGTCCTGCTCCCCCTTCTTTATATAGATAATCTTCTAAAGACAACTGCCGACGCACTTGCCAAGTGGAAGGATCTTTTACGCAATTACACCAAGACAGTTGATGAGGAGGTATGGCTCGAGGATATACTGGATAAATACCTTGAAGTCTGCATGAGTAACATCTGCTTGAACATTCAAAAATACCATCAGGTTTATTGATTTTAAAATGGTATCACGTCCAGTGTGTTCGTTGTCAGGTTTAATCATGTCAGTTATCTCCATATTGAGTCAGCATAGGTTCCTTTATCAGCTATTCGAGCATATGCAAATTATATAACTGAAGTAATCGTTTATATAATTATTTGACCTGATGACATGTTGATCTGCACAATGTGCATATAGTATGGTGATTTTGAGATAGCTCACCACTCTTGCCATGTGGTTGCATATAGTATGGTGGTTGTGGTGATCATACTTCCAAATTGTTGTGTTGGTGCACGACAGACTCTTGGAAGGGCCTCTTCTGTTGTTGTCAAGTTTTAGTCCAGTTTGAAAACAGGGTTTTCCCATGGATTTTTATGACTTATTGAGTTGTTTTTGTCTTTTGTATTTGACATGGGCTAAATGGATTATTTCGTGATGGTGATGCAGATGGAAATACTATTGAAGTTTGAGGAAATGTGCCAAGATATCACAAAAGAATTTGCTCCATTGTTCTCAAAGGTAAAGAACTATTCGATTTCGATTACAGATAAGTTCCGTGCCATTAATTTTTTTTGGATGCACATATGTAGTTTTGTTTGCACTGCTGGGTAATGTACACTGTTTGAGAATTGATGATCCTGTTTTTGTTGGTTTTGTAATCTTGTATTGAACGCAGATCTTGCCTTACCTCTATGATAAGGACGTAGTCAGTGAAGATGCAATTTTGAGATGGGCGGAAGAAAAAGAAAATGCCGACGAGTCCGATAAAGTTTTCGTTAAACAGTCTGATGCTTTTATTAAGGTATATTCACTGTACTAAGCTGAGTTCTCCTTTTCCATTTCACGTAAGGTTTACCTGGCCTGTTTATGTCTTTCTATTTCTGTAGTTTTTCATGATCCCAAACCTTCCGTCAGAGGGAATGATCCAAACCACGTGTCTTGTATTTATAATAGCTCCTGGCACGATGTGGTTGTATTTCCGGCACTGGGTTTGCGCCATCTGTTGTGCTGGCAGAACAAAGTCTCAAACATGATGATGTCTTGTCAAAACTAAATCCCACTGAGATGGCCACTTGTTTTAAGTGTACTTACTTCTAACCCATTCCTTTCCTTGGCAGTGGCTCAAGGAAGCTGAAGAGGAGGAAGACGACGAGGACAATGACGAAGAAGAAGAGTAGAGTCGGAGAGGAGCGCAGCGATGTGCAATTTGGGTGGTTTCCCGGTGAGTTTGCGCCCGGGGGAAGTTTTGGAAGCTCGATTTGTTTGTACAACATAATTCCCAGTTTTGTTCCTAACCGATCGGAGGACAAAAGAAGAGAGGTGGGCGAGAAACATTTGCCCGCGAGGCGCGGGGCGAGCAACACATGGACCCGCAGTTGAGTGTAGATATGTTACCATAACCCTCCCCGACCCTCCGTGCGTGCATGCTTTGCTTGGCTGGTGCTTCCATGGGAGAAAGCCTGCTTGTTTTACTTGCTGTCCATCCATGTGTTCCCCTTTGCACCCAGCCAGCCAGCACTGACTCGCGCAGGCAGGCAGGCAAAATCTTTGGCAAAGGCTTCACCAAGATATGGATTCTTCTTTTATCTTTCCGCTGGGCAGATGGATGGATGGATGGATGTGTAGTGGGGGAGGAAAGGAAAGCAGCAGCAGCAGCAGCTGGGGAGATGGATGGATGGATGTGTAGTGAGAGTCTCCTCCTGGCGCAAAAGCCGGCAAAGGGGTCATGTGGGTTGCGTAGATCCGCCACTAATCTTACCTCAAAAGGGCCACGGTTTGTGTTAAAGCACGCTGTTTTTTCCCCTTTCTTTGCTCGTAAAGGCTCTCGGCCTATCCTGCTTTGTCTCGGCCAACTGAACGGGCCGAAGCAAAACGAGAAAAAACGGCCTTGGGGCCCCAAGGGCAAGGGGGAAAGGAAAGCCCCTGTTCCGGGAACGGATGAGCAGGGACTGCGCTAAGCAAACCCTCTGCACGTTGCTCTCCTCTGTCTTGTGCATGTGCGCTCCTAATTTTATCCAGTTCCTTTATACTCCCTCGGTTCCTAAATACGAGACCTTTTAGAGATTTCAATGTAGACTGCATAATATAGAGCAAAATTAGTGAGTTTACACTCTAAAATATGTCTATATACATCTGTATGTGGTCCGTATTAAAATCTCTAGAGCGTATTATATATATATATATATATATATATATATATATAGGGAAAATCCATCCTACCACCTGGTGGTAGTTACCCCACATGTCTCATATACTATCTTATGGTAGTATATATCCTACTTTATCATTTTAAGTATGTTCATATATTATATATAAGATACTCCAAAGTGAGTTGCATGAAAAAATTTCAAGTTGGCCCATGGTTTTTATTATATTTGTGAAATACGTACATATTTGTACATAAAAGAGAGCATACTCAAAATATGATACATACTAACAAAAAAATAATATATATACTACCTAAACATTCTTATATACTATATACTACACGTACATACTCTCCGATTTGATAGATACTATATACTACATATAAAACTCAAGTGGTGGTAACTACCACTGGTGGTAGATAAAATTTGTCGCTGTTTAGGTTTTGAGATGGTTACTTTGATGGCGAGAAGCTTCCTGCAATGCCCGTACGTCTGTGCTAGGCTCGTCTTGCCACCTAACGTATAAGATGACTTGACCATGTTTATTCGCGAATCAGGGTGGGCGTCAGCTTTGAGAGCATTGCTGACTGGACGGTACTGACCTTTCCCCTGGCACGTAGAACCGATCATTTCACTTACTTTGAAGAGCACGTGCTCGTTTAAAACCACCCAGAATGTTCCCGACTTGTAAAATACATGCAAGGATGTGACATTTGGCACTGCAATTTTTCATTTAAAATTGTGATTATTAGTGTCTCGCAAAGACTTCATTTTATTTTATTGTCACATTAAATTATCACTACTTCTTCCATCCTGAAATGAAGTACTTCTTTTTTGTTGCAAAACATCCATCTATATGCAAAGCGAGCAGTACAAACAAAACCTGAAAAATAATAATAAAGAAATTACACTGAAGTCCCTGTGGGCTGATCTTCCACTGGAACGCGAGAGCCAACCTAATATTGTTGATCGCGGACGGGAAGTCATCAAGGCTATGATCCTGTCCGACCATCGCCTCGATGAAGAAGCCGTCACAACCGGAAGAGCCACATGTCCCGTCCAGAACGGACGATAGGAATCTACGTGCGTGAATCATCCACAAACAACACCATCCAGGTGGGAAGGCTCTAGGAAAAAAAATAAGTCTGATTTGTTTTACTTTCTTGTCACAAACTGACTATAAGTTTGGTCAGGCTTTAAAAAAAAACCCACCTAAAGGCAAAAAAAAAAAAAAACATGACCTGCATTTGGAAGAAACAACGGGAGTAGTTTTTCACGCGGAGACAAATTGTGGATGCAAATTGATGTTCAAATTTTGGATGCAGATCGACATTTGAGCATCAATTCGGTTCGGCCGCCAGTTTGCCTATGTCTCCCGCGAGGCCAAGGAAGACTAGTGTTTCTTGCCTCCTGCCACGGGCGCCGCATGTCTACCTTGTCCCCTATGGCCTTAGGCTATGGAGACGCGGTGGATCTCGGTCCTTGCCGATGGGAGGGCTCTTTCTTCGTTTTTGGATGTCTTTTGTGTCTGTTTAGGGCTTGTGTCCTACTCAAGAAGACAAGGTAGTGGTGGCTCCCTAAAGATGGAATAAACTTCTCCCCACCTAGCCTCGTCCCCGCGGTGCGACTAGCATCGTCGAAGGGCGTGTGAAGGTGTGTTTTAGGCGAATCTCACAGGATTCGGTCGGCGTTGCCTTTGGTCGATCCGCTCAAGTCCGACCTTCATTCGTCTATATTCGTGTGTCTTCAGATTAACAAGCGTAGATCGGTAAGTCATCGTGCGAGATGGGAAGGCTCTAGGGAAAAAAAGTCTGATTATAAGTTTCAGTCCTTTCGATCTACGCTTATCTTCATCGGCGGCGGTTGCTGTTCTGTTGCGCTGGTCATATGGAGTGTTAGCACGACGACTTCCCGACTGTCTACTACAACAAGTTCTGCTAGGCTCCAGCGAGGGAGGGGTGATGACGGGGACGCGGCTTCGGCTCGCTTCAGTGCTTGCAGTCGTCGCTAGGTGATCAATCTGGATGTAATTTTTATTATTGCCGGTATTCGTTATACTGCCATAATTTAATGATGAATAGAATTTTTTGCATCCACAATGCTCCTTCCTGAAGTTGTCACGTTTTTTCAAGTTCCACACATCAAAAGAGCTGGCTCCAAGCGAGAGAGTACGCACTACGCCGCGCGCGCGTGGCGTTGGATGACGTTTGATAGTGGCTGAATGCATGGGTGCAAGATCGTGCTAGCTAGCGATAAGCCGTGTCACCAGCCTGTCGACCAGAAAGCCTTGGGGGGACGACGGAGTACGTGCGGGGCACACCGCACCGGATCTCCCGCTGGAACACCACCACCTCTTTACGTTTTAACAAACCCACATCCGAGTCAGCAAAGCTCCCTAGCCACCAGAGCTAAGCTAACCTCCGACCGAGCTCGAGCCACTCACTGTGCCGCCCCGCCGTGAGCCTTAGCCCTTAAGCTTCTCTCTCCCCGCGCCGCTCGCCACTATAAGAACCACCTGCCCGGCGCCGCCATTTCCCAATCCATCCATCGAATCCACGTGCTCCATCGCGTCGTACGTCAGTTGAGGAAGCTTCTGTGGGCCAGCGTACCTACTTTGTGGTTGCATACTTGCATATATGGACTGTGCGGCGGCGATCTACCGGCTGCCGGAGGAGTGCGTGGCGCACGCGATCGCGATGACGACGCCGGGGGACGCGCTCAGCTCCTCGGCCGTGTCCCCGGCGTTCCGGGCCGCGGCCGACTCCGACGCCGTCTGGGACCGCTTCCTGCCGCCCGACCACGCCGCCGTGCTTGCCCGCGCCGACGAAGATGACTGCCGCGAGTACTCCAAGTCGAAGAAGGAGCTATTCACGCGGCTGTGCAGCCGCCCGGTCCTCCTCGACGGCGCCACCATGGTATGCTAAACTACTCGCTAAACCGCTCGCATTGTTGCTAATTGTTAGTGGAGATGATCAGTAAAGCTGCCATATCGTTGCTGATCGATCCATATTGGCTTGGGGCGCATGTGCAGAGCTTCGGGCTGGACAGGCGGAGCGGCGCCAAATGCTGGATGCTGTCGGCAAGGGCGCTGAGCATCGTGTGGGGCGACGACCCCTCCTGCTGGACGTGGACTGCCGACCTTCCCGGATCACGGTACGAACATGCAGATAGCTGCATTGCTTCTCGATCGCTGTGTGCGTACGTGTTCATGTACGTGGCAGATGGCACTAGGTTTTTCTTTCCTTTGAGGATCTCAGATGGCACTAGGTATCTAGCTAGGTTGACTAGCTACAAAATAGGAACACACCACGCATGCACCATGCACGGCCACCACCGCCAAGTAAGTTAGAAAAAAAATGGTGCATGCTTTGAACGATACGCTGGAGCAAAGCTTGTCACTTTGTAGAAAACATACCACTAGAAGATAGAGTATAAAATTCCACGGGAATAGATGCAAGAGCCCACATTAGTCGAAAGTTACTTGGCTCCTAAGTACCGCGTCGATCGGGTGCCGCTGCCAACCAAGCAAATAAAATAAGGAATCACTTATATATAGTTTATCAAACGCATGCAAGTGTGTTTTTGATGACCGAACCTAAGAGTGAACAGTTCTTCTCACGCCTTATAACGCGCTCTGAGCCTCTGACGCGTGCCCTGTCTTCTTGTTCTATTCAGACACGGCATCCTCTTACGACACTGCCTTCCTACACACGTGTCGACACGTACCAGCTTGCATGCATGCACGCACTCCTACCTGCATGCATGTTCGTTCGTGTACGTGTGTTCATGCTATTGAATATTAATTGGTACACGTATCTGATCATGTCCGGTCCCTTCGTGTATTTCTAGGTTTCCGGAGGTGGCCGAGCTTGTGGACGTGTGCTGGCTGGAGATCACCGGGAAGCTGCAGCTCTCCTTGCTCTCCCCACGGACCACCTACGCCGCCTACCTCGTCTACGCCATCGCCGACGACTCCTACGGCCTCGAGTGCAACATCGGCATCCTGCCGCCCAAGGCCACGGTCACCGTCGTCGTATCCGACAACAGTACCAAGCCGACGTCCACGTCGACAGAGAACACCATCTGTCTGCAGCACATGCAGGGGGAGGAGGAGACGGCGATGCACCGGCGGAGGCAGGAGTACGTGCGGCCACGGAAGAATTACGGGTGGAAGCTGGTGAGGGAGGCTGACATGGACATCAGGTGCCCGCGAGGGAGAGGGGACGACGGATGGACGGAGGTCGAGCTGGGCGAGTTCGCCGTGGCCGGCGAGGAAGACGGGGTGGTCGAGGTGAGCCTCAAGGAGGTGGAGTGCCGGCGGTGGAAGAGAGGGCTCATCGTGCAGGGCATCGAGATAAGGCCCAAGCACACGAACTAATTAACCCATTGGTTTGCTTCGGGAAAAAAGTGGGTGCGGATTCCAGAGAAAATGATACTCCCTGTTCCATAAGAAAATGATACTCCCTGTTCCATAATATAAGAACATTTTTTAAGCTAACATAGCTTGAAAAACGTTTTTATATTTTGAAACAGAGGGAGTATATTAGTGCAGGAACTAATGCTGAAAATGATTAACGGATCATAAGTCCGTCTTTTACTAGGTGGTTGCATTCATGGGCAGACCACGAGTGTATGCATGCATGCAAGAAGCATATTTGTATGTGTCCCGGCCGGATTAAGGGAGGCACATGCATGTGGACAGGTGTTGATGCATGGGGCCGGGGCTGTAGAATTGTTGTCGCCCCCTGCAAAATTTATGCAGTTCATCCTTTTGTTGATCATTGAACAAATTATTTAGAAATGGTTCACGTATTGATATGGTATATATTGTTCTCGTCCAACGAACTTTTTTTCTCACTTTCTATATGAAACAGGCTCTCGCCTCGTTTTATAGATACAATACATATTAGTGAGTAAGTCCTCTCACAAATTAAATCATGGGATAGCCAGACAATGAAAATCACACTGAAAAACGTCAAAGGTGAAAATAAAAAACGACTACAATGCTGAAAAATAACATAGGGGGGCCTCATGAAACATCAAGATATGCACTAGGACACATAAGCTCCACGATAAGGCCCTCAGGAAGGAAAACGGCGCAAAGTATCGCAACAGTCAAGTCCGAGGTGGACACGGGTTTTCAGCCGAAGCCCCTGGCACAAAGAGAAGAACCAGAACAATACCCTGAAGAGGAGAGCGACACATGTGGGCGACGCCGTCATAGGTGCCAAAGCGTAGAACTTGAGCTCGATGGCTCATCCATACCACCACGAGGCACATAGGACATCCACGACGCGTGCATACATACATATTCAGATTTGGGAATTTCAACGCCAAAGGAGAGGACGTACAAGCCTGAGCCTCCCACCACTACAACCCTCGTAGCCCACACGAGCAAGGAACATAGCCACCACCACCACCATGAGGCTCGCCGAAGAGCCAACCGCCACCCGGGGCCACGACCCCTGCATCTAAGGCCCCGACTCCTACCCACACCAAATATGCAACAACTACACAATGAAGGAACATGTGGGAATGTTGTTCCTTCCCTACCCCTGGCAGCCCCCCAGGCACGTGCCCGAGCCTCGGACACAAGCAAATCAAGGACACTATGCCCCAACCTACCCTGATGGGCATAGTGCGAGCCCTCGATAAGCAGGGGAGGGACTAGATCCACCACCGGGTGAAAGCAGATCCACAACCCTTGACGGCGATCTAAACATGGAAGGTGGCTAGCCCGATGACCTCGGCACATGCAGGTCCGATTAGGATGGGGAGGGGCGCCTCAGACCAACCTTGGTAAAGAGAGACATAGTAGAGGGGCCCACCGCCACAAGCGAGCGCGAGGCCAGAGGGACACACTTTTTTTAGTACACATTGAATATTTTTGTATACACATTGAACATTTTTTATATACACGTTGGCTATTTTTCAAGTACACGAACATTTATCCGAAAACATGTTGAACAAATGCATATTGAACATTTGTTAAATACATAGTGAACATTTTCGAAACACACATTTAACATTTTAAATAATGCCATGAACATTTTCTAAAATGTGTGAACACTTTTTTAGAATTACGAACAATTTTTAATGTCATGGACATTTTTTATGCAAGTGATGCACATTTAAAAGAAATTACAGGAACAAATTTTAGTATTGCGTGATTTTTGTTTAAAACGTCATTAGCATATTTTTAAAGAAATACATCATGAATAATTTAAATGCATGATGAACAATCTTTTAATACGCTTTGAACGCTTTCTTAATACTACACGAACAATTTTTGTACCCATGAGGACGTGAACACTATTCTTCATTAGATGAACATTTCTGAAATATAGGGTGAACATTCTTTTAATGCATGATAAAAAATTATAATTACAATATGACCATTTTTAAGTACATGATTAAAAATTATACTTACAATATGAACATTTTTAAATGCACGATGACCAATTTGTTGGGCCGAAACGCATAGACGACTGGACGGGACACTCGTGTCGCACCTTTCTCGGCCTACTTCGCCAAAAACAAAAAAACCTTTCGGCCTACTGACCCCTGCTTGAAAACCGAAGATAATTATGGTCGTTTACGTAGCACGTACTTTCCCTACCTAGCTTGGCCCCCAATATACCGCCGCATGTGTCCCCCCCACAACATAAATTATATAGCTTGAAAGCACCCCAAAGCTGTAAGCATACCATGGACACGGCCATGGCCAAGTGACCGAGGCAAAAGTAGCTGTCGGCCGGGGAAGTATCCACATCCATAGACACGGCGGCCTGCGAGATCGACCGCCTGCCGGAGGACCTCCTGGTGCGCGTGATCTCGCTCACGTCACCGGTCGACGCCAACAGCGCATCCGCCGTCTCCCGGGCCTTCCGCATGGCCGCTGACACCGACACCGTCTGGTCCTGCTTCGTGCCACGCGAGCTTCCGCGGTTCGCCAAGAAAGAGATCTCCCCGGCGCCGGCGTCCAAGAAGGCGCTCTTCAAGCGCCTTTCGTGCCTACCCGTCTTTCTCCCACGGAAGCTCATGGTATTATTACCTTCATTATCCTGCTTCCTGAACTTCTACGTTTTTCTTTTCAAAAAAAGGGTTGAAACTCTCGGCCTCTGCATCATTTTGATGCACGTATTTATTTTTCAACTTTCATATAACTATGCTTTTCTTAACGAACATACGTTTACGTACTTGTGGTGCAGCACATGAGGCTGGACAAGGCTACCGGCGCCAAGTGCTTCATGCTTTCTGCGGAGATAATGCAGATCACCAAGTACCAAGGCTACGTATGGGACTGGACTCCTCTCGGTTTTGATCGCAGTGCATGCCACACTGGCAAAAGGTTAAAAGCCATTTCCATGTAGCAAATTCGGTCTAGTGCTTAACAATTGTCTTGATAATTATATCATATGTTTAAGAACCTTATGTATTATATTTGTCTAATAAAAATTCTTTATTAGATTCCGACATGTCGCGACGTTCAGAAACTGTGGCAAGATAGAAATCCGTGGCAAGATACACTGCAAGATGCTCTCGCGAAACGTCATGTACGCTGCTTACATGGTGTTCAAGCTAGGACCTACTTCGTTCTATGGGATGGACTATCCATTCCAGGAGGCGTCGATTAGCGTTGGAGGGCGTGGATCAACCTCGACAGTTTGCCTCGAAAGCTGCATGGAGGATGAAGGCGATGGCGACGAGTCACCTCGGATACATGTCTTGGAATCACCAGACCGTGCACATAGAGTAGTACGGTGTCCACGGGTAATTACTCTTGGAGAGGATATGGTACTCCCTCGGAAAAGGGCCGACGGCTGGATGGAAGTGGAGCTGGGTGAGTTCTACAACGAGGAAGGCTACGATGAGGACGTATCTGTCAGTTTAACGGAGACAACCTTGACCAAGAAGTATGGTCTTATTCTGATAGGCGTGGAGTTTAGAAATCGAACATATAAAGAGCTCTAGACTACCCGCCGTTCTACCGCATCCACGCGCGGTAAGCCTCAGGGACCGAACGATCTTTTTACTGTTTCTTTGTTTTGGCTGCTGGCACCAGGTCTACCGTTGATTTATTTTTACGTCAATAGTTGCTTCAGGAGTGGCTGATGAGTGGGGCTGGCTATATGTGGGGTCAAAGAAACAAAGTGGGTTTCATCTTGTTCCGCGTACGGGAAGTATACAACCTAGGCGAGCAGCGGTAAAAGGAAAAGCGACGCAGCATCCAGTCCTCATTCGCTCCCTCCTCTCTTTCCCACGCCACCGATTCTCTTTCCTCTCGCCTCCTCCTCTCCGCCCTCTCGCTCGCCGCCATGGCCTCCCCCGCCGCTCATCTCCACCTTCTCCGACGCGCTCTCTTGCTGGCCGTCGCATCTCCTCGGCCCATGCATTTCGGCGCAACGCATCTGGGCCACCACCTCTCCTCTTTTCCTCCTAGATTTCGATCTGGAGCGTGAGAGATAGAGGCGGCCACAAGCGCCGGCGCCGGCACGGGATGATAGATACGCCACCTCTCCTCATCTCGTCCTATATTTGGGTGGTCGAGCCAACGGGGATGAGGGGAGAAGCAGTCGGAGCAGGCGCAGTAATGGCGAACGCGAGCAGCCACAACAGGCGGTAGTGCTGGCGAATCGGTTGTCCATGGTGCTTCAGCCATGAAAGATGCAGAAGAAAAAATCATGTAAGTTCCTCTAATTTTCTTCCACAATTTTTTCCTTGGATATATATATATATATACTGCACAAAAGTTAATTTCTTTACTTCTCGACCGCTTCTAATTTTGGGGAAAAGAGAGGGATTTGAGAGAAATAGGCAACATGAAGAGCTTTGTTTTGTCTCTTTGCATTTTTGACCACATCTAATTTTTGAGAAAAGAGAGAGGAATTTGAGAGAGATAGACAATCTGAAGGGATGTTGTGGCTACATCATCCTTCTTGTAGTCACAAGGGATACTTTTTGTGGTATGATTTCTTTGTAGGTTGATAAAAGCACACCCACCCACCAGGTTCAGATTGCTTTTCTTATGAAGATTTGTGTTTCTCTCTTGTTCTGAGGTTCTTCAGTTTTACTTTGTAGGTTGATAAAAGCACACACACTCACCAGGTTCAGGTTGCTGTGAGTGTAGCCATCATGGCTATCCCAGGAGCAGGTTCAGCTTCTGTACATCCATTTTTTCGGCTACTTTGCATCTTTCAGATCTGCAATTACATATGATGTTAGTTCACTTCTTCCATGCGATGGACTGCTACTTCTTCTCATATGTGTTGGTTTCTGCAGGTCCATTGGTTGCTTCATTTTCAGCTATATGATAGCTCGGGGCATGCTCACCAGTTGTTCTGTTAAAATGACAAAACCGACTGAACTTTATCTCTTATATGTGTTACTAAATACTAGAGGTGATTATTTTCTTTCTAGCGATTACAGTTTTATAAGCATTATGCTTTTTGAGACTTTGAGGTCCGAACTAATTAGTCTACGATGCTGCAGCCGAACTTGAATGCTTCTATATAGATATAATTAGTATTTCTAACAATTTGCATCTCCGAAGCTGCAGCCTATGCTAAAAGTAGTTCTTATAGCCATAGTAGGTGATACATCATTAGAACTAATGTGTGACACTTATTTTGCAACAGCAACATCCAAGTTTTTCAACATTTTACAATCTTACTAATGTGTGCTGCCAAGTTTCTCTATTTTAGATGGTTCTGTCTTTTTACTTCTGAAAATGGGTGTGTGTTCTGTTTAGCTGACTATAATTCGTTGTTGTAGTCGAAGATGTTCCCAGGCTAGCATCTTGTTTAGAATTCTACAATTCACATCAATGCTGAATTTTTTTTGCTACTAAATTTGCATTTTATTTCCAATATTGCGTCTCATTGCACTTTGAAGATACACCGGACTATCAGTGGCGATTTAATTCCGCTTATTTCTTAGCTACAATATTCCATAGAAAAAACATGGACTTGTTTGTTGTATATTTTGCTCTTTAATTGCCTATCATTTTTGATTAATAGATGAGCTATCACTCATTGTTCCATGACTATCTGGACCACTTCAATTGCTAATTACACCATGACTCATGAATATGATTTATTTCTTGGTCTGACATAATCCCCTTCTTCTGTGCTTCATATTTCTTTAGGAGGGACGACATGATGGATGATTTATGTTTGTGGGTGCATGCTGAGGTTGTGATATCCTTACAGATCGTCTTGTTATTCTTATTCTTACTACTAGATTTCTAACCTTTGTGGTTCTTATGTCTGTGTTGCAGGTGGGATTTGTGTCTACCGTCGTTCGGATGGAACAGATTGACTGGGTTTTTCGCAGTTTCTCCTTCATAGTCTACACTGGTAAATCTTTTCTCCTCCCTGTTATGTTACTTATGTACACGTTTTCCCCCTTCATTCGTTGAGAGTGAATGTCGTAGGTAAAAAAATTGCCAACTTGTTTTCTTCTTCGGTTTCAGTTATGAAGTAATGAAGAAATGTGTGTTGTGCTATGCCTACAGGAAAGAGTTTCAATTAGTTGTTTCAGTCTTTGCTTGTACCTTTATGGCCAGTAGGCTTAATTCTTTCGACTTATAAGCTCTCCGTTGCTAGGTGCAGAGTTTATAGTTAATTAACTGAAATCAAATACAGAGAGTCGCATGGTCAATTTTTGCTTATTGTAGTTGGTGTGCTATGTTTGGTGTAGTGCATTCTTATCAAGCCATTCTCGTCTAATTGATTCTGTAGTTACATATTGTTTCTTATATGCACTTTTTTCATGTATTTTTTTGAGAGAGGTATCCTTTAGAGAACAGAGAGGTAAAAACACCAGATTATTTTATCAATTAGAGACATGGATGATTTTAGTGAGCTTTAGCTGAAGACAGAAAGTATGATATGATGCAATAGAGTAGCATCCACAAATGTAGAACCAAGATCCGTTAGTCTACCTTCATCTTCCTGGGCCAATTATGTATAAAGAGGCCATCTAAGTATCTCCTTGCAAGGTATGCCTGAACCATGATGTTATCAGGATGGAAAAATATGCCATCTATGTATCTCTTTCCATACTATTGAAATTTGAAATAAACCACATATGCCTGATTATGTATAAAGATGCCATATAAATACCTACTTTTATAATGGTTCCAATGCTTGGTTTGCATTGGCTACTTGCATCAGGGGCGCAAATCAATTTCTAAACCACTCTTACTTGCATAGTTTGAATGCTTTGGTTCACTCTCGCGTTTTGCGCCAGGGCGCAACGGGTCATCTATTGTTGTGCATTTTCTTTAGTAACTTGTTTGGTATGCAATTTATGTTCCTGCTTTACATAGCTAAATCAGTATCAAGATTATTGTACTATTGTTTATTCCTTGAAACGTCCGATCTACTAATATGCCTACTTTTGTACAATCCGTTTAATTGAAATTGGTTGTTCATTTGGGGATGAGATGTTCTCTCCTAAATATGTAATTCTCATTTCTGAGTGGTAATTTCTGGACCTGTAAATTCTTTGATGCAGTACTGCGTTTTTGTCCATAACTAACAATATTGACCACATGCTCTGAGGTTCATAATTCCAAAATTTGGGTGTAGTGCGCTTTGTATATCCGATGTATCGGGGAACTCTAATATCTGAGTTATATATATATGGTTGTCTGGCGGGATTGGTTTTTTCACCTATCTCACTCCTCAGCTCAAGGTTTTTAAGCTGATACATTTCAACACTCAAGGTGAGCTTCACCCAATCCTTCTTCCCCTCCCTCTCTCTTTCTGCAACTCTGGAAGCTTGTGCAATGTGCTCTGCTTCCATCTCTTTTTTTTGTTAAATGAATCTCAGACTCAGGAGAGCATGGTCTTTATGCTAGCATTACTGTCAAGGACCTTACCTTCTTATTGAATTGCTTATGTTTGTACAGCATGGATTTTTCAAAATTAGTTGCTTACATTGTGAATAATTCTATTAACTTTTAGTTCAAAAGAATCTGCCACAGTGTTAAGAGTTCTTTGTGATGTTGCATGATGTTCTGATTTTGAACTTGAACGTGCTAACTGAATTTTGCAGTGCAAACTGAACTTTTCAAATTAACTGAAGTTCATGGATTTCTCGAAAAGGTAAAGCACTACCTCAGTATTTCTGTATTAGAGGGGTGCCCCTGTTGTTTCTTGGTATCATTACTAGCAAGTGTCATATGAGGTGTGTGTGCCTTGCCTGCCATCATGATTCATGAGGTGTGTGTTTACCTTTGTTTCAAGAAGGTAAACCACACAAAGGAAATCTATGTATCATAAAAAAGAGGATGTGCATGTGTCTTGTAGGGTTGATGGATTGATTGATCACCACACAAAGTAAGTAGTTTGGGGAAAAGAATGATGTTGGACTACTAAAATCAAAGAAAATATTCCATGAATTTTGTCACTGGAATGGCTTGTAAAATGGTTCAGTGCCATCTTATCTCTAGAACAGCTTAAAAATGGTGTGCAGAGGTTTCTTAGTTCTTCTACTGCACCCCATTTTTTTAGAAATTGAAACTACTCCAGTGTCCAGTGTTAGCTAAAAGCTAAGATGAGTACAAGAATTTTCTGTAGAGATTGTTGCAAGGAGACATCTCTGTCCAGTGTTAGCTAAATTTTATTGGTCTCAGCATTGGTCTATCTATGCATTGGTCTCACATCTTATTTGCAGAACATTTGAGTACACTTCAAATATGCATACACTGCATATTTTCAGTGATAGTCTGAAATTATGCATACACTGTACATCAGCATATTGAAAACATTCAGGTTTTAGTATAACTGAGTTTTCTGTTACATACACTCTGCGCTTCTTCTATAGCTGAATTTTCTGTTACATACACTCTGCACTTCTGCTTTAACTGAATTTATTTTTCAGGTTTTGTACATCAGCCTACTACTGAAAACATTCAGTTATTGACAAATCATGACATTACAATCTGACAAATCATGCATGCAAAATCTGACCAAGTGCAAAAGCTTGTCAAAGCTCTCATTCCTTGTTATGTTATAAACTGAATGCCAAGATAGATTTCTCAATGTACAAATTGTTTGCACTTACTGAGCACTGAAATCTGTATATTTTAGATAAAGTAGCATTTGCCGATAGAAGTCATGGTTGGATCAACATATTTTTGCACTGAAATCATTTTTAATGCAAGTTTACAGCTACTCGGAGTTCCTAATTGCAGACTCAACTATCTTGACCTACCGATGATCTAATTTGTGGCATTATTACCTTAAGAAAATATTTGCATTTAATTTCCTTTATATACAGGGGTATAAGTTCTTACCAAATGTATTCAAATATACAGTTACTGAAAAAATGCAAATATTTTCAACACGTACATGGTTTTAAACGGGTCTTTGCGCCATTTGGCGCAACTGGACATCTAGTAAGTTACAAAAGCCAACGGGGTTGTAGGGGTCGGGATCAGTAAAAAATCTTGGAGCAAAGAAAAGATATCATTTCTGTAGTTTTTTTTTGAGGGAAGGCCATCATGGCTTACTTTATTAATTGATCAAAGGCAGTACATCATCCACAAGTACCGGGACTAGGCAGCTCGGCGGCTCCTCAGTCCAACTAATAGAAGTCTTATTACAAAAAGAAAATTGAGCAAGCACATGCGCTGCTTTATTAAGCGTCCGAGAACAATGCTTAAAGACGACCTTCCCGATTGAAGTAGACACATCCAAACATTCTGCAAAGATTGCAGCTGCCGCATCCCATCATATGGATTGTCCGTCACAATAATTTACCACCACTTGTGAGTCCGATTCAGCTTCCACCCGAGGAAATCCCAAAGAGTTAGCAAATATGAGTCCATCCCTCATTGCCATAGCTTCAGCCATCATTGCATCAGCAACATAGTCTAAGAATATGCATTGTGCTGCGAGGAAGTTACCTTGTCCATCCCTAATCACAGCCGCGGTCGCTCCTCTTCCTTCATCTGGATAGAATGCCGCATCAACATTTAGTTTCACAAACCCAATATCTGGCTTCATCCATCTCTGCTGCTTGATCCCCGAACTAGGTAAAGAAGCTTCATGGAAATTATTTGTAATTGCCAGCACTGAAGTATGCCATCGTGTCGCAGGTGGTGGCTTTCCCTCGTGTGTTAATTCACGTCGTATCCACCATAGATACCAACGTGCAACCAAAAGGACTTGTTTCACTGATAGGTTTGGTTTGATCACAAGCTTCATCTCTGCCTGAAGGAGTAAGTGCTCCAGGATTACCGATCCCGAACGATCAACTCCCAAAGCTTCCTGAATAATGTTAGTCATGCCAAGTCGCTCCCACAATTCTCTGGCATTGTCACATTCAAACAGTAGATGGCGGATGTCTTCTGCAGCTTGATGACAAACGGGACAAGCTCCATTGCCTCCCACATGTCTGTTAACGAGTATGGACTTTAAAGGGATTATTCCATGCAATGCCCTCCATCCAAAAATCTGAATTTTACGAGGGACTTTTTGGTTCCATAACATTCTCCATACTGCCGGTGTTGTAGAGCCTCCTGATCGATGCATTGTATTTGCATGGCTCTGAAAAGTTTGAATCCATTGAGTTCTGTACGCTGACTTCACAGAAAAGTACCGGTGCCAAGCCATAAAATCTTCAAATGCACCATAATTGAGTGGAATTTGGAGAATTCTAGTGCTGTCTACTTGATTGAATATTGATCTAATTAACTCCTCATCCCACTTCCCCGTCATTGGATCGATGAGATCATTTACCTTGGTTAATAGGGTTTGCCCCCTCGAGGACACAACACGCCTATCCGGGCTCATTTGGGATCCACGGATCAGACCATATTTGCACATTCTTCCCTGTACCAATTCGCCAAATGTGGCCCAATTTGAAAGTTTCTAGCCCTTTCATGAGGCTTTGCCATGTGAACGACGCTCCATTCTTTAAAGTGGCTTGAAGCAACGAATTATTTGGAAAGTATTTTGCCTTCAGCACTCGCGCACATAAAGAATCAGGGTTGGTTATCAATCTCCAGGTCTGTTTAGAGAGCATAGCCAAATTGAAAGAGTAAAGATCTCGAAACCCCATACCATCCTCACATTTCGGATAACATAGTTTCCACCATGAATACCAATCCATTCTTCTATGTTCCTCATCATCACCCCACCAAAACTATGATATTAGATCTGTGATCTCTTTGCATAAGCCTTTAGGCGCATGTAAAATGCAGACATGGCAAAACCTTTGGGATAGCTCATGCAACAAATTTTAGCAAGATCTCCTTTCCTCCAGTTGATAATTGTTTTTCCATCCATCCCTTAAGCTTCTCCTTAATTCTTTCATAGAAGTGTCTAAAGCAGTCACTCCTGTCTGCTCCTACCATTGCTGGGAGCCCAAGGTATTTATCCGATAAGGCCTCAGTATCAATATGTAATTCCTGACATATCTCAGCCCTCGAATCCACAGGTGTGTTAGGGCTGAAGAAAACGCTACTCTTTGCCAGACTCACCCATCTGTCCCGAGCTTTGGCAGTAGGCTTCTAGAACATGCTGTAAGGAAGCTGCATTTAACACATCTGCTTTCATGAGAATCAAAGAATCATCAGCGAATAAAAGGTGTGATACTGATGGTGCATTCCTGCACACTCTGATTCCCTCTATGCCACCAGCTTCTTCTTCAAACTGCAATAGACTAGAAAGACCCTCTGCACATAAGAGAAAAAGGTAGGGGGATAGGGGATCCCCTTGCCTGATGCCCCTGCCTGGAACCAACACATCTGTCTCCTGTGAGTTAAATCTTACTCTATATTTAACTGAACTCACACATGCCATCATCATTTCAATCCATTGTTCATGAAACCCTAGCTTCACCATCATATCATGTAAAAAGGACCACTCAACTCTGTCGTATGCCTTATGCATGTCCAACTTCACTGCACATAACCCAGTTCGGCTAGTTCTTGTATTCTTGATTTTGTGCACACATTCATAGGCAATCACGATGTTACCTGTTATCATCCTACCAGGAACAAAGGCACTTTGTGGGGAGATATTATATCATGTAGGATACTCTTAAGTCGTAAGGCTAGCATCTTTGAAATTATCTTATATAATACATTACATAAACTGATGGGTCTAAATTGAGTTACCAGCTCCGGGTTCTCCACCTTTGGAATCATAACAATGGTTGTATTGTTCCATTCTTCCGGGATCTGTCGAGCATTAATAGCAAGCAATACCTCCTGAGTAATCTCCTCTCCAAGAATATGCCAATACTTTTTGAAAAATATTGCATGAAGCCCATCCGGTCCTGGAGCCTTCAAATCTCCTATACTGAATACAACCTTTTGTAGTTTTGGTAACATTAATTAAAGAGGTTGAGACCACTAGGCATCAGAGAGGAAGCACTATAAAGTGGGATAACTGCTAGCACATGTTTTTGTTGGAAATATGCCCTAGAGGCAATAATAAATTAGTTATTATTATATTTCCTTGTTCATGATAATCGTTTATTATCCATGCTATAATTGTATTGATAGGAAACTCAAATACATGTGTGGGTACATAGACAACACCATGTCCCTAGCAAGCCTCTGTTGGCTAGCTCGTTGATCAATAGATGGTTACGGTTTCCTAACAATGGACATTGGATGTCGTTGATAACGGGATCACATCATTAGGAGAATGATGTGATGGACAAGACCCAATCCTAAGCCTAGCACAAAGATCGTAGTTCGTATGCTAAAGCTTTTCTAATGTCAAGTATCTTTTCCTTAGACCATGAGATTGTGCAACTCCGGATACCGTAGGAATGCTTTGGGTGTACCAAACGTCACAACGTAACTGGGTGACTATAAAGGTGCACTACAGGTATCTCCGAAAGTGTCTGTTGGGTTGGCACGAATCGAGACTGGGATTTGTCACTCCGTGTAAACAGAGAGGTATCTCTGGGCCCACTCGGTAGGACATCATCATAATGTGCACAATGTGATCAAGGAGTTGATCACGGGATGATGTGTTACGGAACAAGTAAAGAGACTTGCCGGAAACGAGATTGAACAAGGTATCGGGATACCGACGATCGAATCTCGGGCAAGTGCAATACCGCTAGACAAAGGGAATTGTATACGGGATTGATTGAGTCCTTGACATCGTGGTTCATCCGATGAGATCATCGTGGAACATGTAGAGCCAACATGGGTATCCAGATCCCGCTGTTGGTTATTGACCGGAGAACGTCTCGGTCATGTATGCGCATGTCTCCGAACCCGTAGGGTCTACACATAAGGTTCGATGGCGCTAGGGTTATAAAGGAAGTTTGTATGTGGTTACCGAATGTTGTTCGAGTCCGGATGAGATCCCGGACGTCACGAGGAGTTCCGGAATGGTCCGGAGGTAAAGATTTATATATGGGAAGTCCTGTTTTGGTCACCGGAAAAGTTCCGGGTGCTATCGGTAATGTACCGGGACCACCGGGAGGGTCCCGTGGGTCCACCAAGTGGGGCCACCCCAGAAGGGCTGCATGGGCCAAGTGTGGGAGGGACCAGCCCGGTGGGCTGGTGCGCCCACCAAGGCCCAAGGCGCCTAGGGCTTGGGGGAAACCCTAAAGGGGGGCGCCTCCCTTGCCTTGGGGGGCAAGGCAACCCCCCTGGCCGCCGCCCCCTCCTCAGATTGGATCTGAGGGGGCCGCCCCCCTCTCCTTTGCCCCTATATATATGTGGGGAGTGGGAGGGCAGCAGCAGCCCATGTTCTGGCGCAGCCTCCCCCTCTCCCAAGTTCTTCTCCTCCTCCTCTCCCTTGGTGCTTGGCGAAGCCTGCGGGATTGCCACGCTCCTCCATCACCACCATGCCGTTGTCTTGCTGCTGGATGGAGTCTTCCTCAACCTCTCCTCTCTCCTTGCTGGATCAAGGCGTGGGAGGCGTCACCGGAGCTGTACGTGTGTTGAGCGGAGGTGCCGTCCGTTCGGCACAAGGATCATCGGTGATTTGAATCACGACGAATACGACTCCATCAACCCCGTTCACATGAACGCTTCCGCTTAGCGATCTACAAGGGTATGTAGATGCACTCTCCTTCCCCTCGTTGCTGGTTTCTCCATAGATAGATCTTGATGACACGTAGGAAAATTTTGAATTTCTGCTCGTTCCCCAACAAAGGGCATCATGAGCTAGGTCTATTGCGTAGATTCTTTGCATGAGTAGAACACAAAGTAGTTGTGGGCGTTGATGATGTTCAATATGCTTACCGTTACTAGTCCAATCTTGTTTCGACGGTATTGTGGGATGAAGCGGCCGGACCGACCTTACACGTACTCTTACGTGAGACAAAGTTCCACCGGTGACATGCACTTGGTGCATAAGGTGGCTAGCGGGTGCCGCCTCCCACTTTAGTCGGAACGGATTCGATGAAAAGGGTCCTTATGAAGGGTAAATAGCAATTGGCATATCACGTTGTGGTTTTTGCGTAGGTAAAGAAAGCGTTCTTGCTAGAAACCCAAAGCAGCCACGTAAAACATGCAAACAACAATTAGAGGACGTCTAACTTGTTTTTTGCAGGGTATGCTATGTGATGTGATATGGCCAAGAAGAATGTGATGAATGATATGTGATGTATGAGATTGATCATGTTCTTGTAATAGGATTCACGACTTGCATGTCGATGAGTATGACAACCGGCAGGAGCCATAGGAGTTGTCTTTATTTATTGTATGACCTGCGTGTCATTGAACAACGCCATGTAATTACTTTTACTTTATTGCTAACCGTAGCCATAGTAGTAGAAGTAATAAGTTGGCGAGACAACTTCATGGAGATACGATGATGGAGATCATGATGATGGAGATCATGGTGTCATGCGGTGACAATGATGATCATGGAGCCCGAAGATGGAGATCAAAAGGAGCAATATGATATTGGCCATATCATGTCACTACTATATAATTGCATGTGATGTTTATTATGTTTATGCATCTTGTTTACTTAGAACGACGGTAGTAAATAAGATGATCCCTTACACAAATTTCAAGAAGTGTTCTCCTCGATCAGTGCACCGCTGGTTAAATTCGTCGCTTCTAAGCACCACGTGATGATCGGGTGTGATGGATTCTTACGTTCACATACAACGGGTGTAAGACAGATTTACACAAAAAAACACTTGGGGTTAACTTGACGAGCCTAGCATGTATGCAGACATGGCCTCGGGAACACCGAGACCGAAGGTCGAGCATGAGTCGTATAGTAGATACGATCAACATGAAGATGTTCACCGATGTTGACTAGTCCGTCTCACGTGATGATCGGACACGGCCTAGTTGACTCGGATCATGTAATCACTTAGATGACCAGAGGGATGTCTATCGAGTGGGAGTTCATAAGATGAACTTAATTATCTTGAACATAGTCAAAAGACCTTTTGCAAATTATGTCGTAAGCTCGCGCTTTAGTTCCACTGTTTAGATATGTACCTAGAGAAAATATAGTTGAAAGTTGATGATGGCGATTATGCGGACAGTAGATAGCTTATGTCCTTAATGCACCACTCGGTGTCTTTGAACCCCAAACGTCGTCTGTGGATGTTGCGAACATCAGACATACACGTTTTGATAACTACGTGATAGTTCAGTTAAATGGTTTAGAGTAGAGGCACCAAAGACGTTTCTCGAAGCATATAAGATGTTTCGAGGTCTGAAATTGGGATTTCAGGCTTGTGCCCACGTCAAAAGGTATAAGACCTCCGACGATTTTCTTAGCCTACAAACTAAGGGAGAAAAGCTCAATCGTTGAGCTTGTGCTCAGATTGTCCGAGTGCAACGATCACTTGAATCGAGTGGGAGTTGATCTTCCGGATGAGATAGTGATGTTTCTCCAAAGTCATTGCCACCAAGCTGCTAGAGCTTCGTGATGAACTATAACATATCAAGGATAGAGATGATGATCCTTGAGGTATTCGCGTTGTTTGACATCACGAAAGTAGAAGTCAAGAAGGAGCATCAATTGTTGATGGTTGGTGAAACCACTAGTTTCAAGAAGGGCAAGGGCAAGAAGGGATACTTCATGAAACGGCAAATCAGCTGCTGCTCTAGTGAAGAAACCCAAGGTTGAACCCAAACCCGAGACTAAGTGCTTCGTAATAAGGGGAACAGCCACGGAGTAGCATTACCCTAGATACTTGGTAGATAAGAAGGTGGCAAGGTCGAAAGAAGTATATTGGATATACATTATGTTAATGTGTACTTTACTAGTACTCCTAGTAGCACCAGGGTATTAAGATACCGGTTCGGTTGCTAAGTGTTAGTAACTCGAAATAAAAGGCTACGGAATAAACGGAGACTAGCTAAAGGTGAGCTGACGATATGTGTTGGAAGTGTTTCCAAGGTTGATGAGATCAAGCATCGCCCGCTCCCTCTACCATCGAGATTGGTGTTAAACCTAAATAATTATTATTTGGTGTTTGCGTTGAGCATATACATGATTGGATTATGTCTGCCGCAATACGGTTATTCATTTAAGAAGAATAATGGTTACTCTATTTATTTGAATAATACCTTCGATGGTCTTGCACCTAAATAAATGGTTTTCGATCGTAGTGATACACATTTTCATGCCAAAAGTATAAGATAGTAATGATAGTACCACTTACTTGTGGCACTGCCATGTAAGTCATATTGGTGTAAAACGCATGAAGAAGCTCCATGTTGATGGATCTTTGGACTCACTCGTTTTGAAAAGTTTGAGACATGCGAACCATGTCTATTGGTGCATACGCATGAAGAAACTCCATGCAGATGGATCGTTTAGACTCACTTGATTTTGAATCACTTGAGATATGCAAATCATACCACATGGACAAGATGACCGAAAAGCCTCGGTTTTGATAAGATGGAACTAGATAGCAACTTGTTAGAAGTAACACATTTTGATGTGTGCAGTCCAATGAGTGCCGAGGCATGCAGTGAATATCGTTATGTTCTGACTTCACAGATGATTCAAGTAGATGTTGAGTATATTTACTTGATGAAACACAAAACTGAATTATTGAATGGTTCAAGTAATTTCAGAGTGAAGTTTAAGATCTTCGTGACAAGAGGATAGAATTTCTATGATATGATCATAGAGATGAATATCTGAGTTACAAGTTTTGGCACACAATTAAGACATTGTGCAAATTGTTTCACAATTAATACCGCTTTGGAACACCATAGTGTGATGGTGTGTCCGAACATCATAGTTGCACCCTATTGGATATGGTGCGTACCATGATGTCTCTTATCGAATTACCACTATCGTTCATGGGTTAGGCATTAGAGACAATCGCACTCACTTTAATAGGGCACCATGTTACTCCGTTGAGATGACACCGTATGAACTATGGTTTAGAGAAACCTAAGCTGTCATTTCTTAAAGGTTTGGGGCTGCGATGCTTATGTGAAAAAGTTTCAGGTTGATAAGCTCGAACCCAAAGCGGATAAAATGCATCTTCATAGGACACCCAAAATGGTTGGGTATACCTCCTAATTCAGATCCGAAAGCAATAGGGATTGTTTCTTGAATCGGGTCCTTTCTCGAGGAAAAGTTCGTCTCGAAAAGTTGAGTGGGAGGATGGTGGAGACTTGATGAGGTTATTGAACCGTCACTTCAACAAGTGTGTGGCAGGGCACAGGAAGTTGTTCCTGTGGCACCTACACCAATTGAAGTCGAAGCTTATGATAGTGATCATGAAGTTTTGGATCAAGTCACTACCGCACTCGTGGGGTGACAAGGATGCGGACTGCTTGAGTGGTACGGTGATCCTGTCTTGAAGGTCATGTTGCTAGACAACAATGAACCTACGAGCTATGGAGAAGCGATGGTGGGCCCAAATTCCGATAAATGGTTAGAAGCCATGAAATCCGAGATAGGATCCATGTATCGTAACAAAGCATGGACTTTGGTGGACTTGCACGATGATCGGCAAGCCATTGAGATGAATGGATCTTTAAGAAGAAGACGGATGTGGACGGTAATATCACCGTCTATGAAGCTCGACTTGTGGCGAAGAGTTTTTCACAAGTTCAAGGAGTTGACTACGATGAGATTTTCTCATCCGTAGCAATGCTTAAGTCCGTCAGAATCATGTTAGCATTAGCTGCATTTATGAAATCTGGCAGATGGATGTCAAAACGAGTTTCCTTACCAGTCTTCGTAAGGAAAGGTTGTATGTGATACAATCAGAAAAGTTTTGTCGATCCTAAGGATGCTAAAAGGTATGCGAGCTCCAGCGATCCTTCTAAGGACTGGAGTAAGCATCTCGGAGTTGGAATGTGCGCTTTGATGAGATGATCAAAGATTTTGGGTTTATACAAAGTTTATGAGAAACTTATATTTCCAAAGAAATGAGTGGGAGCACTATAGAATTTCGATGAGTATATGTTGTTGACATATTGATGATCGAAATGATGTAGAATTCTCGAAAGCATATAGGGTTATTTGAAAGATGTTTTTCAATAGAAAACCTGGATTAAGCTACTTGAACATTGAGCATCAAGATCTATAAGGATAGATAAAAAATGCTTAAATAATACTTTCAAATGAGCACATACCTTGACATGATCTTGAAGGTGTTCAAGATGGATCAGTCAAAGAAGGAGTTCTTGCCTGAGATGTAAGGTATGAAGTTAAGACTTAAAGCTCGACCACGGCAGAAAAGAGAGAAAGGACGAATGTCGTCCCCTATGCTTCAGACGTAGGCCCTATAGTATGCTATGCTGTGTACCGCACGGAAGTGTGCCTTGCCATGAGTCATCGAGGTACAAGAATGATCCAGGAATGGATCATTGGACAGCGGTCAAAATTGTCCTTGGCATAAATAAGGATATGTTTCTCGATTAAGGAGGTGATAAAGAGTTCGGCATAAAGGGTTACGCCGATGCAAGCTTTAACACCTATCCGAGTGACTCTGAGTAGCAAACCGGATACGTATAGTGGAGCAACCATTTAGAATAGATCCAAGTGGAGCGTGGAAGCAACATTTACAATATGACATAGAGAATTGCAAAGCACACACGGATCTGAAAGGTTCAGACCCGTTGACTAAAACCCGTTGACTAAAACCTCTCTCACAAGCAAAACACGATCAAACCTCAGAACTCATTGAGTCTTAATCACATGGTGATGTGAACTGGTTTAAGACACTAGTAGACTCTTTGGATGTTGGTCACATGGCGATGTGACCTATCACCTGATCACATGGCGATGTGAACTAGATTATTGACTCTAGTGCAAGTGGGAGACTGTTGGAAATATGCCCTAGAGGCAATAATAAATTAGTTATTATTATATTTCCTTGTTCATGATAATCGTTTATTATCCATGCTATAATTGTATTGATAGGAAACTCAAATACATGTGTGGGTACATAGACAACACCATGTCCCTAGCAAGCCTCTGTTGGCTAGCTCGTTGATCAATAGATGGTTACGGTTTCCTAACCATGGACATTGGATGTCGTTGATAACGGGATCACATCATTAGGATAATGATGTGATGGACAAGACCCAATCCTAAGCCTAGCACAAAGATCGTAGTTCGTATGCTAAAGCTTTTCTAATGTCAAGTATCTTTTCCTTAGACCATGAGATTGTGCAACTCCCGGATACCGTAGGGAATGCTTTGGTTGTACCAAAGCGTCCACAACGTGAATCGGGTGACTATAAAGGTGCACTACGGTATCTCCGAAAGTGTCCATTGGGTTGGCACGAATCGAGATCGGGATTTGTCACTCCGTAAACGGAGAGGTATCTCTGGGCCCACTCGGTAGGACATCATCATAATGTGCACAATGTGATCAAGGAGTTGATCACGGGATGATGTGTTACGGAACGAGTAAAGAGACTTGCCGGAAACGAGATTGAACAAGGTATCGGGATACCGACGATCGAATCTCGGGCAAGTGCAATACCGCTAGACAAAGGGAATTGTATACGGGATTGATTGAGTCCTTGACATCGTGGTTCATCCGATGAGATCATCATGGAACATGTGGGAGCCAACATGGGTATCCAGATCCCGCTGTTGGTTATTGACCGGAGAACGTCTCGGTCATGTCTGCATGTCTCCCGAACCCGTAGGGTCTACACTTAAGGTTCGATGACGCTAGGGTTATAAAGGAAGTTTGTATGTGGTTACCGAATGTTGTTGCGGAGTCCCGAATGAGATCCCGGACGTCACGAGGAGTTTCGGAATGGTCCGAAGGTAAAGATTTATATATGGGAAGTCCTGTTTTGGTCACCGAAAGTTCCGGTGCTATCGATAATGTACTTGGGACCACCGGAGGGTCCCGTGGGTCACCAAGTGGGGCCACCGGCCCAGAGGGCTGCATGGGCCAAGTGTGGGAGGGACCAGCCCCTGGTGGGCGGGTGCGCCCCCCCCCACCAAGGCCCAAGGCGCCTAGGGCTTGGGGGAAACCCTAAAAGGGGGCGCCCCCCTTGCCTTGGGGGGCAAGACAACCCCCCTGGCCGCCGCCCCTCCTCAGATTGGATCTGAGGGGGCCGGCCCCTCTCCTTTGCCCCTATATATATGTGGGGGGTGGGAGGGCAGCCGCAGCCCATGTTCTCGGCGCAGCCCTCCCTCTCTCCCAAGTTCTTCTCCTCCTCCTCTCCTTGGTGCTTGGCGAAGCCTGCGGGATTGCCACGCTCCTCCATCACCACCATGCCGTTGTCTTGCTGCTGGATGGAGTCTTCCTCAACCTCTCCTCTCTCCTTGCTGGATCAAGGCGTGGGAGACGCCACCGGCTGTACGTGTGTTGAACGCGGAGGTGCCGTCTGCTCGGCACAAGGATCATCGGTGATTTGAATCACGACGAGTACGACTCCATCAACCCTGCTCACATGAACGCTTCCGCTTAGCGATCTACAAGGGTATGTAGATGCACTCTCCTTCCCCTCGTTGCTGGTTTCTCCATAGATAGATCTTGGTGACACGTAGGAAAATTTTGAATTTCTGCTACGTTCCCCAACAGTTTTATCCTGAAAATATGTCTAATCACTACCGGAATCGCATCCTATGCCGACGGCAAGGGCCGTCGGCATAGCCCTGACTAGCCGTCGGGACAGGCCTATGCCGACGGCCCCCGTCGGCATAGGGCCGTCGGCAACATATCCGTCGGCGTAGCCAGGATGACCGAAGGCCGTCGGCATAGACCCTATCCCAACGTCATCGCCTAACGGCGGCCGCCGTCAAGTGCTGACCAACGGCTTCTCGCCACGTGGCGCCTCTATGCCAAATATGCCGACGGCCAGGCCGTCGGCATAGAGGTGCCACGTGGCGAGAAGCCGTTGCTCCTAGGGCAAGTCTATGCCGACGGCCTAGCCGTCGGCTTAGTTTGAAACTATGCCGACGACTAGGCCGTCGGCATAGACCTGCCACGTGTCAGCCACTGGGAGCTCACTCCAGGCCTATGCCGACGGCCAGGCCGTCGGCATAGTTTCTGTCCAGTTTTTTTCTGTTTCTTTTCAGCTCAATTTATTTGAATATACACAACATATATAAGAAGCAGCATATATAAGAAGCAGCATCACGTAACAATAAGGAGCGGCATCACACAACAAATTCATCATCACACATCATAAGAAGCATCGCAAAGCATAAACATATAAGTATCATTACCACCAAGCATATAAGAATCTCACAAATAACAATAAGATAAGAAACATCACAACCATATAAGTATCATCACCACCAAGACCGCCACAATGTGACCCAAACGCATATTCCTAAACTATAGAAAAAAAAGACTTGAAACGTACATCTGCTAGAAACCATATGAATCATCACTCTTGTAACCTCTTTCTCGGTCCGTCTCATCATCACTATCAATCATATCATCTTCTTTGTCTGACGGAGGTGGAGGCTCTTCCTCGTCGTCAGCGTCTTCGTTTAACTTTTCTAGCATAAGTATGTCATTTTCATTGACAATGGTCTCACCATCATTCCGTGCATCATCGGCGTTTGGATCCACATCATCATCACCCAATGGTCCAGCGTCATCGTTTCTAACCACATCATCATCATCAGGTTGCTCTTGATAGAACACTCCCTCGTATGTCATGGGGTTAATGTTGTAGTAATCGTCTTCATTCGGGTTCGGTAGCTTACCATGTGGCGACACCTTGAACACAACTTCCCAACCCTTTAGGTACTCTTTCTAGCATGGGTAAGGCAGATAATATACTTGTGTAGCTTGGGTAGCCGCAATGAAGAGATCGGCTCCGGCATAGACGGTTGATGGTTTAACTTCGACCAAACCAATGGAAGGCGTATATTTTACCCCCTCCCGCGGATCAAACCATCGACATTTGAACACAGGAAGACTTAGGGTCTCGCGCCCCTGGTGGAATTTAATCTCGTATATATTTTGTACCCTTCCGTAGTAGTCTACTGAATTTTGACCGGGGGTGTACACTCTGGTATTTATAGTTTTGGGATCAGGCCGGCTGTTCTGGTGCTCCTCTGTATGGAGGCGATACCCATTCACATAATACTTTTTACATGTCATGACGGCAGGGTCAAAACCCATGGAAACCCATCTCAATTCATCATCCATAGATATGTTCAGATCTTTTCCCTACAAGTATAATTGAAATTGTTGCGTGCATTAGTTAACTAATAAATGTTGAACTAGGTATTTAATAGGGGAGTGTGGAAAATTACTTTCTCCATGAACCAAGAAACAAAATTTTTACGTCCAGGGTTTCCATGACGGAGAAGAGTAAGTGCCTCCGCCTCAGTAGGAGGATTCATTCCTGTCCATTCCTCTTGAACGAAATCACTAAAAAAAGAAAAGCGGTGTTAGACCGGGACTAAGTGAACATAGAACATGATGATGTAGAAGACATAAAGGAATGGTGTAGTGGTATTACCTCATCCAGACTTCCTCAACTTCCTTGATGTTGTGCAAGATATAGAACATTAGGTCCTCCCACTCTTGTCGTGGCATGTTATAAGGTTTCGAGGCCCCAGCCCTCCCACCTTGCGCGTTGAATAGATGGAGCACTGGGTTGATACTTGGCTCTTCTATATTGTATCGAGGCACCTTGTTATGCGATGGGAAAGCGTGGTCCGGATAGTATGATGTCCCGAGGTCCGACACCTCCTCTAGGATAACTGCCTCAGCTATGGAAGCTTCAATCTTAGCTTTGTTTCCACATTTACATCGGAGATGCTTGTTACATCTCTCGAGCCCGTCTTGCCGGCGATTACGCAGGACCCCCAACAATACCTCGTTCGCGAGGTGCGAGAATGAGATGTGTCATCGGAGTAAAGAAGCTCTGGCGGAAAGATCTTCTCTAGCTTGACTATCAACTCCGGTGCCTTCTTATGCAATTTTTCAATCACGTCTTTACTTACTTCTTTAGCACAGGCGTGCGGAAGAAATGGCTTAGCTCGGCAAGCACTCGCCGGACATGCTCGGGGACATAGCCTAGAACCATCACCGGCATTATCCGCTCAATCCATACATGGTAGTCATGACTCTTGAGCCGGTCACTTTGCCCGTTGAAAGATTGACTCCCTTACTTATATTCGATGCATAACCATCGGTGAACTTCAAAATGTGTTTCAGCCGGATAAGTACTTCCTTTTTTTACGGTGGTTTAAGGACAAAGTCGATCCGGCTTGAACCAGTTTTTTCGACCGCCTGTGGGAGGCTTCATGTTCAGACGTGGTCTATCACAAATTCTCTGTTGATCGGCTCTAGCTTTAACGTTATCCTTCGTCATATCAGGAATGTTGAGAATCGTGTGGAAAAGGGATTCTGCCACATTCTTTTTGGTGTGCATCACATCGATATTGTAAGGAAGTTTGAGGTCCTTGAAATAGGGAAGCTACGAGAAGGGGGTAATGTGAGTCCAGTTGTGCGTCTCACCATATCCCTCGAAGCCTTTGGCTTTGGCTTTGCCTTTGCCTTTGACTTTAGGCTGGAGAGCTTTTAGCTGAGCAAGAACATCTGCCCCCGAAAATGTTGGAATCTCGGTTACTTCATGGACAACCCGCCTTTCGTGAAGTTCTTCTTGTCTTCCCTGTCTGGATGGTCTGGAGGGAGGAACTGTCGATGCAGGTCAAAGGCTACATACTTGCCACCCTTACTCAGCCAAATCATTCGCAGAGCCTGCATGCACACTAGGCATGGAATCTTCCCACTTGTACACCATCCGCAGAATAGAGCATAGCCGGGAAAGTCATGCATGCAATATGCAACCAAACTTTCATCAAGAAATTTCTCTGCAGATCCCGGTCGTATGTCAACCTCGGAAAGTACCAAGAATGGTGCAAAGCATCCACCAGTGGCTGCATAAACACACCCAATTGCTTCCCCGGGTAATCAGGCCACGGAATGATGAGCGACAAGAACATGTTCTTGTGTTGCATTAGGGAACCGGGAGGAAGATTGAGCGGAATTACAAACACGAGCCAGTAGCTGTATGGATTGGATGACATACCATATGGATTCAACCCATCACCTGATATGGCTATTCTGACATTCTCAGCCTCGGCTGCTTCCTCGGGGTATTCTTCATCGAACGACTTCCATGCTTCCCCTTCCGATGGATGTACGATTTTTTTGGATTGTACCTTATACCTTCCTTGTGCCTCTTCATCATTTTGGCAGACTCCTTCGTGATGAAAAGGCGCTGCAGTCTTTTTATAAAATCAAGATATCGAAGAACCTTAACGAGTATGGTTAGCTGCTTTTTCTCACCATCCTCACCGACCACCTCAATGTACCGAGACGAACCGCACTGCCTACAGTACTTGTCATTCGCATACTCGTGCCTAAACAAAAGGCAATTCTTCGGGCAAACATCTATGTTTTCATAATCCATAGAGAGTGCCTTCATGATTTTCTTTGTATCGTACATGCCTTTTGGCAGTTCATGACCCTCAGGGAGGCCGTTAGCCCATACTCCCAGGAATGCTTCGAAGCATTTCTGGCTACAACCGTACTCAGCCTTGACTGCAATCAGTTGCGAGATGGCATCCAGTTGAGATGTTTTCGCACCCGCATAAATAGGTTTCTTCGACGAGGCCAAGACCTCCAAGAAGGCCTTTGCGGTTGCCTCCGGCTCCTTCGGTTCATTCTCTAAAGGTGTCGCATTTGCCGTTTCTGCAACAATGGCATCATCTAGCATGTCCCTGACCCCGTCGTCCTCATATCCATCGATGCGTTGTCGCATCACCTCCTCTCTACCACCGTCCTGCTCGGCTATGTTTATCGGCGGCATGTCAAAGTTTGGCATATATCCGTGCGTCTTGAAGGTGCTCACTCATGTCCGTCTGATTTCTACGGTGACGTCTGGCACATCTCGCACAGGGGCATGGTGGGATAATTCTCATTGGACGACGGAATATCTCCTTCAAATACACATCGGTTTTCGTGAACCACTCTGATGTTACTCGATTCCGACGGATAAAACCACTGTACATCCATTGATTATCTGACATCCTCTGCTTTTTTGCAAGCCACACAACATAATTAAGGATTCACTTAAATTAATCACATCAAATTTTCAGTTTCTACCGCGTTGAATCCACCTACATCTCTAATAGGTAAAGATGGGTCCTAATCTCACCGAGGATGTGTAGATTGAGTACGTTCTCCATTCTACCCCGTTCCGAGACAAAATTTCGGTAGCACCTCCCCGCTGTTCTCCAGATACACGTCTCGGCAAATAGCCGAGAGAATGTGCTCCGGAGAACAATGGGGAGGCGTCGCCGAAATCCTGTCTCGGAATAGGGTATAACATGGAGAACATACCCAATCTACACATCCTCGGGCTGTCCATGGAAAACGCTGGACAATCCGAAAGAGCTGCGGTGATAAATATGCAATTGAATGCATATTTATCGATGCAACCCTTTCGGACGGGAGATGCCTAAGTTACGCCAGTTGACTTGAGAATGAAATCTAGTGATATGAAGAAATGGAGGAGATGGACTTGTAGCTCACCCTCGGCTGTAGAGGAAGTAGTCGAACAGCAGATGGATACTCAGGGGGACCAACGCGTCCGACAATGGTCACTCCGATGAAATGTGACACCACAAAGCCTGCAAATTCCACCGAAAGAACAACTTAGATCATCACATCTCAGTCAAGTGTCAAACTTTTGTCTTCTATTCTTTTAGCAAGATCATCATGAGTATCATTTTTTTAGCAAGATCATCACATCTTAGTAAGTCTCAAAATTTTGTCTTCAGTTATTTTATCAAGATCATTATGAGTATAAAAAAATTAGCAAGATCATCACATCTCAGTCAAGTGTCAAAATTTTGTCCAACATCCATCCATCCATTCATATATCATTAACTTGACCAACATCCATTCATCAACATGACCTAACATTAAATTTATGACAAACAAAGTTTCTAAAAAAATTCACCGACATTCCATCCATCCACCATCTATGATTCTAACAACATCCATGCATCCATCTAAAAAAATTAATCCATACATCCATCCACCTAAAAACAGTAGCAAGAAGAAGAAAAAACATACAAAAATTATTTATCTAACTATCTATCCATCCATTCATCTAGCAGCACAGCAACGGTAGGGGAGCAAGGCAGCAGCGGGGGGAGCGGCATGGTGGCGGAGGAGCTCGCCGAGGGGGCAGTAGGGGAGCGGCGGGACCGCAGTGGGGCGGGGAACGTGGTGGCGGAGGTGGTGTCGGAGGGGCCGGCGACGGGCGGTGGAGTGTGGGTGGCCGGGGCCTCCCCGATGCTCACCAGCAGCAGAGGAGGGCTGGGAAGGGGGCGCCGGAGTTCGCCGGAGCCGCGGCCAGCTCACCAGCAGTAGCAGGAGGTGGACGGGGCGGCGGGTGGAGGGGGGCTTGGGTGGAGGGGGGCGGACGGCGGCAGCGATGGAGGGCGGCAGCGGGTGAAGGGGGGAGGCCCGGGCGGCGGGTGGAGGGGGCTGGGATGGAAGGGGGCGGACGGTGGCAGCAATGGAGGGCGGCGACGTGGGTCGGGATAGGGCGGCGGCGGGGACTAGAACGAGGGTGCGGCGCGGCGGCGGGTCGGGATCCGGTGGCGGCAGCGGCGCGGGTGGGGGTCGGGGTCGGTTGGGAGCGGGAGAGAAATGAGTGGAGGAGGAGGGTGGCCGAGGGGATAAGGTGGCCCTATGCTGACGGCATAGGCTCGGCCCACATGTCAGCAGAACGGGGGGGGGGGGGGGGGGGGGGCGGGAGTGGATAACGTGGACATATGCCGACGGCCGGGATGGGAGGCCTATGCCGATGGCCAGGCCGTAGGCATATATGCAAACCACAATTTTTTTTAAGAAATAGTCCCACCTCGCCGAGGAAAAAGCAATTTGACCTGTTTAAATTGTTCACTAATCCATACGTTATAAGCTCCGGTATTCATTAGACTTATATGAAGAAAACGAACAATTAGTGTGAAACTTTCAGTGCCCGGGCACTAAAGGTTTCACAGTGATAGTACGTTTTCAATGATGAATACCGGAGTTTTTAATCAATTCAATTATTACATTTTTAGATTTTTAGTTTACCGTCTGTATGGGACCCGGTGCGATGCCCGTAACACCGGGACCCTGGGGGGGTTAGGCGGGACGGGGGCCCTGGGGGGGGGGAGCAATGCCACCGGAGCATCGCACCGGGACCTCATACATGCCGTACGGTGTGGTGGCATGTCCGAAGAGGCGGCACACGTCTCCGGGGTGTGGCCCCCCTCACGGACGGTGCCGCCGCTGGCACCTGGAGGGGGGAAACGGACGCGTCGGGTCTACACGGAGGGAATCTTACTGTGGCTTTTACCCGGATGTTGCTCCAAAGTGTTCCTATGGGCTGACCTAACACGACCGGGTGGAGAGTTCCACTGGTCAAAGCCCGTCTGTGCAAAGTCAAAGGGCTAGATCCCGTGGTCAAAGCCTTCTGAGGTTAGGCGGGACGGGGGCCACAGGGGGGTAGCAATGCCACCAAGGCCGCAGACGGGGCCCTCATACATGCGGGGTGGTGTGGTGGCATGTCCGAAGAGGCGGCACGCGTCTCCGGGGTGTGCCCCCCCCTCACGGACGGCGCCGCCGCCGGCACCTGGAGGGGGGAAACGGACGCGTCGGGTCTACACGGAGGGGATCTTGCTGTGGGTCTGGCCCGGATGTTGCTCCAAAGTGTTCCTATGGGCTGACCTAACACAACCGGGTGGAGATGTCCACTTGTCAAAGCCCGTCCGTGCAAAGTCAAAGGGCTAGATTCCGTGGTCAAACGCTACAGGGTTAGGCGGACGGGGCCCTTGGGGTAGTAATGCCACCGAGCATCGCACCGGACCTCATACATGCGGGGTGTTGTGGTGGCATGTCCGAAGAGGCGGCAGCGTCTCGGTGTGCCCCTCACGCAGACGGCGCCACCGCCGCACTGGAGGGGAAGCGGACGCGTCGGGTCTACACGAAGGGGATCTTGCTATGGGCCTGGCCCGGATGTTGCTCCAAAGTGTTCCTATGGGCTGACCTAACACAACCGGGTGGAGAGGTCCACTGGTCAAAGCCAGTCCGTGTAAAGTCAAAGGGCTAGATCCTGTGGTCAAACACTGAGGTTAGGCGACGGGGCCCTTGGGGGGTAGCAATGCCACCGGAGCATCGCACCGGGACCTCATACATGCGGGGTGTTGTGGTGGCATGTCCGAAGAGGCGGCACACATCTCCGGGGTGTGCCCCCCCTCACGGACGGTGCCACCGCCGGCACCTGGAGGGGGGAAATGGATGCATCGGGTCTACACGGAGGGGATCTTGCTATGGGCCTGGCTCGTGAGAGGGCACTCCCCGGAGCAGCGTGCCGGATGCCTACGCCTACCACCATGCGTCCACAACCGTAGGAGGGCCCACCGCAACACCTGGAGGCATTGCTACCCCTGTGTACCCCTGCCGCCTAACTCCTCGACATGCATTTACCGCGGGTCTAGCCCTTTGACTTTCGCCGGACGGGGTTTGACCGGTGGACCTTTTCACCTTGTTGTCATTGCCCAGCCCATAGCTAGACCCCCCAACACCGTCCCAGCCCAACCCACCCCAAGATTCCCTCCGTGTCGGCCCGACGTGGCCGTTTCCCCCTCCGTGACATGGTGGCAGCGACGCCCGTGAGGGGGGCACACCTTGGAGCCGCGTGTCGGGTGCCTGAGCCTGCCACCAGGCTTCCACAACCGTAGGAGGGCCCACCGCGACACCTGGCGGCATTGCTACCCCCCAGGTACCCCGTCCCGTCTAACCCTGACACAGACGACCGGCGGGTCTAGCCCTTTGACTTTCGCCGGACGGGGTTTGACCGGTGGACCTTTTCACCTGGTTGTCATAGCCCAGCCCATAGCTACACCCCCAACACAGTCCCGGCCCAACCCACCCCAAGATTCCCTCCGTGTCGGCCCGACGTTGCCGTTTCCCCCCTCCGGGACACGGCGGCAGCGACGCCCGTGAGGGGAGGGGCACACCCCGGAGCCGCGTGCCGGGTGCCTGCGCCTGCCACCACGCTTCCACAACCGTAGGAGGGCCCACCGCAACACCTGGCGGCATTGCTACCCCCAAGGTACCCCGTCCCGTCTCCCCTCTCCGTAACACGACGGAAGCGACGCCCGTGAGGGGGCAATTGATATATATATATATATATATATATATATATATATATATATATATATATATATATATATATATAATCGAGATATGTTTTCTGTACATAAGGCACATTTAAGTTAATCTAATTATTTTGGAAAAAATAAAAACGAAAAAAGAGAAAATAAAAAAAATATAAAAAAAGGTTAAAAATCTATGCCTACGGCTATGCCGTCGGCATAGCCACAACCACGGAAGGGTAGAGCCCTGGATCGATGGCGTGGCGTATGGCGCGGATCGATGACGTGGCACCGTCCATGGGCCAGACCTATGCCGACGGCAAGGCTGTCGGCATAGATATGCCATCCCACGGACCGGTGAGCGTTTCGGATCGTTGACGTGGCCGATCACGCGGATTGATGACGTCGGCATAGCTATGCCGACGGCCTTGCTGTCGGCATAGCTATGCAGACGGCCAGCGTTAGGCCCCGCTTTGTGCCGTCAAAGGATGTCGCCGCCCGGGTAGCCGGGCCCATAGATACGCCGATGGCCACCATAGGCATATTGACTTGGATGCCGACGACTGATCTGTGCCGACGGCCCCCGTCGGCATAGGTTTGTGTATGCCGACGACTTTTCTACGCCGACGGCCTGACCTGGGCCGTCGGGATACATCCATCTATGCCGACGGGGGCCGTCGGCAATTGGGTAAATTCTGGTAGTGAATGTCAAGCCGGTTTGTACCGTGTACACAGCTGACAAAAAGGATAAAGGAAATATAAATGTAATGCAAATATCTTGAATGAAATGTAGGATAACATTTCAACTTGGCAGGAAAATTTTGAGCTTGTTCAGGCAACGGCCAGGCCCTGCGTTGGGCACTTATTCAACTCTCCGACTCTGCCATGGTCTAGGCTTCCTGCATATGAGCACAATTTCCGAATGATCAAATCACGCGACAAGAACATTGGGGAGTAGAGAGATCGATCGAGAGCCGCGCGTGATCGAGACACTAACCACTTGCAAGATGAAGCTCCTGGTGCACATGGTCTCACACTCTCACTCCCCTCATTCGCTGCCATCTTCCAAATCTTTTTCCTCTCCCCCCAACCGACATGTTGTCTTGGATGGCGAAAAACTGAGTGGTGCATGGTCCAGGGTGAAATAGCCCACTTATCCCTCCAACGGGTTTAATTCACTTGGGCCTTCATCCTTTTTTTTCTTCTGTTAAGTACTCCTTCTTTTACTTGTTTACCATGACTAGGTGGTCAGATTTGTAGTGACTTCCATATGAGTAGAATATTTTTCCAAAACAACTGTTGTGAAGATCATATTGAACTAAGGCTTACCCTATGTCTCTACTCTTGCCTAGTTATTCAAGTGTGTGGATAACACTAACGTCAGTGGTCAATATTGAATTACTTGAACTAGCCAACTTATCCAAATGTCTAAACTAATGGGCAAGAACGAGCAATATATTACAACACTTCCTCTCATGCCTAAGCTGCTCGAAGCCATAGACGTGGGATCATTGTAGATTGCAACAACATTTTATTAAATAATGCATTAGCCGGGTCTTAGAATCGAGACATCTTAGTATTCATATCATATTGAGTTACATGCTCCAGCTAGTTCATTCAAATGTCTGAACTTATAAAAAAGAGTGAGCAATATATTTTAAGAGTCAAAAGACTATATGCTCTGGGTAACTCTTCTGAAGGAAAGTATGTACGTGCAAATCCTACAAGTGGGCATCTCTGGCATGAATAAATAATTTGATGATGTCATCCACACCCCCCTTTTTTTGAAAAAAAAAATCAGCACTATGAACTTGATAGCTTAAGCAACGAAGAACTATATAGGATATAGTGGTGGATTATGGAATACACAACCGAACAACTTAAAAAGACTCATCTCCCTTGACTGGCTGAGCATCCTCCATGTATTTCAAAAAGAAGGTGATTGCAACTCTAGATATGCTTATCAATTGTCTTAGGAAAACGTTCTTAATCAGCCGGATGATTTCTTGTCTTTGTAAGCCACATCCGGCGCCGTCTGATCCACGTGATCGTGTGGCGCGCAGTGCCTTTCTTTCGCCGACGCGAAGGTAGCCTACCTTTCCTGAGTTCGTGACCTGCAGTAGCGATCCCGTGACTTGTCTTTCTTTGACGACCCTTCTTACACGCACACTTCACAGGCTGCGTTATTGCTATGTAGCTGTACTGTGATGGCACAAATAATCTTAAAGAAAAAGCAAATAACAAGCACCAAACAAAGATTTCTAGAACACCATCTTTTGGACCTGATCGTGGGAGTTGGTTTAATCTGGTACTAGCAAGCTCATGAAGTCAAGATTGCTTTGGATACAGCGTCCTTGACATCCTGCCGCTGCTGCCGCCTACGAAGCATGCCATTGCAGCACGACGGAGCAGCCGGGTCCCCATCGCCGCATCGCTGCCGCCGAAGCACATCATTGCACCACCATCGAAGCAGCCATTCATATTGTCACACACTGCCCCGTCCGCGAAACACGCTAGCGAAGCAGCCGGGCATCGGTCGTAGGATCGCCACGGTTGTTGAAGCACGATGTCGCAGCATCACCATGTCTGTTTGAAGCACGCCAACGCAGCATCACCGTGACAGTCGAAGTTGTCATCACAACATTATCGCGGTCGTCGAAGCACAACACAGGCGTTCGAAGCATATCGTCATGCCATAGTCATGGCCGCTTTAGCACGCCTCATAGCATCACCACCACCGTTGAAGCATGCTGCCGCGGCATCGTCGCAGCCATCGAAGCACACACACGGGTGTTCGAAGCATGTCGTTGTGCAAACGCCACGGCTGTCGTAGCATGTCGACGCAGCACCGCCGCAATGGTTCAAGCATGACGTCACAACACATGACGTCACAACATCCTCGAAGCATCCGGGATGCCGACGCAGCATCGCCACGACCATCGGAGCACATCATGGATGTTCAAAGCAATGACGCCACGCCATCGCCGGGGTCGTCGTCGCATGTCTCGTAGCATCCGGGATGCCGAAACAGCATCGCCACAGCTATCGAAGCACACCATGGATGTTCAAAGCATGTCGTCGCGCCATCATCGGGGCCATCGTCGCATGCCTTGTAGCATCGCCGCAACCATTGAAGCAGTCGGGTGTCGCAACGACCACCATCCAACGTCGCAGCACTGTCAACCAGCCTCAGAGTGACGCCCGCGGATCACCCTCGCAGCATTATCATCTCGGCTTACAGTTCGTCAGCCCGCAGCAGCCACTCCGTCACTGGTTTTTGAAGCAGCTCTTGTCGCTACAGCGTGCAGCTATCTTGTCGCTTCCAAGTTCCAAGGTTTGCATGTTGCTGCATGCCACTACAAGCCGGAGACGCTAGTAGGATGAGCACTATTAGGTGAGCATGAAACTATGAGAGTACAAACGCGAGGGGCTCTGAGGCGTGAAAGGAAAAGAACGAATTGTTTTTCCCATCTAACGGTCATGGTTATATTAAACGAGTGGCTGGTAAGGCGGCTTATCCCTGCGTGACATAAGTCGGATGATTTGTAGCACTGGCCATTGTCTTATGCATTGTAAGCATTGTAAATTATTGATTTATAGAAATCCGGGCACTCTTCCTAGCCATTCCAGCTTGCAAGATACACCAAAGGTTGACTCTTATGACATGATAAAATTTTGTGTGCTACAAATGTTGAACAATCGCAGCCAAACACATGCCGGCTTGCTTGTTCTTTTAGGGAAACTCCAACAGGCAAACCCAAACATATAGAAATTTTGTCCGCCTTTTGTCCTTTTATTTTAGGTGGCCAGGCGGACATCAAATGTCTGCCCATTTCATTTTTTAATTATAGGCCGCCAAAGTTATTTACATGAATTAAATTAAGAAAACACAACTAGAAATTAAATAAACACTAGATCTAACTAGGGTGGCCGCCGGAGCACGCGCGCGCGGTGGCGCTGGAGCCTACTGCCCATCTTCTTCGTCGACGAGGTCGATAAAGGTTGGAGGCGACCATGGCCATGTAGTGTGGGTGGTGGTGGTGGCCCTACTGCCGGTGCGCGCGGTGTCATAGATGGTGCCTCCTGCTTCTCGTCTGCGGGCTCCTCCTCTGGCTCTGGCGTTGTTGGCAACGTGGAAGTCCATGTCCACCTCTGCCCCAATTGTGGTAGTAGTGGCCACGGCTCCGGCTCCAGCTCCAAAGTGGGGATGGGCACGGTGGCATTCATCACCGATGCGTGGAGCGCTAGGGGTAGGTCAGGTCAGAGCGCGAGCTCATCCAACATGGAGGCCTCGAGGGACTGCTTGAGCGCGTTGTCTTCGGCCTCCTCCTCCTTCACCATAGGAAGCCATGACTACTCGAGCATTGGAGCACTAGCGTGAGGTGGCGTTGGACCATGCGCATGTGCGAAACACGAGTGGCGGCGCTGGTCATGCTCACCGACGAACCATGTGTCCCAGTAGGGGGACTCCTCAGCGAAAATCGGATCATTGAGGAGGTTCCGGAAGTACTAGCGGTGGACCTCTGCTGCCCATGCGCGACCAGAGGCCGGAATGGCTGGTACAGGAACCCTTTTTGGGTTCAAGTGCCAGCCGCTCAGTAGGTGCACATCGGGCGGGGCACTAGGATGGCCGCCTCCAAGTACATGCGGTCCAGCCACGGCAGCAGAGCCAATGGCGGCGTCAAGGTGAACGGGGCCGTGTAGCGCTGCCCCGAGGAAGAGCCGACCTCGTGGTCGTGCTCCCTTGGAGTCCACTTCCACAACATTGCGACAGTGGTGGGCTACGATTAATGTTGGCCGGGGAGGGGGGGGGGGGCGGGGGGGGGGGGCAAAGGGGGCGCCGTCCCCCATCCCCACACGTGTGACATTTAGAAGTACTAGGAGCTAGTCGTTGGGTGGCTGGCGCGTAGGCTCGGGATGGACATCAAACGGACGTGCGATGCGTCTGTTTCCTATCCACGAGGATGCAAACCAAAAGTCAAATTTGGGGTGGAAATGAGACCGCGCGGACACGAAACGTGAAATGAGTCGCCACGTTGGGCCGTGGTTTCTATCCACGCAGTCAATAAGTGACATGAGCGGATGAAATGCATTGGAGTTGCCCATAGAGTAGACTTTTGTTGTTGTTTAGTCTCAAGAAGAACAAATCTTGGGAAATCTACCTAGTTATAGATTTGTTGACAAGGTAACGAATGTAATCATGGAATCTTTGACGTCTCAGGGGTAAGATTTGGCTAATGTGGTTGTAGATGCTCTTACGCTTTGGACACAATACAGATGCAGGGGCTTATATATAATCCCTACGAGTACCTCCGAGGGACTGAGCCGGCATAAAAAATCCTGAAATAAATTCAAGAAAATGCGAACTTCGGGACTTAACCTGGTGGGCTGAGAATACCACTGCCCTTCTAACCATACAACCACAGGTTGGTTCACAAATGTCATGGAATGTTTGAAATGTAATATAGTATACACATAAAGAAATCAGTGGCACACTATACTAATAAAATGTAACATATAATTCGTGAAACAGAAACAATTTTGTATTATTTCAAAGACAAGCAAATGCAACAACATACACATGAACAAATCAACTACACGCTACAGCTCGCTTGAGTATCATTTATTTAGTAATGATACAGACGAATTTTTGTTGAGAAACTGTGATACAGAGTTGGCGAGAGCGAACCCACCCTACATGAACTTGGCCTTGATAGCGTCCACTTGGCCGTTGTCGATCCGGAAGGCCTTGGCCAGCACATCGCTCGGTACTGGCGGCGCGGCAGCGAAGAGTGTGTTGGCGATGACTTGTGTACCCTGGAGCTGGCTGTTGAAGCCGGCGATGACGGATGCAGGGCCACGTCCCCTGTTCTGTTGGAAGTGCACGAGCCCGCGCGGGAAAACGAACACGTCTCCAACGGTGACTGTCTTGGTGAAGAGCTTGTTGGCGGTGCTGATGAAGCCCACCTCGAGGACTCCTTGGGTGACAAAGATGATCTCAGTGGCGCGCGGGTGGGTGTGCGGCGGGTTCTGGCCTCCCGGGGCGTAGTCGATGCGTGCCATAGACACGCCAAGCGTGTTCACCCCAGGGAATGACTGCACGTTCGCCGCCGTGACATTGGACCCAGCCAAGTTGTTCGTGTTACCGGCGTTCTTGAGACCGGTGAAGAAGAAGTCATCCGCCGTGATGTCCGCCTTGCACGGGAAGCCGTTCAGCTTGATCGCTGCCGCCATTTATTTTGACGAAAAAACCGCATCAGCATCAACCGGCACAAAAAGATGCAAGAACAAACTTGAGAACGATGATGATGACTCACGGGATGCCAAGTCGGCGACGCAGACGTCCTGGAGCATGTCGGCGTCCCCAGCCAGGGAGGAGGCGGCGAGTGAGAGGAGGACAACGCAGGCCGCTACCGCGGAAAACTGAAGCCTCGCCATGATCGGTTGGCCAATGCTTGCTTGCTATCAGCTTGGTGCTGTAGTCACTAGTCAGAGTGCTTCTTGGGTGTGGAAATTAGCAACGGTAGGAGCTGGTACTTATAGGCGGTGTGGTTTGTGTATGGAACTATAGATAGCATCGCCTTCTCAAGGTCGTAGGCTCGGATGGGGAGGGAAACACGCAAGGGCCTGCGCATCCGATTCCATTAATTAATTTTGAGCCAATGGGGATATACTAGATTAGTTGTTTTTGCACTCCTTGCAGGCCAGTTCCTGCTGCACATGCGTTCTTGAATCGATCCAGGATCCATCCATTCGGTGGTCGGCAATGCTACATCCACGGACTTTTACATGGTTTTACGGGCTTAGTTTTGAGTTGTCGTTCTTTCATTGGATGAAGGGAAGGGAGGGGCCCCACCCCCTGATCATGGGAGGAGTTGCACATGCTAGCTTGTACCGTACTTAGACCTTATAGTTGGTATCAAGTTGAGCTTATTTCTTGGGGGTGGCAAGCTGTTCATTTGGATCAGAGAGGAGTCATTTGGTCATGACTCCATGAAACTATCCTGGTTTTTCTTTTCTGTAGCTTCTGACTTTTGCTGCTCGCCGAGGCTGAGCTGGGACAGCTCTCGTAAAGAGAAGAATAGAACCAGTGGTGGTGGAATTGTCTGACCTAGTCCTCCAAGCACATGTTATAAGACTGAGACCCCTTTGTGTCAAAAGAAAAGAAAAGAAGGACTAATGCCACGTTCTGGTGTTGTGGAATCGATCAAGTTGATCTCCTTAAACTCACAAACCGGGTGGCCAACGATCGTCTGGTTAAGTTTTTAGACATACAATTAAGTTGTGAAGTGGAATGGAGTACATGTCATGTAGAGACATGCGAAAATAGGGCGATCAAGAGGTTCTTGTCTCTTTTCACGTCACTACAGGTACTTCTCTCCTCCAGCGGCCCTATGGACCTTGGAGGTGTGACAGACCCTAGTCCATCTCCAGTTGGAGGGTTAGCGTGGGATACACACAATGAGGGTGTGGCACCGCCCTTGCTTTGGGATTAGGTCATTCCTGCTCTATCTCACTCTGGTGTCAGCGGATGGCATGTGAAATTTCTGTCTCATGGCTAGGGTGTATGGATCCACAGGGTTGCTCTAGAGTGCTCGACAATCGTGCGTTGATTCAAGCGCCAACAATGGTACTTGTGGTGGAATGGAGAAGCAATGGTGTGTGTTCTACTCATTCTGCTGAGGACTCCATAAGGGCTGACTTGTAATTTTATCTTTTGTAGGGGTGTTTTCTATCAATTTAGAGTTTATTATATTGATTTGAGTGCTTTGTATGCAGAAATCAATTACAGAAATCTGATCATCCAACCACAAGTCGAACAAATCCAACAACGGAGTTCACATATACCCCTCTGTCCCAGAATATAAGATGCATCAATTTTCATCAAAGTAAAACATATGTATGTTTGAACAAGATTATAGAATAAAATTTCAACATCTGCAATACAAAAAACTATGAAGAAGCTTTTCATGATGGATCTAGTGATATAGATTTGCTATTATAGATACTAATACTTTTTTCTTTCTAAATGCTTGGTTAAACATGCACAACTTGAATTTCAAAAAAACTAATACACCTTATATTTTGAAACAAAGGGAGAAATTGATTAAGTACATCCCCTTTGAGGACAATCTCACCTAAGGAAGCCTATTACGTTTATGCCTAACTAAACCCATAAATCTGACCGACGCCATCTCAACCCCATGTGCACACGGGACAGGCTCATGGTCTTTGATCATTGTAAATGTTTCAAAGAGCTGTTTATCATTTTTAAAGACTCGAGAGAGAGGACTCCCTATTACTATATCCTATAAATTCAATCCAATCAAAAAAATAGCCCCTTTCCCAACCATAGCCGCCACTAAAGTATCCATGCCAACAACTCGGCCCTCTTCCTCGTCCCCGTCAGGGGGGTTCACCGGTGGCATAAGGAGCGGGGAACCACCTTTTTTCTTTCTTGTTCTAGTAGGTCTTGTTTCCCTTATGTTTTGGTTACCTAGCAGCATCGGTGAGGAAGTGGAAGCGTTGATGCATGGGAACAAGGCCTCTCCGTACCTTGACGCATGCAATCTAATGCCAAGGTATGGCGTGTGTCAGTAGGTGTCGACATATTTGTTGCCTATCTTCGGAACTTAGTAGTTGGTGTGTCAATCAAGGGAAGCATTTGGCTGGCTCTTCGGTGTGCCAACTTCAACCTCTTACCATGATTTGTTCTGCGGCATGGCCCGGTTTCTCCAATCCTTTAGAATGGTTATGATGAATTGCAATTCTTTGTTATCTGGAGTTATGTACCAAATGATGTTCCCTCAATGGTTACTAGATATTGTTTCTAACTACGAGTGCCTATCGTGGTCTTTAGAGCGTGTCTGCAGGTGCGATTTTTTTTACTGCCAGTTCATCTATAATTTTCAATCCATGATTGGGCGACGTACAATCGCAACAAGAAGACAACTAGTATGATGGTCGATGTGATTTAATTTTTGGTAGTTGTTTGTGTCTTGTTATCTTTTCATTGTACTAGCTAATGGTTTTCTGGTTAAACATCTCTATTTATCCTGCCATGCGGAGCCCACTCATCGGTGTGATCCACATTTCGTGTGTGTTTTACCTAGGTTCTTATTCCTGCAATCACCCCGTAGCCACGTGGCAGATGCACGTTTGCCGACGGCTTATACCCTGCCACTGTACGCACCAGCGTCTCCTTGTGACGTCCTGCACTTCAGTCAATGTCCGAGTCCGACGAATGAGCCAACAAGCTGGTGCAATGGCACCGCTCGGCACTAGCGGAGGAAGCAACAGGGGACTCCTTTTGCCCTTCACACTGCCAGAGGGTTGGGTGCAGAGAGAAACAAAGCAAGAGCTACCTGCTACACATGCATCCGATTCCATTAATTTGCAGCCAATGGGGAAATACTGGCTGTTATGCACTCCTTGCAGTTGCAGGCCAGTACCTGCTACACAGGTGTCTTTGAATTGATCCATGATCCATCCATTCGGTAGTATATCCTGTTGAGGAAACACACATCAATTTCATGGGCCTCGATCCTTGGCGGCCATAGCAGGAGCAACACACAACTGAACATGTCAGACGGTGGCTTATCGTGTAATTGCGCTTGCTAACTTTGTAGTGTTACAGTTCATAATTAGGGACTGTTGACAACACACTAGAGATTATTTACTTCTCATATAGATTTTTCTGAAGTCAAACCTTTTAAAGTTTAACTAAGTTTATAAAAAAAAAGATTTACAATACCAAATCAATGTCATTAGATTCGCCATGAAATATATTTTATTATTATATATATTTGATTCTATAGATGTTAATATTTTTTTATATAAAGTTAATCAAACTTTACAAAATATTTAAGATAAATCTATTTTGCAAAGTAGAAAGAATAGTGTACCATAAGAGTTTGAATCATTAAGCTGCCAGTGAATCATCCAGAAGGTTCCTAGATAGTCTTAGCACGTTGATAGTACCATATGATTTGTATCTAGCTATGTTAGCCTCAAAAAAAAGTTGGAGGGGATCCTGACGTGCCTAAGATGGTAGGTTTTGTAGAGTGGGAGTAAAGGTGGGGGTAAATAGTGGCTAGGGCAATTATCAGTCCAATTTTTCTACGAGCCCTTTCTCTTTGTCTCCGTCATTTTCTTCTTCATTTGTTTGCATGCGTGCAATTTCTAATAAACCGCCGGTTGTGTGGTTTGAACCTGCCTCAAACTCATGCCTTTGTTTTTTTTAAAACGAAGGCTTGCGAAGAGCCCGACTTTGAATTAACAAAGCTATCAACCGGCCAGAAAATACAAATACACACAAACCACCTCCACTACAAAAAAAAAGACACATCCGTGATATTTTGGGCCGAACGAATTTTTTTCTGTCATACATATGACACTTTTGTGACGATAATTGTGACAAAACCCGGTATCATCATAGATGTGGTGGGCTCCTACTTCTATGACAAAAAATCATGACAGAAAATGGGCTTTTCGTCACAGGCGGGCCGGAGACGTAGCTGCATGACATTCTTTGGGCCGTCCATGACGGAAAAACCGTGGTAGAAGCGAGGCGAGGAAAATTTCGGGAGTTGCGGTTACGGTGGGAGGTCGGAGGCGAGCGATGCAGCGTTCTCTCGTAAGGTACAGCGCGTAAAGTGCGAGCCGTTGGCTCTAATCGAACCCGAGTGAGGCGTTGGGCTCTAATCGAACCCGGCGGTTGCACCGCTGCGAGCTACGCGTTCGAACCCGAGCGATCGATCGATGGCTGTTAACTGAACCTGATCGGCGATTCGCCGCTCTGCTGCTAATCAAGCCGATCGATTGGATGAACGATGAGCGTTACTTGCAGCGGGGGGGTTGGATGAGCAGTGAGCGGTGGCGTTGCCTCTGGATGAACAGGACCCCGTGGTGTGGAGGGCTGGATGAACAATAGACGGTGAAGGGGTGCCCATGGAGGGGTGGTTGAACAGGACCCTATGGTGTGAAGGGCTGGATGAACAGTAGACGGTGGAGGGGTGGTTGAACAATAGCCGGTGGAGTAGCGCGCGGTGGAGGCTGGATGAACAGGTGCCCGTGGAGGCTGGAGGAGGTCGACGGTAGCCTGTGGAGGCTGGAGGAGGTCGACGGTGGAGATGAACAATATCCCGTGGAGTCCCGTTTTGCGGTACGCCACACCCCTCCCGATGAACAGGACCCCATTTTTGACCGTAGCGCTCCAACACAAGTCCGTTTCGTCCGTTTTGCGGTACGCCACACCCCTCCCGATCAACAGGACCCCCGTTTCGACCGTAGGAGGTCCGTTTCCTCCGTTTTGCGGTACGCCAGACCCCTCCCGATCAACAGGACCCCCGTTTCGAACGTGGCCGGTCGAACACAAGGCCGTTTCCTCCGTTCTGCGGTACGCCAGGCCTCGTTTCCATCGCCTGTTCCGTCCAAGCCGGTTGGCTCCCACGCGTTCCGTTGCCTCCCGATGAACACGACGCACTCCATTGCCTCCCCATGAACACGACGCATTCCGTTGCCTCCCCATGAACACGAGCCCTGGCCGTACGTATGCGCGAGTAGGCGTTCGAGACCCCACCCGTATGTACACATACGTGCCCGTATTTTCTTTCTTGCACCCTGGCCGCTGTACGTACGTGTACATGCTACGTGCACGCCTCTACTACGACACGTGCGCGCCTCTACATCGACCAGTATATCCACGTTCGCGACCAGAATGGCAACACTACGTACGCTTCGACCAGGTGGGTCCCGACTGTCAGGCACTTCCTTGCATGCGAAGATGTAGCTGGTGGGTCCCAGCAGTCAGGGGGGCGAATCATTTTTTTTGCCCGGACGCACTTCCTTGCGTGCGAAGATGTAGCTGGTGGGTCCCAGCAGTCAGGGGGAAATGTTTTTTTGCAAAATACGGTGGCCTGTCCGGTGGCTCCCTGCTGTCAGCTGGAGGAATAATTATTTTGCGCGTAACAAGGAGGCACTTCCTTGCTGCGGCCGTGGACCCAGCTGTCAGCCTCTCCACGTACAGTCCACGTCCGATGGAAGCCGTTCCTTGACCATGTTGACCACTTCACGGCGAGAGCACCAGGGCGGTGGACGACGGCGAGGCCTAGGAAGGGGACGACGCGGAGCCGGGGAAGACGCGGCAGTGGATGCCCACGCGTAGAGGAGTACGAGGGTTCACTGGTTCGCTGCGGTGTGAGGCTGCCGTTGCCGCAGAATAACAGGGGGTGTGGGTGAGTAGAGAGATGGCCTGGCCAGCAGTGAGAGTAGTAGGGGCGGTGAGGCCTCCGCCGCATCGCAGCCGGCCACGTGAGGCAGGAGCACGAGGCACGACCGGCGCTGGTTTGGGCGGCTGAAGCAAGAATACCAGAGGTTGAAGAAGCACTACGGCCGTTGGATGGACATCGTACAGTCATTGGAGCTAGAATCGTGCATATTGACTAAGTTGACAAAGCCCTTCGTCCCCGTCAACTTAGTAGGCCCACAAGTCAGCCTGCCACTATACTGGGTCCCAGCTAATAGGGGGAGCATTCTTTTTTTGTGCGTAATAAGGAGGCACTTTCTTGCGTGCGAAGATATAGCTGGTGGGTCCGAGCTGTCAGCGGCGGTAACGTTTTTTTCGCGAAATACAGAGGCCCTTTCGGTGGGTCCCCGATGTTAGGTGGAGGAATCATTATTTTGCGCGTAATAAGGAGGCATTACCTTGCGTGCGGTCGTGGACCCAACTGTCAGCCTCTCCACGTACAGTCCACTTCAGATGCATGTCGGTTGTTGACCACGTTGACCAGGCGGCCGAGAGCACCAGGGCGGTGGGACGGCGGCGAGGCCTAGGAAGGAACGACACGGAGGCAGGGAAGACTCGGTAGTTGTTTCCCACGCGGAGGGGAGTACGACTGTACGAGGGTTTACTGGTTCGTCTGCCCTCGCCGGAGAATAACAGCAGGTGTGGGTGAGTAGAGGGATGGCTAGGCCAGCGATGGGAGTACGGTGGGGCGGTGAGGCCTGCGCGGCAGCACAGCCGGCCGCGGGGAGGAGGGAGCAGGCAGTCCCGCCGGCGCTTGTTTCAGCGGCTGGAGCAGGAAGAGCAGAGATTGAAGAAGCACGACGACCGTTGGATGGACATCGTACGGTCACTGGAGATAGAATCGTTCGTATTGACTAAGTTGACAAAACCCTCCGTCCCCGTCAACTTAGTAGGCCCACAAGTCAGCCTCCCACCATGGTGGGTCCTAGCTAGCAGGGGGAGTATTCATTTTTTTGTGCGTAATAAGGAGGCACTTCCGGTGGGTCCGAAAGCCGGGGGAAAGCGTTTTTTCGTGAAATACGGTGGTCCGTCCGGTGGGTCCCAGCAGTCAGGGCAAACGTTTTTCACGAAATACGGTGGCCCGTCCGGTGGGTCCCAGCAGTCAGGGGGAAATGTGTTTTCCGTGAAATCTTTGGTGGCCCGTCCGGTGGGTCCCTCTTTGTCGGTGGAGGAATAATTATTTTGCGCGTAATAAGGAGGCACTTCCTTGCATGTCGTGGACCCAGCTCAGCCTCTCCACGTCTGATACTCTTCTGATGGAAGTCGGTCATTGACCACAATGACCACGCCGCGCCGAGAGCACCACGGCGGTGGACGACGGCGATGCCTAGGAAGGGGACGACGTGGAGCCGGGGAAGACGCGGCAGTGGATGCCCACGCGGATAGGAGTACGAGGGTTAACTTGTTCGGCGGCAGTGTGAGGCTGTCGTCGCCGCAGAATAACAGAGGGAGTGGGTGAGTGGAGGGATGGCCTGGCCAGCGGTGGGAGTAGTATGGGGACGGTGAGGCCTCCGCGGCAGCACAGCCGGCCAAGGAAGATGGCGCGGGCGGGCGAGCAGTGAGCGGGGGCAAATGGTGTGCGGCCGACGTTGGGGAAGAGAGGAGGAAGAAGAGTGGAAGACGGGGAAGAAAGTGCATTAAATCTCAATTCTACTAGTACTACTACCAGGATATACCGTCCTTCGTAGTGTAAATAGTTACACTGATGACATGTGGGTCTACCACAAGAGGGCCCACATGTTAGTTAATGGAGGACAGATGTGCGTAGGTGTATTTGCGGAAGCGTGCTCTACTGGCAAACATGATGGCAGTACTGGGTAAGGCTGATTTAGTAACAACAACACGCTGGTTCAGCTTATTAATTACGTGTCGCATCTGCTGCAGCGTGTATTGTCACTTTGCTGCGAAGACTAGTTGAATAGTTCTCTCTGACCGAGATAGGGAATAATGGATCGCGAGGACTTTCTTTCTATAGTATCCCTATGCCTCTACGCTCACTTCACTCATTTTGCTCCGTACCTAGTCACTTGTTGAAATCTGTAGAAAAACAAATACTCCGTATTTAGGAACAGAGGGAGGCTTTTACTCCGTACTATTTGGGAACAGAGGGAGTATCACTATATGGAGGGAATAGAGGAAGTTTGAAATATGAATATGTCAATGGGAGGGAGTAAGCCCCATGCATGCATGCATGCATGCATGCAACATGCAACACTCACACATACACATGGACACACACAACACTCACGCACCCATGTGGCACACAGCACACGACGCAACACTCACGCTCACGCTCAAGTGCTCAACCTACTCCCTATGTCCGTGAAAGACTGTACATTTAGAGATTTACACATTGACCAGGGTATAATTAACGCCCAAAAGTAGCAGACTTATGTGTGCATGCGACCATTGAGGTAAGAAGATTAAATGAAGGCCGTTGCATGCTGTAATTAAGGATAGACATGTAGCCTATACCTACAACACAAGTTGGTGCATTAGTCAATCAATATCGATTTAGATTAAAGGCTAAATGCATTGGAAGTGTAGATGTACATCATGTACTACACTCTTTGTTTTATAGCCGACGTACACTCTTTGTTGGAAGACCGAGGGAGGACACGTGCATGCACTCACATACACAACCAGGATGGTTCGCGCGCAAGGGTTGGACTCGTGTCGCGCCTGCGTAAAGTTTTGTTTAACTGATTTCTTTGCTCTGCCAACTGACAGGTGGGACCCAGAAACCAGGTGAAAATTTAACCAGTCAACAAAGTGCCACGTCGACTATGTGGACAGTCATTAGGGTGCAATACGGTGCTCTACGATGAACTAGTGATCGTATAATCGCCACAAAACTATATATAGTGACCATAAAGAGCGTATTGTTACATACGTTGACCGCCAGTGTATTTTTCTCATTTCAAATTAAGCCATATTAATCGGAAAGGACGCGGTATGGACTACTACTAGTACTAGTACTGCTTTGATGTGTCCCGTCAACTCGCCGAACGAGGAGAAGCTTGCTTACTACGCCTCTCCCTCGCCCACGCGCGCGGTGGTTCGCAGGACGAGGAGAGAGTTTTGACTACAGCGCCCTCTTCCTCTCCCTCTCCCTCTCCCTCGCCCTCGCCCTCGCCCTCACGGTGGACGTGCAGCAGTTCAATCGGTGTCAGATTGCCAGAAGCATATTGTACTGTAGTATCATCATTGTTGGACCTTCCGAAGAGGCGAAGAGCCAAGTGCAAGGTTCACACGAGTATGAACTGTTGAACCTCCCGAAGAGGCAAAGAGCCAAGCACAAGGTTTTATAGGAGTTGTCGTCCTAGTAGGAGTGTACTACAACTATAGCGAACGATGCTACTGTATGATGCCGCCACGTCACGTATATCCGAAGCCGTGCCACTTTTTTTTCTCAAAGAGCGTGTTGGAGCCCGTGCAACAACCACACAAGTTGCACGTACACATAACACATTTACTAGTAATAAATTCTAAAGGACAAATGCCAGTATGCCACACAAGTTCATCTCCAATTCATGTGACAAATTTGTGCACGACTAGTCTACATATATTCACAGCACTACCATTCACAATTACCGTACTCCACTTACACGTTGTAGATGGGCTACATGCATGTCCTCCTCCAGGTTCCAGTCCCAGGTGTTCTTCATGGATGGCACGATCCGTAGCGGTGGGCAACGGGAATCATTGTCGCAGCTTTCTAGTCCGGTTCCACACGATGGAGACTCATCCAAGCTGAAGCGGCATAAATCAGGGATAGCGTGTCCCAGCATGTCGTTCATCCGGCGGTGTGCACTGAAGACACAACCATGCTTCATGAACGGCAGGCCTTCCGTGTCGTGCACGGAAGGTGGCATCCGCTTCACAACGGGGTAGCTGTCCCCGATGAAAAGCGAGTAATCTCCAAGAGTGTTCCTCGGCACCCACGTAGCATCATGGGGGTCGAACTCGGCGCCGTTCATCTGGTACACGCGGCAACCCAGATGTGGACACATGGTGACGTACATAGTCAAGGTCCATGCATAATAATGTTGTGCTCAAATATGGCGGTCAGTAATACTTTGCAGCAAATAGTACTACTCCGGTATAGAGGAAGTAAAATAACCGGCTTATTATATATAGCCACTCTTGGCTACATGGATGAGATAGTAAGACATGAAAAAACAAAAATGGTGGCAGCTAGTGGGTTCAAGTCTTCAAGGGCCTAGCTAGCTATACGCGTCCTCCAAGGTAAAAAGTACTCCTACTAGTACTACTAAGTATACTACTAGTACAACAATGAAAGAGAAGGCAAGTGGGTTAAAAATGGAATACCTGGGTAGATGGTGACGGTCCGATCATGGTAGATTGTGTGACCATGTTGCACATCAGTGGTACCATGGGTAACGACTGCTAAGATAGTTGATCCCAATATGCCAAAGTCAGCTACAAGGTTTCAGGTTAGACCGAATCGCGGATGCAAATGCACATCCAGGACCGGCGATCTTATTTTGGTCGGGGGATGACTGGTCCCTGCAAAATAATGGAGTACCATTAGGGATGCAAATGATGGTTTGTGCATTCCGTTTGTAATCTCCCGTACCGTAGGATGGCAACCAGATGAAACAAGTCCCCTGGCTTGTCACCGCGAAGATGCGGCCTAGATGGCGCACGACGTCTTCGAACGTGTAGGGGTACAAATCTGTCGCCGCCAACATGCGCCAGCCTCTGCCGTTACTGCGTCTTGCATTGATGGCAATCCTTATGTCGAACACCACGATGAGATAGTAATCGTCGTAGCCGCGTCGCTTTGTCGGCGGGTCCGCAATTGCTATCTTCTTCAATCTCATGTTGGCATCATCATACATATTCAAGCCCAGCCAGTCCGGAAGGCCGATCCCAATGGTGGAGAAGGGGTCTACCAGAACGGCCGCACTTCTGTGGATGTTGTGCAAAATGATGGTGGTATTCGGCCGGAGGTATGCAAGCCAATCTTCGTTGGCACCGACCCAGACCTATATATAAGACGGTGGGCAGCGGAGAAATTACGGGATGGAAATGGAATAACTAAGTACTACATGATCAAACTCCATTACTGACCTGCTCATCGGACAAAATCCGACTACCTCTCAACGTCGGCAACTCTAGCGGAGTCAACGTGCAACCATGGCCAGGGAGCGGTGGACTGTTCGAAGGATTGTCCCATAGAAGAACCTTCTCCTCGAGGACGCATGGAAGACCAACAAGCATGGCCTTTTCCCAAGCCTGTTTAAGCAGCGTCTTGAAAAAGTTGGTGCAGGAAGCACCGAGTCTTGTGGCGGTGAGGTTGTCGGAGCGGGCGTGCGATTTCTCCCAGAGGATCGTCGTCAAAGTCTCCCAGCCCCGACGAGGAGGAGAACCGCTGGCGAATCCATGGGAGCAGCGACGAACTGCCTTCTCTTCGGGGAGGGAAGGCGAGGAGGAGATAAGAGCGTTGTAACCTGAGGGCCTCGTCCCTTCCAACTGTAGATCGTTCCTCAGCGAAGGGGTGAGGCTATTATTTACTACTAGTACTAGCATTATGGAACGTTATGGGATTGCATTATACTGTAAATAATAGCACTAGTAAGAAAATTTTGGCACTAGGTAGTAGTTTTGGCGTGGATTAAGAAATTTTGGGTATGTTTTTGCCTTTTTTGTACACGCCAACTAGTGTCAAAAAACGTCTTACATTATGTGACAGAGGAGTACGTACTCGTACTGTAGCAGTACTAATACTACTTTTCTCAACTAGTAGTGCGATGTACTATACTTCTATTCTAGTCTAGTATAGTGCACCAGTTTTGAACTCTTGAATCTCAGGGCCAAGGAGCTACAGTTGGAAGTGGAGGGTACTACTGTTCTCTAGAACCATCGCTGTACTATCAATGCAGGGGAAGTACACCTGCGTAGTGGCCTAGTGGGTACTCTCGGTGCTCTATTCAGCCGCTCCTCTCATGTAGCTGGCCTACTCAGCCGCTCCTCTCACGCACACACTAGGAGCCTGTTTATCAGCGACGATTACTGCGGGGGCAGAACATTTGAGTTATTTGATACAACGAGACTAGGCTTTTCGCTTCCATTTGTGGAGGTGTAATGGATCTCGTCGAACTTTGTTAGTAGTTCCTTCTTTATGAATGAGATGAAGCAAAGCTTTTGCCACCGTTTAAAAAAACACGTCAAGAGGAATTTCTTTTATGGTAGAGTCGATAATGGAGTGAAGTCCATGCGTGCAACGCCACAAGCTACATAGTAGTAGTAGAGCACTTTACGTACAGAGCCATATTGCATAGTTCCCAATGCCCCGCCAGGCTTTTCCGGCTCCTCGGGCTTAATTGGGAGGCGCTAGTTTAAATATGCTACTAGCTGATGAGGAAGCTGCAAGCGAGGTGCGGCTAGGGCGAGCACGCGAGCCACAGGATGCTGGGAAGGAAAAGCCGTTCACGTGGCTAGGCTGCCCAGTGCACCAAGATTGTGGGGCCGCACGTCCGTTTGACTTCAAAACTCAAACTACCCGTGTAAAATATTGGCTCGCAACAAAGTGTAGTAGTACTATTTTATAAAAAAAGGCCGCCGTGCGTTCGGCCGGGTTCGAACCCACAAAACGAGTAGTACTCGTTGGAGTACAACGCAACCTAGAATCGCCTTTTGTCGCTAGTAGTACGTATATTGTTCCTTACCCCTAATAATGCAAGAAACCACTAAAATGCCAAGAAACTACTACCACTTGCATACGTGGCAGACTTAAGATAAGACTACCTTATCAACCATTGTACATGCTCTTACCAACAAAAATCCTTGAGTGACCTCCTACCTCCGGCCCGTCCACCTAGTCATCCTCGGCCATGGGACACAGCTACCGCCGGCGGCAGAAGGCGAGGTCAAAATCGCCGGCGGTGCGGAGCCCATGTTGCGTCAGCCAGGACGCCAGCTCTGTCCGGCACTCGCGGCCACTAGCTAGCCAAGATAGCTCCGTCCAGCTGCTTGTCTGCAAGGTTTGCTAGCTTGATTGGCACGGTAGCGCGGCGGCTTGCTCGTGCGCGCCACGCTAAGGCCAGCCATCTGGCTCGAGCGAAGGCCAGCGCGGTGGCTTCCTCGCTCGTGAGTCACGCTCGGGCCAGCCTGCCAACCCGTGCGGAGGCCAGCGCGGCGTCCGGCCCGTCCGACGGAGCGGCGGCCAACTCCCTCTTCACAGGCGCCACCGACGAACACGCATCAGTACTGTTTGAAGTAATGTTCAGGAAAAATAATGATTTGAGGGGGAATAACAGGATAGAAGGTCAGATGTGGGTCCCTCGTGTCAACGGTCAAACAAAATGTGTTGGTTTAAGATGCCTCGTCAGCACGGATGTGTGGGCCAACCCTGTCATAAATGGGTTTAAACGAACCTAATCGTTTAGAGTACTAGGTAGTAGTTTTTGGCGTGGATTAAGAAATTTTGGGTATGTTTTTGCTATTTTTTGTACAATAGGTTCTTCCTAGGGCTAGTTGAAAGTGGTAGTTTTTTGTTAAATACTCTACATATTGTAAGTAGGAGTGAAAGTTAAGCTTTGGAAGCCAATAAGCAAGGCTAGTTACATAGTGCATATGTGTACATGATTGAAAGTAAAAATCAACCATGAGTGACTAATATCTTGATGAAAAACTCAAACTATGGAATACTAGGAAAAAATGCATGGTTGGAAATACTAGCAATGTTCATGTCCGTTACAGCGAATAATAATTATAATAATAATTATTCACAAACTTGGTACAAAACAATATAATTTTGATATACATTTGTCACTAGAGATATATTATGTTTAAATTAGAATATATTCCTTGGTCTGTTTTGGTGAGGTCATGGAGGGATGTGTTTGGTTTTAAGATACTAATTATGGGTTTTTCAGCAAATTGGTAGACAAGTGGGATGTTGGTGAGAAAAGGCAACAACTTACCTCACAATCGTTAGATGTAGATCTAATGGTCGAGAAGCTTGACGGATGGCAGACACACTAGCATCACCAACTTAGTCTTGTCTAGGAGTACTAGCAAGATCCGTGCATTGCACGGAACATCAAGATGCATTTTTTTTATAAAACACTTGTTATGATTGACCCTTGCGGGAGTAATTCCATGTGTAAAAACTAATGATATCTCGAGAAATATGAGATAAGGTGAAGAGGAGTGGGGTGTGGTGGTGGTTGGTGGTCGGACTGAGCGGAGGCATGGAGATTGACGACGCCGGCAGCGGCCACCAGGCCAGTTTGTTCCAGAGGCTTACTTTCTTAATTGCTCAACAATGAGGTTTGTTGGAGATAAGGATGAACGAGGGAAGGCCTTGTCTGCAAATGTGGAGAGGGGTGCGGGTATCTTTTAGTTTAATTTCCATCCGTCAGATATAGATTGGACGGTCTATATTGCAAGATGGCACACGTACCATCATCACCAACTCGGTTTTTTATAAGAGAAGAAATATAAGTATGGAGATACAAACGTATTATCGATACTTGGTTCCGTAAACTAGCATCTACATTCTATTCAACGCCCCAGCATGTGGGGCCTTAGCACAATGACTTCTCGACTGTGTAAAACAAAGATTTTCCCATCGCCGACAAGGAGGGGGTGACGGCGGCGCGCTTTTTGGCTTGCTCTAGTCCTAGTAGTCATACTAGGTGGTCTAAGCACGTGTAGATTTATTCTTTTTCACGTCTCGTGTTCGCCGTACTGCCACGACTGTTGATGAATAGACGGTAAGTTATTCACGGGGAAACCCTTGTTGAGCGTGTTTGCGAGAGAGAGAGAGAGAGACAGTGTGCGTGTGTGATATGTTAGAGACTGAGGCAATGGTAACAGATTCTTTGTGTCTATGTGTGTGGAGGATAGAGAGAGACATGTACATGGGGCTTTGTGTTGTGTAACGTGAAGACACATATACATAATTAGAGAGTGAGTGTGTGAGATACACATGCGGACATGGGGAGAGATGAGGATCCAGATAAATGGGTGTTTGTGTGTGTCTGTGTGTGTTTGTGCACGCTTTTGTGTGTGAGAGGGAGAGAGTGCATGTGGAGTAGAGAGACCACCGATGATGTAAACCTAGTATAAGGGAAGGGGGAATGGTGTGACATGTGTAGTAGCGAGATAGCACGAGTGCGGGCGGGTGGAGCAGACTATTTGGAAGAGACATCGAATGTGTGTGTGTGAGAGGGGTATGAGGGCGAGAGAAAGAGAGAGCTAGCGACGGATAGAGAGAAAGAGAGGAAGAGAGGGGGCGAGAGGGGTCGTTTTTGTCCATAAATGGCGTATAGATAGGGAGACAATGTTGATGTTGTCCGAAATTGGCCTATGAACGGAGACACAAGGGAAGCGAGTCACCGTGTGTGTGATAGGGACTTCATGAGAGATCTAGAATAGATGGTGTAGAGAACAATGTGCGAAATCAAGAACGATTATACATTAGGGAGCTATGCCAAGAGTCACGACATATATGTATACATGGAAGGAGCTGGGACGGGTCCGCATGTGGGAGAGATAGAAAGAGGAGAGTGGTGCACAAGGAGACAAAGTGTGCTTGTTTGCAGTGGGGGTGGTGTGTGAGGTGAGTGCGCGAGAACCACATAACTAGGGAGATAGACGTTTGGGGGCGACGTTTTGTGTGTATGGGAAATATACACTCTACATAGTGCGTGTGCTTGAGTAAGAGAGATAGCGGGAGACCTAGAGAGTGAGGGATGAGATGTGTGCATGCCCGAGAGACAAAGTGATAGAGACCTATGTTGGGGTCCGAACTTTACAAGAGAGAGAGGTGTTAATGTGCTCGTGTGTTGGTGTTTGGGGGAGAGAACGACTTCTCTATGTGTGTGTGTCTGTGTGTGTGGTGGTGGGGGGGGGGGGGTTGACTTCAGATAAAGAGTGAGGTGTCTATATTTGAGGGACTTTAGCGTAATTGAGATATTGTGCACTCATGGTTGATCAATTTGTTTTACTGTTTGTACTATGAGATAACGATACTTTTGAACATGCGTCATATACCTTGATGTATCAGAATTACAAACCTAAGATTGGAATTTTGGAATTCGACTCCACCATTAGCTTCTGTAATTCATTTAAACAGAGGTACCTTTTTTAAGCTGTGATTTCGTAATTTCAAATTCATATATCAAACCTAGAGATATACACATACGGGCATGTTCAAACTTTATAATCATCCACTTTATTCATACACATACACATTTTTGCTTTTGTCATCATATTTAGGATAAACACATTTGAAATTTCATTTGAATTCGACCGTATCATGGTATTTGCTTGTAGTAGCTCAATGATCCATATTTGAATTGAATGGACAATCTAAGTTTCGAGTTGGAGACATTGATTTTCAAAACTTGCACATTTTTTTGCGTGCAAAACAAACAAATTGTCGGCCATGATATCATAGTCGGCCGTGACGAGAGCAGAATACTTATAATTTTAGGCGTAAAAGCTTTCAAACTTCCGCTCACATCAAAATATCACGCTACCGAAGTTTAGCCCTGCGATATTCCTTTTTACCCTGCCACATGAACGGAAAAGGGCTGCTTTGGTAACTCCATTGTTTTCCCTCTTTGCCCCAACATTCTTCCCCGAGCCCCTCCCTTCCCCGCCCGACTTCTAACCACGGGCAAGTCACGAATCTAGTCCTCCGCCGCAGCGGTGGACCTCACACCCAGCCGGATCTACCTTCCGCACCTTGGAACCCCCAACTGCCGACTCACCACTTCACCGGAGCCGCTTCAACGACTGGCTTGTCCACCGCTCCAGATCTCCTTGACCGCCATCATGGTCCACCGCACCGGATCTGCTTAACCGGCGCCCTCGTCCACCACAGTGTAGGCCCTTCACTGACTCCCTCAGACGCCCTTCGCTGGCCCTTCATACAAGCCCTCGTCTGGCCGCAACAGATCCGCCTCACCGAAAGCACTGCATAACGCTACCGAAGCCTTCATCCACTGCACCGGACCCGCTCCACGGACGGCATATTCAACTCCACCGGCCCTGCTTTACCGACGCCGCAGCCTCATCAGGTTATTTCGATTTGTACTCCTTCGGTTTTTCTCTTTATCGTGCAACTGTTCACTTACCACAGATGGGCTTTCTAGTATGTCAACAGGCGCCGGAACCGTAGAACCGGAGCCGCTTCAGCGACGGCGACAGCCGGCCCAAACTCAACCACAACACGAGCACCATCGACGATCCTTAGCTATCAAGTATGACAACGATACCCATACGCTGCCGAGAATCAGGTACTATTATCCAATGGCCGGAGCCTACGTTCACTTTCCTAGCATAAGCACCGCACCTTTGAATTACTTCAGGGCATCATTCAGTTTTTCATGAGACGCGTTATTCTGCTTGCACCTGTAGGGCCATACTTCTGGCAGTGAACATGTTACATGTGCTAAATTACATACCAATGCACATATAGTTAATATGCTTTTGTTTTGTTCTGATGCCACCTGTTGGTTCCATCAGACTGCTTAATGTTCTCTATGCTTAATTACACATCAGCAAACTAGCATGTGGTTCCGCTGCTTTTTGTTCGTTTTACCCTACATTTTCTGATGCTAGCTATTACATCACTGCTCCGAGCCTCTGTTCATTACTTGTTTGTGTGTTCTTGATCTTCCCAAGTTGCATGACTAATTTGATGCTTCTATTAATTATGTAGCTACCAACCCCATCAAGCAAAATATTTGTTCTGCTGGGGCTGGCACCTCGAACAAGCATAAAAATAGAGGGAAGCAGATATATTGTCGTGTATGCACACACCCTTCTTTCATTAGTTTAGATGAACCATTGATGATCAATTCAGACCAGTGCATGCGATTAAAATTAATTTTACCTAAATAGATGGTGCAGAATAAACTACAACAACTAGATTTGCAACCACGGGATGCTGATGATATCTTCAAAGAACATTGCAACAACAGCTAGGCTTCACAGCAACATATGGTAAACCAGTGTGTTTTAGTACATGTCAAATGTAATGCGACTGGGCTGCTTTCTTGGCTTGTGCCCTCAACGTGTAATCCTACCGAATTACAAATAGTTCAGTTGTCTGCTTTGCTGTATTGCTTGATTCGAATGCTTGTTTGTTGTTACGCTATACCTGAGTTGGCCAATATGTCAGTAGTGCCTGCTGTACTATCGTAAAGAAATGCATGCCTATTTCATTTGAGTCCTTAACTTTTCCTCTCAACTTCATCACAAGACTGTCTTCGTAGTTTATATGAGGCCACACTGTTAAGTGCTTTCTCAGATTATTTCAACTGCTTAGATGCCTTGACAACTTAAATATAGTGGTGGTACACTCCCTTTCAACTAGGATGTCAACTGGGTCCCGTTTAATCCCGATTAAAGTCCACCAGTGGTATGATAGTTCAAAAGAGTTTTTGTTTTTTGAGGAAAATGAACTAGGGAGGTAGCAAAAACTAACTAGATGGGACTGGCGGATGCCATCTATTTGCCACTTACATCCCTAGTTTCATCTTACCATTTTAATTTCTTTTCGGCTGATGCTGCTTCGAACCATTTAAATATAGTTTGCCATGCTCGGCAATAATTCATCCGTCGTTTACCATGTAAGCTTACTGCCTGGATCATATGATAACTATCTCTTATTTATGTCCAGCGGAAACCTTTCAGGATGCCGTTCACAGTAGGACACAATGTACAACCCCAGAATCTATTTGTGGAAGCAGTGCGCCATCCATGTTACCAGATGGTAGCAGTTCAGAGGCAACACCGCCGGAGAGCAGTCTAAGCACAGATATTATAGTGCTTGAAGCTCTACTAGAGGCAGAAAGAGATGGTGTGGCTGCCATGAATGAGGTAATCTTTATCTTGAGGCTGGAAATTACGGAATTAGCGGCACGCATTATGCAAGCAACCCAAGAATTGGAGGAAGTAAGAATGTTGCATTTGAAGACGGAGGAGGTCCTGCTGTTTACGCTGCTCGAAGCCCAAGGTAATCCCGGTTCTTCTTTAGATACCAGTTGAAATTGTCATTAGATTATTGTACTTGCATGTTGTGTCATGTCTCTGAATGGATTATGTTGCTAGACCCCCTATGTTGTCCATGTGTTGTAATGATCCAATTTTTTTAGGCGAGGTAATCCTCAGTATTTGTATGATTGACATAAGGTGAACTGTTTTTCGTGTGAGCATATTCTATTGGATGAAATGACAGTTTGACTGAGTGTATCCAACCTACTGAATTCGAAGATCATGGCATTTCTAAATCATAATCATATATAAAGGTGGAATAAATCTTTGTTGTGGTTTTGAAAAAATAAATAATAAAACGTATAATTATCTGTGGATATTCGTAATCGAATACAAATTGGATTTGAATTTAGTTTGCCAGGTCCCAGGGCAAATGTGAATGCTAATTCTCCCAAGTTTTGAACGAAGCGGCTAAACACCCACTATAATTTGTGGGCTGCCCGAAGCAAGTGTTTGCGAGATGGAAATTACTGTCTACCCCTGACACTTGCCATCCTTATCGACCGGATATACACTGCTGTCGATAGGGGTAGACTAGTAACTTCAATCAGACGTGACACGACGGCCTCTGAGCCCATTCAGACACGGTGGGCGTAAGCGTGGCAAAACACATTTGATTCAAGCTCATCCGAAAGACATGTGTCTCTTCCTCCATTTCCCCATTCATACACGGTGGGCGGCAAAACTAACTCTCCTCGTTCGAAATCGATGTAGGCTAATATTTTAAATAGGGGCAGATGTGTAACTTCCATCAGACGTGACACAACCGCCCTACCTGTCAGCCCCGTTCATACACCATGGGCGCCAACCGTGGGCGGCAAAACACCCTCTCCTCGCCCGAAATAGTTACCGGCAAATATTTGGGAGATGCGAGATTACTGTCCTATCCCCAACCGACGCGATGTCCAAAATTTTAAACGGGGGATAAGTTCGTAACTTTCCCCCATTTCAGAGAAGCGTGTCCCAAAGTTTGAGATCCCCCCTCCCCTCCATTTCCCCATTAATACACCGGCGGCGGCACGACAACCTCCGCACTGCGGCCAGCCTCCTCCGTCCGCCACCCCATCCTCCACCTTGCCGGAGCCGCTACCCCTACCCTGTCGTCCACTGCAAGAGATGGACGTCTCTCATCCACGGCGCTGGACCAGGATCCTATCATCGCCTCCTCTCGCTTTATCGGCGCCGTCGTCCACCTTGCCGTTGCCGCTCCTACGACCGTCTCGTCCACGGCAACAGGATATATCCCCCGACCCGGCCGTGTGCCGTCTAAAATCTTCTTCCCCGCTGCCGACAGCCATCTCACCCGCATCACCCTCAACGTATCAGCATAGGCCTACACGGCGTCGCAAGAGAGGTGGTACTCTTCCATATGTGTTTAAGTTTTGATCTCACCCGGAAAATAGATCGTAATTTGTTTACTGTACTTTTCTTGTCCGTACCAAATCGTAGTGGCTAGTTGAAAGCAAACATTGGTTGCGAAGTAGCTTTGTCCGGTTTGCACCTTCAGATCCGCCATGGCACGGGCACTATACTCGTAAAGCTTATGGTTTCCCCCTTTATATTCACTACCATCATCGTAGGTGCTTCGTGTCATGCTAGCACTGCTCCTCATGACCTCAACCCAAAGCTTACGTGTTGAAATCCGAATATGATATGATGCTCATATCACTAAAACAGAGAACATTTAATTGGTCACCTAATGTTCCTATATTCGTTTCGAAAAGCATGTGCGCCATCCATTGGTCCAGCTAGTTCCACTTTCCTGATTTTTCTCTTGATGCTTAGGGTTTTCCCCTTTTATCTACTCTACTATGATCTGCGTAGGTGCTTTCTGTCGTACTAGCATTACTCCACCCTTCAAGCTAAACAACACAACACTCAGAATTCGAAAGCTTAGTTGTTCAAATATGATTGTGATATGAGACTGATATTAGTTAACCGACACATTTAATTTGTTAGCTAAAGGTCTCACTTGAGTTTCCAAATGCATGTCGCGACATATAGAGAGACAACATAATTGCATTTATTTGTCACTTGTTGACCGTACTTTCTTATCCATACCAAATCTTAGTTGTTATTTCAAAGCAAACATTGGTTGCTAACTACCCTTTGCACGGTTTGCAGCTTCAGATCTGCCATCCCACTGCCATGGTCAACACTGTACTCATCATGCTTATGTTTTCCCCATTTTATGATGACCACAATCAGCCTACGTGGTTCGTGTCGTAATAGCACTGCTCCACCCATCGAGCTAAACAAGCTTAGTTGTACAAATTCATATATGATATTATTGCTGATATTAGTAAAACTGAGAGATGTTTAATTGGTTAGCTAAATGTTCCTACTTTAGTTTCGAAATGCATGTGAGCCACATATGGAGAGACCGGAAAGAATAATATTTCTCTGTGCGCTCTGGTTCATCATGGGTGGACAACCGACATTGTATTGAAAGACTTGTAATATTTTCAATCTTCTTTAAGATGATACTCTTCTCTTGCGGTTGACTGGCCAGGTCGAGTTGTTATCCCTTAGTATATTTTGAAACTGGCAGGTCAGGTCGATTTGTTCTTTACTATATGTTGAAGCTATCATCTGCGAAGTGTCATCACTTCTGGAGCTCTCATATTTTGAGTAGTAGGCCACATTATATTAATGCACACAACAAATTACAGCATGCATGGCATCTTTTAAAAGAATTGCAGAGATAGCACAAAGGGGTTTACAGGGAGGCAGTATTGGATTAGAATCACTTCTGCATTACAAAGAAAATCTCACTTGTTTTTATGTTTTCATGCATGTCAGATATTGAACATTATCAAAATGAATATGAGAATGGGCGCACGAGAGGAATATTGCAGAACGATCCACTGGCTAACAAACTTGGCATGGTGGAGGATGGCCTATCTTATTCACCCATCAAGGTGCTTGCTCTAACTTTGCAAAGTTGTATTGGTCGCACATATTTTGCATCTGACCTCTTGCATTACTTCTACTTTGTTACACCATCTGCTTAGTTTAAGCATCATATATGAGTATATGCCATACCTATCCATTTTCTGTACCTATTCCATGTGTCGTTGCACTATGTTTTTCCAGTCAAATGTTGTTCTTTCGTAATAGATGTCCAAAAGGAAGAGGGTGAGTGCAGATCCTCAAGGAGTACAATCTAGGTATTTGGAAAAGGTAGTGATACCTGTTAAATCAGATAGATCAGCAGCCACAGAAAACACAGGCCCAACTGTACCACACTTTACCCCTACTCCAGTGGCCAAACCCGTATTAGAACTGCTGGGAGCCCAGCATCAGGTACTGTCTATGATATCAATTCAAAATTCGAACTCCTAAATTTCTTCTTGTGCCTTACCTTCTCTCTTGTATGAAAACTAATTTCAGATGAATCTCCTTGCTCAAAGGATCATACGATCTCAAAACAATAATGGGCTCTGCATTGCTCTTGTCAGTACCTCTCTCCCTTTTGCCTTGTAACGCTGTACTTAATTAATTGCTATTTGATTATGTATCATCAGTCTGCACCTGAGCTTCATTATCCTCTGTTTCTTCCAATATTATTTGATCTATATTTACTCTTTGCAAAATGTAGAATCATGGCAACAATTATAAAGAATTTTCTTTGGGGAATTTATTGAATTATCCTTCCATCAATATGGAGAAGGGCTTTGTCCAGCCCGTGTTAACATGTAATGTAAGTTCATCCTTCTCAAGTCTTCAAACTTTGTTCTAGTATAGATTTGGATAGGCATCATTTCCTCCACTGTTGTTTGCTTTGTTGTTTGCATCTGATTGGATGTTTGCAACAACTACCAGTTTCAAATTGTAGTTGTAAAAACATGTTCCTTATGCAGAACAAATCCATTTATTTGCTTATATAATTGTGAAACCTGTTACGTGTCTCCTTGTTTCTCTTTTAGAGTCGTATCTCTTACGCCAGGTAGAACTTTAGGGAAGATAGTGAGCCAAACCATGACAGCGAGATGACCCCAAGGTCCTGTCTTGATGAAGACAGTGAGTTGAAGCTACTCACCAGCAGGTGTGAGACAACCTCTGTGCAGTCGCTGCCTCAATCAGTTCGACTTCTTCAGTCTCAACTTAAAGCGGAAAGGCTTGCTTCAGCTCAGCTCCGACTTGAAGTCAAAGATGCAATGAAGATGTCAGAGGACTGCCGTGCGCACCATCATGCCTTAAATCTAGTGTTGATGCATCTATCGTTGACACAACTGAGGTCTACTCAGCTTCTTCAGCTGTTTGGGGGCCCGACCTGGCCAGGCCTAGTGCCTTCTGAAGTGCTCTCAGTTTTGTATATTCTTTTGTCGGCGCGTTTATTTGCACTGGTGGCGAACTTTGATGCCCAGTGGATGTAATATGTGTGATTGCCGTGATAGCCTAGCGTAAGTTGCTTGCTTATTTATTTCCACTAGATCATGGATGGCGCGCGTTGCCGCGCCCATCTCTTTTGGCAATATGATGAAAGGAGGTTTCATAACATAAAGATACTTGATAACTAAATTGGAAGGTGATGCTGGAGAATGGAATGGTAATGTTCTTCACTCTCTTTTTTGTTGCAGAAGATGAGATCTTTACTTCTTTTCTTGTTCCTAGCTTATACTGCACATCACTTATAGTTGCATTTCTCCTCTTGCTCCGGTTATTGACATATGTTTGACAACTTATGAATGATACGAAAAAATTGCAGGTCAACAATAAGTGAAAAAATCATCACCTCAAATTATAATATCTCAGTATAAATGACTGGATGAATTTGGTTTACAAATTTGAACATTCTCAAAAGAGTCGAGATATAAAAAAAGGTAAATAGTACAGTTACACCATACAAATAAGTAGTTACAATACAGGGCACTAATAATGTCAACACGTGTTTTTGCGAATAAGTCCCTGGATCTATTATAAAGGAGTCATAGGTTAAATACAACTTTAAAGACTAACATCATGAAAGAATTTTTCAGATTGTCAACTTTTGATCCTTCTGAATGGTGCATTTTGCAGAAGCACATCATAAAAAAGCAAAGAACATCTCAAACCTTTGGTTGTCGTATAAAAATACGCAATTTCAAAAGGTATGGGAAAATGAAACTTCCACTTGGGAGAAGCAAATGAAACACTTTCATAAAAGATCTTATAGAATCGAGAATGAAGTTTGAAAGCATTTTTCGCATTATCAACTTTTGACCCTTCTGAATGGTGCATTTTGCAGAAGCACATCATAAAAAAAGCAAAGAACATCTCAAAAGAACATCTCAAACCTTTGGTTGTCGTAAAACAATAAGCGATTTCAAAAGGTATGGGAAAATGAAACTTCCGCTGGGGAGAAGCCAATGAAACACTTCCATAAAAAATCTTATAGAGTCGAGAATGAATTTTTCATTCTGTACATGCCAAATCATGAATTAGCAGCTACATCAGAGGTACATAATCAAAAAGGGAGTCTGCCCTAGCAACTTGTTCTTTTAATAGATGGTTAAATCTCTATCTAATTATTTTGGAAGACTACTTAAAATGAATGATGTAAGTCTTCCTTGCAATATCTTGCGCTACGTAAGAATGGTTTGGCTGCTATGCAAGTTTTTGGGTATTATAGAAAATCACAAAGACGGCCACAATTCTAGATTAAAAAAACATTAGTGCTATTCATATAGCCATAATTGGCATGTAAACAAAAACTGCAAAACTGAAGCAAATGAAAAGGAATGAAAAAACAAGAAGATTGGCAAAGTATGAGTTGTCGGAACAAAAGTAGACCCAGATGCCAGAGGAGAAATACCATGTCGTCACTTTAGCTTACTATCTAAGCAAAAGACCATTGTCCCCAAACCTGAAAGCAAATATATAAAGAAATTCTGAGGATTATAATTTATTTATAATGGATAAACTGAATTTGTTATTTATCATATATAGAACCAGTAGAGGGAATCCATATAGAATATGAAGAATAGAGTTGCCGATGTGAGATAAGATTGGCACAATCTGGAAATGGAAATATTTGAAGTCATCAGACTGCCATTCTTCTCACATAGATTGTCATTTTTTTGTTTGTTTGTGTGAAGACTTACCTATGCTGGATGTGCACTACACAGTTTATTTTAAAAGGGAAAAAGCAATTTTGCTTGTATAGTGGATTACACAAATCAAATAGATAACGTCAATGGTGAATCTTGGCAGGAAGGACACTAACCAGTCCAGTAGCCATGGATGAACTTCGGGTAGAGACACTGCAATAGAAGTGAATACCTGTAGAATATCTTCACTCTCAATAAAAAGGATGGTAAGTGAAATAACATTGAGATCACATCTGCCAAGGTAATCAGATCCTCCATCGGTCCATCAATCAAGTCCAATGCCTCGTATATTCCTAAACTGAATGATCCAACTAGTAAGAAGTGAACAGTAAATGGTAAGCTTCACATGAAGCTCTTTCTAGTATGAAGATTGATGGCATCTGCTATAGTGAGTACATGCTGTCCTCATACACAGAAAATAAAAACCATCAAGTGCTTGACTGTTCTATGTGCTGCATCAAATACACAAAACGCACGTGGCTAAGGAAATCAAAGCCTGAATAGTGTGAAGGAGACAAGCAAAGTGCACACTTAACCAGGAAGATAGGCCGGCAATGCCCTGTTTGCCATTGGGAAAGTCCTTTTTGTCACTTGTGCTGGCTCGTCCGGCGCACGGCACACCAATGAAAGATTTGCATGTAAAGAGTTATGCGCTGAACCTTGTTCCTGCAAACCAAAATAAAATCTAATCAACAAGCTGTTCAGTTGCTCAAAGAAGAACCACAAAATAAAGGGGAGATTATTGAACCTCAAAAACATATCCATCAAAAATTCATGGTACATAAGCGAGTCCAGATATCCTCATGGTGAACGGACTGGAACCTCGCCTGACAAGCAGGTTTAGTTTTCCCAGCACCACGACACGAGGAGGCACTTGCTTTCTTGCCTATCCTTGCAGGTGGCAGCGGATGACTATCATGGCATTGCCGACGCGACGGTGAAGGTCGGCCCTCTCCAGAAGACACAAATTATTTTTAATCCTGCCAAATGATTATTAAAATAACATTTATACTCAGTGGGATGATCATTCTTGTTCAATAACACATAATCCTAAACCACCAACATTCTGCTAGGATCTCCTTCTTTGTTCCTGCAAGAAGGAACAATTTTTGCAGCACTGTAATCAGAGTAATAAGTCTATACAGTACCCAGAGTTGCAGACCATGAGTTTAAAAAATCAAGAGTACTCAGATAAACATCCAAGACGATATTTGACTTAGCATTTCCCCTAACACACACTGATAAAATCGAGATGCACTTACAATTGGACATTGGAGTGCCTGCCCTTAACGCTGAGATGCGGGACGGAACGGGCAGAAGGGGTGTGCTCATGACGCCAAAGAGCAGCCGGACTTTGTTGATGGCCGCGCTGGCGCCGGCCGTCTTGACAGCTACCGCCGAAGGCGTTCGCATGAATTTCGAGCGAACCCATCGCCCCCATCTCTCCCTCCCCAGTCCTCACGCACTGCGTCCCTCGCCGTCGTCGGACTCCTGCCGGTTTATACTCCCTCACCACGTCACCAGGACTGCATCGCCCAATTTACCACGGGAAGGTGGGCGGGGCACACCTCCTTGGTTTTCTGGGGATCCCCTCGCACCCAGCTTCTCCATCTCGTCGCCATCGCCGTGCGTGAGGTAGAGGAAGCGGATGGGCTGAACGATGGGACCGTGACCGAGGCCGACCCCCACATCACCGTGCACTATCCGCAGGCGGCCGGTGCCGTGGCGGCGGCTACTGAAATCAGGGCAGGGGAGGGGGAGCGGCATCTTCTTGGTCCAGAGGGAGAGAACGATAGGTCAGGGAGAGGAACAGCTTAACTCTTCGCTGCGCTTGTGCGTGTGTCTTTTTCATGGACGTACGCCAGACGGGCCGTCTGCTAGGCATGCATATGGCCCAATCAACCACATTAACCCGATTTTTCCACCGGAGCAGCTACCCTCAAGGATAGTCGGCCCACTCGCATCCAACGGCCAAAAATGTGTAGCAGGCTCGATCTGATGGCCAGAAATGTTGAGTGTGTGAGAGGGCTGGAAAGGTGCTCGATTATAATGTATCTAAATGTTGTCTTGTTTATTTGTTTGCTTGTAGTAATTGCAGTTCTTTTTCCGCGGTTTGCTAGTGGCTCTAATAACCTACTTTTTAAAACTAGGCCACAATAACCATGGGCTAATATTTACTGTAGTGACACTAGGCCTCCTACGGGCCGTAGAAACAGTGGGCCTTCTACGGGCCGTAGAAACAGTAGGCCTTCTACGGGCCGTAGAAACAATGGGCCTTCTACGGGCCGTAGAAACAATGGGCCTTCTACGGGCCGTATCATCAATGGGCCTTATATGGGCCGTATGATTAATTGGCCAAACATGGGCCAATAACAGGCCGCATTATGGCCGTAAACGGGCTAGAGTTGGAATCGTCCGTTCATGGGCCGACCATAACGGACCATCGTTAATAGGCCGTATTTGATGACGTTATGAAAACGGCCCAACGTATTAACGGACCACAAACGGGCCGATTGTAACCACATGCTGAATTTTGCCCACAAGCAGAAAATGACAGTAACGGGCCGTAAGTAAACGAATGCTGGAAATGAGCCCAAGAATATATGGGCTCCGAGAAGGCCGAAAGATAACATGGGCTGGAAACGGCCCAACGGAATTACGGGCCGTTAATGGGTATAAAGTGATACACTGTTCTTTACAGGCCAGTTTCACCACGGGCCGTTAATGGGTGTAAAGTGATACACTGTTCATTACGGGCCAGTTTCACCACAGGCCGTTAATAGGCCAAGAGTTACATAGGGCCTCATATGGGCCGAAAGACGTCATGGGCCATACATGGGCCAGAAGTGAAAACTGGCTGGAATCATATTGGGTGGCCCAGATGACACTACTGGGCCTAATTCATATAGGGTGTAACGGGCCTTGGGTTAGCGGGCTGTAAATGGGCTATATGCGAACAGACCGTTAACATGCTTTTCGTGGGCCGGCCCGCCACCTTTTGACCAAGTCAAATGGGCCGGCCTTTTCACAGGAATGGTCCTCTGTTGGGCCGTGCCACGTGTCGCTGTATCATAGGCGCCTTCGGTCCAATGAGCGGATGACATCTGTCCCAACGGTGAGCCGACACGTGTTTCCTCCATCCAATGATGATTTTACACGTGGAAAATCCCTATTGGTCGGGGCTATTAACGGGTTATCGGATCCAAAACCCGACCCGATAGCTTAACGGTGTTCCGTTACGGTGGATGCCACGTGTCGGTCACCCTTGATTAAAGCACTTCTGTGACGCGTGATTTATCGTCATGGAAGTGGACACTTCCGTGATGATAATTTTGATAATGTCATGGAACACTTCTACGACAGCACATGTATGACTATCTTGATTCTGTCATAAAATCGTCATGCATGTACATGCATGACAAAAAACGCGACCTACTGTGACAAACACGTATCACCACGGAAGTGTATTTTTTTTGCAGTGCTCCGCCAAATGATACAAGGGGACACTCTAGGAAGCTTACAACTCAACGGAGCGCACAAGCTCAAAAATAATACATGAAAACAAAGCCCGATGCTTGTCCTAGCCGAAGACTACAGCCAAACAGACATCTAGGATAGGGACACACACGAGCACGACATGGACTTGCTTACAACAGAGTGTGGTAAGTGAGCCTGACTAACGCCCAGGGAGAAAGACAACACACATCCTCCGTCTCTCTCGCCGCAGAGGGACCCTTCCCTCTCGCCATGGCTCACAAGGCGCCGTACCGTCGGACTTGAGAGACGTTCACCCTAGAGCAGGGGAAGTGCAAGCTTTGAGACCTGGAGTAGCCGCAGCACACAACCACTTGAACATACGAGCACTCCGCGACTGCCGTATCGCCACATCCTAGAACACCTGAGAGTTGCAGGAAAACCACCCGGTGCAGCTACTGAAGAAAGGCAGCAAGGGCATCAAGTAAAACAAAGAGGCCACCGAGGAGCATTGCCAGGCAGCCGTTGAAGAAAGAACCGGGGTCCCGCCACTGGCGAGGCGCAGGTCCAGCCGGGTAGGGGAACCCTATACCCTACCGCCGGGTCGAGGCGCCGCACCACCGGAACTGGACCAGATGCGTTACCGGCAGAGAAACACCACCCATGAAAGCAACAGGGACGCCTTCAGCCTTGCAGAACCTCGTTGACACCACTGTCACCGGACCACCCAAAGCTCCGACTTTTGAACCCCTCACCTGAATGCAACCCTCCCCAGGCGGCGCCCCCAAGGAAGCGCACAACGCACCGTCGCCCCAAGGAAGACACGACGCACAACGCATCGTCGCCGCCCAATCCAAGCCGGATTTTGGGCTTTCACCTGGGAGGAGGAACAGGGGTGGAAAGGGGGAGGGCCTATGCAGCGCCTCCGGGGAGGAAATGGCATCGTGGACGTCGCTGCTACCAGGCAGGCCAAGCCGACCAACGGTTTCCCGCGGCCCAAAACCAGACCACCGGTTACCCACCAACACCAGACCGGCGCTCGGAGGAAAGCCTGCTGGAAGCGGCTGGGCCGAGGGAGACAGAGAAAAGGAGCCAGGCCTCAGATCTGACGAGGAGGGGAAGACCTCCGCGGAGCCGCCGCCACCCGCCGTCGTCTCACCACCCGTGTGGTCGAGGTCGCCGGCCAGAGAACACCCGCGAACAACGCCAGTCGAGATGGCGCCGCCGCCTCGCCAAGGAGGGCCTCCGCCCCAGATCCGAGGTCCTCCTCGAGGGAAGGAGCGACCGAGGCCTCGCCGCCGCCATCACCGGCGGCCGCGCGAGCGAATCCGGCGGCTTTCTCAGGTGACGGCGAGGGAGGAAGGGTAAGGGAGCGGCGGCGCAAAAGAAACCTAATCGCCGCCGGGTCGCCTGCGGACGACGCGGGGCCGGGGGATTTTCCTCTCCCTTCACTCATGTCTTTGTTACATCCAAAAAGAAGAAAACCCGTCTTCTTGTGTAACTAGCTAAGGGTGTTTTAGCATGGCAAGCCAGGCCAGGGTTGGCCTACCTTGGCTGCTTTCCAACTAATAACTGACCTAAAAGGAGCAGCAGACGCCATGGCTGCTCGGCGAGATAATGTTTCCTGCTCATGCGTCGTACAATCTGAAAGCACCGGTCCCATTTAGAATGCTGCCGTGACGGGATCAGATGTACCGACCGGAACGGGACAACAGGTAATGGCGCGGCAAGACGCCGGCGAGCGCTTGGGACAAGGCAGAGAGCGTCTCCTCCCTCGTCCGCGAGCACGCACGTAATAACGGGCGGGATACGTGCATTGTCGGTGATAGAGACGGCCGAGCAGCTGAATTGCATCGGATTGGTTTGAATAAATCGCTCTTCGCAGCCTGCTTCGTCCGCTGTATTTGAATAGGGCTAGTGGCTCGGTGCTCGGTTTAGCCCAGGAATTTTTTATCCCGGAAGAGACAGAAGTCTCATGTGACTCCTCTCTGATGCAAGTGTAGATTACTGGCTAAGACAGCTTGCCATCAATCAGACAGCTGTGTATACATTTCTGTACGTAGTACCTGCCTCTTTTGTTTTGTCAGCCGCTCCAAAAAAGGACACACAACTTGGTTACCAGGAGGTCTGGAGGTACAAACATTATCATGTGCAACTACTCGATAAGCCATGTGCTATCGTGCATCGTTCCTGGCGCTCCACCCGCGACGAAGATGGAGTAGCCTGCATAAAAATAACTAGTATTTGATTGGCTCCTAATTAATTAACGGAATCGGATGCTTGCTTCCCTTCCCATCCGAACCCGTCGCAGCTAGCCTGCTCTGTTTGACCTTGAGATGGCAATGCTATCCATAGTTCCATACACAAATCACCCTGCCTATAAGTACCACAGCTTATCTTTGTTCAATCCACATCCAGGAAGCACTGGACAGCTATAGCACCAAGCTAATAGCAAGCAATCATTGGCCAATATATCATGGCGAGGCTTCAGCTTTCCGCCGTAGCGGCCTGCGCCGTCCTCCTCGCCCTCGCCGCCCCCTCCATTGCCGGCGACCCCGACATGCTCCAGGACGTCTGCGTCGCCGACCTGAAATCCTGTGAGTCATCACTTCTGCTCAATTATACACTCATCTTTGTTTCTCAACTTCGTTGTGTGCTGGCTCTTGCTGACATGGCGTTTTCTTGAAAACGGCAGCGATCAAGCTGAACGGGTTCCCGTGCAAGGCGGACATCACAGCGGACGACTTCTTCTTCGCCGGTCTCAAGAAGCCCGGCAACACAAACAACCCTGCGGGGTCCAACGTCACGGCGGCAAACGTACAGTCATTCCCAGGGGTGAACACGCTTGGCGTGTCCATGGCGCGCATCGACTACGCGCCGGGAGGCCAGAACCCGCCGCACACCCACCCGCGTGCCACCGAGATCATCTTTGTCCTCGAGGGGGTCCTTGAGGTGGGCTTCATCACCACCGCCAACAAGCTCTTCACCAAGACCATCACCGTAGGGGACGTGTTCGTCTTCCCGCGTGGGCTCGTGCACTTCCAGCAAAACAGGGGACATGGCCCCGCCTCTGTCATCGCCGGCTTCAACAGCCAGCTCCAGGGCACCCAAGCCATCGCCAGCACGCTCTTCGCTGCCGCGCCGCCGGTGCCTAGCGACATCCTGGCCAAGGCCTTCAGGGTCGATAACGAAGACATCGACGCCGTCAAGGCCAGGTTCAAGTAGTATGGGTGCCTCCGCAGTTGACTCCATCCGTTTCAGAAGAATAACCGTGTGTTTGTTGCTGAATAAATGATACTCAAGCGAGCTGAAGCGTGCAGTTGATTTTTTCATGTGTATGTTCCATTTGTTTGTCCTGAAAATAATACAAAATTGTTTCTGTTTCACATAGTGTATGATCAATTTAGTAACGCATCCTCTATTTCTTGATGTGTATATTACATTTGATACATTTCTTGACTGGAAATTCGCAGGGGCACGCAGGTGCGTGAGCGCACACCTGCCTAGCCTCGCCGGTCACCCTATTGCCTCTCAATCTACAAAATCATTTGTCCTACACAAGGGCACAATAATTTTTAAGTTTCTGTTTTTGAAACTTAAGTTTTTTTAAGTCGCATGTTCCAAAACCGATTTTGTCGGTCCCTCATACCAAGTTTTAGTGGTTGAAACATTTTTGAAATTCACAATTTTGTCGGTCGCCCATGCCAAATTTCAGAAGTTGAATCTTAACGAAAATTTGAAAACACATCTAAACTTATTCAAAATGGATATCATTCGAAAGCCCTCTACACTAGAAATATGAACATGCAAACGAAATTTACTTTTGGACTTCTGGTTCAACAGATACGAATGACTGAAAATTGCATGCCAAAAGAAAAAGGGGGCTACGTGCCCCGCACCTGTGCTACAAATCCTCTCACATTCATTGACGTGCATGTTACATTAGGTATTTTCAATTTGTCAACAAATTTATAACTTGGTAGATTCCCGAAGAGTTATTCTACATAGACTAAACAACAACAAAAGTCTACTCTAAAAGAACGAGCAGACAAGCGCGTGTTTGGCTTCAATTGTTCAACATTTCTACACACAAAAATGGTCTCATCTAAAAAGTCAACTTTTAATGTATCTTGCGAGCTGGAATGGCTAAGAAAATTAAAGGGGGCCACATTTATCAGTCTTCCCATGGTTGCTCTCTCTTGCCCGCATTCACAACCGGGGTCGTGCTCCTCTGGTAGACCAATCGGTGTTGCAGATGTCGGCTATAGCTGTTGTATGTGATTCAATATTTACCAATGTTGTTATTGTTGTTCACACGCCTAAATGAATAGCAGGAGTAGTTCTAAAATGAGCTTCACAAAAGTTGTTTTGGACAAACATTGTACCCAAGATTTGTGATGTTCACGCTAGATGTTTTGTAGGGCCAACCTGACCCGCTCATCTTCCATCCATGTATCTTCCTACCTCCGTGCAACCTATGCCTACCTCAATGTTGCATCCTAGTCACCTCCACACCACTCCTCATTCCTCTTCACACTCATCCTCGTTGCATCCCTCGCCCGGGAGCACACACACGTAATAATGAGCAGGGTATGTGCATTATCATAGATAGAGATAACAAGCCAGCTATTGGTTTACTTTGTAGTAGTCTAGCAGAAGTCACTTTAGTTTCTACCCCCTCGGCGACTTTAGCTGGTCCGTCATCCACTCGTCAAGTTGATCAATTCCAACACAATTATATACGCACTAGAACGACATATTTCTTCTTTACTTTTTGATTTGACGAGGTGTCCCCGTCATAACATGCTGTTGGAACACTAGGTTGCACAATATCACTAGTTCTGTTTTACTATGACGAAAGCTGCCCCAGCTCATCTTCGCAAGCAGCAAAAGTAAAAAACCACTCTTCATGTCAAAATCAGGATACATATGATTCATGATTACATGGAAAATGACTCCTCTCTGATGCGAGTGAGATCGACTGCTTGATGACACAGCTTGCCACCAACTAGGAAGATTATACATATACATGTAAGTAGCAATGTAAACTTTGGTGGAAGCGTCTCATCCTCTATAGAGAGCTCGGGTGTCCCTTAATAAGTGGGAGACATATAAAGATCATATGACTATCAACCTGCTAACAACTCTATCTACGGAACCTTCTGGATGGTTTCACGGACGGCTTGATGATACGAATCTAATGATACCCCTTTTTTTACTTAACATGTTTGTGACCCATTTTATATTAAAAAATATTAACAACTATAGTATCAAATCAATACAATATTGAAATTAAATCCATCATGAAATATATATTTCAATATTAGATTCATCACGTCACCAGTCTAATAAACTTACCACTGCATTTCATCAAAAATAAACTTGCTTAAACTCTAAAATGTTTGACTTAAGAAAATTTAATATATGACGTAAATAACTCTTTTGGGATTTCAGCCGTTCCAAAAATAGAAGCTCTAACACTACAAACTCAGCATTTGCATTTACACGGAAAACCACCATCGACATATGCCCCGCTGCAATGACCATGGGGCCGGCCCGTCTACATCCACCGCTGTTGACACGGTGGAGTCTCGCGATGAAGAACTGGAAATGGGACGTGGACACGCCTGGTGTCCCACATGGGTCATGCCCCACGTTTTATTCTTCCCCTCCCATAGATTCACTTCTCGAGGCTCACGACCGTTGAGCTTGCCGGCGATGGATGGATATTGTTTCTGTTTTAAGGGTTCGTGTTCGAGATGCATGCACTTTATCCTATATACTCCCTCCGTTTCTAAATACAGGTATTTTTTTTAGAGATTTCAGTATAAACAGATGTACATAAACATATTTTAGAGTGTAGATTCACTCATTTTGCTCCGTATGTAGTCCCTTGTTGAAATCTTAAGACATATTTAGGAACAGAGGTAGTACATAAGAGAGTGATCCTCACTAACTTATTTATCTCAACATGTAAGCATGCCACCTCACCATACAACTATGAATGAGATAAGACCCACCTCAGCCTGCAATGATGTATAATGAAAGACCAACCAGAACACTCAACCATGCTTGGAAAAAAGCTTTGCTTCTAATTATTCTATGTATGTTCAATAAATGTTTTACAACTCTACATAATCAAATATAATAAGTCATATGTTATCAACCCAATTTTTCAATGCGCGGGGTATCATCAACTCCTAGTTTGTATAGTCTATCAACCAACGGTCTTAAAATTAATTTCTCACCTTTGCTGCCTTCCAACTAACTCGATCTAAAAAGAACTGCAACGACATGCCTTGATCGGTGAGATAATAAGCTCGTACTCGAGTGTCTTACAATCTCAAACCACCAGTCCTATTTAGAATGCAAAATTCGAGGCAAGACACCGGCGAGCGTTTCCGACAAGGCTGAGAAGGCCCCCTCCTCCCTCATCCGCAAGCATGCATGTATTGCCCGCGATAGAGACGGCTGGCCAGCTACTATTTACACTCTAGCCGCCACGAATGGCATCTGGTTATTTAGCACAAGCTGATTTGGTTTTTCACCTGTCCGTGAGTTTACCAGGACTGGAGTCGCCATGATTTCTGGTAACCAGATGGCCGTCATCCACTCGTCAAGGGTGATCGATTTCAAAACACAAATTTGGCATATGCTTTGTGTGTATACGGGATCTTCTTCTTTTCTTGTTGACGAGGGGTCTCCATCATAACATTCTCTTAGAATACTACAAGGTCTCACAGTGCCACTAGTTCTATTCTAATCTGTACGAGAGCTGTCCCAGCTCAGCTTCCCAAGCAGCAAAAGTCAGAAGCAATTCTCCACAGCACAATCAGGATGTGTTCCATATATATAGTTTCATAGAGAATGACTTCTCAGACAGCTTGCCACCAATCAAACATGGTATCCATGTACATGTACGAAATACTAATTGTAAACTTTGGTGGAAGCGTCTGTACCTTCGTGGATAGAGTTGTTAGCAGGTTGATAGTTTTATGATATCTATCTGTTTCTGTCTCCCTTCTCCTAGCGTGCAAGTCACAATGGAGTCACGGTCGTAATACATTCATTGCATGTGCATCTCGGATAAACTCTGATGATGATTCAAACTCCAACAGTTATTCCCTTTTTTATTCACATCACATATTAGATTTGTCGGAAGTCAATTTTTTTAAATGATCAATTATATTAAAAATACCGCATTTGAATATTTTCATCTAAATGACAATCAGCAAATCTCATGTAGTAACTCCGACCCGTTTGATATCAAGTGAAGATTCGTGTGGATTTTACCTTTTTATTTTTTATTGATTTATGTTTATTATTTTTTACTTGTCTTTTCCGACACCACACACAACTACACTTACACACCACACAAATGGAATTGCACGTCCGCGCACACGTGTGCAACTGTAGCTGCATGTCGCTTGGGTTTGTACCCGATCCATGAGTTTACTTGGAGTCGGGCATGAATATTCCGGTAACAAGACGGCCATCACCCACTTGTCAAGTTAATCGATTTCACAACACAATTTTGGCATATCCTATGTATGTATACCGTACTAGAACGGGGTCTTCTTTTCTTTCTTAAGAGGGGTCTCCATCATAACATGCTCTTGGATGGCTATGTCACACAATACCACTAGTTCTATTCTACTCTGTGCAGAGAGCTATCCCAGCTCAGCTTTTGCAAGCAGCAAAAGTCAAAAACCCATTCTTCACAGCAAAATCAGGATACGTATGATCGATGATTATATGGAAAATGACTACTCTCTGGTGCAAGTGAGACTGACTGTTATATACCTGTATGTATCACCTGTTAAGTTTGGTGGAAGCATCTCGCCCTCTATGCAGAGCTCGAGAGTCCTTTATTCTGAGATACACATACAATAAATTTGTTACAACCATGACTCAATCGCGACTTGCACGCTAGGAGAAGGGGGATAGAGATAGCTAGATATAAATCATATGGTACTATCAACGTGCTAACACTATCTCGAAACCTTCTGGATGGTTTCACTGGCAGCTCAATGATTCAAACTCTTATGGTACAGTTTTTTTTTTACTTTGCATAATAGATTTATCTTAAACATTTTGTACAGTTTGATTAACTTCATACCAAAAAATATTAACATCTATAGAATCAAATATATATATAATAATGAAATATATTTCGTGATGAATCTAACGATGTTGATTTGGTATTGTAAACCATTTTTTTATAAACTTGGTCAAACTTTAAAAGGATTGACTTAAGAAAAATCTAGTATGCGAAGTAAATAATCTCTTGTGTGCTGTCAACAGTCCCATAAACATAAACTGTAGCGCTACAAAGGTAGCATGCGCCATTACACGATAAGCCACTGCCGACATGTTCAACTGTGCATTGCACCTGGCACTACGGTCACGACGATCGAGGTGCACGAAACTGATGTGAATTAATGGAATCGGATGCATGTGTAGCAGGTAGCTCTTCCTTGTTTCTCTCCGCACCCAACCGCCTGGCAGCGTGAAGGACAGAAGGAGCCCCCCCCGTCGTGTGTCCTCTGCTAGTGCCGAATGGTGTCATCGCACCAGCTTGTCGGCTCGGCCGCTGGACATTGACTGGAGTGCAGGACGCCACAAGGAGACGCCGGAGCGTATGGTGGCGGGGGTATAGTTCGTCAGCAAACGTGCGGCCACCACATGGCTATGAGGTGATTGGAGGAATAAGAACGTAGGTAAAACTCACGCAAAATATGGATCACACCGATGAGTGGCCTCCACATGGAAGAATAAACAGAACTGTATAACAAGAAAAACATTTGCTAGTACAATGAAAAGATAACATGATACAAACAACTAGATAATAAAATAACATTGCATTGAACATCGTACTAGTTGTCTTCTTTTTTCGACTATACGTCGCCCAGCGGGGATCGAAAATTATACATGAACCGGCAGTAAAGGAAAGTGGCACCTATAGATGCGCTCGTCATACCAGACTTTGAAGATCGCAGTAGCCACTCATAGTTAGAAATGATATCTAGTAACCATTGAGGGGAGATCATTTGGTACATAACTCTAGACAACAAGGACTTGCAATTCATCATAACCATTCCAGAGGATTGGAGAAATCGGGCCATGCCGCAGAACAAATCAAGGTAAGAGGTTGAAGTTGGCACACGGAGAGCCAACGAAATGCTTCCCTTGATTGACACACCAACTACTAAGTTCCGAAGATAGGCAACTAATATGTCGACACCTACCCTCACCGGCCATTCGTTTGTATTAGATTGGATGCCTCAAGGTACGGTAAGGCCTTGTTCCCATGCACCAACGCTTCCACTTTCTCACTGATGCCGCTGGGGAACCAAAACTGAAGGGAAACACGACCTACTAGAACTAGAAAACCAAAACAGGAAGGTCCCCACTTCTTACGCCACCGGTGAACCCGCCCCAAGGGGAAGAGAAGAGAGCCGAGGTGTTGGCATGGATACCTCCGTGATTGCTAAGGTTGGCAAAGGGGTTGTATTCCAAGTTGGATGTAATTTAAAGTTCATAGTAATAGGGACTTCGATTTTCCATTTTCTCTTGAGTGTTTAAAATAATTAAAGAGCTCTTTAAAACTTGTATAATGATGTAAGACCATGATGTTGGAGTTGTGTCGAATATAGTTATAGTTGGACTCTGAGTCGTATTCTGTTTAGACATGGTATGAACTCGTGTCCTATTAGCACACTTATATCCTAGGGCTCTCATATAATGAGAGGATAGACACACGATGTAACATATGCCAACATAATACCACAGGGGCGCAGGGGGAGCCAGTGGCGTGCGCTGGCGCCTCCAAGGTTCATATGGCCACTAGAGGAGGGACATACTTGTATTGACGTTGGCAAGAGAGAAGAACCTCTTGATCACCCTCTTTTCGCTTGTCTCTACATGACATGTACGCCATTCCACTTCGCAACTTAATAATATGTCTAAACGTGTGCTAAGTTTTTGAGCAAACCATTGTTGTCAATTTCTTGCTTCTACAATATTGCGTAGAAAATTAACCTAGTGGTTTAAAAAAATATAAAGGGCACATTTTATTGACTCATAATGTCACCTCAAGAGAATACAGTAAAATGATCACATGACTCAGACTATGTGACGTGCTTCAACAACAACGCCTCCAAAAAGGGAACAATGTCGTGAGGGTCGACGTCGCTAGATCCACCCATGGAGGCTAGATCATGGGTGAAGAGTACCATTGATAGGTAAAACAAAAGCGGGACATCACCAAACTTGAGTCATCTTGTACTGTCACCCCCACTTTCATCGGGGAAGTCCCTGCTGCAAGCCAGAGTGTCCCTCGACATGAGACGACGCTCACAGCCCTGATGTGGACATCACAACCGGAAATTACCATGTATACGAGGAGCAGATCAAAGCACACCCGCCAACATCAACAAGGTCTCCGACACCGTCAAGAGCCTGCTCAATGGAATCAAATGGTAGCCACAAGTCTTGGACAATGATTGGAACCACATACGTACATAGAGCTAGAAGACCTTTCCAAAAATTTAACTTGTGAGCCCTTTGTGTGTGTGTGTGTGTGTGTGTGTGTGTGTGTGTGTGTGTGTGTGTGTGTGTGTGTGTGTGTTTGTGTGTGTGTGTGTGTGTTTGTGTGTGTGTGTGTGTGTGTGAGTACAATTTCTAATAGATAAGTTGCGTAATTTGGACCTGCCCCGACCCAACATGTCCCTGTTCCATTCGAAAATGGAGAAACCTTAAGTAGGACTAGGAGTAGTTGTTAATTTAATTAAGGTTGTTTTAGCATGGTACCATGGCAAAGCAAGCCAGCGTCGGCCAACCTTTGCTCGCTTCCAACTGCAACTTACCTAAAAGGAGCAGCATACCCGCAAGCCTGCTCGGCGAGAAAAAGTTTCACACTCGTGCGTTGTACAATCTCAAGTCACCAGCCCTAAATAAGAATGCCAAGGTCCCGGCTGCCGAGACTGGCTGCGACCGGAAGAGGACAACAGTTAGACGCCGGTGAGCGTTTCGGACAAGGCAGAGGAGCGTCTCCTTCCTTGTCCATGAGCAAGCACATACTATCAGTGATAGAGATGGCCGGCTACTTATTGATTTGCTCAATAGCCGCCAGGGTTTGCATCTGATTGGTCACAATAAGTCGGTTGGCTTTTTAACCGGTTTGTGAATTTTACAGGGGAAAGATCCGCCGCCTCGCGAGCTGTCGGATGTGATCCCATTGTGTGGCAGAGTGGCGTCTTTTACCTTTGCAACAGAGCTTTTGTTGCAGAAATCTTGCAACAGAGGTCTTGTTGCGGACATCTCCGCAATAAATGTCTTGTTGCAGAAAACTTTTGCAACAAATATATTGTTGCAGAAAAACTTTGTGATAGTAGTAGCGTTGTAGAATTTATTTACTTTGACTCACCTTCATATGACGTTACGGAAGAAAGTTCTGCAACATGACCGATGTAATAGCAAAAAAGTCATGCAACAGCTGAGATGAAGCTTGCAACGCCACACCAAAATTTTGAGGGCCTGCGTGATGTTTCCATAAGTGATTGGACCAGCTTGCCACATCATACGATCACATTTGATCGAACGGCAGCACACAAGGCCGATTCCCGAGTGAATCAGCCGGCGGGACTGAAGTGTTTTCCATTTTACAGGGGGGCATCATAAACTTATGATTTCCGGTAACCAGACGGTCGTCGGCCACCCGGTTTGTGAATTTAAGGAGATCAACTTGATCGATTCCACAACACTAGAACGTGGCCTTAGTCTTTTTTTTACAAGGGGCCTCAGACAATTCGACCAACTGGTTCCATTCTTCTCTATATGAGAGCTGTCCCAGCACATCCTCGCGAGCAGCAAAAGTCAGAAGCCACAGAAAAGAAAAACCAGGATAGTTTCACGGGCTCATTGACCAAATGACTCCTCTCTGATCCAAATGAACAGCTTGACAGCCCCAAGAAATAAGCTCAACTTGACACCAGCTGTAAGGTCTAAATACGGTACAAACTAGCATGTGCAACTCCTCCCACGACGAGGATGGAGACCCGTGAAACTCAGGTCTGTTGTCTCCAACATGATATACACCCGAATGGATGGATCATGGATCGATTCAAGAACGCATGTGCAGCAGGAACTAGCCTGCACGGAGTGCTAAAACAACTAGTAGTATATACCCATTGGCTCCAAATTAACGGAATATCTCTTGCGTGTTTCCCTCCCCATCCGAGCCTATGACCTTGAGATGGCGACTATCCAAAGTTGAGTACAGAGACCACACTGCCTATAAGTACCAGATCCTACCGTTGCTAATTTTCAGACCCAAGAAGCACTCTGACAAGTGACAACTACACCACCAAGCTGATAGCAAGACAACATTGACCAAGCGATCATGGTGATGCTTCAGCTTTCCGCAGTAGTCCTCCTGGCGATCGTTGCCCCCTCCCTGGCCGGCGACGCCGACATGCTCCAGGACGTCTGCGTCGCCGACTTGGCATCCTGTGAGTCATCATCTTTCTCAACTTCGTTGTCGCATCTTTTGTGCTGGTTGTTGCTGATGTAGTGTTTTCGCCAAAATGAAATGGCGGCAGCGATCAAGCTGAACGGGTTCCCGTGCAAGGCGGACATCACTGCGGACGACTTCTTCTTCACCGGTCTCAAGAACGCCGGCAACACGAACAACTTGGCAGGGTCCAACGTTACGGCGGCAAACGTGCAGTCATTCCCTGGGGTGAACACGCTTGGCGTGTCCATGGCACGCATCGACTACGCGCCGGGAGGCCAGAACCCACCGCATACCCACCCGCGCCACCGAGATCATCTTCGTCACCCAAGGAGTCCTCGAGGTGGGTTTCATCACCACCGCCAACAAGCTCTTCACTAAGACTGTCACCGTCGGAGACGTGTTCGTTTTCCCGCGTGGGCTCGTGCACTTCCAGCAGAACAGGGGGCGTGGCCCTGCATCCGTCATTGCCGGCTTCAACAGCCAGCTCCAGGGCACACAAGTCATCGCCACCACGCTCTTCGCTGCCGCGCCACCAGTTCCTAGCGACGTGCTGGCCAAGGCCTTCCGGGTCGATAACAAAGACATCGACGCCGTCAAGGCCAAGTTCAAGTAGTGTGGGTGCCTCCGCATTTGGCAACTTTCCATCCGTTTCGGAAGAATACCGTGTGTTCATTGCTGAATAAATGATACTCAAGCGAGCTGTAGCGTGCAGTTGATTTCTTGATGTGTATGTTCCATTTGTTTGTCTTCAAAATAATACATAACTGTTTCTGTTTCACATAGTGTATTTTCATTTTAGTAACGTATCCTCTATTTCTTGATGTATATATTACATTTGATACATTCCTTGATCGGAAATTGTAGAGCACGCAGGTGCGGGAGCGCACACCTGCCTCGCGATCCATAAAGTCGTGGGTCCCACGAGGGTACAATATTTTCAAGTTTCTGTTTTTGCAACTTATGTTTTTATTGGTCACATGTTTTGAAACTGATGATTTTGTCGGTCCCTCGTATCAAGTCAAACATTTTTGTTGGCCGCGGGGTTTGCAATTCACGATTTTGTCAGTCAACCATACCAAGTTTCAAAAGTTGAAACTTAATGAAAATTTTAAAATTCATCAAAGCATATTCGAAATGAATCTCATCTGAAATCCCTCATCACCAGAAACATAAACATGTAAACGAAATTCAATTTGGTTTTTTGGTTCAAAATATATGAATGCTTGAAAATCGCATGCCAAAAGAAAAAGGGGACTGCATGCCCTGCACCTCTCCTCTCTCTCCTTCCAACCGGATTAATTTAGGAATAGCATTAGATGACCAGCTCCCACATCATGTTCGTGGATCACGTCCGAACAGAAAAAAGAACATTTGCGGTGCCCTTACTACAACCATGACTCAGTCATGGCTCGCACATTAGGAGAAGGAAGATCGAGATAGATACAAATCATATAACTACTGATCTACTAACAACACTCTATCTACTGAACCTTCTGGATGGTAACGGTACTCTGTCTGTTTTTAATTCACATGTTTGTGACCAATTTTATATTTAAAAAGTATTAACAACCATAGTACCAAATAAGTACAATATTGAAGTATATCTCAATACTAGATTCACCATGTCACTAGTTTAATAAAGTTTTTTCTCTTGTTTATAAAGTTGCCACTGCATTACGTCAAAATAATCTTGCCGTATCCGGCCGTCCCAAAAATAGATACTCTAACAATACAACCTTAGCATGTGCAATTACACAATAAACCACCGTCAACATGTGCAATTGTGTATTTCTCCTGGCACTACATTCGCGACAATCGGCCCCTCGAAACTATTGTGTATTGTCTCACCATGATATGTGTAACGACCAATCTGATGAGGTTTAAGCCACGATACTAACAATGCAGCCCTTGGGTTGATTCATTAGCATACACGGTATCGATGTAGTATCAAACACATAAGCATCACTAACTATTACATCATCAGACCCAAACTCATAGTTTAGTACAAACCACTAGCCAGGGCTAGTCCAAATAGAGTATCGATACTACAAAAAAAAAAAAAATAACATCGAATGATATCCATCTACGCTACATGTGAACCATGCTGAGTGGAGGCTCGCGACCCTACGATATGTTCACTCCTTATCAGACTCACGTGCAACATGATACATTGCAGCGACAAGGGTCAGTGTGTTGAATGTATTGAGAAGTGTCGCATTAATTATTATAATAACCATATTCCACCTACATGCATTTACGGGTAAGTGAAAGCTTGGGTTTGTTTGCAGAAATGAATAGTATTTTTCTCCTAACTTTAAGTGGATCTACTCTAAGTACTATACAAACTGCGTCATATGCAGTAGCCCTAGACATACTGGATCAAACCCAATGGAGGTATATTGCCACTGGTTTCTTCCTACCAAATGCCATATTCCCATGTGCATCCCATAAAGTTTAGCCAAGATAATTACGATGATATATTCCTACCAGCTCAAGGACAAGTTGCTCAAAGTTGTCCATGGCCGTTGACACAAGTAATCATATCAATTTTTACGCTCAAGATATTCATGTACTTTACACGCATGATTTAGTAAAACCCAATTGTTACTAGACTCAAGGTGTAGAGTAGCCAGGAAAGAACAAGCCGAAGCCTTTGGGAAATAGTACCCGGAGCCCACCTTGTACGACCCATATAACCTATCAACACCCACATATGCTGGTAATACGGGTCTCTTACCTACAACTTACTTATCTAAGCCAGAGCCCATAATATCACGCAGCGGTTACACATGCATGGAAGCCAGTATAAACTTGGTACCCGTACAATTTCTTTGGACCTGGGAGGTGATCCCCGCCAAAATTCACAGTCGTTGACCCAATCAAGTCACAATCCACCCAGATGATTCATTAAGTTAAGTTGTGCTTAATAAGCATAAGACAACATAGTTTCCATAGTAGATGTGATCCCACCTCTTCATATCATAGCATAGACAAGCAATGTAACTATGTCATTGGCAACAAGGAAAAGGGTAAGGATCATATGGCTATCCTACTAGGTTTCCTACTCGTGCATAGTACATTCTCAAACCACCGGTCCTATTTAGAATGCAAGTTCCCGTTGCCATGACGGGTGCCTACAAAACAGGACAACATGTAAATGGGCGGAAAGACGCCGACAAGCGTTTTGGACAAGGTAGAGGGTGTATCCGTCTCGTCAATGAGCACACACGTATTGTTGGTGATAGAGACAGTATTTACTAGTTTTGCGGCGCTCGAGCTACTATTTACGCTTTAGTCGTCAAGAATGGCATCTGATTGTTTAGCATAATTTTCTTTGTTTTTAACCGCTCTGTGAGTTTACCTGGACTAAAGTCGCCATGATTTCCTGTAACCAGATTGTTGCCATCCAGTCGTCAAGTTGACCGATTTCAAAACACATTTTCTTTTGACAAATTCAACCTATGCTTTGTGTGTATACTGGATCTTCATTTTTCTTGTTTTTCTTTTTTGCAGGAAATTCTTTTTTCCTTGTTGACGAGGGTTCTGCATCATAACGTGCTCTTTGAATACTAGGTCACATAATACCACTCGTTCTATTCTACTATGTACGAGAGTTGTTCCAGATTAGCTTTGTAAGCAGCAAAAGTCAGAAGACCCATTCTTCAGAGCAAAACCAGCTGGTTCGCTTCATAGTTTCATAGAAAATGACTCCTCAGACAGCTTGCCACCAATCAGACATGGTATATTGTACCTGTAACGAAATACTACTTATAAACTTTGGTGGAAGCGTCTGCCCTTCGTGGATAAAGTTGTTAGCGGGTCGATAGTTATATGATTCGTATCTATTTCTATCATCCTTCTACTAGCGTGCAAGTCACAATGGTGTCACAATTGTAATAAATTAATTGCATGTGCATCTCGGATAAGCTCCGATGTTGTTTCAAACACAAATTATTATTGCCTTTGTTTATTTTACTTTGCATATTATATTTGTCTTAAGTCAAATTTTAGAAAATGGTCAATTTTACAATCCCTTCATTTTTGTATAAAAGGCCACAAACTCATATTGCAGGTATCAAGAGAAATATTAATGTCGGTTTAAGCCAATGTTGAATTCAGGCTTTCCTTCTCGTTTGAATTGTGAATTAATGTGTATTTTTCTCTCCAACCTACAACAAGTCAACCCTCTCACTCAATATTGATTAATGCAGCACATACAAACCAATCTTCTCACTCCCTTACGCATGCAAGGGATATTAATGTCCTTAGTTGCTAGTACAAGACAAACCCCATCAATTTTGCCTCGATTAGTGTTAGTGGCCTTATATAGCTGCAAATTGCAATTTTAAAGGAGGTTTTGCATATACAAAATGGAGGGAGTATTAAAAATACCGGATTTGCTACTCCTTCCATTCATACATATAGGGCCTACTGGATTTTTTGAGATTGCCTTTGACTATTGATAAAGTTAATAGTATATGGGATGTATAATGCGGAAATTATATCATTCAAAGCTCCTTTTACGTACGAATTTGACGGTATGCTTCCTGTAATTTGCATGTCATATACTCCCTCCGTTCCTAAGTATAAGTCTTTGTATAGATTCCACTATGGACTATATACGGAGCAAAATGAGTGAATTTATACTCTAAAATGCATTTATATACATTTGTATGTGGTTCATAGTGAAATATCAACAAAGACTTGTATTTAGGAACGGAGGAATATTCTACTTACATGTAGTGAAAGTTAGCCTTGAAAAGCGTACTAGGCCCTACATAGATGGATAGAGGGAGTACTTTTCATCTAGATGACAATCAGCAAATCTAATGTAGTAACTCCAACGCCATATGGTTTTACGCATATATTCATGTGGATATTTCTATTGATTTACGTTTGTTATTTTTACTTTGTCTTTTCCCATGCCACGCAAATTACATTTGCACACCCACATGGTCGCTCACAAAATGTAGTTGCACGTCCGTGTACACGCGCGCAACTGTAGTTGCATGCCACTTGGGTTTGTGCCGGATCTGTGAGTTTACTTGGAGTCGGCATGATATTGTTAACGGTAGGCCATCATCCAATTGTCAAGTTGATCAATTTCACCACACAATTTTGATATATCCGATGTATGTACACCATACTTGAACGGGACCTTTATTTTTACCAGGGTCTCCATCATAACATGCTCTTGGAAGGCTATTTGCACAATACCATTAGTTCTATTCTACTCGGTGCAGAGAGCTGTCCCAGCTCAGCTTTTGCAATCAGCAAAAGTCAAAACCCATTCTTCACAGCAAAATCAGAGTACGTACGATTGATGATTACATGGAAAATGACTCCTCTCTGATGCATGTGACACCGACTGCACGTTGAGACAACTTGCCATCAACCAGGCAGGTTATACATGTACCTATACGTAGCACCTGTAAACTTTGGAGGAAGCGTCTCACCCACACTATACAGAGGTTGAGAGTCTTTTAGTAAATAAATGGGAGCTTAATTATTCCGACAATAAACTAGATGATACCCCGCGCGTTGCTGCGGGAACTTGTAATACTCCACATGAGATAGATTATGGAGTGAAAAGAATGAAAAACTATGTTATTTGTAAACCTTTGCTGGTATATAGTCACAATAAGTAAGCAATTAAAAATATATGTTTGTTTGAGCCTTTATTGGTATATGTGAAAAGTCAAGAAGTTAGTATATCATAGAGTAGTATCTCATATTTTTGTAATTAAAATGCATTGCTTTTTGCGCAAAATTGGAATGCATCACTAACATGAGAAAATAGGACATACAGTTCATGAAAATTACTAAAAGAGCAAGCAATGCTATTTACACGACTTTGTGAGGACGAATTTTGCATGAAAACACATATTAGTCGGTACATTCATATAATTAAAATGCAATAGACAGCTCGATTTGCCATCGTGTAGCTGTCGTGCAGACTGAATCGTCCGCACAACTGTTCCGTTACTGAAAACATGCGAAGCCCAGTCCGAACCTACTGATAGAAAGGCGAGATACTAAACCCACTGACGCAAATGCCTTTTTGTAATAGGAACGGATGCACAAAAGATAAACAAATCGAAGAACAACACATACATACATCTTAGAATTTTTACATGACCAAGAGCCACATACCAATCAGTGTAAAAAAAATGAAAGGGTAAGGTGCAGTGCATATCAGGCCCGTACAACAAAGATATGAAGAATTATACGGCAGGAACAACCTGAATTGCATTTACAGTAAGTATGTATCTCTTCAACTGAAAAAGCATATGCCTTCAGGGCAACAACAAAAGGGTAAAGATCTGGACAAATTTACGACGGGAATGGCCCTCATTTCCCTGCTCCTACCTAGCAATAAAAAAAAAAGGACAAAAGGCTCAACAAAAACTGGGAACAATGCATCTGAATGTGTTGTAGCAACTAATTATGATTGCAATTGCAAATTAAACTGAGAAAGAAAAATTAACTACCTCAAGTCCAGATCAAAGATCCATGTCAATCAAATTCATACATGGAATTGATCCGTGTTCAGATACAAAAATGTATGCAGAGTAATTTTGCTGTCTACTAGTCCATGAAACTGAAGGTAGAAATTGAAGTGATCTAATTCTCTGAACCCAAAAAAGCATGTGCAAGGCCACGGCTGCTACTTACTGCTTGAATTGGCTCCAATCATCGTGAGGCGGATTGGTATATGATGTACGCATAGTGTTACTGCTTTTCCCTCCTAATATCGGATAGAGGAAACAACAAAGTATACACTTATTCCTGCTCCTACCTTGACGACTTGAGAAACAACCCAGGCGTAAAGATCTGGACAAATATACGATGGGAGCAGCCCCATCTTCCTGCTCCTACCATGGCGAGTTGGCTACAGAGGAGCTAGTTTGATTGGGGTCCAACAGAAAGCGTCCATGCTTGGGATAGGTCTGCATCCATCACGCCGCCGAACTACGCTTGGGGCTAGACGCCCTCGCCCTTCCTGGCGCCAGCTACTACATCCGGAAATCAGGGCCACCACCGAAGCTAACTTAAAAGAACGATGTTCAGATCTGGGGACATAGATATGAAGGCTGAAGGAGGAGGCTGATGGTGGCACGCATGGTTCGCCAGGAGGTCGGGTCGACGCCATGACTTGTGGCTTGGGCCAACATAGTCCAGGCTCCCGCGATCATGGGGCTCTCGGAGGGTGGCATCCCGCAGGTCTCGGACGGCCAGAGAAGGTTGAGCGCCCGGCGGCGACGCAATATGGGAATTGTGGCACAAATAAAGATGGAAGCAGAAGAATTAGGAAGAGTACGCTGATATTTATTGGTGAAAGGGAGATGGAAGGAACCATCGCAGGAAGAAGCAATCAGTGCAACGGGAATTAACACAATCAGAGAAAGGGAGACTAACTGCGACGGGAATTAACACAATCAGACGATTCGTTTCATTTTTTTTTCTGCTGAGTTGACAGATTTGCTTAGTTGGGACGCTGCATGTTGATTGCTGACGTGCACAGTGTGCATGGTGAAAGAATGTGAAGTAGTGGGGAGCAACTTCTTAAGAATGGTAGATTTGTGACAACCATGACTCAATCGTGGCTTGCACGCTAGGAGAAAAGGGGATAGAGATAGCTAGATACAAATCATATGGTACTATCAACGTGCTAACACTATCTAGGAACCTTCTGGATAATTCACTGGCAGCTTAATGATTCAAACTCTTATGGTACTCTATTCTTTCTACTTTGCAAAATAGATTTATCTTAAATATTTTGTAAAGTTTGATTAACTTTAGATTAAAAAAATATTAACATCTCTAGAATCAAATATATATAATAATAAAATATATTTCATGGCGAATCTAATGACATTGATTTCGTATTGTAAATCTTTTTTCTGATAAACTTAGTTAAACTTTAAAAGGTTTGACTTCAGAAAAATCTATATGAGAAGTAAATAATCTCTAGTGTGCTGTCAACAGTCCCTAATTATGAACTGTAACACTACAAAGTTAGCAAGCGCAATTACACGATAAGCCACCGTCTGACATGTTCAGTTGTGTGTTGCTCCTGCTATGGCCGCCAAGGATCGAGGCCCATGAAATTGATGTGTGTTTCCTCAACAGGATATACTACCGAATGGATGGATCATGGATCAATTCAAAGACACCTGTGTAGCAGGTACTGGCCTGCAACTGCAAGGAGTGCATAACAGCCAGTATTTCCCCATTGGCTGCAAATTAATGGAATCGGATGCATGTGTAGCAGGTAGCTCTTGCTTTGTTTCTCTCTGCACCCAACCCTCTGGCAGTGTGAAGGGCAAAAGGAGTCCCCTGTCGCTTCCTCCGCTAGTGCCGAGCGGTGCCATCGCACCAGCTTGTCGGCTCAGCCGTCGGACTCGGACATTGACTGGAGTGCAGGACGTCACAAGGAGACACTGGTGCGTACAGTGGCAGGGGTATAAGCCGCCGGCAAACGTGCATCTGCCACGTTGCTACGGGGTGATTGGAGGAATAAGAACCTAGGTAAAACACACACGAAATGTGGATCACACCGATGAGTGGGCTCCGCATGGCAGGATAAATAGAGATGTTTAACCAGAAAACCATTAGCTAGTACAATGAAAAGATAACAAGACACAAACAACTACCAAAAATTAAATTACATCGACCATCATACTAGTTGTCTTCTTGTTGCAATTGTATGTCGCCCACCGCGGATTGAAAATTATAGATGAACTGGCAGTAAAAAAAATCACACCTGCAGACACGCTCTAAAGACCACGATAGGCACTCGTAGTTAGAAACAATATCTAGTAACCGTTGAGGGAACATCATTTGCTACATAACTCCAGACAACAAAGAATTGCAATTCATCATAACCATTCCAAAGGATTGGAGAAACCGGCCATGCCACAGAACAAATCATGGTAAGAGGTTGAAGTTGGCACAATCAAGAGCCAGCCAAATGCTTCCCTTGATTGACACACGAACTACTAAGTCCCAAGATAGGCAACAAATATGTCGACACCTCATCGACGCACGCCATACCTTGGCGTTAGATTGCATGCGTCAAGGTACGGAGAGGCCTTGTTCCCATGCATCAACGCTTCCACTTCCTCACCGATGCTGGTAGGTAACCAAAACATAAGGGAAACAAGACCTACTAGAAAAAGAAAGAAAAAGGTGGTTCCCGCTCCTTATGCCACAGGTGAACCTTCTGACGGGACGAGGAAGAGGGCCGAGTTGTTGGCATGGATACTTTAGTGGCGGCTATGGTTGGGAAAGGGGCTATTTTTCTGATAGGATTGAATTTATAGGTTATAGTAATAGGGAGTCCTTTCTCTCGAGTCTTTAAAAATGATAAACAACTCTTTGAAACATTTATAATGATCAAAGACCATGAGCCTGTCCCGTGTGCACATGGGGTTGAGATGGCGTCGGTCAGATATATGGGTTTAGTTAGGCATAAACATAACAGGCTTCCTTAGGTGAGATTGTCCTCAAAGGGGCTGTACTTAATCAATTTCTCCCTTTGTTTCAAAATATAAGGTGTATTAGTTTTTTTGAAATTCAAGTTGTGCATGTTTAACCAAGCTTTTAGAAAGAAAAAAGTATTAGTATCTATAATAGCAAATCTATATCACTAGATCCATCATGAAAAGCTTCTTCATAGTTTTTTGTATTGCAGATGTTGAAATTTTATTCTATAATCTTGTTCAAACATACATATGTTTTACTTTGATGAAAATTGATGCATCTTATATTCTGGGACAGAGGGGTATATGTGAACTCCGTTGTTGGATTTGTTCTGACTTGTGGTTGGATGATCGTATTTCTGTAATTGATTTCATGCGACAAAGCACTCAAATCAATATAATAAACTCTAAATTGATAGAAAACACCCCTACAAAAGATAAAATTACAAGTCAGCCCTTATGGAGTCCTCAGCAGAATGAGTAGAACACACACCATTGCTTCTCCATTCCACCACAAGTACCATTGTTGGCGCTTGAATCAACGCACGATTGTCGAGCACTCTAGAGCAACCCTGTGGATCCATACACCCTAGCCATGAGACAGAAATTTCACATGCCATCCGCTGACACCAGAGTGAGATAGAGCAGGAATGACCTAATCCCAAAGCAAGGCGGTGCCACACCCTCATTGTGCGTATCCCACGCTAACCCTCCAACTGGAGATGGACTAGGGTCTGTCACACCTCCAAGGTCCATAGGGCCGCTGGAGGAGAGAAGTACCTGTAGTGACGTGAAAAGAGACAAGAACCTCTTGATCGCCCTATTTTCGCCTGTCTCTACATGACATGTACTCCATTCCACTTCACAACTTAATTTTATGTCTAAAAACTTAACCAGACGATCGTTGGCCACCCGGTTTGTGAGTTTAGGGAGATCAACTTGATCGATTCCACAACACCAGAACGTGGTATTAGTCCTTCTTTTCTTTTCTTTTGACACAAAGGGGTCTCAGTCTTATAACATGCGCTTGGAGGACTAGGTCAGACAATTCCACCACCACTGGTTCCATTCTTCTCTGTATGAGAGCTGTCCCAGCACATCCTCGCGAGCAGCAAAAGTCAGAAGCCACAGAAAAGAAAAACCAGGATAGTTTCATGGGCTCATTGACCAAATGACTCATCTCTGATCCAAATGAACAGCTTGACAGCCCCAAGAAATAAGTTCAACTTGACACCAGCTGTAAGGTCTAAGTACGGTACAAACTAGCATGTGCAACTCCTCCCACGACGAGGATGGAGACCCGTGAAACTCAGGTCTGTTGTCTCCAACATGATATACACCCGAATGGATGGATCATGGATCGATTCAAGAACGCATGTGCAGCAGGAACTAGCCTGCACGGAGTGCTAAAACAACTAGTAGTATATACCCATTGGCTCCAAATTAACGGAATATCTCTTGCGTGTTTCCTCCCCATCCGAGCCTATGACCTTGAGATGGCGACTATCCAAAGTTGAGTACAGAGACCACACTGCCTATAAGTACCAGATCCTACCGTTGCTAATTTTCAGACCCAAGAAGCACTCTGACAAGTGACAACTACACCACCAAGCTGATAGCAAGACAACATTGACCAAGCGATCATGGTGATGCTTCAGCTTTCCGCAGTAGTCCTCCTGGCGATCGTTGCCCCCTCCCTGGCCGGCGACGCCGACATGCTCCAGGACGTCTGCGTCGCCGACTTGGCATCCTGTGAGTCATCATCTTTCTCAACTTCGTTGTCGCATCTTTTGTGCTGGTTGTTGCTGATGTAGTGTTTTCGCCAAAATGAAATGGCGGCAGCGATCAAGCTGAACGGGTTCCCGTGCAAGGCGGACATCACTGCGGACGACTTCTTCTTCACCGGTCTCAAGAACGCCGGCAACACGAACAACTTGGCAGGGTCCAACGTTACGGCGGCGAACGTGCAGTCATTCCCTGGGGTGAACACGCTTGGCGTGTCCATGGCACGCATCGACTACGCGCCGGGAGGCCAGAACCCACCGCATACCCACCCGCGCCACCGAGATCATCTTCGTCACCCAAGGAGTCCTCGAGGTGGGTTTCATCACCACCGCCAACAAGCTCTTCACTAAGACTGTCACCGTCGGAGACGTGTTCGTTTTCCCGCGTGGGCTCGTGCACTTCCAGCAGAACAGGGGCGTGGCCCTGCATCCGTCATTGCCGGCTTCAACAGCCAGCTCCAGGGCACACAAGTCATCGCCACCACGCTCTTCGCTGCCGCGCCACCAGTTCCTAGCGACGTGCTGGCCAAGGCCTTCCGGGTCGATAACAAAGACATCGACGCCGTCAAGGCCAAGTTCAAGTAGTGTGGGTGCCTCCGCATTTGGCAACTTTCCATCCGTTTCGGAAGAATACCGTGTGTTCATTGCTGAATAAATGATACTCAAGCGAGCTGTAGCGTGCAGTTGATTTCTTGATGTGTATGTTCCATTTGTTTGTCTTCAAAATAATACATAACTGTTTCTGTTTCACATAGTGTATTTTCATTTTAGTAACGTATCCTCTATTTCTTGATGTATATATTACATTTGATACATTCCTTGACCGGAAATTGTGAGGGGCACGCAGGTGCGGAGCGCACACCTGCCTCGCGATCCGCAAAGTCGTAGGTCCCACGAGGGTACAATATTTTCAAGTTTCTGTTTTTGCAACTTATGTTTTTATTGGTCACATGTTTCGAAACTGATGATTTTGTCGGTCCCTCTTATCAAGTCAAACATTTTTGTTGGCCGCGGGGTTTGCAATTCACGATTTTGTCAGTCAACCATACCAAGTTTCAAAAGTTGAAACTTAATGAAAATTTTAAAATTCATCAAAGCATATTCGAAATGAATCTCATCTGAAATCCCTCATCACCAGAAACATAAACATGTAAACGAAATTCAATTTGGTTTTTTGGTTCAAAATATATGAATGCTTGAAAATCGCATGCCAAAAGAAAAAGGGGACTGCATGCCCTGCACCTCTCCTCTCTCTCCTTCCAACCGGATTAATTTAGGAATAGCATTAGATGACCAGCTCCCACATCATGTCCGTGGATCACGTCCGAACAGAAAAAAGAACATTTGCGGTGCCCTTACTACAACCATGACTCAGTCATGGCTCGCAGACTAGGAGAAGGAAGATCGAGATAGATACAAATCATATAACTATTGATCTGCTGAACCTTCTGGATGGTAACGGTACTCTGTCTGTTTTTAATTCACATGTTTGTGACCAATTTTATATTTAAAAAGTATTAACAACCATAGTACCAAATAAGTACAATATTGAAGTATATCTCAATACTAGATTCACCATGTCACTAGTTTAATAAAGTTTTTTCACTTGTTTATAAAGTTGCCACTGCATTACGTCAAAAATAATCTTGCCGTATCCGGCCGTCCCAAAAATAGATACTCTAACAATACAACCTTAGCATGTGCAATTACACAATAAACCACCGTCAACATGTGCAATTGTGTATTTCTCCTGGCACTACATTCATGACAATCGGCCCCTCGAAACTATTGTGTATTGTCTCACCATGATATGTGTAACGACCAATCTGATGAGGTTTAAGCCACGATACTAACAATGCAGCCCTTGGGTTGATTCATTAGCATACACGGTATCGATGTAGTATCAAACACATAAGCATCACTAACTATTACATCATCAGATCCAAACTCATAGTTTAGTACAAACCACTAGCCAGGGCTAGTCCAAATAGAGTATCGATACTAAAAAAACAAATAACATCGAATGATATCCATCTACGCTACATGTGAACCATGCTGAGTGGAGGCTCGCGACCCTACGATATGTTCACTCCTTATCAGACTCACGTGCAACATGATACATTGCAGCGACAAGGGTCAGTGCGTTGAATGTATTGAGAAGTGTCGCATTAATTATTATAATAACCATATTCCACCTACATGCATTTACGGGTAAGTGAAAGCTTGGGTTTGTTTGCAGAAATGAATAGTATTTTTCTCCTAACTTTAAGTGGATCTACTCTAAGTACTATACAAACTGCGTCATATGCAGTAGCCCTAGACATACTGGATCAAACCCAATGGAGGTATATTGCCACCGGTTTCTTCCTACCAAATGCCATATTCCCATGTGCATCCCATAAAGTTTAGCCAAGATAATTACGATGATGATATATTCCTACCAGCTCAAGGACAAGTTGCTCAAAGTTGTCCATGGCCGTTGACACAAGTAATCATATCAATTTTTACGCTCGAGATATTCATGTACTTTACACGCATGATTTAGTAAAACCCAATTGTTACTAGACTCAAGGTGTAGAGTAGCCAGGAAAGAACAAGCCGAAGCCTTTGGGAAATAGTACCCGGAGCCCACCTTGTACGACCCATATAACCTATCAACACCCACATATGCTGGTAATACGGGTCTCTTACCTACAACTTACTTATCTAAGCCAGAGCCCATAATATCACGCGGTTACACATGCATGGAAGCCAGTATAAACTTGGTACCCGTACAATTTCTTTGGACCTGGGAGGTGATCCCCGCCAAAATTCACAGTCGTTGACCCAATCAAGTCACAATCCACCCAGATGATTCATTAAGTTAAGTTGTGCTTAATAAGCATAAGACAACATAGTTTCCATAGTAGATGTGATCCCACCTCTTCATATCATAGCATAGACAAGCAATGTAACTATGTCATTGGCAACAAGGAAAAGGGTAAGGATCATATGGCTATCCTACTAGGTTTCCTACTCGTGCATAGTACATTCTCAAACCACCGGTCCTATTTAGAATGCAAGTTCCCCGTTGCCATGACGGGGTGCCTACCAAAACAGGACAACATGTAAATGGGCGGAAAGACGCCGACAAGCGTTTTGGACAAGGTAGAGGGTGTATCCGTCTCTCGTCAATGAGCACACACGTATTGTTGGTGATAGAGACAGTATTTACTAGTTTGGCGCTCGAACTACTATTTACGCTTTAGTCGTCAAGAATGGCATCTGATTGTTTAGCATAATTTTCTTTGTTTTTAACCCCTCTGTGAGTTTACCTGGACTAAAGTCGCCATGATTTCCTGTAACCAGATTGTTGCCATCCAGTCGTCAAGTTGACCGATTTCAAAACACATTTTCTTTTGACAAATTCAACCTATGCTTTGTGTGTATACTGGATCTTCATTTTTCTTGTTTTTCTTTTTTGCAGGAAATTCTTTTTTCCTTGTTGACGAGGGTTCTGCATCATAACGTGCTCTTTGAATACTAGGTCACATAATACCACTCGTTCTATTCTACTATGTACGAGAGTTGTTCCAGATTAGCTTTGTAAGCAGCAAAAGTCAGAAGACCCATTCTTCAGAGCAAAACCAGCTGGTTCGCTTCATAGTTTCATAGAAAATGACTCCTCAGACAGCTTGCCACCAATCAGACATGGTATATTGTACCTGTACGAAATACTACTTATAAACTTTGGTGGAAGCGTCTGCCCCTTCGTGGATAAAGTTGTTAGCGGGTCGATAGTTATATGATTCGTATCTATTTCTATCATCCTTCTACTAGCGTGCAAGTCACAATGGTGTCACAATTGTAATAAATTAATTGCATGTGCATCTCGGATAAGCTCCGATGTTGTTTCAAACACAAATTATTATTGCCTTTGTTTATTTTACTTTGCATATTATATTTGTCTTAAGTCAAATTTTAGAAAATGGTCAATTTTACAATCCCTTCATTTTTGTATAAAAGGCCACAAACTCATATTGCAGGTATCAAGAGAAATATTAATGTCGGTTTAAGCCAATGTTGAATTCAGGCTTTCCTTCTCGCTTGAATTGTGAATTAATGTGTATTTTTCTCTCCAACCTACAACAAGTCAACCCTCTCACTCAATATTGATTAATGCAGCACATACAAACCAATCTTCTCACTCCCGCACGCATGCAAGGGATATTAATGTCCTTAGTTGCTAGTACAAGACAAACCCCATCAATTTTGCCTCGATTAGTGTTAGTGGCCTTATATAGCTGCAAATTGCAATTTTAAAGGAGGTTTTGCATATACAAAAATGGAGGGAGTATTAAAAATACCGGATTTGCTACTCCTTCCATTCATACATATAGGGCCTACTGGATTTTTTGAGATTGCCTTTGACTATTGATAAAGTTAATAGTATATGGGATGTATAATGCGGAAATTATATCATTCAAAGCTCCTTTTACGTACGAATTTGACGGTATGCTTTCTGTAATTTGCATGTCATATACTCCCTCCGTTTCTAAGTATAAGTCTTTGTATAGATTCCACTATGGACTATATACGGAGCAAAATGAGTGAATTTATACTCTAAAATGCATTTCTATACATTTGTATGTGGTTCATAGTGAAATATCAACAAAGACTTGTATTTAGGAACGGAGGAATATTCTACTTACATGTAGTGAAAGTTAGCCTTGAAAACGCATTTCAGGCCCTACATAGATGGATAGAGGGAGTACTTTTCATCTAGATGACAATCAGCAAATCTAATGTAGTAACTCCAACGCCATATGGTTTTACGCATATATTCATGTGGATATTTCTATTGATTTACGTTTGTTATTTTTACTTTGTCTTTTCCCATGCCACGCAAACTACATTTGCACACCCACATGGTCGCTCACAAAATGTAGTTGCACGTCCGTGTACACGCGCGCAACTGTAGTTGCATGCCACTTGGGTTTGTGCCGGATCTGTGAGTTTACTTGGAGTCGGCATGATATTGTTAACCGGTAGGCCATCATCCAATTGTCAAGTTGATCAATTTCACCACACAATTTTGATATATCCGATGTATGTACACCATACTTGAACGGGACCTTTATTTTTTACCAGGGGTCTCCATCATAACTTGCTCTTGGAAGGCTATTTCGCACAATACCATTAGTTCTATTCTACTCGGTGCAGAGAGCTGTCCCAGCTCAGCTTTTGCAATCAGCAAAAGTCAAAACCCATTCTTCACAGCAAAATCAGAGTACGACGATTGATGATTACATGGAAAATGACTCCTCTCTGATGCATGTGACACCGACTGCACGTTGAGACAACTTGCCATCAACCAGGCAGGTTATACATGTACCTATACGTAGCACCTGTAAACTTTGGAGGAAGCGTCTCACCCACACTATACAGAGGTTGAGAGTCTTTTAGTAAATAAATGGGAGCTTAATTATTCCGACAATAAACTAGATGATACCCCGCGCGTTGCTGCGGGAACTTGTAATACTCCACATGAGATAGATTATGGAGTGAAAAGAATGAAAAAACTATGTTATTTGTAAACCTTTGCTGGTATATAGTCACAATAAGTAAGCAATTAAAAATATATGTTTGTTTGAGCCTTTATTGGTATATGTGAAAAGTCAAGAAGTTAGTATATCATAGAGTAGTATCTCATATTTTTGTAATTAAAATGCATTGCTTTTTGCGCAAAATTGGAATGCATCACTAACATGAGAAAATAGGACATACAGTTCATGAAAATTACTAAAAGAGCAAGCAATGCTATTTACACGACTTTGTGAGGACGAATTTTGCATGAAAACACATATTAGTCGGTACATTCATATAATTAAAATGCAATAGACAGCTCGATTTGCCATCGTAGTAGCTGTCGTGCAGACTGAATCGTCCGCACAACTGTTCCGTTACTGAAAACATGCGAAGCCCAGTCCGAACCTACTGATAGAAAGGCGAGATACTAAACCCACTGACGCAAATGCCTTTTTGTAATAGGAACGGATGCACAAAAGATAAACAAATCGAAGAACAACACATACATACATCTTAGAATTTTTACATGACCAAGAGCCACATACCAATCAGTGTAAAAAAATGAAAGGGTAAGGTGCAGTGCATATCAGGCCCGTACAACAAAGATATGAAGAATTATACGGCAGGAACAACCTGAATTGCATTTACAGTAAGTATGTATCTCTTCAACTGAAAAAGCGCATATGCCTTCAGGGCAACAACAAAAGGGTAAAGATCTGGACAAATTTACGACGGGAATGGCCCTCATTTCCCTGCTCCTACCTAGCAATAAAAAAAGGACAAAAGGCTCAACAAAAACTGGGAACAATGCATCTGAATGTGTTGTAGCAACTAATTATGATTGCAATTGCAAATTAAACTGAGAAAGAAAAATTAACTACCTCAAGTCCAGATCAAAGATCCATGTCAATCAAATTCATACATGGAATTGATCCGTGTTCAGATACAAAAATGTATGCAGAGTAATTTTGCTGTCTACTAGTCCATGAAACTGAAGGTAGAAATTGAAGTGATCTAATTCTCTGAACCCAAAAAAGCATGTGCAAGGCCAAGGCTGCTACTTACTGCTTGAATTGGCTCCAATCATCGTGAGGCGGATTGGTATATGATGTGTACGCATAGTGTTACTGCTTTTCCCTCCTAATATCGGATAGAGGAAACAACAAAGTATACACTTATTCCTGCTCCTACCTTGACGACTTGAGAAACAACCCAGGCGTAAAGATCTGGACAAATATACGATGGGAGCAGCCCCATCTTCCTGCTCCTACCATGGCGAGTTGGCTACAGAGGAGCTAGTTTGATTGGGGTCCAACAGAAACGTCCATGCTTGGGATAGGTCTGCATCCATCACGCCGAACTACGCTTGGGGCTAGACGCCCTCGCCCTTCCTGGCGCCAGCTACTACATCCGGAAATCAGGGCCACCACCGAAGCTAACTTAAAAGAACGATGTTCAGATCTGGGGACATAGATATGAAGGCTGAAGGAGGAGGCTGATGGTGGCACGCATGGTTCGCCAGGAGGTCGGGTCGACGCCATGACTTGTGGCTTGGGCCAACATAGTCCAGGCTCCCGCTGATCATGGGGCTCTCGGAGGGTGGCATCCCGCAGGTCTCGGACGGCCAGAGAAGGTTGCGCCGGCGGCGACGCAATATGGGAATTGTGGCACAAATAAAGATGGAAGCAGAAGAATTAGGAAGAGTACGCTGATATTTATTGGTGAAAGGGAGATGGAAGGAACCATCGCAGGAAGAAGCAATCAGTGCAACGGGAATTAACACAATCAGAGAAAGGGAGACTAACCGCGACGGGAATTAACACAATCAGACGATTCGTTTCATTTTTTCTGCTGAGTTGACAGATTTGCTTAGTTGGGACGCTGCATGTTGATTGCTGACGTGCACAGTGTGCATGGTGAAAGAATGTGAAGTAGTGGGGAGCAACTTCTTAAGAATGGTAGATTTGTGACAACCATGACTCAATCGTGGCTTGCACGCTAGGAGAAAAGGGGGATAGAGATAGCTAGATACAAATCATATGGTACTATCAACGTGCTAACACTATCTAGGAACCTTCTGGATAATTCACTGGCAGCTTAATGATTCAAACTCTTATGGTACTCTATTCTTTCTACTTTGCAAAATAGATTTATCTTAAACATTTTGTAAAGTTTGATTAACTTTAGATTAAAAAAATATTAACATCTCTAGAATCAAATATATATAATAATAAAATATATTTCATGGCGAATCTAATGACATTGATTTCAGATTGTAAATCTTTTTCTGATAAACTTAGTTAAACTTTAAAAGGTTTGACTTCAGAAAAATCTATATGAGAAGTAAATAATCTCTAGTGTGCTGTCAACAGTCCCTAATTATGAACTGTAACACTACAAAGTTAGCAAGCGCAATTACACGATAAGCCACCGTCTGACATGTTCAGTTGTGTGTTGCTCCTGCTATGGCCGCCAAGGATCGAGGCCCATGAAATTGATGTGTGTTTCCTCAACAGGATATACTACCGAATGGATGGATCATGGATCAATTCAAAGACACCTGTGTAGCAGGTACTGGCCTGCAACTGCAAGGAGTGCATAACAGCCAGTATTTCCCCATTGGCTGCAAATTAATGGAATCGGATGCATGTGTAGCAGGTAGCTCTTGCTTTGTTTCTCTCTGCACCCAACCCTCTGGCAGTGTGAAGGGCAAAAGGAGTCCCCTGTCGCTTCCTCCGCTAGTGCCGAGCGGTGCCATCGCACCAGCTTGTCGGCTCAGCCGTCGGACTCGGACATTGACTGGAGTGCAGGACGTCACAAGGAGACGCTGGTGCGTACAGTGGCAGGGGTATAAGCCAACGGCAAACGTGCATCTGCCACGTTGCTACGGGGTGATTGGAGGAATAAGAACCTAGGTAAAACACACACGAAATGTGGATCACACCGATGAGTGGGCTCCGCATGGCAGGATAAATAGAGATGTTTAACCAGAAAACCATTAGCTAGTACAATGAAAAGATAACAAGACACAAACAACTACCAAAAATTAAATTACATCGACCATCATACTAGTTGTCTTCTTGTTGCAATTGTATGTCGCCCAATCATGGATTGAAAATTATAGATGAACTGGCAGTAAAAAAATCACACCTGCAGACACGCTCTAAAGACCACGATAGGCACTCGTAGTTAGAAACAATATCTAGTAAACCGTTGAGGGAACATCATTTGCTACATAACTCCAGACAACAAAGAATTGCAATTCATCATAACCATTCCAAAGGATTGGAGAAACCGGGCCATGCCACAGAACAAATCATGGTAAGAGGTTGAAGTTGGCACACCGAAGAGCCAGCCAAATGCTTCCCTTGATTGACACACGAACTACTAAGTCCCGAAGATAGGCAACAAATATGTCGACACCTACTGACGCACGCCATACCTTGGCGTTAGATTGCATGCGTCAAGGTACGGAGAGGCCTTGTTCCCATGCATCAACGCTTCCACTTCCTCACCGATGCTGGTAGGTAACCAAAACATAAGGGAAACAAGACCTACTAGAAAAAGAAAGAAAAAAGGTGGTTCCCCGCTCCTTATGCCACAGGTGAACCCCCCTGACGGGGACGAGGAAGAGGGCCGAGTTGTTGGCATGGATACTTTAGTGGCGGCTATGGTTGGGAAAGGGCTATTTTTCTGATAGGATTGAATTTATAGGTTATAGTAATAGGGAGTCCTTTCTCTCGAGTCTTTAAAAATGATAAACAACTCTTTGAAACATTTATAATGATCAAAGACCATGAGCCTGTCCCGTGTGCACATGGGGTTGAGATGGCGTCGGTCAGATATATGGGTTTAGTTAGGCATAAACATAACAGGCTTCCTTAGGTGAGATTGTCCTCAAAGGGCTGTACTTAATCAATTTCTCCCTTTGTTTCAAAATATAAGGTGTATTAGTTTTTTGAAATTAAAGTTGTGCATGTTTAACAAAGCATTTAGAAAGAAAAAATTATTAGTATCTATAATAGCAAATCTATATCACTAGATCCATCATGAAAAGCTTCTTCATAGTTTTTTTGTATTGCAGATGTTGAAATTTTATTCTATAATCTTGTTCAAACATACATATGTTTTACTTTGATGAAAATTGATGCATCTTATATTCTGGGACAGAGGTGTTATATGTGAACTCCGTTGTTGGATTTGTTCTGACTTGTGGTTGGATGATCGTATTTCTGTAATTGATTTCTGCGACAAAGCACTCAAATCAATATAATAAACTCTAAATTGATAGAAAACACCCCTACAAAAGATAAAATTACAAGTCAGCCCTTATGGAGTCCTCAGCAGAATGAGTAGAACACACACCATTGCTTCTCCATTCCACCACAAGTACCATTGTTGGCGCTTGAATCAACGCACGATTGTCGAGCACTCTAGAGCAACCCTGTGGATCCATACACCCTAGCCATGAGACAGAAATTTCACATGCCATCCATGACACCAGAGTGAGATAGAGCAGGAATGACCTAATCCCAAAGCAAGGCGGTGCCACACCCTCATTGTGCGTATCCCACGCTAACCCTCCAACTGGAGATGGACTAGGGTCTGTCACACCTCCAAGGTCCATAGGGCCGCTGGAGGAGAGAAGTACCTGTAGTGACGTGAAAAGAGACAAGAACCTCTTGATCGCCCTATTTTCGCCTGTCTCTACATGACATGTACTCCATTCCACTTCACAACTTAATTTTATGTCTAAAAACTTAACCAGACGATCGTTGGCCACCCGGTTTGTGAGTTTAGGGAGATCAACTTGATCGATTCCACAACACCAGAACGTGGTATTAGTCCTTCTTTTCTTTTCTTTTGACACAAAGGGGTCTCAGTCTTATAACATGCGCTTGGAGGACTAGGTCAGACAATTCCACCACCACTGGTTCCATTCTTCTCTGTATGAGAGCTGTCCCAGCACATCCTCGCGAGCAGCAAAAGTCAGAAGCCACAGAAAAGAAAAACCAGGATAGTTTCATGGGCTCATTGACCAAATGACTCATCTCTGATCCAAATGAACAGCTTGACAGCCCCAAGAAATAAGTTCAACTTGACACCAGCTGTAAGGTCTAAGTACGGTACAAACTAGCATGTGCAACTCCTCCCACGACGAGGATGGAGACCCGTGAAACTCAGGTCTGTTGTCTCCAACATGATATACACCCGAATGGATGGATCATGGATCGATTCAAGAACGCATGTGCAGCAGGAACTAGCCTGCACGGAGTGCTAAAACAACTAGTAGTATATACCCATTGGCTCCAAATTAACGGAATATCTCTTGCGTGTTTCCCTCCCCATCCGAGCCTATGACCTTGAGATGGCGACTATCCAAAGTTGAGTACAGAGACCACACTGCCTATAAGTACCAGATCCTACCGTTGCTAATTTTCAGACCCAAGAAGCACTCTGACAAGTGACAACTACACCACCAAGCTGATAGCAAGACAACATTGACCAAGCGATCATGGTGATGCTTCAGCTTTCCGCAGTAGTCCTCCTGGCGATCGTTGCCCCCTCCCTGGCCGGCGACGCCGACATGCTCCAGGACGTCTGCGTCGCCGACTTGGCATCCTGTGAGTCATCATCTTTCTCAACTTCGTTGTCGCATCTTTTGTGCTGGTTGTTGCTGATGTAGTGTTTTCGCCAAAATGAAATGGCGGCAGCGATCAAGCTGAACGGGTTCCCGTGCAAGGCGGACATCACTGCGGACGACTTCTTCTTCACCGGTCTCAAGAACGCCGGCAACACGAACAACTTGGCAGGGTCCAACGTTACGGCGGCGAACGTGCAGTCATTCCCTGGGGTGAACACGCTTGGCGTGTCCATGGCACGCATCGACTACGCGCCGGGAGGCCAGAACCCACCGCATACCCACCCGCGCGCCACCGAGATCATCTTCGTCACCCAAGGAGTCCTCGAGGTGGGTTTCATCACCACCGCCAACAAGCTCTTCACTAAGACTGTCACCGTCGGAGACGTGTTCGTTTTCCCGCGTGGGCTCGTGCACTTCCAGCAGAACAGGGGCGTGGCCCTGCATCCGTCATTGCCGGCTTCAACAGCCAGCTCCAGGGCACACAAGTCATCGCCACCACGCTCTTCGCTGCCGCGCCACCAGTTCCTAGCGACGTGCTGGCCAAGGCCTTCCGGGTCGATAACAAAGACATCGACGCCGTCAAGGCCAAGTTCAAGTAGTGTGGGTGCCTCCGCATTTGGCAACTTTCCATCCGTTTCGGAAGAATACCGTGTGTTCATTGCTGAATAAATGATACTCAAGCGAGCTGTAGCGTGCAGTTGATTTCTTGATGTGTATGTTCCATTTGTTTGTCTTCAAAATAATACATAACTGTTTCTGTTTCACATAGTGTATTTTCATTTTAGTAACGTATCCTCTATTTCTTGATGTATATATTACATTTGATACATTCCTTGACCGGAAATTCGTAGGGGCACGCAGGTGCGGGAGCGCACACCTGCCTCGCGATCCGCAAAGTCGTAGGTCCCACGAGGGTACAATATTTTCAAGTTTCTGTTTTTGCAACTTATGTTTTTATTGGTCACATGTTTCGAAACTGATGATTTTGTCGGTACATCTTATCAAGTAAAACATTTTTTTTGGACGAGGGGTTTGCAATTCACGATTTTGTCAGTCAACCATACCAAGTTTCAAAAGTTGAAACTTAATGAAAATTTTAAAATTCATCAAAGCATATTCGAAATGAATCTCATCTGAAATCCCTCATCACCAGAAACATAAACATGTAAACGAAATTCAATTTGGTTTTTTGGTTCAAAATATATGAATGCTTGAAAATCGCATGCCAAAAGAAAAAAGGGGACTGCATGCCCTGCACCTCTCCTCTCTCTCCTTCCAACCGGATTAATTTAGGAATAGCATTAGATGACCAGCTCCCACATCATGTCCGTGGATCACGTCCGAACAGAAAAAAGAACATTTGCGGTGCCCTTACTACAACCATGACTCAGTCATGGCTCGCACACTAGGAGAAGGAAGATCGAGATAGATACAAATCATATAACTATTGATCTGCTGAACCTTCTGGATGGTAACGGTACTCTGTCTGTTTTAATTCACATGTTTGTGACCAATTTTATATTTAAAAAGTATTAACAACCATAGTACCAAATAAGTACAATATTGAAGTATATCTCAATACTGGATTCACCATGTCACTAGTTTAATAAAGTTTTTTCACTTGTTTATAAAGTTGCCACTGCATTACGTCAAAAATAATCTTGCTGTATCCGGCCGTCCCAAAAATAGAAACTCTAACAATACAACCTTAGCATGTGCAATTACACAATAAACCACCGTCAACATGTGCAATTGTGTATTTCTCCTGGCACTACATTCGCGACAATCGGCCCCTCGAAACTATTGTGTATTGTCTCACCATGATATGTGTAACGACCAATCTGATGAGGTTTAAGCCACGATACTAACAATGCAGCCCTTGGGTTGATTCATTAGCATACACGGTATCGATGTAGTATCAAACACATAAGCATCACTAACTATTACATCATCAGATCCAAACTCATAGTTTAGTACAAACCACTAGCCAGGGCTAGTCCAAATAGAGTATCGATACTACAAAAAACAAATAACATCGAATGATATCCATCTACGCTACATGTGAACCATGCTGAGTGGAGGCTCGCGACCCTACGATATGTTCACTCCTTATCAGACTCACGTGCAACATGATACATTGCAGCGACAAGGGTCAGTGCGTTGAATGTATTGAGAAGTGTCGCATTAATTATTATAATAACCATATTCCACCTACATGCATTTACGGGTAAGTGAAAGCTTGGGTTTGTTTGCAGAAATGAATAGTATTTTTCTCCTAACTTTAAGTGGATCTACTCTAAGTACTATACAAACTGCGTCATATGCAGTAGCCCTAGACATACTGGATCAAACCCAATGGAGGTATATTGCCACCGGTTTCTTCCTACCAAATGCCATATTCCCATGTGCATCCCATAAAGTTTAGCCAAGATAATTACGATGATGATATATTCCTACCAGCTCAAGGACAAGTTGCTCAAAGTTGTCCATGGCCGTTGACACAAGTAATCATATCAATTTTTACGCTCGAGATATTCATGTACTTTACACGCATGATTTAGTAAAACCCAATTGTTACTAGACTCAAGGTGTAGAGTAGCCAGGAAAGAACAAGCGAAGCCTTTGGGAAATAGTACCCGAGCCCACCTTGTACGACCCATATAACCTATCAACACCCACATATGCTGGTAATACGGGTCTCTTACCTACAACTTACTTATCTAAGCCAGAGCCCATAATATCACGCGGTTACACATGCATGGAAGCCAGTATAAACTTGGTACCCGTACAATTTCTTTGGACCTGGGAGGTGATCCCGCTAAAATTCACAGTCGTTGACCCAATCAAGTCACAATCCACCCAGATGATTCATTAAGTTAAGTTGTGCTTAATAAGCATAAGACAACATAGTTTCCATAGTAGATGTGATCCCACCTCTTCATATCATAGCATAGACAAGCAATGTAACTATGTCATTGGCAACAAGGAAAAGGGTAAGGATCATATGGCTATCCTACTAGGTTTCCTACTCGTGCATAGTACATTCTCAAACCACCGGTCCTATTTAGAATGCAAGTTCCCGTTGCCATGACGGGTGCCTACCAAAACAGGACAACATGTAAATGGGCGGAAAGACGCCGACAAGCGTTTTGGACAAGGTAGAGGGTGTATCCGTCTCTCGTCAATGAGCACACACGTATTGTTGGTGATAGAGACAGTATTTACTAGTTTGCGCGCTCGAACTACTATTTACGCTTTAGTCGTCAAGAATGGCATCTGATTGTTTAGCATAATTTTCTTTGTTTTTTAACCGCTCTGTGAGTTTACCTGGACTAAAGTCGCCATGATTTCCTGTAACCAGATTGTTGCCATCCAGTCGTCAAGTTGACCGATTTCAAAACACATTTTCTTTTGACAAATTCAACCTATGCTTTGTGTGTATACTGGATCTTCATTTTTCTTGTTTTTCTTTTTTGCAGGAAATTCTTTTTTCCTTGTTGACGAGGGTTCTGCATCATAACGTGCTCTTTGAATACTAGGTCACATAATACCACTCGTTCTATTCTACTATGTACGAGAGTTGTTCCAGATTAGCTTTGTAAGCAGCAAAAGTCAGAAGACCCATTCTTCAGAGCAAAACCAGCTGGTTCGCTTCATAGTTTCATAGAAAATGACTCCTCAGACAGCTTGCCACCAATCAGACATGGTATATTGTACCTGTACGAAATACTACTTATAAACTTTGGTGGAAGCGTCTGCCCCTTCGTGGATAAAGTTGTTAGCGGGTCGATAGTTATATGATTCGTATCTATTTCTATCATCCTTCTACTAGCGTGCAAGTCACAATGGTGTCACAATTGTAATAAATTAATTGCATGTGCATCTCGGATAAGCTCCGATGTTGTTTCAAACACAAATTATTATTGCCTTTGTTTATTTTACTTTGCATATTATATTTGTCTTAAGTCAAATTTTAGAAAATGGTCAATTTTACAATCCCTTCATTTTTGTATAAAAGGCCACAAACTCATATTGCAGGTATCAAGAGAAATATTAATGTCGGTTTAAGCCAATGTTGAATTCAGGCTTTCCTTCTCGTTTGAATTGTGAATTAATGTGTATTTTTCTCTCCAACCTACAACAAGTCAACCCTCTCACTCAATATTGATTAATGCAGCACATACAAACCAATCTTCTCACTCCCGCACGCATGCAAGGGATATTAATGTCCTTAGTTGCTAGTACAAGACAAACCCCATCAATTTTGCCTCGATTAGTGTTAGTGGCCTTATATAGCTGCAAATTGCAATTTTAAAGGAGGTTTTGCATATACAAAATGGAGGGAGTATTAAAAATACCGGATTTGCTACTCCTTCCATTCATACATATAGGGCCTACTGGATTTTTTGAGATTGCCTTTGACTATTGATAAAGTTAATAGTATATGGGATGTATAATGCGGAAATTATATCATTCAAAGCTCCTTTTACGCATTTAATTTGACGGTATGCTTTCTGTAATTTGCATGTCATATACTCCCTCCGTTTCTAAGTATAAGTCTTTGTATAGATTCCACTATGGACTATATACGGAGCAAAATGAGTGAATTTATACTCTAAAATGCATTTCTATACATTTGTATGTGGTTCATAGTGAAATATCAACAAAGACTTGTATTTAGGAACGGAGGGAATATTCTACTTACATGTAGTGAAAGTTAGCCTTGAAAACGTACTAGGCCCTACATAGATGGATAGAGGGAGTACTTTTCATCTAGATGACAATCAGCAAATCTCATGTAGTAACTCCAACGCCATATGGTTTTACGATATATTCATGTGGATATTTCTATTGATTTACGTTTGTTACTTTTACTTTGTCTTTTCCCATGCCACGCAAACTACATTTGCACACCCACATGGTCGCTCACAAAATGTAGTTGCACGTCCGTGTACACGCGCGCAACTGTAGTTGCATGCCACTTGGGTTTGTGCCGGATCTGTGAGTTTACTTGGAGTCGGCATGATATTGTTAACCGGTAGGCCATCATCCAATTGTCAAGTTGATCAATTTCACCACACAATTTTGATATATCCGATGTATGTACACCATACTTGAACGGGACCTTTATTTTTTACCAGGGTCTCCATCATAACTTGCTCTTGGAAGGCTATTTCGCACAATACCATTAGTTCTATTCTACTGTGCAGAGAGCTGTCCCAGCTCAGCTTTTGCAATCAGCAAAAGTCAAAACCCATTCTTCACAGCAAAATCAGAGTACGTGATTGATGATTACATGGAAAATGACTCCTCTCTGATGCATGTGACACCGACTGCACGTTGAGACAACTTGCCATCAACCAGGCAGGTTATACATGTACCTATACGTAGCACCTGTAAACTTTGGAGGAAGCGTCTCACCCACACTATACAGAGGTTGAGAGTCTTTTAGTAAATAAATGGGAGCTTAATTATTCCTACAATAAACTAGATGATACCCCGCGCGTTGCTGCGGGAACTTATGTACTCCACATGAGATAGATTATGGAGTGAAAAGAATGAAAAAACTATGTTATTTGTAAACCTTTGCTGGTATATAGTCACAATAAGTAAGCAATTAAAAATATATGTTTGTTTGAGCCTTTATTGGTATATGTGAAAAGTCAAGAAGTTAGTATATCATAGAGTAGTATCTCATATTTTTGTAATTAAAATGCATTGCTTTTTGCGCAAAATTGGAATGCATCACTAACATGAGAAAATAGGACATACAGTTCATGAAAATTACTAAAAGAGCAAGCAATGCTATTTACACGACTTTGTGAGGACGAATTTTGCATGAAAACACATATTAGTCGGTACATTCATATAATTAAAATGCAATAGACAGCTCGATATGCCATCGTAGTAGCTGTCGTGCAGACTGAATCGTCCGCACAACTGTTCCGTTACTGAAAACATGCGAAGCCCAGTCCGAACCTACTGATAGAAAGGCGAGATACTAAACCCACTGATGCAAATGCCTTTTGTAATAGGAACGGATGCACAAAAGATAAACAAATCAAGAACAACACATACATACATCTTAGAATTTTTACATGACCAAGAGCCACATACCAATCAGTGTAAAAAAATGAAAGGGTAAGGTGCAGTGCATATCAGGCCCATTACAACAAAGATATGAAGAATTATACGGCAGGAACAACCTGAATTGCATTTACAGTAAGTATGTATCTCTTCAACTGAAAAAGCGCATATGCCTTCAGGGCAACAACAAAAGGGTAAAGATCTGGACAAATTCGTGACGGAATGGCCCTCATTTCCCTGCTCCTACCTAGCAATAAAAAAAAGGACAAAAGGCTCAACAAAAACTGGGAACAATGCATCTGAATGTGTTGTAGCAACTAATTATGATTGCAATTGCAAATTAAACTGAGAAAGAAAAATTAACTACCTCAAGTCCAGATCAAAGATCCATGTCAATCAAATTCATACATGGAATTGATCCGTGTTCAGATACAAAAATGTATGCAGAGTAATTTTGCTGTCTACTAGTCCATGAAACTGAAGGTAGAAATTGAAGTGATCTAATTCTCTGAACCCAAAAAAGCATGTGCAAGGCCACGGCTGCTACTTACTGCTTGAATTGGCTCCAATCATCGTGAGGCGGATTGGTATATGATGTGTACGCATAGTGTTACTGCTTTTCCCTCCTAATATCGGATAGAGGAAACAACAAAGTATACACTTATTCCTGCTCCTACCTTGACGACTTGAGAAACAACCCAGGCGTAAAGATCTGGACAAATATACGATGGGAGCAGCCCCATCTTCCTGCTCCTACCATGGCGAGTTGGCTACAGAGGAGCTAGTTTGATTGGGGTCCAACAGAAACGTCCATGCTTGGGATAGGTCTGCATCCATCACGCCGCCGAACTACGCTTGGGGCTAGACGCCCTCGCCCTTCCTGGCGCCAGCTACTACATCCGGAAATCAGGGCCACCACCGAAGCTAACTTAAAAGAACGATGTTCAGATCTGGGGACATAGATATGAAGGCTGAAGGAGGAGGCTGATGGTGGCACGCATGGTTCGCCAGGAGGTCGGGTCGACGCCATGACTTGTGGCTTGGGCCAACATAGTCCAGGCTCCCGGCGATCATGGGGCTCTCGGAGGGTGGCATCCCGCAGGTCTCGGACGGCCAGAGAAGGTTGCGCCGGCGGCGACGCAATATGGGAATTGTGGCACAAATAAAGATGGAAGCAGAAGAATTAGGAAGAGTACGCTGATATTTATTGGTGAAAGGGAGATGGAAGGAACCATCGCAGGAAGAAGCAATCAGTGCAACGGGAATTAACACAATCAGAGAAAGGGAGACTAACCGTGCGACGGGAATTAACACAATCAGACGATTCGTTTCATTTTTTTTCTGCTGAGTTGACAGATTTGCTTAGTTGGGACGCTGCATGTTGATTGCTGACGTGCACAGTGTGCATGGTGAAAGAATGTGAAGTAGTGGGGAGCAACTTCTTAAGAATGGTAGATTTGTGACAACCATGACTCAATCGTGGCTTGCACGCTAGGAGAAAAGGGGATAGAGATAGCTAGATACAAATCATATGGTACTATCAACGTGCTAACACTATCTAGGAACCTTCTGGATAATTCACTGGCAGCTTAATGATTCAAACTCTTATGGTACTCTATTCTTTCTACTTTGCAAAATAGATTTATCTTAAACATTTTGTAAAGTTTGATTAACTTTAGATTAAAAAAATATTAACATCTCTAGAATCAAATATATATAATAATAAAATATATTTCATGGCGAATCTAATGACATTGATTTCGTATTGTAAATCTTTTTCTGATAAACTTAGTTAAACTTTAAAAGGTTTGACTTCAGAAAAATCTATATGAGAAGTAAATAATCTCTAGTGTGCTGTCAACAGTCCCTAATTATGAACTGTAACACTACAAAGTTAGCAAGCGCAATTACACGATAAGCCACCGTCTGACATGTTCAGCTGTGTGTTGCTCCTGCTATGGCCGCCAAGGATCGAGGCCCATGAAATTGATGTGTGTTTCCTCAACAGGATATACTACCGAATGGATGGATCATGGATCAATTCAAAGACACCTGTGTAGCAGGTACTGGCCTGCAACTGCAAGGAGTGCATAACAGCCAGTATTTCCCCATTGGCTGCAAATTAATGGAATCGGATGCATGTGTAGCAGGTAGCTCTTGCTTTGTTTCTCTCTGCACCCAACCCTCTGGCAGTGTGAAGGGCAAAAGGAGTCCCCTGTTGCTTCCTCCGCTAGTGCCGAGCGGTGCCATCACACCAGCTTGTCGGCTCAGCCGTCGGACTCGGACATTGACTGGTGTGCAGGACGTCACAAGGAGACGCTGGTGCGTACAGTGGCAGGGGTATAAGCCGCCGGCAAACGTGCATCTGCCACGTTGCTACGGGGTGATTGGAGGAATAAGAACCTAGGTAAAACACACACGAAATGTGGATCACACCGATGAGTGGGCTCCGCATGGCAGGATAAATAGAGATGTTTAACCAGAAAACCATTAGCTAGTACAATGAAAAGATAACAAGACACAAACAACTACCAAAAATTAAATTACATCGACCATCATACTAGTTGTCTTCTTGTTGCAATTGTATGTCGCCCACCGAGGATTGAAAATTATAGATGAACTGGCAGTAAAAAAATCACACCTGCAGACACGCTCTAAAGACCACGATAGGCACTCGTAGTTAGAAACAATATCTAGTAACCGTTGAGGGAACATCATTTGCTACATAACTCCAGACAACAAAGAATTGCAATTCATCATAACCATTCCAAAGGATTGGAGAAACCGGCCATGCCACAGAACAAATCATGGTAAGAGGTTGAAGTTGGCACAATCAAGAGCCAGCCAAATGCTTCCCTTGATTGACACACACGAACTACTAAGTCCCAAGATAGGCAACAAATATGTCGACACCTCATCGACGCACGCCATACCTTGGCGTTAGATTGCATGCGTCAAAGATGCGGAGGCCTTGTTCCCATGCATCAACGCTTCCACTTCCTCACCGATGCTGGTAGGTAACCAAAACATAAGGGAAACAAGACCTACTAGAAAAAGAAAGAAAAAAGGTGGTTCCCCGCTCCTTATGCCACAGGTGAACCCCCCTGACGGGGACGAGGAAGAGGGCCGAGTTGTTGGCATGGATACTTTAGTGGCGGCTATGGTTGGGAAAGGGGCTATTTTTCTGATAGGATTGAATTTATAGGTTATAGTAATAGGGAGTCCTTTCTCTCGAGTCTTTAAAATGATAAACAACTCTTTGAAACATTTATAATGATCAAAGACCATGAGCCTGTCCTGTGCACATGGGGTTGAGATGGCGTCGGTCAGATATATGGGTTTAGTTAGGCATAAACATAATAGGCTTCCTTAGGTGAGATTGTCCTCAAAGGGCTGTACTTAATCAATTTCTCCCTTTGTTTCAAAATATAAGGTGTATTAGTTTTTTGAAATTCAAGTTGTGCATGTTTAACCAAGCTTTTAGAAAGAAAAAGTATTAGTATCTATAATAGCAAATCTATATCACTAGATCCATCATGAAAAGCTTCTTCATAGTTTTTTGTATTGCAGATGTTGAAATTTTATTCTATAATCTTGTTCAAACATACATATGTTTTACTTTCATGAAAATTGATGCATCTTATATTCTGGGACAGAGGGGTATATGTGAACTCCGTTGTTGGATTTGTTCTGACTTGTGGTTGGATGATCGTATTTCTGTAATTGATTTCATGCGACAAAGCACTCAAATCAATATAATAAACTCTAAATTGATAGAAAACACCCTACAAAAGATAAAATTACAAGTCAGCCCTTATGGAGTCCTCAGCAGAATGAGTAGAACACACACCATTGCTTCTCCATTCCACCACAAGTACCATTGTTGGCGCTTGAATCAACGCACGATTTTCGAGCACTCTAGAGCAACCCTGTGGATCCATACACCCTAGCCATGAGACAGAAATTTCACATGCCATCCGCTGACACCAGAGTGAGATAGAGCAGGAATGACCTAATCCCAAAGCAAGGGCGGTGCCACACCCTCATTGTGCGTATCCCACGCTAACCCTCCAACTGGAGATGGACTAGGGTCTGTCACACCTCCAAGGTCCATAGGGCCGCTGGAGGAGAGAAGTACCTGTAGTGACGTGAAAAGAGACAAGAACCTCTTGATCGCCTCTATTTTCGCCTGTCTCTACATGACATGTACTCCATTCCACTTCACAACTTAATTTTATGTCTAAAAACTTAACCAGACGATCGTTGGCCACCCGGTTTGTGAGTTTAGGGAGATCAACTTGATCGATTCCACAACACCAGAACGTGGTATTAGTCCTTCTTTTCTTTTCTTTTGACACAAAGGGGTCTCAGTCTTATAACATGCGCTTGGAGGACTAGGTCAGACAATTCCACCACCACTGGTTCCATTCTTCTCTGTATGAGAGCTGTCCCAGCACATCCTCGCGAGCAGCAAAAGTCAGAAGCCACAGAAAAGAAAACCAGGATAGTTTCATGGGCTCATTGACCAAATGACTCATCTCTGATCCAAATGAACAGCTTGACAGCCCCAAGAAATAAGTTCAACTTGACACCAGCTGTAAGGTCTAAGTACGGTACAAACTAGCATGTGCAACTCCTCCCACGACGAGGATGGAGACCCGTGAAACTCAGGTCTGTTGTCTCCAACATGATATACACCCGAATGGATGGATCATGGATCGATTCAAGAACGCATGTGCAGCAGGAACTAGCCTGCACGGAGTGCTAAAACAACTAGTAGTATATACCCATTGGCTCCAAATTAACGGAATATCTCTTGCGTGTTTCCTCCCCATCCGAGCCTATGACCTTGAGATGGCGACTATCCAAAGTTGAGTACAGAGACCACACTGCCTATAAGTACCAGATCCTACCGTTGCTAATTTTCAGACCCAAGAAGCACTCTGACAAGTGACAACTACACCACCAAGCTGATAGCAAGACAACATTGACCAAGCGATCATGGTGATGCTTCAGCTTTCCGCAGTAGTCCTCCTGGCGATCGTTGCCCCCTCCCTGGCCGGCGACGCCGACATGCTCCAGGACGTCTGCGTCGCCGACTTGGCATCCTGTGAGTCATCATCTTTCTCAACTTCGTTGTCGCATCTTTTGTGCTGGTTGTTGCTGATGTAGTGTTTTCGCCAAAATGAAATGGCGGCAGCGATCAAGCTGAACGGGTTCCCGTGCAAGGCGGACATCACTGCGGACGACTTCTTCTTCACCGGTCTCAAGAACGCCGGCAACACGAACAACTTGGCAGGGTCCAACGTTACGGCGGCGAACGTGCAGTCATTCCCTGGGTGAACACGCTTGGCGTGTCCATGGCACGCATCGACTACGCTACCGGAGGCCAGAACCCACCGCATACCCACCCGCCGCCACCGAGATCATCTTCGTCACCCAAGGAGTCCTCGAGGTGGGTTTCATCACCACCGCCAACAAGCTCTTCACTAAGACTGTCACCGTCGGAGACGTGTTCGTTTTCCCGCGTGGGCTCGTGCACTTCCAGCAGAACAGGGGCGTGGCCCTGCATCCGTCATTGCCGGCTTCAACAGCCAGCTCCAGGGCACACAAGTCATCGCCACCACGCTCTTCGCTGCCGCGCCACCAGTTCCTAGCGACGTGCTGGCCAAGGCCTTCCGGGTCGATAACAAAGACATCGACGCCGTCAAGGCCAAGTTCAAGTAGTGTGGGTGCCTCCGCATTTGGCAACTTTCCATCCGTTTCGGAAGAATACCGTGTGTTCATTGCTGAATAAATGATACTCAAGCGAGCTGTAGCGTGCAGTTGATTTCTTGATGTGTATGTTCCATTTGTTTGTCTTCAAAATAATACATAACTGTTTCTGTTTCACATAGTGTATTTTCATTTTAGTAACGTATCCTCTATTTCTTGATGTATATATTACATTTGATACATTCCTTGACCGGAAATTGTAGGGGCACGCAGGTGCGGAGCGCACACCTGCCTCGCGATCCGCAAAGTCGTAGGTCCCACGAGGGTACAATATTTTCAAGTTTCTGTTTTTGCAACTTATGTTTTTATTGGTCACATGTTTTGAAACTGATGATTTTGTCGGTCCCTCGTATCAAGTCAAACATTTTTGTTGGCCGCGGGGTTTGCAATTCACGATTTTGTCAGTCAACCATACCAAGTTTCAAAAGTTGAAACTTAATGAAAATTTTGAAATTCATCAAAGCATATTCGAAATGAATCTCATCTGAAATCCCTCATCACCAGAAACATAAACATGTAAACGAAATTCAATTTGGTTTTTTGGTTCAAAATATATGAATGCTTGAAAATCGCATGCCAAAAGAAAAAGGGGACTGCATGCCCTGCACCTCTCTCTCTCTCCTTCCAACCGGATTAATTTAGGAATAGCATTAGATGACCAGCTCCCACATCATGTCCGTGGATCACGTCCGAACAGAAAAAAGAACATTTGCGGTGCCCTTACTACAACCATGACTCAGTCATGGCTCGCACACTAGGAGAAGGAAGATCGAGATAGATACAAATCATATAACTATTGATCTGCTGAACCTTCTGGATGGTAACGGTACTCTGTCTGTTTTTAATTCACATGTTTGTGACCAATTTTATATTTAAAAAGTATTAACAACCATAGTACCAAATAAGTACAATATTGAAGTATATCTCAATACTGGATTCACCATGTCACTAGTTTAATAAAGTTTTTCACTTGTTTATAAAGTTGCCACTGCATTACGTCAAAAATAATCTTGCCGTATCCGGCCGTCCCAAAAATAGAAACTCTAACAATACAACCTTAGCATGTGCAATTACACAATAAACCACCGTCAACATGTGCAATTGTGTATTTCTCCTGGCACTACATTCGCGACAATCGGCCCCTCGAAACTATTGTGTATTGTCTCACCATGATATGTGTAACGACCAATCTGATGAGGTTTAAGCCACGATACTAACAATGCAGCCCTTGGGTTGATTCATTAGCATACACGGTATCGATGTAGTATCAAACACATAAGCATCACTAACTATTACATCATCAGATCCAAGCTCATAGTTTAGTACAAACCACTAGCCAGGGCTAGTCCAAATAGAGTATCGATACTACAAAAAACAAATAACATCGAATGATATCCATCTACGCTACATGTGAACCATGCTGAGTGGAGGCTCGCGACCCTACGATATGTTCACTCCTTATCAGACTCACGTGCAACATGATACATTGCAGCGACAAGGGTCAGTGTGTTGAATGTATTGAGAAGTGTCGCATTAATTATTATAATAACCATATTCCACCTACATGCATTTACGGGTAAGTGAAAGCTTGGGTTTGTTTGCAGAAATGAATAGTATTTTTCTCCTAACTTTAAGTGGATCTACTCTAAGTACTATATAAACTGCGTCATATGCAATAGCCCTAGACATACTGGATCAAACCCAATGGAGGTATATTGCCACTGGTTTCTTCCTACCAAATGCCATATTCCCATGTGCATCCCATAAAGTTTAGCCAAGATAATTACGATGATGATATATTCCTACCAGCTCAAGGACAAGTTGCTCAAAGTTGTCCATGGTCGTTGACACAAGTAATAATATCAATTTTTATGCTTGAGATATTCATGTACTTTACACGCATGATTTAGTAAAACCCAATTGTTACTAGACTCAAGGTGTAGAGTAGCCAGGAAAGAACAAGCCGAAGCCTTTGGGAAATAGTACCCGGAGCCCACCTTGTACGACCCATATAACCTATCAACACCCACATATGCTGGTAATACGGGTCTCTTACCTACAACTTACTTATCTAAGCCAGAGCCCATAATATCACGCGGTTACACATGCATGGAAGCCAGTATAAACTTGGTACCCGTACAATTTCTTTGGACCTGGGCGGTGATCCCCGCCAAAATTCACAGTCGTTGACCCAATCAAGTCACAATCCACCCAGATGATTCATTGTTGTTGTGCTTAATAAGCATAAGACAACATAGTTTCCATAGTAGATGTGATCCCACCTCTTCATATCATAGCATAGACAAGCAATGTAACTATGTCATTGGCAACAAGGAAAAGGGTAAGGATCATATGGCTATCCTACTAGGTTTCCTACTGCGTGCATAGTACATTCTCAAACCACCGGTCCTATTTAGAATGCAAGTTCCCCGTTGCCATGACGGGGTGCCTACCAAAACAGGACAACATGTAAATGGGCGGAAAGACGCCGACAAGCGTTTTGGACAAGGTAGAGGGTGTATCTGTCTCTCGTCAATGAGCACACACGTATTGTTGGTGATAGAGACAGTATTTACTAGTTTGCACGCCGAGCTACTATTTACGCTTTAGTCGTCAAGAATGGCATCTGATTGTTTAGCATAATTTTCTTTGTTTTTAACCGCTCTGTGAGTTTACCTGGACTAAAGTCGCCATGATTTCCTGTAACCAGATTGTTGCCATCCAGTCGTCAAGTTGACCGATTTCAAAACACATTTTCTTTTGACAAATTCAACCTATGCTTTGTGTATATACTGGATCTTCATTTTTCTTGTTTTTCTTTTTGCAGGAAATTCTTTTTCCTTTTGTTGACGAGGGTTCTGCATCATAACGTGCTCTTTGAATACTAGGTCACATAATACCACTCGTTCTATTCTACTATGTACGAGAGTTGTTCCAGATTAGCTTTGTAAGCAGCAAAAGTCAGAAGACCCATTCTTCAGAGCAAAACCAGCTGGTTCGCTTCATAGTTTCATAGAAAATGACTCCTCAGACAGCTTGCCACCAATCAGACATGGTATATTGTACCTGTACGAAATACTACTTATAAACTTTGGTGGAAGCGTCTGCCCCTTCGTGGATAAAGTTGTTAGCGGGTCGATAGTTATATGATTCGTATCTATTTCTATCATCCTTCTACTAGCGTGCAAGTCACAATGGTGTCACAATTGTAATAAATTAATTGCATGTGCATCTCGGATAAGCTCCGATGTTGTTTCAAACACAAATTATTATTGCCTTTGTTTATTTTACTTTGCATATTATATTTGTCTTAAGTCAAATTTTAGAAAATGGTCAATTTTACAATCCCTTCATTTTTGTATAAAAGGCCACAAACTCATATTGCAGGTATCAAGAGAAATATTAATGTCGGTTTAAGCCAATGTTGAATTCAGGCTTTCCTTCTCGCTTGAATTGTGAATTAATGTGTATTTTCTCTCCAACCTACAACAAGTCAACCCTCTCACTCAATATTGATTAATGCAGCACATACAAACCAATCTTCTCACTCCCTTACGCATGCAAGGGATATTAATGTCCTTAGTTGCTAGTACAAGACAAACCCCATCAATTTTGCCTCGATTAGTGTTAGTGGCCTTATATAGCTGCAAATTGCAATTTTAAAGGAGGTTTTGCATATACAAAATGGAGGGAGTATTAAAAATACCGGATTTGCTACTCCTTCCATTCATACATATAGGGCCTACTGGATTTTTTGAGATTGCCTTTGACTATTGATAAAGTAAATAGTATATGGGATGTATAATGCGGAAATTATATCATTCAAAGCTCCTTTTACGCATTTAATTTGACGGTATGCTTTCTGTAATTTGCATGTCATATACTCCCTCCGTTCCTAAGTATAAGTCTTTGTATAGATTCCACTATGGACTATATACGGAGCAAAATGAGTGAATTTATACTCTAAAATGCATTTATATACATTTGTATGTGGTTCATAGTGAAATATCAACAAAGACTTGTATTTAGGAACGGAGGGAATATTCTACTTACATGTAGTGAAAGTTAGCCTTGAAAACGTACTAGGCCCTACATAGATGGATAGAGTGAGTACTTTTCATCTAGATGACAATCAGCAAATCTCATGTAGTAACTCCAACGCCATATGGTTTTACGCATATATTCATGTGGATATTTCTATTGATTTACGTTTGTTACTTTTACTTTGTCTTTTCCCATGCCACGCAAACTACATTTGCACACCCACATGGTCGCCACAAAATGTAGTTGCACCTCCGCAGTACACGCCACAAGAACTGTAGTTGCATGCCACTTGGGTTTGTGCCGGATCTGTGAGTTTACTTGGAGTCGGCATGATATTGTTAACCGGTAGGCCATCATCCAATTGTCAAGTTGATCAATTTCACCACACAATTTTGATATATCCGATGTATGTACACCATACTTGAACGGGACCTTTATTTTTTACCAGGGGTCTCCATCATAACTTGCTCTTGGAAGGCTATTTCGCACAATACCATTAGTTCTATTCTACTCGGTGCAGAGAGCTGTCCCAGCTCAGCTTTTGCAATCAGCAAAAGTCAAAACCCATTCTTCACAGCAAAATCAGAGTACGTCGATTGATGATTACATGGAAAATGACTCCTCTCTGATGCATGTGACACCGACTGCACGTTGAGACAGCTTGCCATCAACCAGGCAGGTTATACATGTACATGTACGTAGCACCTGTAAACTTTGGAGGAAGCGTCTCACCCACACTATACAGAGGTTGAGAGTCTTTTAGTAAATAAATGGGAGCTTAATTATTCCGAGATACACACACAATAAACTAGATGATACCCCGCGCGTTGTTGCGGGAACTTGTAATACTCCACATGAGATAGATTATGGAGTGAAAAGAATGAAAAAACTATGTTATTTGTAAACCTTTGCTGGTATATAGTCACAATAAGTAAGCAATTAAGAATATATGTTTGTTTGAGCCTTTATTGGTATATGTGAAAAGTCAAGAAGTTAGTATATCATAGAGTACTATCTCATATTTTTGTAATTAAAATGCATTGCTTTTTGCGCAAAATTGGAATGCATCACTAACATGAGAAAATAGGACATACAGTTCATGAAAATTACTAAAAGAGCAAGCAATGCTATTTACACGACTTCGTGAGGACGAATTTTGCATGAAAACGCATATTAGTCGGTACATTCATATTATTAAAATGCAATAGACAGCTCGATTTGCCATCGTGTAGCTGTCGTGCAGACTGAATCGTCCGCACAACTGTTCCGTTACTGAAAACATGCGAAGCCCAGTCTGAACCTACTGATAGAAAGGCGAGATACTAAACCCACTGACGCAAATGCCTTTTTGTAATAGGAACGGATGCACAAAAGATAAACAAATCAAGAACAACACATACATACATCTTAGAATTTTTACATGACCAAGAGCCACATACCAATCAGTGTAAAAAAATGAAAGGGTAAGGTGCAGTGCATATCAGGCCCGTACAACAAAGATATGAAGAATTATACGGCAGGAACAACCTGAATTGCATTTACAGTAAGTATGTATCTCTTCAACTGAAAAAGCGCATATGCCTTCAGGGCAACAACAAAAGGGTAAAGATCTGGACAAATTTACGACGGGAATGGCCCTCATTTCCCTGCTCCTACCTAGCAATAAAAAAAAAGGACAAAAGGCTCAACAAAAACTGGGAACAATGCATCTGAATGTGTTGTAGCAACTAATTATGATTGCAATTGCAAATTAAACTGAGAAAGAAAAATTAACTACCTCAAGTCCAGATCAAAGATCCATGTCAATCAAATTCATACATGGAATTGATCCATGTTCAGATACAAAAATGTATGCAGAGTAATTTTGCTGTCTACTAGTCCATGAAACTGAAGGTAGAAATTGAAGTGATCTAATTCTCTGAACCCAAAAAAGCATGTGCAAGGCCACGGCTGCTACTTACTGCTTGAATTGGCTCCAATCATCGTGAGGCGGATTGGTATATGATGTGTATGCATAGTGTTACTGCTTTTCCCTCCTAATATCGGATAGAGGAAACAACAAAGTATACACTTATTCCTGCTCCTACCTTGACGACTTGAGAAACAACCCAGGCGTAAAGATCTGGACAAATATACGATGGGAGCAGCCCCATCTTCCTGCTCCTACCATGGCGAGTTGGCTACAGAGGAGCTAGTTTGATTGGGGTCCAACAGAAACGTCCATGCTTGGGATAGGTCTGCATCCATCACGCCGCCGAACTACGCTTGGGGCTAGACGCCCTCGCCCTTCCTGGCGCCAGCTACTACATCCGGAAATCAGGGCCACCACCGAAGCTAACTTAAAAGAAAGATGTTCAGATCTGGGGACATAGATATGAAGGCTGAAGGAGGAGGCTGATGGTGGCACGCATGGTTCGCCAGGAGGTCGGGTCGACGCCATGACTTGTGGCTTGGGCCAACATAGTCCAGGCTCCCGCGATCATGGGGCTCTCGGAGGGTGGCATCCCGCAGGTCTCGGACGGCCAGAGAAGGTTGCGCCGGCGGCAACGCAATATGGGAATTGTGGCACAAATAAAGATGGAAGCAGAAGAATTAGGAAGAGTACGCTGATATTTATTGGTGAAAGGGAGATGGAAGGAACCATCGCAGGAAGAAGCAATCAGTGCAACGGAATTAACACAATCAGAGAAAGGGAGACTAACCGTGCGACGGGAATTAACACAATCAGACGATTCGTTTCATTTTTTTTCTGCTGAGTTGACAGATTTGCTTAGTTGGGACGCTGCATGTTGATTGCTGACGTGCACAGTGTGCATGGTGAAAGAATGTGAAGTAGTGGGGAGCAACTTCTTAAGAATGGTAGATTTGTGACAACCATGACTCAATCGTGGCTTGCACGCTAGGAGAAAAGGGGATAGAGATAGCTAGATACAAATCATATGGTACTATCAACGTGCTAACACTATCTAGGAACCTTCTGGATAATTCACTGGCAGCTTAATGATTCAAACTCTTATGGTACTCTATTCTTTCTACTTTGCAAAATAGATTTATCTTAAACATTTTGTAAAGTTTGATTAACTTTAGATTAAAAAAATATTAACATCTCTAGAATCAAATATATATAATAATAAAATATATTTCATGGCGAATCTAATGACATTGATTTCGTATTGTAAATCTTTTTTCTGATAAACTTAGTTAAACTTTAAAAGGTTTGACTTCAGAAAAATCTATATGAGAAGTAAATAATCTCTAGTGTGCTGTCAACAGTCCCTAATTATGAACTGTAACACTACAAAGTTAGCAAGCGCAATTACACGATAAGCCACCGTCTGACATGTTCAGCTGTGTGTTGCTCCTGCTATGGCCGCCAAGGATCGAGGCCCATGAAATTGATGTGTGTTTCCTCAACAGGATATACTACCGAATGGATGGATCATGGATCAATTCAAAGACACCTGTGTAGCAGGTACTGGCCTGCAACTGCAAGGAGTGCATAACAGCCAGTATTTCCCCATTGGCTGCAAATTAATGGAATCGGATGCATGTGTAGCAGGTAGCTCTTGCTTTGTTTCTCTCTGCACCCAACCCTCTGGCAGTGTGAAGGGCAAAAGGAGTCCCCTGTTGCTTCCTCCGCTAGTGCCGAGCGGTGCCATCGCACCAGCTTGTCGGCTCAGCCGTCGGACTCAGACATTGACTGGAGTGCAGGACGTCACAAGGAGACGCTGGTGCGTACAGTGGCAGGGGTATAAGCCGCCGGCAAACGTGCATCTGCCACGTTGCTACGGGGTGATTGGAGGAATAAGAACCTAGGTAAAACACACACGAAATGTGGATCACACCGATGAGTGGGCTCCGCATGGCAGGATAAATAGAGATGTTTAACCAGAAAACCATTAGCTAGTACAATGAAAAGATAACAAGACACAAACAACTACCAAAAATTAAATTACATCGACCATCATACTAGTTGTCTTCTTGTTGCAATTGTATGTCGCCCACATGATTGAAAATTATAGATGAACTGGCAGTAAAAAATCACACCTGCAGACACGCTCTAAAGACCACGATAGGCACTCGTGAGTTAGAAACAATATCTAGTAACCGTTGAGGGAACATCATTTGCTACATAACTCCAGACAACAAAGAATTGCAATTCATCATAACCATTCCAAAGGATTGGAGAAACCGGGCCATGCCACAGAACAAATCATGGTAAGAGGTTGAAGTTGGCACACCGAAGAGCCAGCCAAATGCTTCCCTTGATTGACACACGAACTACTAAGTCCCGAAGATAGGCAACAAATATGTCGACACCTCATCGACGCACGCCATACCTTGGCGTTAGATTGCATGCGTCAAGGTACGGAGAGGCCTTGTTCCCATGCATCAACGCTTCCACTTCCTCACCGATGCTGCTAGGTAACCAAAACATAAGGGAAACAAGACCTACTAGAAAAAGAAAGAAAAAAGGTGGTTCCCCGCTCCTTATGCCACAGGTGAACCCCCCTGACGGGGACGAGGAAGAGGGCCGAGTTGTTGGCATGGATACTTTAGTGGCGGCTATGGTTGGGAAAGGGGCTATTTTTCTGATAGGATTGAATTTATAGGTTATAGTAATAGGGAGTCCTTTCTCTCGAGTCTTTAAAAATGATAAACAACTCTTTGAAACATTTATAATGATCAAAGACCATGAGCCTGTCCTGTGCACATGGGGTTGAGATGGCGTCGGTCAGATATATGGGTTTAGTTAGGCATAAACATAATAGGCTTCCTTAGGTGAGATTGTCCTCAAAGGGGCTGTACTTAATCAATTTCTCCCTTTGTTTCAAAATATAAGGTGTATTAGTTTTTTTGAAATTCAAGTTGTGCATGTTTAACCAAGCTTTTAGAAAGAAAAAAAGTATTAGTATCTATAATAGCAAATCTATATCACTAGATCCATCATGAAAAGCTTCTTCATAGTTTTTTTGTATTGCAGATGTTGAAATTTTATTCTATAATCTTGTTCAAACATACATATGTTTTACTTTGATGAAAATTGATGCATCTTATATTCTGGGACAGAGGGGGTATATGTGAACTCCGTTGTTGGATTTGTTCTGACTTGTGGTTGGATGATCGTATTTCTGTAATTGATTTCTGCGACAAAGCACTCAAATCAATATAATAAACTCTAAATTGATAGAAAACACCCCTACAAAAGATAAAATTACAAGTCAGCCCTTATGGAGTCCTCAGCAGAATGAGTAGAACACACACCATTGCTTCTCCATTCCACCACAAGTACCATTGTTGGCGCTTGAATCAACGCATGATTATCGAAAGCACTCTAGAGCAACCCTGTGGATCCATACACCCTAGCCATGAGACAGAAATTTCACATGCCATCCGCTGACACCAGAGTGAGATAGAGCAGGAATGACCTAATCCCAAAGCAAGGCGGTGCCACACCCTCATTGTGCGTATCCCACGCTAACCCTCCAACTGGAGATGGACTAGGGTCTGTCACACCTCCAAGGTCCATAGGGCCGCTGGAGGAGAGAAGTACCTGTAGTGACGTGAAAAGAGACAAGAACCTCTTGATCGCCTCTATTTTACCTGTCTCTACATGACATGTACTCCATTCCACTTCACAACTTAATTTTATGTCTAAAAACTTAACCAGACGATCGTTGGCCACCCGGTTTGTGAGTTTAGGAGATCAACTTGATCGATTCCACAACACCAGAACGTGGTATTAGTCCTTCTTTTCTTTTCTTTTGACACAAAGGGGTCTCAGTCTTATAACATGCGCTTGGAGGACTAGGTCAGACAATTCCACCACCACTGGTTCCATTCTTCTCTGTATGAGAGCTGTCCCAGCACATCCTCGCGAGCAGCAAAAGTCAGAAGCCACAGAAAAGAAAAACCAGGATAGTTTCATGGGCTCATTGACCAAATGACTCATCTCTGATCCAAATGAACAGCTTGACAGCCCCAAGAAATAAGTTCAACTTGACACCAGCTGTAAGGTCTAAGTACGGTACAAACTAGCATGTGCAACTCCTCCCACGACGAGGATGGAGACCCGTGAAACTCAGGTCTGTTGTCTCCAACATGATATACACCCGAATGGATGGATCATGGATCGATTCAAGAACGCATGTGCAGCAGGAACTAGCCTGCACGGAGTGCTAAAACAACTAGTAGTATATACCCATTGGCTCCAAATTAACGGAATATCTCTTGCGTGTTTCCTCCCCATCCGAGCCTATGACCTTGAGATGGCGACTATCCAAAGTTGAGTACAGAGACCACACTGCCTATAAGTACCAGATCCTACCGTTGCTAATTTTCAGACCCAAGAAGCACTCTGACAAGTGACAACTACACCACCAAGCTGATAGCAAGACAACATTGACCAAGCGATCATGGTGATGCTTCAGCTTTCCGCAGTAGTCCTCCTGGCGATCGTTGCCCCCTCCCTGGCCGGCGACGCCGACATGCTCCAGGACGTCTGCGTCGCCGACTTGGCATCCCGTGAGTCATCATCTTTCTCAACTTCGTTGTCGCATCTTTTGTGCTGGTTGTTGCTGATGTAGTGTTTTCGCCAAAATGAAATGGCGGCAGGGATCAAGCTGAACGGGTTCCCGTGCAAGGCGGACATCACTGCGGACGACTTCTTCTTCACCGGTCTCAAGAACGCCGGCAACACGAACAACTTGGCAGGGTCCAACGTTACGGCGGCGAACGTGCAGTCATTCCCTGGGGTGAACACGCTTGGCGTGTCCATGGCACGCATCGACTACGCGCCGAGGCCAGAACCCACCGCATACCCACCCGCCGCCACCGAGATCATCTTCGTCACCCAAGGAGTCCTCGAGGTGGGTTTCATCACCACCGCCAACAAGCTCTTCACTAAGACTGTCACCGTCGGAGACGTGTTCGTTTTCCCGCGTGGGCTCGTGCACTTCCAGCAGAACAGGGGCGTGGCCCTGCATCCGTCATTGCCGGCTTCAACAGCCAGCTCCAGGGCACACAAGTCATCGCCACCACGCTCTTCGCTGCCGCGCCACCAGTTCCTAGCGACGTGCTGGCCAAGGCCTTCCGGGTCGATAACAAAGACATCGACGCCGTCAAGGCCAAGTTCAAGTAGTGTGGGTGCCTCCGCATTTGGCAACTTTCCATCCGTTTCGGAAGAATACCGTGTGTTCATTGCTGAATAAATGATACTCAAGCGAGCTGTAGCGTGCAGTTGATTTCTTGATGTGTATGTTCCATTTGTTTGTCTTCAAAATAATACATAACTGTTTCTGTTTCACATAGTGTATTTTCATTTTAGTAACGTATCCTCTATTTCTTGATGTATATATTACATTTGATACATTCCTTGACCGGAAATTGTAGGGGCACGCAGGTGCGGGCGCACACCTGCCTCGCGATCCGCAAAGTCGTAGGTCCCACGAGGGTACAATATTTTCAAGTTTCTGTTTTTGCAACTTATGTTTTATTGGTCACATGTTTCGAAACTGATGATTTTGTCGGTCCCTCTTATCAAGTCAAACATTTTTGTTGGCCGCGGGGTTTGCAATTCACGATTTTGTCAGTCAACCATACCAAGTTTCAAAAGTTGAAACTTAATGAAAATTTTAAAATTCATCAAAGCATATTCGAAATGAATCTCATCTGAAATCCTCATCACCAGAAACATAAACATGTAAACGAAATTCAATTTGGTTTTTGGTTCAAAATATATGAATGCTTGAAAATCGCATGCCAAAAGAAAAAGGGACTGCATGCCCTGCACCTCTCCTCTCTCTCCTTCCAACCGGATTAATTTAGGAATAGCATTAGATGACCAGCTCCCACATCATGTCCGTGGATCACGTCCGAACAGAAAAAAGAACATTTGCGGTGCCCTTACTACAACCATGACTCAGTCATGGCTCGCACACTAGGAGAAGGAAGATCGAGATAGATACAAATGATATAACTATTGATCTGCTGAACCTTCTGGATGGTAACGGTACTCTGTCTGTTTTTAATTCACATGTTTGTGACCAATTTTATATTTAAAAAGTATTAACAACCATAGTACCAAATAAGTACAATATTGAAGTATATCTCAATACTAGATTCACCATGTCACTAGTTTAATAAAGTTTTTTCACTTGTTTATAAAGTTGCCACTGCATTACGTCAAAAATAATCTTGCCGTATCCGGCCGTCCCAAAAATAGAAACTCTAACAATACAACCTTAGCATGTGCAATTACACAATAAACCACCGTCAACATGTGCAATTGTGTATTTCTCCTGGCACTACATTCGCGACAATCGGCCCCTCGAAACTATTGTGTATTGTCTCACCATGATATGTGTAACGACCAATCTGATGAGGTTTAAGCCACGATACTAACAATGCAGCCCTTGGGTTGATTCATTAGCATACACGGTATCGATGTAGTATCAAACACATAAGCATCACTAACTATTACATCATCAGATCCAAGCTCATAGTTTAGTACAAACCACTAGCCAGGGCTAGTCCAAATAGAGTATCGATACTACAAAAAACAAATAACATCGAATGATATCCATCTACGCTACATGTGAACCATGCTGAGTGGAGGCTCATGACCCTACGATATGTTCACTCCTTATCAGACTCACGTGCAACATGATACATTGCAGCGACAAGGGTCAGTGTGTTGAATGTATTGAGAAGTGTCGCATTAATTATTATAATAACCATATTCCACCTACATGCATTTACGGGTAAGTGAAAGCTTGGGTTTGTTTGCAGAAATGAATAGTATTTTTCTCCTAACTTTAAGTGGATCTACTCTAAGTACTATATAAACTGCGTCATATGCAATAGCCCTAGACATACTGGATCAAACCCAATGGAGGTATATTGCCACTGGTTTCTTCCTACCAAATGCCATATTCCCATGTGCATCCCATAAAGTTTAGCCAAGATAATTACGATGATGATATATTCCTACCAGCTCAAGGACAAGTTGCTCAAAGTTGTCCATGGCCGTTGACACAAGTAATAATATCAATTTTTATGCTTGAGATATTCATGTACTTTACACGCATGATTTAGTAAAACCCAATTGTTACTAGACTCAAGGTGTAGAGTAGCCAGGAAAGAACAAGCCGAAGCCTTTGGGAAATAGTACCCGGAGCCCACCTTGTACGACCCATATAACCTATCAACACCCACATATGCTGGTAATACGGGTCTCTTACCTACAACTTACTTATCTAAGCCAGAGCCCATAATATCACGCGGTTACACATGCATGGAAGCCAGTATAAACTTGGTACCCGTACAATTTCTTTGGACCTGGGCGGTGATCCCGCCTTAAAATTCACAGTCGTTGACCCAATCAAGTCACAATCCACCCAGATGATTCATTAAGTTAAGTTGTGCTTAATAAGCATAAGACAACATAGTTTCCATAGTAGATGTGATCCCACCTCTTCATATCATAGCATAGACAAGCAATGTAACTATGTCATTGGCAACAAGGAAAAGGGTAAGGATCATATGGCTATCCTACTAGGTTTCCTACTCGTGCATAGTACATTCTCAAACCACCGGTCCTATTTAGAATGCAAGTTCCCCGTTGCCATGACGGGTGCCTACCAAAACAGGACAACATGTAAATGGGCGGAAAGACGCCGACAAGCGTTTTGGACAAGGTAGAGGGTGTATCCGTCTCTCGTCAATGAGCACACACGTATTGTTGGTGATAGAGACAGTATTTACTAGTTTGCACGCTCGAGCTACTATTTACGCTTTAGTCGTCAAGAATGGCATCTGATTGTTTAGCATAATTTTCTTTGTTTTTTAACCGCTCTGTGAGTTTACCTGGACTAAAGTCGCCATGATTTCCTGTAACCAGATTGTTGCCATCCAGTCGTCAAGTTGACCGATTTCAAAACACATTTTCTTTTGACAAATTCAACCTATGCTTTGTGTATATACTGGATCTTCATTTTTCTTGTTTTTCTTTTTTGCAGGAAATTCTTTTTTCCTTTTGTTGACGAGGGTTCTGCATCATAACGTGCTCTTTGAATACTAGGTCACATAATACCACTCGTTCTATTCTACTATGTACGAGAGTTGTTCCAGATTAGCTTTGTAAGCAGCAAAAGTCAGAAGACCCATTCTTCAGAGCAAAACCAGCTGGTTCGCTTCATAGTTTCATAGAAAATGACTCCTCAGACAGCTTGCCACCAATCAGACATGGTATATTGTACCTGTACGAAATACTACTTATAAACTTTGGTGGAAGCGTCTGCCCCTTCGTGGATAAAGTTGTTAGCGGGTCGATAGTTATATGATTCGTATCTATTTCTATCATCCTTCTACTAGCGTGCAAGTCACAATGGTGTCACAATTGTAATAAATTAATTGCATGTGCATCTCGGATAAGCTCGATGTTGTTTCAAACACAAATTATTATTGCCTTTGTTTATTTTACTTTGCATATTATATTTGTCTTAAGTCAAATTTTAGAAAATGGTCAATTTTACAATCCCTTCATTTTTGTATAAAAGGCCACAAACTCATATTGCAGGTATCAAGAGAAATATTAATGTCGGTTTAAGCCAATGTTGAATTCAGGCTTTCCTTCTCGTTTGAATTGTGAATTAATGTGTATTTTCTCTCCAACCTACAACAAGTCAACCCTCTCACTCAATATTGATTAATGCAGCACATACAAACCAATCTTCTCACTCCCTTGCGCATGCAAGGGATATTAATGTCCTTAGTTGCTAGTACAAGACAAACCCCATCAATTTTGCCTCGATTAGTGTTAGTGGCCTTATATAGCTGCAAATTGCAATTTTAAAGGAGGTTTTGCATATACAAAAATGGAGGGAGTATTAAAAATACCGGATTTGCTACTCCTTCCATTCATACATATAGGGCCTACTGGATTTTTGAGATTGCCTTTGACTATTGATAAAGTTAATAGTATATGGGATGTATAATGCGGAAATTATATCATTCAAAGCTCCTTTTACGCATTTAATTTGACGGTATGCTTTCTGTAATTTGCATGTCATATACTCCCTCCGTTCCTAAGTATAAGTCTTTGTATAGATTTCACTATGGACTATATACGGAGCAAAATGAGTGAATTTATACTCTAAAATGCATTTATATACATTTGTATGTGGTTCATAGTGAAATATCAACAAAGACTTGTATTTAGGAACGGAGGGAATATTCTACTTACATGTAGTGAAAGTTAGCCTTGAAAACGTACTAGGCCCTACATAGATGGATAGAGGGAGTACTTTTCATCTAGATGACAATCAGCAAATCTCATGTAGTAACTCCAACGCCATATGGTTTTACGCATATATTCATGTGGATATTTCTATTGATTTACGTTTGTTACTTTTACTTTGTCTTTTCCCATGCCACGCAAACTACATTTGCACACCCACATGGTCGCTCACAAAATGTAGTTGCACGTCCGTGTACACGCTGCCAAGAACTGTAGTTGCATGCCACTTGGGTTTGTGCCGGATCTGTGAGTTTACTTGGAGTCGGCATGATATTGTTAACCGGTAGGCCATCATCCAATTGTCAAGTTGATCAATTTCACACACAATTTTGATATATCCGATGTATGTACACCATACTTGAACGGGACCTTTATTTTTTACCAGGGGTCTCCATCATAACATGCTCTTGGAAGGCTATTTCGCACAATACCATTAGTTCTATTCTACTCGGTGCAGAGAGCTGTCCCAGCTCAGCTTTTGCAATCAGCAAAAGTCAAAACCCATTCTTCACAGCAAAATCAGAGTACGTACGATTGATGATTACATGGAAAATGACTCCTCTCTGATGCATGTGACACCGACTGCACGTTGAGACAGCTTGCCATCAACCAGGCAGGTTATACATGTACCTGTACGTAGCACCTGTAAACTTTGGAGGAAGCGTCTCACCCACACTATACAGAGGTTGAGAGTCTTTTAGTAAATAAACGGGAGCTTAATTATTCCGAGATACACACACAATAAACTAGATGATACCCCGCGCGTTGCTGCGGGAACTTGTAATACTCCACATGAGATAGATTATGGAGTGAAAAGAATGAAAAAACTATGTTATTTGTAAACCTTTGCTGGTATATAGTCACAATAAGTAAGCAATTAAAAATATATGTTTGTTTGAGCCTTTATTGGTATATGTGAAAAGTCAAGAAGTTAGTATATCATAGAGTAGTATCTCATATTTTTGTAATTAAAATGCATTGCTTTTTATAAAATTGGAATGCCTCACTAACATGAGAAAATAGGACATACAGTTCATGAAAATTACTAAAAGAGCAAGCAATGCTATTTACACGACTTTGTGAGGACGAATTTTGCATGAAAACACATATTAGTCGGTACATTCATATAATTAAAATGCAATAGACAGCTCGATTTGCCATCGTGTAGCTATCGTGCAGGCTGAATCGTCCGCACAACTGTTCCGTTACTGAAAACATGCGAAGCCCAGTCTGAACCTACTGATAGAAAGGCGAGATACTAAACCCACTGACGCAAATGCCTTTTTGTAATAGGAACGGATGCACAAAAGATAAACAAATCAAGAACAACACATACATACATCTTAGAATTTTTACATGACCAAGAGCCACATACCAATCAGTGTAAAAAATGAAAGGGTAAGGTGCAGTGCATATCAGGCCCGTACAACAAAGATATGAAGAATTATACGGCAGGAACAACCTGAATTGCATTTACAGTAAGTATGTATCTCTTCAACTGAAAAAGCGCATATGCCTTCAGGGCAACAACAAAAGGGTAAAGATCTGGACAAATTCTGACGGAATGGCCCTCATTTCCCTGCTCCTACCTAGCAATAAAAAAAAGGACAAAAGGCTCAACAAAAACTGGGAACAATGCATCTGAATGTGTTGTAGCAACTAATTATGATTGCAATTGCAAATTAAACTGAGAAAGAAAAATTGACTACCTCAAGTCCAGATCAAAGATCCATGTCAATCAAATTCATACATGGAATTGATCCGTGTTCAGATACAAAAATGTATGCAGAGTAATTTTGCTGTCTAGTAGTCCATGAAACTGAAGGTAGAAATTGAAGTGATCTAATTCTCTGAACCCAAAAAAGCATGTGCAAGGCCACGGCTGCTACTTACTGCTTGAATTGGCTCCAATCACCGTGAGGCGGATTGGTATATGATGTGTACGCATAGTGTTACTCCTTTTCCCTCCTAATATCGGATAGAGGAAACAACAAAGTATACACTTATTCCTGCTCCTACCTTGACGACTTGAGAAACAACCCAGGCGTAAAGATCTGGACAAATATACGATGGGAGCAGCCCCATCTTCCTGCTCCTACCATGGCGAAGTTGGCTACAGAGGAGCTAGTTTGATTGGGGTCCAACAGAAACGTCCATGCTTGGGATAGGTCTGCATCCATCACGCCGCCCGAACTATGCTTGGGGCTAGACGCCCTCGCCCTTCCTGGCGCCAGCTACTACATCCGGAAATCAGGGCCACCACCGAAGCTAACTTAAAAGAACGATGTTCAGATCTGGGGACATAGATATGAAGGCTGAAGGAGGAGGCTGATGGTGGCACGCATGGTTCGCCAGGAGGTCGGGTCGACACCATGACTTGTGGCTTGGGCCAACATAGTCCAGGCTCCCGTCGATCATGGGGCTCTCGGAGGGTGGCATCCCGCAGGTCTCGGACGGCCAGAGAAGGTTGCGCCGGCGGCATCGCAATATGGGAATTGTGGCACAAATAAAGATGGAAGCAGAAGAATTAGGAAGAGTACGCTGATATTTATTGGTGAAAGGGAGATGGAAGGAACCATCGCAGGAAGAAGCAATCAGTGCAACGGGAATTAACACAATCAGAGAAAGGGAGACTAACCGTGCGGACGGGAATTAACACAATCAGACGATTCGTTTCATTTTTTTTCTGCTGAGTTGACAGATTTGCTTAGTTGGGACGCTGCATGTTGATTGCTGACGTGCACAGTGTGCATGGTGAAAGAATGTGAAGTAGTGGGGAGCAACTTCTTAAGAATGGTAGATTTGTGACAACCATGACTCAATCGTGGCTTGCACGCTAGGAGAAAAGGGGATAGAGATAGCTAGATACAAATCATATGGTACTATCAACGTGCTAACACTATCTAGGAACCTTCTGGATAATTCACTGGCAGCTTAATGATTCAAACTCTTATGGTACTCTATTCTTTCTACTTTGCAAAATAGATTTATCTTAAACATTTTGTAAAGTTTGATTAACTTTAGATTTAAAAAATATTAACATCTATAGAATCAAATATATATAATAATAAAATATATTTCATGGCGAATCTAATGACATTGATTTCGTATTGTAAATCTTTTTTCTGATAAACTTAGTTAAACTTTAAAAGGTTTGACTTCAGAAAAATCTATATGAGAAGTAAATAATCTCTAGTGTGCTGTCAACAGTCCCTAATTATGAACTGTAACACTACAAAGTTAGCAAGCGCAATTACACGATAAGCCACCGTCTGACATGTTTAGTTGTGTGTTGCTCCTGCTATGGCCGCCAAGGATCGAGGCCCATGAAATTGATGTGTGTTTCCTCAACAGGATATACTACCGAATGGATGGATCATGGATCAATTCAAAGACACATGTGTAGCAGGTACTGGCCTGCAACTGCAAGGAGTGCATAACAGCCAGTATTTCCCCATTGGCTGCAAATTAATGGAATCGGATGCATGTGTAGCAGGTAGCTCTTGCTTTGTTTCTCTCTGCACCCAACCCTCTGGCAGTGTGAAGGGCAAAAGGAGTCCCCTGTTGCTTCCTCCGCTAGTGCCGAGCGGTGCCATCGCACCAGCTTGTCGGCTCAGCCCGTCGGACTCGGACATTGACTGGAGTGCAGGACGTCACAAGGAGACGCTGGTGCGCGTACAGTGGCAGGGGTATAAGCCAACGGCAAGCGTGCATCTGCCACGTTGCTACGGGTGATTGGAGGAATAGGAACCTAGGTAAAACACACACGAAATGTGGATCACACCGATGAGTGGGCTCCGCATGGCAGGATAAATAGAGATGTTTAACCAGAAAACCATTAGCTAGTACAATGAAAAGATACAAGACACAAACAACTACCAAAAATTAAATTACATCGACCATCATACTAGTTGTCTTCTTGTTGCAATTGTATGTCGCCCACATGGATTGAAAATTATAGATGAACTGGCAGTAAAAAAAATCACACCTGCAGACACGCTCTAAAGACCACGATAGGCACTCGTAGTTAGAAACAATATCTAGTAACCGTTGAGGGAACATCATTTGCTACATAACTCCAGACAACAAAGAATTGCAATTCATCATAACCATTCCAAAGGATTGGAGAAACCGGGCCATGCCACAGAACAAATCATGGTAAGAGGTTGAAGTTGGCACACCGAAGAGCCAGCCAAATGCTTCCCTTGATTGACACACGAACTACTAAGTCCCGAAGATAGGCAACACATATGTCGACACCTACTGACGCACGCCATACCTTGGCGTTAGATTGCATGCGTCAAGGTACGGAGAGGCCTTGTTCCCATGCATCAACGCTTCCACTTCCTCACCGATGCTGCTAGGTAACCAAAACATAAGGGAAACAAGACCTACTAGAAAAAGAAAGAAAAAGGTGGTTCCCGCTCCTTATGCCACAGGTGAACCCCACGACGGGACGAGGAAGAGGGCCGAGTTGTTGGCATGGATACTTTAGTGGCGGCTATGGTTGGGAAAGGGCTATTTTTCTGATAGGATTGAATTTATAGGTTATAGTAATAGGAGTCCTTTCTCTCGAGTCTTTAAAATGATAAACAACTCTTTGAAACATTTATAATGATCAAAGACCATGAGCCTGTCCTGTGCACATGGGGTTGAGATGGCGTCGGTCAGATATATGGGTTTAGTTAGGCATAAACATAATAGGCTTCCTTAGGTGAGATTGTCCTCAAAGGGGCTGTACTTAATCAATTTCTCCCTTTGTTTCAAAATATAAGGTGTATTAGTTTTTTTGAAATTCAAGTTGTGCATGTTTAACCAAGCTTTTAGAAAGAAAAAAGTATTAGTATCTATAATAGCAAATCTATATCACTAGATCCATCATGAAAAGCTTCTTCATAGTTTTTTTGTATTGCAGATGTTGAAATTTTATTCTATAATCTTGTTCAAACATACATATGTTTTACTTTGATGAAAATTGATGCATCTTATATTCTGGGACAGAGGGGGTATATGTGAACTCTGTTGTTGGATTTGTTCTGACTTGTGGTTGGATGGTCGTATTTCTGTAATTGATTTCAGCGACAAAGCACTCAAATCAATATAATAAACTCTAAATTGATAGAAAACACCCCTACAAAAGATAAAATTACAAGTCAGCCCTTATGGAGTCCTCAGCAGAATGAGTAGAACACACACCATTGCTTCTCCATTCCACCACAAGTACCATTGTTGGCGCTTGAATCAACGCATGATTATCGAGCACTCTAGAGCAACCCTGTGGATCCATACACCCTAGCCATGAGACAGAAATTTCACATGCCATCCGCTGACACCAGAGTGAGATAGAGCAGGAATGACCTAATCCCAAAGCAAGGGCGGTGCCACACCCTCATTGTGCGTATCCCACGCTAACCCTCCAACTGGAGATGGACTAGGGTCTGTCACACCTCCAAGGTCCATAGGGCCGCTGGAGGAGAGAAGTACCTGTAGTGACGTGAAAAGAGACAAGAACCTCTTGATCGCCTCTATTTTCGCCTGTCTCTACATGACATGTACTCCATTCCACTTCACAACTTAATTTTATGTCTAAAAACTTAACCAGACGATCGTTGGCCACCCGGTTTGTGAGTTTAGGGAGATCAACTTGATCGATTCCACAACACCAGAACGTGGTATTAGTCCTTCTTTTCTTTTCTTTTGACACAAAGGGGTCTCAGTCTTATAACATGCGCTTGGAGGACTAGGTCAGACAATTCCACCACCACTGGTTCCATTCTTCTCTGTATGAGAGCTGTCCCAGCACATCCTCGCGAGCAGCAAAAGTCAGAAGCCACAGAAAAGAAAAACCAGGATAGTTTCATGGGCTCATTGACCAAATGACTCATCTCTGATCCAAATGAACAGCTTGACAGCCCCAAGAAATAAGTTCAACTTGACACCAGCTGTAAGGTCTAAGTACGGTACAAACTAGCATGTGCAACTCCTCCCACGACGAGGATGGAGACCCGTGAAACTCAGGTCTGTTGTCTCCAACATGATATACACCCGAATGGATGGATCATGGATCGATTCAAGAACGCATGTGCAGCAGGAACTAGCCTGCACGGAGTGCTAAAACAACTAGTAGTATATACCCATTGGCTCCAAATTAACGGAATATCTCTTGCGTGTTTCCCTCCCCATCCGAGCCTATGACCTTGAGATGGCGACTATCCAAAGTTGAGTACAGAGACCACACTGCCTATAAGTACCAGATCCTACCGTTGCTAATTTTCAGACCCAAGAAGCACTCTGACAAGTGACAACTACACCACCAAGCTGATAGCAAGACAACATTGACCAAGCGATCATGGTGATGCTTCAGCTTTCCGCAGTAGTCCTCCTGGCGATCGTTGCCCCCTCCCTGGCCGGCGACGCCGACATGCTCCAGGACGTCTGCGTCGCCGACTTGGCATCCCGTGAGTCATCATCTTTCTCAACTTCGTTGTCGCATCTTTTGTGCTGGTTGTTGCTGATGTAGTGTTTTCGCCAAAATGAAATGGCGGCAGGGATCAAGCTGAACGGGTTCCCGTGCAAGGCGGACATCACTGCGGACGACTTCTTCTTCACCGGTCTCAAGAACGCCGCAACACGAACAACTTGGCAGGGTCCAACGTTACGGCGGCGAACGTGCAGTCATTCCCTGGGGTGAACACGCTTGGCGTGTCCATGGCACGCATCGACTACGCGCCGGGAGGCCAGAACCCACCGCATACCCACCCGCCGCCACCGAGATCATCTTCGTCACCCAAGGAGTCCTCGAGGTGGGTTTCATCACCACCGCCAACAAGCTCTTCACTAAGACTGTCACCGTCGGAGACGTGTTCGTTTTCCCGCGTGGGCTCGTGCACTTCCAGCAGAACAGGGGCGTGGCCCTGCATCCGTCATTGCCGGCTTCAACAGCCAGCTCCAGGGCACACAAGTCATCGCCACCACGCTCTTCGCTGCCGCGCCACCAGTTCCTAGCGACGTGCTGGCCAAGGCCTTCCGGGTCGATAACAAAGACATCGACGCCGTCAAGGCCAAGTTCAAGTAGTGTGGGTGCCTCCGCATTTGGCAACTTTCCATCCGTTTCGGAAGAATACCGTGTGTTCATTGCTGAATAAATGATACTCAAGCGAGCTGTAGCGTGCAGTTGATTTCTTGATGTGTATGTTCCATTTGTTTGTCTTCAAAATAATACATAACTGTTTCTGTTTCACATAGTGTATTTTCATTTTAGTAACGTATCCTCTATTTCTTGATGTATATATTACATTTGATACATTCCTTGACCGGAAATTCGTAGGGGCACGCAGGTGCGGGAGCGCACACCTGCCTCGCGATCCGCAAAGTCGTAGGTCCCATGAGGGTACAATATTTTCAAGTTTCTGTTTTTGCAACTTATGTTTTTATTGGTCACATGTTTTGAAACTGATGATTTTGTCGGTCCCTCGTATCAAGTCAAACATTTTTGTTGGCCGCGGGGTTTGCAATTCACGATTTTGTCAGTCAACCATACCAAGTTTCAAAAGTTGAAACTTAATGAAAATTTTAAAATTCATCAAAGCATATTCGAAATGAATCTCATCTGAAATCCTCATCACCAGAAACATAAACCTGTAAACGAAATTCAATTTGGTTTTTTGGTTCAAAATATATGAATGCTTGAAAATCGCATGCCAAAAGAAAAAGGGGACTGCATGCCCTGCACCTCTCCTCTCTCTCCTTCCAACCGGATTAATTTAGGAATAGCATTAGATGACCAGCTCCCACATCATGTCCGTGGATCACGATCCGAACAGAAAAAAGAACATTTGTCCGTGGATCACGATCCGAACAGAAAAAAGAATATTTGCGGTGCCCTTACTACAACCATGACTCAGTCATGGCTCGCACACTAGGAGAAGGAAGATCGAGATAGATACAAATCATATAACTATTGATCTGCTAACAACACTCTATCTACTGAACCTTCTGGATGGTAACGGTACTCTGTCTGTTTTTAATTCACATGTTTGTGACCAATTTTATATTTAAAAAGTATTAACAACCATAGTACCAAAGAAGTACAATATTGAAGTATATCTCAATACTAGATTCACCATGTCACTAGCTAGTCTAATATAGTTTTTTCACTTGTTTATAAAGTTGCCACTGCATTACGTCAAAAATAATCTTGCCGTATCCGGCCGTCCCAAAAATAGAAACTCTAACAATACAACCTTAGCATGTGCAATTACACAATAAACCACCATCAACATGTGCAATTGTGTATTTCTCCTGGCACTACATTCGCGACAATCGACCCCTTGAAACTAATGTGTATTGTCTCACCATGATATGTGTAACGACCAATCTGATGAGGTTTAAGCCACGATACTAACAATGCAGCCCTTGGGTTGATTCATTAGCATACACGGTATCGATGTAGTATCAAGCACATAAGCATCACTAACTATTACATCATTAGATCCAAACTCATAGTTTAGTACAAACCACTAGCCAGGGCTAGTCCAAATAGAGTATCGATACAACAAATAACAAATAACATCGAATGATATCCATCTACGCTACATGTGAACCATGCTGAGTGGAGGCTCGCGACCCTACGATATGTTCACTCCTTATCAGACTCACCTGCAACATGATACATTGCGGCGACAAGGGTCAGTGCGTTGAATGTATTGAGAAGTGTCGCATTAATTATTATAATAATCATATTCCACCTACATGCATTTATGGGTAAGTGAAGCTTGGGTTTGTTTGCAGAAATGTATAGTATTTTTCTCCTAACTTTAAGTGGATCTACTCTAAGTACTATACCAACTGCGTCATACGCAGTAGCCCTAGACATACTGGATCAAACCCAATGGAGGTATATTGCCACTGGTTGCTTCCTTACAAATGCCATATTCTCATGTTCATCCCATAAAGTTTAGCCAAGATAATTACGATGATGATATATTCCTAACAGCTCAAGGACAAGTTGCTCAAAGTTGTCCATGGCCGTTGACACAAGTAATCGTATCAATTTTTACACTCGAGATATTCATGTACTTTACACGCATGATTTAGTAAGACCCAATTGTTACTAGACTCAAGGTGTAGAGTAGCCAGGAAAGAACAAGCCGAAGCCTTTGGGAAGTAGTACCCTCAGCCCACCTTGTACGACCCATATAACCTATCAACACCCACATATGCTGGTAATACGGGTCTCTTACCTACAACTTACTTATCTAAGCCAGAGCCCATAATATCACGCGGTTACACATGCATGGAAGCCAGTATAAACTTGGTACCGTACAATTTCTTTGGACCTGGGCGGTGATCCCCGCCAGAATTCACAGTCGTTGACCCAATCAAGTCACAATCCACCCAGATGATTCATTAAGTTAAGTTGTGCTTAATAAGCATAAGACAACATAGTTTCCATAGTAGATGTGATCCCACCTCTTCATATCATAGCATAGCCAAGCAATGTAACTATATCATTGGCAACAAGCACTAGTAGAAAAGGGGCCTATTGACCCGGTTGGTGAGGGCCTTTAGTCCCGGTTCATGAACCGGGACTAAAGGGTCGGTACTAATACCCTGGCCCTTTAGTCCCGGTTCTATCCAGAACCGGGACTGATGGGCCTCCACGTGGCCTGTCCGCTGAGCCCAGGCAGGAGGGCCTTTGGTCCCGGTTGGTGGCATCAACCGGGACCAATAGGCATCCACACGTCAGCATTTCTATGGCTCTGGTTTTTGTTTTTTTTGAAAGGAGGGGGGGTTAATTTAGGTGTTTCATATATTGTGCTATAGCTAGCTAATTAATAGAGAAAAGTGTCCTCTCTTTTGTCCGTGCTTGGTCGACGCTACGTACTATACATACGTATAGAGAGGACTAGGTAGACACGCTAGCTAGCTAGTAATTAAGCAAACAGAAGATCGTCATGAACATATATGCATACAGAGAGAAGTGATATCGACCACCTCTCCTTCTCCGAGAGATTGGCCGAACAACAAGTTCTCGTATATCTATCCGACACTACCGGCTACATATATACAATAATTATCTTTTACAATACGGACGCGTGGTCCACATAGTATTCTCCGTCTTCAGCGATCACGTGGTCAAGAAAGAATGCTGCCAATTCCTCTTGAATTGCTCGCATGCGATCTGGTGCTAGGAGTTCATCCCGCTGCCGAAACATCTAATTTTAAGAAAGGGGTCAATACATACATATATATATATATATATATATATATGAATGAATGAAACTCAACACAAATGATGGTAATAAAATAAAATTGTGAATATTTTTATTTACGCACTTCAAATTGTTTGTCGGAGTAGCCCCTCTCACAGGTCGTGTGGCGGATGGACTGCAAAGCGTAGTATCCACAGAAATTATTCCCTTGTTCCTGCCACAACCACTTTACAAGAAACAGAGGTCAATCAAACTGATAATTAGCAAGCATGCTAAATGGTATTGATGAAACTAGCGCTTGAATCACTAGGAGATCTTGGCGTGGAATATGCTACTATATAGTACTTACTTTTGGTGTCTAAATTGCAGCTTCTTCGGTAGTCCCGGAGCTTTTTGGTGAATTTTCCCCAAGCCCTGCCATACAAAGAAAACAATTACTTGATATCAGAAATGAACAAAGTTGCTGATATGGTGGATAATGATCGATTTAACTTACTTCTCGAGCATTTCAGTCATGTCCGCATACTCCTTGGGATCTTTTCGTCTCGAGTCTAAGACAGTTACTACTCCCTGCTCAAGCTTAATCTCTAGGAGAATATAGTGGTACCTGCGCTTGCGGATGCATAACTCATCAATATTACATTACTATAACCTGGACTAATAAGGGAAACCGAATATGCCACAAGACAGTAACACTCACGTGTAGTTGTAAGGAAAGAGTATTATATTTTTGTGTTCATTTATTTCCAACGATCATAGCAAGTTGGCCTCGGTTTCGTCGACACGATATTTAACCTCATTTGCATCTATGAGATATGTGTTAATGAACCCAATATCACCCACTTGTCTTTTCTTCATTTCGCCGATCTTCAATCTGCATAATATAGTGAGGATATTTATAAATACATGCAATGAAAGAGCTGAGTTATATAGAGATACTTAATGACAGAAGTAGTACTACTTACAGACGATGGCAGGTGACCGTTGCTTTATCGAGGGCCAATTGATTGAAAAACTGATAGAACTCCTCAAATGGAATAGGCAACAGTTCAATTCCAAGGAGGTCATGCTCCTTTTAACTCTCACATACAAAGTATTCCTCCCCTCGAGACTCTTTGCAGGTTTTCATGTACCAATCATGCAATCTTCGCATCATCGTTGATAGAGAGCTTTCATCTTTGACGAGAGGCTTCCCGTACTCGTATCTTTGTATCTGCACCTCCAAGAAATCATAATGTACATCGTCGGGCAGGTAATCTGCAGGATTGCCATAACCGGGCACCATCCTCGGATCGACGATGTCGCTAGCGTGCACCTTGAGCGGGGGCACGATTGCTTCGCTTATTCGCCGAGCTGGGCAATTTGTTTCCCAGCTCGTCGTTCTTTCATCCTTTGATCACCGACAAGATTTCCCGATCTCTCCGCCTCGCAAATGCCTTTCCAATAATGCGCTCATAGTTGCCTTTCGTCGGAGACTTGGGTGGTTTTGTCAGGGCAGCCAGAGTGCGCTTCACTTTGACCGGATCTACCTTCTCCTCCGGAGGTGGATGTCTCTTTGCTTTCAACCCTTGAAACCAGTCATCCACTTCAGTGCATGCGATCTTCGCGTTTTCCTCCTCGCTCCTCTCAGACGGTAACTTCTCCGAGTCTTTAGAAGGACCCGAATCAGATCTCCTCCGCCTTTGGCTGTACTGCTAGACGCCCGGCAGAGCAGACGGAGCGGATGTCTTCTTTCCTTGCTTACGAGGCGGAGGAGAAGGACTACGATGCCGGAGCAGCCGGAGCGGCGGCGGGTCTCTTCCGCCCTTCTTGCCGACGAGGCGGAGAAGGAGGAGGCTGGCTGCTCGGCGCGCCCGGTGCAGGCGGAGAAGGAGGCGGAGTGCCGCCACGCCGGGAGAAGCCGGCCGAGTGCCCTGATCGTCACTCGCCGGAGGAGGCGTTGGAGGAGGCGGTGGAGGAGGCGGAGTGCCCTGACTCATTGGAGGAGGAGGAGGAGGCGGAGGCGCCCAGTTCGGAAGGTTGATGAGATCCTTCCGCCATAGGCATGGAGTCTTGAGCGTAACCCAGCCGATACTCCCTTCACCGGTAGGGTGGTCAAGCCGAGGTCCTCAAATCCCTCCGTTATTTCATCGACCATCACCTTAGCATATCCTTATGGAATCGGCGGCGGTGAAAAGTTGAGTCGGGTTTAGTTGGATAACAGAGCCAACAGCCGCCTTGACCTTCAAATTGCTCCATTGCGCCATAAGGTGGCAATTTTCAGCATCCGTGATAGCATCCACGGGATAGCTGGCAGGAGCCGTCAAGGCATGCTGCTCTGGCTGAAGCAGCTCGGTGGAAGCCACGCTGCTTCTCCACTGAGATGGCGGGGTAGCTTCGGGGGAAGCTTCGGCAGGTCGTTTGTTGTGATCTGCTGCTTCTCGTTCCTCTTCTCGTTCCTCTAGCCCCATTACCCTTTCGTGCAGCTCCTGCATTAGGCTCTGCTCCAGGTTCTTCCTCCTCTCATGGTTTTTGTAACCCCCTGCGTCCGGAAATCCAGCCTTCCGCGAAACGGAGCCTGGCGTGCCTCGTGTCCGTCCAGGGTGCTCAGGATTCCCGAGGGCCATTGTGAGCTCGTCCTTCTCCCTGTCTGGAACGAACTTCCCTTGTTGCGCTGCTTCGATATATTGCTAAAGCCTCTTGACTGGTATGTCCAATTGTTCGTCCGTCCAAATGCACTTCCCTGTTAGAGGGTCCAAGGATAATATCGACAACGCTTCAAGGGGGTAATATCGACAACGACGAGATACATACACGGGAGAAATTAATGTTATCGGGGAGGGGGTATATCGACCCCCCCACGTATTGAAGTTATCGGGAGGGGGTATATGGACCCCCCCCCTCATGTTGAAGTTATCGGGAGGGGTATATCGACGATGACAGAGGAGAAGATCGAAGAAAAAAAAGAGGAGAAGAAGAAAGGAATAGAGGAGAAGAAAAATAGAAAATTCTATTTTCCTTCTTCTCCTCTATTCCTTTCTTCTTCTCCTCTTCTTCTTCTTTTTCCTCTTCTTATTTATTTCTCCTCTTCTTCCTCCCTCTTCTTCTCCTTTCTTCCTCTTCTTTTTCCTTTTCCTCTCATTCTTTTCTTCTTCTTCCTTCTTAAAAATACATGAAGTAGTATTGCTTGTTTTTTAAAATAATGTTCAAATAAAAATCTATGAACAGAAAACATATATATATATACACAGAGAACATATATACATTTTTATAAAATGCAAAAACAAAAAATCTAAAAAAGACATATAAACAGATATACACATATACATATACTCATACGTATACACACATAATCAGGAAAAAAGCTATATTTGCAAAAAAAAGGGGAAGAGGGGCGGTGCCGCCCCGACCAAAGCGGGCGCTGGGCGAGGCAGAGGCGACGGCGAGGCAGAGGCGGGCGGCGACGGCGTCTGGCGCTGGGTGGCGACAGCGTCTGGGCGGCGCTGGGTGGCGACGACGTCTGGCTCGAGGGTGCGGCCGGCGACGGCGTGGGCTCGGGGGCACGGGCGACGGCGACGGCGGCAGGGCAGCCTGGCGGCGTCGAGGAGGTCCGCGGCGTCGTCGGGGGGCAAATGCGCGATGAAACTGAAAATTTTCACAAGTGTTGTTTATATACACTGAGCATTGGTCCCGGTTGGTGCCACGAACCGGGACCAATGCCCCCCTTTAGTCCCGGTTGGTGCCGGTTGGTGCCACGAACCGGTACCAATGCCCCCTTTAGTCCCGGTTGGTGCCACCAACCGGGACCAAAGGCCTTGTGCTGCCCCGCGCCCAAAAGTTTAGTCCCACCTCGCTAGTTGAGAGAGCTCGACAGTGGTTTATAAGCTGCTGCGCCAACCTCTCGAGCTCCTCTCAACCGCAGCTTTCGACCCTAATCATCACTAGCTATGTGCACAGGCCTACTTGGCCTCCTGCGGGCCTGAATCCTGGCCCATGTAGGGTTTCTAGTCGTATTCAGGCCATGGGGGCCCAGTAGGCGCCACTATTTTTTTCCAATTTTTTTGTTTTGTTTTCTGCATTATTATTTATTTTTTGTTGTTTTTTGCTCTATTTTTTAATTCTTTTTGCTTTTAGTTTTAGAAAAATTATAAACTTTCTGTTAGTGCCATTAGTTTTCAAATTTGAAAACTCTTTTTTGTTTTCTTTGTTGCTTTATTTATTTTATTTTGTTTCTACTTACAACAAAATACTTATTGTTGCTATTTTTTTCAGTTTTTGTTCTGCTTTTCTGCATTATTTAGTTTTTGTTGTTTTTTGCTTTATTTTTTATTCTTTTTGCTTTTAGTTTTAGAAAAATTATAAACTTTCTGTTAGTGCCATTAGTTTTCAAAATTGGAAACTCTTTTTTTGTTTTCTTTGTTGCTTTATTTATTTTATTTTGTTTCTACTTACAACAAAATACTTATTGTTGCTATTTTTATTTTTTTTCAGTTTTTGTTCTGTTTTCTGCATTATTTATTTTTTGTTGTTTTTTCTTTATTTTTTAATTCTTTTTGCTTTTAGTTTTAGAAAAATTATAAACTTTCTGTTAGTGCCATTAGTTTTCAAATTTGAAAACACTTTTTTGTTTTCTTTGTTGCTTTATTTATTTTATTTTGTTTCGCTTACAAGAAAATGGTGTGTAGAGGGACGGGCTTATAAACCGGTGTGAGCGCCCTTCGTTGGCGAGGTTTTCAAATTCATAGTTTTCAAATGAACTCTGAAAAAGTTGGCATAGCATGTGCATGTACAAAAGCGGACAATGGTATCATACTAAATGCATTACAAAGTTGGCATGGTATCATCATAATAGTTATGCGGAGAAAGTCTTCACTTTTTCTTCGCTTGTGTCGCTTTGCTTATTGCGCCGTAACCATGGATAATCTTCATCGCTTATCGGGATGCTTGGGTCATCCTTGACTTTGAAGGGGGAATTTCATGAAACTTTTCATACTCTTCTGACATGTCTCAGATTGCCCTCCACTCCCGGGATGTCCCTTTTTCCTGAAAAGAACTATGTGGCGCTTTGGCTCATTGTATGATGTATTCGCTTCCTTATCTTTTCTTTTCCTCGGTCTGGTAGACATGTCCTTCACATAGATAACCTGTGCCACATCATTGGCTAGGACAAACGGTTCGTCAGTGTACCCAAGATTTTTCAGATCCGATGTTGTCATTCCGTGCTGTGGGTCTACCTGTACCCCACCTCCTGACAGATTGACCCACTTGCACTTAAACAAAGGGACCTTAAAATCTACTTCGTAGTCAAGTTCCCATATGTCTACTATGTAACCATAATATGTGTCATTTCCCTTGTCGGTTGCTGCATCAAAGCGGACACCGCTGTTTTGGTTGGTGCTCTTTTCATCTTGGTCAATCGTGTAAAATGTATTCCCATTTATCTCGTATCCTTTCCAAATCATTACAGTCGAAGATGGTCCCCTGGACAACAAGTACAGCTCATCACAAACAGGGCTGTCACCTGGACGTGTTTCCAACCAACTGCTGAAAGTCCCGATGTGTTCACATGTAATCCGATCGTCGCCTTTACTCCGGGTGTTTGGAGCGCAGACTGTTCTTGTGTTCATCGACATACGGGTCACCAAGGTAGAGTTCAGAGAACTGTGTAGTGTGCTTGAGAGCAAGAATATCCGTCCCTGCATATTATTGAGTCTCTTCCAAGCGTGCCTTTCGGTCAGTCTCCCCTCATACCGCGATTTAGGGAGACCTATCTTCTTAAGGCCAGGAATGAAGTCAACACAAAACCCGATGACATCCTCTGTTTGATGGCCCATGGAGATGCTTCCTTCTGGCCTAGCACGGTTATGAACATATTTCTCTAGGACTCCCACGAACCTCTCAAAGGGGTACATATTGTGTAGAAATACGGGCCCCGTAATGACAATCTCGTCGACTAGATGAACTAGGACGTGCATCATGATATTGAAGAAGGATGGTGGGAACACCAGCTCGAAATCGACAAGACATTGCGCCACATCACTCCTTAGCGTTGGTACGATTTCTGGATCGATCACCTTCTCGAGATATTGCATTGAGGAATGCACATAGCTTCACAATGGCTAATCGGACGTTTTCGGTAGAAGCCCCCTCAATGCAACCGGAAGCGATTGCGTCATAATCACGTGGCAGTCATGAGACTTTAGGTTCGGAACTTTTTCTCCGCATATTTATTATTCCCTTTATATTCGACGAGAAGCCGCCAGGACCTTCATCTTGAGCAGGCATTGAAAGAATATTTCTTTCTCTTCTTCGTAAGAGCGTAGCTGGCAGGACCTTCATACCGCTTCGGAGGCATGCCCTCTTTTTTCGTAAGCGTTGCAGGTCCTCTCGTGCCTCGTGTGTATCTTTTGTCTTCCCATACACGCCCAAGAAGACTAGCAGGTTCACGCAAAGGTTCTTCGTCACGTGCATCACGTCGATCGAAGAGCGGACCTCTAAGGTCTTTCCAAAGAGGGTAGGTCCCAAAATATAGATTTCTTCTTCCACATGGGTGCGTGATTCTCGGCGTCATTCGAACAGCTAGTCCGCCGACCCTTTCCAAAGATTACGTGTAAATCATTGACCATAGCAAGTATGTGATCACCGCATGCGCATGGCGGGCTTCTTCCGTGATCTGCCTCGCTTTTGAAATGCTTGCCTTTCTTTCGACATTGATGGTTGGTCGGAAGAAATCGACGATGGCCCAGTACACATTCTTCCCGCAGCTTCCCTGTATATACTATCGGTGTCAAGTAAACAGTGCGTGCATGCGTGGTATCCCTTGTTTGTCTGTCACGAAAGGTTACCGAGAGCGGGCCAATCGTTGATGGTCACGAACAGCAACGCCTTTAGGTCAAATTCCTCCTTTTGTGCTCATCCCACGTCGTACACCGCTTCCATTCCACAGCTGTAAAAGTTCTTCAACTAATGTTCTTAGGTACACATCAATGTCGTTGCCGGGTTGCTTAGGGCCTTGGATGAGAACTGCATCATAATGAACTTCCGCTTCATGCACATCCAAGGAGGAAGGTTATACATACATAGAGTCACGGGCCAGTGCTGTGATTGCTGCTCTGCTCCCGAAAGGATTAATGCCATCCGCGCTTAAAGCAAACCATACGTTCCTTGGGTCCTTTGCAAACTCATCCCGATTACTTTCTATCGATTTTTCTCCATCACACTGCGACATCGTGGGTGCTCTCAACTTCCCGCCTTTCTTACGGTCCTCACTGTGCCATCGCATCAACTTGGCATGCTCTCCGTTTCTAAACAGACGTTTCAACCGTGGTATTATAGGAGCATACCACATCACCTTCGCAGGAACCCTCTTCCTGGGAGGCTCGCCGTCAACATCACCAGGTTCATCTCGTCTGATCTTATACCGCAATGCACCGCATACCGGGCATGCGTTCAGATCCTTGTAGGCACCACGGTAGAGGATGCAGTCATTAGGGCATGCATGTATCTTCTCCACCTCCAATCCTAGAGGGCATACGACCTTCTTTGCTGCGTATGTACTGTCGGGCAATTCGTTATCCTTTGGAAGCTTCTTCTTCATTATTTTCAGTAGCTTCTCAAATCCTTTATCAGGCACAGCATTCTCTGCCTTCCACTGCAGCAATTCGAGTACGGTACCGAACTTTGTGTTGCCATCTTCGCAATTGGGGTACAACCCTTTTTTGTGATCCTCTAACATGCGATCGAACTTTAGCTTCTCCTTTTGACTTTCGCATTGTGTCCTTGCATCGACAATGACCCGGCAGAGATCATCATCATCGGGCACATCGCCTGGTTCCTCTTGATCTTCAGCAGCTTCACTGCTCCAAAGCACCATCGTGCACATCGTCTGCAGTGCATCTTGATGTTCAAGAGCATCACCGTATTCAAGGGGCACATAGTTGTCATCGTACTCTTCTTCCTCGCCGTCTTCCATCATAACCCCTATTTCTCCGTGCCTCGTCCAAACATTATAGTGTGGCATGAAACCCTTGTAAAGCAGGTGGGTGTGAAGGATTTTCCGGTCGAGTAAGACTTCAGATTCCCACATATAGGGCATGGACAACACATACAACCATTATGCTTGTTTGCCTCAGCCACTTCGAGAAAATCATGCACGCCCTTAATGTACTCGGAGGTGTGTCTGTCACCGTACATCCATTGCCGGTTCATCTGCGTGCATTATATATAATTAAGTGTGTCAAAAATCATTACAGAACATCATGAATAGATAATTAAGTGACCAAATTAATAGAAGTTCATCATCACATAAAAACCAAAGTACATACATAGTTCTCATCTAACAACATAAAGCTCTGCAGAGCATCTAAATTAATTAAACCATACATTGAAACTATGTAAAACATTTCAATGCGAAAACAAATACGATCATAATCGCAACCAAGGTAACAACTGATCCAACGGCATAATGATACCAAGCCTCGGTATGAATGGCATATTTTCTAATCTTTCTCATCTTCAAGCGCATTGCATCCATCTTGATCTTGTGATCATCGCATTTACATCCGCAACATGCAACTCCAATATCATCTTCTCCTCCTCAAGTTTTTTTATTTTTCCTTCAAGAAATTGTTTTCTTCTTCAACTAAATTTAACCTCTCGACAATAGGGTCGGTTGGAATTTCCGGTTCAACAACATCCTAGATAAATAAAATCTATGTCACGTTGGTCGGCATAATTTTCATAAACAATAAATGAACCAATAGTTATGAAAAGATAATATATACCACATCCGAATCATATATATGACGAGGGCCGACGGGGCGGATACCAAAACCATCGCACTATATAAGATGCAATAATAAAAGTAAGAAAATAATACAAGTATCTATCTAAACAAACAAGTAATAATATTTTTCCTTTCGGAAAGAAGATAAGAACAAGATGCTCACCACGGTGGTGCCGGGCGATGAGATCGGCGGGTGATCGGCAATGGCTGAAGACGGGGGCCAGGCGTGACGGACCGCTAAACCTAGATAAATATTGAGGAAAATGGAGCTTGGCGGTCGAGCTTGGAGAGGAGAAACCTTAAGTAGTGTGGCTCGGGCATTCCATCGAACACCTTGTGTGCATAGGAGGTGAGCTAGAGCACCACCAAGCCCTCTCCCCTCGGCGGAAAAAAGCAGAGCAGTGTGCTCGCTTTTGCTGTGAGGGGCTATATATAGGCAACACCATTAGCCCCGGTTGGTGGCATGAGCCGACTAAAGGGAAGCCTTTGGTCCCGGTTCAAGCCACCAACCGGGACCAATAGTGGTGGGCAGAGCCGAGACCATTTGTCCCGGTTCGTCCCACCAACCGGGACCAAAAGGTCCGGACGAACCGGGACCACTGGCCCACGTGGCCCGGCCGGCCCCCTGGGCTCATGAACCGGGGCAAATAGCTCCATTGGTCCCGGTTCTGGATTGAACCGGGACTAATGGGCTAAACTGGCCTGGACGAAAGCCCTGTTTTCTACTAGTGAAGGAAAAGGGTAAGGATCATATGGCTATCCTACTAGGTTTCCTACTCGTGCATAGTACATTCTCAAACCAGCGGTCCTATTTAGAATGCAAGTTCCCCGTTGCCATGACGGGGTGCCTACAAAAACAGGACAACATGTAAATGGGCGGAAAGACGCCGACAAGCGTTTTGGACAAGGAAGAGGGCGTATCCGTCTCTCGTCAACGAGCACACACGTATTGTGGTGATAGAGCCAGTATTTAGTAAATGCAACTGGTGACTTACGGAAACTACATTTGCGCGCTCGAGCTACTATTTACGCTTTAGTTGTCAAGAATGGCATCTGATTGTTTAGCATAATTCTCTTTGTTTTTTAACCGCTTTGTGAGTTTACCTGGACTAAAGTCGCCATGATTTCCTGGATTGCTGCCATCCAGTCGTCAAGTTGACCGATTTCAAAACACATTTTCTTTTGACAAATTCGACCTATGCTTTGTGTGTATACTGGATCTTCATTTTTCTTGTTTTTCTTTTTTGCAGGAAATTCTTTTTTTCTTGTTGACGATGGTTCTGCATCATAACGTCCTCTTTGAGTACTAGGTCACATAATACCACTCGTTCTATTCTACAATGTACGAGAGTTGTTCCAGCTTAGCTTTGTAAGCAGCAAAAGTCAGAAGACCCATTCTTCAGAGCAAAACCAGCTGGTTCGCTTCATAGTTTCATAGAAAATGACTCCTCAGACAGCTTGCCACCAACCAGACATGGTATATTGTACCTGTACGAAATACTACTTATAAACTTTGGTGGAAGCGTCTGCCCCTTCGTGGATAAAGTTGTTAGCGGGTCGATAGTTATATGATTCATATCTATTTCTATCATCCTTCTACTAGCATGCAAGTCACAATGGTGTCACAATTGTAATAAATTAATTGCATGTGCATCTCGTATAAGCTCCGATGTTGTTTCAAACACAAGTGATTATTGCCTTTGTTTATTTTACTTCGCATATTAGATTTGTCTTAAGTCAAATTTTAGAAAATGGTCAATTTTACAATCCCTTCATTTTTGTATAAAAGGCCACAAACTCATATTACAGGTACCAAGAGAAATATTTATGTCGGTTTAAGCCAATGTTGAATTCAAGCTTTCCTTCTCGTTTGAATTGTGAATTAATGTGTATTTTTCTCTCCAACCTACAACAAGTCAACCCTCTCACTCGTTATTGATTAATGCAGCACATACAAACCAATATTCTCACTGTTAAAAATATGCCCTAGAGGCAATAATAAAAAGGTTATTATTATATCTCCTTGTTCATGATAATTGTCTATTGTTCATACTATAATTGTGTTATCCGGAAATCGTAATACATGTGTGAATACATAGACCACAACATGTCCCTAGTGAGCCTCTAGTTGACTAGCTCGTTGATCAGTAGATGGCTACGGTTTCCTAACCATGGACATAGGCTGTCATTGATAACGGGATCCCATCATTAGGATAACGATGTGATGGACAAGACCCAATCCTAAGCGTAGCACAAGATCCTGTAGTTCGTCTGCTAAAGCTTTTCTAATGTCAAGTATCCTTTCCTTAGACCATGAGATTGTGCAACTCCCGAATACCGTAAGGGTACTTTAGGTGTGCCAAACGTCACAACGTAACTGGGTGGCTATAAAGGTACACTGCGGGTATCCCCGAAAGTATCTGTTGGGTTGGCACGAATCGAGACTGGGATTTGTCACTCCGTATGACGGAGAGGTATCTCTGGGCCCACTCGGTAGGACATCATCATAATGAGCTCAATGTGATCAAGGAGTTGTTCACGGGAGGATGTGTTATGGGAACGAGTAAAGAGACTTGCCGTAACGAACAGTGTATCACTTTAGACCCATTAACGGCCCGTGGTGAAACTGGCCCGTAATGAACAGTGTATCACTTTATACCCATTAAGGGCCCGTTATTCAGTTGGGCCGTTTCCAGCCCATGTTATCTTTCGGCCTTCTCAGAGCCCATTTATTCTTGGGCTCATTTCGAGCATTCGTTTACTTACGGCCCGTTACTATCATTTTCTGCTTGTGGGCCAAATTCAGCCCATGGTTACAGTCGGCCCGTTTGTGGTCCGTTAATACATTGGGCCGTTTTCATAGCGTCATCAAATAAATCCTATTAACGATGGCCCGTTATGGTCGGCCCATGAACGGACGATTCAAACTCTAGCCCGTTTACGGCCATAATGTGTCATGTTATTGGCCCATGTTTGGCCAATCGATCATACGGCCCGTATAAGGCCCATTGATGATACGGCCCATAGAAGGCCCATTGTTTCTACGACCCGTAGAAGGCCCAATGTTTCTACAGCCCGTAGAAGGCCTACTGTTTCGATGGCCCGTAGAAGGCCCACTGTTTCTACGGCCCGTAGAAGGCCCATCGCTTTCTCTGACCCGTGGGAGGCCCTTGTCACTACTGATGAAATATTAGCCCATGGTTATTGTGGCCTAGTTTTAAAAATAGGTTATTGCAGCCACTAGCAAACCGCGGAAAAAGAACTGCACTGACTACAAGCAAACAAATAAACAAGACAACAAGGAAATAAATAAGCAAGCAACTTATGCTAGGCTATCACGACTATTACACATATTACATTCACAGGGCATCAAAGTTCACCACCGGTGAAAATATAGGGAACACAGCAGCATATAAACGTCGCAGCAAAACAAGTCCAGAACTGAAACCACTTCAATAGAGTTGAAGAAACAATATCCTGGGTACCCATAATGCTGGCAAGATGCTTATCAAGCTTATTAACTTTCTCTTGTTTGGCGCTTAAATCCTCCAGCGCTCGTTGTTGCACAGGAAAATACGCATCTGAATTCTGCAGGGACTTCCTCAGTCCTTGACTTCTTGCCGCATGACAGTGATCGATGCCTTTCAGCTTGTAGTCAGATCAAGAAGTCAAGTGATTCAGGCAGCGAGTTTGAAGAGCTTGTGCCAGCAGTACTGGCTAGTAACTCGAACACTACATCAATCCAGGACTGTGGGGTTTTCTCACTGTCTGCAAGATCGTTTTTATCACCTTTCTTGGAGACCAACAGGGTTGTCTCACTATCTTGAACCTTATCTGCATTACTTTCTCTACCATTGCATAGTGGGGTGCTCTTCTCCAATATTCTATTTGCATACTACAAGAGAAACAAGCAGACACATCACAGGTTTAGCTTGTAGTATACCAAACTCATTTTGGTAAACCGGTTCAGTAGTAAGGTGGACAGGATAACATCATGAAACAAACATATATCTATGTACTATGGTCACTGTATTGTCCATATCATTCTAGTTTATGTTCCCTAATCAAGATAGAGACACAGTTCAACTCATATATTTTTAAGACACAACAGCATAGACAGAATATAAGTGTGAGAAACTACACGGCATTGGCAGCACTTGTAATGTGCATCACATGAGAACATAACTGTTTATACAACTTAAACTGAAATCAACATAGAGCAAGAAGTTAGAACAGCAATCCAGTTAAAGAAATAGGTTTAAAACATACCTGTTGCACCATTGGAGTTTCAATTGGATCCTTCAAATTCAAAAGTAGTTGGTATGAGTAAATACAGTGATGCAACAGCAAATGAGTATGGACCATAGCTACGGAACCTGACCTGAGAACAGTTGCTCTTCTGCTTTAAACGTGGAGTTTGGGTTAGCTGTGGAGGTCTTCGTGCTTTGGGCACTGCAGTAGCTTTACAAACTGCTCGTGTGGGGGTACTCTGTGGTGGACATGGTGCTTTGTAAACTATAAGTGGGTTACTATCCACTGGGGTTGCGGTTAGATGGGTTGTAGCTGGTTCTCTGCCCAATGGTGTTAGTGTGCAATCTGGAAGAGTCGATTATGTGTGGTGGGGCTAGTTTGTGGGCCAGTACAACCATGGTTCTATCTGCATCGACGGGTAGCACTGTCTTTTGTGAAGAATGGGTTTTGCTCCCTTAGATACTGCCATCACCCCATCCAATTCATATGGCTGATAAACAAGAAAAGAAATTGAACGTACAGACATTGTATGATAGATGATGTTGTAATTCACATATATGTTGTCTAACCAAACAGACGGCATGACACAATTTCACATATATGATGCCTAACTAAACAGGATAGCATGACACAATTTCAGATATATGATGGATAACTTAATAGGATATAATGGCATAATTCAACATATGATGAGTACCTAAACAGGATGACATGACAAAACTATATGATGTCTTTCTAAAATAGGTTGGGATGAAATAATTCACATACATGTTGTCTAAGTATATAGGATGGCATGATATAATTGACATAATTGATTCATATACTAAGCATTTGGCACTCACATGTATGATCTCTAAACTAAGCGAGATAGAATTCAATATTGTGCATATGATGTCTAAACTAAGCAATGCAAGACACCATATGCATCATATGAGGAATATAAACATTGCAACTTAGAGCATACACCTCGTGTGGGATATAGGACTTGTCATCTGTCTCTCGAATCCTCCTCTCGAGGAGCTCCTGTAACCATCGAGATATATGCTTCAACAGTACCATTGCACCTTTCTGAAGACCTTGTTTTCACTCCAGATTTTTCCATAACCGGCTCAAATGGCTTATACACATGAAGAGTAGTGCAATATACACAGTTAATCGACAAATGGAATACGTAATGAAAAAAAAGATGGCATGAGATAATTCACATATATGATGCCTGGCTCCATGGCGGTGCATAATTCACATATATGATAACTGGCTGAAAAGCATGGCATTACATAATTCACATATCTGATATAGAAAGCAAACAGGAGGCATTCACACAAAGCATGTCTAATCTAAGCAAATGGCATGGCAATACAAGACACCGTATGCATGATATGAGCAATATAACCCAGCCAAGTTAGAGCATGCACCGGGGGGGGGGGGTGGGGTGGAATACGACTGGTCATCTCTCTCTGAATCCTCCTCTGAGGAGCTATCTATAACCAGCAAGAAATCTGCATCGACAGGTAGCACTCCAGATTTTCCCATGACAAACTCAAATGGCTGATGCACAGGAAGAGTAGATGAATGTATAAACATTGTTGACAAATGGAATACATTATGGAAAAAAAATCTGGCACGATACAATTCACATATACGATGACTGGCTAAACAGGATGGCATTGCATGATTCACGTATATGATGCCTGGCTAAAGAAGATGGCATTGCATAATTCCCATATACTCCCTTCGTTCCTAAATATTTGTCTTTTTAGAGATTTCAAATGGAATACCACATACGGATGTATATAGACATATTTTAGAGTGTAGATTCACTCATTTTGTTCCGTATGTAGTCACCTGTTGAAATCTCTAAAAAGATAAATATTTAGGAATGGTGGGAGTATGATATAGAAACCAAACAGGTGGCATTCACACAAAGCAAATCTAAACTAAGTTGATGACATTTAAGATGTATAATGTAAGCAATGCAAGGCGCCATATGCATGATATGACCAACATCAGCATGCCAGGTTAGAGAAAACACCTCAGGTGGTAAACAGGCATGGTCGGCTCCTTCTGAATCTCCATCTGAACAGTTATCTTCCTCTGGAATACAATCTGGAAATGCAGGAGAGGGGGGGGGCACTTCGCCCACCATGGAGCAGCGTCTGCATGACATTATATTCGCATGCAACGGTCTTCTCTTTTTCTCTACATGTTTAGTACGATTGTGTACAATATCTGACATGCATAATTAAAAACATAGTTAGATTTTGTAAGGCCTAAGGGGTGCATGCAAAAATCAAGACTGATGGTAGCAAACGAGTGGATGGATCCAAAACTAATGATAGCAGGTAGATTATAGCTTCAGTTTAAAAAGATACACAATGGATCATCTATTGTTTGTTGCCCACCCAACATGAACCACATAGAAGACCCCGGATGAACCGGATAGTAGATGATACTATTCGTTCTTTGGCTCGATATGAGACCCATGGGCAATTCAAAACTCAAGATTGAACGATAAAGTAGCAGGTAATAATAACCGATGTATAACATAAGCAAACACGAAGATCGCGACCTCTCTTCCGGAACTGTCTAGTCCTCAGGTTCATCTGCTCAGTCGATGATGGTAATGCAGTTGGCATGGCTGCCGGCAACGGGGAAGATGATCTGAGGCGGCGAAAGAAAGTCTGCAGGGGGGATCTCTGCTGCAGTGAACGCTTCTGTCGATGGTGCACCTCAGGTGGGGTGGATGACGGCACGGCAGGAGCAGGACATAACACACAGAGTTTTCTTTGAGGCCAATCTGAAAATGAAGTAAATCTGTAAGGGCTCCTTAGAATTGGAGGATTCTATAAACGCAGGGACAGGAAAAACACAGGAATAGGATAGGAATACACGTGCAAAACAGAGCATTTGGAAACATAGGATTTGATCAACACAGGTGTTTGGCTCACATGATTTGGTAGAACAGAGGAATGGAGAAACAAAGTGATGCGATGAGTGTACAACCTCTTTGGCATAGCCTTGTAGACCTCAGCATCATTGGGTTGGACGTGGAGGATGGTGATGATGCTGGTGTGACTGTTGGAGGCGGGGAAGAAGATCCGAGGCCTCTAGAAACGGTGCCAAGGGTACTGCTCCGCCGTGATGGACGGTTCCATCGTTGGAGCAGCTCCGCTAAGGTGTGCAGCGATGAGGCTGAAGCATGACAAGACAAACAACTTTAATCTGAAGTGGGACTCTAATATCATCTGCAATAGATGATGTAAAATACATCACCAAAAAGTGCTAGATGTAAAATGCATCAGCCGCGCCACGGCCGCTCCGACAGAATCTTTGTAAATCATGCACTCTGAATTTAACTGAAGAAAATGAAGTTCACAGCCGAAACTGAATTTTACTGTCGAAACTGATTGAACTAGTAACAAAGCGTTGCAATAGATGTTTAGGGCGTTCGAGCACTAGTAGCAGAGAAGCAGTGATCTAAATCAGCAGACGCTCGAGCAGGGAACGCACTAGCAGAGAGCAAATCGTGCAGTAGCACCACGAGCGAGTGCTAAAGGAGCAACTCCTGTAGCTTCTAGAGGTCGTGCAGCAGCAGCAGCGCAAGCGAGAGCAAGAGCAGAGCAGCAGCATGAATGAAAGCAGGGGCAGTGCAGCAGCGCGACCGACGGCAAGAACAGAGCCGCAGCGCGAGCGAGAGCCGGAGCAGCTACAGCTAGTGCCGTTGTGGAAGTCGCCGCCGAGGAAGCAACGACATGGGGGAGAGACGCCGTGGATGATGTGGCCGGCGACGGCGCCGTCGATGGAGACGCCATGTCTGCTCGGTATCGAGCACCGGCAGCCCTGTGAGATCGAATAAAAGATAAAATGCAGCGGTGAGTGCAGAACCTCCTTGGTGGCGCCGAGTTAGCCTTGGCTTCATCAGCGGAATTGGTGAGGGTGCTGCGGTTCCGGTGGGGCTGGTCAAGACGGCGCTGTGGGGATTGAGGTGGCACGATAGACGAGGCAAACGTCTGGGAAGCTCCTTTGAGGTGGAGGACGGGACGGCTGATCCGGCGGGACGACGAGATCGACAACGGATCCTCATCCGGTGCGGTGGATGAGGGACGGCGAGCTGTTGCGGTGGACGATATAGTCGGGGAAGAGTCTCCGGATGGGCGGCGGTCGGGAGGCCGACGGAGGAGCGTGGAGTTTCGCGGGTTTTGGCGGCCTCGGTGTACGAATGGGGGGGCGAAGGGGGAGGGGAGCCAAGCTTAGGGACGCGCTTGTCCAAAATGTAGGGTAAGTTACCAGCGTACCCCCACCGGTTTTGACACCGCGACGTGGAGCTTCATTTCTGGGTGAGGGGTAGAAGGGGATTTCGTGTAATGCAGGCTGCGGAGCGATTTCGGATGAGGAGGGAGTTCTGTAGCGTCAAATTTCGGGATAACAAGGCGCGGCGCTGGTTGAAGAAGCGGGAGTTTCAAAGCAGGTGAGACAAAAGATACTCGAGCTTGAAAATTTCGGGATAACAAGGAGCGGATTCCTTGTTCGGCCGGACAAACTTAACGTGTAAAAAAATCATACAAGACACAAGAGAGTCATGTCCCCTTTTACTATATTGTTATAGATGCCATTGAAAAACTACAAGAAAAATGTAAAAACAATCGGGAGAACAAGATTACCCTGCACAGTACCAAATCGATTCGCACTTCCCTCAACAACAACAAAAAACAAATCAATTCCCACCAAAGAAAGAGTAATGTCCTTTTTTATATGATTAGAGATGCCATGATCTCGAATTTCAATTTTTGTATCCACGTTTTGTTGAATTCGAATATATCATTAGGTGACCTTGCGGTTTATAATTGATGTCGTCGTACATTTTGATCTTCCATCATATATGAACATTTTACTCCACCATGTGAACATATATATTGTCGTCTACCATATGGACTAAATTTGAATCAATTTTTCTTATTTGAATACGATTGTTGTCAAGTTATACAATAATTTAAATATTATCTTGATAACAAAGAGACATGCATATAGCAGTAATCATATTTCACTATGAACTACATGTACCATACGCTCTCCAATTCAAATATTTGTATCCATTTTATGTTGAATTCAAATCATAGTACATTATTGGTCTAGGTAGCAAGATGTTCGGGATAATCTAAACCTTGTTTTCATACGTATAATTTTTGGCTGAATTGGGACAAGTTTTGGTATAAGCCTCTTGCAAAACAGGAGATTCTCTCAACAAGCCTCGTGGTTCCGGGAGGGAAGGTGTCACCTTTGTGTGCGAAACGATATACGTTGCCTCCCCCTGATATTATTTACAGAGGCAACATAGAACTATATGAGTGCCCTGTTAAATTTTGGAATTATTTCGGGTTCATTTGGCCTTTTTATACATTAATTGAGTTTCTGGACTTTTAATGTGCATAATCTAAATATGAATTGCATGCACATGCTCCGGTGCACCAAAGTGGGTTAAAAAATCACATGTGTGTCCCTGGTTGAATTTCTAGGTCCCATGGAAGAAATGAGAATGAAATTCAAACATCTGGGCATCATGACTCTGCCGAGAACATCGAGAAACTTAGATTTTAAATTCATGTAAATCCAAAACTCGGCTGGAAATCATGAAACTTGGCATGGTGTCATGTCATGGCACTAACATGTTGTGGTAAAAAATTGGGCCGATTTGGAAGCTCGTGGTTCTAATAGGGAACGGGCTACCTTTGAGTGTGAAAGTATAACCGCGGCCCCCCCCCCCCCCCCGCCCTTGAGTTTCTTAACAAAGGTAACATAGAACTACATTAGTGCCATGTTAAATTTTGGAATTATTCCGGGTTCGTTTGTCATTTTTTATACATTAATTGAGTTTCTGGTCATTTAATGTGCATAAGTCAAATTTGAACTACAAGCACATGCTCTCGTGCACCAAAGTTGGCTGAAAAATCACATTTGTGTCCTCGGGTAAATTTCTAGGTCCCATGCAAGAAATGAGAATAAAATTAAAACATCTGGGCATCGTGGCTCGGCCGAGAACATTGAGAAACTTGGTTTTAAAATTCTTGTAAATCCAAAACACGTCTGAAAATCTTGAAACTTGGCATGGATGTCATGTCATGGTACTACCATGTTGTGGTAAAAAAATGGCCGAATAGGAACAGATTTTGGTATAAGCTTCTTGCAAACCGAAGCTTCTCTCAAGAAGGCTCGTGGTTCTGAGAGGGAACATTTCACCTTGGAGTGCGAAACGATATACTTTGTCCCCCTTGAGTTTATTTACAAAGGCAACATAGAACTACATGAGTGCCCTGTTAAGTTTTGGAATTATTCCGGCTTCGTTTGGCCTTATTTACACATTAATTGAGTTATTGGTCATTTAATGTGCATAATTCAAATTTGAACCACAAGCACGTGCTCCCGTGCACCAAAGTTGGTTGAAAAATCACATTTGTGTCCTCAGGTGAATTTCTACTCCCATGCAAAAAATGAGAATAAGGTTCAAACATCTGGGCATCGTGGCTCGGTCGAGAACATTAAGAAACTTGGTTTTAAAATCATGAAACTTGGCATGGTGTCATGTCATGGTAGTACCATGCCGTGGTAAAAAAAATTGTCCAAATAGGAACAAATTTTGGTATAAGCTTCTTGCAAATCGGAGCTTCTCTCAAGAAGGCTCGTGGTTCTCGGAGGGAACTTGTCACCTTTGTGTGCATAATTCAAATTTGAAATACAAGCACATGTTCCAGTGCACCAAAGTTGGTTGAAAAATCACATGTGTGTTCTCGGGTAAATTTCTAGGTTCCATGCAAGAAATGGGAATGAAATTCAAAATTCTGGGCGTCGTGGCTGGGTTGGAAACATTGAGAAACTTAGTTTTTTAATTCCTGTAAATCCAAAACACGCATGAAAATAATGAAACTTGGCTTGGTGCCATGACATGGCACCAACATGCTTTAATGTAAATTTGCAGTCCGATTTGCGAAGGCGCACACATTAACAATCAACAAAGTCATTTTGGAACAAGGGTTGTCACGTTACAATCGAAAACACAAGTATTATTGAAACCGTGGGCGTTCTACTTACTAGTACCATTTAGGTGCCGCCACGCGTACCCATTTTTTATTAGCTAGGAGGCGCCATGGAGGGTAGCTATTTGAGTACGAGAGGCGTGCGATCAGAACCCTGCGCGTGCTTATCGGGAGGAGAGCCCTTTGACCTCCATCTGCTGTCCACCTCTCTCCCAAGGTCTCCATTAATGGTGCCCGAGCCTCTGTTTAATGGCGTGGCTATGTCTCACTCGACTGAGATTTAAGAGAGAAAAAAGAAAATCTGAAAGCACGGATCTTGATGTAAGATCCGACGGACCTATATAGCATCTACTGCGACTTATAGCAAGACTGATGAATATATAAGGACGATTTTTATTTTTATTTTGATCAAAGAAGGGCTTGCCCCTTCCGATTTTTATTACTGAAAGCCACCACAATTCACAAGAAGTTCCGCACAACTCCAGCCTAACACGAAGGACTAAAAGCTACGTACAAGATTTAAATCGCAAATTACCATTAGGACAACAATGGCAAAACATCCGCGATAGAACCCAACATTTCACAACCGACGACACAATCCACATCCTAAAACGACTATTACATCAAAAGAAACCAGGAAACTGAAGGAAGCCCAGCAGCAACTAGAAGAACAGCAACGCCAGGGTCGCCACAGCAAGAGTTTTCTTCATTCCAGCCTCACAACATTGATCTTCCACAGAAAGATAAGGACGATTAATTGTCTTACATAATTAGAAAGATAATTAAAAAAGCCACATGCGGCTACGCCCGAAATACACAAGGGCAAAAGAAAAAGGAAGACAAGGATCTGGCTCGATGATCTCTACTTTCTTGATGCGTTGCTGCAAGCCGCGGGAACTAGTCTCCACGGCGAGCGGCGATGAGCTCTTTCGTGTCCTCAAGACGCTGCTTGAGAACATCCACGGATTCCTCCACCAGCCTTTGGCGGTCGTTGCGGAGCATGTCATTCTCGTCCATAAGTTTCTTGACGATGACGCCGGTCCTCTTCAACAAGGCACTGGTCTCCTCCTGCTGGTCTGCACTCCGGACGATCTTCTCCCTCAGCAGGTCGCGCTCGGCCAGGAGCCTCTCATTGCCCTCCCTTAGTTGCTAGATGACGCCGGTAGCCTATTGAAATGAGGCTTTCACGTCATCCTGCAACCTCACCAAGCCGGAGATCTGATCCATCTGGCTATGGACGATCGCATGCATGCGCCTCTAACAGTCGTCGCCTGCCCGCGAGAAATTTTCCCAGGCCGCCGCGACGCGGCAGGACATCTCTGCTGCATTTGTGGCGCGGCAGGACATCTCTGCTGCTTCCGCGGCGTGGCCGGACCAGTCTGCTGCATCGACGGCGCGGCGGGACCTCCGTGCTACTTCAGTGGCGCGGCGGGACCTCTGTGTTGCTACTTCCGTGCAGCAGGACATGTCGGCTGCTCTCGCAGCGAGACGGGACATCTCTCGTGCTTCCGCTTCCATGCTCGCCTCTCCCTGGTGGCAATCTCTCGACCCAGAACTCACGCTGGCCATGGCAGACGCAAGGGAAGGGTGCTGAATGACTTGTTTGTTTTTGTGGATGAGGAGTTGAGGAGGAATGTGCAGTCATCTTGGCATACTAGTATTTATAACCGAGTACTAATACGCTCCTAAGTGGGAAACCGTTTAGGTTGTGATCGGTGCGAACAGGTTTGGAATTCAATATAGCGTGGTACTAATACGCTCGTAAGTGGGAAACCGTTTAGGTTGTGATCGGTGTGAACAGGTTTGCAATTCAATATAGCGTGGAGTAATTTGGAATGTGACGAGACGCAAGCTCAAAATTTATTGACGGTTCTAGTTTCGAAGTGCGGCACTATTCCCGGATTGAGTACTTCTTTTTCTACTCCCTCCTTTCCGGTTTTATAGGGCTTATCTCAAAATTTTAGTTTTTCCATTTTATAAGGCTCAATTTGGTTGTTCCCCAATACATGTTCAGATTCCAAGGTGCATTAAATCATTGCATGCAAGTATTAAGAGAAAATTGACCAATGCATGTACTTTATGCATGCATGCATTGCAATTAATGCATTGATAAACATAATTTTTTGAGAACAACAGGAGCATTAATTAGGTGCTTTTGCAAACTACAAAAAATATTCCACCACTCACCATAAACCGGAAAGGAGGGAGCACTGTTGTGTACGTGCAATAACTGGCACCGTCGTATACATATCTTACGGTTAATGGGGCATTCGACAGGAATAGCCGCGTGGCGAGCTCTAGGCTAGTGCTTTTTTCAGATGCATTAAACCTATCTCTCGGGACTTCTCGCACGCACCATCGTGCCACCCACAAAAACTTGTAGTACTCTGAGTTTAGTAGTACGTTATATTGGAAGAGAAGAGGTGCACGCACGCACTCGTCCTCTCACACACGCGTCTTTTTTTCTCGAAAAGGAGGATGATGACCCCCGGCCTCTGCATCTGGGAGTCACGCACGCATCTGTAGCTATGAATTGTAGTGTTCTCAACCATCCGATTGGCTCTATCATGGATGTACCTATATACTAAAACATGTCTAGATACATCTATATTTTGACAAATAGAAGGCATGTATTGTGGAACGGAGGGAGTGCTTGTCATCAAAATGGATAAAAAGGGATGTATCTAGAACTAAATTACGTCTACATAAATCTCCTTTTATTCATTTTGATGAAAAGTAGTACTTCTTACCCAAAGGAACTTTATATTCAACAGACACAAAATATCCGTTCGACTGTTGGAAATTACTGATCTGATGTTGAAGTAATTGATGCATCCCCACCAAAACCCACCATTTCTTAAGCTAAAGTAGACCAAGGTAATGCCTATATTAGCATATTACTAAGATAAACAGAAGGCACTGTCAAAACATTTAGGACGTGAGCTGGACAATCTGAATGTGGAGGGACACAAGCTTAGCCCCGGCCAGCAGCTAGGGTGGAACTGTCAAGAAGGTCAGCTCCTGCACGTCGACGTCGCCGGGATCCTTGCTTCTTGTCACCACCATTTCCACCTTGACGGCATCGGTCTTGCCTTTGGGCTCCCCGTGAACCGTTCGCCTGACTTGGCCAAGTAGTGCGGCAGTGGGGACGCCCCCGCTCTGATGCAGACGACCGACACGGCGATAGGCGCGCCGATGTCGAGCACTCCGCCGTCTACATAGGCCACTACAAGGCAAGCGAGGACAGAAAGACGTTGGCCTTCTTCCAGCGGCTGGAATCTTTGGACGCCATTGTTCAGAAGCACGTCGACCTGGCCACGAAAGCCGCTGCTACTTAGGCACCGTTCGGTGGGCCGGCGCCCTGAGTCGAGGAGGTGGACGTCGTCGATGGATGCATCTCTTCTTCTTGCCTCCTGTAACCAGCACTACAACGCCTCATGGCCTTAATGTTTTATTAGTATAGTACTCCCTCCGTTCCCAAATATAAGTCTTTATAAAGATTCCAGCAAGTGACTACCACATACGGAGAAAAATGAGTGAATCTACACTCTAAACTATGTCTTCATACATCTATATGTTGTATTCCATTTGAACTAGTATCTAAAAAGGCTTATATTTATGAACAGAGGGAGTATATGGCATTTTTATTCCAGTCGTAACGTTTTCACTGTGAGGTGGGGCCGCAGTTGAGCAAACCCACCCCACCCACCGGGCGTCGGCCGAGTTTAGAATTAGAAGAGAGAAACGAGGGAGGAGAGCTAGCTGTAGCACGGACGCTGTTGTCAGATGGGACTCGTGTTTATAGAATAGGAGTACTGAGCACTCGTGCCTCTTTTTTTTAGGGAAGAATTAGTCGTATGTCTAGTACCACTAGTTGGGTGTGTGCGACCTATAGCTGTCATCACTTTAGGTCTCCTTTTTCAACTGCTGCTATGCTTCACAAGACATATTTTTTCACGCATTTATCCTCCTATATGTACTCCTAGGCTATTTCCACGTGCTCCCATTCGCCAACATGTGGGACATAGAGCATCCGGTCGTAGTGCATGCACGACTTCGGAGCATATGCCGGTACTTTACATTTCAGACCTCACGAATTACATGCAAACCCCTCGCAGAAGAATAAATAAATCAATGAATTACTACATGAAACCGGATTATTTTCGTGAAAACCGTAGTACGTTCATTAAATTTTGGACATAACACGTTTATAAAAAATGACCGGACCTAAACTAGTCTAAGGGCCTCTTTGATTTTTCCCGAAAAAAGGGCCTCTTTGATTAGCAGGATACTAAAAACACAGGAATGGGGAAAGTATGATGGCGATGAACCAAGACGAGGAGAACTCTAGCTCAGTTAGAGGTTAGAGTTAGATTCTAACCCTGAACTAACTCTAAACCAAAGAGGTGTATGGATGGCAGGGTTAGATTGACAATAAATGCTCTATCTCAATCATTTGACTACTTTGGACCCTATTTTTAGTCATACTAAAATAAGTCCCTTGGATCCAAGCACCCTCTTGGTGTGGCCGGCTCTTCTGTGGCCTCCTCCCGCTCACAATTGACATAAACGAACCATCTATACAAATCAAGCATGCAAAACATGATAATTTTTACTTTGTCCATACAAATGATATCCCACTTAAACATACAAGTCGTCAATCAAGCTTCACAAAATAAAAAACACTTCATGAAACAAAGAATGAGCTAACTCATCACGGAAGTCGTTCACGATAGGGAGGGAGCCCGGAGCCCCTCACGCACCGAGGGAGGAGCTCGCCATCGTCGCTTTGGAGGAAGGCTCTGTAGAGCCCAAGCCCCGGGAACCCCTCCCGACGTGGCCCTTGCGAAGTTGAGGTCGACACGGCATGGGTAGCAGGGCCGCTTGTCACCAGGAACTTAATCTTTGGGCCTCTAGAAATAATGAAAGCATGTAACTAAAATACCTAGAAAGGTGAACTGAATCTTTGGGCCTCTAGAAATAATGCAAGCTGAAACTGAAATACCTAGAAAGGTGAACTGAATCTTTGGGCCTCTAGAAATAATGCAAGCCTGAAACGTAAATACCTAGAAAGGTGAACTGAATCTTTGGGCCTCTAGAAATAATGCAAGCCTGAAACTGAAATACCTAGAAAGGTGAACTGAATCTTTGGTCCTCTAGAAATAATGCAAGCCTGAAACTAAAATACCTAGAAAGGTGAACTGAATCTTTGGGCCTCTAGAAATAATGCAAGCCTGAAACTAAAATACCTAGAAAGGGGAACTGAATCTTTGGGCCTCTAGAAATAATGCAAGACTGAAACTGAAATACCTAGAAAGGTGAACTGAATCTTTGGGCCTCTTGAAACAATGCAAGCCTGAAATTGAAATACCTAGAAAGGTGAACTGAATCTTTGGGCCTCTACAAATAATGCAAGCCTGAAATTGAAATACCTAGAAAGGTGACTTGAATCTTTGGGCCTCTAGAAATATTTATTACCTCCTCAAGCAAAGCATCAAACAATTCCATGCGTGCACCACAAATCTATAGCAAGTTTGGTCAGGATCTACTTTTCCAAATCATAATTAGCGCTAGAGCAAGCAAGATCAATGATATGGCCATGAGACAGAGAAGGAACGAACAAACTCACCCCTCTCGCGGCCTCGCTGGTAGATGCGCCGCCGCCGCGCATGACAGAGGGAGAAAAACGAATGGTGAAGGGGGAGCGGGGCGACCTTCGAAGGTCGGAGGGAGAGGGCGGCCGGAATAGGGCGGCGGAGGCCGGAAGGAGAGGGCGGCCGGAGGAGAGAGAGGGCAAGCGGCGCTTGGGCGGGCGGCCCTATGGGGAACAGAGAGGAGTCGTGCGAGAGGGGGGGAGCGATCTGGTGCGGTCAGGTGAGATTTTTTTAGTTCTCTTTTAGTGGGCCCGAGGATAACTAACCCAATTAGAACCTCTCCACCGGGCTAGTTTTTTTAGCTGGATTAGAGCAAACTAGCTCAAACTAACCCCTCTTGTTTCGATAATTTGAGGCTATTTCAACCCAAACTAGCTCTAACTCAGGGATCCAAACAAAGAGGAGTGTTACTGTACATGCTACAGTGTGAACTGTAGCACATAGTTTTTTATGGCCATATCACCACATTGTTTTCTACTGCTGGTTCACTAGGCTACCGTGGTTCGCACAGCTGGTTCACTGGGCTGCCGTGGTTCGCACTCCTCCGACCTGAGTAGTACTCCCTCCGTTCCTAAATATAAGTCTTCGTAGATATTTCACTATGGACCACATACGGATGTATATAGATGCATTTTATGTGTAGATTCACTCATTTTTCTCCTTATGTGGTCCATAGTGAAATCTCTCCAAAGACTTATATTTAGGAACGGAGGGAGTAGTATATATACCGCATCATTCTTTGCTCCTTCTTACTACTCCGACATGTGGGAGATTCAAAGATCCGGTCGACGTGTCATGCACCAGATTAGAGCTGAACGGAAGGGGGCATCACCCGGTCGGAGCGCCAGAATTCATGACTATAGTGAGTGGTCATATCACAAGTCTTTCCAAAGCAGAACGCGCCATCAAATCGTGCAGCCCCAATCGCTCACCCTCCTCGCCTCTCACAAACCGCCCTACGCAAAAAACTGCCGCAGCGTCTTGCCCGGGAAAAGCCCCGCCTCAACTTTTAACTACGCGAAAATAGTTCGAGCTTGTTCGTTCTATATAAATACAGTACTTACTGTATGTTTATTCACCCATGGGGTTGTTCAATGAATGGAGGAGCGGGGAGCACAAATGTAGTAGTAAGTAGGAGTCGTAGAGTAGTCACCTTAAACAGAGAGTTTCTTTTCTTTAATGCCACGTACACAAATTGAAACGCTTGTTGTGGAGGGAAAAAAGATAATCACTCCACTATATATGGACGCAAGGGCTTGAGCGCTTGCTTTACTAGGGTTGCTCTCTTCATTATCTCATCCTCTCCAGATATAAACAAGACAGCGATAGCGACATTTTCTCTCTGCTCACCGCTGGTCACAGATCCGGCCGGATACCTTCGGACGGTGTGTGTAGAGGACTAAAAAGGTGCATCGTTCACGCAGTCATCACCGCCGAGGGAGGAAACCCACAGCTGCCGGAGGGGCCCGATCCTCTGCCCGTGCCGTTCTCTCCGACACAGCGCCGGCTCGGGAGGCCTCCGACCCTTCTTCCTCCCTGCCGTATTGTCCGCAGATCCGACCTGCCACCGCCGACATCCTGGCGACCCTCAGGTATAAGTTCTTCGAAAGCGGCCTTGCTCTACTGCCCCAGCTCCCCACGTGTCTGCATGTGCATCTTTTTCTACTCCCATCAGCTCTTCCAAAGCCACCTAAATTTTTAGTATTATTAGAGTAAAGCTACTTCATGCATTCGAATCTAGGGCTTTGTTCAAACAACGAAGAAAGGGGGAAAGTTGTAGCATGAATCTAGGACTTGATTCAAAGAGGAAATAATATGGTGAAAGTAGTAGAGACCGGATACCCAACCGGTCTCTTGGTTGAAAAGGGAAATAATGGGAAAACGCAGTACAAACCGGATAAGGAACAGATCTATTATTGGTTGAAAAAGGATAGAAAGTGGCGGCTGGTGGACAAGTCAACAGTATGTCCAGGATTAGATTTGCTGCCATCACATAGTAAAAGGTCTCCAGGATTAGATTTGATGCCCTCACATAGTAAAAGGTCTCAGGATTAGATTTGCTGCCCTCACATAGTAAAAGGTCTCAGGATTAGATTTGCTGCCCTCACATAGTAAAAGGTCTCAGGATTAGATTTTCTGCCCTCACATAGTAAAAGGTCTCCAGGATTAGATTTGCTGCCCTCACATAGCAAAATGTCTCCAGGATTAGGTTTGCTGCCCTCACATAGCGTGAACAAGCTCGGAATCACCACTTTATGCCTCCTTGTAGGTACATTGTGCTGATGCATTCACTGTCGCATGTCCTTATACCAACCTTTTTCCCTTGTTAATGTAAGGGCGCATGTAAAATGAAGTGATCACACGGTTAACTTAGGGACATGTCTAACCAGTGTTATTGTTAATCTAATGCCTCCAAAGGATAAGATGCAATTAAACTGTGTTACAAATGGCACTCCCGCTGTTTTCCCCAAAGATGATAAGTAAGTTGCTCCTTTACGCCATTGAGTGTCCTGGTGTCCCCACGGTCCCATGCCCTTAAACCAACTCTTTAGCTGATGTTGATTTACCGTGTCCGTAAACAAGCAATGCCACCATTAAAGTAATCCCATATCTGAGGAATCTCATTGTTGATCGTAATGCTTCTGGTAACCTGAAGCATTGCTGACGTTTTAAAATTTCTACTGTCCTTGCGTGATTGCCAAGAACATAATTAAGATGCTTCTTTTCATTTTGTATATGTTTCGTGTATACTTATTGACCAACAACTGTTTACTTTCTATCATTTTGTGTAGATAGGGATATCCATTTCACCTTGTTGCTATTGTGACCTTTTGGTGAACTACACAAAACACTTTTTTCTGGAATGAGTGTCTTGTGCAGTTCAACTAAAATGTCACGTGGGCAACATCTCTCAATTTTGGTGGAACTACACAAAATGGTGATTGGAGTTTCCAAAATCTCCGTCAAGTTCTGCGGGTAATCTCGTGCAACATTTTATTAGCCTTTGCAAGATGGAGCCGTCACTGTCACCACAATGGCACTTTATTTTAGTGGAACTGCACAAAAGGATAAGAAAATTATAGTTGCACCTTACATGAGCCGGACAGCCAACCTTAATGTTCCTCAATTTTAGTGCAACTACTAAAGAAGAACCTGCCAGCTCACAAGAGCAAGTACTTCTTGCTAGCAGAATGATGCAATCTTTGCTTCATTTCAAGTGAACCGCAGAAAAAGACGCATGAATTGAATCATGGAACTCCAGGCAGACCTCATCCTAGTGGAGCTGGAGGTTGAGTTCAAGGAGGCCGCTATTAAAGGGAAATCATGCTCTCATGTCTCCTTGTTTGTGTTGTGCAAACATGCTATGCAAATGGGAATACTCAACTACAGATGTTGTGACGGTCAAGAGCATTCGCCAAGTTCTTCTATTGTATGACATGGCTAGCCAAGATGGATTTAATCCCGATATTCACTTTATCAAAACGCTCTAATGGGTTGGTTCTGAATCTTGCAAGCTGGGAATCAATGAGATGTGTAGGCATCTTTGTTGTACTTATTATTTGAATCTTCTTTGCTGGCCCTGAATCTTGCAAGCGGGGAATCAATGAGATGTGTAGGCATCTTTTTTGTACTTATTATTTGGATCTTATTTGTTGGTTCTGAATCTTGCAAGCTGAGAATCAATGAGATGTGTAGGCATCTTTGTTGTACTTATTATTTGGATCTTATTTGTTGGTTCTGAATCTTGCAAGCTGGGAAACACGGCATGATGATGCAGAGGACAGCAACCATAACAAACAGTTCGAACTTGGTAGTATTATCTTTGTGAAAGTGCGACAAATGTGCTGATCGTAAAGCGCCCCGAGAATAATAATTCTAATTGTTGTGCATGTTAATCCCGTGGCACTGATAGAACGAGCGAATGTATTGCTTGTTTTAAGTATAAATTTCTATTAAAGCTAATTAAATTTAAGTAAAGTGACCGCTAACTCCTGTTATTACAGTATCAATACAGACCCGCTCGTGAACCGACGTGTGGCGGAGTAGGTTTCTTAATGGAGGCGTTTGAATGCGCCGAGGGTGCATCTTCTGCCGGGCGTGCAGCGGACGAGGGAGGGGTAGTAACTGTTGTCGCCTGTACACACTCAGCTTACTGTTGAATCCAGTTCCCCAAGAGCTGAAAAACGAACTGTTGCCGCCGCCTACACACTCGTTCACTCAAAGAGACTCCAATGGCGATCCGAGGGGTGAGCCTGCTGGATATGGACTTCAGCAAGGAGTTAGATCGCCGTTCAGTCCTATGGCTGCACCAAGTTGAATGTGATGTACACCAACGATACGGACTCGTTGAAGCTCTGCCTCGCCTCAGTCCTATGGCTGCACAAGGTTCTGGAGCATTCGCCGCTTTCATCGGCAAGGCCGATCGCACCTTCGCTACGGTGAAGAGAAGGAAGAACGCGACGATTCGCCATCCGGTGCAACAAGCTTGTCGACATCCGTAAGCAATACAAGATCATCAGCAATGGGCAGGAGAAGGACTCCGTGGTTGACCTCGCCGAGACCATCATCGACCCCGACACGCCAACATGAAAGAAGACGACTTGAACACGTGGGAGGTACCTCAATCGAGCCTACATAACCTACGCGGCCAAGGACGATACGCATGCTACGACATGTACAGGCAGATCTTGGACATGAGGGCGGTTCGCTTCCCGTAATCGATTTAGTACACGGACAGCCGCAGGCCATGATCAAGCGTGCCAGGAAGGTCTAGATGTTGTACTTTATCTGTTTATAAGCACCTTTATCATCTGAGTGTTTCATGCATTAGCCTATGTGTCGTAATTATCTGTTTTGTCCGAAATATTTCTTTGAGAACCCATTAACCTGATTGCTTTTTTTAGTGGCTATTTGCTTATGTATGTAAACAAGTTCACTTGTCCATAAAAAAAACTAGTTCACTCGGCTGCCGTGCTTTGAATCTCCTTCCTCCCAACATATTCCTCTCCTCAGGTGGACCCAGCAGGTCTCTGAATTTTCTCCCACTTTCTTTTTCGATGTAAACTGAGTTTTCTCCCAGTACTTTCCCCTAGAACCAACTCAACTGTCCCACGTCTAGCCTAAAAAATAATAATACCCCACGTACTATTAACTCATCAAATTAAAATGATATTTTATTTCGTAAGTTGAAAGTTCTTACAAAATAATAATAATAATTGTTTATATATAATTTGCCAAGTTAACTCCTAGTGATTGCGTACATAAGCTTGCAAAGATTTTACTGACGTGCAATCATATGTTTATGTTTTTATAACATTTCTTCGTCTAGCCCAACATGATATTTTCACCCAGCCCAGCAAGTCCGCGGATTTCGAGAAAAATGCAAATGGGATTTAAACGGGCTGCATAGATGCTACATCATTGTTTCACCCAGCCCACTAAATGGACTAAAAAAACAAATGGACTGGCTGACATGTGGGCCAGTAGGTCGAAGCCTAAGAAGGCGTTACATCCAATGGCCGGCATTCTTCTTCAATCTCTCGTCTTCTTCCCCCAGCGCTGCCGGAACCGCCTGCTCCAGCCTTCGGCGTCCAGCGGCGTTGTTTTGCGCTCCTCAGCGAAATGCTACCCCGCCGACGGCCAGGCCATCCCTCCACTCCGCACCTCCTGTTATTCTCTGCCGAGTGTAGGCCCACCCCGCACCCGAACCAGTCAAGTTTCCCACTCCTCTCCGTCTGTGACTCCACTACCGCGTCTTCCCCATCTCTGGCTCGTTCGATGCAGGGCCTTGCCGTCGTCCACCGCCTCGGTGCGCTCGGCGCTGCATGGTCAACATACGAGTCATCGAAGAGGATCAGACATGGAGAGCTCGACGGCTGGGACCCACGAGGTCCATGGTCGCACGCAAGGAAAGTTCCTCCTTATTACGCCTTTGTCGTGCCTTTGTACGTGGGAAGGGCTTCTGTATTTCGCGAAAAAAAAAGTTCCCCCCCGCTGACAGGTCGGACCCACCAGCTATATCTTCGCACGCAAGGAAGTGCCTCCTTATTACGCACCAAAAAATGAATACCCCCTGCTAGCTGGGACCCACCATAGTGGGTGGCTGATTTGTGGGCCTGCTAAGTTGACAAGGACGAAGGGCTTTATCAACTTAGTCAATATGACAATTCTAGCTCCAGCGACCGTACGATGTCCATCCAACGGCCATAGTGCTTCTTCAACCTCTGGTCTTCTTGCTCCAGCCGCCCAAAGCAGCGCTGGTCGTGCCGCGTGCTCCTGCCTCTCGTGGCCGGCTGTGATGTCGCGGAGGCCTCACCGCCCCCTACTACTCCCACCGCTGGCCCAGGGTATCCCTCTACTCACCCACACCCCCTGTTATTCTGCGGCGACAGCAGCCTCACACCGCAGCCGAACTGGTGAACCCTCGTACTCCTCTCCGTGTGGGCATCCAATGTCGTGTCTTCCCCGGCTCCGCGTCGTCCCCTTCCTAGGCCTCGCCGTCGTCCACCGCCTTGGTGCTCTCGGCGCGGCGTGGTCAATGTGGTCAACGACCGACTTCCATCGGAAGAGTACTGTACGTGGAGAGGCTGACAGCTGGGTCCAAGGCCACAGCCCAGTTTTTTTGTGATTTGCCAAGTAAGTCGCTTTGTCAGGCCTGTTGGGCTGCAAATCTTTCAAGACGAGGAGAGCTTCATTCGGCTGGCCGAGAAAATGGCCTATCAGTAATGAGAAATGGGTTGTACATTTTTAAAACACATCAAACCGGCAATTAGTTTCAAATATCTTTTTTTCATTTCGAGATTTTAAATTACATTAATTTTTATGCGTGGAGAATTTGTTGGATTTTATATTGATATACATTTATTTTTAAAATCAGTTTGAATGTGAGTCGAAATTTTGGGATTAAAAACAGTTTGGACCGCACCGAAATATGCAAAAATTCATATAATTTTTTAACCGTGGCCACAATATGGGCTGTAATCTATACCTACTATCAAAAGGAGGTGATATTCTTGGTTTCGCCCCGCTTTGTTTGGTCCCGCTTCAATTAATTTCACGTACGCTATTTGGTTTTATTACTTGCCACCCGTTTTGTCCCAACGAAGAAAGCCTACCTGGCGGCAAACTGAGGCCCATGTCCGAGGAGCTGGAAAAAAATCAAATTACCGATGGGAGGTTTCGATCTCATAACCTGCCAACCGGCCACGCAAAGTTTGTCCAACTGACCCAGCTAGAGATATGAGAGATTTTTTCTCCCGTTGCAACGCACGGGCCTTTTTGCTAGTGCTAACAAAAAGAATATGGGCTCCAAAAAAACCTTAAGAATTAGCAAATGGTCTGTAAATTAGTAGAAATAATGGCAGATGGGTTGTATGCTGTTTTCCACAGATTTGAGGCTTTCCTTAAAAAAGGTTGACGCACAAGCAGTGACTGTTGGATGTCCATCCAACGGCCGTCGTGTTTCTTCAATCTCTGCTCTTCCTGCTCCGGCCCGCTCAAACAAGCGCTGCGAGACTGCTCTGCTCCCTCCTCCTCAAGGCCGATCATTGCCGCATGTGCCTCACCGCCCCACCATACTCCCATCGCTGGCCTAGCCATCCCTCTACTCACCCACGCCTGCTGTTATTCTCCGGCGACGGCAGACGAACCAGTAAACCCTCATACAGTCGTACTCCACTCTGCGTGCGAAACAACTGCCAAGTCTTCCCTGCCTCCGTGTCGTTCCCTTCCTAGGCCTCGCCGTCGTCCACCGCCCTGCTGCTCTCGGCGCGGCCTGGTCAACATGGTCAACGACCGACATGCATCTGAAGTGGACTGTATGTCGAGAGGCCGATACCGGGTCCACGGCCGCACGCAAGGAAATGCCTCCTTATTACGCCGCAAAATAATGATTCCTCCACGACATCAGGGACCCACTTAAAGGGCCTCTCAGATTTCGCGAAAAAAGATGTTACCGCCCGGCTGATTCGGACCCACCAACTAAATCTTCGCACGCAAGGAAGTGCCTCCTTATTACGCACAAAAAATGAATACTCCCCACATTAGCTGGGACCCAGATAGTGGCAGGCTGACTTGTGGGCCTACTAAGTTGACGGGGACGGAGGGCTTTGTCAACTTAGTCAATATGCATGATTCTAGCTCCAGTGACCGTACGATGTCCATCCAATGGCCATAGTGCTTCTTCAACCTCTGGTCTTCTGGCTCCAGCCGCCAAAACCAGCGTCGATCGTGCCTCGTGCTCCTGCCTCCCGTGGCCGGCTGTGATGCGGCAGAGGCCTCACCGCCCCCTACTACTCCTACCGCTGGCCAGGCCATCCCTCTACTCACCCACACCCCCTGTTATTCTGCGGCGACGGCAGCCTCACACCGCAGCGAACCAGTGAACCCTCGTACTCCTCTACGCATGGGCATCCACTGTTGCGTCTTCCCCAACTCTGTGTCGTCCCCTTCCTAGGCCTCGCCGTCGTCCACCGCCCTGGTGCTCTCGGCGCGGCATGGTCAACGTGGTCAAGGAATGGCTTCCATCGGACGTGGACTGTACGTGGAGAGGCTGACAGTTGGGTCCACGACTGCAGCAAGGAAGTGCCTCCTTATTACGCGCAAAATAATTATTCCTCCACCTGACAACGGGGAACCACCGGACGGGCCACCGTATTTTGCGAAAAAAACGTTTCCCCCTGACTGCTGGGACCCACCAGCTACATCTTCGCACGCAAGGAAATCCGTCCGGGCAAAAAAAAACCGATTCGCCCCCCTGACTGCTGGGACCCACCAGCAACATCTTCGCAGGCAAGGAAGTGCCTGACAGTCGGGACCCACCTGGTCGAAGCGTACGTAGGGTTGTCATTCTGGTCGTGAATGTGTATGTACATACTGGTCGTTGTAGAGGCGCGCACGTGTCGTAGTAGAGGCGCGCACGTAGCATGTACACGTACGTACAGCGGCGAGGGTGCAAGAAAGAAAATCTGATCACGCGCGTACGTACATACGGGCAGGGTCTCGAACGCCTACTCGCGCATATGTACATGGCTGGGTCGGAACGGAGAAACAGCGTCGTCGTCGTGTTCATGGGGAGCCAACCGGCTGGGTTGGAACGGAATGCGTGGTCATGTTCATCGGGAGGGCTTGGACGGAACATGATATGGAAACGAGGCTTGGCGTGCACGCTGGCGGAGAAGCGGCCTTGTGTTCGACCGCCACGTTGAACGGGATCCTGTTGACGGGAGGGGCCTGGCGTATCGCTGGCGAGGAAACGGACCACCTACGGTCGAAACGGGGGTCCTGTTGATCGGGAGGGGTGTGGCGTACCGCAAAACTGACGAAACGGACTTGTGTTGGAGCGCTACGGTCGAAACGAGGGTCCTGTTGATCTGGAGGGGTGTGGCGTACCACAAAACGGACGAAATGGACTTGTGTTGGAGCGCTACGGTCGAAACGGGGGTCCTGTTAATCGGGAGGGGTGGCGTGCATCGCAAAACGGACTCCACGGGTTACTGTTCATCTCCACCGTCGACCTCCTCCAGCCTCCACGGGCTACCGTCGACCTCCTCCAGCCTCCACGGGCTCCTGTTCATCCAGCCTCCACCGCGCGCTACTCCACCGGCTACTATTCAACCACCCATCCATGGGCACCCCTCCACCGTCTATTGTTCATCCAGCCCTCCACGCCACGAGGTCCTGTTCAACCACCCCTCTACGGCCACCCCTCCACCGTCTAATGTTCATCCAGCCCTCCACACCACGGGGTCCTGTTCATCCAGAGGCAACGCCACCGCGCACTGTTCATCCAACCCCCTCCCCATAACGCTCACTGTTCATCCAATCGATCGGCTTGATTAGCAGCGGCAGCGAAGGAATCGCTCCATCGGGTTCGATTAACGACCATCGACCGATCGCTCGGGTTCGATGTAGCGTAACTGCGGTCTGTCGCCGGGTTCGATTCGAGCCCAACGCCTCGCCGGGTTCGATTAGAGCCAACGCCTCACACACAGCAGCGTAGTGTACGAGAGAAAGCAGCGCATCGCTTGGCCCCGACCTCCCACCATAACCGCAACTCCCGAAATTTTCCTCCCCTCACTTCTACCATGGTTTTTCCGTCATGGATGGCCCAAAGAATGTCATGCATTGCGTCTCCGGCCCGCCAGGATGAAAAGCCCATTTTCTATCATGATTTTTGTCATAGAAGTAGGAGCCCACCACATCTATGATGATACCGGGTTTTGTCACAATTATCGTCATAGAAGTGTCATATGTATGACAGAAAAAATTCGTTCGGCCCAAAATGTCACGGATGTGTCTTTTTTTTGTAATGGGGACCACCAGAAGGGTCCCGGGGGTCCATCGGGTGGGGCCACCTATCCCGGAGGGCCCCGTGGGCTGAAGTGGTGTGGGAACCAGCCCCTGGTGGGCTAGTGCGCCCCACCCAAGGGCCCAAGGCGCCTAGGGTTGGAAACCCTAGGGGGTCGTTGCCCCCCGAGGGGGCATGCGCCCCCCTAGTTGGAAACCCTAAGGGGGCCGTTGCCCCCCGAGGGGCCGCCGCCCCCCTAGATGGGATCTCCAAGGGGGCATGCGCCCCCCCCCCCTAGCCCCTATATATAGTGAAGGGGAGGGAGGGCAGCCGCACCCTTAGCCCTGGCGCCTCCCTCTCCCTCCCGTGACACCTCTTCCTCCTCCAGGAGCGTTTGGCGAAGCCTGCTTTGGAATCATTGCTTCCACCACCATGCCGTCGTGCTGCTGGATCTCCATCAACTTCTCCTCCCCCCTTGCTGGATCAAGAAGGAGGAGACGTCTCCGCTCCGTACGTGTGTTGAACGTGGAGGTGTCGTCCGTTCGGCGCTAGGATCATCGATGATTTGGATCACGACGAGTACGACTCCATCAACCCCGTTCTCTTGAACGCTTCCACTCGCGATCTACAAGGGTATGTAGATGCACTCCTCTGTCTCTTGTTGCTAGATGACTCCATAGATTGATCTTGGTGATGCGTAGAAAATTTTAAATTTCTGCTACGATCCCCAACAGTGGCATCATGAGCTAGGTCTATACGTAGTTTCTATGCACGAGTAGAACACAAGTTGTTGTGGGCGTCGATTTTGTCAATTTACTTGTCGTTACAAGTTTTATCTTGATCCGACGGCATCATGGGATGAAGCGGACCAGACCGACCTTACACGTACACTTACTTGAGACAGGTTCCACCGACTGACATGCACTAGTTGCATAAGGTGGCTAGCAGGTGTCTGTCTCTCCTACTTTAGTCGGATCGGATTCGATGAAAAGGGTCCTTATGAAGGGTAAATAGAAATTGGCATATCACATTGTGGTTTTGGCATAGGTAAGAAACGTTCTTGCTAAGAAACCTATAGCAGCCACGTAAAAATTTGCAACAACAATTAGAGGACGTCTAACTTGTTTTTGCAGCATATGTCGTGTGATGTGATATGGCCAAAAGGATGTGATAAATGATATATGTGATGTATGAGATTGATCATGTTCTTGTAATTGGAATCACGACTTGCATGTCGATGAGTATGACAACCGGCAGGAGCCATAGGAGTTGTCTTAATTTATTTATGACCTGCGTGTCAACATAAACGTCATGTAATTACTTTACTTTATTGCTAAACCATTAGCCATAGTAGTAGAAGTAATAGTTGACGAGACAACTTCATGAAGACACGATGACAATGATCATAATGATGGAAATCATGGTGTCAAGCCGGTGACGATGATGATCATGGCGCCCCGAAGATGGAGATCGAAAGGAGCAAAATGATATTGGCCATATCATGTCACTATTTGATTACATGTGATGTTTATCATGTTTTAGATCTTATTTTCTTAGAACGACGGTAGCATAAATAAGATGACCCCTCATTAAAATATCAAGAATTGTGTTCCCCTAATTGTGCACCGTTGCTAAGGTCCGGTTTTCCGAAGCACCACGTGATGATCGGGTGTGATATGTTCTAACGTTCGCACACAAAGGGTGTAAGCCAGATTTACACACGCAATACATTTAGGTTGACTTGACGAGCCTAGCACGTACATACATGGCCTCGGAACACGGAAGACCAAAAGGTCGAACATGAGTCGTATAGAAGATACGATCAACATGAAGATGTTCACCGATGATGACTAGTCCGTCTCACGTGATGATCGGACACGGCCTAGTTGACTCGGATCATGTATCACTTAGATGACTAGAGGGATGTCTATCTTAGTGGGAGTTCATTAAATATTTTAATTATATGAACTTAATTATCATGAACATATTCTAGAACTTTGCAATATGTCTTGTAGATAAAATGGCCCACGCTAATGTTGCCCTCAACTTCAACGCGTTCCTAGAGAAAGCCAAGCTGAAAGACGATGGCAGCAACTACACGGACTGGGTTCGTAACCTGAGGATTATCCTCATAGCTGCCAAGAAAGCATATGTCCTTGATGCACCGCTAGGTGAAGCACATGTTTTCCCAGCAACTCAAGACGTTATGAACGCCTGGCACTCGTGTAGTGATGATTACTCCCTGGTTCGGTGCGGCATGCTTTACAGCTTAGAACCGGGGCTCCAAAAGCGTTTTGAGCAGCACGGAGCATATGAGATGTTCCAAGATCTGAAAATGGTTTTCCAAGCTCATGCCCGGGTCGAGAGATATGAAGTCTCCGACAAGTTCTACAGTTGTAAGATGGAGGAGAATAGTTATGTCAGCGAGCACATACTCAAAATGTCTGGGTTGCACAACCGCTTATATCAGCTGGGAGTTAATCTCCCGGATGATGCGGTCATTGACAGAATCCTTGAGTCGCTCCCACCTAGCTACAAGAGCTTTGTGATGAACTTCAATATGCAGGGGATGGAAAGGACTATTCCTGAGGTATATTCAATGCTGAAATCAGCGGTGGTGGAGGTCAAAAAGGATCATCAAGTGTTGACGGTGAATAAAACCACTAAGTTCAAGAAAGGCAAGGGTAAGAAGAACTTCAAGAAGGACGGCAAGGGATTTCCGCGCCCGGTAAGCCAGTTGCCGGGAAGAAGCCAAAGCATGGACCCAAGCCTGAGACTGAGTGTTTTTATTGCAAGGGAAACGGTCACTGGAAGCGGAACTTCCCCAAGTACTTACACTAGTAGAAAAGGGGGGAATGGCCCAGGCCGGTTCAGCCCATTAGTCCCGGTTCAATTCAGAACTGGGACCAATGGAGCTATTTGTCCCGGTTCGTGAGCCTGTGGGGCCGGGCCACGTGGGCCATTGGTCCCGGTTCGTCCAGACCTTTTGGTCCCGGTTGGTGGGACGAACCGGGACCAATGGGCCTGGCTCCTGGCCCACCACTATTGGTCCTGGTTGGTGGCTTGAACCGGGACCAAAGGCTTCCCTTTAGTCCCGATTCATGCCACCAACTGGGGCTAATGGTGGTGCCTATATATACCCCCTCGCGCAAGAGCAGAGCACACTGCTCTGTTTTTTATGGCCGAGGGTAAGAGGGCTTGGTGGTGCTCTAGCTCACCTCATATGCACACAAGGTGTTCGATGGAATGCCCGAGCCACACTACTTAAGGTTTCTCCTCTCCAAGCTCGACCACCAAGCTCCATTTTCCTCAATATTTATCTAGGTTTAGCGGTCTGTCACGCCCCGTCCCCGTTTTCATCGCCGTCGATCACCCGCGCCGATCTCATCGCCGGCACCACCGTGGTGAGCCTCTTGTTCTTATATTCTTTCTGAAAGGAAAAATTTCTTACTTGTATGTTTAGATAGATACTTGTATTATTTTCTTACTTTTATTATTGCATCTTATATAGTGCGATGGTTTTGGTATCCGCACCCGTCGGCCCTCGTCCTGTCTATGATTCGATGTGATATATATTATCTTTTCATAACTATTGGTTCATTTATTGTTTATGAAAATTATGCCGACCAACGTGACATAGATTTTATTTATCTAGGAGGTTGTTGAACCGGAAATTCCAACCGACCCTATTGTCGAGATGTTAAATTTAGTTGAAGAAGAAAACAATTTCTTGAAGGAAAAAATAAAAAAAAACTTGAGGAGGAGAAGATGATATTGGAGTTGCATGTTGCGGATGTCGTCGATGATCACAAGATCAAGATGGATGCAATGCGCTTGAAGATTAGAAAGATTAGAAAATATGCCATTCATACCGAGGCTTGGTATCATTATGCCGTTGGATCAGTTGTTACCTTGGTTGCGATTATGATCGCATTTGTTTTCGCATTGAAATGTTTTACATAGTTTCAATGTATGGTTTAATTAATTTTGATGCTCTGCAGAGCTTTATGTTGTTAGATGAGAACTATGTATGTACTTTGGTTTTTATGTGATGATGAACTTCTATTAATTTGGTCACTTAATTATCTATTCATGATATTCTGTAATGATTTTTGGCACACTTAATTATATATAATGCACGTAGATGAACCGGCAATGGATGTACGGTGACAGACACACCTCCGAGTACACTAAGGGCGTGCATGATTTTCTCTAAGTGGGTGAGGCAAACAAGCAGAATGGTTTTATGTGTTGTCCATGCCCTATATGTGGGAATACTTAGTCTTACTCTAACCGGAAAATCCTTCACACCCACCTACTTTACAAGGATTTCATGCCACACTATAATGTTTGGACGAGGCACGGAGAAATAGGGGTTATGATGGAAGACGACGAAGAAGAAGAGTATGATGACAACTATGTGCCCCCTGAATACGGTGATGCTACTGAACATCAAGAGGAAACAGACGATGTACACGATGGTGCTGCAACGGGCGAAGCTGCTGAAGATCAAGAGGAACCAGACGATGTGCCCGATGATGATGATCTCCGCCGGGTCATTGTCGATGCAAGGACGCAATGCGAAAGTCAAAAGGAGAAGCTGAAGTTCGATCGCATGTTAGAGGATCACAAAAAGGGTTGTACCCCAATTGCGAAGATGGCAACACAAAGGTCGGTACCGTCTTGGAATTGCTGCGATGGAAGGCGGAGAATGTCAGTGCTCGATAAAGGATTTGAGAAGCTACCAAAATAATGAAGAAGAAGCTGCCAAAGGATAACGAATTGCCCGACAGTACATACGCGGCAAAGAAGGTCGTATGCCCTCTAGGATTGGAGGTGGAGAAGATACATGCATGCCCTAATGACTGCATCCTCTACCGCGGTGCATACAAGGATCTGAACGCATGCGGTATGCGGTGCATTGCGGTATAAGATCGCACGAGATGACCCCGGTGATGTTGACGGCGAGCCTCCCTGTGAAGAGGGTTCTGCGAAGGTGATGTGGTATGCTCCTATAATACCACGGTTGAAACGTATGTTCGAAACGGAGAGCATGCCAAGTTGATGCGATGGCACGATGAGGACCGTAAGAAAGACGGGAAGTTGAGAGCACCCGGTGACGTGTCGCATGGAGAAAAATCGAGAGAAATTACTGGGATGAGTTTGCAAAGGACCCAAGGAACGTATGGTTTGCTTTAAGTGCGGATGGCATTAATCCTTTCGGGGAGCAGAGCAGCAATCACAGCACCTGGCCCGTGACTCTATGTATGTATAACCTTCCTCCTTGGATGTGCATGAAGCGGAAGTTCATTATGATACCAGTTCTCATCCAAGGCCCTAAGCAACCCGACAACGACATTGATGTGTACCTAAGGCCATTAGTTGAAGAACTTTTACAGCTGTGGAATGGAAACGGTGTACATACGTGGGATGAGCACGAAAAGGAGGAATTTCACCTAAAGGTGTTGCTGTTCATGACCATCAACGATTGGCCCGCTCTCGAGAACCTTTCGTGACAGACAAACAAGGGATACCACGCGTGCACGCGCCTGTTTACTTGACACCGATAGTATATACAGGAAGCTGCAGGAAGAATGTGTACAGGCCATCGCCGATTCCTCCGACCAACCATCAATGTCGAAAGAAAGGCAAGCATTTCAAAGGCGAGGCAGATCACCGGAAGAAGCCCACCATGCGTGCGGTGATCACTTACTTGCTATGGTCAATGATTTACACGTAATCTTTGGAAAGGGTCCCGCAGACTAGCTGTTCGAATGACGCCGACAATCACGCACCCATGTGGAAGAAGAAATCTATATTTTGGACCTACCCTCTTTGGAAAGACCTAGAGGTCCGCTCTTGATCAACGTGATGCACGTGGACGAAGAACCTTTGCGTGAACCTGCTAGGCTTCTTGGGCGTGTATGGGAAGACAAAAGATACACGAGGCATGGGAGGACCGGCAACGCTTGCACGAAAAAGAGGGCATGCCTCCGGCAAGCAAAGATGAAGGTCCCGCCAGCCACGCTCTTACAAAAGAAGAGAAAGAAATCTTCTTTGAATGCCTACTCAAGATGAAGGTCCCGACCGGCTTCTCGTCGAATATAAAGGGAATAATAAATATGCGGAGAAAAAGTTCCGTAACCTAAAGTCTCATGATCGCCACGTGATTATGACGCAATCGCTTCCGGTTGCATTGAGAGGGGCTTCTACCGAAAACGCGTCGATTAGCCATTGTGAAGCTATGTGCATTCCTCAATGCAATATCTCGTAAGGTGATCGATCCAGAAATCGTACCAACGCTTAAGGAGTTATGTGGCGCAATGTCTTGTCGGGTTTGAAATGGGTGTTCCCACCATCCTTCTTCAATATCATGACGCACGTCCTAGTTCATCTAGTCGACGAGATTGTCATTCTGGGGCCCGTATTTCTACACAATATGTACCCCTTTGAGAGGTTCATGGGAGTCCTAAAGAAATAAGTCCGGGGGTTGACTTCATTCCTGGCCTTAAGAAGATAGGTCTCCCTAAATCGCGGTATGAGGGGAGACTGACTGGAAAAGGCACGCTTGGAAGGGACTCAATAATATGCAGGGACGGATATTCTTGGTCTCAAGCACACTACACAGTTCTCTGAGAACTCTACCTTGGTGACCCGTATGTCGATGAACACAAGAACGATCTGCGCTCCAAACACCCGGAGCGGCGACGATCGATTACATGTGAACACATCAGACTTTCAGCAGCTTGGTTGGAAACACGCCTCGTGAGGTGACAGCACTGTTTGTGATAAGCTGTACTTGTTGTCCGAGGACCATCTTCGACTCTAATGATTTGGAAAGGATACGAGATAAATGGGAATACATTTTACACGATTGACCAAGATCAAAAGAGCACCAACCAAAACAGCGGTGTCCGCTTTGATGCAGCAACCGGCTGTGGGAAAGGACACATATTATGGTTACATAGTAGACATATGGGAACTTGACTACGGAGTAGATTTGAAGGTCCCTTTGTTTAAGTGCAAGTGGGTCAATCTGTCAGAGGCGAGTGCAGGTAGACCCACAATGCGGAATGACAACAAAGTGGATCTGAAAAATCTTGGGAACAACTGACGAACCGTTCGTCCTAGCCAATGATGTGGCACAAAGTTATCTATGTGAAGGACATGTCTACCGGACCGAGGAAAAGAAAAGATAAGGAAGTGAATACATCATACGATGAGCCAAAGCGCCACATAGTTCTTTCAGGAAAAGGGACATCCACAGGAGTGGAGGGCAAGACAGACATGTCTCAAGAGTATGAAAAGTTCCATGAAATTCCTCCCTTCAAAGTCAAGGCTGACCCAAGCATCCCGATAAAGCGATGAAGATTATCCATGGTTACGGCACAATAAGCAAATGACACAAGCGAAGAAAAAATGAAGACTTTCTCCCGCAACTATTATGATGATACCATGCCAACTTTGTAACAGACGAGTATGATACCATTCTTCGTTTTGTACATGCACATGCTATGCCAGCTTTTTCAGAGTTCATTTGAAAACTATGAATTTCAAAGAATTGAAATTTTAACTATTCAAATTTGAAAACTAATGGCATAAAAAGAAAGTCTAAAACTAATGGCACTACCAGAAAGTTTTATAATTTTGCTGACCTAAAAGCAAAAAGAATTAAAAAATAAAGCAAAAAACCAAAAGAAAATAAATAATGCAGAAAACAAAACAAAAAAACTGGAAAAAAATAAAAATAGCAACAATAAGTATTTTGTTGTAAGTAGAAACAAAATAAAATGAATAAAGCAACAAAGAAAATAAAAAAAGTGTTTTCAAATCTGAAAACTAATGGCACTAACAGAAAGTTTATAATTTTTCTAAAACTAAAAGCAAAAAGAATTAAAAATAAAGCAAAAACAAAAAGAAAATAAATAATGCGTAGAAAACAAAACAAAAAACTGGAAAAAAATAAAAATATCAACTATAAGTATTTTGTTGTAAGTAGAAACAAAATAAAATGAATAAAGCAACAAAGAAAACAAAAAAAGTGTTTTCAAATTTGAAAACTAATGGCACTAACAGAAATTTTATAATTTTTCAAAAACTAAAAGCAAAATGAATTAAAAATAAAGCAAATAACAAAAGAAGATAAATAATGCAGAAAACAAAACAAAAAAACTGGAAAAAATATAGCAACATTAAGTATTTTGTTGTAAATAGAAACAAAATAAACTAAATAAAGCAACAAATAAAACAAAAAAAACAAAAAAAAGTGCCACCTACTGGGCCCCCACGGCCTGAATACGACTAGAAACCCTACCATGGGCCAGGATTCAGGCCCGCGGGAGGCCCAGTAGGCCCACAGGCACATATTGCAGGGTTAGGCCCGAAAGCCTGCTTTAGAGAGGAGCTCGAGAGGGAAGGCGCACCGCACCTTATAAACAGGTGCGCCTCCCTCTCAACTAGCGAGGTGGGACTAAATATTTGGGTTCCGGGCAGCACAGGCCTTTGGTCCCGGTTGGTGGCACGAATCGGGTCTAAAAGTGCATTAGTCCCGGTTGGTGCCTCGACCGGGACTAATGCTTTAGTCCCGGTTGGTGCCACCAACCGACCAAAACGCTTCCCGCCCATTGGGCTGCTGAAAAGAAGCCTTTGGTCCCGGTTGGTGGCACCAACCGGGACTAAAGGGGGGCATTAGTCCCGGTTTGTGCCACGAACCGGGACCAATGCTCTTGCTATATATACAGCACTTACCAGTTTTCGCCAAAATCCATCCGATTCTTCTCGCCTCGACGCCTTCTGCTCCTCATCACCGTCGCCGCTGAGCCCTGCCCCGACGCCGTCAGGTTGGTCCACCTCGTCGTCGCCGCCACCGAGCCACTGCCCCGACACCGTCGCCGCGCCCGCCGCCTGCCGGCCCGACCCGTCGTGCTGCCGCGCGTGCCACCCATTCACCGACCCGTCGCTGTGCCATGCGCCACCCCTTCCCGACCCACGCGCCGTCGCCACGCCCTTCCCCAACCCGTCGCCGTCGCCCGACCACGCCGCCGCCTTTGGTCCGGCCGCCGGCGCCCTTTCCTCTTTTTTTTGTGCATTTTATGTATATGTTCTCTGTGTATATATGTATATGTTCTCTGTGTATATACGTTCATATATGCAAAAGTTAGATTTTAGAAAAACTTTATATATGCAAAAGTTTGTATATGCAAAAATTTATACATATATGTAAGTATATATGTATGTATAGATGTATGTATGTGGATACATGAGGGGGGTCGATATACCCCCTCTCCAATAGCATTTTTGTGCATTTTAGGTTAGTGTATATATATGTTCATTTATATATGCAAAAGATAGATTTTTAGAAAAAATACTATTTTTTCTGTTGATGATATGATGATGTTTTTTTTCATATATGTATTATTTTTTAAGTTGTTAGTAGATATCGATTTTAGGTTAGTGCATTTTATCACTGATTTTACGTTAGTTGATCGATTTAGTGCATTTTATGTTTGTTGCATTTTAGGTTAGTGCATTTTATGTTAGTGGACAGGAAAAAGTAAAATAAGGAAAAGGAAAATAAGTAGAGAAATAAGGAGAAGAAGAAGGAGAAGACGAGGAGAGGAAGAAGAGAAAGAAGAAGAAAAAAAAAGAGGAGAAGAAGAAGGAATAGGGAGCTTCTTCTCCTTTTTTTTCTCCTCTTTTTTTTCTTCTTCTTAATTTTTATCGAGGAACGAGGGTGTCGAGGACACCGAGGGGTCGAGGGTCGGGAACTAGGGTAGAGGGTTCGAGGTCGTTAAGGGGTCAAGGGTCGAGGTTTCTGTGGTCGAGGTTCGAGGTTCTAGGGTCGAGGATCGAGGTCGAGGTTCGAGGTCGCCTAGGGGTCGAGGTTCGGGTCGTCGAGGTTCGAGGTCGAGGATCGCCGAGGTCGAGAGGTTTCCTAGTGTCAAAGTATTGAAGAAATCAAGGCTTCATCATTAGCCGGAAGTAACCATGGCATGATGGTCGAAGTCCTCCAAAGTTATTCGGAATGGAGTTCGGATAGGATAATTTGCCTTTTATGCAATTTCAGCAAAGGCCTTCCAAATAACGATATTCGGAAGGTTCTTGCTGAACTTTGTACCAAAAAGCGAATTATCCTATCTAGGACTCGGTTCCAAAATAACTTTGGAGAGCTTCTGCACCATCATGCACCTCAAGCATTTTTGCCTAATGATGAAGACATGGTTTTGTTGAATCCTTTGACACTAGGCAACCTCCCGACCCCTCGGTGATCCTCGACCTCGACCATCGACCGCTCGGCGATCCACGACCCTCTACCCTACCGCGGGCGTTGATGCCCACATCACTTGTGGGACATAGATGTAGTGTTCAACGCCGACCCCCTCCCGATAGCTTCAACACGTGGGGGGGGTCGATATTACCTCCTCCTTGAAGCGTTCTCGAGGCCACCCCCTAACCCTTGAAGCGTTGTCGAGGCCACCCGAAACCCTAGAGAAGCAGCGTCGAGGCCACTAATTAATATGATTCATTATTGTGATTAGCTAGCTAGTACTACGTTTGCCACTAATATATCCATATCTGTCATGTTTGAATAATAATTGCCATGTTGTAAATATTTGTAGAAACTATGGACACCCCACCCCGAGACGAAGCACAAGAAGCATTGTTGAGGGACATAATCGCAGAAGGAAGTGATGCCCTCAGCTCGTTGATGTTTCTCAACGACACCGATGGTCTGGAAGGAGAGGGTGAAGAAGCAGCTGGCTATGATTATGATGGCTCCGATGACCCAATGCCGGTGGAAGAAGGATAGGGTGAAGAACTAGACCGTGAGACTGCTCCGGTGATCACCGAACTGAGTCCGGCCAGGTATATATATTTGTTAAGCCTGTGCTGACTAGCTAATTGATGCATTCATTGTTTTGGTATGTACACATATTAATTAACTCTCGTATTTCTTCCTTTTTCTAGCCCTCCGGATCGAGCACAACTTCGGTAAAGGGACGAGGCCCGAAGAAAAAGTTGAGCTCGGTTGAAAGGTTTGAGATCATAGAAATCGCGCGCGACGGCCAACCGATTGAACCCATCTGGACAAAGAAGGCATTTGTTGCTCAGTGCGGGGTTCTGGCTAGGGACAAGATCCCGATCAGCATCCAGCAATGGTATAAGCCTAAGAACGAAGACCCTGAGGTGTCTTATGTCAATGATCTGTAGAAAAATGATCTTTGGGTGAGTGAAGTCAAATTTCACCCTACCGCTAGAGGATGATCCGGAGAAGCCATGTTATAGAGCCATTAATCAAGTCTTTTGCTCTTAAGAAGATGGCAGACCTATTCAGGAACTGGAAGAAAGACCTGAATAAGTTTGACGATAAAAAAGAGACACCAGAATTCATGGGCAAATATGAGAAGATCGAGAGATGATCGCCCGCATTTGTGGCCCACAGGACATCGGAAAAGAGTAAAAAGATGTCAGCGACAAACAAGCAAAATGCTGCGAAGAAGAAGCTTCACCATCATCGCAGGGGTCGGTGGCTACCTCATAGCCCGACCTAAGTGGGCCAAGGCTGAGAATGATCTGCTTGAAAAAGGGATCAAACCAGAGACAATGAACTGGCCAGACCGTTGCCGGACTTGGTTCTTCGAGGCTGGCGGAACCTTGGACCCTGTATCAGGGAAGTGCATTTGGACGGATGATCAATTGGACATACCAGTCAAGAGGCTAAAGCAATATATCGAAGCAGCGCAACAAGGGAAGTTCGTTCCAGACAGGGAGAGGGACGAGCTCACAATGGCCCTCGGGAATCCTGAGCACCCTGGACGGACACGAGGCATGCCAGGCTCCGTTTTGTGGAAGGCTGGATTTCCGGACGCAGGGGGTTACAAAACCCATGAGAGGAGGAAGAAACTGGAGCATAGCCAAATGCAGGCGCTGCACGAAAGGGTAATGGGGCTAGAGGAACGAGAAGAAGAACGGATCAAACGACCTACCGAAGCTTCCCCTGAAGCTCCCCCGCCATCTCAGCGGAGAAGTAGCGTGGCTTCCACCGAGCTGCTTCAGCCGGAGCATGCCTTGACGGCTCCTGCCAGCTATCCCGTGGATGCTATCACGGAGTCTCAAAATTGCCACCTTATGGCGCAATGGAGCAATTTGAAGGTCAAGGTTGTTGTTGGCTCTGTTTATCCTACTAAACCTGAATCAACTTTTCACTGCCGGCCGATTCCAGAAGGATATGCTAAGGTGATGGTGGATGAAATAACGGAGGGATTTGAGGACCTCCGGCTTGACCACCCTACCGGTGAAGGGGAGTATCGGCTGGGTTACGCTCAAGACTCCATGCCTATGGCGGAAGGATCTCATCAACCTTCCGAACTGGACGCCTCCGCCTCCTCCTCCTCCTCCGACAAGTCAGGGCACTCCGCCTCCTCCACCGCCTCCTCCTCTGGCGAGTGACGATCAGGGCACTCGGCCGGCTCCTTCTTCGGCGCGTGGCGGCACTCCGCCTCCTTCTCCGCCTGCACCGGCGCGCCCGAGCAGCCAGCCTCCTCCTTCTCCGCCTCGTCAGCGAGGGCGCAAGAGACACGCCGCCGCTCCGGCTGCTCCGACGCGTCGTAGTCCTTCTCCTCCGCCTCGTAAGCAAGGAAAGAAGACATCCGCTCCGTCTGCTCTGCCGGCGTCTAGCAGTACAGCCAAAGGCGGGAGGAGATACAGATTCGGTCCTTCTCTGAAGAATCCAGAGAAGTTACCGTACAAGAGGACCGAGGAGGAAAACGCGAAGATCGTGCAGACCGAAGTGCATGACTTGTTTGAAGGGTTGAAAGCAAAGAGACATCCACCTACGGAGGAGAAGGTAGATCCGGTGAAAGCGAAGCGCACTCTGGCTGCCCTGACAAAACCACCCAAGTCTCCACCGAAAGGCAACTATGAGCGCATTATTGGAAAGGCATTTGCCGAAGCGGAGAGGTCGGGAAGTACTAAAAGTGATCAAATAATGAAAGAACGATGAGCTGGGAAACAAATTGCCCAGCTCGGCGAACAAGCGAAGCAATCGTGCCCCCCGCTCAAGGTGCCTGCTAGCGACATCGTCGATCCGAGGATGGTGCCCGGTTATGGCAATCCTGAAGATTACCTGCCCGATGATGTACATTATGATTTCTTGGAGGTGCAGATACAAAGATACGAGTACGGGAAGCCTCTCACAAAGATGAAAGCTCTCTATCAACGATGATGCGAAGATTGCATGATTGGTACATGAAAACCTGCAGAGAGTCACGAGGGGAGGAGTACTTTGTATGTGAGAGTTAAAAGGAGCATGACCTCGTTGGAATTGAACTGCTGCCTATTCCATTTGAGGAGTTCTATCAGTTTTTCAATCAATTGGCCCTCGATAAAGCAACGGTCACCTGCTATGCGTAAGTAGTACTACTTCTGTCATTAAGTCTCTCTATATAACTCAGCTCTTTCATTGCATGTATTTATAATTATCCTCACTATATTATGCAGATTGAAGATCGCCGAATTGAAGAAAAGACAAGTGGGTTCCATTGGGTTCATTAACACATATCTCATAGATGCAATCGAGGTTGAATTTCATGCCGAAAATACCGAGGCCAACTAGCTACAATCGTTGGTAATAAATGAACACAAGGATATAATACTCTTTCCTTACAACTTCAAGTGAGTGTTACTGTCTTGTGGCATATTCGGTTTCCTTATTAGTCCAGGTTATAGTAATGTAATATTGATGAGTTATGCATGCGCAAGCAGTACCACTATATTCTCCTAGAGATTAAGCTTGAGCAGGAGTAGTAACTGTCTTAGACTCCAAACGAAAAGATCCCAAGGAGTATGCGGACATGACTGAAATGCTCGAGAAGTAAGTTAAATCGATCATTATCCACCATATCAGCAACTTTGTTCATTTCGATATCAAGTAATTGTTTTCTTTGTATGGCAGGGTTTGGAGAAAATTCACCAAAAAGCTCCGGACTGCCGAAGAAGCTGCAATTTAGACACCAAAGTAAGTACTATAGTAGCATATTCCACGCATCTCCTAGTGATTCAAGCGCTAGATTCATCAATACCATTTAACATGCTTGCTAATTATCAGTTTGATTGACCTCTATTTCTTGTAAAGTGGTTGTGGCAGGAACAAGGGAATGATTTACGTGGATACTACATTTGCGAGTCCATCCGCCACCACGACTGTGAGCGGGCTACTCGACAAACAATATGAAGTGCGTAAATAACAACATTCACAATTTTATTTTATTACCATCATTTGTGTTGAGTTTCATTCATTCATATATATATGTATTGACCCCTTCTTAAAATTAGATGTTTCGGATGCGGGATGAACTACTAGCACCAGATCGCTGCGAGCAATTCAAGAGGAATTGGCGGCATTATTTCTTGACCACGTGATCGCTGAAGACGGAGAATACTATGTGGACCACGCGTCCGTATGTTAGGAGATTATTTTTATAAAAGATAATTATTGTATATATGTAGCCGGTAGTGTCGGATAGATATACGAGAACTTGTTGTTCGACCAATCTCTCGGAGAAGGAGAGGTGGTCGATATCACTTCCTCTGTATGCATATATGTTCATGACGATCATTCGTTTCCTTCATTTGCTTACTAGCTAGCTAGCGTGTCTAGCTAGTCCTCTCTATACGTATGTATAGTACGTAGCGTCGACCAAGCACGGACAAAAGAGAGGACACTTCTCTCTCTTAATTAGCTAGCTAACACAATATATGAAACACCTAAATTAACCCCCCAAAACCCCCAAACCCCCCCCCTTTCAAAAAAAAACCCCAGCCACTGAAATGCTGACGCGTGGATGCCTATTGGTCCCGGTTGGTGCCACCAACCGGGACCAAAGGCCCTCCTGCCTGGGCTCGGCCAGACAGGCCACGTGGAGGCCCATCGGTCAGTTACGGATTGAACCGGGACTAAAGGGCCAGGGTATTAGTACCGACCCTTTAGTCCCGGTTCATGAACCGGGACTAAAGGCCCTCACCAACCGGGTCAATAGGCCCCTTTTCTACTAGTGTTAGCGGATAAGAAGGCCGGCAATACCAAAGGTATATGTGATATACATGTTATTGATGTGTACCTAACCAGCGCTCGTAGTAGCTCCTGGGTATATGATACTAGTGCGGTTGCTCATATTTGTAACTCAAAACAGGAGCTGCGGAATAAGCGGAGACTGGCGAAGGACGAGGTGACGATGCGCGTCGGGAATGGTTCCAAGGTCGATATGATCGCCGTCGGCACGCTACCTCTACATTTACCTACGGGATTAGTTTTAAACCTCAATAATTGTTATTTAGTACCAGCTTTGAGCATGAACATTGCATCTGGATCTCGTTTAATGCGAGATGGCTACTCATTTAAATCTGAGAATAACGGTTGTTCTATTTATATGAGAGACATGTTTTATGGTCATGCCCCGCTGGTCAATGGTTTATTCTTATTGAATCTCGAACGTGATGTTACACATATTCATAGTGTGAATGCCAAAAGATGTAAGGTTGATAATGATAGTCCCACATACTTGTGGCACTGCCGCCTTGGTCACATTGGTGTCAAACGCATGAAGAAACTCCATGCAGATGGATTTTTGGAGTCTCTTGATTACGAATCATTTGACACGTGCGAACCATGCCTCATGGGCAAAATGACCAAGACTCCGTTCTCCGGAACAATGGAGCGAGCAACCAACTTATTGGAAATTATACATGCTGATGTGTGCGGTCCAATGAGCGTTGAGGCTCGTGGTTTATCGTTATGTTCTCACCCTCACAGATGACTTAAGTAGATATGGGTATGTCTACTTATTGAAACACAAGTCTGAGACCTTTGAAAAGTTCAAGGAATTTCAGAGTGAGGTTGAGAATCAACGTGACAGGAAAATTAAGTTCTTATAATCAGATCGTGGGGGAGAATATTTGAGTCACGAATTTGGCACGCACTTAAGGAAATGTGGAATTGTTTCACAACTCACGCCGCCTGGAACACCTCAGCGGAATGGTGTGTCCGAACGTCGTAATCGCACTCTATTGGATATGGTGCGATCTATGATGTCTCTTACCGATCTACCGCTATCATTTTGGGGTTATGCTATAGAGACTGCCGCATTCACTTTAAATAGGGCTCCGTCGAAATCCGTTGAGACGACACCGTATGAATTGTGGTTTGGGAAGAAACCTAAGTTGTCGTTTCTGAAAGTTTGGGGATGCGATGCTTATGTCAAGAAACTTCAACCTGAAAAGCTCGAACCCAACTTGGAAAAATGCGTCTTCATAGGATACCCAAAGGAAACTGTTGGGTATACCTTCTACCTCAGATCCGAAGGCAAGATCTTTGTTGCCAAGAGTGGATCCTTTCTACAGAAAGAGTTTCTCTCGAAAGAAGTAAGTGGGAGGAAAGTAGAACTTGATGAAGTATTGCATCTTGAACCGGAGAGTAGCGCAGCTCAAGAAAATGTTTCTGTGGTGCCTGCACCGACTAGAGAGGAAGTTAATGATGATGATTAAGGAACATCGGATCAAGTTACTACTGAACTTCGTAGGTCCACAAGGACACGTACCGCACCAGAGTGGTACGGTAACCCTGTCCTGGAAATCATGTTGTTAGACAATGGTGAACCTTCGAACTATGAAGAGGCAATGGCGGGCCCGGATTCTGACAAATGGCTTGAAGCCATGAAATCCGAGATAGGATCCATGTATGAAAACGGAGTATGGACTTTGACTGACTTGCCCGATGATTGGCGAGCCATAGAAAATAAATGTATCTTTAAGAAGAAGACAGACGGATGGTAATGTGACCATCTATAAGGCTCGGCTTGTCGCTAAGGGTTATCGACAAGTTCAAGGGGTTGACTACGATGAGACTTTCTCACCCGTAGCGAAGCTGAAGTCCGTCCGAATCATGTTAGCAATTGTCGCATTCTATGATTATGAGATATGGCAAATGGGCGTCAAAAGCGACATTCCTTAATGGTTTCCTTAAGGAAGAATTGTATATGATGCAGCCGAAGGTTTTGTCGATCCTAAGAATGCTGACAAGGTATGCAAGCTCCAACGCTCAATCTATGGGCTGGTGCAAGCATCTCGGAGTTGGAACATTCGCTTTGATGAGATGATCAAAGCGTTTGGGTTTATGCAGACTTATGGAGAAGCATGTGTTTACAAGAAAGTGAATGGGAGCTCTGTAGCATTTCTCATATTATATGTGGATGACATACTATTGATGGGAAATGATATAGAATTCTTGGAAAGCATAAAGGCCTACTTGAATAAGTGTTTTTCAATGAAGGATCTTGGAGAAGTTGCTTACATATTAGGCATCAAGATCTATAGAGATAGATCGAGACGCCTCATTGGTCTTTCACAAAGCACATAACTTGACAAGATATTAAAGAAGTTCAATATGGATCAGTCCAAGAAGGGGTTCTTGCCTGTATTACAAGGTGTGAGATTGAGCACGGCTCAATGCCCGACCATGGCATAAGATAGAGAAAAGATGAGTGCCATCCCCTATGCCTCGGCCATAGGGTCTATTATGTATGCCATGTTGTGTACCAGACCTGATGTAAACCTTGCCGTAAGTTTGGTAGGAAGGTACCAAAGTAATCCCGGCATGGAACACTGGACAGGGGTCAAGAATATCCTGAAGTACCTGAAAAGGACTAAGGATATGTTTCTCGTTTATGGAGGTGACGAAGAGCTCGTCGTAAGGGTTACGTTGATGCTAGCTTCGACACAGATATGGATGACTCCAAGTCACAAACCGGATACGTGTATATTTTGAATGGTGGGGCAGTCACCGTGCGATTTGCAAGCAAAGCGTCGTGGCGGGATCTACATGTGAAGCAGAGTACATGGCAGCCTCGGAGGCAGCACATGAAGCAATCTGGATGAAGGAGTTCATTACCGACCTAGGAGTTATTCCCAATGCGTCGGGCCCGATGACTCTCTTATGTGACAACACTGGAGCTATTGCCCTTGCCAAGGAGCCCAGGTTTCACAAGAAGACCAGGAATATCAAGCGTCGCTTCAACTCCATTCGTGAAAATGTTCAAGATGGAGACATAGAGATTTGTAAAGTGCATACGGACCTGAATGTCGCAGATCCGTTAACTAAACCTCTTCCACGTGCAAAGCATGATCAACACCAGAACTCTATGGGTATTTGATTCATCACAATGTTACTAGGTTATTGACTCTAGCGCAAGTGGGAGACTGTTAAAAATATGCCCTAGAGGCAATAATAAAAAGGTTATTATTATATTTCCTTGTTCATGATAATTGTCTATTGTCATGCCATAATTGTGTTATCCGGAAATCGTAATGCATGTGTGAATACATAGACCACAACATGTCCCTAGTGAGCCTCTAGTTGACTAGCTCGTTGATCAATAGATGGTTACGGTTTCCTAACCATGGACATAGGATGTCATTGATAACGGGATCACATCATTAGGATGATGATGTGATGGACAAGACCCAACCCTAAGCATAGCACAAGATCGTGTAGTTCGTCTGCTAAAGCTTTTCTAATATCAAGTATCCTTTCCTTAGACCATGAGATTGTGAAACTCCCGGATACCTTAAGGGTACTTTGGGTGTGCCAAACGTCACAACGTAACTGGGTGGCTATAAAGGTACACTACGGGTATCCCCGAAAGTACATGTTGGGTTGGCATGAATCGAGACTGGGATTTGTCACTCCGTATGACGGAGAGGTATCTCTGGGCCCACTCGATAGGACATCATCATAATGAGCTCAATGTGATCAAGGAGTTGTTCACGAGATGATGTGTTACGGGAACGAGTAAAGAGACTTGCCGTAATGAGATTGAACAAGGTATCGGTATACCGACGATCGAATCTCGGGCAAGTATTGTACCGATAGACAAAGGGAATTGTATACGGGATTGATTGAATCCTCGACATCGTGGTTCATCCGATGAGATTATCGTGGAGCATGTGGGAGCCAACATGGGTATCCAGATCCCGCTGTTGGTTATTGACCGGAGAGTTGTCTCAGTCATGTCTACGTGTCTCCCGAACCCGTAGGGTCTACACACTTAAGGTTCGGTGACGCTAGAATTGTAGAGATATTGGTATGTGGTTAACCAAAAGTTGTTTGGAGTCCTGGATGAGATCCCGGACGTCACGAGGACTTCCGGAATGGTCCGAAGGTAAACATTTATATATAGGAAGTCCAGTTTCGGACACCGGGAGAGTTTCGGGGGTCACCGGTATTGTACCGGGACCACCAGAAGGGTCCCGGGGGTCCATCGGGTGGGGCCACCTATCCCGGAGGGCCCCATGGGCTGAAGTGGCATGGGTACCAGCCCCTGGTGGGCTGGTGCGCCCCACCCAAGGGCCCAATGCGCCTAGGGTTGGAAACCCTAGGGGGCCGTTGCCCCCCGAGGGGGCATGCGCCCCCCTGGTTGGAAACCCTAAGGGGGTCGTTGCCCCCCGAGGGGCCGCCGCCCCCCTAGATGGGATCTCCAAGGGGGCATGCGCCCCCCTAGCCCCTATATATAGTGGAGGGGAGGGAGGGCAGCCGCACCCTAAGCCCTGGCGCCTCCCTCTCCCGTGACACCTCTTCCTCCTCCAGTAGCGCTTGGCGAAGCCCTGCTGGAATCCCGCTGCTTCCACCACCACGCCGTCGTGCTGCTGGATCTCCATCAACTTCTCCTCCCCCCTTGCTGGATCAAGAAGGAGGAGACGTCTCCGCTCCGTACGTGTGTTGAACGCGGAGGTGCCGTCCGTTCGGCGCTAGGATCATCGGTGATTTGGATCACGACGAGTACGACTCCATCAACCCCGTTCTTTTGAACGCTTCCGCTCGCGATCTACAAGGGTATGTAGATGCACTCCTCTCTCTCTCTCGTTGCTAGATGACTCCATAGATTGATCTTGGTGATGCGTAGAAATTTTAAATTTCTGCTACGATCCCCAACAATCACTCCCGCACGCATGCAAGGGATATTAATGTCCTTGGTTGCTAGTACAAGACAAACCCCATCAATTTTGCCTCGATTAGAGTTAGTGGCCTTATATAGCTGCAAATTGCAATTTTGATAGAGCTTTTGCATATACAAAAATGGAGGGAGTATTAAAAATACCAGATTTGCTACTCCCTCCATTCATACATATAGGGCCTAATGCATTTTTTGAGATTGCCTTTGACTATTGATAAAGTTAATAGTATATGGGATGTATAATGTGGAAATTATATCATTGAAAGCTCCTTTCACATACGAATTTGACGGTATGCTTTCTGTAATTTGCATGTCATATACTCCCTCCGTTCCTAAGTATAAGTCTTTGTATAGATTCCACTATGGACTATATACGGAGCAAAATGAGTGAATTTATACTCTAAAATGCATTTATATACATTTGTATGTGGTTCATAGTGAAATATCAACAAAGACTTGTATTTAGGAACAGAGGGAATATTCTACTTATATGTAGTGAAAGTTAGCCTTGAAAACGTACTAGGCCCTACATAGATGGATAGAGGGAGTACTTTTCATCTAGATGACAATCAGCAAATCTCATGTAGTAACTCCAACGCCATACGATTTTACGCATATATTCATGTGGATATTTCTATTGATTTACGTTTGTTACTTTTACTTTGTCTTTTCCCATGCCACGCAAACTACATTTGCACACCCACATGGTCGCTCACAAAATGTAGTTGCACGTCCGTGTACACGCGCGCAACTGTAGTTGCATGTCATTTGGGTTTGTGCCGGATCTGTGAGTTTACTTGGAGTTGGCATGATATTGTTAACTGGTAGGCCATCATCCAATTGTCAAGTTGATCAATTTCACCACACAATTTTGATATATCCGATGTATGTATACCATACTTGAACGGGGTCTTTATTTTTTACCAGGGGTCACTAGTAGAAAAGGGGCCAATGGCCAGGCCGGTCCAGCCCATTAGTCCCGGTTCAATCCAGAAACGGGACCAATGGGGGCATTGGACCCGGTTCGTGAGCCCCGAGGGCGGCAGACTACGTGGGCCCTTGGTCCGGTTCATCTGGACCTATTGGTCCCGGTTAGTGGGACGAACCGGGACCAATGGCCTCGCCTCTGGCCCACTACCATTGGTCCCGGTTGATGGGACGAACAGGACCAAAGGCTTCCCATTAGTCTCGGTTCATGCCAAAGAATCGGGACTAAAGGCTTGGTCCTCGTTGCGGCCAGAGTTTAGTCCCACCTCGCCAACCGAAAGGGAATCAGACCGGTTTATAAGCCCATCCCTCACTGCCATGTTGAGCTGCTCTCAAAATAAATAAAAAATGCCCTTATAAAGGGAATTTAACCTAAATTCATACTGAATTTCTCCGAAGTTCGTAGAAATTTATTATGAATTTAGGTTGAATTTTCTCTAGAAGCGCATCTATGCTCATTTCTGAGTAGTTTTTTATATACTTTTTTTTAGTAAAGTTAGTCACAACTATTTTTTCTTCTATTTATTTCTGAATAGTTTTTTATATAGTTTTTTTCTTTTCTGCTATATTTATTTTTTTCTATTTTTTTCTATGTGGTAATAAGTCATTAAAAATAAGCATCTGTGATCATTTCTTTAGTAAAGTTAATAAGAACTATTTTTTCTTCTATTTATTTCTGAATTGTAATAAGTCATTAAAAATAAGCATCTATGCTCATTTTTTAGTAAAGTTAATCACAACTATTTTTTCTTCTATTTATTTTTGAATAGTTTTTTATATAGTTTTTTTTTCCTTTTCTGCTATATTTTTTTTCTATTTATTTCTGTGTGGTAATAAGTCATTAAAAATAAGCATCTATGCTCATTTCTTTAGTAAAGTTAATCACAACTATTTTTTCTTCTATTTATTTCTGAATTGTAATAAGTCATTAAAAATAAGCATCTATGCTCATTTTTTAGTAAAGATAATCACAACTATTTTTATATAGTTTTTTTTCTTTTCTGCTATATTTATTTTCTTTTCTTTTTATTTCTGTGTGGTAATAAGTCATTAAAAATAAAAAAGAGGCGCAATGCTAGTTAATTCGCTTCAAGCCTTTCGGAATAGTGTAAACTGCACTGCACATAGCTCCGTGCAGTTTACCCTATTCCTCAAGGCTTGAAGCGAACCAACATAAGCATTGAGCCTCTTCTTCATCGTCTCGTTTCGGGGTTTATAAACAGCTGCAGTGCCTCTCGCTTGGCAAGGTGGGACTAAAAAACAGCTGCATAAAATAAATAAGTAAAGAAAAATGCCTCCTCTTTGGGCACCCACGGCCCGGATACGACTAGAAACCCACCATGGGCCAGGATTCAGGCCCTTGGTGGCCCATTAGAACCATCGAGCAAAGCAGTAGTTAGTAGGCTCGTAAGCCTGCGGTGGAAGGAGCTCGAGAGGGAGGCGGTGGGGCTTATAAACCACTGCGCTCCCCTCTCGGCTAGCGAGGTGGGACTAAACTTTCGTGCCGCACCGTGCGGCCTACGGTCATTGGTCCCGGTTCGTGGCTCCAATCTGGGACCAATGCCCACCCTTTAGTCCCGGTGGGGGGCACCAACCGGGACCATAGCCCTCTGCTTCCCGCCCTTTGGGCTGCTTAAAAGAGGCCTTTGGTCCCGGTTGGTGGCACCAACCGGGACTAAAGGGGGGCATTGGTCCCGATTGGTCCCGCCAACCGGGACTAAAGGCTTTGCTATATAACGAAAATTTCAGAACCGCATCCCCACTTCGATCTCTCCTTCCTCCTCGATCTCCCGACGCCGTGCGCCATCGCTGCCCCGTCCCGACGCCGTCGCCGTCCCCATCGTCGCTCGCGTCCCGTCACACCGCCCGTCCTGCGCCGTCGCCGTCGCCGCCCCGTCGACACCCGTCCCGTCGTCGACGTCCCGTCATAACCGTCTCGCGCCTCCGCCCGTCGTCGCCGCCCGTTCGCCCCGGCCCGTCGTCGGCGCCCGGCCCGTCTATTTTCCGATCCAGTTTACATTAGATAAATTAGATAGAAAATTATAGATATTAATGTCAAATGTTAGATGAACTAGCTAGATATTAATTAATTTGTTCATATTGTGTTAGATTTTTTTCTGTTAATAGATTTTTTGGTGTGATTAATTTGTTCATATTGTGTTAGATTTTTTTTCTGTTAATAGATTTTTTTGGCGTAATTAATTTGTTCATATTGTGTTAGATTTTTTTCTGTTAATATATTTTTTTGGTGCAATTAATTTGTTCATATTGTGTTAGATTTTTTTTTACATTAATAGATTTTTTGGTGTAATTAATTTGTTCATAATATGTTTGGTGATATTTAGATTGTGTTAGTAAGTACTATAATTGAACTAGCTAGTTAGAAAAATATAATTAATATTTTATTTAGATTTTTTGTAATATAATTAGTTAGAAAAATATGAGTTAGTTAGAAAAATACTAGTTTATTTTTAGTAAGTACTATATAGTAAGTGCTACTTTGTTTTTAGTAAGTACTACTTTTATTTATTTATAGTAATAAGTGCTTAGTATAGTTGAACTAGATAGTTGATTTAATTAATAAAACTACTTTATTTAACTATATATAGAAGTAGTTTGTAGTAAGTGCTACTTTGTTTTTAGTAAGTACTACTTTATTTATTTATAGTAAATGCTTAGTATAACACTAGTGCAGAACCGGGCAATAGCACCGGTTCGTAAGGCCCTTTAGTGCCGGTTACATAACCGACACTAAAGTGTGGTCACTAAAGCCCCCCCCCCCCCTTAGTACCGGTTCAGCACGAACCGGTGCTAAAGGGCAACCACGTGGCACGAGCCAGCTCCAGGGGCCGGGAGCCCTTTAGTACAGGTTGGTAACACCAACCGTACTAAAATGTTTGGGGGTTTTGGTTTTATGATTTCTTTTTCATTTAATTTTGTGTTTTCCATTTTAATTCTTTTTCGTTTCACCCGAGATATATATATAATAACTCATGCATGCTCGCATCATACATCATCATATATAATAACAAGTCCTACTAGCTAATTAATCAAGCATCATCATACAACTTCTACTCGTTATTAATAATAAGTCATACGATCATCATCCTCATAGTCATCGAACCCAACCCTACATAATTGTTCTTAGCACATGATCATCGATGTCGGTAGGATCGGACCTAAACACACTTAAGGTAAAATAGCATAAAACAATATAGACCCTGACTCTCCATTATGAAGAATGGAGATCATCCGGTCTCAATTCTTGCGCCTCGCTTCCTTTTGCTTCCAAGAAGCTCCTTACGACTGTCCATACATTTTTTTCCATCCTTTGATTGTCATGTCTCCACTTGTTTTAGAAATCCGGTATGGACAGTTGAGATTCGTAGGATGACCTGGATATATGTTCAAAACACGAAGGCTGCCGCCATTCTGATACATCAAATGAGGCACACAATCCTCTGGGATTCTCTGTTGAAAAACATAGTAATAACTTCGTAGTTAGCAATGATGTCCTAGTTTTAGAAGTATGCAAAAAGATGCACGGATGTCGTAATAGTAATAAAACTTACCTGGGTATCTCCATGGTAGTTACCGTAGTTCAACACGTGCACTAGTGGCACGTATTGACCATAATGTTGAGGAGTTCGATTGTAGATATTGTAATTCTCAATATCATTACAAAATCCAACCGGATGAGTTTTCTCCTTGTAAGTTAACTTCAGAGCCATCGGTGTAGTAAGTTCTATCTACCATCTTACGCACATTCTTTGATACTTCAAAATAAGTCATCAATGGAAATAAGCTGTCAACTATTTTGAAATGAACAATATAAGTTCTATTAATAATTAACTATGTTTGAGAAACTCACATAGCGGTAGAACTGGAGGAGTATCAACAAGGACCCAATTGTCCATATTGTCTTGCTCGATTTCAGGATCGGCCAAGATCCATGGTGACAAGCATACCCTCATCAAAACCATACAATTTGCAAAATGCTTCCCAATTTTGCAACCAAAATGGGTTGCGCTCTCAAAGCATTATACAACTTTACTTCAAAATCCACATCATGATGGGTCCTTAGGTGAATTTTCTTCGTTTCAAAATTTTCATGGTCTTCAAAATCCATCCTCTCCAAGACATAGCGTCTTGCATGGCATGGGATTAACTATACTCGAATTGTAAAAGATGAAAATTACACGTTGAAATAGTTGAAGTCATGCTTAATTATGAAAAAAAAAAACACTTGTAAATGCGTTGCGTCGCGTTTCAACTTCGAAGGTCTCCTCGAGCTTAATCTTTGAAGCGCCGACCATCGTCCGGTGAGGCTGTCGCACTCACCTCGATCGTCGTGGCACCAAATCACACTCCCGGAGACTTTCGTCCTCCGATGATGACATTTCCTATCGTTCATAATTCAAAGACTAAATTAGATCATTATTATTCAACTAATCATATGCATATGCCTCGGCACCGCCATCGCCCACGCGACCGCCACCAAAGAAGGATCGGGTCAACGACGGGCTGGCTCCTCACCAAGCTACGCCCCCCGGAAGGTAGCACCTCCCAGTACCACCCTGGCGGAGCCCAGTCCCGGACACACTACAAGAAATATGTCAACTTATGACCACCACTATTGGTCACTGAAAGGTCACAAATTTCCATTTATGACCTTTTTGTGACCAAAAACAGAAGGTCAGCTGGCCGTCAGAACTCGACTATAGCGACCTTTCTTCCGGAATGGTCAAAGACGTTCTGACCAAAATATTCCTCTTGTGGCGTTTTGGTCACTAGCAACCTCCCCGAGCCACGTAGGCATCCGGCGTGTGGTGATGTGGCACAAGATTCAGCCGGTCCAATTGGGTGTTTATATGGGCCGAGCCCATTAATTCAGCCTTTTAATGTATTTTTTCCCTGTTCATTTTGGTCAGCTACATGGGCCAGGCCCAACAATTCAGCCTTTTATTTTCTAGGCCTTTGGCCTTTTTGCTTCGATTTCTTATTTGGGCCTCAGCCTTTTTACAATCCATTTTGGACCAGGTCCCACTAGTCAGGTCATCTAATTAGGTCCCACTTGTCAGTTTTTTTTCATTTTAAAGGACCCACGTCTTCTCTATTTGGGCAGCAACCAATAACTTGATTCAAACAGAGCCAATAACACATAAAATTTCAAACAACAGCCAAACAAAGTACTTTACAATCGGGTATTCAACAGCCAAACACGTCTTCTCTATTTGGGCAAGATAAACAGCTATTCAACTATAAAATACAGCTGAATATTAACATGACTGGTGGCGGTGTTTGTCGCATACAGTGAAGATCTCATTGGCTGGACTAGATTGACACCATCCTGATGAGTCCCCTCTCCATTAGGTCCTTGATGGCCCTCATGAGCCAAATGACAGATTGATCTGACACCATAAAAATCAAACAAACATATGACACACTAATATACATTGTGCATACTTGAAAATGCACGGTGCTCACATCAATCGATAGTTCTAATGAACTAGGCATGTCGAGCACATATTGTTGTGATGAAAGCGAGGGACATGTTAATTAAGTGTAAAGCAGCGACATCAAACCACATTTAACTATATGAAACACTACAAATCAATGGCTATGTTGAATATCATGACACATGACATAAATGATGACCAGATGGCCATATCAAATCCATCGCACCCTATCTATAACATGGCACACCAAGCAAAATCTGCACAAAAACTGATGCAAAGACCGAATCCAAAGATCCAATCAATTCATAACACTAGCGCATGGGTGTGTTCTTACAATTGTACAGACTAACCCCAAAACAGAGCATCATAGTAAAGTACTTGACCAGGAGCCATGATGCATCACACACATATCCTACCATCCCCAGATGTCACTTCACATAGGAAGGAAGGAAGCAAGTAAGAATAACAAATCCAGAGGGAATGCGTTACCCTGAGTCGCTCGGACAGACGAGGGCGTGATCTCGCTTGTACTTGGGCACCTTGGTGAGCAGCTTGTCGTAGGTGGCACAGTCGAAGATCACCGTGTTGTTCACCTTCTCCTTTTGCTTGCCCTTGCTCCACTTCTTCTGCTTGCCTCCACCCGACTTGGCCGGCTTCGACGACGCGGTGGGTGCTAAACACATTGTTGGGTGCGGTGGGTGCGGGTTTTCGTTGGGATTCTTCTCCTGGAGTTCCTTGTACACCAACTTTTGACGAATGAAGCCCAAAATCTGCAGGTTATAAATCATAAAAGTTAGGAATATAATCAAGTGAAGTCGTGCATATATTTCTAGACAGCAAACTAAATAGACGGCTGCTCTCAAACCGTACATCCAAACGAAGCAAATAAGTACTCTCTGAAACCTTAGAACATGCTTTACAACTCATATGTAGAGGCCAACTTGAAATTATGAGCATAACAAACTCGTTTTTCAGTTAGAAGCTCTCTGCCCTAAACAGTCAGGTAGTGCAGTTTTTTAACTGAACCAAATTCAGTTTAGAGAACAGCCGCAGAAATCCAAAAACAGGATCACTAGACCGAGTAAACTGAAACTGCATAGCCATCTAGTTTAGAGAACTAAAACTTAGCTAGATGAGGTACAAACTGACCAAGTTATGTGACCAAGTTTCCAGGAAAACCTTCGCATTGTGTCATTATATGTGACTAAAAATTGGAAAACCTTCGCATTGTGTCATTATATGTGACCAATTTTCCAGGAAAAATAATAAACTTGTAATACGGTAATTATTTTAAAAAAGTGTTCTCAGAAATGAGCTATCAAGTGTGAAGATTCATGGCTTAAAAGCCAAATGATCAATCTTATGGCCACATTCATGGCATAGTTTGTTCAAATGATCTCATATTGTGCACAAGGGTGCATATTGGAATAGCAAACAATGTTGCCTAAGGAAGTTTTCATTTTCGTTGGACGAAAAAACCATTTTCCATTTTTCGAGTGCACGATAGGATGTTTTTTTGTGAAGGAACTACCAAATAATTGTTGCAAAATTGGACCAAATCATTTTTATAAAATACTAGGCCATATTTAATGCACAATTGACAAAATGGTCTGGTGTAAAAAAATTTGATCCACCTCTCGTGAAAAAGACAAATTTCTGCCGATTCAGTTGGAAGCGGGTCAAATTTGAACTGCAGCTGCCTCATAGTTTGCTATTTATTTTTTCCAAAAATCATTTCTAGTTACATAAGGACCTATTTAATCATAAATACATGGTTTGGTGGCGATACGTCGAGGTTTGGGCGGTGGCCGAGGGCCCCAACTCTAGAGCGGTAAACTCGCATGCCCGCCGCGTGGTCACCGCGTGACCGTGGCGTTGCCATGTGTTCTGGGCGGCCTAGGCATGTCTAGTGGGTTGGGCACTCCCCAGGTTGGTGCTAGGAAGAAAATTACAACATAAGATTCTCACGAGGAGACCAATCGATGCTCAAACATGAATTAGCAGCCAAGTGTTTGATTAGCGATGCAGAAATGTACATGGCTAATGGGCGTGAGTTTTGGCTGAGGATGATCAGTTACTAAGAAGACCGTTTTCACAAATTTTCAGCTCAAAGGAGGAGCCTAGGTGGTACTTGCTTTGCAAACCACCACACTGGACATAAATCTGAATGTTGAAGCTCGGCTCAAAATAATGAATGGATTGAGCTGGCATTTGGTGGAGGATGGTTATTTGGGCATAGGAAAGCATTGTAGAAAATGGATACTATTTGGACATGCCAAAGTGGTACTTCCTTCACAAACTGTTACTCTGAACAGAATAGGAAAATGAATATTTTTGAATTATTTTTGAACTAGGCAAGGAAGGGTTTTACATATTTGACGAAGATATGACCCAAAGAATTTATGAGATTTTTTTGGGAATTTTGGGAATGACAGAAATATAGGTTGCTTCACAACCTAGGGCCAAAACTGCCACATGGACATGACACATAGGCAAAACTGATGAGGTGGCGCCTAGTCATAGCAACCCACCACAATTTACAAGGCTATGACCATCTATATTGGTCGTTAACAACTAGAAATAAGGCAGCGAACTAAGCTGTTAGCTTTATGACCATTTCATGTAAGGAAATTATGACCTTCGACCAAAATGGTCGCAATGGTTTAGGGTTTGGAGCCCCTCGAACAGCTTTTGACCAATTGGTCTCAAATGGTCATAAATCTATGACCAATTCTTCCAGGGTCACTGACAGAAGGTCATAAGTTGACATATTTCTTGTAGTGACATGGCCCATCTGGCCAAGCAGGCGTCGTCCTCCGCCGACTCGACGACGAGGATGCGGGATAGGCATCGTCCACGTCGATGCGGGAATAATTGCTTTAACTAAAAAAATAAACTAGTTCTATTAATTTTCTTGCTAAAAATAAACTACTTCTATAGTAAAATGAACCAGTTTTATTAAATCAACTAGTTCAACTACTAAGCACTTACTATAAATAGACATTACTATATATTTAACTTTTCTATCTAATTCATCTAACATTCGACATTAATCTAACATTTATATAAACTCAAAATATATAAAAAATTAAATAATCAAAAAACTCATTAACCTAGTTATATTAATTATTGAACTAGTTCAAATCTCATATACCTAAATTTTCTTACTAAAAATAAACTAGTTATATTAATTATTGAACTAAAATAATCTAGTACGTATGTGTGTATGTGTGTGTGTATGCGTGTGTGTGGTATATGTGTGTGTGTGTGTGCGGCCAGCCCGTATGCCACCGCCTCATCTTGTCTGTGGAAGCGCCAGCGTCTGGTAAGCGCCCGGCGTTAAAGCGCCCGGCGAAGCAGACGGTCTTGGCGTTGGCGGGCAGCGCCGGCGGCCGTGTCTGCGCTAGGAGAGAGCGAGATACGTCTGACGGCGGCGGGGCGGCAACAGACGGCGTGGCGTTGAAGCGGCGGCGGGGCAACGGCAACGGCAACGGCGGCAAGCGGCGGCAGCAGGGCGGCCGCGAGAGAGGTTGACGAAAGAAGTGGGGAGATGTAACTGAAATTTCGTAAGTGCTGTATATATAGGGTGAGCCTTTAGTACGGTTGGAGCCACCAACCGGTACTAAAGGCCAACTTTGGTCGAGCCAAGAGGCGGGAAGAGCGGGCCTTTAGTACGGTTGGTGGCTCCAACGGTACTAAAGATCCTTTAGTACCGGTTGGAGCCACCAACCGGTACTAAAGGCCTCGCGCTGCCACCCCAAAGTTTAGTCCCACCTCGCCGGGCGAAGGGCAGCCGCACTGATTTATAAACCCAGCAGTGGCTACCTCTTCGAACTCCTCTATATAGCAGGATTGTGGGCCTAAATTCTGCGCGCTGCCCTGTGAGTCAGCTGGGCCTTTAAGGCCTGTAATTGCACTCCTGTGCCCTAGCAGGCCCACAGGGCAGCGCCCCAATTTTTTTTGTAGTTTTTTTCTTTTCTGCTATTTTTTCTTCTATTTCTTTCTGTGTAGTGTTTTGTATAGTTTTTCTTTTCTGTTATATTTATTTTCTTCTATTTATTTGTGAGTAGTTTTTCATCTAGTTTGCCAAAATTCAACATTTTCAGAGTTCATTTTGTAGTGATTTTCAATTTCACGGTCATTTTGTAAACGATTGAAAAATAGCAAATATAATTTTTTCCTTTTACGCTTTATTTTTCTTCTATTTATTTCTGAGCAGTTTTTTCTTTTCTGCTATATTTATTTTGTTCTATTTATTTCTGAGTAGTTTTTTTATATAGTTTTTTCTTTTCAGCAATAGTTTTTTTTTCTTTTCTGCTATTTTTTCTTTTCTGCTATTTTTTCATTTCTGCAAAACTTGATGGTCAAAGTCTGGAGTTATAACCAAAGTTAAAAAAAAAGAAATGCCGACGTGCAATTAGTTTTTGCCATAATGTAAGAAGTCCGGAGTTGTAATAAGTTATTAAAATAAAAAGAGGTGCAATGCTCGTTAATTTGCTTCAAGCCTTTCGAATAGTGTAAATCGCACTGCGCATAGCTCCGTGCAATCTACCATATTCTGAAGGCTTGAAGCTAACTAACGTGAGCATTGAGCCTCTTCTTCATCGTCTCTGCACTCGTGGCTTATAAACCGCTCCTAGTCCCTCTCTCTTGGCGAGGTGGGACTAAAAAACAGCTTCCTAAGCAATTGTAGTACTGGTCACCCTATAGTACGGTTGGAGCCACCAACCGTACTAAAGGTGGTGCGCTTTAAAACAGTTATGGCAAATGAAGGCAGAAATGGTTGAAAGTTGATGGCGTCGCTTTGAATGGTGCATCTTGAATGCACAAAAAGTCTGGAGTTGTAATAAGTTTAAAAAATGAAATGCCTTTGTAATGATGAGTTTAATTTCATCCGAAACCTGAATTCTTGAAAGAGATTGTCCGGTTGTGAGCGAAGTGCATCTAGTTTTTGCCGTAACCCTCTCTACTTTTTTGAACAATCTATGTGGGTGAAATGATGAACCATGCCAAGTTTCAACTTTTTCAGAGTTCATTTGTAGTGCTTTTCAATTTCCAGGTCATTTAGTTCTCAAAACAAATCACTGAATGCATGAAAAATAGCAAATGAAGGCAGAAATGGTTGAAAGTTGATGGCGTCGCTTTGAATGGTGCATCTTGAGCATAAAAATATAAGAGCATTTACATCATGATCTTATATTTCTTTACAGTCTAAATTGTCAATATGATCATATAACATCAAAAAAAATACTTTGATCATCAGTGATCTTTGTGTGTACAATCTGAATTGTCAATATGTGTCATCAACGATTTATAAACCGATGAAGACTCATATTGAGGCCACAAATTCTACACATAGAGTTCAATGAAGACCAAGTGCTTATGATAGTTTGAGAAATAACATATTTAAGGTGGTAAAAGGCTTGTTAGGGGAGCGAGGTGGGACTAATTAAAACATCACCGCCATTAACGTCATTAGTACCGGTTCGTGGTACGAACCGGCACTAAATGGTGATGGTGGGGCCATAGCTCGACCGTAGGCTGACACACCTCTTTAGTACCGGTTTGTGGCATGAACCGGTACTAAAGGTTCGCCACGAACCGGTGCTATTGATCGGCCCCACGAACCGGCACTAATGTATACATTAGTACCGGCTCAAATTCAAACCGGCACTAATGTGCTTCACGTATGACCCTTTTTCTACTAGTGTAGTAGTTGAACTACATAGTTGATTTAATTAATAAAACTACTTTATTTAACTATATATAGAAGTAGTTCCGGCATCGACACCGGCGATGCCTATTCCGCATCCTCGTCGTCGTCGACTCGGCGGTGGAGGCTTGCTTGATCAGGGCCATGTTCGGGACTGGGCTCCGCCGGGCTGGTATTGCGAGGTGCTACCTTCCGGGGGACGTAGGTTGGTGAGGAGGCATCCCGTTGTTGACCCGATCCTTGTTTGGTGGCGGTCGCGTGGGCGATGTGGTGCCGAGGCTTCCGGACACCGGAGGTGGTACGTCACCGTGTCGGCGGCGAGACGAGCACGTCCGTCGCTACATGGTTGCATTGGAGGGCAGGTTCGACAATACCTATCAGGTTCTTCAGGATCTCACCGAGCTATGATCCTATGATGGTTCCTTATCTTTGGGTGTCCACCGCCCGCGTCGATACCCGTCGGGCGCTACGGTTCTAGTTGTATTAGTGATGCTATATTAGTGATAATATTCGACGATGTACGAACACCAAGAGATGATGTACTTTTGCTTATAATTATTGAATGCATGCTAATTTTAATACTACTTTATTTTATGATTTGGTTTTGCTTATTTTATGATTTGGTTTTGCTTATTGAATGCTCATATTGGATAAGTTCTCCTTCATTTGAATTATGAATATAGGCCGGAAATGTCGTACTCGGACGACGAAAACCGCCCGGGGGAGTGCCACGACGATCGAGGTATCTGCGACAGGTTCATTGAGCTGGACGAAGATCGGCGCTTCAGCATTAAGCTCGACGAGAGCTTCGATGTTCATACTGATGCATAGCAGCGACAATAGTTTTTTTCGTAATTAATCATGACTTCAACTATTTTAAACATGACAATATTTTTCATCTTTTCCAATTCGACTAGCTTATCCCATGCTTTGCAAGACGCTATGTCTTGGAGAGGATGGGTTTTGAAGACCATGAAAGTTTTGAACCAAAAAAATTATCCTAAGTACCCATCATGGTGTGGATTTTCAAGTAAAGTTGTACAATGCTGAGAGTGTAACCCATTTTGGTTGCAAAATTGGGAAGCACTTTGCAAGATGTATGGTCTTGATGAGGGTATGCTTGTCACCATGGATGTTGGTGATCCTACAATCGAGCAAGAGACACCTTCGATTTGGGTCCTTGTGGATACACCTCCAATTCTTCCCCCATGTGAGCTTAACATAGTTATTAAGTAATTTATATTGTTTATTTCAAAATAGTTGACAGCTTATTTCCATTGACAGCTTATTTTGATTGTTCAAAGAATGTGCGGAAGATGGTAGACAAAACCCACTACACCGATGGCTCCAAATTAACTTATAAGGAGAAAAATCATCTGATCGCATTTTGTAGGGATCTTGAGAATTACAATGTCTACAATCGAACTCCTCAACATTATGGTCAATACGTGCCACTAGTGCACGTGTTGGACTACGGTAACTACCATGGAGATACCCTGATAAGATTTTTTACTATTACGACATCCGTGCATCTTTTTGCATACTTCTAAAACTAGTACATCATTGCTAACTACGGTTATTACTATGTTTTTCAACAGAGAATCCCAGAGGATTGTGTGCCTCATTTGATGTATGAGAATGGCAGCCTTCATGTTTTGAACATATATCCAGGTCATCCTACGAATCTCAACTGTCCATACCGGATTTCTAAAAGAAGTGGAGACATGACAATCAAAGAATGGAAAAAAATGTATGGACAGTCGTAAGGAGCTTCTTGGAAGCAAAAGGAAGCGAAGCGCAAGAATTGGAGACAGGATGATCTCCATTCTTCATAATGGAGAGTCAGGGTCTATATTGTTTTATGCTATTGAAAGTGCAATCATGCCCTTGAATCATATTTTGATGTTGATGACAACACATATGCTCGGGACTAATCATGTTTATCAAGTATATCTCAGGATTGTGTTCCAAAGACCGTATGCATGGATCATGACTAGGGACAAAAAGCATATAACTCAAGAATGGAGATACAAGGTGTTAACTTCATTTATGGTTTGTTCTTGAGTATAGGGATCCCGCACTATTAAGAGGGATCGATGGATCTGTGAAAAACTTGCTCAAAGCTGGTATCTATATACCTTACCTTGGACGTCGAGCTCTCTACGGACGTCCGGTCCTTCCTGATTGCCCGGACGTCCGGACGCTTACGGACGTCCGACACTTCCACAACAGAAACATTTTTGCGGATGTCCGGAACCCTCCGGACGTCCGACACTTTCGCATCAGAAACTTTCTTACGGATGTCCGGCCCCGCTCGGACGACTGTATCTGTACAATCGATTTGTGAGTCACACTTTTTGCCGAAACACTTTTGCGGACGTCCGGAACTCTCCGGACATCCGACACTTTCACATCAGAAGCATTCTTACGGATGTCCGGGCCTGTTCGGACGACCGTATCCTGTACATTGGTTTGTGGGTCACACTTTTCACAGCGGTCGGTCGTCCGATGACTGCCGGACGTCCGGACCCATTTGGGCCTCCGGACGTCCGACGTTCTCCGGACGTCCGGCCATCCTGTACCCCAAACGGCCACTTTTTTTCCCACCACATATATATACTCCTTCCCTTGCTCGGGTTGGAGTTGACCATTCACTTTGAACAAATCCTAGAACACTTCACTCACTCTCTCTCAACTCTCCACACCAAATCTTAGATCCCCAAGAGGTTTGAGAGCTTTGAAAAGAAGTTGTCCGATCAAGTGATAGATCCACTTCTCCTCCTTCTTTGCACCCAAGGAATTAATGATTTGAGCAAGTCTTGAGCAAATCCCCATTGATCTTATTACTCTTGGAGGTTGGAGACTCCTAGGCGGTAGGAGTCTTTCGGAGAGGAATCGACTTTTGTGATTACCCCCGGATAAGTTTGTGAGGGTTTGGAGACCACCCCAAGGTCTACCACTAGTGGTTGAGAAACATCTTCGTGGTGTTGTCTCAAAGGGAGAATAGGGTGAGCCTTCGTGGCGTTGGTGTGACTTCGTGGTAACATCCACCTCTCTAACGGTGACTAGCTTCCCTCCAAGGAAGTGAACATCGGCATACATCCTTGTCTCCCGGAGTTGCGGTTATTCCTAACCCTAACTCTATACTTGTGGTTACTTGTTTGGTTTGCACTTACTTACATCATATTGTGCTTGCTCACTTATATGCTTGTGTTACTTACCTAGTACTTTACCTACTAGCAATTGTTAGGCTCACTTTCATATTCCACACTATTGCCTAAAATTGCTAAGTAATAATTAAAATTTGTAATTGTACCTATTCACCCCCCCCCCCCCTCTAGGTCCATCTCGATCCTTTCAGCTATTTTACCTTAAGGGTGTTTAATTAGGTCCTACCTGATACTGATGATCATGTGCTAAGAATAATTATGTAGAGTTGGGTTCGATGACTATGAGGATGATGATCGTATGACTTATTATTAATAACGAGTAGAAGTTGTATGATGATGCATGCATGATTAGTAGGACTTGTTATTATATATGATGATGTATATATGATGCGAGCATGCATAAGCATGTTATATCAGCGGGTGAAATGAACATAGCAGCAGCGTTGATAAACCAAGGACGAAGATATAAGAGAGGACACTTCTCTCTATTAGCTAGCTAATAACAACCTAAGAATAACCCCCAAAACCCCTAAAGCAGCCATTTTTCTAAAAAAAAACATGGACTTTTGGTCCGGTTGGTGCCACCAACCGGGACCAAAGGCCCCCCTGACTGGGCTCGGCGGACCGGCCACGTGGAGGCACATCTGTCCCGGTTCGTGTTTGAACCGGGACTAATGGGTGGAGGTATTTGTAACGACCCATTAGTCCCGGTTCATGAACCGGGACTAAAGGCCCTTACGAACCGGGACTAATAGGTGTTTTTCTACTAGTGGGTCTCCATCATAACATGCTCTTGGAAGGCTATTTCGCACAATACCATTAGTTCTATTCTACTCGGTGCAGAGAGTTGTCCCAGCTCAGCTTTTGCAATCAGCAAAAGTCAAAACCCATTCTTCACAGCAAAATCAGAGTACGTACGATTGATGATTACATGGAAAATGACTCCTCTCTGATGCATGTGACACCGACTGCACGTTGAGACAGCTTGCCATCAACCAGGCAGGTCATACATGTACCTGTACATAGCACCTGTAAACTTTGGAGGAAGCGTCTCACCCACACTATACAGAGGTTGAGAGTCTTTTAATAAATAAATGGGAGCTTAATTATTCCGAGATACACACACAATAAATTTGTGACAACCATGACTCAATCGTGGCTTGCACGCTAGGAGAAAAGGGGGACACGCTTGCTCTTTATTGCTCAATAATGTTTAGAGGAATACAATTGATAGGAGGTCGCAAAAGCCATAAATGACGGCAATAAACTAAGCGCATGTTTATCGAGGCTATGTGCCTCCAGATTCGAGCTCTTCCTTCGAAAACGAAAGAGCATTCTTGGAACTCTGATGCCATAATCTTTATCTCCCGGATGATATGACAATGTTTCCTGCCAGTTCCGTCCTTTTATGTTTGACACGGCACCTTTACAATCTGATGCAACAATTAATGATGCTTGTTTGTAACAGGTCAAATGATAGGGTCATGGCCTCTCGGCATGCTAAAGCTTCAAGCATAGTCGGGTCGGTTACCCCAGCAAAAACCAGTGCCAAGGATCCAAGATAATTCCCTTGGGCATCTATGCAAATAGCACTAACAAATCCATGATTATATGAATTGCCAACAGCTCCGTCTACATTACTTTGGCTGATCCCACTGGACGAGCGACCCAGGTTGGACCAGCCATGACTTGCATGCTTACATGGCGTATAATGGTATGTGTAGGTTTAATAGCATTTATCTCACAAATGAATCTCTCTATGAATTCATGTGTACCTCTCGGACTCTGGAAGACAGCTTCATGAATTGCCTTGCGTCGTGCGTGCCATATCGCCCAGAGAGTAACCAGCAACCGTATGAACTGGTTGTGTGGTAGTGAGTCCAACAGAGTAAAAATCTAATGTTTTGCGTCCAGTTCCCTGGACTGGTTCATGGATTGAACTATTCCTCCATGAGTAAGCGCCCATACACAACGTTATGTAGTGCAGTCCAGAAGCGAGTGGCGCCATGAGTCCTCCATTCTGCAGAGCTTACAATTACTGCAAGTTGCGATATTACGGTGATGGAGAAGATCTGCTGAAGGTATAGACTGTTCAGCAAGTCTCCATAGGAATATACTAATTTTTTACGGAACCTGAAACTTCCAAAGATTGGTCCATGATCGCTGGTCCGCCTGAGGGTCCCGCACGTCCCTCTAGCCAAGCTTCTCTCTGATGCTTTGTCAAAACTATCATTCTGTATGCTGACCTAACAAAGAAGATGCCCTTTTGGTCATATTGGCATGACCAGAAGTCATCAACCGCCATGTTACAGAGTGGTATTGAGAGGATGGCCTATGCATCAATATGTATAAGTTTGTTGGATTAATTCACTGACCAACTGTGGAGGACCATTGGCAATGCAGGTAAGAGGTCACATACTGTAACCCCTAGGGATTCAATTGTCCCTCCTTATGTTAATTGTTTGACCATTGCCCACTCTTCGGATCAACCCCTGTGACAGAATTTCTTTCTCCTCTAACATTGCCCTCCAAATTTGGGATGGCGAATTACCTAGCTCGGCCTCCATAAAATCATTGTAAGGAAATTACTTTGCCTTGAGGATACATGCACTGAGAGAAGTTGGATCCTCCAGAATACACCATGCTTGTCGAGCTAGCAGAGCAAGGTTACAAAGTTCGATATCTCTGAAACCCAAGCCACCAAAATTATATCCCATGAGACCCAGCTGACCTTCCTTTCCCCTCCAATTTCTAACTCCACCAACTTCATAGATGATTTTGAGCCAAACGCTTGGGCACCAAGAAGCTAGATTCTTGAAGCCCAGCCCGATCAAAGTGCAAGCGAGCTTGGCCCAGATCCATCGATTGAAGAATCTAGAGGTCACCCAGTTTACAGCAATTTGATACCGCTAAAGATACCGGTTCATTGCCCCCACCCCCACTCTCTCCCACTCTGAAAAAATAACGTATTGCTGCAGCAGTGATCCCCCTCGAATCGGTGCACTGGCTGGACTGAATTGGGCTGCTTCCAGCCCGCCAAATCTGCGTCAAACAGGCCACATCTCTTCCAGCTTGGCTGCAACGCTGGGAAAACCTACCGATGTAGCCGAACGGATCTGGGATCGCTATGTGGAGTGAGAAGCCATGAAGAGAAGTTGAATTTGTGAAGTGTCTCGGTTCATGCAGGATAAATTACTAGCTAACCTTCAGAATTGCCTTACTAATGTTGCATCAAATAGTTAGTGATGTGTTGACTTTGTTGTAGGACTTCGCCCCAAATGATGTTGGTGATGATATGCTACTCCTTCATATGGCGCAGATTTCTCCTTCAAACATGCCTACTCGATCATCACAACCGAGGAAGATGTGGACCCCTTTGCCGAGCTCATTTTGTCCTTGAAGGTTCCGGTCAAATTCAAGATTTTTGGCTGGCTACTCTTTAAGGATCGTATCAACACCAAGCATAACCTTCTCAAGAAAACAATTACTAATGATTCTATTTTTCCTCGATGTGATGCCCCCGTAAAGGATGTCACTCACTTGTTTGTTCACTGCTCGGCAAGGATTCGGGTCTGGAGTGCCCTTCAGCTCCAGAAACCCCACGTGCTTGCCATCGCTTGTTGGACTAGACTCTAACATTTGGCCCCTCTGTATTCTTTGGAAAATTTGGGAATCAAGGAATGCTTGCATCTTACACAATGAAGACCACATGCCTAGGACAACTATTCTCAATCTTGTAACTGATTTCTTCCTTTGGACATTTAATTAGATTCGCTCATAAGAAGGTGGATGTTGTGTCTTGGAACCAATGTATTTCTCTACGCGCTAGCACCCTCTTGTAACCTCGCTTTTGATGCTTTGAGTTATGCATTCAGGTGGGGATGTTCTCCCCTCTGGTGATTCTCTAAAAAAGGGCTATTGAGTTAATTTTTGGGAAGTTTTTTTAGAACTTTAGGAAAGGCCACTGGGTTAGTTTTCTATGCATTATTAACAAATGTAGAGTTGACATAAATGTTTCATAAAAAACACGTTAACCAATTTTGAAATACATGTCAAACATGTTAATTTGCTATGCAATATTACACGGTGAACTTCTTTGAAAAAGACAATGAAATTTTTTAAAGTATGTGACGAAATTTTTTAATACATAATGATTTTTTGTATTGCATGATGAATATTTTAATTTACATGTTGAATTGATTTTTAATGCAAAGAAGGAAGCAAAACAAAAGTAGAAAAACAAATTCCAACTAAATGTAGACATACTAAAACACAAAAAGGAAAAACAAATTGCATGTTGCCTGCCTTTGCTTTTTAGGGGTGGAAGGGCTTTATTGAATCAAAATGTTATATGGGATGCTGATAAAATCTGGTCAATCAACTAACAAGACATGCCTCCCTAGGTCTAAAGTTGTAGCTGCTGTAGCCATTACATGTGATTGCATATTAAACTCACGTTTCTCATGTATGATTTGCTCAGAATCCAGATCTTCCATCTGACTTTGTATCTCCTTGATGACCACTCCTGATGTCCCCAAAAGGACTCCCTGGACATGCCCAATTGTATTTGCACAATCGGTTGAAATAACTCCTCACCAACATGAAATGTCAGCTACTAGAGAAAAACCTTCGTTGCATGCTATTGATTTGAGAATCTCGGGATCAATTAACCCCGCTATGCAAAGTGCCAGGGCACCCAAATAGTCTCCATTTTCACTTCTGCGGATCGCAGGAAAGGCGTCCTATATATATCCATGTCTTACAATGGTTGTGTCAACATGGATCTTCACTCGACTTGGGTAGGGTGCAGTCCATCTTCGTTCACCTTCTGGGGCTCGCTATTGCATACCAATGGTAGTTGGGTATTTGTTCAGAGTAACCTTGACAGGAATCTGGCCAAGGTTAGTCATGTATCGTTGAATGAAGCAGAACGTGGTCAATGGTGGTAGAAACTCTCCTTCGTGGACCGCCTTCTGCCTTGCCCACCAGATCGACTAGAGTGTAAGACTTTACGAAATTTTCCTGACCCACTAATTCCTGCAGCTCAGTCATCCACAACCGTGTGTCGTCGTGTCGGCATGCAATCAAGTGCTCCACAAGCTCTGCATCTACCAAAAGTCCAAACACATTTTGCCAACCAAGGCGTGCTTCCACGTATCCTCTCCTGCATTACAAATTAGGCAAACCTCTGATTCCAACATGTTCCTATGATGACGAAATGATTCTATCGGAGTGGAGTTTCTTCCTAGACGCCATGCGAAGTTCTTCAATTTTGATGGGACTTTCAGACATGCGAAGTTCTTCAATTTTAACGAGACTTTCCGTTTCCACAATGTGCTCCATTTTCTCTTAGTACTTTCCAAATCTAAAATTCCCGCTCGATGTTTAAGTCAGTATGATCTTTTGCTTGGTTTCCATGTTCATGCAATAAGCACTCCGAACAGCGAAGGAATCAAGCCATTCATAGCATTGATACATCTCAAACATATCTATAATTTTTTTATTATTTCATGCTACTATAATATCACTTTTCAATAATTTTTAAAATACTTTATATTATTTTTGTGGACTAACTGTTAATTTAGTGCCCAGAGCTTGTTGTTGTTTTCTGCATGTTTTTGGCTTTACAAAAAAATCCATATCGACGGAGGTAAATAAAACCCTGGGATTTAATACGATTTTTTCGTGACCCGAAGATTATAGAAAGTGCCAGCACCTACCGGGGGCCCAACTCAGGGCCCCACACGGCCAGGTGATGCATCCAGGGGGTGACCCGCGTCGGGTGGCCGCGTGGCTCCCCTAGACACCACCTTACGTCCATTCTTCTGCCTATACATTCCATATTTTGTGAAACCCTCCATACCAATTTTCTTTGATTTCTTCCACCAACGCAAGTTTCTGTTTCAAGGAGATCTAATATGGAGGCATGTTTCGGCACCCTGCTAGAGGGGGAATCCACCATTAGAGGCTTCTTCATCAACCTTGTTGCCTCCATGACCACGTGTGAGTAGTTCCTTTAGGACCTTGGGTTCCATAGTAGTAGCTAGATGGCATCTTCTCTCCCTTGTGATTCAATACAAAGTTCCCGCGAACCGCCTCACATGATCGGGATCCATATGATGTAATCGTTGGTGTATTTATTGGGATATAATGAATTTTCACTTTATGATCATATTTTTCATTGAAATCCATTGAATTTTTTAAAATTACTTTGTTGTATAATTGAGTAGCTTTGTATGCCCTCCGATCTATTTGTCTTCTTTGGCCAAGTTTGATGGGTAGTTCTTCAATGGAAGTTGTGCATTGTAGTGGTTCATATCTTGTGGTGATGTGTATCCCAGTGACAGAAAGGGACAAGACATGTATTTTATTGTTTCCACTAAGGACAAAATGATGATTTCTTTATCACACTTGGATGATAGTTTTACTATCTACATTATGTCATCATGCTTATTGAGATGCATGCTGGATAACGATCTATGGGTGGAGTATTAGTTGTAGATGCAATTGGATAACGACCTGCACATCACAGACGTAATGCCTATGTGAGATTATACCATGAATCAACATAGTCATAAATGTAAATCTTAAAATTTAATCGTTGCCCAACTGTAGTTTGTTCACCACACCTGTATGCTTGGAGAGATGCCACTGATGAACTAATTTCCCAGGGGGTATATTTTCTAATACTGAAAACTTCCCCAAAAAGATTACTTCTTTGTTGTACTGTATTGTTTATTTTATCTATCTATCAACTCCTACCATACAATGCATTTTAATCTTGTAACTAGCAAGATAGAAAGCTTGACAACCTTCTTGGCGTGTTGGGGGCAAGTTTGTTTTGTGTTTTGTGTTTTGTGTGCAGGTACCGGTGACTTTATTTGTGGAAGAACTCCTTCTGGTTCGATGAACCTTGGTTCTCTACTGAGGAAAATACTTATTGCTAGGTTACTTCACCCTTATACTCTGGTGCTACCTAATCACTCCAAGGAGAGAGAGAGCAATCAAACACAAAGCCAAAGAATCCTCCAAATTATAAGAGCTCGACAGTATGTACAGGACTGCCCATGCATGTAGAGCCTGCATATGTTGCGCCACTGCCTCCCTATCCCTGCACCATTTAGCTGAATTCATCAGATTAGCCACCAAATGAGGCAGGTTTCGCGATCGCGGATGTAATGCATGTAGCATGTTACCCCTTGGGATCCAGCTTTGGTTCGAGATAATTGTTGCTTCTCCACTTCCAATTCTTCTCAAAAGGCCATGTTTTAACATAGATGTACCTTCACAAACAGCCCTGCCAAACTTGTGATGGGTGATATCCTAACTCTGTATCCAAAAACTCGTAACTAGGGAAATATGGATCCTTCAAAATTCTATCGCTAAGAGAGTCCACATCCATCAAAAATTGCTAGGACTACTTAACTAGCATAGCTATATTGAACATTTGTGTGTCTTTGAACCCTAGACCCCCTTGGTATTTTGGCATCATCATCTCTTCATGACACCCATGCTGCCTTTCTCTCATCATTCTCGCTGTCCTAGTAAAAATTACTTAGGCTCATGTCAATCTGCTAACACAGCCGACGAGGAAGCAAGAAAGACATGTAGCATGTGTGCACTGCTTGCAGGGACAAGCACGCTTCTCATAGCAATGTTAGGCCTGGCCCATAGGCAGGAATGATATAGGCGTGGGAATCCAACTTCGACGTGTCTATGTCTCGCTTCGGGCGCGACAATACATGCGTAGCATGAAAGGAACACACTAACTACACGGTCATGTCACGCTGACGTACACAAAAAAAATTAGCTTTACTTTTCTTTACATCTTTTTAAAATAATAAATATATAATATGAAAAAAAAAATTTGTTGATTTTTAAAAGTGCCCATCGCACATTTAAAAAATTCAAATTCAGGGTAAAAAGAGCTTGCTCAACTTTTATAAAATGTTTGTATCATTTGAAAATAAATGTATGTGACATTAAAAATTACATAATGTATGTATGTTTCAAACAAAATGTTTGTGACTTTTAAAGAAAATGTTCATCCAACGAAAACAAAAATGTTTGCCATCTTTAAAAACATATTTCATAGTATAAAAAATAATTTTTAAACGTGTATTTGAGAAAATAATACATATATGAAAAAGAAATAGCAAAAGTATTTGAAAAAAATGTTAATCTTGTATTTAATATGTTAACTTATATAAAGTTGTTCTGGATGTATATGCAAAATGTACAACATTGATGAAGAAAAGTAGACATCTAAACCTATGTTTGAGAAATGTTATCATGTATTTGAAAAATGTGAAACATGTGTAAAAATATTCATGATGTAAACACAATTTATTACAAGTGAAAACAAAAGAAAGAAACAAGGAAACAGAAGAATGAACAAGAAAAACGAAAGGGGAAAAGGAAAACCATATAAAGTCATATAAAAACCAAAGAAAACCATACAAACAGTTAAAACTGATCAAAAAGGCGAAAAAACAAAGAAAACAGAAGGAAATCAAAAAACAAATAAGAAACATAAAAAGACGACAAATACACATTTATTTTAACACGGACACATGTATAGAAAACCAGTTGTCTACTGAATGGCCCAACTAGCACTTCGTGTAGGCGATTCGTTAAACATCGTAGTAAGCAACATATAGCTCCCGTGGTCCAAACTTAGGCTCGTCTACTACATCTCGCCTGGTATGAGATGAGAGCAACTAACTGAGGGGTATCCCCTTTCGGAGCCCCTCAAGTATCCTTCTAGTGGGCTAACAGCATGTTACTTGGCGCTCTTAGCCGCCGCCACGTGTCGCATGCTGGGTGCTCTCTCATGTATTTTAATTATTTTTCTATATGCGTTTTCGAGCTTTAGATGGGGTGTTTTCGGTTTCTTTCAGCATTTCAGCTTTCTCCTGATTTTCTCGACATTTTGGGGGAAAATAAAAATCCGTGAAAAAAACCTTTTAATTTTCTTCCCGAGAGATGCAACTCGGAAAGGAAAAAATGTGTTTCCTTTCTCTTCCACGAGAGACACAGGTTTGTGTCTCGTGGAGGCACATGTCTACTTCCATGAATTATGCCTCTCGAAAATAGAAAAGGTGTTTTTTTTTCTTTCACCAGTGCTACAGATATGCTTTTCGTGAAGGCACACATTTTCTTTTGCGAGTGTGCCCCTCGAGAAAGAAAAAATGTGTTATTTCCAAAAAAAAAAGGAAAAAACATGTTTTTTTCTCCCAGAGGCACAAATTTTGCTTTTCATGGAGGCACGAATTTGCTTGTGTGAGAGACACAACTTGGGAAGGAAAAAAGGAGGGGACAAACCTTGCTTCTGGCTCATTATTTCCTGCCGGTCTTTCCCAATTTTTTCATGAAAAAAGTTCGTTAAAACCTATTAACTTGAAATCTAGTTTCAAAGATATCTGCATGAGAAATCCAACGGTAAAAACAGTTCAAAATTTAGATACACAGTTTAAGAGATAAAACCATTCGAATAAAAGAATTTACGAAACAGGGAAAACTCATATATTGCGATAAGTATCGCATATGTAGTGCGCCATATGTCGCAACCTAAAAAGATAGCAGTGACTTTTGTAAGGGGTATCCTTCAACTAGTGATTTCGACAGACGAACTGCTCAACTAAAAGGCAGCCTCCAATGAGCAAACCCACTGTAGGTTTTTTTTTCATTGCAAACTTCTCATTTTATTATATTTTCTATCATTTCAATTACGAAGAACACTCTAAATATACAAAAATGAAAATAAATTCTTTTTAAATTTAACAATATGTTCACCATGCATTATGAAAATTGTTCAAGGAGTGTTCAAATTTTGTTCTCATGGTTCTATAGTGAAAATGTTCATAATTTATTTTTAAATGTTCTTGATATTTTAAATAACGTAGAAAACATGTTTACTTGTTTGAAAATATATATGCCTACATTTTGTTCCATAAATGTTTATACAAGCAGACTTTTAGAAAAAGGCTTCGTACCATTCAAAAAACTGTTCATGATATTCAAAAAAATGTTCTAACACTTCGCAAATGCTTGCACATTTTAAGAAAAATGTTCAAAGAATTTATATAAAAATCAGTTCGTGTGAAAAGCATGTATGTAAAAAATGTTCAGCCTCTATTTGGAAAATGGTTGTGAGTATTTGGAAAATGAAGGGAAAAAAGAAAAACGTACAAAAAAAGATTTTAAAAACGAGGCAGAAGCTTCTAGAACTGGTATGAACCTGTCCATAGCTTTCTAAAATTGCTTCTCAAAGCTACATATTATGGGCCAGCCGTTGTAGCGATCGCCTATTGTGAAACGTACTCGGTCTCGCAATAGGTGGTACATAGCTATCATCTCTCAACTCGATGCAGGCCATGTACAGGCATACCCATAGGTCACCGACAGGGCTATCTATTGCATGTGCTTATTTTAACAGAGCTCACCTTTAGGGAAACGTTATTGGACCGGTGCGGTAGTGTAGCAAAGGTTTGATGGTTTTCCCTCTTTTGCATTGGTGTCTTTGGTTTTCTTTGGGCTTTTTGGTTTTTCTTTTTCTTATTCGGTAGTCTTTGTTTTATTCTTGACTTTCTTTGGTTTTCACTTTGTCCCCCAGTTTACTTCTCTTTTCTTTAGTTTTTTATTTCTTTCTTTTTCCGGTTTTCCTTTTTTTAAACATGTCTAATTTTTTCTCACAGAATGCACATTTTCCCTATACATCATGAACATTTTCCTTATACATCATTAACATTTTTCAAATACATGATTGACATTTTTAATATTTGTGTTTGTGATGTCTACATTTTTTGTATATATCAAGAATATTTGTTTATAATGTTTCAAGAAAATGTTATCTAGTGCAAAAGAAATGTTTGTCGTCTTTAAAAAAATGTTTCGTAGCATACAAAATAATATTTCAGTGTGTATTTGAAAAACATATGTATATAAAAATAGTTCACAAAATTATTTCAAGAAATTTTAATCATGTATTTAATATGTTAACTTATATAAAGTTGTTTTGGATGTATATGCAAGATGTACAACATGGATGAAAAAAGTAGACATGCAAATGTATGTTTGAAAAATGTTATAATATATTTGAAAAATGTGAAACATGTATAAAAAAATTCATGGTGTAAACACAATTTATAACCAGTGAAAACCAAAGAAAGAAACCAGGAAGCAGAAGAAGAAACAAGCAAAAGGAAAGGGGAAAAAGAAAAACCATATAAAATCATATGAAAACCAAAGAAAACAATACAAACAGTTAAAAACCGATCAAAGAGGAGAAAAGGCAAAGAAAACTGAAGGAAATCAAAAAACCAAGAAGAAACGTAAAAAGACGACAAATACACATTTATTTTAATGCAGACGCACGTATAGAAAACAAGTTGTCTACTGAATGGCCCAACTAGCACTTCGTGTAGGCGAGTCCTTAGACATCGCGGTGAGCAATATATAGCTCCTATGGTCCAAACTTAGGATCGTCTACTACATCTCGCCTAGTATGAGATAAGAGCAAATAACCGAGGGGTATCCCTTGCCGGAGCCCCTCAAGTGTCCTTCAGGTGGGCTGACAGCGCATTACTTGGCGCTTTTAGCCGCCGCCACGTGTCGCGTGCTAGGTGCTCTCTCAGATTTTTGAAAACTATTTTTCTATACGTGTTATCGAGCTTTAGATGAGTTGTTTAGGTTTCTTTCAGATTTTGAGTTTTCTCCTGGTTTTCTCGACATTTTGCGGGAAAATAAATAATCCATGAAAAAACTCGTTTTTTTTCTTCCACGAGAGATACAGCTCGGAAAGGAAGAAAATGTGTTTCATTTTTCTTCCACGAGAGACACAGGTTTGCATCTGGTGGAGGCACGTGTTTACTTCCATGAATTGTGCCTCTCGAAATTAAATAAGTAAACGTGTTTTTTACTTTCACTAGTGCTACAAATTTGCACGGATTTGCTTATGTGAGAGGCACAACTCGGAAGGGAAAAAGGTTGGAGAAAACCTTGCTTCTGGCTCATATTTTTTGCCCTTTTTTTTCCTGATTTTTTTGTGAAAAATAGTTAGTCAGAACCTATTAACTTGAAATCTAGTTTCATGATCTCTGCGCCAGAAATCCAACGGTGAAATCAGTTCAAAAATTGGATACACGGTTTAAGGATAAAACCTTTTGAATAAAACAATCTACAAAGAAAAGGGAAAACTCATATATTGTGACAAGTATCACACATGTAGTGTGCCACTTGTCGCAATCTAAAAAGTGGGAGTGACTTTTGCAATGGGTACCTTTTAATTAGTGATTTCGACACACAAATCGCTCAACTAAAAGGCAGTCACACTACAGGTTTTTTTATTTTTGTTTTGTTTTCATTGCTGACTTCTTATTTTTTATTTTGATTATGTTTTTGTAATATTTAAATTACAAAAATACTTTAAATATAAAAAAAGAAGATAAATTCTTTTTAATTAAACAATATGTTCACCATGCATTATGAAAATTGTTTAAGGAGTGTTCAAATTTTCTTATCTTGGTTCTATAGTGAAAATGTTCATATGTTTTTAAAAAATGTTCTTGATATTTGAAAATAACGTACAAAAGATGTTCGTTTGTTTCAAAAAAATATTCCTGACATTTTGTTCCAAAAATGTTTATAGAAGCATACTTTTAGAAAAAACATGGTACCATTCACAAAAATATTCTAACACTTATCAGATGCTTGCACATTTTACGAAAAATGTTCATAGAATTTATTAAAAAAATCAGTTTGTGTGAAAAACATGTATATCATGTACTAAAAGAATGTTCGATAGGCATTTGACAAATGTTCAACATGTATTTTAAAAGCCATGTTCAACGTTTATTTGAAAAATTATTCAACATGTATGTAAAAAATGTTCAGCCTGTATTTGAAAAATGGTTGCGTGTATTTGGAAAATGAAGGGAAAAAAGAAAAACATACAAAAAAACATAAAAAAACCAGGCAGAAGCTTCTAGAACTTGTATGAACCTGTCCATAGCTTTCTAAAATTGCTTCTCAAAGCTACATATGGGCCGGCCATTATAGCGATCACCTATTGTGAAACGTACTCGGTCTCGCAATAGGTTGGACGTAGCTGTCATCTCTCCAACTCGATGCAGGCGATGTACATGCATGCCCACTGTTTTTAACAGAGACATGTGCTTATTTTTAACAGAGCTCACCTATAGGGCAGCGTTATTGGACCGGTCCAGTAGTGTAGCAACGGTTTGATTGGTTTCCCTCTTTTGCATTGGTTTCATAGGTTTCTTTGGGGTTTTTGGTTTTTTCTTTTACTTATTCGGCATTCTTTGTTTTATTCTTGATTTTCTTCTGTTTTCACTTTGTTCCACTGTTTTTTTCGCTTTTCTTCATTTTTTTCTTATTTCTTTTTCTTTTCCTCCTTTCTCCAGTTTTCTTTTTTAATATATGTATAATTTTTTACTCACACAATGCACATTTTCCTTATACATCATAAACATTTTCCTTATACATCATTAACTTTTTTTAAATACACTATTAACATTTTAATATTTGTGTTTTTATGTCAACATTTTTTGTATATATTAAGAACATTTTTCATACATGTTTATAATTTTTAAATGCGTCATTAACATTTAGAAAAACTATTTTTGATATTTACATTTTTATACACATTGTACATTTTTTTGTATACATATGAAAAATTATTTTTATAGATGTTTAAAAATTTTCAAAGACACTATTAACCTTTTATAAATTTCTGTGTTTTGGTCTCTATGTTTTCATATATATTGTAAATAATTTGTATGCATAAGTAACATATTTTTCAAATGGACTTTAAATATTTTTCAAATATAATGAATAACTTTTTTTTCCAAATGCATGTTTTCATATCTGTTTTTTCACACATATTGTAAATTGTTCGTACAAATCGGAAACATTTATTTTATATACGTTTAAGATTTTGCAAGTACAAGTTTAACATGTTTGTCAAACTCTTATTTTTTAATATTTTTTCAAATGTGTGTTCACGTTTTTCAAATATGCGTTGGAATGTTTCTCTGAAATGCTATCAACTTTTTAAAAACTTGCAGAACCTTTTTATAACATTGCACAAACATTTTTTGGAAACTTATGTAATATTTTTTGGTATGTATATATATATTAAAATTTTTGAAAATATATAAAAAACAAAAAACAAAACATATTGAAGAAATGCACAAACTTGTTACTTGTTAAACGGAACATAGATGCGCCCGTAGGTCGCAGCATGGACGGGCTAGAAATGGGCTAGTTGGCGTTGTCCATTCGTGCACCATCTTGGGCCTTGGTCACTGTTGCCAAGGCTGTTACTTGACATACACCAACTTTATCGATGTGGAGTTTCTGCTCCCGGGCTCAAATCAAATACTTGAAAAATAAAAAAAAATCAAAAAAGAATTGGATGGTAGATAATTTGATGCGTGAGGTCCGCTCCAAATTTCAACTCATTTGGACATCTGCACAGCTCTCGGCAAAAAAGACAAAATCGGGGTCTGTAAAAATGTTTACTGTTCACACATTGTTCTGACCCGATTTGTCTTTTTTGCCGAGAGCTTCTCAGGTGTCCAAATGAGTTGAAATTTAGAGCGGACCTCACGCATCAAATTATCTACCACCCCCAAAAAATTGGATTTGTTTGAATTTTTCTAGTATTTATTTTGATTTTTTCCTAAGCGGGAGCAGATGAGCCTGGGCACCGAGTTGGATTTCTGCAACTTTATTCCATTCGATACAAAATTTTGAAAGCCCAACTTAATTCCTCTCTTCAAGAGAGAGCTTAGGAAGGTAAGAGCTCTTGGTCTCCTACTAGCTTCCTAAAAGTACATTTAACCACATTCTGAACAAAATGTTTAAGCAACAGATTAAATACTTGCAGCCGGAGGTTGTTACATACGTGCAAGCAATAGTGTTGAGGTGATGTTAACACTTCTACCTCTGCTACGAGTACAGCCTATGGAGATCTAGTGCCAGGAGAGAAGTGTGACCGAAGAACCAAAAAAAGCACCCAAATGATAGCTACACATGCGCGGCCATTTAATGTAATGGTGGCGAATTGGATACGACTAATGTTGTCACTGTAACTCTCTCCTCTTTCCTCCCTTCTTCCTCGGCAAGATAAACTAGACAGAGGGGAACACTTCCATTCCTGCGGCAATTAGAGAGTAATCCATACCTTATGAAACTGCACTTGTAGATGAGTACATAGATCGGTATGCAGTGCTAGTAGATCAATTAGAGTCTTATGAAACTGAACCCAATCCTGTTGGACTACACCCACTCGCTTCTAAGATGTCTTGAAACCACATATACATCAATTTTTTGTTGTTTACGGACCTGTCGGCTTACTACGTATTTTCTTGCATCATTGCAGGGTGAACTGGGCGCTGGTGTGATGCATTGACTGTGTCGGTGGCGCAACCTTCTCATCCCAGTACCCTCTTCCTCCACCTCCCCAAGCTGCTCAAGTTATTCATGTACCCAAAGTTGTTCGTGATGCGGAAGCACCACATCCAACTCCTATCAAACCTCTAGAAGAAAAATTGAGAGCTTGAACGTGTACTGCAAAGGTGTTATACTTCACTTGTGGGGAGCATTTCTCTCGGGATCACTAATGAAAAACGACAGTACAACTTCATGTAATTTTTCTATGTAATCGTTGATAATCAGCATTCTCTTGAGCAACATGTTGACCAACAAGTTGTGGTGATCTTGTTCTCCTCTGAAACTAACACTTTGACCCCCTTGATGCTATTCACCTATTATGTCAAGTTCAAGGCCAAAATGTGGTATTCTTTGTCGGCTCTGGGGAACTTCTTCTTTTGTTAGTACATAGTTTGCAACTACTTTGCCACATTAATAGTGCTTTCCTTGACCCGTGCAATGAAGGTGGCTGGTGTGATCTCTTACAATTAACTCATATGATTCCTGCTTGTCAATGAAAATGTGCAAGTTCTCAGTTTATCACTCTTTTCAAGATTATTCCTATGAAATTCTATGATAGAATTCTGGGCATGGATTAGCTTGCTAAGCACAACCATATGAAGGTATTCAGAAGTTAAATGATTGGCATTCAAAATGAATGGGAATTCATTCTGTCTACAATGTGAAACTATATTCGCTCTATGTTTGGAACTACACTTGATGCAATCAAAAATTGAACAAACATGCAGTCCAATAGTTCAGTTATTATTTGATATTTTTGGTGTTCTACTTGAGGAGCCTAGAGGACTAGCACCTAGGAGGGGATGTGACCATAAAATTCTTTTGTTAGTAGGAGCTAGTCTAGTGAACATACATCCTTAAAGACATTCTCCAAAGCTTAAATATGAGGTGGAGAAGCATGTCTTAGAAAATGTGCATTACTAGACAAATTCGTTCAAGTACCATTCCTTTTGCTTCCCCTATTATCATGTTCAACAAGAAGGATGGATCATGGCGATTTTGTGTTGACTATAAGCATTTGAATGCACCCACTTGCAAAACCAAGTACCCACTTCGAGTAAATGATGAATTGCTCAATGAGTTACATGACGCTAGTTGGTTTCTAAATTAGACCTGAGGGAAAGTTATCATAAAATTATGTTGGCTGAGGGGGAATAATTCAATACAACTTTTCATACTCATCACATCCATTTTGAATTTGTGGTGATGGCATTTGGATTGACTAGTGCACCAATAACTTTTGAAAGTTCTATGAATGATATTTTGGCCCCGGTGGGTGTTGTGCCTATGTATTCTTCCATGACATTCTTGATTAAAGTGCAACCTTGCATGATCATTTGCACAATATGGAGCAAGTTATGTCTCTTTTATACAACATCAGTGGCGAGTTAAGCTATCCAAATTTTCCTTTGCTCAACATGAAATGGATTATCTATGTCATGTTATAATGTTACAAGGGTTGTCACATAAGAGTCTAAGGTGGCTGCAATGGGGGGTTGGCCTCAACCAATAAATATCAAATAATTGCATGATCTTTTGGGTCTCTCCAGTTACTGTTGGGGATATTACTACTGGGCGTAAACCGGCCTATCTGGGCCGGGTTAACTTCATCAGTAGTTCAATGGTGTAAAAGCCCAAGAGGCATGAAAGTAAGGGCCCAAGGCCTGTAGTCGGTTTAGAACCTGTAGCCGTAAACCGGCCTGATATGTAAACTTGTATTGTAAGTTAGGAATAGAGAGAGACCAACCAAAATACGAATATGAACCGGCTGGGACTCTCTGAACCGACGGGCGTCACCCGTGTATATAAGGGGACGACCCGGGGCGGTTCAAGGGAGAGACGACAACAACTCGAGGCCTAGGCGAAGCTGTTTGCTCCCTAGTCATCGAAACCACATCAATCCCATCACAAACTAGACTTAGGCTTTTACCTTCATCGAAGGGGCCGAACTAGTATAACTCTTGTGTCTTTGCGTCCGCTTTAACCCCTTCAAGTTAACCCGTAGCGATGGCTCCACGACTAAGTCCTTTCATGAGGACATCTGTCGTGACGAAACCACGACAGTTGGCGCCCACCGTGGGGCTATCGCACGATGGTTTGATGATCTTGGAGGGCAAGTTCGAAGGACTCGAAGGCTACGCCGTAGGCCGGATGACCAAGAGTCGTCGCGGCAAACTCTACATCGACGATGCAGGCTGGGGCCCCGAGGCCGGCTCGATTGAGTACGGGTACCGGGTCCCCTTTGGTGGCATACACGTCTTCATCGGCAAGATCGGTGAGCCAGGGCCTGAGCCGGACATCTGCACCAACCTCGTCGAGACGGCTCAACGTACGAGACCTGCCCAGGCTAAACCGGCCGTGAAGCATGCCTTTGTGGGAGTCATCCATGGAGGATGTTATGAGGGCGGATCAGAATCTGGTGGCGAAACCGTCGTCTACTCTGATGACGAGTCGTCGACCGGAGAAACTGAGTCTCTATATCAGCTACAGGATGGCCGGATTGGGGGCTGTTCCGATGGTGACAGTATTCCGGACCCCTCTGATCTGCCCAACCAGGTTGGAGTATTCATGGCCGGTACACAAGCAATGCTTCACTCTTCGACCGCTGCGACAACGGTTGCCGGTTCGACAGCGGCGATGGCTGCCGAGGCAGGAGGCCCTGTGCGCCCGCCGGCTCAAGTTTTATCAGAACTATTCGATGCGTTGGCTGTGCTCATGGCAGAGGTTAACCCGGCGGACCAGGATGCTCATAACGCAGGGATTGCGAAGGTGAAGGAACAAATCACTCAGGCTAAAGCGGATCTGGCAATGCAGACGCCAGATGGCGGCGAAGCGGGCCGCTTTGGATCTGTGAGCTTATAGGCTCATCTTTGGATCTGGCGCGTCGCATGAAGTCATGAAGAGGAAATACAGATCCCGTTTGCCTTCAGTTTTCGAGGGAAGAGATCTCTTCAACACCCGGGAGCGGGGACCAGAATCCGCGGTGGTGAACCGGGCGGAAGCACTGGACGGGCGCTAGTTCAGCCCGCTTAATAGATCTACCTCGCCATAATGCCCGACGCCTCGGGCTGTGCAAACACCTCAGTCACTACTCAAACCCGATGGATAACCTTGTTGCAGCTGCGGCACGGCTGGAGGCAATTCCAATTGAAGGCGATTCACCACAGGCAGTAGAGACGCGCCGGGTCAAGGAGCTCCTTAGGACAGCTTTGGTCCAACAGGAAGCGTATTCGTACAGCCGCGATCAGATCCACTCTACCCCCTGCCCAAGCCGAAGCTATAGCAGGCACGTGGATGAACCGGCCGTATCAAGTAATGCACGGCGTGGTGCGCCCCGTGGAAACAACCCGGCAGGTGGTTTCGACAACGCTCAGGAGGTGGTGGACCCGGGCCCGCACGCAGGAGGCCGAGTTAGCGGTAGCGACATCGGGATTATCAGCTTACGCCGGTTCGTCCGACCATCTTTGAGCCTGGGGTTACCTCTAGCTCTTTGGGAGTGCCGTGCCTCGTCCCCGCTTTACGCAATGTACGCTTGCGCAAGGATTTCAAGGGTCCGCGCAAGGTGCCAAATTACACAGCCGATTTGGCTCCATAAGCATGGATAGAGAGTTATGAGATGGCCATGGAGATGCTGGATGTGGATGAAGCCGTATGTGCAAAGTACTTCACCATGATGCTCGAAGGTACGGCCCGTACTTGGTTGAAGAGCTTGCCACCCAATTCTATCAGTTCATGGGCCCAGTTGCGGACCCGGTTTATCCAGAATTTCAAAGATACCTGTAAGCAGCCCATGTCTGTGGTGGACTTGGCGGCTTGTGTCCAGGGTGAAGGGGAGTCAACAACCCATTGGGTACGCCGCGTTTCGGAAATCTTGCACTCATCAGACCGGATCAACGCGGATTCTGCGATCTTGACCCTGGAGGGCAACTGCCGGTTTAAGCCTTTTGAAGTTGAAGTTGGGACGTATGAAGCGGTTTTGTAATGACATGGGCACTCTCATGGGCGCTTTAGTGAAGTATGCTGATTCTGATAGTACCAAGGATCCCAAGTCTGATGATGACGAGACAGGGAAGGGAAAGAAGAACAGCAACTCCAAAGGCCAGCAACATCACTCGGCAGGTAATGGTGGGGGCAAGCGTAAAGCGAATGGCAACATGGATTTCGTAGCCAACACCAATGCGCAGGACAAGGGCCAGCGGCGCAAAGGTAAACAACCGAATCAGTGGTGCACCTAATCCTAATCCGGACCGTTTGAACTATCTGTTGAATCAACCTGTCCGAAGCATGGGACGAAGGAGGCGCCAAACAAATCACCTCTGGAAGGATTGTTACATTATGCAGGAGTTCAAAAGTTCTAATGCTTTCCGGTATGATCAAGGCTCGTGGCGGTTCGTGATCCGGGCCGGGTTACGGTGGAGGAAATTCGGTTCAGGATTTAATGGTAATCAGAACAATCAGACTAATCAGAATAACCAAGGTGGTTACAATCAGCAGCAGCAGCAGTCGGGTTATCAGAGCAACCCAAAGCAGTTGAATAGTGGGCAGTACCACGTCTTCACCACTAGCTTAGACAAGCGAGACCGGAAGCTTGAGCGGGCGATCAACGCTGTTGAGCGGCCGTGCCTCATTACCTCTGCTGGTCAGAGCAGCCCATTGTATGGAGTAGAGAGGATCATCCTCCCCGGGTTGACAATCCGGGTCAGCTTGCCCTGGTGGTGGCACCTCAGGTGGGAGGTTATAAGTTCACCAAGGTGCTTATGGATGGAGGGAGCAGCATCAACATCCTGTACTATGAGACCTTCCATCGTATGGGGTTAACAGATAAACATCTCAAACCATCCAATACAGTGTTCCATGGTGTGGTACCTTGCAAGTCAGCATATCCGGTTGGTAAGATAGCTCTGGAGGCGGCCTTTGGAGATGAATATGATTCCAGATCGGAAACATTGACGTTTGAAGTGGTGAAAATCCAAAGTCCATATCACGCCCTGTTTGGGCGGCCGGCTTATGCCAAATTCATGGCACGGCCTTGTTATATCTATTTGCAGCTCAAGATGCCGGGTCACAAGGGGACAATAACGGTTCACGGGAGCCGTAAGGTCGCTTTGGAGTGTGAGGAAGGTGATGCGGCTTACGCAGAGTCGGTTTGTGCCACCGAGGAGCTGAAGTATTATAAGGACAATGTTGATCCGGCGGATATGACTCCATTGAAGAAGCCAACTACAGAGCATGATCCGGCCCTGAAATTGAAATCGGCAGCTGAGACTAAGCTTGTTGACTTTGTACCTGGCGATTCGTCCAAGCAGTTCAGCATTAGTGCCAACTTGGATCCAAAGTAGGAAAGCGCGCTCATCGAGTTCATCCGTGAGAACCTGGACATTTTTGCATGGAAACCTTCTGACATGCCAGGTGTACCGAGGGAACTTGCTGAGCACACTCTTAATGTTGACCCCAAGTACAAACCGGTGAAGCAGTTTCTCCGCCGGTTTAACGAAGAAAGGCGTAAGGCCATTGGAGAGGAGGTGGCCAGGCGCTTAGCAGCTGGCTTTATTGTTGAAGTTTTCCATCCAGAGTGGCTTGCTAATCCGGTGCTAGTTCTTAAGAAAAACGGCACTTGGCGCATGTGTGTGGATTACACAGATCTTAACAAGGCTTGCCCAGCAGATCCTTTTGCCCTCCCCCGCATGACCAGATTATTGATGCCACTGCGGGTTGTGAGCGTTTGAGCTTTTTGGATGCGTATTCTGGATATCATCAGATCAAGATGGCAGTTAAGGACCAGGAGAAGACAGCGTTTATCACTCCCTTTGGAGCCTTCTATTATGTGTCTATGCCTTTTGGGCTCAAGAGCGCCCAAGCAACTTATCAGCGTTGTGTATGCAATTGCCTGCATAAACAGATCGGCCGTAATGTGCATGCCTATGTGGATGATATTGTGGTTAAGTCAAGGAAGAAGGAAACACTGATTGATGATTTGAAAGAAACCTTTGACAACCTGCGGGTTTACAAGATGATGCTCAACCCGGCCAAATGTGTTTTTGGTGTTCCGGCAGGCAAGTTATTGGGTTTTCTCGTGTCTAAACAGGGGGATTAAAGCTAATCCGGAGAAGATTACGACCATCACCTCCCTGGCTAAACCAAAGTGTATTAATGATGTCCAGTGTTTGGCGGGCCGGATTGCTGCGCCGAGCCGGTTTATCAGCCGCCTCGGAGAGAAGGCCATCCCTTTGTACCGAATCTTTGAAGAAGACAGATCGGTTTATGCAGAGTCCAAATTACCGGCGATGAAGCGTTGGAGGACTTAAAGCGGCAATTGGCCAACCCGCCTGTGCTCGCCGCTCCCATCGACAAGGAGCCGCTTCTACTATATGTTGCTGCTAATGCCAGGGCGGTTAGCGTGGCCATTGTGGTAGAGCGGAAGGAGGTGGGGAAGGATCATCCGGTTCAACGTCCGGTTTATTATATCAGCGAGGTGCTTATTGAATCTAAGCAAAGGTATCTGCATTGGCAGAAGCTGGTGTATGGAGTTTTTATGGCAAGCCGGAAGCTGAAGCAGTATTTCCAAGGGCACCCCATCACGGTGGTCAGTTCAGCTCCCTTAGGTGATATCATACAGAACCGGGAGGCGATGGCCGGATTGCTAAGTGGGCTATAGAGCTTGGGCATACGGTTTGAAGTACGTACCTCGGACGGCGGTGAAGTCTCAAGCACTTGTGGATTTCATTAATGATTGGACGGAGTTGCAAGCGCTGAAGAAAAGCCGGATCATACATATTGGACCATCCATTTTGATGGATCCGAGCAGTTGGAGGGCTCGGGGCTGGAGTCGTATTAACTTCCCCACGAGGTGACAAGTTTTGTTACGTTCTCCGCTTAATGTTCCCTTGTACTAACAATGCAGCTGAGTATGAAGCCTTGCTCCATGGTCTTCGGATGGCTAAGGAGATGAATATAAGCCGGGTTAAGTGCTTCGGTGACTCGGACCTAGTGGCTCAACAGGTGTCTGGCACTTGGGATTCAAAGGACCCACTCATGGCTGCATATCGTCGTGAGGTGGATGTTGTCGCAGGTCATTTCAAGGGCTATCAGGTGGACCACGTGGACCGTCGGAAGAATGAAGCGGCGGACGCTTTAAGCCGGTTGGGCTCTCAACGCAAGCCGGTCCCGCCCAATGTTTTTCTCGACGTACTGCACAATCCGTCAGTCAGGCTCCCTGGTGAAGCGGATTTGGCTGTTCCTGATTCGGAGGCTCAATTGGTGGCAGCTCTGCACGTCACTCCGGATTGGACGCTCCCTTATCTGGCGTACATGAACCGGGGCGAGTTACCAGAAGATGAGACGTTGGCCCGGTAGATAGTTCGGCGATCTAAGTCTATGACCATTGTTAATGGCGAATTGCATCATTGCAGTGTGTCAGGCGTTTTCAACGCTGTGTGTCCCCTGAGGAAGGCTGTGAAATATTGCGTGAGATCCACGAAGGAGATTGTGGTCACCACGCCGGTTCAAAATCCTTGGTGGCTAAAGCGTTCTGCCACGGTTTCTATTGGTTGACTGCCCATGCTGATGCGGAAGATCTGGTCAGACGATGTGATGGTTGCCAAAAGTTTTCCAGATGTGCTCATGTACCGGCCAAGAATTGAGGATAATTCCAATTACTTGGCCGTTTGCGACTTGGGGGCTGGATATGGTTGGACCTTTCAAAAGGTCCAAGGACAAGAAGACCCACTTGCTGGTGGCGGTCGACAAATTTACAAAGTGGGTAGAGGCGTAACACATTAGCAAGTGTGATGCGGCCACGACGATTCAGTTTATCAAAAGGTGATTTTCGGTTTGGTTTTCCACACAAGTATCATCACGGATAATGGTACCAATTTGTCCAAAGGTGCCATGAAGGAGTTCTGCGAACGTGAGCACATCCGGCTTGACGTTTCTTCAGTAGCTCACCCACAGTCCAATGGTCAAGCGGAAAGAGCCAATCAAGAGATCTTGAGAGGCATCAAGCCTCGGCTTATGGTCCCTTTGCAGAGGACACCGGGTTGTTGGGTAGAAGAGCTACTATCTGTGTTATGGAGTATAAATACTACGCCTAACAGATCAACGGGATACACGCCGTTCTTTATGGTTTATGGAGCGGAGGCGGTTCTCCCCAGTGACATCCGTCATGATTCACCTCGTGTGGCAGCTTATGTTGAAGCGGATAACGAGATGGCACGACAGGACGCTTTGGATCGGCTGGATGAAGAGCGTGACATAGCAGCTGCCCGCTCGGCGATTTACCAATAGGATCTTCGTCGTTATCATAGTCGCCGGGTCAGAACCAGAACTTTTGAAGAAGGAGATTTGGTGCTTCGGCTCATCCAAGACCAGACTGATATGCACAAGCTATCCCCACCTTGGGAGGGACCTTTCGTGGTCAGCAAGAATCTGCACAACGGGTCGTACTATCTGATTGATGTTCGAGAGCATAAAGACTCACGCACGTCAGAGGAGGAGACCAACAGGCCGTGGAACATAGCTCATCTTCGGCCTTATTATACCTGAGCCATCGGCTCTACTTATGTACATATTATGACAATATTATGAATAAAGTAATAAACCGGAGCCTCAGCTAAAGCGGGGTATCTGTTCTATTACATCATGCGTGGTTACATGGAGTTGTTACGTCTTAAAGCGGCCTCCGGTTTACCCCTTGAGTTTGCTTTTCAAAAGCTTTGTGATATCACTTGGGGGCTTGGTCGTGTCCGAACCAATGCAACACCTTTTGATAGGCGAAAGCCACCAGATCACTTGGGGACATGGTCAAGTCTGAACCGGTCATGCCTCTTGATCGGCCTAAGGCCATAGAGTCACTTGGGGGCTTGGTCGAACCCGAACCATTGCCACGCCACTTGATCGGCATAATGCTACGGTTTCAGTTGGGGACCTGGCTGACTCGAACCATGGCTACACCTTATAGGGAGCTTGGTCGTGTCCGACCATGGTAACACCATCTGATCGGCTCAGTACAGCTTTATCTTTTGCAAACGATTTATCATTGCCTTTGCTTCCATGTTTATCATAACTATTATTTGATTTTTGTTGCGTTTCTTAAACCGACTACATTTTTAAACCTTTTTCAAAACTGTCAGTTGACGGAATTCGGTCAATTTTTTAATCCGGAGATAATTTCACCGGTTTGATGTTTTTTCTGTTGACATCCTATTATGGAGTAACAGGAGGCTTATTATGACCCGGCACGGTTTACGTGGTAAACCGGCAGTATAAATGACAGGAGCAGTTTTCTCCTTTGACGGTAAGGGTTTATACAACCTCCGCTTCAAGATTGGCTAAGCCAACCTTATGCCCAGCGATGGTAGGTATTTGATATCATAAATTTCGATTATATACCTTAATATTTCATTATATATATATATATATATATATATATATATATATATATATATATATATATATATATATATATATATATATATATATATGAACGTCACAAGCAAGTGGCGGCATAAACCGCCGTGGCGGTTTAAGATTTTGTAACTGCAGGCAATATAAGATTGAAAGTTTCGATCATTCAAGCAAGAGTATCAGCACCTATGCACGAAGGCACATTCAAAGCAAGAGTATTGGCTATCCTATTACAAGGCAACATGGTGCCCAAATAAGATCATTGTTTCTTGGCGGAATGTAATGAAGCAGCTCTTCAAACCGGCTTCCGGTTCATGCTTGCTCGCCGCCCCGGTTTGATGGTTGTGGGTCGTCCTGCGCCGCTTCAGCTTCTTCCTCTCTACCCAGCTGCTGGAAATCAACAGTGGTCCAGTCGATTCCCATTAAAGCTTGAAAGACAGCCTCTTCATGGATCAGGGAAGTTGGGTCAATATCAGGAGCATAAGTATGCTTACGGATTGGAGGGATCAGGTTCTCCGCTTCAGGAATAGGTGCAGCCTCTCGCTTGTTCTGATCATCATACTGAGCTTGATAATGTGACAAGTTGGCTTCTTCAGCTAATTGGCAAGCCGGAGGCGACCGCCCGGTTTATTGCTCTCAAATCATCTTCGTTGAACTCTGAGCCGTCTTCCTTCAGACTGGGGTAGCCCTGAGCCGCTTCAACGGGATCGAAATCTGGCACCCATGCTTTGGCCCGGATTAAGGCGTTGATGGCGCCGGTTCGAGCAGCAGATTTCTTTAGCTCTTCAATCCAGGCGGGAAGCATGGACAACGTCCTAAGGGTATCTTGAATTAAGGAAGGTTCCGGATTGTTATGAGATGCGGTGGAGATGATCCGCTGCGCTCCAGTGTACAGCTGCTCTATCAAGGTATAGGCAGCCTTCAAATTTTTCCGAACATCTGACCCCAAGTGACCAATGCGTGTGCCTACAGCATTGCAAGAGAAATTACAAACCGGACTTATCATAAGAAAGGTCAAGATTATCATAGAAGCCAAAGGAAACTTACCGAAGATGGCAGCAGTCATGGAATGCACTTGCCGCTTCACGCTGGTCAGCTCATCTACCACCGGTTTAAGGGCAGCCTCAGCATTTTCAACCTTTTTGGTCAAAGCGGCCTTTTCAGTATCCCAGCCGGCCCGCTCAGACTTGAACCACTCCTTGAGTTGCTCCATAGTAGTTAACGCGGTTTTCAGTTCATCCTTGGCCTTGGAGGTTTACGCTTGTTGAGATTTCAGATTTTCTTGGAGGTCATGGATTTGTGAGGCTTGTTGACGTATCTCACTCTGCAACAAAAGGGAGCATGTTACATATCGTCATTTCAAAGTCCCCGATTGCATAACCAGTTATACACTTGGCACTTGGGGGCTAATGCATATTTGATCTTCATCTGTCAATAAAATCACAAAGTCCCGAGCTCAATACAAGTATTCAACTTGGCACTTGGGGGCTAATGGCTATTTGTTCGAACATGTGCCGATGTGATGATATAAAATACAGTCCCGGTTTAACTATGCTAAGTTGAACCGGCCCTTGGGGGATACATCAGTGGATTCGGAAGCATTGAGTTTATACTAAGTCCCGGTTTAACTATGCTAAGTTGAACCGGCCCTTGGGGACTAGAAGAGTTAACAAAAATTGAAATATTCAGGCGAGAAAAGAACATGGAGGTTACCTCGAATTTCTCTTTCATCATTTTCACCAGGCCAGCTTCATAGTCACGGCTGGTATACAACCGGTTCAAGTAGCCGGAGTGAAGGTCTTGGGGGTTCAGAGCGGCATAAGTTGCCAGATCAACATCCCACTTGCCCTTGCTCATAGTGGCAAACTCCTCTTTGGCAGAATGTTTGGATAAAGCAACTGGATTGCCCGGTTCGCTGTGGCCAAAACCAGTAATTACGATGTCATCGCCCTTGGAGTCGCCGGTTTGACCAGGGGCCGTCGGTTTGTCAGCAGGCCGGATTGGACTGGTGGATTTTTCAATCTGGGTTGGGCTTCTGGGCTGATCAGCAGGAAGGGCGGTGTCAACAGGCCTTTCTTCAGTAACAATATCGTCATTTTCTTTGTGGCGGATCATTGGGCGTGTCTTCACGAGATAGCCGCTTCAAGATTTGGGGTGCTACCGGTTCAGGGTAGTTTCTTCGTCGACGCTTTGTCGGGCGAGCCTTTTTGCTCGGCCTAGGCTTGGCCTGAAAAGGCACAACAACGATTAAATCGGCATATACTACACAATGATGCGATAGAAATAATATGAAAGGTATAACTTACCCAAGCACCGTTTTTAGCGGCGGCAATTGGTGGTGATGACTCGCCAGATGAGGAGTGGGAAGTGACCTGATAATCGGAATCAGATGGATTAAGGGGTTAACGAAACCAGCCTGCTTTAGGATAAGCACTGACAAGCAAATTAGAGACCTCTAAACGACGTTTCCGAACCGGACTGTTTGGTAAACCGGTGGAGGTAACTACACAGCCGTCTTGCGAAGTTGTGCGGCGAGCTTCATATTGTTGAGTCTTCATAAGAAATTTGGGATCCAAGTGAGCAAGGGGATGAGAAAATTTAATTTTCCGGTTTGCCTGGCGGTTTTTTAGTGAAGGCAAAGGGTTTGAGTCAGAGGAGAGAATAGTTACCTCTACAACATCAACATTACTGGCTTCAGCATCATCCTGACAAACATCATCATTAATTAGGCGTGTGAAAAGTAAGCCAAGTGAATCAAGTTCTACCTCAAGGTCCGGATTACCCACATCATCATCCATGGCCGGATCGAGAAGATGCGATGGTTTTCCTCTTATGAGTAGTCTTCTTGACAGCTTTTGTCTTTTGCCTAAGTGGTTTTTCCGGTTTATGCGGCTTCTCCGGTTTCTCTTGTGGGCGTTTCTTGCTCCAGAATGGATCATCACCCTGGTTAAGCAGTAGTTGATGTTAAAAGTTATACCGGGATGGCAATAATATATTCAGTGAAAAATAATCAGAAATCTTACAGATGGCGGTTTGTTGGTAGCACAGAAGGGGAGCAGACCGGTCCGGGCACAGAGATTTTCCGGTTCGTTCAGCATCTTTTTCACCGCCTCGGTGACCTCATCATCGGTAAGCTGGATGTTAATGTGTAGCCGGAGGGGGTCGCCGACACTACCGGTGTACTCACACATTAAACCGGGCGCTGGGAGAGGGCAGTATGCTCCATGATATCCAACAGCAGCGCCAAGATCAATTCCGGTTAAACCGTTAGCCATGAAGGCTCTGAGCTTGGAGAGTTGAGGAGCATATTTACTTCTCTCACTGGCAGTTAATCTTTGTGGAAAGGGATGTGTGTTGCTGAGTTGCTCCGGAAGAAAACCAGGCAGGGGATTCTCATTGGCAGGTGAAGTATCTTTGCAATAAAACCATGTTTGATTCCATTCCTTGGGGTGGCTGTGCAGTTTGACATGAGGATAAGTGACCTCCTTTCTTTTCTGAATCGCCACGCCACCCAATTCCGTGTTAGGCCCGTCAGTGAATTCTGTGCGGCGGTTTAGATGGAAGCAGTCTCTAAACAACTCAACTGTGGGTTCTTCTTGAAAGTATGCCTCACAGAGCACTTGGAAGTGGCAGATATTGGTAATGAATTGGGGCCTGTATCTTGTGGACGGAGTTGAAAATTGGCTAGCACATCTCGATAAAATTTTGAACCGGGCGGATTGAAGCCCGGGCTAGGTGATCTGCGAAAACTACAACCTCTCCTTCACGAGGGGTGGGTGGACATTCTTTGCCGTGAACCCTCCAATGGATGCTATTTTTACTGGCTAAAGCGCCAGTCAGGACCAGGTTGTTTAATTGAGTTTCAGTGACACGGGAAGGAGCCCAGTTGCACTCATACACTTGTTTGGCCATCTACGAAAGATATATAAATCTGGTTCAAAGAAATGTGTTGGGATAAAGAGAGAACCGGTGTACAATGCTAAATCGGAGACAAATACGTCTGAACCGGAGTTCTATGAAGCGACAGTATCTGCTCAAGAAGTTCTGGCGGTTCAACAAGGGGACTAATGGTGTATACAGGTTTATCTAATTTTTTCTATGTTAAGTTAAACCGCCTGGTCTAAGGTCCAAATATTGAAAGCAATTGAGGTTGTGAACGGCTAAGTGTGCAGAAACAAGTTTCGCAAGCTTTTTCTACAACGAAGGATCTGAAGCCAGATCAGAAAAGAAGAAAAATATTCAAAAAGGAAGACAGCAGAGCAGTATTGATGCAATGAGCAGAGATGATATGCGAGATCTATGGATGCACGCACGAGACTACAGGCGGAGGCTAAAAGCTACTGCTAATCAGTGCAAAGTATCACAGATATATCCAAGAGTCTGTTATGAGCAGGAACAGTTCATGGAGTACGGCAAGAACAGGAAACCCTAGAATGGATCTAGGTCAAAAGGGAACCGAGGACCTACCTGAGTTGAGGAGAGGCGAAAGAATCTGCGTTTCTCTGGTGCGTTCAGGTCGATGCAGCGGCCCAAGACGGTGCAGAGGTCGACGGTGGCGGCGGTGCTCTGAGGCCAGCGACGCAAGGAAGACGAAGAGAAAGGGGACGAAGGGAAGAGAAGGAATGACCCTTCGGGCCTATTTATAAGCCAAGATACCTGTGTCAGGCGCGGGAATCAAGGAACCATAAACCTAGGAAGCGGAGCTGTCGCCTCGATTATTGCGGATCTATTAAACAAAGAAGATATCGCGGATGCTATCTTTATGAGGACGTCATGCCGGTTTACAGCAACCGGAGAAAGTGACATCACGGCGGTTCAACGATTTCAAGAAGGCATTGAAGATGAAGGCTTTTTCTCAAGGATTGGCATGAACCTGTTCAAATCAATCTGGGGCCTAATGTTGGGGATATTACTACTGGGCGTAAACTGGCTTATCTGGGCCGAGTTAACTTCATCAGTAGTTCAATGGTGTAAAAGCCCAAGAGGCATGAAAGTAAGGGCCCAAGGCCTGTAGTCGGTTTAGAACCTGTAGCCGTAAACCGGCCTGATATGTAAACTTGTATTGTAAGTTAGGAATAGAGAGAGACCAACCCGGATACGAATATGAACCGGAGGTTGGGACTCTCTGAACCGACGGGCGTCACCCGTGTATATAAGGGGACGACCCGGGGCGGTTCAAGGGAGAGACGACAACAACTCGAGGCTTAGGCGAAGCTGTTTGCTCCCTAGTCATCGAAACCACATCAATCCCATCACAAACTAGACGTAGGCTTTTCCCTTCATCGAAGGGGCCGAACTAGTATAACTCGTGTGTCTTTACGTCCGCTTTAACCCCTTCAAGTTAACCCGTAGAGATGGCTCCACGACTAAGTCCTTTCATGAGGACATCTGCCGTGACGAAACCACGACAGTTACTACAGGAAGTTTGTGCACAACTATGGTACTTTGACACTAGTAGAAAAGGGGGCAATGGCCCAGGCCGGTTCAGCCCATTAGTCTTGGTTCTGCCACGAACCGGGACCAATGGAGCTATTTGTCGATTAAGTGAGCCCAGGGGGCCGGGCCACGTGGGCCATTGGTCCCGGTTCGTCCGAACCTTTTGGTCCCGGTTGGTGGGACGAACCGGGACCAATGGGCTCAACTCTGGCCCACCACTATTGGTCCCGGTTGGTGGCTTGAACCGGGACCAAAGGCTTCCCTTTAGTCCCAATTCATGCCACCAACCGGGGCTAATGGTGGTGCCTATATATACCCCCTCGCGCAAGAGCAGAGCACACTGCTCTGTTTTTTCTGGCCGAGGGGGAGAGGGCTTGGTGGTGCTCTAGCTCACCTCTATGCACACAAGGTGTTCGATGGAATGTCCGAGCCAAAGTACTTAAGGTTTCTCCTCTCCAAGCTCAACCGTCAAGCTCCATTTTCCTCAATATTTATCTAGGTTTAGCGGTGCATCACGCCCGTCCTCGTCTTCATCGCCGTCGATCACCAGCGCTGATCTCATCGCCCGGCACCACCGTGGTGAGCCTCTTGTTCTTATCTTCTTTCTGAAAGGAAAAATATTCTTACTTGTATGTTTAGATAGATACTTGTATTATTTTCTTACTTTTATTATTGCATCTTATATAGTGCGATGGTTTTGGTATCCGCCCCGTCGGCCCTCGTCCTGTCTATGATTCGGATGTGGTATATATTATCTTTTCATAACTATTGGTTTATTTATTGTTTATGAAAATTATGCCGACCAACGTGACATAGATTTTATTTATCTAGGAGGTTGTTGAACCGGAAATTCCAACCGACCCTATTGTCGAGAGGTTAAATTTAGTTGAAGAAGAAAACAATTTCTTGAAGGAAAAAATAAAAAACCTTGACGAGGAGAAGATGATATTGGAGTTGCATGTTGCGGATGTAAATGCGATGATCACAAGATCAAGATGGATGCAATGCGCTTGAAGATTAGAAAGATTAGAAAATATGCCATTCATACCGAGGCTTGGTATCATTATGCCGTTGGATCGGTTGTTACCTTGGTTGCGATTATGATCGCATTTGTTTTCGCATTGAAATGTATTACATAGTTTCAATGTATGGTTTAATTAATTTAGATGCTCTGCGAGCTTAATGTTGTTAGATTAGAACTATGAATGTACTATGTTTTTAATGTGATGATGAACTTCTATTAATATTGTCAATAAATTATCTATTAATTATTTTATGAAATGATTTTTGACAAAATTAATTATATATAATGCACGTAGATGAACCGGCAATTGATGTACGGTGATAGACACACCTCCGAGTACACTAAGGGCGTGCATGATTTTCTCGAAGTGGCTAAGGCAAACAAGCAGAATGGTTTTATGTGTTGTCCATGCCCTATATGTGGGAATACGAAGTCTTACTCTGACCGGAAAATCCTTCACACCCACCTACTTTACAAGGGTTTCATGCCACACTATAATGTTTGGACGAGTCATGGAGAAATAGGGGTTATGATGGAAGACGGCGAAGAAGAAGAGTACGATGACAACTATGTGCCCCCTGAATACGGTGATGCTCTTGAACATCAAGAGGAAAGCAGACGATGTGCACGATGGTGCTGCAACGGGCGAAGCTGCTGAAGATCAAGAGGAACCAGACGATGTGCCCGATGATGATGATCTCCGCCGGGTCATTGTCGATGCAAGGACGCAATGCGAAAGTCAAAAGGAGAAGTTGAAGTTCGATCACATGTTAGAGGATCACAAAAAAGGGTTGTACCCCAATTGCGAAGATGGCAACACAAAGCTCGATCAGACTTGGAATTGCTGCGATGGAAGGCGAGAGAATCGTGCTGATAAAGGATTTGACAAGCTACTGAAAATAATGAAGAAGAAGCTTCCAAAGGATAATGAATTGCCCGACAGTACATACGCATCAAAGAAGGTCGTATGCCCACTAGGATTGGAGGTGGAGAGGATACATCCATGCCCTAATGACTGCATCCTCTACCGCGATGCATACAAGGATTTGAACGCATGCCCGGTATGCGGTGCATTGCGGTATAAGATCAGACGAGATGACCCTGGTGATGTTAACGGAGTGCCTCCAAGGAAGAGGGTTCTGCGAAGGTGATGTGGTATGCTCCTATAATACCACGGTTGAAACGTCTGTTCAGTAAATGTAGAGCATGCCCAAGTTGATGCAATGGCACGGTGAGGACAAAAAAAGACGGAAGTTGAGAGCACCCGGCCGACGGGTCATGATGGAGAAAAATCAAGAGAAATCTTTGGGATGAGTTTGCAAAGGACCCAAGGAACGTATGGTTTGCTTTAAGCGCGGATGGCATTAATCCTTTCGGGGAGCAGAGCAGAAATCAAAACACCTGGCCCGTGACTCTATGTATGTATAACCTTCCTCCTTGGATGTGCATGAAGCGGAAGTTCATTATGATGCCAGTTCTCGTCCAAGGCCATAAGCAACCTGGCAACGACATTGATGTGTACCTAAGGCCATTAGTTGAAGAACTTTTACAGCTGTGGAATGGAAACGGTGTACGTACGTGGGATGAGCACAAAAAGGAGGAATTTGACCTAAAGGCGTTGCTGTTCGTGACCATCAACGATTGGCCGCTCTCGGTAACCTTTCGGAGACAGACAAACAAGGGATACCACGCATGCATGCACTGTTTACTTGACACCGATAGTATATACCGAAGCTGCAGGAAGAATGTGTACAGGCCATCGTCGATTTCTTCCGATGAACCATCAATGTCGAAAGAAAGGCAAGCATTTCAAAGGCGAGGCAGATCACCGGAAGAAGCCCGCCATGCGTACCGGTGATCACGTACTTGCTATGGTCAATGATTTACATGTAATCTTTGGAAAGGGTCCCGGCGGACTAGCTGTTCCGAATGACGCTGACAATCACGCACCCATGTGGAAGAAGAAATCTATATTTTGGGACCTACCCTACTGGAAAGACCTAGAGGTCCGCTCATCGATCAACGTGATGCACGTGACGAAGAACCTTTGCGTGAACCTACTAGGCTTCTTGGGCGTGTATGGGAAGACAAAAGATACACCTGAGGCACGGGAGGACCTGCAACGCTTGCACGAAAAAGAGGGCATGCCTCTGAAGCAGTATGAAGGTCCTGCCACCACGCCTCTTCTGAAAGAAGAGAAAGAAATCTTCTTTGAATGCCTGCTCAGTATGAAGGTCCCGACTAGCATCTTGTTGAATATAAAGGGAATAATAAATAAGCCAGAGAAAAAGATCAAGAACCTAAAGTCTCATGACTGCTACGTGATTATGACGCAACTGCTACCGGTTGCATTGAGGGGCTTCTACAGAAAAGCGTCCGATTAGCCATTGTGAAGCTATGTGCATTCCTCAATGCAATATCTCGAAGGTGATCGATCCAGAAATCGTACCAACGCTAAGGAGTGATGTGGCGCAATGTCTTGTCGATTTCGAGCTGGTGTTCCCACCATCCTTCTTCAATATCATGACGCACTTGCGTCCTAGTTCATCTAGTCGGCGAGATTGTCATTACGGGGCACGTATTTCTACACAATATGTACCCCTTTGAGAGGTTCATGGGAGTCCTAAATAAATATGTTCAGAATCGCGCTAGGCCAGAAGGAAGCATCTCCATGGGCCATCAAGCGAGAGGACGTCATCGGGTTTTGTGTTGACTTCATTCCTGGCCTTAAAAGATAGGTCTCCCTAAATTGCGGTATGAGGGGAGACTGACCGAAAAGGCACGCTTGGAAGGGACTCAATAATATGCAGGACAGATATTCTTGGTCTCAAGCACACTACAGTTCTACTGAACTCTACCTTGGTGACCCGTATGTCGATGAACACAAGAACAGTCTGCGCTCCAAACACCGGAGGCGGTCTGAAGACTGGATTACATGTGAACACATCGGGACTTTCAGCAGTTGGTTGGAAACACGTCTCGGAGGTGACAACACTGTTTGTGATGAGTTGTACTTGTTGTCCGAGAGGACCATCTTCGACTGTAATGATTTGGAAAGGATCTGAGATAAATTGGAATACATTTTACACGATTGACCAAGATCAAAAAGCACCAACCAAAACAGCGGTGTCCGCTTTGATGCAGCAACCGGCGGGGAAAGGACACATATTATGGTTACATAGTAGACATATGGGAACTTGACTACGGAGTAGATTTTAAGGTCCCTTTGTTTAAGTGCAAGTGGGTCAATCTGTCAGAGGCGAGTGCAGGTGGACCCACAGATGCGGAATGACAACAATGGATCTGAAAAATCTTGGGTACAGCGACGAACCGTTCGTCCTAGCCAATGATGTGGCACAGGTTATCTATGTGAAGGACATGTCTACCAGACCGAGGAAAAGAAAAGATAAGGAAGCGAATACATCATACGATGAGCCAAAGCGCCACATGATGAAGTCATGTACCTGGGGTAGGGTCATAGACCTGCCCAAAGGTACCCTCCACAAGGACATTCACAAGAGAAGCAGCCTTCCAATCGACCTGGTAGGCTTCCACTCGACAGATTCAAAGACACTCGACTATGAAGACCCACTCGACCACCAAGAGTCCAAGAGCCACTCGGTGTCCAAAGCGGTCTGTAGTTAAATAGTCTTTATGACCTTAATGACACTTTATGTAAGGCGTTACCAGTAACGCCTAGCTTTAACGCACCTTAAACCCTCTACTACATGGGCTGGCTGGGGTCCTGGCACACTCTATATAAGCCACCCCCCTCCACAGGTAGAAGGGTTCGCACCCCAGTAACACATACGCATATAATCCAGTCGACCGCCTCCGGGCTCCGAGAGGTAGGGCTGTTACTTCCTCCGAGAAGGGCCTGAACTCGTAAATCCCTTGCTTAAACAACTACTCCATAGCTAGTATCTTGCCTCTCCATACCTACCCCCATTCTCTTTGTCGGACTTAGAATCACGACAGTTGGCCCCACCGTGGGGCAGGTGTTCTAGCGAATTGTTGGAGAAGTTGGGATTCTCTCGATCTCCGGCATCATGGTTTCAGGTGGAGTTCTGGTCGACGGCCACGAGATCCGTCTCGGTGCGCTCACGTTCATCGCCAACGACTCCGCTTGGCTTCAGGAGGCTCCACTCGACGTGGACGCGCTCCCCATCCGCGGGGCGACGCACTTTCGCGCGTGTGTCCGTGGCGTCCTCCTGCGGCAACCATCGACCCAGTATGGGTCGGCTCCTGCGCTGTCTTCACTCCCAGTCTCCCACCAGCGCAAGCGTTCCGGTCGGTCGAGGCTTCAGCGGTGGGTGAGACATGCGGTGGCCCGCCATCGGCCATCCCCAAGTCGCGGCGATCGAGCCCGACGAATCTCTCTGACTGTTAGACCTGTCGGTGGCTCCGTAGAGACCGCGTCGAATGCAATAGCGGTGACCCAGCGGCGGAGGTTACGATGGTTGATGGACCACGCGGTCCCCACAGATTCACCCGCACCAACGAAGGTGGCGGTGGAGGCGATCCGGTGCAAGCCCACGAAGAGTACTTGCCCGAGCCCCTCACTTCGCTGCAGAGGGAGGAGCTTCGTCGTCGGAACATGGATGCACTTCACACTCCTATCGTTGGAGAAACCCCCGAGGCTCGCGCCTTGGAGGATGCGCGTTTGGCCAACCTGGCTGAGCGCACTTGACTGGAGAATCTTCAATACAAGGGCCGCGAGTAGTATGAGCACCGATTTGATCGCAACGATCGACGTCGAGTGCCCACTCCTCCCCCAAGGGGTGGATCATACGCTCCTCGACAGCAGGACGACAGACGCCAAAAGCAGTCTTTGGCGAAGAGTTCCGGTCGACCCCGGAAGAACCGTGCTTTGATGCGAGATCCATTATCGTTCAAGGTTTGGTCGACAGGAACAGAGCTCATCGAGACGGCCACGATAGAGATGTTCCTTCCAGTTGTAGAGTTCATGTCTCGGGACCAGAGTGTTTCAGCAGGGCCATCAGGGCCGCGGTGATTCCTCCCAACTTCAGGTTGGCGACTGGAGTCAGCAAGTTCACTGGAGAATCCAAGCCTGACACTTGGCTTGAAGATTATCGAGTGGCAGTTCAGATCGGCGGTGGCAACGATGAGGTAGCCATGAAGCATTTACCTCTTACGTTCGAGGGTTCAGCCCGGGCGTGGTTGAATCAGTTAGCACCCAGCAGTATTTACACTTGGGAGGATCTAGCCCGAGTGTTTGTCAGGACACTTGAAGGAACTTGCAAACGACCAGCGGGTTTGACAGAGTTGCATTCGTGCGTGCAAAAGTCGAGTGAAACCTTGAGAGATTATATCTAGAGGTGGATCACTTTGCACCACACGATCGAGAATGTATCCGATCATCAGGCGATCTGTGCCTTCAAGGAAGGTGTCAAGAACGAAGAATTGAGTTTGAAATTTGGTCGAACCGGAGATATGACCCTGAGTCGGATGATGGAGATTACCACCAAATATGCAAATGGTGAAGAAGAGGATCGGCTCGGAGTGGTAAATATAAATCGGCCGCCAATGAGACCGGCGGAGGAAATTCCAATCGGAAGCATAAGCGCCAAGCCGAGCCAGCGGCTCCCGGAGAGGCCTAGGCAGTGACCCCAGGAAAGTTCAAGGGGAAACCCAAGGGTCCTTGGAACCCTAAGAAGGTGAAAGACCAGGATGGGAGCGGCGTGTTGGATTTACCATGTCATATTCATACAAAGAAAGATGAAGAGGGTAAACTCATTTACCCAGAACATACCACTCGGCGATGTCGGCTCTTGATTCAGCGGTTCAAGGGAAACATCCCAAGGATAAGGATAAGGAGATGACATAAAGTTGAGGATAAAGATGATGATGATGGTGGATATCCCGTGTCAATTCCACCACGATGATTTTTTGGCGTCGAAAGCAAAAGTCAATTGAAGGTTATCAATCGGAAGTAAACTTGGTTGCTCCTGCGACTCCCAATTATCTGAAATGGTCCTGCATCGCCATCACATTCGATCGGTCTGATCACCCGACGACATTGCCACCCACAGGAGGCAAGCGTTGGTGGTCGACCCAGCTTGTCGAAGGCACTCGGTGACCAAAGTCCTGATGGATGGTGGTAGTGGTTTGAATATATTATACGCGGAGACGTTGAAAGGGATGGGCATTCCGATGTCCAGACTCAGTACTAGTAACATGAGCTTCCACGGAGTCATTCCTAGAAAGAAGGCTGAGTCACTCGGCCAAATTGCTTTTGATGTAGTTTTTGGTGATTCAAAGCATTTCCGGAAAGAAAAATTGACCTTTGAGGTCGTGGATTTCCAGAGCGCTTATCACGCTATTCTGGGGAGACTAGCTTATGCACGTTTCATGGCCCGACCATGTTACGTGTATCTTAAAATGAAGATGCCTGGTCCCAAGGGCGTGATCACTGTCACGGGCAATCGGAAGAAGGTAGAAGAGTGCTTCCAGAAAGGCTCTAAGATCGCCGATGCTCGGTTGGCGGTGGTAGAGCTACAAGAGTATCGAAAACTGCGGATCCGAAAGTGATTTGTTGCGAGCTAAGAAGCCCGCCATGAGTCAGCATTCCTGTCGACCGGCGAGACGAAACAGGTTCACATTCACCCGACCGATCCCGATCTTTGCTCCGACCAACATCTCAACAACACTCGACTCAAAATAGGAAGAAGCGCTCATCCGGTTCCCGTGAGAACTGGGACATCTTTGCATGGAAGCCTGGCGACATGCCGAGTGTTCCTGTGGGCTGGCTGAGCATCGCCTCTGAAGTCGACCGAAATTCAAACCAGTCAAAGAGTATCTTCGGCGGTCCGCCGTCCAGAAGAGAAAGGCCATTGGCGAGGAGGTGGCTCGACTCTTAGCAGCAGAGTTCATCCGAGAGATCTACCACTCCGAGTGGCTCGCCAACGTTGTCATGGTCCCCAAGAAGGACAAGTCGTTGCGCATGTGCATTGATTTCAAGCATATCAATCGGGCCTGCCCGAAGATCATTCCTCTTCCTCGCATCGACCAAATAGTCGACTCAAGCTGCGGGATGCGAGAGGTTGTCTTTTAGACGCTTATTCCGGGTACCATCAGATCCGTCAGTATGGACCCGATGAGATTAAAACAGCGTTCATCACTCCATTCGGATGCTTCATTATGTCACCATGCCATTCGGTCTCAAGAATGCCGGAGCCACATTCATGAGGATGATTTAGAAGTGTTTTCTCACTCAAATCAGTCGGAATGTGGAAGCATACATGGATGATATAGTGGTCAAGTCACGAAAGAGTTCCGACCTGTTGACTGACCTTGCTGAAACATTTGCCAATCTCAGGAGGTATGATATCAAGCTTAATCCATCAAAGTGTACATTTGGAGTTCCTGGTGGAAAGTTACTCGGTTTTCTCGTTTCCGAGCGAGGAATCGATGCTAACCCGAAAGGTTGGCACCATACTCGAATGAAGCGCCTGTCGTGTGCGATGTCCGAAACTTCTTGGATGCTTGGCCGCTTTAAGTCGATTCATCTCTCGCCTCGGTGAAAAGGCATTGCCTCTTTACCGGTGATGAAGAAGTCAGACAAGTTCGAGTGGACTTTAGAAGCTGATGCAGCGTTTGCAGAGCTCAAAGCTCTGCTCTCCACCCAGCCGGTGCTTGCTGCTCCAATCAGCAAGGAGCCGTTGTTGCTTTACATTGCATCCACTGGACAAGTCGTCAGTACCGTACTTACGGTCGAGCGGGAAGAAGAAGGAAAAACCTTCAAAGTTCAACGCCCAGTTTATTATCTTTCTGAAGTACTGACCCCATCAAAGCAAAGATACCCTCACTATCAGAAGCTTGTTTATGGGATCTATATGACCACGAAGAAGGTTGCTCATTATTTCTCTGATCATTCCATTCCAGTCGTCAGCGACGCCCCTTTGTCGGAAATTCTTCATAACAGAGATGCAACTGGTCGAGTGGCAAAATGGGCGATTGAACTCCTTCCCCTTGATATCAAATTCGAGGCAAAGAAAGCTATCAAGTCCCAAGCAATAGCAGATTTCCTCGCCGAGTGGACTGAACAGCAACTTCCGACCCAAGTTCACTCGGAACATTGGACTATGTTTTTCGATGGTTCCAAGATGCTGAACAGTTCTGGTGCAGGGGTTGTATTGGTTTCCCCCCGAGGAGATAGGCTCAAGTATGTTCCCCAGATTCACTTTGATTCTTCCAACATGAAGCAGAATATGAAGCACTCCTGAATGGGTTGCGCATGGCCATTTCACTCGGCGTCCGTCGCCTTATGGTCTATGGCGACTCGGATCTGGTTGTTAATCAAGTGATGAAGGAGTGGGATGTCAGAAGCCCAGCTATGGCAGGTTATTGTAATGCAGTAAGAAAATTTGGAGAAGAAATTGAGGGTTAGAGCTTCCTCATATACCCCGACTGAAAAATCAAGCTGCGGATGATTTGGCGAAGATAGGGTCCAAGAGGGAAGCCATTCCCAGTAATGTATATTTGGAACACATTCATGCTCCATCAGTGCAGGAGGATCCTTTCACAGAAGAAGCCCCGCAGCAAAAGAGTGCCAATGATCCGGTGAAGTTGAGGTCCCAGCCGTGGTCGACCTGATTATGGAAGTTGTGGTCATCACTCCCGATCGACGATGGCGTACATCGCATATATCCTAAGGAAAGAGCTCCCGAGAGAATGAAGAAGAGGCTCGACGGATCGTCCGTCGATCCAAGGCCTTTACAGTGATCAAGGGACAATTGTACGAGAGAAAGCGCGATCGAGTCGGCCGTAAGTGTATCACGCCGGAAGAAGGTCGAGATAATTCTTGAGGATATCCACTCGGGGACCTATGGCCATCATCGTCCTCCCGGACCATCGTGGCTAAAGCATACCGAGGGGATTTTACTGGCGAAAGCAAATGAAATGGCAAAAGAAATAGTCGACAAGTGTGAAGGATGTCAGTTCTATTCCAACATGTCGCACAAGCCAGCCTCAGCCTTGAAGACCATTCCACTCGTTTGGCCCTTCGCTGTTTGGGGATTGGACATGATTGGACCGTTGAAAACTGGCAGAAGCGGTTTCACCCATTTGCTAGTAGCAGTCGACAAGTTCACCAAGTGGATCGAAGCCAAGCCCATCAAGAACCTCGATGCATGCACTGCTATCAGTTTCATCAGAGAGTTGATATTCAGATATGGAGTTCCGCATAGCATCATCACTGACAATGGGTCAAACTTTGATAATGACAAGTTCAAAGCCTTCTGCGCCTCTCAAGGCACGCGGGTCGACTATGCTTCAGTGGCTCATCCTCAGTCGAATGGACAAGCAGAACGTGCAAACGGCCTCATTCTCAAAGGGCTAAAACCTCGGCTGATGCGTGATCTCAAACACGCAGCAGGAGCTTGGGTCGACGAACTTCCATCAGTTCTCTGGGAATTGAGGACCACTCCTAATCGGTCGACTGGGAGAACTCCATTCTTCCTGGTCTATGGAGCTGAAGCAGTTCTGCCGAGTGACCTGCTTCACAATGCGCCTCGAGTCGAGCTATACTCTGAAGAAGAAGTGGAACAAGCCCGGCAAGATGCAGTCGACCTCTTGGAAGAGGAGAGAGAGATGGCCTTGATCCGCTCGACTATCTATCAGCAAGACTTGCATCGATTCCATGCCAGAAATGTGAAGAGTCGAGCCTTCCAAGAGGGAGATTTGGTCCTCCGAGTGGATCAACAGAAACCCCACAAGCTTGCTCCCACTTGGGAAGGTCCCTTCATCGTTACGAGAGTCCTCCACAATGGGGCATATCATCTCTACAACGTTGATCGCCAGATCGACGAGCCTCGAGCTTGGAACGCGGAGCTGCTCCGCCTCTTTTACACTTAAAAACTCACTCGGTTGAGATGTAATAAAAGTACTTTTGTAGTTTGTTTATCCAAGACAAGAATGTTATAATTTTCCCAGTGATTGTTATTGCTTTTTGTTGAAATTACCCCAGTGGGTGGCTTAGTCGCGAATCCGATTTGCCTAAGTTTGTAAAAAATCCTTTCCGAGTGCGAGCCAGGTCTCTCACTCGGGGCTTAGCTGCGAATCCGCTTCGCCTAAGTATCCAAAATCCTACCGAGTGGCGAGCCAGCCTCCCACTCGGAGGCTTAGCTGCAGTCCAAGTACTCGCCTAAGTATCCAAAATCCTACCGAGTGGCGAGCCAGCCTCCCACTCGGAGGCTTAGCTGCAGTCCAAGTACTCGCCTAAGTATCCAAAATCCTACCGAGTGGCGAGCCAACCTCCCACTCGGAGGCTTAGCTGCAGTCCAAGTACTCGCCTAAGTATCCAAAATCCTACCGAGTGGCGAGCCAGCCTCCCACTCGGAGGCTTAGCTGCAGTCCAAGTACTCGCCTAAGTATTCCAACCCTGCCGAGTGGTGAGCCAGTCTCCCACTCGGGGGCTTATAACTGCCCAAAGATTCCCCTTAAACATCCAAAGTGATAAAAATCCTACCGAGTGGAGAGCAACCCTCCCACTCGGAGGCTTAGCTGCAGCCAGTGCTCGCCTAAGTAATAGAAATCCTACCGAGTGGAGAGCAAACCTCCCACTGGGGCTTAGCTGCAGCCCAAAGGCTCACCTAAGTAATAGAAATCCTACCGAGTGGAGAGCAGACCTCCCACTCGGGGCTTAGCTGCAGCCAGTGCTCGCCTAAGTAATAGAAATCCTACCGAGTGGAGAGCAAACCTCCCACTCGGGGCTTAGCTGCAGCCAGTGCTCGCCTAAGTAATAAAAATCCTACCGAGTGGAGAGCAAGCCTCCCACTCGGAGGCTTAAGCTGCAGCCAGTGCTCGCCTAAGTAAGGAATTCATCCCAATCCATAAGGGCGATGAGGTGCAGGTCGATTGCTACCTCCTCCTTGAACTTCGCCACAAGTACAACGCGTGCGGTCCATCCCAATCCATAAGGACGACGAGGTGCAGGTCGATTGCTACCTCCTCCTTGAGCTTCGCCACAAGCACAACGTGCGGTTCGTCACGATCCGTGGGGCGACAAGGTCGGTCGCGATCTGTGTTTCACCTCTACCTGCAGGATAGATGAAGCACAAGTCGATTGGAATTTCAACGGAATATCTTCCGAATGAGGAATAAAGTTCTCTCGAATGCAAGCAAAGCATTTTAAAGGAAAAACCAAGTTTGGATAAATGTCCTCTACGGATCCAAAAGGGGCTTAGGCGTTAAGCACATTAAAGTTTATCGATTCTGAAACCACTCGGCATTCCGAGGCAAATTTAAAGTGGGACTTAGAAGTTTTTTACTCCTTCGGCGGAGGACTGGAAGGTGCAAGAAACTGATCAAGGTCAATTCCGTCAGCAATACGGGTAGCAGCAGTGATGAAAGTCTCCATGAAAGATCTGAAGTCGTGCTTCCTGGTATTGGCAACCTTGAGAGACACCAGCTTGTCCTCTTGCGCTTCTTTGAAGTGGACACGAACTAGAGATAGAGCAACATCAGCACCACACCTGGTAGATGACTTTTTCCATTCTTGCACTCGACTTGGAATCTCATTCAGACGAGTCATCAGGGATTCAAGATCATTCTGGAGAGTCTGTTACGGCGGAGAGTCGAGTCGATCCAGCGACACTGCAACTTTCGGTCGAGCAAGATAATCCAATACGCTAGCAACCACGAGACTCGGTCGGAACACATTCAAAGCAACCGTCCTTCACGGGAGAGTTGATGGGGTCCAAGCTGGTTTCCACTCATTGGTTTCTTCTTCAAAGTTTTGGCAGAATTCTGAAAACACAACTCAGACTCAAAATGAAGATCATGTGATGAGCGGTGAGAGCAAGACAGTTGGATAAAAGAGATTACCTTCAAGCATGAGAAAGCGACTTCTTGGCGAACCCTCCAAGATAAATCTCCAGGTCGTTTAAGCTTCCCCTTGGTAGCCAACCTTGTCGAACCAGAACATTCTTGTCGTTCTTGATCGACTTCCTTGTTAGTCAGCGTCAAGAGAGGCTTTCAGCTTGGCATTTTCATCTTCAAGTTTGTCGACCGAGGCAAGCTTCTCTTCAATGAGCTTTGTTTTCTCCAAAGCCGCCTTCATCCTCTCTGCAAGGTCAAGGTCCTTCTTCTTCAAAGTCTCTTCCAGTTTATCTGCAAAGCAACAATGAGAACAGAGTTGAGAATGAGCAGAAAGCGAGCGATCGTCAAAAATTCTCACCAGCCATACCTTTTGCTTCATCCTTTGCCTTCGCAAATTCTCCGAGCAAGCTTCAAATCGAGGTTGAGCTGAATCTGCTTTTTCTCTAACTCAGTATAGCGAGCCACAAGCTTGCAAGATTTCTACAAAGAGTCAACCAACGAAAGACATCAAAGACAGATCACTTCCGAGTGACTAAGGAAAAATAGTAGCATTTCTAAGACTACGGTCGAATAAAAACATTCGACAGTAGCCTCGGGGACTACACCCAGCGGGTGCACTCAGCGTGCCCCCACTGGTTTACCAATTTGGTTCGATCAGTCGACCAAAAGAGGCAAAAAGGCTATGATTCTAAAAACATGGCTAATTGTCAGCGGTCAGCCGCAGTAAAAAAAAAGTTCTTTAGACTATAGTCAATCATGCAGCGATCGACCATAGTCTCGGGGACTACACCGGTGGGTGCACTCAGCGTGCCCCCGCCGGTTTTACAGTTCCATTCGACTTGGTCCGTCCTGGTCGAGTGAAGAAGATCACAACATAAAGACCATAGCCGACTGCACGCAGTCGACCATAGTCTCAGGGACTACACCCAGTGGGTGCACTCAGCGTGCCCCCACAAAAGTTCAAACGACACACACACCCAGTGGGTGTACAGATATGGAAATCTCCGAAGAAAGCAGTTTGGATAGTATATCCTAACAAAGCAAGCGACGATGACTTACTTGGACATTGCTCGAGAGCTGAACTGGCATCATAGGCCGCTGACTTGCCTCTCGAGCCGCTTTCACCTGCTCCATCATGATCCCTGCCTGGCGTATGGCCTCCTTAGCAGCACTTACTTGGTCCTCCGGGACGTGGTGTGTAGCAAAGAGAGACGGTGGATCAGCAGTCGACGAAGTGGGTCGGGCACTCATCAGCGGTACAGCAAAAGATACAGTAGTCCGAGTGGGATTGCCTCCCTCGAAAATCAGCGTCTCAGGAGTCGCCGCGACTTGAGCAGCCTTGCCAGTAGGCACTTTCTTGTTCCTCTTCTTCCTCAATGGCGCTTCCTCGTCATCATCGGGGAGATCAATGACGTGAGGTGGAACTGCAAGAGAGATCCAGAAGTAAACATGGAAGCCCAATCGACTAAAAAGCTCCAGTCGGCTAAAAGTAAAACCTCAGAGATCTTACCAAGATTGGAAGTGGCCGCATCCTCCATTTCCTGATCATCGTGCTTGGCTGAAGTCTCGGAGGTAGCGGCGCTGAAGATTTCAAGAGTCGGCTGATCAGTCATCAAGTCGACCAAAAGTTCACTCATGTTGAAAAAGGAAATACAAGGTTCTGATTGGTTACCCGGAGATGGTGGGGATGACCATTCGCATCTTTGGCAAGGCCTTCGCCGGCTTTGACGACGTCGCTCGAGGTTGCTTCGGCGGCTTCTCAGTCGGCGCGGGAGAAGTTGTCCTAGGTCGCTTGACCGACCGGTGGGCACAACAGCTTTACCGCGCCCGGCCGCCGGGTCGTGCGTCAACTTGGACCTTCCCTCCGAGCGAGGAGGGTCGACGTCTTCCTCCTCTTCTTCCTCCTCCTCCTCATCATCAGAGTCATCCTCCTCCTCATCCTCCTCGCCGTTGGACTCCCATTCCTCCGGACTCTCACCTCCACTTCCTTCTTCTTCTTCGGCTGTTTCCTGCGCCCCGTTGGGCATCGAGTACATCTCAATGGTGACCTAGAAGACAACAAAACAAGGTGAAAGTCGATCGGCGAAATTGACATCAAAACAGAATGAATACGTAAGAATCACGATCCGGAGATAAGCGGTGATACCTTGTCTGGTTGATAACTCTGGTCGAGTGGTGGAATCCTCCTAGCTCGTCGAGGGTTGTCTTTATTTCCTGTGATGGCAGTCATCCACTTCTCCAGTATGGCGTCATCAACCTCCTCCGGATTGACCCGAGTGGTATCATCCGTACCAGAGTACATCCACATCGGATGACCTCGGTATTGGAGTGGCTGAATACGTCGTCGGAGACAAACCTCCAGGAGATCCATGCCGGTCACCCCATCGCGAATAAGCTGGACTACACGCTCCATCAGCAGTTTTAATTGGGCCTTCTCCTCTGGTAACACCTTCAGGGAAGATGGCTTGTTCACTCGACTCATGGAGAAAGGAGGGAGACCAGTCGACTGCCCCGGCGTCGGCTGGTCTTGGCAGTAAAACCAGGTCGACTGCCACCCTCTAACCGAGTCGGGGAGAGTCATAGCTGGAAAGGCGCTCTTCCCCCTCATCTGGACCCCGAGTCCGCCACACATTTGGATTACTTGGGTCCTCTCGTCATTCGGGCTCGTTTTCTTCACCGTCTGAGAGCGACAGGTGAATATGTGCTTGAAAAGACCCCAATGCGGTCGACAACCCAAGAAATTATCGCAGAGCGAAACAAAAGCAACAAGATACACAATGGAGTTTGGAGTGAAATGGTGGAGTTGCGCTCCAAAAAAGTTCAGAAACCCCCGGAAAAAAGGATTTGGCAGCAGAGAAAACCCCCTATCTACGTGGGTGGCGGAAGGACGACTCACCCTCTTCAGCTGCGGTTGCCACTCCGTGCCGGAAGCCTCGCCGACCCATGGGGATCAGTCCTTCGTTGGCGGATCGGTGAGATCTTTCTCGGTGATGGTCGACCGGATCCGATCTCCTTGGACCCAGCCTGCGGCAGCTTGGACCGCGAAGAGGAACCGCCCGACTGGGCGCTCTCCCTTGGCCTTCGCCGCCGTCTTCTTCACCCGTTCGAGGCGGCAGTCTTGTCCTTCACCATGGTCGCCACGAAAAGTACCGAGCTTGGGCTGGACAGGCGGAGAGCGTGGCGAGAAAGTTTTGGAGGCGGAGAGAGGAGAAGTCTGAGGACGCACTGTTCAAAATGCCCGGTCCAACGCTTTATATAGTGGCTGACCGGTAGGCCCAGGCAATCCCGTCACGATCCCGCAATAAAGCGCTGCGTGCGATACGTGGCGAAAAAAGGCGCGCGAGGATCGAGGCGTCATCGTCTTATCCCATCCGAGTGCTGCGGTTTTCTCGGCAAGCGCTCCCCAAAATTCGGATCGCGAAATCGCTAACCGCAGAGCAACTCGTCGAGATAACAGATTTCCTCGGATCCGTCGCTCGGAAATCCTCGTGTTCACAAAGTTCACTCGACAAAGCGTGAAGAATGGATCAAAGGCGACTGAAAGAGAAGTTGATGCCGTCACTAAAAGGTCGTTGATCCAGAGTAAGACGCACTCACGGCCACGAAGAACAGGTCGGAAAGATTATCAACTCCTTCCTCACTCAAACCTCGATCCATTCGGGGCTAATGATGAAGTCATGTACCGGGTAGGGTCATAGACCTGCCCAAAGGTACCCTCCACAAGGACATTCACAAGAGAAGCAGCCTTCGGTCGAACTGGTAGGCTTCCACTCGACAATTCAAAGACACTTTCGACTATGAAGACCCACTCGACCACCAAGAGTCCAAGAGCCACTCGGTGTCCAAAGCGGTCTGTAGTTAAGTAGTCTTTATGACCTTAATGACACTTTATGTAAGGCGTTACCAATAACGCCTAGCTTTAACGCACCTTAAACCCTCTACTACGTGGGCTGGCTGGGGTCCTGGCGCACTCTATATAAGCCACCCCCTCCACAGGTAGAAGGGTTCGCACCCCTGTAACACATACGCATATAATCCAGTCGACTGCCTCCGGGCTCCGAGACGTAGGGCTGTTACTTCCTCCGAGAAGGGCCTGAACTCGTAAATCCCTTGCGTATACAACTACTCCATAGCTAGGATCTTGCCTCTCCATACCTACCCCCCATTCTACTGTCAGACTTAAAACCACGACACCACATAGTTCTTTCAGGAAAAAGGGACATCCTGGAAGTGGAGGGCAAGACAGACATGTCTGAAGAGTATGAAAAGTTTCATGAAATTCCTCCCTTCAAAGTCAAGGCTGATCCAAGCATCCTGATAAACGATGAAGATTATCCATGGTTCCTGCGCAATAAGCAAATGACACAAGCGAAGAAAAAATGAAGACTTTCTCCCGCAACTATTATGATGATACCATGCCAACTTTGTAACAGACGAGTATGATACCATTGTCCGTTTTGTACATGCATGTGCTATGCCAACTTTTTCAGAGTTCATTTGAAAACTATGAATTTGAAAACCTCGCCAACCGACTATCCATTTGAAAACTAATGGCACTAACAGAAAGTTTATAATTTTGCTGACCTAAAAGCAAAAAGAATTAAAAAATAAAGCAAAAAACCAAAAGAAAATAAATAATGCAGAAAACAAAACAAAAAAACTGGAAAATAAAAATAAAAATAGCAACAATAAGTATTTTGTTTGAAGTAGAATCAAAATAAAATAAATAAAGCAACAAAGAAAACAAAAAAAGTGTTTTCAAATTTGAAAACTAATGGCACTAACAGAAAGTTTATATTTTTTCTAAAACTAAAAGCAAAATGAATTAAAAAAAAGCAAAAAAATGAAAATAAATAATGCAGAAAACAAAACAAAAAATCTGGGGAAAAAATAAAAATAGCAACAATAAGTATTTTTTGTAAGTAGAAACAAAATAAAATAAATAAAGCAACAAAGAAAACAAAAAAAATGTTTTCAAATTTGAAAACTAATGGCACTAACAGAACGTTTATAATTTTTCTAAAACTAAAAGCAAAAATATTTTAAAAATAAAGCAAAAAACCAAAAAAAATAAACCAAAACCAAAATAAACTAAATAAATCAACAAATAAAACAAAAAACAAAAAAAGTGCCACCTACTGGGGCCCCACGGCCTGAATACGACTAGAAACCCTACCATGGGCCAGGATTCAGGCCCGCGGGAGGTCCAGTAGGCCCACTGCACAAGGTTGCACGTTTAAGGCGCCAGCCTGCTTTAGAGAGGAGCTCGAGAGGGAAGGCGCACCGCACCTTATAAACAGGTGCGACTCCCTCTCAACTAGCGAGGTGGGACTAAACATTTGGCGCGAGGCAGCACATGGCCTTTGGTCCCGGTTGGTGGCACCAACCGGGACTAAAGGGGGGCATTAGTCCCGGTTGGTGCCACGAACCGGGACTAATGCTCTTGCTATATATACAGCACTTAGGAAAATTTGATGAACACATCGCCAGTTGCCCCCCGGCCCGCCCGACGACGCCGAGCTCATCGACGCCGCCAGTTGCCCAGATCGACGCCGTCCGCTGCCCAACGCCGCCCGCCGCCCAGACGCCGTCCGCCGCCGACGCCGTCCGCGCTTCATCGTCGTCCCTGCCCGTCGCCGCCAGCGCTACCCAACGCCGCCCGCTGCCCCGCCGTCGCCGTCGTCGTCGCCAGCGCCCGTCGTCGCCGCCGCCGCCCAGCGCGCCAGTCGCCTGCCCCACGACCCGCCCCACCGTCGCCTGCCGCCGCCACGCCCTGCCCGCCCGCCGTGGTCGTCGACGCCTCGCCGGGCGGCCCCTGTTGTGAGCCGCCCGTCGAGGCTCTGTGTTCAAGGTCTTGCATTTTTTGTTCATTGCATTTTTTGTTTATATATATTTTTGTTCATTGCATATTTTCCGGATATATAATGTATATATGTATGTGATAGCTATATGATGAATGGATGTGGCTATGTATGTATGAATATAATGTTCATAGCATTTTTTGTTTATATATTTTTTTTCATATATGTATTAATTTTTTATTTAGGTTGTTAGTAGATATCGATTTTAGGTTAGTGCATTTTAATTAGGTTAGTGTAGAGGAAAAAGTAAAATAAGGAAAAGGAAGAAAAGAGGAAGAAGGAAGAAGGAAGAAGAAGAAGAAAAAGAAAGAGAGGAAAAAGGAAAATAAGTAGAGAAAGAAGGAGAAGAAGAAGGAGAAGACGAGGAGAGGAAGAAGAGGAAGAAGAAGAAAAAAAGAGGAGAAGAAGAAGGAATAGAGGAGCTTCTTATCCTTTTTTTCTCCTCTTTTTTTTCGAGGGTGTCGAGGGTGTCGAGGATCGCCGAGGGGTCGAGGGTCGGGAACTAAGGTAGAGGGTCGAGGGTCATTAAGGGGTCAAGGGTCGATGGTTTCAGGGTCGAGGGTTCGAGGGTTCTATAGGGCCGAGGGATCGAGGGTCGAGGTTCGTGGTCGCCTAGGGTCAAGGGTTCGGGGTCATCGAGGTTCGAGGTCGAGGATCGCCGAGGTCGAGAGAAGTTTCCTAGTGTCAAAGTATTGAAGAAATCCATGGCTTCATCATTGGCGGAAGTAACGAGGGCATGATGATGCAGTCCTCAAAGTTATTACGGAATGGAGTCCGGATAGGATAATTTGCCTTTTATGCAATTTCAGCAAAGGCCTTCCAAATAACGATATTCGAAGGTTCTTGCTGAACTTTGTACCAAAAGCAATTATCCTATCTGGGACTCCGTTCCAAAATAACTTTGGAGAGCTTCGTACCATCATGCACCTATTAATTTCGCCTAATGATGAAGACATGGTTTTGTTGAATCCTTTGAGACTAGGCAACCTCCTGACCCCTCGGAGATCCTCGACCCCTTGACCCTGAGAGGAAGAAGAGGATAAAAAAAGAAGAGGAAGAAGAAAAAAAAGGAGAAGAAAGAATAGAGGAGTTCTTCTCCTCTTTTTTTTCTTCTTCTTCCTCTTTTTTTATCGGGAACGAGGGTCATCGAGGGTCGCCAAGCGGTAGAGGAAACCCTAATTAAATAGCAAGTATCGTCGGTGTGATATACATGTGGCCGTCGGTGTCGGACACTACATCCACGTCCCACAAGTGACGCGGGCGTCGATGCCCACGTCACTTGTGGGACATAGATGTAGTGTCGTCGTTGTTGTTGTCGATATACCCCCGCCCGATAGCTTCAACACGTGGGGGGGGGGGGGTCGATATTACCCCTCCTTGAAGCGTTCTCGAGGCCACCCCTAACCCTTGAAGCGTTGTCGAGGCCACCCGAAACCCTAGAGAAGCAGCGTCGAGGCCACTAATTAATATGATTCCTTATTGTGATTAGCTAGCTAGTTCTACGTTTGCCACTAATATATCCATATCTGTCATGTTTGAATAATAATTGCCATGTTGTAAATATTTGTAGAAACTATGGACACCCGCCCCAAGACGAAGCACAAGAAGCGTTGTTGAGGGACATAATCGCAGAAGGAAGTGATGCCGTGCGCTGCGTTGATGTTTCTCAACGACACCGATGGTCTAGAAGGAGAGGGTGAAGAAGCAGCTGGATATGATTATGATGGCTCCGATGACCCAATGCCGGTGCAAGAAGGAGAGGGTGAAGAAGTAGACCGTGAGGACTGCTCCGGTGATCACCGAACTGAGTCCGGCCAGGTATATATATTAGTTAAGCCTGTGTTGACTAGCTAATTGATGCATTCATTGTTTTGGTATGTACACATATTAATTAACTCTCGTCTTTGTTTCTTTTTTCTAGCCCTCCGGATCGAGCACAACTTCGGTAAAGAGACGAGGCCCGAAGAAAAAGTTGAGCTAGGATGAAAGGTGAGATCATAGAAATCGCGCGCGATGGCCAACCGATTGAACCCATCCGGACAAAGAAGGCATTTGTTGCTTTACGGTCTGGGGTTACGGTTAGGGACCAGATCCCGATCAGCATCCAGCAATGGTATAAGCCTAAGAACGAAGACCCTGAGGTGTCTTATGTCAATGATCTGTAGAAAAATGATCTTTGGACTGAGCTGAAGTCAAATTTCACCCTACCGCCAGAGGATGATCCGGAGAAGCCAGTTATAGAGCCATTAATCAAGTCTTTTGCTCTTAAGAAGATGGCAGACCTATTCAGGAATTGGAAGAAAGACCTGAATAAGTTTGTCGATAAAAAGAGACACCAGAATTCAAGGGCAAATATGAGAAGATCAGAGATGATCGCCCGCATTTGTGGCCCACAAGACATCGGAAAAGAGTAAAAAGATGTCGGCGACAAACAAGCAAAATTCTGCGAAGAAGAAGCTTCACCATCGCACGGGGTCAGGTGGCTACCTCATAGCCCGGCCTAAGTGGGCCAAGGCTGAGAATGATCTGCTTGATAAAGGGATCGAACCAGAGACAATGAACTGGCGAGACCGTTGCCGGACTTGGTTCTTCGGGGCTGGCGGAACCTTGGACCCTATGTCGTGGAAGTGCATTTGGACGGACGATCAATTGGACATACCGATCAAGAGGCTAAAGCAATATATCGAAGCAGCGCAACAAGGGAAGTTCGTTCGAGACGGGGAGAAGGACGAGCTCACAATGGCCCTCGGGAATCCCGAGCACCACAGACGGACATGAGGCACGCCAGCTCCGTTTCGTGGAAAGCTGGATTTCGGACGCAGGGGGTTACAAAACCCATGAGAGGAGGAAGAAACTGGAGCAGAGCCAAATGCAGGTGCTGCACGAAAGGGTAATGGGGCTAGAGGAACGAGAAGAAGAACGGAGCAAACGACCTCCCGAAGCTTCCCCCGAAGCTACCCCGCCATCTCAGCGGAGAAGCAGCATGGCTTCCACCGAGCTGCTTCAGCCGGAGCATGCCTTGACGGCTCCTGCCAGCTATCCCGTGGATGCTATCACGGAGTCTCAAAATTGCCACCTTATGGCGCAATGGAGCAATTTGAAGGTCAAGGCGGTTGTTGGCTCTGTTTATCCTACTAAACCCGACTCAACTTTTCACTGCCGGCCGATTCCAGAAGGATATGCTAAGGTGATGGTGGATGAAATAACGGAGGGATTTGAGGACCTCCGGCTTGACCACCCTACCGGTGAAGGGGAGTATCGGCTGGGTTCTGCTCTGAAGACTCCATGCCTATGGCGGAAGGATCTTATCAACGTTCGAACTGGACGCCTCCGCCTCCTCCTCCTCCTCCGGCGAGTCAGCGCACTCCGCCTCCTCCACCGCCTCCTCCTCCGGCGAGTGACGATCAGGGCACTCGGCCGGCTCCTTCTCCGGCGCGTGGCGGCACTCCGCCTCCTTCTCCGCCTGCACCGGCGTGCCCGAGCAGCCAGCCTCCTCCTTCTCCGCCTCGTCAGCAAGGGTGGAAGAGACCCACCGCCGCTCTGGCTGCCCTGGCGCGTCATAGTCCTTATCCTCCGCCTCGTAAGCAAGGAAAGAATACATCCGCTCTGTCTGCTCTGCCGGCGTCTAGCAGTCCAGCCAAAGGCGGGATGAGATACAGATTCGGTCCTTCTCTGAAGACTCCAGAGAAGTTACCGTACGAGAGGACCGAGGAGGAAAACGCGAAGATCGCGCAGACCGAAGTGGATGACTGGTTTGAAGGGTTGAAAGCAAAGAGACATCCACCTCCGGAGGAGAAGGTAGATCCGGTGAAAGCGAAGCGCACTCGCTGCCCCGACAAAACCACCCAAGTCTCCGCGAAAGGCAACTACGAGCGCATTATTGGAAAGGCATTTGCGAAGCGGAGAGGTCGGGAAGTACTAAAAGTGATCAAAGAATGAAAGAACGACGAGCTGGGAAACAAATTGCCCATCTCGGCGAACAAGCCAGCAATCGTGCCCCCGCTCAAGGTGCTCGCTAGCGACATCGTCGATCCGAGGATGGTGCCCGGTTATGGCAATCCTGAAGATTACCTGCCCGACGATGTACATTATGATTTCTTGGAGGTGCAGATACAAAGATATGAGTACGGGAAGCCTCTCGTCAAAGATGAAAGATCTCTATCAACGATGATGCAAAGATTGCATGGTTGGTACATGAAAACCTGCAGAGAGTCTGAGGGGAGGAGTACTTTGTATGTGAGAGTTAAAAAGGAGCATGACCTCGGTGGAATTGAACTGTTGCCTATTCCATTTAAGGAGTTCTATCAGTTTTTCAATCAATTGGCCCTCGATAAAGCAACGGTCACCTGCTACATGCGTAAGTAGTACTACTTACGTCATTAAGTCTCTCTATATAACTCAGCTCTTTCATTGCATGTATTTATAATTATCCTCACTATATTATGCAGATTGAAGATCGCGAATTGAAGAAAAGATAAGTGGGTGATATTGGGTTCATTAACACATATCTCATAGATGCAACTGAGGTTGAATTTCATGCCGAAAATACCGAGGCCAACTTGCTACAATCGTTGGTAATAAATGAACACAAAGATATAATACTCTTTCCTTACAACTTCAAGTGAGTGTTACTGTCTTGTGGCATATTCGGTTTCCTTATTAGTCCAGGTTATAGTAATGTAATATTGATGAGTTATGCATGCGCTTGCAGGTACCACTATATTCTCTTAGAGATTAAGCTTGAGCAGGGAGTAGTAACTGTCTTAGACTCCAAACGAAAAGATTCCAAGGAGTATGCGGACATGACTGAAATGCTCGAGAAGTAAGTTAAATCGATCATTATCCACCATATCAGCAAATTTGTTCATTTCTAATATCAAGTAATTGTTTTCTTTGTATGGCAGGGTTTGGAGAAAATTCACCAAAAAAGCTCCGGAACTGCCGAAGAAGCTGCAATTTAGACACCCGAAAGTAAGTACTATAGTAGCATATTCCACGCATCTCCTAGTGATTCAAGCGCTAGTTTCATCAATACCATTTAACATGCTTGCTAATTATCAGTTTGATTGACCTCTATTTCTTGTAAAGTGGTTGTGGCAGGAACAAGGGAATGATTTCTGTGGATACTACATTTGCGAGTCCATCCGCCACACGACCTGTGAGCGGGCTACTCGACAAACAATATGAAGTGCGTAAATAACAATATTCACAATTTTATTTTATTACCATCATTTGTGTTGAGTTTCATTCATTCATATATATATATATGTATTGACCCCCTTCTTAAAATTAGATGTTTCGGATGCGGGATGAACTACTAGCACCAGATCGCCTGCAAGCAATTCAAGAGGAATTGGCGGCATTCTTTCTTGACCACGTGATCGCTGAAGACGGAGAATACTATGTGGACCACGCGTCCGTATGTTAAGAGATTATTTTGTAAAAGATAATTATTGTATATATGTAGCCGGTAGTGCGGATAGATATCTGAGAACTTGTTGTTCGACCAATCTCGGAGAAGGAGAGGTGGTCGATATCACTTCCCTCTGTATGCATATATGTTCATGACGATTTTCTGTTTCCTTCGTTTGCTTACTAGCTAGCTAGCGTGTCTAGCTAGTCCTGTCTATACGTATGTATAGTACGTAGCGTCGACCAAGCACGGACAAAAGAGAGGACACTTCTCTCAATTAATTAGCTAGCTAACACAATATATGAAACACCTAAATTAACTCCCCAAACCCCCCAACCCCCCCCCCCCCCTTTAAAAAAAAAAACCCCAGCCACAGAAATGCTGACGCGTGGATGCCTATTGGTCCCGGTTGGAGTCACCAACCGGGACCAAAGGCCCTCCTGCCTGGGCTCAGTGCACAGGCCACGTGGAGGCCCATCAGTCCCGGTTCTGGATTGAACCGGGACTAAAGGGACAGGGTATAAGTACCGACCCTTTAGTCCCGGTTCATGAACCGGGACTAAAGGCCCTCACCAACCGGGTCAATAGGCCCCTTTTCTACTAGTGTGAGCATACCCTTGTCAAATTTTCTTGCAAACATGCTCCCTTTTTGTGGACTTCTGAAACTGAAGTTGTGTTTCAATCTCTAACAAAATTATTGTCACTTATCTTATCTTGGCATTACTAAATTATATTGTGCAAATCAAAGTGGAGGCTGGTGCATTCTTACTAGAAGAAGACCACTTTCTTGCATTTGCCAGTAGGCCCTTGGCCCTCACACTAGGGGATTGCCACATACGAGCTAGAAAGAGTATATGACAGTCTTGCTTGCATTGGAGCATTGGATAAGCTATTTACAACATGCAGAATTTGTGATATATGCATGGATCATCATAGCTTCGTCAATTTGATCGATTAGTGGCTGCACACACATCGTGGCATCAGAAAGTTTTCTCCAAGTTACTTGGACTACAATTTCACATTGTCAACAAATAGGGTGTTGAAAATAAAGTCGTAGATGCCTTATCGTGTAGGCCACTTGAGGAGCCACTTTTTGGTGCTATTTCTAAGTTTCGGCTTGTTTGGGTTGATGATGTGGCTACTACTTATCAAACTAGTCTGGGAGCTTTAAAGCTATTGTAGGAACTTGCCATCAATATTGATGCTTTGTATGTGATTCGCTATATGTGTGTATCACCTTTTCAATTACTAAATTGTATGATTCGCTATAAGCAACACACTGGTTGCCAGCTGAGTCTACTCTACATGTGACTATTACCCAAGCTTTGCATGCTACTCGCTAGGGGCCGACATTCAGGTGTGCTAGTAACCTTGTGTCGCATATCAAACAATTGTTTTGTTTGAAAGGCATGAATGAGTTTGTCCATGAGTTCATCCAAGCTTGCTCTATTTGTGAGCAGTCTAAGCCCGGCAGTTCTCGTCATCCAAGATTGCTTCAACTTTTCTTGTTCGAAAGGAATCTAGAGAGTTAATTACTATGGATTCCGTGGTCGGTCTTCCTTGTCCAAGGAATTTTCATGATATTATGGTTGTGGTTGATAAGCTCTACAAATATGCTCGTTTTGTTGGCTTGTCACCCCTCCACAGCTTCTTCTGTGGCCCCAGTCATCATGATCAAATATACAGGTTGCATGGGTTCCCACGTGCCGTTGTGACATACCTAGACTCAATTTTGCTATACTTTGGTAATGTTTGTGGTGATTTCTTTACCAGAAATCAATGGGAATCATGTTGTTTTGGGCATCTCCAACATTGACGCGCAAATTTATTCCAGCATCTGTCCGCGGTCAAGGAGGTGGGGACCAGTCCACAGACATGGATGCGGGACCTGGCCATCCAATGCTACCCGCATACATTTCAACCATTGTTTGAACTAATCGGACGAAATTAATGCAAACACAGCGGCTTTCATACAAACCAGACGAAATTCATTACATTTTGGACAATTTTTTAACTAAACCATACTCTAAACCTAATCTAAATGATCGCCGGCGATCGTTCCCAAATGTACATCCACGAGCCCTGAAAAATGAAGCTCCAGCTCTTGTCTTTTCCTTCTCCAGTTCCGCCTCGGCTCTCTCAGCTCAGCCTTTGTAGCCTCCGCCTCCGCAGCCATGAGCCTCGGGAAGTGAAGCTGTCCACCTCCATGTTACCCCCAAGCGATTAATGGGACAACGATGTTGAGCCCAACAATCTTGGCTTCAACAGGAGCAGAGAAGCTGTGGCCTTCTTGAGACCCGGGTGGCGGTGACCCACCATGCACTACTCTTCCTCGGTGTCAGCAGTGCCTGTGGACGTGCTAGCTTCATGGTCGTAGCGGTGCGCGGCTTTGGCGGAGATGGCGATGTCCTCCTCATCGTCGCTCTTACCGAACACCTCATCCGCCTCGTCCATCTACTTGTAGGCAGCTTCCAATTTCGCCTGATGGAGGCGGTACCGCCAGCGGTCATGGCGGATGTCGCGGGCAGAGCGATACGAGTCGATCATCACCTCCTACTCCGCCACGTCCACGTCTAGCGTGATGGGTGTGCCGGCAGCAAGTTGCTCTTCTGCGCGCCGGTGCTCCTGGAGAAGGCCGAGGTTGTAGGCCTGGTTGGCTTGCGCCTGCTGGAACTTGGCCTCCCGCTCCTCCCACACTAAGTCTGCGTAATGGGCACAAGCCTCGATGATGGTGATGCCAGCATGCACTAGCGAGGAGGGTGGCGCCTGTCATGGAATTGTCATGGCAGATGTCCTCTTGCAAGGACTTAATCGTGGAGCCATCGCAACTAGGAATCTTAAAGGGGTTAATCGGGACAAAGGACACGAGAGGTTTATACTAGTTCGGCCCCTTACGGTGAAGGTAAGGCCTACGTCTAGTTGGTTTGGTATTGCTTGAGGTTTCGATGACCAGGGAGAAAGATACGCTATGCCCGGTTCTCGATTGGTTGTTTCTTGCCCTAAGCCGCCGGCGGGTCGTCCCCTTATATAGACGGGTCGACGCCCTGCGGCTTACAGAGTCCCGGACGGCTCATAAACAGTGTCCGGCTCGGTGACTAGTCAAGTCTACCTTATGATACAAGTCATGCCATTATGGTGGTTTACTACAACGGGCCTTAAGTCGCCTGTGGGCCTTAGGCCCCTTGTTGAGACGCCATCTTCATGCTTGGACTTGGGCTTCTGTCTGGTAACTCTTTACGTAACCCGGCCCCTCCTGGGCGGCTTACACAAATAGTTATATCCCCAACATTAGGCCCCAGATTGATTTGAACCTGTTCATGTCAATCTTAAAAAATATATTTAAAGAACAAATCTTTAGTCTACTGACTATCCAAAGGGCTTTCTTTAACCCGCCATGACGTCATCTGTTGGATCCGTCTTAACCCGGCGTGACGTCATCCTTTCCTTAATTCATTTTCTTTTCCATCGTATCCTTCAACGGATCTTTGCTTTTATTGATTGTTCCGAAAGTCGAGGCGTCGGGGCCGCTGGATAGTAATTCTTATCTCCTTGTTTCCCGCGTTGTCTCGGTTATCTTCTCCCTATAAATAGGCGCGACTTCAGGTCTTTCATTCTTCTCCTTCCAGTCGTCTTCTTCCTCTCTTCTCTGTCACTCAAGCTCCGCCGCCGCCGCCGTTGAACCCCTCGTCTTCATCGACTCAGGCCGCTGCACCAGCCAGACTCGGACCAGAAATCGACGGCGAACCTCCGTAGCTCGAGTTCATCCGTGAGTCCCTCTCCTTTCCTTTCTTTAGATCTGCATCGGAACTTTCCTGAGTTCGTCGGCGTTCATCACCGTCCGACGCAAACCCTTGCTAGCTTGCACCTCCACAGCCTGCTTAGATCGTAAAAACTGTGCAGAACTGCTGCGGTAGTTGTTTGTGTTGATCTTGCATAAAAACAGATCTCATCTCCCTTGTTTGGGAACTTTCTTCGAGCGTGTGAACTTCTCTGCTCTGTTTTAGGTCTAGAAAAAATTTCTTTCAGAACAATAATTTGATCCAAAATAACAGCTGTCATCTGTGAAACTTGTTTCTATCACCCGGAAAGCTTCTTCTGGTAAATGCCCTTAAACACAATTGTCCAGGTGTCCGGTTTAAATAAGTGATACTAAGCTGTAATCCTTGCCGTCTTCTCATGACTTTAAAATTTTTGAATCGCTCTTGATGTTTGTAGCGGCTTAAATACTGTTGCACAATCACCCTTATATCATTAGGCCCTTCGTAGCCGCTACCTTGATAATTTGGATATTTTCCTCCGGGTTAAAATTTGAACCGAACTTCTTATTTTGTAATAGGCCAACTATTGTCATGGCACCTAAAAGGCGGCAAAAGCTCCTGTAACCTGCAATCGGGTCCCATCCACAGTCACTAAGAGTAAAGCGGCGAATTTGTGAAGTCGGCCATCTGCCAAAAAAGGAGGTCATGTCTTATCGTGTTCCTGACCCATCCGAAGAAAAGCCTCAACCAAAAGACGGGGAAGTGATAGTTTTCAAGGATCACATGAACCGGGGATTTGCCCCTCCCGGCTCAAAATTTTTTTATAGAAGTTCTGAATTTCTTTGACCTTAGACCTCAAGACATCGGGCCCAATTCCGTGTCAAATCTCTGCAATTTTCAAGTTTTCTGCGAAGTGTACCTGGGAGAAGAACCAAATCTGCTTTTGTTCAGAGAACTTTTTTATTTGAACCAGCAAAACGAACGTGCCAACGGGCCTAGTCTTGAACTTGGCGGCATCTCCATCCAGCGGCGAAGAGATTGTCTTTTCCCTTATGCTGAGCTGCCAAGTCACCCGAAAGACTGGAACCAGACGTGGTTCTACTGCCAAGATACATCACCGGCTGATGAGAAGCCACTGCCCAGCTTTCGCGCCCTGCGTCTCGAATCCAATCATCCGCTGGCAGATAAGTTATCCGCTGTTGAACGCCTGCCTCTCAACCCCACCATCAAGAAGATCAAAGCTCTTCTAGGGAACGGTTTAAATGGCATCGATCTGGTTCGAGTCTGGGTCACTGGCGGATACTACCATTAAGCCGCCGCTCCGGCTTAATGTGTACTTATACAGGCGAAAAGGATGACTCGATGCGTCATAGCTCTGATGATTTATCAGACGATGCGGTAGATGCTACTGTCCAATCTCTGTTGAAGGAAGGCACTTTAACCAGTAATGCCTTCGGCTTACTTCCCTTCTGTAAGAAGAACCCGGCTCCTGCGGTAAGTTACTAGTCTTCACAAATACTCTTTTATATGTTACCTTCTTATACTTATGATTCTTTATCTGTTTTCACAGGCCGGTGATGATTTCTGGAAGGTCAAGTATGACCATGAGGCTGCTAAACAGGCCAGGGCGGCCAAGAAGACTGAAAGAAAAGCCGCTAGGACGGGCACCTCTAAGAAGAAGAAACCCAGCGCCTCTGATATGTTTAAATTGCATGACTCTTCTTCGGATGAGGAAGAGGTAATCTTTTTCAATTTTCTTTAACTCCTTTGCCATTACTTTACTGACATTTGATCCTTTCAGAGTATCTTTGAAACAGTCAAGCGGTGGCGAAGAGGTAACTATAATTTCCTCCGACTCAGAGCCTTTGCCAACACAAAAGATCCGAAGGGTGACCCGGAAAGTAAGGTTTTCACACCCTCTAGCTTACCAAGATCCTCAATTTCTTTTGAAGCAACAACAACTTGAGAACCGGAGGCAAACTCGGGCCACTCAAGATGCATAACTCTCCTCCGGCTTACCCTATATAACCAGGAAGCGCCGGACCTAGGTTATCTCCAATTTACATTCTGCTTTTCCTTTGGCGAGTCTAATTCGCCGACCCCTCAATTCATCTGACTCCAGTTATCAGGATACCTCTCCGTCTTCCGGCGAGTCGATGCAATCAAACATGCCGGCTTTTAAAATAGCTCCCGGGTAATGCCACCTTTCTTACTTTAAGTTTTCCCATACTTATTCGTTTGTACTCATCCTTCCACTTTGACTGACAGCCTGCAAGTGAAGCCTAGCAAGAGGGCCAAAAAGAATAATTTGTCCCGAGACCCGGTGGTCACTGAACAGGCAATTGACTCATCCGTTCCTGATAGCTGCATTCATCAGCCACCGCCTGAACCGGCTTTTGATATTCCGGTATCAACCTCTGACCCGCCTGCAGAAGACGTTGTCCACGATTCTGATAAGCCAGAAACTCCTAGCCCGGTCAAGACGACTGAACCAGAAGTTGAATTTCTGAAAAGCCAATATGTTGACCCGGGCCGGCCTACTGTCCTTGCTCGATGCACTGCCAAGGAGGAGTTTTCCCAACGTCGGAAAACCAAACAAGACATCACTGATTATACTCACCTAAGCATTGGTGATATAGTCTCGGGCTATCTGAACCAAGTGCACAATAGTCGTGACCTGGAAATTGACATGGTGAAGCAAATACAACATAAATCTGAGGTATAACTTTAACTTTTTCCTGAACCTTACTTACTGTATTAGCCCCCATGTCTATTGTTTATGAATGAATATGTTGTAGACTTCAAAATCTACTTACTGTTAGTTTTGTCTGGCTTAAATTGAATATATTTAACTCGGTGATAGCATGAAACTTTGAATTTGGGTTACACATTAGCCCCCAAGTGTCAAGTGCCTTTACTTGTAAAGTGCTTGAGACTTAATATACATGACCCGATAAAATAGGTTAAGAAATTCTTTAAGCATACATTAGCCACCAAGTGCCAAGTATCTTTACTTGTAAAGTGTTTGGGACTTGAATGTAGTCTTATCGTGATTCATACCATAACCTGATGTCGATGCAGGCCACCGTAAGTCAATTTGAGGCGGAGATTGCTGATCTGAAGAGTCAGTTGAAAACCCAAGAGCTAGAAGCTCAGAAAGCCAACTCCAAGTTTGAATTCAGTGTCTCCGAACAAGAGAAATTGAAGAAAATTTTTGAATCGGAGAAGAAAACTTGGGTTGAGGAGAGGGCTTCACTGGTGACTCGGGCTAAAACAGCAGAGGCATCTCTTGCCGAGGCAACCCTTGAATGTCCGGCTTAAAGCGCCAGATATCTCAAATGGTCTCAAAGCAATCTTGATGAGTTACTATGCATAACTCTGAATATCACAATGGTTCCTTTGATGTCTATTTTAACTGTTAACTCTGGCTCACCTTATATGTATAAACGCAGGCCCCAGGAGCACGAACCTCAAGCAGAATATGTTGGTCAAGCTTAAGGCGGTGTACACTCTGGTGGAACAACTATACACCGGGTCACAACATGCTTTAGCCGTTGTGCCTTTATCAAATGATGCTCCTTATCTCCTGCAAGATGTACTCAAGCGGCTTGCCGTGTTACCTCAACGGATTCAGGAGTTAAGGCGAGCATCCGTAGAGCCGGGGCCATAGCCGCCTTAAGCCGGGCCAAAGCATTGGCTCCAGAGCTAGACTTAAGCGATGTTGCTCTTGGATACCCCAGCTTAAAGGAGGACGGCTCTGCATTCAGTCAATCAGACTTCACCACCTGTGTGAGAGTCGTACGTCCTGTGGCCACCATCATCGGCAACGATATTGATCTTACAAAGTACCAGCCGGGTTATGACAACGAGAACCGGAGGATTCCAACTCCGCATTATGATGATGTCACCGATCCCTCCAACTTGTAAGCATACCTTTGCTCCTGAAGTTGACCCGCCAGTTTAATAGATGATGAAGCTAAATTTGAAGCCTTAAGCGGCATTGATCGGACCTCGTCAACCTTCCAGACAAAGTAGCGCATTTAAGAGGCGGAGAAGGATAACCCGGAGTCGTCAAGTCCACCAAAGGAGTAATCCGCCTGGCACTTAAGTCTTTTAAAGAAAACAATACTTCATTATTCAGACTCGTGGAGTCTTGTAATAGAGTAGAAAAACATCTTAACTCTGTCATGCCTTCGCGCATGTTTTGCGGTGCTTAACAATGTCTCAAGCCGCCAGCAATGTGCACTGCCGGCTTGCTTGAATCATCCAAAAGCTTTCTGCTTTACTCTCTGTAGAAAACAAAACTTCCTTTGGCATCTCACCACATCCGGGGTCATGTAAGATAACGTTAATCCGGAGTAGGAACCAAAACATCATAAGTATCAGCCGGTTTAAGGCGTACCTTACCGGCTTACTTGATCCCAAAAAGCGGCATAGTTATACTTAACTTGGAAAATTGGCACATATAATGTTTACCTGGCCCTTAGTATTATTTACTCTTATAGAATAAAGTGTACCTGATTTTCAAAGGCCTCTCGATTCAATACGATCAAGAGAACCGTTCCAGGGGTTAAGCTAAGATTCGGATACGATCATATAGCCCCCAATGGCTTTGGCGATGCCGATCAAATGGGTATCGACATCTATGTTCTCTTTGGTTTGAATACGACCTATGTTTGAACAGGAAGCCCCCAAGTGATCATGAGAGTTGTTTAATGACGCTAATTCAAATACGATCCACGTCAGGCCCAAAGAGGTTAAGCTATGATTCAAATATGATCAAGAAGCCCCCAAGTGGGTTCGGCAGTGTGCCAATCAATTGGGTATCGACAGCTATGTTCTCGTTGGTTCAATACGACCTATGTTTGAACAGAAGCCCCCAAATGACCATGGCTTGATTCAGATATGATCATAAGCCGGACCAAAGGAAAACCGGATTCGATATGATCCGCTCCCTGTTAGTCGCTTCCATCACCTGGTAAAGAAGACACATAAACCTTGTAGGATGGAAAAGAAAGAGGTCCTGCTTTATTGCTTTATATAATATATACATTGCTAAAAAAGAAAAGATAAATATACTCTGAAAGCCAGCGGCTTAAGTATAGTAGGGCCAGAGATGCGCTATGTTCCACGACCGGCAGGTCTCCTCCTCCGACTTACGTGAGTCTTTGTGCTCTCGAACATCGATGAGGTAATATGACCCGTTGTTGAGATTCTTGCTGACCATGAAAGGTCCTTCCCAAGGAGGGGACAGCTTGTGCATATCAGTTTGATCCTGGATGAGCCGGAGCACTAAATCACCTTCCTGGAAAGTTCTGCTTCTAACCCGGCGGCTGTGATAACGGCGCAGGTCTTGCTGGTAAATTGCCGAGCGGGCATTGGCCAAGTCTCGCTCTTCATCCAACAAGTCAAGTGCATCCTGTCGAGCTTTTTCGTTATCAACTTCAACGTAAGCCGCCACCCGGGGTGAATCATACCGGATGTCACTTGGCAGAACCGCCTCTGCTCCGTACACCATGAAGAAAGGTGTATAACCAGTAGACCTGCTAGGCGTTATGTTGATGCTCCATAGCACAGAAGGTAATTCCTCCACCCAACAACTCGGAGTTTGCTGTAAAGGAACTAAGAGCCGGGGTTTGATACCTTTCAATATCTCTTGATTAGCTCTTTCTGCCTGACCATTAGACTGGGGGTGAGCAACAGCCGAAACATCAAGCCGGATGTGCTCTTGTTGACAGAACTCTTCCATGGCACCCTTAGAGAGATTAGTGCCATTATCGCTATAATACTGTGCGGAAAACCAAAACGAAGATCACCTTTTGATGAACTGAACCGCCGTGGCTGCATCACACTTACTGACCGGCTCTGCTTCAACCCACTTGGTGAATTTATCCACTTCCACCAACAGGTGTGTCTTCTTATCTTTAGACCTTTTGAAAGGTCCAACCATATCAAGCCCCAGACCGCAAACGGCCAAGTAATTGGAATCATCCTCAATTCTTGAGCCGGCACATGAGCTCGTCGTGAGAATTTTTGACATCCGTCGCATTTGCTGACCAGATCCTCCGCATCAGCATGAGCCGTCAGCCAATAAAAACCATGACGAAAAGCCTTGTCTACTAGAGACTTTGAACCGGCATGATGACCGCAATCACCTTCATGAATCTCACGAAGTATCTCCTGACCCTCCGTAGGTGACACACAACGCTGAAACGCCCAAAGGACGCTGCGGTGATGCAACTCGCCATGAACAATTGTCATGGATTTGGACCGCCTGACGATTTGTCTTGCCAAGGTCTCGTCCTCAGGCAATTCTCCCCGGGTCATATAGGCTAAGTATGGGACCGTCCAGTCCGTGATGGCATGGAGAGACGCCACCAGCTGCGCCTCCGGGTCTGGTACTACAAGCTCTTCCTCTGTAGGCACTCTGACAGAAGCGTTATGCAAAATGTCAAGAAAATTATTAGGCGGCACCGGCTTACGCTGAGACCCCAGCCGGCTTAAAGCATTAGCCGCCTCATTCTTCCTTCGATCAATGTGCTCTACTTGATAACCTTTGAAGTGCCCAGCCACCGCATCTACCTCACGACGATAAGCCGCCATAAGGGGGTCCTTGGAATCCCACTTGCCTGACACTTGTTGAGCCACAATATCTGAGTCGCCCAAGCATCATACTCGGCTTAAGTTCATCTCCTTAGCAATCCGGAGACCATGGAGCAAAGCCTCGTACTCAGCTGCATTGTTAGTACAGGGAAACATAAGCCGGAGAACATAGCAAAATTTGTCACCTCGGGGAGAAGTTAAAACGACTCCAGCCCCCGAGCCTTCCAACTGCCTGGACCCATCAAAGTGAACAGTCCAATATGTGTTATCTGGCTTCTCCTCAGGTGCCTGTAATTATGTCCAATCATTGATAAAGTCCACCAAGGCTTGAGACTTAATAGCTGTGCGTGGCATGTACTTCAAACCATGAGGCCCAAGCTCAATGGCCCACTTGGCAACTCGACCTGTGGCTTCCCTATTCTGGATGATGTCTCCCAAGGGGGCAGAACTTACCACAGTTATAGGATGACCTTGGAAGTACTGCTTCAGCTTCCGGCTTGCCATAAACACTCCATAAACAAGTTTCTGCCAATGTGGATACCTTTGCTTGGACTCTATGAGCACCTCACTGATGTAATAAACCGGTCGCTGAACCGGATGCTCCTTGCCAGTCTCCTTACGCTCCACCACAATAGCCACACTAACAGCACGTGAGTTAGCAGCAACATACAATAGCAATGGCTCTTTATCAATTGGAGCTGCGAGAACTGGCGGCTCGGCCAATTGTCTCTTTAAATCTTCAAAAGCAGCATCAGCAGCCTCACTCCAGACAAAGGTGTCTGCTTTCTTCATCATCTGATACAACGGTAAAGCCTTCTCCCCTAGCCGGCTTATGAATCGGCTTAAAGCAACAACGACCCATGATCACGAACATCATTGATGCACGCCAGACTTAGCCGTAGAGGTAATCGCCTTGATCTTCTCGGGTTAGCTTCAATGCCCCTGCTTGAGACCAGAATCCCAAAAGTTTGCCTGCAGGTACGCCAAATACGCACTTGTCCGGGTTAAGCATCATCTTGTAGACCCGGAGATTATCAAAGGCTTCCTTTAAATCGGAGATCAAGGTTTCCTTCTCTCTGGACTTCACCACAATGTCATCCACATAAGCATGAACATTGCGCCCAATCTGATTGTGGAGACAATTCTGCACACACCGCTGATAAGTCGCTTGGGCACTCTTGAGCCCAAACGGCATAGACACATAGCAGAAGGCTCCAAATGGAGTAATGAAAGCCGTCTTCTCCTGGTCCTTAACTGCCATCTTGATCTGATGATAGCCAGAGTAAGCATCCAAAAAGCTCAAATGCTCGCAACCCGCCGTAGCATCAATGATTTGATCAATACGGGGTAAAGCAAAGGGATCAGCCGGACAAGCCTTATTTAAGTCCGTGTAATCCACACACATCCGCCAGGTGCCATTCTTCTTGAGCACAAGCACCGGGTTAGCCAACCACTCCGGGTGAAAAACTTCCACGATGAACCCTGCCGCTAAGAGCCGAGCGACCTCTTCCCCTATAGCCTTTCGCCTTTCCTCATTGAATCGCCGGAGAAACTGCCTGACCGGCTTATACCTTGGATCAATATTAAGAGTGTGCTCAGCGAGTTCTCTCGAGACACCCGGCATGTCAGAAGGTTTCCATGCAAAGATGTCCCGGTTCTCACGGATGAACTCGATGAGCGCGCTTTCCTATTTGGTATCCAAATTGGTACTGATGCTGAACTGCTTGGAAGAGTCACCTGGAGTGAAGTCAACCAGTTTTGTCTCGGCGGCTGACTTAAATTTCAAAGCCGAGTCTTGCTCTGTGGTTGGCTTCTTCAAAGAGGTCATATCTGCCGGGTCAACATTAGTTTGATAAAACTTCAGCTCCTCTTCAGCACAAACGGATTCAGCATATGCCGCAACGCCTTCCTCGCATTCCAAGGCCACCTTGCGACTCCCATGCACAGTGATGGTGCCCTTGTAACCCGGCATCTTGAGCTGCAGATAAACATAACACGGCCGTGCCATAAACTTGTCATAAGCCGGCCGTCCAAACAGAGCATGATGCGGCCTTCTGATTTTGACTACCTCAAACGTCAGCTTCTCAGCCCTGGAATCGTATTCGTCTCCAAAAGCCACTTCCAGCTCAATCTTTCCCACAGGATATGCCGACTTACCGGGTACCACCCCATGGAAAACAGTGTTAGACGTCCTCAAGTCCTTATCAGTCAGACCCATATGGCGAAAGGTCTCATAATAGAGAATATTGATGCTGCTTCCGCCGTCCATGAGCACCTTAGTGAATTTATATCCACCAACCTGAGGGGCTACCACCAAGGCTAACTGACCTGGGTTATCAACCCCGGGGGTGATCTTCTCTACTCCAAATGATAGGCTGTTCTGACCACCTCAGATAACGGGGAACCGCCGGTTCAACCGAATTCACAGCCCTTTTATGAACCTTCTGTCATGTTTACACAAGTTAGTGGTAAACACATGGTATTGCCCACCGTTTAACTGTTTTGGATGGCTATGATAACCTAACTGCTGCTGCTGTCCTCCTTGACCGGACTGCTGCTGATTATAGCCACCTTGACCACGTTGAAAACCGGAACTTGAGCCGCCACCCGGGCCATGGAAACCACCTGCTCCTGAACCGCCGCCTGATCTGTGATTGCCATCAAACATGTTTGAATTCTTGAAAGCCTTCATGATCGCGCAGTCCTTCCATAAGTGGGTGGCAGGATTTTCCCGAGTACCGTGTCTTGGACAAGGCTCGTTCAGAAGCTGCTCAAGAGATGGACCTGAGCCACCAGATCGAGGAGGTCCTCTCCCCTTATGATTCTTGTTATTACCTTGGGCATTAGCATTGGCCACAAACGCCAGGTTACCGTCCGGCTTACGCTTGTTACCACCTTGACTTATCGGCTGTTGTTGCTGACCCTTTCCGTTGCCGTTCTTCTTCCCCTTCCCTGTCTTTTCCTCCTCAGACACGGGATCATCGGTAGTATCAGAATCGGCATATTTAACCAAAGCCTCCATCAGCGTACCCATGTCATTGCAATCACGCTTAAGGCGCCCCAGCTTCTGCTTCAGCAGCACAAAACGACAACTTTGATGGAGCATAAGTACCGCAGAGCTGGCATCCATCTTATCAGATGAATGTATTATTTCTTTGACCCGGCGCACCCAATGAGTTGTGGACTCACCCTCCTCCTGCTTACAATTGGTCAAGTACACAATGGACATAGATTGCTTGCAAGTATCCTTAAAGTTCTGGATAAACCGGGCCTTTAACTCGGCCCATGAACTGATGGAATTGGGAGGCAAGCTTTTCAACCAAGTTCGGGCCGTTCCATCTAACATCATGGTGAAATACTTAGCCATTGCCCCGTCGCTGACTTCCAATAATTCCATGGCCATCTCGTAACTTTCAATCCATGCCCCCGGCTGTAAGTCGGCCGTGTAATTCGGCACCTTTCGAGGACCCTTGAAATCCTTGGGCAGACGCACATCTCGCAGAGCCGGCACCAGAAAAGGGACACCACCGGTTCTAGTGGCCACCCCTGCTCCAACAGAAGTTATTGGATACTCTGGGAAACCATCATACGCCGTCTGCTGAGCCGCTAATTGAGCCGCCCGTTCATCCTCCTGACGCAATCGATCCTGCACCGGGTTATAGCCGCCGGGTTGGTTGCGACGCTGGGCATTACTTGATAAAGCCTCTGACTCCATGTGTCTGCTGTAACTCGGACTCCGGTTTGGTCGAGGTGCTACCCAAGGCTGAGGAGTGGAATGAATCATGTCCCTGCTGTAAGAATAGGCCTCTTGCTGTGCCAAGGCCGTCTGAAGAAGCTCCCTAACCCTCCGGGTTTCCACCGCCGTCGGGTCGTCACCATCCACTGGAAGAGCCGCCAGACGCGCCGATGCTGCTATCAGGTTCTCCATGGGGTTGGAGAAGTGGCCCGGAGGTGTTGGTATGTATCGGGGCGGGGCCATGCTCCCGTGAAGAGGTGCCGTCTCTCGAGGCTGACCGGCCCTCCAGCTCCGGATGTCATAAATTGATTGGCTTCGGGCGGATTGCTAGGACCAGCTCCGGGTGTCGTGAAAAGATTCCGAGGATCGTAAACCGGAGGCAGACGGGACTGGGTTTTCTGATGTCTCCTTCTCATTACCTCATTGGACGCGTTCAAACTCATGTTAAGCTGGAAAGCCTCTGACTGGAGTCGATGCGCCCGTGCATCTAAAGCCGCCCGCTCCGCAGCTAGCCTGGTGTCCTCACCCGCCAAGGCCTCCTTGGCCTGGGCTATCTCCTCATGCACCTTTGCCACCTCCGCGTTATGCTCATCTGGATTTGCAGGAATAACCGTGGAGGTTAACAAGGCCGTCAACTTGTCCATAAGATCTATCAAGACTGAGCCGGGCGGGCGCGCAGGGCCTCCTGCCCCGGCCGCTCCTAACCCGCACGTTATTGCTGTCGCAGCCGTCGAGTTTTGGCCGGGTTGGGTACCATCCATTAAGACTCCTGCCCAGCTTGGCGGCTCATAGCAATCTGGAACGCTAGAGTCGTCAGAACAGCCCCCTAGCATGCCTTCTTGGACCTGGTATAGAGAATCTGTTGAGCTGGAGGACGAATCATTATCTGATGGGATGGTCGTCTCTTCGCCATCTTTAGATCCTTCAGAAAGTGCCTCTCCATGAACACAGCCCACAAAGGCATGCTTCATAACAGGTTGAATCTGGGCGGGTCTCGCACGCTAAGCCGTCTCAATGAGGTCAGTGCAGCTGTCCGGCTCTGGGCCCGACTCACCAATCCGGCCGATGAAGACGTGGATTCCGCCAAAGGGGACCCGGTACCCGTACTCAATTGAGTCGGCCTCGGGGCCCCAGCCTTCGTTGTCGATGTAGATCTTGCCGACGATGACTCTTGGTCATCCAGCCCACTGCGTATCCCTTGAGCCCTTCAAAGCTGCCCTTCAAGAACTCAAATCCACCGTGCGCTGGCCCCATGGTGGGCGCCAACTGTCGTGGAATTGTCACGGCAGATGTCCTCTTGCAAGGACTTAATTGTGGAGCCATCGCAACTAGGAATCTTAAAGGGGTTAATCGGGACAAAGGACACGAGAGGTTTATACTAGTCCGGCCCCTTACGGTGAAGGTAAGGCCTACGTCTAGTTGGTTTGGTATTGCTTGAGGTTTCGATGACCAGGGAGCAAGATACGCTATGCCCGGTTCTCGATTGGTTGTTTCTTGCCCTAAGTCAGCCGTGGTCGTCCCCTTATATACACGGGTCGACGCCCTGCGGCTTACAGAGTCCCGGCCGGCTCATAAACAGTGGTCGGCTCGGTGACTAGTCAAGTCTACCTTATGATACAAGTCATGCCATTATGGCGGTTTACTACAACGGGCCTTAAGTCGCCTGTGGGCCTTAGGCCCCTTGTTGAGACGCCATCTTCATGCTTGGACTTGGGCTTCTGTCTGGTAAATCTTTACGTAACCCGGCCCCTCCTGGGCGGCTTACACAAATAGTTATATCCCCAACAACGCCGGCTCATCCTCCATTGGGGTGTGGTCGGCCTTCGTCTGCCTGTCGGCCTGCCAGCTAGTGATACGTCTCCAACGTATCTATAATTTTTTATTGTTCCATACTATTATATTATATGTTTTGGATGTTTTATATGCATTAATATGCTATTTTATATTTTTTTTGGGACTAACCTAGTAACTTAGAGCCCAGTGCTAGTTTCTATTTTTCCTTGTTTTTGAGCTTCGCAGAAAAGGAATACTAAACGGAGTCCAAACGGAATAAAACTTCACGATAATTTTTCTTGGACCAGAAGACACCCAGGAGACTTGGAGTTCAAGTCAGAAGAGCCATGAGGCGGCGACAAGGGTGGAGGGCGCGCCCAGGGGGGTAGGGCGCACCCCCTACCTTGTGGGCCCCTCGTGACCCCCTAACCTAGTTCTGCCTCCTATATATTCACATGTATTCCCAAACCACCAGAAGCATCCGCAAAAACACTTTTCCACCGCCGCAACCTTCTGTTCCCGTGAGATCCCATCTTGGGGCCTTTTTCAGCATCCCGCCGGAGGGGGATTAGATCACGGAGGGCATCTACATCAACTCTATTGCCCTTCCGATGAAGTGTGAGTAGTTTACCTCAGACCTACGGGTCTATAGCTAGTAGCTAGATGGCTTCTTCTCTCTCTTTGATTCTCAATACCATGTTCTCCTCGTTGTTCTTGGAGATCTATCCGATGTAATACTCTTTTACAGTGTGTTTGTCGAGATCTGATGAATTGTGGATTTATGATCAGCTTATCTATGAATATTATTTGAGTCTCCTTTGAATTCTTATATGCATGATTTGGTGTCTTTGTATTTCTCTTCGAATTATTAGTTTGGTTTGGCCAACTAGATTGGGTTTTTTGCAATGGGATAGGTGCTTAGCTTTGGGTTCAATTTTGCGTGATTTCGCCCACTGACAAAGTAGGGTTAGCGAGACACGTATTGCATTGTTGCCATCAAGGATAAAAATATGGGGTTTTCATCATATTGCTTGAGTTAATTCCTCTACATCATGTCATCTTACTTGATGCGTTACTCTGTTCTTATGAACTTAATACTCTAAATGCAGGCAGGAGTCGGTCGATGTGTGGAGTAATAGTAGTAGATGCAGAATTGTTTCGGTCTACTTGACACGGACGTGATGCCTATATTGCATAATCATTGACTTGGATATCGTCATAACTTTGCGCTTTTCTATCAATTTCTCGACAGTAATTTGTTTATCCACTGTATTATTTGCCTTCATGAGAGAAGCCTCTAGTGAAATCTATGGCCCCCGGGTCTATTTTCCATCATATTAGTTTCTAATATACTATTTTCCAATCTTTTATTTTCAGATCTATAAACCAAAAAAGCCAAAAATATTTTATATTTTGTTTAGTTCTATTTATCTATCTCTATCAGATCTCACTTTTGCAAGTGATCGTGAAGGGATTGACAACCCCTTTATCGCGTTGGGTGCAAGTGTCCAATTTTTTGTGCAGGTATTGGTGATTTGTGCGTTCTTCTCCTACTGGATTGATACCTTGGTTCTCAAACTGAGGGAAATACTTATTTCTACTTTGTTGCATCACCCTTTCCTCTTCAAGGGAAAAAACAACGCAAGCTCAAGAAGTTGCACTAGCAGCAATGGCAGCCATCTCCTTTTGCTACGACGAGACACTAGTAGAAAAAGGGTCATTTGTCTCGGTTCATAAGGGCCTTTAGTCCCGGTTCTGTAACCGGGACTAAAGGGTCGTTACTAAAGCCTCCCCCTTTAGCCCCGGTTACGAACCGGGACTAAAGGCCCTCCACGTGGCCGCTGCCTGGAGGTCCACCTTTAGTCCCGGTTGGTAACACCAACCGGTACTAAAGGAAATTTTATGATTTTTTTTTTGAATTTTTTTCTTGATTTTCAAATTTCTGAATTATTTTAACCTGTAATCTCTAATCACCCCTCATCACTACTCAATTTAACCTCTAATCTCTAATCACCCCTCATCATTCCAAATCATCTAACTTCCCGGACGGTCACCCATCCTCTCACTACTCCAGCATGAGCACGCTTAACTTCCGGGTTCTATTCTCCCTCGTTTCCAAGTTTGCACTTGTTGTTTTCCTGACAATAGTAAGATGTCAATCCTATTAACCCTCAGGAATTTAGCTTGAGCATGAAGTCACACATTTCACTGTTTGAGTTTGAAACTATTGTTCTAAAAAAACAATAATTATTTAGTAACACTAGTATTTCTTGAATAAGTAGTTTGACCACAGTTTGACCAGATTTGACCAAAATTCAAAAAAACTAAAATAATTATTTAGTAACACTAATATTTCTTGAATAAGTAGTTTGACCATTGTTTGACCGCAGTTTGACCAGATTTGACCAAAATTCATAAAAACTGAAATAATTATTTAGTAACACTAATATTCTTGAATAATTATTTAGTAACACAAATACTTCTTGAATAAGTAGTTTGACCATAGTTTGACCAGATTTAACAAAAATTCAAAAAAAATTGAAATTTGAGCATAACTTTATTATACGTTTTTTTTTTCTTGACATCGTATGCAAAAGTTATAGCCATTTTACATTTTCCCTACACTTTTTGCAAAACATGTCCAAATTTAAGTTTTTAAATTTTCCTAACTAGTACATGTAGTAACATAACTACATCTGGAAGGATTTTAATTTTTGAAGTTTTTATCATTTTCTTTTGCTTTTTACAAAACTGAAAAGGCGATCCACCAGGGGGGTAGAGTTTGAAAATGGGACCTTTAGTACCGGTTCGTGCCACAAACCGGTACTAATGCCTCAAACCCCATTAGTCCCGGTTGGTGCCACGAACAGGTACTAATGGGCATCGCACCCTTTAGTCCCAGTTCGTGGCACCAACCGGGACTAATGCCTGTACGGTGCCCTAGCCGCTCGAACCGGGACTAATGCTCACATTAATCTCGGTTCGTAATGCAACCGGGATTAATGCTCTTTTCTGGCCGAACCAAAGCCCTGTTTTCTACTAGTGAGAGGGTGTCCTAGAGGGCTTTGGAGTGCGATGAGGCCATGGCAGGCATGGTGCAGAGAGGAGAAAGGGGCCGGAGGAGGATGACTGCGGCTATGGCCGGGGTTGGAGTTTATATAGTGGGCGGATGGCAATGGGCCGCGGCGGTGTGGTTAATATTGTGTGGCAGACGGGCGAACGGGTGACATCAGAGTAGGTTCCTCGGCAACCGCATAATATTAATGTAGGGCAATGGACTGGCGGGGTGTCGTTTGAACGCCAAGAAGTCACCTGCACCAGGAAGCGGCGCGGTCGGTGCTCTCTTGGCCGACGCGCCACTTCAATTCCGGCAGCAGTGAGAGATCACGTCCGCTCGGGCATGAAAGCGGCATTGACGCACTGGAGCGGTGCTGACTGTTTCGGGCGGGAAGCGCCCGCGGGTTAGGAAGGCGGTTAATGGTGGGCCAGGACAGTCAGAAGCGGACGTGGCAGCGGTCCGAACGCCCGCATAGCCACCCTAGTTTGTCTCTGGATTACGGGAAAAAGTGCGTCCAGACCGCCAAGTAGACTGATACTCGACCACGTTGGATGACAAAACACGTACGAACCGCGCGGTCCGGACGGTTGCGGGTGGTTTGAGGATCGGCGTTGGAGATGCCCTTAGGCCACTTCTAATGCATTGGTGCTTACATGAGGTGCTAAGCACATAAAAAAAATTAGCAACTAAAGCCCCCAATACATAGGTGCTTAACTTGTTGGTGCTAAGCATCCTTCATTAAATGATTTTGTAACTAAAGTTCTTCATGCATTAGTGGGCTTCTTCCATTTAAGTGTTGTGCCTAGGTTCTCGCGCTTGGCATTGTTTCTTCCTGGGTCATCACATTCATCTCTCTTTTTTTAATTACGTTGCCACATCAGATTTTTTTTGTTTACATGACGGCCTTAGCATACGTACAAGGTGAAGCATTGGGAGGGGCCTTAAAAAACTATTTACATTCATTTTTTGGGGTTGCTATTACAATCAATCATTGATGACAATTTGTGTAGATAATTACAACGAGATATTGAAAGAGAGCAATGTGCTCCTCCTCCCAAATAACTATTTACAATCAAGTAAGGAATTTGAATATTTTGTGTAGATAATTACTGTATAAAAGAGAATTTAAAAGAGAGCAATAATGTGCTCCTCCTCCTCAACGAAGACGATCGGCGTGACGAAATCAGCAAGGGTAACGCGCCTTGAGGTGCGGTTGCATGCATGGGGAGTCCTTCCAAACCCTAGCATGCATCTTGAGCAGCTCCTTGGCCTTGGCCCTGGCCCGCTCGCCGGCGTCCACCTGCAGAACCAGCAGCAGCTTCGCCACCACCCCGACGGCCAGCATCTCCTGCAGCACGGCCGGCGTCGGCGAATGCCTTGCCACGGCGTGCAGAGCGCGCACCGCGCTCTCGGTGGTGGTCAGGGACACCCGCATAGCCTTCTTGGCCACGACCGCCAGCCCTGCAGGGTGCGCCACCAGGTCCGACCGCCCCTCCGCACAGCCGCAGAGGTGGTCGATGGCCACCACCGCCAGCTCGGTCGGGTGCCGTCCACCCTCGTCGAGGAGCAGCTCCACCAGCACGGTCATCGCGCCGGCCTCCACGGCCTTGACGCGGTTCCGGCCCCACGGGCACAGCCGGCACAAGACGTTCAGCGCGGCCTTCACGGCCTTGGCGGACACCCTGTCGGACACCACGCGCACCAGCTCCTGCACCACCTCGGTTCTCACGGCCATGAGACGCGCCGGCTCCATGACCGACACCATCGCCTTCAGCAGGAGGATGCCGTAGCAGCGGGACCGGTAGCTGGGTCGCCGCAGCATGTACACCAGGGTGTCCAGGAAGTCTCCGTTTTCCTCGAGGATCCGGACCAGGCTCTTCTTGGACGGCTTGAGCGAGCAGATGACTCTGAGCGCGTCCTCCTCCGGCGAGCTCGTGGACGTCGGGGAATCCAGCGACAGTTCTAACAAATCTTTTGCCGACTTGGACGCGGTGGCATGGTTCCTGACGACGGAGACGAGGAACTCGACGGCCCCGGGCGTGGCCTCGACGCAGCGCCTGTTGCGGTCGCTCTCAGCGACGATGGCCTTGATCTCCCGGAGCGCGGCCAGCTCCTGCTGCCTGCCCGCACCACGGCCCTCTTCGACGATCTGGGCGACGCGGGCGGCGTCGAGGGGCAGGCGCGGGGTGGGGAAGCGCTCGACGGCGTGCAGGGCGCACCAGGCCTGGGTGAGGCGGCGGAGCGTGTGGTTGGGCGTGGCCTCCCGGTAGGCCTCGGCGAGCTTTTGCTGCGTGACGGGGCAGGTGGCGTGGCCGTCGGAGAGCCAGCGCTCGATGCTGCAGCGGTCGTAGGTGATCCCGGTGGCGAGCGTGACGGGGTCCCGCATGATCTCCAGCGAGATCGGGCACAGGAAGTACGGCGGCACCTCCACTGACGACCCTTCCATCGCCGCAGGATCGAGGAAGAAGCTAGTCGATCGTGAAATGGATCTTGGAGAGCGAATGAAGAAGCTAATTATGAAGAAGCTGACCAAGTTGCCGTAGAGTTGAACAAACGGGAGAGGAGGCAGGTGGGTGTTTTATAGGGCGCGGGGACGCGAAGAAGTCCACGCGTGTGCACAAGAGATTAGAGATTGAACTGCGTGGAATGACACAGTAGAACGGGTTGGGTTGGATTGGATTGGATTGACTTGCGGGGTCGGTGTTGAGCTGGTCGGAGATGGGAGCGGCTCCACGTTTTGACTTTGTGATTCATTCATCCTTCTATTATCGACCCCTTGCTTGCACTTGAAAGATTCCGTTTCTGTGGGCATGGAACACCGTTGAAGTTTAGCTACTGCATGCGTAGATAGGTTGAAGAGTAATTTCCGCCAGCTCCGTGCTCTAGTTTATTTTGACTTTGCATGGAACGATATCGATGGCCTGATCAAATGGATCTGCTGATCATTCTCTGCAAACTGTGGGAATGAATATCCTACACTGCATGCGCTGAAATTTCAACCGATCTCCGTTTTATTTTCAACAGCTGATTGCTTTGTACACTACACTGTGCATTTTTTGTAGTGTGACATGATTTTGTGTCGTGCGTATCTTTTTCATAATTTTCTTGCATGCTATTTTCCTCCTTTTTATTTTTGTTGGCTGAGAATGGGAGCCTTGGCACAATGGTAAAAATTGTTGCCATGTGATAATGAGGTCATCGGTTTGAGTCCCTGAAACAGTCTCTTACAAAAATATAGAGAAAAACTGCGTTCAAAAGGGGGATCCACCCGCACCGAGATGCCCTTTTTTTCTATTTGTTGACTGAAAGTTTGTCTTTCTTATGTGCTAATATCTTTTCCATATTACTTCGTACTCTAGAAAAATGACATGAACTTCGAAAATGAGCTCAATGTGTGATGCATGGTTGGACACTAGTCTCGATCCTGTCCATGGCACGGAGCAAAAGGGCACAACCTTTTGGAGGAACATTCACATATGGTTTCAGGAGCACAAGCATTTCGCACCCCTACTCCGATGCGTTGACCCATAACCGTGACTGGAAGTCCCTCAACCGTTGATGGTACATCATACAAGAGGCCGTCTCCAAGTATTGCAGACACTTGAAGCATCTCATCGCTCGGTGGCCTAGCGGTGCACAAATGACCGAGTAAGTAAGTTGATCACTAGTCGAATATGATTTAGTTTTGTTGCTCACTAGTCGGATATGCTTTAGTTTTGTTGAACACTAGCCGTATATGCTTTAGTTTTGTTACTCACTAGCCGGATATGCTTTAGTTTTGTTAATCATTATCCAGATATGCTTTAGTTTTGTTGCTTACTACATGGATATGCATTGTTTCACTTTGTACTCGTGCTTATGTGGTGTACAAAAAGTTGAAGAATAAGTCCTTCACCGTCATGCATTGTTGGTTGAAGTTATATGGGCAACCGAACAACCTTTTCAGTGCCAAAACCTCTGCCCAAGCCAACGAGGAAGAAACCGCTGGCCCTACCGACCCAACCCAAGAACCGCCGAAGAAGGTTAGAAAAAAATTATGGGGCAAGAAGTGGGAGGAGGAGAGGGCGAAGCGAGATGGTGCGGCAGTCAAGCTGACTGTGAGGTTCGAGGAGATATTGGCGAAGAAGGAGGAGGCACGCTTGAGGCGCTCGGACAGCAAGGAGGAGAGGAAGGCAGAGAGGTTCAAGCAGTTGATGGAGGCGACAGAGAAGAAGATCCAGATCGAAGAGAGGAGGACCATGATCGAAGAGAGGAAGGCGACACTCGAGGAGAAAAAGGCTGCACTCAAGAAAAAAGAGGGTGAAGATCGCCGCCACTGCGGAGGACACCAAAATGTTGACCTTGAATATCAACTCTCTGGATGCCGATGCTAGAATTATCGTGCAATCCGTCCGCTACCAGATGTTGGAGCGGCAGAAAGATGAGTTAGCGACGACGAAAGATGAGGACACGACCGAGGCGGACGCGGAGACTACCTACACGGCGGCGACGACACCTCCTTGACCGAGGAGCAACTTGTTGGGATGGCCGGTCCGGCAGGGCAGAATTGCACGGATTGCCGGACTGATATTCTTTCAGATTTGGGTATGTAAGAACTAAGCATATTTGTCTTTTTTAGTTGTGATCGGGGATGCGATCCGGCGCGTTGTGTGGATCAGTGTACTTTTGAATTTGAATCTGCCGGCGGACATATATATGCTACGATTGAATAGCTGCCTTCCGCATCGATGTCTGCGGACTGGTCCCCCCCCCGCCCGCGGACTGATGCCCTAAGTACTACGTCTCTTCCGAACTATAAGATGTCTTGAAAATTTCAGTATGAACTGCATACATATTAAAGATGCGAACAAACAGACTGAAACACATCTATATACATTTGATTAAAAAAGGTAAAATATCACATAATTTGGAAGACATTTATATATATTTGTCTCATTTTATTTTCTCACTTTTATTTGGTCGATAGATAAGCCAAATGAACCAATATCACTCTTTTTAGAAAACAATTCTAGTGTTCACGCCAATATAAAAATGTGAATGCAATAAGAATGACAGAGGTGAAATTCAGATAGCTTTGCTTTAATCGTGGCTGATCTAATTTTAGGAAGCTAAGGTAATGTTTGTTTAAGAAACAAACAATGCTATTCCTACGTACGATTTCTACAAAAAAAAAACTCTATGTAGTAGTAGTAGTTCAACCTAATAAAGGTTAGCTAAAAGTGTGGGGAAGTTAAGATCTAGATCAAAGTAGTGCAATAGAGTTTTTGTCAACGTGTTTTGTAGAAATGTATAGTTTTTGTTAAAAAAGACACTTGAATTTGTCAGGTCCAAAATCGAAACGGATATATAACTAACTAAAACCAAATGTCATTGTATACTATGGGCAGGCGGCCGACGAGGATGACGATGCCACGGCGGTCGACCAGTCGTGCTGTTTATGCCGCAGCTGACAACGAAGTGGCCGGATCGATGGCGTATACGTGTGTCGTTTACGGCCAAATCAAATCAAGAAAACATTTCTTCTAAATAGAAAAAGAAAAAGGAAAGCTACTCCTACTACTATTCCGCGCCGCAGCCGCAATCGGAGCATTCAAGGTTCAAGCGAAGCTACCGCTGACCGACAGACAGGCCCATGCATGCATGCATGCAGGCGCCACCGATATCATCACCAGCGACGCGGGGTAGCCAGCACTCACGGCAGCTTCCGGCCGCACGCGACCGGGCCCCGCATGTCGGCGCGGCTTGACCGCTCCGGCGTTCCTTCAACGCACGCGCTCGTAAACTATTTCCACGTGCTGTTTTTTAATGGAAGGAATTCGGCGCATTTGCATGCTCCAGCCTTTTGTATATTCGTCACGTGCCGACCGTGCATGCATCTTCTGTTGTCCGGTTTCCGTCACGTTGAAAGGTTCCTTCCTGCTCTTCCTACTACCTACGTCATGTTTCCTACGACGTACTCCAAGCCGATCGCCAACCATGATCGAATCACAAAAAGACCCGGTATATATTGGTAGTATGTTATTGCTATTGCATGTGACCAACTCGGCCGAGGGCCGGCGCTGCGTTACATCGATCATGACCTAACTGCGTCAACCAGCTCTCCTACCACCACAGGCGCTCAGTCGTATTTAAGGTGAGGAACTGTTCTTTTTTTATCAGGAGGTGAGGAACTGTTCTAGTGGCTCTAGTTTTCAAAGCGGAGCTTTGGATGAAATCTCACACTTCTACACCTAGCCTAATTCTACAATATTTTGCCGTGTTAGTTTCTCTTTGTGTTTTTGTGTTTCACTGTACGTTAAAAAAATTGAGAGGACTAGAAATTACATGCCATGCGACATCGAAGATGGACCAGGGCCGGGTTGTCAAAATCAAAGGCCCTTTGCAAAACTCTAAAACATGGCCTACCTCAATAGAAAATTAAATAGCGAATCAACTTGTGGTTGAGTTGGTTAGGTGGACAGTGGTATCTCCAACCCACCAGGGTTCAAATCCTGATGCTCGCATTATTCCTGGATTTATTTCATGATTTCCGGCAATGCGCTTTCAGTGGGAAGAGACGTTCCCGTCGACGACGAGGCGCCTACAGTGATTTCGTAAATCTCAAGATGATATGCCGGCTCAGTCTCTCGGAGGTGCTCATAGAGATAGGGTGTGCATGTGTGCGTTCATAGAGATGAGTGTATGCGCGTGTATATAAGCGCTTGTGTCTGTACTGATGCTAAAAAAAATAGAAAATTAAATCAGTAATAATTTACCAGGATCTCCTATTCCCCGCATAGGGCAACTAGCATCGTCCAAATGCGCACCCCTGCTGCCACGTGAGTGACCATGGTTTTCTTTTCTATTTTTATCTCCTTATTTCTCTTCTGATTTTTGTATTTTTGCTTCTTTAAAAAAGTTGAGATTTCAAAAAATGTTCACAAATTTGAAAATTAAATTAATTTCGAAAATGTTCACAAATTATTCTTTTGTCCTGGATTTAGAAAAATGTTTCAATTTCAAAAAGAAATCACAAATATGAGAATTATTTTCAATTTCAAATGTTCTTACGTTTCAAAACAGCTCATGAATTTTATAAAGTGATCACAAATTTTCAATTTCAAAAACAATGTTCAAGAATTTGGAAAAATATTCATTGATTCAAAAATCTGATTTTAGAAAAATCATGATTTCTTAAGAAATAGATATTTCATAAAATTAGCATGAATTCAGAATATTTTCATGAAATTCAAAAATTATTCCCGAATTTCAGGAAAAAAAAGATTAAAAATCACCGATTCAAAAAGTGTTCATGAATTCAATTAGTTCCCAAAATTCAAAATACGTTCACGAAGTAAAAAAAAAGTCATGTATTTGAAAAAATCAATCCCGAATTTCAAAAGATTTATCTGAATTTTAAAGCATACAAATGAAAATAAAAGGAAACTGGAAGAAAAAATTAGAGTAAAGAGAAAAATGGTTCAACAAACCGATGGGAAAGCTGAGAAGCAAAACGCAGGTGCAGAAAAAATGGGCTGGACCATTAGCACGGGAGGGGGTTTGCATTTGGTTGTTATCCCCCGTCACATGGGGCGAATGGGATTCCCCGCATATTCATTGGGGGAATGGGTCTGCAAATCGGATTTCTCATTTTTTTTTTAGCATAATCGGATTTCTCATTGACGACGGTGGTGAGCTTGGTTTGGGGAGGTGGAGCGGTACAACAAAAATCGATAATATTACAGTGGTTGAAATAGGAAGATTAAGATCCTCAAAAAAAAAAGAAATAGGAAGATTAAGGTGGCCTTTGTTTGGGCTACAGCTTCCGATTCCCAGATTCTGGCCCTTCCAGCAGCGGAATCGTGAACAAACACTCAGCTTCCGAACACGATTCCCTAGAATCGAGTTTGTAAATGTACTACGAGCGAGCCCAAAATCGGAAGCTACCAAATCGCTGATCCTCGCGCTTCCCAAGCCCGTTATTAGGTTAGCACAATGCCCTGACCGTTAATTACAGACCAAATGCCAATAGAGGAAACAAAACACGCCCCTTCCCATCTCTCGGCATGCCCCAGATCCCCTTCTCCACCCGAACCAACACAACGAGAGACGGCTAGGCTCCGACGCTGCACCTGCGCCGCCACCGTCAGTGCCCAAGCAGCGGATCCCAGTGCCTCGCCCCCTCCCTGACCTCTCCGGCGTGCATCCTCCGCCCCACACCCAAACACCATTAATCGCCACCGACGAGCTTCGCCAGCGCCAGTCCTTGACCTTCAACAAGCACCTTCTTGGGCTAGCGCCTCTCATTCCGAGCTCTTCCTGCGCTAGCCTCGAGCAGTACCTCCCCTGCGAAGGTTCACCTCCTACGCCTGAAGCTCTAGTATTCAGCGGCGATAAGAACATTTCACAATCCTGCCTATTCTTGTAGTTGTTCAACACTACAGTAAACAAACGGCTCGCTTCTCATTCTCAGGAATCCGCAGCTACGGCTGATTCTGAGGAATCACTGCCACATCGATTCTCAAGAAGAGAATAAGTGCTTTAATGATTTAAAAGTCAACAATGCCAACTTGCTGGATCATTCCGCTCATGGACATCTGATGCTGGAAATCAAGAAGATTCAGGAACCTCGTGCGTTTATTCCATAGAAATTGATCGTCATCAAAATAGAGTTGCTCATAGTCTAGCTAATATTGGTCGTATTGGAGGTAGCACCACTTGTTGGGTGCACAATAATGTTCCAGACAATGTTTCTAGCTTTGTATTAGCAGACAGTAACACTATTAAAGAGGAATAAATCCCAATATTTTCCCGCAAAAAGAATTGCACCACCTCTGCTTCCCTTACTGCTTTGTTCGCCAGCGATGGCTCACCTACGCTTCCATGCGTCCTCCTTCCATGACAAGCGCAGATGCAATCACAGTGAGCGGCCCAGCATGGTGGAAGCACCTCTCCTCGCTTCCCCAATACGAGATCGTGGGCATCGTTCACAACTGGCAGGCTCGACAAGCAGAAAGCACTGAGGTGGGTCTGACAATGGCCAGACAATGGATGAGGCATCCAACAACAAGCCCGATCCCTCTCACGTGCCGGTCATAGGTTCAACATGGTGCAGGGGCAAGCGCACTTTGACCCGGTTATGCCAGCGGAGGAGCAACACGAGTAGGCGCCCCCGCCGGTTTCCTCGTTCCCGATGCTACAGGAGGAGCATCGGTAGAATTTGCGGCTCCTCATATAGCACCGGTTCCTGGAGGACCAAATCTTTGGCAATCGAGTAGGCTGTTGTCATCATGGCCGTGGAGGATTCGGGTTTCGTAGATGAGCAGCTCCACATCGTTCGCACCGGGCAGAAATGACCACAAGACTGGACCGTGCACAGAGATCGTCGACCTCACCTTGAACGGCGACGCCCACGGCTAGGTGTCAGACTCCGGCAAAAAGTAGGAGGTGGGATAGGGACATGCCAAAGTCCGGCGAAGATTTTGACTAGGGTAATTTTTGCTACATATATTTTTTACTATATTAATAAAAATGTAATGTACGCTTTTATTTGAAGCACCGGTTTGATGGCCTGCTCCCGTATCCTTGTCCATGATCGTTTAGTGTGTCCGATTTAGGATACACCGTTGGGCATGCCGTGACGAACCAAAGAACATTTCTATTCATACACTCCAACGAGGGCGTCACATTTGCTCCTCAAGGAGTTGTGGTGGCTATAAGCCTTTGGTGGATTGACTAGATGGAAAAACGATATTTACCATGAATATCGTATAAATTGTGAAACACACGCCTAATTGAGTAATCACGGGGGAAGGATCCCCATCGGGAAAAATGACGCTTTGTGAACGTGTAAATCTGTGACAGAGCCACAAAGGCGATTAGTTCTTTTGAGGAATCACCGGGGGAAAGATCACCACGTGGAAAACATACGCTTTGTGACGAAGGTGTATATCTGTGACAAAAGCCAGAAAGGTGATCAAATTTCAGTGGACCTGATCACATCTGGGCCGGCTTTCCAAAAGAGAGAGCAACTGCATCCATTCTTTGCTACCCAACCAATTGTTAATCAACAGCTTTCGTCGGCGTCCAATTCCAATCATGGGTCCGTGTCGTGAAACTCTATCAAGATTCAGAATCGATGCATGCATGCTAGCCTCTTCCCTTTTTTTTTCGCTTGCAGAAATCAGGATGTCAGTACTAATAGTGTAGTGAGCATGCAAGGTGAAGAATCTTGCTATGCTTATTGATTTACTAACTGTATACCCGTACCGAATTCTCAACTAAACAGCACCAAGGGTATACTTTTTGAGTTATTTTTGGGTGCACCACCTTACCTGCCTATAGCGCTGCAAACGAGTCGAGTTCGAGCGAATTGGTTTAGGCTTAGCTCAACTCATACTAAAATTCGAGCGAGCTCAAAATGTGTGAAACTCAAGATCGAGCTGTAGAAAGTGGCTCGTACTCAGCTTGTAATGATTAGAACTAGTTTTGAGCTAAATAAGATGATTTTTAAAATTATTTATTTTGAAACAAGTTTTAATGCAAGATAGGCCATGATAGAGAAAATCATTATAAAATCCACCATATTCTTTCCCAATTTAAGACTAGTATTAAATAACAATATATCGCGGATAGAAGACAACGAAGGTGCGTCTGCTCTCAAACTTTGGCCAAAATAACAAGATATTAAACACATGGTTGGCCACGTGGTATAGCGAGACTAAATTTTTTCCACACTTAATTTCCAAGTTTGCTAGTAGGTAAAATGAAGAAAATGATTATATAGAACATACTCCCTCCGTCCGGAAATACTTGTCGGAGAAATGCATAAAAATGAATGTATCTAGAATTAAAATACGTCTAGATACATCCATTTCTCCGACAAGTATTTCCGGACGGAGGGAGTATATCGCAATGGATGATCCTAATTCTTCGTAATAGACATAAAGATTATTTAATATACTTATATGATATTGAGCTATCGAGCTAAAAGCGAGCAAGCCAATGCTGACTCAAGATCGCCTCGTTTCTCAACCAAGCTACATAAAGTGCTCATATTCAGCTCATTTCTTTTCGACTCGATCTCAAGCCGAGCTAAAATATGAGTCGACCTCGAGCGGCTCACGAGCCTCGAGCTTTTCTTGCAGCCATAGGTGACATACTTCCAATTCTGGACATCCGGTGCAAAAGTGCATCATTTGAACTCCGTAAAATTTAGGAAGTGTGAACCAACCTATGGTTGGATGGGTAGGAGAATAGTAGTATTCCCCAGTCCAGCAGAGTTTAAGTCCTAAACTTGACATTGGTGCTCGCATTTTTCTGGTTTATTTCAGTCCTTCTGACGATGAGCGTTTAATTAGTGGGAGAAGATGTTTCCGTCGACTACAAAGACGTCTGTGGCGATTTCGTCAATCTGAAGATGATGTGCCGACTCAGTATCGCAGAGATGCTCATAGAGATGGGGTATGCGTGCATGCGTTTATATGAGTGAGTGTATGTGCGTATGCATGAGCGTGTGTACTGTGTTAAAAAACTCCATTTAGGAAGTTTAATGATATGGAATATACCTCTAATTACTCCCTAATTTGATCAAACACGATTGCGCCAAGTCAAGAAATGTACCCAAATTGAATATATTAAAAAAAATTCTGTAGTACAACTACAACAACACGAAAAGTAATGTAGAATAACAAAAATTAGACTGTACAATTCATATTACTTTGTGTTTTTTCCAATCAAACAAAAAGTAAGTGTAAATGTGAAAGTCACAAAAGCATATATTACTGTCATCACAATAATTTTTGTCATCCATGGAAAAAGTTTAGATTCTTTTTTCTAGAAACAAACAGTATCAATATTTTTGCAACATTTGATGTACATCTATGCTGTGACATGCAAAGCTCAAACAAAATAATGACGAATAAGAAATTAAAGCATGCATAATTACCATACGTGTGGTTTTTCTCGTAGTATGTGTGAGGCTCAAAATGGATACAATGATTCCCTAGATTTTCTACCTAATTGCATGACGTAAAATGTCTACAGTAACATTTGGTAGGGTATTAATGATCTACTACCCTTAGGAGGTACTCCCTCGGTTCACTATTATAAGATGTTCTAACCTTTTTCTAAATCGGACGTATGTGGACACATTTTAATGTGTTCGTTCACACATTCAGTTCGTATGTAATTCGTATTGAAATATCCAAAACATCTTATGGTAGTGAATGGAGGTAGTAATATTCATGTCACCCAAACATTTAACAACCTATATCAAAATTTCTCATTGTTTCTAGACACGTTTTTGTAAATGTGAGTGCAGACATGTGGTGCGTATGGTATATTGAATGCCCACACACTTTGGTTACATTTTTAGAGAGAACACCAGATGACTCGACTTGATTAGTAAGAGAAACATCAGTTACATTGTAATTTCAGCAACTTAAAACAAGCTAGCCGCCAAACGCAAGAACATACATTGCCCCTGTGTTGTCCCTCTCGGAGGGGGAAGGGGACATGGGCGGAGACCCCAGAGCACCGCCGCCTGGCACCCCCCTTCACCTCCCCCTCCGTCTTGCCGCTGCCGGTTGGCCCCGCCGGCGTAAGGCTTGCCGTGGATAGGCAGCAGAGGGCGGTGTGTGCTTTCCACTCCTCCCCATCCCCTCCTCCTCTTCCCTCAACCCTAGCTTGCATCGCCGCGGGTGGTGCTTCCTCGTCGCTACATCATGGTGGTGCGCCCCTGGTAGGAGTTCGCCACTGCCAGAGGGCCGACACCTTGCCCCTCCTGGGCTTGGGAGGCTACCGCCTGAGAATTCCCGCTTGCCTCCTATTCTTTCACATGACTCATAGCTGGTTCCACTCGTGGTCCTCGTTCTTCGCAGGCAAGAACAGGCTCCATGATACAGTGTAGGTGGGCAGGGGGTCCTCTCCGATGGCAACTTGGTGTGAGCGGCGCAACGTGGTGCGGTGATTTCCTTTGGCGGTAGTCTAGGTTGCTTTTTGGACTTGGTTATGGCTGTGTGCATCTCAATTATGCAGAGCCCGTGTGTAATGCACTAATGCTTAAACCGTTTAAGTAATAAAGCGCCCTTTATAAAAAAAAATTCTCTCCATTGCTGGATCTCTATCAGTGTATGCACTGGCTTCTTTCATGGTCTATTCTTCAGCAATGTGAACACCAAAAATTGTTTACGGTGGTGTGTATGCAGTTGTATTTGTACCAATCAGTTTGAGGATTGCCCCGCCCCCTGCCTTAGGCGTTGTATTGGTCTTGGATGACTTTGTTTTTGCTAGTATGTGTGGTTCTGTTGGCTGTGTATATCAAGTCACGTGGAGGCCTAAAGTGAATTCATTTGAATTGTATTCCCTGGAAACTAATCTTTTGAGGACCATGGTAGCTATATTTGGATGTGTTTAAGATGAGTAACACCATTTGAATGTATGTGACCCTCCTCTGGCGACACGGGGGGCGCCCTTGTTCGCACCGCCGCTCCCCTCCCTCCCTCGCACCCAGTCTCGCCGCCACCTGAGAAGGCCGCCGGCAAAGGCCGCGCGCGCTCCGGGGATGGTGGTGGCGAGGGGCTTCTCCTCCACCGCGCGGCCACCGTTTCGTCAGAGGAGGGAGGACAGGATGCGTCAGATTGGATCGGGCGCCCGGCCTTGGAAGCGGGCGGAGGCAGCGCTCGTCGGCGTCGTCCCGATGTCCATGCCGGCCAGTCCCGGCCCCCTGTGTGAGGCGTCCCGTCGCTGCTTGCTCGGGTCCTGACTGGTCTGGGGCGGGGGCGGATCTGGGGCTACCTTCCCAGATCCGGCCGGTGTTGGCTGGGCCGCCAGGTGGGGCCAGCCGGGGAGGTGGTGTTGCTGGGTGGTGGAGGCGGAAGTGGTCGAGGCTGGTGGCGGTGGGTGTTGTTGGTGCTGCTTGGTGGACTGCTGCGCCGGTTTTCGATCTCCCCCGCCTTTGGTCAGTGCTATGGCGTTTCAGATCTGGTCTCCGGCAGGTGCACGGTGGCGCGCGTGGGGCGTGTTGGTGCTCCTGATGTTTGGCTGCAGCCTGGGACCATGGTGGTTCCTGGCCTCGGGCAGCGCTCCTCTGCTCCTCGCTGACATGGTGCTCGGTTAGGTTCGGCTGCTCGCGCTGCGTCCGGTGGCCCTGCGTTCGGATGGCCATTGGTGGTTCCAGTGCCTAGTGCTGATGTTTGGCCGTATGCGGTCTCCGCGTGGTGCGGTTGGCTGCAACGATTCATGTGCTTCTTCATCTCGGAGGGACCCGATGGGGGTGCTGGTCAGCTGCCGTCTTGCTGTAAGTATGTGCTCAAACTCTGGGTGAGAACCTTGCATCGACTATGTCGATGTCAGCGGCAATGGTGTCTGTGGACATCGTTTTCCTCGTAGGAGGTGTCGTTGTGGAGCTCCAGCACCTGCAATACTTTGTTTTTTGGTATCCGGGTGAAAACCTAAGATCTGGTTTGTCGGATCGGATGACGGTCTTGTGTCCTTGTCGGAACTACCTCCCTAGAGGCGTCATCTTGGAGACCCAAACGGCGGCTTCTGTGCCTGCGTGTGGTTGAGGGTGCTGCGTTTGGTGGTGGTGGTGGTGTGGCCAAGTTGGGAACAGTCGGAGGGTCCAATGGTGGTGGTGGTGGTGCGACTGGCTTGGAGTCGACGGTGGTTGTTTGGTGGTGTTCTCTGGGGTTTGGTGGCGGTGCCTTTGGCGCCGCAGGGCGGCCATCTGTTTCCCCCATGTGAAGGTGTCTCGCTATGCATGCTCAGACTCTCCCTTGGCGGCCGATGTATTGCGGCGAGCGTCGTGCTCTTGGTGATGTCTTGGTTCATCTTTGCACTTTGATGGCGCTAGATGCCTCCCCAAATTGTTAATCGTTCTGATCTTCCATGGCGGGGCACCCAGTCAAGGTTCGTGCTTTTCGCACTCGTTGGTTGTGGTTGCTCCTGAGTTGTGCCGTGGGGCTCGGTATGCACGCAATGCGGTGCGTTAGGTTCCTCGCAAAGTCTCAGTATTGTGATCCCTCGACAACACCCCATAACTACTTGTGTCTGCCGTGGTGATGGTCCTTTTAGTCTGCTAGCTAGGTCCCGCCTTTGTTGGGTGTCTTGTTCTTCTCTTCTCCCTGTAACCTTGTTGTACGGTTTTCGGCCCGGTTTCCCTTATAAACGGGTCAACTTGTTTTAGGTTTTCGATCCGGTTTTCCTTATAAACTGGATCACTCTCCTGGCATATTGGCCACTTTGAATAATATATTCAGGTGGAGGGACTCCTCCCCCGGCGATTCTCAAAAAAAAAAAAACCATTTGAATGTATGTGCAATGCCATGCACCTTTTTAAAGTTGTACAACGTATGTAAGATGAAAATTGTATTTTTGCATTCATCACTAAAAAGCACGAGGATGTCAGCATATTCGTTTAATAACTCTTTGCTCAGATTTTTTTTAATGCGGAAATTCTGCTAAATTAATTCAGCTACTTGACAATATGTCTATATCCAAAAGTTAATTATTTGTTCCTGTAAGACATTCTATTATGTAAATTCAATAAACAACTAACAGTGTGAATAGTCCTCTCAATTGGAATGTCTCATTTGGTTTACAGTTGTGTGGCGGCTATTACCACACCCCAAAGATCTAGGATGCGAAGAATGGAAGAATGACGTAGCATAATACAATTCGGGGTGTACAACAATTCAGGAGAAGCTGTATGGACACTAAAGCTAAAGTGTACACCAATGCTACAACTTTTGAAAATTTCCATCATTATCTCTATCAAGCGTAGCACATTAGATTTTTCAGGGAAAAGCATAGCACATTAGATAAGCTCAATTATGCATTGCTGGAAACTTTTTCTTTCTAGAAAGCCAATCATTAATTTTGTGTGGCATATGTGTGACCGGAGAGCTTGCATACACCAAGGTAGTCATGTCATCTTCCTGCCTATATAAAGCACCCCATTACCAACCTTACAATTCAGGCCAAGAGTTCCAACCAACACAGAGAGCTCTCCTCTTCAGACTTCTCCCTTCTCCCCACCAGGAGTCTAGGGTTAGAGAGAAAGAGTGAGAGAAGAGCAAAAACAACCTCTAGCCCCACTGTTGATTTAATTTGCCAGCAGGCTTGTTTTCAACTTCATATCTATCCCATTTCCATTCAATATCTTCATATCACAATGGGTGGCCTATCCATGGAGCACCCTTGGGCATTCGCCTTCGGCCTACTAGGTATATTATTCTCACCACAAACAACAGATGCCCAACAATTACCCCTTGTATTATCCTAGTTTCTTATTACAGCTACTATTTGTTAGTGCAGTACTAGTAGACTACTTTCTGTCGTTTGAGATCACCCTTTTGCAGCATCTATCTATATATCTTATCTTTGCCACTGATTGATTAATTGATGGGTAGTCCAGTACTAGCTCTAGTGACATCTAGCTCGGTGCCAAAAACCCCCAACAGAAACAACAACAAAGCAAATTGCTTATGTTTTCTCAAAAAGGATAAAGCGCATAAAAGAAATATGTAAATGTGTCATACAATTATCACAAGTCATCGCTAAATTTGCTAAACTTTGTGCCTTGCAGGCAACGTGATCTCTTTCTCGAGCCTCCTGGCCCCGATGTAAGCGACTGTCTATGTTGGTTTTTGTTTCATTTGATCCTGTTAATTAATATGTTCTCCCATAATAACTGACTAATGTACTCACAAAAATAAAATATTAGACCAACGTTCTACCGGATCTTCAAGAGCAAATCCACGGAGGGATTCCAGTCGGTGCCCTACGTCGTGGCCCTGTTCAGCGCGATGCTGTGGATCTTCTACGCACTGGTCAAGACCGGTGAGGGCCTCCTCATCAGTATCAACGCTGCCGGCTGCGTCATCGAGACCGTCTACATCGTCATGTACCTCGTCTATGCCGACAGGAAGGCCAAGATTTTCACAGCCAAGATCGTCCTCCTCCTCAACATCGCCGGCTTCGGGCTCATCTTCCTCCTCACCTTCTTCGCCTTCCATGGCGAGACACGCGTCGTCTCGCTCGGCTGGATCTGCGTCGGCTTCTCCGTCTGCGTCTTCGTTGCCCCACTCAGCATCATCGTGAGCCCTTTTTGACCGACAAACCTCCTACTTGAGCTCATGCATGGCGGCACCTCTTGTACGTGCATCAACTAATTAACTTGATGTGTTCCTTTCCCCAGGGACGAGTCATCAAGACCAAGAGTGTGGAGTACATGCCCTTCACGCTCTCCCTCACGCTCACCCTCAGCGCAATCGTCTGGTTCCTCTACGGCCTGCTCATCAAGGACAAATACGTCGCGGTAACTACACAAACAACCCTTTCTAGCTATCGGCCGATGGATACGCATACATACAATTCTCTCAAGCATGAGCGCTGACGATTAAATTTATGTTTCCAGCTCCCAAACATCCTTGGCTTCACCTTCGGGGTGATCCAGATGGTCCTCTACGTGTTCTACATGAACAAGACGCCGGTGGCAAGCGAGGTCAAGGAGGGGAAAGAGGCATGGAAGGCGCCCGCAGAGGACCACGTCGTCGTGATCAACGTCGGCAAGGCCGACAAGAGCTCGTGCGCCGAGGTGCGCCCGGTCACCGAGATGGCCGGCGCCGTCGACGTCCCCAGGAGATGCGCTGCTGAGGCGGCGGCGCCGGGGCAGCAAGTGATGGCGGTGGACTTTGCCCGTTCTGTCGAGGTGGTCTAGATGCAACCATGCATGGCTCATGCATGAGTCGTGCAAGCTTTAATATTCGAACAACCTTTTTGGAGGGTATGCAGGGCTCTAGATTCCCGCATGCAGGGTATGCGATGCCTTTGTTCTGTTATATCAACGTGTTGATAATATGAGGCATAAACAATATGTATCTGCAGTGTATGGTCCAGCTACCAGTATTGTTGCTCATCTGAAGTTACCTGAGATAAATTTATTTTGTAAACTACAGGAAAATCTGTCTGTGCCGATTGGTCAGCTGTATGCCAAGTGTTGTTTCACGGGCTTACAGGCCAGTATGCCGAGCACCGTCACAAAACACTCCTCATATATACGGTACTCGGCATACCCAATATGCCGAGCATCTTAAAATACACTCAACACACCATGCAAAAAAGAAAAATGCTCAACACACACTAGGTATTAGGCAAACACAAGAAGAAAAAGATATAAACACTCGGCATAAACAAGTTGCTCAGCAAATGTTTTGCCACGTGTCTCCTTTGGCTGTTGGTGACGGATCTGATACTGTGGAGGTAGTATGCCGAGTGCCTCTTGTTAGGTAATCGACAAACATAATCACTAAATGTATGCCGAGTACCCAAAAATGGCACTCAACATTTTTTAAATCTATTCCTCTATTATTTGGTCTTTTATTGTCCTTTTATTTCTTCTATTTTGCTATATTTCTTCTTTTCATAGCCTTTATTTTCTACTATATTATGTTCTTTGTTCTTTTCGTTGTACATATTCTTTCTTCTGTTTTCCTTCTCTTTTATTTTCTTTCTTGCATTTCCCTTTCTTCCATATTTTATTTTATTTCCTCTTCTTTATTCGTTAGTTTACATGTTTAGTAGTAATATAGAAAACGAGCCCGATTACATGAAATCATGGCGAGAAAGCGTCGGGTTTATCAAGCAGGTGCTGGTCCCGTTCCTCCCTTAGCCTTGAAACCTTTTCTGCACTCAACAGAGGCCATTACATGACACATGCCAGATACTAGCCTTTTCCGGGGCTCGTCTACTTTATTCAGGACATTTAAGGCATTTCTAAGGATTTAACGCCAGAAATTCTAGATCTGAGTTGCGACGACATGAAAACATGGCCAAAATGGATTGAATTCTTATTTGCGGTCTTGGTCCCATGCCCAGGCCATGTGCAGCCAAAGAGAGGGAGGCCGGGGGGCTCATGGTTAGGCCGTTGACACGGGGAATGCTACGATTTCAATCCACGAAATTCATACGAAGGCCTGGCATGGTGTTGTCATATGCCCCCTCAAGGCTATGGTAAAAATTTGAGAGCTTTTTGCATAAGTCTTCTTATAGACTGCATAGAAACTGGACCATCCCCCAGGAAAGATCTAGGTTTCCGGAGGGAACAAATCAAGTTTTGTGCGAAGTGACCACCAATTCATCTATTGGCATTTTATAGCTTGTTTTCTATATTTAATACATTAAATGAATTCCGAATATAATTAAAATTTTAACTATAGGTACATGAAATAATGGTCAGAAAATGGGTTAAAAAAAATCTTATAGATGGTATTTAGTCTATGTTTAGCCCTTATACCATTAAATAAATGGAGTGGAAAAACACCAGGGACCAAGACATGGGCACCAACTTGGAGCTTGGTACTTACTAATTCTGAAAATTTTGAACGAAGCAAAACAACATGAAACTTGACATGGTTTCGTGATATCACCCCTAGAGGATGTGGTAGAAATTGCAGAATATTTTAAAGAATTCATCACATAGACTGCTTAGAGACCGAATCATCTTCGAGGAAAAATCTAGGTTTTGAGGAGGAAACATGTCAGGTTTGCATGCGCAACGACTACTTTTTCATATGTTGGAGCTGGGGTTCTCAAGCTCAATGAAGTACCAAAAGCCTTATTAACTCCGGGGAGACTGTGCTGACATAGAGGATATTTGCGTGGATCACATCATTAAAGGCAGATGAATTTTATTGACCGGAAACTCCACGACAAAATTATAACCTTGGCCGCGTGACATTGTTGACCTTCTTTTGATTCATATAACACGTCACTGTGTAGAACATGAAGTTCGATCGAGAGGGTCCTCAAATGTAGAGTCTGATAGCATCGGTTAACCGGCCTTATACGTATTCCATTTGCGCCCTTATGGGATGACAGTGGGCATGTTTTGTCTTTGGACGGTCTAGAATTGGCAGGTACATCCTTCTCCGTTGATGGCAGAATATCTTGGACTATGTCTGTGGTGCCGGCAAGGTTGAAAAGGGGGTCAAGGTTCACGAAGGCCAGATCACCGTCATTAGCAGACAATCTACAGGGAATCTCCTCTATATCAACCAATGGCCACTTAAGCATGTGACCCTGGGTCACTTGTCCTAACGTAGTGACTTCCTCTTCACAGGGATGAGGCAACGACCATGATTTATATCACGTCTTTGCCTCCAACACCCGCACTCAGGCTGGACGTACCGAGCGGGCTTTTCGGCCCGCTCGTGGCCCGTTCGGTCTTGGCCCGCTCGGTCCAGGCTCGCTACATAAAATGACCGGTCCGGTCTGCCATATCAGGCCCGAAAAAATCTCGGTCCGGTCCGGTCTTTAACCGGTCCAACCGAGCGGACCGAGAAAACATAGTCATCGCTGTTGCCCTTCCTCGTCGTCGCGGCCACCGGCAGAACTGGGCTGAACCACCGTGTCTCTGAGCTTGCCCACACCTTCCTTCCTCTCCTCCCCGTGCCCCATGGCCTCTTGCCGCCGCTCGCCGTCGCTGCCGAGCGTGCACTGCCGCCGTTCGCGAGTTCTAGACCATGCCGTCCACCCCAACCGTCGGACCAATTCATGCCATGGCTGCGGATTTCAGTGCCATGGCACGGCAAGTACTATTTTTTTTGACTGCGGGATAAACGCCCGGCCGTCATTTTCGGATCGCTGGCAGCCGTTTCAGCACAGCACGCACGCATGAGGAATGCTCCTCCGTAATTTTCTCATCCAACAAATGAGGCAAGTACTGTATTTTTTTGGAAGGAGCTAGATTTAATACCGGGACGCTTCCTATAATCACGCCCCATCCACGGTGCCGTTTCTTTTGCAGTTTTTTTCAGTCGAACAGAAAACAGGACATAGTACGAGAGTAACAAGGTTGGTTCCAAAAATTACGGCACCATCTGACGATTATCTACACGTCCGTTTTGAGCCGCTAATCACGGCAAGGTCCGCGCACTGCAAATCGTGGGTTCATGCATGCGCTGTATTACTTGCATGCAACACAAAAACCGGTAATGAATAAACATGTGCACGTTCATGAGTAGCAGCCGCGCACTTCTCATGGCACGTCGCCCACTTCGAGCGACGCTCGCGATGTCGTCCACCTCGCCAAAGCACTCCTGCACGTCGCCTACCTCGCTGCTGCTCCCGCGCACCTCATCACGATGGTGGTTGTCCGGTCCGCTCGGGCCGGCCCGGGCTTTGCCTCCTCCGGTCCGGTCCCAAAAACCAGGACCGCAAGAATGGTCGGTCCAGTCCGGTCGGGACCGCCGCCGGCCGGTCCAAACGGTGGCTCGGTCAGGGACCGGACCGGCCTGGACCGTGTCCACCCTGAACCCGCACCCTCGTCATTTTAAGTGGCAGGATGACCCCGTGCATCATTCTAGTACCATCAGTAAATGGGATGATTTGCCCCTTGGTAACCCTTGTCATCACGCCGTCCATGTTGGCTTGTAGCCAGCATGAAACAAAGTGAGATGATCGTGGCTGTTGGGTGCTACTAGAAAAATGTTGCTGGGTAGGATTTGACTTGCTGCGCGGAGACAATTCAGCTAACTTCTTCTGAGCTGCTGCATCTAACGCGGGTCCTAGTTGTGCTTGCACTTTGGCATCAATCTTTTCATCCACCATGTTTTTCCTTCTGACTTGTTTAAGTTCTTTGGTTTGGGGATAGACCTCGTCCCACAAGTGTAAGAATTAATCTAGTTTTAGTATTCGGAAATGTTAACGCCCACACGTGTGGGCGTTGATCATCTCGACCACACGCATCCATCATCCTCTAGTACTATATGCACGAATCTTGGCACAATCTGGCCGGTTTTCTGTGCCACGTAGGACAAGGCGTGTGTGTGGTGTGTGACATAGTTCGCCCACACATCCGTTTTACCACACGGAGGGGCCGGTGTGTGGGCGTTTAGCAGTTCACCCACACATCAGTTTTCAGTCACGCACAAGGGCTGGTGTGTGGGCGTTTGCCATCTCGCCCACACGTCCGCCTCCTCTCCCACACCCAAGCTGCCAGTTGCCATGTGTTTTGCAGTGTACATTGCAACTGCCCTAGTGTGATTGCAAGCAGATGGCAACTCTCTTTTTTTTTTACCCAAACATGTCAGTTGCCATATGTTTTGCATGGTACATGGCAAACTGCCCTAGCGTGCACGTAAGCAGATGGCAACTCTTTCTTTTTACATGGCAACTGCCCTAACGTGCTTGTGAGCATATGGCAACTCTCTCTTTTACCTGAACATGTTTTTTTCCATGCCATTTTTCAGTGCTACATGGCAACTGCCTAGTGTTAGTAGGTGGCAACTCCTAAAGTTTTGAAATCATGGCAACTGCAGTAGACCAGACCACACATGGCAACAGCTGTAGTTGTCCAAAAAATGACAATCTGGAACTTTGACTGAGATGGCAAGCTGCGGTTGAGCAGACATGACAACCGTAGTTGTCCGACATGGCAATCGTAGTTCAGCGACATGGCAACTGCACTTAAACGAACATAGACGAGGTCCGCCCATGGCAACTCGCGTCGAACGGTAAAGTGTCACGCGTGCGGGACCACGAGGTACGAGGCCTGACGTCTGCGGGCGTGTGGGCGTTATCTATTTCGCCCACACACACGCCGTATAAGAGGGACGGGACAAAAAAAAGGCGTGTGGCGCTAGTTGTTTTTTGTTTGGCGTGTGGGCTGGTCCTCTTAGGCACCACACAGAACGTGTGGGCAGATCCCTTAACGCCCACACGTGTGGTAGTTATCGGCGTTCTTAGTATTAGGTATAGTCACGTATTAGTCTAGAGTCCTAGTACTAGTCAGTCTTGTTTTCACGTAGGTAAACCGGACTTGTGTATGAGTCCGGTTTGCGTCGTGTTGGCCGCCGGCCGAGTCGAAGGCGTGTTGGACGTGACTTATGTATCCTTTATATACTGAAGAAAATAAACGAAAAGGTGTAAGTTGTCCGCACTGCAAAATCAGTTTACAAGTTCGCCGGTTATGTAGAAAGACACTCCGTCAAAGTTCGTTTCGATCCAGAGCGGGCGAGCTAGCTTCTACCAGGACGTGTACGTACTGTTGCATGCAAAATCAATCAAGCAGCTTGCTTGCTAGCTTTGCTGCACGTACTGCTCCTGGTCAATTGATCTAGCTTTATAAATCCAACATTTGATATCTAGAGCCTCGACGATCTACGATCTACGATGACGGACAGCGACGCTGAGTCGGTCAAGTCCGGCAACGGCGGTTCCAAGGCGAACAAGAAAGGCGACAATGTGAAGAAGGGCGGCAAGTCAGCAACCAGTGGTGGCGGAACGGGCGGCGCCAACGTACTGGCGCATCGCAACATCCCCATCCAGTACCCGATGCTCACCGACGCCAACTACGGCGTGTGGGCGGTGAAGATGAAGATCATTCTTCGAACCCTTCGAGTGTGGAAGGCCATCACGGACGACGACGTCGACAAGGAGTGCGACGAAGGTGCCATGGCCGCCATAGCCCAGTCTGTGCCAGATTCCATGCTGATGACATTGGCGGAGTTCGAGATAGCAAGAGAGGCGTGGAACGCACTCAAAGAGATGAGGATCGGAGAAGATCGCGTCACCAAGGCTCGGGCACAAGTGCTGAAGCGCCAATTTCACAAGTTGCAGATGGAGGAAACTGAATCGGTGAACGACTATGCCATGCGTCGACTACATTGGTGGGAGAGATCCGCGCTTGGTGCAAAGCTCGAGGAGACCGAGATTGTGGAGAAGTTTTTCAGTTCGGTGACTGATAAATTCACGTACATCATTGGCACGCTCGAGCAGCTTTACGACATTGACGACATGACCATAACGGAGGCGATCGGACGCTTGCGGACATGGGAAGAGAATGCTCGTGGTTGTCGGAAAGGCAAAGGAGGAGGTGGTGACCAACTCATGTACTCATGCGCAGATTGGGAGTCCCCAAGTAGCAAAGGAAGGCGCAACGTTGGCGAAGGCTCAAGCAACGCGAAGCGCGGCGGACAAACCAAAGAAGGCAAAGGAAAAGACAAGCCACAAGGTCGTGGTAAGGCGGACCGATCTATAGAGTGGAAGCCACGAAACTTGGATATGTCCGAGGTCAAGTGCTATAACTGCAACGATATGGGTCACTTTGCAAAGGATTATCCGGAGCCTAACAAGCGGGAGATCATGGCAAATTTGGCGAAGCAGAAAGACGAACGTCCAGGTCTTCTGATGGCCGAAGTTTGTGATCTCGTCCAAACGATGGTTGCAAAACCAAACCGGAAGGTGCTACTTCATGAGAAAAAAGTAACACCAAAGTTATCCGGAAGCCAGAACGTGTCGTGGTATCTAGACACAGGTGCCAGTAACCACATGACGGGGTGCAAGGAGAAGTTCCTCGAGCTAGAATATGATGTTCAAGGCTCGGTCAAGTTCGGTGATGGTTCAAATGTGGAGATTTACAGGCAAGGCTCTGTCCTCTTTGAGGGTCTCACAGGAGAACATCGCATACTCACCAGAGTGTACTACATCCCACGGCTTTGAAACAACATCATCTCTGTCGGAAAACTTGACGAGAATGGATGCAAGGTGGATATCGAGAACGGAGTGATGACGATCTTCAACAACCTCCGAAACGTGCTAGCGCGTGTGAATCGCACGCAGAACAGGCTCTATATCCTCAACCTTGATCAATCTCAACCGGAGTGTTGGCTCGCCAAGAGTGATGATGATTCGTGGTTATGGCATGCTAGATTTGGACACGTTAACTTCTACGCCTTGAAGAAGATGTCGAAGATGGAGATGGTATCTAGGATGCCGTTTATCGACCATGTTGATCGAGTATGTGATGGGTGCTTGGTTGGAAAACAGCACCGCAGGCCATTCCCTGCTCAGTCTACCTATCGTGCAAGTGATGCACTCGAGCTGCTCCATGATGATCTATGTGGCCCTATCACCCCAGCAACTCACGGAAGAAAGAAGTACTTCTTCCTTGTGGTAGATGACTACTCGAGATACATGTGGGTCGTTCTCCTACGATCTAAAGATGAGGCGTTTGAAGCGTTCAAGAAGCTGAAGGCTGCAACGGAGATGGAACACAAGCTGAAGGTTCGCGCTCTACGGACAGATCGCGGCGGAGAGTTTACGTCGAACGAGTTCAACGACTACTGCAAGAAGATTGGCATAAAAAGGTTCCTCACGGCACCTTATCGCCACAGCAGAACGGGGTTGTTGAAAGGCAATCGAACCGTCGTTGACATGGCGAGAAGTTTACTCAAGAGCAAGAACTTGCCGGGGACATTTTGGGGAGAAGCTGTCTCGACAGCGGTCTATCTTCTCAATCGGGCTCCAATGAAAGCGGTGATCGGCAAGACTCTGTATGAAGCAATTTACGGACGTAAGCCGAATGTGTCTCATCTACGAACGTTCGGGTGCGTGGCGCATGTGAAGACGGCGGAGCCGCATCTCTCAAAGCTTGCCGATCGCAGCACCAAGATGGTGTTCATCGGATACGAGAGGAGTTCCGGCACCAAGGCATACCGCTTCTACGATCCACGAACCAAGCGTCTACGGATTTCATGCGACGTCGTTTTTGAAGAAAACCAAGCATGGAATTGGAGCGCAACATCCAACGATGCTCCAAACGGTAATATATTCACGGTTGAATTTCCAACTGATGATGATGCAGGGGAAGACATCCAGGTGGTTGGCAAGACACACAACCAAGGTGACCGCAATGGCAGTGATCACCATGGTGCTGACACCGACGACGACGCGGATGGGTCGCAAGGTCATAGCAACAAGGACGCGCACGACACAGGCGTAGATCTCGACAATGAGGCTCATAGTGATGATGACAATCAAGATGATGGTCACGATCACGACGACTACGCCAACGACGCGGATGCCAACGACCCGGCATCTACCACGCTCGAGACTCAACCGTCTTCCTCAAGTGCATCGACGCCGACACAATTTGTGTCGCCTCCTTCGCAAGCCACGACGGATTCTTCCGGGCCTCGTCGCTACAAGACCCTCAAGAAAGTCTACAAGTACGCAAAGCCAGTTACGCTCGAGTACTCCGATTTGTGTTTACTCGGAGTTGAGGAGCCGGCGAACTTCGTAGAGGCGAGCAAAAGTTCAAGTTGGATGCACGCCATGGATGAGGATATGAAGGCGATCGAGAGCAATGGCACGTGGACTTTGGTAACCCAACCTCCGAACCAAAAGGCCATAGGTTTGAAGTGGGTTTACAAGTTGAAGAAGGACACGAAGGGTGCCATTGTGAAGTACAAGGCAAGACTCGTTGCAAAGGGCTACGTACAACGTCAAGGAGTTGACTATGAGGAGGTGTTTGCACCGGTTGCTCGAATCGAGACGGTGAGGGTGCTCCTGGCTTTGGCAGCACAAGAGGATTGGAAGGTTCATCATATGGATGTGAAATCCGCTTTCCTCAACGGCGACCTCAAAGAAGAAGTGTACGTGGAACAACCCCATGGCTACGAGAAGAAAGGCGAAGAAGGGAAAGTTTACAAGCTCAAGAAGGCACTTTACGGGTTGAAGCAAGCGCCAAGAGCTTGGAACGCAAAGTTAGACCGAAGTTTGATCTCGCTCGGGTTCAAGAGATGTCCGCTCGAGCACGCGGTCTATACAAAGAACTCCAAAGGATCGAACCTGCTAGTTGGAGTTTATGTTGATGATCTGATTATCACCGGAGATAGCGCGCAAGAAATTGAACGTTTCAAGGCGCAGACGAAGAAGAAGTTTAACATGAGCAATCTGGGATTACTCAGCTATTACTTGGGCATCGAAGTGAAGCAAAGCTCCGGAGAGATTTCCCTATGTCAATCGGCTTATGCGGTCAAGTTATTGGACAAGTGTGGCATGACAGATTGCTACGAGACACAAGCTCCAATGGACCAACGCCACAAGTTGAGCAAGCGTAGCTCAAATCCGCCGGTGGACACCACAATGTATCGAAGCGTTGTGGGCAGCCTAAGATATTTGGTCCATACCCGACCTGACTGGGCTTATTCAGTTGGGATCGTGAGTTGTTTCATGGAGAATCCGACAACCGAACACATGAGCGCGGTCAAGCAAATCTTGCGCTATGTGAAAGGCACTATTAATCTTGGCTGCACGTATAGAAAGGGAAAGGAAGGATTGATCCTTCATGGATACTCAGATAGCGACATGGCAGGTGATGTGGATGACCGGAAAAGCACAACGGGCATGATATTCTACCTTGGCCCAAATTCTATCAGCTGGAATTCTTAGAAGCAAAAGGTGGTTGCACTGTCTTCATGCGAGGCAGAATACATAGCGGCAAGCACGGCGGCTTGTCAAGCAGTATGGCTGATAAGACTCCTAGCTGATCTTGCAAAGCGGGAGGTGCAGAAGGTGTCACTGAAGATTGACAATCAAGCTGCAATCTCATTGTGCAAAAATCCGGTTCATCATGAGAGGAGCAAGCACATCGATACCTGGTTCCACCACATCCAGGAGTGCATTGAGTAAGGGATGATCGAAGTTCAGCACGTGAACACGAAGGAGCAGCTTGCCGACATTCTCACGAAGTCCCTCGGTCGACAGAAGTTCATCGAGATGAGAAAGAAAGTCAGAGTACAAGCACTGGAGACAAAGCAACCAGATTAAGGAGGTGAATGTAAGAATTAATCTAGTTGTAGTATTAGATATAGTCACGTATTAGTCTAGAGTCCTAGTACTAGTCAGTCTTGTTTTCACGTAGGTAAACCGGACTAGTGTACGAGTCGGGGTTGCGTCGTGTTGGCCGCCGGCCGAGTCGGAGGCGTGTTGGACGTGACTTATGTATCCTTTATATACTGAAGAAAATAAATGAAAAGGTGCAAGTTATCCGCACTGCAAAATCAGTTTACAAGTTCGCTGGTTACGTCGAGATACACTCCGTCAAAGTTCGTTTCGATCCAGAGCGGGCGAGCTAGCTTCTACCAGGACGTGTAAGTACTGTTGCATGCAAAATCAATCAAGCAGCTTGCTTGCTAGCTTTGTTGCACGTACTGCTCCTGGTCAATTGATCTAGCTTTATAAATCCAACAACAAGGTCTTTCTGTTAAAGTATGATTTTGTATAGCCATTCACGTGTATTTCGTTTGTATACGGTTGTACATATACATGTATAGGATTCTTTCTTGGTCTCCAAAACTTGTAATCTTGCTATAAATATATGAGCCGATCGCCCTTTGAGAGGCGTGTTCCCTCAACCCGATTCTCGTTTATATGGTATCAGCCCTTCTTTCCTAAACCTAGCTTCCGCCGCGCCTCCTCCCAGCCGCCGCCGCCCAAACCCTAAAGCGCCGCCGCGGTTTCCCCTCCTGCCCCGATCGCCGCCATGTCCAGCGCCGCGTCCTCGTCGTCCATGCTCGGGGCGCAAACCTCCGGGGCCCTCACCAACTCCACCTCCGCCGCCACCGCCCCCGCCCTCTCGTCGCCGGCCTCTCAGGCCGTCCATGTTGCCAGCGCCAAGACGCACGTCCCCGTCGTCCTCGACTTGCAGCAGTCCAACTACGCCAAGTGGCGCATGCTCATCACTGTCCTCCTCGGCAAGTACGAGCTCATGGATCACATCTCCGCCGTCACGCCGCCGGGCGCACGCACGGCCGAGTGGCAGCGCCAGGACTACGTTGTCCGTTCGTGGCTGTATGGCTCCATCAGTGACGACATCCTGGACACCATCATGGCCCAAGATCAGACCGCGTACGACGCCTACGCGCTGATCCGGAACCTCTTCCTCGACAACCAACTCACCCGGGCCGTCTACCTCGAGGCGCAGTTCCGGGCCATCGTCCAGGGCGATCTCACCATCACCGCCTACTGCCACCGCCTGAAGGCCCTCTCCGACGCGTTGGCGGACGTGGGGCAGCCCGTGCAGGACCAAACTTTGGTCCTCACATGCCTTCGGGGCCTCACTCCGCGCTTCTCCGACATCACCACCCTCGTCACGATGCAGGTTCCGCATCCGACGTTCCTGCAGACGCGCTCCCTCCTCCTTCTGCGGGAGAACCAGCTCGCCAACGCTGTTCCCGGTGGCTCCGGGTCCTCTCAGGTCGCCCTCTACGGCAACACCGCCGGATCCTCCACCGGCGGCAACCCTGGCGGCCACGCCACCTCCGGCGGACACAACAGCAATGGCGGCCGCTGGTCGAAGAAAAAGAAGAACGCTAGCGGGGGTGCGGCCAACTCCAACACCGCCCCCCCCCCCCCCCCGCGACACCTGGCCCGTGGATCTGCTTCAACCCGTACACCGGCCAGGCCCATCAGATGCAGGCCACTTGGCGCCCCTCCGCCGCCCCGGCTCTTCCTGCCGGGGGCGCTGGCCTCCTTGGGCCAGGCCCTGCGGCCTGCCGCACCAGCGCCGCCGCCCCGTCAGTCCACCTGGGTGCCCCCAGGACAGGTGGCCTACACGACCCAGCTGGCCTCGCTGCACGGTCAGGCCTGGGGCACCAACCCGCCTCCACCTGCGGCGCCGTACAACCCCGGCCCGGCATGGGACTGCTCCGCCCTCGTCGCCGCCCTGAACGCCACTGCCGGCTCACCAGCCGCCGGCCCGTCTACACCAGGCGCCTGGGTTATGGACTCCGGCGCCACCTCGCATATGGTCTCCGACCCTGGTATACTCTCCACCTCCTCCTACCTTCCCCCTCCACTCCGTGTCACCGTTGGCAATGGCGATCCCCTTCCCGTCACCGCCACCGGCCACATTACTCTCCGCACACCTAGCCACACTTTCCACCTCAACAATGTTCTAGTTGTTCCCGATATTATCAAAAATCTTCTTTCTACTCGTCAGTTTACCATTGATAACTCGGTTTCTGTTGAATATGACCCGTGTGGTTTTTCTATTAAGGATCTTCACACTCGGCGCGAGATTATTCGCTGCAGTAGCCCCGGTCCGCTCTACGTGTTCTCCGCCAACAGCAACGCCACCACCTCGCCGTTTGGACTCGTCGCCACCACCACCTCATCGGAGATATGTCATCGTCGCTTAGGACATCCGGGTCGTGACTCTATGTCACATTTATCTTCAGAATTTGATATACCTTGTAATAAAAGCACTCAAGTGTGTCATGCATGCCAACTTGGCAAGCACGTGCGTCTACCGTTTACTAGATCATCCACCTTTTGTGTCGTTCCGTTCCAATTACTTCATTGTGATTTGTGGACATCACCCGTTGCTAGTAACTCCGGCTTCAAATATTATTTGGTCATCGTTGATGATTTTTCTCATTTTATGTGGACCTACCCACTCCGCCGGAAATCCGACACATGTGATCTTCTCGTTAACTTCGTCGCCTATGCACGCACACAATTCAACCTACCGGTAGTGTCATTCCAAACAGACAACGGCACCGAGTTTGTTAACTCCACCTTTGTCGAGTTTCTTGCCCGCAATGGCATTCACCTACGCATGTCTTGCCCCTATACTTCTCCTCAAAACGGCAAGGCTGAGCGGGCTATCCGCACCCTCAATGACATAACCCGCACCCTTCTCTTCCAGGCTTTCATGCCTCCTTCCTATTGGGCCGAGGCTCTCTCTGTCACCACCTTCCTCCTAAATCGCCGTCCTAGCCAAGCCCTGCAATTCCGCATCCCTTATACCCTACTATACCAACAAAAACCTTCCTTCTCCGAGCTTCGCATTTTCGGGTGCTTGTGCTATCCGAACCAATCCGCCACGACACCTCACAAACTCGCTCCACGCTCCACTGCGTGCGTGTCCCTCGGTTACCCCACCTCCATCGCGGTTACAGATGCCTCGACTTGTCATCGCGCCGTGTCATTATCTCCCGCCACGTCATCTTTGACGAACACACCTTTCCCTTCGCCACAGATCGCACCGATGCATCCCCGGACGATCTTGATTTTCTGCTCGACCTAGCCGCCACGCAACCGACCCCCGTGGTCCTCGACACCATACCGGGCCAGCCCAACATGGCGCCGGCCTCTCTGGCCCAGCCCACCATGCATGGCCCGGCTTCCCCCACGCGCCTCGTCTACGAGCCCGCCTCGCCCGCGCCCACGCCGCCTGCGTCTCCCGCCCCATCTCCTTCCCCACCACCACCGCCACCCCCTCCCCCTCCCCGGCGCTCCCGCAGCAGCACTGCTCCGGCCATCAACACTCATACCATGCTCACGCGCGCCAAGCGCGGCATCGTCCAGCCGATTGACAAACTCAATCTGTCAGCCGAGCACTCCGTCATCTCTCCCATACCAAAAACTTATCGCTCCGCCCTTCAGGATCCTCTTTGGCGTGCTGCTATGACCGAGGAGTACGCTGCTCTCATTCAGAACCGCACTTGGTCTCTGGTTCCTCGCCTGGTTGGTTCTAACATTGTTTCAGGCAAATGGATCTTCAAGCACAAGTTTGGCGCTGATGGTGTTCTTGCCCGATACAAGGCCATGTGGGTGGTCCGCGGATTCTCTTAGCAGCCTGGTATTGACTACGACGAGACTTTTAGTCCTGTTGTCAAACCGGCTACAATCCGCGTTGTACTCAGCATTGCAGTCTCCCATGGGTGGCCGGTTCACCAGCTGGATGTCAAGAACGCCTTCCTCCATGGCGATCTTGATGAGGTGGTTCACTGTGAGCAGCCGCCCGGCTTCATCGACCCCACGCGGCCTCAGCATGTCTGCCTGCTCCACAAGTCCCTCTATGGGCTTAAGCAGGCGCCTCGCGCGTGGTACCAGCGGTTCGCTCATCATGCTCATCGTCTTGGGTTCGTGGCTTCCCAGAGCGACGTGTCTCTGTTCGTGTTTCGGCACGGTACCGAGATGGCCTACCTGCTTCTCTACGTCGACGACATCATCCTCACCGCCTCCAGCGCCGGGCTTCTCCAACACATCACCGACCAGCTCCACCACAAGTTCTCCATGACCGATCTCGGGGGTTTGTCTTACTTCCTCGGGATCTCAGTCTCTCGCTCTACTTCGGCGATGCTTCTCTCGCAGCGCCAGTACGCCATCGACCTTCTTCAGCGCGCCGGTATGATGGACTGCAACCCGTGTGTGACGCCCATCGACACACGTTGCAAGCTCTCTGCCGATGAGGGTCCCCTCGTCACTGATGCTACTGAGTACCGGAGTTTTGCCGGCGCGCTTCAGTACCTGACGCTCACCCGTCCCGACATTGCTCATGCCGTGCAGCAAGCGTGCCTCTACATGCACGCCCCTCAGGAGCCACATCTCAACCTCGTCAAGCGGATACTTTGATATGTTCGTGGCACTCTTGACCTCGGTCTTCAGCTTCACTCCACGCCGGCCTCCTCGCTCACCGCCTACTCCGACGCCGATTGGGCCGGCTGCCCCGACACCCGACGCTCCACCTCTGGCTACTGTGTCTATCTCGGCGACAACCTGGTGTCCTGGTCATCCAAACGCCAGGCCACGGTGTCTCGCTCCAGTGCCGAGGCAGAGTACAGAGCCGTGGCTCATGCCGTGGCTGAGTGCTGCTGGCTTCGTCAGCTTCTTCTCGAGCTTCATCGTCCTCTCCCGTCCGCGACTGTTGTCTTCTGCGATAACGTCAGTGCTGTCTATATGGCCTGCAACCCGGTCCAGCATCGCCGCACGAAGCACATCGAGATCGACATCCACTTTGTTCGTGAGAAGGTGTCTCTCGGTCAGATTCGGGTTCTTCACGTGCCGTCTTCACAACAGTTTGCCGATATCATGACGAAGGGGTTGCCATCTCACCTCTTCGAGGATTTTCGGTACAGTTTATGCGTTCGACCGACGCACAAACTGCGGGGGATGTTAAAGTATGATTTTGTATAGCTATTCACGTGTATTCCGATTGTATACGGTTGTACATATACACGTATAGGATTCTTTCTTGGTCTCCAAGACTTGTAATCTTGCTATAAATATATGAGCCGATCGCCCCTTGAGAGGCGTCTTCCCTCAAACCGATTCTCGTTTATACTTTCCCACACCCAACGCACAGTCAGTCATGAGCAACCTGTTAAACCCGAAGCCCTTGCTGAATACCTAGGTAAGAGAGTCATCATACCTAAAGCCGTGGGGAGAATCTTGAGGAGCGCGTCCAAATCCTTGCAACAGATTAGGACATTATTTCTCAAGATGGAACCTAGCATTTTGTTGTATGTTCTTGCTGCGTGAGCTGGGCTGACGGGCTCGCCTTCTTGGCTCATTCGGTGTTTGAAATGATACATTTAATGAAGCATGTTTGGATTCCTAGGCTTTCACTTGCTTTTGTTTATGGTGGCGGTGCTAGATGAAGTCCGGCCCGGTGGCCCGTTTCCTCTCGCACGGTGGACTATTCTTCCTATCGGTCCTTGCACATTTCTACGTCAGGGGCGCCCATCTCGACCTGAGGGTAGACGTAGTTGGGTTCCCCTTGAGATGATGTTTCGGCGTGGGGATCCATTCATCGAACTACAGTATTGTCACAAAAATTTACGATCGAATCATAGAAAAGAAATGTTGATGGGAAATTTCAGCATGACCTTTGCTAAAATTAGGCCATATTGAGGGCCAAAAATTTGACAAAACGGAGATGAATCAACATTTTGTCACTCGTACTAATTTCTGCAAATCAAACACAACCTTGTGGCTGCACAGTTTGTAAACGAGAATTATCAAAAAAACATAAAAACAAAATATCATCCGAAAATTTCGGCATGACCTTTGCTAAATTAGGGCATATTGAGTGCTAGAAGTTTGATGAAATGGAAACAAATCGATGTTTCCTCGAAACATTGTCACTCATATAATTTCCTGCAAATCAGCCCACAAAAGTTTGGTATGTCACAACATCTAACTTCTTTGTGTGCATTTCATCGAACACGTTACAATGCTCTCCAATAGAGTGTATGTGGAGTTGAGAAATGAGTGGAAATACCTTGGAGATCGCGCACAGATGAGACAGAGGAGGACAACTTGCAACGGTGCTGGAGGAGCCGAAGTTGCGCAGGTGATGGTGGAAAGGGGCCGGCGCACCGGAATGCCACCGAGGGCAAGTACGGCGGGACACATTGGCGTCGGTGGGATCGACATATGAGGAGGACGGGGGCAATGCTGGTGACAAAAGCGTGCGATAGCGGCAACTGAGGCGAGGAAGTGGGGCTGGCAACTACGGCGGCACGTGGCGGCGGTGGGTGATTGCATTGGATCTGGAGCGGGCGAGAGGAGTGCGAAAGATGCGACAGGCGATTTGAAATTCAGAAGACCAGCTTAGGGGAGTAATTGTTTCAGGTTGTCCTTGTGGTGGGCTATGCTAAAAGCCCGCAACCGCAAACTTTAGCTTTGGCTGGGACATAATAATGCCCGCCACCGTGAACCTTAGCTTTGTAAACCCAAGTTCTTTCATTAGCTTTCTAAAACATTTTCACTTTAAACTTTTCTATGATTAACACACACCGTCCAAAACCACAAGTTCAAATTTGGACACTTTTCATTTGGGTCTGCTATTTTCGAGGCAATAGTTGATTTTACGGCCACTAAAAATGGAAAAATGCTCTTCAGTAAGAAATAGCGCGCAAATGAGTTTCGGAGGGGATGAAACTTTGCATGGTGTCTTTTTCTTAGCAATGTTGGGTGTTGTAAAAGTTTGAGAGTGTTATGGCAAAAACTTGATGCACCACCCCAATGGGGTACTTTGTCGGGCATTACTCGTTGCACATCCCAGAGCAACCAAAGCCATAGGGTTCATCAGCAACACCATCTACAACATTCTAACGCTAATCAAAACCACCACTAGACTTCACAACTTTTGTATTTAGGTGAAAGAAATGCAACGGTTCAAAGGACTGAGCATGCCAATGTCTCTCGAGGATAAAAAGATTTCTGTACACACAATTGCATGAAAACCTTAAGGTAAAGAACATAAACAAAACACTATGGATGCAAAAATAATCTCCCCAAGGTTAGAACTTCACAATACAAAACTCAAGCAAAGTTATGAAAAGAAATAAAGAGAAAATGCAGTTACTAAACCAGAGTGTGAGAAGCATTCACCTCCCCATGCTTAAGTTAAGAAAGGGTAATACACTTTAAACACTTAGGCACAAATGACCTATCATTCAATGGACATTTCTTTGATAAAGGGTGCTTTATCATTCAATGGATATAAACCTTTGCTTCAATATATTTTCCTTATTTTTCTTGTTATGGTTTGGTGGCTCCTTGCCCCTTCTCGCATAAAAATGAGTAAAATTGGTTGGTATGGAGGACGGTGATGGTCATCTTCGACATATTGCGCAATGAGCCAAGGCCTACTCCTGTAGAAGATCTGCGGGTTTCTCTGTCCGCCTGCATGATGGGTACCACGCCATCTATGTCACAAGCTGTCATAGCAGAAGCCATCGGGCACGCTAAGTCAGTCAATGTTCCGGCTCCAGAAGCCCAGCAGGCTAACAATTTTGAATTGTTTTCTCTAGTTAAACTTGCATGGTCGTGGCAATTTTCCAGCGTGCGTATTGCCTTCAGCTGGATGACAGAGAATTTCAATGTTAAGCAGTAGTGGTCTGAAATACTTATCATATCCTTATGTTAATCAGGGGCATGTTAATGGTACTTTTGCGTACCTTCTGGTACCTCCGCAAGGACCGTAAAAAACTCCACTGTGACAATAATAATCTCCCAACTCTCAACCAACTGATATATAGTGTACCCTACCAAGGAAGGCTGGGTATTCATGACCCCGAGGTTAAAATACTGCTCTCCTTGGCAAATGGCTGTTTAGGATGCTTGCGAAAAATGATGTATGAAAAACCCTCCTACGGAAAAATATGTGGGCTCAAAGGCAGTGTCCCAATTATATTGGAATCCTAGTGATTCACACTTTTGGGTTGGTCTATTGGCTACGAAGATATACTTCTTCCGCTATGGGTCCTTCACTATTAAAGACGAATCGGAAATTAGATTCTGGGAGGATAAGTGTCTAGGCAATGTTACACTATGAGAACAATATCTGGCTCTATACAATATTGTACGTCACAAGGGTGATACTATCACCATGGTTCTGGAATTCTTTCCGACAATTCAGGAGAGATTTAAATGGTCCCAGTCTTATACCGTGGAACACTATTACTGAGACTATCCAAGATACAACTGTCACAAGGAGCCACTGAATTTCATTGGAACCTACAAGTGAATGGTAAATTCATGGTGGACTCTACGTCAAAGGTACCAGTTGATAATAATAAGAGGATTGGGAAGATGAAGATACCACTTAAAAATAAAATCTTTGCATGGTATCTCCGTCGAGGAGTCATTCTTATCAAATATAACCTTATTAAGAGGAATTGACATGGAAGTACACAATGTGTGTTTTGCCATCACAATGAAACTATAAAACAGTAGTTTTTCCAATGCAAATTGGCTCGTTGTATATGGTCAATTATCCAAGTAGCTTCTGGCTTGTATCCTCCATGTAGTGTTGCTAATATATTCGGCAACTGGTTACATAAGATAGAATACAAGTTTAGAATTCTTCTCAAGGTGTGAGTGCTTGCCGTTTGGTTGCTTTGGCTATGTAGAAATGGTAAGGCATTTAGCGATAAAAGTACTTCTCTTATGCAACTTATCTACAGATGCACCGGTATGCTCTGTTTATAGTCATCCCTACATCGTGTGGTGAATCGAGCACTGTTTACGGAGGTGTGTACAAGCTTGGAGGTCACGGTGAGGGATACTTTTACCCGACATGGATGGCTACATGATCTTCGGATCGGTCCTCCTACGTCTTAGGCGTTGTACAGTCTCCATATGATTACTTGTATTCCATCTTTTTACATTTATTTGGAACTTAGACTTGATTATGGCTGTGTGCATCATTTATGCAGAGACCGGTTGTAATGTTTAAACCTTTTAAGTAATAATGCGTCATTTATCGAAGTCCATACTAAACGGAAGAAGAATATACTGGAGCATGGGATGCAGGACCTAAGATGCAACGGTGGAATCTTTCGTTACAGCTGGATTTAGGGTAAGAACGAATTGAAGAACGTCTCTATACCTATGTTACATGAGCTGTGACCCTGATGGATTTACTAGATGAAGAAACTATATTGACTACTAGCAAAAAGAAAAAGAGAAACTATATTGACCATGAATCATGTGGAACACATGCTTTAATTTTTGAGGAATCACGGGGGGAAGGAACCTCACCCTGAAAATCATGCACTTTTTCCTGCAAAAATAAAAAAAGAAAATCACGCGCTTTGTGATCATGTAAATCTGTGACAAAGGCCACAAAAGGTGATTAAATTTCATTGGACCTGCTGACATCTTTGCCGGCTTTCCAAAAGAGTGAGCAACGGCATCCATTCTTTGCTATCCGACCAATTGTCAATCAAGAGCTTTCATGTGCGTCCAATTCCAATCATGGGTCCATATTGTCAAACGCAAAATATTGTCTAAAGAACCTCTATCAAGATTCTGGATAGATGCCAGCTTCCCCCCCTTTTTTTTTCTTCTTTTGTTCTTTTTTTCTTTGCTTGCAGGAATCACCATGTCAGCACCATAGTGTGAGCATGCAAGGTTTCCATATATGAAAAATCTTTTTCATTTTGCGGAATTCACATCTGAATAATCGTGCTATGCTTATTGATTTACTTTACAAACTCTACATCCGAAACCAATTCTCAACCAAACAGCACCACGGGTATGGCTTTTGAGTTATTTTTTGGTGCACCATCTAACATGCCTAGAGGTGAGATGTGCTTTTAATGTTGACCGTCGGCTGGAAAAGTGTATCACTGGAACTTCGTAAAAATTGATTTCAGAGCTGCATTTCAGATGTTGTGGCTAGATCTCAGTTGACTGAGGAACTAGAAAGGAAAAAATCACACATATCTTTGTGTAAGATCTCATGTATATAGCACTGAGCGAGATATAACCAAGTGTCAACCGACCGAGATTTCGCTGGAACTAGGCAAGGTAGAAGACGTCGATGGTGTCGTGGTGACGTTGATGGCTGAGTGGCCAGACAAGGTAGAAGACTCAATTTGATCTGAAGACAGACCTGTGGAAGATGGCGGCGACGACACACTAGTGCGTCTGACCGGATTGTGTCCCAGACCCGGTATTTGGCTCGGCTGAGGCTTCCGAATGTGTTTCGACTTCCGGCTTTTGATGTTAGGCTTAGGTGAGTGGTCTGGGTAGTGGCCCAGCTAGCACCACTTCATCATTTTGGATAGGAGTAGCGGCATATGTTGCCAAGATGGTGGATTCAGGCACATTGTTGTAATACTTTGTAAAGTCCTTGAGAATAATCAATAAAGTATAAAGTGGCCGTATGCATCTCCCAGATGCGGAGGCGGGAGGTCATCCTCCTTTTCTAAAAAAAAATGTGTCATGCAATTATCACAACTCATCGCTAACTTTCCTACTTTGCTAACTTTGTGCCGTGCAGGCAACATCATCTCTTTCACAAGCCTCCTGGCCCCCATGTAAGCGACAGTCTCTGTTTCCTTCTTCATATGATTGATCATGTCAATATGTCCTCCGTTAACTTATCTGCACATAATAAATTTATCAGACCAATATTCTACCGGATCTTCAAGAGCAAATCCACGGAGGGGTTCCAGTCGGTGCCCTACGTCGTGGCCCTGTTCAGCGCGATGCTGTGGATCTTCTACGCACTGATCAAGACCGGTGAGGGCCTCCTCATCAGCATCAACGCTGCCGGCTGCGTCATCGAGACCGTCTACATCGTCATGTACCTCGTCTACGCCCCCAGGAAGGCCAAGATTTTTACAGCCAAGATCGTCGTCCTCTTCAACATTGCCGGCTTCGGGCTCATCTTCCTCCTCACCCTCTTCGCCTTCCATGGCAAGACACGCGTCGTCTCGCTCGGCTGGATCTGCGTCGGTTTCTCCGTCTGCGTCTTCGTTGCCCCACTCAGCATCATCGGGAGCCCTTTTTGACCGACAACCCTCCTACTTGAGCTCATGCATGGCAGGACCTCATGTACGTGCGTGAACTAACTTGATGTGTTCCTTTCCCCAGGGACGAGTCATCAAGACCAAGAGTGTGGAGTACATGCCCTTCTCCCTCTCCCTCACGCTCACCCTCAGTGCCGTCGTCTGGTTCCTCTACGGCCTGCTCATCAAGGATAAATATGTTGTGGTAATTTAAACAGTTTTGCTAGAACTCATCCAGATGAGATGTAGTTTGGTCTCATTCATCTTTTATAGCCATTGGATATGATGCTATAAGATGTGTGTGTGCTAACGTGAGTTATATCTGTTTTTATTTTCAAGATGAATGAGACCAAATTATATCTCATCTAAATGAGTTCTAGGCACTCCCTAATTTAAACATCATCCAACCCTTTTATTTTTTATTTTAGAAAAGGAGTATGACCCCGGTCTCTGTATCTCAGCGATGCATACTACCACTTTATTAATTATTTTCATAGGACCTTACAAAGCCATACAACAACATGACTAAAGCCACCGTCTAAGCAACACCTGTCGCTACACCTATCCAATTGATGAAGGGGCGCAGATAGTCTGGGCCTAATACCAAACAGACATCACAGCAAAACCTAACATTTAAGACCTGAGGTCCCAACCAGGACGCCTGCCGGGTATGGGGCACCTACCAGTCCGGCGCACTCCTCAACCAGGACACCTGCCGGGTATGAGGCCGCCGCAGCCACCTGCCACCAATCCATCTTCAGAGCTGTACTGTTGCATGTACCGTGCCAGGTCTCTCTGCCATCGACGCCACCACGACGCCCGATAGCGTCGTCCTCCTGCGTGAGTCCATCCTCCCACAACGAACTCCGAATCTGCACTGCGCCACGCCGTCTTAATCCATCGCCATCAGTGTGTAGGATGAATCACCGCTCCACCAAAGAATCCGTCCTCTGGTCCCTCGATCACGTGTGTACCTCCAAAAATGATGCCCCAAGGGAGGAACGACACCAGAGCGTTGCCGTCATCCGATCATCCGATCTAGGGTTTCCCCAGAGGTAGCAGAGAGTGGCCTTGAACTTCTCCAGGCGATGCCTTCAAGAAGGGAACGACGCAGATAGCGCCGCCACCGCCGGCCTTAGCAGACGCCGAAGGCATGTTTTCACCCAGATCAGTTCGAAGGGATCCAACTCCCGTGCACGGGCCGCCGTCACCACCAGCACCACCAGGCAGAACCCTGGAGCACCGGCAGATCAGCGAGCTGCCGGCACCACCACATCCAGATCGCCGGCCACGCCGGGCCACCGCCATCCCCCGCGCCGTCCGGGTTAGCGACGGAGCCGCCGACCACGCACAGGGACCACCGCCGCCTGCACACGCCGGAGCGCCGACGAGAGCCCAGCGCCCGCCACCGCTTGCCGAGGGCGCCGCCGCGCCGCTTCAAGGGCTCCCACGCACACCAGAGGAACTGTCGTCGCTTCAAGCACGCGCTTCGCCCCACCTCCAGCGCGCCACCAACCACCGCCGCGATCCGCCCGCGCCAGATCCAGTGAGCCGTGGGAGGAGATCCCGCCGCCGCCGACGCCGACCAGGCTTGGCCCGACGGCGCGCCCCGGCGGCGGCGATGAGGAGAGGTCGGGGGAGGGACGAGGACACGGCGGCGCTAGGGTTCTCCCCGGTCGCCACGCAGGGGCGACACGGGAGGAGTCGGGAGGACGCGGCGGCGCTAGGGATCGAAAGCACAAAGTGGCTGGGAATCCAACCCTTCTATTAACTTTCCGATAGATACGCATTCCATTCTCAAGCATTTGCACTGACGAGTGACCATTAACGTTTTCTTTCCAGCTCCCAAACATCCTTGGCTTCACCTTCGGGATGATCCAGATGGCCCTTTACATGTTCTACATGAACGTGACACCGGCAGTGAGCGATCTCAAGGAGGGGAAAGAGGGATTGAAGAAGCCAGCGGAGGAGCACGTTGTCGTAGTCAAGGTTGGCAAGATCGAAAAGAGCTCCGGCGCTGTGGTTCGCCCGGTCACCGACATGCCCAACGCCATCCCGAGCAGATGCGCTGCTAGGGCAGCGGCACCAGGGCTTGCCCGTTCCGTCGAGGTGGTCTAAATTTACGCATGCCGGGCATGAATGATGCCTTTGTTCTGTTAAATCAACTTCTTGATTGTATGAGGCATGATATTTGTTAACGAGACCGACATGGCTATATCCTAAGGCAAGGGCTACTGGCGCTCCTCTCCATAACACCCCAACACCAGCCTCCCAGGTGCTGGCACACGCCGCCAGCTCCTCTGCGTATTTATTGTATCAATTCGTTGTGAGTTAAAAGTATGGTGTCCCCTCCTTATCATTATATAAGAGGCCTAGAATACAACGTGTTTAACTCCAACACAAACTCGTATCTATCCACATTAATTACAGCTTCAAGTTCATGTAATCCCTTGGCTACAATACAAATATAACAAATTGGGAACAGGGGCTTTTTCTGAAATTTTAAGAAAATGAAAGACCGAACATCTTCTGAAAATGCACACATTTTTAATTTACTTTTTCTTGAAAATGGGAATATTTTTCTGAAATTTTAAAAAGTATAATAAAAACAAACATTTTGTTTTTACATTTCAAATAATATTTCAACACTCATTTAAAAATATGAACTTGAAGATAAAAAAAGAAAAGAAAAGGCATCGAGATAACAGGAAAATTCAGTTCATAAACCTTCCATAAGGTTCCCAAAATTGGATAAAATAGGAAAGAAAATTAGTTCATGAACCTTCCTAAAGGTTCCCAAAACATGTTAAACCAGACAAAAACCTCCTAGAAGGTTCCCAGAATCGGAACGAATAAGAACAATTTAAATGGGCCAGACATAGAAACCATGTTGTTTTGTCGACTGTTCGATGTAACAAACGTCTAGACGTCTAGTATGACTCTCGAAACTCCCCCTTTGCTCCTTAAGCCCCCAAAAGAAAAGTTGGCACTGATGCCATCATAGTGTTCCACATCCCAAGTAGCTCGCTCATGATCACTACTCCCAAGGAGCTCTTTTTTCACTAAAAAACCCGTAGCTTAGTGTTCTTTTTTTCATTTGCTCGCATTTTCTCGGTTTTCTCTTATGCTATTGTTTTGTTCACCAAAAAACACTACTTACTGGTTTTTAAATTCAAGAAAATATTCATAATTTCAAAATAAGTTTCAGAGTTTAGGAAAAGTTCATGATTTTGAAAAACAATCACAGATTTTGAAAGAAATCATGAAATAAAAAAAATCATGAATTTGAAAATTGTTTTTGAATTTTTAAAATTGTTCCTGAATTTGGAAAATGTTAATGGATTAAATTATAAATTTAAAGAAAGCCCATGAATTTGAAAATCTGCAGATATTTGGAAAAAAGGATGCTACTTGGACCGACCCACTATGGGACAACTGGGAGCTGAATTGGGCGTTGTGTACCAAATGGCCTCTAGCAAGATTTGGCTACTAATAGCTTCTTAAGTAGAGGTAGTTGCTAAAATAGTTTAAGTGTTGTCAACTAGCAGACTGAATTGGCGAGATGATGTTCTCGCATTGTGGATGGAAGGCCAATGAGGGAGGTGATATCTGACATCAGGTTTCTAAGCTAGTGAACCCACTAATTTTATTAGTGCAACTTCAAAGTGTAACGAGCCTTCAAATTCAGTTTTGATAATAAAGATATATGATTTCTAGACTAGTGTTTTCTATACCCTATTCATTTTTTGAAACAATACTATCATTTACTGTCAGGACTGGTTTTCCAATAAAATATTTATTAAAAAATCGACCATTTTATCAGACCAGTATAGAAAAATCCTCCTTACTGGTAGACAAATCCTTGATACAGAAATCCAGAAGTACTAAATATTATACAGGGTTGAGCTGAGGCTGCTCAACAATTTATTACAAGCACGCCGATATTATACATAAAGGCGGATATGACACAAAGGGTATGGTGGCATAACTACTGACTCGTAATAAAAGTGGTGGTGGATATGTCACAGTGAAGTGGGTGACATGACTCCAAAATCTTACAGCTCATCAAGCGCCGGAGTGAGGCTCGATGATTTTATTAGGGTAGCGGAAGCGTATGTAATACAAGTGACCAACTTCAGGATCGCACGGGACTGACTGGGACTCCTCTAGGCGTCGGACTCGCTATCGTACTCTTCATCCATAAGATCGCCTTTGTCAACATCTGGCCAAATCAACAAGCCAGGTGAGTTCTTTGAATGTACTCGCAAGATAGTTTGGACATAAGATATAACAAATGCAAACATGATACGCATAAGCAGACTAGTAATGCGCACTCAGATAATAAATTTGCACTGCATGTTAAATAAAAAGGAAGTCAGGCGGTAGTCCTCCCGAAATCCCAATAAAATAACTGAAGACCGATCGGGTGTCTGAAGCGACGCCTCGAAAGGTAAAATAAATTAACATGCCGCAGTCGGGCGTCAGGGCGACACCACATAAAGGGCTTATATTGAAACGTAAATGACAGTACGTGCCACAGTCGGACGTCTAAGCGACATCTCGAAAAGGGCTTATAATGAAAGTAAATAACAAGGATGCCACAGTCGGACGTCTGAGCGACATCACATAAAGGGCTTATATCAAAAGTAAATAACAAGAATGCCACAGTCGGACGTCTGAGCGACATCACATAAAGGGCTTATATCAAAATTAAATGACAAGAATGCCACAGTCGGGCATCTGAGCGACATCACATCAAGGGCTTATATCTCATCATTCGAATTCAAGAAGCTCATGAAGGTAACATCCTTCCACGGAATACTCGGTACATGACAATAAACTGGTTAGTCCATCCACAGGAATAACATTCAGCCGGGTTTACCACTCTCAGTTTCATGCTTATTCTCCGGAGACTGTCACTGGGGCTGACACTGAGATTGACACTGAGACTGACACTGACACTGAGATGTTGTTCAAGTCCTTGACCATGGACATGGTTACTCGAATGGTTTTCACTCTGCACAGTTTGTACTCTTTAACCACAGCCAACGGATTTCAATAGTCACAAAGGACTAGTTCCGTTTACGGTATTTTAGGAGAAACACATCTAACCAGTACATACCCATTCCGCATTCCGCTGCCAGGAGTCACCCTAGGCAACGTTCAAGAAAAACTCTAAGACGGGGAGGCTACAACCTCGAATAGCATGGGATCAAATTTATATCGCGCGCTTTAAGGGGTGCCCCACTCTCGGTCCCAACCGGAAACACCCATGCCCTTGACTGGATGACGGGCTTTAATCCAGGGCCATGGGACCCTCATCACGGCCCCTCTATTTGGTGTGTACAAGGAAAGAGGTTTGCAACTGACTAAACTACATTCTTTGCAGAAGACATGTGGCGGCACGAAAAGGGGACGAACGGGAACAAGACTTGGTCCACGTTAATACTGGAGTTAAACGGTTGACATAAAACTGGCATGCTTCAACAATACCAGCTTGCAACCTATCATGCCACCACATGATCAGGTTATCTCACCATCATATGAACACATCAAATTTCGAAGCTCACTTGCAGCTTGCTTTGCATGAAATATAACATTCACAAATGCTTATATAAACATGTCATGAGAAAACCACTCAAGCAATCATGAAAAACACTCATCATATCAAAGTTTCAATCATGCTTGCCTGGTTCGGAGTAGTCGGAGTCTAGCTCGTGAAGTTTATGCTCCGTCACTTACTTCGGTATCTACGTTATAAAAGAAATCGGATACTAACGTAAATACTGTGCGTGCATAAAAATTGTTCCAAATATTTTTCAAATAAATAGGATAGAAAACTAGATAGAAAAATAAAGATGATAGAAAAAGAATCAACTCAAAATCATATTCTTTTTAAAAGTTATTAAGGTTTTAGTCCAGGGATTAATCTGTGATGAAACAGAAATTTCGATGAGCTAGTTTAGAAAAACAGAAAACGCTTATGTTAGAAATACGCCGACCCAAAGGGAAAACGTACTTTGCCCGAAGGCGCTTTCAGAAAACGTTTCGAATAAAAGAGGAGAGGCTGACGAGGGGGTCCCACCCGTCAGGTTTGAAATTCAGAACAGAGTCCCACCGGCGCCCGAGGCTCGCGGTGGTCGCCGGCGTCGATCCACGGCGAGGTAGGGGGAGTGGAAGGTACCTACGGACTCACGGAGTTCTCCCGCGTCTGTGGGTAGTGGAGCTGGTCGTCGGCGAGCACCACGTCGACGGCGGCCTCCACTCCGGCGGACGGCGGTTCGGTCGAGGATGGATCCCTCCGAAGAGAGCTGCAAACTCCAAATTGAAGCGCGGGTCAGGCAAGCGGTTGCACTAGGATGCTACTGGCACAGTTTGGGGAGTGGGGGTGCACTCACTAGAGAGAATCTTGCCGGAGCCCGAAGCGGATCGGGGCGGCCGGAGTCGGGGAAGAAGGCCTCCTCGAGGTCCTCCTAGCGGCTGGGCGCGGTTCTGGTGAGGTGGAGGAGTGGTGCTGGGTCGAAGGCGAGCTCGGGGCCTCCATTTATAGCCGGCCCGAGGCGGTTGCCGAGAACGGGATTTCTCCGGCGAGTAATTACGGCGAGGTGGTGGTCGAGGTGACGGCTTAGGTGACTGGGCAGCTACGGATTGGTCCACTGGCTCCATTCAACAGCTAAGCTCGATCGGATTTGGCCTGCTCCCGTGGCTTTGACGGAACGGAGCTCACGGGCTCGTCGGCGGCAGAGAGCGCGCTCTGCGCCTCTCAGGCCACGGCGACGGTTCTGCAGCGTGCACAGAGAAGAGGACGGCCACGCGGAGGCTCCTGGTGGTGTGGGCGGTGCTGGACGGCGCCGTACTGTAGGGCTGGCCCCTGCTGGCCGCCACGGGCGGTTCTGCCACCGCGGGAGGCGCCGGAGTTGACGCGACATGTCGCCACCGACGCTCGCAACCGGCCAAACAACCGTGCGACGCACTGGATAACAAGGGGGAGCAGTGAGCAAGGCGCCAATGCGTGCACTGGCAAGATCGACGCCGAGGTTCTGAAGAAAACGACACTGCCACTGAAACTTAACACTGAATTCTGAAACTTGACACGAACAGTGCACACCAGCTGTTCGAAGAAATGATTTGAGCATGTGGAAATTTTTTCTTGAGCTGTAACTTGGTGAGGTGATACCTTGATGCATCTGGAGACTGTCTGAATTATCTCAGAATTTTGGAAAAGAAAAAGAATGAATTTCACCAAAAATGGTAAATCTGGTCAAAACTTGCAGCAAGCAAATTTTGAAAATTTTGAACTATGGACCAGCAGATCTTGATGGATCTAGGTTGAGGGCACTAAGGACTAGCCAGAGGAATTTATTTGGAACCAAAACTCAAAGGAAATCTAGTAGTTCCTTTGTAAATCACTAAGGTCCAAATAAATGGCAGAAAAAGATTTTGAGGTTAAAACAAATAGAAATAAAATCCAGGAGAAGTTGAACCCTGCTGGATTTGATGCTTGACTTGACCCAAAGTAGGGAGGTGGGTTTTGGAAGGAAGTTTTCAACATAGGTGATGGCAAGAGAGAAATTTTTGAATGGGGAAGAATAACTCCATAAATTTTAGGAATCCTTTTTAATAATAAGGAATTGTAAAAAACCTTCCAAAATTATTTGTGTTGAGCCAACACAAGATGAAAAATCTTCAAGACCAAAATCAAGGTTGGGAAGAACCCATAAAAAAAATACTTGTCATAAAAGAAATTTTTTGAGAAGGAGAGTCTTTTAGATTTTTTTTAAATAACCTCCTTCCAATTAATTAAAGAATTGGATAAAAACCAAATCAAAATTTTTGGAGTGTTACAACACCTACCCCCTTAGGAAAAATCTCGTCCCCGAGATTTCAGCTGATCCTCAAATAGGTGTGGGTACTCTGTCCGAAGAAAATCCTCTCTTTCCCATGTTGCTTCATCCTCGGTGTGGTTGCTCCACTGAACCTTGAAAAACTTAATTGTTTTCTGACGGGTCCTCCTTTCGAACTCCTCCAATATTTTTTTGGACGTTCCGTGTAGGTGAGGTCTGGTTGTATGTCAATGCTCTCATGAGGTACATGCTTCTCTGGGTTGCTTACACATTTCTTCAACTGTGAGACGTGGAACACGTCGTGGACGTCTGACAGTTCTTCGGGTAGGTCTAGCTGGCAGGCCACTGTGCCTCTTCGTGCAATCACACAGAAGGGTCCAATAAACCGTGGTGCTAGCTTTCCTTTAACTTTGAATCGTTGCAGGCCCCTCATAGGAGATACTCGTAGATACACGTATTCACCGGGTTCAAAGCTGACTTCACGATGTTTTTGATCGTAATAACTCTTTTGTCGGCTCTGGGCTGTCTTGAGTCGATCCCTGATTAGTCTAACTTTCTCCTCAGCTTCCTTGAGCATGTCGGGGCCGAAGATACGACTGTCTCCTGTTTCTGACCAATTTAATGGGGTACGACATCTTCGCCCGTACAAGGCTTCAAAAGGTGCCATTTGTAGACTGGCTTGGTAACTGTTGTTGTATGCGAACTCGGCATACGGCAAGCTTTCTTCCCAACTGGTTCCATAGGTGAGAACACATGCTCTTAGCATGTCCTCTAGAATTTGGTTCACACGTTCAGTTTGTCCTCCAGTCTGGGGGTGGTATGTTGTACTGAATAATAGTTGAGTTCCCTGAGCTTGTTGTAAATGATCCCAAAATCTAGAGACGAATTGAGTGCCTCTATCGGATATTATAGTCTTTGGAATTCCATGCAGACAAACTATACGGGAGAGATAAAGTTTGGCAAGCTTCTGATTGGTGTGGGTTGTCTTTACTGGGATGAAATGTGCCACCTTAGTTAATCTATCTGTGATGACCCATATGGCATCATTTCCGTGTCGTGACCGAGGTAGTCCGACAATAAAATCCATTCCAATTTCGTCCCATTTCCACTCAGGTTTCTTGTTTGGCTGTAATAGTCCTGCTGGTTTTTGGTGTTCGGCTTTAATGCGCTCACATGATCACAACATGCAATGAATGTGGCTATATCCCTCTTCATACCGTGCCACCAAAATTTTTCCTGAATGTCCTTGTAAATTTTGGTTCCTCCAGGGTGGATTGAATATGGAGTAGTGTGGTCTTCAGCTAGAACTTGCTGTTTGAGGTTCTCTATATTTGGTATGCAAAGTCTGTCTCCGTACCATAATATTCCCTTATCGTCTATGACGAATTCTGAGGCCTTGCCCAGACTCACTTTTCTTTTTATGCCTTCGATCTTTGGGGTGTCCATGTTGAGCCTTCTTAATCTGTTCCATTAGGGTGGGCTGTATTTCCAAATTTGACACATTGCCTTCAGTGACCATCACCAAGTTGAGTTTGGCGAACTCCTGCTGAAATTCAGGTCTCAAGTTCTGTAGACTGTCGTTGCCCGAGCTGGGGTTTCGACTAAGAGCATCTGCCACTACATTCGCCTTTCCTGGATGGTAGTGAATGCCAACATCATAATCTTTCACTAATTCCAACCAGCGCCGTTGTCGTAAATTGAGTTCTGGTTGTGTGAAAATATATTTGAGGCTTTTATGGTCTGTATATATTTCACAACGATTTCCAAGCAAAAAGTGCCTCCACTCTTTGAGTGCATGAATGACTGCTGCCAATTCCAAGTCATGAGTAGGATAATTTTCTTCATGCTTTCGTAGTTGCCTGGAAGCGTATGCGACTACTTTGCCTTCTTGCATTAGTACGCATCCGAGGCCCTTCCGGGATGCGTCACAATATACTTCAAAACTTTTGTGTATGTCTGGTACAACCAATACTGGTGCTGTTGTTAATTTTCTTTTGAGTTCTTGGAAACTTTTTTCGTGAGCTTCAGTCCATACAAATTTCTTATCCTTCTTGAGTAACTGTGTCATTGGTTTTGCTATGGTGGAGAACCCCTCAATAAACCTTCGGTAATATCCAGCCATTCCCAGAAAACTTCGTACATCTGTTACGTTGGCTGGTGGTTTCCAGCCAAGTACGGCCTTGACTTTTTCTGGGTCCACGGCAACACCTTCTTGGGTCAATACGTGGCCTAGAAAACCAACCTGTCTTAACCAAAATTCACATTTGCTGAATTTGGCGTATAATTGATGTTTCCTTAATTCTCCCAGTACAATTCTGAGATGTTCAGCATGTTCTTCTGGTGTCTTAGAGTATACCAGAATATCATCAATGAACACCACAACAAATTTGTCCATAAATTTCATAAACACTTTGTTCATGAGGTGGACAAAATATGCGGGGGCGTTTGTCAGTCCAAATGGCATTACTGTGAATTCATATAATCCGTATCTGGAGGTGAATGCTGTCTTAGGGATATCTTCTGTCCGTACCTTTAATTGATGATACCCCGATCTTAAATCAATTTTTGAGAAAACCTTGGCTTGTGCGAGCTGGTCAAATAAATCATTTATCCGTGGCATCAGATATTTGTTTTTGATGGTGACCATGTTGAGTGCTCGATAGTCTATACATAATCTCAGTGTCCCATCCTTTTTTTGGCAAATAATACTGGTGAACCCCAAGGTGAGGAGCTGGCCCGCATAAATCCTTTGTTCAGTAATTCTTTTATTTGCTTCTTTAATTGTACCGACTCAGAGGGTGCCATTCTATAGGGTTTCTTGTAAATGGGGGTGGTTTCAGGTGCTAGTTCAATGATGAACTCTATTTCCCGGTCTGGTGGCATGCCCGTAGTTCTTCTGGAAATACGTCAGGGAACTCACACACCACTGGAAATTTTCTTAACTCTAAAATGTCCACCTTGTTCAACCTTGGTTGCCGTGATATTGGTCTTTCTTGAGCTGCAATTTTTATCGTCTTCCCGTGATGATGAGTAAGAATTACAGTCCGATTGAAGCAGTCGATAAATCCCTTGTTGGTGGTTAACCAGTCCATTCCTAGGATAACATCCAGTCCCTTATTTTCCAATACAATGAGGTTTGCCTGAAACTTTAGTCCCTCAATCTCGATGACCACACCTTGGCAGTAACTCTAAGTGATTTGCTTAATCCCCGGGGACTTGATGGTCATGGATTTTTCCAAGGGAAGCATCGAAAAATCATGTTGCAAAGCAAATTTCTTTGAAATGAATGGGTGAGATGCTCCAGAATCAAACAAAACCGTGGCAGGTATTGTGTTGACAGGGAACGTACCGAGTATGATATCCGGGGCATTCTGTGCTTCCTCCTTGGTCACATGGTTCAAGTGACCCTTCTTGTGATTGTTATTGGGGTTGAAGTTGTTACGATTGGGTGTTGAATTATTTCCACTGTTGTTCGGCTTGGGGGCCCAGTTTCTTGGCATTGGGCACTGTTTGGCATAGTGTCCTTCCTCTTCACAAGCGTAGCAAGTAACACCTGGGTGATATGTAAAATCCTTGTCTCTTGCATGAATTTTTTTGTTTGGGCGTGGAACAATGGTTGTGGATTTGTTCGCTCCAATTTTTTGAAAATCAGTCTTGTTCCAGTTGTTGCGAGCATGAGTAGTCTTGTCCCTTTTGCGCTTGCGAAAATCCTCCAAGTTGCGGCGCTCATTTTCCAATGTAATAGCTTTGTCCACAAGTGTTTTGAAATCCAGAAATGTTTGTACGACCAGCTGACATTTAAGTGCTGGTGCCAGACCGTCCATAAATTTTTCCATCTTTTTATTTTCAGTCATGTGCTCTTCGTTGGCATAACGAGATAATTGAGTAAACTGACTATTGTACTCAGTCACTGTCATGCTTCTCTGCTTGAGGTCATCAAACTCCCTTTTCTTGATCCTCATAATGCTTCTGGGAATGTGCGCCCCACGAAAACCTTCTTTAAATTCTTCCCAGGTGATGTTATTTTCATTGGGGTGCATGTGTAGGAAATTTTCCCACCATGATGCAGCTGCTCCAGTGAGGTAGTGAGGTGCATAAAATACCTTCTCACGGTCCGAACATTATGCAATAATTAACTTCCTTTCAATGTCTCGAAGCCAATCATCGGCCTCAAGCGGTCTATCAGTGTGAGAGAACGTTGGGGGACGTGTCTTTTGTAGTTCAGACAATTTGGAATGTTGCTGATATGGTTCACGGTGATTTCCCATATTGATAACATGATTCATCATTTCTCGATGCTGCTGCTGGCTTTGCTCATAAAGGCGGCATACTTGAGAAAACGCTGCTTCACTGCCTTGCTGACTTGACTGCCCCTGTGTGAAATTGTTACTTGTCTGGGTACCATAATTTTCTTCCGGCGGACTTGGCATGGAACGAGTCCAGGGACGAGGCATTTTCCACTCTGGGGTATTTTTGCAGAACTCATGAGAAAAACCGAGTGGCAAAAATGAATAATATTGCAAAGGTGGAGTTTATTTAAACTCCAAGATTTTTCAAGAAAATACTTGATTGTGCATGGAGAAGGACCGCTCAGTATATATCTTACACGCAAGCCGTAATTATATAATAAATCACTCAGGATGTGTGTACACATTCCTGACATGTTATTTAGGCTAGTGCACTTCTCCGAGTTCCTACATGATGCGCACACAAACTACTTCTCACCAAACCTATATACATATAAACATATCATACAAGCTGGTACATCGCACGGCTGCTAGGCGCACTCAGTCGGAGATGGTAAAAACTTCCCTCGGCCTGCCGAGGGTAAGACCCAGTGATGCTGGAGACTCAACCTCCTCCTCACTAATAGGCTCCAGGTGCGAAGTACTGGGTTGAGGAGCTGGTGCGGGCGCGGCAGGTGGTGCAGCACTGACTGGAGTAGGAGCAATTACTTGATCAAACACTTCAGTGGTAGGCAGGCGGCGAGCGGTGGCTAAGATGGCAGGTGTATAGGATGCTGAGGACGAGACGTAAGTCAGTGGTGTTGATGTATGGAGGAGCTCCCTCCTGTTGGCGGAACAGCCTTGAACTAAGTCCATACGAGCAGCCACAAAGTCGTCCACGAGGTTATCAAAAGCTGCCTCAAGAGCTTTGAGATACTCAACCAACATTTCAATAGTCTCATCTCTCCCCCCTAGCGCAAGCAAACACATAGTGACAAGTGTATGGCACGTGGCATGGGAGGTAGCGGTAGCGACGAGCCTTCATCGAAGGGAGGGCATCCCGGAGACGAGCTATCGCCTCACGAGCAGCCATCTGCATGGCATGCCTCTCCGTAGGCATGGCCCTTCCCACAAATCGGAAGCGGCGTGACTCAGAACGTTCTCCCTTGAATTGCACCGTGGCCTGGTGCATAGACACGCTGTCGCTGATCTTGTGCTGGTAGAGTGTGAACTCCGGACGAGCCGATGGCCCGATCGCGACCTTGATGATGGAGACGAGAAGCTTGATAAACCCCTCAGGTACATTGGCGAATACACATGACTCACGATACTGCCAGCCATCTACAAAGGTAGACAAAAATTCTGAATAGTCAAATCATAAATTTTTGATGACTAACAGAAAATTGCTATATTTGCAAAATGTTAAAATAGCAATTATTACGCTAATAACCGATTAGCGATCGCACCTAGTGGCTTCCTAGAGTCAGCCTGGCTCTGATACCAAGGTTGTCAGGACCGGTTTTCCAATAAAATATTTATTGCAAAATCGACCATTTTATCAGACCAGTATAGAAAACTCCTCCTTACTGGTAGACAAATCCTTGATACAGAAATCCAGAAGTACTAAGTATTATACAGGGTTGAGCTCAGGCTTCTCAACAATTTATTGCAAGCACACCGATATTACACATAAAGGCGGATATGACACAAAGGGTATGGTGGCATAACTACTGACTCATAAGTGGTGGATATGTCACAGTGAAGTGGGTGACATGACTCCAAAATCTTACAGCTCATCAAGCGCCAGAGTGAGGCTCGATGATTTTATTAGGGTAGCGGAAGCGTATGTAATACAAGTGACCAACTCCAGGATCGCACGGGACTGACTGGGACTCCACTAGGCGTCGGACTCGCTATCGTACTCTTCATCCATAAGATCGCCTTCGTCAACATCTGGCCAAATCAACAAGCCAGGTGAGTACTTTGAATGTACTCGCAAGACAGTTTGGACATAAGATATAACAAATGCAAACATGATGCACATGAGCAGACTAGTAATACGCACTCAGATAATAAATTTGCACTACATGTTAAATAAAAAGGAAGTCAAGCGGTAGTACTCCCGACATCCCAATAAAATAACTGAAGACTGTTCGGGTGTCTGAAGCGACGCCTCGAAAGGTAAAATAAATTAACATGCTACAGTCGGGCGTCAGGGCGTCACCACATAAAAAGCTTATATTAAAACGTAAATGATAGTACGTGCCACAGTCGGACGTCTAAGCGGCATCTCCAAAAGGGCTTATAATAAAAGTAAATAACAAGGATGCCACAGTCGGACGTCTGAGCGACATCACAGAAAGGGGTTATATCAAAAGTAAATAACAAGAATGCCACAGTCGGACGTTTGAGCGACATCACATAAAGGGCTTATATCAAAAGTAAATGACAAGAATGCCACAGTCGGACGTCTGAGCGACATCACATAAAGGGCTTATATCAAAATTAATAAAAAGAATGCCACAGTCGGACGTCTGAGCGACATCACATAAAGGGCTTATATGTCATCATTCGAATTCAAGTAGCTCATGAAGGTAACATCCTTCCATGGAATACTTGGTACATGATAATAAATTGGTTAGTCCATCCACAGGAATAACATCCAGCCGGGTTTACCACTCTCAGTTTCATGCTTATTCTCCGGAGACTGTTACTGGGGCTGACACTGAGATTGACACTGAGACTGACACTGACAGTGAGATGTTGTTCAAGTCCTTGACCATGGACATGGTTACTCGAATGGTTTTGAGTCTGCAGAGTTTGTACTCTTTAACCACATCCAATGGATTTCAGTAGTCACAAAGGACTAGTTCCATTTACGATATTTTAGGAGAAACACATCTAACCAGTACACACCCATTCCGCATTCCGCTGCCAGGTGTCACCCTAGGCAACATTCAAGAAAAACTCTAAGACGGGGAGGCTACAACCTCGAATAGCATGGGATGAAATTTATATCGCGTGCTCTAAGGGGTGCCCCCCCTCTCGGTCCCAACCGGAAACACCCATGCCCCCTGATCGGATGACGGGCTTTAATCCAGGGCCATGGAACCCTCATCACGGCCCCTCTATTTGGTGTGTACAAGGAAAGAGGTTTGCAACTGACTAAACCGCATTCTTTGCAGAAGACATGTGGCGGCACGAAAAGGGGACGAACGGGAACAAGACTTGGTCCACGTTAATACTGGAGTTAAACGGTTGACATAAAACTGGCATGCTTCAACAATACCAGCTTGCAACCTATCATGCCACCACATGATCAGGTTATCTCACCATCATATGAAAACATCAAATTTCAAAGCTCACTTGCAGCTTGCTTTGCATGAAATATAACATTCACAAACGCTTATATAAACATGTCATGAGAAAACCACTCAAGCAATCATGAAAAACACTCATCATATCAAAGGTTCAATCATGCTTGCCTGGTTCAGAGTAGTCGGAGTCTAGCTCGGCGAAGTTTGCGGCTCCGTCATTTCCTTCGGTATCTACGTTATAAAAGAAATCGGATACTAACGTAAATACCGTGCGTGCATACAAATTGTTCCAAATATTTTTCAAATAAATATGATAAAAAACTAGATAGAAAAATAAAGATGACGGAAAAAGAATCAACTCAAAATCATCTTCTGTTTAAAAGTTATTAAGGTTTTAGTCCAGGGATTAATCTGTGATGAAACAGAAACTTTCCAGGGGCTAGTTTAGAAAAATAGAAAACGCTTCGGTTAGAAATACGCCGACCCAAAGGGAAAACATACTTTGTCCGAAGGCACTTTTAGAAAACTTGTCGAATAAAAGAGGAGAGGCTGACGAGGGGGTCCCACCCGTCAGGTTTGAAATTCGGAACAGAGTCCCACCGGCGCCCGACGCTCGCGGTGGTCGCCGGCGTCGATCCACGGCAAGGTACGGGGAGTGGAAGGTACCTACGGACTCACGGAGTTCTCCCGCGTCTATGGGTGGTGGAGCTGGTCGTCGGCGAGCACCACGTCGACGGCGGCCTCCACTCCGGCGGATGGCGGTTCGGTCGAGGATGGATCCCTCCGAAGAGAGCTGCAAACTCCAAATTGAAGCGCGGGTCAGGCAAGCGGTTGCACTAGGATGCTACTGGCACAATTTGGAGAGCGGGGGTGCACTCACTAGAGAGAATCTTGCTGGAGCCCGAAGCAGATCGGGGCGGCCGGAGTCGGGGAAGAAGGCCTCCTCGAGGTCCTCCTAGTGGCTGGGCGCGGTTCTGGTGAGGTGGAGGAGTGGTGCTGGGTCGAAGGTGAGCTCGGGGCCTCCATTTATAGCCGGCCCGAGGTGGTTGCCGAGAACGGGATTTCTCCGGCGAGTAATTACGGCGAGGTGGTGGTCGAGCTGACGGCTTAGGTGACTGGGCAGCTGCGGATTGGTCCACTAGCTCCATTCAACAGCTAAGCTCGATCGGATTTGGTCTGCACCCGTGGCTTCGACGGAACGGAGCTCACGGGCTCGTCGGCGGTAGAGAGCGCGCTCTGCACCTCTCAGGCCACGGCGACGGTTCTGTAGCGCGCACAGAGAAGAGGACTGCCACGCGGAGGCTCCTGGTTGTGTGGGCGGTGCTGGACGGCGCCGTACTGCAGGGCTGGCCCCTGCTGGCCGCCACGGGCAGTTCTGCCATCACGGGAGGCGCCAGAGTTGACGCGACATGTCGCCACCGACGCTCGCAATCGGCCAAACAACCGTGCGGCGCACTGGATAAGAAGGGGGAGCAGTGAGCAAGGTGCCAATGCATGCACTGGCGAGATCGACGCGGAGGTTCTGAAGAAAACGACACTGCCGCTGAAACTTAACACTGAATTCTGAAACTTGACAGGAACAATGCATACCAGCTGTTCGACGAAATGATTTGAGCATGTGGAAAAATTTTCTTGAGCTGTAACTTGGTGAGGTGATCTCTTGATGCATCTGGAGACTGTCTGAATTATCTCAGAATTTTGGAAAAGAAAAAGAATGAATTTCACCCAAAATGGCAAATCTGGTCCAAACTTGCAGCAAGCAAATTTTGAAAATTTTGAACTGTGGACCAGCAGATCTTGATGGATCTAGGTTGAGGTTACTAAGGACTAGCCAGAGGAATTTATTTGGAACCAAAACTCAAAGAAAATCTAGTAGTTCCTTTGTAAATCACTAAGGTCCAAATAAATGGCAGAAAAAGATTTTGAGGTTAAAACAAATAGAAATAAAATCCAGGAGAAGTTGAACCCTGCTAGATTTGATGCTTGACTTGACCCAAAGTAGGGAGGTGGGTTTTGGAAGGAAGTTTTCAACATAGGTCATGGCAAGAGAGAAATTTTTGAATGGGGAAGAATAACTCCATAAATTTTAGGAATCCTTTTTAACAAAAAGGAATTGTAAAAACCTTCCAAAATTATTTGTGTTGAGCCAACACAAGATGAAAAATCTTCAAGACCAAAATGAAGGTTGGGAAGAACCCATAAAAAAATACTTGTCATAAAAGAATTTTTTTGAGAAGGAGAGTCTTTTAGATTTTTTTTAAATAACCTCCTTCCAATTAATTAAAGAATTTGATAAAAACCAAATCAAAATTTTTGGAGTGTTACATTTACGCCCTCCGTCCGGAAATACTTGTTATCAAAATGAATAAAAGAGGATGTATCTAGACATATAGTAGTTCTAGATACATCCCTTTTTATTCATTTTGATGACACTGAGGAAGTGTTTTACAAGTAACAAAGTCATATTCCCTACAAAACAAGAATTGAGTTTATAGATGTATAATTTCTAACTTTGTGAAAAAAAACTATGCAATTCCCTAAAATTACTTGGGTGCCAAAATACCTTTACCTCCGCAATTCAGTCTAGATGCAGTCAATTATGACATTACATTCAATTTTGGTCCCTGACAAAAAATAAAACTGGGTCAATATATTCTAAATTCAGTAGACTTTGATGTAAAATTTATATCTTGGAAAATTCCAAACCCTTGTGAGATCCGCATGTAGGTATGTACGATGCACTTTTTGGGAGGAGGGCGGGTCGGTCGGAGTGGCAAACAAGGGAGGTCATGTGATAGGGACCAGGACCAGACTGCGGCAACATGGAAGTCCCATGAGATGGCGACAGCGCACCCGATGTCATTACGGGAATCAAAAAATTTGCCGTCAACCAGTTTCTTGCCGTTTGCTAGCTGGCAACAAAGAATGTCTTCACCATCAGCTTAGAAAAAACAGACAATAACAAAAAAGCTGATGGCAAAGCCGAAATTTGCCATCAGCCATATCTTTATTTGCCATCAGCTATATTTTTGCCGTGCAAAATAACCACTACCTAACGGCCCGTTACCCCCACCCCCTCCTCTCTCTCTCTCTCTCTCTCTCCCCGACCGCACAACGTCGCCGCCCCAGATCGCAACCCACCGCCGCCCCCAACCCCATGCCGCCCGGCCCGGCACTCCGACCCCATGCCGCCCCAACCCCAACCACACCCCGCATCCGCCCCCCACCGCACCCCGCCGCTGCCCCCGATCCGCACACCGCCGCCGCCCTCAACCCCACGCCGCCCAGACCCCAAACCGCCCCGGCCCGGCGCTCCGACCCCATGCCGCCCCCGCCCTCGACTACACCACGCCGCCGCCCGACCTTGACCGCCACGCCGCCCGCACCGACCCCGTCGCCTCGCTCCCCACCGCACCCCGCCGCCGCCACTGACCCCACGCCGCCCCGACCGCACGCCGCTGCCGCCCTCGACCCAATGCCGCCCTCCACCCACCGCCCGACTGCCGCTCGACCCCACGCCGCCGCCCGCCCCGCACCCCACCGCCGCCCGGATCAGGACCGCCGCCGCCGCTGTCCCCGACCTCACGCCCCTTATCGCTGGCGCCACCCTCGACCGCACCCGCCACCGCCGCCGATGCCTCGCCGCTCGACATGCCGCCCGACCTCCCGACGCCTAAAATCTGGCACGCCGCCCGCCGCCGCCGCCCGCCGCCCGACCTCCACCTCCCCACTCCGGTGAGCCCCTCCCCTCTCTTCCCTTTCAATTTTTCTCTCTGTTAGTGTAGTTAGTTTAGTTAGTTTAGTTATAGTAGTTAGTTAGTATAGTTAGTGTAGTAGTTAGTTTAGTTTAGTTAGTGTAGTGTAATTTAGTTTGGTTAGTTAGTGTAGTGTAGTGTAGTTTTGGTTAGTTAGTGTAGTGTAGTTTAGTTAATCTAGTTTAGTTGTAGTTTAGTTAGTTTAGTTTAGTTAATCTAGTTTAGTTGTAGTTAGTTACTGTAATGCACTACCTGGATGTAAAGGAAAAATAAAATGTAATGTAGAGATCCCAAGATCCCTCCCCTCGTAGGTCACTAACCTATCCCTCCCCGGATCGCCCCCTCGTCGCAGATCCTTGGCGGTGCCCCTTGCTTCCTCCGTCGGCTCCACCCCTCATTGCTGTAAGCAGCAGGTAGCTAGCTATGTCCTCCTCCCTCCTTCCTTTGCTCTGTCCCGGCCTTCGTGCCAATGACACTAGCTAGGTAACTACAGTCGTCTAACGAGTATGGTTCTCTCGTCCGGAAGGGTTGCATCGATAAATATGCATTTAGTTGCATATTTATCACCATAACTGATTCGGATTGTCCAACAATTTCCACAGACAGCCCGAGGATGTGTAGATTGGGTATGTTCTCCATGCTCTACCCCATTCCAAGAAAACAAATTCAGCAGCACCTCCTTGTTGTTCTTTGGATGCACATTCTCTCGGCTTTTTGCCGAGACGTGTGTTTGGAGAACAGCGGGGAGGTGCTGCCAAAATTTTGTCTCGGAATGGGGTAGAGCATGGAGACCGTACTCAATCTACACATACTCGGGTGGGATTAGGACCTATCTTTACCTATTAGCGTGTAGGTTGCATGGGCGTAATAAAATTGACAAACTAGATTAACTGATGAATATAGATGCTGAATTATATATATTTCTTTCGTGTTCAGTAGCTAGGTAAGACGAGTGATCGCGCGTGGATGTACACCGGTCACACTAGTCAGAAAGACATGACCAATGAATGGTTAATAAAAACCAAGGGGGTTGTGAGAGCCACATTTGCAAATGGCCAGAGAAAAACCTGGTGCCCCTGTGCCCGGTGCGACAATTGGCACAAGAGGGCAGAGGATGAAATGGGCAAACACCTGCAGAAGAGTGTTTTTACGCCTGGTTATATGGTGTGGACATTTCATGGTGAGTCTGCCCAATGTGCCAGAGCTGAGGTGGTTTGTCGTCGCACCGACGAGCAAGGTACCGGGATGGAAGACATGGTGCAAGACTTTGATGATCCTTGGTATTCGGATGATGAAATGGAGGAATCTGCAAAGGCCTTCAATGAAATGTTGGAGTCTTCAAAACGTCCTCTCCACGGGCACACTGAGCTTTGTCAGTTGGATGCCATCTCACAAGTAATAGCTCTGAAGGATCAATTTAACTTGGGCAGAGAATGCTACGACACGATGATGACAGTATTTGGATGCATTCTACCCAAAGGCCATGTAATGCCTGCAAACCTCTATCAGTCGGACAAAATCAATCGTGCACTTAAGATGCCCTATGAGCAGATAAATGCCTGTGAGAATGGATGTGCCATATTTAGGCTTGAGTATGCGGACTTGAACTATTGTCCCATTTGCAAATCTTCCAGGTATGTCGTGGTAGACAACGGTATGGGTCACAAGACGCAGACCAAAATCCCCGTTAATATTCTTCGGTATATGCCAATCATACAAAGAATTCAACGTCTTTTCATGGTTGAAGAGACGGCCAGATAGATGACATGGCACAATGATGTCTACTACGCAACCTTCTTCTTGTAGACGTTGTTGGGCCTGCAAGTGCACAGGTTTGTAGGACAGTAGCAAATTTCCCTCAAGTGGATGACCTAAGGTTTATCAATCCATAGGAGGCGTAGGATGAAGATGGTCTCTCTCAAGCAACCCTGCAACCAAATAACAAAGAGTCTCTTGTGTCCCCAACACACCCAATACAATGGTAAATTGTATAGGTGCACTAGTTCGGCGAAGAGATGGTGATACAAGTGCAATATGGATGGTATATATAGGTATTTGTAATCTGAAAATATAAAAACAGCAAGGTAACTATTGATAAAAGTGAGCGTAAACATTATTGCAATGATAGGAAACAAGGCCTAGGGTTCATAATTTCACTAGTGCAAGTTTTCTCAACAATAATCACATAGATAGATCATATAACAAGCCCTCAACATGCAACAAAGAGTCACTCCAAAGCCACTAATAGCGGAGAACAAACGTAGAGATTATGGTAGGGTACGAAACCACCTCAAAGCTATTCTTTCGGATCAATCTATAAAAGAGTTCGTACTAGAATAACACCTTAAGACACAAATCAACCAAAACCCTAATGTCACCTAGATACTCCATTGTCACCTCAAGTATCTGTGGGCATGATTATACGATATGCATCACACAATCTCAGATTCATCCAACCAACACAAAGTACTTCAAAAAGTGCCCCAAAGTTTCTACCGGAGAGTCAAGAAAACGTGTGCCAACCCCTATGCATAGGTTCATGGGCGGAACCCGCAAGTTGGTCAACAAAACATACATCAAGTGGCACGTGATATCCCATTGTCACCACAGATAAGCACGGCAAGACATACATCAAGTGTTCTCAAAGTAAAGACTCAATCCGCTAAGAAAACTTCAAAGGGGAAACTTAATTCATCACAAGAGAGTAGAGGGGGAGAAACATCATAAGATCCAACTACAATAGCAAAGCTCGGGATACATCAAGATCATGCCATAGAGGGAGCACGAGAGAGAACACGAGAGAGAGAGAGAGAGAGAGAGAGAGAGAGAGAGAGATCAAACACATAGCTACTTGTACATACCCTCAGCCCCGAGGGTGAACTACTCCCTCCTCGGCATGGAGAGCGCCCGGATGATGAAGATGGCCACCTGTGATGGATTCCCCCTCCGGCAGGGTGCCGGAACGGGCTCCCGAGAGGTTTTTGGTGGCTAAAGAGGCTTGCAGCGGTGCAACTCCCGATCTATCTTGATATTCGATGGTTTTAGGGTACGAGGGAATATATAGGCGAAAGAAGTCGGTCGGGAGGTGCTCGAGGGGCCCACGAGACAGGGGGCGCGCCCAGTAGGGGGGTGGCCCTATCTCCTAGCCTCCTCGAGGATCTTCTGATGTGAACTCCAAGTCTCCAGGATGATATTCTTCCCAAAAATAACGCTGCCGAAGGTTTCATTCCGTTTGGACTCCGTTTGATATTCCTTTTCCTCGAAATCTGAAATGCATAATAAAACAGCAATATGGGCTGGGCCTCCGGTTAATAGGTTAGTCCCAAAAGTAATATAAAAGTGTATAATAAAGCCCGTAATCATCCAAAATACATAGTAATATAGCATGAATGCTTCATAAATTATAGATACGTTGGGGACGTATCCGCATCCCCAAGCTTAATTCCTACTCGTCCTCGAGTAGGTAAATGATAAAGAAAGAATTTATGAAGTGTGAATACTATAAAGTGCACAAGTTTGATCAATGATAATTTCAATCACCTTTTCTAGCATGATAATATGTCATAACAGTTGTTCATCTTATTAAACTTCTCACGATAAAGTAACAAGCAATTCACATGTCAAAGCATAGACCATAAACTTTCTTGAAAACTAGCAAACTTCATTCTCAGTCATCAAACAATTGCAATTCATCTTATTTTTAGGAATAACAAACTCCACATACTCAACTATCATATACTCTTCTACAATTGCTAACACTCACGCAATACTAATGGTTATGGAGTTTCAATCGAACACTGAGAAAGATTGGGGCTTATAATGTTGCCTCCAAACGTATTCACCTTTGGGTGATGTCAACAATAATAATTCATGCTAACTTACATCCAATTGGATATATATATATATATCAGGATCACCCCAACACAAAGTGCTTGCCAAAGGATAAAATGAAAAAGGGAAAGGTGAAGATCACCTTGACTCTTGCATAAAGGTAAAAGACATAAAGTAAAAGATAGGCCCTTCGCAGAGGGAAGCAGAGGTTGTCATGCGCTTTTAGGGTTGGATGCACAAAATCTTAATGTGAAAGAACATCACTTTATATTGCCCCGTGTATATGGACCTTTATTATGCAGTCCGTCGCTTTTATTGCTTCCATAACAAGTTCGTACAAAGCTTATTTTCTCCGCACTAATAAGTCATGCATACTTAGCGAGCAATTTTTATTGCTTGCACCGATGACAACTTACTTGAAGGATCTTACTCAATCCATAGGTAGGTATAGTGGACTCTCATGGCAAAACTGGGTTTAAGGATATTTGGATGAACAAGTAGTATCTCTACTTGGTGCAAGGAATTTTGGCTAGCATGAGGGGGAAAGGCAAGCTCAACATGTTTGAATGATCTATGACAATATACTTTAACTGAGATGTTGGAAAACATTAACCATTACGTTGTCTTCCTTGTCCAACATCAACTCTTTAGCATGTCATACTTAATGAGTGCTCCCAACTATAAAAGATGTCTACGATAGTATATTTATATATGAAATCTCTCTTCCTTCAATATTCTTTCATGAATTGTTGAAATGACCAATACAATGCTTGGTAACCTCCAATAAATTTACAACCTCTACTTCTTAGACGTGAAGTCATTACTCCCCATGGGATAAGCAAATGAGGCATATATAATTTCAGATTTATGAAAACCAACTCATTCAACCATTTACTCATAGGATATAAGTGAAGCGCACGAGTAAATGACAAACTACTCCAAAAAGATATAAGTGAAGATCAATGAGTAGCTAAATAATTATACAACTATGTGAAGACTCTCCCGTTTAATAATTTCAGATCTTGGTATTGTATTCCAATAGCAAGCAAAACAAAATAAAATGACACTGCAAGGATAGCACAACTCATGTGAAGAAGCAAAAACTTAGGCTCTACCGATACTAACCGATAGTTGTTGAAGAAGAAAGGTGGGATGCCTACCGGGGCATCCCCAAGCTTAGATGCTTGAGACTTCTTGAAATATTATCTTGGGGTGCCTTGGGCATCCCCAAGCTTGAACTTTTGTGTCTCCTTTCTTCGTCTCATATCATGGTTTCTCTATTTCTCAAAAGCTTCATCCACACCAAACTCAACAAGAACTCGTGAGATAGGTTAGTATAAACCAATGCAAAACCTTATCATTTTCTACTGTAACAAATCACTAAAATTATTATTCAACATTGAATACTAAATGCCTCTGCATATTCAATACTCCAATCCTCAAATAGAATCATTAAACAAGCAAACATATGCAAACAATGCAAACATAACAGCAATCTGCCAAAACAGTACAGTCTGTGAAGAATGCAAGAGTATCAATACTTCCCTAACTCCAAAAATTATGAAATAAAATTCCCACTGTATTAAATTTATCAGAGCTCAATATGAAAAAAGATTCAACACTATACCACTCTCTGACTTTTCTAGGGAATTTTTTCAACAGCGGTAAACTTTCTGTTTTCAAACAGCAACATGTATACTAGCAAAATAAGCATGGCAAAGGCTATCCTTGACTTTTTTATTGAAACTAAAGATGCAAAACATTATTCTAAATAACAGAAAGCAAATACTAACAAGATAAAATGACGCTCCAAGCAAAACACATATCATGTGGTGAATAAAAATATAGCTCCAAGTAAAGTTACCGATGAACGAAGAGGAAAGAGGGGATGCCATCCGGGGCATCCCCAAGCTTAGGCTCTTGGTTGTCCTTGGATATTACCTTGGGGTGCCTTGAGCATCCCCAAGCTTAGGCTCTTTCCACTCCTTATTCCATAGTCCATCGAATCTTTACCCAAAACTTGAAAACTTCACAACACAAAACTTAATGTAAAACTCGTGAGCTCCGTTAGCTAAAGAAAACAAAACACCACTTCAAGGTACTGTAATGAACTCATTATTTATTTATATTGGTGTTAAACCTACTGTATTCCAACTTCTCTATGGTTTATAAACTATTTTACTATCCATAGATTCATCAAAATAAGAAAGCAACACAATGAAAACGGAATCTGTCAAAAACAGAACAGTCTGTAGTAATCTGTAACTAACGCAAACTTCTGGAACTCCAAAATTTCTAAAATAAATTTCTGGGCCTGAGGAATTTGTCTAGTAAGCATCTGCAAAAATAATCAACTAATATCACTCTCCAGTAAAAATTTGAAGCTAATCTCGTGAGCGCTAAAGTTTCTGTTTTTTACAGCATGATCATAAAGACTTCACCCAAGTCTTCCCAAAGGTTCTACTTGGCACAAACACTAATTAAAACATGAAAACACATCTAAACAGAAGCTAGATGGATTATTTAGTACTAAACAGAACCAAAAAGCAAGAAACTAAAATAAAATTGGGTTGCCTCCCAACAAGCGCTATCGTTTAACGCCCCTTGCTAGGCATGATGATTTCAATGATGCTCACATAAGAGATAAGAATTGAAACATAAATAGAGCATCATGAAGAATATGACTAGCACATTTAAGTCTAACCCACTTCCTATGAATAAGGATTTTGTGAGCAAACAACTTATGGGAACAATATTCAACTAGCATAGGAAGGCAAAACAAGCATAACTTCAAAACTTTAAGCACATAGAGAGGAAACTTGACATTATTGCAATTCCTACAAGCATATATTCCTCCCTCATAATAATTTTCAGTAGCATCATGAATGAATTCAACAATATAACCAGAACCTCAAGCATTCTTTTCATGATCTACTAGCATAGAAAATTTACTATTCTCCACATAAGCAAATTTCTTCTAATGAATAGTAGTGGGAGCAAACTCAACAAAATAATTATCATGTGAGGCATAATCCAATTGAAAACTAAAATCATGATGACAAGTTTCATGGTTATCATTATTCCTAATAGCATACAAGTCATCACAATAATCATCATATATATCAACTTTATTCTCATAATCAATTGGAACCTCTTCCGAAATAGTGGAATCGTCACTAAATAAAGTTGACACTCTTCCAAACCCACTTTCATCAATATAATCATCATAAATAGGAGGCATGCTATCATCAAAATAAATTTGCTCATCAAAGCTTGGGGGAAAAATATATCATATTCATCAAACATAGCTTCGCCAAGCTTGTGGCTTTGCATATCATTAGCATCATGGATTCAAGGAAATCATACTAACAACATTGCAATCATGCTCATCATTCATAGATTTAGTACCAAGCATTTTAATGCATTCTTCTTCTAGCACTTGAGCACAATTTTCCTTTCCATCATTCTCACGAAAGATATTAAAAAGATGAAGCGTATGAGACAAACTCAATTCCATTTTTTTATAATTTTCTTTTATAAACTAAACTAGTGATAAAACAAGAAACATAAAGATTCGATTGCAAGATCTAAAGATATACCTTCAAGCACTCACCTCCCCGGCAACGGCGCCAGAAAAGAGCTTGATGTCTACTACACAACCTTCTTCTTGTAGACGTTGTTGGGCCTGCAAGTGCACAGGTTTGTAGGACAGTAGCAAATTTCCCTCAAGTGGATGACCTAAGGTTTATCAATCCGTAGGAGGCGTGGGATGAAGATGGTCTCTCTCAAGCAACCCTGCAACCAAATAACAAAGAGTCTCTTGTGTCCCCAACACACCCAATACAATGGTAAATTGTATAGGTGCACTAGTTCATCGACGAGATGGTGATACAAGTGCAATATGGATGGTAGATATAGGTATTTGTAATCTGAAAATATAAAAACAGCAAGGTAACTATTGATAAAAGTGAGCGTAAATGGTATTGCAATGATAGGAAACAAGGCCTAGGGTTCATACTTTCACTAGTGCAAGTTCTCTCAGCAATAATAACATAGATAGATCATATAACAAGCCCTCAACATGCAACAAAGAGTCACTCCAAAGCCACTAATAGCGGAGAACAAACGTAGAGATTATGGTAGGGTACGAAACCACCTCAAAGATATTCTTTCGGATCAATCTATAAAAGAGTTCGTACTATAATAACACCTTAAGACAAAAATCAACCAAAACCCTAATGTCACCTAGATACTCCATTGTCACCTCAAGTATCCATGGGCATGATTATACGATATGCATCACACAATCTCAGATTCATCCAACCAACACAAAGTACTTCAAAAAGTGCCCCAAAGTTTCTACCAGAGAGTCAAGAAAACGTGTGCCAACCCCTATGCATAGGTTCATGGGTGGAACCCGCAAGTTGGTCACCAAAACATACATCAAGTGGCACGTGATATCCTTTTGTCACCACAGATAAACACGGCAAGACATACATCAAGTGTTCTCAAAGTAAAGACTCAATCCGATAAGATAACTTCAAAGGGGAAACTCAATTCATCACAAGAGAGTAGAGGGGAGAAACATCATAAGATCCATCTACAATAGCAAAGCTCGGGATACATCAAGATCATGCCATAGTGGGAGCACGAGAGAGAACTAGAGAGAGAGAGATCAAACACATAGCTACTGGTACATACCCTCAGCCCCGAGGGTGAACTACTCCCTCCTCGTCATGGAGAGCGCCGGGATGATGAAGATGGCCACCTGTGATGGATTCCCCCTCCGGCAGGGTGCCGGAACGGGCTCCCGAGAGGTTTTTGGTGGCTACAGAGGCTTGCAGCGATGGAGCTCCCGATCTATCTTGATATTCGATGGTTTTAGGGTACGAGGGAATATATAGGCGAAAGAAGTCGGTCGGGAGGAGCTCGAGGGGCCCACGAGACAGGGGGGCGCGCCCGGTAGGGGGAGGGGGGCGCCCCCTATCTCCTAGCCTCCTCGAGGATCTTCCGATATGAACTCCAAGTCTCCAGGATGATATTCTTCCCAAAAATAACGCTGCCGAAGGTTTCATTCCATTTGGACTCCGTTTGATATTCCTTTTCCTCGAAATACTGAAGCAGGCAATAAAACAGCAATATGGATTGGGCCTCAGGTTAATAGGTTAGTCCCAAAAGTAATATAAAAGTGTATAATAAAGCCCATAATCATTCAAAATACATAGTAATATAGCATGAATGCTTCATAAATTATAGATACGTTGGAGACGTATCAGCATCCCCAAGCTTAATTCCTACTCGTTCTCGAGTAGGTAAATGATAAAGAAAGAATTTATGAAGTGTGAATGCTAGAGAGTGCACAAGTTTGATCAATGATAATTTCAATCACCTTTTCTAGCATGATAATATGTCATAACAGTAGTTCATCTCATCTCATTAAGATTCTCACAATAAAGTAACAAGCAATTCACATGTCAAAGCATAGACCATAAACTTTCTTGAAAACTAGCAAACTTCATTCTCAGTCATCAAACAATTGCAATTCATCTTATTTTCAGGAATAACAAACTCCACATACTCAACTATCATATAGTCTTCTACAATTGCTAACACTCACGCAATACTAATGGTTATGGAGTTTCAATCGAACACTGAGAAATATTGGGGCTTATAATGTTGCCTCCAAACATATTCACCTTTGGGTGATGTCATCAATAATAAGTCATGCTAACTTACATCCAATTGGATATATATATATTTAAATATATATATATATATATATATATATATATATATATATATATATCAGGATCACCCCAACACAAAGTGCTTGCCAAAGGATAAAATGAAAAAGGGAAAGGTGAAGATCACCTTGACTCTTGCATAAAGGTAAAAGACATAAAGTAAAAGATAGGCCCTTCGCAGAGGGAAGCAGAGGTTGTCATGCGCTTTTAGGGTTGGATGCACAAAATCTTAATGCGAAAGAACGTCACTTTATATTGCCCCTTGTATATGGACCTTTATTATGCAGTCCGTCACTTTTATTGCTTCCATAAGAAGTTCGTACAAAGCTTATTTTCTCCGCACTAATAAGTCATGCATATTTAGAGAGCAATTTTTATTGCTTGCACCGATGACAACTTACTTGAAGGATCTTACTCAATCCATAGGTAGGTATAGTGGACTCTCATGGCAAAACTGGGTTTAAGGATATTTGGATGCACAAGTAGTATCTCTACTTGGTGAAAGGAATTTTGGCTAGCATGAGGGGGAATGGCAAGCTCAACATGTTTGAATGATCCATGACAATATACTTTAACTGAGATGTTGGAAAACATAAACCATTACGTTGTCTTCCTTGTCCAACATCAACTCTTTAGCATGTCATACTTAATGAGTGCTCCCAACTATACTTTAAGTGTAGGGGGGCACCCTACCCTCTCATCGCCGCCTTGGCTGCTTCTTGACTTGCACTCCAAGTCCTCTGGATCACGTTTGGTCCAAAAATCACGCTCCCGCAGGTTTCATTCCGTTTGGACTCCGTTTGATATCAGCTTTTCTTCGAAATACTGAAATAGGAAAAAAAACAGCAATACGGGCTGGGCCTCTGGTTAGTAGGTTAGTCCCAAAAATGATATAAATGTGTAAAATAAAGCCCATAAACATCCAAAAGGGGTAATATAATAGCATGGAACAATCAAAAATTATAGATACGTTGGAGACGTATCAAGCATCCCCAGCTTAATTCCTACTGCCCCTCGAGTAGGTAAATGATAAAAGAGAATTTTTGATGTGGAATGCTACCTAGCATAATTCTCAATGTAATTTTCTTTATTGTGGCATGAATGTTCAGATCCAAATGATTCAAAATAAAAGTTCATATTGATAAAAGAAATAGTAACATTTCAAGCATACTAATCAAAGTAATCATGTCTTCTCAAAATAAAATGGCAAAAGGAAGTTCATCCCTACAAAATCATAAAGTTAGGCTATGCTTCATTTTCGTCACACAAAGATGTTCCCAACTTCTATACCCCCGATGACAAGCCAAGGAATTGTTTTATCCTTAAATAATCTCAAACTTTTTCAACCTTCACGCAATACATGAGCGTGAGCCATGGATATAGCACTATGGGTGGAATAGAATATGATGATGGTGATTGTGTGGAGAAGACAAAAAAAAGGAGAAAGTCTCACATTGACGAGGGTAATCAACGGGCTATGGAGATGCCCATCAATTGATGTCAACATGAGGAGTACGGATTGCCATGCAACGGATGCACTAGAGCTATAAATGAATGCTCAACAAAAGAAAACTAGTGGGTGTGCATCCAACTTGCTTGCTCACGAAGACCTAGGGCATTTGAGGAAGCCCATCGTAGGAATATACAAGCCAAGTTCTATAATGAAAAATTCCCACTGGTATATGAAAGTGACAACATATGAGACTCACTATATGAAAAACATGGTGCTACTTTGAAGCACAATATATGAGACTCACTACATAAAGAACAAGGTGCTACTTTGAAGCACAAGTGTGGAAAAAGGGATAGTAACATTGCCCCTTTTATTTATTATATTTTTTCTTTTTTTTTCTTTTTATTTGGGCAATGCTCTAATAATGATGATCATCACACTTCTAATGATTACAACATATGATTTACAACTCGAAACTAGAACAAGATATGACTCTATATGAATGCCTCCGTGATGTGCGGGATGGTGCAATGAATCAAGAGTGACATGTATGAAAAATTATGCATGGTGGCTTTGCCACAAATACGATGTCAACTACATGATCATGCAATGGCAATATGACAAAAGTAAAGTATGTCATGATGATGATGAACGGAACGGTGGAAAGATGCATGGCAATATATCTCGGAATGGCTATGAAAATGCCATAATAGGTAGGTATGGTGGCTATTTTGAGGAAGATATAAGGAGGTTTATGTGTGATAGAGCGTATCGTATCACGGGGTTTGGATGCACCGGCGAAGTTTGCACCAACTCTCAAGGTGAGAATGGGCAATGCACGTTACCTAAGAGGCTAGCAATGGTGGAAAGGTAAAAGTGCGTATAATCCATGGACTCAACATTAGTCAAAAGAACTCATATACTTATTGCAAAAATTTAGAAGTCATCAAAAATCAAGCACTACGCGCATGCTCCTAGGGTGATAGATTGGTAGGAAAAGACCATCGCTCGTCCCCGACCGCCACTCATAAGGATGCACAAGCCAGGTACACTTCATGTTTCAAATTTGTTACACAACGTTAACCATACATGCATGCTACCGGACCTGCTAACTTCAACACAAGCATTCTTTAAATTCTTAATCACCCAACTAGCATGACTTTAATATCACTACCTCCATATCTCAAAACAGTCATCAAGTATCAAATTGATCATAGCATCCAATTCACTTCCTATGATAGTTTTTATTATACCCAACTTGGATGGCTACCATTATAGGACCAATTTTATAACCATAGAAAATACCATGCTGTTCTAAAAGACTCTCAAAATAATATAAATGAAGCATGAGAGACTAGCAATTTCTACAAAAATAAGTCACCGCCGTGCTCTAAAAGATATAAGTGAAGCACTAGAGCAAAAACTATCAAGCTCAAAAGATATAAGTGAAGCACATAGAGTATTCTAGCAAATTATAATCAAGTGGGATTCTCCCAAAAGGTGTGTACAGGAAGGATGATTGTGGTAAACTAAAATGCAAAGACTAATATAATACACGACGCTCCAAGCAAAACACATATCATGTGGCGAATAAAAATATAGCTCCAAGTAAAGTTACCTATGAACGAAGATTTAAAGAGGATGCCTTCCCGGGGCATCCCCAAGCTTAGGATTTTGGCTATCCTTGAATATCTTGGGGTGCCAGGGGCATCCCCAAGCTTAGGCTCTTGCCACTCCTTATTGCATAGTCCATAAAAGCTTTACCCAAAACTTGAAAACTTCACAACACAAAACTCAACAGGAAATCTTATAAGCTCCGTTAGTGAAAGAAAACAAAACCACCACATAAGGTACTGTAATGAACTCATTATTTACTTATTTTGGTGTTAAACCTACTGTAATCCAACTTCTCTATGGTTTATAAACAATTTTACTAGCCATAGATGCATCGAAATAAGCAAACAACACACGAAAAACAGAATCTGTCAAAAACAGAACAGTCTGTAGCAATCTGTAACTAACGCAAACTTCCAGAACTTCAAAAATCCTACTAAAATAAGAAGTCCTGGACAATTTGTCTATTGATCATAAGAAAAAAGAATCAACGCAAAAGCACGTTTCTGTGATTTAACAAAACTAAATTCGTGCGCGCAAACTTTCTGTTTTTCAGCAGAATCAAATCAACTATCATCATAGGTTATCCTATAGGTTATACTTGGCACAAACACTAATTAAAAGATAAAAACACATCTATGCAGAAGGTAGATGCAAGATTTATTACTAAACAGGAAAAAAACAAAAAACACAAATAAAATTGGGTTGCCTCCCAACTAGCGCTATCGTTTAACGCCCCTAGCTAGGCATAAAAGCGAAGATAGATCTAAGTAGTGCCATAATAATAAGATAGATCTTGAAAGCTCATCTCATATTCTCTACGTTCGGCAGGAAGTTCTCTTCGAGGCAAGCAAAAGTAATCAAAAGGGCTGAATTTAGAGGGACAAAAGTCCCCAAGATCAACCTCAGGAGGAACGGGTTCCTCCTTTGGCCCTTCATAATGCACAACTAATTCATCACTAAAAGCATTCTTTTGGCAAAATCTCGTGAGCCTATACTCAAGAGAGTATCCCAGCTCATTGTTTTGAAGGGCAAAATCATTATTAAGTTCATTAATTCTATCAACCAAGACTTTGGTAGGAACCCTTTTTCTAAGGTTTTCATTGAAAGCAACATAGTCCAAAGATTGAAAACGCCTAAATTCCTCTTGATCATAGAGGACCGCCTCTATGCGAAGACGACCGGCGTCCACCTTATAGTGCGCAAATATTTCTTTGGCCTCTCTTATGATAAATCTAAACTCATGAGCCAAAAGGATAGTAACAGCGCGTTTAACAGAAGAATGCTCAATATTGGAAAATTCCAGAAAAATTCTTTGTATGCAAGGATGCATATGCATAAATTGCCTTTCAAGTTCAACTACAAGCATAGCAATGGCATACGCAAGACTACTAGTTCTATGAAGAATAGAACCACCCATGGAAGGTAAAGCACCGGCACAAGTAAAGAAATATTGAATAACATCTTTTCCAATGATGTTACCACTACCGATTCAAAACTTTTTAGTACGCAAGATAGGGGGTTCTTTGGCCAGAGCCTCGGAATTTTCCATGTTCCATGTTATCATTATTGTCCATATCGACGATAATCTCCCCAATTTCAGACATAACGGCAAAAAACAAGGCGGAAGAAAGCGAGCGAGAGAGAGAGAGGAGGAGATTGGGAAAGAGAGGGCGAATAAAACGACAAAGGTGAAGTGGGGGACAGGAAAACGAGAGGCAAATGGAAAATAATGTAAATGCGAGGGAGATGAGTTTGTGATGGGTACTTGGTATGTCTTGACTTGAGTGAAGACCTCCCCGACAACGGCGCCAGAAATCCTTCTTGCTACGTCTTGAGCTTGTGTTGGTTTTCCTTGAAGAGGAAAGGGTGATGCAGCAATAGTAGCATAAGTATTTCCCTCAGTTTTTGAGAACCAAGGTATCAATCCAAAGAGGGAGGCTCCTCAAAAGTCCTGTGCACCTACACAAACAAACAAAGAACTCGCAACCAACGCAATAAAGGGGTTGTCAATCCCTTCACGGCCACTTCATGCAAAGTGAGATCTAATAGAGATAGTATGATAAGATAAATATATTTTTGGTATTTTATAATATAGATGCAAAAAGTAAAGATGCAAATAAAAGTAGATTGGAAGCAAATATAATAAGAGATAGACCCGGGGGCCATAGGTTTCACTAGAGGCTTCTCTCGAGATAGCATAAGTATTACGGTGGGTGAACAAATTACTGTCGAGCAACTAATAGAAAAGCGAATAATTATGATACTATCTAGGCATGATCATGTATATAGGCATCACGTCCGCAACAAGTAGACTGACTCCTGCCTGCATCTACTACTATTACTCCACACATCGACCGCTATCCAGCATGCATCTAGAGTATTAAGTTCATAAGAACAGAGTAACGCATTAAGCAAGATGACATGATGTAGAGGGATAAACTCATGCAATATGATATAAACCCCATCTTTTTATCCTCGATTGCAACAATACAATACGTGCCTTGCAACCCTTTCTGTCACTGGGTAAGGCCACCGCAAGATTGAACCCAAAGCTAGGCACTTCTCCCATGGCAAGAAAGATCAATCTAGTAGGCCAAACCAAATTTATAATTCGAAGAGACTTGCAAAGATAACTCAATCATACATAAAAGAATTCAGAGAAGTTTCAAATATTATTCATAGATAAACTTGATCATAAACCCATAATTCATCGGATCTCGACAAACACACCGCAAAAGAGTTTACATCGAATATATCTCCACAAGAGAGGGGAGAACATTGTATTGAGATCCAAAAGAGAGAAGAAGCCATCTAGCTAATAACTATGGACCCGTAGGTCTGTGGTAAACTACTCACAACTCATCGGAGGGGCTATGGTGTTGATGTAGAAGCCCTCCGTGGTCGATTCCCCCTCCGATAGAGCGCCGGCGAAGGCTCCAAGATGTGATCTCACGGATACAAAAGGTTACGGCGGTGCAAATTGTGTTTCGTTGGCTTCCTGGATGTTTTCGGGGTACGTAGGCTTATAAAGGAGGAAGAAGTACGTCGGTGGCCGCCTGAGGGGCCCACGAGACAGGGGGCGCGCCCTGTAGGGGGGGGGGGCTACCCTCTCGTGGCCGCCTTGGCTGCTTCTTGACTTGCACTCCAAGTCCTCTGGATCACGTTCGTTCCAAAAATCACGCTCCCGCAGGTTTCATTCCGTTTGGACTCCGTTTGATATTCCTTTTCTTCGAAATACTGAAATAGGCAATAAAACAACAATACGGGATGGGCCTCCGGTTAGTAGGTTAGTCCCAAAAATGATATAAATGTGTAAAATAAAGCCCATAAACATCCAAAAGGGGTAATATAATAGCATGGAACAATAAAAAAATTAAAGATACGTTGGAGATGTATCACTCTACGAGCCGACCCGACTTTAGTCACCATCTGAAATGTATGCATGTATAATATATACCTGTGATCACCTCCCGAGTGATCACGGCCTGATAGTATAGCAAGGCAGACGGACAAGAATGTAGGGCCACAGATGGTAAACTAGCATCCTGTACTAAGCATTTAGGATTGCAGGTAAGGTATCAACAACTGTAGCAACAATGAGAGGCTATGCAACAGAATATGATTGACCGAAACAGTAACATGCTACACTACTCTAATGCAAACAGTAGAGGGAAGAATAGGCGACATCTGGTGATCAAGGGGGGGGGGGGCTTGCCTAGTTGATTTGGCAAGAAGCTGGGGTCGTCAACTCCGTAGTCGACTGGGGCAGCAGCGGTGTCGGTCTCGTAGTCTACCAGAGAGAAGAGGGGGAAGAACAATTAATATAATCCAAACATAAGCATGGCGATGCATGACATGACAAAGAGAGGTGCTAGGAACCGGCGAAGGGGGGAAACATCCGGGAAGTAACCCCGGTGTTTCCGTTTTCGGACAGATAAATCGGCGGTGAAATGTTGCATGTTCGCTATGCTAGGAACATGTGGCTGACGAACAGGCTACACAATTACATCCGTCTCGTCGTTCTGAGCAACTTTCATGTACAAAGTATTTTCATCCGAGCTACGGTTTATTTTATATTAATTTTCAAAGTTCTAAATCATTTTTAGAATTTATTTAATTATTTAAATCAAACATTATCCAAAACAGTGAAAGGTGATGTCAGCATGACATCACCATGATGTCAGCAGGTCAAACCCAGCTGACCAGAGTCAAACCTGGCGTGTGGGTCCAGTGAGACCCACCTGTCATTGAGACAGAGGTGAAATAGGATTTGTTTTAGACTAATTAGGATTAATTAAGTGTGGGCCCCATTAGTCAGTGACAGATTAGTTTTTTAGTTAACTAATTAGGTTAATTAATCAGTGTTAATTAATTAATTAATATTTTTTTGCTTTCTATATATAGTTTTTATATATAAAAACATTCCAAGGCGGTGGGGCCCCTTTTTCATAGGCCCTCTCGGTGTCAAAACCGGCGGATCTCGGGTAGGGGGTCCCGAACTGCGCATCTAGGCGGATGGTAACAGGAGACAAGGGACACGATGTTTTTACCCAGGTTCGGGCCCTCTCGATGGAGGTAATACCCTACTCCTGCTTGATTAATATTGATGATATGGGTAGTACAAGAGTAGATCTACCACGAGATCAAGGAGGCTAAACCCTAGAAGCTAGCCTATGGTATGATTGTTGTTCGTCCTACAGACTAAAACCCTCCGGTTTATATAGACACCGGATGGGGTTATGGTTACACAGAGTCGGTTACAATGGTAGGAGATCTACATATCCAGACGCCAAGCTTGCCTTCCACGCCAAGGAAAGTCCCATCCGGACACGGGACGAAGTCTTCAATCTTGTATCTTCATAGTCTTGGAGTCCGCCGCGATGATAGTTCGGCTATCCGGACACCCCTAGTCCAGACTCCTCAAGAGCCCCCTGAACTAGGCTTCAATCACGACGAGTCCTGCGCGCATATTGTCTTCGGCATTGCAAGGCGGGTTCCTCCTCCTTATACTTCATAGAAGGTTTTGAACACAAGGATAGTGTCCGGCTCTGCAAAACAAGTTCCACTTACCACTGTAGAGAGAATAACTTTTTGCACAGATCTGGTGACGTATTCCGCGGCGTGACATCACACCACGGCCAGGCCTTTATATGAGTCATTTTTTTACTGTTCCACCTTAGCGCGTTTAGCGAGGCAGTTTCCCTGGCACGTCTTATCAAAGCATAGATCGTGCCCCCTTATTCCGGGATTCCCATCAATACGGACGTGGGTAACCCATCCGCGCCATTGATTACGGCGCTTGGGAGATAAGCGAGTTTTACTAGGTGGCGGCGGGGACGATAGCTTCATTCATTCCATATAAGGGATAAGGATCCACCTTTTCACCCACGCCTTCTTCCTCCTTTGCTCATCCATTTTCGCACTCGAGCTCCAAATACCAAGTCCGCACACCCCACCACAACCTTCTCCAATCATGTCCGGAGCGGAGGCAGGTGGATGGCCTCCTCCGTCACGGAGGGGCACATCACAAAGCTGCGGAGGCCTGATACTTGTCCGGCAACATCACAGACCGGCTGCCCGACGCCGGGCAGCTCATTCCAACCCCCAGGCCCCATGAGAGGGTGGTGTTTCTCCCACACTTCCTCCTCGGACTAGGTTTTCCACTTCACCCATTTGTCCGGGGGCTCATGTTCTACTACAGCCTGGACTTCCACGACCTGGCCCCGAATTTCATCCTCAACATCTCGGCCTTCATCGTCAGGCGAGGCCTTCCTTCGCATCCAGCCCCACTTCGCTTATGGATGAAGATCTTCAATGTCAGCCGAAGGTAGTGGGCGTCGCTAAGCCGGAGTGCGGAGGCGCCATGGTTGGCAAGATGGCCAAAGTCCTATGGCTCGAGGGCTCCTTCGTGGAGACAATAAAGGTGGCAATCGGGTGGTTCTATATCACCGAGCCGCTGACCCCAAATGGGCGGCGGCCTCGATCAGATCTGGCTTCCCCACACGGCTCTCATCATGGAAAGATACGGGCCTGACGTGGGGGAATTCGGACGAGCTATCCGGACTCCAAACATGCGTCCGAAACCTGGTGGACAAGAATCTCAGGCTTGTCAACGTAATCCAGGTGATGCTCATCCGCCGGATTCTCCCATGCCCACAATGGGCCTTCAAATTGTGGGAGTTCGATCTGGCACAGCACTCAACTCTAAAAAGGCTCTTCGACACCACGTACGAAGATGCTTGAAGGTGGTGTTCAAGGGCGCCGAGGCTCCAACATCCGCCACCGAAGTTCGCGGATTCAGCTCGCAGCGTCAAGCAAGCGAGGTCATTATTTTACCCAATATGGGACTCTTTTTTCATAGTTTGACTCTGTCACGGGATCTAAAACTCCCTAACCTTTAACAGATCGGTTGAAGATGTCCGGACAGGTTAACTGTCCGGCTCCTTTGCCAGAAGACCCAGTGGACGCCCGATTGACGGGGCTGCTGGCTCCGGTACCTCATGTGGTGCCAGAGAAGAAGGCCAAGAAGGAGGCAACGGGAACTCGAAGGAGCTTCGACGCCTGGTGTTGTCAGTTTCTGAAGTAGAATCTTCTCCTGAGAACGAGGAGGAGGAAAAAGAAGCTTCTCCCCCAGAGGGGGAGGAGAGGATAAGGAAGGCCGCCCCAACTGGGGAGGCCGGAGGGTCCAAGAAGGGAAGAACCCTTCCTCCGGACTTCTCAACCAACGTCAACAATGACGAGGAGGATTGGCCAACAAGGGCCAAGCCCCTGGCGAGATCGTAAGTGTCCGGATACCCATGACTTTTTTATTGCATAGTGTTCTCTAATGCCGAACAATCATGCAGCCCGCCCAAGGGCGAGTTCGCCGCTTCGTCGAGAGGGTCCCTGGGTTCGTCGAAAATGGAGAGTACTTCACTCCGGTCGCCTCCTCGCCTCACGCTGCGGACGATGCCGAGGTGGTGCCCCAAGGGGGGCCTGGTCAAGAGGAGGTGGCGCAGGAGGCCCCACAAGGCAACCTCCCGGACTCCAGGCGCGTGGGGGGTGAGACCCCCAGGGGCTCTAAGCCCGACCCTTGTACGGACTCCATAACGGAACCTTCAGCGGCTCCGAAGTCCGGCAAGCGGCCCCTTCGTAAGAAGGGTAAGACGCCGGTGTCCTCCGTCCAACCGGAGGCACCGGATAACTTACTGGAGGCGCTTAATAGCGCCTCCATCGAGGAGGAGCACCACACTGTTGTGAGTGCGGTGATCCGGACAGTTCAGTCCGCCAAGTGCGGGCTGAACGAAGCGTGTACCAGCCTTCTATCAGGCTTTGAGGTAAGTTTAGAATACGTAAAAATATTACGGCATAGACAGTAGCCCCTGATGCTTAGTTCGGTGTTCGGAAAGAAAAGCCGGACTAAGGATCTAAAAAGATATACGCAGGAGTCTAACATAAGTATGTCAATATGGGAATGCAGGCTACGCTGTTGACATCTGCCGCACTGACTGCGGAGGTCGATGCATTGAAACAAAGCCTCGAGCGGTCGAGAACGAGCTCGGCCTTGCCAAGAAGCAGCTCGAGGACAAGGAAGGTAAGTAATACCTTATTAAAGAAATACCTTATAGAAAGGTTTCGGTTGCAAAAAATAACAGGAATAACATGGGTACTGCAGGGGCCACGAACGAGGTGGTGACCCTGAAGTAAGCGGTGTCCGTGGCCGAAAACAAAGCGGCTGCGGAACGCACCGAGCGAGAGAAGGGGGAGGCGCAGCTGGCGGAGGTGCGGCAAGAGATCCAGGCTCTCGTGAAAAAACACGAGGGTTTGGAGCGTGACTCAAAGAGCCGAGATTCCGAGCTTGCCTCGGCTCTTGAGAGTGCCAAAGCTGCTAAGGCCGAGGCCCAAAAAGCCCTCCAAGAAATTGAGTCAATAAAGAAGATAGCGGCGGGTAAGGCATTCTTTATGCAAAGCAAGCATGCAAAAGTGAATTACCTATTACTTACCCGGATTCAGAGTTCTCCAGGAGCATTCGCAGATCTACCCCGTAGTGTGTCTAATGCTGACGCGTTCTACCGCGCCAAGGAGGGGAGCTCGACGGAAAAGGTGTTCTGGTCTCAGTATGCTGAGGCCGGACATCCAGTGCCCCTAAGCGACCAGTTGAAGCAGCTGGTCGAGCTCCACAAGGTCGCCGAACAGGCCATGAAGGGCCTCATAGTTCGGCTGTGGCCATTGGAAGCCATGTCTGGGAGCTACTTTGGGCTAGTCTTGGCGGTGGTGGACGCCTCAAGGATTGAAGTCATCAAGCGCTCCGTATGCATTGAAGGTGCCTGGTTGGCCCTTGCCCGTGCTAAAGTGCACCGGGGCAAGCTTGATGCGGAGAATCTTGTGACGGACGGGCCACCGAAGGGCAAGGAGCATCGCACGCCCGAAATGTACTATGAGGGCCTCCTGAAGGGTGCCCACCGTATAGCGGATGAGTGCTCCAAAGATGTAATTTTTGAATAGACTCACATTTGGTATCCTGTACGCTGAAAACTTGTTCATATGCGCTAAGCAACGCTTGTTAATTTAAAATATTACCTTCTGTGCGGCCGTTTATCAAATTTGAGAGATGGCAAGTCGTTGGCTTCAGCCCCCATGCCATGAGTGCTGGGGTGTTCGGGGTAAACTTGAGCGCTCTTGTTCCCATTCTTGGGTCCATCGAGGGAGGCGTTCAACGCAATGAACAAGGCAACCGGACTTATAATTCTTGAACACTCTCACTTAGCCATAGAATTCTATAATTTTAAATTTCGGCGAAGCACCTAGTATTCGGAAGACCGAGTTCGGGGCGCTATCCACGCCTTGGCCGGACAATTCCGGTTCCTCGCTCTAAGCGGCATAAGTCTTTAGGGACCCGAAAAAACCTCTCGAACAGCGACCGGCTCTCGCCCTATCATGACGGTCAGTTTTAGCTTTCTCCACTGAGGTGCTCAACCCAGCTCAACTGGGGCACAATCGCAGTGGTTCTCCCGGTGCTACCTTAGCCGATATAACGGAACGTAAGGTACCAAAACACGGGAGCCGGGCAAACCCAACTATTGACCCAAGACATGATTCGGAGCCGATTCATATAATGCTATAAGTTCGGGGTGCCGCACTTGTGAAAGTGTTCGGACTTATCACACCATAATTTTGGGGTACTTAAGCCCCTGGTGTATTGGCCGTACCAAAGTGTACGGGTGCGACATGTCATGGAATGAACATATATATAGAAAGGAGTGCAATAATAGGCAAGAGCTATATATTGGTTATTAAAAGAAACTGCAAATAAAAGCAGAACGATACAAATTGTGCGATAAGCAAGGGATGGGACTATTTAACATGTCCCCCTCCAGGGGTAAGCTGCGGGATGGTATGTAAAACAGGTATAATGCTCGTAGTAGAGACCACCTGAACACTCGACGTAGCTTTCTGCTTCCCTGGCTGTTGCATCGTGAGTTCGGCAATTCAAGTGCCGGACAGGGCTTCTGGAAAACGGAGTCCTGAAAGTAAGAAAAAAGAATAGAAAAAAAAGAATGACACAATTGGGAGCCCCTGGTGCGGTTGAGCCGCATTCTGGGCGTGCCGTGGTCGTGCCCCTCCCCTTATGCCCATGGTATCTCCAGAGCGTAGTTACGTACGCGTAGCAATGGTTTCGCAATTTTGCGAGGGCCGGGGTTGGGGCCGCATTGCTACGCGTGCTTGAATCGTGCTAGGCGGTCTTGTTGTAGGTTACTCCGGGCGTGCTTGACAGTGTCCGGACGCTTAGTGGCCGGACTCAAGAATTGCTGTGAGAGGCTGCTTTGTACCTCCGCCGTGAGGGCCGCCGTGTGCTCCTCCGCTCAGAGAGAGCGTTCGGTGTTTCCATTGACCGTGATTACTCCTTGAGGGCCTGGCATCTTGAGCTTGAGGTATGCATAGTGCGGCACCACATTGAACTTTGCAAATGCGGTTCGTCCGAGCAGTGCATGATAGCCACTGCGGAACGGACTATGTCGAAGATGAGCTCCGGAAGTTATCCGGGTATCCGAAGACCACTTTGAGTGTAACTGAGCCCGTACAATTGTCCTCTACACCCGGTATGACGCCTTTAAAGGTCGTCTTTGTAGGTTTAATCCTTGAGGGGTCTATTCCCATTTTGCGCACTGTATCCTGATAAAGCAGGTTCAGGCTGCTACCGCCGTCCATCAGGACTCTGGTGAGGTGAAATCCGTCAATAATTGGGTCAAGAACCAATGCGGCGAAACCGCCGTGACGGATGCTAGTGGGCTGATCCCTTCGATCGAAGGTGATCGGGAAGGAAGACCATGGGTTGAACTTCGGGGCGACTGGCTCCATCGCATATACGTCCCTTAGTGCGCGCTTCAGCTCCCTTTTGGGTATATGGGTTGCGTATATCATGTTCACCGTCCGCACTTGTGTGGGAAAGCCCTTCTGTCCTCTATTGTTTGGCGGCCGGGGCTCTTCCACGTCATCGCTATGCAGCCCCTTGTCATTGAGTTTGGCACTTAACTTGCCTGCTTGCTTGAACACCCAACAATCCCTGTTGGTGTGATTGGCTGGTTTTTCGGGGTGCCATGTATCTGGCACAAGCGATCGAGTATTCGGTCCAAGTTGGACGGGCCCTGGGTATTTCTTTTGAATGGCTTTTTCCGCTGACCGGGTTTAGAGCCTCTGAATCCGGCATTGACTGTCCTATCTTCATCATTGTCGTCGTTAATGCGGCGCTTGTTTTTGTTGCGACGCGACCTGCCATTGCTGTCCTTGGTATCCGAACTACCAGGGTTTTTGGTCAAGTTGTTACTACGAGCTAGCCAGCTGTCCTCTCCCGCACAAAAGCGGGTCATGAGTGTTGTAAGGGCTGCCATGGATTTCGCTTTTCCTGTCCTATGTGCCGGGCATGCCACTCGTCATGATGTTATGTTTGAAGGCTGCAAGGGCCTCGCATCCGGACAATCAACGATTTGATTTTTCTTTGTTAGGAACCGTGTCCGTAATTGTCCGGCCGATTCTTCCGCTGCTGAATTATATGGCTAAGGTCATCGGCGTCGGTGGTCGCACATATGTGCCCTGGAAGTTATCAAGGAATGCGGCTTCGTGTCCTCCCAACAACCAATTGATTCTGGCCGCAAGCTGTTGAGCCAATGCCGAGCTGGTCCTTTAAGCTTGAGTGGGAGGTATTTGATGGCATGTAGATCATCACCGCGGGCCATGTGGATATGGAGGAGATAGTCCTCGATCCGCATCAGCAGGATCTGTGGTACCATCGTATGATTCGATGTTTACGGGTTTGAAGCCCTCGAGGATTTGATGATCCATTACTTCATCTGTGAAGCATAGTGGGTGTCTTGGCGCCTCAGATATTGGGCTATATCACGACGTAGCTCATATGAGCTTTGTTCATCGTGTTCGCCCGGCCGGGTTTGCCGTATCCGCGCGACAAGAATCGTCCCGAGTCGTTACGCCCACGCCGATCCGTAGATCGATCTTGTATGTTTTGCCTTATCCTCCAATATATCTCGCAAGTCCGGCGCATTTTCCCGTGCCTTGGTACTTTTTGAGCGGCGTTGGGGTGTGGCTTGAGCGGAGGGCCGAGAGGCTTCTCTGTCGCAGCCACGGGGTGGCCGGTCTGCCATGTCGTGCGTTGGTGACTTGGGTGCTTCCTCCCCTGATCGAGGCAACGGCCTGCGTTTGGGGTAGCTTTTGGAGGGGTGTTCGAGTTCATACTCTTCGGCTGCAAGGACTTCAGTCCATCCGCCGCCTAGCAGGTCTTGGTCAGCTCTAAGCTGTTGCTGCTTTTTCTTGAGGCTGCTTGCCGTGGCCATAAGCCTGCGTTTGAAACGCTCTGTTCGGCGGGATCCTCAAACACGCATTTAATTCGTCATGAGGCTTGCCTCATCTTCGGAGGGAGGCGCATAATTATCGCCCTCTACCTCTCTTTTCACAGACCGTCAGGCGGACTTGCTTCTCCCTCCTCCTGCTACCGAAGTCTTGCTGGAGGGGGTTGTCTTCGGCACTATCCAGGGTGTTATTATCTCCCGTGCCGGAATCAACGTTTTTGCTGTGGCGGGATTTAGAGCGGCGCCGCTGACGTCGGCGTTTTGGTTGCTTCTTGGAGGGGTCATCCTCCGTTGTTCCATGTAACACCCCAAATTTTCTGGCCAAGTTTTTGATATTAAAATTTTTGCCAGGAGTTTTAAATTTTTATTTCTGTGGATTTTCAGAACTCTTCTTTTATTATTAAGGAGTTTTGTATTTTTCCCAAGTGGAGCTTTCCAAAATATATTGGACTTCTATGCCATCTCAATAAAACAATTTCTGAATCAGTAGATTTGTTCATTAAATTATTTCACCCTGAGCTTTATTCATCAAAAAAATGAACTGTATTAAATTTTTGGAGCTCCTTTTGAACTACAACCATTTGATAAAATCACTTAAGTTTTCAACCAAAATTTGGAGATGTCATGAGATGTCTCTAAATCACTTGTGTGCATTTACATAATTATTTCATGACATATTTTGGGTTTTACACCTGTTTTTCAAATCTGGTCCAGTGGACACTTTTGCACTATAGCCTAATTAAAATTTTCCCTAGAGTATCCACCAAAAATATGGGATGTCAGTGGTAGCATGCCATTCAACTTTATGCAAAAACCTAGTGTTGTTCTTTGGAAAAATTGAGTGAACCATCCTCACATTCATTCTGGTACCATTTGGTGATTTGTACTGCAACTCTCTTATTTCTTGTTCTAGTGATCTTGTGTTTTCTCATGCTTGTAGTCAACCCTGCAAAACCCCTAAGTCCAGGAGTTGGCTCTATTTGGAACAATTTTGGTCCTTGTAATGATGCCATTTACTCACTGTCCAGAAGTGTAGTTTTGCAGAACTTGCACTAGCAAGTTTCTCCTTTTTGCAAACTAACTTCACCAGCCTCTCATTCATCCATAGAGACACTGATCTGGAGATTTGGCCACTCCAAGAGCTACCTAGGTGCCTTTGGCATTTTGTCAAACACCCTGTGTGCACAACCAGATTTGGCATGATTTCAAGTTTACATTGTGAACTTGAGCTCCTGACCTACCCAGCATGTCCTAAGGTTTTGCCCTAGCCCATAACCCCTTTCTGCTAACTCCCTTGTGGTTTGGAACTCTCTAGGCTGCCCTGGCTTTTCGTTGAGCACATCCCGGGCATGCTCTGGGTGCGCCCAGAGCGTGCATTTGGCACCCACATGCAACCGAGCCGCCGCGTCACGCCCCGCACTCAAAATCCGGGCCCAGCCAGCACGCCGTGTCCCCTTGCACCGCCACGCCACCCCGACCAACCTGGCACCCCACAGCGCCACCGCCAGGATGGGCGTGGCGGCTAGCTGCCGGCCGCTAGCAGGCCCCGACCTTGTCGGCGCCGCCAAAGCCACCCCGGCTCGCCACCTGCCCCTGTGAACAGCGCAAGCTCATCCCCTCGCTCGTCGGCTAGCTCCCGTCGTCGCCACGTCCTCCTGTTGCTACAGAACGTCGGTTCGCCGTCGTCCTTATCGCCGGCCGCCTCGGACCAACCTAGCCACGCTATATAAGGAGACCCCGAGCTCAATCCCGCACGCAGGTAGCCTCACACCATCCCACTCGTGCCCCCTTAGCCGACAATTGGAGGGGAGCAGGTCATCTTGAACCTCTCCGACAACTCCAGCCGCCGCCACTAACGAGGCCATTCTGGCGCAACCAGGGTCTCCCCCTCTCCATTCTGTTCACCAGAAGCCTTCTCTCCCTCCCGTGATCACATCCCACTACTCCATTTCGATCGGGAACCACCGCGGCCCCAAAACCACTTCACCCCGAAGGTTTCCTCCGCCCTTGAGGCTACTTGGGCAGCTCACGCCGCCCGCCGACCTAGCGACCACCAAGAGGATCACCCTCGACCATGGATCCATCCCGCCTCGGCTTCCCTCAAGGACCCGCCGTTCGCCGGCGACGGTCGCCGGAGTCCCGCCTCTGCTCGGGACAGAGTGAGAAGAAGGAAGGCGGACTAGTCAAACCTGACTAGTGGGCCACCTAGGACCCACTGTCAGTGACCACGCACGGTCCACGCGGAGTAAGTGGAAGCGTATTTCCAGATTACGCTTTCGACATGTACGTAATTATTCGAATCGTTTTCTTTTCTGTTTCTATTTAAATAACCGATTTTTGACCAAACTTTTACTGTCTATAACTTTTTAAATACAACTCCAAATGAATTGATTATTTTTGCTACCTCTCTCAAATATTGTCTAGTTTATTTTAAGATTTATTTGAATTTTTTTAAAACAACTTTTGTGCTATTTCTATTTTTGTGTGTTAATTCTTATATATTCTTTTAAATAGGATTTTTGAAGATTTCATGATGATTTGGATGCACCCTTCCTTCCCATGACCTGAAGGCAAGCATTCTGAACCCTGGTGAATTTTTGTGTGTGTTGCATAGTACGGTGGCAACACCACCCCGTCATATACATGCGTCATTTTATGTGAGGATGTGATCCTATTCATGGGTGCATATGAATGAGTTTATGCTAATGAAGTTGACATGATTTGTGATGGAAATCACCGTCATACGTCTTTCATGCATACCGGAAGGAAAGACGGGAAGGCCTCTGTCTTGGGTAGACACGGGCTTGCCCCTAGTCCTCCGTCGAGACGGTCGTGTCCGGTATGACATGAGGGGATGTCGCGTGATGTTTCCATCTGTTGTTTGAGATATATGCATTGTTATGCTAATCATGCAGGAAATATTACAACCTCCTGAGTCGACCGTAGATCGAGTCTTGTGCCAGTAACCCCATACTTGCTTCGTACTACCACTCGTCTCTACACCAAGTAGGGTACGGTTCAGTAAGTTGTCAACCCTTTCCTAGCACACACCGTACAGAGAGGCCGTGGTGGAAGATACTGGAGGCATCCGGTAGTCATACCACCGGGTCCGGGAGCATGGGTGTTTCGGTTGTAGCCGAAAGGGGGTAGCTCCCCAGTTTGCGCGCGGTATAAATTTTGTGATCCCATGTTACGTCGAGGTTGTGGCCTCCCCACTTAGAGTTTTGCTTAACAGGTGTCGTTGGTGATTCCAGACACATGTGAGTTAAGCTGGTGTGTGCAAGTTAGGTGTGTTTTCAACAAAAGACCGTAGACGGAATTAGTCCCGATGGACTAAAGAAATCCGTTACTCGTGGGTAAAGAGTACACCCTCTGTAGAGATTAAACCTATTCGAATAGCCGTGTCCATGGTTAAGGATTACAGTCTGGGATGGGTCAAGTGTCGGTCTTAGTGTCGGTCTTCGGAGGTGAAACTGTGAAACTGTTAAACCTGGAATCACGATGGTGACTTGTGATAAATCATGATCATTATTTTATGTGGACTAACCCGTGTTGTTATTTTGGTATCATCGAATATCCCTGGGATGGTTCTACCTCCTGGATATTCACTGTATTTATTTATAAGCCCTTTTTGCGGTGTCGCTCAGACGCCCGACTGTGGCATTGTTCTTATTTATTTATAAGTCCTTTATGTGGTGTCGCTCAGACGCCCGACTGTGGCATTGTTCTTATTTATTTATAAGCCCTTTATGTGGTGTCGCTCAGACGCCCGACTGTGGCATTGTTCTTGTTTATTTATAAGCCTTTTATGTGGTGTCGCTCAGATGCCCGATTGTGGCATTTCTTTTAAAGCCCTTTATGCGGTGTCGCTCAGACGCCCGATTGTGGCATTTCTTTTAAAGCTGTTTATGCGGTGTCGCTCAGACGCCCGACTGTGGCATTTATCTTAAAGCCCTTTATGCGGTGTTGCTAAGACGCCCGACTGTGGCATTTCTTTTAAAGCCCTTTATGTGGTGTCGCTAAGACGCCCGACTGTGGCATTTCTTTTAAAGCCCTTTATGCGGTGTCGCTCAGACGCCCGATTGTGGCATTTCTTCTGAAGTTCCTTATGTTATTTATTTCATAATTTTAATACTACCATATTATTGCATATTCATAAATAACATGCTTGCACGCATCAGAGTTTTATTTATCCTTTTGTGACTAACGTCATGAGCATAATATCATTTTAGCACATCATTATTAATTTATGCCTGTGTTCATAATGTTTGCGAGTACATTCAAAGTACTCACTGGCTTGTCCCTGGCTATTGTCTTGGCCAGATGTCTTGCTTGGAGAGGAGCGTTGCAATGACAGCCCCGGAACCTAGGCAATGGTGATAGCAGTCTCGCGAAGATAGGAGTTAACCTGGTCAGCTGTTCCTGTGGGAAATGGAGTCCCATAGACGAGGATATTTCATAACCCGCTTCCGCCATCAACCTTTAGAAAACCTTTTGTTGTACTCACAGGCCAGAATGGTCTTGTACTACATATATTGTATTTTGCTTGGATTTTCTGTATCAAGTTAGTGCCTTATCAGCTAACAGTTATCCTGGGGTTGAGAAGCACAAGGACCATTTTCCTGGGAATAGCACCCGGAGAATCGGTCGCCACATTCCATCGCCGTTCCCATCCTTTGGGATGTCCACCATGTATATGTCGTATGACGAGGTGGCCTTCCAGTGCCCTGTAGGCGCTGGGTCTTGGTCGTCTCCGACATCGTTGTCCATACCGTCGATGTCTTCGGAGTCGAAGTCGAGCATGTCGATTAAATCATCGACAGTGGCTACAAAGTGGGTGCTGGGTGGGCGTTGAATTTCTTCGTCGTCCGCATCCCAACCATCCTGTCCGTAGTCCGGCCAGGGCTCTCCGGATAAAGAGAGAGACTTTAGTGAATTCAGGATGTCGCCAAAGGGCGAGTGCTGAAAGGTGTCTGCGGCAGTGAACTCCATGATCGGCGCTCAATTGGATTCGATTGGCAGGGGCGCGGAGGGTTCGGAGTCCGAAGAGGAGTCCGGCGCCTTGTAGTCACGAGCTTCGCAAAGGACAGGGATGAATTTTGACTCAATCGTCGTAGAGATCGTAGCCCCCGAGGCGGTCTCCAACCACTCGTCCTCGATCGGGGAATCCGGCTCCGGACTAAGGGTCGGAGCGGATGCTGGTGCGGCCTCCAGGGCACTGTCCGGCGGCAGAGCTAGATCATACCCATCGAGATAGTGCGGCACGCTCGGCTGTGGCTCGAATCCGTCGAAGATCAAGTCTCCGCGGACATCGGCCATATAGTTCAAACTTCCAAATCTGACCTGATGGCTAGGGGCGTAGCTTTCGATCTGCTCCAGATGGCCAAGCAAATTGGCCCGCAGCGGTAAAGCCGCCGAATCACGAAGATCTGTCCGGGAGAAAAGTCTCACCACCGACCGCGTCGTTGTTGATGATCGAAGGAGCCATCGGGCCTATCGGTGACGACACATAGGAACTCTCAATGAAAGCACCAATGTCGGTGTCAAAACTGGCGGATCTTGGGTAGGGGGTCCCGAACTGTGCGTCTAGGCGGATGGTAACAGGAGACAAGGGACACGATGTTTTTACCCAGGTTCGGGCCCTCTCGATGGAGGTAATACCCTACTCCTGCTTGATTAATATTGATGATATGGGTAGTACAAGAGAAGATCTACCACGAGATCAAGGAGGCTAAACCCTAGAAGCTAGCCTATGGTATGATTGTTGTTCGTCCTACAGACTAAAACCCTCCGGTTTATATAGACACCGGATAGGGTTAGGGTTGCACAGAGTTGGTTACAAAGGTAGGATATCTACATATCCGTATCGCCAAGCTTGCCTTCCACGCCAAGGAAAGTCCCATCCGGACACGGGACAAAGTCTTCAATCTTGTATCTTCATAGTCTTGGAGTCCGGCCGCGATGATAGTTCGGCTATCCGGACACCCCCTAGTCCAGGACTCCCTCAGGCCCCTAGGGCCGAACGAGCACGGGCGAACGGGCACAGCCCGAACGGGCTAGGGGGAAGCGGGTGACGAGCGGGTGCGTGCGTGCGCTGGAGCGCCGGCGCCGGGCGCGTGGTCAGAGGCGCTGCTCGCCGGCCGATCGCGACGGGTGGAGGCGATGCAGCGGCGCGCTGCTGCTAGGGCGGCGATGGCGCTGGCCGCTCAGCGAACGCGGGCGTAGGCGCGAATAGCGGCGAAGCGGGCCAGCGGGAGAAGGCGAGAGCGCGGCAGCTGAGGAGGCGGGGCGGCGCGGCCGGAGCGGAGCGGAAGGCAAGATCTAGGTGGGCGTGCGCTGGGCGGCGGCGGGTCACGTCCAAGGGGGGGGGGGTCAGCAGCGGGAGCAAGGGCACGGTCGGGGAAATGGTGGGCGCAGCCGCCGCGGCCCCAGGCGCAGATGTGTGTGGCTACGGCGATTGCGGCAGGAGGAGTAGGCATCCACGGCGGGAAGCAGGGCGGAGGCGAGCGGCGGATCCGGCGAGTTGCAGGGCGAGTGGGGAGGAGCAGCGCCGTGCGGGCGGCAGAGGCGAGGCGCGGAGCGCGACGATGACATGCGGCGCGTGGCTGCGGGCGCGGCCATCAGGGCAGCACGGCGCCAAGCGCAGCGGCGGAGCGGGCGAGCCACGGGGGTGGAGAAACGAGGCGTGCGTGCATCGGGCGCGGTCGGGGCGTGACGTCGGTGGGATGCGGTGCGAGAAGGACGAGGGCCTCACCGTGGCGCTGTAGGGATAAAGGAAGTGGGGCGTGGGGAGGACGACGGGGACGACGGCGTCAGAGACGGGGAGGCAGTCCGGCGAGGTGGCCTCCAGCGACAGCGACGGGGTTGAGCGGCGGGGCGGCGTCGGGCGGAGCCGGGCGCGGTCGCCCCGATCCTGGTCTGGATCGGGGGAGAAGCGAATGAGTGGGGGGAGGGAAGTGGGGTGTAGGTGGGTTAGGGTTACGGTCGTGGGGGATTATGGAGGAGTGGGGTGGGCTGGCCGGTTGGGCCAGGTGGGTCGGCCAGCTGGGCCGTCTGGCCCAGTTGGCCAGGGGGCCTTTTTCTTTTATTTTTTTTGTTTTTGTTTTTAATTAATTTCGAGTAGTTAAACACTTTATAAAAGTTTTGGTTTATCCACCATAATTACTTATGCCTTATTTGGCACAACCCTAACAATTTGGTTTTAATATTTGAAAACTTTATTTTTTGCATTTAATTAAATTTTTAATTTGTTTCAATTTTGAACTCTCGAGAGTTTATCAACAGTAACCGAAGTGACATGGCATCATTAGCGTGGGATCGGTGTAGCTTAATTATCCGGGCATCAAAGCTTCGATGCATTACATGAGCAGAAAGCGGCAGATCCAAGACATCCTTGAGTAGCCATCAACACAGATGGGTTCAATGTGTTTGGTCTAACGGCAGTCCAATACAGTTATTGGCCCATATTTGTCATTCCACTCAATCTCCCCCCGGAGAGATTATGCAAATAAAGAACATTTTCCCGACGTTGATAATTCCAGGGCCCAACTATCCTGGGAAGAATATGAATGTGTACATGCAGACGCTTAAGGATGAATTGCAAGAACTTGGGATAATGGGTTCAAGACATACGACGCCGCTAGCAAATAGAACTTCATAATGCGAGTCTGGTACATGTACTCGATGCATAACTTGCTGGCGTATGCGCTACTCATTGGCTGGTGTGTGCATGTAAGGTTCCAGTGCCCCACGAGCAATGCAGCTCTTCGGTTTCGTTGGCTGCAGGCGGGTCGCAAGTTTTCTTGCTTCGACTTGCATAGACAGTTCCTGGATCCTCGCCATAAGTTCACGAAAGACAAGAAGAACTTCATCAAAGCTAGAGTTATCAAAAAATCTGCACCATCTGCGTTGACAGGCCAAGAGACCCTGGATCTGTTAAATTCTCTCGAGCCAGATCCAGAGCGTCCAGGGTATTCCAAGGGGTATAATTCGGAACACGTCTGGACTCACGAGACATGCTTGTGGGATCTGCCTTACTTCAAAGACCTCCTTTGCCCACACAACATCGACGTGATGCACACTGAAAAGAATATCACTGAGGCCCTTTTTGGTACATTGTTCGGCATAGAGGGGAAGTCAAAGGATAATCCTAAGGCTAGGGTCGATCAGGAGGTGCTATGTGATAGACCGTTACAAAACATGTAAGAACCGAAAGGAAAGCAGAACTGGACAAAGTCAAAGGCTTGGTTAAATCTTGGAAGGCCAGCTATGAGGGAAATTATCTTGTGGGTGAAAATGCATTTGATGTTCCCCGATGGGTATGCAGCGAATCTAAAGAGGGGAGTGAGTCTTGAAAAATTGAAAATATTTAGTCTCATGAGTCATGATTGCAGATATGGATTGAGCGGGTAATGCCGGTGATGTTGCGTGGCTTCATCCTTGAGGATGAATGGCTAGTACTAGCAGAGCTGAGCTGTTTCTTCCATGTTCTTTGTGCGAAAGAACTATCGCCTAGCATGCTAGAAGAAATGGAAGAGTTGGCGCCGGAGTTGATCTGCAAGTTAGAGAAGATCTTTCCACCGGGCTTCTTTAATCCAATGCAGCACTTGATTTTGCATCTCCGGACCGATGCAAGATTGGCAGGGGGGCGTGCAATATCATTGGTGCTACCCAACTGAGAGGATGCAGAAGACGCTTAGAGCAAAATGTAAAAATAAACGTAGAATTGAAGCATCGATGGCTAGGGCATTCATTATTGAGGAGGCGGCAAACTTCGTGACAACACACAACGAAGCCAAAAATTGTCATTTGCATAATCCGAAGCCTCAGTATAATGCTGGCGACCCTAAAAAAGGTGGATCCAACCTCAACCTATTCAAAGGGAATCTCGCACCAGCCGGTGCTTCGAAACCAATATCATTGGATGTCGAAGAATTGTGGACCATTTTGTTGTATATCTTCAACAACCTAACATAAGTGCGGCCGTACATCGAGTAAGTTCTCGGTACATTCTTTTGCAACATCTAATTCCTTTGAACTACTCTTATTCCCGGATATTTGATATAGTCGATACGTTGCCAAATTCTCGGATGGAGCGGTGATCCAAAAGGAATACTTCGAAGAGTATGAGCTTCTGGCAAAGCATGGAGGCGGATTTCCCGGTTGCATCTCTTGGTTCAAACAAACGGTAATTTCCATTAGACCATTCTCAATTCTTTGTCTAATTTGCGACTAATGCAACAATCCTTTCGTATTAAACTTGTAGGCTAATTCAGAGTCTATGGACGCCGAAATGAGACAAGTCGCTAATGGTTTTGACTATAAGGTCCATTCATTTGAAAAAGACGTCAACGTGTATCGCTTTCGTACCTTCGGTAAAGGGCTATCTATGGCCGACCGAAAGTCTAGAAAATTTTGTGTCTCTGCTATCGGCTAAGGAGGTACCGAGAATTATGGGAGAGTTGAAGCAATTTATGAACTTCTATTCTATGGTGAAAACTCAGCGAACTATGTAGTCTTCAAATGTTACTGGTTCCAGCCGAAGGAGACTAGAAGGACTCATGAACATATAGGGCTAGTCAAAATCAAACAAAGCACCCATTTAGATGTCCCCGATGTCTATATTAAGGCTCAACAGGCGACCCAAGTTTTCTATCTACCGTGGGCTTGCCAAACTGATGCAAATCTGAATGGTTGGGATGTCGTTCATGAAGTGCCGCCACATGTTAGACCACCTACCCCAATGAAGAGGGTTATGAACCTCACATGAACCCAGACACATATGAAGGAGAATTTTTCCAAGAAACACGTCTTTCCAAAAAAACGTTTCAAGAAACGCTCAACTTCACCCTAGAACATTGAAGTAAACATCGACAGTGAATCCGACTTCACCCCTGAGCCGGAACAAGAAGAGCCGGAAAAAGAAGAGGTTACTGCTCCAGATGACCTGTCAATGCTTGACCTACTACATAAAGGTGCCCTTCCACATGTTGATGACGCTGAAACCGATGAGAACTTCATTCATTATAGTGATGATGATGATGCATTTATTGATCCCAAAGCATATATAGACGATCAAGATTATTATTAGTTCATGTCAGGTATTTAATTTTTATTATACACACACACACACACACACACACACACACACACACACATATATATATATATATATATATATATATATATTGTTAGTTCATGTTAGCTATTCAATTTTTTTGTTGTACTTGATGATGATACACTTAAGTTATATACATATTATTATTCATGTTGGTATTAATTTTTTGTGTTGTACTAATTTTGTTTACTCTTGGTCAAGCCAGGTCTTGAAAGATGGTGGGCGCGGGTCTGGACCGCTCTAAGGCTACTTCTTCATCGGCGCGTGGTGGGAGGGGTATTTTGATTCCACCCCAGTCTCCCCGGAGGGCGTTGCTCGACAGTAAGCAGACACCGGTGGGCGCTTCTTCGTCGGCGTTGTTGCCCACCGGGAGAGGAGGTCGGCGAGGGAAGAAGAGAGGAGGTCGGGGAGGACGTGGTCGTGGGAGAGGTAGGTAGGCTCCTACGCCTTCCTCGCCGCCACCCCCAGCTGATTCACCCGAGCACACATCCAAGGAGGAGGGTATGTGGACTCCGGTCCACGAGCCTCAGGTCGACGGGCCTTCGGCCCACGAGACTCCGGACCAGGGTACATCCCAGGAGACGTCTGGATGGGGTACCTGGCCGAATCTGCCCGAGGGGCCTAGTGAAAGTGGAGGGCATCCGACTGATAGCGACGGCGACGTGGTTGAGGGGGGCACCGTCTACCAGCGTGGTTGTACACGGCTCTTGCCCGTGCTGATAGTGGAGGGGATCCGACTGATAGTGACTGCGAGGTGGTTGAGGGGGGCACCGTCTACCAACGTGGTTGTACACGGCTCTTGACCGTGCTGGCGACCCGCGAGCAGAGGTGGTTGATTTTCCCTGATGGGGAGAGGTAAGTGCATTTACTCTTTTTGTACCTTTTGCCTTCATGTTTGTTCAAATGTATCTAATGTGTTGACCTTGTCATACTGCAGGGGTTAGGACCACGCTCAGAATGTCCGCAGGCCCAACACCGTCCTTGGTGTTCTTTGCCGGTAAAACTTCCCGGGGTTTGTCACGTTACCCAATGAGGGCCAGCTTCCACATTTAGGATTGAGCCGGAAGCAATACTTAGCTGCCCCGGACCCGCCGGAGGATACGATCGACGGTGTCTTGTGCCACACGAGGACAGACATGGTGATCAGAAAGTTTTGGGTAATTTCTCCTTTACACAATTAAAAATCTTCAAATAGCTAGTTATTGTACTAATCAATGTTGTCTCATTTGATTGCAGACCTTCTACAGGTGTGAGGAGGAACACGAGGAGGCCGCGGCACAGGTTATCGATGCCGAGTGCAAGCGCCTACTACAAAACTTACGACATGAGGCTCGGGTGTAGGCTGTTTGAGACTACTACGCCTCGCGTTGTATTAAGAAGACCAAGCTAGCGTGCCATGAAAATTTTCTGAAGAAGGAGCAGTACATGACGGTAATTACCTATTCTTAAGGCCTTGTACTTAGTTTCCTTGATTTGATTCGTAGGCGTAGCGCTCAAGTTTCTATTTACTAAATTAGGTGCCCCCGACATGGTGTGCGGATCAGATGGATTGTTTGGAGGTGTTGGTGGGTGAGTGGTACTCAGACCAATGGCTAGCCCTCAACAACAATGCCAATGACCGGCGTGCCCAAAAGGAAGGTGTGCCACACCATCAAGGCAGAACCAACTTATATCAGTTCGTGTGGAACAGGGTATTCATGATTCATGCAATTCATTATTCATGCTAGCTTGAGCCCTCTAATTACTAATTTACTCTGTTCCTCTGGTATTCATGATTCATGCAATTCATTATTCATGCTAGCTTGAGCCCTCTAATTACTAATTTACTCTGTTCCTCTCTTTTAGGGGCGACAAGATAATGCGGAGGTGCCAGAGGTGTACGACCTCTATGCCATGGACCATACTGCCTGGTACAAGAATGTCAAGGCATTCTCTGCGTCTAACATCAATCATCCAGAGAACTTCACTAACATCTCCGACAACAAGCTCGTGAGGTACAAAGATGAGGGGAAGACAAGGAAAGGGGAGGACTTTAACCCGAGCACGGGTCCCATTGATCCAGATCTGCTGATGATATCTGGTGGCGGGAGGTCCCATGGCTTGATAGCCATTGGAGATGGACTTATACATTGTCCTAGCACTCTCCCAGAGATCAAGGCGCGCTAGTCGAGCTCCGCTCCTGAGATAAGGCCTCATCAACGGCCAGTCGAGGTCGCCGCCGAGGTTAGTTATACAGACTCAACTATCTTTCCTCCATTACATTGTGTGTGCGGCCCTTGATGATTACAATGTTAACAAGGAGTGGTGTTGCAGGCTGCTCTTCAGAGAGAGAGAGAGAGAGAGAGAGAGAGAGAGAGAGAGAGAGAGAGAGAGAGAGAGAGAGAGCCCAGGCGCTTCTGGGGGAGGGACCGACAGGCATCGGAGAAGGAGCGGGAATTGGAGGAGAGGACGGCTAGGATGTTGGAGGAGGAGAGGGCATAGAATGATATACAGAACTGGGCCATGTACGAGCTCCTCGTGGTAAGTTTCTTCTACATATTAGCCAAATCATGCACGTAATGTTCGTTTCATTAACAACTAGTATGACTGACTCGTCAAAACCAAATGTGCAGTCTGTGTGCGAGAAGACTAGTCAGACCCCTCTGTCGATGCCATTCATTGCTCCGAGGACCACGGTGAGTTTCATTTGAATGGTCATTAGTTACTACTCTTAACATTTGAGTGTCATCATGCTAACGAGACATTGCAAATGATCTTTGATGCAGCGTAACTCCAGACAAGCATCGCACGATGCTTCTCCAGGTGGTACCAGCACGAGCCACCCCGGTGCTTCACCTCCATGATGACGTTAGTTTTCTCTTGTGTTTTATTTAACAAATGCATAATGACCTAGACTTAGCTTTATTTTATCCAATATGCTTACCGTAATGACCTAAGTGAGCTCTAATATGCTAAGCTAGCTCTAATATGCTTAGTTACCTAGTTAGCTCAATAATGACCTATACTTAGCTTAGTTATGTAAAAAATGGCATAATATTCTTAGTTAACTCAAAAATGGCATAATTACCTAGCCTAGCTCCAAAATGAACCATTTTACCTAAGTTAGCTCCAAGATGATATGTTTTACCTAAGTTAGCTCCAAAATAACATAAGTTAGTTCTAATATGCTTAGTTACCTTGGTTAGCTCAATAATGACCTATACTTAGCTTACTTATGTCAAAAATGGCATAATATGCTTAGTTAACTAAAAAATAGCATAATTACCTCCGTTAGCTCCAAAATGATCCATTTTACCTAAGTTAGCTTGGAAATAATCCATTTTACCTAAGTTAGCTCTAATATGCTTAGTGATACGTCTCCAACGTATCTATAATTTTTTATTATTCAATGCTGTTATATTAACATTCTTGGATGTTTTGCAATCATTTTATAGTCATTTTATATCATTTTTTGGTACTAACCTATTGACATAGTACCCAGTGCCAGTTGTTGTTTTCTGCATGTTTTTTACATCGTAGAAAATCAATACCAAACGGAGTCCAAACACAGGGAAACTTTCTGTGGAATTTTTTTGGACCAACAAACATCCAGTGGACCAAGAAAGCACCCGAGGGAGCTCTGAGGGGAGCGCAACCCACCATGGCGCGCCTGGGGGCCCAAGCATGCCCCGGTCGGTTGTGCCCTCCTCGTTGCCCCCACACCGCCTCTTTGCTCTATAAATACCCCAATATTCCAAAAACCCTAGGGGAGTCGACGAAAATCAATTCCAGCCGCCGCAAGTTCCACAAACACCAGATACAATGTAGACACCATCTCGGAGGGGTTCATCATGTCCATTGGTGCCTCTCCGATGATGCGTGAGTAGTTCTTTGTAGACCTACGGGTCCGTAGTTAGTGCTAGATGGCTTCCTCTCTCTCTCTCTGTTGATTATCAATACAATGGTCTCTTGGAGATCCATATGGTGCAAGTCTTTTTGCAGTGTGTTTGTTGGGATCCGATGAACTTTGAGTTTATGATCAGATCTATGTTTTTATCCATGAAAGTTATTTGGATCTTATTTGATCTCTTATATGCATGATTGATTATAGCCTCGTATTTGTTCTTCGGTATTTGGGTTGTGTTTGGCCAACTTGATCTATTTATCTTGCTATGGGAAGAGGTGCTTTGTGATGGGTTTGATCTTACGGTGCTTGATCCCAGTGACAAAAGGGGAAATGACACGTATGTATCGTTGCTATTAACGATAACAAGATGGGGTCTATTTCTACATAAATTGATCTTGTCTACATCATGTCATCGTTCCCACAACCCACCAGCGCGCGCCTGGGCTCGTGGGCGCGCCCTTGTGTCTTGTGGTCCCCACATGCCTCCCCCTGGTTGCTTCCTTGACTCCCAAGCTTTCTTCTAGTCTAGAAAAGTCACCAAAAAGTTTCGTGGCATTTGGACTCTGTTTGATAAGGATTTTCTGCGAAGGGATAAAATAAGCAAAAACAGCAACCGGCACAGGGCACTATGTCAATAGGTTAGTCCCAAAAAATGATATAAAGTTGCTATAAAATGATTGTAAAACATCCAAGATTGATAATATAACAGCACCAAACAAGCAAAAATTATAGATACGTTGGAGACGTATCAACTTTCGCTCAAAATACATTGTCTCTCAAGCAACGCCTAACTTAGATAGCTCAATTGTTCTACTACTTGTGAAATACATGCATAATCTAATAGAAGACTTTAAGGTCACAAGGACCGGAAAAAAGGAAATAATTTCTATGGACTACCGTAACTCCTAGGTAAGTTGTTCTCCTCTCAAGATACCAAAGCTTGTCACCTAGAGGTTTATCAGATTGTAAAATCTACCTATCCACTTCATGTGTGGCCTAAGGAGTTCAACGTATTTGATTACATCAGTGTATCAAAGGTAAATTGCCACCTAGAGGTTTTCCTCTCAAGATACCAAAGCTCCATTTGCTAAATTGCCGCAAAGGCAAACAACACCATTAAGTGGACACACAAAATAAAAATACATCCATATGAAACATGTATTAGATGTTACATCGATCAACCATCTATCACTCAAATAACATCACATTAAAGGGAGTACAAGACTCGTTATCACTCATCACGAAGGCCGTGATGGGGAAAGGAGGAGTGATGGTGATGAACATGACATGACAGCGGCGACGCATGGCTGGGCCCCGGTGGTGGCGGCTCCTTTGGTGGTTTCCTTCCCGGCCTTCCTTCTCGGTTGAAGTGGAGATGGGGTTTGAGACATCACCCTAATGCCTCTTGTGATGTAGATGACGGCGTGAATGTGGGGGATATGGAATTTCTCTATGCGTTGGTGGCTAGGATTGAAGAGGTATTTATAACCTGCCTCCACGGGTATCCCACGTGGATGTACATTTTGTCATTTGATCCAAGTGATTTAGATGAGCCAAATCCTTTCCCAATACATCCCTTGATGGCCAAGAAAGTCATGGGAACAAACATAAACGAAGGCCATGAATAATCACAAAAGCTAGGGTTGTTATTACAATGCTGGGCACGTGGTACGAGCGTTGGTATGCCCGTGTATGGTGGTACCATGCCCCATCCTCTCCTTTGGAGTTGCACGTGGAGTTTCGTATTTTGGTCGCCATTTCTTCATATTAAATCTGCTTTTGACGTTCTTAGGCCCCCTGGATTAGTATGAACGAGCCCAACATAACCATGGTATTGGATCTCCAAGTTAGGCTTGTTTAGGAACCCAGAATTGGCAAACTCCACAGTAGACCTTCATCTGGTGCTTGTAAATGATCTTTATTGATATCAAACTTGGTCCTCTCACCATGCTAACTCTATGAGATCTAAAAATCGTGTACAAACACAACAAAACAAATAAACAAATAAACTGCCAAAAACTAAAGACTACGCAATGCTCACGTTAAAACGTATGAACACTGGAAATCATGCATAATGGACGTACGAATAGTATAATGGCTCAATGGGACACGATATATGGAGTTATTATGCGATAAATTAGCTTAAAATTGGTCCAAAAATAGAGCCTTCAACCTCCCCAAGCTTAAACTTTGCTCGTCCTTGAGTAAGAAATTTGACTAGCTACGCTCATTGTTGCTAACCCTTAAGCTTATATTGAAAACGAATGCAAAAAAGTGTATCCTTATTCTCCTGCAATCCTCTTATTTCCATCGCCATGCAGGTGAAGAAAGGAGAAATATATTTTGGACTCCAATTTCCCACTAGCGAAGGTTTAGACCATTGGCAAAGGTTTAGAAACAATGTGAAAATTATGCTGGCAACAAAGCAATGGCCGTTATAGACTAAATAAATTACCCATTAGCGATCGCTTCAAAAACGCCAAGCCGGGGCATACCAGATGCAATAAAAAGATTGACTATCCACGTTACTCAACCGATCAACTACCTATGCAGAGCTGAGCACAATTCTAGGCCTCATGCTTATTGGAAAAATAGAAAATGGATTGGGATTTAAGTAGTCAAAACCAGAGAAAGTCTTACATCCATGCAAGGCTATGGAGAAGCCCTGTGATCAATGTTAAAGGAAGGAGTAGGGATTGTTGTGCAACTAGGATGCACATCGATCTATGAGTATATGAAAGCTCTCCTATGGACTAAGTGGGGGTTCATCCAACTTGCTTCCTCATGAAGACCTCAAGCATTTAAAGAATCTCATCATCCGAATATACAAGCCAAGTTCTATAATGTAGGTTCCCCACTAGTATATATGACACATGAAGCTCACGAAACTTTCTGCTTTTATACTCATGAATGGTGCTACTTTGTTTGTGTATACTAAAAAAGATAATGGTGTTGTGATACGCCTCAAACATATCTACCATTTTTGGTTGTTTCATGTTATTATAATATCACATTTAAATACTTTTTTATAGCATTTTGTATGATTTATATTTATGGATTAACTTTTTAATTCATTGCCAAGAGCCAATCGCTATCTTTCTGCATTTTGTTTGTTTTCCAGAAACTACGGAGGTAAAATATACATGCGGATTTAATACGACTTTTTTGTGACTGGAAGATTCCAGGAAGTGGCAGGACCTGCCTAGCGCCCAGCCAGGCACCCACGCGGCCAGGTGGTGCAACCTAGGGTGGACCCGCGTGGTGCCCCTGGCCAACATCTTCCGTCCATTCTTCTGCCCATAAATTTCATATTTCGCAAAAGCCTCCGTACCAATTTTCTCTAATTTTGTTGCCACTGCAAGTTTCTGTTCCGAGAAGATCTGATCTGGAGGCCCATTTCGACACTCTGTTATAGGGGGAATCCATCACCAGAGGCTTCCTCATCAGTTTTTCGGCCTTCATGACCATGTGTGAGTAGTTTCTTTAGGACCTTAGGGTCCATAGTAGTAGCTATATATATGGCATATTCTATCCCTTGTGATTCAATACAAAGTTCCCGTGAGCTGCCTCACATGACCCGGATCCATATATGATGTAATCGGGGGTGTGTTTGTCGGAATATGATGAATTATCACTTTACGACCAGACTGTTCATTAAATTAATTGAATATTTTGTAGTTTTTTTTGTATAATTGAATAGCTTTGTATGCTCTTTGATGTATTTGTCTTCTTTGCCTAAGTTTGATGGGTAGTTCTTCCGAGGGAGTTGGGCATTGTAGTGGGTTCATATCTTGCGGTGATCTATATCCGAATGGCGGAAAGGGACTAGACATGTATTATATTGTTGCCACTAAGGATAAAACGATGGTTTCTTTGTCACACTTGGATGATAGGTTTATTGTCTACATAATGACATCATGCTTATTCCATTGTTCTGTTCGCTATGAACTCAATACTCAACATACATGCTGGATAGCGGTCTTGGGGTGGTGTATTAGTTGTATATGCAGTTGGATAATTGTCTATATGAGATTATACCATGAAATATCAAAGTCATAAATATAAAAATTGCAATTTAATTGTTACCAAACTATAATTTGTTTACCACACCACACTTGTGTGCTTGGAGAGACGGCCCCGAGGGTCTATCTTCTTATACTTAAAACTTCACCAAAAATATTATTTTCTTGTTGTAATATTTTATTTTATGTATCTATCCATTCCTACCATACTGCGTGATTTAATTTTGCAACTAGCAAGACAAGAAGCTTGGGAACCTTCCTGACGTGTTGGGGACAAATTTGCCTTGTGTTTTGTGTGTAGTTACCAGTGACTTTTTTTTGCTGGAAGCACTCCTTTTGGTTGGACAAACCTTGGTTCTCTACCAAGGGAAATACTTATTGCTAGGTTAGTTCACCCTTATACTTGGGACCCAACCACTCTTAAGGGAGAGCAAGCATGTCGCTCCTTCTCTCTCCTCAAGTGTTTTTTTTGGCACCTCGAGTGTGCATCTTTTATTTGAAAGTGTACCTACCTGTCATGGCATTTTCATAGCAGTACCGATTATATCGCTATGCGCGACCTTCATATTACATTACACGAAAAAGACATGTTTTCTCTTGTCATTGCTTTTGCATGATCATAATATAGCCGGCATGCTATTTTGATGGCTTTTCCGTTTTCTGATGTCTATGAAATGCTAGATCATTGCAGAACGGTGTGTATTTTGAGGAGATGTTGAACTTATGTATTGGAGAACAAAAGGAAGTTCTCCCAAAAAATTGGATGTACCGGCGTAGTATGCACTAAGTCTTATTGTGAGAGTGGCAAATGCTCGGTACCGAGGAGGCTAGCAGTTAAAGATGAAACGGAATTGCAAAGGCTTAAAACTCGCTTTAATAATAAAGAACTCAAGCACTACATAATAGTGTTGTGGTGTCATATTGCACAAGACTCGAAGCTAAGCAACCCAAGGCGGTACTTTGTTGGGCATTACTCATTGCGTATCCCAGATCGACCGAAGTCACTGGGTTCATCAGCAAAACCATCTACAACATTCTAATGCTAATCAAAGCCACCACTAGTGTCCCGAACTTCTGTATTTAGGTGAAAGAAATGCAGCAGTTCAAAGGAATGAACATATCAATGTCTCTCTTAGGACAAAAAGATTTTCGGACACACAATTGCAAGAACACCGTACGGTAAAGAACATTACACAAAACTCTACGCATGCAAAAATAACCTCCCAAAGCATAGAACTTTGCAATACAACACTCGAGCAAAATTATGAAAAGAAAAGAGAAAATGCAGTTATTAAGCCAGAGCGTGCGAAGCGGTCACCTCCTCATGCTTAAGTTAAGCAAGGGTAATACACTCTAAAGGGTTAGGCACAAATGACCTATCATTCAATGGGCATTTTTTCGATAAAGGGCACTTTATCATTCAATGGACATGAACCTTTCCTTCAATATGTTTTTTTCCTTGTTATGGTCTCGTAGCTCCTTGCCCGGTCTCGCATATAAATGAGCAGAATTGGTTGATATGGACGACGGCGATGGTCATCTTCAACGGATTGCCCAATGAGCCAGGCCCTACTCTTGTAGAAGATCTGCGGATTCCTCTGTCCGCCTGCACGATGGGTACCACGCCATCTACGTTGCAAACCGGCAAAGCGGAAGCCGTCGGACACGCTAAGCCGGTCACTGTTCCGGTTCCACAAGCCCAGCAGGCTAACAGTTCTGGGTTTTTTCTCTAGTTAAACTTGAATGGCGATGGCAATTTTCCAATGAGCGTACTGCCTTCAGCAGGATGGCGGATAATTCTAATGTTAAGCAGTAGTGGACTGGAATACTTATCATACCCTTATGTTATACTTACGTTTTTTTTATCATATCCTTATGTTGATCACTGACAATTTGATAGTACTTTTTGTACCTTTTGGTACCTTCCCAAGGACCTTAGAATATCTCCACTATGACAACAATAATCGTCCAGGTCCCAACCACTGATATATAGAGTACCGGTTCCAAACTGAACGGAAGAGAATATACTGGAGCATCCGATGCAGGACCGAAGATGCAATGGAGGAATCTTCATCACAGCTGGGTTCAGGGTTAGAACGAACGAATCGAAGAACATCTCTGTACCTACGTTGCATGGTCGTGACACCTGATGGATTGACTAGATGGAGTAACTATATTGACTTTTAGCAAAAAAAAAAAAAGAGAAACGATTTTGACCATGAATCATATGGAACACACGCTTTAATTTTTGAGGAATCAAGGGGGGAAAGATCCTCACCCTGAAAATCACGCGCTTTGTGAACGTGGAAATCTGTGGCAAAAGACACAAAAGGTGATTAAATTTCAGTAGACAGCTTTCCAAAAGAGAGAGAGAGAGAGCAAACGGCATCCATCCTTTGCTACCCGATCAATTGTCAATCAACAGCTTTCGTGTGCGTCCATGTCGTCAAACGCAAAATATTGTTTAAAGAACCTCTATCAAGATTCTGGATAGATGCTAGCTTTTTTTTCTTTTCCTTTTGTTCCTTTTCTGATTGCAGGAATCAGCATGTCAGTACCATAGTGTGAGCATGCAATGCAAGGTTTTCGTATATGAAAAATCTTTTTTATTTTGCGGTTCTGAATAATCATGCTATGCTTATTGATTTACATTACATACTCTACATCTGAAACGAATTCTCAACCAAACAACACCACAGGTATAGTTTTTGAGTTCTTTTTATGTGCGCCATCTAACATGCATAGAGGTGCGACGTACTTTTAATCCTGACCGTCGGGTGGAAAAGGATATCACTGGAACTTCATAAATGTTGATTTCGGAGCTGCATTTGGGATGTCGTGGCTAGATATCAGTCGACTGAGAGACTAAAAAGTAAAAATCACATAAATCTTTGTGTAAGATCCCATGTACTCCCTCCATTCGGAATTACTTGTCTCGGAAATGGATGTATCTAGAACTAAAATACGTCTAGATACATCCATTTCCGAGAGCGGCTCAAGCTAGATATAACTAAGTCTCAACATATTGCACTGGAACTAGATACAACACATCAATACCAAGTCATAAAAAGAACTTGCTTTACCTGTGTCGCTCCTGTGAGAGCGGCTCAAGCGAACACATCAACCTGCCGCCACCGCCGAAAAATAGCCCATCCTCTTCGTCGCCGAGGTGAAGTTGCACGACTGACAGTGCTGATGGTGGACCTCGCTTGCGGAATGTGGAGGCTCTCTGGCATAGCGGAGAGCAACACTTAGCCTCTCCCTCAGATCCAACACGGCGACCTCCACTGCCACTCCTCCCGGCGGCTGCACCTCCATGCCATGGTCTCGACTCCGTTGGCCACCAACTCATCTGTTGGCAGATGCATGCACCCCACTATGTCTCCCCGCATCCACTACCGGGAAACTGCTTATAGTTGGGCCCTTACTAGTGGGGGGCATGCATTTGCGCATGCCACTTGTAATCTGGCCATTTTAGCAGTGGCTGGTACAAAGTCATGCCCGCCACTTATATTTACTTACCAATGGTGGGAGCCCGTTTGCGCCTGCCACTCGTAACATGAGCTCAGATTCACCATGTGGCAAAATTACCATTAGCAGGCGCAAACACGCACCCACCGCTAATAAATCATGTACCAGTGGTGGGCAAAAACCCTTCCGACGGTGAAATCGTGCTTCCCCTTCGTGCATGCTCCTCGAGCCAAATCATTTCTTGTGACCATTTTTACTCCATCCTAGGCCAATGACCGCCCTTCCAGAGTGTTGGATGGCATGGAGTTGGTAATCGCACAAATCCTTATTTTGGCCGCCCGTCGTCTACTCCTACCAGTTGTTCCGGTGCTGCCTTCATGATGCTTCCACGGCCGTTTGTTTTTAGGTTGCTCTATGTTATCTCCTGGTATGATATGCTCCTTCGATAGCCTCTCTCTACTGCTAGGCTCCATGTATGTTGTTATGTCTTGACTTGTGCTGCATTGTAACTTGTACTTTATGTTTAGGCGGTTGATCCTTGCTCTGCATTGTAACTTGTACTTCTTGTTATATGTTTCTTGCCTCGCATATTTTGAACTAAGATATCACTACTTCGCACATTGCTGCTAGAATCTATTGCAATATATTTTGGTGTAATCCAGTTGTATGAAACATGAATATTTGAATTAATACTCCCTCCGTCCCAAAATAAGTGTCTCAAGTTTGTACTAGCTTTAGTATAAAGTTGTACTAAACTCGAGAGACTTATTTTGGGATGGAGGGAGTAATATATAAAATAAAACTGATAATGGATATTATATAATGTTTTTATTATTGTATAACTGAAAAATGTTTATTAAATATTAAATGAGCATAATAATATAATATAATGGAAAACATTTTCCCATGCATTTTTGACGAGGTGGCATGTCTGGTGAGGGAGATATGTGCATGTTGATATACAAAGAGTGCATGTTCAAGTAAAAAGAAATAGTGAGGATCAGCTAGTAGTAGAAAAATTGTGAGGATATCACCTCTAATTACTCCCTAATACGGGCGAAACACAATATGCACCAATTCAAGAAATGCGTGCAAATTGTCAATTAAAAATATTAATAAACTCTGCAGTACAAAAACCTAACTTTGTAAACAATAAAAAAATTGTATTGTACAATTAATATTGCATCATGCTTTTCTTGACCTACAATTTTTTTTAGTAAATGTGCAAGGCACTAAAGCATCATTACAATAACTTTTTTCCTCCATGGAATTGTTTTGGATTAATTTTTCTGTAAACAAATATTGTCATTACTTTTGTAGCATTCGAAGATCATATATGTTGTGACATGCAAATCTCAAATAAAAATATGGGAAATTCGAAATTAAAGCAGGCATAATTACCATGCATGTGGTTTTCCTTATAGATACTTGGGATTAAAACGGGAACAATGATTCTCGACATTTCCTTCCTAATTATAATCTCTTCCTTCCGATTTAAAGAGCTCATCTCAAAATTTTGAGGAGCCAAAGTAGATAGTGAGTGGACGACATGAATTTTGTGGGTTATAAATTGCGTGATGAAATTTTACCCACTTGTTCCGACTCTCGAAGCAATAAATGCATCACTCTCCCTCTAATAGCATCCACATGGTGCATGGATAATAAGAGTTCATGCATGATCTCAAATTTCTTTTCTCCCACCTCCATGAATTAAACATGGCATGGGACTTAAAGCACTTTAACTGAATGGGACTCAAAGTGGGACCAATATAATGGAAAACTAAAAGTTTTGAGATAGCCCTTTAAACTAGAAGGGAGGGAGTATAATGTAAAAGTCTATGGTAACCCCTGGTAGGGTATTAATGATCTATTAGCACCTATGAGGTACTCCCTCCGTCCCGAAATACTTGTCAGAGAAATGGATGTATCTAGACATATGCTAGTTCTAGATACATCTATGTTTATCGATTTCTTCGACAAGTAATTCCGGACGGAGGGAGTAATATTTATGTCATTGATTAGGTCATAAAAATAGTTATGATCGTTCGTAGACATATTTTGTGAGTGCACTTGTCTAACATGTACAGTATACTGGGTACTCGCACAATTACTTTTCATTATTTTTTGGTGAGAAGGCTAGTTGAATCGATTTGATTGCCAAGCCAAATATTATTTACATCGTTATTTAGTAACTTAAAACTAGCTAGCCTGGTCCGTCATATCAGCGCCAAGGGACCACATCATAGAAGAAAACTGAGAAGAAAATTATATATAGTGTGCTAAATTTCTTTTATAATATAATAAAACAATATATATAGTTGTTGGTAATATTTCCCTTTGCTGCATGTTATCTAGCAGTGTACCCACATGCTCTGTTCCTAGTCTATTCTTCAGTGATCACCAAAAATTGTGTACAATCATGTATACATGGTTGGAACAGGAGGACACAGATGTCTTTACCCAACATTGGCTGGTGCTACAGTGTGAGGATTGCCTCCATCCCCTCGCTTTAGGCGTTGTAGTCTCAGACAACATTGGTTTTTGTCTGCGTTGTGTAGAGTATGTGTGGTTCTGTGTGTATCTTAGTCGGATAGAGGCTGGATGTGAACTTGTTTTGGTTGTATTCCATTGGTGCCACCTTATGAGTCAAAAAGCACCCTTTATCAGAAAAATATTTTAAGTCATAAACTAACTACTCAAGCGAGAAAACCTAAAATCTTGATCTCAAACAGCAAACTATGACCTAACAAAATGCTATGGCATTCTAAGGCATCCCAGCCTTATATAAACAAGCTAAAACATTTCATTACTATTTTACATAAATTGTACAACAAAATATTTTGTAGTAGTAAAAGATGCTCTGCGTGTCAATTTGATTGGAAAGTTAAAATGCATGTTTTTTTGACGATCTAGGAACTGAACTTTTGAGGATTATGATACTCACACAAACTTATACATGATTGGATTATATTTGTATGAGGTTAAGATGCCTAACACTATTTGACTGTATGTGCAATGACATGTACTTTTTTAAAGTTATACCACGTCCATTGGACGATGAACATTATATTAGTGCATTCATTACTAAAAGTACACTTATATCGATGCATTTCTTTATTAGTACGATCTCCTTTCCAGTTTATAAGGCTTGCATGTATCTCTAGGTTGACAAATAGATCAACGTAGTATAAGTTATATATCATAAAAAAAATCATTAGAAAGTTCAAATCGTATACTTTCTAATGGTACAATTTTTAGAGTATACAACTCATCTTTTGTTGGTCAAATTATAGATCTAGGGATACGTACAAGCCTTATAAACCGGAAGGAAGGTAGTAAGGCTGTGTTCGGCAATCCACCGCTCCGTCACCAAGAAGCGGAGCGCGTGGAGCGCTCTGTTTGCCGCTCTCCGTATTTCTACTGTATGCCGCTCCACTCCGCAGCGGAGTTACGGAGCGGAGGGATTCCGAACGAAGCCTAAATCTATGCTTACATTTTAATATGACAAGTTTGTTAAATTAATTTAGTTATTAAACACTATGTTTATGTCTAAACACGGATAGAGAAAAGTGATATAGTATATAATCTTCATTATTTATTCATGTAAGACATTTCATTCAGTAAATTCAATGAATAACTAATGGTATAAAGAGTCATCTCAGTTGGAATGTCTCATTTGGTTCGCACTTGTATGACGGCTATTACCACACCCCAAAAATTTAGGCTGGGGAAGATTGGAAGAATGACATAGTGCAACACAATTCGGAGTGCAAAACAATTCATGAGCGGGTGCATTATGCACAATAAAACGAAAGTCTGCACTAAAGTGTCAACTTCTACAATTTCCATCATTGTCTATATCAAACATAGCACATTAGATAAGATCAATTATGCATTGCTGGAAAAAAATCTAGAAAGACAAACTTTAATTTTGTGTGGCATATGTGTGATCGGAGAGCTTGCATACGCCAAGGCAGCAATGTCATCTCCCTGCCTATATAAAGCACCCCGTTAGCAACCTTGCAATTCAGGCGAAGAGGTTCAACGAACACAGAGAGCTCCTCTCCAAACCTCTCCCTTGTCTCCAACAGGAGTCTAGGGTTAGAGAGAGAGAGAGAGCGAGACAAGAGCAAAAACAATCTCTCGCCCCACTATTATACCAAGTTTGCATCCATCTCATATCCATCTATATATATTTGTATCACAATGGCTGGTCTATCCCTAGAGCACCCTTGGGCATTCGCCTTCGGCCTCCTTGGTATATACTATTCTCATCACGTATACATAAGATCATTTCCTCGAATCGCCCCTTGTAATATTGTTGTTTCTTGTTTACAGCAGCTATTTGCTAGTGTGGTATTAGTAGACTACTTTGTCTGATTAAAGATCGGCCTTCTGCAACATCGATCTACACATCTTATTTTTTGCTAGCTCGGTGCACCACGAACCCATAAAGATACAACAACAACAAAGCAAATTGCCTATGTTTTTTTTCTCAAAGGATAAAGCACACAAAAGAAAGATGTAATTGTGTCCTGCAATTATCACAACTCAACGCTAACTTTGCTAACTTTATGCCGTGCAGGCAACATCATCTCTTTCACGAGCCTCCTGGCCCCCATGTAAGCGACTGTCTATGTTTTCTTTTTCATTTGATTGGTCATGTTAATATGTCCTCGCATAATTTATACGTACATACTAAATTTATCAGACCAACATTCTACCGGATCTTCAAGAGCAAATCCACGGAGGGCTTCCAGTCGGTGCCCTACGTCGTGGCCCTCTTCAGCGCGATGCTGTGGATCTTCTACGCGCTGGTGAAGACCGGTGAGGGCCTCCTCATCACCATCAACGCTGCCGGTTGCATCATTGAGACCGTCTACATCGTCATGTACCTCGTCTACGCCCCCAGGAAGGCCAGGATTTTCACAGCCAAGATTGTCCTCCTACTCAACATCGCCGGCTTCGGGCTCATCTTCCTCCTCACCCTCTTTGCCTTCCACGGCGAAACACGCGTCGTCTCGCTCGGCTGGATCTGCGTCGGCTTCTCCGTTTGTGTCTTCGTCGCCCCTCTCAGCATCATCGTGAGTCATCGACAGATAAACTTTGTTGTATATATTGTTGCTCATGGCGCGACCTTTCGTACGTGTTAACTAACTGTATGTGTCATGTCCTTTCCCCAGGGACGAGTCATCAAGACCAAGAGTGTGGAGTACATGCCCTTCTCCCTCTCCCTCACGCTCACGCTCAGCGCCGTCGTCTGGTTCCTCTACGGCCTGCTCATCAAGGACAAATATGTCGCGGTAATTTAAACATCATGCAACCCTACTATTAATTTTCCGATAGATACGCATTCCATTCTCAAGCATTTGCACTTACGAGTGACAATTAACGTTTTATTTCCAGCTCCCAAACATCCTTGGCTTCACCTTCGGGATGATCCAGATGGCCCTTTACATGTTCTACATGAACGCGACACCGGCAGTGAGCGATCTCAAGGAGGGGAAAGAGGGATTGAAGAAGCCAGCGGAGGAGCACGTTGTCGTAATCAAAGTTGGTAAGATCGAAAAGAGCTCCGGCGCTGTGGTTCGCCCGGTCACCGAGATGCCCAACGCCATCCCCAGCAGATGTGCTGCTGAGGCGGCGGCACCAGGGCAACAAGTGATGGCGCTGGACTATGCCCGTTCCGTCGAGGTGGTCTAGATTTACGCATGCAGGGCATGCCTGCATGCATGATGCCTCTGTCCTGTTAAATCAACTTCTTGATTGTATGAGGCACGATATTTGTTAACGACCGACATGGCTATATCCTAGGGCAAGGGCTACTGGCGCTCCTCTCCAAGACACCCCAACACTGGCCGCCCGGGTGCTGGCACAAGCCGCCGGCTCCTTCACGTATTTATTGTATCAATTCGTTGTGAGTTAAAAGTATGGTGCCCCCTCCTCGTCATTATATAAGATGCCTAGAATACAACGTATTTGACTCCAGCACAAACTCGTATCTATCCACATCAATTACAGCTCCAAGTTCATCTAATCCCTTGGCTACAATATTCGACACAAATATAACAAATTGGGAATAGGGACATTTTCTGACATTATTAAAAAATGGAAGACCGAACATCTTGTGAAAATGCACACATTTTTAATTTACTTTTTCTTAAAAATGGTAATATATTTCCGAAATTTTAAAAGTAAAATAAAAACGCAAACATTTTTTTTATATTTCAAATAATATTTCAACACTCATTTAAAAAATGAACTTGAAGATAAAAAAAGGCATCGAGATAACAGGGAAAATTCAGTTAATAAACCTTCCATAAAGTTCCCAAAATTGGATAAAATAGGAAAGAAAATTAGTTCATGAACCTTCCGAAAGGTTCCCAAAACATGTTAAACCAGACAGAAACCTCCTAGAAGGTTCCCAAAATCGGAACGAATGAGAACAATTTAAATGGGCCAGACATAGAAACCATGTTGTTTTGTCGACTGTTCGACGTAACAAACGTCTAGACGTCTAGTAGGACTCTCGAAACTCCCCCGTTGCTCCTTAAGCCCCCGAAAGAAATGTCGGCACTCACGTCCATCATAGTGTTCCACATCCCAAGTGGAGTAGCTCGCTCGTGATCACTACTCCCATGGAGCTCTTTTTTCACTAAAAAAAAGTAGCTTAGTGTTCTTTTTTTCATTTGCTCTCTTTTTCTCGGTTTTCTCTTCAGCTATTGTTTTGTTCACCAAAAAACATTAGTTGCTGGTTTTTAAATTCAAGAAAATATTCATAATTTCAAAATAAATTTAAGAGTTTAGGAAAAGTTCATGATTTTGAAAAACAATCACGGATTTTAAAAGAAATCATAAAATAAAAAAATCATGAATTTGAAAATTGTTCTTGAATTTTTAAAATTGTTCCTGAATTTGGAAAATGTTAATGGATTGAATTATTAATTTAAAGAAAGCCCATGAATTTGAAAAATCTGCAGATATTTGGAAAATGGGACAACTGGGAGCTGAATTGGGCGTTGTGTACCAAATGGCCTCTAGCAAGATTTGGCTACTAATAGCTCCTTAAGTAGAGGTAGTTGCTAAAATAAAATAGTTATGTGTTGTCAACTAGCAGACTGAATTGGGGGGATGATGTTCTCGCATTGTGGAGGGAAGGCCAATGAGGGAGGTGATATCTGACCTTAGGTTTGTGAGCTAGTGAACCTACTAATTTTATTAGTGCAACTTCAAAGTGTAACGAGCCTTCAAATTCTGTTTTGATAATAAAGATATATGATTTCTAGACTAGTGGTTTCTATACCATAATCATTTTTTGAAACAATACTACCATTTATTTTAAAAGTAACAAAATCATCTTCCCTACAAAACCAGAATTCAGTTTATAGATGTATAATTTCTAACTTTGTGAAAAATTCGATGCAATTCCCTAAAATTACTTGGGTGCCAAAATACCCTTAGCTCCACAATCCGGACTAGATGCAGACAATTATGATATTACATTCAATTTTGGTCCCTGACAAAAAAGTAAAACTGGGTCAATATCTTCTAAATTCAGTAGACTTTGATGCAAAATTTATATCTTCGGAAATTTTAAACCCTTGTGAGATCCGGACTGCGCTTCGGTGCCTTAAGGCACATGCCTTTGTGCCTATGACATGTGGGTCCAACTGGTGGCTGGCCCACATGTCAAGGACCCAAAGGCAGGTGCCTTTAAGGCACTGAAGCTACGTCCGTGAGATCCGCGTGTAGGTATGTACGATGTGCTTTTCGGGAGGAGGGCGGGCCGGTCGGAGAGGCAAACAAGGGAGGTCATGTGATAGGGAGCGGGACCATACTGTGGCAACATGGAAGTCCCATGAGATAGCGGCGGCGCAGCCGGTGTCACTAACTGGAATAAGAGAATTTGCTATCAGTCGATTCTTCATCGTCTCTTAGCTGACGGCGAAGAATGTCTTCACCACCAGCTTACAAAAAACAGACGGCAACGAATGAGCTGATGACAAAGCCGCAATTTGCCATCAGCCATATCTTTGCCGTCCGCTAGCAGACGGCAAAGAGGTGAGGGTGGGGTCCAATGGAGGCCAGCTTATTGCAACGGCCTACCACACCTCTTTGCCGTCTGCTAAAGAATGCAATAAGCCGGCCTCCACTGAACCCCATCCCCACCTCTTTGCCATCTGCTAGCGGAAGGTAAAGTTTCTTTCTCGTCCGCTAGCAGACGGCAAACTAGCCACTACGTAACGGCCCGTTACCCACCCCATCCTCTCTCTCTCTCTCTCTCTCTCTCTCTCTCTCTCTCCAACCGCACAACGACACCGCCCCCGACCGCACCCAGCCGCCGCTCCCGACCCCCCGACGCCCGGCCCGCCAGTCCGACCCCACGCCGCCCTTGCCCCCGACCCGACCCCGAACGCACGCTGCCCTCGACCCCACCCCACCCCGGCCCAACGCTCCGACCCCACGCTACCCATGCCCCTGCCCTCGACTGCAACCCACCGCCGCCCCGACCCCGACCGCATGCCGCCGCCGCCCCCACCCAATGCTGCCCCCGCTCCCCACAACACCCCACCGCCTCCCCCGCTCCCCACAGCACCCCGCTGCCGCCCCCGTCCCCACGCCGCCCCGACCGCACGCCACTACCGCCCTTGACCCAAAGCCGCCTCAACCCCGCACCGCCCCGGCCTGCAGCTCCGACCCCTCGCCGCCCCACGCCGCCCCGTGCACCGCTGCCGCCCGACCTCGACCGCCGCCTGCCGCCCTGCTCCCCACTGCACCCGCCGCCCGTCCCGACCGCCTGGCGCCGCGCCCAGCTGCACCCGCCGCCGCCCGACACCGACCGCCTGTTGCTGCCGCCCTGCTCCCCTTTGCACCGCCGTCCCCAAACCGCCTGGCGCCGCCGCCCGCGACCTCCACGCCGCCCGGACCACACCGCCCGCCCGGCAGACGCCTCCTTCCCCCGATGCTCTGACGCACCGGCACGCCGCCCCGGCCCGTCGGCATCGGTCTCCTCCACCTCGACCTCCACCCCCCACTCTGGTGAGCCCCCTCCCCCTCTCTTTTTTTTTAATTTTTTTCTCTGTTAGTGTAGTTAGTTTAGTTAGAGTAGTTAGTTAGTATAGTTAGTGTAGTTAGTTTAGTTTAGTTAGTTTAGTTAGAGTAGTTAGTTACTATAGTTAGTGTAGTTAGTTTAGTTTAGTTAGTGTAGTGTAGTGTAGTTTAGTTAGTGTAGTTTGGTTAGTTCGTGTAGTGCAGTGTAGTTTAGTTAGTGTAGTTTTGCTCAGTTAGTGTAGTTTAGTTTAGTTTAGTTTAGTTTAGTTAATTTAGTTTAGTTGTAGTCTAGTTAATCTAGTTTAGTTGTAGTTAGTTACTGTAATGCACTGCCAGGATGTAAAATAAAAATAAAATATTAATGTAGAGATCCCAAGATCCCTCCCCTCGCCGGTCACTAACCTATCCCACCCTGGATCGCCCCCTCCTCGCAGATCCTCGCCGGTGCCCCTTGCTTCCTCCATTGGCTACCCGTTCCGTCGAGGTGGTCTAGATTTACGCATGTAGGGCATGGATGATGCCTCTCTTCTGTTAAATCAACTTCTTGATTGTATGAGGCACGATATTTGTTAACGAGACCGACATGGCTATATCCTAGGGCAAGGGCTACTGGCGCTCCTCTCCAAGACACCCCAACACCAGCCGCCCGGGCGCTGGTACACACCGCCAACTCCTCCGCGTATTTATTGTATCAATTTGTTGTGAGTTAAAAGTATGGTGCCCCCTCCTCATCATTATATAAAGAGGCCTAGAATACAACGTGTTTGACTCCAACACAAACTCGTATCAGTCCACATCAATTACAGCTCCAAGTTCAAGTAATCCCTTGGCTATAATATTCGACACAAATATAACAAATTGGGAACAGGAACATTTTCTGAAATTCTTAAAATCTGGAAGACCGGACATCTTTTGAAAATGCACACGTTTTTTAACTTACTTTTTCTTGAAAATGTGAATATTTTTCCGAAATGTTAAAAAGCATAAGAAAAACACAAACATTTTGTTTTTAAATTTCGAATAATATTTCAACACTCATTTAAAAAAATGAACTTGAAGATAAAAAAAGGCATCGAGATAATAGGGAAAATTCAGTTAATAAACCTTCCATAAGGTTCCCAAAATTGGATAAAATAAGAAAGAAAATTAGTTCATGAACCTTCCGAAAGGTTCCCAAAACATGTTAAACCAGACAGAGACCTCCTAAAAGGTTCCAAAAATCGGAACGAATGAGAACAATTTAAATGGGCCAGACATAGAAATCCTATTGTTTTGTCGACTGTTCGACGTAACGAACGTCTAGACGTCTAGTAGGACGCTCGAAACTCCCCCTTTGCTCCTTAAGCCCCCGAAAGAAAAGTTGGCACTCATATCCATCATTGTGTTCCACATCCCAAGTGGAGTAGCTCGCTCGTGATCACTAATCCCAAGGAGCTCTTTTTTCACTAAAAAACCAGTAGCTTAGTGTTCTTTTTTTCATTTGCTCACTTTTTCTCGCTTTTCTCTTCTGCTATTGTTTTGTTCACCGGAAAACACTAGTTGCTGGTTTTTAAATTCAAGAAAATATTCATAATTTGAAAATAAGTTCAAGAGTTTAGGAAAAGTTCATGATTTAAAAAAAATCACAGATTGTAAAGAAATCATGAAAAAAAAATCATGAATTTGAAAATTGTTCTTGAATTTTTAAATTGTTCCTCAATTTGGAAAACGTTAATGGATTAAATTATAAATTTAAAGAAAGCCCTTGAATTTGAAAAATCTGCAGATATTTGGAAAATGGGACAACTGGGAGCTGAATTGGGCGTTGTGTACTGACTAACCCCTATTGCAAGCGTCCACAACTACAAAAGAAGTACTAAGGTAAATCTAACCACAGCATTAAACATATGGATCCAAATCAGGCCATCATCTACTACAAGGAGTAATCAACACTTGTAGGTCCAAATAATGGTGAAGTATCATGTAGTCGACGTTCACATAACACCACTAGAGGAAAAGACAACATACATCTCATCAAAATATCGAACGAATACCAAATTCACATGACTACGAATAGCAAGACTTCACCCATGTCCTCAGGAACAAACGTAACTACTCACAAAGCATATTCATGTTCATAATCAGAGGAGTAATAATATGCATTAAGGATCTAAACATATGATCTTCCACCAAGTAAACCAATTAACATCAACTACAAGGAGTAATCAACACTACTAGCAACCCACAAGTGCCAATTTGTGGTTTTGATACAAGATTGGATACAAGAGATGAACTAGGGTTTTGAGAGGAGATGGTGCTGGTGAAGATGTTGATGGAGATTGACCCCCTCCCGATGAGAGGATCGTTGGTGATGACGTTGGTGATGATTTCCCCCTCCCGGAGGGAAGTGTCCCAGCTCCACCAGAGCCCTAGATTGGTTCCGCCAAGGTTCCGCCTCGTGGCGGCGGAGTTTCGTCCCGTAAACTTGCCCATGATTTTTTCCAGGGTAAAAGCTCTCATATAGCAGAAGATGGACACCGGAGGCCCACCAGGGGGCCCAGGAGACAGGGGGCGCCCCCCACCCTCCTGGCCAGGGTGTGGGCCCCCTGATGTATTTCTTTCGCTCAATAATTCTTATTAATTCCAAAAACATGTTTCGTGGAGTTTCAGGATTTTTGGAGCAGTGCAGAATAGGTTTCCAATGTTTGCTCCTTTTCCAGCCAGAATTCCATTGCCGCATTCCCCTCTTCATGGTAAACCTTGTAAAACAAGAGAGAATAGCCATAAGTATTGATATATAATCTGTAATAACAGCCCATAATGCAATAAATATTGATATAAAAGCATGATGCAAAATGGACGTATCAACTCCCCCAAGCTTAGACCTCGCTTGTCCTCAAGCGGAAGCCGAAATCGAAAAATATGTCCACATGTTTAGAGATAGAGGTGTCGATAAAAATAAAATACGGACATGAGGGCATCATGATCATTCTTATAACAACAACATATATAGATTTTATCATATGATTTATTATGCTCAAGTAACAATCTATTCACAATGTCAAGTATGGTTCAAAAACTTCATTGAGAACTAACAAACTATAATATCAGTCATTGAAGCAATTGCAATTTATCGTAACATCATAAAGAGTCAACAATAGAGCTTTTCAGCAAGTTCACATACTCAACTATCTTGTAGTCTTCTACAATTGCTAACACTCACGCAATACTTGTGGTTATGGAGTTTCAGCGGACCACCGAGAAAGATAGGGTCTTATTGTGTTGCCTCCCAACGTATTCACCTTTAGGTGATGTCAACAATAATAGCCCATGCTAACTTACATCCAATTGGATATATATATATATATATATTTATATATATATATATATATATATATATATAGATATATATATCATGATCTTTCAAACACGAGGAGATTGCCAAGGGATAAAATGAAAAAGGGAAAGGTGTGGATCACCTTGACTCAAGCATAAAGTAAAATCATAAAGTAAAATATAGGCCCTTCGTAGAGGGAAGCAGAGGTTGTCATGTGCATTTAGGGTTGATGCACAAAATCTTAATGCAAAAGAACGTCACTTTATATTGCCCCTTGTATGTGGACCTTTATTATGCAGTCCGTCGCTTTCATTACTTCCACAACAAGATTGTACAAAGCTTGTTTTCTCTGCACTAATAAGTCATACATATCTAGATAGCAATTTTTATTGCCTGCAACATGACAACTTACTTGAAGGATCTTACTCAATCCATAGGTAGGTATGGTGGACTCTCATGGCAAAACAGGGTTTAAGGATATTTGGAACCACAAGTAGTATCTCTACTTGGTGCAGGAAATTTGGCTAGCATGAGGGGGAAAGGCAAGCTCAACATGTTTGGAAGGTCAATGAAAATATACTTTAACTGAGATGTGAGAAAACATAAACCATTACGTTGTCTTCCTTGTCCAACGTCAACCCTTTTAGCATGTCATACTTAATGAGTGCTCCCAATCTTAAAAGGTGTCCAAGATAATATATTTGTATGTGAACCACTCTTTCCTTATCACTTCCTATTAATTGCAACGATGACCAAAACTACGTTTATCAACTCTCAACAACTTTTATGCCTCATACTTTCTATGTGTTAAGTCATTACTAACCATAAGATCAATATGAACTCTTTTTATTCTTTCTACTTTCTCAAGATCATAGCAACATAGCAAAGCCCTTGACTCAACACTAATCTTTATTATAAATAGCTCATAGACTCAATTACAAAAAGAGATCACAAAGCAAAACTCAAAACTACTTGATATCAAAACTTCAATCTACTAGATCAAGATACTACTAAAAGGATCGAACTAAATAAAACGGTAAAGATAGGAGTGTGATGGTGATACGATACCGGGACACCTCCCCCAAGCTTGGCAGTTGCCAAGGGGCGTGCCCATACCCATGTGATCATGTCCTCGGAGGTGATGAAGGTGGTGATGATGACGGTGGATAATCGCACATTGAGCGTAAAAGCTCCTCCAACTTGCGGATAATGCCCTTGAGTCCGGCGATATGATCCTTCAACAGAATATTCTCCTGTGTGAGATACTTGTTTTGTATGCGAGCTAACTCAATCATCTTGAAAGCTTCAATCTCTGTTGGAGTAAAGAGGTTAGGTAAAGGTTGAGGGATGTTTTCTTCTTTCACCGCCGGAGCTTGAACCTCCATGGCCTTCTTGATCCCTTCATCCTTGTTGATCTCTTCCGGTTCTTCTCTTTTCAGCTCTGTCTTCAATAGCCAAGCATCCTTGTCTTCGTTGTTGGAGGAGGGTGAAGTCATGGTGCTCTAGATCTGCAACGGAAACAGCTCAAAACGAAAACAGGGGATATTTGTGTGATACAGTGGTCAAAACCTTCGGGAGTATATATAATGAAATTTTACCGACCAAAATACGTAACATGCAAGAAAATGGAGTCCGGGAAGCAAACGAGGTGTCCACGAGATAGGGGGGCGCGCCCATTAGGGGTGGGCGCACCCTCCACTCTCGTGGGTGGCTCGTGTCCCTTTCGGACTACTTTTTTCCTAAAATTCTTAAATATTCCAAAACTGATAAAAATTGCCATTGGAGTTGTTTTGGAGTAGGTTTACTTACCGTACAACATACCTATTCCTTTTCGGAGTCTGGAACGTTCTGGAAAGTGTCCCTTATGTATTCCTCCGGGGTTACGGTTTCAATAATATTAGTTTCAACATTGATAAGATTACCTGAAATATAATGTTTAATTCTTTGACTGTTTACCACCCTCGGACTCGTGCCTTCGAAGTTGTTGATTTTTATGGCACCAGAACGATAGACCTCCTCGATAAGTAAGGACCTTCCCACTTAGTGAGAAGTTTTCCTGCAAAAAATCTTAGACGATAGTTGAATAATAACACATAATCTCCTACGTTAAACTCACACTTTTGTATCTTTTTGTCATGCCAGTGTTTGACTTTTTCTTTGAATAGCTTGGCATTCTCATAGGCTTGGGTTCTCCATTCATCAAGTGAGCTAATATCAAACAACCTCTTCTCACCAGCAAGTTTGAAGTCATAGTTGAGCTCTTTAATAGCCCAATATGCTTTATGTTCAAGTTCAAGAGGTAAATGACACGCTTTTCCATAAACCATCTTATATGGAGACATACCCATAGGATTTTTGTACGCAGTTATATAGGCCCATAATGCATCATCAAGTTTTTTGGACCAATTCTTTCTAGATCTATTGACAGTCTTTTGCAAAATTAATTTGAGCTCTCTATTGCTCAACTCTACTTGACCACTAGACTGCGGATGATAAGGAGATGTGATTCTATGATTGACATCATACTTATGAAGCATCTTACGGAAAGCACCATGAATAAAATGTGAACCACCATCAGTCATAAGATATCTAGGGACTCCAAACCTCGGAAAAATAACTTATTTAAGCATTTTAATAGAAGTGTTATGATCCGCACTACTAGTTGGAATAGCTTCTACCCACTTAGTAACGTAATCAACATCAACTAAAATATGTGTATAACCATTAGAGGCAGGAAAAGGTCCCATATAATCAAAGCCCAAAACATCAAACGGTTCAATAACTAGAGAATAATTCATAGGCATTTCATGACGTCTACTAATGTTACCTATTCTTTGACATTCATCAATATAAGACAAACTTACGAGCATATATGGAGAGTAGGCCAATAAAACCAGATTGTAGTACCTTGTGTGCAATTCTATCTCCAGCGTGGTGTCCTCCATAGGATTCAGAGTGACACTTGCGTAGGATCTGCTCCTGTTCATGCTCAGGCACACAACGTCTAATAACACCATCTACTCCTTCTTTATAAAGGTTGGGTCATCCTAGAAGTAATGTCTTAAATAATAAAATAACTTTTTCTTTTGCTGGTATGTGAAAGTAGGCGGTATAAATTTAGCAACAATGTAATTAGCATAGTCAGCATACCAAGGAGCAGTACGAGAAGCATTAATGACCGCTAATTGTTCATCAGGAAAGCTATCATCAATAGGCAGTGGGTCATCAAGAACATTCTCTAACCTAGACAAGTTGTCTGCAACGGGGTTCTCAGCTCCCTTTCTATCAATAATATGCAAATCAAATTCTTGGAGCAGGAGAACCCATCTAATGAGCTAGGATTAGCATCTTTCTTTTCCATAAGATATTTAATAGCAGCATGATCAGTGTGAATAGTAACTTTGGAATCAACAATATAAGGTCTAAACTTATCACATGCAAACACAACTGCTAAGAATTCTTTTTCAGTAGTAGCATAATTTCTCTGGGCAGTGTCAAGAGTCTTACTAGCATACTGTATAACATTCAATTTCTTATCGACTCTTTGACCTAGAACAGCACCTACAGTATAATCGCTAGCATCACACATAATTTCAAAAGGTAAATTCCAATCAAGTGGGTGAACAATAGGTGCAGTGATCAAAGCTTTCTTAAGTATTTCAAACGGTTCTACACAATCATCATCAAAGACAAAAGGAATATCTTTTTGCAATAAATTAGTCAGAGGCCTAGAGATTTTAGAGAAGTCCTTAATGAACCTCTTATAAAAACCAGCGTGACCAAGGGAACTTCTTATACCTTTTATGTCCTTGGGACATGGCATCTTTTCAATAGCATCAACTTTGGCTTTATCAACTTCAATACCTCTCCCGGAGATCTTGTGCCCCAAGACAATGCCTTCATTAACCATAAAGTGACACTTTTCCCAATTCAGGACGAGACTAGTGTCTTCGCATCTCTGCAAAACTCGATTAAGGTTTCTCAAACAATCATCAAAAGAGGATCCATAAACGGAGAAATCATCCATGAATACCTCACAAATCTTTTCACAAAAATCAAAGAATATAGCCATCATGCATCTTTGAAAGGTAGCAGGTGCATTACATAAACCAAAAGGCATACGTCTATAAGCAAAAGTACCAAAAGGGCAAGTAAAAGTAGTTTTAGATTGATCCTTCGCTGACACAGGTATTTGAGAGAAACCAGAATAACCATCTAGAGAGCAGAAATGTGTGTGTTTGGATAGTATTTCTAGCATTTGATCAATAAAAGGTAAAGGGTAATGATCTTTCTTAGTAGCTTTATTTAACTTACGAAAATCAGTTACCATCCTATAACCTGTAATAACTCTTTTTGGGATCAATTCATCTTTATCATTAGGAACAACGGTAATACCTCCCTTTTTAGGAACACAATGGACAGGGCTTACCCATTCACTATCAGCAACGGGATAAATTATACCTGCCTCAAGGAGCTTTAGTATCTCCTTTCTTACCACTTCCTTCATCTTGGGATTTAGTCGTCGTTGAGGATCTCTAACTGGTTTGGCATCTTTCTCCACTGTAATTTTGTGTTGGCATAATGTGGGACTAATGCCCTTGAGATCATCCAGAGTATATCCAATAGCTGCTCGGTGCTTCTTCAGAGTTTTCAATAATCTTTCTTCTTCTTGCTCTCAAAAGTTAGCACTAATAATAACAGGATATATTTTCTTTTCATCAAGATAAGCATACTTAAGATTATCAGGTAATGGTTTGAGTTTAAACACGGGATCACCCTTGGGTGGAGGAGGATCCCCAAGAATTTCAACGGGAAGCTTATGTTTCAGCATAGGTTCCTGTTTAAGGAACACTTCATCTATTTCCCTTCTTTCCTTCATAAACATATCGTTTTCATGGTCTAGCAAATATTGTTCTAACTTATCATTAGGAGGCACGACAATAGAAGCAAGACCAATAATCTCATCTTTACAAGGTGGTTCCCTATCACGAGGTTGTCTACGAAACTTAGCAAAATTAAACTCATGAGACATACCATCTAAGCCAACGGTGACAATATCTTTTGCACAATCAATCTTAGCACTAGCTGTATTCAAGAAGGGTCTACCAAAAATAATGGACAAAAATCATCTTGTGGGGGAACCAAGAACAAGAAAATCAGAAGGGTATTTAACCTTCCCACACAAAACTTCAACATCTCTAACAATCCCAACTGGTTTAATGGTATCCCTATTAGCAAGCTTAATGGTGACATCAATGTCTTCTAATTCAATGGGTGCAATGTCATGCATAATTTATTTATATAGATCATAGGGTATTGCACTAGCACTAGCACCCATATCACATAAGCCATGATAACAATGATCTCCTATTTTAACAGAAATAACATGCATGCCTACAACAAGTCTATGTGTCTTAGTATCTGGTCTAGCGATATTAGCAGATTCATCACAGAAATAAATAACATGCCCATCTAAATCAGCATCCAAGAGATCTTTAACCATAACAATACTAGGTTCAACATTGATTTGCTCAGGAGGTGCATAAGTCCTAGTATTACTCTTATGAACAACAGTCGAAGTTTTAGCATGATCCTTTATCCTAACAGGAAAAGGAAGTATCTCAACATAAGTAGTAGGAACAATAGGATAACTATATGTGATAGTCTTTTCTTCAACTGTAATAGGTGCAACTACTTTCACTTCAATAGGAGGATTATATTTAAACCACTTCTCTTTAGGGAGATCAACGTGTGCAAAAGATTCACAGAAAGAAGCTACTATCTCAGAGTCAAGTCCATACTTAGTGCTAAATCCACGAAAAGCATTGGTATCCATAAAAGATTTAACACAATCGAACTTAGGTGTCATACCTGACTCCTTACCATCGTCGGAACCCCAATCTTCAGAGTTGCGTTCAATTCTTTCCAATAAATCCCATTTGAAATCAATAGTCTTCAGCATATAAGAACCAGCACAGGAAGTATCGAGCAGGTTGCTTTCATTAAGAGAAAGCCGAGCATAAAAGTTTTGAATAATCATTTCCCGGGAGAGCTCATGATTGGGGTATGAATATAACATGGACTTAAGCCTCCCCCAAGCTTGAGCGATGCTTTCTCCTTCGCGAGGCTAGAAATTATATATGTAATTACGATCACGATGAACAAGATGCATAGGGTAGAACTTCCGGTGAAATTCCAACTTCAGTCGTTTATAATTCCAAGATCTCGTATCATCACATAGCCTATACCATGTAAATGCATCTCCCTTCAAAGATAAAGGGAAGACCTTACTTTTGACAACATCATCGGGAATACCTGCAAGCTTAAATAATCCACAAACTTCATCCACAAAGATAAGGTGCAAATCGGGATGTAATGTTCCATCTCCTGCAAATGGATTAGCTAGCAGTTTCTCTATCATACCCGAATGAATCTCAAAGTAAATATTTTCATAAAGTTCAGTAGGTTGAGGAGAAACTCTTTACTCTTCTGGTCGGGGTGAAGATACCCCGAACAAGCCACTTAAAGGATTAGTTTCCATACTGACAAGTAACAGAAAATTTCAGCACACTATATAAATGTTTTCTTACCAAGTTCCACTCACCAAAAGCGCTACACTCCCCGGCAACGGCGCCAGAAAAGAGTCTTGATGACCCACAAGTGTAGGAAATCTATCGTAGTCCTTTCGATAAGTAAGAGTGTTGAACCCAACGAGGAGCAGAAGGAAATGATAAGCGGTTTTCAGTAAGGTTTTCTCTCCAAGCACTGAAATTGTAGGTGATAGATAGTTTTGTGATAAGATAAATTGTAACGAGTAACAAGTAAATAAAGTAAATAAAGTGCAGAAAGGTGGCCCAATCCTTTATGAAGCAAAGGATAAGCCCAGACAATTTCTAATAATGAGAAAGGAGCTCCCGAGGACACATGGGAATTATCGTCAAGCTAGTTTTCATCACGTTCATATGATTCGCGTTCGGTACTTTGATAATTTGATATGTGGGTGGACCGGTGCTTGGGTACTGCCCTTACTTGGACAAGCATCCCACTTATGATTAACCCCTATTGCAAGCGTCCGCAACTACAAAAGAAGTATTAAGGTAAACCTAACCACAACATTAAACATATGGATCCAAATCAGCCCCTAACGAAGCAACGCATAAACTAGGGTTTAAGCTTCTGTCACTCTAGCAACCCATCATCTACTTATTACTTCCCTACGTCTTCCTCTAGGCCCAAATAATGGTGAAGTGTCATGTAGTCGATGTTCACATAACACCACTAGAAGAAAAGACAACATACATCTCATCAAAATATCGAACGGATGCCAAATTCACATGACCACTAATAGCAAGACTTCACCCATGTCGTCAGGAAAAAACGTAACTACTCAGAAAGCATATTCATGTTCATAATCAGAGGAGTAATAGTATGCATTAACGATCTGAAGATATGATCTTCCACCAAGTAAACCAATTAGCATCAACTACAAGGAGTAATCAACACTACTAGCAACCCACAGGTACCAATTTGTGGTTTTGATAGAAGATTCGGTACAAGAGATGAACTAGGGTTTTGAGAGAGATGGTGCTGGTGAAGATGTTGATCGAGATTGACCCCCTTCCGATGAGAGGATCATTGGTGATGACGTTGGTGATGATTTCCCCCTCCCGGAGGGAAGTGTCCCCGGCAGAACTGCTCCACCAGAGCCCTAGATTGGTTTCGCCAAGGTTCCGCCTTGTGGCGGCGGAGTTTCGTCCCATAAGCTTGCCCACGATTTTTTCCAGGGTAAAAGCTCTCATATAGCAGAAGATGGACACCGGAGGCCCACCAGGGGGCCTAGGAGACAGGGGACGCGCCCAGTAGGGGGGGCGCGCCCCCACCCTCCTGGCGAGGGTGTGGGCCCCTGATGTATTTCTTTCGCTCAATAATTCTTATGAATTCCAAAAACATGTTTCGTGGAGTTTCAGGCTGTTTGGAGCAAGTCTGTAATAGGTTTCCAATGTTTGCTCCTTTTCCGCATGTAATTCCAGCTGCCGGCATTCCCGCTCTTCATGGTAAACCTTGTAAAATAAGAGAGAATAGCCATAAGTATTGAGATATAATGTGTAATAATAGCCCATAATGCAATAAATATTGATATAAAAGCATGATGCAAAATGGACGTATCATGTACCAAATGGCCTCTAGCAAGATTTGGCTACTAATAGCTTCTTAAGTAGAGGTAGTTGCTAAAATAAAATACTTAAGTGTTGTCAACTAGCAGACTGAATTGGTGGGATGATATTCTCGCATTGTGGAGGGAAGGCCAATGAGGGAGGTGATATGTGACCTCAGGTTTGTGAGCTAGTGAACGCACTAATTTTATTAGTGCAACTTCAAAGTGTAACGAGCCTTCAAATTCAGTTTTGATAATAAAGATATATGATTTCAAGACTAGTGGTTTCTATACCCTAATCATTTTTTGAAATAATACTACCATTTATTTTGTAAATAACAAAGTCATCTTCCCTACAAAACCAGAATGAGTTAATAGATGTATAATTTCTAACTTTGTGAAAAATTCGATGCAATTACCTAAAATTACTTGGGTGCCAAAATACCTTCACCTCCACAATTCGGACTAGATGCAGACAATTATGAAATTACATTCAGTTTTGGTCCTTGACAAAAAAATAAAACTGGGTCAATATCTTCTAAATTCAGTACACTTTGATGTAAAATTTATATCTTCGGAAATTTTAAACCCTTGTGAGATCCGGACTACACTTCGGTGCCTTAAGGCACATGCCTTTGTGCCTATAACATGTGGGTCTAACTGGTGGTTGGCCCACATGTCAAGGACCCAAAGGCAGGTGCCTTTAAGGCAATGAAGCTGCGTCCGTGAGATCTGCATGTAGGTATGTATGATGCGCTTTTTCGGCAGGAGGGCGGGTCGGTCGGAGAAGCAAACAAGGGAGGTCATGTGATAGGGAGAAGGACCATACTATGGCGTGGAAGTCCCATGAGATGGCGGCGGTGCAGCCGGTGTCACCAACTGGAATCAGAGAATTTGCCATCAGTCGGTTCATTGACGTCTACTAGGTAACGGCGAAGAATGTCTTCACCGTCAGCTTACAAAAAACAGACGAGAACGAATGAGATGATGGCAAGGCCGCAATTTGACATCAACCATATTTTTGCCTTCCGCTAGCAGACGACAAAGAGGTCAGGGTGGGATCCGGTGGTGGCCAGCTTATTGCAACGGCCTACCACACCTCTTTGATGTCTGCTAGTGGATGCAATAAACCGGCCTCCACTGGAACCCACCCCCACCTCTTTGCTCTCTGCTAGCGGACGGCAAAGTTTCTTTGTCGTCAGCTAGCAGACGACAGACTAGCCACTACCTAACAGCCCGTTACCCACCCCCTCCTCTCTCTGTCTTATCCTCCCTCTCTCTCTCTCTCTCTATCTCTCTCTCTCTCTCTCTCTCTCTCTCTCTCTCTCTCTCTCTCTCTCTCTCTCTCTCCGATCGCTGCCCCGACCTCACCACGCCGCCCTGGCCCGCCACTCGGACCCGATGCAGACCGCACCCTGCCGCCGCATTGACCCCCCTGCCGCCCGGCCCGCCACTCGACCCCACGCCACCCTCGCCCCCGACCCCGACCCCGACCGCACGCCGCCCCCGACCCCACACCGGCCCGGCCCGTGCTACGTCTTGAGCGTGCGTTGGTTTTCCTTGAAGAGGAAAGGGTGATGCAGCAATAGTAGCGTAAGTATTTCCCTCAGTTTTTGAGAACCAAGGTATCAATCCAGTAGGAGGCTCCTCAAAAGTCCCACGCACCTACACAAACAAACAAAGAACTCGCAACCAACGCAATAAACGGGTTGTCAATCCCTTCACGGCCACTTGTGGAAGTGAGATCTGATAGAGATAGTATGATAAGATAAATATATTTTTTGTATTTTATAATATAGATGCAAATAAAAGTGGATTGAAAGCTTATATGATAACAGATAGACCCAGGGGCCATAGATTTCACTAGAGGCTTCTCTCAAGATACCATAAGTATTACGGTGGGTGGACAAATTACTGTCGAGCAATTGATAGAAAAGCGAATAATTATGATATTATCTAGGCATGATCATGTATATAGGCATCACGTCATAAAAAGTAGACCGACTCACATGCGCATCTACTACTATTAGTCCACACATCGACCGACTCCTGCCTGCATCTAGAGTATTAAGTTCATAAAGAACAGAGTAACGCATTAAGCAAGATGACATGATGTAGAGGGATAAACTCAAGAAATATGATATAAACCCCATCTTTTTATCCTCGATGGCAACAATACAATACGTGCCTTGCTGCCCCTGCTGTCACTAGGAAAGGACACCGCAAGATTGAACCCAAAGCTAAGCACTTCTCCCATGGCCAGAAAGATCAATCTAGTAGGCCAAACCAAACTGATAATTCGAAGAGACTTGCAAAGATAACTCAACCATACATAAAAGAATTCAGAGGAGATTCAAATATTTCTCATAGATAAACTTGATCATAAGCCCACAATTCATCGGATCTCGACAAACACACCGCAAAAAGGGTTTACATCTAATAGATCTCCACAAGAGAGGGGGAGAACACTTTATTGAGATCCAAAAAGAGAGAAGAAGCCATCTAGCTAATAACTATGGACCCGTAGGTCTGTGGTAAACTACTCACAACTCATCGGAGGGGCTATGGTGTTGATGGAGAAGCCCTCCGTGGTCGATTCCCCTTCCGGCAGAGCACCGGCGAAGGCTCCAAGATGGGATCTCGCGGATACAGAACGTTAAGGCGGTGGAAATTGTGTTTCGTTGGCTCCTTGGATGTCGGTGGCCGCCCGAGGGGCCCACGAGACAGGGGGTGCGCCCTGTAGGGGTGGGCGGGCCCTCCACCCTCGTGGCCGCCTCGGCTGCTTCTTGGCTTCACTCCAAGTCCTCTGGATCATGTTTGTTCCAAAAATCACGCTCCCGAAGGTTTCATTCCGTCTGGACTCCGTTTGTTATTCCTTTTCTTCGAAATACTGAAATAGGAAAAAAACAGCAATACGGGCTGGGCCTCCGGTTAGTAGGTTAGTCCCAAAAATGATATAAATGTGTAAAATAAAGCCCATAAACATCCAAAAGGGGTAATACAATAGCATGGAACAATAAAAAATTATAGATACGTTGGAGACGTATCACCCCGCCACTCCAACCACACGCCACCCCTGCCCCCGCCCCCGACTGCACCCCACCGCCACCCCCGACCCCGACCGCACGCCGCCACCGCCCCCGACCCCACGCCGCCCCCGCTCCCCACAGCACCCCGCCACCTCCCCCGCTCCCCATAGCACCCCGCCGCCGCCCCCGACCCCACGCCGCCCCGACCGCATGCCGCTACCGCCCTCGACCCAATGTCGCCCCGACCCCACACCGCCCGGCCTGCAGCTCCGACACCACGCCACCCCCACCGCCGCCCCAGACTGCACCACGCCATCACCCCCGACCCCATGCCGCCCCTGCTCCCCACCGCACCCCGCCGCCATCCCCACTACAAGAAACTTGTTGATACATGACAGTCCTAGTCCGTCACAGATCAACCAAAAACTGTCATGCGCCACCCATGACGGATCCGAAATCCGTCATGTATATCGCGTCATAATTTGATATCGTACCTTCCATGACGGTCCTTGGTTGTCATGGATCTGCCTGTGCCCGCCAAGCGAAACTAGGCTGTGACGGAATGCACCGTCACCGATTTACATGACGTGGTCTGCGACATGGCGTCTACCTGGATCTGACGTGGAGGATAACATGGCCCATGTTGTAACGAGCCCAGTTAGGGATTTGGCCCAATTTCATGGACAGTCCAACCAAATAATGTTTATCTTTCACCTCCATTAGCGTACCTATTTTTTAGTCCTACTTAATAGCCCATGTTTGTCATGCCTGTTTTTACGATGCAACAAAATTTACAATAGAGCAACCAAATTATATTCATTAAAAAATAGCAATTGTTCACATGACAATACAAAGTTCCAACATGACTTCAAAACATCACCAGCATATCTAGAAAGCGCTTTAAACATTTTTGTTAAAGAAAAGAGTAACATGACTTCAAAGAAAATACACTACTAGCAGATTATGAAGTCTCCAACACTTCACCACTGCTTCAGGGCAGCTTCCGAACCCAAATAATTCCCGCTGAAAAACTTCAATCTCCAGGAACACGAAATAACTGCCAAACCTGCATAAAATCAAAACACTCAAAGGCAAGACCATTTTAAGCAAAATGATGGTCCACACTTCAATATGAGATGTGATAAAGAACCAGACAGGGCAGATGTCGAATAATACCAAGAATTAGAGAATATGCTAGTAATAACACTAGAAATTTGAGACTGTACAAATGCACGACCTAGCCAATCTAACACTCCTAAATCTGAAGCAAAAACAATATACCATTTACTATTAGTAATCTTAAATAAAAGCGCGCAATATTCACTTTCATCGCTCCTTCAGATTGTAATTCTATGTACACGCATTTCTAGAAATACAGTTGTACAAAATCCATCACCTCTGCTGTAATAAGCGAAGAAACTCAACATCAATTAAACTGTTAGCTTGCAAACCAAAAGAAGGAAGGGAAAACAGCAAGATTATTTATACAACCATATTAAGAAGTCAGGTAATCATTGAATTAGACATCAAGGCAGTAATGAAAGTCAAATGACAAAGTAACAAAACACACAACAAAAAATGTGTCAACTGAAATTGAATGATAAAATAACAAAACACACATCACGTAACTAAGTACTATAGCAGTAGTAGTTGAGGCCATACAAACCTGTCAACTAAACTTTGTAGAATCATTTCGTACCATAAGTGCAAACCTAACCACTACTAATGATGTCTACACCCAAGACATTCGATTTCTTATGCTCATTCAGTCAATGCCCAATTTTATCTTAAAGTGAATGCACCAACACTCATTGAAGGATAAAAGCTACGAAGAACACCATATACCTGGTATAGTTAAGAGTTTGCTTTAGTCAGGTTTATAAGATTACCAAATGTTGGGCACCATCTGTAATTAAGAGTACAAATCTTCAAGCTGTACACTTATCTAACTCTGCACCAGTTTCTAATATAAATAAATAAAACAGAGTAAATGGCAGGAAAATATATATTTTTACAACTTGTTTAGATGGAGGTATTTAGTACATAACATCCTGAACATGGTGGCATGTACTGAGAACAAGAAATTCATCATCAAATTGTGATATATATTAAACTGAGCAAAGATCATGTGGCATGAATTTCATCAACTTATTGTGTTGAAATCGATATGATGGCAATTTTCACCACATAACACAGAGAAAGTTTGCACATAATATATAACAGAGAAATAGTGTAATAGCAGGCCTAGTTAACAAACATTCTACTCTTGGTAGATGGATTCAGTGAGATTAATGAATTACTTTCTCTCCATAAAGAAGAAAAATCGGAAGAACCAACAGGAGCATCTCATGGGCATTTAATTATTAAATTAGTAGTTGCTTAACTAATTAGCCGATCTCACAAATTCGACACTACTAGTGCTCACACAGTGAGAAAAGAACATAGCCAACATTAAGAAGTGTTGTGCTCATGAAGTAACTCAACCAAAAAAAGTTCAAGAGCTGGATTCCAAATTATCTTCTTCAGTGACACAGGGACATAAGCATGGACTGAATTTTATGTTAGAAGAACAAGCATGAATTACGTGTATTTTCAGTCAAGTTTACTTCCAGCAATCATAATTCACAAATGTAAATTGAGCGAGTGCCATAGCAGAACATAAGGGCAAATAGATGTTTGAGTAAAGTGTATGTAACATAAAGAGCATGTGCAGGAAAGGGCAGTGTAGATACAATCACCAAGTAAAAAATGTTTCTGGTCCATGTGAGATGTGCAAATTATGTAGGCAAGGGCAGTGCAGACATCACTAAGTAAAAAATGTTTTAGTTGTACAAAGACCATTAGATGCCCTGACTCGTATGGGATCCATCACCATTATGTGCATGCAGAAGATTGGACACTATGCAGTAAAATGAACCTGGCACTGAAAAACCTGAATATTCAGTGCACTATCCAAACTTCATAGATATTCAAGAATGGCGTTCTTGGCGAGCTCACCGGGGATGATGAGGCGGACGGAGGACGTGCACCATTATGTGCATGCAGAAGATTGGACACTATGCAGTAAAATGAACCTGGCACTGAAAAACCTGAATATTCAGTGCACTATCCAAACTTCATAGATATTCAAGAATGGCGTTCTTGGCGAGCTCACCGGGGATGATGAGGCGGACGGAGGACGTGGAAGGTGGCAGGCATGGCACTTTTTTCTCAACAAAATACATTCAATAAAACTGCAGATAATAAATAGCATGTACCTACAGAATCTGCAGATATCAGTTGTTCTTCATTTAGATAATGGTATGAGTTTCTCAATTGTAAAAGCTGGCAGATAAATGCTGTATGGAATTACTATTCAAAAAATCAGACAACATACATCGGACTTCTGAATTAGCAGTGTACAACTACAATGCCTGAACAGCAACAAGAACAGAAATTAAACCTAATACTTTTTGTTTCCAGTACAAAAGATTAATGTGCGGCACAATATAATTAGGAAGGAAGCAGAACAACCTACATCTACAAAGCACAAATAAGTAATGAACAAGCAGCCCAGGAAGTGGTTCTCGTGCCTTCTGCTATTCGTTTTAAAGACGGACATGGCAGATGCCCAAATTTCTTGCTTGTACCGATTCAGCCTGGCCAACGAGGCCTGCATCCGTCCTCTACCAAGAACGGATACATCCATCCATGGAGATGAACAGAGGGGGGCGGGAGGGTAAGGGACGATGCGGATGAACGTACTTGGTCTTTCCGGCCGGAGAAAGTGAAAAGCGGCGAGTGGAGGCTACTCACCATGGACGTGGAAGACGGCCGCAACAACGAGGGGACCGACGGTGGCGTGGCTGACGGATAACTGGACCCAGCCACAAGGGTTGTACTTTGGATCTGTGGCGCTGTCGCCACATCATGTAACTCACCTCGGCACGCCACCACCATGGATCTCGCATCTTCGCGGACGCCGCCGACGTTGCCGTCTGGTCGACACTACCACAGATCTCAGGAGCCCCACCCACGTGCGCCTCCGCGTCGTAGGAGGTGAGCTTCGGAGCTCGCCGTGCTTCTTCACCGGACACGGAGGAGGAAGAGGACAGATGATGGATGGAGGCGGGCACGGAGTGGTGGATCGGGAGAGGTAAGGGTGGTTCTGTGCTGTCCCCGGTGCTGGTGTGGAGCGGCAGAGAAGGATAGGAGTGGCGGCGGTTGAGGGAATGGGAGAGAATGGGAATTAGGGTTAGGTGGGAGTGGACCATGGAGTTAAATGGACTGGCCCAAAAAAATTCCCACCCGCGCGTCGGCGACTTAAAATTTTGCTGGCTCAAAAAAATTGCCACCCGGGCCTCGGCGACTTAAAATTTTGCACCTCCGCGCGCTCTTGGACTTTGCCTTTTTTTTGCTGGCTGATCAACTTCATCACCCCACGCGCGCCCTCCTCTTTTTTATTTTCTCTACAGCATTTGACTGACATGTGGGCCAAACAAGGAGGCACACATTGACACATCAACAGGAGCTGTCCATGATGGTCCGGATGGTGGACAAAGAAAAAAAAAAGCTAGGCCCTGCTAGGCCTATCTGATCGATCCATGACGGTTCACGTGACGGTCCCTCGATGTCCGTCATAAAGGGGCTACCCTTTTCAGGCCCATTTGCATCTTGTTAATCGGTGCCGATTTCCGTGTGGATCGAGAGCCGTCACGTAAATCCGTCATGGATTAACAGGTTTCTTGTAGTGCCCTCAACCCCACGCCGCTGCCCGCGACCCCACGCCACCCCGACCGCACCTCACGGGCCTGCTGCCTCGACGCCTCGACGCCTCCCAAGACGCCAGCCCGGCCCGCCGGCTCCTCCACCTCGACCTCTACCTTCCCCACTCCGGTGAGCCCCCTCCCCCTCTCTTTTTTTCTCAATTTTTTTCTCTATTAGTTTAGTTAGTTTAGTTAGTTTAGTTAGAGTAGTTAGTTAGTATAGTTAGTGTAGTTAGTTTAGTTAGTATAGTGTAGTGTAGTTTAGTTAGTGTTTTTTAGTTAGTGTAGTTTGGTTAGTTACTATAGTGTAGTGTAGTTTAGTTAGTGTAGTTTTGGTCAGTTAGTGCAGTGTAGTTTAGTTTAGTTTAGTTAATTTAGTCTAGTTGTAGTTTAGTTATTTAGTTTAGCTAATCTAGTTTAGTTGTAGTTAGTTACTGTAACGCACTGCCTGGATGTAAAGGAAAAAATAAAATGTTAACGTAGAGATCCCAAAATCCCTCCCCTCCTCGGTCACTAACCTATCCCTCCCCGGATCGCCCCCTCCTCGTAGATCCTCGCCGGTGCCCCTTCCTTCCTCCATTGGCTACCCGTTCCGTCGAGGTGGTCTAGATTTACGCATGCAGGGCATGCATGATGCCTCTCTTCTGTTAAAGCAACTTCTTGATTGTTTGAGGCACGATATTTGCTAACGAGACCGACATGGCAATATCCTAGGGCAAGGGCTAATGGCGCTCCACTCCAAGACACCCCAACACCGGCCGCCCGGGCGCTAGCACACGCCGCCAGCTCCTTCGCTTATTTATTGTATCAATTCGTTGTGAGTTAAATGTATGGTGCCCCTCCTCATCATTATATAAAGAGGCCTACAATACAACGTGTTTGACTCCAGCACAAACTCGTATCTATCCACATCAATTACAGCTCCAAGTTCATGTAATCCCATGGCTACAATATTCGACACAAATATAACAAAAATTGGGAACAGGGACATTTTCTGACATTCTTAAAAAATGGAAGACCGGACGTCTTCTGAAAATGCACACATTTTTAATTTACTTTTTCTTGAAAATGGGAATATTTTTCCAAAATTTTCAAAACTATAATAAAAACGCAAACATTTTGTTTTTACATTTCGAATAATATTTCAATACTCATTAAAAAAAATGAACTTGAAGATAAAAAAAGGCATCGAGATAACAGGGAAAATTCAGTTAATAAACGTTCCATAAGGTTCCCAAAGTTGGATAAAATAAGAAAGAAAATTAGTTCATGAACCTTCCGAAAGGTTCCCAAAACATGTTAAACCAGACAGAGACCTCCTAAAAGGTTCCCAAAATCGGAACAAATGAGAACAATTTAAATGGGCCAGACATAGAAATCCTATTGATTTGTCGACTGTTCTACGTAACGAACGTCTAGACGTCTAGTAGGACTCTCGAAACTCCCCCTTTGCTCCGTAAGCCCCCGAAGAAAAGTTGGCACTCACGTCCATCATAGTGTTCCACATCCCAAGTGGTGTAGCTCGCCCGTGCTGGTTTTTAAATTCAAGAAAATATTCATAATTTGAAAATAAGTGTAAGAGTTTAGGAAAAGTTCATGATTTTGAAAAACAATCATGGATTTTAAAAGAAATCATGAAATAAAAAATCATGAATATGAAAATTGTTATTCAATTTTTAAAATTGTTCCTGAAATTGGAAAACGTTAACGGATTAAATTATAAATTTAAAGAAAGGCCATGAATTCGAAAAATCTGCAGATATTTGGAAAATGGGACAACTTGGAGCTGAATTGGGTGTTGTGTACCAAATGGCCTCTAGAAAGATTTGGCTACTAATAGCTTCTTAAGTAAAGGTAGTTGCTAATATAAAATAATTAAGTGTTGTCAACTAGCAGACTGAATTGGGGATGATGTTCTCGCATTGTTGAGGGAAGGTCAATGAGGGAGGTGATATCTGACCTCAGGTTTTTATAACACCCCGGATGTAACTTTCCATATTTGTAACTCCAACTCTTGCCATTTTCGGCATTGTGTTATGATATTCCCTCCGTGGTTGGGTTTTTCTCTTTCGTTTTGCATTTTGTTTATGTCATGCATCTCATATCATATCATCATGTGCATCTCATTTGCATACATGTTCGTCTCATGATTCCGAGCATTTTCCCCATTGTCCGTTTTGCAATCCGGCACTCCTATGTCCCCCGGCGTCCCCTTTTACATTTTTCCGTGAGCGGGTACTAAACTTTCTCGGAATGGACCGAGGCTTGCCAAGTGGCCTTGGTACACCACCTGTCAAGTTTCGTGCCATTTGGAGGTAGTTTAATACTCCAACGGGTAACCGCATAACCGCAAAGGCCTCTTTTGGGTTGCAGCCTAACACCCCTTCAAAACAGCCCAATAACCCATTTAAGTCGCTTCCATGCTCTCCGTCGTCGGATCACGATCGTGTGGGCGAAAACTACACTCCATTTGGAGCTTCCTAGCTCCTTCTACCTATAAAACACCTCCTCCCGAAATTAGGATCAAATCCACCCTAACCCTAGCCCGCTCCTCTCCCCGCCCGCTTGGCTCAGCGCCGCCGCCTCACAGCGCTTCCGCCTCCGCTGGTCGCCGCCTCCCAGCGGCCCGCTCCCGGCCTCCGCCGCCCGAGCCCGTTGCCGTCGCCTCCGCTCCGGCCGCCGCCTCCGGCCACCAAACCCCGCCGGCCCCATTGTCCGCGCCGTCGTGGCCAGCGCGCCCGACGCCGTCGTCCCCGGCCGCCCGCCCGCCGTCCCGACCCCATCTCCGGTTGCCCCGGCCTCCTCCCTCACCTCCGGCGTACAGGAACTCCGGCGACCTCGACTTCCGGATCTGAGATCCAAAATGAGGGTTGACTTCTTTCTCCCCCGAAATTCTCGTCATTTATTCTGCAGATTATTTGTTGCATTTTAATCACACCATAACTTTGCACCCGTGGCTCCGTTTTGGGCGTATAGCATACCGAATTGTTCGCCTCGACGAGTACATCATTTAATCTCATTGCATCATTTTCATTTTAGCTCATATTGATGCCCGAAATGCTGTTAGAAGAGGCCTACGTGATGTTAGTTTCAGATTCTTATCATAACATGCACTTTTGTCATTTTTGTCATGATTGATGTGTGCATCCTATGAACTTGAGTCCTACATGTGTTTTGTAATATGCCATGCCATCTTTACAGGAGTTTATGCCATGTATTTTTGTGATCTCTGTGGTGACTAGCACAAGCATGCAACCTAGGCTTCATGATGTTGCTGATTTCAGCCCCTGTTTTGCTGATATTTTTATTCCATGTAAACTTGATGTTACCGAGAGATCCATGCATATTTTGAGATACTTTAGTAAGGATGTTTTGAACATATGGTTATTCTCTATCCATCCATGCCCTTTTTTGCAATTATGGAGTGCCATCGCTTGAGTCAATCGAGCTCTACTTTTGCTATAAAATGTTTCCTGGCAGGTTGTTTACATGTTATTCAATTTTGCCAAGGTTGTTGTAGTTGATCCGTGAATGCTATGATGTTGTTCTTGCCATGTATAGCTTCTATGCCATGTCTTCTTGATGGATGTATGCTTAGTTTATCTTGAAATGCTCTGTAGTCAGTGCATCGAGCTCGCGAAGATGCCTTCATAATTCTGTCAATGTCATGCCCTGTTTGCTGAATCTGTTAACGAAACTTGCTATATTGACATGGGTGCTATTATATTTTCTGATCCCTTTTGGCTCATGGTCAATAAGGGACTTTTGTTCTATGCGTTGAGTAGATTTATGCCATGCCTTGTTTTGCTATTATACGTTCTTGTAGCATGTTGTTTGCTTGCTATGAACATTGCTTCCTGATGCTGATTCTGCCATGTTCAGTATTTTCACCAAGTCTGTGAAGCTGATATATTTTGCACTTTTGCCATGCTTGTTTGGACCTATTATGTTGTGATTTAGCCGTAGCTCAGTGTTCATCTTTTGTCAAGAATCTTGAGTAGATCACTGCCATATGCTTTGTTGGTACGTTTGGGTGCAGTAGCTTAATTTCTTGTTGCATGCTATGTGGCATCATGCTGTTAATGGCAGATTTATGCCATTCTTGTTTTGCTAGTCATTTGCAAACCGTGCATCCGATTCCGGTGATCTTTATATCGATTTCAACCAAAATCATCTCACCTTTCCAGCGGCATACTTGGTTTGCCAAGTTGATGCCTTGTTCATCAGTTTCCTTCCGGAGCACGCACATGCATTGCATCTCACATCTCGCATATCATGCCATGTTTTGCATCATGTGGTTTGTGCATCGCCCGTGATTTATTGTGGTTCCATTGTTTGTGTTCTTGCTTTGGGTAGAGCCGGGAAACGAGTACGAGGATCAAGCTTTCGACAACTCTGAGAACTTTGCAGGCAAGATGACCATACCCTCGAAATCACTTCTATCTTTGCTTGCTTGATGCTCGCTCTTTTGCTATGCCTATGCTACGTTACCTACCACTTGCTATATCATGCCTCCCATATTGCCATGTCAAGCCCCTAACCATCCTTTCCTAGCAAACCGTTGTTTGGCTATGTTACCGCTTTGCTCAGCCCCTCTTATAGCGTTGCTAGTTGCAGGTGAAGATGAAGTTGGTTCCTTGTTGGAACATGGTTATTTCGGGATATCACAATATCTCTTATTTTAATTAATGCATCTATATACTTGGTAAAGGGTGGAAGGCTCGGCCTTATGCCTGGTGTTTTGTTCCACTCTTGCCACCCTAGTTTCCGTCATACCGGTGTTATGTTCCTTTATTTAGCGTTCCTTACGGTTGGGTGATTTATGGGACCCCCTTGACAGTTCGCTTTGAATAAGACTCCTCCAGCAAGGCCCAACATTGGTTTTACCATTTGCCACCTAAGCCTTTTTCCCCCGGGTTTTCGCGAGCCCGAGGGTCATCTTTATTTTAGCCCCCCCGGACCAGTGCTCCTTCGAGTGCTGGCCCGAACCGAGCAGCCTGCGGGGCCACCACGGGGAAACTCGAGGCCTGGTTTTACTCGTAGCTTGACTTATCCGGATGTGCCCTGAGAACGAGATATGTGCAGCTCCTATCGGGATTTGTCGGCACAATCGGGCGGCTTTGCTGGTCTTGTTTTACCATTGTCGAAATGTCTTGTAGTCCGGGATTCCGAGGCTGATCGGGTCTTCCCGGTAGAAGGAATATCCTTCGTTGACCATGAGAGCTTATAATGGGCTAAGTTGGGACACCCTGCAGGTATTATCTTTCGAAAGCCGTGCCCGCGGTTATGAGGCAGATGGGAATTTGTTAATGTCCGGTTGTAGAAAACCCGAAGTTGACCTTAATTAAAACACATCAACCGCGTGTGTAACCGTGGTCTCTTCTCGGCAGAGTCCGGGAAGTGAACACGGTGTTGGAGTTATGTTTGACGTAAGTAGTTCAGGATCACTTCTTGATCGCTACTAGCTTCACGACCGTGCCTTGCTTCTCTTCTCGCTCTCTTTTGCGAATGTGGCCACCATATATGCTAGTAAACTTGTTGCAGCTCCACCTCACAACTCTGTCCTTCCTATAAGCTTAAATAGTCTTGATCTCATGGTGTGAGATTGCTGAGTCCTCGTGACTCACAGATTCTACCAAAACAGTTGCAGTGCCGGCGATGCCACTGCAGGTGGCGCAACCGAGCTCAAGTGGGAGTTCGACGAGGCGTGGTCGTTACTATGTGTCTTTTCCCGATGATCGATGGTGGAGCCCAGTTGGGACAATCGGGATCTGTGTAGCATTTGGGGTAGTCTTCTTTTATTTTGGTTCCGTAGTGGGACCTTGATTGTAATCTGGATGATGGATGTTTATTTATGTATTGTGTGAAGTGGCGGTGTAAGCCAACTATGTATCTCTTTCCCTTATGTATTACATGGGTTGTGTGAAGATTACCTCACTTGCGACATTGCTTTCAATGCGGTTATGCCTCTAAGTCGTGCTTCGACACGTGGGAGATATAGCCGCATCGAGGCGTTACAAGTTGGTAATCGAGCCATCCCGACTTAGGAGCCCCCTTGATTGTTTGTCTTTGGCGTTGTTGAGTCTAGAACAAAATGTTTTGTGTCTTAGGATTATATATATCGGAGAGTAGGATTCTTTTTACTCCCAGTCCCTTAAATCGCTCTGGTGAGGTCTCCTGACATAGAAGTTTTGACTCTCCTCTCCTCAAATTTCACTAAAAAAATTTAGGATCACGCGGGTATCTTGGAATCGTTCTGATGGTTTTGTGACGAGAACATTGTTCTTGGTGCCTCGACATTTAGGGGTTGTGGCGGTGTCCGGGAGTTGAGCTCGAGGTGTTGTCGTCACAATTTTATCGTTGCGATTCTGGAATACACGAGCTTTGCCGACATCGAAAATCTCTTTTATGCAGTTGTTGGTGAGATAACCCGATAACCCGATCGGGCGAGCTCGAGTATTGCCATGACTCATTATAACGGATGCTTTTCAAGGTCGAGGTACACGATTTCCGAAGGTTTCTTGGTTATGTGTTGACGGATGGATACAGCTCGATCTAGGTATTGTTAGTTTGGGTGATATATTTTGTGTCCCCTGTATCCCCAACACCAGATTGCATAACCAGAAAGTTTCGGGAGTTTATAGGTGGGATTCAAGTAGCTCTTATGTAACGCCCTCGATGCAGCTATATCTCCCACATGTCGAAGCACGACTTAGAGGCATAACCGCATTGAAAGCAATGTCGCAAGTGAGGTAATCTTAAGTGAGGTAATCTTCACACAACCCATGTAATACATAAGAGAAAGAGATACATAGTTGGCTTACAGTCGCCACTTCACACAATACATAAATAAACATCCATCATCCAGACTACACTCAAGGTCCGACTACGGAACCAAAATAAAAGAAGACTACCCCAAATGCTACACAGATCCCCGATCGTCCCAACTGGGCTCCACTCTGATCATCGTGAAAAGACACATAGTAACGACCACGTTCCTCGTCGAACTCCCACTTGAGCTCGGTTCGTCACCTGACCGCATCGTCGGCACACCGCAACTGTTTTGGTAGAATCTGTGAGTCACGGGGACTCAAAGCAATCTCACACCCGCGAGATCAAGACTATTTAAGCTTATAGGAAGGACAGAGTTGTGAGCTGGAGCTGCAGCAAGCGACTAGCATATATGGTGGCTACATTCGCAAAAGAGAGCGAGAAGAGAAGCAAGGCACGGTCGTGAAGCTAGTAGCGATCAAGAAGTGATCCTGAACTACTTACGTCAAACATAACTCCAACACCGTGTTCACTTCCCGGACTCCGCCGAGAAGAGACCATCACGGTTAGACACGCGGTTGATGTGTTTTAATTAAAGTCAACTTCGGGTTTTCTACAACCGGACATTAACAAATTCCCATCTGCCTCATACGCGGGCACGGCTTTCGAAAGATAATACCCTGCAGGGGTGTCCCAACTTATCCCATAATAAGCTCTCACGGTCAACGAAGGATATTCCTTCTACCGGGAAGACCCGATCAGTCTCGGAATCCCGGACTACAAGACATTTCGACAGCAATAAAACAAGACCAGCAAAGCCGCCCAAGTGTGCCGACAAATCCCGATAGGAGCTGCACATATCTCGTTCTCAGGGCACACCGGATGAACCAGACGTCGGGTTGGCATAGACCCTGATTTCCCAAGGGGCGCCGGACATCGCTCAAGTTTGACCAGCACTCGAAGGAGAACTGGCCCGGGGGGTTAAAATAAAGATGACCCTCGGGCTCGCGAAAATCCGGGGGAAAAGGCTTAGGTGGCAAATGGTAAAACCAAAGTTGGGCCTTCTTTGGAGGAGTCTTATTCAAAGCGAACTGTCAAGGGGTCCCATAAATCACCCAACCACTGTAAGGAACGCGAAATCAAGGAACATAACACCGTATGACGGAAACTAGGTGGCAAGAGTGGAACAAAACACCGGGCATAAGGCCGAGCCTTCCACCCTTTACCAAGTATATAGATGCATTAATTATAGCAGATATATTGTGATATCCCCAACAAGTAAACATGTTCCAACAAGGAACAACATCTCCATGTTCCAACAAGGAACAAACTTCATCTTCACATGCATCTAACAACGCTATAAGAGGGGCTGAGCAAAGCGGTAACATAGCCAATCAACGGTTTGCTAGGAAAGGATGGTTAGAGGTTTGACATGGCAATATGGGTGGCATGATATAGCAAGTGATAGGCATCGTAGCATAGGCATAGCAAAAGAGCGAGCATCTAGCAAGCAAAGATAGAAGTGATTTCGAGGGTATGGTCATCTTGCTCGCAAGGTTCTCGAGTTGTCGAAAAGCTTGATCCTCGTGGCGTTCTCAACAGGTTCCTCGTTCACGTACTCGTCTCCCGGCTTTACCCAAAGCAAGAACACAAACAAAGGAACCACAATAAATCACGGTGCAATGCACAAGCAACATGATGCAATACATGCCATGATATGCGAGATGTGATATGCAATGCGTATGCGTGCTCCGGAAGAAAAATGATAAACCAGGCATCAACTTGTCAAACCAAGTATGCCGCTGGAAACGTGAGATGATTTCGGTTAAAATCGATATAAAGATCACCAGAATCGGATGCACGGTTTGCAAATGACAAGCAAAACAAGAATGGCACAAATCTGCTATTAACAGCATGATGCCACTTAGCAAGCAACAAGTAATTAAGCTATTGCATTCAAACGTACCAGAAACGCATATGGAAGTGATCTAATCAAGATTCTTGACAAAATATGAACATTGAGCTACGGCTAAATAACATCATAACAGGTCCAAACAAGTATGGCAAAAGTTTAAAATATATCAGCTTCACAGACTTAGAGAAAATACTAAACATGGCAGAACTCAAAGCATAGAACAAAAGTCCCTTACTGACTATAAGCCAAAAAGGATAAGGAAATATGATGGCACCCACATAAACATAGCAAGTTTCGTTAACAGATTCAGCAACAGGGCATGACAAAAACAGATAACAAGTAGGCATGTTTAAGAGCTCGATGCACTTACTACAGAGCATTTCATGATAAAATAAGCATACATCCATCAAGAATACATGGCATCTAAGCTATACATGGCAAGAACAACATCATAGCATACACGTATCAACTACAACAACCTTGGCAAAATTGAATAACATGTAAACAATCTGCCAGGAAACATTTTATAGAAAAAGTAGAGCTCGATTGACTCAAGCTATGGCACTCCATAATTGCAAACAAGGGCATGGATAGATAGAGCATAACTATATATTCAAAACATCCTTACTGAAGTATCTCAAAATAAGCATGGATCTCTCGGTAGCATCAAGTTAACATGGCATAAAAATATCCGCAAAACAGGGGCTGAAATCAGCAACATCATGAAGCCCAGTTTACATGCTTGTGCTAGTCACCACAGAGATCACAAAAATACATGGCATACACTGCTGTAAATATGGCATGGCATATTACAAAACACATGTAGGACTCAAATTCATAGGATGCACACATCAACCATGGCAAAAATGACAAAGGTGCATGTTCTGTTAAGAAACAGAAACTAACATCACATAGCCCTGTTCCAACAGAATTTCAGGCATCACGATGAGCTCAAATGAAAATGATGCAATGAGTTGAAATGATCTACTCTTCGAGGCGAACATTTTGGTATGCTATACGCCCGAAACGGAGCGACGGGTGCAAAGTTATGGCATGATGAAATTGCAACGAAATAGTGACAGAATAAAAGACTTGGAGGAAAAATCGGGGGAGGAGAAGAAAGTCAACCCTAGATCCGATCGAGGCGTGGATCGAGGCGGCCGGCGGCCTCTAGCCGGAGCTGGAGGAAGGAGGGCTGGGCCGGGCTGCTTGCCGGCGCCACGGAGCGGGCCGGACGAGGAGGAGGCGGGCGGCGAGGGCGGCGCGGCGGGGGACGGGCGGCGGGCCGGGCGACGGGCGGCCGGCCGGTCATGCGGCGGCGGCGGCCGGGCGGCGGCGAGGGCTGGAGGGCCGGGCGACGGGCCAGTGGCCGGTGACGGCGCTGGTGGTGGCGCCACGTGGCGGCTCCCGATTCAGGCAGCGCGGGCGGCGACACGTCGCTCCGCCGGACGTGTCCGGGCGCGCGAGAGGAGCGGGCTAGGGTTAGGTGGAATGACCCGAAATTTCGGGAGGAGGGGTGTTTTTATAGGTAGAAGGAGCTAGGAAGCTCCAAATGAGGTGTAGTTTTCGCCCACACGATCGTGATCGAACGACGGAGAGCATGGAAGTGACTTAGATGGGTTATTGGGCTGTTTTGAAGGGGTGTTGGGCTGCAACTTAAAAGAGGCCTTTGCGAGAGTGCGGTTAACCGTTGGAGTACCAAACGAGCTCCCAATGACCCGAAACTTGACAGGTGGTCTATCGGTGGTGTATCAAGGCCACTTGACAAACCTCGGTCCATTCCGAGAAAGTTTAGTACCCGCTCACGAAAAAATGTAAAAGGGGATGCCGGGGGACATAGGAGTACCGGATTGCAAAACGGACAACGGGGAATATGCTCGGATGCATGAGACGAACACGTATGCAAACGAGATGCACATGATGACATGATATGAAATGCATGACATGGACAAAATGCAAAACGAAAGACAAAAACCCAACCACGGAGGGAATATCATATCACAATGCCGAAAATGGCAAGAGTTGGAGTTACAAATATGGAAAGTTACATCCGGGGTGTTACAACACTCCACCACTACAAGAGGATCTCGTCCCGAGATCTGGGACTGAAAGAACTCCGGATATTCGGAACGGAGGTGATCCTCGCGCTCCAAGGTGGCTTCTCGGTCGGAATGGTGTGACCACTTCACTTTCAGGAATTTGATTGACTTGTTGCGAGTCTTGCGCTCGGTTTCTTCAAGAATAGCAATGGGGTGCTCATGATAAGAGAGATCTTCTTGGAGGTCAATTTCTTCGAAGTTGATGGTGCGCTCAGGAGTCTTGAAGCACTTGCGAAGTTGTGACACGTGAAACACATTGTGCACATTCGCAAAGTTGGACGGGAGCTCAAGTTGATAGGCGAGATCGCCTCTTTTGCCAATGATCTTGAAAGGACCCACGTATCTAGGGGCAAGCTTCCCTTTGATACCGGCGGCGAGTGCCTTTCATTGGAGAGACGCGAGGTAGACATGGTCTCCGATTTCAAAAGCCACATCACGGTGCTTGTCATCATAATAGCTCTTCCGGCGCGATTGCGCGGCTTTGAGATTCTCACGAATGACTTTGCACATTTCTTGACTTCGTGATCAAGTCATTGCCAAGAAGTTGGCGTTCACCTGTCTCGGACCAATTGAGAGGAGTACGGCACTTTCGCCATAGAGAATTTCGAATGGGGCCTTGCCCGAACTCGCTTGGAAGCTGTTGTTGTAGGAGAACTCGGCATATGGAAGACAATCTTCCCATTTCATGCCGAAGGAAATGACACAAGCCCTGAGCATGTCTTCGAGGATTTGATTGACTCGCTCGACTTGGCCACTTGTCTGAGGATGGAAAGTTGTGCTGAAACGAATGTTGGTGCCCATGGCCTTCTGAAAAGAATCCCAAAACTTGGAGGTGAAGATGCTGCCACGGTCTAAAGAGATCAATTGTGGAATGCCGTGCAATGAGACAATCCTGGAGGTGTATAGCTCTGCCAACTGAGCTGCTGTGATGGATTCTTTGATAGGAAGAAAATGAGCCACTTTAGTAAGCTTGTGAATGACAACGAAGATAGCATCATTTCCACGCTTGGACTTAGGAAATCCAGTCCACGAAGTCCATTTCGTATGATCAAACTTCCGCTCGGAATAGCAAGAGGTTGGAGGAGACCAGCTGGTCGTTGGTGTTCTGCTTTCACTCTTCTGCAGACATCACACTCATTCACGAATTGAGCAATTTCTCGCTTCATTCGAGTCCACCAATATGACTGCTTGAGGTCATGGTACATCTTCGTACTTCCAGGATGAATGGATAGAAGCGAATTGTGTTCCTCGTTCATAATGACTTTACGTAGATCACCCTTAGGAACCACAATCCGGTCCTCGAAGAAAAGAGTATCTTTGTCGTCAATGTGGAAGCACTTGTATTTGGGAATGCCCTTGTCGATACCACGTTTCACCTTTTTCACCATGGTATCCAGGAGTTGAGCCTCATGAATTTGGTCTTCCAAAGTAGGAGAGACTATGAGGTTGGCAAGAAAGCCTTGAGGAACAACTTGAAGATTCAGCTTGTGGAAAGCTTCACAGAGATCCGGTTGGAAGGGCTTGAGAATTAAGCTGTTGCAATAAGCCTTCCTGCTCAAAGCATCTGCAATCACATTGGCCTTGCGGAGTATATTCAATACTGGTTGTACTCTTGAATCATTTCGACCCATCGAGTCTGCACGAGGTTGAGGTTGGGTTGAGTGAAGATATACTTGAGACTCTTGTGATCGGTGAAAATGTCCACTTTCCTTCCCAACAAGAGATGTCTCCAAGTTATTAATGCATGGACAACTGCCGCCAACTCAAGATCGTGAGTGGGGTAGTTCTTTTCGTTGGGCTTCAGCTGACGAGAGGTATAGGCCACAACTCTCTTCTCTTTCATTAACACGGCACCGAGACCTTGAAGAGAAGCATCACAGAAAACTTCAATGGCTTGGATTCATCAGAGGAGTTAAGACAGGAGCTGTGACGAGTTTCTCTTTGAGGGTGTTGAAAGCAATGTCACACTCAGGAGACCAGACATACTTCACATGCTTCTGGAGGAGGTTGGAAAGAGGCTTTGCAATCTTAGAAAAATTCTCAACGAATCTTCGGCAATAGCTTGCAAGTCCAAGAAAACTGCGAAGCTGCTTGACATTCCGAGGAGGTTCCCAATTCACAACTGCAGACACCTTCTCGGGATTAACAGCGATGCCCTTGGCGGAGATGATGTGACCAAGATAAAGCACTTCATCAAGCCAAAATTCACATTTGGAAAACTTCGCATAGAATTGATGTTCTCTCAGCTTGTCTAGCACCAATCGCAAATGTTTGGCATGATCCTTCTTATTCTTGGAGAAGACCAAAATATCATCAAGATAGACCAAGACGAATTCATTGGTGTAGGGGTTGAAGATGAAGTTCATCATTCGAGAGAATGTTGGAGGAGCATTGACAAGGCCGAAAGACATGACAGTATATTCATAAGAACCAAAGTTTGTTCTGAAAGCTGTCTTGGGAATATCTTGTTCACGAATGCGAATCTGATGATAACCCATACGAAGGTCAAGCTTGGAGAATACTTTAGAGCCTTTGAGTTGCTCGAAAAGCTCATTGATGTTGGGAAGTGGATACTTGTTCTTGATAGTCTTCTTATTCAATGGACGGTAATCGACGCAAAGTCGGTCCGTGCCATCCTTCTTCTGGACAAAAAGAACACCACAACCCCAAGGATATGAACTCGGTCTGATCAGACCCACACGCTCTTGTTCATCGAGCTGCTTCTTCAATTCCTTCAGCTCATTAGGTCCAAGCTTGTATGGACGCTTGCAAACGGGTTTAGTGCCAGACTCAAGATTGATAACGAATTCAACTGGACGATGAGGAGGCATACCCGGGAGCTCTTATGGAAATACATCTTGGTACTCACAAACGAATGGAATCCACGACCACCTGAGTTCTTCTGCTGATAAGGCTGACGGAACGGAGGAGGAGGAAGGTAGAACTTCTGCTGCTTAGCTGCCACTTGAGAGGAAGAAGAAGACTGAACTGCATCCCTGATTCTCTTCTTAGAAGCCTCACATTTGAGCTGGGCAGCTTCTTGCTTCGGTGCCACATTGTAGAATTCATCATACTTTTCTCGCTCAAAAGCACGAGAGCTAATTGCAGATCTTCTCCGAGACCACCTCTGAATTGATAGATCATACTCTTTTCATCGGGGACGTCTTGCTTAGCGAAGCGGCGAGTTTCGAACTGGATATTGTATTGATACACGTACATGTTGCCTTGCTTGAGATTGCGGAACTCCTCACGCTTGCTCTCAACAACACTTTTCTAATGTGGTGAGCTTTGAAGTCTCGGCAGTAACTCATCCCGAGGTAATTACACGACCTCCTCTGGAATATTTGTATTGCCGGTACCACTCAGCAGCTTGGTCCTTGAGTTGAAACGAAGCAAACTTGACAAAGTCCTCAGGTCTGACATTGCTACATTCAAAATGTTTGCAGATGTCCACAAGCCAATCGTCGGCGTCTGTGGCCTCGACACAGAAACTGAAAGACTTCGGCTGATTTGCGAGGAACTGATTGAGGGTAGCAAAGTGCGTCTGATTGTTGCCTTGACCTTGATTTCCTTGATTGCCTTGCCCTTGGGTACGCTCTTGCAAGAGTTGCAAAATCATCTGAGCATTGGCATTGGTGGCTTCCATGATAGCTTGCCATGCCTCGAGGCGGAGGTGGAGGTGGAGGGTTCGACTGACTCCCATCATTGCGTTCCGGATTCAGACGCGTTGGCGGAGCCATCCTGAAGAGGGTGACATCCGTTAGCACTTTGATAGACAGATAGACAAGTTGAATCAACGGATAGAAATTGCAACACATAGTCTTCACAATAAACATTCGAACAAGGATGAACGAATGAATTCCAAAGGCTAACATCACACGTCCATTAAGGTGAGAAGCCACTTGATTAAGGGTTGATGAAAAAAAATAACAAGGTACGACTGGAACAAATAAGTGGTAAGGATTACCCAATCACAAACCAAATATCTGCGGGAAGAAATGCTAGGAGCTACTTGAATCCCAAATGTAAACTCCCGAAACTTTCTGGTTATGCAATCTGGTGTTGGGGATACAGGGGACACAAAATATATCACCCAAACTAACAATACCTAGATCCAGCTGTATCCATCCGTCAACACATAACCACGAAACCTTCGGAAATCGTGTACCTCGACCTTCGAAAAGCATCCGTTATACGAGTCATGGCAATACTCCCGAGCTCGCCCCAGTACTGGTTTATCGGGGTTATCTCACCAACAACTGCACAAAAGAGATTTTCGATGTTGGGATAGACCCTGATTGCCCAAGGGGCGCCGGACATCGCTCAAGTTGGACCAGCACTCGAAGGAGAACTGGCCCGGGGGTTAAAATAAAGATGACCCTCGGGCTCGCGAAAACCCGGGGGAAAAAGGCTTAGGTGGCAAATGGTAAAACCAAAGTTGGGCCTTGCTGGAGGAGTCTTATTCAAAGCGAACTGTCAAGGGGGTCCCATAAATCACCCAACCGTGTAAGGAACGCGAAATCAAGGAACATAACACCGGTATGATGAAACTAGCGTGGCAAGAGTGGAACAAAACACCAGGCATAAGGCCGAGCCTTCCACCCTTTACCAAGTATATATATGCATTAATTATAGCAGATATATTGTGATATCCCCAACAAGTAAACAGGTTCCAACGAGGAACAACATCTCCATGTTCCAACAAGAAACAAACTTCATCTTCACCTGCATCTAACAACGCTATAAGAGGGGCTAAGCAAAGCGGTAACATAGCGAATCAACGGTTTGCTAGGAAAGGATGGTTAGAGGTTTGACATGGCAATATGGGTGGCATGATATAGCAAGTGATAGGCATCGTAGCATAGGCATAGCAAAAGAGCGAGCATCTAGCAAGCAAAGATAGAAGTGATTTCGAGGGTATGGTCATCTTGCTCGCAAGGTTCTCGAGTTGTCGAAAGCTTGATCCTCGTAAGCGTTCTCAACAGGTTCCTCGTTCACGCACTCGTCTCCTGGCTCTACCCAAAGCAAGAACACAAACAAAGGAACCACAATAAATCACGGTGCAATGCACAAGCAACATGATGCAATACATGGCATGATATGCGAGATGTGATATGCAATGCGTATGCGTGCTCCGGAAGGAAAATGATAAACCAGGCATCAACTTGTCAAACCAAGTATGCCGCTGGAAAGGTGAGATGATTTCGGTTGAAATCGATATAAAGATCACCGGAATCGGATGCACGGTTTGCAAATGACAAGTAAAACAAGAATGGCACAAATTTGCCATTAACAGCATGATGCCACTTAGCAAGCAACAAGTAATTAATCTACTGCACTGAAACGTATCAGAAAAGCATATGGCAGTGATCTACTCAAGATGCTTGACAAAAGATAAACACAGAGCTACGGCTAAATCACATCATAACAGGTCCAAACAAGCGTGGCCAAAGTGCAAAATATATCAGCTTCACAGACTTAGAGAAAATACTGAACATGGCAGAATCAGCATCAGGAAGCAATGTTCAGAGCAATCAAGCAGCATGCTACAGGAACTTATAATAGCAAAACAAGACATGGCATGAATCTACTCAAAGCATAGAACAGAAGTCCCTTAATGACCATAAGCCAAAAACGATCAGAAAATATGATGGCACCCACGTAAACATAGCAAGTTTCGTTATCAGATTCAGCAACATGGCATGACAAAAACAGATAACAAGTGGGCATGTTTAAGAGCTCGATGCACTCACTACAGAGCATTTCATGATAAACTAAGCATACATACATCAAGAAGACATGGCATAGAAGCTATAAATGACAAGAACAACATCATAGCCTACACGGATCAACTACAACAACCTTGGCAAAATTGAATAACATGTAAACAATCTGCCAGGACACATTTTATAGAAAAAGTAGAGCTCGATTGACTCAAGCTATGGCACTCCATAGTTGTAAACAAGGGCATGGATGGATAGAGAATAACTATATGTTCAAAACATCCTTACTGAAGTATCTCAAAATAAGCATGGATCTCTCGTTAGCATCAAGTTAACATGGCATAAAAATATCAGCAAAACAGGGGCTGAAATCAGCAACATCATGAAGCCTAGTTTTCATGCTTGTGCTAGTCATCATAGAGATCACAAAAATACATGTCATACACCCGTGTAAAGATGGCATGGCATATTACAAAACACATGTAGGACTCAAGTTCATAGGATGCACACATCAATCATGGCAAAAATGAGAAAAGTGCATGTTCTGTTAAGAAACAGAAACTAACATCACATAGCCCTCTTCCAACAGCATTTCGGGCATCAAGAAATGCTCAAATGAAAACGATGCGATGAGATGAAATGATCTACTCTTCGATACGAACATTTCGGTATGCTATACGCCCGAAACGGGGCAACGAGTGAAAAGTTATGGCATGATGGAAGTGCAACGAAATAATGACAGAATAAAAGACTTGGAGGAAAAATCAGGGGAGGAGAAGAAAGTCAACCCTAGATCCGATCGAGGCGTGGATCGAGGCGGCCGTGACCTCTAGCCGAGCTGGAGGAAGGAGGGCAGGCGGGGCTGCTCGCCGGGCGCCGGAGCGGGCCGGACGAGGAGGAGGCGGCGGCGGAGGGCGGGCGCGGCTGGGCCGGGCATGATGGCGGCGGCCGGGTCATGGCGGGCGGCGGCGGCGGCGGCAGGGCTGGCCATGAGGCCGGGCGACGGGCCAGGCGGGCTGGCGGCGCGGGTGGCGAGGCGCCACGTGGCGGCTCCCGATTCGCCGGGGGCGCGGCGGCGGCGAAGAGGAGCGGGGCTAGGGTTAGGGGTGGAATGACCCGAAATTTCGGGAGGAGGGGTGTTTTTATAGGTAGAAGGAGCTAGGAAGCTCCAAATGAGGTGTAGTTTTCGCCCACACGATCGTGATCGAACGACGGAGAGCATGGAAGTGACTTAGATGGGTTATTGTGCTGTTTTGAAGGGGTGTTGGGCTGCAACTTAAAAGAGGCCTTTGCGAGAGTGCGGTTAACCGTTGGAGTACCAAACGAGCTCCAAATGACCCGAAACTTGACAGGTGGTCTACCGGTGGTGTATCAAGGCCACTTGACAAACCTCGATCCATTCCGAGAAAGTTTAGTACCTGCTCATGGAAAAAATGTAAAAGGGGACGCCAGGGGACATAGGAGTGCCGGATTGCAAAACGGACAATGGGGAAAATGCTCGGATGCATGAGACGAACACGTATGAAAATGAGATGCACATGATGACATGATATGAAATGCATGACATGGACAAAATGCAAAACGAAAGAAAAAAACCCAACCACGGAGGGAATATCATATCACAATGCCGAAAATGGCAAGAGTTGGAGTTACAAATATGGAAAGTTACATCAGGGGTGTTACATCTTAGCATTTCTTCCCGCAGATATTTGTTTTGTGATTGGGTAATCCTTACCATTTATTTGTTCCAGTCGTACCTTGTTTTTTTCATTCATCAACTCTTTATCAAGTGGCTTCTCACCTTAATGGACGTGTGATGTTAGCTTTGAAATTCATTCGTTCATCCTTGTTCGAATGTTTATTGTGAAGACTATATGTTGCAATTTCTATCCGTTGATTCAACTTGTCTATCTGTCTATCAAAGTGCTAACGGATGTCACCCTCTTCAGATGGCTCCGCCAACGGCCTGAATCCGGATCGCAATGATGGGAGTCATCGAACCCTCCACCTCCACCTCCGCCTCCGGAGGCATGGCAAGCTATCATGGCAGCCACCAATGCAAATGCTCGATGATTTTGCAACTCTTGCAAGCGCTGCACTCCAAGGGCAAGGCAACCAAGGAAATCAAGGTCAAGGCAACAACCAGCCGCACTTTGCTACCCTCAATCAGTTCCTCACTAATCAGCCGAAGTCTTTCACCTTCCGTGTCGAGGCCACAGACGCCGACGACGATTGGCTTGTGGACATCTGCAAACATTTTGAATGTAGCAATGTCAGAACTGAGGACTTTGTCAAGTTTGCTTTGTTTCAACTCAAGGACCAAGCTGCCGAGTGGTATCAGCAATACAAAGATTCCAGAGGAGGTCGTGTAATTACCTGGGATGAGTTCCGCCGAGACTTCAAAGCTCACCACATTCCGCAAAGTGTTGTTGAGAGCAAGCGTGAGGAGTTCCGCAATCTCAAGCAAGGCGGCATGTCTGTGTATCAATACAATATCCAGTTCCAGAAACTCGCTCGCTTCGCTAAGCAAGACGTCCCTGATGAAAAGAATATGATCTATCAATTCAGAGGTGGCCTCAGAGAAGATCTGCAATTAGCTGTCGTGCTTTTTGAGCCAGAAAAGTATGATGAATTCTACAACATGGCACTGTAGCAAGAAGCTGCCCAGCTCAAGTGTGAGGCTTCTAAGAAGAGAGTCAGGGATGCAGTCCAGTCTTCTTCTTCCTCTCAAGTGGCAGCTAAGCAGCAGAAGTTCTACCTTCCTCCTCCTCCGTTCCGTCAGCCTTATCAGCAGAAGAACTCAGGTGGTCGTGGATCTTCTCACCCACCTCTTGAATGAGTGTGATGTCTGCAGAAGAGTGAAAGCAGAACACCAATGACCAGCTGGCCTCCTCCAACCTCTTGCTATTCCAGAATGAAAGTTTGATCATATCGAGATGGACTTCGTGACTGGATTTCCTAAGTCCAAGGGCGGAAATGATGTTATCTTCGTTGTCATTGACAAGCTTACTAAAGTGGCTCATTTCCTTCCTATCAAAGAATCTATCACAAAGAAATTTCGGTTGGCGTAGCTATACACCTCCGGATTGTCTCCTTGCACGGCATTCCACAATTGATCTCTTCTGCACCGTGGCAGCATCTTTACCTCCAAGTTTTGGTATTCTTTTCAAAAGGCCATGGGCACCAACATTCGTTCAGACAGCTTTCCACCCTCAAACAAGTGGCCAAGTCGAGCGATTCAATCAAATCCTTGAAGATATGCTCGGGCTTGTGTCATTTCCTTCATATGAAGTGGGAATATTGTCTTCCATATGCCGAGTTCTCCTACAACAACAGCTTCCAAGCAAGTTCGCAAGGCCCCATTCGAAATTCTCTATGGCGTAAAGTGCCGTACTCCTCTCAATTGGTCCGAGACAGGTGAACGCCAACTTCTTGGCAACGACTTGATCACGAAGCTGAAGAAATGTGCAAAGTCATTCGTGAGAATCTCAAAGCCGCATAATCGCGCGGAAGAGCTATTATGATGACAAGCACCGTGATGTGGCTTTTGAAATCGGAGACCATGTCTACCTCCGCGTCTCTCCAATGAAAGGAACTCGTCACTTCGGGATCAAAGGGAAGCTTGCCCCTAGATACGTCGGTCCTTTCAAGATCATTGGAAAAAGAGGCGATCTCGCCTATCAACTTGAGCTTCCGTCCAACTTCGCGAACGTGCACGATGTGTTTCACGTGTCACAGCTTCGCAAGTGCTTCAAGACTCCTGAGCGCACCATCAACTTTGAAGAAATTGACCTCCAAGAAGATCTCTCTTATCATGAGCACCCCGTTGCTATTCTTGAAGAAACCGAGCGCAAGACCCGCAACAAGTCAATCAAATTCCTGAAAGTGAAGTGGTCACACCATTTCGACCGAGAAGCCACCTGGGAGCGCGAGGATCACCTCCGTTCCGAATATCCGGAGTTCTTTCAGTCCTAGATCTCGGGACGAGATCCTCTTGTACTGGTGGAGTGTTGTAACACCCGGATGTAACTTACCATATTTGTAACTCCAACTCTTGCCATTTTCGGCATTGTGTTATGATATTCCCTCCGTAGTTGGGTTTTTGTCTTTCGTTTTGCATTTTGTTTATGTCATGCATCTCATATCATGTCATCATGTGCATCTCTTTTGCATAAATGTTCGTCTCATGATTCTGAGCATTTTCCCCGTTGTCCGTTTTGCAATCCGGCACTCCTATGTCCCCCGGCGTCCCCTTTTACATTTTTCCGTGAGCGAGTACTAAACTTTCTCGGAATGGACCGAGGCTTGCCATGTGGCCTTGGTACACCACCGGTAGACCACCTGTCAAGTTTCGTGCCATTTGGAGGTCGTTTGATACTCCAACGGGTAACCGCATAAGCGCAAAGGCCTCTTTTGGGTTGCAGCCCAACATCCCTTCAAAACAGCCCAATAGCCCATCTAAGTCGCTTCAATGCTCTCCGTCGTTGGATCACGATCGTGTGGGCGAAAACTACACTCCATTTGGAGCTTCCTAGCTCCTTCTACCTATAAAAACACCTCCTCCCCGAAATTCCGGATCAACTCCACCCCTAACCCTAGCCCCGCTCCTCTCCCCGCCGCCCATGGCTCGGCGCCGCCGCCTCCCAGCGTCCGCCTCCACTGCTGGTCGCCGCCTCCCTGCCCGCTCCGGCCTCCGCCGCCCGAGCCCGTCGCCGTCGGCTCCGCTCCGGCCGCCGCCTTGACCACCGACCCCCGCCCCCGCTGTCTCGCCGTCCGGCCCGCGCGCCAACGCCGTCGTCCCCAACCGCCGCGCCAGCGCCGTCCCGACCCCATCTCCGGTTGCCCCGGCCTCCTCCCTCACCTCCGGCGTACAGGAACTCCGGCGACCTCGACTTCCGGATCTGAGATCCACAATGAGGGTTGACTTCTTTCTCCCCCGAAATCCTCGTCATTTATTCTGCAGATTATTTGTTGCATTTTAATCACACCATAACTTTGCACCCGTGGCTCCGTTTTGGGCGTGGCATGAAGTCCGTGTTCCTCGGATGTGGGAGGAGGTATTTCGGAGGCCTTGAACAACACCTTCCATGTGTCCTTGTGTGTCGTGAAGTAGAGCTCTTGAAGTGTCCGGTGTTCGGCCGGAACAAACTCCCTCAGAGTAAATGCCCATCTTTGGCACGGAAGAATGCGGCGGACGAGCATGACCTGGACCATGTTGACAAGCTTGATTTTCTTGACCTTCATACTCGCGATACAGTTCTGAAGTCCTATCAGCTCCTCAAGTTGGCCCCAGGCTAGGCCCTTCTTTTCCCAGGAGGTGAGCTGCATGGGAATTCCGGATCGGAATTCGGGGGCCGGCGCCCAGTTGGTATCACGTGGCTCGGTGATGTAGAACCACCCCGATTGCCACCCCTTTATGGTCTCCGCGAAGGAGCCGTTGAGCCAGGTAACGTTGGGCATCCTGCCCATCATGGCGCCTCCGCACTCCGCTTGCTGGCCGCTCATGATCTTTGGCTTGCTGGCCGAAGTGAGGCTTGATGCGGAGGAAGGCCTCGCACACGACGATAAACACCGAGGACGAAATTTGGGGCTAGATCATGGAAATCTAGTCCATAGTAAAACATGAGCCCGCGGACGAAGGGGTGAAGTGGAAATCCCAGTCCACGGATGAAGTGGGCAAGAAACACGACCCTCTCATGGGGTCCCGGAGTCGGAATGATCTGCCCTGCATCCGATAGCCGGTGCGCGATACCTGCGGCCAAGTATCCGGCCACCCGGGGCTTCGTAATATGCTCCTCCTTCACGGTGGAGACCACCCACTTGTCTCCTGCTCCGGACATGTTTTGCTGTGTGGAGAAGGCATGAACTAGGACGCTAGAGCTCGAGGGTGTGAGAATGGATAAGCAGAGGAGGAAGAAGGCGTGGGTAAAAAGGAGAAATTCTTATCGCTTTATAAAGGCGACGAAAACGGTGCGCCTCCCCACTTGCCCGTTGAAAATCGCTTATTTCCCAAGCGCCACGATTGATGGCGCGGTTGGGTTACCCGTATCCGTATTGATGAGAATCCTGTGATAAGGGGACATGATCTCTACCTCGACAAGACGTGCCAAGGAAACGGCCTCGATATGTGCTATAGCCGGCTGTGGGAAGACGATTCAATAATGACTCAACATTTTGTCGTGTCACTTCATCTAAAGTTGTCAGCAGATTATATTTGTGAAATATCATTCTCTCTATGGTGGTACATGAAAATCGTCTTGCAGATCCGGACATGATTTAAGTGTTCGGTAATTACTTTGGAGTATTCGAAGATGGAACCCGCCTTGCAATGCCGAAGACAAACTGCGCGCCGGACTCATTGTCATTGAAGCCTGGTTCAGGGGCTACTGAGGGAGTCCTGGATTAGGGGGTATCCGGACAGCCGGACTATACACTTTGTCCGGACTATTGGAGCGTGAAGATACAAGACTCAAGACTTCGTCCCGTGTCCGGATAGGACTCTCCTTTGCGTGGAAGACAAGCTTGGCGATCCGGATAATAGATTTCCTTCTTTGTAACTGACTCTGTGTAAACCCTAGCCCCCTCCGGTGTCTATATAAACCGGAGGGTTTAGTCCTTAGAGGGACAATCATAATCATCATAGGCTAGCTTCTAGGGTTTAGCCTCTACGATCTCGTGGTAGATCAACACTTGTAATACTCATATCATCAAGATCAATCAAGCAGGAAGTAGGGTTTTACCTCCATCGAGAGGGCCCGAACCTGGGTAAAACATCGTGTCCCTTGCCTCCTGTTACCATCAGCCTTAGACGCACAGATTAGGACCCCCTTGCTCGGGTTAAAGTCCTCCCCTTTCCTCGTTTTCCCCTCATCTCTGTACCTCATCGTGTCCCTTGCCTCCCATTAATCTAGATTTGCTGATGATATCTGGTGGCGGGAGGTCCCATGGATCGATAGCCATTGTAGATGGACTTATACGTTGTCCTAGCACTCTCCCGGAGATCAAGACACGCTAGTCGAGCTCCACTCCTGAGATAAGGCCTCATCAACGGCCAATCGAGCTCGCCTTCGAGGTTAGTTATACGGACTCAGCTATCTTTCCTCCATTACATTGTGTGTGCGGCCATTCATGATTACAATGCTAACACGGAGTGGTGTTGCAGGCTACCCTTTACACATACACACACACACACACACACACACACACACACACACACACAGAGAGAGAGAGAGAGAGAGAGAGAGAGAGAGAACCCAGGCGCTTCTGGCGGAGAGGGATCGACAGGCGGCGGAGCAGGAGATGGAGTTGGAGGAGAGGACGAATAGGATGTCGGAGGAGAAGAGGGCACGGAAAGACATGCAGAACCGGGCCATGTACGAGCTCCTCGTGGTAAGTTTCTTCTGCATATTAGCCAAATCATGCATGTAATGTTCGTTTCATTACTAACTAGTATGACTGACTCGTCAAAACCAAATGTGCAGTCTGTGTGCGAGAAGACTGGTCAGACCCCTCCGCCGATGCCATTCATTGCTCCGGGGACCACGGTGAGTTTCATTTGAATGGTCATTAGTTACTCCTCTTAACATTTGAGTATCATCATGCTAATGAGACACTGCAAATGATCTTTTGTGCAGCGTAACTCCAGACAAGCATCTCACGATCCTTCTCCAGGTGTACCGGCACGAGCCACCCCGGTGCTTCACCTCCGTGATGACAGTAAGTTTTCTCTAGTGTTCTACTTAACAAATTCGTAATGACCTAGACATAGCTTTATTTTCTCCAATATGCTTACCATAATGACCTAAGTTAGCTCTAATATGCTAAGTTAGCTCAATAATGACCTATACTTAGCTTACTTATGTCAAAAATGGCATAATTACCTAGGCTAGCTCCAAAATGAACCATTTTACCTAAGTTAGCTCCATGATGATCTATTTTACCTAAGTTAGGTCCAAAATGACCTAAGTTAGTTCTAATATGCTTAGTTACCTAGGTTAGCTCAATGATGACCTATACTTAGCTTAGTAATGTCAAAAATGGCATAATATGCTTAGTTAACTCAAAAATGGCATAATTACCTACATTAGCTCCAAAATGAACCATTTTACCTAAGTTAGCTCCAAAATGATCCATTTTACCTAAGTTAGCTCCAAAATGATCCATTTTACGTACGTTAGCTCTAATATGCTTAGTTACCTAGGTTAGCTCAATAATGCCTATACTTAGCTTACTTATGTCAAAAAGGGCATAATATGCTTAGTTAACTCAAAATGGCAAAATTACCTACGTTAGCTCCAAAATGAACCATTTTACCTAACTTAGCTCCAAAATGATCCATTTTACCTAACTTAGCTCCAAAATTTCCTAAGTTAGCTCTAAGTTACCTCTAATATGCTTAGTTACCGAGGTTAGCTCAATAATGACCTATACTTAGCTTACTTATGTAAAACAATTGGCATAATATGCTTAGTTAACTCAAGAATGGCATAATTACCTAGGTTAGCTCCAAAATGATCCATTTTACCTAAGTTAGCTCCGAAATGATCCATTTTACCTAGGTTAGCTCCAAAATGATCCATTTTACCTAAGTTAGCTCATAAATGATCCATTATACCAAAGTTAGCTCATAAGTGGTCCGTTTTACCTAAGTTAGCTCATAAATAATCTATTTTACCTAAGTTAGCTCATAAATGGTCCATTTTACCAAAGTTAGCTCATACATGTCATTTTTACCTAAGTTAGCTCATAAATGATCCATTTTACCTAAGTTAGCTCATAAATGTCAATTTTACCTAAGTTAGCTCATAAATGTCATATACTCCTCCTCCTCCTCCTCCTCCTCCTCCTCCTCCTCCTCCTTCTTCTTCTTCTTCTTCTTCTTCTTTTTCTTCTTCTTCTTGCTCTTGTTCTTCTTCTTTTTCTTCTTCTTCTAGTCTTCTTTTTCTAACTTTCTTATTTCCCATTTTGCAGATTTCATTCACTTCACGGAAGCTTGCATTGATGGAGTGCTTGTTTTCCCTTTGTCTTTCTTTTGTATCGATGAACAATGTGGATTTTGCTATATGGATGAAACTATTGTAATATGTATGGTTGGATTCCTATGTGGAACTTTCTATGTATGGTTGGATGGAACTATGCATGTACGATGAAACTTATATGTGTTGGATATATATACATACATACATACATACATATATATATATATATATTTGTTGTGAAAATGCTTGGATATAAGAAAAAACAGAATAAAAAGAGGTAACGCAGGATTTTTGCCGTCTGCCACCGACAGCTAAGTGGCCATGTGGCAGCAACCTGTGCAACCTGGGAAAGGCTAAAGGGTGATTTGCCGTCTGTGGCAGACGGCAAAGGCTATGGTGGTTTGCCGTCTGTGGCAGACGACAAAGGCTAGGCAGGTTTCCCGTCTGTGGCAGACGACAAAGAGCGAGGAGGGCATGACATGTATGCTGACGTTAGATGGCAGACGACGAAGGGCGGGGCATAATTGCCGTTAGCTGGTAGACGGCAAAGCCTCCCGTTAGCCACCCCTATGCATATATTCCCAAGGTCACGGAACCCGCAAGTTGATCACCGAAACATATATCAAGTGAATCAATAGAATACACAATTGTCACCACGGGTATCCCACGCAAGACATACATCAAGTGTTCTCAAATCCTTAAAGACTCGATCCGATAAGATAACTTCAAAGGGAAAACTCAATCCATTACAAGAAGGTAGAGGGGGAGAAACATCATAGGATCCAACTATAATAGCAAAGCTCGCGATACATCAAGATCGTGCCAAATCAAGAACACGAGAGAGAGAGAGAGAGAGATTAAACACATAGCTACTGGTACATACCCTCAGCCCCGAGGGTGAACTACTCCCTCCTCGTCATGGAGAGCGCCGGGATGATGAAGATGGCCATCGGTGATGATTCCCCTTTCCGGCAGGGTGCCATAACAGGGTCGAGATTGGTTTTTGGTGGCTACAGAGGCTTGCGGCGGCGGAACTCCTGATCTAGGTTTATTTCTGGGGGTTTCTGTATTTACAGGAATTTTTGGCATCAGTCTCACGTCAGGGGGTTTCCGAGTCATCCACGAGATAGGGGGGCGTGCCTAGGGGGTAGGGCTCGCCCTCCACCCTCGTGGATGACTCGGGACTCTTCTGGCCCAACTCTTCTACTTCGGGGACTTCTTTTGGTCCATAAAAATCCACAAAAATTGGCAGGTCCTTTGGACTCCGTTTGGTATTCCTTTTCTGTAAAACCCAAAAACAAGGAAAAACAGAAACTGGCACTGGGCTCTAGGTTAATAGGCTAGTCCCAAAAATCATATAAGATAGCATATAAATGCATATAAAACATCCAGGATGGATAATATAATAGCATGGAACAATCAAAAATTATAGATACGTTGGAGACGTATCAAGCATCCCCAAGCTTAATTCCTGCTCGTCCTCGAGTAGGTAAATGATAAAAACAAAATTTTTTTTGATGTGGAATGCTACCTAACATATTTATCCATGTAATTTCTTTTATTGTGGCATGAATGTTCAGATCTGAAAGATTCAAATCAAAAGTTTAATATTGAAATGAAAACAATAATACTTCAAGCATATTAACAAAGCAATCATGTCTTCTCAAAATAACACGGCCAAAGAAAGTTATCCCTTCAAAATCATATAGTCTGGTTATGATCTATCTTTATCACACAAAATATTTAAATCATGCACAACACTGATGACGAGCCATGAAATTGTTTCGTACTTTTGATGTTCTCAAACTTTTTCAATCTTCACGCAATACATGAGCGTGAGCCATGGATATAGCACTATGGTGGAATAGAATGGTGGTTGTGGAGAAGACAAAAAAAGGAGAAGATAGTCTCACATCAACTAGGTGTGTCAACGGGATATGGAGATGCCCATGAATAGATATCAATGTGAGTGAGTAGGGATTGCCATGCAACGGATGCACTAGAGCTATAAGTGTATGAAATCTCAAAAAGAAACTAAGTGGGTGTGCATCCAACTTGCTTGCTCACGAAGACCTAGGGAATTTGAGAAAGCCCGTCATTGGAATATACAAGCCAAGTTCTATAATGAAAAATACCCACCAATATATGAAAGTGACAACATAGGAGACTCTCTATCATGACGATCATGGTGCTACTTTGAAGCACAAGTGTGGTAAAAGGATAGTAGCATTGGCCCTTTTCTCTTTTTCTCTCAATTTTTTTGTTTTCTCTTTTTTTGTTTTTTGGGGCCTTCTCTTTTTGTTAGCCTCTTTTTTATATATATTTTTATTTTTCGTCCAGAGTCTCATCCCGACTTGTGGGGGAATCATAGTCTCCATCATCCTTTCCTCACTGGGACAATGATCTAATAACAAAGATCATCACACTTTTATTTACTTTACAACTCAAGAATTACAACTCGATACTTAGAACAAAATATGACTCTATATGAATGCCTCCGACGGTGTACCGGGATGTGCAATGAATCAAGAGTGACATGTATGAAAGAATTATGAACGGTGGCTTTGCCACAAATACGATGTCAACTACATGATCATGCAAAGCATTATGACAATGAGGAAGCGTGTCATAATAAACGGAACGGTGGAAAGTTGCATGGCAATATATCTCAGAATGGCTATGGAAATGCCATAATAGGTAGGTATGGTGGCTGTTTTGAGGAAGGTATATGGTGGGTGTATGGTACCGGCGAAAGTTGTGCGGTACAAGAGAGGCTAGCAATGGTGGAAGGATGAGAGTGCGTATAATCCATGGACTCAACATTAGTCAAAAAGAACTCACATACTTATTGCAAAAATCTATTAGTGATCAAAACAAAGAACTATGTGCATGCTCCTAGGGGGTAGATTGGTAGGAAAAACCATCTCTCGTCCCCGACCGCCACTCATAAGGAAGACAATCAATAAATAAATCATGCTTCAACTTCATCACATAACGGTTCACCATACGTGCATGCTACGGGAATCACAAACTTGAACACAAGTATCTCTCAAATTCACAACTACTCTACTAGCATGAATCTAATATCACCATCTTCATATCTCAAAACAATCATAAGGAATCAAACTTCTCATAGTATTCAATGCACTTTATATGAAAGTTTTTATCATATCCCTCTTGGATGCCTATCATATTAGGACTAAATTTATAACTCAAGCAAATTACCATGCTGTTCTAAAGACTCTCAAAATAATATAAGTGAAGCATGAGATTTCATCAATTTATTCAAAAATAAAACTACCATCATGCTCTAAAAAGATATAAGTGAAGCACTAGAGCAAACGACAAACTACTCCAAAAGATATAAGTGAAGATCAATGAGTAGTCGAACAATTATGCAACTATGTGAAGACTCTCTAACATTTAATAATTTAAGATCTTGGGATATTATTCAAACAGCAAGCAAATCAACATAAAATAAAATGACGCTCCAAGCAAAACACATATCATGTGGTGAATAAAAATATAGCTCCAAGTAAAGTTACCGATGAACGAAGACGAAAGAGGGGATGCCTTCTGGGGCATCCCCAAGCTTAGGCTATTGGTTGTCCTTGAATATTACCTTGGGGTGCCTTGGGCATCCCCAATCTTAGGCTCTTTCCACTCCTTATTCCATAGTCCATCGAATCTTTACCCAAAACTTGAAAACTTCACAACACAAAACTCAACAGAAAATCCCATAAGCTCCGTTAGTATAAGAAAATAAATCACCACATTTGGTACTATTGTGATCTCATTCTAAATTCATATTGTTGTGCTACTGTATTTCAACTTCTCTATGGTTCATACCCTCCGATAGTACTCATAGATTCATCAAAATAAGCAAACAACACATAGAAAACATAATCTGTCAAAAACAGAACAGTCTATAGTAATCTGTAACTCTCGAATACTTCTGTAACTCCAAAAATTCTGAAATGAATTGTTGGACGTGAGGATTTTTTTCTATTAATCTTCGGCAAAAAGAATCAACTCAAAATCGCTCTTCTGTTAAAAATTACAATTATTCTCATGAGTGCAAAGTTTTCTGTTTTTTACAGCAAGATCGCATTGACTTTCACCCATGTCTTCCCAAAGGTTCTACTTGGCAATTTATTGAAACAAAAGCTATAAAACATGATTACTACAGTATCTTAATCATGTGGACACACAAATACAGTAGGGGTAAATATTGGGTTGTCTCTCAACAAGCGCTTTTCTTTAATGCCTTTTTAGTTAGGCATGATGATGACAATGATACTCACATAAAAGATAAGAATTGAAACATAACGAGAGCATCATGAAGCATATGACTAGCACACTTAAGTCTAACCCACTTCCTATGAATAGAGATTCTGTGCGCAAACAATTCATGGGAGCAAGAATCAACTAGCATAGGAAGGCAAAACAAGCATAACTTCAAGATTTTCAACACATAGAGAGGAAACTTAATATTATTGCAATTCCTAGAAGCTTATGTTCCTCCCTCATAATAATTTTCAGTAGCATCATGAATGATTCAACAATATAATTATCACATAAAGCATTACTTTCATGATCTACAAGCATAGAAATTTTATTAATCTCCACATAAGCAAATTTATTCTCCTCATGAATAGTAGTGGGAGCAAACTCAACAAAATAACTACCATGTGAGGCATAATCCAATTGAAATTTAAAATCAAAATGACAAGTTTCATGGTTATCATTATTATTTATAGCATACATATCATCACAATAATCATCATAGGTAACAACTTTGTTCTCATAATCAATTGGAACCTCTTCCAAAATAGTGGATTCATCAGTAAATAAAGTCATGACCTATCCAAATCCACTTTCATCAATATAATCATCATAAATAGGAGGCATGCTATCATCATAATATATTTTCTCATCAAAACTTAGGGGACTAAAAATATCATATTCATCAAACATAGCATCCCCAAGCTTGTGGGTTTGCACATCATTAGCATCATGGATATTCAAGGAATTCATACTAACAACATTACAAGCATGCTCATCATTCAAAGATTTAGTGCCAAACATTTTATAGACTTCTTCCCCAACACACCCAATACAATGGGAATCCTTATTTTCACGAAAGATATTAAAAAGATGAAGCATATGAGGCACCCTCAATTCCATTTTTTGTAGTTTTCTTTTATAGACTAAACTAGTGATAAAACAAGAAACAAAAAGATTCAATTGCAAGATATAAAGATATGCCTTCAAGCACTAACCTCCCCGGCAACGGCGCCAGAAAAGAGCTTGATGTCTACTACACAACCTTCTTCTTGTAGACGTTATTGGGCCTCCAGCTACAGAGGTTTGTAGGACAGTAGCAAATTTCACTCAAGTGGATGACCTAAGGTTTATCAATTTGTGGGAGGCATAGGATGAAGATGGTCTCTCTCAAAAAACCCTACAACCAAATAACAAAGAGTCTCTTGTGTCCCCAACACACCCAATACAATGGTAAATTGTATAGGTGCACTAGTCCGGCGAAGAGATGGTGATATGAGTGCAATATGGATGGTAGATATAGGTTTTTGTAATCTGAAATTATAAAAACAGCAAGGTAGCAAGTGGTAAAAGTGAGTGAAAACGGTATAGCAATGCTTCGAAACAAGGTCTAGGGTTCATACTTTCACTAGTGCAAGTTCTCTCAACAATAATAACATAATTGAATCATATAAAAATCCCTCAACATGCAACAAAGAGTCATTCCAAAGTCACTAATAGCGGAGAACAAACAAAGAGATTATTGTAGGGTACGAAACCACCTCAAAGTTATTCTTTCCGATCAATCCATTGGGCTATTCCTCTAAGTTTCACAAACAGCCCTAGAGTTTGTAGTAAAATAACACCTTAAGACACGCATCAACCATAACCCTAATGTCACCTAGATACTCCAATGTCACCTCAAGTATCCGCGGGTATGATTATACGATATGCATCACACAATCTGATATTCATCTATTCAACCAACACAAAGAACTTTAAAGAGTGCCCCAAAGTTTCTATCGGAGAGTCAAGACGAAAATGTGTGCCAACCCCTATGCATAGATTCCCAAGGTCACGGAACCCGCAAGTTGATCACCAAAACATACATCAAGTGAATCAATAGAATACTCCATTGTCACCATGGGTATCCCACGCAAGACATACATCAAGTGTTCTCAAATCCTTAAAGACTCAATCCGATAAGATAACTTCAAAGGGAAAACTCAATCAATTACAAGAAGGTAGAGGGGTAGAAACATCATAGGATCCAACTATAATAGCAAAGCTCGCGATACATCAAGATCGTGCCAAATCAAGAACGCGCGTGAGAGAGAGAGAGATCAAACACATAGCTACTGGTACATACCTTCAGCCTCGAGGGTGAACTACTCCCTCCTTGTCATGGAGAGCGCCAGGATGATGAAGATGGCCACCGGTGATGATTCCCCCCTCCGGCAGGGTGCCAGAACAGGGTATAGATTGGTTTTGGTGGCTACAGAGGCTTGCGGCGGCGGAACTCCCGATTTAGGTTTATTTCTAGGGGTTTCTATATTTATAGGAATTTTTGGCATCGGTCTCACGTCAGGGGGGTTTCTGAGTCATCCACGAGATAGGGGGCGTGCCCAGGGGGGTAGGGCACGCCCTCCACCCTCGTGGATGGCTCGGGACTCTTCTGGCCCAACTCTTCTACTTCGGGGGCTTCTTTTGGTCCATAAAAAATCCAAAAAAATTGGCAGGTCAATTGGACTCCGTTTGGTATTCCTTTTCTGTAAAACTCAAAAACAAGGAAAAACCAGAAACTGGCACTGGGCTCTAGGTTAATATAAAATAGCATATAAAACATCCAAGATGGATAATATAATAGCATGGAAGCATAAAAATTTATAGATACGTTGGACACATATCAATGGATATATCTAAGTCCTCAGCTCATCCCGGCAGTCGAGGGTACGTGTTGGCCTTTGTGACGTACACAATGACATTTCTTGCACCTCGGGTGGACCACCTTCGCCCTCTATCTAGGATTTGATCAATTACGATGGCACCCCTATGTACCATGCCATGATCTTGTCACCCTTCTCACTACTGTCAGCATCTCTTTAGGCAACGGAGAGACCACCATTGGAGACGGTGCTTTCGTTGCATCTCGGCGTTCGTTATTGTAGCCTAGGTGATGTTTTGTAGCTATAGGGTTCCCTTCCGTTTCCATTTAACTCATGTGGCATTTGTGGTGATCACCATGTCTGGATGATGTCTCGTTGCCATTGTAATCTTGCTTGCTGCGTTGTATTTGTTCAATGAGTCCTTTCACTTTGTCGGTTTGCTCTTTGAACGTGTGTGGGCTGGCAAAAAACCATAAGTGCAATGATGTTCTTTGTCGAAGTGATGACTAACATTGGGCCAGGTGGACCGAGAGGAGAAGGAGATGAGTGGGGAGACGTGGGCTGTGGAGAGACGTGGTCCAACTGATAGTGGGACGAGCGTAGCGTCCGGGCTTCCCCAGGGCCCACTAGTTTAGGATAGTTTGTGGGATTTCAAACACCCGTACCAGTTCATGAACTTTTGATGACTTGCGTTAGAGGGCTAAAATTGTCTGGACCGTTCGATCTGAACATTTCCGTGACCGACGTTGAGGATGCCCTAAGCAGTGGTGGACTGGAATACCTATCATATAGTAATGTTAAGCACATGGTTAATATTGATGGTACTTCTGTGTGGTTGGTAGCGTGGGGTGGGGGTGGGGGAAGGTGGTAAAGGTACAAGAGTACCTTTTGGTATAGCTTCTCAAGGACCGTAGATAATCTTGATGTTGATGACAACAATAATTATCTCCCAACCAATCACAAAAGAAAAAAGTTTCAAATTAAGCTGAAGAAAAATATACCGGAGCGAGGGATGCATGACTGAACATGCAATGGATGAAACTTCAGGGTTGAGGGTTAGAACTGATCGAAGAACAATTCTGCCTACTTTCAAACTAGAGCATCATATTTTCTCCTCTCTGCTCCTTCTTTCACCCCTTCCCTCTCCCTGCTCCCTCCCAGGTCGCTCGCGCGAGCGGCCCCGGAGGCCCCAAAACTTAACAAAAAAAACCCAAATCAGGGTCTCCCTTGGTCGCTACCATTAGGGATGGCAATGGGTACCCATTACCCATGTACCCTGCGGGTAAGAACCCTTTTAGGGCAGGGGTATGGGACAAAGAATTACCCATGGATATATAAGTAGGGAAATGTTAAACCCATCGGGTAGAGTGGTTATGGGTATGGGATCATATAACCCATACCCACATACCCATGTACCCATAAAAAATATATATGAACTCAAAATTATCTGTATACTTTGTCATGAATTTGTGAGCTCAAAATGTAGGACTATGTGATGATGTTTCGATGTGTTGTTTACGAGAATGTGATGTTGTTTATGAAATATGTTGTTGTTTAAAAGTGTGTGTTGTCGTTACAATCTGTTGTTGTTTAAGATCATAATTATATTATTCTTTATGATTATGAGTTGTTCAAATTGATACTTTGCAAACATGGGTAATTTTACCCGCGGGTACCCATCTACCCTGTCGGGTAATGGGTATGGGAAAAAATTGTACCCATTGGCGGTTATGCGTATGGTTGACAGGTAAGCTCAGAGGGGACGGTTAAGGGTACGGAGTAGCTCCACCAGTACCCAAACCCTGCAGGTGCCATGCCTAGCTGCCATCAATGGTGTCTGCCGCGCCAGGCCGTCGAAGGCGGCGGGTGGGTGGGCGCCCCCCGTCAGGCTCCCTTCGCGCAGAGGCAAGACGACAAGCGGGCGGCGTAGGGTGGCGTGGAGTTGCGATGGTGCTGGTCAGGAGGCGCGGGGGAGGAGTTGTGGTGCACGACTGAGGCCCCGGCAGAGCTATGGAGGTCCTGGAGCAGGCCGGCGCTGCACATCATAGGCGCCTAGAGGAGATCTGGTGGCGGCGGTGCGGGCTGATCCGGGCCAGATCTGGACCCGATCTGGGCTTTGCGGGCCGCTCATGCGGAAGTGCCATGGCTGCCCGCTTGAAGCTGGAGTGCTTGCGTCGGCAGCTACGGGCGAGGTTGGATGACCCTCTGCTGTGCAGGAGGTGGATGGTGAGCCGAGGCGGTGGTCCCGTGGCGTGCAAGAGGTGGAAGACGGTGTGCTCTCGGCCATGCGGGTGTTGGTGTACCATGACTTCACGGCTACATCTACAAGGTGTTGCGGCGGCGGTGGTGTGAGCCAATTTGGACAAGGTTGTGCCAATCCTGTGGCAGGATGGAGTTGTGTGACTATACGAACAAAAGTCCTGCCTGTCTCCGGTCGGTGCAGGTGATGACGGTGTTCGTAGGTGTCGTTTTCCTCCTTGGAGGCGTCACCGAGTGTGGCAGCATCTCCCTCGCTCTCATTTGGGGTTGGCAGTTGTCTCCGGGCGAAATCCTTGGTTCGGAGTCGGATCGGCGCGATGGCGGCGTCTTCCACGTCGTTCCTCCGTTGAGAGCATCATGTTAGGAAACACTACCTGAGGATCTATGTGGCGCTCTTCCAGTGCTCGTCGTTGTCCAAGGATGAGCTCAAGGAGCGCAGTGTACGTTGTCGCCGGTGAGTTCAAGACGGTGCTTTCCCTGGACCGACCAAGTTCCGCCATCTACTTGCCACCTTCTTTTAGGCATCAAGGGTGGATGGTACGTTGACGAAGGACATTCAGTTGGAGTTAGAGTTGTCTTCGGAGATGACCGGCCTCGGTCGAGACGCGGTGCTGTTGCTTTGCTTTGGATAGGCACTTCGATTTTGTATTTGTGTTGTCTATAGTGGTTGTCTTCGAACTAGTTTGGGTGTGGAGTTGTGCTACACTTGTTGTTCGCAGCAAGTTGTAGCTCTCTTGTACTTAAAATTCTACCTTTTATTAATATATAGTATGCCTAGGTGTATTCTAAAAATAATAATTGCTCCTCAGGAGTCGTGGTGTTATGTTGCTTCGATAGATTGACTAGATGGAGAAACTATATTGACCATGACTCTCATATGAAACACACGCTTTAAATTTTGAGGAACCACGGTAGGAAGGATCCTCACTCTGAAAATCACGGGCTATGTGAACGTGTATATCGGTTACAAAAGCCACAAAGGAGGTCAAATTTGAGTGGACCTGAGTACATCTGCGCCGGCTTTCCAAAAGAGAGAGCAATGGCATCCGTTCTTTGCTAGCCGACCAAAATCAACAGTTTTCATAGCCCTCAAACAAAAAATCAACAGCTTTCGTGTGCGTCCAACTCCAATCATGGATCCGCCGCCCGAATCGTGAAGCACAAAATATTGTTAAGATAACCTCCTTCCCTCCCGTGATGTAAGACGTTTTTTGACACTTGAAACAGAGGGAGTAGCTTCTTCCTTTTTTTGCTTGTAGGAATCAGAATGTCAGCAGTGAGCATGCAGGGTCCCATATAGGAAGAACCTTTTTTTTGGAAGTCATATATGAAGAACCTCCGGGCATCTTCAACGTGACCCAAAAATTTTCTTCCGCATCTGTCCGTAGACAGGGAGGCAGTCCTCGGACACGGACGTGGGAGGCCGCCGTATATACAACACTGTTCGCATACATTTAAACAACTTTATGAACCAACCGCACGAAATTACTGTAAACACGGTGGATTTCATATAAATCGGACGCCATTCATGCAAACTTGGCGGATTTTCATTACATTTCAAACACTTAGAAAAAAACCTATGGCGGCCGCCGGCATCCGAGCGCTTGCTGTTCCCTTCTTGGGACTGTCTCCTCCATCCGCCGTCTCCATGAGCACCGGTGATAAGACCGATGGAGTGAAGTTGCGGTCTCCGGCTAGGAAGAATAGAAAAGCAGGCGACAGACCAGCCCACATGGGATACAAGGCACTGCCGGCTCCCATGCCCTACCAATCCTCGGAGGAGTCCGCGCTTTGTCCGTCGCCGGTGGTCGTGGGGTCAACGATGGAAATGGTGGTGCCCGCGATGTCGTCGTCCCACCGGGCCGCTCCATAGTTCGGCGGCGGCGCGTAGGAGGTGCAGCTGGCATTGTTCTCCTCCCCAATCGCCTGCAGCTGCACCTCCGCAGCGGCCACTTCCTGGCAAGCAGCATCTTGAGCACAGACGATATTGTAGATCGCACACTACTCAGTGATGAAGTTGGGATTCGCCGCGGCCATGGACGCCACTGCCTCCTCGCTCTCCGTCGATTTGGCCCTCCGCCAACCGTTGTTGCTCCAGGAGAAGCAAGTTGTGTCATTGTTCCTCCTGTGCCCGCTGGAACACCGACATAGGCGCCGACGCAGGCTGCACCAACGTCATGGCGGCGTTGTAGTGTGCTTGCGCCTGCTCCATGGTGAAACCGGCGTGAATAGGTGCTGGCTCGGGTGCGGTGTCATCGGGGCTCATCGCCATGGTGGGGTCGCCCTCATCGTCAGAGACCTCGGGCGAGCTGGCCGGCAAGCCTGCCTTGATCCGCCTGGCACGGCGGCTCTGCCTGGCGGCTGCAAGGGCGGCCTCTTCATGCTTCATCTCTATGGAAAGGCTCTCCCACAGAGCTTCGCCACCTACAGTCATGGCGGATGTGATGCAAGGTAGGAGGATGTGGAGCGGCTTGTGTTGTGGCATGGAGTTTGCCGGGCGTGGCCGCCTTTAAAAGGATTTCAGTGAGGCCGAGCGTCCCGGGTGCATCAATGTGAGGCGCCGGCTCGGCCAGCGAGCCTGCTTAATGGTGGCTTACGGACGGATGAGGCATTGAAGGGATGTGGTAGATATCTAACCATCCAGTAACGCGTTTTCGGCGAGGACACCGGGTACGCATCGCGGGTGGCGTCCTTGGCCGGGGCGCCGCTTCAGTGACGTAGCCAATGAGAGGTCGCGTTCGCTCTTGGCCGACTTCAATGTGAAACGGCCGCTCTACGGTGACATGAATGTAGGCAGCTAGCGACAGGAGGGAACACGCGCTGGCGAAGGAGGATGATTTTGGGTGGGCCAAAGTGGTCAGACGCGGGCATGGCTGTTGTCCATACGCTCACAAAGCCCCCATATTTTTCTCCGGTTTATGAAAGAAAGTGCATCTGAACCGTCTGGCGGACCGATGTAGGAGCATATTGGATGGCACAACACATCTGGACCGTGTGGTTCGGACGGTTTGAGTGTCAGCATTGAAAATGCCCTAACTAGGATTATTGAATTATTCACTCTATATCCGTACCGAATTCTCAACCAAACAGCACAACGCTTCTAGTTCATTTATTTATTAAGGTGCACCCCTTTTTTTTTATGGGAAGGTGCACCCCTTTACGTGCCTAGAGGTATGACATACTTTTAATCCTGACCGTCCGGCGGACAAGGGTAGCATGGTACTTTGTAAAATTTTATTTCGCTGCTGCATTTAGGGTGTTGTGGCTAGATCTCAGCCAACTAAAAATTAAACCAAGTTAGTTGTTATGTTACAGATAATCAAGGAAGTAATATGATATCACCCATTAGATTATAAAAAAATTGACAGTCTATACCGATTTGGAGCATTGTAAAATTTCACATCGTTCTCAGACAGATTTTGTGAGTGCACATGTCTATCGTGTACCGTATAATGGACAAGCGCCCACACACTTCAGTTGCATTATCTTTTAGAGAGAAGGCCACTTGACTCGATTGATTAGCAAGCCAAACATCATTTGCATTTTAATTTCAGCAACCTGACACTAGCTAGCATGGTCCCTCGTATCAGCACCAAAGGACCACTTAGCTAATTGCACTATTAATAGAAGGAAACTAAGAATCAAATGCATAGTTTGTACTTATAAAATTATATATGGTGTGCTAAATCGGAAATGCCTGATGGAGCTGGAGCTCCTTGGAGCCCTTTATTTGAAAGAAAAAAACAAATTTTGATATATTTTTTTAGTTCTAAAAAGTTCTGAATAAAATACACATACTACTTGTCTGTGAAGCTTCATGACGAAATACTTTTTTATGCAAGCTACACAAAAATGCAAAATGTGCATATTTACAGCACCTGTACTATTCACTATGAAATCACATGATTTATTTTTTGTAGAGGCCACACAAAATTTATTTTGTGATGAAATTTCACACACATTTAATAAACATCTATAAGTACTTGTGTATTTTTTTCTTCATTGTTTTTAGTTTAGACAGTTGATTTTGGAATGTTTGAAAATAAAGGGCTCCACTGAGAGCAAAAAAATCCAATCATGCTAAATTTGTTCTATAATCTACTAAAACAATATATATAGTTCTAGTTGTCAGAACGACTGTGTGTTTAATAGAATAAAAGTTCAAAAAACATTGCAGGTAATATACAGGGCGTCCAGATGGATCCGTACATGGTCATTACTACACCATGGCCCATGCGGAAGTGAGGGGCTTATGGCTTTTGGTAGAAACCGATGGGAGACAATACGTAGCATGGGATATACACAATTAGCTTGGATAACGGTCCAATAATATGATATGTGTAAAAGCATTTTGCTTTATTTGTGCCAGTTGTGGCATTTTGTCATGTATTTTTCTTTTCTTTATTTGTACTGGAGCTGCTCGTGATACTTTGATACTTGGTTCATTTTAATAAATGACTGTGTGTATCTTTTGATACAGAGGCCGGGAGTAATCCTCTTTTTCGAGAAAAATTATAATTATAGGTCAGATTTCTCTTTGCTACAGGTTATCTAGAATCTATACACTCGCTTTGTTTGTAGTCTATTCTTCAGCGATCTGAACATCAACAATTGTTTCTAGCCATGTGTACGCAGACGGAATAGAAGGACAAGGATGTCTTTGCCCGACATGGTTGAAGCTTAGTCTGAGACCCCCTCGCCTTTAGTTATTTTAGTCTAGGACAACCTTATTTTTGTCAGCGTTATTTAGAATGCATGTGGTTGTGTGTGTATCTTGGCCACGTAGAGAATGGATGTGAACTTGTGTTTTGATTGTATTCCATTTATGCGACATTTGGAGTCAAAAAACGCACTTCTTCAAAAATTGTGTGAGTCATAATTAAACAACTAACTATTCAAGCAATAAAACCTACAAACTTGATCTCAAATAGCATATTATAATCTACCTCAATACTATCGCAGTCTAAGACATCTCAACCTTATATAAGCAAGCTAAAACACTTCACTACTAGTTTTCACAATTTGTAAAACAAAGTATGTTGTAATAGTAAAACATGGTTCTAAGAGACAATTCGATTGGAAAGTTAAACTGCATGACTTTCTATTTTATGGATTTGGTGACCTAAGGCATTGGTTGCATCATTTCTAGGGGCTAATCTTTTGAGGACTATGGTACTCACACAAACTAGTACATCTCTACTCCTATAAAAGACGCAGTTATTGATGATAGTGTGTCTGTCATTCATCATTTTTGACCATTAGATCTGCATCTAATGACTGTGAGGTAAGTTGTGGCCTTTTTGAAACAACAGCCCACTTCTTCGCTCGAATTTGCAGAAAACCCTTAGTATTTTTAAACCAACCACATCCCTCCCTCACATCATCAAAACAGTCCGATTTAATATATATTTTGAGTGAAACATAATATATTTTTTGTGATATATTTATATCAAAACTAGAGTGTTTTCTTTTTAGTTTATGAACAAGTATTATTCTACTTTGTTGCAACGCACGGGCACATTGCTAGTTATTGGATTATACTTATATGAAATGAGGTAAGGTGACTAACACTATTTGACTGTATGTGCAATTGCGTACTTCTTTAAAGTTATACCACCTCTGTAAGATGAATATTCTATTAGTTCATTCATTACTAAAAGTACAATAATGTTAGTATGTTAGATTAATAATTATTTGCTTACATTTTACTTTATTCTTCCTGGTTTATTGGTCCCCATTATATTTTGTGTCAAATTTTGACCACAAATTTAACTAACAAAATATTCATGCATGTTACCAAAATTTATATCATTGTAAATTATGTTCAAATACGAATCCAATGATATAATTTTCACTGACATGCATTATTAACATTTTGTTAACTAAATATTTGGTCAAAATTTGGCACAAATTACAAAGGGACCAATAAACCAGGACGGAGGTAGTAATACAAGAAGGTCGTTAAATTAGTTCAGTTTTTGTACACTATATTTATGTATCTTTATGTCTAAGCACTGACAAGGAAAATAGATATAGCATATAAACTTTATTATCTATTCATGTAAGACATTTCATTTGGAAAATTTGATGAACTAAGGGTCTGAAGAGTCCTCTGTGTTGGAATGTATCATTTGGTTCGCACTTCTCTGGCGGCTAATACCACGCCAAAGATCTAGGTTGGGAAGATTGGAAGAATGACGTAGTGCAACACAATTCGAGAGTACAACAATTCAGCAGCAGAGGCATTATGCACACTAAAGCTAAAGAGTGCACCAAAGCGACAACTTTTAAATTTTTCCACCATTATCTCTATCAAGCATAGCACAATAGATAAGCTCAATTATGCACTGCTGGAAACCTTTTTTTTCTTTTCTAGAAAGCCAATCATTAATTTTGTGTGGCATATGTGTGATTGGACAGCTTGCATACGCCAAGGCAGTCATGTCTTCCTGCCTATATAAAGCACCCCATTACCAACCTTACAACTCAGGCTAAGAGTTTCAACCAACTAAGAGAGCTCTCCTCTCCAGACCTCTCCCTTCTCTCCACCAGGAGTTTAGGGTTAGAGAGAGAGCGAGACGAGCAAAAACAATCTCTCGCCCCACTGTTATACCAAGTTCGCATCCACCTCACTGTTATACATCTTTGTATCACAATGGGTGGCCTATCCATGGAACACCCTTGGGCATTCGCCTTCGGCCTACTAGGTATATTATTCTCACCGCGAACAACAGATGTCCAACAATCACCCCTTGTATTATCATAGTTTCTTAGTTACAGCTACTATTTCTTAGTGCAGTACTAGTAGACTACTTTGTGTCGATTGAGATCACCCTTTTGCAGCGTCTATCTATATATCTTATCTTTGCCACTGATTGATTAATTGATGTCTAGTCTAGTACTAGCTCTAGTGACATCTAGCTCGGTGCACCAAAATCCCAAAAAGAAACAACAGCAAAGCAAATTGCTTATGTTTTTTCGAAAAGGATAAAGCAAATAAAAGAAAGATGTAAATGTGTCATACAATTATCACAACTCATCGCTAACTTTGCTAAACTTTGTGCCTTGCAGGCAACGTGATCTCTTTCTCGAGCCTCCTGGCCCCGATGTAAGCGACTGTCTATGTTGGTTTTTGTTTCATTTGATCCTGTTAATTAATATGTTCTCCCATAATAACTGACTAATGTACTCACAAAAATAAAATATTAGACCAACGTTCTACCGGATCTTCAAGAGCAAATCCACGGAGGGATTCCAGTCGGTGCCCTACGTCGTGGCCCTGTTCAGCGCGATGCTGTGGATCTTCTACGCACTGGTCAAGACCGGTGAGGGCCTCCTCATCAGTATCAACGCTGCCGGCTGCGTCATCGAGACCGTCTACATCGTCATGTACCTCGTCTATGCCGACAGGAAGGCCAAGATTTTCACAGCCAAGATCGTCCTCCTCCTCAACATCGCCGGCTTCGGGCTCATCTTCCTCCTCACCTTCTTCGCCTTCCATGGCGAGACACGCGTCGTCTCGCTCGGCTGGATCTGCGTCGGCTTCTCCGTCTGCGTCTTCGTTGCCCCACTCAGCATCATCGTGAGCCCTTTTGACCGACAAACCTCCTACTTGAGCTCATGCATGGCGGCACCTCTTGTACGTGCATCAACTAATTAACTTGATGTGTTCCTTTCCCCAGGGACGAGTCATCAAGACCAAGAGTGTGGAGTACATGCCCTTCACGCTCTCCCTCACGCTCACCCTCAGCGCAATCGTCTGGTTCCTCTACGGCCTGCTCATCAAGGACAAATACGTCGCGGTAACTACACAAACAACCCTTTCTATCTATCGGCCGATGGATACGCATACATACAATTCTCTCAAGCATGAGCGCTGACGATTAAATTTATGTTTCCAGCTCCCAAACATCCTTGGCTTCACCTTCAGGGTGATCCAGATGGTCCTCTACGTGTTCTACATGAACAAGACGCCGGTGGCAAGCGAGGTCAAGGAGGGGAAAGAGGCATGGAAGGCGCCCGCAGAGGACCACGTCGTCGTGATCAACGTCGGCAAGGCCGACAAGAGCTCGTGCGCCGAGGTGCGCCCGGTCACCGAGATGGCCGGCGCCGTCGACGTCCCCAGGAGATGCGCTGCTGAGGCGGCGGCGCCGGGGCAGCAAGTGATGGCGGTGGACTTTGCCCGTTCTGTCGAGGTGGTCTAGATGCAACCATGCATGGCTCATGCATGAGTCGTGCAAGCTTTAATATTCCCGCATGCAGGGTATGTCGATGCCTTTGTTCTGTTATATCAACGTGTTGATAATATGAGGCATAAACCATATGTATCTGCAGTGTATAGTGCAGCTGCCAGTATTGTTGCTCATCTGAAGTTTCCTGAGATAAATTTATTTTGTAAACTACAGGAAAATCTGTCTGTGCCGATTGGTCAGCTAAGTAAGTCACTGCTCCGGCTCAACAAGCACAGCAGGCTAACAATTTTGAATTGTTTTCTCTAGTTAAACTTGAATGGCCGTGGCAATTTTCCAGCGTGCGTATTGCCTTCAGCAGGATGACAGAGGATTTCAATGTTATAAGCAGTAGTGGTCTGAAATACTTATCATATCCTTCTGTTAATCAGGGACATGTTAATGGTACTTTTGTGTACCTTTTGGTACCTCCGCAAGGACCGTAAAAAAACTCCACTATGACAATAATAATCTCCCAAGTCTCAACCAACTGATGTATATAGTGTACCCTACCAAGGAAGGCTGGGTATTCATGACCGTGAGGTTAAAAATACTGCCCTCCTTGGCAAATGGCTGTTTAGGATGCTTGCGAAAAATGATGTATGACAAACCCTCCTACGGAAAAATATGTGGGCTCAATGCATTGTCCCAATTATATTGGAAGCCTAGTGATTCACATTTTTGGGTTGGCCTATTGGCTACGAAGAAATACTTCTTCCGCTATGGGTCCTTCACTACTAAAGACGGATCAGAAATTAGATTCTGAAAGGATAAGTGGCTAGGCAATGTTACACTCTGAGAACAATATCTGGCTCTATACAATATTGTACGTCACAAGGGTGATACTATCACCACGGTTCTGGAATCCTTTCCGCCAAATGTGATGTTCAGGAGAGATTTAATTGGTCCCAGAGTTATATCGTGGAACACTCTATTACTGAGACTATCCACGATACAACTGTCCGAGATATTACTGAGACTATCCACGATTCTGATCAAAGATAACCTTAATAAAAGGAACTAACATGCAAGTACACAATGTGTGTTTTGCCATCACGATGAACTATAAAACAATAGTTTTTTCAATGCAATTTGGCTCGTTATATATGGTCAGTTATCCAAGTAGCTTCTGGCTTGTATCATCCATGTAGTGTTGCTAATATATTTGGCAACTGGTTACATGTGATAGAATACAAGTTTAGAATTCTTCTCAAGGTGAGAGTGCTTGCCGTTATTTGGTTGCTTTGGCTATGTAGAAATGATAAGGCATTTAGCGATAAAAATACTTCCTTTATGAGGTTATCTACAGATCCACCGGTATGCTCTGTTTATGGTCATCCCTACAACGTGTGGAGAATCGAGTCCTGTTTACGGAAATGTGTACAAGCTTGGAGGCCATGGTGAGGGATACTTTTACCCAACATGAATGGCTACATGATCTTCGGATCGGTCTTCCTACGTCTTAGGTGTTGTACAGTCTTCATATGATTACTTGTAGTCCATCTTTTTACATTTATTTGGAACTTAGACTTGATTATAGCTGTGTGCATCATTTATGCATAGACCGTTGTAATGCTTAAACCTTTTAAGTAATAATGCGTCATTTATCGAAGTCCATACCAAACGGAAGAAGAATATACTGGAGCATGGGATGCAGGACCGAAGATGCAATGGCGGAATCTTTTGTTACAGCTGGATTTAGGGCTAGAACGAATCGAAGAACATCTCTATACCTAACGTTACATGGGCTGTGACCCTGATGGATTTACTAGATGAAGAAACTATATTGACTACTAGCAAAAGGAAAACAGAAACTATATTGACCATGAATCATATGGAACACACGCTTTAATTTTTGAGGAACCTCACCCTGAAAGTCATGCACTTTTTCCTGAAAAAATAAAAAATAAAATCACGCGCTTTGTGATAGTGTATATCTGCGACAAAGGCCACAAAAGGTGATTAAATTTCATTGGACCTGCTGACATCTTTGCCGGTTTTCCAAAAGAGTGAGCAACGGCATCCATTCTTTGCTATCCGACCAATTGTCAATCAAGAGCTTGCATGTGCGTCCAATTCCAATCATGGGTCCATATTGTCAAACGCAAAATATTGTCTAAAGAACCTCTATCAAGATTCTGGATAGATGCTAGCACTAGTAGAAAACAGGGCTATCGTTCGGGCCTGACCAGCCCATTAGTCCCGGTTCTTCACGAACCGGGACCCATGGGGGTATTAGACCCAGTTCATGAGCCTAGGGGGCCGGCCGTGGCCTCGTGGGCATTGGTCCCGGTTCGTCTGGACTCATTTGTCCCGGTTCTAGACACGAACCGGGACCAATGGACCTTGCTCCTGGCCCACAGCCATTGGTACCGGTTCATGCCTTGAACCGGTGTAGAAGGGGGGGCTTTAGTCCCGGTTCATGTCACGAACCGGGACAAATAATTTGCCTATATATACCCATCACCGCGACAGAGCACTCCACGGCTCTGTTTTTCAATCCGGCGAGGAGAGGGCATTTGGGTGCTCTAGTTCACCTTCTATGCACTTGACGTGTTCGATGAAATGCCCGAGCCACACTAGTTAAGCTTTCTCCTCACGAAGCTTGACCTCGAAGCTCCATTTTTCCCGAGATTTGTCTAGATTTAGCGGTCCGTCACGCCCCGTCCTCGTTTTCACCGCCGTTGATCGCCCGCACCGATCTCATCACCGGCACCACCGTGGTGAGCCTCTTGTTCTTATCTTCTTTCTGATACTTGTCTGATTTTCTTACTTTAGATAGATATTTGTCTGATTTTATTAATTTTGACACACATAATTATATATAATGCACGTAGATGAACTGGCAATGGATGTATGGTGACGTATACACCTCCGAGTACATTAAGGGTGTGCATAAATTTCTCAAGTGGCTGAGGCAAACAAGCAGAATGGTTTATGTGTTGTCCATGCACTATATGTGGGAATACGAAGTCTTACTCTGACCGGAAAATCCTTCACACCCACCTGCTTTACAAGGGTTTCATGCCACACTATAATGTTTGGACGAGGTACGGAGAAATAGGGGTTATGATGGAAGACGGCGAAGAAGAAGAGGACGATGACAACTATGTTCCCCTGAATACGGTGATGCTGCAATGGGGGGAGCTGCTGAAGATCAAGAGGAACCAGACGATGTGCCCGATGATGCTGCAACGGGGGAAGCTGCTGAAGATCAAGAGGAACCAGACGATGTGCCCGATGATGATCTCCGCCGGGTCATTGTCGATGCAAGGACGCAATGCGAAAGTCAAAAGGAGAAGCTGAAGTTCGATCACATGTTAGAGGATCACAAAAAAGGATTGTACCCCAATTGCAAAGATGGCAACACAAAGCTGGGTACGGTACTGAAATTGCTGCAGTGGAAGGCAGAGAACGCTGTGCCTGACAAAGGATTTGAGAAGCTACTAAAAATATTGAAGAAGAAGCTTCCAAAGGATAATGAATTGCCCGACAGTACGTACGCAGCAAAGAAGGTCGTATGCCCTCTAGGATTGGAGGTGCAGAAGATACATGCATGCCCTAATGACTGCATCCTCTACCGCGGTACGTATGAGGATTTGAACGCATGCCCGGTATGCGGTGCATTGCAGTATAAGATTAGACGAGATGACCCCGGTGATGTTGACGGCGAGCCCCGCAGGAAGAGAGTTCCTGCGAAGGTGATGTGGTATGCTCCTATAATACCACGGTATGGGATCATATAACCCATACCCACATACCCATGTACCCATAAAAAATATATATGAACTCAAAATTATCTGTATACTTTGTCATGAATTTGTGAGCTCAAAAATTAGGACTATGTGATGATGTTTCGATGTGTTGTTTACGAGAATGTGATGTTGTTTATGAAATATGTTGTTGTTTAAAAGTGTGTGTTGTCGTTACAATCTGTTGTTGTTTAAGATCATAATTATATTATTCTTTATGATTATGAGTTGTTCAAATTGATACTTTGCAAACATGGGTAATTTTACCCGCGGGTACCCATCTACCCTGTCGGGTAATGGGTATGGGAAAAAATTGTACCCATTGGCGGTTATGGGTATGGTTGATGTGTAAGCTCAGAGGGGACGGTTAAGGTGCGGAGTAGCTCCACCAGTACCCAAACCCTGCAGGTGCCATGCCTAGCTGCCATCAATGGTGTCTCTGCTGGCCAGCCGTCAAGGCGGCGGTGGGTGGGCGCCCCGTCGAGCTCCTTCAAGGCAGAGGAAAGACGACAAGCGGGCGGCGTAGGGTGGCGTGGAGTTGTGATGGTGCTGGTCGGGAGGCGCGGGGGAGGAGTTGTGGTGCACGACTGAGGCCCCGGCAGAGCTATGGAGGTCCTGGAGCAGGCCGGCGCTGCACATCATAGGCGCCTAGAGGAGATCTGGTGGCGGCGGTGCGGGCTGATCCGGGCCAGATCTGGACCCGATCTGGGCTTTGCGGGCCGCTCATGCGGAAGTGCCATGGCTGCCCGCTTGAAGCTGGAGTGCTTGCGCCGGCAGCTACGGGCGAGGTTGGATGACCCTCTGCTGTGCAGGAGGTGGATGGTGAGCCGAGGCGGTGGTCCCGTGGCGTGCAAGAGGTGGAAGACGGTGTGCTCTCGGCCATGCGGGTGTTGGTGTACCATGACTTCACGGCTACATCTACAAGGTGTTGCGGCGGCGGTGGTGTGAGCCAATTTGGACAAGGTTGTGCCAATCTTGTGGCAGGATGGAGTTGTGTGACTATACGAACAAAAGTCCTGCCTGTCTCCGGTCGGTGCAGGTGATGACGGTGTTCGTGGGTGTCGTTTTCCTCCTTGGAGGCGTCATCGAGTGTGGCAGCATCTCCCTCGCTCTCATTTGGGGTTGGCAGTTGTCTCCAGGCGAAATCCTTGGTTCGGAGTCGGATCGGCGCGATGGCGGCGTCTTCCACGTCGTTCCTCCGTTGAGAGCATCATGTTAGGAAACACTACCTGAGGATCTATGTGGCGCTCTTCCAGTGCTCGTCGTTGTCCAAGGATGAGCTCAAGGAGCGCAGTGTACGTTGTCGCCGGTGAGTTCAAGACGGTGCTTTCCCTGGACCGACCAAGTTCCGCCATCTACTTGCCACCTTCTTTTAGGCATCAAGGGTGGATGGTACGTTAACGAAGGACATTCAGTTGGAGTTAGAGTTGTCTTCGGAGATGACCGGCCTCGGTCGAGACGCGGTGCTGTTGCTTTGCTTTGGATAGGCACTTCGATTTTGTATTTGTGTTGTCTATAGTGGTTGTCTTCGAACTAGTTTGGGTGTGGAGTTGTGCTACACTTGTTGTTCGCAGCAAGTTGTAGCTCTCTTGTACTTAAAATTCTACCTTTTATTAATATATAGTATGCCTAGGTGTATTCTAAAAATAATAATTGCTCCTCAGGAGTCGTGGTGTTATGTTGCTTCGATAGATTGACTAGATGGAGAAACTATATTGACCATGACTCTCATATGAAACACACGCTTTAATTTTTGAGGAACCACGGTAGGAAGGATCCTCACTCTGAAAATCACGGGCTATGTGAACGTGTATATCGGTTACAAAAGCCACAAAGGAGGTCAAATTTGAGTGGACCTGAGTACATCTGCGCCGGCTTTCCAAAAGAGAGAGCAATGGCATCCGTTCTTTGCTAGCCGACCAAAATCAACAGTTTTCATAGCCCTCAAACAAAAATCAACAGCTTTCGTGTGCGTCCAACTCCAATCATGGATCCGCCGCCCGAATCGTGAAGCACAAAATATTGTTAAGATAACCTCCTTCCCTCCCGTGATGTAAGACGTTTTTTGACACTTGAAACAGAGGGAGTAGCTTCTTCCTTTTTGCTTGTAGGAATCAGAATGTCAGCAGTGAGCATGCAGGGTCCCATATAGGAAGAACCTTTTTTTTGGAAGTCATATATGAAGAACCTCCGGGCATCTTCAACGTGACCCAAAAATTTTCTTCCGCATCTGTCTGTAGACAGGGAGGCAGTCCTCGGACACGGACGTGGGAGGCCGCCGTATATACAACACTGTTCGTGATACATTTAAACAACTTTATGAACCAACCGCATTTAAATTACTGTAAACACGGTGGATTTCATATAAATCGGACGCCATTCATGCAAACTTGGCGGATTTTCATTACATTTCAAACACTTAGAAAAAAACCTATGGCGGCCGCCGGCATCCGAGCGCTTGCTGTTCCCTTCTTGGGACTGTCTCCTCCATCCGCCGTCTCCATGAGCACCGGTGATAAGACCGATGGAGTGAAGTTGCGGTCTCCGGCTAGGAAGAATAGAAAACGGGCGACAGACCAGCCCACATGGGACACAAGGCACTGCCGGCTCCCATGCCCTACCAATCCTCGGAGGAGTCCGCGCTTTGTCCGTCGCCGGTGGTCGTGGGGTCAACGATGGAAATGGTGGTGCCCGCGATGTCGTCGTCCCACCGGGCCGCTCCATAGTTCGGGCGGCGCGCGTGGGAGGTGCAGCTGGCATTGTTCTCCTCCCCAATCGCCGCAGCTGCACCTCCGCAGCGGCCACTTCCTGGCAAGCAGCATCTTGAGCACGAGCGATATTGTAGATCGCACACTACTCAGTGATGAAGTTGGGATTCGCCGCGGCCATGGACGCCACTGCCTCCTCGCTCTCCGTCGATTTGGCCCTCCGCCAACCGTTGTTGCTCCAGGAGAAGCAAGTTGTGTCATTGTTCCTCCTGTGCCCGCTGGAACACCGACATAGGCGCCGACGCAGGCTGCACCAACGCCATGGCGGCGTTGTAGTGTGCTTGCGCCTGCTCCATGGTGAAACCGCGTGAATAGGTGCTGGCTCGGTGCGGTGTCATCGGGGCTCATCGCCATGGTGGGGTCGCCCTCATCGCCGTGAGACCTCGGGCGAAGCTGGCGGCAAGCCTGCCTTGATCCGCTGGCACGGCGGCTCTGCCTGGCGGCTGCAAGGGCGGCCTCTTCATGCTTCATCTCTATGGAAAGGTTTCCCCAGAGCTTCGCCACCTACAGTCATGGCGGATGTGATGCAAGGTAGGAGGATGTGGAGCGGCTTGTGTTGTGGCATGGAGTTTGCCGGGCGTGGCCGCCTTTAAAAGGATTTCAGTGAGGCCGAGCGTCCCGGGTGCATCAATGTGAGGCGCCGGCTCGGCCAGCGAGCCTGCTTAATGGTGGCTTACGGACGGATGAGGCATTGAAGGGATGTGGTAGATATCTAACCATCCAAGAACGTTGCCGGGCGAGGACACCGGTACGCATCGCGGGTGGCGTCCTTGGCCGGGGCGCCGCTTCAGTGACGTAGCCAATGAGAGGTCGCGTTCGCTCTTGGCCGACTTCAATGTGAAACGGCCGCTCTACGGTGACATGAATGTAGGCAGCTAGCGACAGGAGGGAACACGCGCTGGCGAAGGAGGATGATTTTGGGTGGGCCAAAGTGGTCAGACGCGGGCATGGCTGTTGTCCATACGCTCACAAAGCCCCCATATTTTTCTCCGGTTTATGAAAGAAAGTGCATCTGAACCGTCCGGCGGACCGATGTAGGAGCATATTGGATGGCACAACACATCTGGACCGTGTGGTTCGGACGGTTTAAGTGTCAGCATTGAAAATGCCCTAACTAGGATTATTGAATTATTCACTCTATATCCGTACCGAATTCTCAACCAAACAGCACAACGCTTCTAGTTCATTTATTTATTAAGGTGCACCCCTTTTTTTTTACGGGAAGGTGCACCCCTTTACGTGCCTAGAGGTACGACATACTTTTAATCCTGACCGTCCGGCGGACAAGGGTAGCATGGTACTTTGTAAAATTTTATTTCGCTGCTGCATTTAGGGTGTTGTGGCTAGATCTCAGTCAACTAAAAATTAAACCAAGTTAGTTGTTATGTTACAGATAATCAAGGAAGTAATATGATATCACCCATTAGATTATAAAAAAATTGACAGTCTATACCGATTTGGAGCATTGTAAAATTTCACATCGTTCTCAGACAGATTTTGTGAGTGCACATGTCTATCGTGTACCGTATAATGGACAAGCGCCCACACACTTCAGTTGCATTATCTTTTAGAGAGAAGGCCACTTGACTCGATTGATTAGCAAGCCAAACATCATTTGCATTTTAATTTCAGCAACCTGACACTAGCTAGCATGGTCCCTCGTATCAGCACCAAAGGACCACTTAGCTAATTGCACTATTAATAGAAGGAAACTAAGAATCAAATGCATAGTTTGTACTTATAAAATTATATATGGTGTGCTAAATCGGAAATGCCTGATGGAGCTGGAGCTCCTTGGAGCCCTTTATTTGAAAGAAAAAAACAAATTTTGATATATTTTTTTAGTTCTAAAAAGTTCTGAATAAAATACACATACTACTTGTCTGTGAAGCTTCATGACGAAATACTTTTTTATGCAAGCTACACAAAAATGCAAAATGTGCATATTTACAGCACCTGTACTATTCACTATGAAATCACATGATTTATTTTTTGTAGAGGCCACACAAAATTTATTTTGTGATGAAATTTCACACACATTTAATAAACATCTATAAGTACTTGTGTATTTTTTTTCTTCATTGTTTTTAGTTTAGACAGTTGATTTTGGAATGTTTGAAAATAAAGGGCTCCACTGAGAGCAAAAAAATCCAATCATGCTAAATTTGTTCTATAATCTACTAGAACAATATATATAGTTCTAGTTGTCAGAACGACTGTGTGTTTAATAGAATAAAAGTTCAAAAAACATTGCAGGTAATATACAGGGCGTCTAGATGGATCCGTACATGGTCATTACTACACCATGGCCCATGCGGAAGTGAGGGCTTATGGCTTTTGGTAGAAACCGATGGGAGACAATACGTAGCATGGGATATACACAATTAGCTTGGATAACGGTCCAATAATATGATATGTGTAAAAGCATTTTGCTTTATTTGTGCCAGTTGTGGCATTTTGTCATGTATTTTTCTTTTCTTTATTTGTACTGGAGCTGCTCGTGATACTTTGATACTTGGTTCATTTTAATAAATGACTTTGTGTATCTTTTGATAAAGAGTACGGGAGTAATCCTCTTTTTCGAGAAAAATTATAATTATAGGTCAGATTTCTCTTTGCTACAGGTTATCTAGAATCTATACACTCGCTTTGTTTGTAGTCTATTCTTCAGCGATCTGAACATCAACAATTGTTTCTAGCCATGTGTACGCAGACGGAATAGAAGGACAAGGATGTCTTTGCCCGACATGGTTGAAGCTTAGTCTGAGACCCCCCCCCCCCCTCGCCTTAGTTATTTTAGTCTAGGACAACCTTATTTTTGTCAGCGTTATTTAGAATGCATGTGGTTGTGTGTGTATCTTGGCCACGTAGAGAATGGATGTGAACTTGTGTTTTGATTGTATTCCATTTATGCGACATTTGGAGTCAAAAAACGCACTTCTTCAAAAATTGTGTGAGTCATAATTAAACAACTAACTATTCAAGCAATAAAACCTACAAACTTGATCTCAAATAGCATATTATAATCTACCTCAATACTATCGCAGTCTAAGACATCTCAACCTTATATAAGCAAGCTAAAACACTTCACTACTAGTTTTCACAATTTGTAAAACAAAGTATGTTGTAATAGTAAAACATGGTTCTAAGAGACAATTCGATTGGAAAGTTAAACTGCATGACTTTCTATTTTATGGATTTGGTGACCTAAGGCATTGGTTGCATCATTTCTAGGGGCTAATCTTTTGAGGACTATGGTACTCACACAAACTAGTACATCTCTACTCCTATAAAAGACGCAGTTATTGATGATAGTGTGTCTGTCATTCATCATTTTTGACCATTAGATCTGCATCTAATGACTGTGAGGTAAGTTGTGGCCTTTTTGAAACAACAGCCCACTTCTTCGCTCGAATTTGCAGAAAACCCCTTAGTATTTTTAAACCAACCACATCCCTCCCTCACATCATCAAAACAGTCCGACGAATATATATTTTGAGTGAAACATAATATATTTTTTGTGATATATTTATATCAAAACTAGAGTGTTTTCTTTTTAGTTTATGAACAAGTATTATTCTACTTTGTTGCAACGCACGGGCACATTGCTAGTTATTGGACTATACTTATATGAAATGAGGTAAGGTGACTAACACTATTTGACTGTATGTGCAATTGCGTACTTCTTTAAAGTTATACCACCTCTGTAAGATGAATATTCTATTAGTTCATTCATTACTAAAAGTACAATAATGTTAGTATGTTCGATTAATAATTATTTGCTTACATTTTACTTTATTCTTCCTGGTTTATTTGTCCCCATTATATTTTGTGTCAAATTTTGACCACAAATTTAACTAACAAAATATTCATGCATGTTACCAAAATTTATATCATTGTAAATTATGTTCAAATACGAATCCAATGATATAATTTTCACTGACATGCATTATTAACATTTTGTTAACTAAATATTTGGTCAAAATTTGGCACAAATTACAAAGGGGACCAATAAACCAGGACGGAGGTAGTAATACAAGAAGGTCGTTAAATTAGTTCAGTTTTTGTACACTATATTTATGTATCTTTATGTCTAAGCACTGACAAGGAAAATAGATATAGCATATAAACTTTATTATCTATTCATGTAAGACATTTCATTTGGAAAATTTGATGAACTAAGGGTCTGAAGAGTCCTCTGAGTTGGAATGTATCATTTGGTTCGCACTTCTCTGGCGGCTAATACCACGCCAAAGATCTAGGTTGGGAAGATTGGAAGAATGACGTAGTGCAACACAATTCGGAGAGTACAACAATTCAGCAGCAGAGGCATTATGCACACTAAAGCTAAAGAGTGCACCAAAGCGACAACTTTTAAATTTTTCCACCATTATCTCTATCAAGCATAGCACAATAGATAAGCTCAATTATGCACTGCTGGAAACCTTTTTTTTTCTAGAAAGCCAATCATTAATTTTGTGTGGCATATGTGTGATTGGACAGCTTGCATACGCCAAGGCAGTCATGTCTTCCTGCCTATATAAAGCACCCCATTACCAACCTTACAACTCAGGCTAAGAGTTTCAACCAACTAAGAGAGCTCTCCTCTCCAGACCTCTCCCTTCTCTCCACCAGGAGTTTAGGGTTAGAGAGAGAGCGAGACGAGCAAAAACAATCTCTCGCCCCACTGTTATACCAAGTTCGCATCCACCTCACTGTTATACATCTTTGTATCACAATGGGTGGCCTATCCATGGAACACCCTTGGGCATTCGCCTTCGGCCTACTAGGTATATTATTCTCACCATGAACAACAGATGTCCAACAATCACCCCTTGTATTATCATAGTTTCTTAGTTACAGCTACTATTTCTTAGTGCAGTACTAGTAGACTACTTTGTGTCGATTGAGATCACCCTTTTGCAGCGTCTATCTATATATCTTATCTTTGCCACTGATTGATTAATTGATGTCTAGTCTAGTACTAGCTCTAGTGACATCTAGCTCGGTGCACCAAAATCCCAAAAGAAACAACAGCAAAGCAAATTGCTTATGTTTTTTCGAAAAGGATAAAGCAAATAAAAGAAAGATGTAAATGTGTCATACAATTATCACAACTCATCGCTAACTTTGCTAAACTTTGTGCCTTGCAGGCAACGTGATCTCTTTCTCGAGCCTCCTGGCCCCGATGTAAGCGACTGTCTATGTTGGTTTTTGTTTCATTTGATCCTGTTAATTAATATGTTCTCCCATAATAACTGACTAATGTACTCACAAAAATAAAATATTAGACCAACGTTCTACCGGATCTTCAAGAGCAAATCCACGGAGGGATTCCAGTCGGTGCCCTACGTCGTGGCCCTGTTCAGCGCGATGCTGTGGATCTTCTACGCACTGGTCAAGACCGGTGAGGGCCTCCTCATCAGTATCAACGCTGCCGGCTGCGTCATCGAGACCGTCTACATCGTCATGTACCTCGTCTATGCCGACAGGAAGGCCAAGATTTTCACAGCCAAGATCGTCCTCCTCCTCAACATCGCCGGCTTCGGGCTCATCTTCCTCCTCACCTTCTTCGCCTTCCATGGCGAGACACGCGTCGTCTCGCTCGGCTGGATCTGCGTCGGCTTCTCCGTCTGCGTCTTCGTTGCCCCACTCAGCATCATCGTGAGCCCTTTTTGACCGACAAACCTCCTACTTGAGCTCATGCATGGCGGCACCTCTTGTACGTGCATCAACTAATTAACTTGATGTGTTCCTTTCCCCAGGGACGAGTCATCAAGACCAAGAGTGTGGAGTACATGCCCTTCACGCTCTCCCTCACGCTCACCCTCAGCGCAATCGTCTGGTTCCTCTACGGCCTGCTCATCAAGGACAAATACGTCGCGGTAACTACACAAACAACCCTTTCTATCTATCGGCCGATGGATACGCATACATACAATTCTCTCAAGCATGAGCGCTGACGATTAAATTTATGTTTCCAGCTCCCAAACATCCTTGGCTTCACCTTCGGGGTGATCCAGATGGTCCTCTACGTGTTCTACATGAACAAGACGCCGGTGGCAAGCGAGGTCAAGGAGGGGAAAGAGGCATGGAAGGCGCCCGCAGAGGACCACGTCGTCGTGATCAACGTCGGCAAGGCCGACAAGAGCTCGTGCGCCGAGGTGCGCCCGGTCACCGAGATGGCCGGCGCCGTCGACGTCCCCAGGAGATGCGCTGCTGAGGCGGCGGCGCCGGGGCAGCAAGTGATGGCGGTGGACTTTGCCCGTTCTGTCGAGGTGGTCTAGATGCAACCATGCATGGCTCATGCATGAGTCGTGCAAGCTTTAATATTCCCGCATGCAGGGTATGTCGATGCCTTTGTTCTGTTATATCAACGTGTTGATAATATGAGGCATAAACCATATGTATCTGCAGTGTATAGTGCAGCTGCCAGTATTGTTGCTCATCTGAAGTTTCCTGAGATAAATTTATTTTGTAAACTACAGGAAAATCTGTCTGTGCCGATTGGTCAGCTAAGTAAGTCACTGCTCCGGCTCAACAAGCACAGCAGGCTAACAATTTTGAATTGTTTTCTCTAGTTAAACTTGAATGGCCGTGGCAATTTTCCAGCGTGCGTATTGCCTTCAGCAGGATGACAGAGGATTTCAATGTTATAAGCAGTAGTGGTCTGAAATACTTATCATATCCTTCTGTTAATCAGGGACATGTTAATGGTACTTTTGTGTACCTTTTGGTACCTCCGCAAGGACCGTAAAAAAACTCCACTATGACAATAATAATCTCCCAAGTCTCAACCAACTGATGTATATAGTGTACCCTACCAAGGAAGGCTGGGTATTCATGACCGTGAGGTTAAAAATACTGCCCTCCTTGGCAAATGGCTGTTTAGGATGCTTATGAAAATGATGTATGACAAACCCTCCTACGGAAAAATATGTGGGCTCAATGCATTGTCCCAATTATATTGGAAGCCTAGTGATTCACATTTTTGGGTTGGCCTATTGGCTACGAAGAAATACTTCTTCCGCTATGGGTCCTTCACTACTAAAGACGGATCGGAAATTAGATTCTGAAAGGATAAGTGGCTAGGCAATGTTACACTCTGAGAACAATATCTGGCTCTATACAATATTGTACGTCACAAGGGTGATACTATCACCACGGTTCTGGAATCCTTTCCGCCAAATGTGATGTTCAGGAGAGATTTAATTGGTCCCAGAGTTATATCGTGGAACACTCTATTACTGAGACTATCCACGGTACAACTGTCCGCGATATTACTGAGACTATCCACGATTCTGATCAAAGATAACCTTAATAAAAGGAACTAACATGCAAGTACACAATGTGTGTTTTGCCATCACGATGAACTATAAAACAATAGTTTTTTCAATGCAATTTGGCTCGTTATATATGGTCAGTTATCCAAGTAGCTTCTGGCTTGTATCATCCATGTAGTGTTGCTAATATATTTGGCAACTGGTTACATGTGATAGAATACAAGTTTAGAATTCTTCTCAAGGTGAGAGTGCTTGCCGTTATTTGGTTGCTTTGGCTATGTAGAAATGATAAGGCATTTAGCGATAAAAATACTTCCTTTATGAGGTTATCTACAGATCCACCGGTATGCTCTGTTTATGGTCATCCCTACAACGTGTGGAGAATCGAGTCCTGTTTACGGAAATGTGTACAAGCTTGGAGGCCATGGTGAGGGATACTTTTACCCAACATGAATGGCTACATGATCTTCGGATCGGTCTTCCTACGTCTTAGGTGTTGTACAGTCTTCATATGATTACTTGTAGTCCATCTTTTTACATTTATTTGGAACTTAGACTTGATTATAGCTGTGTGCATCATTTATGCATAGACCGGTTGTAATGCTTAAACCTTTTAAGTAATAATGCGTCATTTATCGAAGTCCATACCAAACGGAAGAAGAATATACTGGAGCATGGGATGCAGGACCGAAGATGCAATGGCGGAATCTTTTGTTACAGCTGGATTTAGGGCTAGAACGAATCGAAGAACATCTCTATACCTAACGTTACATGGGCTGTGACCCTGATGGATTTACTAGATGAAGAAACTATATTGACTACTAGCAAAAAGGAAAACAGAAACTATATTGACCATGAATCATATGGAACACACGCTTTAATTTTTGAGGAACCTCACCCTGAAAGTCATGCACTTTTTCCTGAAAAAATAAAAAAAATAAAATCACGCGCTTTGTGATAGTGTATATCTGCGACAAAGGCCACAAAAGGTGATTAAATTTCATTGGACCTGCTGACATCTTTGCCGGTTTTCCAAAAGAGTGAGCAACGGCATCCATTCTTTGCTATCCGACCAATTGTCAATCAAGAGCTTGCATGTGCGTCCAATTCCAATCATGGGTCCATATTGTCAAACGCAAAATATTGTCTAAAGAACCTCTATCAAGATTCTGGATAGATGCTAGCACTAGTAGAAAAACAGGGCTATCGTTCGGGCCTGACCAGCCCATTAGTCCCGGTTCTTCACGAACCGGGACCCATGGGGGTATTAGACCCAGTTCATGAGCCTAGGGGGCCGGCCGTGGCCTCGTGGGCATTGGTCCCGGTTCGTCTGGACCCATTTGTCCCGGTTCTAGACACGAACCGGGACCAATGGACCTTGCTCCTGGCCCACAGCCATTGGTACCGGTTCATGCCTTGAACCGGTGTAGAAGGGGGGGCTTTAGTCCCGGTTCATGTCACGAACCGGGACAAATAATTTGCCTATATATACCCATCACCGCGACAGAGCACTCCACAGTGCTCTGTTTTTTCAATCCGGCGAGGAGAGGGCATTTGGGTGCTCTAGTTCACCTTCTATGCACTTGACGTGTTCGATGAAATGCCCGAGCCACACTAGTTAAGCTTTCTCCTCACGAAGCTTGACCTCGGAGCTCCATTTTTCCCGAGATTTGTCTAGATTTAGCGGTCCGTCACGCCCCGTCCTCGTTTTCACCGCCGTTGATCGCCCGCACCGATCTCATCACCGGCACCACCGTGGTGAGCCTCTTGTTCTTATCTTCTTTCTGATACTTGTCTGATTTTCTTACTTTAGATAGATATTTGTCTGATTTTCTTATTTTTGACACACATAATTATATATAATGCACGCAGATGAACCGGCAATGGATGTATGGTGACAGACACACCTCCGAGTACATTAAGGGTGTGCATAAATTTCTCGAAGTGGCTGAGGCAAACAAGCAGAATGGTTTATGTGTTGTCCATGCACTATATGTGGGAATACGAAGTCTTACTCTGACCGGAAAATCCTTCACACCCACCTGCTTTACAAGGGTTTCATGCCACACTATAATGTTTGGATGAGGTACGGAGAAAGAGGGGTTATGATGGAAGACGGCGAAGAAGAAGAGGACGATGACAACTATGTTCCCCTGAATACGGTGATGCTGCAATGGGGGGAGCTGCTGAAGATCAAGAGGAACCAAACGATGTGCCCGATGATGCTGCAACGGGGGAAGCTGCTGAAGATCAAGAGGAACCAGACGATGTGCCCGATGATGATCTCCGCTGGTCATTGTCGATGCAAGGACGCAATGCGAAAGTCAAAAGGAGAAGCTGAAGTTCGATCACATGTTAGAGGATCACAAAAAAGGATTGTACCCCAATTGTAAAGATGGCAACACAAAGCTGGGTACGGTACTGAAATTGCTGCAGTGGAAGGCAGAGAACGCTGTGCCTGACAAAGGATTTGAGAAGCTACTAAAAATATTGAAGAAGAAGCTTCCAAAGGATAATGAATTGCCCGACAAAGACGTACGCAGCAAAGAAGGTCGTATGCCCTCTAGGATTGGAGGTGCAGAAGATACATGCATGCCCTAATGACTGCATCCTCTACCGCGGTGCGTATGAGGATTTGAACGCATGCCCGGTATGCGGTGCATTGCAGTATAAGATTAGACGAGATGACCCTGGTGATGTTGACGGCGAGCCCCCCAGGAAGAGAGTTCCTACGAAGGTGATGTGGTATGCTCCTATAATACCACGGTTGAAACGACTGTTCAGAAACAAAGAGCATGCCAAGTTGATGCGATGGCACAGTGAGGACCGTAAGAAAGACGGAAGTTGAGAGCACCCGCTGACGGGTCGCAGTGGAGAAAAATCGAGAGAGAGTACTGGGCTGAGTTTGCACGTGACCCAAGGAACGTATGGTTTCGTTTAAGCGCGGATGGCATTAATCCTTTCGGAGAGCCGAGCAACAATCACAGCACGGAGGTTGGCATGCGCGGGCTTGGGATGCCGGACATACCCAGGTTCGGGGCTCTCCGGAGAGATAACACCCCTAGTCCTGCCTAGTTTGGTTAGATGATTGATAGTACAATGTTGCTCCTGGAGCTGTATGGAGGAGGAAGGAAGCTGGCCAAGGCTTGGGCTGCTCCTTCTCTCCGGTACTGCTGTTGGGTGGCTAGTCCTATGCTTCTGCTTCTTGCTTTTCGTCTTTGTGTGTCGTGTGATGATGCCGATACGATGGTGCGATGGATCGATGCTCTCCCCTGTGGGCATGGGTTCCTGGGGGGTTTTATAGATCAAACCACCCAGGGTTACAATGGTAATATGTCGAGTCGGTGGGTCCGCATTGTCGGTGCCCGGGACTCCGGGCTGGGTCCTGCTTGTGGGCTTGTGGTTCGCCGTGTTCCCCTAGGTGCGGGCCCCGCGTGCCTAGGGGGGTTGTGCGCCGTCTTGTCGATCGTCAGGGCGTGGCCGAGTCGAGTCGTGTCTGATTGCTCTCCGTCGGGCCGCCGCTTCTTTGTCGCCCGGTGAGGGCGGGTGCATCAGAGCCACGCCACCTTTGGTCGTGGTAGGTGAGGGCAACCTTTGTTGCACGCCCGGTGACCACAGGCGTGGTGGAAGCACTGTTGCCTTGGTTATCGACGGTTCCGGTCTCGTCCCATCGTACGGCCTGGATGGGACGGGAGCTGACCCGTGGCTGGGTTGCCGTGGACGCCACGGGTGGTGTTGGCTTGCCGTGGAAGCCTTGGATGCGCCGGCTCGAGTTGCCTTGCGCCAGTTGTTGTGGCCGGGTTGACATACCTTGTCATGTCGGAGAGTCTGGCCGGGTTGCGTGCCCTGCCGGGTCGAGCGACCCGGCCAAGCGCGTGCCGGTTTGCGGGGCGATGCGGGCCCTGCTGTTTTTGAATAGGATCCGGGTTCCGTTGCCTGCTTGGGGTTCATCCCTCCGACAGTAGTCCCCGAAGCTATTGTCAAGAAGGCAGTCTGTGAGCAGAACTCGGTCCCTACTCCCATTACAGGAGATCAAGAAGAAGGGACGGAAACGAAAGACTAACAAGGGCGCGGTGCGAGCCAGCCGGCACCGAGTTCGATCCATGCTCAGGACAGGCCACCTTCACCTAAGGATATCTCGAGGAGGGTGCATGTGGCGGGTAGGGCGATGCTACTGCCAAATATGCTGAATATCGCAACCGGTGCTATGCGGAGTCTGCACGACAGTGTTCTTTCTTTGGAGAAGCGGCGTCTGAGAGAGAATGATGTGGCATACCCGGTTTTCGTGGCCAAGGTGCCGGAGGGCAACGGCTTTGCGGATGGCGACATCAGGGGTACGATCGTCCTGCGGTTTGATGACATCTTTGCTATGTTTAACCTTCATCCGCTGCACTACACCTTCGTTCGGCTGGTTTCGCTGAGTATGGAGATGCGGATCATTAGAGACAAGACCCCGGACATCGTGATAGTCGACCCTTTCTACATGCGTGCCAAGCACTTGAGCAGCGCTGGGGACCGCCAATTTGCGAGTTCACACCTCGAAGGCGTCATTCTGGCAAACCCAGATAAGGATAACTTCCTTGTGGCTTACTTTCCCGAGTAAGTCATCCCTTAACCGCCCCGTAACATATGATTTCTTAGATTTCGATCGTTCTTTTTTTCTCTAACATTCCGTGTTCTGTGTAGTGACACACATTGCACACTCATCCTCCTAACCCCGAAATATTCCATGGGCACGTATTTCGACCCGAACCGTAACTCCAAGATAGACTACACAAATGTCAAGAAAGTTCTTGATGATGTTCTCCCCGGCTACGCCAAATCTGGAGGCACCTTCACCAGGGCAGTTCGTAAATACGGCAAGCACACCTTCTCGCTGTCGTAGTTCTGCTTTCGTCAAGCAGCCGCTGGCGGTCGAAGGATGCCTACTACGCCCTCCATCACATGCGAGGCGATCGTAAGGGACCATCATCACCTTCGCTACCGGATAGTCTCAAAGATTGGGCGCGAGGTTGTCGGCAACCCAGACGCGGACCTCGAGACAAGAATTCTTTCGCATCCGATCGGAGTTTGCGGACATCATCCATCAAGATGTCCTTCATACCTCGGGGCAGTTCTTCCGCAGATATCAACCGTCCAACAATGAGATAGATGGAACGCTACAAATGCAGGGTGACAACGACCGCGATTTCATGACCATCACGACAGACGGCGGCTTCATCCACGCTCCTGTCTGATGAGTCGAGTCAAAAGTAGTGATGTGTAGTTCTGAAACATTGATTGGCTCATGTTGTAATTAAACTTTAATGAATTCGTATGTCTCTTTGATTTGGACAGTCGTTCAACTTAGATGTAATCTATGCTATTTATTAGTAGGACCATGAATCGTGCTATTAATGTCTTGCTTTTCTCTTCCGATCCTTTTGTTGCATACTTACATATTGCTTATGTATTGTGCATTGTTTGGCTTGTGCATAGAGATGTAAATGCGTATGTCGTGTACAAGGGTAAGGTTCCCGGAGTCTATGACGATCGCGAGGAGTGTCGGAGACAGGTTCACCGTTTCAGCGGTAACAGTTACAAAGGGTACACCACTAGGGCGGAGGCCGAATCTAGATACGCCCGCTATCTAGCGGGAGAGAGGAGGGAGCATTGGAGGAACCGGATGAAGACCAGTTTGATCGCGATGATGCTCATCGTGATGACCGCAGCTCTCTTCTATGTGATGGTAGTTTAGATGATCGATATCGACTTGTAATGTGAAGACAAACTCGATACTCGCGGTCTTGAGACTTGTAATGTTTTATCTTTGTCCGGTCTTTTGAATTCGGAGACTAATATGATGAATTGTATTCGGAGACTAATCTTCTATTGTATTCGATGAATCTGCTGTTGTTGTGTGCTGATGTCTATATTTTGTCCAATAATATATTTTGTAACCTGTGCAAAAATCAGAAAAGTAAAAAAAATACAAATATTCATACTAATGGCGCATCACCACCGGGTGCGCCATTAGTGTACCAAAGGATACTAATGGCGCATCACAACAGGGTGCGCCATTAGTATGACAAATCACATGGTTACGTATGGCCCCCCGGGAGGCACACTAATGGCGCATTGTGTTACATACTAATGGCACACTAGGTGGTGCGACATTAGTATACCAAATACTAATGGCGCACCAGTGGTGCGCCATTAGTAGAAAATACTAGTGGCGTGATACTAATGGCGCACCGGTAGTGCGCCATTAGTAGGCAAAACTGGTGCGCCATTAGTAGGCCGTTTCCTAGTAGTGTAAGTAGGTTGAATCTCGGGTTCAAGAACCCAGGAATAGAATACCTACTACTAAATGGCATCACGGGACGCTTTCGAGAATGATGGCCAGAATCATCACACTGGGAACACAAAACATGGCTAGATTACTAGGTGACTCCCTAAAACACCTAGGGTCATAATAACAATTCCAACACATACGACGAGGTAACAGAGTACCTCAACTCGACGATTAGTGTGGTTAATCTGGCCCAAAGGAACATCGAGAACAGATGGAAAGGATTTGCAAATGCATTAGACTATTTAGAAACCTGGGACGACTCGGACAGCATAACGGCTGTAAATGCTCCAAAGGATTTAAGACATCCTACAAAATGGTGGCATAGCCACTCAAAAGCACAATATCAAGGTTTCAAGATCAACAGTTAACATACGGAAGTAGTAGGAACTGAACTGAGACTTAAATCCAACAATCTTATAAGTCTATGGATTAGTAACACGTGATCCTGATAGACAGAAGAGAAAGCCTAGTTCCTTAACCCCGTAGGAAAGATAAGATGACTCAGATCAGAAGGGCATAAGGTATAAGGAGTAAAAAGAGCCTTACGTTCCATCCCACAATCAATTCCCTTATATAACTAAAGAATTTCTAGACTCGACTTCGACCAGTTTGGCTTGGTAATCCTCACAGCAACAAAGCTCGATACCAAAGCTGTCAGGACCCCGATTCCAAGTCACATCGATCTAGCCGGTAACACCTCATATCACTTTGCGGCCTCACGCGCAGTATTCCCACGGGTGTCGCCTTACCATGGCCCGAGACCATTTGCGCCTTTTGGCTCACGTATATGATAGTGTCGCTAGCATCCATATGGCAGAGAACCCGGGCTGACATGACTAGTCGTGAACCCAAAGTGGCACTAACTTATAGGGACAGGCATACATGAATCAACATCGAGCATGTCGGTCAGAAGCGTGCGAATCCGGGCTGTAGCACTGGGCTAACAGGACTCGGAGAACCGGGCTGTAGCAGGCTAGGCAGGACTCCGGATGTCACCGCGTGACATTTCCCCGAAGGGACAAACACAGGAACGAAGTGAATCACATGCCGGCCAGTCAAGTGTTCCGGAGCAGTAGTGCAGGGCTAGCAGGACTCCGGTGAACCGGGCTGTAGCGAACTACTATGGTTCATGGAAGCACAAGACTACATTTCCCCATAAGAGAGGCTACCAAGGATAAACAACTAGGTTATCGGATCCCACACATACCAAGTATTTCAATAACATGCACACAATATGCTCGATATGTGCAAATACAACATGGCATCACAACATGACTCTACAACTCAAGTATTTTATTCATTAGACTCCGAGGAGCCAGATATTACAAACATGGTCTCATGACCCAACATTCAGAGCATACAAGTCAAAGCACAAGCGGAAGCTTAACATGTCTCAGTATAGACATCTACAAATGAAAAAGGCTGAGAAGCCTGACTATCTACCAGATCCTGCCGAGGGCACGAGATCGTAGCTGAGGTAACAAGCTAAACGTCGAAGTCCACGTGGAACTACTAGTGAGACTGAAGTCTCTCTGCAAAAACATAAAATAGGCAAACGTGAGTACAAATGTACCAGCAAGACTTACATCAGAGCTATCTACATATGCATCATTATCAACAAAGGGATGGTGGGGTTTAACTGCAGCAAGCCAGCTTTGACTCAGTGGCTATCCTAAACTACGACTGCAAGTAACTCTTTTGAGGTGGCGCACACGAGTCCACATATTCACCATACCAATACACCATAATGGATCCGCTCCCGTCTCCCTATGAGAACGCCATCCATAGCACTCACACTTATCTTGCGCATTTTAGAGTATCCACTTTCACTTGTCTATGAACTGTACAGGCAACCCAGAAGTCCTTTTCCGCGGACACGGCTATTCGAATAGATGATGTTAACCCTGCAGGGGTGTACTTCTTCACACACGCTCTCGCCACTTACCACCATGTACACATCGTGTATCTTGGCAACCTTCAAGCGGAAGCCTGGTGAGGGAATCGGCCACGACCTGACTAATCACACAAGTCTCTAGTCCAGGTTTATCGCCTATTCAGGTTCCATTCGTAAGGAGATCCGGCCGGGGTGTCGCTCACGGCCCCAAACGATGTGAGCAGGGTTCCCAAGCCCACCATCCGGGTGCCACTTGGTACACCGTGCCACTGTGCCTAGTCTGTCCCAAGCCCACCTGTACCGAGTGCCACTTGGTAGACTACTAACACTACCTACAAACACCAGAAACTAGTTGCAACTCCTGGACAGATATCAAGTTGATTAGTAAGTCGAGAGGGGTCAAGTTACCGGAACCCAATGTGTGGTAGTAACTGTTCATGGATCACAAACACAGAACTCAGTTCCTGAGGACGGTTTCAATGAGACAATCCACCATGTACTCCTACATGGCCTCTCACCGCTACCTTTACCAAATCGTGTTCACACACTTAGCTCTCAACAGTAGGACATGTTCACCACATTCCATTTCATCCCCGATGAATCAGACCTGACTCAACTCTAAGCAATAGCAGGCATGACAAACAAGCATGAATGAGTAGGCACATCAGGGCTCAAATAACTCCTACTCATGCTAGTGGGTTTCATCTATTTACTGTGGCAATGACAGGTCATGCAGAGGAAAGGGGTTCAGCTACCGTAGCATGTAACAGTTGAAACGGTGTTGTCCTAATGCAGTAAAAAAGAGCAGGAGCGAGAGAGTGGGATTGCACTACTAGGAAAAACCTTATACACAGGATCTTACCAGCAGCGCGGTATAAAAAGAGACGCTAGTGCTAATTAGTAGTAGCGCGGGTTATAAACCCACGCTACTACTAAGTTGATGGTAGTAGCGCAGGGTATAAACCCACGTTACTACTAAATGGTCTTCACCGTGCCCGCCGGGACAAGCAGTAGTAGTAGCGCGGGGTATAAACCCACGCTACTACTAAGTTGGTGGTAGTAGCGCGGTGTGTAAAACCCACGCTACTACATGGTCTCACCATGCCACCCGCGACATAGAGAAGAGAGCAACCATCAATTTTTCTTTACTCGTCGGCCCGGTAAAATTTTCTATCTTGGAGAGAGCAACCGTCCCGTCCCGTCCCCTCCCCTCCTCCCAGTCCCAGATCGCCGCCGCCACCCAACGCCGACCTTGCCGCCGGCCATGGCCTCCACTCTCTCCCCCACAGCCTTCGCCACCACCCTCTCCCATCCAATCCCCTCACCAGAAGACAATAGAAGAGATAGATCGAGCGAGCAGGTCGAGCGGCGGCCATGGCGTCCCCAGATCCATCCGCCGTCGTCAAGGTCCTGGACGGAGATGCTCGCGAGCTGGCTTCTGCTCGCCGCCGACGCACGCAGCTCTTCCTCACCCATCTCTTGCCCTTCAAGGTAATCTCTTTCCCATCTTCTCCTCTTCGATCTGCTCTTCTCACCTTCCCTTCCCTTCCCCCCTTCCCTGATACGTCGTTCCCTTCAACACGCAGGTGCAGGCACGCGGCAAACACCACTCAGGGTGGACACGGTCCGGGCCGGTCCGGTCCCTGACCGAGCCACCGCTTGGACCGGCCGGCGGCGGTCCGGACCGGACCGGACCGACCATTCTTGCGGTCCTGGTTTTTGGGACCGGACCGGAGGAGGCAAAGCCCGGGCCGGCCCGAGCGGACCGGACAACCACCATCGTGATGAGGTGCGCGGAGCAGCAGCGAGGTAGGCGACGTGCAGGAGTGCCGTGGCGAGGTGGACGACATCGCGAGCGTCGCTCGAAGTGGGCGACGTGCCATGAGAAGTGCGCGGCTGCTACTCATGAACGTGCACATGTTTATTCATTACCGGTTTTTGTGTTGCATGCAAGTAATACAGCGCATGCATGAACCCACGATTTGCAGTGCGCGGACCTTGCCGTGATTAGCGGCTCAAAACGGACGTGTAGATAATCGTCAGATGGTGCCGTAATTTTTGGAACCAACCTTGTTACTCTCGTACTACTTCCTGTTTTCTGTTCGACTGAAAAAAACTGCAAAAGAAACGGCACCGTGGATGGCGCGTGATTATAGGAAGCGTCCCGGTATTAAATCTAGCTCCTTCCAAAAAAATACAGTACTTGCCTCATTTGTTGGATGAGAAAATTACGGAGGAGCATTCCTCATGCGTGCGTGCTGTGCTGAAACGGCTGCCAGCGATCCGAAAATGACGGCCGGGCGTTTATCCCGCAGTCAAAAAAGAAAATAGTACTTGCCGTGCCATGGCACTGAAATCCGCAGCCATGGCATGAATTGGTCCGACGGTTGGGGTGGACGGCATGGTCTAGAACTCGCGAACGGCGGCAGTGCACGCTCGGCAGCGACGGCGAGCGGCGGCAAGAGGCCATGGGGCACGGGGAGGAGAGGAAGGAAGGTTGGGCAAGCTCAGAGACACGGTGGTTCAGCCCAGTTCTGCCGGTGGCCGCGACGACGAGGAAGGGCAACAGCGATGACTATGTTGTCTCGGTCCGCTCGGTTGGACCGGTTAAAGACCGGACCGGACCGAGATTTTTTCGGGCCTGATATGGCAGACCGGACCGGCCATTTTATGTAGCGAGCCTGGACCGAGCGGGCCAAGACCGAACGGGCCACGAGCCCGCTCGGTACGTCCAGCCTGAGACACCACCAGTGCCCAACCCTAGCCAGCGGAGCGGCGCGGCGCACACCGGCATTGATGCCTGCCGTACCTCGGAGCGGAGACGTTTGGCCTGCTCCTGGTCGGCTTCCCATGCCTGCCCGCGCCTCTGGTAAGCCCCTTCACTCTTCTCTATGATCTCTCATCATCAGTTGGTTGGTAATCTTATTATTCCTGCTGCTTGCTGGGTGCCGTAAAAATTAGAGACAGACTGAAACTTTCAGCAGAGATATAAATCAACGTTTATGAGCGACCCTCACCGCCGTGGAGCTGTGGTCCTCATCTAAATCGAACGTGTACAGATTATTGTAGGCAACTATGGTGTTGTATCATCTGCAAATGCTCAGTTCGTGCGGGAGTTTTTTCCCAATGTGCAGTGCCGACCGTGCAGAGGCCGGGAGTCAAGGCGGAGGATGAGATCGGGAGGCCCCGCGGCTCCACGCCGGCATCGTCGCCGCCGCCTCGCAAGTTGTAACCAATATAGAAAAGCTATATGACTCGATCCAGGATCTCCCGGCTCTCTCTGATCCCGTCTCACCACAAACTTTTAATCTTTTTTCTTTTGAGTAGAATTTTAATCTTTTTAGTTCCAAGTTCTGAACATATGAAGATCCAACATCTAATTTATTTCTCATAGATGAGTGATGGACGATGCAGCGGAGGAGGCATACCGATGGCAGGTTGTAGCAAATCAGGAGGCCGCTGCATCTTATATATTCTTTGAGATCTAAGCCCTTAGAGACAATAGATTCTGATCTTCTGGTCTTTGCCTGCTGATGCTTTTATTATTCAAAGTGGTTCAGTTCCAATACGTACAGACTAGCCATATTATGACTTGCAGGATTTTTTTTTACTTTTTGTACATTCTTATTTAAGTTTTCTTGCGATAACACACTAATTAACAGAAAAACCTTATGGCATATGACCTTTTCTATGTGTGACGTATATGTAAAGTTAGTTTTCTCTTAAAAAAATCATCCGTCGATAAGCTGAATTAGAGGGAAATTCATGGAAAGTGAACCAGCATACAAACCATAGTAATAATCCCAGTGAACTAGCTCTACAGACTAGCATACATGTTATTTAGAAACAAGTGGTTTACCATGCTACAACAGATTCCTGACTAATTTTACCTATTCTACTTGGTCTTTTGATTTGAAACATCTATATATTCCTCATAAACATATTGGTTTTGCTACCAGCAGTAGGTGCTTTCTTTGTTCTGCAGCTGGGATTTCAGTAAAAAAAAAGTTTAACCTTCAGTGAATATGCACAGTACCATGATGCTAACTAGTAAATTAGGACAAGATATTTTTCTATTTTGCACTGCTCATACTGTACATACTGTGATTCATCTGATGGGTTTCTTGAACCTGCAAATGACAGCGTCATGATGTTGTCAACGGTGTGGCTGAGGCAGAAGGTGTAACCAAATATATATGATGCAGGTGAAGTTGCTGCAGATCAGAAAGGTGAACACATGTTCGCCTGTATTAAGATATTTTCAGTAATTTAATGCTGAAATGATATCCTGTAGCGAACTGGGATTACAGACTATCTCTTAAACTGTCTTTGATCTTGTCCATAATGCTTCCCTGCAGAGCAAAAAGGTTCAACAACCATGAAATCCTAGCTGAGGACGTGCGAGACTGGGATATAGCCAGTGACCGGGGGCAAGGGCAGCGTGCGCAGGTGCTTTCTTTCTTTTCAATCTAATTGTTGTATGTTATTATCTTGAATACATTTCTCTTTTAATTTATTTTCAATCTTCCAAGCCTGGACAGAGTTATTGTATCTTATTATCATCTTTGGAAGTGGCCGGACCCTTCCGTGAACCCTGCGCAAGCAGGAGCGAACTAACAAGTTTTCACTTTCTCGACTGGGTGCAGGTTGATTGACGAGGACTACTGCGGCCCGATGGGAGTCGTGCTCTTCAACTACTCGGAGGCAGACTTCACCGTGAAGCCCTGCGACCGCGTCATACAGATTATCATCCAGGTGATTGCGACGCAGGAGGTCCCCGGGTTGGAGGACCTCGACGCCACCGTTCAGAGGTCACCGAGGTGGAGGACGACGCCACCGTCCGGAGTTCCTCAAGGTGGAGGACCTCGACGCTTTGTACATACATCTAGAGAAGTGGTCTGGTTAGGTTGGTGGTGAAACACTAGGGAAGGTACCAACCTTTTGATGATGGTTGTGTGTGTCCTTGTGATCTCTATGAGTTGAGATGTTGAATGTTGCATCCATGAACACTACAAGTGTTAAGATGGTTCTGTGAAATTTATTTTGCACTGGACGTGTCTCTGATCTCCATTCATGAATACTGCATCTATTTTTATTTTTTTTAATTCCTAATTTGCTACTAGTAGCGTTGGGAAAAAAGTGCCCTACTAGTATTTAGAATACTAGTAGCGCTGGTATTGTAGGCACGCTACTACTACTTCAGTAGTAGTAGTGCATGCCTGTAATAGCAGTAGCGTGGGTGGCACACGCTACTACTAACAAAGTTAGTAGTAGCGCGGGTTCCTCCCACGCTACTACTAATTATTAGCTGTAGCGCGATACTAGTAGCGCGGGTACCCGCGCCGCTAGTAGCCATTTTACCCGCGCTGCTAGTAGCCTTTTTCCTAGTAGTGTTGTATCGAAATGAACAAGGGGGTTTTGCTTGCCTGGCACTTCTGAAGATAGTATAGTTCTTCATCGGTGTCATCGATCACATCGTCGGTACACGTCAACTGAGAGGGGACAAGCACCGACAAACAAAGAAGAAACACAATCAATGCAATGCACAATATGATGCATGATCATGACATGGCAATATGATGTGGTTTGAGCTAATGCAACTCGTGGCAGGTTAAATGGAGTTGGTTTGAATCTAAGATTCAAATTCAAACTCCATATATGACATTTCAAATGTCATTAATTCAAATTGTCATATACATTAGCCTTAGGTTGCTCAAACATGCATGAAAATGGTACAGATGGATAGATTGAATTTTTCTGATCATTTTTCATATATACATTTATTTCATTCTGAGCTATAGATTATTTTCTATGATATTTTTGAAGTTTGGTAGCATTTTCTGGAATTTTCTATATAAGAAAAAAATCCAATAATGCTTTAATGCGTCAGCAGTGCGTCAGGGTGACGTCAGCGGTCAACTGACCCGGTCCAGGTCAAACGACGATGGGGTCCACCGTCGCTGACACAATGCTCTCTGGAAACATGTATGTGGGCCCAGTCAACAGGCATGTCAGCTTGGTCAAAGCTGACGCGTGGGCCCACAGGGGTTAGGTTAAAACTAAACAGGGGTTACCCCGTGGTTAATTAGAGTGGCGGGGCCGGTCTGTCAGTGACACAGGGCGAGGTTAACGCGGTAATTAGCCTCAGGCTAATGACGCCACGTCACCTCACCGGAGTTGGACGCCGGTGAGCACATCCGACGACGGATGTTCATCCGAATCGAGCTACGGGCAACCATTTGCCTCGCCGTTTGTTTCTACGGGTTCCTTGAGTTCGCGCGCATCCAGAGGAGCAAGTGAGAGGAGCTGGGGTGAGCTGTGGCGTCGGCGGTGGCGAGCGAGGAGGTGGCCGGAGTTCGGACACGCGCGGGGATGCGGCTTCGTGCGCCAGGGGAGGACCTGATGGGCTAGGTGGCATCTGCGGGCCACCAGAAACACGCCGGTGCCACAGGTTCGAGCGGAGGGGCTTGGGTCGAGGAGGCTAGGCAGCCATGGCGGACGGCGGTGCTCGGGCATGTGGCGAGGGTGCTACGCACGGAACGAGCAAAACAAGGGAGAAGCAATTTGGAGCTCACAGCGAGGTCGTCAGCGGTCTCATTGGGTTCGGGGAGGCACGTACGGCGTCGTGGCGTTGCCGGCGATCTCGGCGGCCGGAGGGAGAAGAAGGTGATGCAGACGGCGATGCAGTGCGGCCGAGCTCACGTGACTCGTCGAGGAGGAAGAGGTGGTCCTGGGGAATCTTCTGGAGGCGGAGAGAAGTTCAGGGGGAGGCGTTGGCTACGGTGAACGACGTCGGTGGCGACGAGCCCCGCTCGGTGGTGAGAGAGAGAGGGATCCGGGGGAGGGGAAAGGACGAGGGGAGCGAGGGAGAGGACCAGGGGGTGCGTGGCACCGTCCAGACGCGTCGGGGAGGCAGCAGGCAAGCAGGAGGTGGAGGCCCCGGGCGCACGCGCGTCGACATGCCTCTGCCTACTGGCAGAGGTTGAAGACGGTGGGGGGGTTGGGCTGGTTGGGCTGCACAGAAGCTGGGCCGCAGGTGAGGTAAGGTAAGTTTCTGTCTCTGTTTTATTATCTTCGGTTTTCTTTTCTTTTTTACTTTGCCACTGTTTTCAAATTTAAACAAATTCAAAACAGTCCAAATATCCTCTGAATAATTTATGTTGCTAGATGGACTTTTCCAACAGCACATAAAACATTTCAAAGTTATTTGAAAATATATCCCATATGTTATGAATATAATTCAAATACAATAATGATTTAAATTCAGTGCCAAAATAATACCTTAAAAATGTTCACTGTTTTTGGTTTGGATCCAAACCCTTGCCAAAATTATCAAACATTAATGAAGGCCATTTTGGTTTCATTTAATGCAAGTTAAAAGGTTCTTGCCCCTTTCTAAAAAAAGAATTTTCTAAGGCTTGAGAATTCCCTCAATTCAAATTTCACTGAAATTTAAATGATGCATGAATGCTTTAAGGCAACTAATGGCAAGCAAATTCTAGGGTTTTGACAGTTGTGAAGGTCCGCCGTCTTCTGATGAGTGGGCCTTCGCAGTTTCCCCCTTGAGCAAGGCGGATTCTGCGAACGCCGGGTCTGGCAACACCCGCTGTGTGCCGATTTTCTCGGGAACCGGATCGCGGCATCCCGGCCGTGGCGGGAACCGAGGAGTCCGTCGAATCTTGAGGCGATCCCTTGGGCTTCGCGCAGGCGCCGCGTGGCGCCCGGAAGTCGGAGGGGCCTGACAGAACGCTGCGATTTAAACGACGGGCGGCCAGCGCCGCCCGCCAGCGCCCTTGGGCCACGCGCGGATTTATTGCCGTGGGCCGGTTACACTTCCCCGAGCAGTTAGTGCGCGCGTACGTGCGCATTTATTGTGTGGTAGTGGAACAGGCGCGCGCAGATGATCCCACTTCCCCACGCTTGAACTGGGGCTTATAAATTGAGGGGGGCGAGGGGGCGGCGGATACCATTCTCGCTCGCGCCCTCCTGTCCCCCTGCTCGTGCTCTTCTCTTTGCCACCGACGCACAACTGCGCCCGCAGCCCCGAGCAGAGCTTCCTCCATCGCTCGTCTTCTTCTTCCTGCTTCTGTCCTTGGCGCTGCCGTCGCGCTCTTGGATGGGCTCCAACGTCACCCCGGAGGACATCACGCAGCTTAGGGCTTCGCGGTGCTTGCCGCGGGAGACGGACGTCAGCGTCCGCCTGCCGCGCGGCGAGCAAAGGCCCCAACCCGAGGGGCAGGAGCGCGCCGTCTTCCTTACTCATTTTGAGCGCGGGTTCGGGCTGCCGGTGAGCACCTTCTTCCGCGCCTTCTTGGAGTTCTTCGGGCTTCAACCGCACCATCTTGGCGCCGGCGCCATCGTCCAACTCTCCGGCTTCGTGACCCTGTGCGAGGGGTACCTGGGGGTCGAGCCGACGATCGACCTCTGGGCGCGCTTCTTCTCCTTGAAGTAGCAGGGCTCGTCGGCCGGGGAGTTCGCCGACTGCGGCGCCGCCGTCATCTCCAAGCGGTAGGGGGCAGATTTCCCCAAGATTCCGCTCGAGGATTCTTCCAAGAAGTGGCAGAATTCTTTATTCTACGTCCGCAACCATGGCGCGGACCATATCAATCTTCCCCCCTTCGTCATCGCGCCGCCGCGGGCGAAGACGAACTGGGGCTACTCGCTCCGGCGCCCGTCGCAGGAGATCGTCAACCTCTGCGAGCGGGTGACGGTGATGAGGACGCAGGAGGGGCTCACCGGCACGGACCTCCTCGTTGCGTTCATCACCCGCCGGGTCCTCCCGCTTCAGAGGCGCTCCTGCCTCATCGGCGAGATGATTGGCCTGCAAGACCCCAACCGGATGGGGTCGACGCTACCGTATCCATGAAAGCAAGCCGCCTGCTGTCGAACATGTCCCTGTGCCAACCTTGGAGAGGATTGGCGATTCGGCAAGGCGCCGTATAGCCAGTCGAACCCGGCGCCGTAGGTGAGCGTCTGGTCTCCTGACTTTGTCGTCGCACATCTTCTTGTTCGTCCCGACGCGACGCGGGAGTTTCTCCTGAACGCAATCTGGCATCCTTACGCCCGGGCTCCGTCGCAGGTGGCGCCGGTGGCACCAGAGGAGCCCCACGGCCCAAGGCGGTGAGGAGGTGGCCGAGTCCGACCCTGGCGTTGGGCGCCGAGCCGGTAAGTTTTGCATATTTCCTTCTTCGTTTCGTCTTGAATTCTTGCTCGTGTCATGATGAAGGCGATGCTGACGCCGGTTGCTGGTGTAGCGGGGTTGGGCGGGGGAGGCGGCGATGCGGGCGGAGCCGGGTCCTCGCATGGAGCGGCACGGAGCCGCCCGCATGGAAAGGGCAGCGTCGCGCCGCGGCCCCGCGGATCGAAATGCGCAGCGGACCAGGCCGAGCCCGGGAGGCCAGCCAAGAAGAAGCACGCGAAGCCGACCCCGGTCCCGGTCTTGACGGGGTAAGCTTTATTTCCTGCTTGCGCCTGGATTTCTAGTTTCTTTTGCTTATTTTGCCTTCTTCTTCAGGTCACCCATCGCTACCGGCGAGGGCGGCGCGAGGGCCGCGTCTGAAGGACCGCGTTCCACAGAGCCGGTCCGACCTTGCCGGGCCTGGCCGGGAGGAGGGACGAGGCGATTTCGGACCTCGGCTCGACTCCGGACGACGCCGAGGCCTTAGCCCGGGCGGACAGAACTGGCCGAGGCGGAGCTGCAGGCGGCATCGGTCCAGGCTTGGACCGACGTGGCGGCGGCATGGGCGCGATCCGGCGTGGAGCCGGCCTGGCGCGAGGTGCCGGAGGGCACGGTGGTGGTGGCGACGGTTTTTGAACCGTCATTGGTGAGGGAGCGCAGTCGTGGGGGCCGGGCTGAGGTGGTGCTCCTCGACCAGGAGGTCATGGAAGGGGAGGCGATACCCCACCGCGGGCCGACGTGGTCGAGCGCGCGGGGGCTGATGGTGGTGGAGGCGGCGGCGCCGGCGGCGCCGTCGGCTATGGAGGAGGCACCGCAGGCGGCGGTGCCTGAGGTGGCGACGCAGGGAGCTCCGACGTCCGGGTCGCCGGAGGAGGTGTTGGCCGCGTCGCAAGCGGCCAGCGGGGGGCACGCCTTGGTGCCCCGGTAGGGCGGGCGCCGAGCTGCCGTGCCGCAGCCCGCGGGGCGGGGGCATGGCCGTCTTCGGGCCCCAGACCCAGGAGGAGGCGGTGCTGGAAGCCGTGAGCCGCCGTCTGCGATGCTGGACGGAGCGACTTGAGGCCTTTGCCCAGGCCGAGACGGAGCGTACGCGCGACCTGGAGCGCGCCGTCCTGGTAAGTCGTTCTTCTTCGCTTTCTTGTAACTTCTTCATTGTGGGGGCGCGCCAGCGCACCCATTGGGTGTAGCCCCCGAGGTTCGGGCCAACTAAGTAGTAGTTGGGTCGAATCTTTAGATCACCGGGCCTTGTTCTGACTTCTATCTTCTTTCCGCATCTTGATGCTTTCCGGGTCGCCGCCTTCAACCGGCTCCTGGGGAAGCATCGGGAGCTCAAGGAGCAGCTCGCTGCCAAGGAGGAGGAGCTTCGCGTCGCCGCAGGTACGTTCGTGCTCTTTTCTAGTGGGGGCGCGCTAGCGCACCCACTGGTTGTAGCCCCCGAGATTCGGGCCCACTGTGTAACAGTTGGGCCAAATCTTAAGTCTTGTCTTTTTTTCTTCTACTGAATTCTTTTTCTTTGCAGCCGAGGTGCTGTCTTGGCGGACCTTGCTTCTCCGGGCTGGTCATCACTATGACTGGCTTGTTGCTGACGCCGGCCGCCTTAGCGCCGAGGCGGCGCAGGCGAGGGCGGAGGAGACCGCGGCCCGGCGGGCTCTTGACGAGGCCAACTGGCTGCATGAGCATCTCGCGGGTCACAAGAGCCGCCTCGAGGCCGAGGTGGAGCTTCTGAAGGCGGAGGCCGTCAAGGTGCTGGAGACGCAGCAGGCCCTGGCCGAGGCGGACCAGCAGCGCGGTCGGGTGGTCGACGACATGGGCCGGCTCCAGGCCGAGGTGGATCGCCTGCGGGAGCAGGCCGCTGCGGCCGAGGAGGCTCGTCAGGACGAGACTCGTCGCCGGGAGGCGGCTGAGAAGGCGGCCGAAGACAAGGACGCCGGGCTAAAGGCGGCCCTTGCTAAGGCGGCCGATCTGGAGAAGGCACTCGGGGAGCGCGACCGCGTTGTGGAGCGGGAGCGGCGTGGTACGCTCCTCGAGGCGCATCACCTGGAAGAGTCCTTCTCCAGTAAGTGCTGCTTCTTGTAATTCGCTGGGTCGGGACCCGACTTTTCTTCCTTGTAGTTCTTCTAATCTTGCTTCTTCCTTTGGTGACAGGGGCCTTCCCGGAGACGCAGCGGCTGGCGGAGGAAGCCGTCCGACACCAGCGCGACTCGACGGGCATTGTCGGGTCTGGGACGGATCCGCGGGTGGCCTGGACCTTCCCGAAGATCATTGCCGCTGCAGAGGCCCGTCTGCGGGCCCTGGGGACGCAGATGGAGCGGCTGTCCCGGGCCGGCACCGCGATGACGGCGGCCCTGTGGCTGGACTCCGTCCATCCCCGCAGCTTCTCGCACCTGGCGTGCTGGTTGGAGGCGGGTCCGGACCGTCTTGGCGAGTGACGCGTTTCCGCCGCCCGTGCTGGTGCCGAGATGGCGCTGCGTTTTGCGCTGTCTTGGCATCCGGATCTTTAGTTGGACGTGCTGATGGGTCAGCGCGCTGGTTCGGAGCAGTTGCTGCAGGAGCAAGCTCGCTGGATCGCCTCCAGGGCTAGCTACATCGCCGAGTTCGCCTTCCACGACGAGTTCCATCCGGAGCGGACGGAAGACGGCAGGGTCGTGGGTGGCGACGACTACGGCTTGCTTCTCCGTGACCCAGAGGGGAGCTCGGAGGAGACGGGCGTCTATGGCGACGCAGATGCTGAGGAGGATAACAGTGTCACGCCGGACCCGGAAGCCACCAGAGGAGGGCCGTCATCTTCGCGACGCGGCGCTGGAGATGCCTGAGATACTTTACGCAGAATCTGTTAGGTAGCAGGTCCACCAACCCACTGGGTTTGTTTTAGGGTGTAATGAACTCGGGCCGTGGGCCTTTGTTTTAAATATTTGTGTGTAAGTGTCGTGAGTGCTTTTTTGCTCTTTGCCTTCCGCTTTTTCGAACCGATTTCATGCGCTTTTCCTGTCTGAAACAAAGGGTTCGATTCAGACGGCCGAGGCTCTGGTCCGTGACAAAGGGTTCGATTCTTCGAGAGGGGCGCGCAGGACTTGGGTCCTTAGAAACGTTGAGCGAGAGTGAAACACCCACTGGGCCGGCTGGCGGCAATCCGGCTTGGCCTGTTGGCGAGCAGCCGGTCGTGCGGCTACTTATCTGATGAGTGATGGGCCGGGTCGGTCGACCCGGCGGCCTCTGACTTAGTGTATGAATCATAAAGGAGCTTTGGCTCATTGTGCTTGCCCGCCGACTGCCAAAGCTGGATCTGCGGTTTTAGGGCGAAGTGGGGGACCTCGGCGTCCCAACTTTTTCAGGAATCACCAAGTAAGGCGGCGCGGTGGCGATCGAGCCGGCCTGCCCCCGAGCCCCCAGGTCGAGCGAGTCGAGCCGGCGGCCGGGTTCAGTGATGAAGCGATGCAGATAAATATGGACACAATAAATTGGTCGACAAAAGGTAGCCCCCGACTTTCGTTCGGGGACCCCGTAGTTTCATGTGTTTACAAAAGGCGACGATACATACACTCGTGCGGCTAACTGTAAAACAGGCGGAGGAGACCCGCGTTCCATGGCCGGGTCGTTTCTTCACCGGCGGTGTCCATCTTGCGCTTCTTTGACTTGCGCGCGTCGATGAGGTAGTAGGCGTTGCGGTCGCGCAAGGCTCTGCTGACGATGAACGGGCCCTTCCATGGAGAGGACATCTTGTGTTGGCCTGCCTGCTCTTGGACGAGTCGGAGGACGAGGTTGCCTTCGCGGAATGCGAGAGGCTTGATCTTCTTGCTGTGGTAGTGCCTCAGGCCTTCTGGTAGATAGCCGAACGACTAAGTGCCAGAAGGCGTGCTTCTTCAAGCAGGTCGACGCCGTCTTCGCGCGACTCTCTTGCTTCGGCTTTGGTGTACATCGCGACGTGCGGTGAGTCGAACTCGACGTCGGTCGGGATGACAGCTTCGAATCCGTAGACGAGGAAGAACGGGGTGAACCCGGTCGACCGATTCGGCGTTGTGCCCAGGCTCCAGAGTACCGTTGGCAACTCGTCAAGCCAGCTGCCAGGTGAGCGGATGAGTGGATCGACGAGTCGCGGCTTGATGCCGGACAGAATGAGTCTGTTGGCCCGCTCGGCCTACCCGTTGGACTGCGGATGTGCCACGGAGGCCAGGTCGAGGCGGATGCCGGAGACGGAGCAGTATTGCTCGAGCGCGCCCTTGGCGAAGTTGGTGACGTTGTCGGTGATGATGCTGTTCGGCATGCCGTAGTGCACTGCTATGCCCTTGATGAACCGGACGACTGTTGGCCCGTCCAATTTCTTGATAGGTCTTGCTTCGATCCACTTGGTAAACTTTTCCACTGCCATCAGTAAGTGCGTCATGCTACCTCGAGCGGTTTTGAATGGTCCCACCATGTCGAGTCCCCAGACCGCAAAGGGCCAGGCGATTGGTATGGTACGGAGCGCCGATGCCGGCTGGTGGCTGTGTTTGCTGAAGCGTTGGCACCCTTCGCATTTGAGAACGAGCGACTCGGCGTCTTCGAGGGCCGTGGGCCAATAGAAACTGTGGCAGAACGCCTTGGCCACCAGGGATCGTGATGCGGTGTGGTGCCCGCACTCGCCCTGGTGAATGTCGAGGAGGATGTCGATGCCGCGATCCTGCTCGACGCAGCACTGGAACACACCGGTAGAGCTGCATTTGACGAGCTCGTTGTTGATGATGCTGTAGGCGGATGCCCGGCGCTAAATTTGCCGAGCCTCGGTCTCGTCCATGGGGAGAACCCCGTTCTCCAGAAACTCCGATATCGGGAGAGCCCAAGATGGAGCTGCGATCACCGCAAAGACGGCCACCGGGGTGGGTTCCGGGTCGGCAGCCCCTGAGCCGGGTTGAGCAGTCCCCGGGTTGGGGATGGCGACGGCCGGGTCCGGGATGATGGTGGCCGGGTCGAGCTGAGCAGCCCCTGGGTCGGGTTCAGCAGTCCCCGGGCCGGGTTCAGCAGCCCCCGGGCTGACTTGGGGTGCGCCCGGGTCGTCTGGAACGTGAATGGACTCGGAGTCCGGCGATGGCTTGACAGACGGCTTGCGCAGGTGCTCGAGGGAGACGCTGAACGGGATGGCTTGTCGTGATGAGGCGATCTTGGCGAGCGTGTCGGCTGCTTCGTTCTCCACGTGTGGGACGTGGAGGAACTCGCAGCCCTCGAAGGATCCATACAGCTTCTAGACGAGGAAGCGGTAGCTTGCCATGTTGGAGTCATGGGCGTTCGATTCGCCGGAACAATGCTGCACCACCAGGTCCGAGTCGCTGTAGCACAGGATGCGCTGGATGCCGAGTTCCTTGGCAAGCCGGAGGTCGTGCACAAGGGCTTCATATTCGGCGACGTTGTTGGAGATGGGGAAGTGGATCTGGAGTGCGTAGGGTAGCCGGTCACCCTTCGGAGATGACAGTATGATGCCGGCCCCTAAGCCGAGTCACATCTTGGACCCGTCGAAGTGCATGCGCCAATGCGTCGAGTCGGGAGGCGGCGGCAAGTACTGGGTCTCGGTCCAGTCCACGAGGAAATCGGCTAGGGACTGAGACTTGATCGTTGTGTGGGGCTTGTAGAGGATGGTGTGGCTAGCTAGCTGGATCGCCCACTTGGCGACCCGGCCAGAGACGTCCCGGCACCCGATGATTTCTCCGATAGGCGCCGTGCTGATGACGGTGACGACGTGGTCTTGGAAGTACTGCTTGAGCTTCTTGGCGGTGAGGTACATGCCGTAACACATCTTCTGGTAATGTGGGTAGTTCTTCTTGGAGATGGAGAGCACCTCGCTCAGGTAGTAGACTGGCAGCTGGACGGCTTGGATCTTGCCCTTCTATGGTTGCTCGACCACCAGCACCGTACTGACCGCCTGCGAGGTCGCGGCTATGTAGAGCAACAACGGCTCCTTGTCGGTCGATGCGGCCAGGACTGGTGCGGTGGAGAGCATGCGCTTGAGGACTTGGAAGGCCTCGTCTACCTTGTCGTTCCACTCGAACGGGCTTCTCTTCTTCATCAGCTGGTACAGGGGGAGCGCCCTCTCGCCCAGCCGGCTTAGGAACCGGCTGACCGAGGCCAAGCACCCGGTGAATTTCTGGACGTCGCGCAGCCGAGCCGGCTTGCGCATGCGCTCGATGGCCTTAATCTTTTCTGGGTTCGCCTCGATGCCACGTTCTGAGACGAGGAATCCGAGTAGCTTTCCGGCCGGCACCACGAAAACGCATTTTTCCGGGTTGAGCTTGACCTTGTATTCGCGGAGGTTGGCGAATGTTTCCTTCAAATCGTCGAGGAGCGTGAGGTGCTGCTTGGTCTTCACTACGACATCGTGCACGTACACGTGAATGTTGCGGCCGAGTTGAGGCAGCATGCATTTCTGCATGCAGCGTTGGAAAGTGGCGTCGGCGTCCTTCAATCCCAATGACATGGTGATGTAGCAGTACGCCCCAAAGGGCGTGATGAAGGACGTCTTCAGGGCATCGGCCGGGTCCAGCTTGATCTGGTGGTAGCCAGAGTAAGCGTCCAGGAAGGACAGGAGCTCGCACCCGACGGTCGAGTCGATGACTTGGTCGATCGGCGGGAGAGCGAACGGGTCCTTGGGACTGCGTTGGCCAGCCACTCGGGGTGAAACACTTCCATTATGAAGTCGACCGCCAAAAGCTTAGCGACCTCTTCACCAATGGTTCTTCTCTTTTCTTTAGAAAATCGTCGAAGGGGTTGACAGACAGGCTTGGCGTCCTTGCGGACGTGAAGTTTGTGCTCGGAGTACTCCCTCGAGATACCTGGCATGTCCTTGGGGGACCATGCGAAGATATCCCGATTCTCACGGAGGAAGTCAACGAGCTCGCCTTCCTATTTGCTGTCGAGGCGGACGCCTACGACAACTTACTTGCTGCATCTTGGGTCTTCGGGGTTGCGCTTCACTTTCTTGGTCTCCTTGGAGGGCTTGAAGGCAGCCTCGTCGGCCGGGTTCGAGGTCGGGATCGACGCATCGGAGGCTTTGCCTGCCAGGGCGACGATCCGGTCGAGTTGGCGCCGCTCCTCGGCAATGACCAGCGACTCGGCCAGCTTGGCGCTGTCTCGGGTGCACTCCAGAGTCTTGCTGTAGTCGCCGGTGATGCTAATGAGGCCCTTGGGACCCGACATCTTCATCTTCAGGTACGCGTAGTGGGGAACCGCCATGAACTTGGCGAGCGCAGGCCGGCCCAACAAAGCATGATATGCGCTGGACAGGTCCACCACCTCGAACCAGATCGGTTCACGCCGGAAGTGGCTATTGTCGCCGAACAGGACATCGAGCCGGACTCGGCCAACGAGCGAGCAGGAAAGGCCGGGCACGATGCCGTGGAAGACTGTCCGGGTTGGCTCCAGGTCCTCGGCCTTGAGGCCGAGCTTGGTCATCGTGTCGCGGTAGAGGATGTTGATGCTGCTGCCGCCGTCGATGAGGACTCGGGAGAACTTGCATGTGCGCCGCGCGATGATGGTGGGGTTGAGGACGAGGGCGTATCCACCCGGACTCAGCATGACCGCGGGGTGATCCTTGTGGGTCCAGGTGATCGGGCGGTCCGACTAGTGCATGAAATCCGGCTTGGCCGGGATGACGGTGTTCACCTCCTGCCGAAGAAAGCGCTCGCTGTCACTACAAGAAATATGTCAACTAGTGACCTTTTGTCAGTGACCCTGGAAGAATTGGTCATAGATCTATGACCATTTCAGACCAATTGGTCAAAAGTTGTTCGAGGGGCTCGAAACCCTAAACCATTGCGACCATTTTGGTCGGAAGGTCATAATTTCCTTACGAAAAGGGCACAAAGCAAACAGTGCTAGTCCGCTGCCTTATTTCTAGTTGTTAATGACCAATATAGATGGTCATAGCCTTGTAGATTGTGGTGGGTTGTGATGACTAGGCGCCATCTCATCAGTTTTTCCTATGTGTCATGTCCATGTGGCGTTTTTTGCCCTAGGTTGTGAAGCAACCTATATTTCTGTTATTCCCAAAATTCCCAAAAAAATCTCATAAATTCTTTGGGTCATATCTTTGTCAAATATGTAAAAACCTTCCTTGCCTAGTTCAAAATAATTCAAAAATATTCATTTTCCTATTCTCGATCAGAAAGCAGCACTTTGTGAAGGAAGTACCACTTTGGCATGTCCAAATGGTATCCATTTTCTACAGTGCTTTCCTATGCCCAAATAACCATCCTCCACCAAATGCCAGCTCAATCCATTCATTATTTTGAGCCCAGCTTCAACATTCGTATTTATGTCCAAAGGTGGTAGTTTGTAAAGCAAGTACCACCTAGGCTCCTCCTTTTGAGGTGAAAATTTGTGAAGACGGTCTTCTTAGTAACTGATTATCATCAGCCAAAACTCACGCCCATTAGCCATGTGCATTTCCCGTACCACAAATCAAACACTTGGCTGCTAATTCATGTTTGAGCATCGATCGGTCTCCTCGTGAGAATCTTATGTTGTGATTTTCTTCCTAGCACCTACCTGGGAGTGCCCAACCCACTAGACATGCCTAGGCCGCCCAGAACACATGGCAACGCCACGGTCACGCGGTGACCACGCGGCGGGCATGCGAGTTTAGGCGCTCTAGAGTTGGGGCCCTCGGCCACCGCCCAAACCTCGATGTCTCGCCATCAAACCATGTATTTTTGATTAAATAGATACTTATTTACCTAGAAATGATTTTTGGTAAAAATAAAGAGCAAACTATGATGCAGCTGCAGTTCAAATTTGACCCGTTTCCAACTAAATCGACGGCAATTTGTCTTTTTCACCAGAGGTGGATCAAAACTTTTTTCACCCAACCATTTTGTCAATTGTTAATTATATATGGCCTAGTATTTTATAAAATTGATTTGGTCCATTTCTGCAACAATTATTTGGTAGTTCCTTCACAAAAAAACCTCCTTTTGAGCACTCGGAAAATGAAAAATGGTTTTTTCGTCCAAAGAAAATGAAAACTTCCTTAGGCAACATTGTTTGGAATTCCAATATGCACCCTTGTGCACAATGTGAGATCATTTGAACAAACTATGCCACGAATGTGGCCACAAGATTGATCATTTGGCTTGAAAGCCATGAATCTTCAGAGATGATAGCTCATTTCTCAGAACACTTTTTTAAAATAATTGCCTTATTACAAGTTTGTTATTTTTCCTGGAAACTTGGCCACATATAATGACACAATGCGAAGGTTTCCCAATTTTTTGAATTTTTTTGAATTTTTTATGCCCGTTTCAAAATGTGGTCAAAACGGCGGGAATGACCGTTCCTAGCTAGTGGTTGAATCTTGGAATTTTTTGGTGTTTCTCTGATTAAATAGGTACTTATGTAACTATAAATGATTTTTGGAAAAAATAAGTAGCAAACTATGAGGCAGCTGCAGTTCAAATTTGACCCGCTTCCAGCTGAATCGGCGGAAATTTGTCTTTTTCACGAGAGGTGGATCAAAACTTTTCGCACCCAACCATTTTGTCAATTGTTCATTAAATATGTCCTAATATTTTAGAAAATTGATTTGGTACAATTTTGCAACAAATATTTGGGAGGTCCTTCACAAAAAAACCTCCTTTTGGGCACTCGGAAAATGAAAAATGAATTTTCCGTGCAAAGAAAATGAAAACTTCCTTAGGCAACATTGTTTGGAATTCTAAGATGTACCCTTGTGCACAATATGAGATCATTTGAACAAACTATGCCATGAATGTGGCCATAAGATTGATCATTTGGCTTGAAAGACATGAATCTTCACGCATGATAGCTCATTTATGAGAACACTTTTTTAAAATAATTACCGTATTACAATTTTATTATTTTTCCTGGAAACTTGGTCACATATAATGACACAATGTGAAGTTTTTCCAATTTTTTGATTTTTTTTGAATTTTTTATGCCCGTTTCAAAATACTTGGCCAAAACTACGGCTCGACCGTTCCTAGCTAGTGGTTGAATCTTGGAATTTTTTTGGTGTTTCTATGATTAAATAGACACTTATGTACCTAGAAATGATTTAAAAAAAATAGAGAGAAAACTATAAGGTAGCTGCAGTTCAAATTTGACCCGTTTCCAACTAAATCGGCGAGAATTTGTCTTTTCACCAGAGGTGGATCAAAAACTTTTTACACCAAACCATTTGGTCAATTGTGCATTAAATATATCCTAGTATTTTAGAAAATTGATTTGGTACAATTTTGCAACAAATATATTATAGGTCCTTCACAAAAAAACTCTTTTTGGTCACTCAAAAAATAGAAAATGAATTTAAAAGAACTCATTTCTCATAACTCTTTAAAAAAAATTGTCTTATTTCAATTTGTGATTATTCCTGAAAACTATAGTCAAATTTGCTGACACAATGAGAAGTATTTTTTTTCAAATTTTCAGATCATAATAAAATAGCTAACATGATTTAGCACCTTACTTTTTGTCAATTACGACCAATTTAAATGGTCAAAATATCATACCGGTATACTGCGTTTTGATTGGTCCAGGGGCCTCTCACGCGGATCATGGATAAATCACCGTCGGATCCTCCTGGATCCAACGGCCCTCACCTCACCCTCTCACAGTCTCACCCGCCCACCGCAAGCTAGCCCTAAAAAAACCCATCGCGCAGCTAACCCTAGCGCTCTCACCCTCTCCCTCCCTCTGGATCCACCGCCGCCGCACACAACTCCTCCCTCTGGATCCACCGCCGCCGCCCCCACCCCACTCCCTCCTCTCGATCTCGGCCGCCGCCCACCCCACTCCTCCTGCCCCACACACTCTCACCGCTCAGAGACCCCCACCCTCGCGGATCCAACACGCCGGCGCCTCCTCCGATCCAGATCGACACGCCCCTTCCGCCACCCCCGCCGTCGCTGCCCCGACCACCCCCTTCCGCCACCCCCGCCCGCTCCGCCTAATCCACCGCTGCCTAATCCACCTAAGCCCGACCCAACCCGCCCAGCCCGCTCTCTTCCTCTGCCCTCTCCCTCCTCGATTCCATCTCATCCCAACCCGTCGCCGCCCCTCGTCTCCCTTCCCCACAGACGACCTCGCCGCCCTTCTCCCCCACCAGCGCCGACAAGAAAGATCCAGCCAGATCCGTCCAGTTCCATGGCGACCGCCGGCAACGCCCCCCGCTCCCGCAAGCGCGTCGAGGCCACCGTCCTCAAGAGCGTGCGGCAGAAGCGCCTTCACCCGCTGGTAACTTCCCTGCCCCGCACCCTTCTCCTGCTCCGATGCGTCTCCGATGAGTGATTGAGTGACTGGTTTGGTTGGTTGGTTTCAGCGAGGCGTGCAACAAGGACGTAGCCATCGTCCTTATCGACCTCCACAGCTGCAGCCTCGACTCCAAGATACGCCTCAGCCTTGGTGCGTTTCAGCCCCTCCCGTCTTCAACACATCTAGGCCGCGTCTGCCTACTGCCCCGTTGACCCCTCTATTTCCGTTTTTGTTTTCAGAGTCGTAGGTGGTGGAGAAGGCCGTGCTCGAGGTGGACCGGAATAGTTCTGCTTGCAGGCGGTCGTTAGAAAGCCAGAAGCCGAGCTAGAGAGTAAGTACTCGGAAGCTATTGTCACAATGTGTGCGTCTTGTTTGCGGCAGGGTGTTGTCTGTCAGTCAGTTGTTTGGATACACTAAGTGCTGGAAGAAGTACACCATCAATTTTTGAGGCTCCAGTGTTGTCTCTGATTTTCTCTCTTCAGAGATGTTGCAGCAGCATCAGTCTGTTGATGGCCTTGCTGCTCTCCTGGCACTCTTGTGACCAGTGAGAAGAACTCCTTTTTGTCATCCACTCCTGCTAAATCAAATGAAAAGCCAGCAAGATGCTGGATCTTTCAAAAAAAAGTGTTGTGCGAATGAATACACTAGCTTGTGTGTTTCTGCTGCAGTTTGTTTTCCTCTTCTATTTTTTCGTTTAATGGTGCTCACAGCCTGACAAGATATCTCAATGTATCGGACTGCCCTGAGTCACAGTTTTGTAACTAAAGAAGAATAGATTGTTTTGTTGTTCTGATGGAATTTGTGAGCTTCATGTCCTCTCCAGCCACTCTCAGTCGGTCGGTCAGTCCAGTTTGGTTTGGTTCCTGGATCGAAGTGATGACACTGGAGGTGGTGCTTTCACAGAATTGTATCTGCAGTTCTGCACAAATCATATATCGAGCATTGTAGTGCTCCTGAAATCCCTTTTGTGCCTGTAATCTTTTGCTTAATAATGGCAATCCTTGAACAGGAGCGCTATCTAGTTTTTGTGTGCTATCCATCCATCCATAATTGTTATAGTTTAGAACGTCATGTGCTCTATTAAATGCCCCTATTGCCGAATTAGAGTGACCCTTCATGTTTTGTATTCTGTTTACACTGTGATTACTCTAGCTTAACGCAGTTTCTCACTTCCCAGGTAAATGACTCGTTATCATACAACAACGCGATACCGGATGGGTTCTACTTGATCCAAGGGATGGGCCCCTTTGTGTGGTTGATGTGCACCGACGTGCATGAGGAGAACCAGATACCCTCAGTGGAGTCGCTCAAGTCTGTCTGCCTTGACGATTCTTCCATCCAGATGATCCTCGTCGACAGGAGAGCTGATTTTGATTGACTCGCTGCCTGCCTAATTGATTGAGTCATTCTGCTTTGGTATGCAATACTCTGCACTGCAGTAGCAACACATCCACCATAAATCTTGCTGCTTGAGCCTTCCTCATCACTGACACAACCTGTTTTGTGGTTCCTGCAGTCAAGGGAGTTCCTGCTCCACTCGCAAGGAGCGACCATTGCTGTGGGAGCCTCTCACCTCTTCGTGTGGCGGCCTTCTGTTCTTGTTCCAGTTCGCAAGGTTGCCTTCTGTTCTTGTTTGCTAACACAATACATAGTCATGGATTGTCAAAAGTGAATATTTTAAGTAGAACTTACTGCAAAACCTGGGGTGCATTGGCATGTTCCTGTGTTGCTTCTAGTTCCTGTGTTGCTTCTAGGCCATTAGTAGAAAACTTGCTAAGACTGTTGACAAGGTATCTTGTGTTGCTTCTCCCCTGCTTAGTACTGTGAATCTGTTTCCTCTAGGCATTTAGATAGTGTGACTTCTTAGATATACTGCATACTGAAAGTTAAGAACCCCAACTGATTTGTTCTCAATCTGATTGCTTGCTGGTTACTCAGTTTTTATATCTGGACAGTGTTGTAATACACTATTGTGTCCCTATGATGTGAAAGTTATGGTCTGAATAGCTTTATATTAGGATCTGCTTGAGTCTCTATGATGTTCTCTCTTAGTATCATGTCATGAGCTGTGAGTCGTGCATATATAACTGAGCTGTATAAGACCAACAAGTTTTTTTTCCAATTAGCTTTCCGTGTGCATGCTCTTAATCCCCATAGCACTAAGAAAGGACCTTACTAATTCCCGTATTACTAATTTCTGTATCAAACATTATTATTTTGTATCTATGTGATAGCTCAGTCAAATATAATCAACCTGCCTATGTTCCATTTTGCTATTTGTACTTGGATAGAAAAGCTAAAATCTGTATAGTGCTTTGTGTGTAATACCAAGTTGTTCCTGTTATTTACAAACTGCTGTTCTTATACACTGATCCGCAACACCTTACATTACACATTTGAAATTAATTAAAATACACCTAAACACAGTGCTTCAACATAGATTTATCCGATGATTATACCTGAGACATTAGTTTGTTTTTATGCTTTTGTTTCCCACAGTGCTTCAAGCTTGTTTATTAACTCGATTTGTTGTTATTCTGTTTAACAGGAGACTGCAGCAGAAGCAGAGAAGAGTAGATAGCTATAACTTGGCAGAGCGTTTTATTTTTCAATCGCAATATTTGTGATTGTGTGGAATATTGTATGGTTATGTACGTGAAGTTTTAAGTTCCTAGGCATGCAATATTTGTAGGTTAAACTGGTTGTTGTGATGTGAACGAGTGTATGGAGTTTCACATGTTCTGTTCTGTACAGAATATATTGTAATAAACCTATTTTGGTTGTTATTTGAAGATTTTCATATTCTTTTCTTCTTTCTGTTTGATATATACTGCTTAAAAAGCGATGTGGATCCACTGCCAGGAAAAATCTGACAATTGCAACCCATCTAAAAATTGGACCACAAAAACCCTCGAAAATAAAAATGAAATGGACTGCAAATGGCTATGCCTAGAAAATAAAAAGGCCAAATTTTTGGGCCAGGCCCATGTAGCTAGAGAAAATTAATAGAGAAAATATACAGTAAAAAGGACGAATTAACGGGCTCGGCCCATGTAAAACACCTAATTGGACCGGGCTGAATCTTGTGCCACATCAGCTTGCCACGCTGGATGCCTACGTGGCACAGGGAGGTTGCTAGTGACCAAAACGCCACAAGAGGAATATTTTGGTCAGAACGTCCACGACCTTCTCACGAGAGAAGGTCGCTATAGTCAGTTAACATCCCTCAGCTTTTGACCTTCTGTTTTTGGTCACAAAAAGGTCACAAATGAAAAACAATGACCTTTCAGTGACCAATAGTCAAGGTCACTAGTTGACATATTTCTTGTAGTGTGTGCTTGTCGTTGCCGAGGCTGGTGAAGACGACGTAGGCCGCGTTCGGGTCCGGGTAGGCGTCGTTCCGCATCGCGCCACCGGCGGGAGGCGGCGGTGGAGGCGGAGGCGGCTGCCCTGCGCCTGGGGCTGGAGCCGGAGCCGGAGGAGGCGGGACGTCTCCCCTCATGATGCGCTTGGTGATGGCGCACTGTCGAAGCATGTGCGTTGAGGGCCTTGTGCCGCTGTGGTGCTTGCATGGGGCGTCGAGCATCTCTTCGAAACTCATGGCGGGTTGCCATGCCATCTTACCGGTCTGCCGGCTTATTCGCCGCCGGGTCATGAGCTCGGCGCATGACGAGCCGGTTGTATTCGCCGCACCGGCTGGTTGGCCTTGCTTGTTGTTCTGGTGATGCTGCTACCGGCTGCTTTCGCCGGCCGGCTTCGAAGGTGGAACCGGCTTTGCTTTGCCGGCTTCGTCCAGCGCCTCCTGGATCTTCATGGCGGAATCGGCGTTGGCGTACTTGTCCGACGTTACCATGAGCGCGGTCATGGTGGCCGGCTCGGAGCGTAGGAGCTTGTGCTTGAGGAGGGTGCCGTCTCGGCACCCGGCGCATCTTGGATCGCTGGACTTCATGGACGCCCTCGCATTTGTTTGAAGCTCGGTCCAGTCACGAGCTACTCGCGACCCGTCTCCGTCGGCCCCTGCACGCACATGGCGAGTTGGCTAGGGCGACCGGGTCGCTTGTAGGTCCCCGTGAAGTTTCGGACAAAGGCCTCCTCGAAATCGACCCACGCGTTGATGCTGCCCATCGGCAGACTGTTCAACTACGTGCGGGCCGACCCCTGGAGCATGAGCAGTGCGTAGCGCACGGCGAGATGACGATTGGCACCGGTGATGCCAATGGCCGTGGTGTAGTCGGTGAGCCAGTCTTCTGGCTTCACGGTCCCATTGTACTTGGGGGTGTCGCGGGGGAGCAGGCACCCTTTCGGGAAGGGCTCCTCCCGGATGCGTGGGCTGAAGCACGCCGGCCCGATGGCGCCACTCTCCTCCACCTCCAGGGAGCGAGCGAGCTGATCGAGGCGGTGGCGCGCGTCAGCGTCGTCGATAGCGCGCGGGCCGAGTCGACTGGCGGCAAGGCCCCGAGGGGCCGGGTCGGTTGGAGTTGGACGCCGGCCAAGCTGGCCGGGTCCGCGCTGGGTCTCTAGGACGGGCTCGTTGCCCAGAGCGTCGTCGGCGATGGCGGCCAGGTTGCATCGAGTCCGGTCTCGGCCAGAGTGCCCCTTGCCGGGTGGCGAGGAAGCCATGTGCAGAAGTTCGCCGGGTCCGCCAAGACAGGCGGAGCCGGATCCCGCCGGCTTGGCAAGCTGGTTGAGGCGATCCTGCTGGGTGTTGGCGGCGTGGAGGAGCTCGCGCATCCGCCCGATGCGCTCCTTGAGCTCCTCGCCGGCGAGTTAGTCGAGGCCGACCACAGATGCCTCCGCAGCGCGCATGTTCTTCACTGGGGTTTCGTAGACGGTCCGGACGGCGCCGACGGCTCGGCCGATCGCTCCTCCCCGGGCGCGTGCGTCGGCGACCCGGCTTGGCTCGGCCGAGGCGGGCGTAACTCCATGAGCGGCGTCGTGCTCCATCTGAGCATCCTCCAGGCGGCGCCAGGTGGCGGCTAGCATCTCAGACAGGTCCAGCATCTGCTGGCGCCTATCCTCGAGCTGGGTTCGGGCTTCGGCAACGTTGGTGGCGTCGACGTCGGTGCCGATGGGGATGCGGAGGCTCTGCATCACAACGCGCAGCGGGTTGGACGGCTCGGTCCGTTCTGCGGTGGCCCTGGCCTCCGTGGCCTTCCTTGTTTTGCTCGACGAGGAAGAGGCACCATCGCCCGTGGCTAAACCTCCACGTGAACGTCCATCCCCCCGACGGCAAAGCTATCGCCGAGGGAAAGGGGAGAGTCAGAGTAGCTGAGTACCTCGCTCAGGTACTCGTCGTCCGCGAGCGGATCGGAGATGCGGAGTGCGGCGAAGGAGGCGGCGAGCGGACCGACGACGTCGTCCGTCAGCGCGACGGACTCGCCGGTGTAGGAGAAGGGCCCCATCTGAAGCATGCTCCCGGCCAGCTCCTCGAGCTGCCCCACGGTGGGCGCCAAATGTCGTGGTGGGTGCACGGCAGATGCCAAAGGATGGCTAAAGAGAGGAGGAGGCTCGAGGGCGCTGGTGGGCTCCAGAGGCGAGGTTGGCATGCGCGGGCGCCGGACGCCGAACATACCCAGGTTCGGGGTTCTCCGAAGAGATAACACCCCTAGTCCTGCCGAGTTTGGTTAGATGATTGATAGTACAATGTTGCTCCTGGAGCTGTATGGAGGAGGAAGGAAGCTGGCCAAGGCTTGGGCTGCTCCTTCTCTCCGGTACTGTTGTTGGGTGGCTAGTCCTATGCTTCTGCTTCTTCCTTTTCGTCTCTATGTGTCGTGTGATGATGCCGATACGATGGTGCGATGGATCGATGCTCTCCCCCGTGGGCGTGGGTTCCTGGGGGGTTTTATAGATCAACCCATCCAGGGTTACAATGGTAATATGTCGAGTCGATGGGTCCGCATTGTCGGTGCCCGGGACTCCGGGCTGGGTCCCGCTTGTGGGCTTGTGGTTCGCCGGATTCCCCTAGGTGCGGGCCCCGCGTGCCTAGGGGGACTGTGCGCCGTCTTGTCGATCGTCAGGGCGTGGCCGAGTCGAGTCGTGTCTGATGCTCTCCGTCGGGCCGCCGCTTGATGTAAATGCGACAATGAGGCGGGTGCCAGAGCCACGCCATCCTTGGTCAGCGGGTAGGTGAGGGGCACTATTGCCACGCCCCAGCTGACCACATGCGTGGTGGAAGCACTGTTGCCTTGGTCATCGGTGGTTCGGGTCTCGTCCCATCGTACGGCCTAGATGGGACGGGAGCTGACCCGTGGCTGGGTTGCCGTGGACGCCACGGGTGGTGCTGGCTTGCCGTGGAAGCCTTGGCTGCGCCGGGTCGAGTTGCCTTGTGCCAGTTACTGTGGCCGGGTTGACATACCTTGCCGTGTCGGAGAGTCTGGCCGGCTTGCGGGCCCTGCCGTTCGAGTGACCCGGCCAAGCGCGTGCCGGTTTGCGGAGTGATGCGGGCCCCGCTGTTTTTGAAGAGGATTCGGGTTCCGTTGCCTGCCTGGGGTTCATCCCCCCGACAGCTGTGGAATGGAAACAGTGTACGTGCATGGGATGAGCACAGATAGGAGGAATTTAACCTGCACGTGTTGCTGTTTGTAACCATCAACGATTGGCTCGCTCTCTGTAACCTTTCAGGACAGACAAACAAAGGATACCACGCATGCACGCACTGTTTAGCTGCCACCGAAAGTATATACCTGGGAAGCTGCAAGAAGAATGTGTACCTGGGCCATCGTCGATTTCTTCCAACCAACCATCAATGTCGAAAGAAAGGCAAGCATTTCAAAGGCGAGGCAGATCACCGGAAGAAGCCCTCCATGCATACCGGTTATCACATACTTGCTATGGTCAATGATTTACACGTAATCTTTGGAAAGGGTCCCGGCGGACTAGCTGTTCTGAGTGACGCTGAGGGACACGCACCCATGTGGAAGAAGAAATCTATATTTTGGGACCTACCCTACTAGAAAGACCTAGCGGTCCGATCTTCGATCGACGTGATGCACGTGATGAAGAACCTTTGCGTGAACCTGCTAGGCTTCTTGGGCGTGTATGGGAAGACAAAAGATACACCTGAGGCACGGGAGGACCTGCAACGCTTGCACGAAAAAGAGGGCATGCCTCCGAAGCAGTATGAAGGTCCTGCCAGCTACGCTCTTCTGAAGAAGAGAAAGAAATCTTCTTTGAATTCCTGCTCGAGATGAAGGTCGGCCCGGCTTCTCGTCGAATATAAAGGTAATAATAAATATGCCGCATAAAAAGTTCCGTAACCTAAAGTCTCATGACTGCCACGTGATTATGACGCAACTGCTTCCGGTTGCATTGAGGGGGCTTCTAGCGGAAAACGTCCGATTAGCCACTGTGAAGCTATGTGCATTCCTCAATGCAATCTCTCAGAAGGTAATCAATCCAGAAATCATACCAAGGCTAAGGACTGATGTGGCGCAATGTCTTGTCAGTTTCGAGCTGGTGTTCCACCATCCTTCTTCAATATCGTGACGCGTGTCCTAGTTCATCTAGTTGACGAGATTTTCATTCTGGGCCCCGTATTTCTACACAATATGTACCCCTTTGAGAGGTCCATGGGAGTCCTAAAGAAATACGTCCGTAACCGCGCTAGGCCAGAAGGAAGCATCTCCATGGGCCATCAAACAGAGGATGTCATTGGGTTTTGTGCTGACTTCATTCCTGGCCTTAAGAAGATAGGTCTCCCTAAATCGCGGTATGAGGGGAGACTGATCGAAAAACACGCTTGGAGGGGAGACAATAATATGCAGGGACGGATATTCTTTGTCTCAAGCACACTACACAGTTCTACAGAACTCTACCTTGGTGACCCCTTATGTCGATGAACACAAGAACAGTCTGCGCTCCAAACACCTGGAGTAGTGCGACGATTGGATTACATGTGAACAAATCAGGACTTTTAGCAGTTGGTTGGAAACAATCCTCAGAGGTGAAAACACTGTTTGTGATGAGCTGTACTCGTTGTCCAGGGGACCATCTTCAACTATAATGATTTGGAAAGGATACAAGATAAATGGGAATACATTTTACACGATCGCCCAAGATCAAAAGAGCACCAACCAAAACAGCAGTGTCCGCTTTGATGCAACCACCAAGAGGGGAAAGGACACATATTATGGTTACATAGTGGACATATGGGAACTTGACTATGGAGTAGATTTTAAGGTCCCTTTGTTTAAATGCAAATGGGTCAATCTGTCAGGAGGCGGGGTACAGGTAGACCCATAGTACGGAATGACAACAGTGGATCTGAACAATCTTGGGTACACTGACGAACCGTTCGTCCTAGTCAATGATGTGGCACAGGTTATCTATGTGAAGGACATGTCTACCAAACCGAGAAAAAGAAAAAAATAAGGAAGTGAATACATCATACGATGAGCCAAAGCGCCACATAGTTCTTTCAAGAAAAAGGGACATCGTGGGAGTGGAGGGCAAGACAGACATGTCCGAAGATTATGAAAAGTTTCATGAAATTCCTCCCTTCAAAGTCAAGGTTGACCCAAGCATCCTGATAAATGATGAAGATTATCAATGGTTACGGCGCAATAAGGAAAGGACACAAGCGAACAAAAAGTGAAGACTTTGTCCACAACTATTATGATGATACCATGCCAACTTTCAACCTTTTCGTAGTTCATTTGAAATGCCTATTGTAATGCATAAGTTTCCGTATGAAATCCTGATACTTCGAAAGAGATTGTACGTTTTGTACATGAAGTGCATCCAGTTTTTGCCGTAACCCACTCAACTTTCTTGCACATGCTATGTGGATGAAATGATGATACCATGCCAACTTCCAACATTTTCAGAGTTCATTTGAAATGCTTTTCAATTTCAGGGTCTTATAGCTCAAAATAATCAGTAAATGCATGAAAAATAATAAATGAAGTTAGAAAGGGTTGAGAATTGATGATGTGGCTTTGAATGGTGCATTTTGAACATACAAAAAGTCAGGAGTTCAAATAAGTTAAAAAAATGAAATCCTTGTGTAACAGATGAGTTTCCGTATGAAACCCTGATACTTCGAAAGAGATTGTCCATTTTGTACACGACGTGTATCCAGTTTTTGCCAAAACCCTCTCAACTTTTTAGCACATGCTATATGGGTGAAATGATGATACCATGCCAACTTTCAACCTTTTTAGAGTTCATTCGAAATGCTTTTCAATTTCAAGGTCTTATAGCTCAAAAAAACCAGCAAATGCTTTTATAAAACTCTAATAGCAAAAGGAATGAACTAAAAAGCTTTTATAAACCTCTAGTATTTTTTAAACTAAAATTATATAAAATTTATGCAGCTAAAATTATCAAAGTATTTTCTGTTCAAAACATGAAAAGCAGAAATAATTATCATAAAGAATTTTTGGTTATAAACTTTAGTAGCAAAAAGAATTTTCATAAAGATTTTTTTTGATAGAAACTAAAATAACAAAATCTGTTTTTGAATATAATGATAAAACACAGTAATATTAAATAGCTAGAAATAGAATCACTCAAAATATATTTTTATAGTAAAGTTATTCAATAACTAGTGATTCACACAAATTTCAAAGAATTAAAATTTAAACTATTCAAATTTGGAAACTAATGGAGTAACAGAAAGATTATAATTATTCTGAGCTAAAAACAAAAACAATAAAAAAATAAAGCAAAAATCAAAAGAAAATAAAAAATTCAAAAAACAAAAAAAATACTGGAAAAAATAAAAAAATGCCGCCTAATGGGCCACACGGCCTGCATAGGACTAGAAATCCATTTGTACGTGGGCCAGGATGCAGGCCCAATAGCCCAACACGGCAGTGACAAGGGTAGGCAACTAATGCCTCTATATTAGAGATGAGCTCAGCACCTGAGCTGCAACACAGCTTATAAACAAGTGCTGAGCTCTATCAGCTAGCGAGGTGGGACTAAACTTCCCACCGCACCGCGCTGTGCAAGGCCTTTGGTCCCGGTTGGTGGCACAAACCGGTACCAATGCCCCCCCCCCCTTTAGTCCCGGTTGGTTCCGGACTAGGGGGTGTCCGGATAGCCGAACTATCATCATCGGCCGGACTCCAAGACTATGAAGATAGAAGATTGAAGACTTCGTCCCGTGTCCGGATGGGACTTTCCTTGGCGTGGAAGGCAAGCTTGGCGATACGGATATGTAGATCTCCTACCTTTGTAACCGACTTTGTGTAACCCTAGCCCTCTCCGGTTTCTATATAAACCGGACGGCTATAGTCCATAGGACGAACAAGAGGGCCCGAAGCTTCTAGGGTTTAGCCTCTGTGATCTCGTGGTAGATCCACTCTTGTAACACACATCATCAATATTAATCAAGCAGGACGTAGGGTTTTACCTCCATCAAGAGGGCCCGAACCTGGGTAAAACATCGTGCACCTTGTCTCCTGTTACCATCCGCCTAGACGCATACGATTGGGACCCCCTACCCGAGATCCGCCGGTTTTGACACCGACATTGGTGCTTTCATTGAGAGTTCCTCCGTCGTCACCGATAGGCTCGATGGCTTCTTCGACCATCATCAACGACGCGATCCGGTGTGAGACTTTTCTCCCGGACAGATCTTCATATTCGACGGCTTCGCATGGGCCGATTAAACAGCCATCCGGAGCAGATCGAAGCTACGCCCCTGGCCGTCGAGTCAGATTTGAAGTTTGAACTTCACGGTGACATCCGCGAGGACTTGATCCTCGATGGAGTCGAGCCACGCTCGAAGCGTGCCGCACTATCACGGCGAGCATGATTTAGCTCTGCAGCCGGACACCACGGGCCGCTTTCGAACCGCTCCGATCTTCAATTCGGAGTCGGCTGCGCAGATCGGGGACGGATGGCTAGACACCGCCTCGGGGGCTACAACCTCTATGGCGATAGAGCCGAACACTGATCTTGTCCCTCATAAAGCTTGCGACTCCGAGGAGCCGGACTCCTTGCCGGACTTCGAACCTCCCGCGCCCCCTCCGATCGAATTCGATTGGGCGCCGGTCATGGAGTTCACCGCATCTTGAGTTCGCTAAAGTACCTCTCGTTATCAGGACGGTTGGGATGCGGACGACGAAGAAATTCAAAGCCCACCCACCACCCACTTGGTAGCCACGCCGACGATCTAACCGACATGCTAGACTACGACTCAAGACATCGACGGTATGGACGACGATGCCGGAGACGAACAAGAACCAGCGCCTACCGGGCACTGGAAAGCCACCTCATCATATGACATATACATGGTGGATATCCCAAAGGATGGGAATGGCGAAGGATAAGAGGAGGATGACCCCTCCAAGAAACAGCCCAAGCGCCGGCGTCAGCGGCGCCGCTCTAAATCCCGCCACAGCAAGAATGAAGATTCCGGCACCAGAGATAACAATACACCGGACAGTGTCGAAGACAATCCCCTCCAGCAAGATCCAGCGCAGGAGGATGGAGACGCCAGCCCTCACGAGAGAGCGGCAGAAGAAGAGGTAGAGGATTATATGCCTCCCTCCGGAGACGAAGCAAGCCTCGACGACGATGAATTCGTCGTGCCTGAGGATCCTGTCGAACAAGAGCGTTTTAGACGCAGGCTTATGGCCACGGCGAACAGCCTCAAGAAAAAGCAGCAACAGCTTAGAGCTGACCAGATCTTCTAGCCGACGGATGGACTGAAGTCCTCGCGGCCGACGAGCATGAGCTCGAACGCCCCTCCAAAAGGTACCCTAAACGCAAGCTCCTCCCCCGATTAGAGGAGGAGGCTTACGAACCTGCATCACCAGGAGACAATACGGCTGACCGACCACCCCGTGGTCGCGACAGAGAGGCCTCTAGGCCCTTCACTAGAACCGTACCCCGGTATCGCTCAAAAAGCACACGGCCACAGGGGAACGCTCCGGACCTGCGGGATATATTGGAGGACAAGGCAAGACTATCAAGATCGATCTATGGATCGCGTGGGCGCCCCACGGTACGTGACGACAACCGTCGCGCCGGACACAGTAAGTCCGGCCGGGCCGAACAAAATAGACAAAGCTCTTTTGAGCTCCGTCGTGATATCGCCCAGTACAGAGGCGCCGCACACCCACTATGCTTCACAGACGAAGTAATGGATCATCAAATCCCCGAAGGGTTTAAACCCGTCAATATTGAATCCTATGATGGCACAACAGACCCCGCTGTTTTTATCGAAGACTATCTCCTTCACATCCACATGGACCGCGGTGACGATCTTCACGCCATCAAATACCTCCCCCTCAAGCTTAAAGGACCAGCCCGGCATTGGCTCAACAGCTTGCCAGCAGAGTCAATTGGGAGCTGGGAGGACCTCGAAGCCGCATTCCTCGATAACTTCCAGGGCACTTATGTGCGACCACCAGACGCTGATGACCTAAGCCACATAATTCAGCAGCCACACGAATCGGCCGGACAATTACGGACACGGTTCTTAACCAAGAAAAACCAAATCGCCGACCGTCCGGATGCGGAGGCCCTCGCGACCTTCAAGCATAACATCCATGACGAGTGGCTTGCCCGGCACCTAGGACAGGAAAAGACGAAATCCATGGCAGCCCTCACATCACTCATGACCCGCTTCATGCGGGTGAGGACAGCTAGCTAGCACGCAGCAACAACCTCAGCAAAAATTCGCAGTCCGGACATCAAGGACCGAAATGGCAGGCTGCGTCGTAACAAAACAAACGCCGCATTAACGCATTTACAATATTGAGGATACAACAATCAATGCCGGATTCGGAGGCTCTAATCCCGGTCAGCGGAAAAAGCCATTCAAAAGAACTACTCCGGTCCGTCCAATTTGGACCGAATACTCGACCGCTTGTGCGGATACACGGCACCCCCGAAAAGCCAGCTAACCACACCAACAGGGATTGTTGGGTATTCAAGCAGGCAGGCAAGTTAATTGCCGAAAACAATGACAAGGGGCTGCATAGAAATGACGAGGACGAGACCCAACCGCCAAACAATAGAGGACAAAAGGGTTTCCCCCCACAGGTGCGTACGGTGAACATGATATACGCAACGCACATACCCAAAAGGGAGAGGAAGCGTGCACTCAGGGATGTCTACGCGATGGAACCAGTTGCCCCGAAGTTCAATCCATGGTCCTCCTGCCCGATCACTTTTGACCGAAGGGTACCACCCCACCAAAGATCCGCCACGGCGGATTCGCCACACTGGTCTTAGACCCAATTGTCGATGGATTTCACCTAACCGAGTCCTCGATGGACGGCGGCAGCAAATGAACCTGCTTTACCAGGATACGGTCGCAAAATGGGCATAGACCCTCAAGGATTAAACCTACCAAAACGACCTTTAAAGGCGTCATACCAGGTGTAGAACCCAATTGTACAGGCTCAATTACACCGAAGTGGTCTTGGATCCCCGGATAACTTCCGGCGAGGAGTTAATCTTCGACATAGTCCCGTTCCATGGCGGCTATCATGCCTTGCTCGGACGTATCGCGTTGCAAAGTTCAACGCGGTGCCGCACTACGCATACCTCAAGCTCAAGATGCCAGGCCCTCGAGGAGTCATCACGGTCAACGAAAACATCAACGTTCTCTCCACACGGAGGAACATACAATGACTCTCGGCGTAAATGCAATGCAGCCTCTTAAGGCAATTCTCGAGTCCGTCCGTTAAGCGGCCGGACACAGCTAAGCCGCCGGAGTAACTTACAACAAGACCACCTGGCATCGTTCCGAGCATCGCCAGCGTGATGCGGCCCCAACCCCAGCTCCTGCGAAACGTCAAAGCAGGTCCTTCGCGTACACCATTACGCTCTAAAGATACCATGGGCATGGGGAGAGGGGCACGACCACGATAAACCCAGACTGCGGCTCAACCACACCAGGGGCTCTCAAGTGTGTCGTCCCTTTTTCTTTTCTTTTTTACCTTTTACTTTTTACCCAGAGGACTCCGTTTGTTAGAGGCCCTGTCCGGCAGCAGACCTGCCGAACTCACGATGCAACAACCAGGGAAGGATAAAGGCTACAACGAATATACAGGTGGTCTCCACTGCGAGCATTTTTATACACCAATCTACAACCTACCCCTGGAGGGGGACATGTTTAACATTCCCATACCTTGCTTATCGCACTATTTGCATCGTTCTGCATTCGTAGCAACACTTATTGAATAAAACAATGCAGCACCTTTTCGCTTATAATTGCATTTCTTTTTCATACATATGTTCATTTAAGGCATTTTGCATCCGTACACTTTGGTACGGTTAATATACACCAGGGGCTTATGTTTCCCACATTATGGTATGATGAGTCCAAACACTTTCACAAGTGCGGCACCCCGAACTTATAGCACTATATGCATCGGCTCCGAATCATGTCTTGGGTCAATAGTTGGGTTTGCCCGGCTCCCATGTTTTGGTACCTTACGTTCCGTTATATCGGCTAAGGTAGCCTTTGGGAGAACCACTGCGATTCCGCCCTAGTTGAGCTGGGTTAACGCCTCGATGGAGAAAGCTAAAACTGACCATCATGATGAGGCGAGAGCGATCGCTGTTCGAGAGGTTTTTACAGTCCTTAAAGACTTATGCCGCTTAGAGCGAGGAGCCGGATACTGTCCGGCCAAGGCGTGGACAGCGCCCCAAATTCGGCCTTCCGAAGACTAGGGGCTTCGCCGAAATTTAAAACTATAGAATTCTATGGCTAAGTGAGAGTGTTCAAGCATTATAAGTCCGGTTGCCTTGTTCGCTGTGTTGACGCCTCCCTAGATGGACCCAAAAATGGGAACAAGAGCGCTCAAGTTTATCCCGAACACCCCAGCACTCGTGGCATGAGGGCTGAAGCCGACGACTTGCCATCTCTCAGATTTGATAAACAGCCGCACAGAAGGTAATATTTAAAATTAACAAGCGTTGCTTAGCACATTTGAACTAAGTTTTCAGCGTACAGGATAACAAAATGCGAGTCTACTCAAATATTACATCTTTGGAGCACTCACCCACAATAGTGCGGGCGCCCTTCAGCACACTCTTATAATACATCTCGGGCGTGCGATGCTCCTTGCCCTCTGGTGGCGGGTCCGTCACGAGCTTCTGGGCATCCATCTTGCCCCAGTGCACCTTTGAGCGGGCAAGGGCCCGACGGGCACCCTCAATACAAGCGGAATGCTTGATGACTTCTACCCACGGGCAAGCATCCATCAGCCGCCGCACCATGCCGAAGTAGCTCCCAGGCATGGCCTCCTTCGGCCACAGCCGAACTATGAGGCCCTTCATGGCTTGTTGGGCCGCCTTGTGGAGCTCGACCAGCTGCTTCAGCTGGTCGCTAAAAGCACTGGATGTCCGCCTCAAAGATATCGAGACCAAAGGACCTTCTCCGTCGAGCTCCCCTCCTCGGCCCGGTAGAATGCGGCAGCATCGGACACGCTGCGAGGAAGATCTGCGAACGCTCCTAGAGAGCTCCGAATTCGGGTAAGCAACAGGTAATTAACACTCACATGCTTACTTTGCATGAAAAATGCCTTACCCGCTGCTATTTTCTTCACCGCCTCAACCTCCTGGAGGGCCTTGTAGGCTTCGGCCTTAGCGGCTTTGGCACTCTCAAGAGCCGTTGCAAGCTCAGACTCTCGAGTCTTCGAGTCACGTTCCAAGCGCTCATGTTTTTTCACGAGATCCTGGAGCTCTTGCTGTACCTCCACCACCCGCGCCTCCTGCTTCTCTCGCTCGGTGCGCTCCGCGGCCACCGCCTCCTTCAGGGCCGCCACCTTGTTAGTGGCCCCTACAATACCCACGTTATCCTTGTCATTTTTCTTGCAACCAAATCCTTTTCTGTAAGGTACAATTTTCATAAGGTATTACTCACCTTCTTTTTCCTCGAGCTGCTTCTTGGCATGGCCAAGCTCGTTCTCGGACCTCTCGAGGTTTTCCTTCAAAGTATTGACCTCCGCAGTCAGTGCGGCGGAGGTCAGCAGCACAGCCTGCAATCCCATATTGACATAGTTGTTATGACTCCTGCGTTTATCTTTCTAAAGATCCTCAGTCCGGCTTTTCTTTCCGAACACCGAACCGAGCATCAGGGGCTACTGTCTATGCGGTACCATTTTACATATATTGAAATTCTTACCTCAAAGCCTGTTAGAAGGCTGCTGCAGGCTTCGGTCAGCCCGCTCTTGGCGAGCTAAACCTTCTGAATCACCACACTCGTAACAGTGCGGTGTTCCTCTTCGATGGAGGCACCGTTGAGCGCCTCCAGCAAATTATCCGACACCTCCGGTTTGACGGAGGCAGCCGGCGTCGCGGTCTTGCCCTTCTTACGAAGGGGTCGCCCGCCGGACTCCGGAGCCACTGTGGCCTCCGGGGCTGAGTCCGGTGCAAAGTACGGGAGGGTGTCCTGTGAGACCTCCGGGGCCTCCTCCTCCTGGTGGGTCCCTTCCTGGGATCCCACCTCGGCGTCGTCCGCGGCACGGGGGGTGGAGGCAGTCGGAAGGGAATCCATATCCGACGCACCCAAGGACCCGCTCGACGAAACGGGAAGATCATCCTTGGGCGGATTGCAGGGTTGTATGCGGCATTAGAAAGACATTATGTGGCGAAAAGGAAAAACTTTGAAGTTATTCGGGAGTCCGGATACTTACGATCTCGCCAGGGGCTTGGCCCTTGGAGGCCAGTCCTCGTCGTCATCACTGGCGTTGGCGGAGCAGTCCGGGGGAAGAGTTTTTCCCTTCTTGGACCCTTCGGCCTCCCTTGTTGGGGAGGCCTTCCTTTTCTTCCCTCCCCCCGCTGGGGGAGAGGCTTTCTTCTTCTCCTCCTCGCCTTGGTGGGAGGAGTTGGCCTCGGATTCATCATCCGATAGCACCTAAAAACGGGAACTCTTCCGAGTCCCGTGGTCGCCTTTCTTGGCCTTCTTCTCCGGCACCACGCAGTGCCGGAGCCAAGAGCCGTTAGGCGGGCGTCCGCTGGGTCCTTCCGCAATGGGGCCGACAGATACTCCGTTCGCCTTCGCCAGCCATTCCTGTCAAAGGTAAAGGGAGTTTAGATCCCGCATAGAGCCAAACTATGGAAAACAAGTGGTGCAATCACCTACCTCGTCACCGGATGTCAAGCGGAATCCGCGATCTTGATGGCGGATGCGGAGCTTCGCGTATGAACAACACCTTCCGGACATCTTCGTGCGTGAGTGTCAAGAGTCCGCTCAGGTCCGGTGCTGCGCCGGATCAAACTCCCACGTGTTGAAGCCCCGTCGCTGGCACGGGAGAATCCGGCGGATGAGCATGACCTGGACTACGTTGACAAGCTTGAGCTTCTTGTCCACCAGCTTCTGGATACAGGCTTGGAGTCCGGTCAGCTCCTCCGAATCCCCCCAAGTCCGGCCACTCTCTTTCCAGGAGGTGAGCCGTGTAGGGATGCCAGATCTGAATTCGAGGGCCGCTGCCCAATCAGGGTCACGCGGCTCGGTGATGTAGAACCACCCCGATTGCCACCCTTGATGGTTTCCACGAAAGTGCCCTCCAGCCACGTAACGTGGGACATCCTGCCCACCATGGCGTCTCCGCACTCCGCTTGGCTGCCCTTCACAACCTTCGGCTTGACACTGAAGGTCTTGAGCCACAAACCAAAGTGGGGCTGGATGCAGAGGAAGGCCTTGCACATGACGATAAACGCCGAGATGTTGAGGATGAAATTCGGGGCCAGGTCATGGAAATCTAGGTCGTAGTAGAACATGAGCCCCCGGACAAAGGGATGAAGCGGGAAGCCCAGTCCGCGGAGGAAATGGGGAAGAAATACTACACTCTCATGGGGCCTGGGGTTGGGGAGCTCTCCCTCGCCGGGAGCCGATCTGCGATGTTTCGGACAAATATTCGGCGTCAGCAGCTTCTGGATCTGCCCCTCCGTGACGGAGGAGGCCATCCACTTGCCTCCCGCTCCGGACATAGTTGGAGAAGGTTGAGGTGAGAAGTGCGGACTTGGGCGTTGGAGCTCGAGTTCGCGGAGATGGATAAGCCAAGGAGGAAGAAGGCGCAAGTAAAAGGGTTGGATCTTTATCCCCTTATATGGGTGGACAAAAACATGCGTCCCCACCGGCCTGGTAAAACTCGCTTATCTCCCAAGCGTCACAATCAATGGCGCGGTTGGACAAGACGTGCCAAGGAAACTGCCTCGCTAAACGCACGGAGGTGGAACAATAAAAACGAGTAAAGGCTTGGTAGTGGTGCGACGTCACGCCACAGAATACGTCAGCAGATTGATCTTGTGTAATGTTATTCTCTCTACGGTGGTTTGTGGAATTTATTTTTGCAGAGCCGGAAACTATCCTGGTGTTCACAATCTCCTATAAATTGTTCGGAGGAAGAACCCGCCTTGCAATGCCGAAGACAACATGCGCGCCGGACTCGTCGTCATTGAAGCCTGGTTCGTGGGCTATCGAGGAGTTCCGGACTAGGGGGTGTCCGGATAGCCGAACTATCATCATCGGCTGGACTCCAAGACTATGAAGATAGAAGATTGAAGACTTCGTCCCGTGTCCGGATGGGACTTTCCTTGGCATGGAAGGCAAGCTTGGCGATATGGATATGTAGATCTCCTACCTTTGTAACCGACTTTTTGTAACCCTAGCCCTCTCCGGTGTCTATATAAACCGGACGGCTGTAGTCCATAGGACGAACAACAATCATACCATAGGCTAGCTTCTAGGGTTTAGCCTCTCTGATCTCGTGGTAGATCCACTCTTGTAACACACATCATCAATATTAATCAAGCAGGACGTAGGGTTTTACCTCCATCCAGAAGGCCCGAACCTGGGTAAAACATCGTGTCCCTTGTCTCCTGTTACCATCCGCCTAGACGCACAGTTCGGGACCCCCTACCCGAGATCCGCCGGTTTTGACACCGACACCCCTCATGCTAGCCAAATTCCTCACACCAAGTAGAGATACTACTTGTGCTTTCGAATATCCTTAAACCCACTTTTGCCATGAGAGTCCACCATACCTACCTATGGATTGAGTAAGATCCTTCAAGTAAGTTGTCATTGGTGCAAGCAATAAAAATTGCTCTCTAAATATGTATGACTTATTAGTGCAGAGAAAATAAGCTTTGTACGAACTTGTTGTGGAAGTAATAAAAGCGACGGACTGCATAATAAAGGTCCATATACAAGGGGCAATATAAAGTGACGTTACTTAGCACTAAGATTTTGTACATCAACCCTAAACGCGCATGACAACCTCTGCTTCCCTCTGCGAAGGGCCTATCTTTTACTTTATGTTATTACTTTATGCTTGAGTCAAGGTGATCCTCACCTTTCCCTTTTTATTTTTATCCTTTGGCAAGCTCCTCGTGTTTGAAAGATCATGATACATATATCCAATTGGATGTAAGTTAGCATGGGCTATTATTGTTGACATTACCTAAAGGTGAATACGTTGGGAGGCAACACAATAAGCCCCTATCTTTCTCAGTCCGGCTGAAACTCTATAACCACAAGTATTGCGTGAGTGTTAACAATTATAGGAGACTACGAGATAGTTGAGTATGTGAGCTTGTTGAAAAGCTCTATTATTGACTCTTTTTGATGTTACGATAAATTGCAATTGCTTCAATGACTGAGATTATAGTTTGTTAGTTCCCAATGAAGTTTTTGAACCATACTTGACATTTTGAATTGCTTGTTACTTGAGCATAGGAAATCATATGACAAAATCTATATGCTGTTATTAGAATGATCATGATGCCCTCATGTCCGTATTTTATTTTTATCGACACCTCTATCTCTAAACATGTAGACATATTTTTCGATTTCGGCTTCCGCTTGAGGACAAGCGAGGTCTAAGCTTGGGGGTGTTGATACGTCCATTTTGCATCATGCTTTTATATAAATATTTATTGCATTATGGGTTGTTATTACACATTATATCTCAATACTTATGGCTATTCTCTCTTATTTTACAAGGTTTACCATGAAGAGGGGAATGCCGGCAGATGGAATTCTGGCTGGAAAAGGAGCAAACGTTGGAAACCTATTCTGCAAACTCCAAAAGTCCTGAAACTCCACGACACAACTTTTTCGATTTAATAAGAATTTATGAGCAAAAGAAATAGGCCAGGGGGCCCACACCCTGTCCAGGAGACAGGGGGCGCCCCCCACCCCTATAGGGCACGCCCCCTATCTCCTGGGCCCCCTGGTGGGTCTCCGACGTCCATCTTCTGCTATATCATCACTTTTACCCTGGAAAAATCGAGGGCAAGCTTACGGGACGAAACTCCGCCGCCACGAGGCGGAACCTTGGCGGAATCAATCTAGGGCTCTGGCGGAGCTGTTCTGCCGGGGACACTTCCCTCCGGGAGGGGGAAATCATCACCAACGTCATCACCAATGATCCTCTCATCGGGAGGGGGTCAATCTCCATTAACATCATCACCAGCACCATCTCCTCTCAAAACCCTAGTTCATCTCTTGTATCCAATCTTGTATCAAAACCACAAATTGGTACCTGTGGGATGCTACTAGTGTTGATTACTCCTTGTAGTTAACGCAGATTGGTTTATGGTGGAACATCATATGTTCAGATCCTTTATGCATATTATTACTCCTCTGATTATTAATATGAATATGCTTTGTGAGTAGTTACGTTTGTTCCTGAGGACATGGGTGAAGTCTTGCTATTAGTAGTCATGTGAATTTGGTATTCGTTAGATATTTTGGTGAGATGTATGTTGTCTTTTCCTCTAGTGGTGTTATGTGAACGTCGACTACATGACACTTCACCATTATTTGGGCCTAGAGGAAGGCATGGGGAAGTAATAAGTAGATGATGGGTTGCTAGAGTGACAGAAGCTTAAACCCTAGTTTATGCGTTGCTTCGTTAGGGGTTGATATGGACCCATATATTTAATGTTGTGGTTAGGTTTACCATAATATTCCTTTTTGTAGTTGCGGATGCTTGCAATAGGGGTTAATCATAAGTGGGATGCTTGACCAAGTTAGGGCAGTACCCAAGTACTGGTCCACCCACATATCAAATTATCAAAGTACCGAACGTGAATCTTATGAACATGATGAAAACTAGCTTGACGATAATTCCCAATGTTTCCTTGGGAGCTCCTTCTTCATTATTAGAATTTGTCCAGGCTTATCCTTTGCTACATAAAAGATTGTGCCACCTTGTTGCACTCTATTTACTTTAATTACTTGTTACTTGTTACTATTTATCTTATCACAAAACTATCTATTACCTACAATTTCAGTGCTTGCAGAGAAAACCTTACCGAAAACCGCTTATCATTTCCTTCTGCTCCTCGTTGGGTTCGACACTCTTACTTATCGAAAGGACTACGATAGATCCCTACACTTGTGAGTCATCAGCAGGCTCTTTGCCGTCTGCCACCAACGGCTAAGTGGCCATGTGGCAGCAACCTGTCCAACCTGGGAAAGGTTAAAGGGCGGTTTGCCGTCTGTGGCAGATGGCAAAGGCTAGGGTGGTTTGCCGTCTGTGGCAGACGACAAAGGTTAGGGCGGTTTGCCGTCTGTGGCAGACGACAAAGAGCGGAGAGGGCATGACGCGTCTGCTGATGTTAGATGGCAGACGACAAAGGGCAGGACATAATTGTCGTCAGCTGGCAGACGGTAAAGCCTCCCATTAGCCACCTAACGTGGCTAACGTCTGTTCTTTGCAGTCCACCTTCTTTGCCGTTTGCTGTGCGAAAACAGAATGCAAATCCGTTGTTTACCGTAACTTACAGTGTCGGACAGGTTTGCCGTCTGTAGCTAACGGGAAAGACCTTTGCCGTCCATAGCTGACAGGAAAGACCTTTGCCGTCAGCTTTTGGGTCCTTTGCCGTCTGCCATGGTAGACAGCAAATCAGCTAATTCCTGTAGTGTGTGCATCAGCAGTGTGAGCAAGACAACAAACGCCATGAGCTCCTCCAGAAAACATTCCATCTCGCAAGCGCCCCTAGTATTCATGTTACATTCCTCCTTTAGTTGTGGACAATGAACTAGAGCTGCCACCACCCGAGCTTCGTATTCTCTGGTGCTTCGGCCACTTCGGTCCCTGATTCGCTAGTCCATAAAACAAGGTGTATAAGTGCCTCCACCATGCAAAATGTGTCATCGACAACGCTACAAGAGTGCGGTGAAGCTCCTGTACTATGGGAAGCAAGGACCCATACCACCCTACAGTGATGGCAAGGCCATCCGTTATAAGGTGACAAAGATGGATGATGTCTACTACACAACCTTCTTCTTGTAGACGTTGTTGGGCCTCCAAGTGCATAGGTTTGTAGGACAATAGCAAATTTCCCTCAAGTGGATGACCTGAGGTCTATCAATCTGTGGGAGACATAAGATGAAGATGGTCTCTCTCAAACAACCCTGCAACCAAATAAAAAATAGTCTCTTGTGTCCCCAACACACCCAATACAATGGTAAATTGTGTAGGTGCACTATTTCAGCGAAGAGATGGTGATACAAGTGCAATATGGATGGTAGATATATGTTTTTGTAATCTGAAATTATAAAAACAGCAAGGTAGCAAGTGTTAAAAGTGAGCAAAAATGGTATTGCAATGCTTTGAAACAAGTCCTAGGGTTCATACTTTCACTAGTGCAAGTTCTCTCAACAATAATAACATAATTGGATCATATAACAATCCCTCAACATGCAACAAAGAGTCACTCCAAAGTCACTAATGGCGGAGAACAAACGAAGATATTATTGTAGGGTATGAAACCACCTTAGAGTTATTCTTTCCGATCAATGGGCTATTCCTATAAGTTTCACAAACAGCCCTAGAGTTCGTAGTAAAATAACACCATAAGACACACATCAACCAAAACCCTAATGTCACCTAGATACTCCAATGTCACATCAAGTACCCGCGGGTATGATTATACGATATGCATCACGCAATCTCAGATTCATCTATTCAACCAACACAAAGAACTTCAAAGAGTGCCCCAAAGTTTCTACCGGAGAGTCAAGACGAAAACGTGTGCCAACCCCTATGCATAGGTTGCCAAGGTCACGGAACCCGCAAGTTGATCACGAAAACATACATCAAGTGAATCAATAGAATACCCCATTGTCACCACGGGTATCCCATGCAACACATACATCAAGTGTTCTCAAATCCTTAAAGACTCAATCTGATAAGATAACTTAAAAGGGAAAACTCAATCCATTACAAGAAGGTAGAGGGGAGAAACATCATAGGATCCAACTATAATAGCAAACCTCGCGATACATCATGATCGTGCCAAATCAAGAACACGAGAGAGAGATAGAGAGGGAGAGAGAGAGAGAGAGAGAGAGAGAGAGAGAGAGATCAAACAGATAGCTACTGGTACATACCCTCAGCCCCGGGGGCGAACTACTCCCTCCTCGTCATGAAGAGCGCCGGGATGATGAAGATAGCCATCGATGAGGATTCCCCCCTCCGGCAGGGTGCCAGAACAGGGTCTAGATTGGTTTTTGGTGGCTACAGAGGCTTGCGGCGGCGGAACTCCCGATCTAGGTTTATTTCTGGGGGTTTCTGTATTTATAGGAATTTTTGGTGTCGGTCTCACGTCAGGGGGGTTTCCGAGTCATCGACGAGATAGGGGGCGCGCCCAAAGGGGTTAGGGCGTGCCCTCCACCCTCGTGGATGGCTCGGGACTCTTCTGGCCCAACTCTTCTACTTCGGGGGCTTCTTTTAGTCCATAAAAAATCCACAAAAATTGGCAGGTCAATTGGACCCTGTTTGGTATTCCTTTTCTGTAAAACTCAAAAACAAGGAAAAAAATGAAACTGTCACTGGGCTCTGGGTTAATAGGTTAGTCCCAAAAATCATATAAAATAGCATATAAATGCATATAAAACATCCAAGAGGGACAATATAATAGAATGGAACAATCAAAAATTATAGATACGTTGGAGATGTATCAAGCATCCCCAAGCTTAATTCCTGCTCATCCTCGAGTAGGTAAATGATAAAAACAGAATTTTTGATGTGGAATGCTACCTAACACATTTATCCATGTAATTTCTTTTATTGTGGCATGAACGTTCAGATCCAAAATATTCAAAACAAAAGTTTAATATTGACATGAAAACAAGAATACTTCAAGCATACTAAAAAGCAATCATGTCTTCTCAAAATAACATGGCCAAAGAAAGTTATCCCTACAAAATCATATAGTCTGGCTATGCTCTATCTTCATCACACAAAGTATCACTACTAGGGAAAAGCCTATACACAGAATCTTAGCAGCAGCGCGGCTCAAAAAGGAGCGCTGCTGCTAATTAGTAGTAGCGCGTGTGCGGGAAACTCGCTACTGACAAGTTTTTAGCAGTAGCGCGCTCGGTGTAAACCGCGCTGCTACAAATATCGACCGGCGGTGTCCGCCAGACTCCAATTAGCAGCAGCGCTGGTGTCAGCGAAATGCTACTGCTATGGATGTAGTAGTAGCGCGCTTTTTCTGAGGTCGCTGCTGCTAAATTTCAAATTGGCACACTTTTTGGTCCCGGTTAGCAGTAGCGCCGTTGCCCAAAGCGCGCTGCTGCTACTTCCTTAGCAGCAACGCGTTTTAACTCCCGCGCTACTGCTAATCCGCACCAACCCACCACCTTTTCCCCACCCGTCCCTCCCCCTCCTCCTCCTCTCTTCCCTTTCCCTACCACCCACATGCTCCCACTCTCACTCTTCTTCTTCCTCAATACTTCTCCCCATTACTCTCCCTCTTCTATCTACCTTTCTCTCTCTTCATTACTCCTACCTAACTACACCACCTCCATTAATGCATCTCCTTTCTCTTTTCCTTCCCCTCCACTAGTTGAAGTTGTCTCCTCCCAAATTAGGTAGCTAGGTAGATGTAGGATTTAGTTAAGTGACCTATTTGCCCCTAACTAGATCTAACTTTGTCAAGAAGAGCTTTGTGCACTTTTGATCTCCCTACAACATCATCTCCACCGTGTGCTCGATCTCGAGATAGAGGTGATTAAAATTTCATGCTTTTGCAAAATGGAAATATGTTTATGTGTGTGTGATATGTTTATGGAAATTGTATGTGTGGCATGAGTTGACGCCAAATTGTGCTTTTGAGTTGCCTATGTTTTGCCGAAATGTTGATTTATTTCCGTTTCGCTAATTCCGCAAACTCTAGATCCATATATGTCCTATTTTTAGGGAAGGTCATGCCGAATTTTGTATGACTTTGATGCATGCACGCATTTTTATAATCAATTTGTTTTATTATTACCGTGCAGACGTTCATGATGGTCAGTGGAACGATGGTGGACAGGTGGTTGCGGTCGGCGGACCAGGACATGAAAGAAAATAACCCGACAGAGGTTTTATGTCCGTGTAAAAATGCAAAGAATAGTTTGGCTCGACCCTATGACGATGGTCGTGTCGAAGCGCACCTGCTCATGACTGGTTTCATGGATGGCTATACTCGGTGGATAATTGAAGATGAGGATGACGATGTTGAGGATGCCGACGGGGCAGGCAATGATGACACGAGGCAAGATGAAGAGATGATCGATAATGACGGCGGGGAAGAGGCCGGACATGGCGGCGGAGAAGGAGCCGGACATGGCGGCGGAGAGAACGGCATGGACTCCACGCAGCAGAGTTCGTTGTTCAATCGTGCGGGACCCTCATGTTCAAGCATTGCTTCGCAAGGAGACGAGTACTAAGAGAGTTGCTTCTAGAGAGGAGGCTAAGCTGGAGCAACTGGTGGTAGACTCGAACACTCCATTGTATGATGATTGCAATCCTGAGGTGACCCGCTTGAGTTTCACGCTCCAACTCCTGAAGACGAAGGCTAAAAACAAATGGACCGACACTAGCCTCGATGAGCATCTAAAGTACCTAAAGGATGTTCTTCCCAAGGGTAATCTATGTCCTACTAGTGTTGATGAGGCCAAGAAGATCGTGTGCCCTCTTGATTTGCCACACGTTAGATACCATGCATGCATCATTGATTGCATAATTTATCGGAAGGAGCACGCGGAAAAAACAAGCTGTCCGGTGTGCAATGCTTCTCGATACAAGAAGGCCGGGAAGAAATGCCCCCAGAAAGTTGTATGGTACTTACCGATCACTCCCCGTCTCCGGAGGTATTTTTTAGATCCCAAGGAAGCAAAGCTAATGCGCTGGCACGCGGAGAGGAAGAAGCCCGACGATGGAGATGATCCGAAGCTGAGACACGTGAAGGATGGAAGCTAGTGGAGAGCGTTGAACAACTTCTATTGGTATTTTGAATGTGATGCAAGGAACATCGTGCTCGGCGCGTGTACCGATGGCATGAATCCGTTTGGCAACCAGAACACCAACCATAACACATGGCCCGTGTTTGTATGGATGTACAACCTCCCCCCTGGTTGTGCATGAAGTCGAAGTACATTCACACGAGCATGCTTGTTCAAGGGCCGAAACAACCAGGAAATAATATTACTTTGTATCCGGGGCTACTTCAAGAGGAGTTAGACACGTTATGGAAAACACCGCCAAGACATGGGACGCCTTGACAAAGCGAGTATTTCAACATGAGAGCTGCTGATCACGACGATGCATGACTATCTCGATTACGGATATGTGGCAGGCCAGGTGTGCCATGGATATTGCGGATGCACGCGGTGCATGGATGATCTGACGTCTCAGCAGCTAAAGTCAAGGAAAGATGGTGGAGTGCTGGAAAATCGTGTACATGGGGCATCGAAGATGGCTTGAACAGGGGCGACCGTGGAGAAACCGTGGAGATTTATTCAATGGTCACGCTGAGCATTGAGGACCTCCACGTAAGCGGAGCGGTGCCGAAATCGATGAGCTGTTGAAAACTGGAAGGAGTGCCCGTCTTGGAAAGACGATGAGAAAGGCGCGGAGCCGCTGAAGGTATGGAAGACGAGGTCTGTGTTCTCGGACTTGGAGCACCGCACAAACTCGATACACTTCATTGCCTTGATCAAATGCATATCTGTAAGAATGTCCTTGAGAGCTTGCTCGCAACACCGATGAACATGCGGATAAGACCAAGGATGGGCGAAGGAAAGAAAAACTTGCAAGATTTGAAAATCAGGGAAGATCTGCACATGCCGCCCGTAAAATGTCGACGACAGAGACGGAGACAGAGGCACGGGAGAAGAAGGGCAAGAAAATAAAGAAAGAGGATTATTGCCCCCTTCTTGCTTCACCTTAAGTCAGGCTGAGATCAATCAACTCTTTAAGTGCCTTACCGGAGTCAAAGTTAGTTTCGGTTACTGTGGCAAGATAAGCAGATATCTAGACACGGACAAGAAAAGATTCAGCGGGATGAAGTCTCATGACTGTCATGTGATGATGATGCAGATACTACCTGTTGCCCTTAGAGGGATAATGGACAAGCACGTCCGTGACACGCTTATTGGTCTCTGCAACTTTTTCGACGTCATCTCTCGAAAGTCGATCAGTGTGAAGCAGCTCCGAAGGCTACAGGAAGAGATCGTTGTGATACTGAATGAGCTTGAGATGTACTTCCCGCCCGCGTTCTTTGACGTGATGGTGCATCTGTGTGTCCATATTGTGGATGACATAATAGACTGGGGGCCGTCCTTCCTGCACAACATGATGCCGCTTTGAGAGGATGAATGGGATCATCAAAGGATTCGTTCAGAACATGTCCCGTCCGGATGGAAGCATCGTCGTGGCTATTTGACACAAGAGTGCATCTCTTTCTGTGAGAATTTTCTATATGGCGCAGACCAGCCGCCTGGTGTTAGTGTTGGTTTGCCCGTTAACAAGCACGATGGGAGGCTCGAAGGAGATGGTCACTGCAACGGTCGCAGGGAACTGCACGTGGCATACTCAGATTGACGCAGCGACTTTGACAGAGCAAACTTGGTAGTGCTACAACACCTAGACGAGGTAGATCCTTTCGTGGCACTGCACAAAGAAATTATCGCAAAGAAGTATCGTGACCGGGGGGTATGCAGGACGAACGCCGAAGTTACTAGAGAGCACAACTCCACTTTCGTGCATTGGTTCAAAGAGCATATTATTGCTAATCCCCCGGAGGAGGGCTCTAAGGACGGATTGCTCATATACGCCTTAGCACATGGCCCCTCGCCAACCTCGTAACCTATCAGGCATATGATATCAACGGATACACGTTCTACATGGAGGCCAAAGATATGGACAGTGATGATCAGAACTCAGGGGTGACGATGGAATGCATGACCGGCAGCGACAACGACGCAACTGAACGATTTTATGGAAGGGTCGAGGAGATCTGGGAGCTTGACTACTCTGGACTGCACAACACGACGATGTTCCGTGTCAGATGGGCTAAGAATGTCGAAAGAGAAAACCGGATTTTCACTACCATGACTATACCCGACGCCAAGAGCGCTACCATGAACGCTATCGCAAAAAACGAGCCATGGGTACACGCTAAGCACGTGACACAATGCTTCTTCATAACCGACCCATGCAATCCCAGTCGTGTTGTCGTGAGGAGAGGCAAAAGGAACATCATTGGAATGGATGGAGTCGCCAACGAGGAAGACTATGATCAGTACGGCAACCCAATGAGGGAAGATGACGATAATGATGAAGTATACGTCAAAAGAAGAATCAATACTACATTACCTAAGAAAAATCGTACTACATGGAAAAGGCAAAGTCACAATGAAGGGCTCAATTATTCTTCGACGAACAAGAAGGAAAAGAAGCTGACTCAAAAATGAAAACGTCAGCGCTGAGGAACGTATATATATATATATATATATATATATATATATATATATATATATATATATATATATGACAAATTTTATCTACAAGCAGTGGTAACTACCACCCAGCTAGCTGACCTCCACGTGCCCCCACCGTAGCGCCAAGACAGGTCGATGGATGGATCGGCTTAACGGGTTCTGGAATCCAACAAGAGTAACCAGTCTAGTTTTATTATTAAATAATCCGGCAAGTCGTTCAATCACCTCCTGAATTCTAGACTACGTACATGGATCAAATTGGATAAGCATGTGTAACACGCTGACTATTCTTGATGGAAGCAAAATCTCAGTCAGAATACGACCTCCGTTTCTGTTAACTATACTTTGTAAAATATTAGATCATACATAACACAACAAAAGATATTATTGTTTCTAAAACTGTGTGGAGTATACTCCGGTATACTTGTAGTATGTAGTGTTATTATATAGTATATCGGAGTATGGAGTATGGAGTATGGCGTATTAAATAAAATTGAAGTATGGAGTATGAAAAGGAAAATTTGGAGTATGGAGTATCAACAACGAATTATAACATGGAAATCCTCGAACCTGTTCCAAAAATATCGTATCGTATACTTCATACTTCTACGTACTTCAGAATGTTAACTAAAAATGTTAATCTTCGTCACGGGGAAGGAAAATTTGGGGCAGAGAGTTTGTACGATACGATATTTTTGCGGGATTTTTTTACACGAAATATCGTATCATATAAACTCTCTGCCCCAAAAATCAGTACTTTGTATGTAGTATATAGTTTGTTTTTGAAGTATGGAACGTACCTACGTACTCTTAGTTAACATTCTGAAGTACATAGAAGTATGAAGTATGTAAATATTTTGAATTGTATTTCTATGTTGAGTATACAATGTATGTACATAACTTTTTCTAAGGGTATACTTAATATTTAAATGGAATATGAAGCGCTTGAGTATGGAGTATTGTGAAGTGCTCGAGTATGGAGTATGGAGTATGAAGTATGAAGTATGAATGTACTTCATAGTAAATGGAGTGTGCAAAAAAGTATAGAGTATGCCCAAGAGCCAAGAATATAGTATGGAGTAACCCTCAAAAGAGAGTATAGTATGGAGTATCATAAGAGAGGATAGTATGTGGATGAGGCGATTTGGTGCTCGGGATCAGATGAGTCCGAAATCTGAGCCTTCGCCTGCTGCTTTGAGATTGCAGAAAGTCTGACACGCGCGACAGAGTTGCTGCGCGAAAAAATGAGGATACGAGACTTATACGCCTTTCCACAGTGCACTCGTGTGGTCCCTTTTCGTAGCTCGCCGCGCCCATCGTTAGGCGTCGTCATGGGACGTGGAACAGAACGCTCTTGAGCCGTCACGGGCTCACGGCAGTGGACGTGTGTGTGGGGTCCACCACATGGGGAAATTGTGGAGTGTTCCAGGTGTGGGCGGCTGACAAGCGGTGAAACCGACCAGGGAAGGGGAGTATGGCGTGTGCGGCGACCGCTCCTTCTGCCGGCGGCGTGGCTATGGAAGCTGACGGCGGGCTAGAATTCCCATCGATCCGATGAGACCGGTGAGTTCCCCTAGGCCAGCGCCTGCTCTCCTTATCTCTGGGATTCCACCTTTCATACGAAGTTGTTCTCCATGATCCGTTGAATCGAACCCCATGCCCCCGCCGCCCGGTGACTCGTTTGCTGCGTCCCAGGTTTCCACTAAGAGAGGAGTCAGCAGATAATTTGGAACATCCAGATCCGGTGCCATTGGTGCTACTGCCACGCCCGCGAGATCCGGGCGAAGGAAGAATGCTTCGCCAACTAGGTCTCCACAATCCACGGGGAGGTGAATCACGAAGCACCTGGCTGGACCAAGGTAATGCAAACAAATTTCTTATCAGTTCAATACGGCCATCTTTTGTAGGAAGTAAAAATTGCTAAGGAGTTTGGCAAAGATTATTTTCAGCACTCATCGAGTGTGTTGGCGTAGTGTGATAAATGTTTAGTGCACTGCGAATATTAGAGTGGATGATTTTTTGTAGGATTTGACGTTCATGCACTGTTCGATTTATACCAAGGTTGTGTCAAAATTCAGGTTGAGGCTGGGGAGTACACCGCCCTGGAACAATCCATCCAGAAATATGCAGAAGAACCTAGTAAGAGTGGTGAAACCTGAACTTGGTCTGAGTTTTGACTTGTCGGGTGAGGCATATAACTTTTACAATTTGTATTCGTGGGTGGTTGGCTTTGGGATACGCTATGGTAAGAATAGATTGAACGATAAGAGGACGAAGATAATGCAGGAGATCATGTCCGACTGTGCGGTGAGAGATAATGCTTTGATGTTCATTTTGTTTTTTGACAAACGATGATTCTTGGCGAAGTGAGTTTCCGTTGGTTACTTATTTGGTGGACCTTGATGTGCAGGGGAAGCCGGAGGTGAAGAACAGCCGGTGATGCAGGTGCAGTGACAAGACAAGTCTGTATGACATGCCATTCGGTCTTTTTGTTCGGGTGAACCACCATTTCCAGAGTGTTATACTGGTGGGTGTTTGCAGAATTTCTTGAATGATGGGCATACCTGCAACAAACAAGGTTTTGCACTGTACTATGCCTGGCAGTATTTATTTGTGCTTGTCTTGCGTTTGGTGATGCTGAGTAGTTGTTTTGACAAATTGTGCAGATCAAAAGAGAGCTATGGAAGTTGCAATTCAAAAGCGTATCCACACACCGTGCACAGATGGTGCAAAATGGCACTTCTAAACCACGACAAAATGGTACGCACTAGGTGTAAGCTCATTAACTCCCATCTAACAGAAAATAATGAAGAGATTTTGGAAGCGAGTCGTATCGAATGAATAATGTTTTTCAGTGGATATGATGAAACTAAGCGTTTTTCAGTGATATATAAGCATTTTTCTCTAAAGTGGGGTATAGGTTGACAAATGTCCAATCACGTAGTGATAGGGATCAGCAGTTCTAACAATATGGTAGAACCTGGAAAGGTGTTGAATAAATTTAAGCTGATTTAGACAGCATGCTTGGTCAAGTTAAGCCTTTCTAAATTTGTATGTTGCTGAACTTCTGATTATGAACTTCAGACTAAATTTTGGCCTTTCAGTTATTAATGGACTTCAGACTAAATTTTGGATTTTTTTTCTTGTAAATGGACTAAGCCTCGCCATTTTTATGTCGTTTGCCTTCAAATTGCCACTAAGATGGGCAGTACCAAATACTGTTTGGACGGTTTTGTCGCACTTATACTCAGCTTACACTATTGCCATAACAAAATCTCTCCCTCGATCATCTAAGCCAACCGATGCCACACCCATATGATGACTGGTCTCATTATTTTATTATAAGCACCGGCAGTGAATTGTTACCACAACAATGGACAAATATTTCAGCTCAATGCAACTCATAATTCAACACAATAATTTTCTAAAATTATCTCTCGCCGTTTCAGGGATGATTCTGTGATGAAGACTTAGTAGGTGTCTTGGGAGATCTGGCAGATAGATTGGATGCCCATGTTGGTCCTTTGATAAGTCAATCCACCTCAAGCAAGCAAATTTTGGATGAGTGCTTATCATCCAATGAGCGTTTGGTCAAAGAATTAGCAAGCAATATTTGGAGAAGCCCAAAATCCTCACAGCTGAGTCGGAGTGTCTTTGCTAACTACTAATGCATCAGTGCATGTGTCAAACCAACCTTTTCACTTCCATGAAAAGAAGGTTAAGTACAGTCTAGGCGGCGCAGCAAAGCATGCAACCGCTTCTAGTTAGAATTAAGTGCGCAAAGCCTTACTTCAAGGGTGTGTTCTGCGCTAAGATGACAAGCACCAAATGCAGCGAGAGCGCTATGCTTATATTTGTGAGGCACTACATTCGTCTCTAGTTCGATGGGTGAGAGGGAGGAGAGCTATGAGGAGAAAAGAACTATGATTGGAAGTATATGGATCCGAGTATGTCATAGACATAAATCTTTTGGGTAAATATTTTTGATTTGGCATCTTATTTTTGCTCGTGATGACCTTTGAAAGTTGATCTTACATGCAGGTGCTGTGAGACGAACAAATCTGGCTATTGAGCGTCATGCGAGCAAAATATACACGAAGGCTATGTTCAAGCGGTTTGGGCAAGGTACTCATCGAAGGGACTTCATAGAAGGTTAATGGGATTGAGAGGGGGAAGAAATATCTGACACACAACAATGCCGCCAAACGTGAAAAATGGTGTAGAGTGGTGTATGAGGTCAACATCAAGGAAGACAGGACTGGATTTGAGTGTGAGTGTGGCGAGTTCGAGCACACATGCAGGTTGACAAACAGTCGGGAGAAGGGCTGAGCAAACGCACGAAGATTCTATAGCATCAGATGACTGGGAAGGTCACAAAAGAACGACATGCCCGGGGATGCACCGAAGCAGCCATGTAAAGCCCGGCAAGTGTAAAAACTGTGGGATCGAGGGCACCGCCGGAACTCATGCACATGACCATTACGTGGCGTGCAGAATTAAATTTGTTGGGCTATAGCTTGATCTGGGGATTTTTCTGGTGTGCTGTCCATGCTTGTTCCTCCATGTTGTAAGACTGTAAAACATTGTGTGTTTGTTCGTTGTATTAGGAGAGATCGAACAAATGGTGTCACTATGGAGTGAGGAATTTTAAATAAACTGGTTATGAAAACGTTGGCGTTTCTGTGATCGTAGTGTTTTTTGCACGCTTGGTTGAGTGAATTTGTGGCGTACAGGCAAGATGGTTTGATTAAATTTGTTGCCAAAAAAAAATGTGTGGGTAGTGCCGACGTATGGTAGGTTTCATGGGAATGGAAGAAACACGTGGCGCACAGGCAGCTTGTGCAGGGTCTAGTGTAGCGTGCTGCAATTCAAATTTTGAATGTCAGGCTGGAGCGCAGATGGACCAGGATGGCCCAAGGAAAATCTAGAGCCGTGAGGGACGAGCTGTTCCTTTAGCCCGTGGCAACGGCAGCCACATTAAATGAGATGATGGCCCACAATAATTTTATGTTGTATACAGTGGGAATACCTGATAGAATACAAGTTACGGCGTGGATCCACATGTCACTGAATGGCTAAGATATCAGGTGTAGCTGAGCCTGGGCTCAGAAACGAATTTTCGATAGTATGTCCCATATATCTCATCATACAAAAAATGGAGTATATATATCAAACTGATGGGTAGATAATACAATTACATTCGTGGCTTCATGGACTCCTGAACGATGGAACGTATGATTGAAACATCATATACACGTGTTGTTTTCATCAATGCATGTAAGCATGTTCTTCCTTCTCATACATTGCCATCTCACAATGGAGTATGTTGTGTGAGTATATGTACAGCGACGCCGCGGCGGTTGTCGCCGCCGCCGTGCTGGAGCAGTCACATGTCGGCCATAAACAGTGTTGTGACGCAGCTGCCGCCGCCTCGCCAATCACCCGTCCAAGAGAGTATACTCATCTAAAAAATAAGAATACAAAAATAGTCACTAGTGTAATGAAGAAGTTACAGTAAATATAGGAAGGAGTATATATCACATAGATGGGGTAGAAAAGTCAACAGTACAGGTTGTTCATCTTTCCTTTTTTTGAGAATGGAAGTCTTGGAGTACTGATGCTGAGATGTGACCATTTTCTCTCAAGTACTCCCTCCATCCCAAAATTCTTGTCTTAGAATAGTCCAGATATTGATGTATCTAATACTAAAACATGACTTGATACATATGTATTTAGAAAAATCTAAGACAAGAATTTTGGGACGGAGGGAGTACATCGTTACCGCCGCGGCCGCCGATGCCGTCGCACTGTGGCAGACACATCGTGCGGCCGTACATACAGCCGTATGTTGTATTGGTCGCCGCCGCACCTGAGTAGGCACGCATTGGCCGTGTGCAACATGCGGCCGTACGTCCTTGTCATCGCCGCCAACACACCGATGGAGCAGTCACCTGTCAGTTTCTGCACTACCTCAGGCCTCACATGCACGAGAAACAACAATCCATGCACGCAGAATCGTGTACACAGACGTGGCTGTCATTGGCGGAGGCCGGTGAGACCATATGTTTCTTGGATCTGAAATCTCCCAATGAAATTGGTCTCAATTGCCTTTTACCAAGCGCTCGAGATTCGATCAGGTCGTTGTATAATATCGGCCACAAAAATCGGAAGTCTGGTGGAGTTTAATCGGGCAGAGAAAGAGAGAGAGGCCCGTTTATTTTAGCGCGTACAACCCGCTAAGGAACGCACAAATCTTGAAGAGATGGACGGCAGCAAGGGTGGGGTAACTACCACCTAATGGTAGTATCTATTTTCCATATATATATATATATATATATATATATATATATATATATATATATATATATATATATAGATATAGGACAAATTTTATCTACCACCAGTGGTAGTTACCACCACTTGAGTTTTATATGTAGTATATAGTATCTATCAAATCGGAGAGTATGTACTTATAGTATATAGTATATAAGAATGTATAGGTAGTATATATACTATTTTTTGTTAGTATGTATCATATTTTGAGTATGCTCTCTTTTATGTACAAATATGTACGTATTTCACAAATATAATAAAAACCATGGGCCAACTTGAAATTCTTTCATGCAACTCACTTTGGAGTATCTTATATATAGTATATGAACATACTTAAAATGATAAAGTAGGATATATACTACCATAAGATAGTATATGAGACATGTGGGGTAACTACCACCAGGTGGTAGGATGGATTTTCCCTATATATATATATATATACATATATGTTTCTATTTTGTATACACACTTAGCCATTATTAAGCATGGGTCCAATGATGTAATATATATGTTCCTATTTTGCATACATATTTAATCGTCAAATGATGCAATACTCCCTTCGTTCACTGCTCTCGGGAAATAAAAGTGGGAGAAAATAAAGGAAAAGAAAATGGAAAACTGGCAGTAGCGAAGGTAGTAGCAGCGCGTTTTGTCTAAACCGCTACAGCTACTGAAGGTAGTAGTAGCGCATTTCGTATAAACCGCTATAGCTACTGAAGTTAGTAGCAGCGCGTTTTGTGCAAACGCGTTACTGCTACGTCCACTTAACCCAAAATTCTCACTCTCCTTGCTTCATCCCACCTTTTCCCCCCAAATCCCCACTCTCTCTTCCCCCTTCCTTGGCGCCCGACCAAGCCACGGCGCTCGCCCCGACCGGCCCTACTTCCCCGACCCCGACTCGGCGCTCGCCCCGACCGGCCTCGCCCTCGACCCGGCCCTCGCCCCGACCCAGTGCCAAGGCCTCGCCCAAACCAGGCGGTCACCCCGACCATCGGCCTCGCCTCCCTCCTCTACTTCCTCCTCCCAACCTCGGCCATCGCTGGCCTGCCTCCTCGCCCCTGCACCCTTTGTAACCCTCCCCCCCCTTTCTCTCTGCTAGGGTTCTTCGGTTAATTTACTTAGGTTTTAGTTAGGGAAGCATGTTAATTAGGTTATCTATTTAGTTGTGAATTTAGCTAGATTTCAAAATTAGCTGAATTTATATGCAAATTTGAACTGGACATGTGATATGTGGATATGTCATGTTCTGGACATGTCATGTTTGGAAAATGATCCGAGTGGCCTATGTTACGCCGGAATGTTGATTCCGTTCCGGTGAATTTCAGGCGCTCGATATGTCCATTTTTTAGCAAAGGTCATGCCGAAATTTCCCGTGAATAAAGGCATGATTTGTGCTACATAGTTGGCATATCGAGTGCTGGCACATAGATTTCTTTTTATGTCATTTCTCATTTATTCATACTTTTAGAAATAAATGAGGACACTTAATCATAGGAAACATGTCGAACAACGAAGAAACCGGGCCTTCACCAAGATGCGCACGAGATGGATTATGAGGGTGAACAAGAGTACCTCGACTATTTGACTGCTAAGCAAGGTTTGCAGGTCGGCCTCGATGATGGTATCGACGCCGACATCGACACCGACGGGCGCCAAGACCGATGGCTGCGCCGAGACCGTGGGGAAGGTATCAAGGGAAGGTACCGGCCCCGATGCCGCTACCGAAAAGACGAAGCATAAGAAGCAAAGGATACGAAAACCTAACAAACTAGGGATTGGACGACTTGTGATCACAAAGATGGCACCTGGCATGTTTGAGCTGTTAGAGCCGGAAGAACCTCGCAAGTGCTATGGGAACCAAGTAGGATGCATCCTACGGGAATGCGCGAGCATCAACGACGATGACTTAAGGAGTAAAGAACATTTGACGCAGTTGCTCCTAACGAAGTTGCACAAGAGATTCAAGTTCCCCAACCGGGATGATAACATAGAACAACTGTGGGATGATCCGAAGATGAAAAAGATTAACAATCATGCCATGGGCATGTTCAGCAATGATTTGGCCTCCTGGAAAGGGGGGGTGAAACGAGCTATTGAGGCTGATGAACCCCAGTCAAAGATTCTGGAGGAAAATCCGACACTTACGGAAGAGGAGTTCGAAAAGTTCAAGGACACTTGCGCTACCGAGGCAGCCAATGCTAAGGCTGCGAAATTCAAGAGCCTTTAGCAAAGGAACACGGGGAAGCATCGCCTCGGAAGCCGTGGCTACCTCGGTAAAACGCCCATATGGGATAAGGAGGACACAGAACGTGAAGCCGCGGGTCTCCTAGACCCCTTCGCGAAGTTCACCAACCCCTTTTGGAGCGTGACTTCATCAGGGCCCGCTACAAGTGGGACAAGGAGAAAAAGGTTTTTTACACGGACAAGATCACGAGGAAATTGATTAGACTATCGAGAAGCAACACCAGCTTGCAGCCGAAAGCCCTACTTCTCCGATGAGGCCCAATTGGGACACCCTCTCAACCGGCCTTCAACGAACTTAAGGGACTCCCTTTGGGCCAGCGGCCGCAATATGGTCGTGTGCACGGCGCTGGAGACGGCGCCACATGGAAGGTGTTTTACAACGAGGGCCCGGAGGCCAAGAAGCAGAAAAAGAAGTTTAGTCATTCGGACATCGACGCTAAGGTGAAGCTTGCGGTCGAGAAAACAGCAGCTTAGGACCCAAAAAAGCAGCCGAGGACAAATATGAGTTGCTACAGCAGGCAGTCAATGCAGTTGTAACTGCCTGCAGAAATGATTTCGCTACTAACTTGGTTCCAGTTATCATCAACTGGACGAAGGAAAATCCAGACAAGACGGTACATGATTTCCTGTTGCCCAGTTTCGTCGAGAGAAACTCCATGAACAACAACACCATCGCACCATCACTTGCTCACGCAACCGGGCCTCCTCTCGCAGCCGCTCCCGCTCATAGCAGCCCGTCCTTAGTCTCTGGCGCGCTAGGTGGGCCTTCGTCTTTGGCTGAGCTCGACGCCGTCACGGTAATTACATGTCGCACCAACATATATATATATATATATATATATATACATATATAATATTCCATTTTTGTTGCCTTTCGGTTGTTTTACGCCACGTACATATGTGTTTGCAGCGAAAAGAAACCCCGTGCACCATACTCTACTTGATCAAAGGCCGTAAGGTGGATGTGGGAAGGGGATGATAATGGACCCCTCGCAACCCACATTCCACAACCAGCCGATCCCCGCTGTGCACTTCAGGGTTAGCTTGACCAGTGTGAAATCGGGGCACGAGGATTTGCCTCCTCCAGTACAGCATGTGGGAGCGGACGACGAGACCCCGCCGCGGATTGGAAGCTGCAAGGGTTGGGTGCTGCTATGGCCGAAGAATCTTATTCGTCTGGAGCCGGACTAGAGCACACCAATAACCACACATCAACAAGCATGTGCGGAGACCACCACCCCGCCTGCGCAATTACCAGCTCCTGTAGTGTCGGGTGAGAGCGGCGGACGACATGATAAAGGGGGTGCAATAGTACTGGCTGATGTAATTTGTCCCAGAGAATGTAGAATGGATGATGAGACGGAGGTCGACCCTATGGATTTCCTCAATACAAACACGTATGACTGTGACATAGATATGATGAGTCAACCATATGATGAATCAGGCTATCAGCTTGCTAATGAGGATATGGATGATATGCCCGGCAGGGTCAGAAAGGTGGATTGCAAAAGTCTCTCTTCATGAAATCCTCACAGGACACGCTCAAGATGCCGCCTCAACACAGGCTCAACTAGCCGGGCGCGAGGGTCGTGCAAAGATTTAGCCCGGGAACACTGGGGCAGGGGTTAAGGAAGGGTCTGGAAGGTGTGCCCAAGAAAAAGGAGAGGAAGAGATCGGGGAAGATAGCTGCCTCCAAACAAGCCAGAGCACATAGCAGCCAGACGATGCATTCTGAAGAGCATGTACCCGTGAAAGATGCGGTCATGTTACATCTCACGGGTGAGCCGATGCTACCACCTAAACCGCTGGAGGCACTATCAGGGGATCTCAGGAGACTGCACGACCATGTGCTGTCGACTGAGAAAAGCCTACTAGCCTCAAAGGATCCAGGATATCCGACATACGCGGCTCGTGTGCCTGAGGGGAAGTGCTACGTCGAGACACGGCCCGCGGAGGTGTTCTTCCTGCGGTTTGACCATATCTTTGAGATGTTTCTAACAAGGCGGCTCAATTTTACAATCATCCGCCTTTTTGCGCTACATATGAGGTCCGTCATGAAGAGTGAAGAAGTCTCGCAAATCTGTGTGGCGGATCCGTACTACATGCACGAGTCTTTCTTGAGTCTCGGCGACTTTGAGTGTGAAACTTCTAGGGAGTACCTCCAAAACTTCATGGTACAGAATAAGGACCGGGAAATTGTCCTCGTGCCTTATCATCCAAAGTAAGTCAGTTCCGGACAACCCTTTCGTATATTTCAATCATTCCTTCTCTCTCATATGGGGAATAATTTGAGGTGTCTTTTCCCCGTAGCAACGGCCGCGTCGTCCTTATCGTTCTTTACCCGCAAGTCTCCCACGCCGTGTATTTTGACCCTTCCAGGGACTACGAGAAAAAAGACTACACCCACATAATGAATATTCTAGATGATGCTCTCCAAGGCTTCAGCATTAGAGGTGACCACGTGCAGATCAGGAAACAAAGGAACAAGAAGATGGGTTTCACAAGATAAAACTAACTTCTCCTGCATCCATGTCCCAAAACCAAGCAAGAAGGATGGATTCTACATCGTCCATCTCATGATTCAGTTCAACACGGATCACCAAAAGCTTCGCATGAGAAGCAGAAATGATGATCATATCCACAAGTGGCTAGAATCTCATGGAGAAGCGGATTATAAACTTAGAGATGACTTCTTTCGCATCCAAAGCGACATTGCGAAGATCATCATGAAAGAATTCGTCGATGAGAAGGGGATGTTCCACCACGGCCCTATATCGCGAGCTGACGTCCGAACTCGCATAGGCATGCAACGTCTAGACCTCACGCCGTTCAAGAAGCTAGGGTCCATCCTCAATGATATGGAAGGATGGAACTTATGTGTCAGTTGAACTTGTATACTTTTTGTAGCGATGAAACTTTGTGATGTCCATGATCCCTGCCGAACTTGCGTAACGCTACTTTGTTAGTTTGCGTACGATGACCTGCGTACCTCTAGTTAATTAATTTGTGTATTGTATGTTGCATATAGTTGCTAACCCTTTCTTTTTCGATGTTGCTCTAGTATATTTTGTTGCATATATATGATTGTACATCCTCTTCATGAACATGCATCTCTAACAGGTACCTAGTTTCTTGATGGCGAGATGGAATTGCTATGTCGTGTACAAAGGGAAGGTTCCGGGTGTACAACGAGTGGCATGAGTGTCAGGCGCAAGTGAATGAGTTCACGGGCGCCAGCCATAAAGGCTTCAAAAGCAGACAAGAAGGAGAAGCTAGTTACTTGAGATTCACGCTTAGCGCGAGAGGACTCAGAATCGCCACCTCATGTACTACATAGTTCCGCTCTCACTCATAGTGATAGCTCTTCTTAAATATACCTTTGTTTAGATGGATGACGTTGTTGTAGTTGCAAGTATTCGAGACTTGCATGTATCGCTATTTTCAAGATGATGACAAGATACCACTTTGTGTTGGATGATGATTATGATGAGACTATTTGTATGTATATGCTATGATTACATTTGTGGTCTCGCAGGCATTTGTATGTGTATCATGATGACATTTGTATGTGCTAAAGATTCTTCTATAAAGCATGTTCAAATACAAAACAAATATGCCAAAAAAAACAAAAAACTACTAAAATTAGCAGTAGCGAGTGTATAAAAGTTAGCAGCAGCGCCGCGATAGCAGTAGCGCATCCAGGCAAAGCGCGCTAGAGCTACTAGCAGTAGCGAGCTTCCACTCTTGTGTAGCAGTAGCGAGCTTCCACTCTTGTGTAGCAGTAGCGCTGGTGAGCACGCCCTACTGCTATGTGTTAGCTGTGGCGCCTTATTAGTAGCGCCACTCCCCCCGCTACTGATACACCTAAAACCCGCGCTGCTGCTAGCCTTTTCCCTAGTAGTGTATTTAAATCATGCACAACCCCGATGAAAAGCCAAGCAATTGTTTCGTACTTTTGATGTTCTCAAACTTTTTCAATCTTCACGCAATACATGAGCGTGAGCCATGGATATAGCACTATGGTCGAATAGATTGGTGGTTGTGGAGAAGACAAAAAGGAGAAGATAGTCTCATATCAACTAGGCGTATCAACAGGCTATGGAGATGCCCATCAGTAGATATCAATGTGAGTGAGTAGGGATTCCCATGCAATGGATGCACTAGAGCTATAAGTGTATAAAAGCTCAAAAAGAAACTAAGTGGGTGTGCATCCAACTTGCTTGCTCACGAAGACCTAGGGCATTTGAGGAAGCCCATCATTGGAATATACAAGCCAAGTTCTATAATGAAAAATTCCCGCTAGTATGAACAACATAGGAGACTCTCTATCATCAAGATCATGGTGCTACTTTGAAGCACAAGTGTGGTAGAAGGATAGTAGCATTGGCCCTTCTCTCTTTTTCTCTCAATTTTTTTTGTTTTCTCTTTTTTTTGTTTTTTTTGGGGCCTTCTCTTTTTGTTGGCCTCTTTTTTTATATACCTTTTTAGTTTTCGTCTAGAGTCTCATCCCGACTTGTGGGGGAATCATAGTCTCCATCATCCTTTCCTCATCGGGACAATGCTCTAATAATGAAGATCATCACGCTTTTATTTACTTTACAACTCAAAAATTACAACTCGATACTTAAAACAAAATATGACTCTATATGACTGCCTTCGGCGGTGTACTTGGATGTGCAATGAATCAAGAGTGACATGTATGAAAGAATTATGAACGGTGGCTTTGCCACAAATACGATGTCAACTACATGATCATACAAAGCAATATGACACTGATGAAGCGTGTCATAATAAACGGAACAGTGGAAAGTTGCATGGCAATATATCTCAGAATGGCTTTGGAAATGCCATACTAGGCAGGTATGGTGGCTGTTTTGAGGAAAGCTATATGGTGGGTGTATGGTACCGGCGAAAGTTGCGCGATACAAGAGGCTAGCAATGGTGGAAGGGTGAGAGTGTGTATAATCCATGGACTCAAGATTAGTCCAAAAGAACTCACATACTTATTGCAAAAATCTATTAGTTATCGAAACGAAGTACTGATGTCTACTACACAACCTTCTTCTTGTAGACATTGTTGGGCCTCCAAGTGCAGAGGTTTGTAGGACAGTAGCAAATTTCCCTCAAGTGGATGACCTAAGGTTTATCAATATGTGGGAGGCGTAGGATGAAGATGGTCTCTCTCAAACAACCCCTGCAACCAAATAACAAAGAGTCTCTTGTGTCCCCAACACACCTAATACAATGGTAAATTGTATAGGTGCACTAGTTCGGCGAAGAGATGGTGATACAAGTGCAATATGGATGGTAGATATGAGTATTTGTAATCTGAAAATATAAAAACAGCAAGGTAACAAGTGGTAAAAGTGAGCTTAAACGGTATTGCAATGCTAGGAAACAAGGCCTAGGGTTCAAACTTTCACAAGTGCAAGTTCTCTCAACAATAATAACATAACTGGATCATATAACTATCCCTCAATATGCAACAAAGAGTCACTCCAAAGTCACTAATAGCGGAGGACAAACGAAGAGATTATTGTAGGGTACGAAACCACCTCAAAGTTATTCTTTCCGATCGATCTATTCAAGAGTCCGTAGTAAAATAACATGAAGCTATTCTTTCCGTTCGATCTATCCTAGAGTTCATACTAGAATAACACCTTAAGATACAAATCAACCAAAACCCTAATGTCACCTAGATACTCCAATGTCACCTCAAGTATCCGTGGGTATGATTATACGATATGCATCACACAATCTCAGATTCATCTATTCAACCAACATAAAGAACTTCAAAGAGTGCCCCAAAGTTTCTACCGAAGAGTCAGAACGAAAACATGTGCCAACCCCTATGCTTAAGTTCACAAGGTCATTGAACCTGGAAGTTGATCACCAAAACATACATCAAGTAGATCACGTGAATATCCCATTGTCACCACAGATAAGCACAGCAAGACATACATCAACTGTTCTCAAATCCTTAAAGAATCAATCCGATAAGATAACTTCAAAGAGAAAACTCAATCCATTGCAAGAGAGTAGAGGGGGAGAAACATCATAAGATCCAACTATAATAGCAAAGCTCGCGATACATCAAGATCGTGCCAAATCAAGAACACAAGAGAGAGAGAGAGAGAGAGAGAGAGAGAGAGATCAAACACATAGCTACTGGTACATACCCTCTTCCCGAGGGTGAACTACTCCCTCCTCGTCATGGAGAGTGCCGGGATGATGAAGATGGCCACCGGTGAGGGATCCTCCCTCCGGCAGGGTGCCGAAACAGGGTCCCAGTTGGTTTTTGGTGGCTACAGAGGCTTGCGGCGGCGGAACTCCCGATCTATTGTGCCCCCCGATGTTTTTAGGGTATATGGACATATGTAGGCGAAAGAAGTCGGTCAAGGGAGCCACGAGGGGCCCACGAGGGTGGGGGCGCACCCAGGGGGTAGGGCGCGCCCCTGACCCTCGTGGCCACCTTGAAGCTCTGACGTCTACTCCAAGTCTTCTGGATTGCTTCCGTTCCAAAAATAACTCTCCCGAAGGTTTCATTCCGTTTGGACTCTGTTTGATATTCCTTTTCTTCGAAACACTGAAATAGGCAAGAAAACAACAATTTGGGCTGGGCCTCCGGTTAGTAGGTTAGTCCCAAAAATGATATAAAATTGTATAGTAAAGACCATAAAATCCAAAACAGATAATATAATAGCATGAATACTTCATAAATTATAGATATGTTGGAGATGTATCAAGTACTACGTTCATGCTCCTAGGGGGATAGATTGGTAGGAAAAGACCATCTCTCGTCCCCGACCGCCACTCATAAGGAAGACTATCAATAAATAAATCATGCTCTAACTTCATCACATAACGGTTCACCATACGTGCATGCTACAGGAATCACAAACTTTAACACAAGTATCTCTCAAATTCACAACTACTCTACTAGCGTGACTCTAATATCACCATCTTATATCTCAAAACAATCATAAGGAATCAAACTTCTCATAGTATTCAATGCACTTTATATAAAGTTTTTATTATATCCCTCTTGGATGCCTATCATATTAGGACTAGATTTATAACTCAAGAAAATTTCCATGTTGTTCTAAAGACTCTCAAAATAATATAAGTGAAGCATGGGATTTCATCAATTTATTCAAAAATAAAACTACCATCATGCTCTCAAAAAAAAAAATAAGTGAAGCACTAGAGAAAACGACAAACTACTCCAAAAGATATAAGTGAAGAGCAATGAGTAGTCAAACAATTATGCAACTATGTGAAGACTCTGTAACATTTAAGAATTTAAGATATTGGGATATTATTCAAACATCAAGCAAAACAAAATAAAATAAAATGACGCTCCAAGCACAACACATATCATGTGGTGAATAAAAATATAGCTCCAAGTAAAGTTACCGATGAACGAAGACGAAAGAGGGGATGCCTTCCGGGGCATCCCCAAGCTTAGGCTCTTGGTTGTCCTTGAATATTACCTTGGGGTGCCTTTGGAATCCCCAAGATTAGTCCCTTTCCACTCCTTTTCCATAGTCAATCGAATCTTTACCCAAAACATGAAAACTTCATAACACAAAACTCAACAGAAAATCTCATAAGCTCTGTTAGTATAAGAAAATAAATCACCACTTTTGGTAATGTTGTTCCCTCATCCTAAATTCATATTGTTGTGCTATTATATTCCAACTTCTCTATGGTTCATACCCTCCGATACTACTCATAGATTCATCAAAATAAGCATGCAACACATAGAAAACAGAATCTGTCAAAAACAAAACAGTCTGTTGTAATCTGTAACTCTCGAATACTTTTGTAACTCCAAAAATTCTGAAATATATTGGTGGACGTGAGGAATTTGTCTATTAATCTTTTGCAAAAACAATCAACTCAAAATCACTCTTCTGTTAAAAATTACAATTATTCTCACGAGTGCAAAGTTTCTGTTTTTTACAGCAAGATCGCATTGACTTTCACCCAAGTCTTCCCAAAGGTTCTACTTGGCACTTTATTGAAACAAAAGATATAGAACATGATTACTACAGTATCTTAATCATGTGGACACACAAAAACAGTATGGGTAAATATTGGGTTGTCTCCCAACAAGCGCTTTTCTTTAATGCCTTTTAAGCTAGGCATGATGATGACAATGATGCTCACATAAAAGATAAGAATTGAAACATAATGAGAGCATAATGAAGCATATGACTAGCACATTTAAGTCTAACCCACTTCCTATGCATAGGGATTTTGTGATCAAACAATTCATGGGAGCAAGAATCAACTAGCATAGGAAGGCAAAACAAGTATAACTTCAAGATTTTCAACACATAGAGAGGAAACTTAATATTATTGCAATTCCTACAAGCTTATGTTCCTCCCTCATAATAATTTCCAGTAGCATCATGAATGAATTCAACAATATAACTATCACATAAAGCATTACTATCATGATCTACAAGCATAGAAATTTTATTACTCTCCACATAAGCAAATTTATTCTCCTCATGAATAGTAGTGGGAGAAAACTCAACAAAATAACTATCATGTGAGGCATAATCCAATTGAAATTTAAAATCAAGATGACAAGTTTCATGGTTATCATTATTCTTTATAGCATACATGTCATCACAATAATCATCATAGATAGCAACTTTGTTCTCATAATCAATTGAAACCTCTTCCAAAATAGTGGATTCATCACTAAATAAAGTCATGACCTCTCCAAATCCACTTTCATCAATATAATCATCATAAATAGGAGGCATGCTATCATCATAAAATATTTTCTCATCAAAACTTGGGGGTCTAAAAATATCATATTCCTCAAACATAGCATGCCCAAGCTTGTGGGTTTTCATATCATTAGCATCATGGATATTCAAGGAATTCATACTAACAACATTGCAATCATGCTCATCATTCAAAGATTTAGTGCCAAACATTTTATAGACTTCTTATTCTAACACTTTGGCACAATTATCAGAATCCTTATTTCCACAGAAGACATTAAAAAGATGAAGCATATGAGGCACCCTCAATTCCATTTTTTTGTAGTTTTCTTTTATAGACTAAACTAGTGATAAAACAAGAAACAAAAAGATTCAATTGCAAGATATAAAGATATACCTTCAAGCACTAACCTCCCCGGCAACGGCGCCAGAAAGGAGCTTGATGTCTACTACACAACCTTCTACTTGTAGACGTTGTTGGGCCTCCAAGTGCAGAGGTTTGTAGGACAGTAGAAAATTTTCCTCAAATGGAAGACCTAAGGTTTATCAATCCGTGGGAGGCATACGATGAAGATGGTCTCTCTCAAACAACCCTGCAACCAAATAACAAAGAGTCTCTTGTGTCCCCAACACACCCAATACAATGATAAATTGTATAGGTGCACTAGTTCGGCAAAGAGATGGTGATACGAGTGCAATACGGATGGTCGATATAGGTTTTTGTAATATGAAATTATAAAAACAGCAAGGTAGCAAGTGTTAAAAGTGAGCGAAAATGGTATTGCAATGCTTCGAAACAAGGCCTAGGGTTCATACTTTCACTAGTGCAAGTTCTCTCAACAATAATAACATAGTTGGATCATATAAAAATCCCTCAATATGCAACAAAGAGTCACTCCAAAGTCACTAATAGCGGAGAACAAACAAAAAGATTATTGTAGGGTACGAAACCACCTCAAAGTTATTCTTTCCGATCAATCCATTGGGCTATTACTCTAAGTTTCACAAACGACCCTAGAGTTCATAGTAAAATAACACCTTAAGACACACATCAACCAAAACCCTAATGTCACCTAGATACTCCAATATCACCTCAAGTATCCGCGGGTATGATTATACGATATGCATCACACAATCTCAGATTCATCTATTCAACCAACACAAAGAACTTCAAAGAGTGCCCCAAAGTTTCTACTAGAGAGTCAAGACGAAAATGTGTGCCAACCCCTATGCATAGATTCCCAAGGTCACGGAACCCGCAAGTTGATCACGAAAACATACATCAAGTGAATCAATAGAATACCCCATATTGTCACCAAGGGTATCCCACGCAAGACATACATCAAGTGTTCTCAAATCCTTAAAGACTCAATACGATAAGATAACTTCAAAGGGAAAACTCAATCCACTACAAGAAGGTAGAGGGGGAGAAACATCATAGGATCCAACTATAATAGCAAAGCTCGCGGTACATCAAGATCGTGCTAAATCAAGAACACGAGAGAGAGAGAGAGAGAGAGAGAGAGAGAGAGAGAGAGAGAGAGAGAGATCAAACACATAGCTACTGGTACATACCATCAGCCCCGAGGGTGAACTACTCCCTCCTTGTCATGGAGAGCGCAGGGATGATGAAGATGGCCACCGGTGATGATTCCCCCCTCCGGCAGGGTGCCAGAACGGGGTCTAGATTGTTTTTTGATGGCTACAGAGGCTTGCGGTGATGGAACTCCCGATCTAGGTTTATTTCTGGGGGTTTATGTATTTATAGGAATTTTTGGCGGCAGTCTCACCTCAAGGGGGTTTCCGAGTCATCCACGAGATAGGGGGCGTGCCCAAGGGGGTAGGGCGCGCCCTCCACCCTCGTGGATGGCTCGGGACGCTTCTGCCCCAACTCTTCTACTTCGGGGGCTTCTTTTGGTCCATAAAAAATCCATAAAAATTGGCAGGTCAATTGGACTCTATTTGGTATTCCTTTTTTGTAAAACTCAAAAACAAGGAAAAAATAGAAACTGACACTGGGCTCTAGGTTAATTGGTTAGTCCCAAAAATCATATAAAATAGCATATAAATGCATATAAATGCATATAAAACATCTAAAATGGATAATATAATAGCATGGAACAATCAAAAATTATAGATACGTTGGAGACGTATCAATGGACATATCTAAATCCTCAGCTCGTCCCGGCAATTGAGGGTACGTGGTGGCCTTTGTGACGTACACAATAACATTTCTTGCACCTCGGGTGGACCACCTTCGCCCTCTAGGATTTTATCAATGGTGATGGTACCCCTATGTACCATGCCATGATCTTGTCACCCTTCTCACTACTGTCAGCATCTCTTTGGGCAACGGAGAGACCACCCTTGGGGACGGTGCTTTCGTTGCATCTCAGCGTTCGTTATTGCAGCCTAGGTGATGTTTTGTAGCTATAGGGTTCCCTTCCGCTTCCATTTTAACTCATGTGGCATTTGTGGTGATCACCATGTCTGGATGATGTCTCGTTGCCATTGTAATCTTGCTTGTTGTGTTGTATTTGTTCAATTAGTCTTTTCACTTTGTCGGTTTTCTCTTTGAACGTGTGTGGGCTGGGAAAAAACAATAAGTGCAATGATGTTCTTTGTCGAAGTGATGACTATCAGTGGGCTAGGTGGACCGAGAGGAGAAGGAGATGAGTGGGGAGACGTGGGGAGTGGAGAGACATGGTCCAACTGATAGTGGGACGAGCGTAGCGTCCGGGCTTCCCCAGAGCCCCCCAGTTTAGGACAGTTTGTGGGATTTCAAACACCGGTACCAGTTCATGAACTTTTGACGACTTGCATTGGAGGGCTAAAAGTGTCTGGACCGTCCGATCTGAACATTTTGTGACCGATGTTGAGGATGCCCTAAGCAGTGGTGGACTGGAATACCTATCATATAGTAATGTTAAGCACAGGGTTAATATTGATGGTAATTCTGTGTGGTTTGTGGCGTAGGGTGGGGGTGCGGGAAGGTGGTAAAGGTACAAGAGTACCTTTTGGTATAGCTTCTCAAGGACCGTGGATAATATTGATGACAACAATAATTATCTCCCAACCAATCGCAAAATAAAAAAAGTTTCAAACTAAGCTGAAGAAAAATATACCAGAGCAAGGGATGCATGACATGCAATGGATGAAACTTCAGGGTTGGGGGTTATAACTGATCGAAGAACAATTCTTCCTACTTTCAAACTAGAGCATCATATTTGCTCCTCACCGCTCCTTCTTTCACCCTCTTCTCTCTCCCTGCTCCCTCCCGGGTCGCTCGCGCGAGCGGCCCCGGAGGCCCCAAAACCTAACCAAAAAAGCCCCCAAATCGGGGTCTCCCCTGGCCGCTGCCATTAGGGATAGCAATGGGTACCCATTACCCATGTACCCTGCGGGTAAAACCCCTTTTAGGGTAAGTGGGACAAAAAATTACCCATGGATATATAAGTAGGGAAATGTTAAACCCATCGGGTAGAGTGGTTATGGGTATGGGATCATATAACCCATACCCACATACCCATGTACCCATATAAAATATATATGAACTCAAAATTATCTGTATACTTTGTCATGAATTTGTGAGCTCAAAATGTAGGACTATGTGATGATGTTTCGATGTGTTGTTTACGAGAATGTGATGTTGTTTATTAAATATGTTGTTGTTTAAAAGTGTGTGTTGTTGTTATAATCTGTTGTTTTTTAAGATCATAATTATATGTTATTGTTTATGACTATGAGTTGTTCAAACTGATGCTTTGCAAACATGGGTAATTTTACCCGCGGGTACCCATCTACCCTGTCGGGTAATGGGTATGGGAAAAATTGTATCCATTGGCGGTTATGGGTATGGTTGACAGGTAAGCTCAGCGGGGACGAGTAAGGGTATGGGGTAGCTCCACCCGTACCCAAACCCTGCGGATGACATGCCTAGCTGCCATCAACGTCGGCAGCGGCAGGCCGTCGAACGTGGCGGGTGGGTGGGCGCCCCCCGTCAGGCTCCCTTCGTGCAGAGGCGAGACGACAAGCGGGCAGCGCAGGGTGGAGTGGAGTTGCTGTGGTGCTGGTCGGGAGGCGCGGGGGAGGAGTTGTGGTGCACGATGGAGGCCCCAGCGGAGCTATGGAGGTCCTGGAGCAGGCCGGCGCTGCACAGCGTAGGCGCCTAGAGGAGATCTGGTGGCGGCGGCGCGGGCTGATCCGGGCCAGATCTGGGCCCGATCTAGGCTTTGCGGGCTGCTCACGCGGAAGTGCCATGGCTGGCCGCTTGAAGCTGGAGTGCTTGCGTCGGCAGCTACGGGCGAGGTTGGAGGACCCTCTGCTGTGTGGGAGGTGGATGGTGAGCCGAGGCGGTGGTCTTGTGGCGTGCAAGAGGTGAAAGACGGTGTGCTCTCGGCCATGCGGGTGTTGGTGGACCATGACTTCATGGCTACATCTACGAGGTGTTGCAGCGGCGGTGGTGTGAGCCAATTTGGACAAGGTTGTGTCAATCCTGTGGCAGGGATGGAGTTGTGCGACTATACGAACGAAAGTCTTGCCTGTCTCCGGTTGGTGCAGGTGAAGACGGTGCTCGTGGGTGTCGTTTTCCTCCTTGGGGCATCACCGAGTGTGGCGGCATCTCCATCGCTCTCACTTGGGGTTGGCAGTTGTCTCCGGGCAAAAGCCTTGGTTCGGAGTCGGATCGGCGCGATGGCGGCGTCTTCGACGTCGTTCCTCCGTTGGGAGCATCATGTTAGGAGACACTACATGAGGTTCTATGTGGCGCTCTTCCAGTGCTCGTCGTTGTCCAAGGATGAGCTCAAGGAGCGCAGTGCACGTCGTCGCCGGTGAGTCCAAGACCGTGCTTTCCTTGGACCGACCAAGTTCCACCATCTACTTGCCACCTCCTTTTAGGCATCAAGGGTGGATGGTGCGTTGATGAGGGACATTAAGTTGAAGTTAGAGTTGTCTTCGGAGGTGACCGGCGTCGGTTGAGACGCGGTGCTGTTGCTTAGTTTTGGATAGGCACTTCGGTTTTGTATTTGTGTTGTCTATAGTGGTTATCTTCGAACTAGCTTGGGTGTGGAGTTGTGCTATACTTGTTGTTCGCAGCAAGTTGTAGCTCTCTTGTACTTAAAATTCTATCTTTTATAAAAATATAGTATGCCTAGGCATACTCTAAAAAAAAATTGCTCCTCAGGAGTCGTGGTGTTATGTTGCTTCGATAGATTGACTAGATGGAGAAACTATATTGACCATGACTCTTATATGAAACACACGCTTTAATTTTTGAGGAACCACGGTGGGAAGGATCCTCGCTCTGAAAATCACGCGCTTTGTGAAAGTGTATATCGGTTACAAAAGCCACAAAGGTGGTCAAATTTGAGTGGACCTGATTACATCTGCGCCGGCTTTCCAAAAGAGAGAGCAATGGCATCCGTTCTTTGCTAGCCGACCAAAATCAACAGTTTTCATAGCCCTCAAACAAGAAATCAACAGCTTTCGTGTGCGTCTAACTCCAATCATGGATCCGCCGCCCGTGTCGTCAAGCGCAAAATATTGTTAAGATAACCTCCTTTCCTCTCATGATGTAAGACGTTTTTTGACACTTGAAACGGAGGGAGTAGCTTCTTTTTTTTTTTTTTTTGCTTGTAGGACTCAGAATGTCAGCAGTGAGCATGCAGGGTCTCATATAGGAAGAACCTTTTTTGAAGTCATATATAAAGAACCTTGGGGCATCTTCAACGTGGCCCATAAATTTTCTCCCGCATCCGGCCGTAGACAGGGAGGCAGTCCTCGGACATGGACGTGGGAGGCCGTCATATATGCAACACTGTCCGCATACATTTAAACAACTTTATGAACCAACTACACGAAATTAGTGTAAACATGGTGGATTTCATATAAATCGGACGCCATTCATGCAAACTTGGCGGATTTTCATTACATTTCAAACACTTCGAAAAAAACCTATGGCGGCCACCGGCATCCAAGCGCTTGTTGTTCCCTTCCTGGGACTGTCTCCTCCATCCGCCGTCTCCATGAGCACCCGCGATAAGACCGATGGAGTGAAGTTGCAGTCTCTGGCGAGGAAGAATAGAACACGGGCGACAGACCAGCCCACATGGGACACAAGGCACTGTCGGCTCCCATGCCCTAACAATCCTCGGAGGAGTCCGCGCTTTGTCTGTCGCCAGTGGTCGTGGGGTCAATGATGGAAATGGTGGTGCCCGCGCTGTCGTCGTCCCACCGGGCTGCTCCATAGTTCAGCGGCGGCGCGTAGGAGGTGCAGCTGGCATTGTTCTCCTCCGCAATCACCTGCAGCTGCACCTCCGCAGCGGCCACTTCCTGGCAAGCGGCATCTTGAGCACAGACGATCTCGTAGATCACACGCTGTTCCGTGATGAAGTTGGGATTCGCCGCGGCCATGACCGCCATGGCCTCCTCGCTCACCGTCAATTTGGCCCTCCGCCAACCGTAGTTGCTCCAAGAGAAGCAAGTTGTGTCGTTGTTCCTCCTGTGCCTGCTGGAACACCGACATAGGCGCAGACGTAGGCTGCACCTCCGTCATGGCGGCGTTGTAATGTGCATGCGCCTGCTCCATGGTGAAACCGGCGTGAATAGGTGCGGGCTCGGGTGCGGTGTCATCGGGGCTCATCGCCATGGTGGGGTCGCCCTCATCATCAGAGACCTCGGGCGAGCTGGCTGGCAAGCTACCTTGATCCGCCTGGCACGACGGCTCTGCCAGGCAGCCGCAAGGGCGGCCTCTTCATGCTTCATCTCTGTGGAAAGGCTCTCCCACAGAGCTTCGCAACCTACAGTCATGGCGGATGCGATGCAAGGGAGGAGGATGTGGAGCGGCTTGTGTTGTGGCATGGAGTTTGCCGGGTGTGACCGCCTTTAAAAGGATTTCAGGGAGGCCGAGTGTCCGGGGTGCATCAATGCGAGGCGCCGGCTCGGCCAACGAGCCTGCTTAATGGTGGCTTATGGACGGATGGGGCATTGAAGGGATGTGGTAGATATCTAACCATCCAGTAACGCGTTTTCGGCATTGAACAGGCGAGGACACCGGGGACGCATCGCGGGCGGCGTCCTTGGCCGGCGCGCCGCTTCAGTGGCGTAGCCAATGAGAGGTCGCGTTCGCTCTTGGCCGACTTCAATGTGAAGCGGCCGCTCTATGGTGACTTGAATGTAGGCAGCTGGCGACAGGAGGGAACACGCGCAGGCGAAGGAAGATGATTTTGGGTGGGCCAAAGTCGTTAGGCGCGGGCGTGGCTATTGTCCATACGCTCACAAAGCCCTCATATTTGTCTCCGGTTTACGGGAGAAAGTGCAGCCGTACCATCCCGCGGACTGATGTAGGAGCATGTTGGATGACACAACACGTCTGAACCGCGTGGTTCGAACGGTTTGAGTGTCAGCATTAAAGATGCCCTAACTAGGATTATTGACTTATTCACTCTATATCGGTACCGAATTCTCAACCAAACAGCACAAAGGGTATAGTTTCTAGCTCATTTATTTATTAAGGTGCCCCCCTTTTTTGGACGGGAAGGTGCACCCCTTTACGTGCCTAGAGGTAAGACATACTTCTAGTCCTGACCGTCCGGCGGACTAGGGTAGCATGGTACTTCGTAAAATTTTAATTCGCTGCTGCATTTAGGATGTTGTGGCTAGATCTCAGTCAACTGAAAATTAACCAAGTTAGTTGTTATGTTTACAGATAATCAAGAAAGTACTATGATATCACCCATTAGATTATAAAAAAATTGACAGTCTATACCGATTTGGAGCACTGTAAAATTTCACATCGTTCTCAGACAGATTTTGTGAGTGCACATGTCTATCGTGTACCGTATAATGGACAAGCGCCCACACACTGACTTCAGTTGCATTATCTTTTAGAGAGAAGGCCACTTGACTCGATTGATTAGCAAGCCAAACATTGCATTTTAATTTCAGCAACTTAAAACTAGCTAGCATAGTCCCTAGTATCAGCACCAAAGGACCACTTAGCTAGTTGCACTATTAATAGAAGGAAACTGAGAATCAAATGCTTAGTTTGTACTTTGCCCTAAAAAAGTACTAACTAAAGCCAAATCGAATGAAATATGCCTCTCTACGCGAATAAGCAGAAGTGAGCCCAATAGAACAGATCAGGAAAGAGTTTACTAAGCTATCGCGCGCAGTAAAGAGAATACCATATCTAGTTCCTGGCTAGCTCCCATCTTCGATGCATGGATCTGACTAACCGGAGATCGGACTCGTGTGCTTGAATCAAAAGAAAATACCAGTATTCTGTTCCAAATTAGGCTTGTAATTAGAGTTACCAATGGTAAGGATTGGCGTGGGTTTAGAGTGGGTAGCCCGCTCGCTATCTATGTCTTTCATTCCCATGGATTGGAAAACATCTTACTCGCCATGGGGCGAAACTTCTCATCGTCAGCCTAAGTGATTGTTTCTGTAAGCTAGAGAGAAGTACCCTTGATTGGGTGCTTCGAACGCCCTTCGGGAAGTGAAAGTGAAGGTTGATCGCAAGCGAATTCGTCGCAATAGCCACCAATCTGGCGAAGCGGTTTCGCCGCGCCGAGCTCGGTGAACCAGATTCTCCCGACCCCGATGCGCCTGCGGAAGAGCAGGAGGCTCATTCCACGGG